>OY787671.1:24931067-27853567 GCA_963678985.1 Spisula subtruncata | reverse complement strand
TGAACCTGACCTACTGTCCGCAAAATCAATAGGGGTCATCAACTGTTGCTGGTCAACCTCCATGTAAAGTTTGAAGATCCCAGTGCATAGCATTCCAACCGACATTTGCAAAGCTATATACCCCTCATGAAGGATTGTGGGTATGGAAATATAAATAGCATAGAAGATTGGAGGCAGAAGGAAAAGTTTCTTACAGATTGTAAAGATTTCTGTGGTTGCACTATTGTTATATTCACTGACTTTCTATCACTTGCCTATGCAAGTATTTGTTCGATTATCATCAACAAAGGGAGCTAATTCAACAGATCAACAATATGAGATACTTTTGAGTTATCTCCCTTCCATGGTTAGCTATTGAATGTGGGTGGAATTTATGTATGGAGATCGACATTTGTTGTCATCGTCATAAAAGAACTGTTTGTAATACCTCAACTGCTCTCTATCCGTACCAAATGGCGCATCTCATGAGCCTTATTTCATGAAAACCAGAAAATGTCCAACATGAAGAAACACTTTCCACGAAATCAAGTGTATTATAGACAACTTTTTATTTCCTAAAATAACACATCTGCACTTATAGTCTTATTCTTCTAACGTGACGATTTGCTGGTATGGACAGAGGGCAAGTGAAAAGAGCTTTCATATAGGTTTATACTATACTAAACGGATTTAAAAACGCGAAACTGGGGATTGTTGTGTTATAGCAGACGGTTCAATTTAATGTCTATATTTAAATAATGAAAGTTAAGGGTCGATTTATTGCCGTCAATTTGGTACCAAAATAATAAAAATCAGATGAGTACTAATAAATATAAATGTACAATCAATAAGCCGATCCAGAAAACGAAAGTCGCATTCTGACCATTTTTGACGTATTCAAATTGCGCGGGCTTATCTTTGACGGAAGCTCCGTGTTTAAATTCAGTTCGATCTTTTTGTAGCGGTTATTATGTCAGTAGGAAACATCTAAAACCTATGAGACCGAATGCATTTATGGGACTATCTGACGCTACGAATTCTGCTACGTCATCTTAACACATTACAGGACCTCCAAGTTGCACTACAGACAGAATGGTGACGGATTCCTCAGGCATTTATTCGAACATTGTGCAGGTATATGGCTGCTAGGAACGCTGGTGGAGGACACTGCCTATTTAACACTGTAATGGACTGTATTAAATACCCATCTTGTTGTGACATGTTAGTGTTACATATGTGTTAATCTGTGACCATTTCAGTGAAATCAAATGTATTCATTTTATGGAATAAAAGCAATGAAATCACACCATGTGTTAAAGCATCCTAAAAACCAATTGCAACATTAGGTCATTTCTATTTCTGGAAACATGGTTTGCTTCTTGCTACGTTATAGACACATTTCAATCAATTGGATACATGTCATTTATTTCGTTTAATTTAGAATGTTTGTATAACGTTAAGACTGTCCTCACGTAGCCTGAACACTCGGCTTTGTTATTCAGCAGTGCACTCAATACGCAAATAAAGATGTTACTTTCGTTTTATGGACAAATGTCTTATTAATGCTATAATTTATTTAATACCTGTTGCATTTTAATAGATTTGGTATCAAAATGACGACATTGAATTTACCTTTACCGACATACCAAGATATTTAATATAGGAATTCGTTTTCCTAAAATATATCAACATACCCAAGTGTCGCGTTTTTCAATCCGTTAACCATAATTTATTTAAGGTCGATTGTGAAACACGTTTTTCCAACTTATACATAAAATGTCACATGATTAAATTATTAATCACGCTCGATAGCTCATTCCTGATGTTATCCATCACCACGAAGGTATACATGAACATACCTGTCATCTTTGTGCCCACTGGTACAGACCGCTACCAGGTTTCTCAATAGGTGTCAGACTTTGCAATCACCTCGATGTAAAATGAAATCAATTTGTTGTACCATAAATGCACAAATGCAATGGCGAGTTTTAGGGTATGAAAACGACACAAGCACACACAACCATGTTACTCTTAGAACTTTATACGCCACATCACAGTGGCTTATTAGTTACCTTGATAACGGCGGCATTATGCCAATATATTGCATGGATGTTTCAAAATTTAGTTGCAGACTAAATGACATTTTAATATTTGTGCCACGTTTTCGTTATCAGGTATTCTTAGCTATCAAACAGTTACAATGTAAGACGGATAGGGATGTACAGTGTTGACCCCTATCAACATTTAACTATAGTGTAACAAGTTGTGCAAAATGAGCAAGAATCAGGTTTGAATGGTGAACTGTTACATGACGTACTTATATTTAACAAAACCGGGATAGATAGATACTTTTATTCCTCCAAATATATGAAGAGTATAACATAATGTACAACAATGCAGCAGCATCAAAGATTTACAACAACAAATTAACACAATTATACAGGATTTCTACAATAAAGGTACAAACATATATCTATTTAGCATATATATGAGTAACTTACGTGCCTGTACAGCACAGTTTAATAATAATTGGCTGACAGTAATATAATGTGACTACGATCCATAGTAGATGTACTACCGGGTACATGTGCTATTTGAAAAATATTAAATTATAGTAATTCCGTGTTAATTGTACATTTACCATGCAGTGTCAAGTACAAAAGAATTCAAACAATTTGTAAATGGGCAACCATTCAACCCGTAAATAAACTGATCTAAGGGTACAGAAGAGGCTACCGAATGATATCATTAATGAGTGAGGTTGTTACTAAAATTGATACTGTATTTCAGAGAAACAAAGGACTTCAGTCAACGTTCATGTAGTGATTTATATGTATTCTTTCATTTAAGTATAACTGATGCTAGTTAGTCGTTGTAATTTTGACCAGTGTTTCCAAACAGTTTCGTGTCAAATTATGTACATGCCACTCTGGTCTTGTTCACAAACACACAAACTGTCAAGTGATATAAGGGGTCATATATTGCCGATTAGAATCATAGATGCAAAGGAATAAAGAACTGCTTCTTACACAGACAGAATATTGTCAGTTTGTGTGTTTATGAACGAACACCTGAGTGTTGTGACATGAACCTGGTTAAAATGTACAACAGTTCAATTTTTGCCGAGCATATGCTTTATTTCTACTGAAACATGGCCGACATATATATGTACCTCCGCCCGGATTTGAACCCGGGTCGCCAGATTAGACGGCAAGCACACTAACCACTGTGCTACGGAGGCACAATTTTTAACAAATGGTATTGTACACCGGTTTACGACAGTTTGCCGAACACATAGATCCGGTGTTATTCACAAAGCACTTTATGTGAAAACTTGAGTAAAATATGGAGTTGCACATATTTTCCAAGAAACGAAGAATAGCCCATGTTTTCTATGTGATTACTGTAGCTCTTTTAACATAATGCTTCTAAACACGGTAAATAATTGTTAATGATAAGGTGAATACACATGAAAATTTGAGATTTAAAAAAATTTAAGTTTTCGCTTAAGATGCTTTGTGAATAGCACCCCTGACATTATGACTATGGTGTTAAATAGTTGGAATGCATAGTGTCACAAAGTATATCTAATTATTGAGGTTTTACAGTACATTGATGTTTACTACAACCGTAAACTTTCCGCACAATACCCTGAATACCGTGTCGTAAATAAGTTGAGCAATAAGTACATTTGAAATAAACTTTTAAGTACATGTATCATAATTTATACTTTACTAGATCCAAATCAACGAAGTTTGACATGTGTAATATTTCTAAGCTAACTTTGTTGGGTTGTTTGTGTTCGACGTTTTGAATCATATGTTATCTTGATTATACCTTATCCAACAACCTCAATTTTTTATTTGACGAAAACATAAATAATTATGTGTTGAGGTGAATTGTTATTCATATTCCACCCTGCAAGTGTGTCCTATCTGATTGCGTACACTTGAGCCAACTACATGTATTAGGACTCGTACGAGGTGGTAACAGCGTCCGCGTGGATGGGCACTTTAACTAAAATTATGCTGAACTTTCGCTGCGTTCTTACTGTTGAGCTTACATATTCACCCAGTGCCTTCTATAGCCATTTAGCACACATCGCATCGAATGAGTCGTTTCCCTTGTGTAAATTGCCCTACGGGCGGCGTACTTAGCACGTGTGTGCTACGCATGTGATAAATGTGTGACCTGCACATATACTTGACACTTTCCATTAGTTTTGCAGTCCAATCAGACTACATGTATATAACATACATGTAAACCGAACAAGTACGTGCTGTGTTACAACGCACGTCCCGGACACTGATTTCTGCAGCATGCACACCGAACCAACAGACGAGTGTCTTGCAGCATCAGTACCCGATGTATCATTGTAGCAGTGGGCTTTGTCGGATGCAGTAACAGAAATTCCGATTTCTTTACTTACTGATACAACGGCCGAGTGAGTATGGACATCATATGTTCCTTAAATTGTATTATGTATTACGCATTGCGGCATTAGGGGAGCGAAGAACCTATCCTAACACTCAAGCTACTCGTGTACAGTTTATCATGTGTCATCGTATGTCGCATACAATCAACATAACAGCACAAACTGTTATAATTATATTTCGCTGGCTTAGAATGAGAAATTAGAACTTGTCATGATGACCAAACTGTGGTTGAAAAAGGTTGTTTTACCATACGTATTCAGTGTCAGGCAGTTTTTCTTGTTTTCTCAAAATATTGATTTTGTAGTTATGTAACGACCTTCTCATTCAAAGCCAACGGTTTGTTGACCATGCCGTAAAGTCATCTTGCCGTCTGTAGGTTTCTTCTCATGGGTGTTTTATAAAAGTTATACCCAATGCCATAACATTAAATGTAATACTGGATCGTGGCCCTTCGATGCTCTATAACTAGCTGGCCCGGTTCTGTACAATAACTCATTATTCGAGTGTGAACCCCAACCGTGTCAATTCAAAGGATAAAACTGCAATTAATATTTGATATGGTTCATCAGAAATGTATACATGTTTTATATAACTTTTATACTCTTCGCAGGGTACATGCTTACTAGTATTAAGTTTGGGTTAGCTGAGTAATATAAGGTATATTATACATGTGTAAAACCACAGGTAACTGTATCATTGAAAATGAGTAAAAATAGTTTTTTTCTCGAAATTTATGTATAATATATTATAGTTCACCCTACCTCTTCTTCTTCTTCTTCTTCTTCTTCTTCTTCTTCTTCTTCTTCTTCTTCTTCTTCTTCTTCTTCTTCTTCTTCTTCTTCTTCTTCTTCTTCTTCTTCTTCTTCTTCTTCTTCTTCTTCTTCTTCTTCTTCTTCTTCTTCTTCTTCTTCTTCTTCTTCTTCTTCTTCTTCTTCTTCTTCTTCTTCTTCTTCTTCTTCTTCTTCTCCTCCTCCTCCTCCTCCTCCTCCTCCTCCTCCTTTTCTTGTTCTTTTCTCTTCTCTTCTTCTTCTTCCAATACTGTACTATACCCGTCTCTGGGGCATTGTCGTACAAGGAATATATATGTTGGTCGTGATGTAGTCGCAACCCAATACCACCAAAGTTTAAAAACTGCTAAAACAACAGCTGTCTGTCAGGAGTTAAAACTATTTACACAGATCTACTTAAGAGGTGGTGATTAGAGCTCCGGACCGGCACAGGGTTGGACACATAATCAAAAGCCATTGATTTTCAATTTTTTGTACCTCTTATTCATTTATTTGAGCATTTTTAGTCTTTTTCATTGATACTGTTTCCTGTGTGTATATTCTCATTATTGCTATTATTGTACTGTTCTGGCTATGTATGTATATATTATGTATTATGCCAAATAAACGTATGTTATGTTATAAACTTATGTTATGTTATGTATAACTATACAAAATATAAGATACATATATATAAAATTATACATTTTGTAAATTTGTAAATAATAAAAACTGTTATAGATCCAGTCTAGTTTAAAAAAAATATTGTTTTGTTGAAACTTATGTCTGACTTGTCTTGTGTGTCGTTTCCTATATATCGATTTTACCCTACTAACAATATTGGCAGTCTGTAGACTATGTACAATACAACGTCTCGCTCAGTCACCCGTGGTACGAAACACTCCACCTATATAGTTATACCACACCATACCCGTTTAAGTACAAAGCAACGCTCTGTTGATTTGCATTAAGAGCTAGTTGACAATAGCAAATATTTGGATTTTTAAAATCGAGCGAAACTATACCCTAAGGATAAAAGAGTCCTACCTAATACGGATATTTTACGCTGTTTTAAGAATGGCGAAATGACCACATGTGTACGACATAGTCATATGGATCTATAAACGTGTTTTTAATTGAAAAGGATTTTTGTTTTCGAAAATGGTAAGAATAGTATAATTAGAAATCGTATTTTATTTCAATTATTTTATTCGCAGTTTATATTATTATTTAGAATCGTAAATTATCTAGTTATACGTCGTCCGTTCAAAGAAACGTTAACTTAACTCTAAAAAATATTTACATTTAGTCCTGAAGTCGATTTTCGTTCACATATGGATACGTTGCTGGTCCTTTGGGGAAGGTTTAATATGTTAATACTGGTTAGGATACAGTACATGAAAACTGGTTTGTCTAATCGTCTGCAGTATATAACGTGTAACATGTTTGTAATTATTGCTTGTAATTATATTTTATGTGATTCATAGGCAAATGACCTAAAATCTTGAAAATAAACTGAAAATTTGTTGAGAAAGTGCGGTGAATCTGATTAAACTACAGCATAACAGACCCCTGCTTATAAGAAGTAGTATGTCTGTCTAAAGGTCTTTGACACCGACACAATGTTAACAATGGATTCGTAATCCTTGAAATAAACTGCATGTTTTTATAAGCCGACTTTACAAATTTTGTTA
This sequence comes from Spisula subtruncata, assembly GCA_963678985.1. Taxonomy (NCBI): domain Eukaryota; kingdom Metazoa; phylum Mollusca; class Bivalvia; order Venerida; family Mactridae; genus Spisula; species Spisula subtruncata. The sequence goes on along the minus strand of OY787671.1, from coordinate 27,846,691 downwards.
TATACAATATAATACCTTTTATATAATTTAAGTTATTGTACACGTTTTTATAGCGATGACAAAATGTAAACAATGAACGGTTACATTAATCTTAGCTTACCATTCATGAAATATTAATATAATATACCCATTACACAGTAATATATGTACAATTACACCTGCTGCCTTTTATAGTCGGTATTCTTCTTTAGTTTAAAGAGTATAATTATGTATTCAACAAATAATTTCAAAATGTCTTCTTCTTTAGCTATTGACTAGGGTATTTTCGTATAAGTAGCTGAAAAGTAGCTCAGTACTTAAGTAACTTATTATTTCGTGTGTTATACAGTATAATATAAATCAACTATTTTGGGCTTAGAACAAAAATGAATTGTGAATAGTGTCGATATGGCGTTCCGTAATATTCAGAATACGGATTGAGGAGATAGAAGATGAAAAATGCTTTCCAACGGTATGTCACACTCATTTTTTTTCAAAATGACACATGATAGCACTGAGCCGACGATATGGCCCAAGATACACAATTTTTTATACAAACCCAACCATGTCTACGGAACGCCTGTCAACAATGGTCAGCTCGACTGGTAGCTGATTCCAGAGTATGTTTGCAGAGTGGAAGAATACATATGTATAGTAGTTTTAAAACATCTGTAGGACAAAATGGAAGCACACACTTGGTTGTGGGTGCCATGCCTGCACAACAAATGGATTTATATCTGGTCACCGAATATGACAAACAGTTGTCGTCAATGATGGAAAACCCACTGTGAAATTTGAGTTTATGTCGTAGTTTTGAAATACAAAAATGTAGTCATAATAAAATGTTTAAAACACGCAAAAAACCTCGTCACTCCTACACTTGTTTCTTTCAACTCGAAATCATATACGGCTTCAGTTACAAGGCATGATGGTTGAATAGAATAGAACTGGTTGTATTAATAAACCATTTATACTGCATTACTATTCAACATTGATTTCAATGGAACATTTATGCTTATTGCAATCGGTCCTTAAAAAAACTTTTTTGGGTATTCAATACCGTTTTTTCTGAACACCTACATCATCAATGAGTCAATTATTAGAACATTGTTCAATCGGACTACAGTCGGTTTCGGATAACTTCACAATGACGTCACGTGTTTTTTATTCTATACAACTATTAAAAATTAAAAATATAAAACAGGGAAATCTGCATTCAACAGAACCAATATTAAATTTTATTTCATCCAGTAAATCAATGGCAACCATGTGCCGTATGTAAATACAGTTCAAATATCACTAGATATAGGAACACTCCTGAGATCTTTGAAAACTGATCTTTGTAATGAGTTATTTAATTTCCTAGTCCAGTTGTACCGTGGTTGTCAGATGCACGAACACGTGTAATCGGACTACAATCGGTTTTTGATAACTGTCCTCGGGTTTCAGCTTTTTCACAGCTGCAACTTGGACTTCAGCTTGTAGGTTCATTTTCTCGTTCAGTTGTGTGTATTGTAGGTAAAGAACCACTAGCACTCAAGTTGTCCTTAAAAAAAACTTTGGTTTGCCTGTAAATGGAGATATTTCTTGACAAATGTGGAGTTGAATAATGAAATTGAGTTTAAATGGTTGGTAAATATGCATGTGGTGTAGTAAAACTGTAATATTTGTATTATTCGGCTATTTTGTTCTTGATACCAAAATAAAAGTAGACTAGGGTAAAACCCAGAACTTATAAATCCGGACATGCGTAAAAACGGATAGACCATGTTTGAAGGACAAAAACTTTCTTAGAAGATGCATGACCCCATTTCTTTATAGCATTATTTTGAAGCTTAAATGCCCCTCTTTATAATGATATATGTGGTCCAGGTGGCCATAGACTAAAAAAAGTTGAAAATTGGGGTCTACTATGGGCAATTTACATTTAGCTATAGAGCAAATCTATTTGGTGGTTTCTAACCTGCAGTTTGTTGTGTCGTGTAATTGTGGTATGTGCCCTGTGCTCTGCTTTATACTCGTATGTTGACTGCTGCCTTCACAGTTCAATTTTTACAATGTTTTGAGCATACTAGTGTTTCACCTTCTTGTCCTGTTTTCTGCCAGCCTATCCATGTTGTTTCATCTACACCCCCCCCCCCCATTTCTGAGGTGACTTATTTCGTCACCATGGTACCGTTTTATCAACATACTTACGGAAATCGTAAACTTACGTTCAAATTTAAATTTAGTATCATTATTTAACAACTGCTCATTGGGGACAGATATTGTTTGTAGGGGCTCGTTAACTGAATCTTGATTAGTATTGCAGCTGACTTTACCAGGTTTTATAGTTGTAATGGTAATATAAAGAATCGTAAGTTTACAATTTCTGTACATGCTTTGATAAAACAGTACCCAGATGTTTCTAGGTGGCACAATTCTTCTTTTCCCCGTGGGTGCTTTTTTAGCTCATTTCGATAATCGTGTTTCGGATTCTACAAATATAATTTATAGAACAATTTGACTCTTCATTCCAATGAATCATGGGGATTGTCAAATATGGAAACGCCTTTAAGTTAACAAAGCCGTGCTATTACAATCCACACTCCATCTCTTTCTAGTGTGAATTTCAATGTAAATAAAACTTACGTGATCCGAAACTATATAGTCAACAACTATAGCTGATTGTGCATTTCAGGGGTCAGGTTTCAAAGTTTATTGTGCAAAACAGGCCAACACTAACACACTTTTTTCACACCTGTCTCTCCGCGCCCCCCCCCCCCCCCAGTCTCCCAGTAGAACACAAATACAGTCATATTTATTAAACTTTGAGCAACGTCACTGTATTTATAAGACGACAGCAGTACAAATGGTGGGTGTTAACCGGTTACGGTCCATATAATGTAAACATTGTCAAACTATTTTTACTGAAATATTAACATTATATAAATATGTAATAAAAACATCACGAAATATTATACCTACATGAGTGATTAGTTCGATTACAGTTTCAGTGGAGCGTATCATACCAATAATTTCGGATAATGGTTTATTCATTTGATAAAGTTATCTACTTTTCAATTCAAATGTATCCCTGGCTACATATCAGTTCACACAAATACATAATACAGTAAAACTTCGTATTTCGAGGATTGATTGGGACAAGTTAAATGCTCGAGATAAACCGGGTGCTCGAAATAACCAAAAGCCATGTATTGCTGATACAAACAGAAATTGGTTTAAAACTTGTTCGAGATAAGTCGGGTGCTCGTGATATCGATGCTCGTCATAACGAAGTTTTACTGTAGTTAATTTTTTTATGTGTATAAATATTTTCAAAACAAATTTGAATTTGAACATGATGGTTAATGTCAACATTACTAAATGGGTTAGGTTTGTATAGGGCTAGGGATAGTCTATAAAAAGTTTTTTTAGACAGAAGTTGGTTTGTTTTTATGTGTTTTGATTTGTTTTGACCATCAATATATCTCTTTTTTCCTCCTTTTGTAAAGAGTTCCAGTTTTAGAAATAATCATCAATGATTGAATAATGACTCCCGTCACGAGCTATTTATGCCATGTGTAATTTGATATAAAACAAAGATTTAATTGTCGATATTATGTTTACTCTATCAATGTGCAGTTCGTTAAATCAAATAGAACGATTCTCAAACGCTTAAATAATAAAACAAATATACGATGTCATTGAAATGTACGGTGGCACTTACAGTACTGTGCCGTTTTTTGTCTTCGTCTGTTTTACGCCATTTTCAGACATTTTATCCAGACATATTTTATGCTACCCAATGAACTTTACCAGTCATTCAAACGTAATACAGTCATTTACAATTGCCGATTGTCGGGAACCACAAGCCCAAAGCTCTGGACATATACCAAACAGAATATCTTACTCAAATCAAATTCAGTAATACAAATATCAAATCCGAGTTCTTTACACCATACTGGATCTTCAAGTTGTACTTCAAGCAGAATGGTTTCCTTGGGCATTTTAGAACAATAATACAGGTCTATGTGACAACGATGTGTTGGTGTAAGGAATGCTCGAGGAGGACACACAGGTAAAAGTATCGTTGAAAAAGAAATAAAAAAATTGAAATTGAAAAAAAAATGTTTTCTCGAAATTTCAAGATTTTTTTTTCAATTTCATTTTTTTCAACGATATTGTTACCTGTGGGAGGACACTGTAACACTGTGATGGACTGTATACATTCTAATCATGTTTTTTGTAGGACGAGTATTGATAAGTGATCATTTCAATGAAATCAAATTTATGCAGCTTCCATGGGATAAATATGTCAATGTAATCATACCACGAGTTAAATTATCCATACATTTGTGATAGCCAAGTGTCATATAAAGTGATATTCTATTTCTGGTACATTACACTGTAATTGAATAGCATCATTTATCATATGCCATTTAAGATATTCAATTTAATTTAGAATGTGTGTATAACAGGTAGGCTACGTTTGCATTCGACCTTTTTATACAGGCTAGTGAGAATCCACGCTGAAATCAATGAGCCGATAAATATGTTACTTTCGTTTTCTGGACCAGTGTCTTATTCGTGCAATAAGTTGACTTGCTTAATACTCGTTGGATTTTGTTGCGTTTTGGTATCAAAATGACGGCATTGAATTACCCTTTGCGAATATATTAAGATATAGTCCATAGGATTTTTGTTTCCTAAAATATACCAACATAACCAAGTGTGGCGTTTTTAAATCCGTTAACCATATATCATTCTATGTAAACCATCTATATGTGTACCATGTTTGTTGTAAACTCTTCAATAATTTGGAGTAAATAAAGCTGTATATATACATAATATTGTGATGTATTAGAATGTGGTATACAAATTATACTTAAAGTTGTATGGGTAGGTAAACACAAGCATACAGTATACTGTGAACAACACGATTGTATGTATATATCAACATAATTATGTTTTACATTATACATGTTCACAAAGACTGGTTGTTATAGCGCTTACTATCATGGTTCGCTATAGCTTGGTAAATTTGATACTAGCCTGACGTTTTGATAAGCATAATTTAATAGTCGATATATTTATGGGGATAAGATGGACATTAAACGTATTGTGCGCGATAAACAATCTACTGGTCAATCAAACCTGTCTTTCCGTGTAAGCGACCAATTCCCTAAAGCCATACAGGAGCGACGCAAGCGATTGATCCCATACCTAGTGCAGGCCAAAACCAACAACAGGCGTGCAGTGCTATCGTATGACACTCTATACATAGATAATCAAAGGTATACTGTTGAAAACCTTCCGCCTGGCCCGGTACCTGAACTACCACCGAGATCGCGTATGAACAACTACTGGAACCAGCCTCGCCCGCAACACGTTACCAATCATGCTGGGAACTCGACCACAGCACCAACTGATCCTAATTCAGCAGCTACTGCTAATGAACCCATGCAGTCAAATTCTAATGAAGCTTAGTACAACTGTGAGAAGCAGCTCAATGTAATAACTTGGAATGTCCAAGGACTGTGTAGCAAACTAGACGATAGTGATTTTGTAAATTTTGTAAATAAATATGACATATTATTGTTCACAGAAACATGGAACCATGATACTAAAAATGTGATGATTGACAACTATGACTGCTTTTCTTGTCCACGGCCAAAATATAACAAAAAAGCCAAGAGACACAGTGGTGGTGTTATCATTTATTACAAAAGTAAATTTAAAGGTTATATTGATCTAATTAATGCTGACGAAAAGGGTATAGTATGGATTAAACTCAATAAGATATATTTTGGTACATTGAATGATATTCTACTATGTTGTTGCTATGTTCCACCGGAGGACTCTGGTGTTTATAAGAAGCGAGATTCTCCACTTTTCGAGTATGACTTTTTCGAAACATTAGAAGAAAACGTTAGAACTCATAGTCAATTGGGTGATGTGTTATTATGTGGTGACTTTAACGCTCGTGTTGGTCAAAGATCAGATACTATTGAAAACATTAACATTCACCGATATGTCGACCTGCCTGATGAAAATAATGCACCAACAGTGTTACCTGTAAGGTCTTCCTTTGACGAGACTGTGAATACTTTTGGTAAAAAATTGTTGTCATTATGTAAGCAATCTAGCATGTTCATTATGAACGGTCGAATGGAACCAGGTCGATATACTTGTTATAACTTGTTACGTAATAGTTTATCTGCAAGTGTAGTAGATTATGTTATTGGTAATAGCAATATGCACTCGTACATAAAAAACATGCTTGTTCATGATTTAACCGAATATTCTGATCATTGTCCCATTTCATTCGCATTCGAATTTGAAAACATGAAAACTGATAATTGTGATGATACTTCATACGAAAGAATTATATGGGAAAATTGTGATAAAGATATTTTGAATGAAAAATTAAACAACGAAAAACATGTATTCGACAAATTAGTCAATGACTTATTGACCGAAAATATAGACGTAAATACTTGTATTAAAGACATTACAGATGTGATATATGATATCTCGTTTTGTTTACATGGTCGAAGTTTCAGTAAGACTAAAACTAACAGAAAAAGAAAACAATCTGAATGGTTTAATAACAATTGCAAACGATACAAGAAGGAGTTTTATAGATGCAAACGTTTACTTAGTACAAATTCAAATGATGAGAATAAATTATTATTTTTGAATGCACGTAATGCATATTGCAAAGCTAAGCGTTCTGCTAAACATGCTTATTATCAAAAAGAAAAACACACACTATCTAGCCTGAGTAAAAAAAATCCACGAAAATTTTGGAAGCATATTAAACACTATAGGCATACAAATGATGCTAATGTTAATCCTGTTGATGTTAATGACTTTGTTGAACATTTTAAAAATATGTCTAATTCCCCACATCAAAGTACTTTCAGTGATGATGATTATATGAATAGAGAGGAAGAAGTAAATATAGATATGCTTGATTGTCAATTCACTGTTGAGGAATTATGCAAAACTATCTCTATGTTGAACAGACACAAAAGCGCTGACATTACAAAAAATGTGGCGGATTTTTTCATAGATAGCAAAGATTTTATTGCTCCTTATTTGGTAAGAATATTTAATTACATATATGAAAAAGGTGAATATCCTGAATCTTGGTCTAAAGGAATAATTGTTCCAATATACAAAACAGGCGATCGAACCGATCCTGCAAATTATCGTGGTATAACTCTTGTTAACATAATGGCTAAAATATTTTCGCTTGCTCTCCGTAATAGAATAAATGCTTGGTGTGAAAATGAAAATGTTTTTAATGACACGCAATTTGGTTTTAGGGATAATCACAGTACCACAGATTGTATTTTTATTTTACATACTATTATTCAAAAAGTCCTTTATAACAAGTCTAAATTGTATTGCGCGTTTGTAGATTACGAAAAAGCGTTTGACACGGTCAACCATGAAGCATTATGGATAAAACTGGTAAAATCTGGTATAAGTTGCAAAATGTTAAACATGGTAAAGGCAATATATCTGAATGTTAAATCTTGTATACGCAATAGTAAAAATATGAGCACTTCAGAACTTTTTGATGTCACACTTGGGGTAAAACAGGGGGAACCACTAAGCCCTCTATTGTTTATTTTATTTATCAATGACATAAATGAGTCCATGAATTTTGATAATCTTACCAATAAAGACATTGAACTTTTATCTTTATACATGCTACTATTCGCTGATGATATTGCTCTCTTCACTACTGATCCAAATAGCCTTCAACGTTTATTAGACAATGTACATGCATATTCTAGTAAATGGGGTTTAAAAATTAACGTTAACAAAACAAAAGTATGTGTATTTCAAAAACGAAAATCAAGGCAAAACTTTGTATGGACTCTAAATGGCGAAGATATCGGTATTGTTGACTCTTTTACATATTTAGGAATTAAATTTCACTATACAGGGAGTCTGAAACATGCAGTGCAAACATTGTATGAACAAGCATTAAGAGCATATTATAGTTTGTTGTCAACTTTCAGTAGACTAAATATCGATGTTAAAACCAAATTATCTTTGTTTGACTCTCTCATAGTTCCTATTATATTATACGGTTGTGAAATATGGGGTATATATAACTATAAAGACATTGACAGACTGCATCTTAAGTTTTGTAAATACTTGCTCGGAGTAAAATCCCAAACATCCAATGTAGCGGTTTTAGGTGAATTAGGAAGATATCCTCTATCTATTATATGTAAGGAACGAGCACTTAAATATTGGACTAAAATAATGAAATATCCTAGCAACCCTGTTCATTCCTTTTTTGTTGATCAGGTACAAAATATACACATTGTTCATAATAATAATACATGGGCTTTTGCAGTCAAATCGTTATTAGATAATCTCGGTTTCGGTTATATATGGGATACGTTTAATGTAGAAACTAATTATATGCCTTTGTTTAAACAGCGTCTTAAGGATCAATACATACAGGAATGGAATGCAACTGTTACAAACCAACCGAAACTATATTATTATAGATTGTTTAAAAGTGAATTTAAATATGAAAAATATCTGGATATTATTCAAAATGATAAAATTCGAATGGATTTAACAAGATTAAGACTCAGCTCACACACATTGGAAATTGAAACTGGTAGAACTACTAATGTAGATAGAATTGATAGACTTTGTAAATGCTGTAATCAAAACGTTTTAGAATCTGAATGCCATTTTATTTCCTGCTGTCCATTATATCACGAATTAAGAAGCAAATATTGTATAAATGTATCATTCCCATCATTACAAAAATTTGGTAGATTGCTTTCAAGTCAGAAAAATAGGACCATAAGAAATATAGCAAAATTTATACACCATTCATTACTTTTAAGACAAGAAAAGCTTAACATTTTACCTGCTTCTTAAATATTAAATTTTGTATGTAACTTGTATGTTTGATTTGATAAATTGTGTTTTGTTATTTTGCATGCTTTGTGTTTATATTTATGTATGTGACCTTGTATATATGTTTTGTTAATGGCCAAAGGCATTGCATAAATGCCGATTTGCTAATAAACTTGAAAACTTGATATATTGCCTACGTTTACAACACCGATTGTATGTTTTCATCATCGGGAAGTATCAAAATGTCAAAACAAACACTATTCAGACTGGAAAACTTTGAATTTTAAGAAAACAATAAAAACGCAAAATGTCAAAATTTTGTCGGAAGGCCTAAAATCGCATTAAAATACCTAAATGATTATTACATTTATAAATATTATGTTTTACTTGAAAACATATGAACAAACGTCAGTAATCTAGTTTGTGTATGAAACAATGCATTTCGCTCAGCAATTTAAAATAATAAAAAAGTCCGTACAAGCTAATATTTGAACCAGGATCTTTAGAATGGCTAGTGGACATGACATCCTTTGCATCTATGACGCTGTCATCATAATTATGTTAATTCTAGTATATAAAGTTCCAAGGGAGACAAATCACATAGAAAGGTACTCAAAGGGAGGTTAATCGTTATTATTCTTTTTTCTTGAATAAGGGGTGGATTGTGATAAATAAGTTAATAATTGAATCGCAATGATTAACAGTTCATATCTCACGACTATTGAATAAAACAAACGCAGTTTGAAGAATTATAATTATAGGTCTTGCCAACAGCCGTAAACTAAGCCCGCAGACGAAATTGCCGCTATGATTTCAAATTTTCTATCTCGAATAAAACGCTAAGTGGCAAGTAAACCGTATTAATAATTCAGATGTATTCATCGGTCATTAACATATGGTTCTATAATTGAAAAGTGGGTATCTTTTCGGTAGCAATTTCTCCCGCGTATTACTAGTACTTGTTATCTATCGTTCTCACTCACGTATCCGGATTTTTCCTATTTTTCAGTAATATAGAATCCCTGCACATATTCTATCCCTTACATGCTTATCCATGTACTTTTTTATGAAAAACAAATCCACATTGCTCTAGAATATACGGGTACAAAATGTTTTACATACATATGCGTAATATCGCTCAAAATCATTAGTTATGTTATGTATTTCGATCAATATAAAAACGTGCGCAATTGCACAAAACGTCCAAAACGTCGCACTTTGCGCCGTATGAAATTTACCTCCACACATTTGATCAAGTGTGTCGGACTTATTTCAAAAGCAATCTTATAGAATTTTTAAAAGTAAACATTTCACTTTGATAATATGTCTAATTTTATTCTAATTGTATGTACTATGACTTATAATAATTAAATTAATAAAGTTCGAAAATGGTCTATGCCGGAACGCATCGCGAAAACGCATGAGAAGAACAAATTTACTCAACTCATTTCATTGTAATATTCTTGAAAAGTATTTGCTAGAATGTATTGGGATTTCACTATTTATGATACAAGAAAAATAATATTTTAAAAACGAAATCATAATAAAATAAAAAAATAATTGCGAACTAACTTTGCTTCTTCGGGAAAATTTCGGATTTTTTGGCAAATTTGCACTTTGTTCGTGTTAACAATTTATTAGTTTAACTTTTTATTTTTGGCACCCGTGATTTTTCACGATGATATGTTAAAACAGGTCACGTCTGGTGCCACTTGATTAAGTAACCCACAAACTGTAATCACATTTTGAATAAAACGGCTGTTATTTTAAGCCCGACGACCAATTTTATGTGTTACAAATTGCTGACAGATTTCTGTATATACGTCGGACATTGTCTCCAATTATATGACTACATACTACTCTACATGAACTCAAACTAAAATGGCTACGTAGACAATTTAATAACGAATTACTTGGTGTATGACATGTGATGCATCGAATGAAATTGAAAGTAGTATCAACTACTGTTTTACAGCGAGTGTACGATATTACGAACGTATTCAGTTGCATGCGTTACGTCTGGACTTCTGACGTCATTTATGACGTTGTAACGTCAGTGTCCGAAGGCCTAAAATCGCATGACGCGGCTCATTTGTAGTACATTTTCATTAAATTTTACTGTTAACAGAAACGCCTTGTAATAGTACCATAGTGCATTACTGTACCATTCAATTTATTATCGTAACAAGTTGGCTCTTTTTTTCAACAAGAAGCATCCGGTTACCGCGTAGGCCTATCGTGCTCGTATCAAAACATCGCATTGAGTCACATATATAAACTGTTCAGTAAATGAAACATAAATACACATGAAAGTTATATTTGATACATGTATACCTTTACATATTGTTTCACCAACTGGTTTTTGTTGTTGTTTTATTTTATTTATTTGGAAATCTATGTATAATGTACCAGTATAAAATAACCGGTAGTTCGTAACTAGCAAATAGATATACATTTGTAAACACTGGAGGAAACACCACGAACACCATCGTCAGATACCCACGGTCGGTGCCTCCGCTACATTCATAGTACCCGACAATGCACGAACTCGTGAACGAACGAAAGAACGAACGAACGAACGAACGAACGAACGAACGAACGAACGAACGAACGAACGAACGGACGGACGGACGGACGGACGGACGGACGGACGGACGGACGGGCGAAAACGAACGAACGAAAACGAACGAACGAACGAACGAAGTTCTATGCTTATATTCGAAGGTCTGATACAGCCCCATCTTGTCCGAGTAACTCATGCTTAGATAATAGACAATATACCATATATGAGCATCAATATTACGAGCACCCGGCCTATCTCGTGCAAGTTTTAAAATAGTATCCGTTTTTATTAGCAATACATGCCCTTTGGTTATTTCGAGCATCTGGTTTACCTCGAGCATTTTACCTGTCCCGATCACTCCTCGAGATAAAGAAGTTTTACTGTGTGTATAATACGTCTAATACCAAATGTCACGTTCACAGTGAATTGGTTAGCATACATGGTTACACTTAACGACTTATAAAGTACAAACGTACTGTAATGGTATATTTTGATGTATTTATTGTTAATTTTCCACTCTATCGGAGCACAAACTAGTCGTATAAATAGAAATAGACCAAGTATTTTTACTTACATAATTATGTTTTGACGTTTTAAAATAACAGTCCACAAATAATTCGCCAACAAGTACTAGTAGTAGTTGGACGTGAAAAAGTTGCTATGACTCCGCCCAAAATGAGCTGTATTGGCTAATAAACGTTTTAGCATAGACAAAGAGCCGCATCCCTTTCAAAGGTATCAAAACTAAAGAAATATTCGGTTGTAAATCTTGGATCATTTATATAACATACATGTATGTTTGCATACTCCAATGTGTTCGTTTGATAACCTCCGACGAACAAAATGGACACACAAATGGACGCCTATCTTTGTAATTATGTAATTATTTAAACCTCTCGGTCAAGGATAACCCATGAAAGTGCAAGCACTTAATTCATTCCAATGGGGTCCTGCGTTTTTGCTGAAGGGACAGCAGGTAGAAAAGACAAGGTGTCCGGGCGCGATGCCCTAGCTCTTTCCGAAGAGACACCTTGGTCCTTTAACGTTTAACGTGCCTGGTGTATAGCACCGATACACACGAGACTACCTCTGGGTTGCCAACCTTGGTGGGAAACACAGAAAAGCGTATCACAAATGATCAAGTGCCCCGGCCGAGGATCGAACCCGGGACCTCTCGATCAGCAGTCAAGCAGGCTATCCGATCGACCACCGTACCACCTTTCTCTACACCTATGACGTCTGATCTTAAAATAAACAGGAGTGGTTATTTATATCAATGCTACAGGTTATTGTGTTATAGTCCTATGAGAGGGTTGTCTTGGTTAGTTCAGTTACACATTTTCTTGCGTGGCTGACGTGGTTGTTCTTGTCACATGTGCGTGCCAGGCTACTTATATGATTTTCCTTGTCTGTGTGATCTTTGGGTCGTCATGGTTCATGCTCTGCAGCTTCCTTTCGATAACATAGTTTGCCCAGTTTATTTTTATATACTTTTTGCCATACCGGATACAGAAATTACAGATTTATACAAACCACCATTTTATTAAGGGTGATAATATTTGTTATTCACATGAGCGTGTAATTAAACTGAACCGGAGTATTCATCTTTTCAACGATGTAGATACTATTATGCTTATTCTTTAACTTCATTTATGAGTTAAACACGTTTATGTTTATCCTTTGATATTTCAGTATTGCTGTCTTGATTTATTCTCTTTTTTCAATGATGGGAAAAATAAATATATACGAGTAGATCTAGAGAAAAATAATGCGTAGTTTAATTAACAGATATATATTTAATTCAACGAATATTTAAGGTCAACGATGCAACACAATTGATAAAATTTGTTTAAATTACATTTTGTACATATTATATTGTACTTTAAAGATTAACAGCTGCTCATTGGTCTTACAAATGTAAACATGTCTTTGTAATAATGACTTATACATGTACCTCCTCTTTGATATGGAAGGGTAATAGTATGTTTTATATAGTATAGTATGTTTTTAAGTATCTAGAGTAACAATACTGTAGCAGTGTTGCTCCTTTACTTTGTCTCTTATAATTCTTGTCAGAATGACTTTGTGTAATGTTTTATGTATTTTTATTTTTTTATTAGTATATGTTTGTATGTTGTACAAAGATGAGACGTAAATAAATAAATGTATAATATATCCAAGAGACAGCAGTGTGATACAAGGAATCCTAGGGCGCTAAACTTTTGTGCTGACTAAATGCATGTGAAGACCTTCTACTTGTAACAAGATCGTTCTAATGCGGTCTGTTACATCATGGACATTTGTCCTTGGTGTTATAATCTACGTTCCCAGAACAATTTACTGAATTATAGATGTGTATATAATTGAAACAGCGGGTTATATAGCGGGTATATTATATTGTACGTAGCATACCTTGGTGATATAATTACTCCTTGTAAAGGTAGCATAGATGGTATAAAATATTAAATGTACGACTCGCAGTATGGTGTAAACAACTAAACCATATCTGCCAAGCTAGTTAAATACAAAATAGGAGTGATAAAGCAAAACATGTCATAAGAAATGATAAGATGCACTTAAATGTGATTTAAAATGAGTTTAGATGCATAACAAGGAATATATTAAGTCTAGTGGTTATAAATATGGGACAGACGATGATATAATGAATCAAATGTACCTTTGTTCAAAGTTAGGTTAATTCGGAAAACCAAAAATTAACAACGAAAATAGGAGTAACTCCACTTCAATAGGAGAACTTGGCAGGTATGACTAAACCCAAGCCCAGTGATGTGTTCTATTTCAACTAACATTGATCTTATAAAAACGTTGGGTCCTCTGTGAACATTTGAGACCGGAAACTGCATAACTTGAGCTTAATTTTTAAACTCATTTACATGTACTGTCGTATCTGATTAGTGGTCATCCTGATTAATCCTTTCCATATTTGGCTGGTTCTGACAACAATGGTCGTGTATGTTTTCATGTAACGCCATTTGGGATAATACGTACATGCCTTATTGGCCAGTTACCTGATCGGGCAAAAATGCTATTGTCCGATCAGGTAATTGGCCAATAAGGCATGTATTATGTACAAATAATGTCTGGTCAGCAAATTATGCTTCAAACGTTGCCCGATCTTGAAATTATGCTCCAGAGTAACATTGCCCGATCTGCAAATAATGTTAAAAACAATTCCGATCTGGAAATTATGCTCCAGAGTAGCATTGCCCGATTTGGAAATTAATGTTCAAACCATTGTCCGGTCGGAAAATAATGCTTCAATCATTGACCCGTCGGGAAACTTTGCCCCAAATATTGCCCAATCGGGAAATTTATGTCCCAAGCATTGCCCGATCTGGAATCTTTGCCCAAACATTGTCCGATCGGGAAATATTTGTTCCAAACAAGACTTTACCTCCACTGCTCGATGTCGTACTGTCAGGTGACTTTTATCAATTTCACATTACTGATGCATTGTATTTCTAACAATGAAACCAGTCGATTCATGGTGATTTAAAGCGATAATATATCGAACTTGTACTGTTCAGTTCAGTGATAGATTCATTTTACCACGAAGATCGATCAATTATTTCTTGGTTCAGGTATATTCATACGTCCCGACAATTTTCATAACCAATCAATAGTTTACCATCGTTTTATTTATTGTTTTATTCATTTACAGATTAATATGTATAGCTAAACAATTAGCGATGCAATATTGGTTTTCATTCCGCCAACATGATTAATGATCAATCAATACTAATCATCTAGTCTACGGTAATTGTTATGATAATTTGAAAAAAATCAATGGTTACTGCATCAATGATAACGAAAAAATTAAAAATGTAAAATTTATATTTACAAAATATTATTATTTTCATTTTAGTCTTTATCAATGATATAGTAAATTTTACAGTTGCCTGTGGAATAAATCGCTGACTTTAACTACTACTTACGACCTGACAAGATTGTTACATATTTCAAATCTGCTTCATAAGGCGCTTCTTATGAGCCTATTTTCATGAAAAAAACTTGTCATGTTGACCAACAGTGTGTTTTACCATTGGTTAATCTTAACAAGTAATTTCCAGACTGTTTTGTTTTCGCGTTTTCTCAAAATATCGATTGTACTTACGATCTTCTCATTCTAAGCCAACGATATATCCTCAGGAGTGATCTTCATGTGGTCAGAATGTGGTTAGAATACCGCCTGGTTGTACACTTAAGGTTCCGAGCTCGATGCCCAATCAGACCGGAGACTGGAAAAACTAAAATGACGTCAAATCAGCAGAAAAGCATGCCAATGTAAGCCTTAAGTGCACTGATTGAGTCGTGTTAGTGTCGTAAATCACTTAAATACAGTTCTGGCATAGTCATCTGTAAAACAATTGGTCCAAATACAAAAACTATTGATATGCTGAAAGCAGGTGGCTGATTTAAACAGTTCCTAGTTTGGGTATTTTAAAAAATGCCGATTGATATTTGACCAACGTGGCTGCTTAATTGTTGAAAGGGATCAATAACAATGATGATTGACTCTAGGCCCTAATGTCAACTACATACTAATTCTCCACTACATGTACATTAGCATTGCATGACGATAATTCATCTCTCGTTACGCCAGTTGGCATCAAATTGCATGGGCAATTTCAATTAATTAGTAAATCGACCTAAAGCACACCAATGACGTCGCAAAATACGCAATCACGTGACAATGTGTTTAATTTTAGATAAATTCACCGGTAATTGGAGAAATTATGCTTTTGAAGCTATGTCGCCAAATACGCAATCACGTGACAATGTTTTCAATTTTAGATAAATTAACCGGTAATTGGAGAAACTATGCTTTTGAAGCTATGTTATTTACACCACAGATAACTGTATCATTGATAACGGAAAAAAAATATTTTGCTTTAAATATATATGTTTTACACAAAATTACTTTTTTCTGTTTTAGTCTTTGTCAATGATGTAGTTATCTGTGATTGTGGCACTGCTACTGTTCACAATAAAACACAAAATGCATGTACTGACTGGAATATAGCCCATCTACTTCACTCCATACCTGGCTAACAGGGCCCCATAATTGATTCTAGTTCTGCTCTATTGTTTCTAATAATGGGAAAGTTCGATTTTTATTTTTATTTGCCGTTACATGCTTACAGTTAATTGCTGTTTTTATCTTTTTCAGATTCGTTTAATTGAACTGTTTGTGAAGAGGAATTATCAGTAAGCGTTACATTGTTTTATTGATGTTTTATAAATGTGACCGACCGCTCTATAACTTTCTCGTTTATGCCTAGGTTACACTGAGAATGTTTGCCTCGGCGGTGTATTCCCGGTTTAATAAAAGGGCATCGGAATGCACCAAGAAAGGGGCCGGTTCTTCGAGGGAATTATTAGAAAAAATGTGAAATCCATGTTCTCGATGTCTCATGAAACTAATTTATTTAAATAGGGAGAACATCACCGATGCAAAAAATGCTCAGTTGGACATAGGCTTTAACTAGCGTATGTTTTCGTTCGAAACAACCTTGTCTTGACACACCACAGATGTATGAAGATGCTCTATGAAGGCTATATCCACTCATATTACAGAATAGAATATAGTTTATTTGCATATTTAGTCCTGAAAATGACTTTTTACATAACAACAATAATACAACTGATTAGATAGCATGTTGATAAATGGCGAGAACGAATTGATATTATATGATATCACGTATAAAGAAATCACATGTATCTTCATACTGGGAATCACACTCATATACTGAACACCAAACATCGATAATAATAACACCAGTTCTTTCGGGCCGGCCAATGGCCTGGGTTCGAACCCGCAATAGTCTGTTCTCGGTACGATCATTCTTCTCTGACTAATAGTTCGCCGAGGGAACCACAAGATTGTACTCTAGTGTACGTACCCAATACGGGTGGAAAGTTACAGTTTTCCATTTATGAAGATGTATACATTTTTATTTTGTTCTCCATGTATATATCAATATAATTTTGTTTATAGCGATGAGCTGTATATTCTCAAGCTCAATAAAGTGAATAAACTGTCTGTTCTGGTAATTTTCCTAATACAAATGCCGTTTAAACAGATACTTCCTTCAAGGGGATGTTCAAACAGTTTCACATTATATGATTTATATCACAATTAATAATCGCGAAATTGAACTATATTTGAATACATGCACGAAAAATATAGAACAATTTATGATGCATATTGCACCATGATATGTACACGTATTTGGTAGTACGGTGGTCGAGCGGATAGCCTGCTTGACTGCTGATCGAGAGGTCCCGGGTTCGATCCTCGGCCGGGACACTTGATCATTTCTGAAACGCTTTTCTGTGTTTCCCACCAAACTAGAGATGAACTGGTTAGCAACCCAGAGGTAGTCTCGCGTGAATCGGTGCTATACACCGGGCACGTTAAAGAACCAAAGTGTCTCTTCGGAAAGAGCTAGGGCATCGCGCCCGGATACCTTGTATCACACCACTGTCTTTTCCACCTGCTGTCTCTTCAGCAAAAACACAGGAAATAAGTGCTTGCACTTTCATGAGTTATCCTTGACCGAGAGGTTTAAATAAGTACATACATGGATTGAAAGCATGAGGGTGTGTCTTTAAAAGTGGCACTGTTGCCATTTCGTACGACACATCCTCATGCATTCGATTCATGGTACAATAAGTATCATAAATTGTTCTATTTAAATGCAAAGTTTGGAGTAATCTGAACATAAGATAAGCATTATAGAGCACTTTTGCTGGAACTGTTGAAACGCCCCTCGTATATAATCACAATTTCAAAATGTGTATTTACAGGGTGATATATGAATACATGTACTATAATCACAATTTCAACATGTGTATTTACAGGGTGATATTTGTATACATGTACAATAATCATAATTTCAAAATGTGTATTTACAGGGTGATATTTGAATACAGTTATAATCACAATATCAACATGTGTATTTACAGTGTGATATTTGAATACATACATGTACTATAATCACAATTTCAACATGTGTATTTACAGGGTGATATTTGAATACATGTACTATAATCACAATTTCAACATGTGTATTTACAGGGTGATATTTGAATACATGTACTATAATCACAATTTCAACATGTGTATTTACAGGGTGATATTTGAATACATGTACTATAATCACAATTTCAACATGTGTATTTACAGGGTGATATTTGAATATATGTACTATAATCACAATATCAACATGTGTATTTACAGGGTGATATTTGAATACATGTACTATACTAACAATTTTAACATGTGTATTTACAGGGTGATATTGGTGATCATTATATTGTTTGCTGTATTATCACTACGCCTGCCATCATCTACTGTACGGAGTCATTATTCACCGGATCAAGTCGACTTCTTCAAACATTTCGACTCCGCCAACAACCCATTCCAGGTAAATATACGGTACAAGTTGAATATTACCTAAAGAGATCACCTTGAAATCATTTGTTTTCATTGTCGCCATCAGTCCATCAGTGTATATAAGAAGAGAATGCACACTCGAAATCAAATACCTATGGCATCATCATACAAAGTTCTGAATGTGTACAAAGTGGATGTGAGGCTCAAACAGTGCTGGCGTATTTACTTTTTTATATTAGTAATACAATGCGTGCTGCTATGTCCTGTCCGTTCCTTTTATTACAGCTATAAAGTATGCATTTCCGCGGACTATGTTCCAATTGCAACATTTAACTGATAGGTTCATAACCAATGTGGTAACCCACGTCACTTAGCATGGAACTTACCAGCAAGTATTGCTTATACTACATCAATTATTCGTTTTATCCAACATATCTTAAGTGAGTCTAAAAAACATTCAATGCCAATCATTTTTAGACTACCGTCTTCTTGTATTCTTGAATTATTAATTTACGCGCTAGTTAGCAGGTTTAGAATTCCATAAAATCAAGGAATATAAATTATCTATAATTGAATTCACACAAGTTGATGGGAATTTTGGAGAACAGTTAATGGGTACATTTTGTAAAAATATTTTGGAAGGACAAACGGTTTTTTTCAGAACATCTATTTGTCCTATTAGTATTATGAGCTTAAAGTCAAAAGACGAGATAACTTGCATTTTCAAAGTTTTGGGTGCGGCGTAACCACAGGTTACAGTTACTATATCAGTGATCAAGATCAAAACGAAAATAAAAGTTTGAAATCTTTTTTCTAAAAGAAATTACTAGTATAAATTTTACAAAACTAACAATGATATAACTACCTGTATGGGTGAAACGACTAACGAAATAAATTGAAGTTCGATCAGTTTTTTAATCGATGCATGTGCTTGATTGTAGTGTCTGCATTGCTATGTTTTCATTTAGGTTCATACATTGGTTGAATTGGGCACCAAGGTGGGTAATAGCTTGAGGCTTGCTGGATGTGTTCGGCACCAAGTTCCCACAATTATTGTTTCGTTTTGTTGTCGTTCACATTAATCACATTGTACCTGTTAGCAATTTATACATATAAGTAGCGTTCATGGGTAGAATAGTATGTGGGTACCATTGAACACAGGTCCGTGAAAAGTGTCCTATGGCATCCTTATAATACATCATATATTATACTATGTATATAGGTGGCATATGACACTTTTCATGGACCTGTGCCATGGAACGATTGTATTATAGAAAAAGTACGCGCATTTTGTATGCAATTGATATACAAAATGATGTACGTAGTATGCATGAGAAACCTTGCACACAATTTTCTATTTATGTTTACATTTCTATAAGATTTCATTAAACTGTCACACCTTAGTAATTTGTCACAATTTCACCATTCATATTTTAGTATTGCATTTCGCCCAAGATATACTACGGGTGGATTTAAATTGTTAGTAAATGAAACACTTACTATAAAAAATTATGTAATAATTGAGCCCAACTTTATGTCACCAACATAGCCGACTGACCTTTTCATAAAATTAGTAACACAACCAAAGAATCGAGTTCTACAAACGAGGAAACGTGACTTCTCGAGTCTCGTTTGTCTTACCCTTGTGACAATATAAATATGGTAATAAAAGCCCACCAACTACATTTACGTGTTTGCTTTTAGTTAATTTTGTCAATCGAGCTACAAAAAGTACCCAAACTGTCCTCTGTACAACCACTTGGTGGCCATAAAACACGTACCATCAATTATGAGGTATCGGTCGTGATGAATATTATATGGCTGGCTTAGGATGTGAGGTCGTATGTACAAAATCTATAGGAGAAAATAAGAAAAAACTATCTGAAATTTACTCTTTACATATAGAAAAAAGCTTTTACATTTCATTTTGGTCAACATGACACGTTCCGATTTTCATGAAAATAGGTTCATAAGAAGCGCCTTATGATGAAGATATCAAATATGCATCAGTTTTATATGGTCTGATACATAAGTGGTAGTTATGACCTTCTTATTCTAAGCCAGAGGTATGATAATACAATGTATTTTATTAGGACCTGTTTCACAATGGGCCAAACTAAATTGAAATATTAAAAATAATATTTGACGGTTTTGCAAAATGCTGGCTTCTGATTGGACGACGTTTTGATCGGTAATAAAGCTGACCAATCACACGCGAGTATTATGTTCCTGGACTTCGAACTTTAACTATTGTTCAGCTTGACAATTTATATTCCAGATTCTTACAAAAGATGACACAGTGAAGGAGAAAACTGACAAACAATATCATGTAGCTTTCTTAAAAGTTCATAAAAGTGGGAGTACTACTGCCCAGAACATATTTCTAAGGTGAGTCTATGACGCCGATGATCTGGTCTTGGTCT
Source organism: Spisula subtruncata (assembly GCA_963678985.1). NCBI lineage: Eukaryota > Metazoa > Mollusca > Bivalvia > Venerida > Mactridae > Spisula > Spisula subtruncata. The sequence goes on along the minus strand of OY787671.1, from coordinate 27,825,423 downwards.
TGGCTGCATTTCATTCGTTCTCTTGGGATCACCGCTATTTTGTAATTTCTTTGTAAAATTGGGTCATCATGCAGTTTTTGCGGAGGGGACTTTTAATCGTTTTTGGCTTATGTGTGGGCATTGCTTAGTATAGTTGTGCTGTATTGTTACTGGTGGTTTCTGTACTCGGAAGGTTAAGTTGAGTGCTGCCTTCTTCCCTGTCTGATTTCATCATAACTTTCGTGGAATGCATTCCGGGATTGTATTCGGGTACTACGGACAATGAGAAACTATTTGTCTTAAACGCGTTTGTAGAACATAAAAAAAATACTTACTATATTTGGTATTGAATGCATAAAAATAAAAGAAATTCTCATTTCTACAGAATTGTGTAAGTAGCATTGCATTGCAGAATCGCTAATTGCAGAACCCTTCTGTAAAAATGCACACGTCATCGCATAGTATGTCACTACTGAATAGGACAGATTCCGTAGCATAATTATAGCATGTAAAACATTTAGCTAATAAAGATTATATGCATGTACAAAAAAGTACAATTATCAAAAGGCAACCAGCAGTCCCATGTGTATATTTCATGCTTTAAATGAATGAGCTCCACGATCTAGATGCCAAACAATTTTAATGCGTACAGAAAAAAATAAGCGCTTTACTCGAATAGTTTTCTATAAATAATATGTCTGTTTCACACACAATAACCAGTAAAGCTAACATTCGTGTTTCTGGACTAAATAAATGTATAAATATAAAACAAATTAAAACACTACATCAGAGAAATTCTTTTTAAATCTTTATTGAAAATATACTTATTATCAAATCTAACAATATAAAATAAATAAATAATACTCGGGTCGTTGCTGTTACCAAGTTATAAATACTGCGTGAATTTTCTTTCTTTTACACATTTCAAATGTCTCTATGTTTCGTTCGTGTTCTTGACAATGAAATTCAATTAATTTATAAATCAAAACAGGCTAGCAGTAATAAAAACCTGTTGTTTAATATATAATACATGTGACGAAAATAGTTGTGTATTTGCTTCATTGCATTCATATTTAATCAATATATTTTAACATGATGTTTCGAATCATTATTAAGTGGCGTGTTTTGACATGATTTACACACTCACAGGATCACGTATCTCTTGTTAACCGTCTATGGCTACCATTCTTTGCGATTTCTGACATACTAAGGGAGAAGAACAACGTTGATAAGTCACTGTGATCGTTGAAAAAGACTGCTAGGTGTCATGCCCTTTTCTCCCGAACTAACAATGCACCAAGCAGTCCTTTTCAAAAGGTCGCGCGCAAAAAGGTGCCCTTTTCTCAGAAAACGCCATGCACTTAAAGCGTTCTGGAAAAAACACCGGATATATAAGACCAAACTCACCACAGCGCTCATTTTCTCTTTTGGTTACACTCACGATTCTTCATAGCAAGGAAACCAATACGATGAATTTGATATAGGATGGTTTGAATGCATTATTTAGCACGCTGTATTATTGTGTCTATAATAATGTGGTAAATTGTTATTTTTTTATTGCAGATATGGCTGGCATCACAACTTGACGTTTGTCTTATCTCCGGCTCACAATGCGTTCAAATATCCAAACATCATCAGTTTACGGGAACCAATGTCAAAAAACAACACGTTGGATCCTCCTCCAGGGAAACATCACGAAATACTATGTAACCACGTGGTCTATAATCGTGAATCGTTCCGGAGGTACATGCCAAATGACACGTTTTATGTTGGAATCTTACGAGAACCGTACGAGTTCTTCAAGTCAACGTTAAATTACCTAAGACCTGGGTATATTTTCAATAAAATCAAGAAAACCGTTCCAGCGTCCGAATATTTGAAAAATCCACTACTGTACGAGCCCAAAAGTTCACTGTATTCGTTCACAAACAACAGAATGGCGGTGGAATTCGGTTGCCCGGATGAGGTCGTACACACTAACGACAAACAGAAAATTATCGAGTTTATCAAAGGAATAGACGAAGATTTCGGTCTTGTTATCATAGCCGAACATTTCGAAGAATCTATCGTGTTATTGAGACGTTATTTACGTTGGACAACAAAAGACATCTTGTATAACGACAAAAACATAGCAAGAGCTAAAAATGAAAGCAAATTAGTCGGCCCTTATGACAGACAAGTGTACAAGCGTTGGGCCAAGATTGATTATGCCCTTTATGAACACTTCTATAAACGTTTAAGGGATCAGATAAGGGAACAAGGTTACGATTTTGACGATGAGTTGCTACATTTTAAGGAAGTTCGTAGAATGGTAACCGAATTCTGCACTGGTGATTACAAAAAATCGGGTGCAAAACTCGCAGTAGCTGCTTCCAAATGGAGCGCAAGTTTCGAAGTGGACGGTAATGACTGTGATTTGATACGGAAACAAGAAATTCCATTCGTGCAAGATATCAGATTCAGACAGTACGGATCACGTGATATTTGAAAACCACGTGCAAGAACAGAATGTGTATTGTTTTCCTGGTGGTACCACATGTATGTATGTGGTTTGTAATGCTTATTTATTCACAGTGTTCACTTTACGCGTAACTTTTAAAGCCTCACTTCGCCATGACAAAGCAGGTCATAGGTTAGGTATTGGCTTAACCCGTCCCGTATATCTGATGGCCTGACCGTCGGCCTCAGTAACAAGATTGTACGGGTTCGACAAAAAAGTCGTTAAAATGATACAAAGACTCGGATCGTTTTGGTTACCGCACAACCTATTCACAAGGGTTGTTCAATGACGGGTTTGGTCCAGTGGCATGATCACGTGACTTGAGAGTTTCCAGACAACAAAATGACTTGGGAGTGTGATGTCAAGACTACTCGTAATAAGTTTGCTGTCATGACAATTTGTAAAGACATAACAATTTTAGAATGAGTGTAAAGTCATTACAACTTGAGAATGAGTGTAAAGTCATGATAACTTTAGAATGAGAATTAAGTCCTGATTACTATAGAATGAGTGTAAAGTCATGATTACTTTAGAATGAGTGTAAAGTCATGACAACTTGAGAATGAGTGTAAAGTCATGATTACTTTAGAATGAGTGTTAAGTCATGACAACTTTAGAATGAGTGTAAAATCATGACAACTTGAGAATGAGTGTAAAAACATGACAACTTTAGAATTAGCGTAAAGTCATGACTACTTGAGAATGAGTGTAAAGTCAAGACGACTTGAGAATTAGTGTAAAGACATGACAACTTTAGAATAAGTGTAAAGTCATGACAACTTGAGAATGAGTGTAAAGTCATGAAAACTTTAGAATGAGTGTAAAGACATGACAACTTTTGAATGAGTGTAAAGACATGACAACTTTAGAATTAGTGTAAAGTCGTGACAACTTGAGAATGAGTGTAAAGTCATGACAACTTTAGAATGAGTGTAAAGACATGACAACTTTAGAATGAATGTAAAGACATGAAACTTTAGAATGAGTGTAAAGTCATGACGTCTTAAAAATGAGCATACTGCTGTGACACTAATGAAATGTTTGCAATGTCAAAATCACTTGAGAATGCCTGTTAAGATAATTTGTAGGTGTATGTAATGTCGCACAGCTGCATTTAGTCTCGACCACTGTCGTACTGAACTATGGGAGGTAATCCAGACTATGCTGCATTACGATCTCCGTGATTTTCGTGCATCTTTTTGTCAATAATCAATGTGCAAAAATTGCATTCAGGAATAGGACAAATAATTATTGGACATTTCATGTAACGTCCGGTACAATTGCTGGACAGTTTGAAAAACAGGGTTTGGTTTTTGAAGTACAGGGTGTTTAAAAAAACAATTTACTTTGTTCAATAGTTAAAATAGATAGTATCTTCCATGCGAAAAGATAAATAATTCATGTTTATATACAGAGTGTCAACAATTCGTGGGCTTAGAATGGAGAAGGCCGTATGTACAAAATCGAAATTTTGAAGTAAAAAAAAAAACACAAGAAAAAACTGTCCGAACATTACTCTAAATACGTACTTGTGGTTAAACTAGTTGTTTCAACTTCAGTTTGATCAACGTGACACGTTCCGATTTTCATGAAAATATGCTCATAAAAAGCTCCTTTCGAATATTTATCAGTCGTATGAGGTCGAAAGTAGTGCTTAAGACCTTCGCATTATAAGCCAGCAAATAAGTCTACTAGAGTTTTATAACTTTAAATTTATAGTGAGGTTAAATACGCTTATATACTTTGTAAGCTTAGAAGAATTGGTATCATGGCCAGGGCTAGTAGCAAAACTTTGTATGGATTGAATATTTTCGGAGCAGCTCATTAGAAGCGCCTGGTACTGGAGATTTCAAATATGTATGAGTCTTATAAGGTCATAAGTAGTTGCTACGACCTTCTCATTCTAAGCCATCGAATTATACACAATTTTCTGAACGATCTTTTGAACATCCTGTTGTTGTATTTTACCATTTAAGATTGTTGTTATATGGATTATTAGATGTTTACGTAATGTTTCTGTATAAAAAGTGTTTCGGGTTTTATATTCGGTTTATTATATATAGTACATGTGCATTAAATTATTGTTGCTTACAATATCAGCGTTCATTTAATTATAGACTCTCTATGCACATTCCATCTTACAACCATCACCACAGGATCATGTTAGTGTCATACCGAATACTGCCACTCGCCATGAACAGCGATAACATACATGTACATGTCCCTCGCCTGGCACAGACAAAAACTTACTGGACAAAAACATGCAATATCATGTACCATCCAAAATGACATTTATCCGCTTCAACCAATCCTAGGTCATGCACCAAGTATCTGTCATACTCTAACGCCATACTTCGACTTGAAAAACAGCTTTTTTTAGAGTTTTGCATCAAAACCAGCATCAACTTATAGCAAATGATCTATAATTAAGAAAATGACCCCCCCCCCCCCCATTTCATATGTTTTTATTCAGCAATAAAGAAGTTACATAAGTTTTTGTAACTAAGAAATGCTCCTATTGGAGTACTGTGTATGAATTTGAGCATGGAGTACTCACCGTTCTCCAAAGTTTATAATCACTGGACCAGGTCAGTATATAAAGTAAGTCACTCAATGTGAATATAGAAAGACATACAACTCAAACATGTGTGGAACAGATGCAGATTGGTGAATAACTAATCTTGATGTCACTGGTATTTTTAAATGCCGAGCATAGCCAGCTTTCTGTTGAACTATAGCAGACATACACTCATTAAATGTTATAAGAACACCAACACAGTACATAGCGTTACGTGCTAATAGTCGATCGGTCGACATGTCGAATGGTTTTCCGACAATAACTCCAAAACGGGTGGACCTAGGATTCTAAATTTTCAAGCGGATATTATTCATCCTCCACAGACGGCCCGACGCATGGATCAAAGGTCAAACTCACCATGACCTTTGAACACACAACAATTACTGGTCCACACCATACGGAATATAGGATCTTAGATCTTGACAGAGAGGTTGCTAATCATCCGATGTAGGCTCCTACTAATTTTGAGGTCGATAGGTCAAAGGTTAAGGTCGTGGTGACCTTAGCTACACTAGGCTATTTACTGTCATGAGATGTGTATGTTTCACAAGCGTCTCTTGTACGGTCTGTAATCGTAATTCTTCCGGTTTTGTGTTTTCCTGCTGTGGGTATTGACGGATAATGTGTATGTAACATTTTGAGACTTCGTGCGAAAATCATTTGTTTTGCACGTGCATTTTGCATAATTTGAAAATTCACGGATCACTGCTCGCAGTGGGCAAATTATAATAATATAATTATCGGATATTGCGGCTTTACTATAGATATATACTCCATGCTACTCGCATTCACGAAGACATGCAAAAAATAAACACGATATCACGTATTATAAAAAAGATATACGCTTTACATGTTGGCGTACTTATAACATTTAACAAGTGTATGCGTGCCACCAACCGTATTGAACCAAGGTTGTCGGATTAGATGGCAAGCGCTAACAATTGAGCTAGGGAGGTACTGAAAATTTCATAAAGTTTTTCAGTATTTCAGTGATTTCCACCCAACTACATGAAGAGATTAACTGGTCGGAAACCCAGAGGTTGTATCGCATGCATTAGTGCAATATATGTATACATGTATATACACAGGACACGATAAAACAAAGATGTCAGTTTATAAATAGCTAGTGCTGCGCTCCCAAACTCCTTGTATCACACCAACGTTCTGTTTTCCCTTGAAACCGGATATCAGCGGCGTCGCTCCCCTCCTGTCTGAGGGCCCTTTTCACAGATAAAGATCCAAAGGCAATTTTGAAGTTGACTTTACGTTTAAGAATATGCTCGCATCAATACACAGCATCTGTATTTTCAACAAAAAGCCCCCACTAATTACCGAGAAAAGAATGAAAACATATTTCCGCAATGAGCCAAAATAGTCACTAGTTGTTTCCCTTTGGCCACATAATAATAATTCGCTGAAAGCGATAAATTATTATTGGTGCTTTAGATATATTTTTTACATCATAGAGACATATTTGCGCACACTTTTTTCTGACAAATTATTATAATTGATAGTTCTTTGTACATTTAGCTCATTTAATGTGATAGAAGAGAAAAGTATGCTAGTGACCGGGAAAGCCTCTTTAATGTAAAAATAGTTTTGTACGAGGGCAGATTCATCTAACCAGTCAGTTTCCTCTGAGATAGAACTAACGTACCCTTCAACAAGGAACATTGAACTTTTTTCTTACATGATGGCACATGTACTAGCATTATGACTCGCGGAGACAGAAATTCACCCTGATCGCTGGTTACAAAACAAGCCCACTAACCACTGAACCACGGTCGCCACAAATCCCTGCACAGTTCTCTCCCTTATTGCTCTGTTCTAGATAATAGACCACGTACCTAATTCAACTGCAAGGGAATACTGCTGCACGAATCCAATATTTGATAAATTCGATTTCTGGCACAAACTTTTCAAGATTGTAATAAAAATATTTTGAAACTTGCTGTCCCCGGAACTACCATAACTATCACATTATAAAATCCATTGCTGAAACGTTTACTTTAAATGTCGCTGGTGTAACACGCTGTGTGGACGATATGTGTTGATTGCACCACAGTGATCGGCTGTGAAACAGTATCTACATTTATACGGTTTAACTTTTTAACTACTGGATCAATTTTGATCATATCTGGCATGTAAGTGGTTTAAGCATTGCTGCATTGCTATATGAATATAATTAGTTTATGGAAATATTGATAGTCAATTTTTGTTTTTGATTGGATGCAATTCTTATCAGTTTAGAACAAATATACCTTTATAGAAAAATATATATTTTACCCCAAAAAAATATTTTTCGTTTTCAAATTGTCTTTATCAATGATACAGTTACCTGTGATGTAAGACAGTAATACACATAGACTTTCTTATGAAACCTGATGATAAAACAACAGGCTTATACTGGGGCATAGTTTTCCGCTGGTTGCAATACCCTTTTACCTTGAAAATAGCGGTTTTAATTACATGTATGTACAAAACAACCAACCATCGATTGTCTGTGGGCATTAAGAGGCACAAAAACCCGTCGACTGAGCCGCCGTAAAGCCAATGCATATCGTCGAGCCAAATTAATGAACAACCAGAAAGATTGGACTCGCTACAAAAAACTGAAAGCAGAAACTTAAAGGGGGTCGCGAAGAGGCCATTGTGAATGCATCCAGAAAACAGCCAACCAAGATTACTCCTTCATCAAGAGTAAAGACAGGAACAAGCTGGTATCTCTCCGCTGCTCTACCAGGTTGGCTACCTACACAGCCAAAGCAACAGAAGGCTGAGATCTTAAACAAACATTTCCACTCTGGTTTGTACCCTACTATTTACACCAAAGTGAACACTACCACCATCCCAAATCTTGGACCAAGTAACACCCCATCCATGGACCCTATCCATATTACCACACCTGGTGTTAGGAAGCTGATGAACAATCTGAATATCAACAAGGCTTCAGGACCAGACGGTATTTCTAACAGAATCCTGAGAATGGCAGCTGATGAATTAGCACCAATCCTAACACGCATCGTCCAAACACCACTGAATACTGGATCCGTACCCGTGGACTGCAGAAAAGCTCTGATTACTCCCATATACAAGAAAGGTGCACGCAACCTAGCATCTATTAACTACAGACCGGTCTCTTTAACAAGACGTTCGAACGGTACCTTATCAAATGCGTTAGCAAAGTCTAGTAAGATGATGTCAACTTGGTCTTTTATGGTTTTGACGTTTGAGGTTTTCGTAATGGTCTGGATAGTTGAAATTAGCTGTGTTTCACAGGTCTGAGGAGTGATTTGATCGAAAGCCGTGTTGATTAGGAGTAAGGATGCTGTTGGTATCGAGATGTTTTCATAGTTGAAGTACAGATGATATCTTAAATACGAAAGAACTTATCAAAACTCGACTTCTATGGTATCCGAGGCAATACATTACAATGGATAAGATCATTCTTGCATTCTTTCACAATAGAGGTCAGCAGGTCATTGTCGAGGGGAGTACAACAGAGAAACTGGAGGTTCTCATGCGTACTACAGGGTAATGTACAAGGCCCGCTTCTCGTTTTCGTTTACATAAACGATCTGCCCTCCGACTGCAAATCTTCCACTGCAAACCTCTTCGATGATGATGCTATGCTGGACAAACCCATCAAGAGTGACCAAGACTCTGCTAGACTCCAGGAAGATCTCTCAGCCCTCGAAGAATGGGAATCGAGATGACAGATGAGCTTACATCCGGACAAGTGTACGGTGCTGAGAACCACAACTAGCAAGACACCACGTCGCCTTACTCTTAAAGTGTCCTATCTCCATTTTTTACAAAATTGAGATAAATGCACCATTTGATTAACCTTACTTTGCTCTATCTTTTAAACCTTTGACGTCATGCATATACGTCATATTAACTGATTTAGCGCGTCGTATTTTGCCCTATCTCCACGTTGTGCATCTACGATTAGTGTGTACTTTGTCGTATATCCATCACATAGGACAGTTTAAGAGTTAAAATTGTATGGACCAATCAATGAGCCACAATTGCTCACGTGACTCCTAAAATATTCTGGAAGATGGATGTTGTATTGTAAACTTCCGGAGAAGAAATTTCATTGAATGCGTGCCAGGATGTGTACAAGAAATATCCTATTTTCAAAATGTAAGTATAATTTGATTAACTAGATCTATACAATTGGGAAAAGTATCTAAACAGTAGTTCCTAAGTCGAATGTCTCTATGCTCCTTTAATCAGTTAAAAGGTACATGTACATTATTTCGGATATTTATTATTTGGATAGTTCACATGTCATAATTTATGTTAAGTATACATATTACGTTGCCACATTGACAGAATGTATTTTAATGCACTAGATCCAGTATTTATTCATTTGTATATAACACAGTGTTGTTATACACCGATTGAAATAAAAATAAGTCGCGATGGATGGTGTATGTCATTCTTATTTTGTTTCAGGGCAAGTCTCCTTTCCTTACCTGATGAAGTAATACTGCAGATTTTGGGATTCATCAGCATCCAGGAATTACTGACTAAAGTGACCAAAACATGCACAAAGTGTCAGGATCTCACCAGCAACAATTCATGTCTTTGGGAAAACTTCGATTTTGAGTATCCATTAATCTTTACAAGCTGTGTATTAACTAGAATTTTGAAACACTCGAGGAAATTCAGGAGGTTCATTCTACCTCCGTGTTCAGTGTACGGTTGTAGTGTTCCTGACATAGATTTTACATTCGTAACTAAATTTGTGTACTCTGAAAACTTGTATTGGTTGTCACTCAGTGGTACCCCATTATCGACACTTTGTTTCTTAAGATATGCTCCAAACATCGAAATATTGGATGTTTCAGAATGCCACAACTTGAGAGATCCTGATTTCCTCATCCTGAAAGACTGCACAAAGTTAGACCAAATATATGTTTCATTCACAGATATAAAACCACAAATTATTAGTGAAATTGTGAAAGATAAATCTGTTATAGTAATTGATGCATGTGGTATACGATTCAGTTTAACTGATTGTAAAGATATTCTATCTGATGTGTATGAGAGTTTGATATCATTCAGTCTTTCATTCAGTGATGATCTTGATGCCACACAGTTTAATGAACATATAAGATATTATTACATAGACTGCTCCTTCCACGTACTTTCCAAATGAGTGTGTACAATTTGACTCAAGCAGTTGCAATGCTTGACGAATTGACAGAACTCGGGAGTTTAGAGGAAGATCAAAGTGATAACGAAATCAGCTTATTGAACAGTGAGGTGAGCGACTGTGGTCCCAATTTGTCAAAGTCGGATGATAATGATAATACATTACAAGATGTTGAGCAGGAGATAGTTGAGGAGAATAATTCATGTCTGATTGAAACGCAAAATCCCATGACGTTGATCATTTCGAACGAAACCCCTAAAGATGATGAACATTGTATTATTCTGTCAGTTCGTCCTCCCGTAAACATCAGTAGTGTGCAAAAATGATAATACAGATGAAAACAATAACATACAATTAGTAGTTGACATAAATCAAGAAGAAAACAAAACAATAACAACTGAAAATGAATCCCATGATTCTGCTAATGAATATAATGGCAAACGGGGTCGAAAACGTATTAGGGACGAATCGACTTGGAAAGAAAATGTCCGAAAAAGGCTAAGACATAGTGGAAAAGAATATACTAGTGTCAAGGGTACAATTTTTCGAGAAAGGGAAATAAAACACACAAAGGACTGTAGCAACTGCAAATATGGATGTTCAATCATGTTCTCTAATTCAGACAGGGAAGCAATTTTCAGGGAGTTCTGGAGTTTAACGGATACAGAAAAAAATACGTTCTATGGAAACACCACTGACAGATTAACCAAACCAAACTAAACACGAGAACCATATCTTGGACAAACGATTAACATTTGAAGAGCGAGAAAAGGACCGAAAAACACATTCACTAAATGAAGTTGTTATTTGCTTTGATATGGAAAATGTAATCACGTGTCCCCGCAGTAATGTATCAAACTTCTTCTACAAGAGAAAGCTTAATGTTTACAATATGACTGGTCATTGCTCGACCGATAAAATGGCATATAACATCATATGGAATGAACAAACAGCGGGACGTGGATCCACAAGAACAAGTTGTACGTAAATATCCGGGTATCAGTAAAATCACGCTCTGGTCTGATTCTTGTGTTCCCCAAAACCGTAATAGTATCATGATGTATGCACTGAAAACATTTCAGATGAATCATCCATCAGTTACTGAAATTGTACAGAAATTCTGTACACCGGGTCATTCTAGTATTCAGGAGATTGATAATATACATTCACACATAGAGAAAAAACTAAAAGTGTCAGACATCTATAGCCCGTTAAGTGTAATACGAAAATTGAAGCAGGTTCGTCCAGACAAAATGACCATTATACAACTTAAAGAAGATATGATATATGATTATCAATCAGCTGCAGCTAAATTCTTGTACAAACTCGTTCCTTTTACAAAAGTCAAAGTTCTAAAATAAATTTGAATTCGGACGCGACGTGACAAAGATATGAGAATGTAAATCTTTAAACCTCATTTTCTCGAAAATGTGAAATTGGTAGATAGGACACTTTAAGACTAAGGCGACGACCAGTCTACGAGACCAACTAGGCGCCTACCACCTACATGGTAAACAGCTCCAACTAGTGGACAGTGCCAAGAACCTTGGTGTGACACTCAGCGACGACCTGCACTGGGAGAAGCACACACAGGCAACAGCTGCTAAGGCCTCCAAGCAACTAGGCTTCCAGAGACTTAACCAAAGGGACTGCAGCAGGGCAGTGAGAGACATTTACACAGGTCTACAAGATGTATATCGGTTCGTCCTACTATGGAGTATGCCTCAACACCCTGGGATCCCCATAGAGTGGATGATATCTTATAGAGAAGATCCTGAAATAGACCATGGACCGAATATAGCTTCCTGAATAGACACAAGAAAGGATTTGCCTCAATTATTTTTTGCATCTGGTTATAATTTTTTTTTAAATATGCATTCACTTGCCGGTGAGCAGGTAACTGCATCATTGATAAAGATATTTTTTTTGTAAAATTCATATATTTTTTCTTTCTATAGAAAAAAAAAATATTTTTCACATATTTTTATTTCGTTTTAGTCTTTATCAACGAATATAAATAGCAGTTTACCTGTGGGCAGGTAAGCTAAAAATTCGATGTCTTCGGTAATTCCTATTAAACCGTTCAATTTTTTAAGACTTACTGTACTGTAGGACTAACATGTTTCAGGGTCATAAACCCTCGCCAAAAGAATGTTATCTTTCCCGATAAAAATTTCAACAGAAATTAGCGCCTTTGGGCTAAAGCGCTAAAATAAATGTCTCAGTGCGCACGCGTCAAGACCTTTATCACGTGTTTACACATTGCTGGTTACCCGCAACAAAGAAAATTGGACGCAAGTGTTAATTTTAACAGGTGCGCGCCGGGAACCAGAAATTAACAACGAAAAATGGTGTTGATTGTTGAATAAAACGAGTGTCCTGAAGCGAATTTCTTGTCTAAACAAACAAAATCAAGGTAAAATAACGGCAAATACCGTAGCAAACGGATTTTATACAGTTAAGTCTTCAGAAAGTTCAACAAAATGGCGTCTAGAAGGAGCGAGAGACGTGTAACAAGATCAACTAACACCACAAATACACGAGCGCAGAAAACAGAGACGGACGTCCTAGCCGATATGAAAACAGAACTGCAACAAACCGAGATACGATTCAGAAAAGCGTGCAATCAGATTAACTTGTTGAATAGAAAAATGGAAAGTATTCACAAACGATATAACTGTGCTAAGAAGAACAATCACCGAGTGTTCAGATACAAATTACGACTGAGATTGGCTGTTGTAGAAGGACTTAGAAATATGTATTACGAATATGCAAATAAAAAGGTAATTAGCATTAATTAATCAGTAATTCATCGTTGTATTTGCCTACATGTTTCTTTTGGTGTGGAATACAGATTGTGTTCCCGGCTCGCGCCAGCAGCTGAGTCCTATTGGGGAGCGTTGGCCTAGGCTAGAGGTATGTTGCACGCTTCGGGATCGATCAGTCCCGCAAATTCCCAACCGCTGAAAGGTAAAAATATGACTGTTCCCCCGGCTATCCACCACCCATCCCGGGGATGGGCCTGTGGAAGCAACTGACCAGTGACAGGTGCATAAGTCTTGCATACTTGTGTAACAGGGAAAGAAAATGTGAAACCGGATGGAGGCTCGAACCCAGGACCCTTCACTAATAATAATTAATCACTTACAGGGCGAATGCTCTACCAGCTAGCAGGCTGCTTACACAAGTTTCTCTCCTATTACTAGTTATTAAATCCTATACACCCGGCTACACTTGTAGCAAAATAATTAAAATATCAGTTGGCTGCCAAAAACTCATATCAACATCTATTGCCGTATTTAAGCATGTCTATTTTACATTTCAGGCTACGAGAGTGGTTGAACTTCGTCGTGAACTTTTCAATGAAAACGTTGAAGTAGTAGAACAAGAAGATAGTGACTATGAGGATTCAGAAATGGACGAAGCCGATTGATGCTTGAATAATGGGTGTAGTCGGTAATACAGAATATAGTGCTAGTGAGCCAGTGTCAGTGATGCATGTGGAGACAGTGGATCCAGTCGCAGCGTAGATGGTAGAGCAGAGTTCTCAGCCAGTGGTTGTCTCAAACTTTGTGTTCAACAGAACCTGCACCTGCTTTGGAGTCTTGACTTATTCCTTCAATGTGATAGCTGACTCCCGGCTCTGTGTGACTCCCGTTCCTGTGTGCTGAATGACCTATGAGTATAAGCCTACTCTAGGCCCATCTGCGTTCTGTGTAACTCGGTCTCTGATTGTCTTATCTGAGTATGATTCGAGGCCCTGTGTTCAATGTAACCGTTCTGGTTTATCCGGTCTCTTAGGCTCTAATAGACTTACACAAACTTGACTCCAGAAATGGCAAGAATATAATTCAGAGTTCAGAGTATTGGCATTAATAACTAATAAATTTTGTAGAGCTATGACTTTATATTCATTATAAGCTGAATTTTAACCAAAGATCATTGCTTGAAACAGACTACAGGGACATAGAGAATCAGATGTGTGCTATTGGCACCCAGAACAATACTGTACAGGTCTACCAGTAACTTTCAAGATTTGGCATGATGCCTGACATTATTCAGGACCCCAGTAGTGTAAACTGTGTACAAAATGTATCTCTTCAATAAGCAATTTTTGTTATGTCATTTCTGGAATTGTATATGAATTATTATTAAACGTTCCTATGTCACAGTATACAATCATGTATGTGTGCTTGCATAATGATTAATGCATGTGATTGCACATGTTCATTTGTTGACTAATGAATTTATACACAATTGAAGTATGGAGACTTTAACTTGGTTCTTGACGACTCATTCTCATAAATCAGTGGTTAGTCAAGTACCTAGACACCATTCAGATGAAAAATATGCCAGTTGAACGAGAATGTGACAACTTTATGTTAGCATAATTTAAATATATTGTTAATTACTTAATATTATTAACCCCTGTTGTATATTTCAACAAGCAGACAATTGCATGAAGATACTCTTATGTTTAAACAAAGCTAAATGACCAATATTGCACTGTAAGCAGAAATTGATTTATATATAAATTCAATGCAAGAAACGTGTAATATGTTTAGGCTTGAATGTCAGGATTGAGTTAAAATCTCCATACAAAACTTGCCGACATAGTGGGCATGTAATGAGGGCAGTAAGGTGCCATCGTTAATTGTACCTTTGATTTTTCTTGTGTCATCTATTTGATAATTTTATTTGTTACAGATAACTACTGGTATTGTTGTTTGGTATTAAACTTTGCTTCTCTTGTTGTATTATATTAAATCATGTTGTCCGATTTTGTCTGACAAAATTTTAAGATTTTTTAAGAAAATTCTAAGTTTTTCCTTAAGATACTTTATGAATACCATCATGCATTGAATGATATTAGCTATTAGAATACAATTGTAGAACACAGTCATGGGTACACCACAACAACTGTGTTGAACATAGGCCAGTGTCATTTTGTATTATTTTTGTGTTCTTCGTTAATTCCATCTACTGAACATGATTTTGTTATTCAATTTCGAGTCTTAGCATGTTCTGTTCACATTTACTGCTTCCATGGGTAATTATGTTCAGTATTTTAATGAACTTTTTTATTTTAGGTTTTTAACTGAGAACTTCCTCAGTCAGTATGTCAAGTAGTGATACTTTGGTTTTATCGTTATTTAATAACTCCATATAATAGATTAGTTGTATTTGTTAAGAATGATCATGACTGTAAAATTTGGACATTTATATAATATCTGGCTTGCTGCTATATAATATGCATAAGAAAGGTTAATTAACAATTCCTCATTTTAACTTTCCTGGTCTTGTTTTAATCAGTTGTTGAAATGATTTTCTTTTATTCAGTATGTTTTATTTCCTTTATCGATCATTGCAATACTGTATTGTTAAGAGATATATTTTAATGACATGAATTGTTTTACAATGATTACAACTTTGTATATACCATCATGTTATTGGAGTTAATACTGTTATGATTGACATTGACTCTTACTGCATTTGGCCCAAAATTGAATATGGTTTGTTTTCCCTACCACTACTAACCTACCTAAGTGACACCTACTGAAACATTTTATAAACAAGTTTATCTGAAACAAAAAGTTTTGAGATGAAATTAGCAAAATTCTTTTAATATTACATCCGTAAAAATGACATGGGTAGGGGGAGGGGAAAACAAACAATATTTTATTTTAGGTCGCATTGTCTTACATATATTGATCTATGATTTGTGGAAGCTGTATTAAAACGTATAAACCTAACCCAGAATAACCTGAATCTCCGGAGAGGAAAGAAAAAACAAGATTTATTTTTGCATGATAAAATGTTTGATAGTCAAGTTTTATTTGCATGCTACATCACATGGTTTAAAATTATCGCAGTGTGTCCCATATAAAGAGAAGGTACCTTAGTTAGTACAGCGGCCATGTTTTGCAGCAACAGATATGCCATATCAGGGTCTGGTTTCTGTGTTTGCAGTGACAACTGTTGAAATACTGGGTACCAGCTTCCATAACCAATGTCATAGTCATTGCGGTTAAACATGTCCACTGCACTTCATTCTCTTTGTATTTGGTATGTGAAGGTTTATGAAAAATAAGGACATGCCAATACTGAAACCATGTGCTTGGGCTATGTATCTCTTCTCTCATCATTTAAAGCCTCAGATATTAAGTGTCAGTGTTTTTGGATTGTTGAAATATTTTACTCTACATGTGTGTTATGTACACTGATATTATTGTTAAGGCATTATTGTAAGGCACATCATGTGACCCATAGGAGCATTGTTTCAAATTATCTGAGTGTACCCTATTATATATAATGGGTTTTAAGGCACATCATGTGCATGTATAGCATTGTAGACCCTTTTAGCTATATGAACTTTAGAACAGGGTCTTCAACACAATACAGTCACTAAGTATTGTGTGTTCAGGGTGGCTGCCATTTACATAAACATATAATATTTCTCATCATTTAATATAGATATTTTTAAAATTGAAGTGTGTTAAAAATCTGATTACCAAACTACTTGAAAAAAAGTTTTATCTTGGATTTTCCACATCATTTTAAAAATCAAAGGAATAAATGGAGTAGTTTTTGGCTGGCCCATCTGTGTTTAAACTTTAACCCCCTTTCTGTATAGATACATCCCCCATTGTATGTGTACATCAGTAACAGTTTCTGATTCTGTGTATGCATATCTATGTGTACCCCATGTTGCTTATCTCTCACAAGCTTAATGGAAGCAATATGTTGTTGGCATGATTACTGGCCTGGGGCATTATTCATACAGCTGTTTTATCTAGGTTTTATACCTAGGTCACATTGTGATGTTTTGGCCTTAAATAAATTAATGTTTGTTTCTTCATCCCAAACTTCCCCAAAAAAGGCCCTACCCAAAATATTTTTGTATATGGGCTTCCTTCTCTTTTGTTCATTTGATAGATATTTTAAATTTCAGATTTATTTCTAAATTTTATAATTTGTATATTTCGACCAATAACTTAAGATTCTGAAACAATTTTAAAAAAAACATATCTACCTACCCTTTCTAAATCTGCTGGTGTCGGGAATGAGAAACAGAGAATATTTTATGTTTGGCCTCACCATTAGACATAGTCATACTTACTTACTTATTCCTCTTCGCTCTGGTCGGAGCATAGGGCCTTAACCACGGCTCTCCATCTTGTTCGGTCCATAGCCCGGGCTTTTTCTTCTCCCAACATAGTCATAGTTGGTTTTTATCATATTATGGATTTGTAAAAAGTTGTTTCGTATATGTGTTGTTTTAATAGTGAGATAGAATTGTTGACTCATGATGTTCTTTTTGCGATCCTGTTTAGTTTGTATATAGATATTACATATTGATTGCATCACCAATGAAATCTTAAATAATAAATGATTTTTCATGAAGACAATATTTTGTTTTCTTTTCTACCACTGAGATACCAGGGCTTGACAACTATTTTTGGTCACTAGTCCCCCAAGAAACTTAAAATTTGTAAATAAAACAGTTACTGGTCCTTCAAGATTTCCACTGGTCCTTCTTGATTTTCACTGGCCTCGGACCAGGGGACCAGTATTAGTGTCGAGCCCTGGATACCATAGCTCTGTCCGATTTAACTGATTCCCTTTTTGATATGCCTGTTGTACAGTTATGATACACACTTAGGCTAGACTACCTCCTGGTTTCTGACCAGCTCATTTCTAGATGATCAGGGAAAGATAGTAAAGCATTTCAGAAATGGCCAAGTGCATCAGCTGAGAATCGAACCAGGAACCAGTGGATCAGGAGTCTTGACCACTGTGTCAGTCAGTACACAATAATTATTATTATTGCCCCCCCCCCATTTTTAGCTCACCTGAGCACAAAGTGCTCAAGGTGAGTTATTGTGATCACTCACCGTCCGTCGGCCGTCTGTCTGTATGTCCGTCCGTCCACACTTTCAAACGACATCTCCTCTGAAACCATTTGGCCAATTTTGATGAAATTTTGTCAGGATGTTTGTGGCATTGGGGGATTCAGTAATTGTTCAAATTATGGCCCTGGGGTCAAAATTGGCCCCACCCTGGGGGTCACCAGTTTTACATAGACTTATATCTATAGGGGAAACTTATAAAAATCTTCTTCTCTAAAACTGCAATGCCTAGAGCTTTGATATTTGGTATGTAGCATCATCTAGTGGTCCTCTACCAAGATTGTTCAAATTATGGCCCTGGGGTCAAAATTGGCCCCGCCCCGGGGGTCACCAGTTTTACATAGACTAATATAGGGGAAACTTATAAAAATCTTCTTCTCTAAAACTACAATGCCTAGAGCTTTGATATTTGGTATGTAGCATCATCTAGTGGTCCTCTACCAAGATTGTTCAAATTATGGCCCTGGGGTCAAAATTGGCCCGCCCCGGGGGTCACCAGTTTAACATAGACTTATATAGGGGAAACTTATAAAAATCTTCTTCTCTAAAACTACAATGCCTAGAGCTTTGATATTTGGTATGTAGCATCATCTAGTGGTCCTCTACCAAGATTGTTCAAATAATGGCCCTGGGGTCAAAATTGGCCCGCCCCGGGGGTCACCAGTTTTACATAGACTAAATATATAGGGAAATATATAAAAATCTTTTTGTCCTAAACTACATTACCTAGAGCTTTGTTATTTGGTATGTAGCATCATCTAGTGGTCCTTTACCAAGATTGTTCAAATTATGCCCCTGGGGTCAAAATTGGCCCTGCCCCGGGGGTCAGGTTTTTACATAGACTAAATATATAGGGAAAACATACAAAAAACATACAAAAATCATTTTACAAAAATCTTATTGTCTAAAACTACAATGCCTAGAGCTTCGATAATTGGTATGTAGCGTCATTTAGTGGTCTTCTGCTAAGATTGTTCAAATTATGCCCCTGGGTAAAAACTGTGCAGGGCTTTATTTATAATCGTGTGAGCGATATAGGGCCATCATGGCCCTCTTGTTTATGAAGGGGTTATATTGCTTTGATCATGTCTGTCTGTCAGTTGACCAAATGGTTTGGATTCAATAACCCAAGAATGCATTTCCCTAGGATTGTCAAACTTTACATGGAGGTTGGACAGCAACAGTAAGCTTATAAAATCAATTAGCAAACAGTGGAATGATAACTGATGACGTATCTTGGGATTGTTGTTAATTCACACTTACCATTCAGGCTTGTCTATTCAGGAGACTTGTTTTTGTCTATTGAAGCCTAGCAGGGTTCCTGATTTGCTGAATGCAGTATGTCGCCCATGGTAATAGTTTAACATCCATGTATGTGTATACTAGAAAAGCTAGCACACAACTCATTTATGGTTTGAGCTTTACTCATTCATACTATCAAAGAGAACTAAAAGGAATGCCAGATATGACTCTAGATAGCCTTTTACCCGCTATAATAAAAGGCTATCTAGAGTCATCTCTGGCATTCCTATTAGCTCTTACAAATTAGAAAAATACTTAAATGCTACACTGAGGCCTCAGTGATGCTGTATTTTTAAAGGGAGACAACTACATGTTATAAATCTATTTCCGCAGATTGTGAAAAACGAGTCGTTGAGTAAACAATTTTTAATGGCAGCCCCCATGAATTGAAAATGGCACAGTGGAGCGTAAATCAATATTTTAACGTGGTAAGTGAATTTTGCTCGAAGATAAATACAAAATCTGATAGAACACATGATGTGGAATCAAGAAAAATTGAGAGAAATGTCGTGCTGGTTACTGCTTCGTCTGGATAAGTCTGAAACCGATTTCAATAAATTATTCGTCCTAAATATTTTCGTACCTATCTATTTGGACTAAATATACTTTTTGGCAGACTTTCTTAGATTGACTTTTAACATGTTCTGTATTTGTTTGCTCTGTAGGATTTATGTTTAGGTACTGGACTGTCAATTTAAACTCCAACACATAAATTTTGCTTGATGCACCGATCATTTGCTTCCACGGCTCCCACCCGGGGATGGGGATTTTTACTTTTGGGTTGTAAAACCCCCACCCTCCACTGCCATGATGGGGACAGCTGATAATAAAATCTCCGGTATTTCCCTGCCCTCTGACATCTAAATATTGTCCAGGGGTATTTGTTCGGAAAAAAACAATCTCCTGAGGATCCCCAGGGGGGTGCTGTGGATGCAACTGACTGGTTCTTAACTTAATTAGGCATAACCTGGCCTGGAGAATCGCAGGGATTTTGACTCTGGTCTATTAGTGAACTCTGTTAGCTGGTAGCATGTCGTTGCATAGATATAGTAAAGCGCTACAAAAAGCGATCGATAGTGCCTTGGCTATGCGACAGGCATCTAATTCCTGTCGATGTAAGTGATGTTTTATTTTGTATCCATCGCCATTCATGAGAGAACAGAAGTCAAATTTTCATCGTTCTGATGCAGAGTGCTTAAGCAAGGGTTCCCCGAGCAAAAACATTGGTCTATGAGTTGAAAAAGCAAAAAGGTCTGATATATATTTCATTTGTTTATTTCAGTTATACAATTGTTTACAGCAATGTGATGGTGAAAAGGCAGGGGTAAGTTGAGATGAACAAGGCTTAAGTTTTACAGGTTACAGTTTATTTTCCAAAATCAAGGCATTATACCCATGGTTCTGAAGTGTGATTGAATTAATTATGTACAGTGAAACAGCAATTACTTTTGGGACCACCAAATACATGTCTCCATATTCTAAACAATATTTTGTTTGACAATATTTCATATCATGTACAAATACAATGTTACACATGCCGCTTAACATATTTCCGGTTCATGTGTAATTTTTACAAGGTAAGTAATGTTAAATACAGAATAGGAAAACTAGTTACAATGTTTTAATTAAATGAAAACATATGTAGATCCTTTCCTGTCTTGCTTTTCACAATGCTAAGATGTGTCTGTGTTCATGGGTGTCAATTTTCCTGATTTACCTATCCTGAAAGTGCTATATTTTCTGGTCAAAATGAATATTATTTGATGAAAATATCTCACAAAGGTATGATCAATTCAATCTGTATTGAATGAATTTCTTAATAAAACCTGATTTGAATATGGAAATAATGTGGTTGAAGGGCTCTTGTTTGTCAAAAATGGTTGACATCGTTATGATTTTTCTGATTTTTAGCTCACCTGTCACAAAGTGACAAGGTGAGCTTTTGTGATCGCTCTTCGTCCGTCGTCCGTCCGTCGTCCGTCCGTCCGTTCACAATTGCTTGTGAACACACTAGAGGTCACAAATTTAGCCTGATCATTATGAAACTTGATCATAATGATCATCTCCGTTAAATCTAGGTCAAGTTCGATATTGGGTCATCTGGGGTCAAAAACTAGGTCACTAGGTCAAATCAAAGGAAAACCTTGTGAACACATTAGAGGTCACAATTTGAGCCTAATCTTTATGAAACTTGATCACAATGATCATCTCTGTAAAATCTAGGTCAAGTTCGATATTGGGTCATCTGGGGTCAAAAACTAGGTCACGAGGCCAAATCATTGAAAAACCTTGTGAACACATTAGAGGTCACAATTTGTGACTAATCTTTATGAAAATTGATCACAATGATCATCTCTATAAAATCTAGGTCAAGTTCGATATTGGGTCATCTGGGGTCAAAAACTAGGTCACAAGGCCAAATCATTGAAAAAGCTTGTGAACACACTAGAGGTCACAATTTGAGACTAATCTTTATGAAAATTGATCACAATGATCATCTCTATAAAATCTACGTCAAGTTCGATATTGGGTCATCCGGGGTCAAAAACTAGGGTCACAAGCCTTTGAAGGCCAAATCATTGAAAAAGCTTGTGAACACACTAGAGGTCACAATTTGAGCCTAATCTTTATGAAACTTGATCACACTGATCATCACTATAAAATTTTGGTCAAGTTCGATATTGGGTCATCCGGAGTCAAAAACTAGGTCACGAGGCCAAATCATTGAAAAAGCTTGTGAACACACTAGAGGTCACAATTTTGACCTTATCTTTATGAAACTTGATCACAATGATCATCATTATAAAATTTAGGTCAAGTTCGATATTGGGTCATCTGGGGTCAAAAACTAGGTCACAAGGCCAAATCATTGAAAAGTCTTGTGAACACACTAGAGGTCACAATTTTGACTCTATCTTTATGAAACTTGGTCACAATGTTTATCTCTATAAAATCTAGGTCAAGTTAGATACTGTGTCATTTGGGCCAAAATCTAGGTCACTAGGCCAAACAGATGAGCGACCCAGGGCCCTTTGGACCCTCTTGTTAAATCTTGCTCCGTTGACACCCCTGCTGTATTTCTAGTATTTGATAATTTCTCAACTGGTAACAACATTTTGTGAGACTGATAAGAAAAATTCTCTTCCATGAGGTTAGTCTGGTTCCCATTATAATGTGTGTCTCAACATTACCACAGTGATGACATAGTAATCAAGGGCTGGGAACTCCAGGTTACCATGAGGTAGGCATTTCATCAGCCGGTCCGTGATTTATTACATGCTTCATGAGTTGGTCAGTTTTGTTAATAATTTCACATGATACATGTTGCAGGAATTTTTGATAATTTCACAAAATACATGTTGCCGGAATTGTTGATAATTTCACAAAATACATGTTGCCGGAATTGTTGATAATTTCACAAGATACATGTTGCAGGAATTATTGATAATTTCACAAAATACATGTTGCCGGAATTTTTGATAATTTCACAAAATACATGTTGCAGGAATTGTTGATAATTTCACAAGATACATGTTGCAGGAATTATTGATAATTTCACATGATACATGTTGCAGGAATTGTTGATAATTTCACATGCTACAATGGTTGCAGGAATTGTTGATAATTTCACATGATACAATGGTTGCAGGAATTATTGATAATTTCACATGATACATGTTACAGGAATTGTTGATAATTTCACATGATACAATGGTTGCAGGAATTGTTGATAATTTCACATGATACAATGGTTGCAGGAATTATTGATAATTTCACATGATACATGTTACAGGAATTGTTGATAATTTCACATGATACAATGGTTGCAGGAATTATTGATAATTTCACATGATACAATGGTTGCAGGAATTGTTGATAATTTCACATGATACAATGGTTGCAGGAATTGTTGATAATTTCACATGATACAATGGTTGCAGGAATTATTGATAATTTCACAAGATACATGTTGCAGGAATTGTTGATAATTTCACATGATACAATGGTTGCAGGAATTATTGATAATTTCACAAGATACATGTTGCAGGAATTGTTGATAATTTCACATGATACAATGGTTGCAGGAATTATTGATAATTTCACAAGATACATGTTGCAGGAATTATTGATAATTTCACAAGATACATGTTGCAGGAATTGTTGATAATTTCACATGATACAATGGTTGCAGGAATTATTGATAATTTCACATGTATGATACATGTTGCAGGAATTGTTGAGTTTCAACCATCCTCATGTTGCTAACCAGCGTCTACAGTTAGAGAATCCTGAATCTGCTGTTGGTCGAGTATTTGAACCACCATGGGAGGATCTAGTTTCTGCACATTTAAGGTATGCATCAAACTGTTTCTTTGAAGGGTTTTAGGGACTCGTAAATGAAAAAGATAGGTCTGAAAAACATGTATTTTAGGCCTTAGATCTTTATACTTCTATGATTTGGTTTCAACACATCCAAGCTATTTCATATTTCATCATGCTTTTATAAAATGTTTATGCAGGTTTTACCATGGAATAATGGCAAATTATCCAATCACTATGAATAATTTCGAGGCAATAATTTTAATGAACTACTTAAAACTCCATGATTTAATGTATAATTCTCCAAACATGCTTTTTTAACCTTTATGTGACTTGGTATAGTGATAATGGTGTGTATACTTTCTGTATTTTACAGATGTTGTTGGGCTGCAGGAAATCATGACTTTGTTGAAGCATACAGTTGTCAGTCATATATTGTACAGTATCCTTTATATCTGTGACAGTCTTGTTTCATATAATGATATATGAAGAAGAGATTCAGCTATTTATTGATATAATTTTTGGAATTTTTGCACCTTATGCCATCAACCATGTTAGGTATGTTGTACCAGTCTCAATCTTGTTCCTTGTTTGCCAATCTCACATTTATATAATAGACACAATGTTTTGTTTTTCATCTCTAAGGCCAAAATTGTTAATGTACTCAAGCATTTAGTCTTGTATATTCACCCTGAGAAAAAAATAAGACATAATAGTCAACATGCCTTTTAAGTTTTATCATTGATGTTGTCTGTAAATATATGTCAAAATATACCAATACAATACAAACTTATCGGTACCAATAATGATTGTTGAGTAGCTTATAATGACAAAATAGGTTTAATCCTGGCAGCAAAATAGTTTATAGAATTAGATAATACTGATGAATGTTATTCCTTGACACATGATTTAGATCATTCACCAAGATATTTCAGAGTCAGAAAGATGAGAACTGGTCACTGCCTTTATTGTTTGCCATCTGTTTAGACCTCAGACTCTTTGCTAATAAGGTAAGTATAATGTGTTTGTATTAATGTCAGTGTTTATGGTCTATGTACGTATGTGTACATTATTACTAGTTCTAATAAAAAATGACATTATGGCAGTTATAAATCCAGTTGATCAATACATTCCTGTCCTGTATGAGGAAGGAGGAAGAAATCTAGTACTTTTAAATCTATTTTAATGGTGAATTATATTCAATTGATGAGCTTGAAATCCTTAACCAGACACCTTTGACATACAATAAGGCAGTGTGATCGCTGCCCTGGCTTGATCTCAGTTGAGTTCTTGATTCTCATGTATTCTATTGTTAAACTTGTTGTAATTGGACGAATAGTAAGACTATCCCAATATTCATTTCATCACAATGCAAAACGCATTAATCCAGTCCATTTTTGCTTTGTTGCTTTTTGCTCAGCCTGATTATACGCACTGCCTCAGATTCATTTCCAGCACTCTCTTAGGTTTTCAATTCAATCACACAATTCTTTAGCAAATCTTTTTGCTCAAAATTGAAATTAAAATAACGTTCAAGCTGCACACAAAATGGCAGGCATTCTAAGAGTGTGTGGCTGTTGCATGGCTGATGGAACATATACTGATTGAGGTTTTACTGTACTATATATAACCCTCTACATATTTGTATATCTGATAGGCTGATCATCAAGCTGTAACATTGGGTAAAGGCAAGTATGGTGAGAGATTGGAGAAAGCTGCAGAAATATTGATGGGATGTTTCCGTGTCTGCGCCAGTGATAAGTTAGTATCCCTTCTATTACTTCTGTTGCTTGTGTCTATATGTTAGCTTCTTGTCTGTATAGGGATTGTGTTCAGTCAACTCACTGAAAAAACTAAAATCTTTATTCCTTATAGCTTGGCAAATTTGACCTGATCTAAACCTTAATGCATGAATATATTACAAGGTTCTTGCTTTGAATAAATCAAGTTCCGTGAGCAAAACATGCACTATCAGTAATTCAAATTTGTGTTTATAAATACATCTCAAACTTCTTCTTGACACTCCCCGACTATGAAAACATACTGGCTGTTACATTATGCCAATCAAAAGGTCCGGTTCATGTCAAATTCACCAAGCTAATAATGTCATAAAGTACACCTTGGCAATACAAATATTAAATGTTTAAAATGTTAAGTCCAAACATACATTTGGTCTTGTTTATCACCAGACATGCAATGTTACCATGGCTATATCAGACCACCAATGCTATGATAACCTATACATTGTGAAAAGCTTTTTAACTTATCTAAAAAGGTGCGGCTCTAGTGGTAATAAATCTTGTCAGCTTTTGTCATTTCTTGCTTGATTTTCTTCAAAAAAAATCTTTGAATCTTCTTTCATTTTTTACCTGCATGCAATACACCACACCCAATACACGAGGAACTATGGTATTTTAAATTATGTCCTTGATGTTTTACTGTTGAAAACTTTTGAGTTTGAATTTATTTTAGCCGTGCTGCCATTGAAGATACAAAGAAATGGGGAATGTTGAATATTGTGAACCAGCTCTTCAAAATTTATTTTAAGGTACGGCATGTTATCATGAACTAGTCAAATATTTATACTACCGATTCTGGTTCATTTGAAGGTCACTGAGACAAAAATAGACTTTTTAAAAGTAAAAACTTTAATTCAATGACATCTCTTCTCGAACTACTGAATGGATTTTGACCAAAAGAATGATCTCTTCATTGTGATATTTTTAAAGGGTTGCATAAACAGTTAAAAGTTTTTATGCCCCGGCCTCTGCATCAAGCATCTACTGATGCAGAGGCATACAGCGATGCACCTGTCCGTCAGTTTGTTGAAAATGCTGCATTGCTTTCAAACTTGGCATACTCGTTTACCATCATAAACACATAACATTATCAAAGTCATGTAACACGTGCAAACATTTAAACAGAAGTATGGCCCCTGAGTGACTTAGCTATTTGTTATAAACAGTGCTTCTTCCAGGGCATAAGTGTTGACTGAATGCAGTCTTGTTTTTTATTTCAGATCAACAAATTACATCTATGTAAACCATTGATACGTGCAATAGACAGTTTACCAATGAAGGATAAGTTTAGCCTGGCACATCTCATTACATTCAGGTATGTGTTTATAATGTAGATGGCTGTTCCATTAACCTTTGTATGATGATGTTCATCAAATAAAATCCTTAAACATTTTTCTATGAACTTATTTTCAGTGAAATGGAATTGGTACTGGTAATTTACTCTTGTATAATGATCACTTATTTCATTTATAAAACTGAATGTATTTGAACTTTAAAGCCTATCTTTGCACTATCTATTTACTTCTGGACCCTAGAAGATTGGTCATTTCGGTTACAAACAGATTAATGTGAAAACAATATCTAGTTTCCGGTTGGGTACCATAATTGTAACCTAAACATTGTTGGTGCATCTATAAATTTAACCTACTAAACTGAATATAAATCATCACATGATCATATTATAGGAAAATGTTGTTGCATTATTTCAGGTATTATGTCGGACAGAAGGCTATGTTTGATGGAGATTTTAAAAAAGGTATTCACATTTGAATTCTTTGGTTTGTCTTATGGAAATGTTTGTTAAACTTTTTAATGTTGTTCATGTATTTATCTGTGCAAACTTGCTAAAACTTTCATGCACAGCCCCATAAGTGGGGAGCAGAAGCCTAGAGGTAGGGCACATGCCTTGGGATCGAGAGGACTGGGTTTCAACCCCGTCTGGACCACTGGTTAATTTTTCTGAGCATAAACCACATGTTCCACCCCACCATGGTGTAAATTGGTACCTGTGAGGACAGTGTCTATTCCTGGGTGCTGATCGATGTTGGCTGCCACACCCGCAGGAGAGAAATAATATCCCCAGGGAAACCTAAACGCATGTTTCCATAGGTAGCCCAATTACAGGGGAAGTCCAAATGTCCCAGGGTGGTTGAACTGCTGGAAACAGCCCTAAAAATTAGTAACTTAACTTACGAATAAGAAAATTAACCACCAAACTCGTATAAATTAAGATGCACTGGTAATTTATTTACTTGACGATGTTTTGCCTTAACGGCTTCATCAGGTCATAACAAATTAATAACAACAAACGACAATGATTACGTAAAGTCAACATGCACTGAAAAGCGGACACCTTTTGTTTAAGTGTTTTAACTTAACTACATAATATTTAAACAAGATTAGATGTGTGTTTCTTCCTACTATTGCTTTCTAAATTATAACAAACCCATTGTATTTTATCATAGCGATGTATTTATGAAATGTTCTCCATCTATTTCAGCTGAAGAATATTTAACATTTGCATTTGAACATTGTCATAGAAACAGTACCAAAAATAAACGATTGATTCTACAGTTCCTCGTCCCTGTGAAAATGATACTGGTAGGTATGCTTTCAGTTTTAAGTTCAAAGAACATAATTTCAGGATGAACTATTCAGGGCAACTCCATTTCTCAACAACATTTCAGGTTAAACTCCATGTCTCAACAACATTTCAGGATAACCTCCATGTCTCAACAACATTTCAGGTTAACCTGCATGTCTCAACAACATTTCAGGTTAAACTCCATGTCTCAACAACATTTCAGGTTAACCTCCATGTCTCAACAGCACTTGTATATGATTGCCAATTTACCTAATTGGTACTCCTGGATTGTATTCTAATTGGTAATTTAAATGACTTACACTTCAATAAAGAACCTGCAACATATCCTCATGTAAAAGATTCGAAATCGTTGAAGGGTATGACTTGCTGTGAGTTGGAATAATATATCAGCTATAATGAGGCCAACCCGTGTTGTAACTGCTCGAGAAATATACCAGTTTAATTTAAAAAGAAATACTAGTATGTCACAATTTGGATCTATTTGTTAGTTGAATGTTTTAGCAAAGTGCAATCATACTTAAAAATCGAACGAATGACTGACCTACATAATCACACCAGAATAAACCCAAAGAGTAATAAGGTGGGTTTGTTGGTGATTTTACATGTAAAAGTTCTAGTAATTAAATCCAAGCATAATTTTTCATTGATAACATGTTTGTTTTAGGGTCAGATGCCGAAACATGAATTGTTAAGGAAATACGATCTGTTGGCTTTCCTTGAAATCTCACAGTCTGTATGGTAAGTCTTACCTTTATCAATCAATCAATCAATCAATCAATCAATCAATCAATCAATCAATCAATCAAGTAATATAGCAAGTTAGCAAGCAAGCCACCTTTTTACCAAGATGCTGCTCCCTGACTGATCAATCAATCAGCCAAACAAACAATCAATCAAGACACTGTTTGACAAAATGACCCTTTGATTCTAAAATCTTTAAATTGTGTCTGAATTGTCCTGCATGCAGGGTTGTACATAAAACCTGCCCTTTAAACCCACCCTTTAAAACCTCTTAAAACCCGAGTTGTAAAGGGTAGGGTTGGTCCTTTAAATCCCAATTTTTGTTTTAAAGGGTTTTAAGCATGTTTTTCCTTTAAACCCCTTTAAAACCCACAAATCCATTTGGATAGGGTTTTAAACGAAAAAGTGGGTTTTATGCCAACCCTGCCTGCATATTACGAAACTTGTTTAATCTCTTATCTTACAATTTATGAGATTTTCAAGTAATAATTTCTTAAAATATATTTCAGTTCTGGTAACATACGACAGTTGAATGTTGTCATGGAGAAATATGAACATTATTTCATCAAGTGTGGTATCTATCTAATACTAGAAAAACTCAAAATCATTGCTTACAGAAATCTCTTCAAGAAAGTGTAAGTATATTATATGCAGGTGTCCTACAGTCGGAATAACTTCAGGAATCTGGGTTTGATGCATTAGAAAGAATGAATTTTTTCGGCACAAAATAAAAGTTATTTGATGAAAAAAAACTTTTTATATTATCAATGTATTTTAACTTATAACTCAAACGTAATCATGTAAATTCAGACATCATTGTTGTTGGCTTATACTGTTACACACATGATAAGTGACAATTCTTGTAAATTCAGGCTTGGTTTTTTCAACCTTGTGTCTGATTTCAGGTTTTTAAATCTTGAAATTATCTACTGTGTCTATATGATATTGAAAAGTAGAATTGCAGGCTTGAGAAGGCTAATTATCCAGTTACTTCCAGCAAAATCGGGCTGATAAAGGGGTGCCTGATAAACTTTGTGTGTAATATCACGTCAACTGACCATTTGACTTGCTATATCAGTCACCTCACCATGTGACCTGACAGACGTCTTCTTATAGCGGAGTCGCCGGTTGAAACTCTGTATGGTTGACCCGATAAAATACTCTGCCTTGACCGATAAACTTACTCATCCCTCGCACTAACCTATTATTCTCTATTTACCAGGTTTGAAAATGAAACAATCATATTCTTGTTTTGTTGATGGATATATTTTTATTCCCGCCATTTTATGATTGCAGATACCTGATACAGAAATCACATCAACTCTCCATTCAATCATTTACAAAAGCTCTTCAATGGATGGAGGTAGAAGAAGTGGACAATGATGAGACAGCATGTATTATCGCTAACTTAATATGTGATGTAAGTGGACAGGTCTGGCCTAAACATTTCTCATACTCATGCTCGATTTTGAAAATCAGCTTATTTTAGAATTTTGCATCAAGACCAACATCAACTTGTAGTTAATGATCTAATTAAGAAAATGAACCCCCATTGCATATGCTTCCATTCAGTAATAAAAAAGTGACAGCAGTTTTCGTAACTAAGAAATGCTCCAATTGGGAGTACAGAGTATGAGTTTGAGCATGGAGTATGTTATCCAATGTTTATAATCACCGGGCCTGATTTTTCCTTCATTGTTTATAGTGAAAAGTAGAGTTTTAAGCTTTGAAACTGTTGTTTTATGGTCTAATTGCCAATAAGAATAACAAGCCTGTGATGATTTTTGTTAGAGTTAATGGTCCTTGGTGGGAGACAATACATTTTTGTGTAAAAAAAATTCTAGTAATACATTTCTTTATAGACAAGTGACACTGTTTTGTTGTTTATTTCAGAACAAAATCAAGGGTTATATTTCATATCAACATCAGAAACTTGTTGTCAGCAAACAGAACCCATTCCCTCAGCTGTCTACAGTCTTATAATGTTAACTTACTGTGTATGGAATACCATCTTATAGTGCTAATATCAGGTGCTAATATCAGGTGTATGGCAATTGTCAAGGCATGGGGGGTAGAAATGAGGCAGAAGACGAAAAAATTCACTTGCGATTTGAACATGCTTGCCTGCTACTTTTTGTCATTTTCTTCTTTGTTTGTTTAGAGGGATATCAAATCAACCGCCTACTTTTGAAGATTGATTGGCTACATGATAATATTTCTACCCCCTGCAAGGTCAAATATTTGGTTAGATTTAGTACAGCATCACATGACGTTGTTAAGGTCAATTGTTAACATACTGTGTATGGAATTGTCATAATCATGGACAAGTATTTGTTGTAGTAAACACTGATTAATATCATGGACAAAAAATGACAATTTGAAGAACATAGCTTTGTCATGGCCTTTTAAAGGTAAATAACCTGGAATTGCCTTGGACATTTGATTGTCAATTCGAAGAACATAGAATTGTCAAGGACAAGGAATTAATTGCAATTGACACTCTAGGGAATGCTATTGTTACATTTAAGGACAAAATGAGATTAACAGTATGCCATTGCTATTTAAGGTCCAGGATTACCCTTATTGCCACTTTTGCAAGTATGTGGATGTACGTAATAATTTCATATTATTTTTTTCATTGTATATAAACATTATCATGTTGTATTGTATTAAAATATGTTTGTGTAATATTAGATTGTTGGTCATGATTGTTGAGATGAGTTTTATCTAAGATTGAGTTGTTTAGGGAGAATGGGGCCAGAATGCATGTCTCCATATTTCAAACTTCTACAAAGGTATTTCCCTTGTGAAATACCGATGCCGAGCATAGCCTTTATTTACCAGTTAGCTTTAAGAATGATAATTACTTTATTTTATGATGAAGCCAAAGGCTTATCTCCCAATTCGTTATCTAAAAAACCAACAATTACAAGCATGGTTACATACAAATATATGAAAGCAACATAGTCCAGGAGCTGGTGGCCAGAAATTTAAAATCTATTTACCCCATCTG
Organism: Spisula subtruncata; assembly: GCA_963678985.1. Classification (NCBI taxonomy): domain Eukaryota; kingdom Metazoa; phylum Mollusca; class Bivalvia; order Venerida; family Mactridae; genus Spisula; species Spisula subtruncata. The sequence continues at coordinate 27,793,509 of OY787671.1, read as the reverse complement.
GTTGAAAAAGCTCATTGGTATTTTCGAATAATTTTTCAGACGTCAAAAAAAGGTGGATGCCAGATCTGAAAGTGGTGCAGATTTTTTTAACAGGGGCAACAACTCTTGCTTCTGAGCTGATTTAGTCTTTTTTATCCCCCACCTGAGTATTGTTAATATGATGATGGGGAAGAAATGGTCTGGTCTATTTTATCCCCCGCCTGAGTATTGTTAATATGATGATGGGGAAGAAATGGTCTGGTCTATTTTATCCCCCACCTGAGTATTGTTAATATGATGATGGGGAAGAAATGGTCTGTTCTATTTTATCCCCCACCTGAGTATTGTTAATATGATGATGGGGAAGAAATGGTCTGGTCTTTTTTATCCCCCACCTGAGTATTGTTAATATGATGATGGGGAAGAAATGGTCTGGTCTATTTTATCCCCCGCCTGAGTATTGTTAATATGATGATGGGGAAGAAATGGTCTGGTCTATTTTATCCCCCACCTGAGTATTGTTAATATGATGATGGGGAAGAAATGGTCTGGTCTATTTTATCCCCGCCTGAGTATTGTTAATATGATGATGGGGAAGAAATGGTCTGGTCTATTTTTTCCCCCGCCTGAGTATTTTTAATATGATGATGGGGAAGAAATGGTCTGGTCTATTTTATCCTCCGCCTGAGTATTGTTAATATGATGATGGGGAAGAAATGGTCTGGTCTATTTTATCCCCCACCTGAGTATTGTTAATATGATGATGGGGAAGAAATGGTCTGGTCTATTTTATCCCCCACCTGAGTATTGTTAATATGATGATGGGGAAGAAATGGTCTGGTCTATTTTATCCCCCGCCTGAGTATTGTTAATATGATGATGGGGAAGAAATGGTCTGGTCTATTTTATCCCCCGCCTGAGTATTGTTAGCTCACCTGTCACAAAGTGACAAGGTGAGCTTTTGTGATCGCTCTTCGTCCGTCCGTCGTCCGTCCGTTCACACTTGCTTGTGAACACACTAGAGGTCACAAATTTAGCCTGATCATTATGAAACTTGATCACAATGATCATCTCCATAAAATCTAGGTCAAGTTCGATATTGGGTCATCTGGGGTCAAAAACTAGGTCACTAGGTCAAATCAAAGGAAAACCTTGTGAACACATTAGAGGTCACAATTTGAGCCTAATCTTTATGAAACTTGATCACAATGATCATCTCTGTAAAATCTAGGTCAAGTTCGATATTGGGTCATCTGGGGTCAAAAACTAGGTCACTAGGCCAAATCATTGAAAAACCTTGTGAACACATTAGAGGTCACAATTTGGGACTAATCTTTATGAAAATTGATCACAATGATCATCTCTATAAAATCTACGTTAAGTTCGATATTGGGTCATCCGGGGTCAAAAACTAGGTCACAAGCCTTTGAAGGCCAAATCATTGAAAAAGCTTGTGAACACACTAGAGGTCACAATTTGAGCCTAATCTTTATGAAACTTGATCACACTGATCATCACTATAAAATTTTGGTCAAGTTCGATATTGGGTCATCCGGAGTCAAAAACTAGGTCACGAGGCCAAATCATTGAAAAAGCTTGTGAACACACTAGAGGTCACAATTTTGACCTTATCTTTATGAAACTTGATCACAATGATCATCATTATAAAATTTAGGTCAAGTTCGATATTGGGTCATCTGGGGTCAAAAACTAGGTCACGAGGCCAAATCATTGAAAAATCTTGTGAACACACTAGAGGTCACAATTTTGACTCTATCTTTATGAAACTTGGTCACAATGTTTATCTCTATAAAATCTAGGTCAAGTTAGATACTGTGTCATTTGGGCCAAAATCTAGGTCACTAGGCCAAACAGGTGAGCGACCCAGGGCCCTTTGGACCCTCTTGTTAATATGATGATGGGGAAGAAATGGTCTGGTCTATTTTATCCCCCACCTGAGTATTGTTAATATGATGATGGGGAAGAAATGGTCTGGTCTATTTAATCCCCCACCTGAGTATTGTTAATATGATGATGGGGAAGAAATGGTCTGGTCTATTTTTTCCCCCGCCTGAGTATTGTTAATATGATGAGGGGAAGAAATGGTCTGTTCTATTTTATCCCCCGCCTGAGTATTGTTAATATGATGATGGGGAAGAAATGGTCTGGTCTATTTTATCCCCCACCTGAGTATTGTTAATATGATGATGGGGAAGAAATGGTCTGGTCTATTTTATCCCCCACCTGAGTATTGTTAATATGATGATGGGGAAGAAATGGTCTGGTCTATTTTATCCCCCACCTGAGTATTGTTAATATGATGAGGGGAAGAAATGGTCTGTTCTATTTTATCCCCCGCCTGAGTATTGTTAATATGATGATGGGGAAGAAATGGTCTGGTCTATTTTATCCCCCACCTGAGTATTGTTAATATGATGATGGGGAAGAAATGGTCTTGTCTATTTTATCCCCCGCCTGAGTATAATTAATACAAACATGGGGAAGAAATGGCCTAGTCTATAGGGTGGGAGATAAAACTGACCGTTACACCGGGTTGCCAGATCCTATGAAAAGCACACTAACCACTGAGCTACGTTGGCACATAAGTTAAGAAGTTGTGAGAAGTTTAGCTGATAATAGTGCACAAAATATTTAAATCTACATGATGGACTTAACAGGTTTGAATGCACAGTTTGATGCTGGTCGGTATTGCCCACAATAGAAGAAATGAAGTTCTACCCCATGTCCATGTGTGAGTGCATATGTGTATGTGTTTGAAAATCTTGTCTGCTCTGTAACTTTGTCATTTATATTGGATATTTATATTACTTGGCACAAATGTTCACCACAATGAGACGATGTGTCATGCACAAGACTTAGGTCACTAGCTCAAAGGTCACTTTTAGAGGTCCAGACAAAACTAAACAAGAGCACCGCCTTGCGGGTGCAGACGCTCATCTGATATCTGTCACTGTAAAAAGGCAGACAACCTTAGCATGAAGTAGGACAGAGTTGTGTGCCCTGCTTTACCTAAACACAAAACTTAACCAAGAAATTTTCCAAAAAGGGGCAAGAACTCACGCAAAATGCAGATCAGAGTTATGGTTCTTGCTTGACATGGTCAAGTGTTGATGATGAACAAGTGCAATAGCCCACATAGTGTATGAGAAAAGTGGACATAAACACAAAACTTAACCAAGGAATTTACTAAGTCCAAAAAGGGGCAATAGCTCATGTAAAATTCAGAGTTATGGGTCTTGCTTGACATGGTCAGGTATTGATGGTGAACGAGTGTTGCAAGTTTCAAAGCAATAGCTTTGACAGTTTATGAAAAAAGTTTAAATTACCTAAACACCAAACTTAACCATGCAACGCCGACACCAACGACGATCAAGTGATGACAATAACTTTTCAAAAATCAGATGAGCTAAAAACCTCAAATAGGCATGTGAATTGTGTACGCTCTGTTACTTAATCCATTGCCTCCCATTCAAATGAAACCTCCTGTGCTGTCTGTGGTGTTTAAATGTCTTCTTGTTTGGTGAACAATTTTAGTGTCAAAAAATAACAAAACAAAAACATTTCTTTGCTCAATTTTATAATTTCAGACATCAACAGATCTTTAATAGCATATAAAATAAGAATTATTGTAAACATATTTTTGATCATGATAACCATGCTCAAATGATCTAAACACACAAAAACTATCAATAAAATAAATACAGGTACATAATAAATTATTAGTCTACAAAGTAACATATTCAATCTACCCAGAATCATTAATACATCTGATTCAACCGAAAAATGCATGTACAAAATATTGCATCAAAATTTCCCGTGGTAGGAACAAGAGTCAATATTCTCAAAGAACTTAAAAATAAAAAATTGACGAGATTTTTTCTTATTTCTACAGTTCGAGAAATTCACGAAACATATATGCACTAAAAAAGTCAGAAACAAAGTTTTTTCTTCTGAAGTTGAATATTTGCAGGAATAAGTTTTTTCTTCTGAAGTTGAATATTTGCAGGAATAAGTTTTTTCTTCTGAAGTTGAATATTTGCAGGAATTAGTTTTTTCTTCTGAAGTTGAATACTTGCAGGAATATTAATTTGCCAAAAAAAGTAAGAGTAACAAATTCTTGAAAACATTTGTCCCAACTTTTTTTTTGATTTTACAGCAACTGAATGAGTTTGCCATTAAAGCCCAAATTTTTTGAAATTAGTTGTTTAATATACTTTTTATGATTTTACAGTTATGTAATAGAAATCAATTTTATTCAGTCATTACTGTAAATACTCAGCCATAAGTCGGGCAAAAACAGTCCCAAAAAAAGTTAAAAAGTCACCCCGCGACTTATGGAAGAGTATACTACACTACTACCGATTTTGTCAGAAAATCATTACATTACTCCTGACTTTATCTGAAACTGACCGCATCTCCCTGACTTTATCTGAAAATGACCACATTCCCATCAACTTTGTTTGAAAATTGCTACACTCCTCCATATTCTGTCTGAAAATCACCATATTCCTCCCAACTTTAGCTGAAAATGACCACATTTCCTTCGACACTTGACACTGAGCACATGATTTCAGCTTATATAAAAATGGAAAACTATACATGCGACCTATGAAAGGGTTCAGACAAAAACCTTGATTTTTTATTCAAAAGTCCCCCTGCGACTTATGGCTGCATGCCACTTATGGCTGCGTATTTACGGTAACTCAAAAAGAGTTGTTGAAAACTCATATAACCCTGAATATCGGTCGAAGGTAAATGGGTAATAGTTCAAACTAGGTTCCTTGATATGTGAGGTCATTATATAGAAATGCAGTTTGAATACATGGGTTCAAATTAATGCAACTGGGAGCCAATTACAACCACTCTTTGAGTTCAATGAAACATTATATATAACCCATGTTGAGTTGTAGTTGGATATCTACATTTCTTAAAACAAGTTTGGAAAAGAGCACATTATTAAGTGAGCCTTATTTTTCGTTATACTGGCCTGGGCTGCTTCAGATATAAGTTTTAAATAAATGTCATTAATAAATTAGAATACTGGTATATCTAAACTGTAAAAGTAACAGGAAAATAGCAGCTAATACTGTAATATCTTGCCATTATGATATGGGGGGGACGGTAAAAGCCCAACATGACAGAAATGAAAATGTAAAACAATATTGATACATTTATGTCTGGATGCATATATACATGTGCGTCACAACATGAGGATAAATGTCCGAGAACCTTATAAGTATAGTGCGCCCAGGATAACAAGAAAGGCGAGAAAATTTGGTATATGCCACATAGGTGAAAAATCACATGCACAATTTATCAGTGTTGTTTTAGTATACAATTTACCATATATGTTTATTCAAGTAACCAATTTTACAACATTAAACATCACATTATCCTGGGCGCACTATAGTATAATGAATAATATTTTCATATTTGCTTTACAAAAATGCGATATTTTGAAAAGTATTACACCCCTCTAAATATAGTACTTATAGGGAAAATATTTCAAGATCTAGGCTTTTAATTTTCTTCAAAACTCTAATATTGGGCTAAAATGTCCATGTAATAGGACTGACATATCAAATTTTATAAAGATTTAAAACAAAGAAGAGATATATGGGCTCTTTCTGTTATTTCGAAGCCCTTGCTTCATTGTTGGTAACAGGGCTTACAGTAACTAGAAAACTAATCAAAGATAAATACTCAAAATAATACAACGTTCAAAGACCATATGACTAAACATCTTACATGAACCAAATACATTCACAATATAGCAGTGCGGAAAATGGAGGTGAAAAATAAAATAAATGCAATATGGTATATTAAATAATGACAAAATGCATGGGTGAGAACATTAGAATATATATATACTTGAAATTACTCCTATTCAAAAATATATTTTTTTACAAAAACCATGAAATTTTGTCAAATCAAAATTAAATAATTTTACAGTATTTGGAACAGAACAAGTTAGAGTCAAGATAGCAAGTTATATTTATAATGATGAAAAGTGCAACAATGAGACAATTCCAACATAAAATTAATACCCTGACAACATGAAATTCATTGTTTGGTCGAAAACCTATACATGTACATGTATGTTGTTGACACAAAGACCTGGCCCAGTGACTATAAACATTTTTCATTCTCATACTAAAAAAACCCAGCTTTTTTTAGAATTTTGCATCAAAACCGACACCAACTTATAGCAAATTATTTAATTAAGAAAATGAACCCCCATTCCATAATTATGTTTCCATTCAGTAATAAAGAAGTTTTTGTAACTAACAAATACTTCAATTGGAGTACGGAGTATGAGTTGGAGCATGGAGTACATACTCCAATGTTTATAATCACCGGGCCTGTTTTCAATAATTTATTGTTCAAAAAGTTGTACTCTGTATGTCTTTACTGAAATGTTATATTGATTCTTGGGCCATTGTTATCAGACACAAGAATCATAAAAATTAAAGAGTTAAACTTATAAAATTTTATGCGATTTGCTGATTTTTTTATGCATGAAAATGCTCGTTTGAAAATCAACCTACTTTAAAATGAAACATTGATTTAAATATTTGGCACAAAGTGATACATGTAATTTGTAATTACAAAAATTAAATATTTCTGTAAATTTTTTGACATTCTGAATAACGATGCAACTATGGAATTTTAAATTGAGGAATTATAAAAGTAAAGCTATATTGCACCTCAATTTGCTTAAGAATTTAGTAGATACAATAATTTTGCACTAAATCCCCCAAATCTCTTATGTACAACTGTCAAAAACTGACAATACTTTAAAAGCCCAGTAAAAGAATAAATGTCATGGTTTGTGTATAGCATGCATGGGTGGGGTACCAATACTATTATATGTCATGGCTTGTGTATAGCATGGGGCAAGTCAAATAAATGTAAACATATTGGCAACATACAGGTATGAAAAACATATTGGCATATTATATGATTCACATTATTTTAAGCTGTTATACAAGTAATACTCCATAGAAAAATAACAATTTGCAACATTCAATATAAAACTATGATATAATCAAACAATGGCTTCGATTAAAATAAAATGGCCGCCATTAAGAATTTGAGTGGAACAATTTACTACTCTACAAGCAATATGAAATAAGATATGAGTTAACATTTCTTATGTATGTGTACATGCAGTCATGCAATGATATCTACATCAGGCCCTTCCCCAGGAACAGAAGGCACCCCTATACTTTTAATATAACTGGAGGTAACTGAATGAAAGCGCTTGGGTAGCAATTTGTTTAGACAACGGACACCAGGTCATCTATAATCAATTAAAAGCTTAGTGTTTGGTAGAAAGTAAAAAGACTGCTCAATTTTGACCAATCGGATGCTTACATTTTGAGACTGGTATTTAAATAGACCCATAATCTCAATCTATAATGGAAAATACATACCCTATATTAATCTCAATTCTATGATAATTCTACCCTTCTAACCGTTTTGTGTATCTAAAGATATAAACATCTATCAAAATTGAATACATAACAAAACCACTCTAAACTCAAATTTTCGACCTTGAGTCTAGAGTGGTTTTGTTACAAACGATATTGTGATCCCCTGTTAGGGATATAATTATACTAGATGAATACGTAATGTTTTACAGAATATTTAAGTTGCTATGGTGATAATATAGTGTCATTAATATCATGATTCACATGATGCAAACAAGATAGGGAAATTTTGAATACCCAGCATGTTTGAATAACATCAAACAGAGCACAACCTTTATTTGACTGATGCAAACCACAGCATATAAACCAAGACAATATATGAATCAACTTGTATGACTTATTGTGAGCAAAGGACATGTAACTTCCTGTCACTACATGACTTATTTGAAGTCTATATAACTTAACTTGTACGATTTCTTGCGATAACCAGGAAGTATCCTGGTTTATACACTGTGTCAACAGCGGTCAATTGAGACAGAGTAAGCTTCTAGTCATGTTTCAAACAGTTGTTTGACTATGGTAAGTATAAACCGATGTCTAGTATTCTTTTGAAGTGATGTGATAGAAATATTTGCTGAAAATATGATGGGCTGCGTCATGAGTGCCAACACCCCTTTGTTGAAACCAGGTCACCAGAATAGACCGCAAAAACGCTAACCACTGAGCTAAATAGTTAGTAAACTGAATTAATACATTTTTAATTCTACAATTTGTATGAGATGAAAATTTCACCAGCAACGCTTTCCAATAATGTGTATGAGGTTATAACACTATGTCAATATCTAGAGTTTCAACTGGGAATGGGTAAACAAGGGATACTAGATCACTTATAACGTGATGCAAGATGTAAATTGTCTTTCACTAACATTCAAATTGTTGAGGTGTCGATAAGTCGACCATCTTGCCCCGTAATTTTAACATCTTCAGGTCAAGACCTCTATATTCATGTTTCTTGTAGAGTCGAACTACTGGTAATACCAACAGATTTACTATAACTTCTTCAGAGCTATATATAGCAACTTTTGCTGTCACTTGATATGTCAAAAATAATCTCAGTCTTTTGATTGGATATCACACTAGGTCATGTGACATGTTTCATCCAATCAGTGAGTTGCTGAATCTTCCAAAATGTTGGTTTCAATCAACATGCTGCAGGAATTCAACAGATTGATGGACTTTTGCAATTTTATCCATCAATTAAACATTTCAAAATCATGTGACCAATGAGAAACTAGTATATGGTCTTCCAACCAATCAAAACTCAGCAAAAAGAGCAATGTCTTTTTCACCAGCAGCTGCAGTTTTCTGCCAATTATCCTCAGGGTAGGAGTCGAAATTCTTTGTATCACCTTCATGAGCAACCTTCGGAATGATTGGAGGCTGAAATAATATATAAAAAAATATTATTACCAAGTATATGTTATTATATGGATACAGTTTGATATTGTTCTATACTTTGTAACATAATTGTGAAAAAACTTGACATTATATAAGCTGCAAGAAAAGAGTTAACAGTATTAATTGAAATCAGTTATTAGGGCCTAATTTGAAAATCAGAGTTAAGAGACCAGTCTGAAAATCAAGTGTTTTGATTGGTTGGCTACAAACAAAGATTTGAAATTGACCAATGGAAAGCCTTGTTTCTTAGACTGGTATCCAAACTCTTTGATAATAATATTTTCTGCCATATTATAAACTATATGCTGCAAACCAGACATATAAATGTATGATGGGCTGTATGTTAAGAAAAATAGCATTAATACAAATCACTGGCTTAGAATGAGAAGGTTGTAAGAACAGAATCAATATTTGAAACTGTCCGAAATTTACTATTTACTTATGGAAAAACAAGCTTTTACAACTTCATTTTGGTCAACATGACAAGTTCAATTTTTAATAATTGTAGGCTCATTAAAAGCGCCTTTTGATGCAGATTTTAAATATGTATTATTTGTAAGTAGTACTTACAACCTTCTCATTCTAAGCCAACAATATCTTAACTCCTAACATCTTCACAAATATTCTAGATTTTAACACAATCATTAATTATTATTACTATTGATTACCAGTGTTGACTAATGCATTATCCGACATAGAATTTCATGTTGGATCTGTGGTGCCTCTGAATCCTTGATAATAAGGGCAAGGAAATTATTACTTAGAAAGATAAACAAGTGCAAAAGAGTAACTGTTAACCTAGCCAGGGTAGAAAATAGATTTTTTTATCACAATACAGACTTTACATCAAACAGTAAGTACCAGTTATCAGACCTGAGGATCTTTCATTATACATTTAAATATACATATTGACGGTGCCATTCGAAAATGCCGTATGATGAACATCACTTCTCAGGAGTGGCGAAAGGAATTTTCCCTTATTATAATTAATGATCAAATATAGAACTAAATAATTTATTCCATATGCAAAACATCTTCTTGAATATGAATAGAATAATTCATTTATAGGAATTGTTGATATTCAGTTGTTTTTTTTCTGCTAAAATGAAATTGTTTTGTGATGATTTGTGATGATAAGATTGTTTCCCGTTGGCTAATTAGTCCCAGATAAGCACAGTCATATAAAGGGCCGGAAAGCGATGAACAGGAATAACTAAAGATAAAAACAGCATTTTTATTGCTCAGCTTTTTCAAATGGCACCATATTTATACAAATAGCTATTTATGTAGCACTACTGTACTAGCAATTCAAAGCCATACTTAGCAAACATGTAGTTTGTTTATACCGGAAAACGACTCAGCGTCAAAATGACCAGATGAGAAGATATATAACTGCATGATGATATCTAGCAAACATTTAACCATGAACAACAAAATGTATGCTATCAATGCCACAAATCACTATATCAATGATATTGAAAAAAGGGAAAAAAATATTTCTTATGAAATATAGAAAATATAAATCTAAAACATATTTTTTTCACTTTCGTTTTGATCAATGATTCAGTTACCTGTGATCAATGGATAACACTACATAATATCAAACACAAGTAATGTTTTATTTTGTTTACAAACTTTTTAAGTTTTGTCTTAATGGAAATATGGACTGCATAATAAACATGTTTCAAAACTTCACCTACAACGCTTCTAGCTTATATGCAAAGGCAAACCATATATTTCTGGCTGAGAATGAGAAGGTACAAAATCGATATTTTGAAAAAACAAGAAAAAACCGTCCGGAAAATTTCTCTTTACTTATGGTAAAACAAACTGTTTCGACTTCAGTTTGGTCAACATGACAAGTACCAATTTTCTTGAAAATAGACTCATATGAAGCGCCTTATAATGCCGAGTTTAAATATGCATAAGTCATAAGTAGTACTTAACCTTCTCATTCTAAGTCAGATATATACTTATGACAGACAATATGACCCGACCTCTCACATTCAAAGTGAACACCCTAACACTGAGCCATTCGGAGGCAACCATTTTATCAAATCAAAGGTTTTTAAAAATAAAGAACGCAAAAGAAATTGTGATATTTTAAAAAACAGATCACATCAGCAGTAGAAAAAAGGCTCGGAAAGGGAGTATGTCAGATACAATGGGTAATTACACTTTTGGGGGAAAAAAGGGTCTATCTAGTGAAATAGTTCAGTGATTACGTAAGATTTTTTATGTCCTTTCAATTTTATTTTTTTATTCGATTAGGCGCAATAGCAAGAATATCAAAGACAACGTTAACAAAGCATTACAGAAAAAATTATAAATAATACTGTTAGACAACAGATGTGCAATTTGTAAGATGTACGAAATGCCAAGCAAAGATGCTAAACAGTAAAACATGTGCATACCATTCATGATTAAATAGTAAGTAAACATATTAACATTGTCCCAACCATAACCATTTACATATACCATCCTACCTGGCCAAGTACTCCTACTAAAGCGGACTTACTCCTATTTTTGTTGATAAATTTCTGGTACAAAATGCCAAGCGAAGATGCTGAACAGTTAACATGTGCATAACATTTATGATAAACAGTAAGCAAAGTTACTAAACATATTAACATTGTCCCGACCATAACCATTTACTTATACCATGCAATTATTCTTGCCCCAAGCATACGACAGAGTGTGACCACATAAATTGTTTAACAAACATTTCTTTATTTTTTACTAACATGCATGTTAATATAAAATGCAATCCTGATTGACAATACAGAGGTTATTGGCCATTCTGCCATCTTGTGTGGATTGTCAGTGCCCATGGAGCTACAAGACAGCTTACAGGTCCTATAAGACATAAGGATATTTCCACTGAACAGTGGAGAAGCTGGCCAAAGATAGAAAGATGCCGGTGGAGGTCCTTTGTTGCTGGCCTACATGCCAGAGGGCATAAAAGACAGTAAGTTAGTAATATTTCCATGGTACGGCATTCAGGTGTTTATGAGCTTTGTGGGTCTATACTGTGGCGCCTTATAGTCTAACGTTGAGAGTTGACCATATATGCATCGTTCAAGACTTAGTCAGTTTACGGAGAACCAACGACATGCGGACTTGTTTAGACATTTGAGAAGCTTATAATTATACAGTAATTAATAACTTATTCCAAGCATCTGGACTGACAAGAAGCAATCATACAGGAGTTATTATTGTAGATGAACAAACTCATTATGCCATCTTCTATATTTAATGAGACAATTATTATGATAGCTAGCCTATGGTTTTACAAAGCAAAAATGTTCTATTAGGCTTATAAATTGAATTCCTTTCGGGCAAAGCCTGATAAGGAAACCAAACATATTCGGTTAGTTTGGTGGGCTTTATAGAAAAGAAGCACAGCCATGGTTGCTCGACTGCTGCATGTCCTAGCACACGGACAGATGAACAAATGACCGTCCTAAGTGGCGCATAGAACATAAAGTACAAAACAATCAGTATTCACAATATTAACAGCATTCCTAGAATTGTTAACATGATTTCAGAATTCAAGAACATGTAACCAGTCCTGTTAGGTTCACTGATATTACCATATAAGGCATTAGCGAGATTATAAAAAAAATCCTCATACAACTTTGGAATTGCGTATTATTTTAGTGGTGTTTAACCTAAGCATAAGGTTAAAAACATATAAATGTTTTGTTACATTTTAAGCGAGCAGTTACCAGATTAAAATATATTAAGAAGAGGAAGCCAAATAGCAGCAATTATAGAACAAAGGAGCAAGAAAAAGAAAGCAGACAGTTAAAAAAAAAATTATAACGAGTGTCGGAACAGGTTTTTTTCTGAAAATATCAGATTTTGTAAAGAATAAACAGAATGATGTAATAAATCAGGGAGTAAAGGTTTAAATCTCTGAAATCTGAATCTGGGTTAATATGAGAAATAATTCTAAAATCTAAGTACATGTACAGTTATTTGCTAAACTAGCATTTACTATGACCACATTCCCAAAGAAGCAAATAAGGGGAGGTAATAAATACATGAATGCATGTCAAAGGGAAGTAACTGTGGTAGACCAGTTTTTTTACTCACTGCACAGTGGCTATAATTAGATATATCTCCTGCATACATAACCTCCGGTTTAATGGGAGGCTGAAAGAAAACGATAGATTTCAAATGAGCGACAGAACGAATAACTGAACAAATAAGACAGATGAAGATAAGAGCTAGATATACACCTATGCATAGATTACATAGAAAAAGAAAGAGACACATACACATATTGACATATAATTATTGTATACATACAAACAAACAAAGACACCAAAAATGACTTGGTACAAGGTAACTATTGATGTATGTACAAAAAATAACAACACAACAACAATGAATCTACAGAGAAATGAACAAAAAGAACAAACAATGATTTACATACAAATAATTAAAAACACTAACAAAGTAAATGAACTGATCCCTGAAAAATAACAAAGTAAATGAACTGATCCCAGAAACATAACAAAGTAAATGAACTGATCCCTGAAAAATGAATCAACTACAATGGAATGAACAATCAAATGAACAAACAGATGGCTAGTAGCACAAGTTCATTAACAATTATATGACTGAATAAATGAATGGAAGAATGATCAAATGAATGAAAAAAATAACAAATACATTATGGAACAAATATGTATGAAATTCAACAACAAACACTATATATATATATACACAATCAAGTGAATAATATTTTAATACAGTTCATGTATAACATTGGAGAATTATAGAAAACCATACAATTGTTGTTGCTCACCCCGGTTAAGCCTAGCTAGGTCCCACTGGTCATTTTTGCCTCAGCGATGTACCCACCGATTGAAATAAATAAGCTTCAAGAGGCATCAGGAACAGGGATTTCACAAAGTTTCTAAATTGACTTCCCCTAAGTGTCCCCTAGACCTAGACCACAATGACTATTTTACCTAATGCCTTCCGATGCACATTTATGAAATCAGGAGTACATCGCTGAGGCAAAAATGCTCAGTTGGATCTATACTAGGCTTTAATAGCTACTTTAGGTCATACAGTTGGGATTATAAAATCCACCACAATATACCATTCAAACATGACTTTTCTCAGTTACGGATACAATATGTGGTGTATGGTGAAAGTCAATGTCTGCAGTAGTCTAAATCAGGGTGCTTGTATGTGCCTACCTAGTTATAAGTACTGTAAAGTCATTGGCCACTTTGAAGGTGAAATAATAACCAATTAAACTAATCTCAAATTAAGGCCATGAAATGGATTGCCCCCCCCCCCCCCCCCCCCTGGACATATTACCTGGTTGTAAATCAACTAAATTTCGTGGATTTCTTGGTTTGCCTTTAACCACGAAATCAAATCCCATCAAACAATAATTTGGACCCTTGTATTTATTACATGAAATGCAAAATCCACAAATTAACGTCCTATTGAAATGGTCTTTAATACCAAAACCACAAAATTTTGTCCCATCGAAATTAAATGCTTTAAACGTACTTTTAAGTATTCTAATTGGGAAGCCAGACATAATGAACCTGTGTTAAGCTTCTCAATGGTGGAGTAAATAAAAAGATTAAAGAATTTAAATCAGAAAAAACGTTGTGCACTGACTGTCGGTACAATTATATAATGATAGACAAAGTTTAATACGGTCAATAATAATGTCTTTTTTAGGCCAAAGTAAATAAATTAGCAGATTATTCTCCTGTAGCCATATAGCTCCTAATTTTGTGTTGACCAACCTATTATATGTCATTTTGTAGACAGACAATTGACAGACGCAAGGCAATACAAGTCTCTAAGGTGCTCACTGTTGTACTGACTATTTACAACATAATGGACGTTCTTCAACTCAGCAACAAAAATCTATGGAACAAGCTTCCAGAGAGCCTCACCACTACCCCTAGTCTTGATGCCTTCAAGCAGGGTTTGGCACAGATGTAGACAGAGACAGACTGCATATAGTTTTACTAGATTTTTAACCAATGTATACAAATTCACCTTATCGATTATTACTTATTTCAAGTGAAAAATTCCATTAGAGGGACCTGCTCAGTACTGGCACAAAAAGAAGATAACTGTTAAAATATTTAAAAACTTTCAAATATTTTCAAGAAAGACTTAGTCCAATTAAACCCAGATCAAATCAGAATATAAACATTTTTAATAAAATGAAAAATCCTCACTCCTCCCATTTTTCTTTTTTATTTTTGACAATAATCGGAAATTTTATTATTTTGGCCTTGTAGTCACTTCCATAGACAGTATGTCTAGATATTTTAAACTGTATTTTAATACCATAATAGTAAGAGATGTAAATAAAAAGGAATCATAACAATATACAAGATATTCACCTGTATAACCTTAAAAGCTTCCTGAGCCGGGACACATACTTTAAGTTCATTGTCACAGAGATTAGGCATTTAATTGAGGAAACAGTCTCAACCACTCATGATGAAGTTTTGGTAAAGGAGCAGATATGCAAAGTATGAGTGTAAAAGTGCTTTGGTATAAATGTCCACCAAGGTTTGCAGATGCTTCAATTCCTGATTGAAGGTTATTTAAAGTTTCCAAAATATCTGGGGCGGGGGGAGTATTTCACTGTTTCATTTTTTTTTCATAAAATTTCATATTTTTTTTAATGTATAACTTGTATCCATGAAAGTATCATCAGCATACAGTATGACAAGAGCCTGACAATGCAACCAAGCCAACCCATTTTGTCTCTCATCAAGGAAGAAGACGACTAAAGCATAATTAATCAAGGGCTCAGTGCAAAACTATGGTTACTACATCAATTTATAGGCACATACCACAGTTTTGCACTGAGCCCTCGAAATATTAAAACAGGGAGTAAGCATGTACCTTTAAAACCTGAACCCTGACATAGTTTTGGTACAAACTAAGTACAGATAGGTAAAGCATCAAAGCACCCTGACAAAAACATGTTTGCTTTCATGTCAATAATCTGGAGCAACAAATGGTCAACATATCGTTCATGTCATTCACAGGCATGATACAATATCACACTACCAACAGTCTTATATATGTACAGCACACCAGACTGCTTAGATATTTTGTTACTATGTAAAAGGATAAAATAATTACTGACCAATATTTTTCACATTTTTCAAGGTTAAATTAATTACTGAAATGCACCCAGGTTACTCCTGCCCGTAACAGGTTAACGCAATTAAAACATTTTTTTTAATACTATTACACTAACGGTACATATCTTGAAAAAATTATTAGTTGTTCGGCATATACTCAAGTTCCAGCAAATTTTCAGTGGAATATTTTTTTTTTATTAAATTAAATTCATTTTTTTAACTCTAGCTGAAATTTTTCATAAATGAAGAAAAGCAAACAAATTCTATTCGATCCTTGTGAAAGATTTGTGAAATTGAGGTAAAAATACTTAATAACAAGTAACAAAGGTGATATTCTAATAGAGTGTAAATTAAATTACCCTGGTCCTTTGACCCTTAGGCCTTTTGCATTTAATTAATTTAATTTCAGCCCTTGTTTTCATGAGCAAAGGGTATTACGAAATATGTAAGAGGTGTACTTATAATTATCAATTACATCAAACACTAATCAAAATCTCCGGCAAGACAGGACTTTCTCATGAGGATTGATTTATTCTTTACAAGAATCTTGTAATATCTTCATGAATACAGATCAAGGACCAGATCAATTTGATGGAGCTATACCTCTGTGCTATTCTACCCCACTAGTACAAAAAATCCTCACAGTTCACATAGTGAATAATTTAATTTCGATGGGACAAAATTTTGTGGTTTTGGTAAAAAAGACCATTTTGATGGGAGGTAAATTCCTGGATTTTGCATTTCAGGTAATAAATACAAGGCCAAAATTGTGTTAAAGATGAACCACGAAATCCACGAAATTAAATCCCCACGAAAATTAATGGTTTTACAGTAGTGTATACGGAATATAAGTTCATATAGTGTAACAGGGGTATAATGGATACTTACAGTTAATTTTTTGGCAAGGACATCGTCCCAGTCGATGGATTTGAACCATTTATGTTTCTTCACATCATCAGCACCATTCTATAAATATAGAGTGAAAAGTAAAAGACACAAACAACATCGACAAGCACACGCTAGACTGGATCCCACAAGGCAGCAGGAGAAGAGGCAGACCTAGCGTGACATGGAGAAGAACCTTCAACACAGAGCTCCAAAAATCCAGGATGTCATAGAGAAGGGCACAGCAGACGGCACAAGAACATGTCAAATGGCGAGCTGTGGTGACAGCCCTATGTTCCGGTCGGGTTGAAGAGGACAAAGTGGTTCGTATGTTTGCTGTCTCAATTGCTGACTTTAGTTCAAATTGTGATGGAGGCACTCATATGCCTGCCATATTTCAGCAGAAAGCTGACTGGCAAATAAAGGCTATTCTTGGCATTTTAACAAAATATACGAGTTTCTGTTTTCAATTGATTGAGACAGTCATAGATACATAGTCAGATGGCCAATAATGGCCTTTGACTTTGAGGCAAAAAAGTTGTGTTTTCTGATACAAGAAATCTGGGTGCAATACCCAAGTACTCTCAAAACAGATTGCTTTATTCTGAAAAGCATCTATTGTATGGCAAAGACAAATGCGAGTCTACCTTCTGGATTTCAAACCCAAGTTAATTCCCTTTCTTTTGATTTTTTTCCCTTTATCGTGACTATCTCATATTATGTAATCACAGTATAGCCATATTGCTTTATTCTCATATATCTAAGGGCAACAGCAAGACCCTTAAACCTTCCAGTACTGGTACGTAATTGAATTATAGCATGTTACGTAATGAACAAATAAACATTTTTTTGTACCTGTGATTTAAAGTTACATAATAATGATGAAAGAACACCTACATAACAAATAATCAGGTGATGCACCAATAAATCACATGATTAGGTATCACACCTATAAATCTTATGATCAGGTCTCACACCTATAAATAACATAGTCTGTTACAGAAATAGAAATCAAAGCTTAATTCTATCAGATAACATTGCCATGACAACTGCTGATGAATGTAATGCTGAATGATTCTGATATATCTAATAATGACAATAACCATGTAACCACAGTTGACTTGATACATAAACAATACAACGGTCTAACGTTTGTATAGCTAGAACCCTTAGATCATTCAGCTTTTTGAAAACTTAGCCTTGGACTTTCAACTTTTTGGCAGCTTTCAGCGGTTAAAGTTCATTTTCCCTTTCAGTTGTGTGATGGCTGTTTACATTGAGTGCTACCTCCCCCATCCCGATCTGATTTTGATCATCTTTTTGTCTTAAGGGGCTACGCAGGCAACAGCTACATCAAAATGTTTTTAGTACAGACAGTGTGACTGATAGATGGATAAGGACAAATCTAAAGTGAGGAATAAACTAGATAGTAGCTTAAGAGTTAAATGCCCTAAATATTCCTATGTTTAATCTTAATGGAATATTCGATAATATGCTATGGTGATACCGTTATATCATACCTTCATATTTCCAAGTCGTTTCGTCCGATCAGGAACAAGTAACTTCTTTATGAGATCTCTGCAAGTAAAATAAAATATGCATAAAAATTTAAAGGGCAACAACTGTGGGAAAATCACTCCAGGCACAATGTACCATTGGTATGCACCTATATGCTAGGTACTAATTGGTCTAGTAAGGCTTCTAGAAATAGCACATACAAATGTCAACAGACAGAAAGAAAGTGTGTCTCCCACAGAGCCCTCCCACAGAGCCAAATCAAATCTGGCGAATAACAAAATGTCACACGGCTGATGACATTTCACAATAAATGTCAACTCTTGTGTGTCATTCAACATATTATTAAGAAGAATAAGTTCCAAAAGGGGTCATTCCCTTTGTAGTAAGAGTTCTAGGAGAAAAAAAACAGAAGATAAACTAACAGATCGGGACAAATTTCACAATAAACAGACCTCATATTTTAGATGTAAAGGGAGACTACTCCTGCAAATACTCATTTTTTCTCTGAAATTATCTCCCTTTGCTCAGCCAACTAAATGCTTGAACAAAAATAAGAATATTTTTCATACATAATTATACAAATATTATTATGAATTTATATAAGACTTATTTACACATTAATTCACACCATACGGCAATAATGATGCCATTACTTAAATGTGAACACTTGAATAGTTGAATATAAACCTTCATGATTATAATTTACCCAAGTGTACCAATGGCAAGAAAGAACATGGCTGACATAATAATATTGTTGGGGTAAAACAGCCTGACATGACATTGTATCATGATAACCCACTTGTTCTGTATTAAGGTGACAATATGTAGAATACTGAAGGTAGATTGCTATCCAAACCGTCAATCCAAAAATAAGACAAAAAAATATGTACACCTTATAACAATAAACCATTATACAGCAGAGATGATTCTATCGCAGATATCTGAGGTTAGATGCCAAACTGTGCTAACAGATTCTGTACTCAGACTTACATAGGATACTTTACCGCTCAACCCTTGATATATATATAAAGGTATTAAATTGATAGGATCTCGATTTCTTAAAACAATAACATGGCAAACCACTTAAATGCTTATGATAATTACACCACTGTATATTACATCTAGAACAGGGAATAGAGTGCAGAGCAACGTTAACACATCTACATACAATGTCATTACTTTAGAGGTATATGTGTTTCAGTTTTAAGGAGGCCCAGGTTATGCCTAGGTCCCACTGAGCATTTTTGCCTCGGCGATGTACTCCCGATTTTATAAATGGGCATGGAAAGCATTAGGAAAAGTGTCCTATGGTCAAAGCAAAGCTTTGCAGACGTCATTTGAACAATTCTGAAATTCATGTTCCCGGTGCGTCCCAAACCTCATTTATTTTAATAAAGAGTATATCACCGAAGCAAAATAATGCTCAGTGGGACCTAGGCTTTAGGTTGTAATATATTATGTGCATGGTTATCAAGGAAATAGTTCATTGAGAAAGACTGCTTGGTTCTTTAACATTCCTCAGGTGTACAGCATTAATTCATGCTTTGATTTAACCCCTGAATTACAATCCCATTCATCTCTAGTTGGTCAAGGAAACAATGAAAGTGTGCCTGAAATTTCATGTCTCTCATCCCAGATGGGACCTCCATATTAGTAGGAAAGAATGTTATCCACCCAGTTGGGGACCAACACAATAAATTATAATGTGTTTTTTTTCAGTAATTTTTTTATCTAAAGCATAATTCAAACTTAAAAGTAATCTTTCGGCGATTGGAAATGAATTCACTACTCTGCATAACATCGTGACATAGTGTTTTCATGCCTTATTTCAAATTCGTAAAAATTTGGAACTAGTACAAAACCATGCAGTACGGCATTGTTTCACACTCATTGAGAAAAGTCATAATCTCATAATCATTTAAAGATTAAGTCATTACCCTAAAAAATATAAAATAAATCTATATTTAGATCACTTTATGTGTAATAATTAAACGGATAGAAATAGTTCCACGTTGGTTATGAATGAAAGACGGCGGTCAACGATAATCTGAGTCTTATACTTGAGCATAATAACCTGATTTTTAATGTATGATTACAAACTTCTTACGATAAGATCAATTTCTGAGAGTCATTCCTACAGTAATTATCTGCCTTTTGGGGTTCCTTTTATATAATAACTTGTTATATCACATGATTTTCCTTGTATCCTGGTTAGTAAAGCAAGTATGTATAACCTTATATCACACATGTATAGTATAAAGTTATACTACATGGGTGTGTTTTTCCAATTAAACGATGCATATTTTTAGTGTCATATGATATAATGAATCTATCACTCGTTAATTGATATATATATTTATATTAAACTGGTTCAGGAATACCACTAAGTGAGCCTTATTTAGCGAACTTGTTTAATATAAATTTACGTCAATTGACAACTCGTGATAGATCCTCTATATTCATAACAGTTTTGGTATAATGTATTAATACTACATACTGGCAGCACAGTGTACTTGAATTAGGCTTCAATGCAGAGTATGAGGGGTTTTTTTACCATTAAAGGGCCGTAATTCTAGCAATAGTCATCCAAACAAAAATCTACCAACTACTAGTATTCATGAGAAAGTTCATTGAAATCAGACAACAGTTTAACAAGAACGAGAAAAAGAACTGACACAATGACACATTTTGTGACATAAATCTAGACTTACATCTAGACATCCAGCCCAGACATCCACCTAGACAGGTTGACCAAAACCATTATGTTCCGCCACTTTACGAAGAAGGCATATAAAATACATGAGCATAAAACTGCTACCCGACTGCTTACACAGCATAATACAGACTTCTATCCTACAGAGACATAATATTACAAAACATAACACCCACTTGTTCTGCCGTCTGCATCCATTCCTACAGACGGCCATGTTTTATTCTAGCACATGGTATAATTACAAGAGTTAATGCATAGAACAGACCCCGGCATTATCAACAACAAGCACTTATATTCCTGGTGGATTAGGCGTGTGGTTACTGTATGGTTACTGCCATTACCCTGCCAATACCCCGACTCTAGTTACCTGGATTAGCTTACTGTACTGATTGATTTATGCCAACTAAACAACCAGGATGTGTTATGTACAATGTCTGAAGTGGAACTCACATGTTGTAACATATATATTTTTATAGTATTATAGAAGTATTTAAGGACGTATAAACAACAATGTCTGTTTATCAGGGTTCCCACAAATATTCTAAGACAAAATTCCCTGACTTTTCCCTGACCTTGAAAAAATTATGTTTTTCCCTGACTTTTCCCTGACCATGGGAACCCTGTTTCTGATGCCACCATAATTATATTGTACAAGTTTCAGTCGAGTGCTGCATGCCTTCCCTGTCTGATTTTTCAATATTTTTCAGGACATTGAATTCTTTTATTTTATCTTCCCTTTGTTACAGCTAGCAATATTTAGCTAGATTTTATTTTTGGCTAGATCACTGAAGATTGAGCGAACAAAGGGAGATAATTTCATAAAACAAGAGAATGTTTGGGAGTTGTCTAGAATAAACGTCACAAACATAATGTCTGTATTAGACAGACTACCTTCAAATATTCAGCAAAAGATGAGCTAACATGTGTAGTCCTACATACCTTATGTGCAGCTTTTAGTGACGAATGTCAAGAATGGTCACCCTTGATAAGGCAACACTTGTTACTCACAAAGCAAATATATCACTCAGAATGGCCTTATCTTCAAGTTAATCACAGATTTCTTGCAAACACAAAGGAACATATGTCTGTGAATATATTATTTTGAAACTGATTGGTGTCAAGAATTATAGTCTTATAGTTTCCATAGCAACAGTTTTGTATACTTACTTGACGACTGGGTCCAAATGTCTCGGCCAGTCAATTTTCCCTGCCAAAATTTTTTCATAAATACCAAATGGTTGATCATCAAAAAATGGAGGAAATCTGAAACATCAAGGAAAAGAATTACAGAAATATATTGCGAGACAGAAGTAACAGTATAACTAGTACAAGTAAAAATATCAAAATCATAATAATTACTTAAAACCAAATCTTTACTGAATTAAACATCATTAAAATTAATCTTCATATCTAAATTATTTTTGTAAGTATTAAAATTAAATTTACTTCAATAAAAAAATCCTACCAAATAGACTTATACGATTAAATCAACAAAGAACTTATGACTTTAATTACTTAAACACCAAATAATATGAAAAAATTGTTGAAACGTCAGACAAGTGAAAAATTAAAACACATTAATGTGATCAAAAACTGAATAATGGATCAAATATTAGAAAAAAATAATTTCATCATAGGCTTGATTTGATTATATAATAAAGTCAGAAAAGTTCAATTCTAATCTAGCATGTGAGTAATATGTGCAAAGGAAACATTAAGAATTTATTGCTGCACGCTATCTTTGCCAATCATAGCGTAATGCTTTTAATGCTTTTTCCAATGATTTGATTTTGCAATGAGAAACAATCAGGTTGCATGCTGACGACCAGGCGCTCAGACATAATTAATACAACATCAACCACTACCACACTGTCACTTCAATATAAGCTGATCAAACATCGGAAGTTTTTGTTTCATCTCGACTTCAAAGAATCAAAGCCAAACCAACAGCTTTCAAGTCTAACTGACAGTGTAATAGTATAACTGTGTCTGTCATAAGTTACAGATGACACTATTTCCAGGACTCAGTGCAAAACTATGGTACATGACTCAGTGAAAAATAAAGGAATTTTCCAAAATATGCACCTTTTTGCAGAAAACTATGCCTAAAAGCATGCAAATAGACACAAGGAAGGATTTGCCTTGGTGTTTTTTGGCTTCTGGATATGGCTTTGCATTTAATGGTTTCCATTTATACAACCAATACTGTATGGTGACCATCTTGCAAGGCGAATTGCGGAAACATTAGAACATGTGGCTATCACAAAGACCTAAAAGATGGTAGCATAAATAAGCAGCGTCAATGCAACTGCAACACACTACAACAGTTATATGTTGTTATGTTGATAATAACTGTGACTGACAATACAATGTATGGATATGGATATGGTATGGATATTTGTGCAGTCCCCTCACACATGCTGCCAAAAGACCAAGTAAGGGACCTTTAACATAACAACGTTTAATGACTTGATTGAATGGTAGTTGCGCCTTAGGATATGAACAAGCACTTCTTAAACACAAATGCAAGTGTTATGATGGATATTTTTACTGTTTTTGACATGGCGCTTTTATATTAACTTAGATGACCAATACTCAAATGATTAGAACAAATTTAGTATCGTTAGATTGCATTTTTAAAGCTGAATTCAAATATGTCATTTAAATCTTAGTACCTTTGAAATAATTACAATTTTCTACAATTTAATAGTTTTTACATTTTCATTTAAGAATAATGAATTTGGTCACATGACAAACTCTATACAGTAGTATGCCCAGTGGCTAATGTACATACTTAAATCTTTAATTTCCTCTGGTCTAATTATGCCATCACGGGTAGGTGATATATTGCACTTATCTAGGTGTATAATGCTGATGGCTAATTATGACATATCCTGTTTTATAATTACCCAATCTTCATAAAAAGTTTTATTTCCTGAATGACAATGAAATATCAATATGACATGTTTACCGCCATTAAAAGATTATAACACCTTATCGAGAGGAATCATGAGATGTGATAAGCAGCCACCTTGAGGCTTGTAAAGTCCTATATAAACTAGCCAAAACACCAAAGAATATGATAATCTATTCTGGATGTGAATAAATAAACTAGTTGGACTTTACTTTAAGCTTGTCTCATCTGTTATTTCCAGCGAGCCCCGCAAATAAAGGTCGAGGTCAATTTATGCTACGTCATAGCGCGTCATAAATAGTGTGTTCGTGGTGCTTATAAAAGAGTGGTGGAGTACGATCCTGTATGGGTACACCACAGAACATACAGTACCAAAGATTCCTAAGGGGCCTTGGAGGTAAGCGGCCACCGGTACCGACGGATTATTTTGAGACGCCTTTGACTCATAAGCCGTCGTCCAAGCAGCCGACAGAGCAAGCAGGACAAACAAATTCTCAAGTTTCACCAGGTGAAAATTTAATTGACTTTGAGGCAGTGAACGTTTTAGTGACACCTCCACAAGTTCTGCAGCCAGTGAACGTTTTAGTGACACCCCAACACGTTTCACAGCCAGTACAAGCAGTGATGCAACAACCAGAAGCACCTGTAGCTGCGCAACCTGAACCAGTGGTGTCACCATTATTCTCGATGGCACGAAATATCAAGCCAGAGTCGTTTGCTGGGAGACCAGGTGACAAGGCGGAGCCATGGCTGAAGGAGTTCAGCCGTACTTGTAAAACTTTATACAAATACAATGATATACAGGTGCAGGAAACGTTTTCATTTTACTTAACCGGACAAGCTCGTGCCTGGTATTTTTCTCTACCAGATACAACGCGAAACGATACTGCCCAACTTGTGGCAGCGTTCAAAAGCAGGTTTGATGGGTCGGATGCGGGATATACCGTATCCACCACCAAGCAGGGAGATTGTGAGTCAGTTGCTGACTACACCACACGATTTCAGGAACTTACAAACCAGAAAGGTATGCCAGAAGTGTGGCTTCTAGCCAATTATATTGAGGGACTGAGAGCCGGACTTAGGAACATTGTGATACCTCAGTCCCTTAATAGTGTTGAGGATGCAAGAAAGGCAGGTCTCCGAGCTGAACAAGTAGACATGAGAACATTTAGTGTAAACGCGGTAAACTCTCAGACAGAAACTCAAGTGGGTCACCTCACACAAATCATTAAGGACTTAGCGTGTGAGGTGCACCAATTAAAGGCAGGACACCAGCAACCGACGGCGCCACCACAGACATATCAACGGACTAAAGGTAGGAATAATCATAATTTTCCTGGCAATAATGAGTCTCCCTGTTGGTGGTGTAATAGAACTGGCCATAATATGTTTCAATGTTATCATTCGAACGCGGCTAGAGATACCTATTGGCAAAACTTCCCAAATTCACAATAGGGGTGCGTGCCTGTTCATAGACGTACATCTGTGAATAGGCATACAAAGGAAGTTTCAAAAACTGAAAATCTAAACTGCATTTCTAGGAATGACAAGGTTAAAACAAAGTCAGATGATGTTCCTCCTCCTACTGTGTCTTTAATAGCGCCTATGCTTAAAAACACTGTTGACGTGAAAGTTTTACATGCAAGGACACCAGCCTTGGTGGACACAGGTGCAGCTATATCTTGTGTCTCAAAATCATTTTTGAAAAGGGCAGGTTTTGATTTTCAGAAAATAATAAAATCAAATTTAAGTCAGGTGGCTGGTGTCAGTGGAAATACAATAGCTGTGCTTGGTCAAATTGATCTTCCGCTATGCATTGGTGGTGTTTGTTTTCCGTTCAAGTTTCATGTCTTAGAGGCATTGCATCATTCATTAATTATTGGTTTGGATTTCATGCTTGCCAACAAATGCTTTGTTGACCTAGGAAATGGTACCTTTTATATTCAAGAAGGTCTGGTTTCAGTGCACATTAATATGAAATCTGGCTGTGCTAAAACGAATGTGCCAGTACAAATTTCTGCACAAGAGGAAATTGAGGTCCCTGTGCATTTGCCTAAATTATTTAAAAATCAGACTGTGCTACTGGAACCAATACCTCTTGCACATGATATAAGAGTTGCCAGATGTTTGGTAAAACCAAAGTCATTTGGCACCAAGAATTCTAAAAGGGTTAGTGCTATTGTAAGGATTATCAACCCAACTAATGATGATGTGTATTTACCTGCTAACTTCACTATTGCATCTGTTAGTAAAGTAGATCGTGAAAGTGTCTTTACTTTAGAAGATTGTGCTTCTCCAAAATGTGCTGATGTAAATGTAATGTCTGATACTGACTGTGCTAATTCAGATATCACTTTTAACATTTCAAACTCAAATTTGTCTCCTGAGCAATGCTCGAAACTTGAAAACTTTCTATCAAATAACAGGGATGTATTTTCAGACTCTCTGTCCACTATTGGAAAAACAAATGTTTTTACCCATAGAATTGAGACTGAGCCGGGAGCAAAACCTGTTCACCTTAATCATTATAGGCAGGGTCCAATGCAAAAGGCAGAAATTGAAAGGCAAACTAAAGATATGCTAAATCAGGATATTATTAGTCAATCTAATTCGATTTGGAACAGTCCCGTGGTCCTCGTGAAAAAGAAAAATAATTCTTGGAGATTTGCTATAGATTATAGAAAACTAAACAAAATTACAAAGGCTATATCTCATCCTTTGCCTAGATTAGAAGATGTTTTCGATTGCATAGGTGAATCTTCAGCTACAATATTTTCCACGTTGGATCTAAATTCTGCTTATTTCCAAATAGAATTAGACCCTGAAACTAAACATAAATCTGCTTTTATTACTCATGAAGGCGTATATGAGTTTAATAGAATGCCCTTTGGACTGAAAAATGCACCAATGTCTTTTCAAATGCTCATGTCTCAAGTTCTAAGGGGTCTGCATTGGAAGTTTGTTTTGTGTTACATTGATGATATACTTGTGTTTCGTAAAAACTTTGATGAACACATCACTCATTTAGATCAAGTATTCAGCAAGTTAAGAGAAGCCAATCTTACTTTAAAACAAGAAAAGTGTCAGTTCGGATTAGAGAAATTGATGTTTTTAGGTCATATATTGTCTAAAGATGGAGTTTCTGTAGATCCTGAGAAAACTGATAAAGTCAAAAATTTCCCAGTTCCAAGGTCTCAGACTGAGTTAAAAAGTTTCCTTGGGCTATGTAACTATTATCGGAAATTTGTCAATGGTTTTGCCAAAATTGCTAGTCCACTTAATTCACTGTTAACAGGGAATAAAAAGGGCAAGTTTAAACAGGGGGATTGGACTGACGAGTGTCAAAAGGCTTTTCAAACACTCAAAGATGCTCTCACTTCAGCTCCAATTTTAGGTTTTCCTAATATGAATCAAGACTTTGTATTGTCAACAGATGCATCTGGCACAGCCATTGGCTATATTCTTGGGCAAAAAGATAGTACTGGTAAAGAGTATGTAATTGCATATGGAGGGAGGTCTTTATCTAAGGATGAAAGGAAATGGTCAGTCACAGAACAAGAATGTTTGGCTGTTATTGATGGAATTAGAAACTATAGGCATTACTTGACACATCGTAAATTTACTGTTTTCACTGATCATAAGGCCTTGGCATATTTGCATAGTTTGAAAAACCCGACTGGCAAGCTAGGGAGATGGTGTTTGTTCTTAGAAGACTTTAATTATGAAATTGTGCATAAACCTGGTTCTCAAAATTCAAATGCTGACGCCTTGTCTAGAATTCCATATGATCAAGATAAAATTGAAGTCAATGATGCCAATGTTTTAGAGTCTGTGCTGCCGCCTCCTGTATCAGAGACAAATGATGCATATTCTGAAATGAGTACTAATGACAATTCTTCAGACGTGTCTGAAATACCTCATGTGTCAACGTTAGGCACACATACGAATGACAATAAAAACCATTCCGAGAGTACTTATTTTACTGAAGTAACATTTGATAATGATAAAGGACCTTCAGTAAATGTTGTAGACAAAATAGATAACTTGACCGATCCAGTTATGTCTGATCTTCAAAGGAAATGTCCCACTTTAGACTTTCTTATTGAGTATTTGGAAACCAAAGCTCTGCCTGAGGATAATAAGAAACGAAAAATATGTTTACGTGCAGAAGAACAATTCGTTATGAAGGATGGGTTATTGTACCACTTTTACAAACCAAAATGCAAAGGGAAAGTTACATTTACTGACTATTATATGTTCCAGTTGGCTATTCCACAATGTCAAATTAAGGGCCTGTTGTACCATTATCATGACAGTCTGGCAGGGGGTGGACATTTAGGTATCAATAGAACTTTCATGAAGCTAAGGCAGAAGTACTGGTTTCTGAAAATGCATGATCAAATTAAGAAATATGTGACTTCCTGTGACTCATGCCAACGATCTAAAACTGACAGACGTCAGCAGCCTCCCCCACTGCACCCATTACCTGTGGAGGACACCATGAGTCGTGTTCATATTGACACTTTAGGACCACTTCCAAAAACCAAACAGGGTCATCAATACATATTGTTAGTTATTGATAGCTTTTCTAAATGGCCCGAAGCTTTCCCATTGTTTACACAAAGTGCTTCTGAAATTGCAACGATCCTTTACAATGAATTCATATGTAGATATGGTGCACCTCGTTCAATCGTGTCAGACCGTGGTAAAAACTTCATGTCAAAACTTGTAAGTGGTCTGTGTGAACTGTTCCAAATTAAGAGGTACCACACTAGTTCATACCACCCTCAGTCTAATTCAACTGTTGAACGTACAAATAGTACTCTGGCTAAAGTTTTGACGGCATATGTTGATGAAAATCAACTAAACTGGCCAGGTCTGCTACCAAGTGTAATGATGGCGTTTAGATCAACTCCGTCCACTCAGTCTAATGGGTTTTCTCCGTTTCAATTATTGTTTGCTAAAGAAATGATTCTTCCAGTTGATATTGATCTTCTTCCTAAGCCATCAATGCCGAATCATGCAAAGAAATATCTTGAAGATCTCTTAAGCCAACTTAGAATTTCTAAGGATATAGCGAAACAAAATATGGAAACCATGAAAGACAAAATGAAAGAACGTTTTGACCGAAAGTCTAAAGTTCCAGATTTTAAAATTAAAGACAAGGTACTGTTGAGATGCAATGCAACAAAGCCAGGGTGCTCTGCTAAGTTAAGTCGCAAATGGGATGGGCCATACATTATTAAGGTTATAGGTTCAAAGTTTACTTACAAAATAGAGAATTGTAAGACAGGTAAAATCATGAAGGCTTATGTAAATGCTAGTCGCTTGAAACATTATCAGGAGCCTATTGACATCGATTCTGATTCGTCAGATCAAGATGAAACTAGTTTGTCCGGAACTACTCCTCAGACTAACTTAGGTCAGGATACTCAGATTCCGCCTGCAATTCAACCTGCAGCGAATCAACCTGATCGTTCACTGTCTGATGGAGATTCGCAGTCTGTTGAGGCAAATGGGACTCAGGTTAAACATGCTGATAAGCCTGTTGGCCCCACCAGCCCTCAGTCTGATAAATCCAAGTCTGTTGAGAACCAAAATGATCAGTCTAGAAATAGGCTTGATTCAGATAAGGGTCCTCAGGCTAAAGTTAACACAAAGAAGTCTGCATTCATAATTCCCAAGAGTATTGTTAAGACTAGTATGTATGGGAGAGTAAGACAACTCAAATGTCGTATTGATGGTCAGAGAAGTGCCATTTGGGTGGATGAAGATTGCATTGATCCAGGTTATTTAAGTCAGTATTATAAGACTCACACTAAGAAAGGTACCAGAAGGAAATATAAGACTAAAATCTTTAGGAAGCAAAGTCAACCACAGCAATAATGCTGAGTGTCTGCTTTAGTGCCAGTAGGTTCCCATCACAAATCCTAGCACAGCTAGTTAGGTACTATTAGGACAGCGCACCAAATTCTAAATCTTTTTTCCTAGTAGTGATCTCTCACAACTAGTATTTTTTTTGTATTTTTCAGATGGGTCCTCGCTGGGTGCTATCCTGTTCGCATTGTTGATTCTCCTGCAGCAAAGTCAATATACACTAGCTTTGTCGACAAAACTACCTTCTTTTATCTATACTCACAAGCCTACTACTCCATCCAATGGTTTTGTTATCAACATTGACTTAACGTGGGAACATTTTAATTCTTTCATGTTGGGACTGAATTCACTTTTGTTAATACTGCTTGTGACTAAATTTGTGAAAATCAGAAAGGCAGCTAGACTCATGTTAGAAGTTACAAGTGTTGATCAATGCATTCTTATCCCAGTTATGAAGCTTCCTTTGTGCCCTTGGCATTCTAACATCAAAGTGCCAGAAACTGTTGCTGAACTCCATATTCCTGGGTCATTCTTATTTCCTAAATTGAAATTGAACTGGGACCATTTTTCATTCAGGAATGAGTTGACAGAACAAGTTTATCAGGTTCCATCTTTGATCAAACTGAGTATTTTGCAGAAATACAAATTAGCCAAGATTCTTAAGAAACCATTTTTCGTCCATTTACATACCGAACATGGTGGCTATTTGTCTCCTATTTCCCTATCTAACATGTAAATCCTTGCCAGGAAAGTTTGTTATCCTACCTTGAATGCAGTTCATTGTGTTATATGTTTCGCTTAGGTCATTTATTGACCTCATAGTATTATAAACACTATTTCAGGTCCTTTGTAGACCTTATATTGAACGTTCATTATAGATTATTATACACGTGTACTATTATTCTTATGTCCGGACTTGTATATATGTTACACCAACTGTTTGTTTTTGTAATTTTTTTTCAAATTGTGAAATGTTATTCATGTTTGTTGTATTGAGTAATACTTTGTTATTGTTGATATGTTCCATAGTCCATCAAAATATGTAATTCATAATTACTCAAACATAGGGTCAATATATTGTTTTAGTCTTAAGTATTGTTCATGCTATTTTGCAACTTTCAAGTCCAGCACAAGGCTGCTTCGTATATTTCAAAAAAGCATGTACACTGTTACTGATGACCGGTGCACACAACTTTGTACGTTTATAGTGGATATCTTTACTTCCGCATTGGGGTCCAATGCTAAAGGGGACCGGAGGAACTGTTATGATGGATATTTTTACTGTTTTTGACATGGCGCTTTTATATTAACTTAGATGACCAATACTCAAATGATTAGAACAAATTTAGTATCGTTAGATTGCATTTTTAAAGCTGAATTCAAATATGTCATTTAAATCTTAGTACCTTTGAAATAATTACAATTTTCTACAATTTAATAGTTTTTACATTTTCATTTAAGAATAATGAATTTGGTCACATGACAAACTCTATACAGTAGTATGCCCAGTGGCTAATGTACATACTTAAATCTTTAATTTCCTCTGGTCTAATTATGCCATCACGGGTAGGTGATATATTGCACTTATCTAGGTGTATAATGCTGATGGCTAATTATGACATATCCTGTTTTATAATTACCCAATCTTCATAAAAAGTTTTATTTCCTGAATGACAATGAAATATCAATATGACATGTTTACCGCCATTAAAAGATTATAACACCTTATCGAGAGGAATCATGAGATGTGATAAGCAGCCACCTTGAGGCTTGTAAAGTCCTATATAAACTAGCCAAAACACCAAAGAATATGATAATCTATTCTGGATGTGAATATAAAACTAGTTGGACTTTACTTTAAGCTTGTCTCATCTGTTATTTCCAGCGAGCCCCGCAAATAAAGGTCGAGGTCAATTTATGCTATAGCGCGTCATAAATAGTGTGTTCGTGGTGCTTATAAAACAAGGTTTACATGTTACCATATAGTGTAACTGATTATGCATCTGTTTCATTGTATCAATCAACACATTACTGATTAGGATCATACCAAAGTGTCTGTCATTTGATCCCAGGTCTGGTAATTTTGATTTACTCACTGGTATTTTAAATGGTATCATAGTACTGTCGATCCAATGAGTAATACTGATGAGGGATCTGCCCCATTAGGAAGAATAGTGTGGACTACAGTTTACCTGATGGACAAGCTTATATATGTATAACTATTCTCATTTAACTTTGAACAGACTGTAGAAAACTCTCAACAGTGCTTCAGCAATCATAATTTTATAATGAACCAAGGTACTGCCTTTATTGGAGATTTTACATATTTATTTGAAATTCAAATTTGCACTTTTAAAGTGAATGAATATAACTATGGACCTTTCGGTATATTTTCAATACATAACGTCAAGCAGAAATCACATGTCAGGAACTGTAATTACTTAATGTCCTGTACAACCAAGTAAAGTGCTAATTTTGTCCCAACAAGCAAGACAACACGCTAATTTCTCAGAATGCAATAAAGGGCAGCAACAGTTGAAGACAATTTATACATGTAATTTATTTATAAGGGATTCCTTTGGTGGTATGGCTCGTCACACACAATCAACAAGACCAGCAGAAAGGGCCTTCAAGCAGGATTATTCCATCTCCCACATGATTGTGAAGGATTTAAAAAGATACGTGTACAATATTGACACAAAATTTTGGATGCCCTCTCAGTCACCCCCTAATGTATCAAATAAGTAATGCAAATCACTGGTAAACAGCAGCAGCAGACTTATCAAGGGAATACTGATTATATTCATACATGTACAGATTACATTACATTACAGTCAGTATGATTTATAATAATTCCATGTATCTGGTCAGGAGACACTTATACTGTAATTTGTCATTGGCCTGGTGTCTGAACCCTAGTCTGCTAATCATGCTAAAATAATTTGCTCTTCTTCAAGGGACTGACAGATTCTCAAAATAAAGAGGATTCAAGAAAAGTATTATCATGTGTCAAGCAACTAATGTAGAGGACATGACCACAGCTATTGGGTGGGGGGAGTATTAACCTACCTAACTAGGGAATCAAACCTGAAATTGCTGAGTGTCAATTTTCTGACTGACTGGCACCGTGATTCAATATGGATCGAAATCTTAAAATCAAAACATCACAATGAGAAACCAGAAGATTACCAATAATTCTAGGAGGGGAGGTAACCATGTCTAGAGCCTGTCTTCCACTGTCAACCAGCAGCAAGATTGAATCTCAACCTTCACAATGTCTGACTTTTCAACTCCAAAAATATGTGTTTAAGCAAGTGTCAAAGGTGATGAATAATTGAATATAGACATTTTTATAAACTTTTTATTAATACTTAATTTTTGTAAAATAGGTATTGAAACATCAACAAACCACACTTAATGTCATAGCATGAAATTGAATGGCATATTACATATACTGTACACAAATGTTGTTATTCAGATGCAAATTACACTCACACAAACACACACACAGTATGATTAATCATATAAATGGTTCTAAACTATGAAGAAACACAATGATCAGACACAGTACATATAATGCAGCATGCAAAGACAACATGTTGAAAAGATATGCCATCAGAGTGGTTTGAATTATTCCTGGAGGTTTTATGTCAATTATTTGATGGCAAGTTGGACTACCCTAAACATAACAGAGCATCTTGAACAAGGCCTAATTAACACTGGTAACCAACTAAACCTGTCAGACTCAATACACAATGTAGGTAAACCTTTGCAAGGTAGATAACCATTCACAGGTCAGACTCAGTACAGGGCACAAGGCAGTCCAAAAGAGAGCTTTAGTCCACTTCTTGACAGGGGATTAAAAAAAGTTAGACAAAACTTAAACATGAAGCATCCTTATCAATACATTGATCAAGGATTCAGGTCTTTCCTGGACAAGATGTAGGACCTCCCACGGAAGGAAGAACTCTCTAAGTCTTATGATATTTGGAAATTAAGATTCATTGTTGAACAGTTACACCTCTTGTATTTGAACAATGTTTCTTAGCTAGATGAAGCACACCAAATAATATGGTTCATTCCAAAAACATATGGGTCACACTTTGACATAAGTAAGGGTTTTAGTGACATTAGGTGGATCATTCTAGATATGTAACGGCATCGAAGGAAAGGAGGTACATGAACGCAAGATGGGGCACCAAACATAACACATGAGGAACATACTAACTATGCCCACTCATTCATCATTGATGACAAATATATGAACATGAATGCTTGTGAAAACGTATTAACTGGCATGCTATATGACCTTAAAGGGTAGGTGCATGATAATGCATCATATGTCACATGACTTTGATGGTGTGTGCTAGATAAGTCATGTGACTTTTAAATGGAGGGGAACTATGGGATTGCAAACAAAATCAAAATGGCTGACATGTCAAAATAGATGACCTGAAAAATCACTAGAGGGACATAGGGATTCTCTTCAACACAAGTGCAGGTGCTTACTGGGTAACATTGGGCAATGATTTGGGTACTGGATACATTGGGATATTGGTGTAATCACTTACCCTACTATCATTTCAAATATAAGAATTCCTAATGACCACCAATCCACAGCTTTACTGTGACCTTTGCTCTGTATAATTTCTGGGGCGAGATATTCCGGTGTACCACACAACGTCCAGGTCCTGTTAGAAGCAAACAGACAAACACATGTAGAAGCAACAACAAACAACATAAAGCGCAAACCTACATAGAGGGAGGGGGTGTTAATAATTTCACTAATACAAAATGTACATTGTCAATCATGTATAAGTTAGACGCCATCACTCCAGTGTTGAGTTGATCGATCATGCCAGGTAACCTAATGTGACCTTGCAATTTTTCAAACCCAAGGTCATCCGTACTCAAATGTTTGCATCAAATGTTTACATAAAATGCTTGCATTAAATATTTTCATACAACGCTTGCATACAGTGCTTTCATACAAAGTTTGCATAATTGGTTTTGTCCTCAGAGCTCCGACACTTTAAGTCATGATGGCAGCCAAAGCCATGAGATTAAACCAGCTTTCCTGGAATAATTCATTAACCTTTTCACAACTGACAAAGTAATATTCATCATAGCCAAAGACAATGACAAAATAAAGTGAGCACAGACTTCAAAAACAAATTAAAAATTGAAGGCTAAGTAAGACTACCAGTCATGTAAATAGATTGCCAGTTCCACAATATTTCAGCAAACATTTAATGTGTATTGAGGATGACCTTGGTTCTCAGACATCAACTACCCTGCAAATTGCTAGGAAACTTAGTATATATAACATACATAATACATGTACACAAAGTGGCCACTCAGAACTGTCAGTCACAATAATGAAACACAATCAAACATAAGTCATCACCCAGAAATTCTAGAGACACAAACAGTTTGCATTTAAAGCGTTAGTGTTACATTGACTTTCTATCATTAATGTTTGTGTCAAAGACTGATGGACTGGTATTCAATATTGATCTTATTCAGTTTAAGAATAAGGATAGCCAATCATATCCGTAGCTCAGTGGTTAGTGCGCTTGCCGTCTAATCTGGCGACCTGGGTTCAAATCCGGGTGGAGGTACATATATATGCCTGCCATGTTTCAGTAGAAATAAAGCAAATAAAGGCTATGCTCGGCATAATTCATCATCATCATCATATCGCCTATTTCTGACCAACTGTTTAATGTAGTGTTATCCGATTGGTTGTCCTTATTCTTAAGTCGAGTAAGAATAATATTGAAAACCAACCCTGGGACTGGTCAGAATGTATGCCTGTGCCACGGCTTCATACATAATTGCATCATAGAAGGAGGCACAATTATATATTTGGCTGTTGCAGTTGAGTGCTGTCTTCCCTATCCAATGTTCATTACTGTAAAATCATTTAATTTCATTGGGACGAAATTTCGTGGTTTTGGTAAAAAAGACAATTTCGTTGGGACTTGAATTCGTGGATTTTGCATTTCAGGTTATAAAACAAGGGTCAAAATTAATGTTCGTTGAGACTAACGTTTGTGGTTGAGGTTAACCACAAAATTCACGAAAAATTTAATCCCCCACAAAAATTAATTATTTTACAGTATCTTCTTTTATAGTACATGTTAATCTAACATTGTTTTATTTTATATATTCTTCTGAGGTTATTGTCCTTTTTTTACTTAAGTCATGTTTAACTCAAAGTCAATTCACCCTAGAATTTCACCCTAAAACATGAGTGTGATCATTTTAAATGCGATAATACCATGAACATATCATATTTAAGGAAACAAATGGTTATAATACAAACGGTTTCTGTGATAATTATATTGTACTAACATGTACTCGGACATACTCTCGTAAATAACAACATGGAATCTTAATTGTCAATCTTACCCCTACATATGTTTAACAAGAAGTTCTATTAACACCATCATAAAGCATGTTCATGTAAGTATTTAGGTAAATGGAACAAAAACTAGGCTATTATAACACAGTGCTGTTATCAGATTTTGTACTAACAAGATGGAATCTTTTTTTTTTCGTCTTACATCATGAAAAGCAATTTCATGACAAGGAAATTATCATAAACAGTTACTGTGCTACGTTACGTCTGAAAGTAGGTCAAAAACTTTTTGCTGACTTTTTAAAAAAAAAAGAGTACTTTTATTCGCCAACAATGTCAACTTTTTCGTATTTGATGCCAAAGTAACTTAAATAACAATAGAGTTAAATATCCTTTATTATACAACATTATAGCATTTTGGTGCTTTGGATTTTTTATGTTGCTAAAATTGGCAGAACGAAAAGGCACATTTAGCTTCTTAAAAATGTCAATCATTTTCATTAGGTAACCATTTGCACTGATATTATTCTCACATTACGACTTCAGAAACCATAATGTTTATTAAGTCCTATTTTTTATCCGATTTATTATTCAAATATGACTTCTTAGTCTCACCTGACCCGCGTATTACGGTTAAGTATTGACGTCAACAATTAGGTTTTATACATAATCCTAATCAAGTTTGTACGTAGATTTTTGTAACACAGCTTAGGTCAAAAAGTGCAGCTAATCACCAATAATGCAGCATTACTGCAAGTAGTATGAATAGGAATTATATGCATAAAACATGTATATATAAATCAATATGTTATTGTTTACTTGTAACAAATGAAGAGATGACAACAATTATTGAGTGTCAACACCACGTCATTGTCACATGCAAGAAGGTTAAACCAAGATGAATTTCGTAACTGTTTCTATAATAGTCATTGTCCGTGTTGAATGTTTAATTTGTTCTATATAATTATATTATGTCCCAATTCATATGCAAACCTGTTGTTGTGCTAAATATTTGTTTCTTTGGTAGGTTGCTGTCAATAAAAAAAGAAGATAACGATGTCCAGAAGTTAGACCCCGTTTTGAAAAGTTACCTCCCCTTTTATATGTCAAAATTAATTATGATTTTTATGATTGATTATGATTATCATTGTGTTGTTTCCCTTGGTTGTTTGACATTTAAAACAATCACCTGGGTGCCGTTTTATCAACGTACTTACGGAAATCGTAAACTTAAGTTCAGATTTAGATTCAGTATTTATAACTATTTAACAACTGCACATTGGGGACATATGGATGGCTAAGAACAAGATGGTCGTAACTACCAAATTGATATATTGAGAAAACAAGAGAAAACTGTCTGTAATTTACTCTTTACTTATGGGAAAACACGTTTTTAAAACTTCATTTTGGTCAACATGACAATTTCAGATTTTTATGAAAAGAGGCTCATAATTAGAAGCGCCTTGTAATGCTTATTCTAAATATTTATGAATCTTAAAAGGTCACTTATGACCTTCTAATTCTAAGCCATCGATATATAGTTTGTGGGAATTCATTAAACAAACCTTGATTAGTATATTAGCTCCATTTACCACATTTAACAGATGTAAAGGTAATATAAAGAAATTAAATCTGACCATAAGTTTACGATTTCCGTAATTTCGTTGATAAAACAGTGCCCTGGCACCTCCGGTCCTTTAAGTAGTATCAGCAACCTTAACTTCGTTAAGACAGTGTAAAGACTGTGCATAATATTGTCAGGTTTAGATTACAGAAAATTAAAAACCTAGTAGGTATGCATTTTAAAACAGTTATGTTTTAATGTGGTTTTTGTGTTGATTCCACTTTGTCAAAATGAAATTGGCACGATTTTCAATACCCATTTTTCCGAGTCATTAATATTTCAAGCCCTCCTATATATGAGGTAGCAAATTTTTAATTCAAATCTATTCTTCGGATTTACAATAAAAGTATAGAATTAATTTAATATCTCTAGTAATTTTTTATGAGATCAGCACTAAAATTCTATACATATGTCTTTTAATCAGTTTTATGATATTGCTGAACGTGATTTTGAATAACGAGCATGAAATAATCCATACACATAGTTTCCTAGAGGGGTGATGTCCAATATCGCGGCTAATGAGGTCTAATAAAATCTTCATAATGTTTTTCTATTTTTGTATTGTTTAGGTATCAATATAGACGTATAATTACTTATTTGAAGAATTAATACAAATATACCCAAATATTGAATTCTATGTAAATAGATATCTATCTATTATAATACGTGATGAGCTTCAGGTTCATGTCCTTAGAGGTAATTAGTAGATTTTATGATTACGAGGCAAATTTTAAGTCTCCCTTATTTAGTTCAAAGTTTGATGCAAAAATGTTGTAACTTTATGTTCAGTTAGAGATACAGTTACAATAATGTTGCATCAGTCTCTAGAAATAGCAATAACTACAAATGTACCATACATACTCGTTTATAACACAACCTGACTAAGAGAATCAAGGCAAAAATCCCAACTTGCCCGTCAATTGACATATGCCCCTTGTTTTTTTTTAAATGCCAAGCAAAGCCTTTATTTTCCAGTCAGCATTCTGCTGAAATATGGCAGGCAAATGAGTACCTCCACACATATTTGAACCCGGGTTACCCAATAAGGCAACAAGTACGCTGACCATGCATTGAGCTACGTAGGCACAATCAAGTACCTTTAAATAAATTTAACAGTAAATTATAATCACTAAACACCTTTGTCAAACAAAAAGGGGAAAAAGATTTTATCAGGCGTAATGCCATTTGTCCAGAATAATACCACAGGTAACTGTATCATTGATAAAGACTAAAACGCAATTTTTTTTGTAAAAATTTTATTTTTCTATAAGAAAGAAAAATTTAAATTTTTCAATTTGTTTTTCGTTATCAATGATATAGCTACCTGTAAATGCCGCATCTCATAATCCAGGTTGTCTTATAGACGGATACATATGGTATATATACACATAACAAGGGTTAAAGACAAAACTGTCGAAATTTGTTCGTTAAAAACAATAAGTTTAATACTGCAGATTCACAATTAACCTTTGCATGACAACCTTTAACCAACTCAAAGAGAAGCAAAAATGTCTACGGCACCAAAAATAAAGTAGTACACTGGACAGACACAAATCCGAACTCTAAGCATGAGAAAAAAATATTTGCCTCTCAAAGTTTTTTATGTACCCATCTCCAAACTTCACTTTTAAGTTT
The DNA here is from genome assembly GCA_963678985.1 of Spisula subtruncata. NCBI lineage: Eukaryota > Metazoa > Mollusca > Bivalvia > Venerida > Mactridae > Spisula > Spisula subtruncata. The sequence goes on along the minus strand of OY787671.1, from coordinate 27,753,937 downwards.
GGAAACAACATACAAATTGTTAAGGTACTATGAAACACAGATCCGTGAAAAGGGTCCTACGTCACCTATATAATATACACTTTTCATGGACCTGTGCTATGAAACTACGGCAATTATGACAGAGCTGTTATTTTTTTACCATGCCAAGCAAAAGACTTCATTGTTATAACAAAATTTAGACAATTGTATATCATACATCAGTAAAGTCAAATTTTTCTGACCTGTCGCAGGAGATCTACATTTTTTTACTTGTTCTTAAGTAGTGAGAACAGTCTATTCACATGCACCAACCATTCATTTGTAATGCAGACGTCTATGAAATTTAGCATTGTACATGTTAGCAACTATATGTTTGATCTTATCGACCAGTCAAATGATTCTATTCAATGTCAAAGTGCCTGCGACAGATGGAAAAAATCGAAATCCAAGTTATAAGTACACAAGTACACAAGACAAAATGTGACATTGAAGTGCTACCGGTCTTACCCTACGGCCATTTCATACAATAGGATACCCAAAGCCCACCAATCGACAGCCTTATTATAACCTTTGCTTTGTATAATTTCCGGAGCTAAATATTCTGGTGTTCCACATAATGTCCAAGTTCTGAGAAATACAGTGTTAGTAAATAATTTGATGATATAAGTTGAATATAATATGTATAATTATGTAAGGACCTTAAAAAACGCCTTATTGCAATTTAATAAAATAATATATAAATCTATTTGCTCATTTCTTTGCACAAATTTTTATACTTTAATACAATATGAATTAACCTTTGTATCATTAACAATTATAAGAAATAATATTGATACAAATTATATACACATGCAGACCAAAATATTCTTTAGTAATTTATAAAATACCAAATAGATATTTTTTTATATTAATTGCAATAAAGCATTATTTAAAGGCCTAAAGTATAATATGGATACATCATTACAATATGGCAAATTGGCAACCTGAAAATATAGAGTCTACCTCGCAACCTAAACTGAAACAGAAAAGAATATATAAAATGTGCTTTTAAAAATGCTAATGCAGTTCATGAAACTAATATAGACCTTAGGTCTACAAAATATGGTAAGGGGAGGTAATTCACATAGTAACAGATCAATTAAAGAGAGATAACTTACACCAAGTCCTCTGATCAGAAAACAAATGTTGACATTAAAAGTGGACCCATAGTAACCACCAGCAGAAATAGAAACAAAACTATTCCTAATTTTGCTGAATGGTTAAGGCTTACAGCCCTAAAGTATGCTAACAGCCTGTCAATCAAAACTCCGAGAAAAAGAATACAGACTTAAAGTTAAAAGTACATATAGCCTGAGTTATAAATTTATGAAGAACAAAAAATGATAAATATCCTGGAAATATGAAGTTTCTATCATGACGTGTTCTTTATTCAACAAACAATAGAATTACCCAGCACATAGGAGGGGCGTTTCAAAAGTTCCAGGAATAGTGCTCTATAATGTTTGTCCTATGTTCAAATTACTCCATGGCAGCAGTGCCATTTTGTACAACATACCCTCATGCGTTTGATTCATGGTACAATATGAATTATGAATTGTTCTATTTATTAAATGCAAAGTTGGAAGTAATTTGAACATACAATAAACTTTAAACAGCAACTTTTCCGGAACTTTTGAAACGCCCCTCGTACAGTATGGTGGTCCATATATTCATTATTATTTTTAGTCCGTCAAAAATAATCTTAAAAACCATTCAATCAATGCGGAGTTATTTCTTATATCATAATAACGCATCATAATTTATTTCATATTTTCAATACAACAATGTCAGATTTAGCCAAGTCATTGTTCCTTTATAGATTGTTATAACCATTTATCTAGGCTTGTCAAATTGTAAATGATTATTAATGCTTTTGAAATAACAATTAATAACTTTTTTAGTTTCAACTTATTCATTGCCATAAATATCAGCAAATGGTTTGGTCCACAAGTTCTAAACACACTATTATATACTGTAAAATCATTTAATTTCGATGGGACGAAATTTTGTGGTTTTGGTAAATAAAGACCATTTCGATGGAACGTTAATTAGTGGATTTTGCATTCCAGGTAATAAATACAATGGTCAAAATTATTGTTCAATGGGATTGAATTTCGTGGTAGATGAACCACGAAATCCATGAAATTGAATCTCCCACGAAAATTAATGATTTTACAGTAGATGGCCCTTTCCAATTTTTTTCTCATCCAACTTTTTAAAAACAAGTTGTACAACATTGTGTAATTTAGTTGAATGAAAATAGTAAGGAAACTGAAGAATAACTGGTATCAAAGTGTTAGCATTGAGTAATGGGCTACAAGGTTCTGGCCTACAAAAATGTGGGACTTCTAGATTAAATAATGTCAAACAAACAATACTTATGAAATGACTATAGAATGATCAATATAATATCCTTACAAAATTCTTAAATACAGTAATTAATCAATTAAACATCAATTGATTGAAGTCAATAAGAATTTAAATACACAGTTTCTTGTTCCGATGAAAAGCTCTGCAGAAGTCTTTGAAATAAGAGTTGACACTGTAAATGAATATACAGTATAAATGTACACTGGACTAGTATGTAGTAAGTTGATGTAAGAATTGTACACACATTAGGCCATACCAAATCGTTTTACGTTAAGCGTCAGGCCTGACTTTCTGAAACCTACAGTCCAGTTAGGATAAAAATACAGTGACACAATGGAACAATCCACTAATAAGGTGTAAAAACAAGTATAAAAGCTTATACCAACATTTTCAATACCAAACTAAACTCTACATGTTTAAGCAATGGTTTTAATTTATAATCTTTTGGGTATACATTAACGATGACGTCACTGTCAGAATACCCTAGCAGGACTATTATAAGCTACCTATTCACAAAAACAAGTAAAACAGATTCAAAAAAACATTGCCTCACATAGATTTGTATAGTTGCATTATGTAGCAATACTTGCACAAAAGGGTCTTTAGACATGGAACAAAGGTATTCTTAGTAACATTAGTGTTGCCTAAGTTTCAAAATTCCAACAAACCACAATTTTCCAGAGCAAAATACATCTAGAATATGAAAATTGAGAAAATTTATTGTTTTTCGGATGATTTTATTTTTAAAAAATGACTTATAAACCTAGGCGCACGACGATGCTAAACATAAATACCGATTGGTATGGCCTTATGTGCAGTAGCATTGAGTTAATAATAAATATTTACCAAGTGTCAATGAAAAATGAGCAATTATGATATAGTTTACTGGTACTTAATAGCTACCTGAGATCATGTAAACAAATGGGAAATTATTCTATTTCGTGAGAAATTTAAGATCGTGACAGATAATTTTATTTTGATGAAAGTCTTTATATTCCTATTAAGTTCAAGAACTTAATTCAGGCCACTTTAAATTTTGTGGTATTTCGGGAAATTTAAAGTGTTATGAAGCACAATTTTTGGAAATTATGACTTAGACTTGATTGTTCAAAAGCCTAAAGATTAATTGCTATTAATTTTTTGCTGTAGATATTGAAATATTAAGTTGAAATGAATAATTGAACTAGCTGAATCTGAGGCCTAATTCAGTAATAGTGTCAATCTGTAAAACCATTATGAAAATTGGTTGGCAAATTATGTTTAATATCGACAGAAAACAAAGCTGTTATTATTAATTTATTATTATTTAAAACAAATGAGACCTGCTGTGCGATTTCCAACCGCTTGATAAAATATTGTTTTTTGGGAAACCCATATTTAGTTCAGAGCATATATTTTTTGTTTGATGATGTCACACTATGTTTGTCTTGTAACATATTAAAAATCTAGGTCCCTACGTTTGTCAAAGTCTATTATTTTGGGGTAAAACTTTACAAAATATAAAAGATAAGCATGATTTTTTGGAATCAGTAACCCACATCACCATTTACAGTTTAATAGGATACAAATAGATTGTGATAGGTTTGTTGTTACTTGTAGTTTACGATATTAAAAATCATTTTCCAGACCATTGCCTAAAATCCGATATTTTGGGGCAAAACCTGTCAAAATCAAATCAAAACAAAAGCGAGAATTTTGGGAATCGGTTGATTACAATGTCATAAAAAAATATATTTGAAATTTTTAAATTGTGGTAGGTACATAGTGCCATGCAGTTTAAGATATCACAACTATAGTGCCAGAATATTTAGCTTAATGATAGTATTTTTGGGGTATAATAGTGTAAAACATAAACGAAAAGTGAGAATTTGAAAAATTGGTTAATTATTTTGTTGTGTTTACTCAAAAAATCAAATATCAACTTAGTTTACAATAAATCCTTGATGAGTCATGATCCAACAAATTAAATATGTGTATTTTAATTCCATTTTCTTATAGGGCGCTTATGAAAGGACCTGTACTAATTATATGATGTCACCATATTTGTTTATTTTTGTGACGTCAATAACGTCATTTTGAGCATCAGTTGTAATTTCATGCCTCTAGTTATCATTTTGTCATAGCATGTCACTAAGTTGGACGATTTTGAAAAGGTATACCTAGATTTTGCTATACACCCTAAAATAATACCCAGTTGTTAACTTTGAATGTATGTATATTTGAACTGGTTTTAAACCATAATTAAATGCCAATTAGTAAAAAATGTCAAGAGGGTTGTTGTGTATGTACTGTAAGTAAATATTTTATACTATCGTAAGATACACTAGTTTTTCACCAAACCCGAAGATCAGCCGCCCATCAATTATACTTAATGTACAGACAGTCAAACAAATTGTTTAACAAAGCAAAATATCAAACAATCGAATAATCGGAATATGAAAAAAACTTATTGCCTTATAAGAAGACGCAACAATAGTCACAATAGTATCAACGGGAAATCTTAGCTACCTACTATTGTCTGCTACCCAAAGATGACCTAATTTGGAAGATACTGTAATATCATTTAATTCCTATGGGACGAAAATTTGTGGTTTGGATAAAAAATACCATTTCGATGGGACCTTAATTCGTGGATTTTGCATTTCAGGTAATAAATACAAGGGTCAAAATTAGAGTTTGATGGAATTTGACTTTGTGGTTGAAGGTGAAACACGAAATGCAAAAAATTCAATCCTCCACGAAAATTAAAGATTTTATGGTACATATATATATATAATATCATCTTCCACTAAAAAACAGCTTGACCTGTTAATCTATTGATCTATTGAAAATGGCATGTATGGTATAGGTATCAAAGTCTGCCAACTAGACTTATTATATTCATAACAAGTATAAATGAACTATAAATGGAATCGTTTCAACTTTCAAAAGTCCTAAAAATAACTGTTCATTATTTAATAATATTTTTTTTTAGTAAAAAAATTTTCACTAGATTAGTCAGTACTAAAAGCACTGATATCTCAGAGTGGCTTATCAAGCTTTTCTTTTGAGTGCAAAAAGATATCCGTAGTTCTTTGAGTCTATACGACAATGTCGCATAATAAAAACTAGATAACTAAATTAAATTTTCTTTGAAAATCAGCAAAACTACAACAAGTACATGCAACATAATTTCAAGAAAGTCAGATTCTTTTTCATTGGGTTTTCATTTTTCAAGCACCCATTGATAACTGATCAGAAAACAAGGGAGCTAACTCTTCCAAAAGGGACCTAACTCCTCCAAATGGAAGGACTGTAACCAAAGGAATACCAGTTATATACAACAACTAAAAGAAGTTAGAACCATAAGGCCACAGACATCTAGACTAAATTCAATGTGTCTTCCAAACTAAATGTGGTGTGTATAACATATTACAATTAACAAATAGAACGTCATGGGTGTAAAGCAAATAATGCATGCAATTTGAAAACTTGGTACCATTTCATCAAATGTAATAGGAATATGCTAATATATTTACATTATGAACAATAAAATAACTAAAAAGCATGAATCTATACATGGAAATATCTTTTTAGTTTCGCCACAAACAAATTGTCACAATATAATAGGTTTAGTTCAAATAAGAACTTAAAATGAGCATTTGTATATATTTGCAATTCATGACAATTGTATTGACCTTATAACACCTTCATGTCAAATAATACAAAAAAGAATTAAAAATAGACATATAGTGAACCTTTATCCACAATACAAAAGAACTGATCTTTTTTAGAACATTGATAAATATTTAAAATGGATTTTTCCCATGCACAGGTTGTTATCCGTATACAGAAATTATCGGCAGTGGTCAGTATCATCATATGTAGCTACTTGACAGAACTGCAATACTAGGATGAAACTCAGACTTCAAACCATATCGCTGGCTTAGAATGAGAAGGTCATAGCTACTACTTATATGACCTTATAAGATGGATACATATTTGAAATCTGCATCATAAGGCACTTCTTATGAGCCTATTTTCATGAAAATCAGAACATGTCATGTTGACCAAAATGACGTTGTTAAAACTTGTTTTACCATAAGTAAAAAGTAAATTTCAGACAGTTTTACTCAAAATATCAATTTTGTACTTTAAGGAACTTCTCATTTTAAGCCAGCAATACGGACAGCACAATTCTCGGACAGAACTCAATGCTTATACAGTTTGATACATTTTTCCCTAGACACAGATACCAACGTTTTTAGAGAAAGCTACATTATATATGAATTATTTGCCAAAGAAGTAAATCAAAATTGCGCAATATATAATTCAACATTATAAATGCCAATTAATAAATAGACCAAAATCAGATTTGTGCAATATCTACAAATATCTTATGCAACTTTTAAAATTATGTCATTCTTATGTTGTTATTTTTGATGAAATTAAAAGTTACAGTATATTTTTTTATTGCACAATTAATGCCAATTAAGAAGTGAACCAAAATTGCACAATAATAAATATAACGTTTAAATGTCGTCTAAACATATGACTGATGTAAGTTAAAGTCAAATTAACACTTGAAGAACCTTAGTCTCAATTAATAATTAAATTTAAGTGTAAAGTATAAGCCGGCAACTTGACATATTTAAATATGAGAATCCGGCTAATCCAGATTGCTATAATAAATTGAATAACAATTATAATCTGGTTGTGAGATTTGACCTTATTTAGAGCTGTAATTATAACCTGACTTATAATACAACAAAAGCACCGCCAACACGTGCTGGACGCTCAACTTTCTTGGGGTTTTTATAGTAAGAAGGGCAGATAACTCAATAAATATAGGTCATAGTGTTACCAGCCTTGTCAGTATGAACTCCTCTTGTGATACTGAATAGCTATGACAGGTTTCAAATGGATACCTTTGATAGTCTTTGAGAAAATAACTCTTGACAAATTAACATTGGTAACCTCATTAATTTTATTATCCCGACCATTAACTTCAGCAACGCACTGTGATGCACACAATCCCATCACGACAATAGCAAAAAAAAAATTCTTTGAAAATTCGAGGTAAAAATAAACTCACCTGTCCAGTAACTTCTTTGCGAAACCAAAATCTGTAATTTTAAGATGTCCTTCTCGATCGAGTAACAAATTTTCAGGTTTTAAGTCTCTATAAACTATTGATCGTGAATGTAAGTATTCCAAGGCAGACACAATCTCACTGGCGTAAAAATTTGCCATCGTATTACTAAAGCGTCCATAATTGCGCAAATAAGAAAACACTTCACCTCCGGGCACGTACTCGAGCAGCATGTATAGGAATGTGTCGTCATGATTCGCCCATAACCTGAAATATAACAGAAAGATAATATTTTTTAATTGTGAGCTAAATAATTCTGAGTATGATCAGTCACTTGGTGATAGAATTTTCAATAGGATAAAGTCAAGATTCGCCCATAACCTGAAATATATCATAAGATTATTTTTAAAATTGTGAGCAATTATTCTGAGTAAATTTAGAATTGCTGGGGCCTTATTCACCAACATTGTAAGACAGAACCTCAGACTAAGACTTAAATTTAACAACATTTATAAGCACTGCCATTTCTTAGAAATAAGATTTATTCATGTGTTATTTCATCTGATTATTTTTTTGTTACCCACGAACACGTATACCCATTTTTACCAAAATCAGTACATTTATGACAACGGGAGAGCGAATAGAACATCTGGCAATATAAAGTCCAACAGACCAAGTATGAGTTTTTGACTTACAATGTTGGTGAATAAGGCCCTAGGTTCTTTGTCAACCACTATAAGGCCAATGTTCAGTCGCTTTTTGATCAAACAAATACCAATTTCAAAATTGTGACAAAAATTCTGAGTAAAAAACTTAACGAGGCAATACTGATCATGGCCGTAACTAGGGGGGGGGGGGGGGGGGGGGTGAACCCCTTTTTTGTCAAAGTAATCTTATCTAAGGGTGAAATATATTAACTTTATAAGAATATTATTTTTTCTGGCTCGCTTCGTTGCCAAACAATTTCGCACCCCCTTTGAAAAATCCTAGTTACGGCCATGCTGATACAAATTTTCATGAGTAATGTCCATTAAGGGACTACAATGTTCCTTAAAAAATTCAAGGGAACTAATATATAGGTACCAGACATATGGACTGGGGCGAGGTAAAGTGAAAGAATAAGACAGAGACGACTGAAGGACAATGGCAAAAGCCCTATGCCCACCCAATGGGCAAAGAGGACTAAGTAAAGACGTGATGGACTGGTTTGGTTGAAAATTGGAGGAGGCTGCTGAGTAAGATGGTATACGTCATAAATGTACACCACCAGGTTTCTGGTCCTGAAAATACGAAGTCGAGACTACAAACTATATCAACGATCACTGTTAATTAGCATAGTTATTCCACAGTGGAATAATTCCTCTCATTCCCTGGAACATGCCTATACATCTAGGACATTGACTCAGTATGTGTGTAACCTACTAGAAACCACTTAATCATTTATCAATGCTGTCAAGTCAGTAATATGTTTTTACCACTTGTGGAATTAATGACGTGCCTACCATGTGACCACAATGTCACCTTTATGCTATATGCTACTCACACGTAGTAAGTACTATAATCAAGTACTGTAAAATCATTTAACTTCCATAGGACAAAATTTTGTGGTTTGGGTAAAAAGTAAGTAAGGCAAGGCAAGGCAAGGCAAGGCAAGGCAAGGCAAGTAAAGTAAAGTAAAGTAAGTAAGTAAGTGACGTCTTTATTTAACAAGGCTGACACATTCAGTTTCCCGATCTTCCATGTGGGCCTCGAAAAAGACCATCTCGATGGGACCTTAATTAGTGGATTTGGCATTTAAGGTAATACAAACAAGAGTCAAATCATTGTTCGATGGGATTAAATTTTGTGATAGAAGATGACCCACCAAATCCACGAAATTTACCCCCACAAAAATTAATGATTTTACAGTATAATCATGTATGCAAGAATCTAGGACAGGTGCATACTTAGGTATAGGAACGATGTCACAGTACTACAGCAAGCATTTACCTGTATGCATACCCGAAACACATAGCGGCAATTCTGGAACAATTGTTTGTTTGACAATTATTCTTTAAATGCTGAGCTTAGCCTTTATTTGCCAGTCAGCTTTCTGCGGAATATGGCAGGCATATGTGTGTCTCCACCCGGATTTGAACTCGAGTCGCCAGATTAGGCGGTAAGCGCACTAACCACTGAGCTACTGAGGGCAAATACTGCGGTTCATAAAAATGAAGTAATTTTTTGCAGGGATGTGAGCTGGGCACCAAGTAAAGGAACCTTATTGCATGTTTGTGTATGATAGTGATGTTGGTCAATGAAACTTGCAACCGGGATGTGGGAGGGGGAATCTAATACTGTAAACCTAGAAATTATTTCGCGCGATTTAAGTTCGCGGTGTTCGCGGTTAGTATAAATCCGCGAAAGTAAATAGCCACGAATATGTCCAGGACAAGAAAAACGCGAAAGTTTCTCGATATGAAAGGAAACTCATCCTTTTGGTACGACATTTATAAGACCGTATTATAAGTGCTATTTTGTCAAAATATGGAATATTAAGTGTATGTACTATGTCTAAATAAAGCCTTTTATGATCACGGTACAATAATGAAAACACTTTGAAAAAAAAATCTTGAAATGTGTTTAACAATACACTCAATTTATGAACATGCGTGTAAATAGCGCTGTTTATTACCGGGTATACAAAAGAATACAAAATGACTGATAGTGTCAATAAAACTGTGAAAACATTACCAGAGTAGTTTGCATTTCGTGTAAACAACACAATAGGTAACTATCTACATCAAGAGTTTGAAAGGGTTTAACGAAGGTGAGAACTTTAATTAAGAAGCAATTATGAACGAACCGAGCAATGTATGTGACAGGTTATAATATCAATAATTTCGTCACTACGCGACTTAGTGTTCGCGGAGTTCGCGGGAGACTTAAAAACGCGAAAGTTTGTAGCCGCGAATATGCCGACGATCGGCAAAACGCGAAAGTTTGTAGCCGCAAAAGTTTCTAGGTTTACAGTAGTACAGGGGTGAATATATGAAAGCATTGTACTGTAGTAGAGATGGATATAATAGAACAGGTGTGCGAATAATTTAGAACATGTACAGTAATCCAGGGAAACCTAGAACATCATCATAAAAGCATTACAACCACCAATACAATGTTCACAGACAATAAAATAGATAAGATTGGTACATAAATAACATGAGTTTAGTACCTAGTACTTGACACAAACAGTTACTGTAAAATCATGACTATTCGTGATGGAATTAATTTCATGGATGATCTCAACCACAAAATTAAATCCCCCACGAATATCAATGATTATATAGTTTCTGACTTAGTGAATGATGTATCCAGGAAATTACGCCCCCAAGAAATGGTCTTTTTCACCAAAACCTCGAAATTTAATCCAATTGAAATTAAATGATTTGACACTTATATAGGTAAAACAAATGTAACATTATGCTGCATGAAGTCAATGTAACAGGCGCATAATCAACAATATATAATACAAACAATAATTATTTATTGTTTGCCTGGCAACAGAAACCAGTGAAGGGGCATAAATGTGTTCAGTCTAATGCAATCTAGCTGGCGGCTCATGGAACTTGACCTACATGTTAAACGTTGCAATTTAAGCATGTAATCACTCTTATTTAGAGGATAACTTTATTAGCGATGCTAACGCCATCATAAGTATTACACTATGAGGTGTGTCCGCAAGACGCGCAAGATGCAAAAGAAACACAAATATACAGTGGCAATAATGCAATATTTGCTTGCAGATCTTGATATATTCAAAGAAAGCACCTTGTTATATACTAAACGGATTTAAAAACGCGACACTGGGGTATGTTGTATTATTGCAAACGGTTCAAGTTAATGCCTATATTTGAATAATGCAAGTTAAGGATCAATTTAATGCCGTCATGTTGGTACCAAAATAATAAAAATCAGATGAGTAATAATAAATATATTGTACAATCAATAAGTCGATCCAGTAAACGAAAGTCGCATTCTGACCATTTGGCAATAGGTATTGCGCCGATCGATGTATTCAAATTGCGCGGGCTTATGTTTGACGGAAGCACCATGGCTAAATTTAGTTCGATGTTTTTGTAGCGCTTATTATGTCATTAGGACACATTTAAAACCTACGAGGTCGAATGGATCCATTTATGGTACTATCTGAAGCCACGAATTCGGCTAAGTCATCTTAACACAGTACATGACCTCCAAGTTACACTACAGATGGAATAGCGACATATTCCTTAGGCATTTATTCGAACATTGTGCAGTTCTATGAGACAGCGATGTGTTGCTGTTATGAACGCAGGTGGAGGAAACTGCCTATTTTAGCACTTTAATGAACTGTATTAAATACTCATCATGTTGTGACATGTTAGTGTTACACATGTGTTAATCAGGGATCATTGCAGTGAAATCAAATGTATTCATTCTTATGGAATAAAATCAATGTAATCACACCATGTGTGCTTAAGCATCCTAAATAACCAATTGCAACGTTAGGAGATTTCTATTTCTGGGAATATGGTTTGCGTTCTGGTACGATATAGACACATTTTAAATAATTGGATACACGTATGTCATTTATTCCATTTAATTTAGAATATTTGTATAAAGTTAAGACTATCCTTACGTAGCCTAAACATTCGACTTTGTTATTCAGCAGTGCACTCGATACGCCAATAAAGATGTTACTTTCGTTTTCTGGACCAATGTCTTATTCACGCTATAATTTATGTAATACCTGTTGGATTTTAATACATTTGGTATCAAAATGACGACATTGAATTCACCTTTACGGAAATATCAAGATATTTGATATAGGAACTCGCTTTCCAAAAATATATCAACATACCCAAGTGTCGCGTTTTTAAATCCGTTAACCATATATTCCTGCATAAAGGTCAGGATCAGATCAAATTTCCAAAGCTATATGTCAGAGCAAAGTATAATAAAGGCAGCTTACATAACCAGCCTGCTAAGCTCAGTCGGTAGAGCATGATCTCATGGTTGTTGGTTTCAAATCCCGGGCTGGCCAACTAAAATTACTAATAGTCTTTCGGATGAGACTTTAAACCGAGGTCCCACGTATGGGTGCTATACAACTGGCATGTAAAAGAACCAGCGATGCTTCTATGGATAATATATCCTGTGGCGAGGCTAAAGAAACATAATAAATCAAAATCAAAGCTTACATGTTGACTATAAATGGATGTGTTATTGATGCTAGGATTTCTTTCTCATTTGTGACATGTTCAACTTGACGTAATCGTATCACGTCTGTTATAGCCATCACCTTCAGAGCAAAGTAATCCTTTGTTTCACGATTTCGGACCAGGACCACTCGACCAAATGTACCAGTACCTGAAATGAAAGAACAAAATTAATGTCAAATGTGATATTATAATCAGAAGTCAATTCTCTGTTTGTTTGTTCGTTCATTCGTTCGCTCGTTCCTTTGTCTGTTATTTCCTTCATTTACTGAAAGTTGTGAATGTTACAGGTGTCATCCTTTTTTCCCCTGCAAAATTGGCCAATGACCTCCGACAGATCACATATTTGCCTGATGGCAGCCAACATTCAGTAACAACATGGCAACCTTGACCTAATGGCCTCAAAATCAATGGAGGTCATCTAGGGTAGTATTACTAACCAACTTCCATGTAATGTTGGGAGTTCAAGCATTCTTGACCTATAGATCGACCAACTGACTGACCAATGTAGATCTCAGTTATAGAACGCAAACCATTTGGTTAACCTATAGACTCACAGACCAACTGACTGACCAATGTAGCGATATTACTTATGTAACCTGGCATATAAATAGTAACATACATCAGCCAATTAACACTTTAACATTTAACAAGATCACTTCTTGTTGATTCCAATAGGAAATGACATTAATAAACAGACATTGCTATACCAGTATCGTACACTATACCTGACAAAAATGACATTTGATGTGCTATTTATAGAACAAACGGTGATTAACAGTTCTAAGAACTGATACAAATATATAGGTAACATACTAGAAATGAGTTTGTAGGTATAAAACAAAAGAAGACATAACATGTACAGACTGTACACACGTATGCAATTATAGAACATATATATACGATCAAAAAAAATTATATATGCAATTATAGAACATATATATACGACAAAAAAATTATATATGAACAATTTATATATATATATATGAATAAAAATATATATATGAAAACTTTTACAATAAATACGCCTTTATAGAATATACATACGCTAATTTACAATATAAATAACTTTATACAACATATATATTGAAATATACCACATACATATGGTTTTTGCCAAATATATATAACTTTATGGAACATATATATGATAAAATACCATATATATATAACATTTTACAATGTATATATGAGTTTATATAACATATATATACGAATATACCACAAACATAGACAGTTATTGAATTTTGCAACGTCTGACACGCCATACACACGGTTCCCAATTCAGTTCCTAATTTTGACAGAAATGTCGCTAAAAATCCAAAGCCAAAAAAATGGGTTATGTTCCCAAGGGAGACAATCCACTGAAAGGGTTTGGCTTATAATCGCAGTCCAATTGTAGCGTCTACACTGTGTTTAAATAAACGAGTCGATTTACACCAATTGTAATAAGGAGTACACGTTGAATTATATAGTATGGCAATAATGAGTACAGTGATCAGATATTACATGTGCTTTCATTTGCAATAAATGATACAGGTTGAGTTTTATAGTAATCTGCAATAAGCAGTTTGGTTTATACACTGTGGTCAATAATAAGGGTATACCTGGTAAATGAATTAAGATATCTATCTAAATGCAGTCATAAAGTTTAAGATTGATTGTTTAAAATTCAACAACATAAATCCATTAGCTATTCTAAACTAAATAAAACAAATATTCAGAAACTTCAGAGGTAAGTTTAATTGAAATGGAAGACAGTGTAAACCCGAAATTTGTATGTGTAACTGAAGCCATAACCACAGCAGCAGTATTTTTCACTGTAAAATCATTACTTTTTGTGGGGGATTAAATTTCGTGGATTTCATGGTTCACCTTCTACCACGAAATCAAATCCCATCGAACAATAATTTTGACTCTTGTATTTATTACCTGAAATGCAAAATCCATGAATTAACATCCCAACGAAACTGCCTTAATTTTACCAAAACCACAAAATTTTGTCCCATCAAAATTAATGATTTTACAGTATGATAAATAAGAAGATTTCCCTGGTTGATAAATTGATAAGCATTTAACAGATATGTACTGATGGAGTCTGAGTCAGTGTAGTTTCTATCAGATTTAGGGGTATTTCTGCACTTTTCTCAATCAAATATTAGTCAGTTGTTCTTTAAGGTACCAGTAACCAGTTTTTTTCCACTAAATAATTATCGAACAATAATGTTAAATTAGCTATTCAGCAAGCAAACTGGCGCAATATTTCCTCAAGTGCAGGACCTGGCGCTATTATATAAATAAGCGGCTTAGCCAGTATATAATCATTAACTATGACTAACCCGATGAACCTAGGATTCGAACTGACAACCTATAGAAGGCGAATGGCCTGTAGATCTATAACATGCATATAATTACTCCCAAATGTGCTTTGACTTTCCACTCTATTACAAACTGGAGAGTAGCCCAAATATGAGTACTATGACAAGTGACAAGTCAAGTATCTGGTCAAACACACTGGAGAGTAGCCCAAATATGAGTACTATGACAAGTGACAAGTCTAGTATCTGGTCAAACACACTGGAGAGTAGCCCAAATATGAGTACTATGACAAGTGACAAGTCTAGTATCTGGTCAAACACACTGGAGAGTAGCCCAAATATGAGTACTATGACAAGTGACAAGTCTAGTATCTGGTCAAACACGTGAACTGTCAGCATAATGATCATACCGGTCATCAGACTGGCTTAATCATGGTTATAATTAAAAGCTGCTGACTATGTCTGTATGTCACAATCATTTTATGTTAATCAGAAAGGCATCTTATTTTTACATCTCTGGACTTTGAATGACTCCTTATTATTACAGAAATAGATTTTATTTGACAGAATGTGTCAGACCAAATTTTTCTGACTTATTTTTTATTATTTCTTTGATGACATTTCCCTGTCACTAGCTGTACAACTGGCATGACCTGTTGTAATTGTGATAAATTCTTATGTTGAGTCAGCATCCTTTGAAAGTCTGATACCTGAAAATATCAGCATTATATTCATAGCAATCAAAGTTATTAACATCCCCAACCACAGCTATTATGGGGGAAACATAATTATTATAGCTGCAGAGTTTATCATCCAAATGTAACTTTCAAACATACTGGGAAATTCTGCATTTTTAAATTATTTAGACTTATTTCATTTTTATCTTAGATTCAAATCATCTTTATTGTCTAACATTTGTTTTATGTAAGAACACAGGTAACTGTATCATTGAAAATGAAAGAAAACGAATTTGAGAAAATTAATGTTTTTCTCGAAATTTATACTACATTTTTTAAAATTCTTTTTCAATGATACTGTTACCTATGGGTAAGAGCCGAACAAAAAGAAGGGTATCATGTGGACGGAAAAATCTAGAAAATTATTTATTTCAGCCTTTTATATTATGGTGCTAAAACTTTGTTTATAATACTTGAAACATACCAAATGTACATGTTTATATACATCAGAGTTAATCTGGAGGTTTTTTATAGGTTAATAATAGTTCATTATCAAACCTACAGATCTTACTGATGAACCATTTGGCTGGGCAGACTCTATTACAATTATATTGATGTATATTATTGATGTATATATTGATTTTATCATCATGTTTACTCTGTGAGAACTGCCAATTACACCTGTACAGTCCACTTCAAAGTTAAATGATAACGGTTATAAACATTAAATCGTCTGCCAGGAAAAATATGTTTATCTAGGTTCAACTGGGTATACCTGAGTGAACAGTAGTCCCTGCTTTTCTTTCGAGTGGGATAGTTCCCTCATTTAAAGTATTAGTGATTGCATCGACAGTTCAGTTACAGTAGCACTAAAAATGTTGTAAAAATTTGTTAGTCTGTAACCTAAAACTATATAATTTGGTAGTCTGTGACCTTAAATCATAGTAAAACTGTTGCCAAGGACAATGCTGCAGTGACTGCTTATGACCTTGCGGTCGTCAAAGTTGTGTATCTTTAATATAAAACAACAAAAGGTGTTTCAAAAATAGAAAATGACAACCTGGTTCATTTACAAAGCAAATAAAGCCTCTTTTAGATGTCATTTAAACTGTTTGTTTTATTGTAACACTATACTTACTCCCTAGGTCGATGTCCAGTTTATAGCAGGAATAGCTCAGTGTCATATTTATGACATTAATTTTGTTGATATTCCATTAAATGTTTCCTATTTTAGAAATTGTATCAAGTCAATGACCATGTACTTATGTCATAGTCTTCCTCCCTGTGGCTCAACAAGGTTGTATCTTGTTCTATTATTTTACAAATTTTCATGGAAGCTAAGAGTACTGTCACTCACCGTCACCCGTGACCTAAAATCTGTGACCAGGAATCACACCTAGATTACTGAGTTACAAAGCCAATATATGAATCACAGGACAATGGCTGCAGTCTGCACAGTTTGAAATACTGTAGTTTGCGGGAGACGGCTTAGAGTCTGCATGGGGCCTTATTCACCAACATTGTAAGACTGAAACTCAGACTTAATGCTTAAAATTCACAACATTCATTATATAAATTACTACCATTTCTTTGCAATTAGATTTAAACATGTGGAATTTTATCTGATTATTTGTTGTTACACACTCAACCTGTATACCAATTTATATCACATAGGTAATTATAAAAGAACATGAGAGTGAATGGAACATTTGGCAATATGAAGTCTTAAGTCTGAGTTTTAGACTGTACAACATTGGTGTATAAGGCCATTGAAGTGGGCCAGCTGGATTGTCTAAGGTCAGGGAACCTGGAACCTCTTACCATAACATTTATTATTTCACATCATCCAGAAACAAAATAAAACACATTTTTCTCTTAGAATCGTCTTATTATACCAGCTCGTATTTATAGTGTTATAATAATAACATTAATATTAGACACCTTCCAGATTGAAGTAAGGTTTATTTATAGAAACCAGAGAGATCTCTGAGTGGTCTTGTTTTTGTTGGCTTCAATCAGAGTGAGACAAAATAATAAGAACGAAAAAAGTTGATAAAAAAGCAGGGGGGGGGGGAGCTTGCGCCGAAAACCAGAATCATGGAGTAGGCCTAGCAGAGGGCTAAGTATCAGGGACAGTATTATAATAACATTAATATAAGATGCCTTCCAGACTGAAGTGCGGTTAATTTATTGAAAGGCTTCAATCAGACTGAATAAAATTAACAAAACAAAATTGATAAAAAAAAAAAAAAGTTGATAAAAAAGCTGAAAAGAGTTGATTAAAAAGCAGGGCACCAAAAACCAGAATCATGGAGAGGAGTAAATTGTAATAGAAGCACTGAGTAGCAGGAAGAATAGATTCGTGTATAATCAGCCATCAAGTGATAGGATCAAAGTATGTTTAGGTCGGGTAGTACAATGTATACAGTACCATGGCAGTATATATAGATATACCTATCCACTCACCTGGATTGTCTATGACTCATATTTCTATAGAACTATCAGGCAATAAGGCTAAGATATATGTAATTCTAAGTTTATCATCACAGGCCTTCTTTTCTACATCCAGTCCTGAACTTTCAATGAACTAACCCGGCCCCCTATTGTAGTCCATCCTGGACCTCTTTATGAGCTTTATATTAATTAATAATATTTTAGGGCTGAACAAGAAAATTATTTTTTGTTTCTGTTATCCTAGTATTCTGTAATAATTTTGTGACTCATGCCAAAGGCAGCCATAAGCAATTTCACCATTTTCAAAACTTTTAGGCATTTTACTAGAAACATAAAAAGTATAAGTGGCTTGTTTTTTCGCATCAAACATAAATTGGAAAAATAGCTTACAATCCATAAAATCAAAGGAAAGAAAATTGGACGGAATTGACTATTTCCCCCCCCCCCCTCAAGTCTCCACATACGGTAGTTAGAAAAAGCAGAATTAGGAAAATAACCCAGCAATAAATTAGTACTGGCCTAATATACGAGGAATCACTCTAATACCTCATATAATCCACACATATCATACATAGCTTTCCTACTCTTTCTGCTCTTTTATTATCTTGGGAGTTATTTTTGGTATCTTGCTGATCTTTCGAAATGTTTGGGTTCTTTTCTTATCTGTTTCTTGTTCATTTATCTATTCCTTCAGTCAATAATTCCATAATTTGTACTTTAAGCAGAATGTTTATAAACATTACATTATAATATGACAAGAATTACTGTTTACTCATCATGCTTAACAAATCACATGATATAAATATCAGCAGCTGCAACTTCTTACAATTTCATGAGTATTTACATTCAACTCAAAGGAATCTGACACCTTTCCTCCTCCACAATCATAAAATCATTTCCATTTCTAAATCTCTCAAAGTTGAAAACTTCCCACTTTTAAAATTTAATGGCGTAAGTGAAACACTTTTCAATTTCAAAGTTAAATATTTCCATTAATTGTTACAGTTTCAAAGTTTAATAAAATATTTCAACTAATCATCACACTAAATTAAATTAATATTTTTGAAATATTTTATATAAATAATGTAACAATTTGGACAAAATCTTCTGTAATTGTATATCGATTTTTATCACAGCAATTATGGTGATTTTTGAAATTAAAAAAAAATACTGTTTGGCATTAAAGTGAGGCTAGCTGTGGTCATGACATACACATAATTTTGCAGTGGTGTTCTTCTGAATATTTTGATAATAATGTATACAAAAAGCAAACAATTAATCATCCCAAAGTAACTAAATATTGAATACCAAATAAGATATTTTAATTGGTATTCAATACATTTTTGTATTTAGTTCTATTTCAAAATGAATGATAAATACAGTAGATTCTATGCCGACATAATCAATTCATAGCAATAACAAAATCCTAATATTTATATTTACAAAAAGAAAATGAAAAATTTATCATATCACAAAAATGACAAAAACCTGCATTCAATTAACATTTCTATATGTTTAGAAGAAAGTACCCTAGTCTAGATTCTGGTTAAATAATCGCTCAGACTTATTTATATTTTTTTATGTACACATAATATCTTCTCAAGAAAATTGTTCAAATGATAAAATATTTTTTTTTTATATAAATGCAATCTGTATAATGAGTTATGTAAGTCTCATTGTAAGACTGAAATGAAAAGAAATATTGGTCAATAAATAGACACACATATCTATTATATAATATGTATATATATAACATTCTTTTTTAGTTACTAATAAATAAACATTAAGAGAATAATTTCTCTACAGATAAGGTTTTAGTCCACTGGGTATTTTACCCCCCAGATTTAATTTTGATTGGGTTGGGGTTTGACAAAATTTATTAGGGTATTTTATCTAACTCATACGGTAAATGATCTTTTATGTACTGTTTTTTACTATACCATCCTTTTCTTTTTTGGGTATTTCAGATTGTCATTGCTTTTTCTTACTTCCTTCTTCCAAAATCTATCGGGATTTTGAGAGAATTAATTGGGTAATTACCCCAATACGCAGCTTATCTGAACAGACAGTGCCATGTCTTATATAATTAAAGACCCCTCTTTCCAATCAGCCCTTCAGATGCAGATTCGTATACAGTAGGCATGGCCAATAGACTTTTAACTAGTACTACTTTTTAACCTGCGGCCTTGAGCCGCAGGTTATATTTATATGCAACAAGAAAAATTTCCATGTAGGGGCACGTGACCTGTTCTGGATGGTTTACCATTTCAAAAAAAAAATCCAAAAAAATCAGCATTTTTTAAGAATGTCGTGAACCAGACTAATACCATTTTTTTTTTTTTTTATTTAGATTCGTATAGATCTATTTTATTTTATTTTAAAATAAAGTATTAACCATAATTTACCCCTTTAAGTAATAATTAATAAGAAAAAAATGTGTTTCGAAATGTGTTTCAACGCGCACTTGACCTTTCGTTAGTCTGGTTCACGCGTTCAAAACTAAATCCAAAACAAGACTGCGTTCAATAAACGCTTATGCCCCCGTGGAAGCCATGTCCATAAAAAGCTAAGTCAATCAGGGGCCATTATTCAGTTAAAATGTTTGATAGTGTTACATGGCTTTGAACTATAAGGGGCTTATGATGGTAAACGAGTAATGCCACATTTGAAAGCAGTGCCTTGATCGACTTCATGTGTGATCTGGTGATACAGATGTTATGGTTCTTTGTCACTGCACTTCTCCAAGTTGCCATCTATTCATATACCAAGTTTCAAGTCAATATCTTAAACACTTTTGAAGATACACTCCTGTCAAAATTTGATTCTGAAAATACTAAAGGGGAGATAATTCAAAATTTAAGACAGACAGAGTTATGGTTCATGATCATTGCACTTCTCCAAGTTGCCATCTATTTATATTCCAAGTTTCAAGTCAATATGTTAAATAGTTTTGAAGATATACTCAGAGCAAAATTTGACTATAAAAAAACACTAAAGGGGAGACAATTCAAAATTTAAGACAGACAGAGTTATGGTTCTTGGTCATTGCACTTCTCCAAGTTGCTATCTATTTATATTCCAAGTTTCAAGTCAATATGTTAAATAGTTT
This sequence comes from Spisula subtruncata, assembly GCA_963678985.1. Taxonomy (NCBI): domain Eukaryota; kingdom Metazoa; phylum Mollusca; class Bivalvia; order Venerida; family Mactridae; genus Spisula; species Spisula subtruncata. The sequence continues at coordinate 27,732,683 of OY787671.1, read as the reverse complement.
TGAAGATATACTCAGAGCAAAATTTGACTATAAAAAAACACTAAAGGGGAGATAATTCAAAATTTAAGACAGACAGAGTTATGGTTCTTGTCAATGCACTTCTCCAAGTTGCCATCTATTTATATTTCAAGTTTCAAGTCAATACGTTAAATAGTTTTGAAGATACGCGCCAGACAAAATTTTATTGTAAAAATACTAAAGTGGAGATAAGTCTAAGTCCAAAATTAGGTCAAGGTGAATGTCAAAATGGAGTCAGGTGATACAGGCGTGTGGAGAGTGGTCATATACAACATCCATGCAAGTATGAAAGCTTTGTAGCAAGCCATTTTAATGCTAGAAGAAACGGTCAATTTGGGTTAACCAAGAATTTTACCTTTCAATAAGTCTAAGTCCAAAATTAGGTCAAGGTGAAGGTCAAAATGGAGTCAGGTGATACAGGCGCGTGGAGAGTGGTCATATACAACATCCATGCAAGTTTGAAAACTTTGTAGCCAGCCATTTTAATGCTAGACGAAACGGTCAATTTGGGTTAACCTGGCCGGACGGACGAACGGACGGAAGGACGGACGGACGGACAGACGGACGGACGGACAGACGGACGGACGGACGGACAGGTGAATTACTATATGCCTCCCGATCTATCGATACGGGGGCATAAAAATGAAGCACTTTGTGCGAATGTCGTAAACCACACTAAATCACTATTATTTTATTTTTTATCTAAAATAAAGTAATGTAAGTTAATAACTATAATTATTTCTTTTACCCCTTTAAGTAATTAAAAATAAGAAAAAAATGTGTTTCGATATGTGTTTTGGCCTGCACCTGCAGTCTGGATTACCTCTCCTAGATCTACGTTAACTAGGTCAGGACGCGTCGGCATTAAACACCCAAATCTTACCCAAATGTTACCCAAATACTACGTTTTTACCCAAATACTTGTATTTAACTAACAATATGGGGTTAATTAACTATATTACGCATTTTAATGACCAGTGATGACTAAACAAACGTAAACTAGCAAGTTTTTCGGCAAGACTCGGCCCAGAATCATTTCGAACCAGGCGTTTGTCCATAATATTTGCACGTCGTGAGAATCGCTTTATTTTACTTTCTGACTACGGGCGCCGATATCAAATATACAAAGTATGAACGTTTTTTTTTACCCAAATACTTGTATTTAATAAACTATTTGTCGTAAATAAACTATATTACGCATTTGAATAACTAAAAATGAAAATAGCACCATTTTTCGGTAAATTATACTAGGTAAATATATACCCAAACACACATAAGCCTACTCAATCAGAGAGGTTTGTAAAATTCCGCATTTTTCGGCGGGGACTTGGACTTTTAATTGTTTCTTTGGCTCACGTGTGTGCATTGCTCATTGTACACGTGTCGTGTTGTTACTGATGCGAGTCTTTGCTCAGCTGGTAAAGTGTGCTGCCTCCCCTGTCCGATTTCCTCATACCTTTATATCAAGCCTTATTAACACTACTGGTCTGTTAAACAATTGGCCGCAGGAACTATTTAACTTGTATTTACTTTACATGTGCAAAGCAATATACCGGTACACACTGCACACTTTATAGAATGCCCCAGCACCAGCAAGTAGTCTACGACTTACATCAGTGGCAGCTAAGCAATCAGTCACCAAGTGGAACAACCTGTTCATACACTATAAATGTGAAATAAATCACAAACAGAAATGGTCTACATCTACCAGAACTGTATATTGTGATTAGGCCAACATCATAAATTGCTCGTTTCCGCTACCCCTACATATTTTTTTTGCCCTCTACCCTTGTGGTTGTTTTTTTGACAAGTTTGAGAAAAAAATCAAAATCTTATATTATATCAGGACATTTTGGTTCTTTCTGTATGTCTTGATCAAGGAAGGTGTCAGTGAGTATTCTAACCATAAAATCAGATGATTTAAAGGTAACCCGAGTATAATGTTTCTAAAAAAAGTCCTTACCTACCATCCATATTTTTTTTCAAAGCCGGTAGCGGAAACGAGCAATTTTTATTTTTGCCTTTCATATCTACCAGGTTACCAAGCCAGTATATCATGTGATGTTACAGTATGCTGCAGCATCGTCTTGGAGTTCAAACCTTGTTGATAAATATTCTTTGAACTCAGCAACCTACCAACAAGCTGTACAGAAAAGTTTGCCAGAAAAAGCAGCACCCTATCTTCTACACAGTGTAACCTAATCATACAGATACACAGAAGATCAGGCATGGATCAGGAATCTCTTATATATTAATTATAGGCAGATGTTTATAAGAAACTAATCAAAACAAAAGATAAAAGATCGCATATGGTAAATTTTTTCATACATAATGTACCATTTTTATAGAAATAAAATTTTAGTGCATAAAAAGGTATGAGGAAATCAGACAGGGGAGGTGGCACTCAACCTAATAAGCCGAGCACAGAAATCAGTTCTAAACACCACTTCACATTCTGTACAGGGGTATAGTCGGGTGTAGATTAAAATTACTTAGCCCTATTAGATAGGAGTTGCGGGGGGGACCCACAGGTAATTAGACATTTTCATTTTTTACTTCTAAATCCCCACCCTGGAAACGATGCTTACTATCTAAACATAATCACATAGTAATACCCGGCCATGGAACCGGCCGGAGTCTATTCCTGGGAGTAGGCGTTGATAGGGTTGTCAAATTCCCACCGGTCAGGAAGCTTCCTCAGTCAAATCCCCCCTGTATGCCCGCCAGCCCCCCCCCCCCACCCTTGACTGGTGCACTAAAGCAAACACTCTACTCAGTTCTAGATCCATTGCAATACTATATCGACTTATTAAATGCCTTAGGGTGGCTGAAATTGGCCCCAGAATTTGGCCCCATAAAAATTTAGTTTCTTTTTTAACTTCTAAGTCACAGCTGCTTAGTTTAAACAGTATTTATTCTGTTTAAATATCAATGGCTCAGTGCAAAAACTATGGTATGTGCCTATATACATTGATGAAGTTACCATAGTTTTGCATTGTGCCCTTGATATGATTTCTGGGACATATAAAACCCATACAAAATGTTCTTCAGCTGTCCGGAATACCATTATATAGATCAGTTAGCTGTTTTTGACAGCTTAGCTGTTTTTGACAGCTTAGCTGTTTTTGACAGTTCAACAAGTTTGTTTACGATGGTTAGATATTTTTAGCTCTGAAGAGTTGTTTTATGTAACAGAATGGACCTGTATAGTATTTTACTAGTAAACAAACATCTGCTTTAAAAGACCACTTTTGGTGCAGAAATTTGGCCCCATTCCCCTCATAAATGAATAAACATTTTTCCCAATATTCTGAAAAAACTTCCCATCAAGTTTCTTCAAAATGATGTGAAATTCACCTATCTGAGGGCCCTGGCCCTCGTCCCCAAAGTCTAGTTAGGGCCCTGTAAGATGAAAACGCTTCTTTTTGAAAAAAAAATCTTAAAGTTTAATTATAGCCATTGGCTAATTTGGCCACTTGGGCGAAAGCACTAACATGATATTAAACAGTATATTTAACAAAACTACCCATATGTCCTAGCAGGGTTGAAATCGTGAGTTATATCATTATGTTTACATTTTTTGGCTTAAGAGGTGAAAGCACTGCTTATCTCAATTAAGGATTTAAATCCTTAGATGTTAGTGTGCATATTTTACTGGTTTGTCTACCAGTTGTCTGGCTCCCCTGCTGAGTTCTGACATCAATGAGAGATGGATTTATTGATTGCATACTGATAGAAAAGTGTCAATCAAAAATATACTTTGTTAGGAAACTAAGAGCCTAGAGGACATCTATCACATCTAAAGCGAAAAGCGAAGTGATTAAATATGATAGGGGACACCCATATTTGAACTTCCAGCCAATTAGGCTAATGAGATGCCTTTTTTCAGAGGACATTTTATTTCCCAGCTCTTCCAAAAATCCAAATCCCTATCCTTTGATGAAACAGAATATTAGTATGCTGCAGTTTGCACAGGGTATCATAAGCATTAGGCGAAAACAAGTAAAATATTTTGTTTCTACTTATTAATAGGAGGATGTTTTGACTTTAACCACTGATGATTGGAACAAAACTTGTGGGTACTGCATACTTGCCAAGCTAGTTAAATCCAAAATAGGAGTGATAAAGCAAAACATGTCACAAGATGCACTAAGCAGCACTTAAATGTGATTTATGGAGATTTAGATGCATTAACAAGGAATGTATTAATTCCAGCCGGTAATATGGGACAGATAACATCATAAAATGAATCAAATGTACCTTTGTTCAAAGTTAGGTGAACTTGAAAACGAGAAATTAACCACAAAAATAGGAGTAACTCCACATTAATAGGAGTACTTGGCAGGTATGCCTCCATATCAACCAAAAAGAGAGCACAATGAACACTCACAAAGATCTAGCGTTCTTAGAAAATTCCTGTAAAACTAGTTTATATTATACTTCCTTATTAATGTAAACTATATTATGACTACAAACATTTATACATCAACAAAATCATAATCAAAGCTGGAGGTATTGTTAGGTGAAAGTCAAAGAATGCTATCTAGGTAAATATATGAATTGTTTGATAGTTTAGTTAGGTGATTACTGCCTACCAAGTTTATTGTCTGAAATTACCCAGTTTTTCAGATTGTTTTACGCATGTAGCATACATCTACCCGGTACCAGCATACGTCAGTAAGTATATACATAAAACGAGCTAACACATGTTTTTAGGGGGGTCATCACGTTAAATACCTATGTAATTATGGCACGGTATGAATGTGTTTCCCAGTAAATTAGTATTAATTATTGGCAGGGTAAGATAATGTACATGTAAGAAAATGGTATGAAGATCAGGCCAACCAAAATAACTCATAGTCGTAGAGGTAGTTAAAGTATGTTGCTGGCTTAGAATGAAAAGGTCGTAAGTAGTACTACTTACAACCTTATACATATTTAATATCAGCATCACGGGGTGCTTCTTATGAGCCTATTTTCATAAAAATCGGAACTTGTCATGTTGATCAAACTTAGTCAAAATAGCTTGTTTTACAAATTACCACAAGTATTGAAGAAGACAAGTAATTTTCGGAAAGCTTTTTCATGTTTTCTCAAAATATTGATTTTGTAGTTATGGCCTTCTCATTCTAAACCAGAGATATATTGATTATTACCTAAGAGCAACACCCTTTGGGAAACATAAAGTTTGGTAACGGTCGTTGCTCTGAGGTAGTTGCTCTGGAGAGTGGAGTGGTAAATTTCAAATTTTGTAGTAACTTCTGCGACAAAATGATTATGTTGTTTGACAGTTTGAGTGGTTGTTTCTCTACTGAGGGCCACTCTGGATTGAGTGCAATGTATAATACTATTATACATGTACATGCAATATGATGTAAATATTTGTATATAAGCAAAAATGTGCAGATCTAAATATCACAGACCTGTAGATAAACTTGTCTTAGGCAGACATCAAATAATAATTATTGAAATATGACTGTTAAAAGTAGGTAGTTGTTTACTAAGTTTATTTACTATAAAATCAGATTATTAGGATTAATTAGTAGACTAGCTATAACAGGTAGAACTTTGTCTAATGGATGTGAACACTTACACAGAGATAATTCTGTATTAAAGAGTACCATCAGTTGCCTGTTGGACATTAAATCTCTAATCTGGCAAACTTCTACAACCGGTAATATAAGTAAAATTAAGCTGCCTTGACTTTAATGTACAAGTTTATAAACTTCAAAGTACAATCATACAGTACTTCAAAATAAATCTGTTGTTTACTCCATAAGCTTTTTGGAATTTAATACCATCATAAGAACAATGTAGGTCAACTAGAGTAAGTCCTTTAAGTTAAGTACACTACAGGTTTATATAATAATTCAAATTATATCATTTTTTTATACTCCTGGTCATAATTTTTAAAATAGACGTTATGCAGCAAGGTATGCACAGGTGATGAGCTAAATTTCAAAATAAAATTACATTTGAAATGATAAATAGATTTTCATTTATTTTATATTAATGCTTCTAAAATTTATTTGGCTGTGACTGTCCAATTTTAAGGTATGATTAAGTAATGAAAGCTAATCCAGAGAATAATTAGTTTTTAGTGCTGTTTCTTACATTGTAACTGACTGGTGCATAAATGTCCGATTTTGTTAACCCTTAATTAATACGAAGTAAATACACCAGTCAGACATAATGAGTCAAGATCAATTTTCAGAGACGCCAATTTCATCCATGTTAGTACTATAGTCAAGTATAGGGTATGGACTAGTTCTGGGTACCATTACTAAATGATCTTTTTATTGACTGACGTCGATCTTTAGTTATGGAACAGTCCTCTTTAAAAGTCAACTGTTTAAGATAAACGCTCGGAATGCAAGTTCACTGTTCGAAATTCGCCGAAAAAATAGCACATTCGTATAAAAGTAATATCAATCAAATGTTTTGTCAAAAAGTTATCAATATATCACCGGCTTATAACCATCCAAAACCCGATGTTTCTGAAATTCAATTCACTTCTGTGTTCACACTGACTCACCGAGCCGCCATTGTAAATATTTACATGTGTTGCAGGTGCGCGCGTGTGCGCTTTTGAAAATACGATTTTTTATGAAACATGGTTGAAAATGTGTCTTTATTGAAACAAACCTCTAAATAGTCATCTACATAATAAATAAACACGTTATTTTCAAAAACAAACTTTAAACTTAAATTCGCACTAAAAAATAATGCTATTTTCGCAGACGACAATCCATATGGTAACACCGGGAAACCCCGGGATTTCCCAAAATGAATCACGTGGTTTGCTTCGGAACACTTTGTTATTATCACTTTTCAAATAATGGCAAGTGCAACAGAAACTGTGAAATCCATAGGGTTGAAACAATCGACAGAATTGATGGTAATTCTTATGATACATTTTGTTTTTTGGTGTACGTTGGTAGAATATGGTTCAATTAATAGGAAGACGATGTTTATTTCGTTGAAAACATGCGTTTTGTCATAAAAAGAACGTGACTCAATCTGAGTCGTACATCTGTTAGGTTTTATAAAAGAAAGGTCTTAGACGATGAATTGGAATAATCACTGAAATGGAATAATCATCGTCTAACAAGCTTGGACTAGGTATGGACAGCTGAGTATTGTTTGATGAAATGCACAGCTGTAATTCAATAATAAAAAATCTGCTAAAATAATAATTTAATATTATTAACACAAATAATAAATAACCATCCAAATACTTATCAAAATGATTAACTTTTGCAAAATTTAAATTAAATTCTTTTTTTTTCATATTAAAAAAAAGTGAACTTTTTGAAGTTTACTCTAATTTCCATCCTTATCTTGTTTCCATGGTAATGCTTATAACTGTATAATAAAGTACAAAGCATTTTACAACTTATTTATTTATGAAGTGTTATAAATTCCTTACCAATTGTTGAAAGAATTTCATAATCAGATAGTTTCCGACCCTCTTCAGAACTTTCTGACCCTTTCTTTGGCACTGGGTTAGTTTGTTTCTTAACTTTGGCCACTTTTGCTGATGCCATTTTTCCAAAGAATAATTTCACCACTGTTCACAAACTGTTAAGACAGTTTTCTATTCCATTCGCGTTTGTGAATCATTTATTTATAATTGCGGTCTTGTTTTGTGAAAATATTCCATTGTTTAGTCACGATCTGATCGATTCCTGAGATGGTACACGGCCAGTAACGTTTGGAATAACTTTGACAGGTACTACGCTATCAACTGTCAATTTACCTGTGCAATTAGCTATTTAGAGTTGCTCCCCTTTATCAATGTTGTAAGCGACATTGAGGCCCTGCACGGAATTATAAATGATTTTTCACCCAATAAGCCTACTTTTTTATACATGTAGATCTAGAATTTTTTTTCTGAGATTTGTTTATAAACATTTAGATCTAGATTCTAAATATCATTTATAACCTAATGATTTCTTACATTTCGATCTAGATTTTAAAGTAGTTAGATTCTACGTGCGTTTGTGTTTGCCCGCATTTAACTTAAGGTTTGCACGTGAACTTTGTTACAAAAAAAGAGACGATATAAAATTTCCCAGACAAACCTATGTAGATCTAGAATCTACCTGATCTACATAAATACACAACCAATATATCTAATTAAAAATTGCGCGGTCAGTAACCGCACGTGCGTTATACATTTAACGTTTGGTGCACGTGCGTTTCGTACTTTAGTCTAGCACCTGGACTTTTTGTGTAAAAAGGTCCAGGGCGTTTCTTGGTATATTCGTGATTTTAGAAGTATAATTTTAGCGAGGGTGGACAGTTGAGATTCTGCAGGTTACCATGGAAACCAAAATTGCTTCTAAATTATAAGTAGATTCTTCAACAATATCGAAGTTGTCTTGGCATGCTGGTCACAGGAATCCAGTCAAAAATATTTTCACCAAAATCAGATGATAGAATTAAATAAACTTAGTATTTGCTAACATCAACCGATTCTTCATACGTTAGTATGCCAATCGGCCATTGATAACAACTTTCTCTTTGTTGTTCGAAGTACTGAGCAGGGGAGGCCTGCTTGGTAGGCGTGATTAGCTAAATAAAATATGCATGGTGACGACATTCACTCACATGTAGATTCTAACTGTATCATTGAAAAAGAGTTCAAAAATTTTTTTTTGTAATATATATATTTTTCTTGAGGTTAATCTAAATTTCGAGAAAAACATAAATTTTCCATTTTTTCCCTTTTCAATGATACAGTTACTTGTGCGTACAGGGACACCCTACCACACCCACCCCAACAATAAACATAGCCTTCCAACAAATTCCTGTCACTCCAAAAGATCTGGATCCATGTTGTCGGGTCTTGAAGACGTTTAGACTCGGCACAGTGACAGTCGAAGCTGAGAGGTTACATTTTGGCACAGTTCTCAAATCTCACAAAGAATATGACATACTGTTGTACAAGGGTCAGGTCATTGGTCACGTGTACTGGTCCCGATCTCCAGAAGCATCTCAAACTGAGTTAAATCTCATCTCAAATTGCCATGTGTGTTTTCATGTGGTTCTTCAATGTGACACTCATGTCTTAAAATTGTCATTACAAACAGGACACATTCTTTTAACTTGAAAAAAATATTTCAGTAGAATTTCAAGAGCTAGACTTGGAGATTGTGTCTGTCGAAATTTAGGCTCTTATTTGACCAAAATTTCAGTGACGTGACAAGTGAAGCTTGTAGAAAAGGAAGACATAATATTCCGTCTCACAAACTGGTGGAACGCATGTTGCTTCTTCGGTACGAGATATACGTGTGTTTTGTGCTTTTTTGACGCCACGCGTTTACATACCACCGTTGAAGAGTGTTTTCCAAATACCTTAAGTTTGTGTCCGCACACTCGCAACTGAACTGTTTAAAATAATTTCGATGTCACAAATATGCGCCGAAATTCGTGAATGATGTCACTAAAGTATAACGTGGCATCAGTTCGGTACAGAGTAGCATTTTTTGTCTACACATAAATTTAAGAATACTTGACTAAAATATCCTGTCTGATTGATTTTCAACGCGTGCAACATGTAAATGAGTATTTGATTAAAGGTAAAAGTACCGGTTGTCGTACTACGCTAGAGCGTTTAGTAACGTTATTTATTGTGACGTACGTTATGACGTTAAAATTCAATGCGTCACATCGTTCAGCAATGCTTCCCACTCGCGCCTATGACTGTCAATAGAGACATCACTAGACGGCGGTCGTCCTGTATTTGCGACTTGTACTTTCTTTGGTTGTTCACGTGTAATTACGGTCTTGGTTGTTTTGTTACGAGTGTGCTCGATCATTCCATAAATCTCTGGCTTGGCTTGGCTTAGATTTATAAGGCTTATAAGACCTATATCTAAAATCTATTGTACATAATGCATGAGACCTTAATATTAAAACATTCCAATACAAAATTAAGTGGAGGTGGTGACACAATTAGATTGGTTTGCCCAAAGACCTAAAATACATGTATGTTCATATTTTTATCCGATGATTTTTCATTTTGAATATTGTTATGTTTACAAAGAATTGTCATTTTGACGTATGTCGTAAAAGTTCTAGTTTTGGAGAAAACGATCTTATGATAGATGTAGATCTAGTAGATCTAGATTCTAACAGATCTAGAAATCTTAATTTTAAGATTTTCATATAAATCACAGATATATTATTAATGTCTATGTATAAATCTAGATCGTTCTGTGAAACATGAACAAATCAATTGACAAAGATAGATTTAGACCCTATGTGACATTTACTTGTTTCACCAAGTACTCGCAGTATATCATGATGAAGTTTACCCAAAGTTCAGACTGAAGAGTGAAGACGATTGAAGACATTGAATGATTGAACAGCGCAAAGTTTATTGTACATAACAAAGACCTAAATTTAGGTCTTTGTACATAACATCTTCGTCTACAACATGTATAACATCATTAACATGTACGCATGTAAACATCTAGATCTATACATCTACACATCTACTTCAAACTCTTTGGGTCGTTAGTATAACGCAGCTTCCCTAAGGAACGTAAAACTCAACTCTCAACATGGCCGAATGGCGCGCACACAAAAAACGCTTGCAAAAGTTTGTACAAAAGGCGCAACTAATTAAGGGGAGACAAACGCGGATTACTCAAACACGATAAAAGCCGGTATAGCCCGGTACGCACAGCCGTAACACCCTAGATCAACTTCTGGACAATTAAAACAGTTTAAAGCAGATGCACTTGAAACAGCCACGTGCGCACGAGATCCTCACGAGCATATCGCTTACAGCAATGTCAATCAGCCTAATTGAGTAATTTGGGGTCATTTTATGAGATTCGCACTAGAATCTTCATGTTTGAATGGAAGCAAAACAAATTTTACGGACCCTATGCTTTAGCTCACCCTAATAATATAAAAAAATTCCGAACATGAGAGCGCGGTTTGTTATTAAGTACCCCGTAGTTGATGCCGGGCCTCAAATCTTCAAGGGAGACAAATGAAATCGCGGGAATTTCGGGTCAGAGGTTAAAACCAGCTTCCGGTCGGAACGAAAATGGCTGGCGATCAGAAGCAATTTGAAGCCCTGTTGCAGGCTCTTATGAGTCCTGAAAATGACACAAGAACACAGACAGAGGTAATGTTTCATTAATTTAATGATTTGAATCCAGTACGGATTATGTCACTTTCGTACTTCATCTTGACTTTCCCTTTCTTTCCGTGAATCACGAAATCGATATTCGGAATACTCGGCAGTTATCCTTAAATTTGACAGCTCCACGTGAAGATAAGCTGTGGAAATAGTGGGTGGGGAGTGGTATGATTCATCTATCATTTATGAAGCCAGATCGGCTTATCAGCTCCAGATGTCATGACATATGGACACAATAAATTTCATTTTAAAATAATGGTATAGTTTGTCATGCTAGAGATTTCGATGAAAGATGCAAATAAGATGGAAATGACTCCGTAATTTCTGAGAATGCAATTATTTAACTCAAATTACTCATTACCTGGTCACATATTTTCATCTTTATTATAGCATTATTGCCCATATGTAAACGGGATGAGACCCATGCGTAAACATAAAGATTCACACACTGTTGGTGTTCAGTTTTATGAATGGCGGGTGGCCGAGATACGGGGGATTTAGACAGACAACCTTTCCGATAGCAGACTTCCCAATAGCCGTCGGACCAGTCCGAAAGTTTAGCTCTCGGTCTGGTGCGTCAGACCTTTCCGTCGGATCGCATGTCCGATGCTTCGTAATTGTCGTGGTACGTATGCATTGGGTACGTTTTGGATTGGGTTCGTTTGAGCATGTATTTTGTAAGACTTATTTTGATTGGTCGGTAATAAATTCGTACGCCAATCGTAAATCGCGAACCATTTTTCTAACTCTGGTTTTCTTGTACTCTTATTTTAAAGAGTGTCTTCCAGAATCGAAAGAGAACTATTGGCAATTGGTCATTGGACTGCAAATTTGATGCTGATTTCTCGATGACAGTACTTGGAAATGAGGAAAGCCATCTCTTACTGTGTGTACGTCGTATTAAAAGGGAAATTGAAAATATTTGCTTTTTTGTTGTTTTCGCGAACAAAAATTTGTCCGACAGATTTCTTTCTGGTCTGACAGTTTCCCCAAGTCCATCAGACTGTTGGTCCGGCAGATTGGGAAGTCTGCGATAGTCCGGAATTTGTCAACCTTGTCGACTCCCAGTCCCGGGGAATAGACCTGGGAATTACTATGTGATTACTTGTCCCGAGCCCAGGATTTAGACAGTAAACAAGTGTCTTAAGGGTGGGGATTTAGACATCAAAAAATAAAATGTCCAATTCCCCCTGGGCAGTGATATTTTCCTTATGTACAGACTTCCCAATAGCTGTCGGACCAGTCCGACAGTTTAGCGCTCGGTCTGGTGCGTCAGACCTTTCCGTCGGACCGCGTGTCTGATGGTTCATAATCGTCGCGGTACGTTTGCATTGGTACTTTTTATATTGGGTACGTTTCCGCGTCTACTTTGTAAGACTTATTTTGATTGGTCGGTAATAAATTCGTAAGCCAATCGCAAAGCGCGAACCATTTTTCTAACTCTGCTTTCTTGTACTCCTATTTTGAAGAGTCTCTTCCAATTTCGCGTGTGAAACATGGAAAAATCGAAAGAATTATCGGTAATTGGCCATCGGACAATAAATTTAATGCTGATTTCTCGATGACAGTACTCGGAAACGAGGAAAGCCATCTCTTACTGTGTGTACGTCGTCTTAAAAGGAAAATGCTTTTTTGTTGATTTTAAAGAACAAAAATCGGTCCGACAGATTTCCTTCTGGTCTGACAGTTTCTCCAAGTCCGTCAGTGTGACAGATCGTCGGCGACTATCAGGAAGTCTGTATGTAGACGGATCTGGTAAACAGACCCTTTCACAATATCAAACAGGCTATAATGGGGATATTTCCAAAATTGAATGGAGAATTTAATCCCATATGATAAGAAAACTATGAACATTTTTTGAGAAAATGTAAAGAAAAAGTTCAAAGAAACCAGTAAGTAGGCACATTTAATATTTTTTTCCATTTCATCGGCACTGCTTGCCCATAAAATTTCCCAATTACCAGGTTACCACGACTCGAAAATTCCCAATCTGATTGGACCTGGATTCTTACCCAAAGAGGGAAAAAATCACTGCCCTGGGTTACACAGAATATAAAAATTAACCCACTATTTGTGAGTATCCGGTAAATTCAGGTAAATGAATGTCTACAACCACGTCATGTATATCAAATTCATTTTGTTTATCTATTTCTACCTACTCTTGTATATTGAATTCATGTTATGTACTATTTCTATCTATTTATTTCAGGAACTTTATGAAAAGATAGAAATTGCCCAGAAAGTGACCTTCCTGGTTACAGCTTTAAGAAGTGCAGACAATGCTATTGAGGTATGTTTTATAAACTTGTTAGCAACTGGCGCCTATCTCTCAGAGCATCTCAAGCTGAAATCTCGTCTTAAATTGAGATTTTGTCCAAATCAGAGTCTGATTGTAAAGTACATCTGAAGTTAGAATTCATTAAAATTTACTGAAATAAAAAAAGAATACTTCTTGCTGTTTTTAATGCTAATTTTGAGACCATCCTCCCTTGGAAATGATCCAAATGACACAATGCTATATTTGAAATGAGATTTAGCACAAATTGAGAAGTTTCGGGCGATCGGGCCAGAGTGTAGAACTTGTTTTAATGTAGCCAGTTGAACTTCAAAAGTTTGCAGTTGGTTTGAAATGTCACTAGAAATAACAAACGAAAATACTGACATAGAAAAACTTGCAAGCATGTTCTAACAGTGTTCTAACCATCTTCTTTTAATTGTTATACTTGTGTGATAGATATTGAATGTTAATTAATAAATATGTTAAAACCTTTCTTCCAGGTTCGAACATTATCTGCTGTGCTGTTGCGTCGTTTGTTTGGTAATGATTTCTCAGAGTGGTGGCCTACATTGGCACCAGAACTTCAATCCGGATTGAAATCTGAACTGATGAAGGCAATACAGGAAGAGTTAACTCCCCCTGTGAAGAGGAAAGTCTGTGACGCCACTGCTGAGCTTGCTAGAAACTTGATAGGTAAGAATTGCTTCACATATCCATGAATACAGCTTCAGCTAGAGAAATGTGTAATACTAAGTTGTGTTGTGGCGTTTGCTTTGAAGTGAGTGTTTGGGGACTGAGTTTAAATGGTTTAGCAGTCTTACAAGTAGCACTTGTCAGGTTGTCCGGTACAAATTATTGTTGATTCGGGCATGTAAATATTTTTTTCCGTTTCGGGCAAGTAGTTTCAAAGTCTAAATTTGCAGACTGGTTTATTCAACTTTTGTTTGCTTGTGAAAACATGTTACAAACCCTCCTTAGTCCCAACTTACACAATGTGGGATGTGATCTTCTTATTAGTTACACATGTTTTATAGACTCTTGAGAATTCTATTTAGATCTACCTATGTTTGCAATTAGAATATGAAATTAATGTTGATAATCATCCTGAATGAGATTGGTTTGCTCATGTCAGTCTGTTTGTTAATCGGTCTTATAGTAAATCCATGAATTATTTTCGTAGAGAGAGTGAGCGAGTGAGAGTAGTAGAGAGAGTTGTAGAGTGGTAGAGAGAGAGAGAGAGTTTGAGAGAGTTTGAGAGAGTTGAAAGCGGAAAAATGAGAGTAGGATAAAGCGATAGTAAGATATACAGATAAATATATAGATACATTTTGCACTGATTACTCAATAAAATATATTTGTATTTCCTAATTTAATAATATTAAACACCAACAGAACATAATTTGAAGGTCAGAAGGATTTTCTTTCAGAAATAACAGAGTTAGATATGGAAATATTGTTTTTCAAGGCTTCTTGTTTGGTTGCATACAATTTTCCAGATTTTGAGTCCTGTTGACACCTCTAAACAATGGCCAGTATTTGCAACACCAAATGGATGATGCTTTAAAGAGGTTGTACTTATTAAATGAGGGTGTATAATTGGATATGTTTTCTATGATTACAGATGACAGTAACACGCAGACTTGGGCCGACTTCTTGAAGTTTATGTTTGAATGTGCAAGTTCTGAGGATCCCAGTATGAAGGAAAGTGCTCTACATATATTCAGGTAAAACATCTTGTCTAGTCTAGCAATTATTGCACTGCAAGTGCCTTATTCACTAACATTGTAAGATTGACACTCAGACTTAGACTTGAAATTGACAACATTTATTATCACTGCCATTTCTTTGCAATTAGATTTAACCATATGAAATTTAATTGTAGTCACCCACTGAACATATATACTCAATTTGTATGATTGTAAATGTTTTATTGTTGATGTGTATTACAGTGTAGTACCAGGTATATTTGGTGATCAACAAGCCCAGTATATGGATGTCATCAAACAGATGTTGTCACAGAGTTTAGCTGTACCAGACGTACCTAATGTATGGTTCGAGGCAGTGAAGGCACTAACAGCCTTCCTTACTACCAACGAAGGGGAAGCCTCCATAGTTCACCATTTTCGTGATCTTCTACCGGGAGTTATTCAGGTGAGAGTGGGGTCACAAGTTCGTGAACTTTGTTTACATTTTCTCAGTATTGCAAAACATTTTGTTGAAATCTTTACATTATTGTGCAACATTTTGTTGACATCTTTACATTATTGCTCAACATTTTGTTGACATCTTTACATTATTGTGCAACATTTTGTTGACATCTTTACATTATTGTGCAACATTTTGTTGAAATCTTTACATTATTGTGCAACATTTTGTTGACATCTTTACATTATTGCTCAACATTTTGTTGAAATCTTTACATTATTGTGCAACATTTTGTTGACATCTTTACATTATTGCGCAACATTTTGTTGACATCTTTACATTATTGTGCAACATTTTGTTGACATCTTTACATTATTGTGCAACATTTTGTTGACATCTTTACATTATTGCTCAACATTTTGTTGACATCTTTACATTATTGTGCAACATTTTGTTGACATCTTTACATTATTGCTCAACATTTTGTTGACATCTTTACATTATTGCTCAACATTTTGTTGACATCTTTACATTATTGTGCAACATTTTGTTGACATCTTTACATTATTGCTCAACATTTTGTTGACATCTTTACATTATTGCGCAACATTTTGTTGACATCTTTACATTATTGCTCAACATTTTGTTGACATCTTTACATTATTGCGCAACAATTTGTTGACATCTTTACATTATTGTGCAACATTTTGTTGACATCTTTACATTATTGCTCAACATTTTGTTGACATCTTTACATTATTGCTCAACATTTTGTTGACATCTTTACATTATTGCGCAACATTTTGTTGACATCTTTACATTATTGCGCAACATTTTGTTGACATCTTTACATTATTGCTCAACATTTTGTTGACATCTTTACATTATTGTGCAACATTTTGTTGACATCTTTACATTATTGCTCAACATTTTGTTGACATCTTTACATTATTGCTCAACATTTTGTTGACATCTTTACATTATTGCTCAACATGTTTGTGACATCTTTACATTATTGTGCAACATTTTGTTGACATCTTTACATTATTGTGCAACATTTTGTTTACATCTTTATATTGTTGCGCAACATGTTTGTGACATCTTTCTGCGTTGCACAACATTTTTTCTGCATAAGGCCTTAATGTGTTCACAGTCTGATTGGTTAGCGCAGAAGACAGGTCACTCAATGGTTTCTGAGTGATTAGGGTTTGTTGTTGGATCAGGAATGTGATGTTGCTTGTTGTTAATGATGGCTGCTCATGTGCTTAATATGCGGAGAAGTTTCCAGTTTCTTGTAGAAGGATTTATAAGTTAGTACTGGTTAGGAGACGGGTCTTATCTAGGAAAACTGGTTACGTGAATCAGTTGTCATATTATTTAAAAGATTCATGTCGAGAATCACAGTTAAAACATGAATAAATCTACAAACATGTATTATATATATTACAGGCAATCTCAGAAAGTGTGAACCAGCAAGAAGACGATACTGTACTTAAATGTTTGATAGAACTTGCTGAAAATGTACCCAAATTTCTCCGTCCACAAGTAGAAAATGTGCTCACATTTGCAATGAAGGTACAGTTGGTTTTGCAACCCTATCATACATTCATATAACACTAAGTCTTGTAAAATTAAAAGTTTCTATTGTCATCTTAGTTGATTTATTCTTTGATAAGACATAATTATCAATTATACCCAGTCTAAGAATTGAAAGTTTAAAATTCTTACATCATCATTGTAAACTTAGAAATTAAAACTGGCCAGACTAAATATTGGATTCATTTATACTGCTAGCCTGAATTCAAGTTTTCTGTCGTCATGTTTTCGTGCTATATTATAATTGTCACATATATATATTTACCCTTACATCATTTTACAGGTACTCTCAGATACCAACCTATCAGACAGTTGGAGACAATTAGGTTTAGAATCTATAGTTACATTGGCTGAATCAGCTCCAGGAATGGTTAGAAAATGTGCTAAACTTCTACCAATGTTAGGTATGTATAATCATTAAATATCACAGAGAAATTAAGTCTGGCAATTCCAAGAAAACATTTTCTGGGAGGACTAGAATGGCATTAGTGTTTTTCCTTGAGAGAGGCCTTAATTACAAGTAAATTTGATGGGCAGTTTTTCATGTCACACTTATAAATTTCAGTTGTAGGGCAAATACACATAGTAGTCACGTGACAACACTATTATCTTAATTGGCTAGTGACGTCATATGGCATATATGACGTCACAGTTGTTCTCAACTTATTGTCTCAGTGACGTATATTTCCCAAAAGGTATGTTTACCACTGCTTGTAATATTGGTACCATTGACGAACATGAAAATATGATGGCCACCATGGGAATAATTGTTCGATATGAGCTTGTTTGGGAATAATTGTTTGATATGAGTTTGTTGCTGTAAATGCAAGGTTACTGAGCAATAAAGAAATAATGGATTTCACCTTGTTCAGTGCAGATATTGAGATAAAACATGAATCATTGACATCAGTTTTTATATTTTCAGTACCACAGGTGTTAGCATTGATGGTAGATCTAGAGGAGGAGGAAGATTGGGCGGTACAAGATGAAGTAGATAACGAGGATGAGGACAGGTATGTTGTCATAGAAACCGCAGAAATATATCATGTTCAGGTGTATACCATTTCATGCTTCTTGCTATATTCTCTTCTTTAAGTACTGTGCTCCTTATATCAGGCCCCAGTCTGTTAACTGTCATCTATTCACATTTAGTTATTCCGTCAACATGGTCCTATATAGCATGCAGTGATTCATTTTTGGAGCAAGTCCCAGACTCACAAAAATAGCTGGGGACTCGTTGAATTTTGAAAATACTTTTATTTTTACATAGTGGCACTCATTAATATTCTAAGTTCAATAGGAAAGGACTCATAGTTTTCAAAACCAAAATGAAACACTGTGCAGCATGTCAGCTCAAGTTTCTTGAACATTAAGAAGTACAAAGGTAGGCTATATTAACTTTGGCTTCGCTAGTATTCTTATATTCTGATTTATCTTCACTTATGTTTCCAGTAATGCAGTAGCGGGTGAGAGTGCACTGGATAGATTGTGTTGTGCTTTACTGGGCAAGACTATGTTACCACATGTACTTGCTAATGTTCCACAAATGTTACAAAACAGTAAGTTAGTGTTTACAATTTTCCTTAAAGAGTCCTTTACTGTCTGTCCTCCATGAGCCTCTGAAACGAAGGTTGAGACCTTGTAGGTTTAATCTCGGGCAACGATATACAGTCATTAACCATTGGTATGGAGTATCTCCCTTGTTGAGGCTCAATATACAAGGGTAGTTCCAGGTATATTTTTAGCATCAGAATATTTAAGGATTATGTGACGAGAGTTGTTTTGATATGACTGAAGTTATGTCAGAGTTATGTCAAAATTAGTTTCCTGAAGTTTATTATCGACCAGCATCTATACCAAATTAGTCTGGTGTCATTTAATTTTGAGACCTATGCTAAGAGAGGCACACTAGTGCTGCAAGAGTCATTTTCCTTCTTGTAATATTAACTATGTGTTTATTCTCATTCTTTGATTTATCTTTAGGTGATTGGAGATACAGACATGCTGCTTTGATGGCAGTATCTGCATCGGGTGAAGGCTGTCATGCACAGATGGAACAAATGCTCGCCAGTATACTAGATGGCATTCTACCTTTCCTTAAAGATCCAGTAAGTTTTGTTTCACATTTGCTGTATTGCATAAAAGTTGACGAAGATTTATGCCATAATTGTCATGAAATGTAGAGCTGCTACTATGTACATGGTATACTGCTTGCTGGTATTCTCGCGTTAATTCTATTCTCGCGGTACTAAGATTTTTGACAAAATATCAACACAGCGCCACCTATAAGTAAACAAAAGTGACCTACTTTCATTCAGCAGTGCTTAGAATAACTTTTTCCGATGTTCCACAAACAAAATGGCGGATAGGCCATGTTTTATGTATCGGCGCTTTTGATTGGACAATTCTAAAGTACCTTGTACCTAGCACTCGTGCATGCCTGATAATTTATTATTCTTGAAGCAGCGTTGAATTTAAACTTGCTCACAATTGTAGTGCATAAAGTGTTTAATAAATTACACAAGAAATTTTGAGATCTGAATGCAGTTTTCAAGTTGTACGGTGCGATATTGAAATATACCGCGAGAATAGAATCTAGAACTTATTTCCAATGTCAAGGTCGTGGTACATGTTTTAAAAATGGCCGAAAAGCAAATTTACTTGTTACGATTAATATTTTTTCTATTATTGAATCATTAAAGGAACAAATGTGCTGAGGAAAAGAAGAAAAAATCAATATTCTCATTATATTTGCCATGTTATGTCTTTATTTCCTTAGTACCGCGAGAATACATGCAAACAGGGTAATATGACTGCCTAAAATTATGATTGAGTTAGTCTTAGCTAGTAATCTATGGACAAGGCTTCCACTGGGCCATAAGTATTGACTGAACGGAGTCTCGTTTAAGGAAGTATAAATCCTTAGGATCAAACTACAGTCGTATATCAACTATTAAACCACCCATGGAACATTCATATCGGGCATAAAGGGAAAATACGAAGGTAACAGTACAATTAACACTAGTCCATAGAATTGTGTTCTTATACCTGAGGTGGTCTAAGTATTCAGGTGGTTTGTAAGCAAGGTTCTACCATCACATTGTTTCTAATTTATTTACGTTTGTTACAGCATCCACGAGTGAGATACGCTGCATGTAATGCTATAGGCCAACTGTCATCTGATTTCGGACCCAACTTTCAGAAGAAATTTCATGCAAAGGTGAGTTTCTTAGTATTTTCTTTAAACACAGGTTGTGCAATTTTCTAGTCTTTTCAGCATTCTTGCATATCTGGCATTCTGACCCAATTCATTAGATTGAGCACCTGGTAATTGCTAAATGGCCATCTTTGCTGTCTTCTTTTAGGTGATATAACCTTAACATGTCTTGGGTATAGAACTAGGTCACCAGATCTTATAATACGGTAACATGACAACTTAGACCTTTTTCACTGTATTATTGTGAACCATAGATTTACTATAAGTCGTTATGTATAGTATAAGATATTATATTTATAGGTTGTACATGAGTTGTTAAGTGTTATGGATGATGAGAGGAATCCACGTGTACAGACTCACGGAGCAGCTGCACTCGTTAACTTTAGTGAGGAATGTCCGAAAGCTATCCTTGTACAGTATATAGATGCCATCATGGGGAAACTAGAACAAGTACTATCCAACAAAATTAAAGAGGTGAGTGTTACGGTGAATAAAAACATGTTTTAGAACTTTATACATTGCTCAAATAGTGACATTATATGGTGCTATTGTGGGGTTGAAAGCTTGTATCCTATACTGTAAACCATGAAACTATAGTATTTTGTGTGATTCAAGTTTGTGGATTGAAGAAATTTGTGAAAGTAAATAGCTGCGAAAATGTTCAGAACAAGTTAAACGTGAAACTTTCTTGTTTTTGAATGAACTCTTAAAATCTTTTTTTTTTCGCTGTGAAATTTACAAGACAGTTGATTAGGCAATAGCTGGGGCCTTATTCACCAACGTTATAAGTCTAAAACACAGACTTAGACTTTAAATTGTCAAATGTTCTATTCGCTCTAATGTTGTTGTAAATGTACCGATTTTGATATAAATCGGTATACATGTTTAGTGGGTAACAACAAATAGTTAGATAAAATTTCACATGGTTATATCTAATTTCAAAGAAATGGCAGTGATTATGAATAATGACACTCCTAAGTCTAAGTCTGAATTTTAGACTTATAACGTTGGTGAATAAGGCCCCAGATCATTGGATATAGGGATCGCTGGATGGAAGGAATTAAACTATATATCATTGCTGTGGGGAAGTTGCCAGTTGGATGAGGGGGATCAAATAAGAATGTGCTGAAGATGAGACCCGTCCACTGTGAAAAACTGTTCTAACATAGGAAAAAGTGACATGCATGAACAATATTTACTCAACCAAACATGTTCTCTTGATTACAGTTGATGGAGAAAGGTACGAAGATGGTTCTAGAACAAATGGTTACAACATTAGCTTCTGTCGCTGATACAGCAGAGGAAAAATTTATTACATATTATGATAGGTAAGACTTTTATGTCAATGAATTATTTATTTACTTTACCCTGACCACGGCAAATTTGAATCCCTACTGGGTCATAGAATTTATACATAAGCTATCTAGCCGGCTTGTTGGTTGGTCGGGGAGGCTAATCATGAGACTACTCTAGGGCCTGTGAAAATGGTCTTCCCATTGAATTGGTCTAACCGTCAAGGTGAAGTGAACAGCTGTTGTGTGGACTAGAAAATTGTGTTCTTAATTCTGAGGTGTTTGTATTACAAGATAATATTCATGTGAGGTTTTAGCGGGTCATATTAAAATATAGTATTGATAGTTTTATCTTGAATGGCGCAATCAATAATAATTATTTTAACAATGTATTTATTATATATTTCACAGATTTATGCCGGTTTTAAAGTATATAGTTCAACATGCGGATACTACCAACTATAAGTTATTACGAGGAAAGACGATAGAATGTATAAGTTTGATTGGTTTAGCTGTAGGTAGGGATAAGGTAAGATTGATTACAATTTATTGCAAAAGGTCTACAAAAAATTATTATTTCACCGCCCACAGTCCTGCTACTTTGGCGCCAAAACTCATCCTACCCAGAATTGTTGATGAATCAGATAAAAAACTTGAGGGCCAAATTAGTATTACTTCTGTAAAAGAGATATATAATGTGTGAAACAATGTTTTCCTACATACCTACCCAACTCTAATTAACTTGGGTCACAGGAGGATAAACAAACAATATTTTCTTTTCGGGCTTATTTGTACAAATGAATAGGAAACAGACCTGTCCTTCAATGTGTATTCTTGTGACTCTACCTACAAATCAACAGTACTAAAGAATGTGAAAAAATCAAAGGATTTTGACTTTGAATTGCAAATACAAAACCACCTAGTTGTATATGATGCATACACAACCCGGGCTACAGAGAGACATGGTCTCTATGACTGTACCTACTCGCTAGATAGTATCTGATACAACTTTCTGGTCAATCAATCAATCAATCGATCAATCAATCAATAGACATGCATATAATGACTTGTATATGATGCATACACAACCCGGGCTACAGAGAGACATGGTCTCTATGACTGTACCTACTCGCTAGATAGTATCTGATACAACTTTCTGGTCAATCAATCAATCAATGAATCAATCAATCAATAGACATGCATATAATGACTTGTATATGATGCATACACAACCCGGGCTACAGAGAGACAAGGTCTCTATGACTGTACCTACTTGCTAGATAGTATCTGATACAACTTTCTGGTCAATCAATCAATCAATCAATCAATCAATCAATCAATAGACATGCATATAATGACTTGTATATGATGCATACACAACCCGGGCTACAGAGAGACAAGGTCTCTATGACTGTACCTACTTGCTAGATAGTATCTGATACAACTTTCTGGTCAATCAATCAATTAATCAATCATTCAATCAATTAATCAATAGACATACATATAATGACTTGTATATGATGCATACATTACCAGGGATACAGAGAGACAATGTTTCTATGACTGTACCTACTTGCTAGATAGTATCTGATACAATTCACTGTACAATGAAAATATGCTCTACCTTTTTTGTGCAAAGTGAACAAGGGAGATATTTGTCACAATGTTGGTCTGGCACTTTGCACTTTTCTATTTAAACAATAGCTGGATTTTAATGAAACATCACATGTGGTACTTAGCCTAGTTGTGAATATTAACAGGGTTATGGCCCTTAGTTGATGACAAAAGTTTTTGTGTCAAAAACCTTTTAAATTTTGACTTGTATTTTGTATTACAGTTTATGCAAGATTGTAGTGATGTTATGTTTTATGTTACAGTTTATGCAAGATTGTAGTGATGTTATGTTCTATGTTACAGTTTATGCAAGATTGTAGTGATGTTATGTTCTATGTTACAGTTTATGCAAGATTGTAGTGATGTTATGTTCTATGTTACAGTTTATGCAAGATTGTAGTGATGTTATGTTCTATGTTACAGTTTATGCAAGATTGTAGTGATGTTATGTTCTATGTTACAGTTTATGCAAGATTGTAGTGATGTTATGTTCTATGTTACAGTTTATGCAAGATTGTAGTGATGTTATGTTCTATGTTACAGTTTATGCAAGATTGTAGTGATGTTATGTTCTATGTTACAGTTTATGCAAGATTGTAGTGATGTTATGCAGTTACTGTTGAAGACACAAACAGATATGACAGATTTAGCCGATGATGATCCACAGGTAAGCAATATTAACATAGTTGGTCTGAATATAGACACGGAAATAGTCGATATTGTTATTCAGAAAATTAAAGAATCAGTTTGTTAACTGTAAGACACCAACCATAGCCTTTATTTGCCAGTCAGCTTTACATTGAATCTTGGTAATCCATATCAACCCAGTATTGGTGTGGTGTGATGTAGTCACATTGATACTGGTTATTTGTGCAAATATTTTTGCATTACATTGTAGAAGAATGGTATATTGTGTTTTTACTTGGCATTGCTAGTGGATTGCACTGTTCAATATTGGTTAGAATTCCTCTACAGTTGTAGACAATTTAGCAGGTCAAAATCTTGTGTTGTATGTACAGTCAAGTAATTAAATCACACAAGCGTTGTAATTCTATTGTTCCAGTAGATAACAAACAAATTGCAGTCAGTTATAAAATCAGTGTTTCATGTTGGTGTTGAAAACTGTAAATCCTTTCCCACTAAACTTAAAAATAATTAACGAGTCAAACTTGAAAAAGATTTTCAAGATTTAATGAGGCCCAACCAATGTTTATGAGCCAGGGGTTCCAAATCGTACCAAAATGAAACGCTGAATTATTCATATATGAAGGAATTACTTATTATTTTATAAGAGAATGAATAAAACACAACAACTGGCTATACTAAGGTTTGCTTTAATAAGTTCCAGGTTTGCCTTTTAACAGGCTTGAAATACCAACATATAAGCATAAAGATATAATTTAGGACAAATATTGGAGTGGAAAATATGTGGCCGCAGAAACAGAAAGACGGGATTTGCTTAAGGCAACCCTGTCGTAACTGTTAAATCCAACCAGCTGAGAGACAGGTGTGATTAACTGTAGTTAATTTTTTGAGGTACTCAAACTAGGTCGAGGTGCCCAAATGCAATATTCCACGCAACACACTGCACTGGTTTGCAACACGCAAACTGTAACGCAAACGCAACATGAGGTGACACCAGCACACAAAGGGCGAACACCTCTACCTGAACGTTTGCAGCATGCAAACTTTTAACGCAATACGCAACATGAGGTGACACCGGCACACCAAGGGCGACAACCTCTAACTACAAATTACATATATATGCATATATCGGACCAGAGACGCAATATTACTGGATGCAACACACAACACACTTGCAGGTACACGCAAAACGCAACATGAGGTGACACCGGCACACAAAGGGCGAACACCTCTACCTGTACAAGTTACATGTCTAACCATATACCGGACCTTAGACGCAATGTTACTGAACGCAACACACAAGACACTTGCAGGTACACGCAAACGCAACATGAGGTGTGACCAATACACAAGGGGCGACAACCTCTATCTGTATCACTCACAGATAACTCTACTTATACACGCAACATGAGGTGCAACCAAAGCACCAAGGGCAATAACCTCGAATTGTATAAAATGTGACACTATCGGACTTGCTTTTAGTTAGCATATTAAAATTTAGCAAACTTGTCTGTAACCACCAATTCACTGCCGTGAATGAAGCTAAAAAATAGCCCCACCAACAGCTGGAAGTTGATCACAAAGAAGTAAAATACTGTGAAATATCGTTGAAGTCAGCACAAAGGCTCTAATAGCTCAGAATATGAAGGAAATATTTGCCTTCTCTCAGCTGGTTGAATTTTTCCGCCACAGAAACTTTAGTTTCCCCCAAAAATTCAACTAAAATTAGAAATCTGACATCCTTAAATTTACTGCTTTTGTCTCGATATAACGTCACTTACGTTTAATTTATTATTATTATTATATTCTTACCTTTATATATAATTATTATTATTTATTATGTACCTATTTTAGCTGTTTATGACCTTTATGAACGATATATCATCTTTACCTACACCGAGATGGCCAACTGACACATGTGTTTAAGGGAAAGGGCATGTCCATGGGCAGGAGATATACGCTTATTATTATTAATGATTTGTATCGCATCCCTTACTATATTTGATTGCATCTCTTAAAACTTGGAAGTGGAGTGTTTAGATGGACCCCATACAGAGTATAAAACATTGTGACGACAATGTCAGAATTGGAGGCATACTAACATAGATGATTACTTTTCTTCATTGAAGAGTAAAACATTGAATTGTCTTTGATATGTATTATAGCAATTAGATTACATCCTCTTGGGGTCATGAGTTGTTCATTTGATACGCCTTGAGTTGTGAAGTCTGTCACTCTCCTAATTCGAACTGCTCTGGCAGGGTAATTCAACACATTTTGTACTATTGACAGTTTAATTAATAGTTAACAACTTTTGATGCCGCTTCCTATTGTAATACAGATATTATCACGACTTTTCTTGACCTCATGGACTGAGTAGAACCTTGTTCAGGCCAGTGTCAGGCAATAACTTACTAACGTTTAACAGACTGCAATATGCCAGCGGTAGTAAAACAAAACTTTTAACAAAACTTTTAACAAAACTTTTAAAGTTGCTCCGAGCCTCCTTAAAAAACTGCGTGGGGCAGAAAATTGGAGGCAATTTCAAACTGATTCATTGACAACGTAGCCCTGTGATGAAATTAGCAAATAATTCATATTTATTTGAGACAGTACTAATGTTTGTAGATCACATGTTTTTGGAAATTTGACATCGGACATGTTATCGCCCGTTTTCTCGGGCATGAAAATGAATTAGGTTGACGGCACCATACCTTTACAGGTATATGTGGTGGGCCTGTATTAACGGAGCATGGGTGGAGCTAGTGCGAGTCCTCCAACACACATAGTGCATGTACGGCTAAAATGATAATCTGCTTCATTGCAATTTGAATATCTGTTGGAACCGATAACAGGAATTAGTCAGATAAATTTTACAGGCTATGACCTAGGCGCTGTGCCACAAGTCCTGGTCAATGTGGGGCCATGATGCAGGAGCATTGGCTTAGAGGAAACTGATTGTCATACCCTCTGCAGACAGCCTTTGGTTGCACTTGTCAAGAGGTCAATTGACACTAATTTTTGTATATTATGTATATGCATCAACTTTTTAATTATACATATATGTTATATTATACAGTCACAGCACATGGTTTTCATAACAATTGTGCATCATACATCTCCCATTCCATTTTTTATTAATTTTATGCTAACAGCATGTCACTGGTTTCAGTACTTTGATTAGTAGCTCGTCACGTTTTGAACAACTGTTCCCATTGGCGGGGCAAACATAGAGAAACACAGCCATCCAGTTAAATAATGCAGCACCTATTATAACAAACAAGGTTTGTATGTTTGACGCGAGATGTTGTCTACACATCTTTACAGTACCCGTACAGTTAACAAAGTTACATATTCACCGCTTACGGTCGCGGAAACTGAAGACTTTTGGCTATTTATAATTTTTATTTATTCCATTATTTATTTAGCTGTGATGCGCCTACGATCGGAAAAGTTGATATAACCAACTGACAACTGGTCAAGAATCATTTTATCACGGACTTGTTTTAGATAAGCATCAACAATCTTCGTTTATGCGACTTCGTATTGTGAGCAGTCTCTTGCTGATGTCATCAATTTATGTGCACTAAGGGGCAATGCTTTTATCACGGCGTTTGACATTTTATTTGGGGCGATTTTGTTCAACGACCGATATTCAACGATGAAAATATGAACGGGGTTGTTTACCAATTTAATGTTTGCATTTTTTACCTAGCCCCCGCCACACAATACGGCCTGAGCTGAGGAAGAACGCCTGATTATCGAGTATGATCATTTCCGCAAAATCTATGGAAATACCTGATTGTGGAGTCTCTCGCTCCGTCACAACAACCTAGCGTTATCTACTTTTGCTTTTTGCGTATTCCACAGTTATTCTAACCAGGATTTAAGTTTGATGGCAATTGATTTTCTTTTACAAATTTTACATGCCGACAGCAATGACTGCTAGAAGGAAGAGGAAGTTACTCGCTTAGACTGGGTTTCGTTTGCTTGAATTAACACTTCTTTCTGACCGTTAAACGCTGATTACTGGAGAACCAGCCACCTTCCCATACCTTCGGGCTTTATCGTGGATCAAGCTAAAAACCCGGCTGTGTATCCGTATCATGGTAAAACAAAAACACCAATTAAATTCGCTAAAAATAAGTGTCGTTATGATTATGCATCATAACGAATATTATTTGCCATTTTCTGTTGCGAGACTAACAACAACAAAAATAGTATTTCCAAATTTTATGAGTCCAATAAGTAAATATTTATGAGTCAGGGACTTGGGATTTACGCTAAAATGAAACACTGAGTTATATATGAATGATGCAGGTATCTGATTATATGCCATTTTCTGTTGTATAGATTTCCTATATGATAGCAGCCTGGGCTAGGATGTGTAAAATACTGGGTAAAGATTTCGAGCAATACTTACCACTTGTAATGGGTCCAGTGTTGAGGGCCGCATCATTAAAACCAGAAGTAGCAGTTTTAGATAGTAAGTTCGCTTTTCTTTGATGGGATGTATGATTAATAGTGTTTTATGCACCGGTATCTACTGATGCAGAAGGCATACAGTGCTTGACCTGTCTGTATGTTCGTACATTCATTCGTCCATCCAATTTATGATGTTTCAGCAATATCACATGACTTATCTGCCCCAATCAATCAATCTTTGGCAAGGCATTGGGTATACTCCACCTATAGAGGATGTAAGTCCACCTTCATAGCCTAGTGGTAGTGTGTCCACTTCTGAATGCTCAAGGTCTCAAGTCGCAGCATACCCAAGTCATAAATATTGATTTGGATAAGTCACACATGCTTGACCCTTAAAATAGTCAGCCAGGTCCGGGTAAATGTTGGTTGACCGAGTGAGACTTAAAGGACATTACTTCAACAAAAAAGAAAAAAGAGAAAATTGAAGCAAATAACCAAATTAACTTGGACTGTCAAGTAAAGAATATTTATTGTTGGTAACATTACAACCTGAAAAGGTATGCTAACCATGTATAATTTATATTATTGATTGACTTTAAACTATAAGATATAAATTGGTGTATATTATAGATGAATTATCTCCCCTTACTACTATATGATGTATATTATTTCAGGCGAAGATTTACCAGATGTTGAGAATGATACAGATTGGCAGTTTGTTACCCTTAGTGATCAGGTAAAGTTCTCATTATAACACTGTGTGAAATTGTATATTAATTATAAAGCTGGACACCTGATAAATTCTGAATGATAATGATTAAGTTAGAGGATACCCATCACAGAATGACTAAATTTTTTGATTGCTGGTTGGATATAAAAACTGGTAGTGAAACCAGACGCATTGTATATTGCTAAATGCACATATCCATTGTTGGTCTGTCTGTCTGTCTGTCAGCCTGTATATTTAAAATTACGTTTACTATACTCACTTAATGCTTTTTGTCCCCGGTAGTACATAAAGCTGCAACAATTTCTCTCCACAATGACATGTCTTTGGCTTCTTTCTGTGCCTCACCCAACGATAAACCTAACTAACGGCTTCTTATTTATACTTTCAGCAAAGTTTTGGTATAAAGACGGCAGGTTTAGAAGAGAAATCTACAGCGTGCCAGATGTTAGTATGTTATGCGAGGGAACTAAAGGAAGGTTTTGCCTCGTATACAGAGGAAGTTGTCAATATAATGGTGCCACTGCTGAAATTCTTCTTCCATGATGGTATCCTTTGAAAAAAAAGCACTCATGATGCTTCATGAATATTTTACCAGAATTTTCCTGTTATACTGTAAAATCATTTCATTTCGATGGGACATAATTTCGTGGTTTGGGTAAAAAAGACCATTTCATAGGGACGTTAATTCATGGGATTGCATTTCAGGTAATAAATACAAGGGCCAAAATTAATGTTCGATAGGATTTGATTTCCCAGTTGAAGGTGAACCACAAAATTCACAAAATTTAATTTCACAGCTTTGGGGTAGGGTATCTGCTTTGAGTGCTCAGAGGTGTCAAGGTAATAATTGTAATGATGCATACACCACTTGGGCTACAGAGAGACAAGGTCTCCATGACTGTACCTACTTGCTAGATAGTATCTGATACAACTCTCTGGTCAATCAATCAATCAATAACATGCATATAATGATTTGTATATGATGCATACACAACCTGGGCTACAGAGAGACAAGGTCTCCATGACTGTAACTACTTGCTAGATAGTATCTGATACAACTCTCTGGTCAATTAATCAATCAATCAATCAATCAATCAATCAATCAATCAATAACATGCATATAATGATTTGTATATGATGCATACACAACCTGGGCTACAGAGAGACACAGTCTCTATGACTGTACCTTCTTGCTAGATAGTATCTGATACAACTCTCTAGTCAATCAATCAACCGATCAATCAATCAATAGACATACATGTAATGTCTTGTATATGATGCATACACCACCAGGGCTACAGAGAGACAAGGTCTCTATGACTGTACCTACTTGCTAGATAGTATCTGATACAACTCTCTAGTCAATCAATCAATCAATCAACCAATCAATCAATCAATCAATCAATCAATAAACAACATGTTATGACTTGTATATGATGCATACACAACCCGGGCTACAGAGAGACAAGGTCTCTATGACTGTACCTACTTGCTAGATAGTATCGGATACAAGTCATACGCTCATATTGACAGTATTGTTAGGTCTGTGACGTCTTTTATATTATTGGTACGAGTATTGAATAACTTCAGTCGTCTATGTAATTATAAATAGTGTTGTATTTTCCTTCACCACCACTGTAGAAGTAAGAATGTCGGCTGCCGAGAGTTTGCCATATTTGATAGAATGTGCACAAATAAGGGGAGAGAAATATGTAGAAGAAATGTGGAAATACATATGTCCGAACCTTCTCAAAGCTATAGAACTTGAACCAGAGGTGACAGTTTTACCAGAGCTGATGGGATCTCTGGCTAAGGTATGTTATGAGATGATGTGTTAAGAATCAACATTATGATGATGTGTTAAGAATCAACATTATGCCAGTTTAGTATTGATAATCAATCAAGAACTCGGTTAACCAAGTTATGATTTTGTTTTGTAATTCAAGCTCACGGTTGCCAAACCTCAACTGAATAGACAGAACTTGAAAACAATTATGACAACCGCTGTAAACTTGATGTTTATTGGTGCAATTATTAGGGCCCTGCAAATTTTTTGCAGGTGCCCTATAGTAATCACCCTGTCTGTCTGTCCGTCCGTCCGTCCGTCCGTCCGTCTGTCCGTCCACATTTTTCATGTTTTTTCTTAATAACTTGCAAACCGTTAAAGGTATCGACTTCAAACTTTAAACATAATGTCACAGCAACAATTCACTATTGTATGCCAAGTTATGTTACTCCAGCTACAATATTGTAAGAATTATGACCCTTTGTAAAATTACAATTTTCCTCATTTTTCATCTTTTTTTCTACATTACTTCAAAACCGTTACAGATATTCAAATGAAACTTGCTGTACATATTGACAGTGACAATACGCACATGTGTAGCAAAGGGCAACAACTCTAGCTTTAATAAATTTTGGCTTGTGCCCCTTTTTCGACTTCAAAACTTTAACATTGGCCATAGTTCAAAAACTTTTCAAGATATTCAAATGAAACTTGCAATACTTATTGACGATGATAACGACAGGACCCTGATCACGACAGTGATGGTTCTAGTTAATTTGGGATTTAATTTCGTGGTTGGGTCATCCATGAAATTAAATCCCTGTGCATATAAATGAGTTTACAGTATAACACATCTAAGCATATGTGTAAATTCTAAGATCAATTTCATTCAAAACATGTTTAAACAAAGAAACAGTATACATTGTTATGCCGGAGCAAAGTAGGCGGAGTTACATCCCTTGTTTAAAAATGTTTCATCAGCCTGTTCAGTTAGGTTTTAAATTATTTACCCAAATTGGCAAAACTGAATAGGTTTCAGTATAATTACTGCAGAAATTGCTTGTCTGAATCAGCAATTACTCGTCCCGGGACCAGAGCTAATTTCGCGAACTGTTACTTTCAACTTTATTCTGAGTTTCTTGCGCGAGTGTTTCAGTATTTTGCACGAGATTTCTTGTTGTATATATTTCAGTGTATAGAGATATTAGGTAAAGGATGTTTATTACCTGAGATGATGCAGCAGTTAATACAGATGTTAGTGAAACAAATGGAACTACATTTTGAGAAACAATCACAGAGACAGGAGAAGAGAAAGGATGAGGATTATGATGAAGTGGCTGAAGAACAATTATTAGAGGAGGTCAGTACTTGTTCTGTTTCCGTGGGTACAGGCTAAGTGTGTGGTATTCCAATGGTCCATTTGTCTGACATTGTTATTTAATGCCCCCATGTTTGATAATGGAATATATTATTTTGCTATAGATTATTGTCAGTCTGTTTGTCTGTCAGGCGGTAGAAAAAAATTAATGCTTCTATTCAATATCTCCTGAATGTTAGACCGGAAATTGGACAAATACCTTGGTTGGCAGTCCCTATAGATTATTATGCTCCCACGGTTGGCAGTCCCTATAGATTATTATGCTCCCACGGTTGGCAGTCCTTATAGATTATTATGCTCCCACCCATCTTTGATTAGTAGGGGATATATTGCTTTGCAGATGTCGGTCCGTCTGTTGGTATACCAAAATGGTTTCAGTGCAAGAGTGCTTTGCCCTAGGATCTTCAAACTTTACATGAAGGTTGTTAACCAGTATTATTTGCGCAGTATAATATGAGTATTAATGGTGTTGTCTTTCTCATACAGGATGATGAAGATGTGTATATATTAACCAAAGTATCCGATTTAATCCATGCCTTATATGGCACGTATAAAGAAGATTTTACACCTCAATTTGAAATTCTTCTTCCGTATGTTGTAAAACTGGTGGTAAGTACTTTATCTATATACTTAACATACACTAGGCTCCGCAAAAAGGATTTTGTACGTGTCAGTCTGATTGGTGACATTAAGTGAATGTTCCTCCTCGTTCTAGTAGCAAAAAAAAAACAGGATTTTTTGTCAGTCCATATAAAAATTTCAAAATTTACAAGTCAAAACTGGAGGTTTGACAGTTTTGGCGGAGCCTGTACACATTTCCTGAAATATTTCAAAATGTGTCAGTCATGAGTCATTACAATCAACAGGAAGTCTCACAGACTGAACCGAAAACAGTCTGTGAATTAAACCCTGTACTTTAATTCATTCTTACTCAAATTATAAATCTTTTTCTTTATCCTTTATATGTAATTACTTGTCCTGGACAATTTGACTAGTGCTAGTTTTGCAGGCTGTAAAAAAATAAATAATTTGGACAAACCTCCATATACAGACAAATTAAGAATGATTCAAGTTGAAAATCAGATCTTGTGCAACAGGACCATGTGTATTTTGTGCATGATTCTATTTATTTAACCATGGAGTTTGACTGTAGTTGTATATGATGCATACACCACCAGGGCTACAGAGAGACATGGTCTCTATGACTGTACCTACTTGCTAGATAGTATCTGATACAACTTTCTGGTCATTCAATCAATCAATCTATCAATCAATCAATCAATCAATCAATAGACATACATGTAATGACTTGTATATGATGCATACACAACCCGGGCTACAGAGAGACATGGTCTCTATGACTGTACCTACTCGCTAGATAGTATCTGATACAACTTTCTGGTCAATCAATCAATTAATCAATCATTCAATCAATCAATCAATAGACATACATGTAATGACTTGATTATGATGCATACATTACCAGGGATACAGAGAGACAATGTTTCTATGACTGTACCTACTTGCTAGATAGTATCTGATACAACTCATGGTCTTGTATGCACTGTTAAAATATAGGTTAAATTTTATGTTTTAAGACTTTAAACTTTGTATTTTAGGGTGCAGAACGACCGTGGCCAGATCGACAGTGGGGTTTATGTATATTTGATGACGTATTAGAACAAGTAGGACCTGTAAGTATATAACCCATAGATGATCAACTAATGTATCGTAGATGGCTCTATGTCAGTGATGGACCTTTTTCGGTGACCTGTTTTTCCTTGTGTCATTTATTTATTATACCATATTTATATAGCCCTTTTTTCGTGTATACACACGTTCAAAAGTGGTGTCATACTCTGTTATGAAGAGTTCTATGATGCCAAAATTGAATGCATATTCAACTCTAACCTTATAGCTGTCCATGCTGTTATCAAAAAGACAAAATTTCAAAATTTGATTCTAAGACCTAAGTGACCCTTTGTCTTTAATATCCTATGGTATTTTTAACAAAAATGTTATGACTTTTTATAGGGTTTCTTAAAAGTACCCTAAAATGACCCCAAATGCAATAATTAAAATGTTCTTGGAGACATTTATTTTCTGTCACCTGCTGATCAAAGTTACATAATCTAAACAAGTTCTGTACACGTTTTAATGTACATAATTACTCAAAAAAGTTAGTAACCGCCTTATGGTGTGCTTTGTATCATTTAGGGTCATTCAAGAAATATTGGCGTAATATGGCGATAATTAAAACATATTGCAAATTAAAATATAACCTTGTCATATATATTTCTGAAAACTACAGAATGTTAACTTTAATATGGCACCAATATTATGGTTTTGCAACCAGAAATAAAAAAGTTATAAGAGGGACTATGTTTTAACTTATTTTTGCACTAAAATCTAAAGGGTTGCCATTTTTGATACAGCCCATCTTCATAAACTGCTTCAGGCACAGCCAAAAAATATTAATTTATATTCTAAATTCATTTATTTCATAGTTAATAGTTTCAACTTTATCACTTTATTTGGGTATCAAATTTTGTTTCTGAAATTTTAATTAATAGACTGAATTTTGGATAATGCTAAAGGTCACTGAAACTGGTCCAATTCATTTTCTGTAACATAATTAAATGGAGAGCATTAAATGATAGATTCCAGTGATTATTTCAAATAATCTGAAGGAATTTAAGTTCAGATCCAAGCACAATAACGTAAAGTTAAAGTAAGGATCAAGCATAAATTCTTTTTCAATATATTCCAACAGTATGAAGGGTTTAGATGTAAGGGTCACTGAAACTGGTCCATCTGCGATATAACATTTTTTGTGCCTCCGTAGCTCAGTGGTTAGTGCGCTTGCTGCCTAATCTGGCAACTTAGGTTCAAATCCAAGTGGAGGCACTCATATGCCATATTTCAGCAGTAAGCTGACTGGCAAATAAAGGCTTTGCTCAGAATTAAAAAAAATATACAATACTTAATGAAAGTATGGTGCATTCTCAAAATTCTGTGATCTTGAAAATTTGTTTGTCAAAAGTTTAAACGAAAATCTACATGAATACCAGGAGATTCAGCTAGTCATAATGAACAATAGATCCGAGAGGAAAATTTGAAAGTTTGATTTTTGCAAAATACACACTTTATTCTAGAAAAAAACTTTAATAAGCAATTTTAATGTAATGAGAGTGTATTGCATATGAATTACTCTGATACTTCAGAATTTCTGCCAATTTAAACAATATTTTTACTTTCTGTGTTTGATATTATTGATATTTTCAATAATGCTGTAAAATTATTATTTTTCCTGGGAGATAAAATTTCGTGGATTTCGTGGTTCACCTAAACCACAAACTTTAATCCCAACAAACATTAATTTTGACCCTGTTTTATTACCTGAAATGCAAAACCCACAAATTCAAGTCCCAACTAAATTGTCTTTTTTACCAAAACCAAGAAATTTCACAACGAAACTTAATGATTTTACAGTATGTCATGCATGTATAAATGTTCTGTATTGTCTGGCCTGTGTATAATATGCACTCGCGATGTTCTGCAGTTACATTGGTACACCATGTACATTGTGTATATATAATATATTGTATTTTAGGGGTCAGTGAAGTACCAGGAGTTTTTCTTACAAAGTTTACTCACGAGTATCTGTGATAAACAGCCTGAAGTACGACAAGCTGCTGTATATGGTATTGGTATTATGGCAATGTTTGGTGGTGACTCGTATGCACATTTATTTCCAGGTAAGCTATATGGAAAACTCTTTGTTTCACTGGGTTTATGACTAATATCTTAAGGTGCATACACACAGTAAGCTTGATGTATAAGTCGAGGATGTACGCTTAGCCACGCGTACGTCATGCCTATACATTTCCCTCATACCACTTGGTAACAACGAAGGTGTACATTTTGAGAAAATGTACGACCGAGGCGTAATTCACCTAACTACAATGAACATCTTGACTTATTGGTCAAGATTTATACATCAAAACTTACTGTGTGTATGCACCTTTAGTTATACTCGGAACACCCTCAATATTTAAGCATGAGTATATTATAAGCTTCTTGCCCAAAATTCATTATTGTCTGTAAGAAAGTTGTCACGGAACTAATGACCAGTATTAACTTACAGTTCTCTCTACCTGGT
Organism: Spisula subtruncata; assembly: GCA_963678985.1. Taxonomy (NCBI): domain Eukaryota; kingdom Metazoa; phylum Mollusca; class Bivalvia; order Venerida; family Mactridae; genus Spisula; species Spisula subtruncata. Next base: position 27,696,236 of record OY787671.1, on the reverse strand, counting down.
AACCCAATATCTGAAGTGAGCACAACCTTTTCATACCTAGCAGTTTGTAAAATTGCTGATCAAGCCAGCCTTGGAGGCACTTGTATCAAACATTTGATAACCCTCAACAAATACATACGACAAACCAATGTGTTCTGAACACTGGGGAATGGTATATTGAAAGCTAACAAAGGGTTGAATACTGTAAAATCACTTAATTTTGATGGGACGAAATTTCATGGTTTTGGAAAAAGTGACCATTTCGATGGGACATTAATTCGTGGATTTTGCATTTCAGGTAATAAATACAAGGGTCAAAAAAATAGTTCAATGGGATTTGATTTCATGGTGAAAAGTGAACCATGAAATTTAACCCCCCACCAAGAAATAATGACTTTACAGTATCCAATTTTAATGACTCAAAATAAATTACTTGTAGATTGTAAGATTGATATTTTCTATTTCAGAAATAGTTCCTAGGTTGGTAGAGGTAATACAGGCACCAGATGCCAGGGAGGTAGAAAATATAAATCCTACAGAAAATGCAATATCTGCAGTAACTAAGATCTGTAAATACCATGGTGATAAAGTGAACTTATCAGAGTTACTTCCCTTGTGGATGTCATGGTTACCTGTGCGAGAAGATGAGGACGAGGCGTGTCATATATACGCTTATCTTTGTGATTTAGTTGAGGGGTAAGTCAATTTATTATTCCTCACATCTTTGATGAAAGGGTACATTGCTTGCTCATGTCTGTCGGTTGGTAGACCAAATGGTTTCCGTTCAATAACTCCAAACACTTTGCCATTAGGTATTCAAAGTTTATATGGAGGATAGCCAGCAACTGTAGATGTTGTTTTTGAGGTAAATGACCTTAACATTTTTGGCTATCAAGATATGCCCTATGCTACCATACATACATGATTGGGCTTTACATGTGCTATGCAATGTGTAGTATAATCGCAGACTTGGTAAGATTGCTACAAAATTCTGCATGTTATTAAACCCCAGCACAACGTATGTTGTTAGGGGTGTATATTCTGTATGTCCGTCCGTCTAACTATAGAATGTAGACACATTCTTGTGGATGCAACACCTACATGTTTTGCAGGATTTCCTTCAAACTTTTACATATGAACAACCTCAACATGTAGATGTGCGTGCAGGAAAGAACTTGCACTGCAATGATATTTGCCATAATTATGGCCCTTTTCTGGCAGGGGGTTTATTAGTCTGCCAAATGGCGACAGCTCTAGTTTTTTGTTAATCTTTGAAAATGATAGAAATATCCTTCTTAAATACTTGCTACAATGATAGAAATATCCTTCTTAAATACTTGCTGCGATCATGGTCAGTTGAATCCAAATAAATTGATTCATTTGAGAGATTGAAAATGTAGTATATATACTTGAATTTGTTTTTAGTATTTCTCCATGAACCATGTTGAATAATATATTTGTTGTTTTCAGTAATAATCCACTGGTATTAGGAGAAAACAATCGTAACCTTCCAATATTGATACAGATTATATCGGAAGCTTTCAGTTACAATGTGTTAGATAAAGATGAAGAGGTGAAGAACAGAGTACTCAATCTGACCCGAGTTATGATGGTAAGTCATGTTTCTATAGCCAAGCGGTTAAGTTTCTCTTACAGTAAATTTGTTCTCAAGTTCGGGCTTGCTGAAAATGTGAAATTTATACACAATTTTTAGAAAATAGTTGCACTAAGGACCTGATCAAGCCTGTTGGTTAAGCGTTTTGGGCTGCTTGGTAACCCCGACAGTGTAAGATGTCTCGGGTTCATACCAGTCATTAAAAAAGGTACTGCCATTCTCCTTGTTGACATTCAACATATAATGTTCATGTTAACTATTGATTCACCTTGTGTTATGACGGTAGGATTTGACTAATGAGACTTATAACAAGATTATGGTCTTACACTTAATTTTCATTAATTCACATTTATTTATATACCCTGGCCTCCACTGATACCAAGGCATAACAGTGATTCAACCTGTCCGCTTGTTCGTCCGTTCATTACAACTTTCAAGTTGATTGACATGGGTTTACTGAATGCAGTCTTGTTTGAAATTAGCTTTGACATCAGTTTAGCTTGGAATGGTCTATAAAATGTTTTTAAATAATTGGGACTAGTCTGCAAAATTAGCTCTTGTCAGGTTGTCAGGGACAAGTAACTGTTGATTTGGACGAGTGACTTTTGCAGGAGGTATGTATAGAGTATCTAGGGAAAATATTAAATTTTAATCATTCTGGCAAGTAATTTCAAATTCTAAATTCAATGAATCTTACATTGATGTTATATATTACACTGCTGGTTTCTAGCGTGAATCTTACACTGACTGTTGTATGTTACAGGAGAACCAGGAAGTAATGCAGGCAAGTTTAAATATTCTAACAGAGGATCAGAAAACAGCATTACAGACAGAACTTTCAAAACCTGTACAACCACCGACACAATGACCGCAGCAACACTTAGTGTGTTAGACATATATACATTCTGTTGTGAACTTGTGAGGCAAGCCCCCCCTGCTTAGAAGCTTTATATACACATAGATGATGTTTGTTCCATGTTCCTTCACCTGGTTGTCATGGTTACTTGCTGTGGTAAACTCCGCTAGCTCAGAATTATATTTCTTGGAAATAAGTCATATAACATCAGCTAGTGGTGAATGGTTCACCTGTGCAAGATGCTCCTATCGCAAACATCGGGGGCTAGTGCAGCATCCGAAACAATTGTGGCAAATCTTTGTGTAAAGGCTTGCAGTGATAGGAGTGTATGTTACGCAGTTATGATGTCTATGTGTAAAGTTGTGTGAAACACTGTTGTATGTTTGATGTGAAACATTGGAAATATTTTCGCTTTTCTGCTGAATAATGTTTGGATGTTTTTTGACTGCGAAATCATGATAAGATAAAAATCTTCATATCTATAATTCAACACTATTAGGAAGGTAACGTTGGTCAGGGAAGTCTTCAATAATTCTAAATACTTTACACCACTGTGCATGCTGTGTACACTGTATAGAACATTTTGTATAACAAGAGACTCCTACTTCACACCTGCAGTCATTGAAATTAACTTTTGAATATTGCCTGCCATTCGGGTGATTAATCCTTCATAAAGCAGGGGTTGACACTAAATATTTTTTGTCACTGGTCCGACAGTAAAGAAGCATTAAATTTGTTAAGAAAACAGCTACTGGTTTTTCATGATTTTCCCGGGCCAGGGGACCAGTGTTAGTGTCGAGCCCTGTAAAGTAACTACTTAATATATGGAAAAAGTTACTTGTCCGGGGGAAAAATAAGCCAAACATTACTCTCCAAGACCTTTGGAGTGCTAATTTATTTCAATGACTGCACTGTGCATACTGTATACACTGTATAGAACATTTTATATAACAAGAGACTCATTGCATGTTCAAAATACCTGGTATGTACAAAACTGATTGTATCTATAATAATGTATAATATAATTGTAATTATTACCCCATATTTGTGACTGTCTGGGCTCGCATCATTATTTGTGAGTTCTTTGCATGAATGTTTGAACTAGTGAATTATTCAGTATAGCTGAAAAAAGTGCAAACATAAGAAATATGCAACAGGTATGAATTTACAAATGTATTAAAGTCGCATGTGTCTAGTCTACGTTCCGTGTGTGTGCTTGTTTTATGATCAAATTAATGTCCAGGTCACCTTGAGAAAAGTTCATGTTTCCTGTTTCTAACCCCTAATTTGTGAACTTTGCTACTTTCAGTGTTACTTAAATCCCTGAAATTAAAGCTAAGTGGGGACCATATTTAGAGTTTCGTTTTTGGGTGTATTTCCTTGCATCCCCCGGATTTCTTTGCAATATTTATGTCGAATTCAATGAACCTTCGCAGAACTGGTCAAAAGCATTTCAGGTAGTAACAACACTTTTCGCTATTGTTTTTGTGGGCAGTATTCAGGGTACCAAATGTTTATATTTGTGCACTTCTTTAAAATTTGCTTTGGTTTAAAAAAAGGATACAATCATGATATTTTTCGTGAATCAAATCTATTTAGGAGATGGCATACACACACTTTATATTTGACCTTATGCATGATGTGTTCGTTAATTAATTTGTTAATTGATTAATTAACTCGCCTGTTAATCTGTATGAGTTCTTTAATTAAGCTTAAAAGTGTGACATGAATTGTTGAAGCATTTGTTGTATTTCGAAATCTCATTGATGAGATACGAGTGTTTGGAGAGGGTCAGAATGTTGTAAATGTGGAATTATTTCGAATTCAGCAGAATCGTGTTTACTGCTGTACAGGCCCCAATCTCTCGAAACATCTCAAGTAGAAATCTCATCTCAAATTGAGATTTTGCGAAAATCAAAGTCTGCATTCGTTTGAGACTAATCTTAAGTTCAAGCTCTATATATTTTGCTGTAATAAATTCAGAACAAGGTTTTCTGTTATGTGATGCCAATTTTTAATCCAGCCTTCCATGGAAATTAACTAAAAGACAAATGTCAATATTTGAGATGAGATTTAACTCAGATTGAGATTTTTTAAGAGATCGGGCCAGAATTTCATTGCCAAGGGTGATAAATGAACTTGTTCCATGTCTTACAGATTAATTATTTTTGTGTAAAATGATTTGTAATTAAATTAACATTCTATTTATATTCCATTTCATATTTTCACACTATGTTACCATGGTAACACATACCTCACATTATTGTCATGGTTACACATATCTATCACATTTTGATATTCCTGTCGAAACCTATATATACAAATGTATACATGTATTTTCAATTTCATTCATCGAAAGTTTCGCGTGATCTAGAAAAATAATCGCAAGCCTATGTTAGTTTGAAATCATATTTGTTAGTGTAGAGTAGAACTTGGCATGTTCCATGCTAATAATGAAGCATCCTTAAACCGTTATGTATTCATAGACAGCACTTGGCTAAGATCTGACTTAATTAATCGCATACCTTATCTCAGGCTCTCCGATATAGTGCGCCCAGGATAATGTGAAAGGTGGGAAAATTTGGTATAGCCCACATTGACTATATCTTTTCTATACTATGAAGTTTAACTGGAACTGTTATCGTTGTTGTTGTTAAAAACACAAGTTATTTTATTTTTCATGAGATGTTGAGTAAGTTATCAATTGTTAGATTGTTATTAATGATAATACAGTTTCAGTAGACAATAAAGGTACCTTAAGACAAAACATCAATAACATTGAAGTACAAGGCAGACAAGATGAAAAATTATATGCTGCTGGCATGTTATTGTTACATCTTTGATTGATAATATTTTCTTACTTTCTATGTTGGCATTATATTTAATGTTGAAGTCAAAATATTGTGATAAAAGATTTCCTACGTAAAACAAGGCAATTTTATCGTTTCTTCTGCTCATAAATTGACGTAAACTTCCTGAATATATATAGCTATCGGTAGTTTCTTCATGCATGTTTTTGTTCATAGTTGACAGAACATGTTATTGTTTAACTTGTGTTCTATAGTACTGTAACTTCACTTTTATTTGTTGGTGTAAGTTTGGGGAGTTCTGGTAAGAAAACAATTTGTCCCTTTGGCACAGCAATGTTGTCGTATTACTACTACATGTCGCTGGCTTAGAATGAGAAGGTTGTTACTACAAAATCAATATTTTGAGAAAACAGGAAAACTGTCTGACAATCAGTCTTTACTTATGGTAAAACAAGCTTTTTCAACTTCAGTTTGGTCAACATGACAAGTTCCAATTTTCATGAAAGTAGGCAGTGAGCCATACTTGATTTTATTACTGAGCTATATTTTACAATTACACTGGCTTTCATGTTTTAAAGTATGTGGGAAAAAATATAATGCTGGGTGGCGTCTAAATTTCAGGACACTCAAAAATGATTCATTGCGGCTATTAATTTTAATCATCTGTTGTCAGTCATTTAGACGCTTAGGTAAAGATACCTAGTTATAGAAGTAAACAAATAAGCTTTTAGTTCAGAGATGAACCTAACTTAGTTCAAGTGAAATTTAAAAAAAACTAGATTTACATATTTTGCGAGCAATAGTGAAAAATGTTCCAAAAGTGTTCGGTTATAGGATGCCAGCCAGTGATTATAATCCTTAATTAGCTACTGAACATTGTGTGATAATTTGTTTTTGTAAAGTTTGAAGATTTAGCATTAAAAAAAGAAGAAATCGGGGCTCAGTGCAAAACTATGGTTAGCTTCCAATATATAATAATTATGTAGTTACTATAGTTTTGTGCCGAGCTCAAGAAATGTTACGTTGTAGATTAGTTAATAAATTTTGTTTTTAGAAATGATTCAAATCCCCCATAAAATTATCCCAGCAAATAAAAGTGATATACAGTATTTATAATTTGTTTGATACCCAAGGCATTAAAGTGCTTAATATGACGTTTTGATGCATGTTATGTTTCACGTCATTTGCTCGTCAGAAATGGCAAACTGGATTGTTTTCGTGTTGATAAACTAACTCTGTGTCATTGTTAAATGCTTGTACATTATCATCTCAATGTGATAATAATACCATATAATATACATTTCTCATAAATGCTATAAAAATGAAAAAAAAACTTACATTAAGACATATATCTATTGTTTGTTGTTTTTTATGCCCTTGCATATACTTCAATGCCAAGCGTAGCCATTATTTTCCAGTCGGCTTTCTGCTGAATATGGCAGGCATATGTTTGCCTCCACCCAGATTTAAATGAATTAGGCTGCATGTGCACTAAGCTTCGGAACAACTGATGCAGGAGGCGGCATATATGAATGAATTTCATGTCCATGCATTCATTCCAGTGAACATGGTAACCAAAACTTTCAAGTTCTCAAAAAAGATGTGAGGAAATTGGACAGGAAAGGAAGCACTCTACCTCACCAGTCAAGCACAAAAAACAGTAACAACACAACTACACGGAGCAATGCCCACACATAACCCAAAGAAACTAACATGCATCTGAAAAGCTTGATAAAAGTCAATAAATTTTCATTGTAATATTTTGCAAATAAATAAGACAAAATAATGGAAATTTTCAGAAATGATGCTTGATCTGCAACATTGAAAATGAATAAAAAATGCTTCAAAGTGTTGACTCCTCATAAGCTCAGCCTCCTCCATATCCCTGGCCTAGAATGACTTTCAAGACTCGTACATGTTGGAAATCTCCATTAATGAATTAGAGGGTGCTCATAAGAATTGAGCATATTTCATGGAAATTGGAACTTGTCATGTTGACCAATCCGTAGTCCAAAAAAAAAAATGGTTTTCTCATAAGTAATGAATTCTTTTCAGGCAATTTTTCTTGTTTTCTCAAAATATTGACTTTTACTTACAACCTTCTCATTCACAATTGGGTCACTGGTGTCCAATGGTCACATCTCAAAGTATTTAGACTTCATCGCAGAGTGGAGAGTTGCATGGAATATGCACCATGGAAGCTATATTTAGTTTCGTTGAACACTGGAAAATATTTGGGAACACAAGCATGATCTACACCGTTAATATTCTGGAACCATCTACGTACTGTAAATTTATATAATTTCAATGGGACACACTTTTGTGGCTGTGGAAAGCATGTCGTGGCGACATACTTTTTGTAATTGAAATGATTTCAGATTTCACTATAATCTATATACTCGAATATAAAAACAGTTTAGCAACAACACTAAAACTTAAAAAAATTTAAATGCGTCCGACGAGATTTAATATGAGGTTATGTACTGGTCGCATAAATTGTTCATATTTGAGGTTTCAAACGTATTGAGTGCTAATCATTTAATAAAAAAACGGGGGGAAAGTGAAATCTGTTATTGCTATGTTCATTTTCAAAGTTAATTTGTGGCAAGTATTCTATGACAATCTTTGTATATCGATGAAAAATTATCGATAATAACATCAACCATCGGAGGCGGCTCTGTGGCTTTGCTGTATAGACATGTACATTGATTTAACTAGAGCACTATACAGCGGTATGTTTTCTTTGGAGCTTTTAATTGCCAGACATGTTCACGACAGTGGCTTAACTAAAGTTAAGTGCTTTTTATCGAACTTGCCTTTAATGGAAACATAACACATAGGGACTTGTCAACCACATCAAATGAATACATTTGCCTCCGTAGCTCAGTGGTTAATGCGCTTGCCGTCTAATCTGGCGACCCGGGTTCAAATCCGGGTGGAGGTACGTATATATGCCTGTCATGTTTCAGTAGAAATAAAGCAAATAAAGGCTATGCTCGGCATTACGGAGTGAGCATATATTTTTTTTAAAAAAAAGAGAAAAAAAGAAGAAAAAAATGAATACATTTGCTTGTAGATGATTTCTTGTCGCGCGCCACCTTCATGTTCGAAACCAAGGTCATATAATTCCGTGCTATTGGCCACTCTTGGCTCTTCAGCATGTTCAGAAAACTGTCTCAAGCATGCATTGTCTCCAAACAGACCAAAGCAAAAATATGAAACTCGGCATAATGTTTTGTGTTACTAGGTAATGAATTGAGAATATGTTGAGTTGATATTTAGCTCAAATTGAGATATTATGTAATATTGGGTAAGATTCCTTTGCTATTGTTATGGTAAATAAATTTCAGGAAAACTGATGGCATCCAATTTGTTATCGTGAATATAAATTTACAATCTGTATATTTTTAACAAAAATAGGCTTGATATGAAACGGTGCATTATGCCCTCCTGTACACTTACTAGCCTAAACATATGTCTTCAAAACATCCGTAGACTACTAGTCTATACAAAATGCACCATACATGCTATATTGGTTTCCTGACGGTTCTAAGAAACTCTCATACACCAAGTCCCTGTGGTGTTGATGGTGTTATATCGTGTTATGTGGTGATTATAATCACGTGGATCGCGGGAAATCAACTTTGATGTTGTCATTGAATTGTTTACAATACATTAACATCATGGTGCCGTATTTATTACCACATCCAGTGACAAATAACGTCTGTTCTGACAGCTCGTAGAGAATCCGTGGTCACCAGATTGACGTAGTGTCTCTGTGAAGTGTTTGCTTTATCACTTCTAACGCGGTACTGTATAGATTGGCTGCTGTCGCGGTTGTAATTAGCATACGCAGTTTAGGCAATTTAGAAAAGTTCTGGCAAATTTGCAGACATATAAATTATAAGATTGCGTTACTCAGACAATTGAAGTTGGGACAATATCAAATAAATACACAGATATAGTATTGTTATGGTATATTCCGCATACTAATGCTCAGTGTTTTATAAGACATGGAGGACGAAAAGAAATTGGAAACGGCAGAGGAATGTGACAAGAGATTTAAACATGTGCTTCCAGGTAATGCTTTGTATTCTTTTATTATCGAAAAATAAACAGTATGTAATGTTATTGTATTATTACTTTGCTACTATATTTCTATGGTATTTTCCACAGCCTGTTCAGTCAGTATGGGCCGTTGTCAGTTGGCCTAACCGGTTTTCTTTGAATCTTTTATCATTTAGCTCTAACTTGTTTAAAGCTTGCCATTAACCAACATAAACAATCTGTTTTCTGGATCAACATTAAATAAGTATTATTATAGTTTCTATTGTTTCGTCTCTATTATACTCATTTATTATTTATTGTGTGGTATCAATAACTGCGTGAGATAATTGTGAGTCGCGACATTTTGCCATTAACCAACATAAACAATTATCTATCTGGATCACCATCAAATAGTTTTTTTCACATCGTGAAATATATGTTATCAATCGGCATACTATTATTGGAACGACCAATTTACATAAATTTAAATTCATAAAATTGGATGCAAATAAGCAGAATTCACAAGTTCTTGTAGTTTTTTCTACAAAACAAACAACAACAAAAAATGAAAACAACATTAGTCTGGGAAACATCGCATTCACGTACGGATTGTCAGGCGCCATAAAGCATTTTTGTGCAACCTTGGGTGTGCTTCATTGAACGTTTCATATTCAGTGCTCAAATACTGTCTTGAGTGGGTTGCTGTTATTTTTGGCATTTTGAAGGGACACTTTCTCCTGATTATACACCGACATGCCCACTGACTCCATTCAAAAAGTGTACATTATTTCATTAGCGGACACTTTTGTTAGACATTTACTCAGAGAATGATTGGTCAATTTAAGCTTCAAACTATTTCAGAATTGCATAAATACATGTACATGCACAGTTATTTAAAATCACAGCTGATTGCCTAAAGACAAATAATTGTAAAGATACACAACACGGATTAACATGACTGTGCTACTGTGAACTGATCAAATTTGCAGTATAAAAGTTTAATTAGTATGGGTAAAACCTAATAAAAAAAAACAAAGCAATTGAACGTTAATTTTAATTAGTGTCTTGGTTGAACTAAATACTAAAACCAAATAATCACAAGTTATCTACACCCAATCACTTATAGAGCATTTGCTAATCCTTATTGCTGTTCAAAAGGTTAGGAGCAAAATCGAGCAACATTAAAAATGATTTTACATTATTATTTATCAATAGAATTATCATTTTGTCAAAGTATACGTCAGATAAAGTACGAGGTTTGATCAAAAGTGTCCTCGTACAAGGGTTATAATATAGTTTTGTAAGGACTAACAACAAATTATCATCGGCTTCGCCTCGGACTATTTCTTGTCTGTCCTTACAAAACTCTACTATAACGCTTCTAAGAGGACACCTTTGATAAAAAAAATTAGTACTATATTTATTACATATATACTCGTATGCATGTATTCAGTGAATATTTTTACTAAGCGATGGTAAAATTCAGTATAAAAGTTATCCAAATGCCGGTTGATCTCCCATCCGAGCTTTTTTGTCTGATATTGTAGAGATTGACTGTTGTTTTACAGGGGAACACGTCTACGAAGACATTTTATTCTTTGGTTATACACCACCGGACATACTGGACGCTGTGAAAGAGTTTGAAATTCGTGATGATGACGTGTATATAGCAACCTATCCTAAAGCAGGTTTGTAGCCAGTCCCTTTTCTTTTTTAATTGCAACAAATTCGTGTTTGACAGCTTTCATACACGGTACACTATCCAAGATGTTGGTAGGCGAAATAACTTGATCATATTTGATAACGATATAATACGAGAAAGGTAAGAGTATCAATTCGTATGTCCTTAGTTTATTGATAACCCATTTTGAATTAAGGGACACCATTTTTAAGGACTCTGTATACAATCTTTGATCCTCTCCGCGTTCATGCCATGCAACACGCGTTTTATACGCATGAATACAATTCATAATTCCAAATAGCTTTTCTTACAAACTGCCATGGTCGAGGACATTCTCGATAGCATTACTGTCTATGCTGTGGATTTTGATACTAGTATTTATGAGGATAGCATACTGTGTATTTTATCCAGCTAGACTCTGCCGACGATTCTTCCATTCGACAATGTTTCACCCAATGATCTGTACATCAATATGATTTCTAACTCTGATGTTGTTGACGGTACTTTATTGTAAACCATACCAATCCAAAGTCATTTCAACGTGGATTCAATACAGGCTACAACTACAAGTATTATGTATACAAACAATCAGCTCTCAATGTGTGTTATTTCTATTTATTAGCTTTTTTATCAAGGGTTGAGAAAATCAATGACGTAAGCAGGCGGCTAATGGAACTTCGATGTAAATCTTCTATGTTCCCTACAAGCGGATTTAATAAAATTCCAATCAAAACATGTGATAGGCCGTTATCTGGAATTCTGCCGCTTCCGGTTCGTATTTTATTAGGAATCATTCTGAGCACTGCTTGCTCGAGAATTTACTGATTCTCGTGATTGGGTTAAAAATACAAGAAGTAAGCTATAGCCATTTACGAATTTGGATACTGTATTGTATTGCATGTACTATCCAAATTGCTTTTTGGTTGTTTATAGTAATAACCAAATGACCCTAAGAACGCAGTTTGATTGGAACATTATTCTGACTCTAACTGGTCTAACCAGACGTGGCAATGTCTTATTAGTTATTACACAGACCGTTGGTGATTATGGCCAAGCAACGTAGCTGTAATCGGTCACATTATCCTGAACACTGGACCAACCAGTCCTGTAAATAACTACCGATGTCACATAGGTCATCAATGCTTGGGCAATGGCCGAAACTATACTGAGCTACGATTTTGTTATTATATAGTGTGCACATGCGAACGAACCTACAACCGCATTGTCACTAAGCACATGGTCACCAAGACCGGTCTATATCTGTGTCAAGAAAGTTTAGAATTGCTGATCACATCTAGGATATTTGAACTGTTTCAGGAACCACGTGGCTACAGGAGATCGCTTGGCTTATTATGAATGATGGCAACTTTGAGGAAGCATCCCGAACACAGGTCTACTTCCGGTCACCGTTTCTAGAGTTCAAGGACACGGTTCTGAATGAAGTTGGCCTTGACCTTGCCAATCCCATGAAGTCTCCACGTGTCATAAAAAGTCACTTGCCAGTCAAACTGATGCCGCGACAGATACACCAAAAGCCTTGCAAGGTTCGTTTGTTTTCGCAAATGAAGTAATGTGTGGGTTTGGAATGATCGCGAGTCTAAATTTCTTCTCAGAGTTGTTCTAAGTCATGGTATGGACAACCGCCTTCCTAAATTTAGGATACATTTTAAGATACATGAAGAATTGAGATATCAAACGTAACTGTAAAACAACTTTTCGGCCTTATTTTAATCACTACGTATCTAAAACCAGCAATTAATTAGAAATTGCAAACAACACGGAAGTCGCTCACCTGGTTTCCAGGTTGTCAATGTTTATGGTGCCATGGCAACCACAAGTGTTATTCGAATAAAAAAACAAATAGATGTGCATAATCTCCTTATTGGACCAAGTTTCAAAACCTAGCTTGATAACTGTTATGGCAATATCCAAATTTTCTTGACGGACGGGCTGGCGAACGGCAAACATAACTATAGTCCCATTGAAAACCGGTATATTTATTTATTTCAAGTCTCATCCATTTACATGTATACAGCTTATAAAATCATATATACATACATACAATTAACATGTATATGGCCATTCTATAATAGCATTATAAGAGACTATCAACAGTTTACTACAATACTATACACAATATCACAGATTGTATACAATTAATTCAATTTCAGATTTCCATTGCTTATCTTCTATTGAACTCTGTCATCAATGACAATCCGCACTTTCCCCACGAATCACAAGAGTTATTTCATATACCTTCTTTTAGATCAGTTGTCAACATTATTTATCCCAAAGATCAGTATATAAGCAATGTAGGGTCCTAATAAAAATAATTGTTGTTGTTTTCAGATATTGGTATTGTTTAGGAATCCTAAAGACCTGTGTGTATCCTACTACCATTTCTATAGGTCCAGTTCATCATTTGGAAAGTTTACGGGTACATGGGAAGATTTTTATCAAATGTTTATGGATGGCCATGGTAAGTGTGTTGTTACGTACAGACAGTGTGCCAGTTATTACTGGTATGTTCATGTTTCTTTCGGAAATTAAGATGTCGTTCGTTAACTTGTGGATGTTTGTACAAGTAGCGATGACAATAACCACCGTAAATTAATGACACTGTTTCATGTCTATTATCATTGACACGTTCTCTACTTGTAGTGGTCGTGTTCACCACATGAAGACCAACAATTTCCTAGAGTCACGCTACTTTGTGTTAATTCATACCATCGTTATATATGCCGAGAGTGATGTAGATTCTAGACAAAGTTGTTTTACATAATTTACATAATTTGCATTCCATATAAAATGAACAATTTTTTATTTATTTGCCTTTTATCCAAAAGGATAAAACACTAAACATTACTTCTATTTACTGAAAATGCCGTTTGTTAATGAAACGCTGTCCGACGTGAAAAACGTTAGATTTTGGCGTAACGTCTGACCTATCAGCTACATGTACGCGTACTATGAAGACAAAAAGGTCATTTTGAGGTGGCGTCAGTCATTTATTTGTTATGTTTGAAATACCGAGGTAGATGTCGGGCTAGGTTGTATTGATTCCGAGTTGTTCAGTTGAATTTTATTTGTATATTTCTATGTGTCCCTTTCACTGTGATTTTACCGAGGTAAACCCTCAGTATTTTAATTTCATACTGACGTTTCAATGCCCTAAGATTTTACTCATGTATTTTTTTCCACAACGTATTTATCCGAGCAAGAAATAATTAAGTGCCAGTAAATCTCAACCAAAAGTTTCAATTATGTTTAATTATTTTGTATGTCATTCGTGTTCTATTTCTTCGATGTCTAATCTCATCATGAGGCTCACGTGTGTTGCCTATTTAAATAAAGTCTCTATTATAATAATAATAATAATAATAATAATAATAATAATAATAATAATAATAATAATATGTTATTACATTTTTGAAATATAGTTGATCATGGATCGTGGTTTGAGTACACACGTAGTTGGTGGCAGATCAGGAACCAAGACAACATACATTTACTGTATTACGAGAATATGAAACAAGATTTGAAGCAAGAAGTTGAGAAGATGTGTGAGTTTCTAGGGAAACCGTTACCAGGGGCAACCATTGATCAGATCGTGAAACATTGTCAGTTTGATAGTATGAGGAAGAATCCAATGACCAATCATCATGATGTATATTCTATCAATAGTTCCGTATCACCATTGCTAAGAAAAGGTTTGTCATGTTTTGTCTTATTTAAGAATAACTCGGCGACCTAGGTAGAGCACTTAGTATATACACTTAAACGAATTTCTAATTGGCCACCCTAAAAAATATTATATCATCTGATAAATTATATCAATAAATCTTAGGCTGTGTTATTTGTTCATTCCACGTACTTACTTATCTAATTCTGGAAAGAAATGGCGTATTTATATACAAAATCATCCATGCGTAACGGTTGGTGCGAAATTGCTTTTTTGCACGTTGGCCTCGTGCACAGCTTGGAATAGTATCGTATTTGGTATAAATTTGTTCCCTGTAGATCGACTTTTCTTTAAACACTATAATTTGTGAAAATGAGCCATGTGGAACGCGCTCATGACGTCAGATGCATGCATACATTGAACGAATTTCTGACTTGCCACGTGTTTTTATAAATTAGTTTTTAAAAAAATGCTTTTAGAAAAATATAAATAATCGAAACCCCGATACTGTCCAATTTTATTGATAGAAAATATGTTTCTCGCAGTAATTCGAGCTAAACCCCACGTTATTAAAAATATCGCTTTTTACAAAAAGACGTTTTGATGACATGTCTGAATTTTGGTGCTGGTACTCGTCATTCTAACGGCCTCGGCGCGCCCCGTATTACGTATTCTCGACAGTATTAATACCTTTCATTAAGCCAATCGACAGAGAATACATTTTGACTGATTTCAAGAATCTAACATGTCGGGCACGTGAACCACGTGCATGTAAGCCATTTTGCACTTACTGTTCTGCATGGATGATTTTATACATGCATGCGTAATTTATTTCTTAAAATCGATATATAAGTGCATGGAATGAAAATAACCACAATTTAAGAAATATTGACTGAATATATCGCATAATATAATATTTCATTTGGTGGCCAATTAGAAATTCGTTTAAGTGTATATAAGACGGTCAGTCACGTTGGAGATCTTTGTTTGATTCATGTGCTTGGCGAGCGTAAGGAGTCGGTTATCATGGCCGTCATACACATTAATATTGGTATGGTATATATGTGCTCTTTTACAGCAGGAAGTTCGGCTTTTAATTATTGCGTTGGGTTGGTGTGTGGGCTTTGCTCCCTGTAGTCGTTCTGTGGCTATTTTCTGTGCTCAGCTGGCTAAGTTGAGTGCTGCCTTCCGCCAATTTCCTCATATCTTTTTGATGGTCGAGGCTCCACTACTGTCTGATCCCTTCGACAGGTTGTGTAATGTCCAAAGTTAAATTACATTAAATGTACGATGAACGTTTTTGATTTTAGAAGTCATTTTAAAGTCCAGGTCAAGCACACACTGGGCTGTGAGTGACCTAATTAGTGTATTATGCTTATAATATATTGCCAAGTTGTACAATTGACATAATGCCCTTTGGCAATCAATACCCTTTAAATCAATTTTAACAGTAAATTATTATCACATGGTCCAATGGATTAACTTCGCCAAGCAGCCTTCGTCAAACAACCAGGAGGAGCGATCTATGCTCAGGTGTAATGTCAATTGGAGGATGTGTTGTAGATGACTAGCAAGTGTTGCACTGCATGTATCATTTATTGTAACATTGCGTATGTTTATTACAGGTATGGTGGGGGACTGGAAGAACCATTTTACTGTAACATTGTACATATATATTACAGGTATGGTGGGGGACTGGAAGAACCATTTTACTGTAACATTATACGTGTTTATTGCAGGTATGGTGGGGGACTGGAAGAACCATTTTACTGTAACATTATACGTGTTTATTGCAGGTATGGTGGGGGACTGGAAGAACCATTTTACTGTAACATTATACGTGTTTATTGCAGGTATGGTGGGGGACTAGAAGAACCATTTTACTGTAACATTATACGTGTTTATTACAGGTATGGTGGGGGACTGGAAGAACCTTTTTACTGTAACATTATACGTGTTTATTGCAGGTATGGTAGGGGATTGGAAGAACCATTTTACTGTAACATTATACGTGTTTATTACAGGTATGGTGGGGGACTGGAAGAACCATTTTACTGTAACATTATACACGTTTATTACAGGTATGGTGGGGGACTGGAAGGACCATTTTACTGTAACATTGTACATATATATTACAGGTATGGTGGGGGACTGGAAGAACCATTTTACTGTAACATTATACGTGTTTATTGCAGGTATGGTGGAGGACTGGAAGAACCATTTTACTGTAACATTATACGTGTTTATTGCAGGTGTGGTGGGGGACTGGAAGAACCATTTTACTGTAACATTATACGTGTTTATTGCAGGTATGGTGGGGGACTGGAAGAACCATTTTACTGTAACATTATGCGCGTTTATTGCAGGTATGGTGGGGGACTAGAAGAACCATTTTACTGTAACATTATATGTGTTTATTGCAGGTATGGTGGGGGACTGGAAGAACCATTTTACTGTAACATTGTACGTGTTTGTTACAGGTATGGTAGGGGATTGGAAGAACCATTTTACTGTAACACAGAATGAAGCATTTGATAAACTCTACAATGATATACTGGGTCCATTTAACATCCCATTCACATATACAGGACAAGGCTAAAGACTGGCTTACAGTAACACCTAAATACAACCACAAGTTGCCCGTTATAGAGTGTGATTAGAGCCATGAATATTGTTTTTTATGTGTAGTGTCAGTTGTTCTGCTGTTTGTAATAATAGAATAAAAGTCATGTGTTGTATGTTTGCATCATTTGTTTCTATTTTCAAGATTATTCTGTTGGGTTTTATACAGATTTTTCAGTCATTTCTGTCATAAATGGCTGTGTTGCCCCACCATCTGCTGAGTGTTAGGAGTGAAAAACTTGGATGGGTCCTTGTTGAAGTTAGTGAGAAGCAGTAGATACTGCATATTCCTACCATACAACTGGTGCCTTATTCACTAACGTTAGTTTAAAACATAGACTTAGAATTTACATCGTCAAATGTTCTATTCGCTCTCATGTTGTTCTAAATGTACCGATTTTGATATTAATTGGTATACATGTTCAGTGGGTAACAACCAATAGTCCATAAAATTTCACATGGTTAAATCTAATTTCGAAGAAATGGCAGTGATTATGAATAATGACAATTTAAAGTCTAAGTCTGAGTTTTAGAGTTACAACGTTGGTGAATAAGGCCCCTGGTTTCTATAAACCTACCACTTGGGTGTTATAATGTATGATTAAAGCAAGACAATGTATTTGTTTTATCAATGTTTTATTTCAAATATTTTGACAATATGACATTGATATCAGCACAATATAAAATATAATACAGCAGTATGTGACTCTGGTGTCCGTTGCCTAAGCAAAGTGCTACCGAATGCCTTTATTTAGTTACCTCCAGTTCAATTAAATATAGAAAGCATGGATGACCTCCTGTGGAAAGCGCTATGTAGAGCCCCGCTTAGGCAAAGGTACACCAGTTCATACAATGGATTTAATTAATGCAGCTGAATAGATGATATCCGGAACTTTGTGCAAGGAGGCTTTTCCCTTGATTTATGTGTAGGTACAAACAAATTTCGCCTAGTTAGACTGGTTTTGTACTCATATGCAAACACAACTGACCACTACTCTATTGTCCAGATATGTATATTCAAGTGACACAAGGATTATAATGATAACTATCAGATTGTACCTACTTATTAGTGGAGATCATGAGTAGGTCTATTGATGATATTTATGCTGAAAATTACAAAATATCCATGTATTCATGAAGTAAAAGATGAAACATAGGAGTTATTGCCTAACAATGCTTAAATCAAAGGGCAATAACTCTAGCAACAGACAAGTAAGGTATACATATCGTATACATATGTGCCCTGCACATCATGGTGAACAATTGCACAACGTTATTTGGGACTCCACTCAGGGATGGAAGAATGATTGAATGGATACAAATGCTGACAGACATAAGGCATACAAACAAGGCTGCTGGAAACAGTATTTTTACAGCTACTCTAGAATATTTGATGGCATCTTACCAGAATCACAGTCAATACTAAATTATTATGTAATTTACAAGCACACACCAAAACCACTGTCACACAATGTGACATTCACACAACAGATTCACTAACAATCGCACTTTATAAAACTTTGAGATCCGACATAATGTATTCATTATTCATGATTGATTTATGAGTTTAACACCGTTTCTAAACAACAAATTTTCAGTTTTACATGGTGGTTGATTTCACCTCACCTGCTTTCCTGGACTAAATCTCAACCAGCACTAACTTACCCTTCCACAAGGAAACAGTAACTTCTCCACATGTTGAGAAAATTTGTCATTGTTATAAAAATATTCACGGAAGGGTATGACTTGCCTCGACCTGTACAGATGCAACCCGGGTACTGTTTTATCAAAGCATTTATGGAAATCTTAAACTAATGATCAAATTTTAATTCTTCGTATTAACTTTACAACAGGGAATTTGCTAAATGGAGCTGTAATACTAATCAATATTAATTAATGAACTCCTACAAAAAATATAATTTTATGTCCCCAATGAGCAGTTGTTTAAGAATAATACTGAATTTAGAATTTAAGAAAGTTACGATTTCCGTAAGTATGTTGATTCAACCAGGACAGTTGGAACCAGTTTAGACCCGGATTGTCCTACATGAACACATAGTCAGCTTAATACACACATAGTATATTGATCAAATGATTATGGCCCCGAATTGTTTAAGAACATGATACTTCCACATTTACAGTGAGTGTATCCACTTCCGATGTTCCACACTGACCTTCAGAGGCTGGTTTAAGGTCAAGTTTTAATGAAGGGTCCTTGGATTGTTTCAACATTTGTATGCTAAGTTTATACAAGTCAGAGTCCATGTCCTGATTCGTGTATAGCTGACTTTGATCTAATACCTGAAATACACATAAACAAAGAATGAAAAACTGCAAGAGCTTTTGACACATAAGCAGAAGTCTCCCACGAAGAGCTATAACTGGCAAAATTAATCTGTCAAACCATTTGTGGAAGTACATCAAGGGCATGGTGCAAAACTATAGAGCTACATCAATTTATAGAGGCACATACAATAGTTTTTCACTTAGCCCTTGATATACAACTAGGCTTGGTAAATGAACTATGCAGCAGCATGTAAAGTTTCATTAAAATCCAATCAGTGGCTAAGAAGCACATGCTTGGACAAACTGCATTTGGGAAACATAATTACATGAAATCAGGGGCCTGAAACATAAGACAAGCATTCCGTAGTGAAAGTGGGAAAGTTGTTAACTCAAGGAAAACATTCTATGGCATCATACAGATGCCAGATTGTCTATATAAAGTTAAATTAGATGTTCAATTCAACATACATCAAATTACTTGTAAATTTCCATGACCATTACACATATGGTCCAGTAACTATTTTGTATAATTTTTTATACTAGCCACGAAAACTGAGTTATCTGTACTTTACCTTATCAACTTTACACAGTTGCCGACGAATCTCCAAGTCCCGTCTAGCACACAATGCTCGTCGGAATGGTCCAATATTAGATAACAATTCACGTCTTTCTTTGAGTTTTTGTAGCCCAGAAGAGTGAAACATTGCTACATCATGTAAAAATTCAAACTTAGGTTTCTGTGTAGTGTTTGATTTGTTAGTATTCTTATCAACACTGTCACCAGTAGTCTCTGTTTCTGTTGGCTTAGATTCTACACTGGTGGTAGATCCGTTCTCAACACCTCCAGTAGCTGAAATGAATTATTCTTTTTAAATCTTTAACAACTAATCATGAAGGACAGATATGCTACGGAGGAATTCTAAATAAATATTTATATTACAAATCCATGGGTAAAAGTTCAAAATTTTCAAAATACTGAAAAACTACTTGTCAATATACTGAACTAGATGATTTTCATATAAATTAAATAGTGCAATTTTCTCTAAAAATACTGAATTCAGTATAGGGACTGACAACTTTCACCCATGCAAAACTCTTCCTCACAATTTGTAGCAGTAAAAGAACTTCAGAATAAAATTTGAGTACAACTAGTAACATTTAAACATTAAGTGCTTTGAAAGCACAGTTCCCAGTTTATGGAAATAATTATTCTGAATACAGTTCTGAGCTTCTATAACCATTATAAAGGCCTATCTAGGAGACACACCATTTGTGCCAAAAAGACTTCTAGTGTTCCTGTGTGATATTAGCTAGGGTCATGTCCTCTATATGTAGAGAAATTGTCAAAAATGTTCAGACCTAAAATTCCTGATTTTTTAAAGAACTAGGCTCAGTGTCAAGTATTTTGTTTGAAGTTTCATTAAAATGTGAACAATGGTTAAGAAAAACGAACAAAGATTGTTACATGCCTCCGAAACTGGACAAGCATATATTTAGTAATGTTTCAACCTAACTAACCTGTCTCATCATCTTGATGCCTCTGACAAACATCCAGTATTTCCTTATATAATGTATCGCCGGCATATTGTCGTGATATACCCATCTGTGCAAATAGTGCACCGGGTTTAAACCTCTTCAACGCTGCACCTGTCACTAACTTGGGACGGTCATCTTTCACCATACTAGACCAATCTATCTCTAACGCATCAACAGCAGCTGAAATATACATTATTATGTGTATAGTGCATAAGTGATTAAGCGTGCTTCACAGAAATCTTCGCATATTTCATCGATGACAAATTTTCGCGAACCTTTCAGCTAGTGAAAATTACAGCCTTTTCAACACATGAAAACATCCACTTATACAGTAACCCTAACTGTGTTAAATGTTTCTCTACACAAAATCAAGCAGCAATGTCATTGTTCCTTAGGCTAAAACAATGAATTACTTAAAGAGACGTTCCCAATAACTTTGATCGTTTAAATCGATTCAGGAATATTATACATTAAATGAGAATCATTATTGCTTATAAACTCCTCAAATCTTCAACAAAAAACTCCCACCAATTACCGAGAAAAAATGAAAATATATTTCCATAACAAGCCACAATAGTCACAAGTTGTTTCCCTTTGACCACATAATAATAAATCGCTGGAAGCGATAAATTATTATTGGTCATTTGACCATATTTTTTACATTAAAGAGACATATTTGTGCACACTTTCTTCTGACAAATTATAATTGATAGTGCTTTGTACATTTAGCTCATTAAATGTGATAGTAGAGAAAAATATGCTAGTTATAGGGAATGCCTCTTTAAGTGTTGTCACTGCAAAATGAATCCTGAGTAGGTCTTATTTTTTTGTAAAGAGCACGTTTTGTGGCATTGTTGGTGTTTAAAAATTGAATAAATTAATTTCCAAAATCCACTTTTTAGGAAATCTTGCATACGGAGTACCGAAAGATTATTTTTACTGTGTATGATGATCCTGCATCCAAAGTATGGTGTAAATTGCCCATAAATGTTGCATACCAAAAAAGGGGGTGTCAATCTTACTGTTAGTATAGTAAATTATTCTCTTCCACTTAAATTCTCCCAAGAACATTTTTGTGTTATATTCAAGAGTTAAATAAAAGAGATTAATGTCGATTTAAAAAAGGCATGGGAAAATCCGACAGGGAAGGTAGCAATCAACCTAACCAGCTGAGCACAGAAATCAGAAACACCACGACACAACAACACTGAGCAATGCCCACAGAAACCCATGTCAAAATGGCGACTAAATGAGGTACAACAACCCCCGGGCGTGACCTAGTTTAAAACACTAAGGACAGTGACCTAACGCTATGCGACCCAAAGAGGCACAACTACGACTTAACCAAGTTAAAATAATGAGCAAGGTAGGAAGGGATGGGAAATAAGAGTACATATTCCTAGCAACTACACAGAGCAATGATTTAATAGTCAGACATTTTATAGAGTGTACCGACATGTATGTTTTTGTGTAACTTACCTGTCTTCACATGTTCCACCAGACTTCCTTCATCAGATGAGATAGATTCCAACTCTCCAGTCTCTGAAGATAACAATAGGACATAAGAGAACAACCAGCAAAAAATGAAATGTTTGATAGTTCTTTTTTTTTTTGTCCATTCAATTTTATTCATTTATAAATACATTTACATTTATGCCATACATTATAAACATATTAACAAATAGTATAAAAATAAACAAATTTATAAAGTATTTTTCGAGAGAGAGAGAGAGAGAGAGAGGGGGAGAGAAAGAGAGAGAGGGGGGGGAGAAAGAGAGAGACATAAAAGTAGAATGTATAGATACTTTTTGCACCATCTCTTCAATAAAACATATTTGTGTAATCTTAATTTAATAATATTATAAAATCACTCCATTTGTTCTCAAAAATTTCACTTTGATTTTTTATTTCTGATATTGTTTTCTCTATTTTTATTCTGTGTAGCAGGTATTCTTTAAAAGGTTCTATTGTAGGACTAGTTAGTGTGCATTTTGATTTGAAAATGAAATATTTTGTAAGAAGTATTATGTAATTTATTAGACAGCTTTTTGTGGATCATTACTTTGCACTGTACATAACGATATATCAAAATAGTTAAAAGTATTAATAGATGGAACATATACTTTTAAAAAAATTATAAATATTTCCCCAAAAGGCTTTTATGACATGACATTCCCAGAACATATGTATGTTGCTATCTGGAAACATAGAACAGAAATCACATAGGGTAGACGGAACTAGTTTGCACTTTAGTAAATACGAGTTGTTTGAGATAGTTCTCATTAAGTATTGTATTGGAATTCTCGGAGTTTTGTGTCAACAGTACATAATAAAGGAGTTAAAAAGATATTCTCCCATTTCATGTTATCGTGTCCTATTTCATAATTCCATTTATGAATTTGCTTAATTGGATTATTTTGTTTGGTTTCAATCAAAATGTTATATGCAATTTTATTGATTTTTCTTTTAATTTTATCGATTAGGTACTCTGGTGGATTATATGACATAGGTTCTGTAGATAAAGTTTGTTTCCATTCTGCTGGTATGTTTGGTACGAGACTATGGTATTTAGTAAAATCACCAATTTGTATATCGTACAGTTGTATCAAATCTTCGAAACTATAGAAGTTTGAAGATCTGTAATCATAAATGTGCTCTATAAAGAGTATCCCTTTGTCATACCAATCTTCAAAGAAGAACGTGGTATTTCTATCTAGTTTAATTGAGCTATTATTCCAAATGATTTGATTTGATATTTGTTTGTGTTCTGATTTAAAATTTATCTTACTCCATGATAACATTATGTCTTTGAGGAATTTTGATTTTATATTTAACAATTTTACATCTTTTTCTGTCATGTTGCATTTAAAAAATAATTTTCCACCATAAATGGCTATAAATGTTTGATAGTTCTGTAAAATCATTTAATTTCGGTGGGACGAAATTTGAGGTTTGGGAAAAAATCCTTTTCGATGGGACGTTAATTCATGGATTTGGCATTTCAGGAAATAAATGCAAGTGTCAAAATTATTGTTCAACAGATTTGATTTTGTGATTGAGGTGAATCACGAAATCCACCCAAGTTAATCCCCCGCAAAAATTAATGATCTTACAGTTTAATATTATAACACGTTTACAGGGTCCTACTGAGGTATAATGTCAAATCGTAAACGTAAGACGCAAGTCTGTTTCAGCTATCATTAGCAGACATTTCTACACCAAAACTTTTAAACATTGTTCTTTGGATAAAAATTAAGCATATGAAATTTCAAATGACTATAATTGTTTAACTTTTTCATCGAATAACCTCCATATTCTACTGTCTCCATTAAAATTACTGAAGGCAAACAATAAACATGGAAGCCACCTACCTTCTCCATCAGCTGTTTTCTTGGTCTCCTTAACACCCTCCTCTCTACAATATAAATATAAAATACTATGAAACATCCATATCTGTTAGTTTTTATCTTGATAGGCACACTTTTCAAGCACAACTTTCAAACAGTTTTTCATGAACGTAATGACAAACTTAGGTAGTCAGTTTATCTAACCAGTTTTCCTGGTATAAATTTATATCAACCAGTACTAACTTGCTTTTCACCAATCAACTGACAACCTCAAGTTAAGGGAAAGACAGAAGTAAACGTCATGGAAGAATATAAAATGCCTGACCCAAAAATGGAACAGCAAGACTAGCAAGTACTCTATCCACTGTGTTGACTGAATTTGTACAAAATACCACAGAAATAACAATAAATATGAATTACACCACAGTTAAGTTAGTCAACATGAGAAAACTTGGAGAAGGCAGTAATATAATTGTTCAAAACTGTTTTGGCAAAGCAATTGACATTACGCCAGTTGTCAATCAATATCCTTTAAATTAATTTAAACTGTAAATTATAATCACATGGTCCAATGGATTAACTTGGAAACCTTCGCCAAGCTGCCTTCAACGAACAACCAGGAGGAGCGATCACTGCTCTGGCATAATGTCAATTATTGCCAGGGTAAGTAAATTATATGATGTATTTAAAATTAAATAAAGAAATGAACGCAGTCAGAATCAGAAAAGAAGACTTTATCTTGCTTACCCCTCATCTTTGACTTTACTTTTCTCACTATGTTTGCTGCTAACACTGCCATGTGGACTCGCACTTCTTTCCTGTCCAGTAGGCACACCTTCTTTCTTTGGTGACTGTGAATAAATAGTAATAAATAACAAATAATATTTTAACCAATATGTCTTTCATTAATCATTATATTTGCATATTATACTTAACAGTTTTATATTCATATTACTTCATGATATTGATTTATCAAAGAATTTAAGAAAATCTTAGTTCTGGGGTCCTTCTGAAGCGTAACGCCCAATCCTGAAAATGAGTTGCAAGTCTTCAAGTGCCATTTGCACACACACCTATGCCTTGACTAAGTTTCAAACAATGTTTATTGTTAAAATACAGATTATGGAACTTCAAATGACCATAACAAAATGTCAATTCTTTGTATGTTTACTATTTCTGTATTTAAGTCAGTATTGTCGATTCAAAGATGTCTGTCAAAACCGCCAGAATGTTCCATTTCTGAACAGCTAAATGCAGTAAGTATAATCACTATGCTTTAGGGCCATGAGAGTTTAAATCATATAAGTGTATTTATGATGGAAGAATTTAAGCCTGAGAAACCTGTAATAATCGACCGGTTTGAATGTTTGTTTACGCGGTTGTGACAGAGATCTTTGAATCAACTATACAATGATGCGCAACATTTGGTATTTTAATTAGATGCTGTAAAATCATTTAATTTCCCTGGGATGAAATTTCGTGGTTTCGGTAAAAAAAGACCATTTCGATGGGAAATTAATTTGTGGATTTTGCATTTCAGGTCATAAATACAGAGTCAAAATGATTGTTTGATGGGATTTGATTTCGTGGTTGAAGGTGACCCACAAAATCAACAAAATTTAATCTTCCACAAAAATTAAAGATTTTATAGTATTATCTTTTTTATTTTTTTGATAATTCTAGGAAAGTTACTCACAGTTTCCCCGGGTCGGTTCAATATATCATCATCAGAATCATTATCTGACCAATCACTGAAATTCTGTTCAATATTCTCCATGTTATTATCTGTAATACACAGAGAGAGGCAGGTCATCACCGTAATGGTATGAAAGCTAACATATAAAAACTCTGTATGAGTTATGAAAAGGAAAATCTGATGTTTAGAAGCTGGAAATACATACATAACATTACAGTTCACATAAACATTAGTTTATTTATTTTACATGAGGCCTTACTGAGTGCTACATTGTTTTGTCAACAAGTTTAATAAAACTTGTATGTAGTGAGCACGAATGTAAGATTCTATTAATCATATAACCTTTGTGAACGCTCAATATCTTTGAAAATAATTATGTATGCTAAAAGATTAAAACGAAAATTTAGTGGTACTTGGAGCGTGACGCACAGACTTTGAGGGTCGACTAAGGCATGGATTGGCTAATGTTGCTTCAAGCTAATGTGCATATTTATGTAACAGTCTGTCAGTGCTGAATGATATTTCCGGCACTGCTTTTCGGCACTCCCAGAAAGTAGGTTATGTGATAAGAATCTTTTAGAAAGGGTCTATATCTATACATACCTTCTCTGTCAGAACCGACAGTATCTGTGATAACATATCCAGCCAACTGTCCAACACCTGTAACAAACATGCATGGTCATCAAGGAACTAGGCAAGTCAGTAAACTATTAACATATGAAAATATAAAACCAAGCAGTTCATACAGAACCTCTCTAAAACCAGTCAAGTACTTTAAAAGGACTTTCCAAGGGTGATAATTCTCCATCTATCTTTTAAGAATAAACGTTTATGTCTATAACAGTCAAAGGAAATAATGATAGAAGCTTAAGTCGCCACATACCAAATGCACATCTATATTGAAAAAGGGATGATAATTGTTAGCCACTGATGTAGAATGATGGTAATATAATACAGTAACCTACCTTCTTGATAATCAATTTTTCTCCTTTTATTATCTCCACTGTCTGATCCATCTCTCGATAATGACCGAGATCGTTTCCTGTCAACACTGCCAGCATCCTATGAAAATATTTTTACATACGTATTATTTAGCAACGATTACCGATTACTGGTTTTGGGGCCAAAATGTTTTGGTACGAAACCATCGAGTACGAATAATTTTGAGTACGAATTCGGCCACTAGCTTCCTGTTTCAGCATCCATTGATCAAGCAGATGATTGAATATTTATTCATAGTTGATACAGGAATATTTCTGTTTGAGGACCCATTTGGGTTACCCAGTTTATTAACAATTTATACAAGTTAATGACATTATACATTATAATACAGGAACATTTCTATCCTTTAACACAACAGGTTCTATCTCACTACATAGAGAGATAAAATCTTGTTTTACAAAAGTGACATTTTGAGACAAAATTCAAGGTTTATCAAGATTCTTGACACAAAGTCAAGAACTCATCACCTTTCTGTGACATGCATGAGACAGAAGTTTATATCACAGATGTTCATTGCAGTAATTTGTAACATATAGTGTGCCCAGGTCCCAGGATAATGTGATATTTACAAACAATGACCAGAGTTAACTATTGTTAAATTGGTTTCTACACTAAAATAACACTGATAAATCATACACACTTGGTTAAACCACCTATTTGGACTATACCACATATTCCTGCCTTTCACGTCATACTGGGCGCACTATATACATTAAGCAAGGAAAGAGACTAAATATATTTCAAACATGATGTAAACTACATACACTTCCTTTTCTGGATCGTTTCTCTTTCTCTTCTTCTTTTTTATGACTTTTACGACTTTTAGATTTTTCACTTTCTGCCTTCTTTGATCTCTCACTGCCAGCCACGCTGCCCTGTAAATCAAGTTTAAACTTTTGTGATATTTTGAATTATTGAAATTCTTCGAAAACCAAATCCACTACTATAAAACCATTACCACAAAATTAAATACACACAAATAATAATAATTTCTATAGTTTATCGCTGAGTGGGTAAGGTATCTTTTAAATTACGTCCCCATAAATTGGTCTTTATCACCCAAACCATGAAATTTTGTTCTGTTGAAATGCAATGATTTTACAGTATGTGACATGGTAAAACTGATTTTTTACGCCTTTGTTAATTTCAGGACCATAAAAATATCTCCAACAACTGAATTTCTTTGTATTATTTTCAATTTTGATGCTATTAAAGTGTATTTTAACAAACTATCATGAAAATTAGTGTAAACAATTTTACCTTTTCACTATGAGCATCAGTTTCTGTTACCTGATCTTTAACCACCTCCTTTGGTTCCCGGTCTTTAACGACATCTCTAGTAGATTTCTTACTGTGTGTAGATAGAGCAGGGGAACCATCTCGTGCTTTCTTGGACATTGGTGACTTTGATCCTTCAGTTGAAGCCCTTCTTTTCCTATAAATCATACAAATGTATTCTGCAATATTACAAACAGTATTAATGAAAGCACCTATAACAGGCTTGCAACTTGTGAGAGACAAATACACATGAGCGATTAGTATTAGACTATTAGCCAATGTTTCGTTGAACCTAAATAGAAATTTTCTTAGAAACCTAAAACAAAGAAAAATTTCAATAAAAATAACACAGCCCTAGATAGCTAATCTTTATTCACTTCAAGGTGGATAATCATATCCAATTAGGGGTCTTCAATTGGAGGAAAATCTGCCCAACATGGCAGAAGAACAACAGAAAGCTTAGTCCATGGATGCCTCCTTTGAAAACCAAGCTTTGTGGAGATGCCAGCAACCTACAGAGGATGGTACATTGAATCAGCATATCCAAACTCCAGTTATAAACAGCCCTTGAAGATGGAATGCAGAAGAACATAGGTGGTATTGAATTATGACTTTACAGAAAGTGTAACTTAACAAAGATGGACAATTACTCCATACATGGATTTTTGTTGAAAACCGATATTGTAAGGTTTGTGGGGATTCTCCAACCCAAAAGACAGAGACAATAAATGGGGTTACCCTTGTGGGCCCGAAATGTAAAAAAAAAAAAGAAAAAAGATTGCTAATAACTCCATACCTGGACTTTTCTCTCTCCCTGTCTGAAGATTCATCTTCTTTCTTCCTGTCACCGTTCTTCTTTCTATCACCACTATTATCCTTACTGGCTGTATCTGTTCTTTCTTTATCTCTCGATCTCTCCTTCCTGTCTTCATCTTTACGATCTCTCGATCGCTCTTCATCCTTTCTTCGATCTTTCCTTTCTGCATCGGATGAATCTTGGTCTCGACGTTTGTGATCTTCTTTCTCAGACTTTTCTTCCTTTCTCTCTCTATCCTCCTTCCTGAAACAAACATCTTACATCATTATTGTACAGTTAAGCCTACATTTTTTGCAACCATTTTTCCCTCCTAGTTGTTACTACAGGATGACAATGGTGAGTGATATTTTATAACCCTAGATCTGGATGTCATTTAGAATGCCTTCAATAGCTTTTGTTTGCATTGTATTTGTTGCCATTTTGGCAAAATATGGAATTGATGAACATTTTTGACTATCCAAATGATTTTCATTTCAAAATCTGTTTTCAGAAGATGCCAAAAGTGGAAAGTTTGAGATTACGTATAAAATTGTCTTTCATGAATTTTTGTAATTTTGAAGGTTCTGCCTGCCTGATGATGTATTAAGCAATGGAGCACAAAACGCAATAGACAGTGGTTCAAAATATACCTATCATCTTTTTTGTCCTCCTTGGCTGCTCTTTTGTCATCTTTGCCAGTGTCCCGATCTTTGCCTGTGTCCCTGTCTTTGCCCGTGTCACGATCTTTGACTGTCTCCCTATCCTTGACGGCATCCCGGTCTTTACCAGTCTCCCGATCTTTGCCACTGTCCCTATCTTTAACTGCCTCGCGATCCTTACCACTGTCCCGATCTTTACTTGTATCTTTGTCTACAACCTCTGGTTTCTCATCTCGTTTATCTCTATTGTCATCTCTCGGCCCTTCCCTACGGTCGTCACGGCGATTGTCATCACGACGATCTTGCCAGTCACGCCTCTCTTGATTATAGGAATCATCTCTCGGTCTCTGATTCTCCCAGTCACCACGACGACTTCGATCATCATAACGATTTCCTCCTATAATTGTAATATCGTATAATCATATCATATAAAGTAGGCTTAATATATAACTTTATAAGAAAAATGGAATACTGTAAAATCATTAATTTTCGTGGGGGATTAAATTTCGTGGATTTCGTGGTTCACCTTAACCACGAACTTTAATCCCAACGAATATGGATTTTGACCATGGTTTTATTACCTGAAATGCATAATCCACGAAATCAAGTCCCAACGAAATTGTCTTTTTTACCAAAACCACGAAATTTCGTCCCAAAGAAATTAAATGATTTTACAGTAGTCATTATAAAGCATGCACCAAACTAAAAGTGGTTTTGACACATACCAGTCTGCGTAATCAGGATTTGAAACTACTTGCCCGAATCAGCCAAATTAAATACTTTTCCTATAGACTCTATATGCATAATCAGGGACGTAGCTGCCCATACGCAAATACGCACGTGCGTACGCTGTTTGAAAAACAGACAAAATTTAAGTGATACAAAAATGCAGTAAAATGCGATGCCTAACCCGGGATAGGCATATTTTCCATGTGAAAAATAAATAATGTAGAAAACATATTTGTGTTACAAGAATATGCGTTAAAAAATGCATTTTTTAGCTCGCTTCACTCGCACTTAACTTCTGCGACCATCCATGCGGTGGTGACAAGGCAACACGGACGAGCATGTGCCGAAAAAACGATAACAACAAACAACCTATAAGGCTCCTATATGAATGACCAAGGAATGTCCCGGATAGGCACTTCAGAGCAACGGAATAACTCGGTCGAAAGACAAGGAGAATCTCGGACCAGCACAGTATGTACCCGTGTATTCAGTGTAACCGCCGTGTGAGGTCTGGGGACAATCGTCCTCCAGTTGTCATGTTCGTTGATATACCGGGGTCGGAAGTAGATATCTCCCCGGAATGTCGAGATGACACGACAAGGTGCGGTCGAATGAACTTAATGTCCACATTGGTCGCAAAATTGTTCCTATCTAGTCAAAAGACAAGATGTTCATGTATGTGACTAGAGTTTTGTTGGTGTAAATATCACTGTGTTGAGAAAATATCCACGTATAGTCAGTGCCATCCCCCACAGGGCCGGGGAAATGTTAGGATTTTTCTGCGAACCCCGGGGACAATATTTAGTTGTCAGGTGCCGGGGAAATACCGGATATTTTACCATCAGCTTTCTCCTGTAGGCCGTGGAATGGCAGGGGTTTTGGCAACCCAAAATCCCGGGGATGGGGGTGTCATATAACGTATATTTTATAAGCATTTTAACGCTACAAAAATGTACTAATTAAGCTTTAACCACTTTAATTAAGAAGTGTCCATTAGTGTCCTATTTAATGCCAAGAAATATGATATACTCTAGTATAAAACGAAATCATACTAGTATGTTTTAAAATATAGAACATAGTATAAAATCAATGTTTATCATGCCATATATTACGCTATACTATGGCCTGAAACTACTCCAGAATGCACGTACGACTTCGTAGAAATAAAAAAATCCCGGGGGAGTATGCCCCCGGACCTCCTAGCAACACTGCATTTACCATGTGCGTACACTGAAAATATGCCCAGCTACGCCCCTGATAATTACTATAAAAGTAACTTGCCTGACTGCAAAAGTTACTTGCCCGACTGCAAAAGTTACTGGCCCGACTGCAAAAGTTACTTGCCTGACTGCAAAAGTTACTTGCCCGCTTGCCCGACTGTAAAAGTAACTTGCCCGACTGTAAAAGTAACTTGCCCGACTGTAAAAGTTACTTGCCATAATTAACAATTACTTTTCCCCAACAAGTGCTAATTTCACAGACTGACATACTTCAAACAATTAGCATTTCAATGAAATAATTATTTTTATTGCCCCTGCCAATATTTTGCACCAGATAAGGGTGATGGGATTTCTTAAAAGAATTAAATAGCTTATCCAGTTTCATTCCAATTCCTTACCCCAGAGCCAAGCATTTATTTTTACTTTATAGCTAAGTGTACCCTGTAATGTTTCAACTTCTCGTGCCAGGAAACTGCTTACGTTATATAAATATTAATAGATTATACTTACTGTCAGCTGGTCCTCCACGACCCCATCCTCGGCCCCGACCCCTACCACGATCCCAGCCTGGACCCTGATCTCTATAATCATAGGGTCCTCTGCCTCGCATTGAGTCTAGAAATAGATATATATTGCTATACAGGAAATATGTACAAACAAAAGGTGACTACAAATTGTAACTAATTAATAAGCTTTCTTACTGGGGACTCCAGGATTTTTCTACAAACTAACATTTTCTAGTTGCAGGAATTATCCTTGACATGTGGTAAAACTAAATATAGGACAATTCTTCTTGTACGTATTAATATAATTATCAAAATATTCCATAACCTAAAGTAACATGTAACTAGAAATTAGACATAGATAGTCTACTGTAAAATCATTAATATCCGTAGAGGATTTAATTACATGGGTTTCATAATTGACATCAACCATGAAATTAAATACCCCATGAATATAAATAATTCTATAGTATCTGACTTAGTGGCTAATGTACCCTTAAATTATGTCCCCAGGAAGTATGGGACAAGTAACAGGCCCTTTCCAAGAATATTTTTTAGGCGCTGGGGAATTTATAGAACACATACTTTAGGACACGGACAAGAATAGGTAGAATGTTTTAGAACATATAATTTGCATTAATATGCATAGTTTAGATGCTAATTAAAGTACTTTTTACATGATACAAGCCTTTATCTCTCAAATAACACAATACAGACAAAATAAAGTGATCTAAAGACACCATTCTGAGGTTTAAGACACTGGGGGAAAGCCAATTCTGGAATTAAGGCACTGGGGTACCACAGCGCCTTCTGACACCGGCGAAGGGCCTGAGTAATGTTATCACGGAAGATAAAGTTATTTATTACATGGGTGACAACCGAGCCAAACTTAAAATCTGGAAAACTGCATGAGGTCAACCATTTTTGACAAACAGGAAGCCTTCAACCACATTGTTTCCACATTTTAACCAGTTAAGAAATTCCTTCAAATCATATTAAATTTGCCATAACTTTGCCATTTCTCAAGATATTTTCATCAAATAACTTTTATTCAGGGCTTGACACTAACTTTTTTTGGTCACTGGTCCCTCAGCAAAGAGACGTAAAATTTGTAAATAAAACAGTTACTGGCACTTCAAGATTTTCACTGGTCCTTCTTGATTTTCACTGGCCTAGGACCAGTGATAGTGTCGAGCCCTGTTATTTTGGCCAGAAATCAGGCCTCTTTAGGAATAATCCGGAAAATGAACACCCCTGTTATCAATACTTACTGTCACCGTATCTAGGATCACCCCTATTAGGGCCATATCTATCAAAGGGGACATCCATGGGTTCCCTTCTATCACCGGGATCCCTTCTGTCCCCTAAATCCCTGTCTGGTCGATTATATCCACCTCTATCTCCTGCGTCAGGATAACCATCTCGATCCCGACCATAGCGCCCTCTATTATCATACACACTAGCTTGTGGAGGGGGTGGGGGAAAACGTGTATCTTCATAACGATCTCTTCTACAAGAAACAAGACATAAATGAATGGGTAACAGTTAGAAAGTTGGCAAGCCCTGAAGCATTATCAATTTACATATACAAAAAAATAAAAGGAAAATAGACTGTTTTAGACACTTAAATCACGAAATTCACAAACATTTCTGATACTTTTCAGGTAAGTAAATGTGCTATCAATCCGGACTTAAACTGTCGACTTAAACTGTCAGTTAAACTGAAAGGATACAAGAAAAGATGCTTGTTTTTACTACAGGAGCAAGCAGTACATAAATAGCTTAGAAGGGGGTAATTAAGATTAAGGTCACTGAAGACAGGGAGCTGCTACATCCAGGAGTTACATATAGAATCAGGGTCATATAGTATTTGGTGGTGGGCATAAGCCTTTAATGCTTACCCGCCTTCATCTCTGTATCTGTCATCAGGATACCTATCTCTACGATCTCCACTTGGATCCCTAGGGTCTCTACCACCACTTGGATCCCTAGGGTCTCTTCCAGGTATATCTCGAGTATCAAACTCCCTTCCTGCTCCAGGTCGCTCCCTCGGATCCCTATCTCTTCTATCCGCAGGGTCTCTCATATCCCTCGGCTCATCCCTTGGGTCCCTAGTGTCCCTGGTATCCCTTATATCTCTAGGGTCCCGGATATCTCTGGGGTCCCTCTCCCTTACATCCCTTTCTCTAGGGTCTCTTGTGTCCCTTTCTCTCATTTCCCTATCTCTCGGGTCCCTTATATCACGTGGGTCTCTTTGGTCCCGTAATTCGCGGCCATCAGGTCTTTGATCTCTGACCCCTCTAGAATCACGGTCCCTAGACTCGACCCTTGGTTCCCTAGCGTCCCTGATATCACGCTCACGTGGCTCCCTCTGCTCTCTTGGTTCTCTGGTATCACGTTCTCTCGGGTCTCGGACTTCTCGTTCAGCTGAAAAATATATTACATTGTATCATTTTTAAAACAATGTTGCTGGCTTGGAAAGTGAAATTTTAGCCCAAGACTGTTATGAGTTTTCGGTAGATGAATCACTCTCAATATTTATTTTTTTAAAAGACATTTAAATAAATATATACTCTTGCAATGAATGACAAACTTGTTGCTGTGTGAGACAAAAGGGCCATCCCTTTAACCTACATCAGTCTGAGAAATAAGCACTTGCCCTGTTGTCCGGGACAAGAAAATTTTGATTCAGGCTAGTCATTTTTGCAGGAAATATGTATAAATCATATATTTTTTTATTAGGAAAACGGTTCACCTTAGCTAATTCGAGCAAAATGTTTCAAATCTTTAATTCACTACCACATAAGTGATAATA
Source organism: Spisula subtruncata (assembly GCA_963678985.1). Taxonomy (NCBI): domain Eukaryota; kingdom Metazoa; phylum Mollusca; class Bivalvia; order Venerida; family Mactridae; genus Spisula; species Spisula subtruncata. Next base: position 27,661,077 of record OY787671.1, on the reverse strand, counting down.
ATAACTAATTGAATGGTGAATGAATCTCTCAAATATAAGGTACTACCTCTATTAATATTAAGCCTGTTTCAGGGAAAAATTCAATAAGGCAATGGGGTAATGTTTTTACCATATTTAATGCACCGAAAAATAACAGTTTTGGGGAATGAAAATTTCAAACATAATGTTATACCCCTAGGAACAGGTTCAGGAGATCTGCCTCGACGATCCTGGAAGGTATCCCGGGATCCTTTACTGCTTGATGGTGACCGAGGTCTCGTTTCTACAATTTATGTATAATTTATCATAATAAACATTCCACATTAAAACAGTCATGTATAAAGAAGCAGTATTATTAATATACCATAAATTTATAAACACAAGATCACGTTGGCATTGAAAATCAAACTCCCTGTTATAGAGTCCAAACAGCCCTATTTGAGTGTAAGAAAACTAAGAATAGCTGCATGAAAATTTTCCTAGTCAGAATTGGAAACGAGCGTCACTCTGCACATACCGTAAGACAAGAAATTATTTTGCGAGCATAGAAATTCACAAAACAGCCGTCAAAGTGTTCAAAATAATTTGTAGTCACGAATATGCTGACGAAAAGGCAAAAGTTAGTACTCGCGAAGGTAAATTGGTTTCAGGAATGAGATCTTGAGAATGGTTACAATAAATTGTTGAACATGGATATAAAGTTGATCCCAAATAAATCAGTATATCGATACCTAATTCACGTCTAGATGTTCTATCCAGACTTCGTTTCTCCTGTTTTCTTGTAGGTACTGGTGACTCTGAACGTTCTCGTTCCTTGAATTTCTCTTTTTTATGTTTCCTTTCTTCTTCTCGGTCCAGCGATAAATCTCGTTCTTTCTTCTTTTTATCCTTCTTTTTATCTTTTTTCTTCTTCACGACTTCCTGACCAGGAGAATGATCACGGTAATCTGAAGAAGGGGTCAAGTCTCTATCACGACCTTCACGAGGTCGTGACCTTTCATATGAAGTGTCCTTTGACCTTTCAACAATCTCCTCCCTTTTCTGTTTTTTCTTTTTCTCCAATTTCTTGGCTTTTTTACCATCCGGTGAAAACGACATTGACCTATCTAAACTGTGTGACCTTGACCTAGTTCTTCTTTTTGATGATTTGACCTTTTCCATTTTATGTTCTTTGACATACTCAGGAGACATTTTTCGTTCTGATTTCTTTTTCTTTACAGGAGTTATTGACCTTTTTGCTTTAGGTTTCTCCACTCGAGGAGGTTCAGGTTCGCTAGAACTTGACCTTGACCTCTGTAACACGGGTAAATTAGGAATCATAGGAATGGGTGACCTTGAAGGCATGGGCAAGTTCATTTTAGGAGCAGGGGGAGGAACGTCATCCTCATCATCATCAGTATGGAAAGCTGTTATTGTCTTTGAAATCACAGCCTTTGTCGACTTCTTAAATTTCAGTGGGCTTAGTAGTTTCCGTGAGCCCTTAAGCTCGGGCTCTGGGCTCCTTTCATAATCACTGAATGATTCACGATGTTTCTTAGATTTTGATTTCTTTTTGTGCTTTTTATGAGGTTCATCACTGTCATACCTGGTTTAAAACAGAAAAATGAAATCAAATATACATAATGTCAATGAATGAGCAATGTAAAAGACAAGTCCCATAAGAGTTGCAAACAATAGAAAATTTCCCTACCGGTTTGAAGTTAGATTAAGATTTTGGTCATATTTTTACTATTTTCCATCTTCACAGCTACCACAATGGTAACATTATTGGAATCAAAGCATATTTTAACATGCATTATCCCCTATGATCCCCCCCAAAGTTTAATAAACTTAGCTTGGAAACTGAGTAGTGACGGATTCCAGTTTTCAGTGAAGGAACTGACTGATGGTCAGAGTCATAGACTGAGGGCATATCTATAGTTCCCTTGGGTGAAAAATAGCAGGGAACTAATAATATGCACAACAGATCACTCATGTTAAAATGTACAACTAGTTATACTTATAAATTCTTCTTCTTAAAAAATATATATACTGCTTTCTTGTGGAGTCGAGCCCCTTAGAGCTAAAAGCCTTACATGTACACTTCCTACAGTCTATTCTTTAACCAATTTTATTTTTACTGACAGAGAAATTACTTAACTTTATGAAATCAAAATAGTTTTGCCAGTAAAAAGTAAAATATTTGCTATAAAGCAAGTACCAGTGAAGAGCCTATGCCATTCTGAAACTCTCATCGACTCGAACCCTCTGATTGGTCAGTCTCTATTTAACCCAAAGACTGAAAACTCTTCACAAAACACAATTGTGAAAAAAAGTTAAATCATCTTAGATGATATTCCCCGTTTTTAATCAATGTGAACGAGCCTTTTGACAAATAAGTTGTCAATAACAGAACCCCATGGTAAAAAGCTTAGGTATGATGCTTACCAAAATGGATTTTCATGGTTGGTTGCTATTAGTGATCACAGAACGATTACAGGTTGTTTTCATTCACATTTGTTTTGCTGTTGTGACAGAAATAAGACTTCAAGCAGATTTTAACATGTTTTGATCAGAACCATCACCGCATGTGTGCATATTTGACCAAAACAATTAGGGCTCGAGTCGATGAGAAGGATCGAGTCGATGAGAATCAAGTATACAAAAAATCGTATTGACCCATTTCAAATGAAAATGTGTCGAAACTGAATAAATTCTTCATTTCTTCCTCTTCATGTTATAATTGATAACTATAAATTATCGTAGTGATACTTGAGTCAAAACATTTTTGAGAGCTGAAATTCAGCTGAAGGAATGAGATGAAAACCCTTCAATGAAAGACAAAATACATACCCTGGACTGGGACTTCTTGCACCTTTAACCTTGGTAGGTGACCGTGAATGTTTGTTTCTCTTTTTCTTCTTTTTACTGAAAAATGTTGTAATTGAACATTATAGTGGTCATTTGTGCTAACAAGAGGGCCCAATGGGCCCTAGGTCACTCACCTGTTGCACATTGGTCTAGGTACCAAAACAACTTACATTCTGACCATGTTTCATTAAGATTGAATCAAAACAGTGACTTCTGGAGTGTACTCAAGGTTTTTCTAAAATTTGACCTCGTGACCTTGTTCTTGACCCCATATAACCCAGTTTTGAACTTGGTCTGGATTTCACGGAGAACAACATTCTGACCAAGCTTCATGAGGATTGGATCAAAACTGTGAACTCTGGAGTGACAACAATGTTTTTTCTAAGATTTGACCTAGTTTTTGACCCCACATGAACCTATTCCACATTTAGATTTCATGGAGAACAACATTCTGACCAAGTTTCATGAAGATTGGATCAAATTTGTGACATCTAGAGTTTACAAAAGGTTTTTCTAAGATTTACCTAGTGACCTAGTTTTTTTACCCCACATGACCCAGTTTCAAATTTGGCCTAGATTTCATGGAGAACAATATTCTGACCAAATTTGATGATGATTGGATCAAAACTGTTGCTTCTAGAAAGTACATAAGCAAATTGTTGACGGACAACGGGCGGCAACAGACGAAAAGTGATCACAAAAGTTCACCTCGTCACTATGTGACAGGTGAGCTAAAACATCAAACTTTTAGGAACACAATTTCCAGATTTGATCCCTGGCCGTACCATATAGTTGACTTAATTGTACAAGTACAGGGTTCTCAATAAGTTTTAACCTAGCAGGACGAAATGCTTAACCAACAGGCCTGATAATATCCTTAATGCAACAATTTTCTTCAAATAGTGTATAAATTTCACATTTCCAGCCGGCCAAAATTTTTAAGCAGTCAATTTGGCCTGCAGCCTGCTGTTAATGAGAACCGTGCAAGTATAGTTACTACAACAGCTGTGATTTACAAATTAGATCAATGATGTTTTCATATTATAAAAGGTATTTGACAATTGATAAATGTTGACATTGACCCATGTGATAACCTACCCATTTTTCTTTCCTCTATGAGTTCTTTCATCTGAACTATCTGAGTCTGAACTGCTCACTTGTTGCTGAAATATTCATAGTAAAATACAGTCTGAGCAAGTTAATATGTAGTATTATAGTCACAAACAGTTATTCCTAACATCCTTGTAAGAGATGAGCTTAAAACTACAGGTCCTACAAACCCTAAAAATAAGTAGATAAAAGTTGTTCATGTTCCGTAGGCACACACATTGAAAATGCATCTGCAAGCATTGTTTAGTCATAAAACTTCTGAAATGATCAAAACTATATCACATAAAACTTCTTCATCAACCCACAATAACTTACTACTAACATACCAGACATGGAAGAAACTATTTTTGCAGTATAAACAACACCCTTTTAGGATTTCTGAAAGGCTTCCCCATCCCGACCCTAGCAGATTTAGAATGGGTCGGTAGGTAGGGTAAATTTTTTTTTTGGAATTATTTCAGTATGATAGTTTATGGTCTAGACATACAACTAATGAAATTTAAAATTAACTCAAAGGTGAAACCAACTAAAATTTAATAGTACATGTAAGAAAGAAGCGACCAACAGAAAAAAAAATTTCACTCCCAATTTTTGATATTTTTTTTTTTTTATTTCAATATGGGCAATAAAATATTTTGGGTAGGGCCCTTTTTAATCGGGTAGGTTGGGGATGGGGAAACAAACAATATTTTATTTTAGGCCTTACCCTTAAAAGTTTTTTCTCTATTCTGAAGTTCTCACGTAGCATTTCTTCATCACTACTTAGCTGACTGAGCTCACGTTGTAACTGTTGTCGACGTTTCTCTAACTCTAATTCTTTCTTGAAATCAAGATCTGAAACAAGCAGGGAAATTATTTAAATAGTTAGCTATGATAGTTTGACATTTTAACGTCCTTCTTTGAGTTTCCCTGTGGAGAGGCTCAGGAATGTCAAACTGTCCTCATAGGTACCAATTCACACTTTGGCCAATAGGAGTAATGTATGTGTGTGATTCCAGACAGGGGTTGAACCCAGGACCTCTCAATCCCACAGAGCACACCCTACCTCTAGGCTACCACTCACCACTAACTCATCAAATGATAGACTATTGACAATACCATGCGTATCAAGTTTTAAACCAAAATGACAGAGTCAAGAGAACAAGTAAGCCTAAATTTGGTTAGTCACTTAGTGTAGCAGTACACATGGCGAGTTGGAAATTTGTAATTCTATCAAAGAAATTAAATAAAATTGATCAGAAATCTATGTTGAAATTTAGACATAAAACCATGTCTTTTGTATCAGATGACATTGAGGAAACAATCAAGGGTGAATAAGTGATTATTCTGTAAATGGCTTATTGAGAAACACCCTAGATACTAGTACTAATGATATGCAGAACAAGTATTTCATCACTACAGATTAAGGTCAGAGACAAACAGTATGGTAGTCCGGTCCACAGAAACAGTAAGGTTTTCCAGACCACGATATACCAACTCACCATCGCCTGACCATTGACTAGGGGACTCAGAATCACTAACTAGTCCCCCCTTCTTCCTAATAATGGCTGATTTAAGAGCTGCAATCTTCTCACGTTTAGCGCGTCTAATCAACTGCTCCTGTGAGTCATCAGAGTCACTTTTAGGATCCCCTTTATGTTTCCTCGGCTTCACACGGAGACGTAAATCCTCCTGACTGTCATCCTCTCGTCGTCTGTAAAACATTGATTAATTGATCAAGACAGAATACCACTTAATCTTATTTATCCTCGATAGCCTAGTGGTAGAGCGCCAGCCTCGAGTTCTGGAGGTCCTGGGTTCGATCATAGGCTGTGTCGTTCCAAAGACAAAATAAAAATAATACCAGGAATTCCCTGGCCGGACGCTCAGCATAATAAAAATTATAAGGGAAACTGGCTTCTCTTCTGGCAACCTTATGGTGATTGATAACACAGGAATGAGGTGTCAAGAGTAGTTTATATAAGTAGGAAAAACTTGTTTCACAATCAACCTAAAATAAATAAGTACAATTAAATTTAAAAAAAAAATTGATCATAACCAATATTATCATTTGAAAATAAAAGAAGCAATGTAAGTGGGGTGTTCCACAATTAATAGGACTTTTTTCATGGCGGCAAGGCAAATAAAACATTAAGAAAACTAATGGTATATAATTAAATTTTGATCTTTCACTGACAAACATGCGAAATATCTAAGAAATTGAATGAAAATTAAGAAATATATTAAACATTAAATATGATATGTATCAAGGAGGCGGGTCGCTCCGTGACGTTATTATGACGTCGCATTTTGAGCACAGTATTTTAACATAAAGAAACATGTAATAATTATATTTATAGTCATCCTGACTTTCTAAACAGATCTAATAATACTGTCCTGATTGTTTAAATGTGTTTCCGTAACCCAGTTCACAAAAAATTGTCTTGCAATGATGTTACAAATTGCTCAAACCTTGGAGCGTCTATCAGGGTACAAACAGGGCTATAAACGTCAACTTAATTCTCAATGACCTCACCTGTGCTTATTTGTAGGTTTATAACTCAGCGATATGTTAACAATTTGAGCCAACAGAACACAAGTGGCTGCTTAATGCCACTACATTACAAGCATTTCATTATTTCATTGGTAAGCACAGTTGGTTTTCCTAATGTTTGCCATTATTTGACAATCGCGCGGTTTCTGTTTATTGGCGTTGACGTCATTTTTTATCCATTACGCTTTTAGATGCATACCCATGATTACTGAGTTATGGTAACAAACACAGACCGATTTCTTCGAAACTTTGCATGCGCATGCCAAAGTCATCCACGTAATGACATACAACTAGGTGTTAATATTGATCAGGTGGTTATTGAGATATTCACATTTTTTAATAAGGATGGTATAGACAAATTATAGTGTGACCCGCCTTGGCGTTACATGGTTTCTATGACAACGCATTGTAGGAGCATCATCGGCAACAAAGAATTTATGTTACTACCAGTAGATAGAGCATACATTCTTAAGCATATGAGACAATTTCCATTAAAATGTAAGCGTTGAGTAAAAAGTTATGAGAAAAGTCCTATTATTTCTGGAACACCCCTCGTATATATAAAGTACACATACAATGTAAACTAAACTAATTAATGACAAAAGATTAACTCTACTAAAGGAATGAAGTATTGTTCAGTATTAACTCTTACCCTTTATGTTTTGATGCTGATGGATATGGTCCATGTAGAAACTTGCACTTGTTACCATAGGGACATGTACCGCTGTTGACCCAGTTCCTACATCTCTGTACAAACTCATCTCTCTGTAATCAATTAATTTGTAGTTATAATGATTAGTGTTGGGAATTTATTCAATTGTATATATCTCATTATTTGGCTCGTAAATTTCACAATCCTGTGGGGCAAACAGATCCATAGGTTTTTTTGGTCACCTGCCTTTTTTTTTACTCGCATGGGTGATCAAGTGAGTGATAATTTAGAAGACTGACTTAGAGTTAGACTGACATGCATGCATGCCATCATAGGCGGATCCAAGGGGGGGCGGACCCGGCGTACGCCCCCCCTAAAATCACCAAAGTAACGATTTTTATTTGACTGAAATAGTCTAGTTATATGTAATTTGCCCTTAATTTTTTGTGAAAAAGTATTAAAATGTGAAAATTTCGTGCTCGCTGCGCTCGCAAAATTAACTTTAATCTATGAAAGAGGGGATGCATCCACGAAAAATGGTGCTACAAGTACGCCTATATACTGTATCTCTCTGCAATTAATGACACACTGTAGACTTTAAAGACTTAAATTCGTCTGGTTTTGTAATAAAGCCAGCCCTATTTACTAGCCAATAAGGTATCTCAGACCACGAGAATACATCAGATTGATCCCTCGTTTTGAAAAATTTCCCATCAAGAATGCCTCCCCGGACCCCCAACTTTTGCAATTAGATTCTCAATATCATTAATTTTGTAAAGCGAAAGTTTTTCAGTGCAGATAACATACGTGAACATTTTTCTATTACTTTGTACTTAAAAATTTTTTTTTGATCGCTTCGCTCGCAAAGTAAGTTCAATCTATTCAAATGTGTCAACATCCGTTCTTTGCGAAAACGTTTCTTTACACTCAATAATTGTTTTTTACTTTAATAAATACTTCCACCTCCTTTATTATGATTAATCTGTTCTGTATTTAATAATAAACGTGTCCTGTTTCACAACAAATAAGGTATCTCAGAACGCTCAGAATGCATCAGATTGATCCATTGTTTAGAAAATTTTCCCGGGGGAGCATGCCCCCAGTCCCCCTACTTAAAATGATCAACTTCCAGTTACCATGCAATAACAAAATTGCCAGAGAATCATAAACTCAGTTGTTATATATCAGTATATAGATATAACCAAAATACGCTTCCATGAATGAAGTGTTGTAATGTTAAAGACGCTCCTACGCCCATGCAGGACTATGCCTTGGACCCCAGCAAATTTCTTACGCCCCCCCTAACCGGAAATCCTGGATCCGCCCATGGCCATTGCCTCATCGAATGGAAATTTCAGCCGACTGTATTACTATAAAGAATCGAAACGAGACAAAAGCATGGGGTTTATTCAAACTTCAGTGAATTGTTATACTTCTACCAGTCCATAACTAGTGAAATATAGATTTGGCAAAATCCCCCCCAGCTACTTGTGTGGTCAATTAATTATAAAAAGCACCAGTCACATAGCAGCGTGGATATCGGGAAATTTTAAACTTGTAGGGATTTCAATTGACAAGTGCATTATTGAATACATCAAGTTGTCATCAACATTTAAAATCAAAATCATAATCAAGTGTCCGAATTAAAGCAAATCCGAAATATGGATACTTTAATGACGCTACCGCTGATTACAAAGTCTATTGCTTGATAAACACAATAAATCATATGCAATAGAGCAACATTATTGAAAAGAAAACAAAATCATTAATGCATTCTTGTAAAAGTTTGTCGTTTGTGATGAAAAAGAAACGAGAATCGTCAACCCAAATCCCAATCGAAAATTTTGAAACGAAACGAAAACTCACATCAGAATCCGAGTCATCATAGCGTCGAACAGCGCCTGGACCAAGACGTTCAAATACACTAGGCTTCTTTCTATCATCAGATGGACCAGTGACTGGATCTACCGTTACTTTACGCTTTAATTTACTCATTTTAAATCAATTTTCGCGAGCACCAAATTTTACAACCGGTGTCGACACGTTTTCTGCCTATGATTAATTATCCGGATACATATCGGCCCAAACTTGTTCGTACCACGAAATCCGAAGCAGACAGGCGTGTACACTGTGTATGTCTTTCCGTGTTTGACATACATTTGATTACTTTGGTTGGTGATTGTGCAATCAGGGATTACACCAGGGTTTTGATTGGCCAATGGTCATCAATTGCTCACTGCACGTGCAATTTTATTAGCGCACGTATTTGGCGCACTTGACCGCTCAATTAAACATAATATTATGAATACATACCTTTTTCTTTTTATCTTTCATAGTTTTTATAGCTGGTTTGTAGATATAACGTTACCAAGTGTGCACATGTGTGTGAGTTTAGCTTTATACTATGATTTAGCTGTAAAGTTTTCCGTCACGTGAAACGTCACTGCGGTATAACGTACACCGGATATTGCTCGTAAAGTGAGTAATATTATCAATTTTAAGGATATGAAATGGAGACCAAGGTGAGTTTAGAGACGAAATTTTCCAAATTACTGACTTCTTATCCCTATCCCAATTGAGTTTTAACTTCTACGGGCATTTTGGTAACTTTATAGCACACTATCGTATATCAGATATTCACAGAAAGGTTAAAATGAACCAGCATTATGCCGTTACTCACTCGCAAATATTGACAGTAGGACTTTACAAGCTTCATGAACGGCTGTAATAACTAATTGTAGATTTTTTGAACTGGCCATTTTGTTTATATTGAACTTCAAAATGTTGTGACCAAATTTCATAAATATTGTTCGAAAAACAACTAAGATACACCCCAAAACAGATACGCGTGCGTGTACGGAGTATTGCTGTTTAGTGTACGGAGTATTGCACATAAGCTCAACGTTAGTATACGGAGAGTATGGCATAATAAAATGAGTAAATAAAGTATGTAAATGGACAGTTTTATCGTATTATTACGTCTGCTCACAAATATGGTAACGGTTTATGGGTTATACGATACAATAAGAATATTCTTAAATGATTATGTTAAAATATTTCAACCGTCAGGCAGATGAATGTGGTTAACAATATAGAATGCTGAATTTTATGCATAAAGTGTTCTTGTGAGTAGTACAAAGGTGATATTTAGCTTGGATATATGCAATTCTTTGAGAGTCATACTAATGGTCAAATGGCAAATAAGGGCATTCACATTCGTATATACAAAATGTACACACCAAGGTTTATTTTATAATCCCTCAACTATTTCAGATACTGTAATGAGGTTCCTTTGCTATGATTTACGTTCAACGTTGCTAATTCAAAGTATTGGACATTGTAGTAGTTTTGTGTTTGTCAAATGCAATTGCTCAGCTATTTCTCTTTACTGTATGTGAAATACACGGTTACTAATAGAAGTTTCCCATAAAATTCAGGGAGGACTTGGAGCTAGGATTAGCTTGTTACATTAATTTGCTTCATGCAGTCCATACAATCCAATCTAATAGGTACATATCTATATAATATAAGTTATTTTTTATAAAATAACGCTGCTTATACCTTGTATTTATTCGATTTTAGTGACAAATAGTCACTGTAAGTAAAAGCAATACTCTGTACACCAAACAGCAATACTCCGTACACCAGAGAGCAACTATATAGCAATACTCCGTACACTTACACCTGCATTTATTATCGCAATGCAGCGTCATTTTCGATTAGTTTCGGATACTACATTTGCAATATAATCTTTGTAACAAAAATGACAATTCGCTCGATTCAAGTTGAGTATTTTAACGAAAAATATAAACAAAAACATCTTATTTCGACAGATCGAGCTTACTTTCTGCGTGAGTAACGATACGAGTTTGGTCTTTTAATCACCCTTTTAAGAAATTCCTGGCATTTTACCGGTTGCACAGGCTAGGAAAATTAATGGAGAAGATAGCTTTGTATAAAATGTACATTAAAACACTCAGAAAAACTAACAATCATCTCTGAACTTACCCTTGTCAACACTAGAATGTCGCGAAAATTGATAATATTACTCATCTTGCTAGCAATATCCGGTGTACGTTATACCGCAGTGAACGTGGATCCCGTGACGCACGAGCTTTTTGTATTGACAGCACTCGGTAGTGATTGGGAGGTTGCGGGGACAAAATGCGTAGTGTGAACGATGACGTGAATTATATGTTTAAGTATTGAGAATTCCGCCACCCAAGCGTGTGTTGTCAGTCTCACAAGTATAGGCACAGTCCTAAAAGATGAGTGACCTTCAGACGAAATAGTTTTGTAGATCTATGTAACGTGTTACTTGATTTCATTGGTGTGTTCGTAACGCACTGTTCTGTGTTCCAGAACACAGAACAGCGTTATGAACACTTCGGAACAGTGTTCCGGAACTATTCTATCTGTTCCCAAATAAAAGGCGGTGCAGCCAAAACAGATCACGTGATTACAACAACAACAAGAAGACAACCGGAAACTTCACGAAATGTGTTATTCTGATCACCTTGGCAATAGTATGTCAACGGGATAAAACGGAAATGTCATAACTTTTACGATGGGAAATTATTATTATTGTTACTTCCTGTTCTGTTCCTGTTCCGTTTTGTTCGTAAGTCGTTTGGAGTGGAACACTGTTCCGAACAGTTTTATTCTGTTCGTAAGTACTTGGAAAGGAACAGTTTGGACAGTGTTCTGCACAGTTCTTACGAACACACCCCATATGACCAGTACATTGGTACGCCTATCAATATCCCTGACATAAACGTGTTTACGGTCCCTGATATCTCAAATGTGTGCAATTGCTCGAGAAACTCGAAGGATGTTCTCATGAATGCTCTGGGGACAGTCAGTTGCATCCACAGCACCAATCCCCGGGGATGGTGGTTTTTTACTCAGTTTGTGTTGCCAAAATCCACGCCATTCTCCCGCCCTGCATGTGACAGCTGATGGTAAATTCTCCGGTATTTCCCCGGCAACTAAATATTTTCCCCGGGGAACTGGTTCGGAGAAAATATTCCACGTTTCCATGACAGTGCGGGAGAAGCTGGAAGGTAAGGCCATACCAAATCGTTTCTCCGTTTAGCATCCGAGGACGGATAGGTTTTAGGTTCTTGGGAAAGAAAACAACAACACCTTTTAAACCTTCTATATCTTCACAATCCATTGAGCTATTAGTTTCATACTTTTCATACCTGTTACACATCATGTTCCCAACCCCTACACAGGAGTAGGTTTCACACAGACATATTTTCGGTAAGCTAAGTAAGTTGGCTGCCACACCCACAGGAGAGAAATAGTCTTCACCAGGGGAAGTTAAAGTGTCAAAGAGTGCATGAGTGGCCTAACAGCTAAAAAGAGCACTAGCAAATTAGTAACTTTCTTTTCTTAACAACGGATCAAGTTGGTAAAAGTTATTATCCAATCGGACATGGAATGCTGCATTTAACAAAACTTAACAACACACATGTTTCACGAAAAGCAAACACTGTAGCATTATAATGTATTAGTCCACCCCTGGAGATGGGCCGGGGTTTTTACTTTTGGGTTGTAAAAACCCCCGCCTTCCACGGCCCAGCCGGGGGCAGGGTGGTAAAATCTCCGGTATACACCCCTCGACAATTTTAAAAGTATTGTCCCGGGGTATTCATGGTACTGGTTCGGAGAATAAATTTCCAACATTTCACAGGCAGTGCGGGTGAAGCTGGAAGGTATAACACGACCGTTTCCCTGGTTATATAACGCCCATCCCGGGGGTGGGGCGTGGATGCAACTTACTGGTGAATAACAAGTATACAAATGGTTAGCTCTGCAGGGAAACATTTGATGAACAGCGTTACAATAAAATAACCCAAAACTGTGTCTGATTATGACAATAACAAGACTTGAAATGTTCGATATAGACATATTGGACCCGTCTGCAGGTCCTCTTGTCAGGGGCGTAGCTAGGACCTTAGCAATGTGTAGGCCCGTAGGTAAAGATGAAAGAAGTAGGGGGGCCGGGGGCATGCTCCCCCGGATTTTTTTATTCCTTGAAAGGTACTGGTGCGGTTTGACGTATATGTAGGAGATAAAATTTCAAGTTAAACTTATAAAATCTATATATTTTTTTTTTCTCGAAATGATGTGTAGGCCCGGGCCTAATGGCCTAGCGGCAGCTACGCTACTGCTTGTCACAGCAACATTGAGAGCTTGCACAATAGTGTATAGCTCTATATTAGGATACAGCTCCAATTTTTTTTCCAGACGGAAACAATCCCGATGATGTTTCAGTTACTTCCCTTGGTAAACTGTAGTGGGGAGCGGTGGCCTAGAGGTAGGGTGCGCGCTTCGGGATCGAGAGGTCCCAGGTTCGACCCCCCCTCTGGACCACTGGTTAAAATCTCTGAGCAAGACCCACAGCTCCACTCCACCATGGTACCTGTGAGGGCAGTGTCTATTCCTGGGCGCCGCAGATCGATGTTGGCTGCCACACCACAGGAGAGAAATAGTCTCACCAGGGAGACACGAGTGTAGGTTTCCATATGTAGCCCAATGACCAGGGAAGTTAAAATGTCAAAGGGTGCTTTAGCGGCCTAACAGCTGAAAAGAGCCCTAGAAAATTGGTAACTTAACTTAACTGCTTAAAAAGAACCAAACTTACCACGACGGTTTGGTCCCCCGATGAGACGTAACTACTGTGGAGAGTATGGTCAATCTCTACCCAGAGTTGTCGTTCCTTTCCAATCCACACACAATGTTAGTGTGAGCGTAGCAGACGTAACGCACGGTATTGAGTACGTTTGTGTAACGTCATGTTACGTCAGCATAACTTACTCTGCGTAATACTAATCTTATGATCTAATCATTAATGTTTAATTCTGCAAATGTTTACAATATCGAGAACTACAATACATTTATCTGTCAATATCATCGTTCTTTAATTAAGAAAATTGGGTTTCTTTCGTTATCAATTTCTCCCGCTTGTTCAATTTAACGCTTATTCACTAGTATCACTCGTTGTCTATCTGACAAGTATTTTCCTCACTCACGCATTCAATACCTAAAACACTTATCTATGTACTGTTTTATGAAAAAAACCACATTGTTCGTTCTATAATATACGGATCATAATGCATTGCACGTCTATGCATAATATCGCTCAAAATAATTATTTTCGATGTAGTTCATCCACTATAAAACTTGCGTTACGCATAAAACGTCAAAAACGTCGCAAAATTGCGCCGTAGGACAATCTTCCTCCACACATTGATTTAAGTCTGTCGGGCTTATTTTAAGAGCAATCTTCTAGAATTTTTAAAAGTAAAAATTTCACTCTGATAATATTTTTAATTTTATTTTAATTGTACGTACTATGACTTATGATTAAATTATTAAGTTTCGTAAATGGTCTATGTCGCAACGCATCGCTAAAACGCACGAGTAGGACAATTTTCCTCCACACATTTCATTCTAATAATCTCGATAAATATTGGCTAGAATGCATTGGGATTTTATTATTGATGATAAAACAAAAATAATATTTTTAAAACGAAATCATAATTATTTTATTTATAAAAATGAAAAAAATAATTGCGTAATAATCATGCGTCTTCGGTAATTTTTCGGCAATTTTTTGCAAATTTGCACTTTTTTCGTGTTAACTGTTTATTATTTGACTTTTTTATTTTTTGTACCCGTGATTTTTCACGATGATATGTTAAAAAACGTAACTTCTGGTGCCACTCGGTGAAGTATCCCACAAAATTAATGACATTTTGAATAAAATAGCTGTTATTTTATGCCGACGGGCAATACTTTGTGTTACAAATTGCACATAGATTTTTGTATATCTGTCGGACATTTTCTCCAATGCTACAGCTACATGTTATTCTACATGAACTCAAATTAAAATGACAATGTAGACAATTTTATAACGAATATTTTGGTATATGATATGTAATGCATCGAGTGAAATAGAAAGTAGTATCAACTACTGCTTTATAGCGAGTGTACGAAATTACGGACGTACTCAATTGCGTGCGTTACGTCAGCAGGAAAGACAACTCTGGGTAGAGTTTGGAGTATGGTCTCAAACAATTAAAATGTATGACTGGCTTGTCCCCCTTACGCACTGACATTCCCCTTATATCCTGAATACACACTACCAAATTATTGTCACAATCAATTATCGACGACAATCTATATGTTACATTGCTTCCGGGTATCTTAAACAGTATACTTGTAATTGTTTCTACAAGTACAGTCCGTTCAAAGTTAAATGATAACGGTTGTAAACATAAGCTCGCCTGTCAGGTAAACTATGCTTATTTTTAACTGGGTATGTCTGGGTAAACCGTAGTGCCCGCTATTCTTTCGAATGAAAATTACTTTCATAAGTATTACTTATTGAATCGACAGTACAAATCCAAAAAAACAACAGCATGTGTGTATTCTTCAGTAATACATACATTTATCATTTCTTACAACACGTGGTTATATGGACACATTTTTATTTTTTGAACAACTTTAATTTTGAACACCCTGAATTTGACCAAGCTGTCGGGTTTATACGGTTCAAAGTACTGTTCTATTCTGATCTGTTTTAAAATCTGGTTTCTGTTTTTCTAAATTACGAAATAAGTTTTAAATGAAGTCGGCGAAATGATTTTTCATAAGACTGCAACCGATTTTCAAGTACATGTAGTCCGTATTCAAAAGCTGATGTTTTTGGTACAAATACAACATTTATAAACGGGTTGTTTATGATGTTTTGTTGAGTGTAATACGTTAATGAAAAGAAGTTGAAGAATGATCATATACTATAAGTCGTCAATCCGGTGTAAATGAAACCATTAACCATGATATGGCACCAAACACGGGGCATATTAATTATCGCATTTGGATGCTTCCTACACTATACATAAACAAGTGCAAAGAAATGACGCATATATATGAAAGAAGTACATAGGAATGTAAATTTTATTAAGGAATGAACATTTCGCTGGCTTAGAATGTGAAGGCCGTAACTACTACTTACGACCTTATAAGACTCAAACATATTTGAAATCTGCATTACAAGGCGCTTCTTATGAGCCTATTTTCATGACAATGTGAACATTGTCATGTTGACCAAATTTAAGAGCTTGTTTTACTATAAGTAAAGACTATATCTCTGACAGTTTTCCGTGTTTTCTCAAAATGTCGATTTTGTAGTTACGACCGTCTCATTCTAAGCCAGCGATTTATCCTTATACACCAGTGGTTGTTTAAGTCCAAACGATAGGTGCAATACTTTGCTCATGGTCATAAACCACCAAATAGAGTTGTTTTTTAACTCAATGTAAAGTGACCTAGGTCAGGCAAAAAAAGTCAATTTTTTGTCCATGGGGCCCTCTCAAAATCTTTCAATCAATAGAAATAGCATCCAGCTTGAAGAAAATGAAAGAAGTAGGGGGTCATGTATCATATAAGAAAAATTTGGTTCGTCAAACGCGATGAACAGATTTTCTCACATGTACGGGTTAGCCCCTTACTTTCACTTTCATATTTAAGCCAGAATACAAAATATATCTGAATAAAACCATTTCACTACATCACATACATGCATACAAAGCATTTAACACCACATTCATGATGCTGATGCTGATTTGTCAAGACATACCCCCATTTCCAGTCGCTTTAAAGTTTTTTTACCGGACTATTTGACTATCTGAATTTGGTCCGCGTAGGCATTTAGTGGTTTTTTAACTTATGCACGAGAATGCGGTTATCTCGTTCAGGTGCGTTTTGAAATTTAAGATAAAATACACCGCTTAATTAATTGAAAGGCATTATGTAGTGCACAGATTACATATAAAATACGTTCTAGATCTAGTATAAGATTTGTACATGTAGTTTTAAGTGTATATTATAGAGCTATATCTAACGGTCATTTAATGTCAAAATAATTACTTGCTTCGTTTTTAGTATGATGCTAGACTACCTTAATTGCAAATTAAAACTTGATGGGTTCCGTGCACTTTGATTCAATCGCCGAAAAAATAGACGATCCTTATAATTTCAACCGTCGACTAACGGTGTTCTAGAACACTTTCTTATGAAAACGGAAAATTCGCATGTCCAATAAATTTTTCTGAAAAATATGAAGTGAAAAATTATCTAATGGCTATGAAAGCAAAATTGTTTTTCAGTTTTTGAATTTAAAAAAAATTTCTTCAGATATAGCTCTATGCGCTTTAACATTAAAGATATTTGAATTAACGTTACACAAAGTTGACCAAGTTTGTACTTGAAGCGAAATTTCTTATCAAGCCGGCGACTACAAATTTGTAGGATACACACTGTACAATACGAATACACATAAATTGTCTTCAATTTAACACATTTCACAAACCGTTATCTTACGACTTGCTAGCCTATAATGATGACATTGGACAAAGTAGCCTTAAGTTTATTTGACAAAGTGAGCACAAATTTTGCCCACAGGGTCTTGGCTATTTTAAACTGCAACTTCCTTTTACCTGTTTCATACGCGGTTTGGGTGTTATTTTAATACACTATTAAATCAACCACATGGATGTTTAACTATTGTGCAATTTGCGGTAAGAAATTTTTGACCTTTTTGTTGGTTTATTTGTGTGGTTTCTGATATCTAAGTTGACAAAGTTTGACATTAATCATTTTGATATCAACGTTAGTTCAATATCCCCGTGAAATGATGTCGGCACATTTATTGTTCACTTATTATCATATTATAACAAGTGCCTTGCGATCTAGTATTTTGTCTTTTTGTCAAAACCTCATGCGCGAATTTTATTGTAATACACATTCATTTATACTCATGTTCATCGAAATTAAAGACTTGTATATACATGTATACATATTCACATTAAAAGTGCATTTACACAACAGCAATAATTACGACATTGGTCCAACTTTTGTTTATATGATGTATACCCGTCTTGTCAAATAATATGCTCCAGGTGGCACAAGGTATCTCCAACATAGCAATAAGATATCTACCTATGGTAACAGCAACAAGTGCCACTGTTGATGGGACTTTAAACAGGGTACATTTTTAATATATGTGGATACATCGCTGGCTTAGAATGAGAAGGTCGCAAGTCCTTATAAGACATCATAACGCGCTCCTTATGAGCATATGTTCATGAAAATCGGGTATAATTATGTTGACCAAAGTTTAAAAAGCTTGTTTTTGCATAAGTAAAGAGTTAGATAGATAGATAGATTTTATTCCTCCAATAAGGAGAGCAGAACATTTGTACAGATCATAACATATTTACAGGCAATGACATTACAACAGTCAATGTTTTACATGTATATACAATTGATACGAATAATTGTTATAACAATACAGTTACTTACATTGCAAAGAAATACAGAATTATGTATTTGTCTTGTTTTTTTTTTCTCCTCAAAATCTCGACAAACATATTCCGGTAAATACTATTTCTGTCTTATGGAGACTGCAAATTAAGTCATTGTGATTAATAAAAATATCCTGATTCGTAAAGAAGGTAGTCATTTTGTCTTCTACTTCAATCATTTGGTCGTGTAAAAAGAATCTATATAAATCTACTTGCATTGTTGATTGGTCTTTTAGCATTGGTTTTCAAACTTAATACATTTCACTGGCTTCTGTCCGTAAATTACTCTTCATACTTATGGTAAAACAAGTTGTTTCAACTTCAAATTGGTCAACATGACAATTTTCGATTTTCACGAAAATTGGCTCATTAGTAGCGCCTTGCGATGCTGATTTTAAATGATATTGTGTATCAGTCACGACCTTCTCAATGTAAGACTGCGATTTAGTAAGTACTATGTCAAAATAACAGGTTTTCCTGGAGCCGACTGGTTCATATATACATGTGTCAGAATTGTACCATACATACCAGCTGTTATGTGGTAAACATTTTATTGTTAATAGAAGTAACATTACACGGTAGATAAGGACCGTTTTATGGATTGATAAGGCTTATAAAACAAATAAGTGCACAGCTTGTTTGAGATTACGTTGTACGCAAAAAAAATCACATACACTCCAGTGCAACCGGTATGACTGAGTATATGAACCAGTCTCTATGAAAACATGAGTTTGGTGGACAATGATTACCTTAATAGCCAACCTGCTTGTATGTAGGAGATCCAGGTTCGATTTGGGGAACTAGGTCGGGTCTTAGCTGCGTTTCATTCGGTCACTAGGGATCACCGTTTTTTTCATTTCTTTGTCAAATTGGGTTTTCTGCATTATTTGTAATATACAACCGGAGTTGAACGGGATACAAGCTTCTACTAATACACGGTGGGGAATCACGTGGTTTCGATGGTAGGAGCCACCACAAAAATGACGGCCAAATAGCGTCGACTTAACCCATATTTTGAGGTAAATATATAACATCGAGACTCGTTTATTTATGGACACCCCGGCCAGCACGCAATGGCTTCTCCGCTGAATCTTTTGGTACCCTACTTTCCACGATTGATCCCGTAGTTTCCCCAAACACTTCGATATTGTTCCGTAAATAACAAAACACTAGCGGGGTAGACCTCACGATAATGACGATTTTGACCATATTATGACCATAATTTTTATTATCTCCTTTATATCATCCGTATTTCAAACGATTCCAATGTGCAAACATTTCGCCAACATTTTCCAACACAATTACCACCAGAATATCATGAATTTTGGTTTTCTGAAAAATTTAACAGTCAATTTGCATGAAAGATAGGATCCACGCTATGGGTAGAACACACGATTGAACCTGAGCAGAGCGCATCCATCATTGCGGTCGGTAGTTTTCTACGGTTCTATCTATCGGAATAAACATTTATATGCGGAACGGACACATAATGTTCATTTATACAAGTATGCTATTAGTCCACAGCTTTCTACGCTTCTATCGATCGCATGGAACGCTTACCGAACAGTTCACTTAGTTGACTGTAACCGTGACATGACGGCCTACTCGATCTGTACTAATTCATATACAAACATGTCAGATTATAATTAATATATCTAATTAGGTATTACACGAAGAATTTCATAATGATGCCGACTAGACAAATAGCATAGTAAGTAAGTAAAGTCATTATTTTACGAGGCTAACATATTTACAATAATGCAATCTTCCATATGGGCCTCAACATATATACATTAAATATAAAGGGTACATTACATGAAAAATAAGTATACAAATATAATCAACAAAGAAATAGTTACAAAGGTAAGATATATCAACAGGATGAGTCGTGTTTTATGTCAATGTTTGTTTATTGGTATTGCCATTTAATGTATGCATTTTGGAATTTATTTCTTGTGTCTGAATTTCGTACTGCTTTGGTCCTGAGTAGGCAAGTGATTTTCTGAAGAATTCAAAATTTGGTGATGGTACATATAGTTCTTCATTGGTTATGGATCTGAGATTACATGAATGAATTTGGTTTAGTTTTGTGAATTTTTGTTGCATGTATCTTGGAAATTGGTTGTCATTGAGTGATTTGTACACTAGAATTTATTTTTTATATTCCACTCTTTTGTCAAATTTCATCCACTGAAGTTTATTGAACAAAACATCAGAGGGATTGTCTTAGTCTTGTACATCAAGAATAACACGTGCTGCCCGTTTTTGGAATTTAATGATTTCGTTCATTATCTTTTTGTCTGTATTACCCCAGATTGAACAGCAATAATCTAGTTGTGGGAGGATGTAAGCATTAAAAAATAATTTTCTTGTTGGAACATCTAAGTATTGTTTGATTGCATGAACATTGATATATGTGGAATTGAACAGCTAGTCCAGTCGTAATTTATCGTTTGAGATATATCAATGTTCGCTGTGAGATATTTGGTAATATTTTATTATAATTGAAATATTATATTATATATTTATGGTACCATTATTTTAACCAAATAGTATTTGCATTGCCGCTGGACAGCTAAAAGTGGGAATATGGGAAGTTATAATTCTGTAATGGTGGAATGTTGTGGAAAGCTGCTGCTAGCTGTGCGATATAGTTTGTTATAACTGACGCCTTGAATTCAGTCTTTTCTCTTTTAGCAACTTTTACCACTCGGAATCCCGGATTTAGTCTGTTTCAACCAATTAGAACTCATGAATAATTACAAAGGGCGACACAATTTAACATCTGTTAAAGCCAACGCTTCTTTGCGACAGTTTTTAAACAATATTGGCAGAAATAAAATATAGATCAAATATTTATATATTTATAAGACCTGACGTCCACTAGGACCCCGAAGAGTTCTCGAAGCAGAAATTCATCAGATCGAGATGGTTCGGCGTGCCATCGCGATGTTATGGAATCCTTCCGTATAATTCCGCAACGCCTCTTGTACCCTTCGGGGCCGATAATCTTCGTTTTAAAGTTCAAAAAAATGGACGCCGAAGGTCTTGCTTGGAAGTGCTTCGGGAGAGTTTCAGTAAACCATCGGCATTCACTCCGCATCTTCGGGACGCCTTCTGTGAGGTTTCGTATTCATTAGCCATCCCGAATGGTTCTAGATGGAAAGCCGAATCGATGCCGAACGCTTCCCGAAAACGGCGAAGTGGTGAGATTAACACACGGAAACTATGCCGATCATGTTATGAACTCGACTGTGTGGTGCAGTGGTACAGTAGTTATCGCTTTCAACCGACTATTTTTTATTTCCAGTGTAAGTTCAAAATACCAGAATGGGAATCGAACACATTCATTCAGTTCTGAAGAACTCGTATTCATAGCAGCTTAGCCAACTGCGCTATGCGCACTACATGATAAATTTATGGGTAAATACACCCCTATAATCTGGATTATTATATTTACGCCCGAGTGATTGTGGTTTATCTATAGTAAAACTAACTTACGAATTTGCGTAAGGTAAGATATAAACTTAACCGAATTTCTAATTGACCACCCTAAAAAATATTATATTATTTGATATATTATATCAATAAATCTTAGGCTGTGTTATTTGTTCATTCCAGGCACTAATTTATCGTTTTTTTCGAAAGAAATAGCGTATTCATGGACAAAATCACAGAAATTGCTGTTTCTGAAACTTTGTGCGACTTTTTTAACGCATTGCTCTGAAAGAAGTGAAAGAAAAAAAATCAACGCGATGACCTATTACATAGAATATTAGACAATATGTGTTAAAATATAACCGACTCATATACGATTAACTGGAGAGTCAAGCAATTTCACACGGGCTTATTAACACCAAAAAGTACTATCATTAGAAGTATATTTCTGCAACACATTGATCGACACACATACACGAATTACGTGTATTGTTTATGCATAAAAAATAGCTGTCAGACTAACCTACCCCGTCGACAAAGGACCACATTACATTTGTATTTGCAAAATCAATCCATCACTTATTATTTCTAAATGTCAAGGTTGTTCATAAGAGAAAGTTTTAGGAAACTCCAGCAATAACAGTTACTGTAGGTCGAGTTGTGTTCACTAGAATTCGTCTTTCGAACAGACTGACTGAAGGACAGACAGCATACACCTACAACTGTGTTGTGTGAGCTTATAAAATTCAATCATAAACAAAACATGCGAGGAAGCATACGAATTACATACATGCACTTGTACATGGACCGTATATACTGATATACTGATATACTGATAGTTTTATAGCTTCCTGTATAAATGAACACTATGTGCCCGTTCCGCATATTTCGATCGATAGAACCGTTACGTTAGAAAACTGCCGATCGCACTGATGAATGTACACTTGCTGCACAGGTTCAATCGTGCGTCCTACCCATAGCGTGGATCCTATCTTTCATGCAAATTGACTGTTAAATTTTTCAGAAAACCAAAATATATGATATTCTGGTTGTAATTTTGTTGGAAAATGTTGGCGAAATGTTCGCACTTTGTAATCGCATGAAATACGGATGATATAAAGGAGATAATAAAAATTATGGTCATAATATGGTCAAAATCGTCATTATCGTGAGGTCTACCCCGCTAGTGTTTTGTTATTTACAGAACAATATCGAAGTGTTTGGGGGAAACTACGGGATTAATCGTGGAACGTAGGGTACCAAAAGATTCAGTGGAGAAGCCATTGCGTGCTGGCCGGGGTGTCCATAAATAAACGAGTCTCGATGTCATGTATTTACCTCAAAATATGGGTTAAGTCGACGCTATTTGGCCGCCATTTTTGTGGTGGCTCCTACCATCGAAACCACGTGATTCCCCACCGTGTAATAGGCCTAATGGCAATCATGCAAAGAGAATATTTTGATATTTTGTTGATACATGTACATACTAATTGCTTGATTCAGAATGCCTTATACACAATCATGCACTGAACATTACATACAATTTGGGTACACATATTGATAATAGACGGGCACTCTGTTAGGGTCTTACGCCGAAGCCAAAGATATCAATGTTACGCCTGTAACGCCCGAGCGGTCCGCCGTGCAATACCAGGAGCATTTTATAGTTACAGGTTTAGACGGAAGTTGATATAATCGGTCATGACTGCCGTACGTTTTTAAAGGACCAGACACATGAGACTCTATATATTAATGTATACGACACTCACACGGTAGTAATACCGATTGCACCGCTTCTTAGTCCCGACGACTCTGACGGAAGTGAAATAAGACGTAACGCTCGGACGCAACACGGGATATAAGGCTTTTACCATTTGAGCGTTATATCTGTATTCAGTCTCTTATGAAACATTTCAATGTTCTGAGAAACGGCGTATTATATTCTATAATACATTTAATTTTTGTTAGCATGGTTACATAATTGACACACATCGGATAAGGTCCGTGACTGGTTAGCTTATTCTCTAAATGCTCTATATCTTACATGGTTTTTTTCTTCTTCTTCTTCTTCTTCTTCTTCTTCTTCTTCTTCTTCCTCTTCTTCTTCTTCTTCTTCTTCTTCTTCTTCTTCTTCCTCTTCTTCTTCTTCTTCTTCTTCTTCTTCTTCTTCTCTTAATGCTCTAGGCCTTACAGTGATTTATACAATAGATTGAAAATTCAACGATAGTAAGTTATGACACAAGTACACTGTTGTATATAATTGTATCACTTAAAGTGTTGATAATGGTTTACATGTGTAACTTGACAGTCAATCAATTTTAACTATAATCAATTTCCTTCCCCGATTGTAATCGATATTGAAAGCGATTTTAATAAATCAACTTAAAAGTCATCAAACAAACTTTACTGGTGTAGACTGGTCGATCTAGCCCACTTTAGTTTCGTACTTGCTCTCTTAATAAAATATTTTCACAAACAGCTGAATAAAAGTCAATTTATTTTACAAATCCTCGTACAAGTAATTTAAAGTCGTAAAATAGAACTGATGTTTCTCCGTTGCATGTAACTGTTGTCAAAATATGACTTTATGACTCAAATACAGAGTACTGTTGACCAGGGGGGGAGGGGGGGCGTATGCCTGTCGGAGAATGAGAAGGTCGCAAGTACAAAATCAATATTTTGAGAAAACAAGAACAAACTGTCCGAAAACTACTCTTTTTGTGGTAGAACAAAATGTTTCAACTTCAGTTTCGTCAACACGACAAGATCCGATTTTCATAAAAATAGGCTTATAAGAAGCACCTGTATGATGCTGATTTTAAGTATGTACCAGTCTTGTATAAAGGTTCTTACGACCTTCTCATTCTAAGCAAGTGTTATAGCTTGGCCAAGTTGACACGAGCCTGACCTTTTGATAAGCATAATTTAACAGTCGATACAACATCGATTGTATGTATTCATAGTCGGGGAGTATCACGAAGACGCTCGAGATGTAATACAACCACACATCTGAAATACCGATATTGCACGATTTGCTTGCGGAAATTGATATATATATATAAAACGGACCTTGTAATATATTCTTACATAAATGTCAGACTCAAGTCAAAATAGCCAAGCTATATATTAAATAATTCAGCTGACTAGACTGGATAATCTGCCCCTGACACTATCATCATGAAGTTCGTCAGGGGGATTAAGACTCTTCATTGACTGTCTGATTAGGTCAATTTAGATATGTACATGTACATATAAGGACAAAATACGACCTAGTTTCTGTAATTTAGAGAGGATAGTATAAACAGTAATTGTGATAAGGGTTTGTCAAGGTTAGGTCAAGATAATCGACTCGAGTAGTGGGATGGTTGTAAAACCTTGATTTGTTTAAACCTACACGTATCTTGTTCTAACATAACGCACTATTCACGTTCACACATATACAAACTGTACACAATCAGTTTGTTTAATAGCAAATGTGAACAGGATATAAGGCAGTGTGACAATGGTTCGCATTAATTAAAGAAATATTGTTTCAATATCAGCGTGATTGTTGTAAGTGATTGTTGTACATGATGATTATTATTAAGTTTTCGTCGGTGTTGCGCTATTCTTCCTCACCATTTTTCGACATATTTATGTTGCTTATTAATCATTTTTGTATACTTGATCTCCGAATAACCAATTTTCGAGGGCTGTTATCAGCTGCCCAGCCGCTCAACCACTCAACAAACTTTTGACACTTTAGCTTCCCCTGGTCATTCGAGTCTACCTGTGGGGTCTATTTCTCTCATTTGGGTATGGCAGCAGCCACCATCTACCTGCGGCGCCCATGAATAGACACTGCCCTCACAGGTTCCAATTTACACCTTGGTTGAGTGGAGCATGTGGGTTATTCTTGCTCAGAGAAATTAACCATTGTTCCAGACGAAGGGGTTGAACCCGGGACCTCTCGATCCCGAAGTGCGCACCCTACCTGTAGATTACCACTCCCTTCGGTGCCTGTACCCAATGACAACTTGACAGGGATCGGTATAATTTGATTAATACAGGGATTTGAAGCCTAAATCTATGATCTGCTTAAAAAGAACACACGTAACTCAACACACACGTATCATTGGGCACATTGGGCAACTCACATAAATGACTAACTATATAAATTGTACAATTATGTACAATGTGTCATTTATGAACCTTTCTTGTATCATTTCAGACTGACGAAATCTGGTATAATGGCTTGGCAAAGACATGGTAACCTGTCTCGGAAAGTGATTAGAAAACTGTTTGCGCTGGTAGTTGTTTTGATCGGAATAAGACTGATATGGGTATCTTTCTACAGTTGGAACGCACCGACTATTATTGACGAGAATATTGTAGAGTCTAGAGACAATCCACAAGCCAAAGATCTGATAAATTCCAAACATGACGCGTATGATAAACTTGACTTAGATGCAGAAATTGATCATAGAAAACAAATAGAAAAGATAAAAGAGAATGTGCATGGAAAACATGAAGTCCCTGTTCATATCAAATCAGACGGTGAAGCTAGAGACAAAGTTGCCGACTCTGAACCTGATCCAAATTCAAATGATTTAAAAACTAAACCCGAAGAACAAAATAAACACATACACAATGAAAACGTCCAAGACACCATTAGAAAAGCAACTACGACACCGTCAACAAAGGAGGATGTCAAACCTGCGTCAGACAAGGAATCTGAGAAAACCAAGACTAATAGTAAAAAAGAAGACGATGAAGAAAAAGAGAGTGACAAATATAAAGAAGTAAAGGCAAAAATAGAAAAAGCAGCAACCGGAATGTTTAAGGATGAAGTTGATGCCGGAACGTGCAAACTCGTAAATGTATGGAGGGATAGAAAGCATAATGGTACCTCGACCTACGATCTATTTGAAGATGTTGATTATAGTATGGACGGTGAAGGACAGTACCCGATACCAGTCAGGACATTCGAGGAAATCAGTAAGGATGAGTCACACAAACCTCTGTCAGTGATTCTAGTACCATTTTCTCACGCAGACCCGGGATATGGTATGACCATTGAGCAATATTACGCACAAATGACGCATTCAACTCTCGATACTATGATAGAGAAGCTGACGCAGTACCCCAACATGACCTTCCAATGGGCAGAGACGGTATTCCTTGCTAGGTGGTTTGAAGATTTAGACGAGGAGAAACAAGAAGATGTGCGGAAACTGATACAAAGAGGTCAGCTGGAAATAGTCCTTGGAGGTTGGGTCATGCCAGACGAAGCGAGTCCAAATTACATCGCAGTCGTTGATCAATTAATTGAAGGCCACCAATGGCTTATTGAAAACCTTGGAATTAAACCCACAAGTGCTTGGGTGAACGACCCATTCGGTTATTCAAGCACAATGCCGTATCTTTGGAAATCCAGTGGTTTGGACAATTTAGTATTTCTAAGAATAAACCAGCCAGTTAAAGCCAAACTAATGAAAAATAAAAGTTTGGATTTTATGTGGCGCCCGTATTGGAAACAAACAAACGAAGTTGACCTCCTATCTAGTCTGATGTCCTACACCAACTACTGGATGGGCGATGTATGCGGTCCGGATCCAAGTATATGTCAACAGTTCAATTTCCTACATCTTGGCTCAGGAGATTCTCAAGGTATCGCAGTAACGGATACGAATGTTGCTGAACGTGCTCGTGTTCTGTACGAACAGTTTCGTATTACTGGAGATCTGTACAAGTACAATACGTTATATATCGGACTAGGGGAGGATTTCTCGTACCCACAACCTCAACAATGGGACAATGTGTACTTAAATTACGAGAAATTAATCAACTACATCAATTCCAAAGATGAATGGAAAATGAAAGTGAAATTCGGAACACTTAAGGAATACTTTAGCAACGTAAGAAAAGAAGAAAAGGCAATGGTAAAGACAGACAAGGTTGAAGGAACATTTCCAATCCTATCTGGAGATTTCTTTCCATACACAGAGAGAAATCAGGAGTTCTGGACTGGATATTTCACAACTCGGCCTCTTAATAAACGATTTTCGAGAGAAATTGAGACACTAGTTAGAGCGGCTGATATATTCAACGTTATTGCCTATTCATCGTTTAAGTACTACGATGTGGAATACAGTAAATACGCCGAGATTGCTAAACGACTTCGGTATGCTAGAAGAGAACTTGGAATGTTCATGCATCATGATGGTATAACAGGTAAGAATGTAACTATATATATTGTATTTGTCCTTGACCAATGAAACAAAACATCTCGTACAACCTCAATAATTAGACCACCTAAATGAACTAGATACTAGTAAATGCAAAAGTTTTTGAAGGTTTTTATAAAATAGTTTTCATTGAAAATATTTTGAAATCCATGCTCTTTCTTTGTTACACATCATATCAGGGTCGCTATTTATAAAGTATGTTAGTATATGGAACTAACGACATTTCTTAAATCATTCACCAGTGAGCCAGCTAAACAAGAAAACATACTTACAAGATATTGTTAATTGGATCTCCTGATAAATCTACTTTATTTACTGTTGATGAAATCTTATGAAAACACAATACATGTTCATGTAATATATCAGAGGAACAACATATCACAAATGAAAGACACCAGCCAAGTACCAAGATATTAACAGGCATTAAACACAGAGCACAAGGTCAGTCACATGTAAACCGTAGTACAAATGTGACCAAGCGAGCAGTGTCCACAGCCGATGAAAGACATTTTACAAACACCACTGTACATGTTATGCACATATCAACATACGAAGCAGCCAAACACCGAATGTTAAAGCCCACAAAACGTTATTATTATAGGAAGCATGATTTAATATTACAAATGTGCGTCTTTTTAGTGTGTTTGCTTTGAAACATAATTATGCTTCTTAAATTTTGTCATATGCTAAAATTCGACTCGACTATACATGTACTATATACTATGCCTTATCTTTGATGACGGATTAAATTGCTTTGCACATGTCGGTCGGATTGGATTGGTTGGTCGGTCGGTCAGTCAGTAGACCAACTGGTTTCCGTTCAATAACACAAGAACGCTTTGACCTATGATCTCAACATGGAGGTTGACCAGTAACTTTAGATTGTCCCTATTGGTTTTCATGTCTTTTGGTCAATTGTCACTGTGACCTTTCCCATTTTCTGACTATTGAGCTTCCATGGGGCATACTTGTTTTATAAACGTATCTTGTTGGACTTAATTTTGACCTTATAATTGACATCATGTTTAATGCTTTCAGGTACGTCGTTGCCACATGTTGTCATGGACTATGAACATAGGTTGTTTAAGGCAAACGAGCAAGCGCACGATGCATTTAAGATGGTTCTTCTGTCTCTGTTGACCAAAGGAAAGAAAACTGACCCAAAATTGCTCAGAGCCGAAACAATTAAACCAGAGAGCAAGACAATGACCGCACACGTTGTCTTCAACACAACAAAGGAACACAGTATAATTTTTGTCAATCCATTATCTAAAAAACGGAAAGAAGTTGTGTCCCTACACGTTAACTCGAAACACTTTGTGATTGTATCTTCCGTACATGCCAACTCCCCGATACAAGTTGTGACACACAAAGGAGGTCAAGATCCGAAAGCTCCACTAACTGTCAACTTTGAGGTGACTATTCCACCGTTTGGAATTGAAGTGTACAAGATGTCTCCGGCCAGTACAACAAACAGTAGGGTAGAAGTAGTTGAAACACTCAACAGTGAAGAGAACTCTACGTTAAGCATTGAAAATGTGCACATGAAAGTAGAATTTGATAGAGAATCAGGTGAAATGAAAAAGATAATCGACAAGGATGGGAAAGTTACTGATATCACAGCTATGTTCATGGTGTATCAGTCTAAAACAAGTGGAGCTTACATCTTTGGACCAGCCGGACCAGCGAGTGCCTTTACGAACGGTAAACGCGTTGTTGAGGTAACACAGGGCCCGTTAATGTCAGAGGTAAAGGTCACGTCAAAAGCTTTCACAATGAGGGTTATATTGTACAATACAACATCGAGTCAAGGTCAAGGTCTCCATATTAAAACGGAAGTTGACATGAAAGCAGCCAGTATGAGCGAGATGGAAGTGGTTTTACGATTCCAAACCGATGTTAAAAATAGTGGGCAGTTTTATACCGACCAAAATGGTTTTCAACTGATTGGACGTCAGAACCGACCACGTGACCCAATAGAATCCAATTTTTATCCAGTAACAACAATGGCGATTTTAGAAGATGAATCAAAGAGGTTTTCGTTGCATTGTCGTCAACCCCACGGTGGTGCTAGCCTTAAAGAAGGTCAATTAGAGGTTATGTTAGACAGACATACACTCCGGGACGACAAACGAGGTCTTGGACAAGGTGTTTACGACAATGTTAGAGTAAATAGTGATTTTATAGTTCAAATAGAATATAAGAAACAACAATTTCAACCAAACGAGAAACGATATACTTACTCAACGGAGGATAGTGTTCCAATGAACGATTTCCTGCAGAATGAAATAATTAAATATATTTCTACAGGTTCGTCCACAAAACTTTCAAAGACATTGCATCCATTGAAAACGGAGTTTCCTTGTGACGTGTCTGTAGTCGGGTTTAGAAACCTTGTAAACAATAATTTAGAATATAACGGAACCAGTCTAGTTTTGCACCGGAAGTCGATGCATTGTGGGTACAAACCAATGAATGGACAATGTAAGAAACAAAAAAAATTGACAGTGAAAACATTGTTCCCTAACAGTTTTCCTAAACTTAATGTGAAAATTACGGAAACTTCACTGTCTCATTTATATGACAAACAACAGCTCACTCCGGACACTGACTTGGCACCGGAGTATATGGAATTACGAGCGTTCAGAGTTAACTTTTAGCTGGAAATAAGATATTAATTGTGTGTTTTACACTGTGATTCTGCATAAAGTATTGTATTTATTTGACGTGTTTGCTCCAAAGACGAATTATGTTCTTGTCGGTTGACTAGATTTACATAATTTGCACTACACTGTATTATGCGTTTCATGACGTGACGTTTTGCGTCACATTGCGTCATGCTGTGTGTAATTGTATTCCGGGCGTTTTAAAACGTCGTCTCTGTTTATAACGCAAACATGGTATTATGAAATCCAAAGTTTGAACTAATGTTTGAATGTGCTGAGTAGTTATAATGTAGCGTTAAAGATAGGTAATCCGAATGGACCGTTACTAATGTATATCGCTGGCTTATTTAACAGTTACTTCCCTTTGTGATATTTTTAATGCCTGAAATGCGAAGAGTGGTCTGCTGTTTCTACTTTTACCTAAACATAGACGACATAGCCAGACTTAGCTCAGTTGTAGGGTAATATCTTGAATTGTTGATTATTGGTCCACAGATAGCATAGTTATGACCATAGTGCTTTAAGATAGAGGGTTACGTGTAACCACCCTTCCTTTGTACGAGTATATAGTGCAGGCACGGATCCAGGCAGTGGGCACGAGGGCCCGTGCCCCCCCAGTTGGCTGAGATTTTTTTTTTAAAACTTTGAATAAATAGTAAAACAGGTATTGAACAGACATCTCTAAATAATATGGGTATTTTTTCTTAATAAGTTCTTGATGATAAAGTATTTGTAAGATGGGCATTTTTCGTGCTCGCTTCGCTCGCAAAATATTTTTAATATACATGTACATATTTATACGTAGCTGTTCCATCACAAAAATCAATTACAAGAGAATTTTTGCCCTAGCTCATTACATTACCTTTTGACTGTTAAATAATCATAACTAAACCATTAAGGTTAACTCTCAGAATAAAGAAAAAAGGGTATTTCAGGGCTCCCGGATAGGCTTAGAATGCACTAGATTCATCCATTGCTATGAAAATTTTCCCGGGGAAGTATGCCCACGGACCCCCTACTTATCTTATAATATTCCAATGGCCAAAAGGATGAAAGCTGGTATATACAAATACTGTATGTGAACACTTACTAATATGCACGAACATACACAATGTACATTTTGACGCTTATAACATAAAACGTACTATGGATTCCTCCACATCTACAAATGTACCCCTTCCTGTGCATTTTCACACACATATTAAGCAATTGCCCCCCCCCCCCGAAAACCCGTATATACCTCGTGCCCCCCACTCAGAAATTTCTTGAACCGGGCCTGTAGTGTGAATTGTTATTATCAATAGTAACCATGGTAGCATTATAGAATTACACCAATTGTGACATCCGTGAAAGATCGGCCATTTCCGTTTGTCTCCGGTAAATATATTGCAATGCATAAGGGCCGCGTTCAGAATATAATTTTGGGTTTTGTTGAAACCAAGTTTCAACAGAGCTAGCTGCCTTGCGCTTCGTATGCTAGTATACACGTAGCAATCGGAACTCCTTGGCGTTTATCTAAAGATAGTGCGTATTTCTCAGTTACGTAAATGCCCGAGTAGTTACGATTGCCTTCGTAGATGGTCAGCGTTTGCCGCCTAATCCGGCGACTCAGGTTCAAATCCGGGCTGAAGAACTCATAAATCTGCCATATTTCAGCAGATAACTGACTGGCAAATAAGGGCTACGCTCGGCATTCAAGATTGTTTGTTGTACGTACATTGTACGATGTCAAAATATAGACATTGACATTCTAACCGTTGTTGTTCGTTGCTGTTTGTTTAAAGTGACGTGGAGCTTTAATTAAAGTCTGTATGAAAATGCATGGTTTGTGTTATGTGTGTTTGTTTGAGTCAAAGTTTGTTATTTCTCACTTTATGCCAAAGCATATAGTCACGTTACCACAAAGTCTGAAAGCCAAGGATAATTTAATATTCGTTTGTTCCCGTAGAAATTTTATTTATTCAGTAACGTTGCATCTAGTTGATATCAGGCCCGATGATTACAAACATTTTTTTTCTCAAACCCAAAACTCCATGCTCCAAACCGAAAGCATATTTATTTTTAGAATTTTGTATTAAAAACAACACCAGCAATCGCCAGTAGCGATCGAATAATCTAACTAAGAAAATAAACCCCCATATAATATGTTTCCATTCAGTAATAAAGAAGTTTCAGCAGTTTCTGTAACTAAGAAATGCTCCAATTGGAGTACGGAGTAAGAGTCGGAGCATGGACTCCGTTCTCCAATAATTATAGATAACCGGGCAAGTCATATTTAAACATAAGGCACATAATAAAGGTTTTTGTTAATTGTTTATTAAATATATCTTCTTTATTATATAAATTAGATTGTTATACTGTTACGTTATTAAAATGTCAATAAACGTACAATACATTTCAACACACGCATGCATGGTTAAAACTGCGGCAAAATGTACCAGTACCACTGATGATCGACAATGAACTATGTAAAATAATATGTACTATATCATGTAATTATGGTCGAATGGGTACGAAATGTAACCCACCAATCAGTTGCATTCAAGCCCCACCCCGGGGATTCTTGGCGGATAGCCTGTGCGGTCGCGTATTTACCTACCAGCTTCCCCCGCACTGCCGGGAAATGTTGCATTTTTTTCTCCGGATCATAACACCGGGGACAATATTTAGTTGTCAGGATGCCGGGAAAATAACGTAGATGTTACCATCAGCTCTCCCCCATAGGCCGTGGAAGGACGGGAATTAAACAACCCAAAAGTAACATTTTCGGTCCATCCCAGGGGATGGGGGCGTGGATGTAATTGACTGGTGCATAAGAGAGTTGTTCGATCCTTGGATTAAGAGGATACCGTCAGCGGTAGTGTGATAAAGGTTTTATTACTGTTTATTTCGTACATACAACACAGGCTAGCTCACGGCTTCCGACAAAGAATGGACAGGGAATAGAGCCGCACACGGCTTCCACCCTGTACAACAGTGCACCACTCTCGTCACGATAACCAGCTTGATCTGCTTCCGGGTCCTCGTCAACACACAAATATTGACTTCCGGCTTTGTGGCTATAGTGTCCAGCCATGAGATAACCTTTGTATTCTAGTCGCCAACCGTCAAAACAACTAAATTTCCCCGGAATCATCAAGACGCTGGGTCGGATTTTATTTCGGCATACAGCACATGGCACATTCTGATTCAAAAACGGTTCATTGAAATTTGAGTGGCCCATGATATTATCCATATTGTCTTCGTACTCCATACCATACATGTACGCCTTGCCGGAAGCTCCGTCAACATAACGCCCCCACTCGGGATGATTCGGTAAACATTGTGGATTCGTGGCACCGCCTTCGTGTGTGTAGTGACTGCCTCCAGCGATTCCTGAAATGTAACATGCGGAATGCTTTGATATAATAACCGATAAAAAACCGGGACAGGGAATTCTTTAACTTTAACAGCCAAACACAGAAAACATTAAAAATAACACTGACCACTTAAGCACGACACGATTCCCACCGCACAACGGAGCAAGAAAATAAACTTAATCGCGAAAAGTTCAAGTTGTTAATGTACAATGCTTTACCTATTAAATATGATTAGTGTCAGTAATTATACTAGTTAGGGAACAAATTAACCACCAGTATCCATATTTTGCATGGTTCCGGTTATTCAAACAACTTTTGGACAATATTCCGGTTTTCTCACATTACACGTATACTACAACAAGGTGTCGTCGGTTATTACCATTGTAGACGAGTTCTGTCTGATTTCCTGACGGACATGTTGTTCTTCCCCATCGTATATACACCGCCCCACCCAGCACTAAAATTGAATATAAACATCATTTAGTTACAGACAATCATGGAAAATGTATGATCTGAATTAAGCAAATATCAGCTTTAAACAGCCAAATTTCTTACACACCATTATATCAACTGCTCACTCTTTAATGACTATAAAATAACCAAATAAAATATATAAAATCATGAGTCATATGCATGTGCTTCAGGACGCCATATGTCATATAACCCTTACCTAGTGGGTTATCAGACACAGACGTGTTTCTTTATTACATGTTTGGAATGTTATGCAGCTTCAGTAGGACGGTTTAGGTGTTCGGTTATTTGGTATTTCATTCTGCATATTACGTCGACGTTATCACATCGTCCGTTGTACATGACGCCATTTTTTTTGTTATGTACAAGATTGATCAGTTATTTCTCATACAATGGTGACACATTTACATTCGAGCTGTTTGCAGTATTCATAGCTTTAATCATACTAGTTGAGACATACCCGAGTAAGGAGGTTCTCTACTGGTTGACCTTTTCTTTCTTGCTTTTGTTTCGAACGAGTGGCTGCTCTCCTGTAAAACAATACCATCTGTTAATTAATGTACTAGTGTTTTGAATGTTCCAACTATCAAACCATATTTACGTAGATGCAGGGTTATACAATTTCAGACTTTTCTTGCACTTGCCAGTTTCATATTCGTGTTCTATTTTGTGTTGGACATTGTGACGTATTCTTGTAGTGCGTGAATGTTTCTGCTTTGGGTGTTCCAGTTTATACCAGTCAATTCGTGTCCGGCTGCTTCCGGCATAGGACAATGTCAATCCGAAGTAACATCGCGACAATGCGATACGAAGTTACACTGCGTTCATTCGTATTTTTATACCGCGACTTAATACTTACCAAGCGATACCACGATATTAAGTCATCAACACGCCCACGACATTATAAATGACACGAACATGATTCTATAGATAACTTTACACTGTAAACAACTGTATTCGGACATATAACATAGTTGATGTTCAAACAATACAGAAACACGCGAAAGATCCATGCTCGATTTCCGTGTTGATCAGGCTGTGCTCTTTCATGAATATTAGGGATGAAGATGCCATGAACACGTGGAATGGGTATAAGTGTTTCTCGTTTGGTTATGTGTTGGGCAGTATGCTGTGTAATTGTGTTATTATTTTCTGCGACCATGTCATATGTTTCAGTTGAGGTCTGCATACGCTAATAAGCTATCCGATTCTTTTTTATTTTAGTGCTGAAATGGCTGAATATTGTTCTGTATGGACTGAGCTTTTTCACTGACCAGTATCCACCAGAACAACACCGATGATTGTAAATACTTTGATGAAAAGAATATACATATACAAATGTATAATAAACGAACGAGCAAAAGAACAGAGTCAGAATGTCAGAATATTTAAGAGTGAATCAAATATAAGAAACTCGATTACTTACAACAACTTTTCCGAGATCATTATGTTTTTCCACCAGGGCATCAAATTCTACTCGTAGAGCATTTAACTGCCGGTCACGTTCCCCGTTATATCCAACAGAATATAAACTCACCAACGCCATTAACACCATCAACGATAACATTCCTATCACTTGAAGATACCATCCTTTTTTCTGCTTAGGTAACATTCTGTACATTCTGTACTTGTTCAATTCCATTATTGAAACGTATGAAAATGATATTTTTCAGAAATTCAATTAACGTACTATGAATATATTTTAATCTACTCGACAACGGACTACTAGTATCTACCAATCAACAACTTCTCATTGAAATGGTAGAACGTTTCGTGTTTACTGAGCATGTGCAGAGTGGATTATGTAAATGTAAAAACTTGTTTATAAGTAACACAACCTTGGCAAGCTTACTACCCAGGTACAGTATTGGTCGAGGCCTTTCTAAAAAGTGTTTGCTTTCAGAACTCATCGTAAATTATATCTGATGCTAATTCTCTTTATTGAATACAGATACATGTGGCTGCCATTGATGCAGAGTCTGCAACTAAGGGGATAAATGTACAGTCTGCTGAAAGTGAACTTTTACTTGATAATTTAAATTCTTGTCATTTTAGTATGGTTCAGAGTTTAACGTTGGTAAATGAACCAATATACGATTTTATTCCATTTTTACAGTGATCTATACATTTATTTAATGCACAACGAGAACAATGTAAATTTCATGGAGAACAAAAGCAAAAAATATCGTGAAATACAAAAATAGAGAATGCAACGAATCATGAAACGTTATGAAATTACAAAATGTATCTTCTTGGCCTTAACTATGATCGCTTTAAAATATTTTTGTCGTTTTGCTTCGCTTCAAATACCTTTTTTTCGAAATTTGGACTAGATAACAATCATTAAAGATGTGGCTTTTGTAATGTTTTTTTGTTGATGCTGTGGATTACTTTGTGTACTTGAATGCTACTTTTTGAAGAAAAAAACACGGAAGAAAATGTGGTTGAGGAATGTGTACATTTTTAACAAAGCGACAGAAAATAATACACCAACATCACCAAACTGTACATATTGTATCTGTATGCGTATGTATCCCTTTTCTATCAAACAATGACCATGCAAAACTATTGACTAAAATTGTAAAAACATATTACTAGGGTTGTCCGCAAGACTGACTGTCGCAACCTGATATTGATGAAGGACATACGACAATCTTGCAGGCGGACTTCCGAATTTTTTTAATTTAAATTCTAAAGGACATTTGTTGTTTACTGTTCTTATAGTCAGCTACTGTTGTCATGTAGCCATTGTTGAACGCACGTAAACATAAAAATATATTTAAAATTAATCATGTAATTTTATCAAAATTGCACTTTGATGTCCATTTTACCTCTTAGAAGACTTGCGTATTGTCCCGTGATTTTAATACCCATTATGGTAGAGGAACAAATGCCAGTTTAGGCCTCTATTTTTGGAGTTACCCTACCATTCATTTTAACAAGCTGAGTCATACCTTAAAATGTTTCTAAATGTTTGTACTTTATGACAAGGGTAATTTTTTACCATACTCATGGTGGCATTTTGAGAAATCCAAGATGGCGTCCAAGATGGCCGCCAAAAAAGTAAACATCACCTTTTGTCAAATACAGCCTCTGGGACATTTGATATAGCATTTATTATTGGAATAGGTTGTTTTTACAATAGAATGTATGTTGCTCTTGTCATAGTATGTGATTTTGGTGGAACATTGGTGTGATTTAATTTTTTTCATCATATTTATCGCCAAATAAAGGCAAAAAATAGGGGGTAGGGGTAAGATTTTTAACTACCCAGGAATTTTTTTTACGATACATATAGCATTTCTGTTGTTAAGTTTATGCTATATAGTTGGAGGAATGTCAAAATTTACAAATACCGTAAAATAAAGGTACTTTAATGATGACAATTGACAATCAAAGTGGGTGGGGTACGATTTTCTTAAAATCTGAAAAGTGGTAATAGTTTACCTTTGATACATATTTGAGCCACTATACCATAAATTGGTTTAGTGTTCACACTCCTACAGTTAAGAAAGTTGGCATCATGTGTTATTTATGTATTGCTAACTAATATTTGATGCATTTACTCAATATTTATCTTGATTTGGTTCCAAAAAATTACAATTTCCTTAGGCGTAGGGGTAATTTTGGTAATAATGAAAACCCTTCCAGCGATGGCACGAACTAAACTTGTTAACTAACTTTATGAAATTATAAAGATGAATTTTAGCATTAGTGAACTTGTTACAATATTTGTAACAATATGGCCTTCGTCAACATTAATGTCAAGGTCAAATGTCAAATTCTGAAGGATTTTCAGAACTTGCAATATGTATATATTACCACAAAAAGGTACATGTTAAATGTACTGGCAGGACTAAAGTATATATTTAACAAAAATGAAAAATAACAAAATACGAACACATCTTGGTTCTTTGATATAAGAAAACATTGTTACATTGTGTAACCTTTGCACCCGGAAATATGGTTTCCAATATGGCCGCCATCATCTTCGCAAACAAACAAATATAATGTACATAAGACATAATTTATAATCCAGTCAAATTCGCACTGAAAGTGAAACTAATTGCAACGGAAACATGTTTGCGTTTTAAATGAAATTTATTCATAAGCTGATCAACTGAAAAAAGTCCTTAAAAATGCAGTTGGGAAAGTCCAAGATGGTGTCCAATATGGTTGCCACGAATGGTAAAATGCATTCACTCAAAAAAGTAAATGCCAAAGTGATAATTTCATAAATAGATATAATGAACGCATACTTGGATTGAAAATGTTTATTAATAGCTAGTGGTCATCATATTGAATTTCAACAGTAACTACAGTAAGTGCAAGGTCAAGGACTTTTCAAGGTCAAAATGTGAAAAATTAAGTATACATATTTCTTCTATATTTGTGTTGACATAATATACATTCATGCCTTTCAATATGGTATATTTCTTCAGTAGACATTGTATGTTTTATTTAGAACATTACAGCTTAGTGATAAAAGCCATTTGAATGAAATAAATGATACTCAAGGAATCTTAAATTGATGGTTCATATCATCAATATAAAATTATGTTATTATTACATTAGTTGTGGCAGTATTACCATTAAATGCTACAAAGTATGTACTGAATTTAGTTTTTTTAATTTAAAGTTACTCAAACCAATATCAATTAATGACCATTTTAAGGTTCAAATTCTAGACACCTCCAAATTTGTTGGAACTATAGACTTATATTAGGTTATGTGGGACTCATGCGTGTTGGAAATAATCATACAATCCCATATACGGGGACTCAAAGTACCAAAGAGTCATAGTATATCTTATGAGGGACTTGCCAATGTTGAAAATTGTCACTATGGGGACTCACCAGTGTAGCAAACAGTATTCCAAGGTCCTATGAGGGACTCGCTAGTATTGAAAGTTGCCATCCTTGGTTCTATGGGAGACTCAGAAGTTACAGAACAAGTTATCGTATGCCATATTGGCAACTCGCAAGTGTTGGCACTTGTCATTCCAGGCCCTGTTGGGACTCGCCAGTGTAGGCTATTGTCATCTTAGGTCTAATGAAGGTCTCAACAGCGTTAAAAACTGTCATTCGGGTCTATATGGAGAACCCATCAGTGTTGGCAACTGTCATTCTAGGCCCTGTGGAGGATTCTCCAGTGCTGGGAACTGTCTTCCAAGGCCCTATGGTGGACTCTTCAGTGTTAGGAACTTCATTCTAGGCTCAATGGAGGTCTCAACAGCGTTAAAAACTGTCCTTCTGGGCAATATATTGGACCTATTGGTGTTGGAAACTGTCATTATAGGCCCTATTGAGGACATTCCAGTGCATGGAACTATCTTCCAAAGCCCTATAGAGGACTCTTAAGCGTTAGGAACTGTCATTCTAGGCCTAATGGAGGTCTCGACAGCGTTGAAAACTGTTATTTTATGCTTAATGGAGGTCTCCACAGCATTCAAAACTGTAATTCTAGGCCCTATAAAGAACTCTTCTGTGTAGGGAACTGCCTTGCAATATACACAATGGATGACCCTCCAGTGTCGGGAACCATCATCATAAGCTCAATGGGGAATCACCAGTGTAGGGAACTACCATCCTATGTCCTATGGGAGACACATCAGTGTTGGGAACAGCCATTCTGTGTATTATGAGGGACCCTCCAGTGTAGAAAACTGTCATTCTATGTATCACGAGGGACCCTCCAGTGTAGGGAACTACCATCTTATGTCCTATGGGAGACACATCAGTGTAGGAAACTGTCATTCTATCATCTATGTATTATGAGGGACCCTCCAGTGTAGGAAACTGTCATTTTATGTAATATGAGGGACTCTCCAGTGTAGGGAACTACCATCCTATATCCTATGGGAGACACATCAGTGTAGGGAACTACCATCCTATATCCTATGGGAGACACATCAGTGTAGGAAACTACCATCCTATGTCCTATGGGAGACACATCAGTGTTGGGAACATCCATTCTATGTATTATGAGGGACTCTCCAGTGTAGGAAACTATCATCATATGTCCTATGGGAGACACATCAGTGTAGGGAACTGCTATTCTGTGTATTATGAGGGACTCTCCAGTGTAGGGAACTACCACCCTATGTCCTATGGGAGACACACCAGTGTAGGGAACTGTCTTCCTATGTATTATTAGGGACTCTCCAGTGTAGGGAACTATCATCATATGTCCTATGGGAGACACATCAGTGTAGGGAACTGCTATTCTGTGTATTATGAGGGACTCTCCAGTGTAGGGAACTACCACCCTATGTCCTATGGGAGACACACCAGTGTAGGGAACTGTCTTCCTATGTATTATTAGGGACTCTCCAGTGTAGGGAACTATCATCATATGTCCTATGGGAGACACATCAGTGTAGGGAACTGCTATTCTGTGTATTATGAGGGACTCTCCAGTGCAGAGAACTACCACCCTATGTCCTATGGGAGACACACCAGTGTAGGGAACTGTCTTCCTATGTATTATTAGGGACTCTCCAGTGTAGGGAACTATCATCATATGTCCTATGGGAGACAGACCAGTGTAGGGAACTGTCTTCCTATGCATTATGGGGGACTCACCAGTGTAGGGAACTATCTTCCTTTGAATGGTGGGAGATTCACCAATGTACCAACTGTCAGTCTGTGTAATACGACGGACTCACAAGTGTAAAGAACTGTCTCCCTGTCTATTATTGGAATTTACCAATGTTGGCAACAGCCATTTACAGCCATCATGGGATTCATCATTGTTGGGATCTGTCATCCTTAACCATAAGGACGACTGGCAAGTGTGGTAAGAAGTCAACCAGTGTAATAATCTTGCACATACAGAGAGGGGGCAATAAAAACATGAACAATTACCTTCATATTAATGCTAATTTGGCTGGATTATGAATAATATAATATATACATGGTGGTGATTGCCGCCATATTGGAAACCATATTTCCGGTTGCCATGGCTAAGAAATGTTTTCTTTTATCAAAGAAACAACCTGTACTTGTACTTTGTTAAAGAAAGTGATATGAACATAAGACGACATTTATTCCTGTACATTTTACCTGTTTGTGTGCATGCATACATATTGCAAAAATTCCTTCAGAATTTGACATTTGACCTCTAATATGACCTTGACATCAATGTTGACAAACTTTGTATTGTTACAAATTTTGTTACAAGTGCACTTATGCTAAAATTCTTCTTCATCATTGACAAGTCCAGTCTATGCCATCGCTGAAAGGGTTTCATTATTAACAAAATTACCCCTACCCTAAAAAATTGTCATTTTTTGGGCCAAATCAAGACAAAAAGGGAGAAAATGCTTGAAATATTGATTGAAAGATGCATAAATGAAACATATATCAACTGTCCTAACTGAAAGAGTAAGAAAACGTAAACAATTTATGTTATAGTGTCTCAAATATGTATCAAAGGTAAAATATTACCACTTTTCAGATTTTAATAAAATCGTACCCCACCCACTTTGATTGTCAATTGTCATCATTTAAGTACTTTTATATTGTATATTTGTAAACATTTTCATTTCCCCCAATTATATAGCATATACTTAACAACAGAAATGCTATATATTATATATGCGGTCAAAATTTTCCTGGGTTGTTAAAAATCTTACCCCTACCCCCTATTTTTTGCTTTTATTTGGTGATAAATATGATGAAAAAAATTAAATCACCCCAATGTTCCACCAAAATCACCTAATCTGACAAGAACAACATACATTCTATTGTAAAAACGACTTATTCCCATAATAAATATCATATCCAATGTCCTAGAGGCCGTTATTTGATAAAATAAGATGTTTTCTTTTTTGGCGGCCATCTTGGACGCCATCTTGGATTTCTCAAAATGCCACCCCGAGTATGGTAAAAAATGTCATGGATCATAACGCACAATCATTTAGGAACATTTTAAGGTATGACTCAGCTTGTTAAAATGAATGGTAGGGTTCAACCATTTTTACCTGGAATTGTTCCCCTACCATTAGCCTCATATACCATTTTATTGCTCAAAGTTAAAATACTCTATACGAGCGTTTTGATTTATGCAATGGTTTTAAACATATATACAGTAATAACTGAGAACCAAGCACGTTCAAAATGACAAGTTCAGTTATTTGTTACATAATGCTTCAGTTTCCAATATTTTATCAAAGCCATGTCTGTCCATTTATTTTGATAAAACTGGACCTAGTTAAAACTCATTCATTTTCAACATTCGAATTCATCAACATAAATTAATATCAATCATACGTGTAAAAGATCCAATAAACAATTGAACGCGATTTGAAAGAAAAAGATCGGTGAAATGGCAGCGTATATGTGTATGGTGCTGTGATAATGCAGTGTAGTGCTTACCATGGAATCATATTATTTGCAAAAGTTTGTGAATCCAAAACAAAACTTTGTTATAAATATATTATTTTTTATTAGTTCATGTATAGTCGAACCAATTTGACTTTTATTCCCTATATTACTCATACATGCATACAAATGATAGTTGA
Organism: Spisula subtruncata; assembly: GCA_963678985.1. Lineage (NCBI taxonomy): Eukaryota > Metazoa > Mollusca > Bivalvia > Venerida > Mactridae > Spisula > Spisula subtruncata. The sequence goes on along the minus strand of OY787671.1, from coordinate 27,617,890 downwards.
TAATTATTCGTATTTAAACACAATGTACTGGTCAGTCAATTGAAACCCCGCACAAACCGCAGATATTTTGACTTTTGTCCTTTTCGAATCCCAGGTAAATTTCCGAGTTTTGCATGGTTTGCGAGTTTATTCAAATCACAACTATTAATTAATCAGCATTATGTCTGTTTATTGCGTTATATACGAAAGGATGATTGTTCCAGATTCCTGTTTGTTTATTTTGTGCATACAACACATGCTAGCTCACGGTTGCCGACATACGGTGGACAAGGAATGGAGCCGCACACAGCTTCCACCCTATACAACAGTGCACCATTCTCGTCACGATAACCAGCTGGATCTGCTTCCGGGTCCTCATCAATACACAAATATTGACTTCCGGCTTTGTGGGTATAGTGTCCAGCCATGATGTACCCTTGATATTCAAATTTCCAACCGTCAAAACAATTTACTTTCCCCGGAATCATCAAGGCGCTTGGTCGGACTTTATTTCGGCACACAGCACAAGGTACATTCTGATTCGCAAGGCTTCCCACGACATTTGAGTGTTCCATGATGTTATCCATGTTCTCTTCATATTCCATACCGTACATGAATGCCGAGCCCGTGGATCCGTCATCAAAGCGCCCCCACTCGGGATGATTCGGTAAACATTGGATGTTTGTAGCTCCCCCTTCATGCGTATAGTGACTGCCTCCAGCGATACCTTAAATATAATATGAGAATAAAGGTGGAGTACAAACAAGAATAGGTAAATTGCTAGTTAAGGGATAAAGCGAAGGTCTAAATCCCACATACGGTAATACAATATCAAAGTACAATTGTAATCAAGTCGACTGTTCGGAAAAATTATATACACTTAGCGACACTTTCATATCAGGGTTGTTGCCCTTTCCTCTCGTTACATATGGGCCGTGCTTTTACAAGATAACGACATAACTACTGAGACACTGCATGACAAATCATTTTCCAGATTCGACTCTCGTGACATTTCCGTCGTCCAATTGTTACGGAACTGCTTGTATACGAATGTTTTGTGGCTAACGAAGGTGACAGTTTGTTTATCTAAAAACAAATCGTCCATTTGGTGTAACAAGGTTGTATCTCTCTATCTATTATTGAATAGTAAGATACAACCTTGTTGCGCCAAAGGGACGAAATGAACTTCTCAACGTGGCTCCTATTTGCGAGGTTGTACCCACAACCAACCCCAATGTCGCTTCTAGCCGCATGTGGGACCTGTTACTAGTATTTAAAAGTACGTAAAACCCTAATATACGCGTAATTCGTTCGTTATTATAATTTGGATAAAATTTGAACGGATGTAACTTCTTGGCACATGTTTGCTCGCAAGCTCGCTCATCCAAAGCAAGGGAATGCACCGTGACAAGTTGGTCTGGGTTCGATTTCTGTTCATGAAACTTTGTTCTGTATTTTTTCTCTCCACGGTCTGATGAGTGCGGTGTAGCATCAACATGTCTATGTTAGCCTGTTATACAGTTGACAAACCAATGAAGTCCGCGTAGGTTGTCGTATATTTATGTCATTCCCGTGCATACACAGATAAATGTATCATTGGTTGCAAAAAATTACAACACATAACCTATATGTTTCCTTTTAGACTTTATATTATCAATTACATGTATACAGTTACCTGTGCATACATGTAAAACGTTATCTTGTGTTATACATGTACAATGTACAGGGTGTTTCATAATATCTGTCCCCATTACAAATAAATGTCATAAGTACATTCATGATCTCAACTGATATCTTCATACATCAATGGAAAACCAACATTTCAAAGTTTTGTTAAGTATATAACATGTCAATGTTTCTATCAAAGCAACCCGGTAGCAAAGATTCTTGCAAAATGTCATTTTTTCGATAATTGTCAAAATGACGTTCAAAGTTATTTTTAACCCAAATTGATCGCATATCTAGTAAAGTATTGAATTATAAAACAAGTTTAATAACGTTTAGTAACAATTTAATATTTCTGTTTGAAAGTTTAAATTATATACAACCCGTTGAAAATAATTTAATGTAACAGTTACTTTGGTTTCTATTTGCTAGGCAACGAAAGAACATAATCATGCAGATACATTCTTGCATGTAGTCAAGCAAACAGGTGACCGGTTTTCAAATATTAGTTTTTTCCAAATGAATACTTAAAATTCACAAATAGACCTATGGAGTTTTTAATACAACCAACAAACAATGTATGACTTTAAAAGAATAATTTAGAAAGAAACACACTGAAGATGAGTCTTTTGTTTACTTAGTTTGAAAGCGAGAAAGTAATGTTTCTGTGTTAGCTTCTTTCATCGCCTAGCATCTGGTAACCAAAGCAACTGTAAGCTTTTAGATGATCAAAAATGGAAATCATATCAATATAATATTTTTGTTTTTAAAAACTTTAAAACTGTTTATATATCATGCTTAACTTTACAAGCTATGTAATTCAACTTGGAAAGCAAATTCAATATGGACGTCATTTTGACATTTATCGAAAACTGACATTTTTCAGAAATCTTAATTCCAATGTTGCTTTGATAGTAAAATGGTCATATCATATACTGAATAAAACTTTGAAATGTTGGCTTTTCATTGGTATATGAAGATATCAGATGAGATCAGGCACGTACGCATGACATTTTGTAATGGGGACAGATATTATGAAACACCCTGTATTACCTTTATAAACGAGTTCTGTTTCATTTTCTGACGGACATGTTGTTCTTCCCCATCTTACATACATTGCCCCACCTAGTGCTGAAACAAACGGCATACAATTACAAACCTTGCCCCACCCAGTGCTGAAACAAACGGCATACAATTACAAACCTTGCCCCACCCAGTGCTGAAACAAACGGCATACAATTACATACCTTGCCCCAACCAGTGCTGAAACAAACGGCATACAATTACAAACAAACCTGCATTCATGGTCATCTAAAGCAAACCATCTAACTTAATCCGCCCATAATATCATACTCCAACATTGGTCATTGAATTGGTTTACTAGTTTAATAAATGTATTGTCCTCAGTCACATGTTGCAACATTTGATGTATTCATTGAGGCGTTTTTGAACAGTGTGCTGTGCGTAAGCAAAGCAATCTGTTCTTGGTTAACGGAATTCTGAAAGCAAACGGAATCTTGATGTAAGTGGTCATTCACGGGGATGAGTTCGCGCTTTATCGTCTTGCAGTACTAGTTAAAGAACTTGAGTGCACTGCTTTCCAGTTTAGATAATATGAGTGTTACGTTTTATTTTAGTTATCCTCAACTAATTACAGCCATTGCTTAAACAGATAATGACGGTATATAAAGCGGGTCATAGCTTAATTATGTCATATTTCAATATCAATATTTTGTAACATATATCCGTTCAACTGGATTACATCAGGAATGAGGTGTCGAGTGTGATTAATATAAGTTATAAAACTTGTTTCATAATCGATCGAAAATAAATTAGTATAAACTACACCTAAACCTACGGCACTTACCGTGCTTTGATTAAATAAGTGAACACATACCTGAATAGTAGTCTCCGGAGGATCGTTTCTTTCTTTCTTTGGTTTCAAACGCGTGACTGTTATCCTGAAAACACAAAACGTAAGTACGTCCAATGAAAGAGATAAGACACAATGGAACGCCGTGATACGGTCACAAACTTCATTTGGAAGATAGTGGCGTACAAATATACATATGCCCTGTACTAGTACACGTAACGATGCTCGTACATTTTGGTAGTGACCACTAGGCTGCCAACTCGGAAGGCGTGTAAATGCAGAGCCAGTGTGGGGAATCACGTGACTAAAATGGTACTCAGCACTATGAAATAGATCGCGAAAATCTGGATATTTGGATAGTTTTTCGATTCTTGGTAAGTACTCCTTGATTATGTTTACTAGTTATAAAGTGCAGGCTATGAGAAATTTAACGCACTTTCTAATGGTACACCTGCCGTTCCTGTACTCTCTCTGGTTTCTGCGATACCTTCGAGGTTTTAATGCGAACCAGTGGAATATTTTGTCAACAAGTCTACATTAATGGGTATAAACTACACAAAAAACTGTATTTAAAGGCAATTTATTATGCCACAGTCAGGTGCAATGTGCTTTATTGTATTCGGAAAAGGCTTCTCCGTGAAAATGTTATAACTGATAGCATCCTTTATTGGTGATTTTAAGGGATTTCTTGCAAAAATGGCAAATTATTGAAATGATACTCTCCACGGAATAACACATTTGTGATACAAACCACGGATCAGTTTTAAACCAGTCCTGTACATTCTAGAACAAATTTTGTCCGCATTTTGGAACCTTGGTTCAGAATAATGTTTGAATACAATTGCTTTCAGTTGTTTAATTATGTTTCCTTTATTCTTATACAGAAGTTACAGCAAGACGTTGTGAAGAAGCTAGGCTCAGACGAATGAAGGGAACACGTCACGGGCCAACTAAAATAAAAAGAAAATTTAGACACACTATCACCAGAGCGAATTCGAATGTGGAATGAATCATAAAACAGTGCAATGTACTGTATAAACAAGCAGAGACATAGCTATCATTCGTGTAGTTTGAAGATTGTATAGTTGAACAGGAATGGAATCCAAATATAATGTTACATCAATCCATCCAGGACGGCAATTTACAGCTGATTTAGTGCTATTTCATTGCAATTGTGAATTTTAATTATTTTTTTCCACAATCACTGTGCTGTTTTGTCTTTTTATGATTAAATGCAACACCCATCTATAACAGTCTGTTGTCCATTTACGTTATTGGCATTTTGTACTTATAATCGACCATCGCTCTTCCTTATTAGATAGTTGATTTGATGCACTATCTAATTCGAAATAAGAAAAAAATGGCGATGTAATGTATTTTTTCTTTTCATTTGTGATTCGAAATACATTGATTACCGAATATAGACTATGACTGTACATAAAGGTATACAATGCCTATCTGAAGAAGTATCAACGAACTAATAGTATATTGTATCTGCTGTGTAATCATATTAAAATTGCAGCTGAAAATATAGTGCAATGTCGAAATACTCACAAAGATATCAACCAGAAAACAAACATTTATATTGACAAAATCATAATGGTTCTTCGATAGCATTTATTATAATAGTATACATGTAAAACAGTTGATAATGTAACATCACAAATAAATCTAGTCGAAGACAAATTTAATTCTGAAGTAGAACATTATGAACAGCTCTTCAATGTATCACAGAGCAAATGGTGTCACAAGCAATGTACAAATCACGGGTCTTTGACCAATCGATTTAAAAACTCGACAGTGGGAGTGGAGTTGATTTTTTAAAAGGAAGCCAAAATTATTTTTCAAATTCATATGACACAGATAAAAATGAACTTATTGTTTTGGTAGCAAAAATGCCGGGCATAGCCTTCATTTGCCCGTCACCTTTCTGCTGAAATGTGACAGATATGAGAGCCTCCACTCGGACTTGAGCCAGTGTCATCGGGCAACGCATCCACTGAGCTACTGGAGAGGGAAAATTAATAAAAGTCGACAAGTACGTGTTTAATAAAATATTGCACAACAAAGACATAACTCCAGAAAATGAAAGCCACAATTAATTAGCATGAAACAGCATAATGCAAATTCGAAGAAGTCGCATTACCTTGTTTTGTTTCAGTGGTGTTGCAGACACTTGATATGCTACCTATTTTACATAATTTAGAATTTAAAGTCCATAATATGTTTTAATTTACCGATAAACCCTGGGGCATTCATTTAAAGAATTAATGACTTAGTATCGAGATAAGTTCATTAATACTTGCCCGATCTCAGATATTTTTACCAAAGTGTCGACATTATGTTGATATCCAAGACCATATACATTGTATTCAAATGAAATATTATCCTGGTAAAAGACAATTTATCTCAGTGTCGCATTTAAAAAAAGATTAAACAGATCAAATTAGGTTTATCTTTTCTGATCGAAATGACAATGTTTAAATTTTTGGGAAAATCCTTTAATTTGATGTCATGGTTAATACAGAATCGTAACATCGTTAATTTTTTGTACTATAACACGACTCATTCTAGTTCCTTCAATTGATGCAGAGCGGTTTCGATTCCAGTTCTCTCGACACCATGTTTCTTTGATCCTGCTATTTCTTAAAAGAATAGATGAAAACTATTATTAAGAAACTTAAAGTAAGCATAATAAAAATATACAAAACAAAAGTTACATGCTCTAATATACAAGTTTAAAATGATCCGTGGTTTGTATCACAACATTGTTGTTCCGTTGAATGTACCATTTCAATAAATTGTCATTTTTTGCAGAATAACGCATTTAAATACCAATATAGTATGAAAGAGTAACTGGTTTTCAACAAAAACCCTTTTCCGAATACAATAAAGTACTGACACCTGAACATGGTCTAATATATTCCCATTAAACACGGTTTTTGTGTAATTTATCTAGGAATATTGGCAAAATTCGCCTTAAAACCTCGAAGGTATCTCAGAAACCAGAGATAGTACAGGAATGATCCATGTACCATTAGAAAGAGCGTTAAATTTCGTATAGCATGCATTATATTACTAGTAAAAATATTCAAGGTGTACTTACCAAGAATCGGAAAACTATCCAAATATCCAGATTTTCGCGATCTATTTCATAGTGCTGAGTACCATTTTAGTCACGTGATTCCCCACACTGAGAGCACGTTAGTTGTATTCTTCCGTGACCATGGTTGCGGTTATGTTCATGACATAAGAAGAATAACTCAGTACTGTCTCAGTATATACCTTACTAGTTAGTTAGGAACACAAGATCAAACTAGTGAACGGACAGACGCCCCGCCAGACATACGATACGCCTCATAGTTGTACATTGTTTAAGATAAAAAATAATGACCACTTCAAGAGCAAAGTACGGAATGAATCCAAAGACACCCCTCTAACCACATAAGTTAGCTCACAAGTGTGCGGACTGGCGGATGAAAAGATAAACGGACGGACGATGTACATAGCTGAATAAATTATCATAAATTGTATTACTTACAGTCAGTTTGCTGAGATCATCTTTGATAGCGTTATGTTTTTCCACCAATGCTTCAAATTCTACTCTTAGATCCTTTAACTGCCGGTCACGTTCCTCGTTATATCCAACTGAATATAAGCTCATTAATGCCATTAATAACATCATTGACGACATCCCTAAAACCTGCAGCCAACATTTTCTCTGTTTCGGAAACATTCTTAGCGTACCGTACTTTTTCAATTCCATGAAATGTATTAAATTGTATGAATAAATGCAAATTTTATTAACTATTTTACTAATGACCAGGACAAGGTATGGATGACAAATACGCGTATATAATGTGAGGCTTGTGTTGTAGTGTTTTATTAAGCAGATGAGTTGTTAAAAATGTGTAAAACACACTGTGCTAGGCCGTTCATAAAACAATGTTTGTTTGTGAAGTGCCCATAGGAACGGATCGAAATGTGAAGATTTTGTTAATACCAGGTTTAATGTTGTCTCTGTACAGACCTACCAAATCTAATTCCGTTTCTTGAACCAAATCTTACTTTAGTCTCAGAACATTATGCATTCATTTACGTCTAAGCCAAACATGTGCATCTAGTTGTTGGAACTCATCTTCAGGCATTCATTTCCTTCTGTTTCAGAATTACTTTGGTAACCGAACCGAATGTTTTGTGATTGTAATACGATAATAACCGTAGTCAATGTTTAGACACTAATTGCGTCTTTCCGGTTATTTATCTATTTATTATTTATAACAGAAGCAAACTCCCGTTAAACACCATTATTCATCACTAATTGTAATTGCCTAGGTTTTCCTCCGAAATGGTGCGTATTGTATTGCGTTGTGATGTGCTGTATAAATTTATGCAGTTTTGCGGACCACAAAAATCCGGCTTTGTGGTGAAAGTATTTCTTCAATTGATAATACATATACAAAAAAGTACTATCTAAATTTGACAACAATGATATGCCAGATACTCGTATTTCTAATGCATTATTGATATTGTTTAAGCCTTTCTCTTCTTCTTTGACCCAGACTAACGTAGTTTTAGTAATCAGGGTTTCGAGAGTTTATCAAGTACGACAGCGCCTTTGGAGAGAATCACCATAGGTTGCTTGTATTTTATGTGAATTAATTAGATATCTGAAGTCAGCGTCAATAAACACTTGGACGCACATTTAGCCGAGCATGCCAAGCACAATATTAATTTGCCAAACAGCTTTCTGCTTAAATATGGCAGGTATATTAGTGCCACCACCCTGATTTGAATCCGGGTCGCCAGATGAGGCGACAAGCACCGATACACCCTGAGCTACGGAGCATGGACAATCATATGCTGTTATAATAAAAACAAGTACACTGATAAATGAAGACATTTGTTCGACCTAAATGTCCACTTTAGGTGCTTGTGTTAATGATGTTACTACTATAGATTATGTACGGCGCTACTTCCGGATTGCACTTGTCAATGATTGTTTAAAAGTGCCCATAAAGTGGCTTCACGTATGACCTCTTATGAAGCTCTTCAAACTTGGACCAACAGAAGGTTTGTATCCACTAAAACAACATTACATTGGCCAAAAACAGTGGTTCCTTGTTATGTACATTCTCATAAATCAGTGGTTAGTCAAGTAACTAGACACCCTCTGATTCAGCATAGCCGTAAGGGTGGGCAACTCTAAATAACTAAAAATAGCTCATTCTTGGGATTCCCGCTATCGTCCAAAAGCGCTACGATATCCGCGGGAAAATTCATAAACAAGCGTCCCGTGAATAAACATGGCCGACGATGGATAAAAATTGTGGTGTTTGTACCAAGCAAATTGGATCAAATACATCATATCGAAAGTTTGAAAGATTAGAAAATAAACTGAAATCTGTAATTGAAAGGAAATGTAAGGGTGATTTAAAGTATATATGTCAAAAATGTAAAAGACGTGTGGAAAAAGCCGCCGACATTATAGGTTGTGATTGTATATTTGTGTGTGTTTATTTCTGTTACTAATCAAGCTTATTGTTTTTGTTAAAGTCGCACGTCATATATTAAAATAAAATTTTCCAAAAACCACATTTACGCATAGTCATGTCGACATAAGCCATAATTCGACTCCATGTGTTGTTGTTGTCCCAGACACCAACTACACTACCCTAAAGTGCTAACCCGCCACTAATATATTTCATTCCTGTAGTGTCAAAAATGGAAATATTCATATGAAATTTCACATACCGATACATGTTTAGAAGATGCAGCTGATCATTAATTTGTTTTGGCGATATTGTGGCTAAACTCAGTGCATTCGGCGTATTGCGTTATAACGCATTTTTGCACGTGCGTTGCGTGTGCACCAAAATTTACGTGCGCTTGAACGAATTCTGCATTGTTGATGACTGCTTATCTTGAAAATCTCTTTTTATTCTGAAATTTATTCGAGGGGAAAACTCAAGGGATTTCGAAAAAACCATTGAACACTATTCGTTGGTGTCAATGTTTCTTTTTTTAAGATACTTTTTTGATAATGGATTTATTAGCATGTAATTTCACATACAGACGTATAAAGGTGTATTAAAGCCAATTATGAGTTGATTTTTGGCCAATTTGCGGTTAAATTCACCGTGTAAGACCTGTTTCGTAACAAAGCATGCGTACACGTGTAAGAAATGCGCAACAAAAGCACGTGTTTATGAACGGTTTTGATAAAAATCGTGAATTTCCTACGCGAAAAACACCTTATATGCTGAGTTTGGCACACAAAGAACGCGACAGACCTGTCGGAAGGTTATGAGCTCGAGTAGAGTTGCGGCCCTTATTTTTTTAATTTCACAAACTTATTTTTTATATTTTTGTAGTTTTGCTGGTTATCTTCGTGTTTTATAAATAGCAAACTTTGTTTTGTGAATAGAAGCGTTGATTTGCAAAATCAACCTCTTTGACAAGGCCTTTTTCTTATTTTGTTCGAAGTTTGTTACTCTTCAACCGAGTTCGTCTGGAGTCAATCACGGCATCTAACGTGTATTTCGTCGAGGGCAGGGATCAGTTAGGCTAAAATGTTTATGACATCGTGCTTTCCATGCGTTGATTTCTGCACGATTTTACAAACAGTTCGGGTATTTTTTGTGAATTGGTAAAAAATACCTCATTACATTACACGCCTGTGACAGCGAACATAGCCGTTTGTCGCCCAAATTAAATTGATGATTAACTGCATCTTGTATTCAAGTATTGGTATGTAAAATGTCATGAGGGCACATACTTTAATAAAAAAAGTTATGACAAAAATGTAAGGTGGCGGGTTAGAACTTTTGGGAAGTGTATAACTTGAAGACCCCTATATTTTTGGGTACACATATTCTCAAATAACTTGAGCCCAGCTGCAAAACGAAACATGGTGATACTAGTAGTTATCTACAGAAAGCATCCCTCAAAACGCAATAGTATTTAGCATTAAGATGTAGTATGCTCAGAGAAAAAGAACTTAAGAAGAATAAGGATAGATTAGCCATAGTAAAGTCAGCAGAAGATTCAACAATACAGATAGGACCCAACAAGACAATTCAAATTAGAGAATTCTTAGACAAAGAAATTGACCATCAACGAACTTGTGCGATTCTCCAGCAATCTGACCATTTATCAATCCCAGAATTCATTGACATTTAGCCACCAGTTATCAACTACAACTACAAGTACAATGGAGACATTTTAGTCAGCGTTTGTAACATGACAACTAACACAGTCAACATTGCGCGAAAATCTATAATTTGAGAAATTCAACTAGCAACAGCAGATGAAAGCGTCTTCGAAAATATTTTAAAAAAAGAACCAGACTTCAAGAAATTATTTAACAACATCGAAATATAATCAACCTTAACTAAAGAAGAAGACACAAAAGTAAGAAAAGTTTTACTAAGTATATTGACATATTTTCAAAAAGTGACACAGACATAGGATGCTGCAACAAAATCAAACACGGAATAGATCTACTTGATGATATACCTTTTAAACAACGACACCGTAGGATACCTCCCAACATGATATATGAAGTTAGGCAACATATAGAACAACTTTTAGCAGCTGGTATTATAAGGAAATCAAAATCACCCTGAGCGTCAAATTTGGTATTAGTGAGAAATAAAAATGGAAAACTGAGAATGTGCAAAGATTATAGAATGTTAAACAACAACACCGTCAAAGATTCATACGCATTACCAAGAATGGAAGAAGTGTAAGACGAACTTGCAGGAACTAAATATTTTTCAACCATAGACATGAAAGCAGTGCACCATCAAGATGATTAAGAAGAAAGCTATAAAATGATAACTAGTTTTACCGTTGGAGATGCCCTTTGGACTGAGTAATTCACCCGCAACTTTTCAACATTTAATAGAAGAATGCTTAGGGGATTACAATTTGAAAAAATGTATCATATACCTCGTTGACCTCATCATTTTTTCGAACACTTTAGAAGAACACTTAGAACGATTAGATTTAGTACTGACCCGACTCAAAGAAAACAACTTAAAGTTATCTGCAGAAAAATGCTTCTTTCTTCAAAAACGAATAAAATTCCTAGGACACGAAGTTAGTGAAGATGGTATTGACACTGATCCAGAGAAGAAAGAAAAGGATAAGAATTGGCCAACACCAACCAACAGTGACCAACTCAGATCGTTTTTAGCTTTTGCAGGCTACTATAGAAGATCCATCAGGAACTTTTCAACGATAACGAAACCACTATCAGACTTACTTCCACCGACGACAACAAAGAAAAATAGATCAGCAAAACATAAGAAACCTTGGACATGGGCAGATACTGAACAACAAACATTTGACAACTTGAAAGAAATTCTCACAGAACCACCTTTACTAGCATACCCTGATTGATAAGGTCTTGGAGCTGTATTATACCAGACTCAAAACAAGAAACGAGTAATTGCTTATGCAAGCAGAAGTCTTTCAAAGTCAGATAAATTTACCCAGCCTTCAAACTCGAATTTCTAGCATGATAATGGTCAGCGTGTGAAAGGTTTTCGGATTATTTGATTAGCAGAGAATTCTCTGTATACACAGAAAACAGCCCTTTAGCACACATATTGAGCTCAACAAAATTAGACGCCACTGGACAAAGATGGGTTTCATCACTAAGTGCCTTCAACTTCAACTTAATTTATAGAAACGGATTCAAAAACGCTACGCGGATGGCATGTCAAAATATCCTACTGAGACTGGTGAAGTAAAACTAGATAGCCAAACTGTGAAGACCATTTGTTCAACTAGTCAAGACCTAGCGTACATAGATGTGACCAAATCAACATAGTGGAAATAACAGACTGTCCAGGAGAACCATTTGCTCAAATTGAAACAAGAGAAATAAGAAAATCACAGAGATAAGATTCAATTGTGGGAAAATGGGTTAGAGCTGGTATTGATAAGAAGACACCCAGCAAAACAACAACTGTCAACAAACAAGATCACATAATGAAGAAAAACTTTCAACACTTTAAGGTGATAAGAGGAGTACTGTACAGTCAGATTCAAGACGAAGATAAGACAACCACAGAACTAGTGCTATCAGAAGTTTACACCAATCAAGTTCTACATGGACTTCACAATGATATAGGGACACCCAGGTTGAAAGAGAACTTTGTCACTTTAACGAACCAGATTCTATTGGCCTTGCATGACTGCAGAAACGGAGACTTGGATTTCAAAAAGTGAAAGATGCTTAAGAAGGAAAACATCTACCAACATGCGTTCACCCCTCATCAACATAGCAACAACATACCCATTGGAATTAGTAGCCATGGACTTTCTTACCTTAGAACCTTCCAAGGGAGGTACAGAAAACATTCTGGTTGTAACAGATCACTTTACGAAATATGCTATAGTCACAGAACCAAACTGCAAAGACGACAGCCGATGCATTGTATACAAACTTCATATAAAATTATGGAATACCCACCAGACTTCACTCGGACCAAGGAGCCAAATTCGAATCAGAAATAATTAAAGAACTTTGCAACTTCATGGGAATCAAAAAGACGAGATAAATACCATATCACCCTATGGGAAATGGCCAAACAGAGAGATACAACAGAACGTTGCTCAACATGTTAGGAACATTAGAACCAGACAAAAGAAAAATTGGAAGAAATACATACCTTCATTAGTTTTTGCCTACAATTCAACGATACATGAGACAAAACAAAAATATCACCATTTGAATTGATGTTTGGAAGAGAACCGAAACTACCGATAGATTCATTATTTGAAAGTCCAGAACTAGAAACAAACAACAGAGCAACAAACGAGTATATAGATGAACTTAAACATAGGTTGAAGCATACCCAAGATATTGTAACGAAAGGGACAGAAGAAGCCAAGTTGAAAAAGAAAAATCATAGGCTACACGCAAAGAAGTTGGAGATGAAATATCAGTTAAAATCTTAGCATATGAGGGAAAGCATAAACTTGCAGACAAATTTGAACCAGACGTTTATACAGTAATGAAACAAACTAACATGGAGATTCCTGTTTTTGAAATCAAGACCTGGATTTTGGCACTGGGCCAACCAAATTTGGTCATAGTTTTCTCAGCATGTGGTTACTGATTTTTAAGATATCTGACCATATTGTACCCTATTACATAATATTATGCAACATTGCACAGCAAGTTAATTAGTTTACAAGAGGCCCTAGTATTAGATAAGAGACAACAAGAGTTCCCTTTATGACAAGAAGTTATAAAATATCTGTAGGCCTATAGTAAAATTAAATTGATATATAAGCTTTTGTCATATTTTATTGTGAAAAAAAACCCTGAACCATCAAGATTGACATAATTTTGTTTGTGTTGTTTGAAAACGACTGTCGTGTGATTAGACAAAGCATGCAAATTAATGCACAATTATAAAAGTGTTTAAAAAATCTGAACATATATAACTTATATACCGGTAGCTGTATGCCTCATGATTAACATTTCTTAATAATGTATTCAATGAAATGAGTGAATTGATATTATTCATAAGATATAAAAATGTTATTTTTGATGTTGGTTTTGTTTTGAATTAATTTTTTTAAATTTATTAACTAGATCTATCAGTATTATGTTATCTTATAGTTATAAAAAAGGTATATTCACAGACATACAATCAGAATTGATATTGTGTACCTCTTTGGTATAGTTGCTTAGTTTTATTTGTATTTGGTTTGGGTGTGTATTTATTTTAATAACTCTTAGGGAATATTAATAACTAAACTAGTAAATATTTTAACAAATAGTTTTTACACACTTAAACCAGATGGAAACAAAAATCAAAGAAATATATCTAATTAATTAGTAATTATACAAATTATACAAATTAAACAAACACACAATGTAACACATATTTTCAAGGGTACATATTACAGTAGCACATTATTGATTATCAGTAGCTATATGGGCCTCTGATCCCTTACACTGACCAGTTACAGTGTTTTATGACCCCAGATAATCACTGATAGTGATCTCATGCTGGCACAATGCTGGCATCATGCTGATCCCTCTATAAAGTTCTGGACCAGAAGCAAAGAAGGAAAAATGTAGGGCTTTAAGGTCAGCTTCAGGTAAGTATAAGAAATTTCATAGAAACCATTTGTTTCGTTTAGGATACTCTGACAGTATATCTAAAGAAGAAGAAATGTTGGAGAAGATTATAGAAACACCTACTCAAAAACCTAGGCCTAAACCAAGAATGAGTAAAGTTGGAACTGGTCTGGGAATAGGGCATGGTGAAGCCGCACCAGTTGAAGACAGTAGTGAAGATTCAGATTATGATCAGGAATATGTGACACTAGCATATAATAGAGGGGACGCCCTTTCAGTGAAGTCGTAATTGGAGCAACTCATGATGTGGCAACAGAAGTTAGAGAAGAAGAACCAGAAGATGAAGAAACCGAAAATGAAGAAACTGAAACATCAAATCCTGAAGACGGAGAAGAATGTCTGACAGTGATGCTGACTGAGAGACTGTGGATGAAGCAGATGAACAGGGAAACAGGAATATTACTGAATCAGAAAAAGACGAAGATGAACAACTAGAAGAAGCTACATCAACTATCAGAAGATCTAAATGAACAAAGAAGAAACCTGGTTTGGTGACTACCATATCAGACGACACATTCCAAGGGCGAAATCTGCAGCAGAGAAGGTTCGAGCTATAGAGATGATGATATCTTCTGGAGCCTTTGAGAGGCTAGATTCTATTGTTGTGATTAAAATCAATCATTTGTACAGTGATTAAATGAACAATATATTGAAAATCATTTTAAAGGAACACTTATTTACAATTTTTTAAAGTGAATTTATTTGCAGAAGACATGTTTGATTTAATTTATATTGTACATCTGAATGTATTTTTGTCTTTTATATAAATGATGCCTTCATTTAGATAAAAGCATGACTTATTTATTACAAGTAATGGTATTTAAGTATGATTTATTTGATAACTGTACACATGGTGAAAAAAAGCTATTTTAAATATGTTAATTGAGTTTGTGAATGTCTAACATATTTGTTTAACTGACAAATTACGGGACGTCATTTTTTGCAATTGGGGAAACATGTGACGGGGTAGGGTTTGAGACCTTTATTTACTGTTGTAGATATTGTAGTAAAGGAGATAAGTATGTTAGACAGTGTAAGGGATAGAGATAATTTATGGGTGTGTGACCTTAATTTATTAATGTGTGACCTAACAGGAAAGGACTACATACTATTTGACCCTTTTTACCTCGAGTTGTGATTGGTCATTGGCTTGATTAATTGGAAAATTAATACGCAGGCGTATCACAATGTGATTTGACCTTTTACAGTTACCAAAACACTTTGAACTGACAGGATGCCATTTTAGATTTATCATATTTCATGGATATACTTAACAACTTTTCTAAGTCCCCATTTTCATTTATCCATAACTTTCTTATTATATACAGCGAAATGGCAAAATTTCTTATGTGACGTTTGTACAATGAATTTATAATAATCCACGTAACGAATTGGTCGTAAGTCAAGGGGTTTGTTCGTCACGAGATTGACGTGCAGTTCATGCTTTTTTGACGCCACGCGTCTATATATCCCTGGAGAGTGTTTCAAATACCACCACTTTATGTCCAATGACTCATCGTGTATGAAAAACAGTTTGAAAATGATTTAGTTATCACAGTTATGCGTCAAATCATGTCAGAAATATTAAGTGACGTCAGTACGTAACATTTTGTGTCGAAAATCAAGAACAATTATCTTAGCATCCACGCCTGATTGAATTTCAAAGTGTAAAGTCTATGGGTGTTTAATTCAAAGTAAATGTACAGTTTGCTTGTCGTATCATGCTGATTGCGAGAGCGTTTAGTATTTATTGTTACGTTATTGTTACGTTATGACGTAAAATCGCTCTACGCCGAATACGAATGTCATCTTTGAGTTCAGACGGTAAAGTTCAATGATTCTTTTCGTTCAGCAATGCTTCCAACTCGCGTCCTTGACTGTCTATAGAAACGTCAGACCACATGGTGGTCATCCAACATATCAAAACCTCTATTTGCGAATTCACTTTCTTTTGTTCTTATGTTATATGCGTGTTCATGCCATACATTTTCATCAAACTCAACTTTTTGTTGTTCAATTCTACAAACATATAACACGCACAAGTTAACTCCAAATTTCATTTGACTACAAGCGAGTTTGACAAAATTGTCTTCAACAGTATAAGTGTGGACTTAGAAAAGTTGCTAAGTATATTTTATTGAGTTATGGTGAACATCCATAGCAGACACCACATAATGTGAACTAGTATACTTAGCAACTTTTCTAAGTCCACACTTATATTTTTGAAGATAACTTTTTCAAACGTGTATGTAGCCCAATGAAATTTAGTTTAAACATTTTTGTGTTATAGGTATGCAGAACTGTAAAACACAAAGTTGAGTTTGGTTGAAATTCATTGAGTGGACACAATTATAACATAAGACCACAAGAAAGTAAAAGTCGCAAATACATATTTTGATATCTTGGATGACCACCATTTATTCTTATATTTCTATTGACAGTCAAAGACGCGAGTAGGGAGCATTGTTGAATGAAGAGACTCATTAAATTTGACCACCTGAACAAAAAGTTGCCATGTGTCTTCAACGTAAGTCGCATTTACATCATGACGTCACAACAAAAATACTAAATGCTCTTGCAATCAATATAACACAATCAAACAATATGTTTACCTTAAACTAAGCACTCAAATAGACACGAATACGTTGAAAAGATATCAGACGTGGATGTTATGGTAATAAGTCATGATTGTCGACACTAAATGCTACCCTGTACCGTACTGACGCCACTTCATATTTTTCTGACATCATTCAACGCATAACTGTGATATCTAAATAATTTTATAAATTGTTTTTCATACGTGGTGAGTCATTGGTCATACAATGAAGGCATTTTGAAAACAGTCAATGTATATATAAATGCGTGGCGTCAAAACAGCACGAAACGCACGTCAATCTTGTGACGAACAAACCACGTGACATACGACCAGTTCGATACGCGAATTATTATGACTTTGTTGTACAAACTTCACGTGCGAAATCTTGTCACTTCATTATATATAATAAAAAAGTTATGGATAAACAAAAATGAGGACTTAGAAAAGTTGTTAAGTATATTTCGGAGAGTGTGAGCAATATCATATATTGGTGAGTTATCATTGTAACTGTGTATTGTATTGTAAACTGTATATCATGTTTGTTTATTTATTTAAACATTATACTTTTTATTGGTTGAATACTATATTGAAGATGGGGGCCACTATACAAAAGAGCCTTTATTCCATTTGTATTATTATTGATGACTGTTTGATGAAAACCTGGAATGAACTCCATTTGTTATTATGTATGCGTTTATTGTAGGTTGCCATAGCAACATATTAATTGTACTAAGGATTGTGTATAATGTACTTTCAGGTCACCGAGCGAGAGAGATATTCTAACCATTTATATACTGAAAATATCTTTATTCACATGTCAGACCAGTACATTTACTAAACTGAACCCACTGTGTGTTACAACATATATTGCAAGTACCAACAAAATGCAGACAGTGACAGTAGCAATTATACCATTCTGTTGCTTAGAGTTCAAATAAACTGGACCTAGTAAAAGTCATTAATTTTGAACATTCAAATTCCTTAACTTAACTTAAAATCAATCACACATGTAAAGGAGTTGAACGCCATTTGAAAGAAAAGATCGGTGAAATGACCTCGTACATGTGTATATTGCTGTGATATAGAGCCACTCGGATCCCTGTCCGATGAGAACAATGTTTTCAAGCGAGGTGATTTCGTTTGGGTGGCGAGGTTTACCGAGAATCCCGGGCGATATCGCCAAGTCTGATTTAATTGTTCGATCCGGACAAGGACCCGTGTTCTATTTATCATGAAACCAGCAACGGGACACAATTTAGAGGCATAGTTTTTAATTTTAAACTAGAGTTGTCGATCGTTCTTAGACCACCGCAGATTAACACAGCATCATTTGCTTCCGTACACAAAATATAGTTCTCAAGTCTACGCTGTTCAATTGACAAAATATTAACAAATAAAAAAGATCTTTTATAGTTTTTTAGTCACAACGAGAAATCTAAGCAAATTATAAGTATTACCAAAATAAGAACACCGTGTCGTAAAAGTAGAATAAAATACCGCTCATTAATGTTTGATGTTTTATTTTTCTGGATGATTCATCAATGACATAGTGTATGTGGAGAATGTCGCTAATTATGTCAAAATTCCTTATGCTATGCTTCATACAATGACAAAATACGGATTATTTTAAATACTGGATTGTGTGTGGCAACGAACAGCGCAAAATTGCATTCCTTGAATGGGAAATAACTTCAAAAATGAACAGTTTAGCAAGCTTGTAAAACCAAGTGGGTGGAGAACAGTTTTCAACAAGATAGACAAGATCAAATTAATCACGACAGAATGCTGGGAAAACAGATGGAAATACACAATGGTGAGTAAGACATTGATCTGTTGAAGAGTTTATTAAGTTAAGTTAAGTTACCAATTTTCTAGGGCTCTTTTCAGCTGTTAGGCCACTCAAGCACCCTTTGACATTTCAACTTCCCCGGGTAATTGGGCTACATATTGAAACCTACACTCGTATCTCCCTGGGGAGACTATTTCTCTCCTGTGGTGTGGCAGCCAACATCAATCTGCGGCGCCCAAGAATAGACACTGCCCTCACAGGTACCATTTTACACCATGGTGGAGTGGAGCTGTGGGTCTTGCTCATAGAAATTAACCAGTGGTCCAGAGGGCATCGAACCCGGGACCTATCGATCCCGAAGCGCGCGCCTTACCTCTAGGCCACCGCTACCCACTATAATTAAAGTTTGTTTCATTTTTTGTATCAAACTGTAGGGTTCTGCACTGAATCTAACAATGTTTTGAGTCTCTAAAAAAGCTCTGTGTTTTATGTTTTTCGTTTTGTAGGTCAACCTTCGCGAGTCTTGTAAGTGAGATAAAAAAGATAATCGGATATAGAGTCGATAGCTATGAATATTTTAATGTTTATTTATCTTTGGTCATGCTTAGCCAGTGTATTTATCTGTGTTTGTTGTTTTATTTCAGGGTCTTTCAAAACGATAGATCCGTGGGTGATCCGTATGAATTCAAGAACAATTACAGTGGCGTAGCCCTACCTGGCGAAGAATTATTGCTAATCTGGATTGTAAAACTAAACTTTGAATAAATATAAGCTGTAAAATGCATAATTCTGTTGTTTTCAATGATATTTATGTCAAATGAAGACAGAATGACAAATTGCAAAATAGTCCGTTATTCGTGGACGGAGCCAAAAAGTGTTCTCAGGCTATTGACCTGATAACACATACTTTTCTCAGGTCATGTGTTATCAGGCAATTACCATGGTAGTTGCATGATAAATGCAGTTAAGTGCATACATGTACTCTATGGTGGGATCATATTATTTGCAAAAGTTTGCGAATCCGTAACAAAACTTTGTTATTAATTTTTTTATGTTTTATTAGTTCATGTATAGCCGAACCAATTTGACTTTTATTCCCTAGATAAGCCATACATGCATACAAATCATTATAGTATGTGATCATAATTCGTATTTAAACACACTGCACTGGTAAGTCAATTGAAACCCCGCCCCAACCGCGGGAAAATTTGGGGATTTTGACTATTTCGTTTGCGAATCCCAGGTAAAATTTCTGACTTTATGGTTCTGTGAGTTTACTTTAACCACAACTATTAATTAATCAGCTTTATGTCTGTTTATCGCGTTATATACGAATGGATCATTGTTCAAGATGCCTGTTTATTTCGTGCATACTACACAGGCTAGCTCACGGTTAGCGGCATACGGTGGACAGGGAATAGAGCCGCATACTGCTTCCACCCTTTACAACAGTGCACCATCCTCGTCACGATATCCAGCTGGATCTGCTTCCGGGTCCTCATCAATACACAGATACTGGCTTCCGGATTTGTGGGAATAGTATCCAGCCATAATATATCCTTGATATTCTAGTCGCCAACCGTCAAAACAACTAACTTTTCCCGGAATCATCAAGGCGCTGGGTCGGATTTTATTTCGGCAGACAACACAAGGCACATTCTGATTCGCAAAGCTTCCAATGACATTTGAGTGGCCCATGATATTATCCATGTTGTCTTGATACTCCATGCCGTACATGAACGCCGAGCTCGAGGATCCGTCATCAAAGCGTCCCCACTCGGGATGATTTGGTAAACACTGTATGTTTGTAGCTCCTCCTTCATGCGTATAGTGACTGCCTCCAGCGATACCTTTAATGTAATATGAGAAATAAAGATGACGTAGAATCAAATATAGGATATACTACGAGTATTGCTGGTTAGGAGATTTAGACACGAGCTTCTGCGGAGGTCTACATGTATATCCCATACTCGTCGATATTATATCAAAGTACACAGTAATGTAATCAAGTTGATTAGTCGTTGTATACACTTAGCGATAATTTCATAGCAGGGTTGTCGTCCGTTGTTCTCGTCATACATGAGCAGTTGCACTGCTTGCATAATGATAACATAACGATTGAGACACAACATGTCAGATCCTACTCTCGTGATGTTTCAATGTCCATTTGTTACGGACTGGGCTGTCTGTGTAAGCAATTATTTTTTTGTGGCTAGCAAAGTTTTAATACAGTGCTGGTGTTTCAACTTCTCAACGTGGTTCCTATATGCTAGCTTGAACCTACAACATCAACCTGGCGTTTTGCCGCTGAACTAAACATGTAGGACATGTCACGTAAAAGTATTTCAAAACGTATATACACGTACTGCGTTGTTATCTTTATTTGGATACAATTCGAACGGATGTAACTTTTTGACACATGTGTGGTTGCTGGCTAGATCATGACAAATAAAGGAACTGTACACATGGTGGCAAGGGTTTGATTCCCGTACATGCCAGTTTCTTCTGTGATTTTTTTCTCCATACATGGTCTGAATGCGGAGTAGCATAAAAATAGCTGTGTTAGCATGTTGTATAGTGCACAAACAAATGTAGTCCGCGTAGGTGGCCGTGTCCCTGCAACCCCTTGCATTTATGAACTAATTAAAACATCACATTTACATGTATATTTTGTATTACTTCTACCTTTATACACGAGCTCTGTCTCATTTTCTGACGGACATGTTGTTCTTCCCCATCTTATATACATCGCTCCACCCAGTGCTGAAACAAACGGCGTACAATTACAAACACATCTGTATTCATACTTCATAGTCATCTAAAACAAGCCGTTAGACTCAATTAGCCAATACTATTATACTCCAACATTGATCATTTTAAAGTTTTATAATAAATGTGTGTAGCCCTAAGGCACCTACTGCCACATTTGATGTAATCATTGAGGCGTTGTTGAACAGTACGTGTGTGTAAGCAATCTGTTCTTGGTTAACGGAATTCTAAAAGCAAACGGGACATTGATGCTACAAAAGGATAAAAGTAGTCAGTCACGAGGATAAGATAAGATTTTATTTTCCAATTTTTGGCCCACATATGAGCATACATTTTCGAAATATGCATGACCTAATGTTCGAACTATGTATTAACAAATAACTAATTCTTATACTAGTAAACAGCACTTATAACTACAAATAAGAACATAATGTCATTATTATAGAACAATAAACGAACGTTAAATTCAGAAGCAGTCTAAATCGTCGAGCATATATTGATAAACAGGTTGACTCCATCCATCAGTACATCCAAGCCTACAGTACGTACAGCAGTACTTTGATTATAATTATTATCAGTGAATACATACCATAATAGTCAGTCACGAGGATAAGGTAAAATATTGTTTATTTTCCAATTTTGTGCCCACATATGGGCATACAATTTTGAGATATACATGGCCTAATGTTCGAACTATGTAACAAATAACTAATTCTTATACTAATAAGCAACACTTATGACTACAAATAAGAACATAATGTCATTATTATTGAACAATAAACGAATGTTTATAATTATTATATTGATAAACTATCATAAACAGGTTGACTCCATCCAGCAGTACATCCAAGCCTACAATACTTACAGTGCTTTGATTATATCAGTGAAAACATACCAGAATAGTAGTCTCCGGAGAATCGTTTCTTCCTCTCTTTGGTTTCAAACGTGTGACTGTTATCCTGAAAACACAAAAAGTAAGTACGTCCAAACACATACTGGAAGAATTACAGAATACATTTAAAGATATAAAACAATATGGGACGCCGTGATACACTCAATGATTGTAAATATCACATTATCCAGGGCGCACTATACCTCTTGTGACTGTCCATTGTTTAATATAAACGGAATGACCACTTCAAGAGAAAAATGCTGAATGATTTCGATAGATTACTATTGTTTTAGGACACACCTCCGATCACATACATTGTATTTTAGCTCACGTGTGTGCGAACTAACGAATGGAAAAGACAAACGGACGGACGATGTAACTGAATAAATTATCATAAATTGTATTACTTACAGCCAGTTTGCCAAGATCATCTTTGACAGCGTTATGTTTCTGAACTAAAGCATCAAATTCTACTCTTAGATCCTTTAGCTGCCGGTCACGTTCCTCGTTATATCCAACAGAATATAAACCCACCAATGCAATAAACAACATCATTGATAACATGCCTAGAACCTGGAGCCAACATTTTCTCTGTTTAGGAAACATTCTGAGCGTACTGTACTTTTTCAATTCCATGAAATGTATTAAATTGTACGAATAAAATTTAATGTAAATGAACTATTTTATCAATGACCAAAACAATGTATGAATGTCAAATACGCGTATAATTTGAGGCTTGTGTTGTAGTGTTTTATTAAGCAGATGAGTTGTTTATAATATGTAAAAAAACTTCACTGAGCTAGGCCGTTCTTAAAACAATCTTTGTTTGTAAAGCGCCCGTAGGAACGAATCGAATTTTGAACATTTTGTTGATACTAGGTTTAACGTTGTCTTTGTACAGATCTACAAAATCTAGACCCATTTCATGAACCAAATCTTAATATAGTGTCAGAAAATTCTGTGTTCTTTCAAGTCTAAGTCAAACATTTGCAGCCAGTTCTAGAACACATTTCAAGATACGTTACTGAGCAACTAAATGGGGTTAATAGCTCAATACAATCCCACACAGTTGACTAAGATTCATGGTCTCCTGTTTCAGGGTAGCTTTGTTAACATAACCCGATGTATTATGGGTTTTTTAAAAACTTTTCCCGGTTAATTACTCATTCACTCCGTTTCGTTTCGTTATATTCATTCAGCAGTCGGAGACGCAAGTAGGCCTACGTTTGGTAAACTAATGAAGCTGCTTTACGTGTTCGGATTTTAAGCGCGTCTAGACGACAACGATACGAACGACAACTGTTAGTCGCCATTATTGATTCTGTTCCACACACAAAATTGAGCTTGACAGTGGAATAAATTTTAGGTGAAATTTCTCACACGCGATACTTTCTTGCGCATTTTCCGCTATAATCAGGGATTCGAGAGTCTAATGTACCATTACCTCTGTCCATAGCGCCTTCTCTCGGGTTAGGTGGAGAGAACAACCACATGCCGCTTACATTTGCGGTGAATTAGTATTTGGACACACATTTAGCCGATCATGTTGAGCACATCCTTAATTTGCCAAACAGCTTATACAATTATGCTCAAATATGACAGATATATCAGTGCCTCCACCCGGATTTGAACCCGGGCATTTAGGCGGCAATCGCGCTGAACAATGTGCTATGGAACATGGACGTTCTTATACTCTTACGAGATACAATGGTAAATAAAGAAGTTTGTTTGTCCTAAATGTCCACTTCAGGGCACTGTTTTATCAAAGCATTTACGGTAATCCTAAACTTACGTTCAAATTTGAATCCTTTACAATTATGTAACAGCTTCAAATTCTGGTAAGGCGATAGGTAAAATCATCAGGTAATTAATTCAGTTAATGATTTTAGACAATATAATTGCCTCATTTGTAGATGTAAACGCATTATAAGGAATTTGAATTTGAGCGTAAGTTTAAAATGTTCGTAAGTCCTTTGATAAAACAGTACCCAGGTGCTTGGGTTTAAAGTGTTACTACTATAGATTATGTACGGCGCTACTTCCAGATTGCACTTGTAAATGATTGTTTAAAAATGCACATAAAGTGTCTTCACGTAAGACCTCTTATGAAACTCTTCAAATTTGGACCAACAGTAGGTTTGTATCCACGAAAACATCATTACATTGGCCAAAAAACGAAGGTTCCTTGTAATGTAAGGGACATTTCAACTCTTCCTGCTTCAAACATTCTAACACAATGATGTTAAAAAAAAGTACCTCCTTCAGATTAGCAGAGCAATTAGAGCACCAGTGTGGCAACATTTAATTTTGACCCCGACACATTACTTATTCCGCTTCGTCCCCGGTGGGACATATGGCTGCAATGATCTCTCTCCACTTGGTCCTATCTTTGGCTAGTCTCTCGCATTGACAGACCCATTTCTTCCAGTTCTTATATTACTGTTCTTCGCCAGGTTGTCTTTGGCTTACCAGGTTTCCTTTTCACATGTGGAGTCAAATGTAATGCTACCCTTGGAAGTCTGGATTGGTACATTCTGAACACATGACCTAGTCACCTTACTCTTCTCTTCTTTATTTCTGTTCAGATTTTGAAACAACCAGTTTCCTTGTATAACTCTATGTTTGAGATTTTTTTTCGGCCAGAATATTTTGCATATCTTGCGCATACATCATACGCATACGTAGAAGGCTTATATATTCTTCATGTCACTTTGTATTATACGCCAACATTCAGAACCGTATAGTACGTTGCGGTGGTACAGTTTGATTTTTTCTTTAGTGTGTGCTCATGGTGCTCGTTTGATTTCCAAACTGGTCTTAATGTGGCAAAGACGTTTCTAACTTTTCCAATTATTGCCTAGATATCTTTCGGTGCTGCATTGTCTTTACTTATCAAGCTGCCGAGGTATATGGAATTTTTAACATATTTCAGGTTAGCGTTGTCAAACTTTACTTGTGCATCAGGTGTGGAGTAGAGGCATATAACTCTGGTATTTGTTGTGCTTATGTGGAGACCTGTTTTAGCAGCAAACTTGTTCAGTCGATTGATCTTGTCTTGAATGTTGCTTCTGCTTGTATATAGGATGGCTAGGTCATACACAAAATCAATGTATTCATTTTGAAATAGGAGAGTTCATTGTGTGCATCGGGGTTTATCACTTGTTGTTTGCTTCATTATCCAGTCTAGTGTGACTAGGAAGAGGGTTGGTGGGATTGTATACAGTCATGTCTTACTCCATACACTACTTGAAAGTATTCAGATGCTTTGTTCTTTAACAAGATATTGCATTCAAATTGTTCATAAAATTTCTTGATGATATGGATGAATCGTTGAGGAAAAAGAATTTTCTATAAAGTGTCTCGGTGTATACTGTCAAAAGCTTTTCTGAAGTCGATAAAAAATAGATGAATAAATGAAGACAGGATGGTTCCATTCTATACGTTTTTCAATGATGTTCCTGAGTGTAAAATTTGGTCTATGCAGCCTCTTCCCTTTCTTAAGTCAGCTTTGCTCTTCTCTAAGTTTGTTGTTGGTAGTTGTTTCCAATCTAAGCAGTAGAATATTACAGAAAACCATTGCGCCAGTTGTCGCATACTTTCAGATTACCGTTTTTTGGTAGTTTGATGATGTTTCCTTCGATTTCATTTTCCCATATAGTTTTGAGTAAGTCGTAAAAAAATCCTGTAGAAGTGGAGGTGTTAGATTCACGAAGTTCTGCGTGTATTTGGTCAGTTCTGGGAGCTTTACCGTTTTTGAGTGACTAGGCGGCATTCAGTATTTCAGCTGTTTTAGGGATACTTGTATGAATATCTAGAAGTGTGGTGGAAGGATATCGTAAGGATCTGAATGATTTAAGATCTCTTTAAAGTGTTCAACTCATCTGTTTGTTTTTTCTTGTTTGGTGTTGGGACGTTTCCTTGTTTGTCCTTTACATTGGATGGTGATATGTTGGTGTTATCACAGAGACAATAAGTGAGCTTATACACCACACCCATTTCTCCTTTTGCTGCTGCTGACCCTGCTTCACTAGCTTTTTGTTCAAGGAATTGTTTCTTGTCATTTGTGGCAGTTTTCTTGACACATTTGTCTGCGCTCCTGTAGTATTTCTGTATTTTTTCTTGCAGTCTGGGGATCTGATGGATAAGAGTTTCTCTTTAAGTTGTTTCCGTCTATTTATATGTTCCGATGTATTTGGAGTGGGCCATTCTTTATGTGTTTAGAACTGTTTGTAGCAAACTACAGTTTTTGCTGCTGTTTCAATATAGGTGTTCTTTATGCCCAACAATTTACTTTAGAACTACGTCTTGGTTGTCTTCAGGGGTATTCGTGGATAGAGCATTTAATCTGTTTCATAGCTCTAGTGTGAAAATGTTTTTTTTTCTGGTGATCGAAGCTTCGAAATATCTAGTTTTTTCTTGTTTTGACTATTTGAGGCCTTCCTCTGTTTGAGTTTAACGTTGGCTACAACAAGGTAATGGTCAGTGTAAGCACCAGCTTCACGTAATACTTTAACATCTAGAAGTGATCTGCTCCATTTGCCATTGGTGACAATGTACTTAGTCTACCAGAATTGTTTTTCTATCGTCTGGGGATTTCATCTAAGTTTACGTATGTCTTTGTGTGGAATGTGGTGTTGCCTACTACAAGGTTGTTATTCTGGCATAATCCGACACGTCTTACCCCATTATCGTTGATATCTCCGCAAACAAGTCCACCTAGCTTTCGTTCACAATTGTTGTTGACGTTTTCAATTTTGGCGTTTTAATCTCAAGTTACTATCGAACGTTATGTTGAGGGACTTCGTCTATTACTGTTTGTGGTTGCTCGTACCAATCATCTTGTGCTTCCTCTTCAGCTTCGTTAGTAGGAGTGTAACACTGAATGGTGATTAGTTAGCTACGTGCAGAGTTGAATCGATCTCTTATCAGTTTGTCAGTAATTGGTTCTCACTATAATAGGGCGAGTGCTTTCTCTTTGGATATAATTAATGGTACTCCGTTGATACGTCACTCACTCTTTGTCTTGATACATAGTTCGTATATAAAAGAGACAATCGGACAGGGTTAAGGGGGCAGGGGATATATTATTGGCCAATTTTGAGGTTCCGACAGGCCGCAAACAGTCAAGCGGATTTCTTGAAAACAGCAAATAAGACAAGAAAGTATTTATGTGTCAGTCTCAGGGCCTATGAAACATAAATAGAAAATAACATCAAATTGCAAGGCTAACCCCTAGGGTTGTGGAGTTATGGCCCTTTGTTTTTGCCCCTGACCCTCCAAATTTTAGTCAAAAAAATACAAAAGTGACCAATTTCACCCCATACACAGTATTTTTAAACCCAATGCAATCCTATTTTTGGTCCCCTTTTACATAAATAACATGTCTGAGCTAGGTTAATTCAGCAAGAAAAGTGTCTCCCATACCTGCCGATTTTTTGCTATTTGCTGTCAAAGTTTTTCGCGGTTTCTAACGACGCTAAATTTGAACTTCCGCCAGTGGTGGTAACCTCCATTTTGAAGAGCTACAAATCCTTCAGAGTCAACTGATATTTAGTTTCTATGATTTTTCAAAATATTAAACACCTTCTTTGTACAAAATAAATACAGAATTGGGTCTTTAAAATACCAATTTAATTTTTGGTGCCCATAAATAAGCCCTACACTAAAGATTTGATATTTTGAGGGACCCCCATCACCCCAATATATCCCCTGCCACCGAAATCACATAACATTCAACTTGCACAGCCGAGTGCAGAAAACACAAAACATCACATAGATATACCACAATTTACTCTGCACAATGGCTTACATTGTTGACCCACACTTCGTAATGTTTTGCAATAACGTTCGACACCACTATCGTTCAACCTATGCTGTGTAACACTCTTGTTTCCTGGTGCACAGAGAGACTAAACAAAAATGTTTCATGCAAGTTTAATAAATCGACGAAACCGTGTGCCTGTGTTGGTGACTATTAAGCTTATACTTATTTATTTCAGGTTGAACTTCTATTATTATAATCACTCTCGAAACCTCATTCCTGATGATATCAATCACCGCGAGGGTTTGAGAGAAGAGAAGCCAGTTTCCTTAAGGATCATGTGGGGTGGGCCAAATGCTTGTAAAACACATACTTGAAAAAAGCTGTTTAAAGCGGTTTATGCCATCTGATTTTATCAATTATTAAAGAAAACAATCATAGCATGTAAGCATGGTGCTAATTTTGCCATATGTTCGCCTATTTTAAATGTTAACACAAAAATAAATGCGATTTTCACCTGAAAAACAACAACATTTTTTCAAAATGTAGAACGTTATTATTATTGCATTCTATAAAACGAAACGCTGTATTTGCTTTAAAATCAATCGTCGCAAGGGCATGCCAGGCTTGAAAATAAGTGTTGGCGTTTCGTTTACGAGAGAAGCAGCGTCATGTCCACTGATTTCTTCGACAAGGAGGTCGCCATATTTGAACCCCCTTGTCACCGAAGAAAACGTACTGATACATGTATTTGAAACATATTAATCAACAAAATCGATTACCAAATGTAATGATGAATTTTATTAGGTTCGTATTATATCAACATCACAAACGATCTTATGATAGTAATAGAGAAATATATGCATTTTCTGCAGCTGCAATCTAGTTTGTTTACAAATTTCGCGCTGTGTAGCAAATATGTATTCATGCGCCAAAGGTGGTTTAAAATAGTGCGACAGTTTATCTGCGAAAACGTTATGAAGCATTGTTCACAACGCGTTGTTCTTTATGATTGATGATATAGATAAATATAAAAATCCTTACCAGTTAATTTAAGTCCAATATGAAAGTCAATATCCGCATTTTCGTATGTCGGCAAATTTAGCACATGTTAGCCAATGGATAACCGGAACTGTGTTATGCGGTTCCTGTCAAACTTTATTTTATCTAAATTTCGAACGAAATATGTCTTTTAAAGCAATCCTAAGTGTTTATTATGTACGTATAATAATTGCATCCATTGTTTCGTAATCCGATTGTATATATCGTTGTGTGATCGTGTTTAATTAGTAAAAATCGATTCAGTACACTCCTGTCAAATCCCCACGAAATTCACGTGCTAAAGTTTCAACACCAGTAAGTTTACGTATGGTGTAAGTTTACTGCCATATTTGGTTATCGTCTGCTAGTAGTGTTTTGCATTATTTATTAACTTTTTAACTCATACAAAGACCAACTATAGTAAAGTACCATTCTTAAAAGAAAAAAGGCTAACTGGCACACAAAAATATGTTATAGACCAGTACGACGAAAGATAAAAACGCATTTTCTTTTGTATGAACAATGTTGGTCTGATTAAAATATGTTTATTAAAGTCAGAAAAAACTAATGTTTGAAATAATGTTTCCAAAATACGTTTGTAAGTTGTATTCTTCAATTATTAACTTAGAAATATTTAATTAATTGAGTTTTAAGTCAATATTACCCGATTTAATCAGATATGTGGCGTATTTATTACAAACCAATAACTATCTGGTTCATCAGGCCCACCATACCCTAAAATATTTAAGATTTATCAAAAGTAGTTCTACACACATACATGTATCATTGATTGCAAGTCATGTTGATGTATTTATTTGTTCAAAATAAATGCATTTAAACCATTTAAATTTTTAAAAAAGGGCTGGCATGACCTTGATCATATCTCTGACAACTGATTTGTCTATTTTTTCTAATATCTTATCAACAAATAACAGTGACTGACATTTTGAAAAGTGTATACCAATTATATTATTATCTTTTACAAATATATTTTGATAACAATGAGGTACAGGAAAAATATTCAGACAGATAGATAGTGTGAACTTTAAGCAACAAAACGGTGTATGATACTTCGGGGTTATTCTGTAAAAAAGGTATGTAATTCATTGAAGAAAAATACACACTTTTTTCTGTTCAAATGAACCTTAATATGCCGAGAATCTAGCAAGAGAATTTCTGGTACCTGGTCCACATTCTAGGGAGTTATAAACTCAACGACAATCGTGTAGTGTTTTATATCGTGATAAATATGTACCCACCCGCCTGCTACAAAAACGAAATGAGGAAAT
Source organism: Spisula subtruncata (assembly GCA_963678985.1). Taxonomy (NCBI): domain Eukaryota; kingdom Metazoa; phylum Mollusca; class Bivalvia; order Venerida; family Mactridae; genus Spisula; species Spisula subtruncata. The sequence goes on along the minus strand of OY787671.1, from coordinate 27,587,069 downwards.
CGGTCAGGGAAGGCAGCACTCAACGTAACATGTCGAGCACAGAAAATACAAATGTAGTAACTTCACAACACAACTACCCATGGATCAATGTCCACAAACAACCCAAAGAAATTATTAAAGTCCAATTCTAGGATGACCCAACATCATGACTTATCAACGTGTTTGAGCGTACCTTACCGTGTTACGACATATAAACTATATGTTGTTATATTCTTCATATGTTGAAACGTTGACAGAAGCTTGCGGTAGAACAATGTGGTATCCCAGGTACCACTTTCGGTTATGATGCCACAGAACCAGATAAAAAGAAGGCGCAATCAACTGCACCCATTGGCCAAGGTGAATATCTAGACTACTATTATAGATATACACATTGTGTACACGTTGTCACTATAAGAAACACTATTGTGAATATAGATTGTGTTTAAGATAAGAAGAACATTGTAATGTGTTTAGTGTCAAGAATAATGTCCGCGTTGTACTGGCTTGTGTTTCTATTTTCGGTGGGCTATTCTAGTAAGTTTTTATATGTAGATTTTGAACATATTTCATATGGAATATTTAACATGTTTATTATTAATGGTCATATTTATAGAGGCAACATAGTGAGACATTTACCCAATCTTACCTAAAATTACAAACATATACATAATACACTCAAACCAAATTATAAACCGCCAGCAGGAAAAATGAAATTTCTCGGAAATTATGCGATCGATTTGATTTAAATTATGTTACTGACTATTGCATTTGAAATAAAACCACTTTACACTATTCGGTCGAATATTCTATTACGTGTTTATTCATGCAAAGCGTGTAGTGCACTTTCAGTTATTGAGGTCATGAACCCCGTGAACTCATTCAAAATTTGGTCGGTGTCTCATACCAAATTATAAAAATATAAAACATTACTCGCATTTTTATTGAAGAAAGAGGGAGAATGTTGAAAAGAATGAAAACATATTTCCGTAATGAGCCAAAATAGTCACGAGTTGTTTCCCTTTGACCACATAATAATAAATCGCTGGAAGCGATAAATTATTATTGGTGATTTAGATATATTTTTGACATTATAGAGACATAATTATGTGCGCACACTTTCTTCTGACAAATTATGATAATTGATACAAGTAGTGCTTTGTACATTTAGCTCATTTAATGTGATAGTAGAGAAAAGTATGCTAATTATAGGGAATGCCTAATTAAAATTTCGATATTGAATTTCGATGAATTTTTTGTTATAAATAACATGCCTTATTAATCATTACAAACATTCAATAACATTCCAATATCATTTCAGGTTGCAAGTCGCATTCGGAGACACCATAAAAGAAGAGCGTTGTGACTTTAATTTTGGGGGTGGCATGTTAACTCTGCTTGTTTTGTAATTAAATCTTGTTAGAATTTAATGAAATTACACATGAAGATTAATATTAAAGGAAACTAAACGATTGTTTTATTCGTTGTATTAATAATGATCGTATATAAATATTACCAGGTGGCGGTTTATAGCTTGGTTTGAGTGTAGAGGCAACATAGTCATTTACCCCGTCTTCCCTACATGCCTCTGCAATTTACCACATTTACATATTTATAATTTTTTATACTACACCACTTACCTCAAAAATGGCAAAATGATAAAAAAGCAATTTGTTTTGTTTTATGTTTTAGGTGTTGGAGCAACAGATTGTGGTGATGGTTGGGTAGCGTACGAGGGATCATGTTATCTGTTTGGCCATACTCTGCTTACATTCTCTGAAGCCGTGGTAAGACAATATTGTGTAACAATCTCTATAATTACAAATGTATTCAAACCTTGAGGTCAAGAATTACACACCACAGTACAATCACTTATTTATTTCCAATGAGATCCTGTGTTTTTGCTGAGAAGACAGTGATGTGATACAAGGAATCCGGTCGCGTTGTCCTAGCTATTTTCGAACAGACCCAAGCATTTCATGGTTCTTTAACGTGGCATGCCTATAGCAACCGATATACACGATTTTTTCTCTGGGTTGCCTGAACCATTTCATCTCTAGTTGCACAGGAATACCAAAAAGCGTTTCAGAAATAACCAAGTGCCCCGGCCGATGGATCGAACAAGGGACCTCTCGATCAGTTATCAATCGGGTTATCCGCTCGACAACCGTGTTACCTATTTGGTCATACCATTCTGACATTTTCTGAAGCAGTGGTAAGACAATAATTTGTAACATATTCTGTAATATGTACACATATAACATTTTTTGTTAAGTTACCATTTTTACTTAGTAATTTTCGAGGTCTGTTTCAGCAGTCCAACCGTTCAATGACCCCATTGTGACCTCTTCGTATAACACTTATTTTTGTCATATACTTGCTTGGAAAGAAAATGCTGAAATTAATTAAGAATGTGTTTACGCAGGTTATATATATTTCTTGTGATCTTAAAGTTCTTATCAGCAACATGTTGTCTGTTTGACAGGACTTTTGTGCCAATCATTCCTCAGCAAGGTTAATACATGTGGAAGAAGAAATGGAGAACAATTTTATAAAACAATTTCTGCAAGATTTTAAGAGTGAGTTTTTATTTACATTTCACAAAAATTTGATAATCGAGGGATGATCCACAATAACGTTTACCTTTGCTATATTTTACAAACTTATTTCAATATTTATCGGAATATTTTTGTCATATTCTTACCAAAATGTGTGTGCACCGACTACACGTTACTATGATTACATAAACATACGGTCACCTTGTACTTATTACAGTCTTAATGTGCAATTTGTTCGGATATAAAGATTTTATACAAAAATAACAATGCTGTTGGAAGCAATAGCAAAAGTCCACGTTATTTTTGACCATCCCTAGTATTTGTTGTTTTTTCATAGGCGTTCATGGCGTTTCTATATATTTAGCTACTTTTTATTACTAGTATTATACCCCGCTACCACGTGATCTGAAGGAACTCGACATATATCACTGTTATTGGCATTGGAGTCACATCAGTTTTCAGTTCCATCAGCGAAAACGAAAACAGTAGATATAAACAATTATTTATCAACATTTACCTTCCTCGCCAACTTACGAGTATTTGTTATTTTATATAGGCGTATGTCATACTTGTTCAACCAGCATAATTTTTCTTCCGAACATGGCTTGTCTGAGAACTTGACTAACCCCTGATATATGATGGTGCTTGTTTAAAATTTTCTCTGACGTTGGTTTATGACAGATTCCACATGTGACCCCTAAATTGCGTGTTTGATATTTCATGTAGTGGTAGATTACTGGCTTGGTATGACAGACAGTCAGAGTGAGGGTGATTGGAAGTGGTATGGTGATGATACAGGGGTCGAGTTCTATGACTGGGGACCAGGTGAACAACATAAGCTTACTCACACTCTGCATAATTATTGAATTTGTCATACAATGAGCTATTTTTTGTTCTAGATTGCTAAACTGGGTGGGGAAAATGTATAGAATTTAGAGTAACGTTTTCTTTGCCATTTTGTACTATTTATGAGGTAAAAACGTAATTATTGAATCTGAGTGCCACACTCTGCACTCAGACTGATAAATTACACATATAACTTACAAATACACTAAAATATATTAAAATACGATCAAAAGTAGGCTAAAATAATACAATTTATTAACCTTTTTACAACTTCTTACTTCTAAAAATGATGGCTATGAACCTCAAAATGATAAGATTCAATATTTGAGTGCTGAATGCAGAGTGTAAGTATTTGTTATAATTCTGGGATCAGGTGAACCACAAGATGCTCAACATCATGAAGATTGTGCAGTATTTGGAGACACCATTGGTTACAGATGGGCAGATGTAGATTGTGAAACACAACGGAAACCAGTCTGTGAACTCTTGTAAGTTTTGGTCAAAATCCACCAACTATATAATACGTACTGACTTACCTACTTATTTACTTACGTAATCCCTTTTACGCGGTTGTGCACCTAAGGCCTCCAGCAGAGATCTCAAATGTAGCCGGTCCCTTGCCCGTGTTTGTACTTGGCCCCGCTCCACGATTCAGACTTTATCTCTTTATCGACACCATGTTTCTGTTGGCCTTCCCATTTTCCTTCTTCCAACTAGCAACCTCATGGTTGCACTATATAATAATGCTCATCAAAATGATCAACACTTACCAAATTAACTGCGCTTAGAAAACGACACATAAGAAAATAATTATGCTACTGTATTTTATTCACAAATGATTGAAAATGGTTAAATCGGAAATTGATTGTCAGATTGGAAAAAAGTTTGCAAATACAACATGTACGTTGTTTAAGTATGTCTCGAGAAAAAAGCTCTAGAGAGTTTCTTGACTAAATTGTTTATAAGAAACATGTACTAGAGTGTTGTTCTCCGCCATTACTTTACCTGCCAAGTTAGTTAAGTCCAAAATAGGAGTCATAAAGCGACACCTGTCACAAGATGCACTTAAATGAGAATTTAAATGGAATTAGATGCATAAACAAGGAAGGTATTAATTCTAGTAGTTAAAAATATGGATCAGAAGATTATAAAATGTATCAAATATACTTTTGTGCAATGGTAGGTGAACTTCGAAACCAAAATTATCAACGAAAGTAGGAGTAACTCCACTTTAATAGGAATACATTTACTTGGCAGGTATGCGTTAGGCGTAGTGTAATGGGTAGGTATTTCAAGCGACGACACATCTCCATGTTGGTGGTTTGTCTTCTACAAAAGTGATTCCTCTGCCTGTACATGATATAGTTAATTTTAGCCAAATTATGCAGACATTGTTTTAAATATTTGCTGTGTTGATAGGAGAGAGTAAGACATGTTTATTGTTCTTGCAGGAGTACTCTGAGTATCATTGGCTAAGTATTCAACACATGTCTAGTGTTTGGAGAGACGTTGGAATGTTACTTATTCAAAGAATTAATACACTTGTCAAAATAACTTTCAAAGTTATCTCTTGTTGCAACTACTACTCTGCAAATAAAACAAAATCACAACTATTAACTTCATTTTACTTCTGGCTAAATATTTTATCTTCAAATGCAAGAAAAAATATAAATGATAAACATATAGGGCCATACGGTCCATATCAAATCGAGTTTATGTTTAGCGTCAGGTCTGGCTTTCTGAAACCTAGCTACCTATTCACAAAAACGAACAAATAAACCAGATTTAAAAAAAAACATTGACTGACTTGGACCTCTACATTTGCATTAACACAAACGAATGACAATTCTTGCCAAAAAGGGTGTTTATAAATGGATCAAGTCTGTAAATACAGTCTTAGTAACATCATTGTTGGTGTTAGTTTCAAAATTGAAATGAAACACAACTTTACCAGTAGACTACTGGTCAAAATATATCCAGAGCATGAAAATTGACAAAAAATACTGTTTTTCGAATGATTTTTATTTTTAAAATGGATTTCAAAACCTCGACGCACGATGACACTAAACATACACCCGATTGGTATGGCCTAGTTTTGCACAAGAAACTATACAAGTAATACATGAATTGTGTATTTAACCATCCGTTATCAAACTACTTAATATGCAATGATAAATATAATAATATTATCCAATTAGAAAACATTGCCCGCAGCAAGAGCTAACGGACAAGACAAATTCACAAGGACGAACACATATTCAGTACAATATTGCGTCATATACAAAATGAACAGTTTTAAAATGGCATTGTAGTGGCATTGTGGTGACAATGAAAAAACTAATTATCACGCACTTGAAATCATGTGCCTATGAATAAATCCCTGAAGTAAACCCTTCAAATTTATCGAAAGAGGAAGCTGATATGAAATAACCAATTGCTTTGTAGAGTTTTTTTATTGAAAAATGCTGTGATACTATTGGTTGAATCTACTTAACTCAACATATTACTCGTATGCTTGTTTGCTAATATTTGCGTTCGATGACATGAAATAATCCCGTCAGGAAGTTCCGGGTGATAACTTAATTTTAAATCTGACGCGGGAACCACCTGAACGGATTCGTACTCAACACAAATATAAAGTTTCCATAGGCAAGTTAATGTTTTGTATCATATCCAGTTGACTCGTGCATTACCTTTGATAAGATAGTTTTCATTAGAATCAAGCTACTTTTCCGATTAGTGTTTGGAATTGAAGGGTTTATGTCTATGTAATTCTCCAGTGTTGATATATCAATTGGCACATTTGTGTTTCTTCATTTAGCATTTTCATATAAATGTTAACACATTTTTATTTTGCTTTCGATAATATACTCAAACAAAAAGTTTAGTCAGTAAATTGGATGAGAGCTAAACCCTTTTTATATATGAGGTGTGATCAATATATTCGAGACCTTTTCATCTAGCAATTTCATATTGGCAGCAAGGCTCAAAGCAATTTAACATCATTCGGAGTAACATGTCTCCGACCGAAAGCACTAATAAAATAACTTGATTCATACAAGGGATGCGTGACGTTGGTCGTCACGCGACGTCATTCCACGCGTCATCGTCGGAGCAGCATATAGCTCCTTTCTGGACAGATACCCGGTGACATGTATGATACTGGTATTATTTTACTACTGAAATTAGTTGTTAATAGTCAATTCTGGAATGCGAGGTGGAATAAAAATAGTATCGATGTGTTATTGGGAACAAAATTCGGAAAACGGCGGTTCGTTGTATACCAAATTAGATTATTCCAATTAAGAATAAAGCACGTATTTTGTAGCCTATAATAGTCTTCGGTTTCGCCAGTTAAATATGTTTCAGATATGTACGTCCTATTTCGCAGAATTAAACGGAAAGTGTCCCTCACGCAGTGTTAATTTTGCTGTTGATCTCTATTTGATCCACCCAACCGTTTAACAGAGACTCAACAATCACATAAAACACAGAATCATATGAAAATGACCAATTGGGAGCGCACAGAATCCATGCACAATTTAGTTTAGTCATTTAGGAGATATCGCGAGGATTTTACAAGTGTCGCGTTAATTTACATAGGATGTCGTTACTAAGAAGTAACGTTGCGTCCGAGATGCTCGACGGTACGTACTTCACCATGGTAACAAAAAGTGACGTCATCAAATATACAATGACGTTATTCAAAAGTCCTCGAATATATTGATCACCCCTCGTATCTTAAAGTCCTTACCTTTTCTCATTGATAACTTCAACAATGCATTGTCCTGTCAAATTTGATAAATATTGCATAGGTTTGGCCATTCCTACATAGTTATAGACATTTATGTGATATGGTCATTTTGTTGAAAACTGTTACGTTTTTGCTTTCATTATTGATTTTATCGAACAGATATTGGTGTCAACAACAAAAGTCTGGTTCAAAATCGAAGCTTTTTAATCCTAGTCGGGAGAAATATCAGGACGAATACCATGATTTCGGATATTACCTCTCTTTGATAAGAACAATTTCAATGTTGGTCGTCTGACAAATCACGTGATTTATGACGATTTGTTTTACATCGAAATATTAGTTATCATAAACAGCTTTATAATCAGTAATTTGGCACCATAATTGGAAAGACGCTTTCAAGCTACAGTGGCTTGAGTGTTATGGGATTTTACATGCATTTCCGCCTACTAAACTTTTTGTTTTGAGTATATTTAGAAATTATGTTCAATGAAACGATCGATTTTCTTGTTCCAATTTTCTGGAAATCTTAATTTAATTTCCGTTGAAAGTTAACTTATTGGAACAAGTGTTTACTCGTGAACTGAGAGTAATCCATATTTTGGTTAACGATTATCCAATTATTGTCTGGCAGCGCTAGATACTGTGAATAACCTTTTAAATTTCACAACAGCTACGACAACACGACATTCGTCTCTGTCACATCCGTCAGTCAAACACATTTGGAACAAGAGCCTAAATAAAACAAAGACCATACCAAAAAGGACGGCCATACACCACCAGGACAACACAAAGACAACACTTAACAGATACCATGAACATGTACTTTTGAGTTGCAATTAAGCGGTGACACAACTGTCAATTTTATATAACGTATCGTTTGTACATAATATTATGCACTATAGCGTCACTATCATCATACGAAATTTATATAGCCCGTTTTATGTGAATTACACGTTAAAAAGTGTTGTACAATTACGATTCAGACATGGTCAAAACAATATGTAATGTATTCAAACAAGATATTCAAAATTATGTGGGTAACATACATTTGTATATCGTCGGTGTCGAACCAAAACCCCGTAACTCCATTTTGGCGCGAAAACTTTTTGCAGCATCCGCATTTGCTAGAATTCCCGTGCATTTCTGTCTTGTCGCCTTTTAAATAGCAAATCGCGTTACTTAGATGGCGACAAGACAGAAATACACGGGACGTCTAGCAGATTCGGATGCTGCAAAAAAAGTTTTCGCGCGAAAATTGAGATACGGGGTTTTGGTTCGGCACCATCGATATACAACTACACAATGTATGTATTAAATAAACAACATTAACCACTGATTTCTGCACACAAGTAAAAAAGACGATGTAATATGCTTCGAATTCGGTTGGATTTTACTATTGCCGTTTTAATGTGAAAAAGCTGGGTCCTTGTTCACCGACTTTGTAAGACTGAAACTCAGACTAAGGCCTAAAATTGACAACACTTATATTCACTGTCAAAACTTTGCAACTTACTATACCCATGTAAAAAATTATCTGATAATTTTTTGTTACCCACTGACAATGTATACCCAATTATATCACAATCGGTACGTTTATAACATTATCAGAGTGAATAGAACATTTGGTAATGTAAAGTCCAAGACTTACAACGTTTGTGAATACTGTCCCAGGTTTACTATAGGATTCAATATGTTTACATATATGATTGTTCTTCGTCTTCATTTTTCAACATGGCACTAACTGGCATAACAGGCATAGCATGTAGAAGCTTTTCAGCAAATAGTTTATCACCCTTTTTAAGGTAAGCCTTTGTATATAGGATACTTCGAAGTGTCAGATCGAGATTGGAATTTAAAACAGAATCGTCTAAAAGAATTATTATCATTCTTTTGTCATCATTTGTAATGGCGGCATGGTGTGCTTTCCTGAATTCGAAGGTACCCCATCTGCTTTTAAGGAATTCAGGTGATAGCAATATAATTATAATTGCACTCTGGTGGATAACATCAAGAATGGCCTCTGCGATATCTTCGCCGAGCGGAAAGTCACGGTAGTAAACACAAAGCCTATACTTGGGCTCAAGGAATGGAATCAAGGTATCAGTGACGTAATTGATGTCTTCTTCGGCAAAACAGACGAAAGCGTCGTATGTAATATTTTCATTCATTCTCGGATTTCCCTTACAACAGCATTTTAGTCTTATATTCCATTTATAAAAGGCGATTACTTGTATTTCGTGTCGAAATCTGAAGACAAAACCTGAAGCAACAAGTGCCAAGACGATCAACACAGCAAGGGTTATTCCAATTTCTTTTGCATATCTTTTAAACCAATCGGATATGCTACAATCACCGATCTGAACGACGTCAATTGTTTCCCCGCTGATAGCGCACGTGATATCATCTACCGCTACGATCGTGTTGTAGTTCAACCAATAAAAGAAGTTTTCATTCTGACAGTCGCAGGCAAATGGATTATGACTCAGTCGTATATCCCTAAAAGCGGGAAACTGTATGGGTTCAAATATTCTTATTGCATTCCTGTCAAGCTTCAATACCTCCAAACGCTTACACTTAGAAAATGTACCTTTGGCAATATGCTGTATCCGGTTTTGACCCAAATCCACCTCAACTAGTGTGTTACAGAGTTTCGACATTTCTAACTTTGGAAGGATAGATATTCGATTATGTCTCATCCGAAGTGTAGTAAGCTTAGCCATAAAACCAAACCCATCTATGTTTGTAATTTCATTGTAACTAACGCTCAGTTTCTCCAATGTTTGAAAGCAAGTAGCATTGATACTTGCTATGTAGTTATAGTATGCCTTTACTTCTCGCAAAGAGGGAAAGTTGTGACAGCTGAATGAATAAGGTTCTGTAAGGGAGGGCAACACCGACAGATTATTTTTTGACATTTCTATGTATTTGATACGTCCACTAGTAAACGATAATCGTGTCAAATTGCTTATCTGGTTAAATCTTATATTCACCTCCTTTAGTTTTGCGCATTTCTCAAAAAGCGTATCGTCTAGATTTGATATACTATTGTTGTCCATGCGTATTTCTTTCAATGATGTCGTGAATTTGAAAATGTCTTTTGGAAGTTTCCTGATTCGATTGTCATGAATATGAAATATTTGCAAGTTCTCATATTCATCAAATACGCCATTTTCAATCGTTTCTATTTCATTATTTGCAAGTGACAATCGATCTAGGTTTGATAAACCATAAAATGTACTCTTTGACACTACTGTCAATCGGTTGTTTTCCAACTGCAGTCTGTCCAACTTCTTCAGATTCGAGAAAGTTCCAGATATGTTTTCTATGCGGTTGTCATGGAGAACGATTGTTCTTAAACTCAGTCCATCAAATAATGTTGAAGCGTTGATACTTGTAAGGTTGTTGTTCATAACATTTATGTACTGTAGTGTTTCGTTCAGTGATAGAAACACATTGTCTGGTAAACTGTCTATATAATTGTCACTTAGATTTATTGTTCGAACATTAGACACACCTCGGAATGTAGCATTCGATACCTTACGAATGGAGCAGTTTGAAAAGGATAGAATGCCGTTTAAATTAAAACTTTCAAAATTTACATTCACCAAGTTTTCTATGTTGTTTCCATTTAGTGCAAGAGAGTTGATCGTTCCGGAAAAACATGTCCCATTTACTAAATCCCGGCTTGTTATACTACGTATCTTGTTAAAAGCGACATGAACAAAAGCTATTTTCGGGTTACGGCAAAATAAATCCCCAGATAAAGTGGTCAAGCTGCAGTAATCCATATGGACCATTAGTAAATTGGGTAAATGACTTAGGACGTCCAATGGTAGATACTTTATTAGTCTGCTGTGAATGATTAAGCTTGACAACATTGTGATGCCTCGAAACGTACGTGCTGTAAGATTTTGCAAGTTACAACCTGTTATGTTCAAATATTCTATCAGTCTGTAATACCTGCCTACATAACCGGCTTCAATTTGTTGCATAAGTTCATAATTGTTGTAACCGTTTAAGCATTTCATCTGTAATATAATGATATCACTTGGTAGTTGTGTCCAGGGGAACTTCTCGGTGCAGTTCAGTACGGTGTCAACAATGTCGGTCTTATCTCTAATGCGGATCGATGCAAGTGTATCTTGAGTTAGCAAAACTCTGTCCACATCATGACGATGCCATATAGGTGGATTAGCATACGTCAAAAGCATGTGTTGGAGAGGTGATGTTACTTCAAGCCCATCCGATGTACCAGAGATTAGCATCAACGCAGCTACTAGAGCACTACATTCAGTGAGTCCCACCATTCTTCAATGCATGAAGAATCAAATCCTGTGTAAACCTGTAAAAGTATATTTAGAATTTAATACGTATTTCTGGCTAATTATTCATACACATGTATTTCAAAATCATTCTATATTTTAGAGAGTGATGGCATCTGTAAAAATAGTATTGCTGCCTTACCTTTAATGCCACGTTATGTATGCATTTGCACGCTGCATGTAACTTCTGGATCAACTATTTTTTTAAGTACGTATGTATATCTTAACTAAATAAGTTGTATTAACTTTTTAAATTTATCTTCTTAAACAAAATAGAGTCGATTATTTTTCACGGAATGATGAGTAGGATACTTCTTGTAGCATTTTTTTATCGGCAAAAAGATCATTATGACAGCACTTAAACAGAGTTAACAGACGAGCACAGAAAACAAAAAAACACCACATACCAAAATGCCAAATACAACAGAACGAAAACCTGAACTTAATTAAAACCTTAAAGTGCAAGTTTCAGCTGTGAAAAGGCCTACATGCAGCTGTAGTATTTGCCAAAATAGAATATATATATTCGGGCATAAGAAAGAAATAATGAATCTAACAAATCAACACAATATGTATTTTAAGGCGGAATACATTTAAAACAAAATACAATTAGCTATGTGAAGCTACATGCAAACTACACAATACAAACATTACCAAAGAATTATGCTTCGTGAATTTTAAACATAGGCGAAAGTGTACGAATAAATGCGTAACCTGACAGCAGAAACAACGAACACGAAAAGGAAGAGTAAAGACACGACTCGCCACGTGTGTCTATAAATATAATAATATACTCAATGTTGAGACATGTATAAGCCATTTTATTAACATATTTATTGAGATTCGATGATATTGGTCAATATAGTTGAGCATGGTTCTGCGTATTAATGAATTACAATACAAGAAAATGGTGTCATAATGTATAAAGTAGTTTATGAAAAAATACAAAAGTTATATAAACTATATTTAGAGGAAAACCAACATACACATCAGAATATATAAGAAATTACCGTCCGTGATGTTCGGTTTGCTTTTAGAATTTTGTGGTATAGTCCTGTGAAATCGTATAAACTACTAGTAACATATGAATCCTGCCAGTGTAACATCCAGTCATCCAATAATATGATTTGTTATTTTGTTTGTGTTGAACGCCGTTGTTTCAGCAACCTTTCATTTAACTAAAGTATATTTTCCGATCAGTCGTAGATCATCTGCTTGGTCGTCAGTAATGAGACCAGCCTATTGCTGATGCGGGTATCTCAAAGCTATTTAAATACTTAAAACATTAAAGCATTAACCCCGTTTAAATGTATTCTACATGGTTCGTACAATATTACCTTCGCTATGATACCCGCTTAACCTCCTCGACCAGCGCAAGAATATACATTTAGTATCATCGACCTTACCAAACTGTCTTCCCATGGATATGAGACACATTGACTCTCTGACAGTCTTTAAAAAGCATTGAAAGCACACATGTTCAAAATTGCATATCAGAGATAATCAAGTGAATTTTTAGGCTTTATTGAACTTTAAATAAATTGACATTTAAGCGCTTAAGAGACTTTCTATATAAAGCGCTATATAAATATTTGCAACTATTATCAATTGTTATTGTTTTGAACTATCTCCTTATCAGAATTAATTTCCCTTCCACAAGCAAATTTCCTTGTTAAAGTATCACCTACCGAGATCGGGTATTGATCATTGATCGAAGACACTGACAACTAAACAAGTTCTGGAGTTTGTCTATCACTTTTCACAACCGCAAAATTCATGTCAGGCACGATTATATTCGGATTATTTTTTTCATTGTGGCGACTTCATTAACTCCTAAGCGGATGTTCCGGGTTTCAATATGAGAATATGTCAAGATTTATGGCAACAGTTTCGAGTTTATTGTAACATGTTTCCTTAAGATTTCAATATTGTTTCTGTTGAGAGTTTAATAATGAAATAAAGTATTTACTCAGGCATCCACATATCACTGCAAGCATACTTCAGATGAGTAAATGGTTGCTATTCAAATAACATTTAACTTTTCCAGCATCATTTCGCCTGACTTCAATAGGATTAAAAATGTTTGAGTGATCATAAACACGTTGTTCCAGTATTCGCCAAATCCTTATTGTCACATACTGAAAGGTCTAATACAAACAGAAGGGCGCCTCAGTTAATTTCAAACCAATTGGTATAGTAATATAATGAAAATATAATATAAATATTCAATGCCTCCATGGTAACATACTGTAATCATTAATCATAAATATTCGTGATGGATTTTATTTTTTTGAATTCGCGGATAAACGCAACCGAGAAATTATAAACCGCCCAAGACTGGTAAATCTTTTTTTAAAAAGCAACATTACATACATATCGACGGTGCCAAACCAAAACCCCATAACTGCAAAAAGACAACATTTCAGGAGACGAAAAAAACGTATTTACTCCGTTGAAATAATACCGACGTCTTATGAAACCGTAACGAAATGATCATATTTGGAACCAAAATCAACTCCGACATGTACAAGAATATGCTGACTTGTACTTAATCGGAGTTTATACTGTCATATACGGAATTTTCGACTAATCTTTTTGATTCCAATAAAAATAAGGTATTTAGTCACCTGGTTGTATTGAAGTAACGCGATTGGCTATTTAGATGGCGACCTGACAGAAATGCGCGGGACATCTAGCAGATGCGGATGCTGCAAAAAATAATTTCGCGCCAAACTTGAGTTACGGGGTTATGGTTTGGCACCGTCGATATATGGAATCTGCCCTCTGGTCCATGCCCTCGGGATATTCACTAAATGACGTATATTGCTAAAAGCGCAGTCACGGCACAAACATGTCAACACTCCGTTTCAATCAACAAGAAGTGAAATATTCCTGTCCCTACACAAGGTTTAATGTAAACTATCGTTTATTGCATATAAATCTTGTTCAGCCAACAGTCGTTAAGAAAATAACATTCAAACAAAGTAACAAAGGACAAAGCCAATAGTTTGATTTCGTTAAATTTATTGAAATTAAACGTCCAGCGTTCATTTGAGGCTAAACAGTTTTACCCCGCATGGTTGTTTGTTTTTATGTTGATATAACTGAACAGTCCCCGCTGCAAAATGCACGTAAACAATGGTAATACATTATATTGATGATTATATAGCCCGAAAACAGTTCAACTATCATTGGGCATATTGTTATATTCTGCATGATGCTGTTTAAACGAAATGCTGAGCTATTTCCCTTCGTATTCGGAATTGAAGGGTTGATTGCCAATTGGTATTGGTATTAGACATTTCAAGATGTAACTATCAGGACTAGGCGAATACTGGAACCATGTGTCTATGATCGCGCAAACATTTTGAACACTATTGTAGTCAGGCGAAATTGATGCTGGAGAAATCAAACGTTATTTGAAAAGCAACAATTTACTAATCTGTAGTAGGGTTGCAGTGATATGTGGATACCTAAGTAAATATTTAATTGAATTATTAAACTCTCAACAGAAACAATTTTGAAATATTCAGGAAACGTGTTATTATAAACTTGAAACTGTTGCCACCAAGCTTGACATATTCTCATATTGAAACTCGGAACATCCGCTAAGGATTTAATAAAGTCGCCACATTGAAAATAATAATTCAAATCTAATCGTGACTGGCGTGAATGTCTGCAGTTTTGAAAAGTGATAGAAACAATCCATACTTTGCTTATTGAAGCAGCGGCCATGGCCAATGGTAAGTATCATTCGGCTAACGATCCATACCTTGTCTCGGCAGGTGATACATTTCCATGGAAATTTATTTGCTTGTGAAAGTGATGTTAGTTATAATTAGGATACATTTCAGAACAATAAGTCGATCACTAGTATACTTCAAACAAGTTTGGCAATGGATATTTTTTCACTGCTCAAGGAGATTAACGGATATCCTTGTGAGCTATAATTGTACGAACCATGTATAATACACTTTAATGATTTTAATGCTTGCCCAATTATATTGGTTAGCTTGGAGATCCCCGTATTTTTGCAATAGGCTGGTCTCGTTACTAACGACAGATAATGTACGACTGGTGGGAAAAATACGCAATTGTTAACTGAAAGGTGGCTGAAAAAACGGCATTCAACAAAAAGAACAAATGTAACAAATCATATTATTGGACAACTCGGTGTAACTGGCATGAAGAATATGATACCAGCAGTGGTTATACATACCTCATAGTTTATACGATATCACAGGACTATACCACAAAATTCTAAAATCAAACTGGACATCACGGAAGGTGAGTTTATAATTTCTTATATATTCTCATTTGTGTAAGTTGGTTTTCCTCTAAACATAATTTGCATTACTTTTCTATTTTCCATGAACTGGTTCAGATATTATGACACCATTTTCTTGTATTGTAATTCATTAATACGCAGAACCATGCTCAACTATATTGACCAATATCTTCGAATCTCAATGAATATGTTAATAAATTGACCTAATACATGTCTCAACATTGAGTATATTATTATATTTATAGACGCACATGGGGACTCATGTCTTTACACTTCCTTTTCGTGTTCGTTGTTTCTGCTGTCCGGTTACGCATTTATTCGTACACTTTCCGCAACGTTTAAAATTAATGTATCACATGCTTTGGTAATGTTATGGAGTTTGCATTGTGTAGTTTGCATGTAGCTATACATAACTAATGTTATTTTGTTGTAAATGTATTCCAACTTAAAATATAGATTGTATGGAATTGTAAGTTTTTAGATTCAATTTGTCTTTTCTTATGCCCGAAAAATTCCGTTTACATTGTTTTCTTTTTGTTGATAACCATAGAATATCAATTTACGTAGGTCTAACCGTGTAGTTAAACTAATTAGAGTTATTCTACACATGTGAAGAATTTATTTTACACATGAAGTTATTTTCTCGTTTGGTTGTGTGTTTGAATTGTTATATATACTTGTAGTTTGTGTTTGTTTTTCATGCTCAGCTGCCTACCCTGTCCTATTCTTACACTGATTATGCTTGTATTCTGTGTTTGTTATTCGTGCTCAGTTGCTTCCCCTGTCCTATTCTTAATCTGATTATGCTTGCAATTTGTGTTTGTTATTCGTGCTCATTTGCTTCCCCTGCCCTATTCTTAATCTGATTATGCTTGCATTTTGTGTTTGTTATTCGTGCTCAGTTGCTTCCCCTTTTCCCATCTTAAACTGATTATGCTTGCAATTTGTGTTTGTTATTCGTGCTCAGTTGCTTCCCCTTTCCCCATCTTACACTACCTTAGTGGGCATTATCTTTTTATGTAGATACAAAATACATTATATGACAGAATACAAATAACTTTTTCACATTCAAGTAATATACTATCTAATACTACATGTATATATGTATTATATTTTGGGAAATATTTAAAAGTACAAAATGTACTGGTATATATAGTGCGCCCAGGATAATGTAATGTTTACAAACATTGACCGGATTGGTCTACTGTTGCAAAATTGCTTACCTAAATAAACAGATAAGGTCAATTATATGATAAAATGACACTGATAAATCGTTGACGCTTGTTGTTTTTCACCTATAGTATAATACCCAGTGGCTTATTCCATATTTTCCCACCTTTCTTGTTATCCTGTGCGTACTATACCCAATTGTCATGTTAGGAAACAGCTATTAGTTAGATTTAAAATTTAAATTTAAAATATTCCCTAGTATCAAGGCGGCTCATTTCGTGAAAGCTACGTAATACCATGACAGCTTGCCATGGAATTATATAATCTACATCAAATATAACAAATTGTTCTAACAGATTACATGTAATTGATTAGTATATAAAATAACCAAGATTTACTCAGAATTCGAAGTTCAATTAGAAACAACATTAACTTATCTTTCCAACGTTCAATATTTTGGTTTAGCTTCAGTTGTAATTTGTTTGCACGGTATTTAATTGAAAACAAATAAACTCATTATACGTGTGTAATGAAAGTCAATACATGTATTCTGAAACTGGTGCTTAATTGCATAGGGTGATTTATATGGCGACTCGGTTCGATTGGTACAGTATATTACTGTCTTATAAGCATTATTAACATAATTGCTAAATCGCACGACTTCTAACTTCCGTTTTTACCACTGAAACTAGGTCATTAGACCTTTTCACAGCTGAAAATTGCACTTTAGTGTGTTGATTGTTAATTGTTTCATTTTGTTGAGTGTTGGACATTTTCGTATGTGGTGTTTTTATGTTTTCTGTACTCGTCTGTTAAAATGCTGTCTTTATGATCTTTTTGCCGACAAAAATATTACAGAACAGAACAGAATATTTTATTGTTGTAAACAAAATTGTTTCTTGACAAAGAACATGAACATATTAAGAAAGCATAATTACATAATATTACATAATACAAAACACAATAACAAAAAAGTGCATATATATTTTAACTTAACACGAACAAGAAGTACCCTTTCTCATCAGTGTCATTCCGTGTAAAATAATCAACTATATTTTGTTACAGAAGATAACTTTAAAAAGTTAATACAACGTAATTAAGATATTAATATTTAATAGTTGATCAAGATGTCAAGAAGTTACATATAGCATGTAAATGCATACACAACGAGGAACAGAAGGGAGCAATACTATTTTGAAAGACACCATCACTCTATAAAATATAGACCAATTTGGAAAGGGATATTTCATTTATATAATTTTTATTCTTGCAACCATTAGCCAGAAATACGTATTAAAGTCTAAATTTACTTTTACAGGTTTACACAGGATTTGATTCTTCATACCTTGAAGAATGGTGGGACTCACTGAACGTTTTACTCTAGTAGCTGCGTTGATACTAATCTCTGGTACATCGGATGGGCTTGAAGTAACATCTCCTCGCCAACACATGCTTTTGACGTATGCTAATCCACCTATATGGCATCGTCATGATGCGGAAAGAGTTTTGCTAACTCACGATACACTTGCATCGATCCGTATGAGGGATAAGACCGACATTGTTGACACCGTACTGAACAGCACGGAGAAGTTCCCCTGGACACAACTACCAAGTGATACCATTATATTACAGATGAAATGCTTAAACGGTTACAACAATCATGAACTTATGCAACAAATTGAAGCCGGTTATATAGGCAGGTATTACAGACTGATAGAATATTTGAATATAACACGTTGTAACTTGCAAAATCTAACAACCCGTACGCTTCGAGGCATCACAATGTTGTCAAGCTTAATCATTCACAGCAGACTCGTAAATTATCTACCATTGGACGTCCTAAGTCATTTACCAAATTTATTATTAGTCCATATGGATTACTGTAGCTTGACGACTATATCTGGGGATTTATTTTGCCGTAACCCGAAAATAGCTTTTGTTCATTTCGCATTCAACAAAATACGTAGCATTACAAGCGGGGATTTAACAAATCGGACATGTTTTTCCGGAACGATCAACTCTCTTGTACTCAACGGCAATAACATAGAAAACCTAGCGAACGTGAATTTTGAAAGTTTTAATTTAAACGGCGTTCTAGCCTTTTCAAACTGCTCTATTCGCGAGGTATCAAATGCAACATTCCGGGGTGTGTCTAAAGTTCGAGCAATAGATCTAGGTGACAATTATATAGAAAGTTTACCAGATAATGTGTTTCTATCAATGAACGAAACATTACAGTTCATAAGTGTAAGGAACAACAACCTTACAAGTATCAACGTGTCAACATTATTTGATGGACTGAGTTTGAGAACAATCGTTCTCCATGACAACCGCATAGAAAACATATCTGGAACGTTCTCGAATCTGAAGAAGTTGGACAGACTGCAGTTGGAAAACAACCGATTGACAGAAGTATCAAAGAGAACATTTTATGGTTTATCAAACCTAGATCGATTGTCACTTGCAAATAATGAAATAGAAACGATTGAAAATGGCGTATTTGATGAATATGAGAACTTGCAAATATTTCATGTTCACGACAATCGAATCAGAGAACTTCCAAAAGACATTTTTAAATTCACGACATCATTGAAAGAAATACGCCTGGAAAACAATAGTATATTAAATCTAGACGAGACTCTTTTTGAGAAATGCACAAAACTAAAGAAGGTTTATATAAGACTTAACCAGATTAGCAATTTAGCACGATTGTCGTTTCCTACTGGACGTATCGAATACATAGACATGTCAAACAATAATCTGTCGGTGTTGCCCTCCCTTACAAAACCTAATTCTAGCATCTGTCATAACTTTCCCTCTTTGCGAGAAGTAAAAGCATACTATAACTACATAACAAGTATCAATGCTACTTGCTTTCAAACATTGGAGAAGCTGAGTGTTAGTTACAATGCAATTACAAACATAGATGGGTTTGGTTTTATGGCTAAGCTTACTACACTTCGGATGAGACATAATCGAATATCGATCCTTCCAAAGTTAGAAATGTCGAAACTCTGTGATACAATAGTTGAGGTGGATTTGGGTCGAAACCGGATACAACATATTGCCAAAGGTACATTTTCTAAGTGTAAGTGTTTGGAGGTATTGAAGCTTGACAAGAATTCAATAAGAATATTTGAACCCATACATTTTCCCGCTTTTAGTGATATACGACTGAGCCATAATCCATTTGCCTGCGACTGTCAAAATGAAAACTTCTTTTATTGGTTGAAATACAACACAATCGTAGCGGTAGATCATATCACTTGCGCTATCACCGGGGAAACAATTGACGTCGTTGAGATCGGTGATTGTAGCATATCCGATTGGTTTAAAAGACATGCAAAAGAAATTGGAATACTTCTCGCTGTGTTGATCGTTTTGACACTTGTTGTTTCAGGTTTTGTCTTCAGATATCGCTACGAAATACAGATAATCGCCTTTTATAAATGGAATATAAGATTAAAATGCTGCTGTAAGAAGAATCCTGGAATGAATGAAAATATTACATACGACGCTTTCGTTTGTTTCGCCGAAGAAGACATCAATTACGTCACTGATACATTGATTCCATTCCTTGAGCCCAAGTTTAGGCTTTGTGTTTACTTCCGCGATTTCCCGCTCGGTGAAGATATTGCAGAGGCCATTCTTGATGTCATCCATCAGAGTGCAATTATAATTATATTACTATCACCAGAATTCCTTAAAAGCAGATGGGGTACCTTTGAATTCAGGAAAGCACACCATGCCGCCATTACAAATGATGACAAAAGAATGATAATAATTCTTCTAGACGATTCTGTTTTAAATTCCAATCTCGATCTGACACTTCGAAGTATCCTGTATACAAAGGCTTACCTTAAGAAGGCTGATAAACTTTTTGCTGAAAAGCTTCTACATGCTATGCCTGCTATGCCAGTTAGTGCCATGTTGAAAAATGAAGACGAAGAACAATCATATATGTAAGAATATCAACTCCTATTGTAAACCTGGGACATTAATCATCAACGTTGTAAGTCTAAAACTCTCAGACTTAGACTTTATATTGCCAAATGTTCTTTTCGCCCTCGTATTAAGAAAAATGTACCGATTTTGATATAAATCGGTATACATTGTCAGTGGGTTACAACAAATATTCAAATTATTTTAACATGGGTATAGTCAATTGCAAATGACAGTGATTATAAACATTGTAAATTTTAGGCCTATGTCTGAGTGTCAGTCTTACAATGTTGGTGAATAATGACCAAGCTTTGTCACATTAAAACGGCAGTAGTAGAAGCCAACCGAATTTGAAACATTTTATATCGTGTATCTTACTTGTGTGCAGAAATTAATAGTGAATGTTGTTTACTTAATCCATATTTGTATATACAAATGTATGTTACCAACATTATTTTGACTGTCATATTTGAATACAGTATAATTATATTGTTTTGACCAGGTCTCAATCGTAATTGTACGACACTTTTTCACGTGGAATTTACATTAACAGGGCTTTACAATTTTCGTATGATGATAATAATAGAGACGCTAAAGTGTTTTATATTATGTACAAACGATACCTTATACGTTATTTAACATAATATGCGTTATATTGACCGGTAAATATGCAATAATATATTGACCGGATGACGTCACATTGAAATAAGATGGAAATATGCAGATGAGGTATTAGTCTGGTTCCCGGTACCTATATCTTTCATTACATTACAGTATAGGTCCGGCGTAATGTAACTGTCATGGAAGATACCATGGGTAAAACAAGATGGCGGATGGACATTAGTTTATATAGGGAATTTTATAATGTCCCCCAAACATGTGTGTTATGTATGTGTCATCTCGATGATACTTTGTATATTAATGCGAAAATATATGTTTTTTTCAATTAAACATGATTCATTAAAATGACACAACTGATATGTTTAAAAAACCACAAAGTAAATCAAGAAAAAATATGAACCAGCGTGTATATAGTGCATACAAATCGCTCCTTATGCAAAATGCCCGGTTAGCTCAGTTGGTAAAGCGTCAAACCAGTAACATGGATGTTGGAGGTTCAAATCCCGTTTTGTCATTATTTATTTTTTTATATGTAACGTTATTCGCTGTTATTTTATACTTGAATAAGAAACATGATGAGCAAATAAAGAATTTTTATGACACAAATTAAACAAAATATTTTAAAAAATAAATAAACGATAAATGGCCTAAACAGGGATCGAACCAGGGATCCCTTGATTAGAAGTCAGTGGCTATACCGACTGAGTTAATCGGACATCTGGAACCATGAACATTTATGGATTATAAAAACCCTGCTACAATTTTTTTTATCGTTTTATAAACGTTATTTTGTTGATATTATCTAGTACTGTTGTAGCGAATAAACTTCTTTCATTCTAAAGACCATTATTTTTTCCATTACTACACAAAGTCTCATCAAAATGACACACGTACATAACATACACTTTAGGGGTACATTCTAAAATTGCCTATATAAACTAACGTACGTCGGCCATTTTGATTTAACCACTGGGCGCAGCCATATTGGTTACTTTCTACCTGACCTAAACCACTGTAAGATTTAGGACAGGGAACCAGACTAATGAGGTATAATATATAAAATTGACACTAATCTAACCACTGACTTGCAACTCAATGACCGAAATCAAAATGCAAAATCTGTTGAACGGAGCTTTGTCTGAACTTAATATACTGATTTTTCATCCATTTTTGCTTCGATAAATACTTTTACGAACTCGATTGCATGCTGAAATGATCTCCTGAAAACGAATAAGTATTTGTTTAAAGACTCTTTTTCCACACGGTCTGTCTCAAACCTTCAATGTATGGTGACGCACTTTGCAAATTTGAAATATTTCGGTTCATAGTCTCTTTCATAATGCTTTAACAAGGTGGTAATATATTTTCTGAGTTAGAGAATATGATCCTTTGATTTTGAAAAGGATGGCTTGTTTAGTGGTGGGTCAATATATAGATCGTCGTTTGTGTTTTCTATTTAATTGTTGACATGTAAAGTGACATGAATAAGAACAATACGCTCTTTTACAATTTCTTGCTGTATCCTTTGTATGTTTTCGTCATTTGTTAGTCAGGATTCGTATATGCGGTGATAATATAATTTTTCATTTTTACAAGCTTTTTACCTGCTACCTATGGGTAGGGGGAATGGCATGTGTTGAAACTTTTATAAGCTTTGAATAATATCTGAATTGCACAACAGCTACAAAAACACGACATCCTTCTCTGACAGCATGTTGTTTTCGCCAGTCAAACACATTCAGAGTAAGATAAGATAAACTTTATTTAATGTCGATTATTATTAACATGTAGCAGGAATGGTTATTTTCGTCTGCTATATTGTTAAACCTGTAACCTTTTATGATTAATCAATACTTTTATTGATTGGCCTTAAATTGTATAATTGACATACAGTTGTATAGTGATGTGTTAAACAAACAGACTGGTCGATCATTGAGTCCTCCAGTACACTTTTAATCTTTATGTAAGACAATCATTATGTTATCATGTAGCATGGTCATGTTCGATGCCTTACTTTTAGATATTTCATTTTTATCATGTGAATTTGGTATTCCCCATGATACATGGTGCATAATTGGGTTTTAGCGGGAACTTTCCCTATATAAGACGTAATGGGTCTATACACCATTGCCTTTCAATTTAGACGCTAGAGGTAACGTTTACCTGTTTATATTTGACTGGTCATTTTATCCCCATTTAATTACTTTAATATATTTTCTGATAGGTTACATGTAGAGCACCATATTCATTTTATTCCAAACTTGTCAATTAAACTGTACAATAAGTTGTAACTTCTCATTTTATTATACTATAAATAATTTAGATAACTATACCAATATATAAGTATACCATAAATTAAATTGAATAAGTGTAGCATTTTGTCTGTTTTGTATTTAATAATTAGATTAAGACAGCCTCAATAATAGACCCACCCTTGAGACCTTGACATTGTAAGGTCTCTATATTGAGTTGGTTTCATTATTGAGGTGATCTAATATAAGAGTAAACAGTCACTTAATACTGATACACAACAACAAAGTCTCTTTTATAAGAGTTCTCAAATCACATTATCTCTGACTATAGTTCAGCAGAATAATCAACTGGAATGATTACACGAACACACCTGGTCCAAAACCACGATAGAACCTGGGTTGGCACAGCTCCTGTTACAAACATAAGAAACATATTCTATAAGCTTTTATTCGACATAACAAAGATATCAGATATTTAAACATATACAATAACATTTTCATGAGACATTTAATATATATAAACAACATCACGAGACTTCATATGAAATGAAAATACAGATATGCAAATAGACTAAGACATTACAAATAACAGAATAAATGAGACCAAATAAAACGCAGCCAGTACTTAACCAAGTTCATCAAGGCCCCACTGCACGGCGCGATCCAACCGCACAAACACATGCCAAAATGATGACCTAATGAGGCACAACCACTCCGTGACCTAGTTTAAAACACCAAGGACAGTGACCTACCGCAAATGCGACCTAAAGAGGCACAACTTCAACTTGACCTTATTGAAAATAATGGGCAAGTTAGGAATGTGACAGGACAGGAAATATTTCTAGATAAATATTGCTCCAGAATATACCAACGAGGTGACACCCAGCGACCAAACAAGGCATAACCGCATGGTGCACCAAACCTCACACACCATCCAGGACTTTATGGAACACTCATCTACCTCAGGTGTATGTCTTACAAATGTTGATAATGTATATTGGTCAATTGGTTGGTAAATGTAATCATATTTTACGCCGTAGCACAACACAATTAAAATGTCAGAACTTTGACATACGTGCTGTTAGCTCTACACAAATGATTCAGCATGAAATATTGATATGAAATACGTGTACGTAGATAATGCTTGGTCTTAGTATACCCGTATGTCATAAGCTGGAACAGTGGTGGAGTGGATGAAGTGCTTGACTACAGTACTGATTGAACTGGTCCCACAGCCTCATTTTCGATTCAAGATCTGCAATTAGACTAATCTTTTGGAGTAGGACATGTGGTACCAGTCTAGTACTGATCGAGAGGTCCCTGATTCGATCCTCAGCCGGGTCATTTTCTGTAACGTTATTTAGTGTTTCCCATCCAACTAGAGATAAACTGACTGGAAACCCAGAGGTATTCTCGCGTGTATCGGTGCTTTACACTGGGCACGTTTAAGATCCAATGAATATATCGAAACGTGCTAGGGTAACGCATCCGGAGTCCTTGTATCTCATCTCTGTCTCTGCGATAAAGTTGATTTTAACTGGGCGTAATGTTTGTTTTCATAGTCACCGCAAGTAAAAACTCTGAAGTAGTTAACATACACTTGAAATCAAGTGCCTCAGGATATTTCCCTAGAGTTGGCACTGCAAATGAATCAGAAGAGGAAGCTGATTTGAGATGATTTAGTGCTCTGTAAAGTATACTTAGCAACTTTTCTAAGTCCACGCTTACATTTTTGAAGATAACTTTGTCAAACGTGTATATAGCCGAATGAAATTTGGCTATATCTTGTATGTGTTTTAGATGAGCATAATTGAAAAACAAAAAGTCGAGTGTGATTTAAATTCATTGAATGGACACACGCATGGTATAAGACCGAAAGAAAGTAAAAGTCGCAAATAAAGATTTTGATATCTTGGATGGCCATCATTTAGTCTGATGTTTCTATTGTCAGTCAATGACGCGAGTGGAAAGCATTGTTGAATGATCCGACTCGTTTCGTTGTACCGTCTGAACTCTAAGTTGTCATGTGTCTTCGGCGTAGATCCATCTTATGTCATAACGTCACAACAAATGCAAAATGCTCTCACAATCAGTATAATAGATCAAACAAACGATACGTTTACCTTGAATTAAACACTCAAATAGACACGTATACGTTGAAAATCTATCAGACGTAGATTGTTAGGTAATTATAGTTATGATCGTCGACACTAAATGTAACACTGTATCGTACTAACGTCATTTTATGTTTTTCTGACATCATCAGACGAATAACTATTATATCTCAATTATTTGTAAACTGTTTTTCATATGTGATGAGTCATAGGTCATATATTGAAGGCATTTGGAACACATTCAAGGGATATGTAAACGCGTGGCGTCAAAAAGAACGAAACGCACGTCAATCTTGAGACAAACAAACTACGTGACAAATGACCAGTTTGTGACATGGATTATTATGACTTTGTTATACAAACTACATATGAGATTTTTTGTCACTTCACTGTTTATAATAAAAAAGTAATGGATAAATGAAAATGAGGACTTAGAAAAGTTGTTAAGTATATTTTTATTGAAAAATACTGTAATACTATTGGTTAAGCCCAATAAACACAACATATTATGTTTGTTTGCTAATATTTGCGTTTGGTGGCATGGAACAATCCGGTCAGGAAGTTCCGGGTGAAAACTTTTAATTTTAAATCTAATACAGGAACCAACTGGATACATAATCAACAAAAATATAAAGTTTCCATAGGAAAGTTAATGTTTTTTTTATCATACCCAGTTGACTCGTGTATTAACTTTGATAAGATTGTTTTCATTAGAATAAAGCTGCTCTTCCCATTAGTGTTTGGAATTGAAGGGTTTGTGTCCATGGAATTCTCCAGTGTTGATGGATCAATTGTCACAATTGTATTTCTTCATTTAGTATTTTCATATCAATGTATTTTTTGCTGAGTATGATATTTAGAAATGATATTCAATGAAACGATCGATTTTCTGGAAATCTTAATTTAATTTTCGTTGAAAGTTATGTTATTGGAAGTGTTTACTCGTCTGTTGACAGTAATCCATCCTTTGTTTAACGATCATCCAATTATTTTCTGGCAGCGCCAGATACTGTGAATAACCTTTTGAATTTCATATCAGCTACAAAAACACGACACCCTTCTCTGTCAGCCTACCGCCACCGTCAGTCAAACACTTTCGGAACAAGAGCCTAAATACTACAAACAACATACCAAAAAGGACGGCCATACACCTTAAGGACAACCCATAGACAACACTTAACAGATACAATGAACATACACTTTTGAGTTGCAATCAAGCGATTACACTAGTGTCAATTTTATATAACGTATCGTCTTTAGTATAGTATACTTTATTCAAGAAAAATGCATACATGCCTGTCATTCTACATGTATATACAGTACAATTTTACATAAATTACATACTACGTATTTTACACTATAGCGTCACTATCATTAGTAGTATCATCATAGAAAATTTATATATCCAGTTTATGTTAATTACACTTTAAAAAGTGCTGTACAATTACGATTGAGACATGTTCAAAACAATATGTAATGTATACAAACAAGATATTCAAAAGAATGTGGGAAACATACATTTGTATATACAAGAATTAAATAAACAACATTCACCACTGATTTCTGCACACAAGTAAAATACACGATATAAAATATTTCAAATCCGGTTGACTTCTACTACTGCCGTTTAAATAAGCAAAAGCTGGGTCATTATTCACCAACATTGTAAATAGTAGGGCACAAGCCAAAGCCACACAGCTACGGCGGTAGCGCCTAGCCACACACGCAAGAGTCAGACATAGTACAAGCCAACGTCTTCAGATTCGAGAACGTTCCAGATATGTTGTCTATGCGGTTGAAATGGAGAACAATTGTTCTCAAACTCAGTCCATCAAATAATATTGAAGAGTTGATACTTGTAAGGTTGTCGTTCATAACATTTATGTACTGTAGTGTTTCGTTCAGTGATAGAAACACATTGTCTGGTAAACTTTCTATATAATTGTCACTTAGATCTATTGTTCGAACATTAGACACACCTCGGAATGTAGCATTCGATACCTCACGAATGGAGCAGTTTTAAAGGCTAGAATGCCGTTTAAATTAAAACTTTGAAAATTCACATTCATCAAGTTTTCTATGTAATTGCCCTTGAGTACAAGCGAGTTGATCGTTCTCGAAAAACAGGTTCCAATTGCTAGATCCCCGCTTGTAATACTACGTATATTGTTGAATGCGAACTGAACAAACATTATTTTCGGGCTACGGCAAAATAAATCCCAAAATAAAGTGGTCAAGCTGCAGTAATCCATATTGACTAATCGTAAATTTGGTAAATGACTCAGGACATCCAACGGTAGATACTTTATGGGTCTGCTGTGAATGATTAAGCTTGTCAACATTGTGATACCTCGAAACGTACGTGCCGTAAGATTCCTCAAATTACAACCTGTTATATTCAAATATTCTATCAGTCTGTAATACCTGCCTATATAACCGGCTTCAATTTGTTGCATAAGTTCATGGTTGTTGTAACCGTTTACACATTTCATCTCAAATATAATTGTGTCACTTGGTTGTAGTGTCCAGGGAAACTTCTCCGTGCTGTTCATTACGGTGTTAACAATATCGGTCGTATCCCTAATACGGATCGATGCAAGTGTATCGTGAGTTAGCAAAACTCTGTCCACATCGTGACGATGCCATATAGGTGGATTAGCATACGTCAAGAGCATTTGTTGGGGAGGAGATGTTACTTCAAGCCCATCCGATGTACCAGAGATTAGCATCAACGCAGCTACTAGAGTAAAACGTTCTATGAGTCCCACCATTTTTTAATGTATAGGCAACGGAATCCGACGTAAACCTGTAAAAGTATGTTAAGACGTTAATGTGTATTTCCGGCTGATGGTATCATAAGAATCAAAATTATATACATAAAATATCCTTTTCAAATTGGTCTATGTTTTATAGAGTGATGGTATATTTCAAAAAAGTATTGCTGCTTTGTGTAACAAGTTATCTTTCTTCTATAACAAAATATAGTTGATTAATTTTCACGAAATGGCACGAAAGGGTACTTCTTGTAATATATTTATCGGCAAAAAGATCATAATGACAACATTTAAACAGACGAGCACAGATAACATGAAAACATCACAGACCAAAATGCCCAACTCACATCTGAACGAAAACATGAACTTAATGAACACATTAAAGTGTAAGTTCCAGTTGTAAAAAGGCCTAATGACTTAGTTTAAGTTGTAAAATGCGGAAGTTAGAAAGCGTGCGATCTAGCAATTATGTTAACACTGCTTATAAGATAGTAATATACTGTTCCAATCGAGTCGCCACATACAATATCCACTGAAATTAAGCGCCAGTTTCGGAATATTGACTTTCATATCACACGAATATTGAATTTGAATTAAATGCAATGCAAACAAATTACATCAGAATCTAAACTAAAATATTGAACACTGATAAGATAAGAGAATGTTATTTCTCTTTGAATCTAGGTTATTTTATACACTAATCAATTACAAGTAATCTGTTATAACAAGTAGTTATATTTTATGTTGATTACATACTTCCGCGACAAGCTGTCATAGTATTACGTAGCTTTCACGAAATGAGCCACCTTGATACTAGGGGATATTTTTAAACATGTTATCGAACTAATGGAATTGTTTCCTAACATGAAGATGGGTATATAATTACATTTTGAACTTTTAATTATTTCATCTATGTTTTCGTGTTTGTGCTTTTAGCTGTGTACCCAACTGTTTCTGCAATCCGATTACGCCCTTACTTGAACACTTTCCGCTATGATTTATATTTGAATAAGTGCCAGATAGCTCATGTGCAGCTACGGAATCTTCAAACTATACGTAAACATCTCACACAAAAGTCTACTGAAACATTAGTGCATGGACTGGTTCATTCCCATATTGACTTCTGCAATGCCTTATTCACTGAAATTCCAGCCTATCAGCTGAAAAATTACAGCGAGTCAAAATCATGCCGCAAGAGTTGTCATGAATGTTTCTTATGACAAACCCAGTGCAGATCTACTGACAGAATTACACTGGCTACCAGTTTAGGCTAGGGTAATGTTCAAAGTTCTGGTAATCTTATTCCGTGTCATCATGGGTACAGCTCAATCGTATCTAAAGACAATGTTTGATCCCATTCGGCAAGGGTACAGACTACGATTACAAAATGACACTAACTTTCACATTCCTAGACGGCGAACAACATTAGCAGACAGATCTTTGGCCGTCACTGGTCCCAAATGGTGGAACGATCTACCAAACTATCTCAAAGACATCAAAAGTGAAACCAGGTTCAGAGCATATTTGAAAACTTATTTGTATAGGCAGTTTCATCGGCAATGGGTGTGACTAAATCTAGTTTCTAGAATCCAGGTTTTAAATTGAATGTTTTTAATTGAATGTATATTATTGCGAAGCGCAATAGAATATGATTTCTTAATTTTTGCGCTATACAAATGACATGTATTTGTATGTTTTAAATTCATGTAATATATGCAGCTGTAGAAACTGCGAAAAATATAATACATACGAATATGTACTGCTAAAATACATAACGTACATTAAAAGTAGGGTGCGAAGAAGTTATTTGTATTCTTACTTATGTATGGTATATCTACAGATATATAATGCCATATAAGGTAGTGTAAGAATAAGACAGCTGAGCACGAAAAGCAAACACAAACTACAAGCATATATTTATTATATTACAATTCAAACACACAACTAGACAAGAAAATAACTTCATGTCTAAAATAAGTTCTTCACATGTTAAGAATAACTCTGATTAGTTTAACACTACAGTTAGACCTACGTAAATGGATACGTTTATAGTTAAAAATGAACAAAAAGAAAACTAAGTTAATGGAATACACGGACGTAAGAAAAGAAAAATTGAATCTAAAAACTTACAATTCCATACAATCGGAATACATTTACAACAAATAACATAAGCTATGTATAGCAACATGCAAACTACAAAATGCAAACTCCATAACATTACCAAAACATATGTTACATGAATTTTAAACGTAGCGGAAATTGTACGAATAAATGCGTAACCGGAAACCGGAAACAATGAAAAAGAAGAGTAAAGACATGGCTCGCCACTTGTATTTATACATATAATAATATACTCAATGTTGAGACATGTATTAGGCCAATTTATTAACATTTTTTGAGATTCGAAGATAGTCAATATAGTTGAGCATTATTCTGCGTATTCATGTTTTGCTTTACAGATCTTGGAATCTCGTTCTTGAAAACACAAAACCACAAATACCCGCTTAAAGACGCAAATCTGTAAATCTTGAAATCTTGTTTAACAATACAAAAAACAATATAATCTTAACATTCATGGAAAAATAGAAACTTGATATAAATTACATTTAGAGGAATACAACATGCACAAATGAGAACATATAATAAATTGCAATATTACCTTTCTTAATGGGGTATACGTGTCTGCTACATGTATTTTGTTAAAATACTCTGAGCAAGTCCTCTGATATCGTATAGACTATGTGTTACAGATGTTGGTATGCTATTTATCCTCCTGTCCCATCCAGTTGTCCAATGATATGATTTGTTCCTCTGTTTGTCTGTTCGTAACGCCGTTTTTCTGCAACCTTTCAGTTGGTAGATCCCTACTATTAAGTTTAGTAGGGCCCCGTCTACTGGGTTAAGTAGAGCCCCACCTACTGGGTTAGGTAGAGCTCCGTCAACTGTCTTCAATAGATCCCTAATACTGTTAAATCATTAATTTTCGTGGGGGATTAAATTTCGTGGATTTCGTGGTTCACTTCAACCACGAACTTTAATCCCAACGAACATTGATTTTGACCCTTGTTTTGCTACCTGAAATGCAAATCCACGAATTCAAGTGCCAACGAAATTGTCTTTTTTACCAAAACCACGAAATTTCGTCCCAACGAAATTAAATGATTTTACAGTACTAGGTTTAGTAGGGCCCCGTCTACTGGGTTGATTAGAGGCCCGTCTACTGGGTTAAGTAGAGCCCCCACTTACTGGGTTTAGTAGGTCCTACTTTTATATTTTATGTACATTATATACTGTTTTAACCACGTATTAGTCATGATTGTACAGCACTTTTGAACGTGTGTATACATGAAAAAAGGGCTATATAAATATGGTATAATAATAATAATATTACTAATGCGTATTTTTCCGATCAGTCGTCAATCATCTGCTTTGTGGTTAGTAATGAGACCAGCCTTTTGCAGATACGGGTATCTCAAAGCTATGTAAATACTTTAGCAAGCATTAAAACCGTTACAGTGTACTCTACATGGTGCGTACTATAATATCTTCACCAGGATACCCACTTTATATATACCCGTGCAGGAATATACATTGACAAAATAGGTTGAAGTATAACCGAATTATTGTTCTGAACAGTAGCCTAATCAAAACTAATTTCCTTTCCATGGAAAAGTATCACCTACCAAGATTAGGCATCGATCGTTGATCGAAGGCACTGAGCACTAAACAAATTCTGGATTTTGTCTATCACTTTTCCAAACTCAATATTCATGTCAGGCACGATTAGTTTCGGATTATTATTTTCATTGTGGCGACTTTATTAACTCCTTGGCGGATGTTCCGGGTTTAAATATGAGAATATGTCAAGATTTATGGCAACAGTTTCGAGTTTATTATAACATGTTTCCTGATGATTTAAATATTGTTTCTGTCGAGAATTTAATAATTAAATGAAATATTTGCTCAGGTATCAACATATCACTTTTATTCACGGCATATCACTGCAACCATATTGCAAATGAGTAAATAGTTGCTATTCATACAACGTCTTACTTTCAGAGGAATTACTCGCAGCATTTTAACAGAATACATGTAGCAGATACGTATTCTCCATCAGGGAAGGTAAGTTTGTAATTTCTGAGATATTCTCTTTTGCGTATGTTGGTTTTCTCTAAAACTAATTTGTATCACTGTTTTTTCAAGAATATTAAGATTATTTTGTCTTGTATTGTAATTGATAAATTGGAAGAAAAACGTTCTGAAACTTTGCCGAATCTTTATAAATGTAATAATAGATCGGTAATATGCATGTTTCAAACCTTAAGCCTATACATTTCTTGATACAAGTTTTGACTCTTGTTATTTTACTATTCCTTTCCATATAGTTTTTGTGTGTTTTGTTTGCTTTCCGAATACGCTCTTACTCCTACACTTTCCGGTTCGTTTTAAATTCATGTAATATTTGCAGCTGTACGCTTCTGGAATTTCATTGTGTGACTTTTTAGATGCAATTTTTTTCTTATGCCCTAATATTCCGCTTACTTAGTTTTCTTTTTGTTGATAACCATAACAACATTCATTACAGTAACGTAGGTCTTACTGTAGTGGTAAGTAAACTAATCACAGTTATTCTTAACATGTTCAGGACTTATTTTACACATGAAGTTATTTTCTTGTTTAGTTTTGTGTTGGACATTTGTATGCTTGTAGTTTGTGTTTCTTTTTCGTGCTCAGTTGCTTCCCCTGTCATTTTCTTACACTGATTATGCTTGTTTTTTGTATTTGTTTTTTGTGCTCAGTTGCTTCCCCTGCCCTTTTCTTACACTGATTATGCTTGTAGTTTGTGTTTCTTTTTCGTGCTCAGTTGCTTCCCTTGTCCTATTCTTTCACTGATTATGCTTGCATTTTGTGTTTGTTTTTGTGCTCGTTGCTTCCCCTTTCCCCATCTTACACTACCTTATAGGGCATTATCTTTTTATGTACATACAAAATACATTATATGACAGCATACAAATAACTTTTTCACATTCAAGTAATATTCTATTAAATACTACATGTATACATGTATATGTATTATATTTTAGAAGATATTTAAAAGTACAAAATGTACTGGTATATATAGTGTGCACAGGATAATGTAATGTTTACAAACATTGACCTGATTGGTCTACTGTTGCAAAATTGCTTACCTAAAAAAACACATATGGTCAATTATATGCTAAGGTGACATTGATAAATCGTTGACGCTTGTTGTTTTTCACCTATAGTATAATACCATGGCTTACTCCATATTCCCCCACCTTTCTTGTTATCCTGTGCGTACTATACCCAATTGTCATGTTAGGAAACAGTTATTCGTTAGATAACAATTTAAAATATTCCCTAGTATTAAGGCGGCTTATTTCGTGAAAGCTACGTAATACTATGACAGCTTGCTATGGAAGTATATAATCTACATCAAATATGACAAGTTGTTCTAACAGATTACTTTTAATTGATTAGTATATAAAATAACAAGGATATATACAGAGGTTAAAGAGAAATAGCATTATCTTATCTTTCAAGTGTTCAATATTTTGGTTTAGATTCAGTTGTTATTTGTTTGCATTGCATTTAATTGAAAATGAACTCATTATAGGAGAGGTTATACTTATGTATGAACAAAACATGAACACCGATTTTGCAATAATGAATAAAAACAATTGAAATATCTCTTTTAAACCATGTTAGAAAATGTATTAAGTTGAATATATGGTCATCATACATTGTATATTTCATTTGGTAAAAGCTTAAAACAGCAATTTAGTAGATGATGAGGTTTTCATGTTTTAAGGCAAAATGTCCCTTTTATAAGCACCAAGAAAGTGTTAGTATTTTTTATTTTGCATTTTTAATGAGAACATTAGTAATATTCGTCGTAAGGAGTTTTATTAAAGTACTGTTTCCAGTAATGGTGAAATGGTACCAAAAATTGAAAATTGACCAACATTGCCAAAACCTACACTATAAAGTTAAATTGGTTTTATGATAGCTATGATGAATCCATTAGAAAAACGTGGAATAGTACCATAGATGGGAGTGACCATAGAAACTATCAGTGAAAGTATTTCGAAAAAGTTGTATGCATAGTTCTGGGAAAATGCGAAGTTCCTACGCTGAAAAAACAAGAAAAACATGCCTCGCAGCCAAAAGTCTTGGAATCTAAAAATGCGAAATAAACAACAATATATGGAAAAATTGTTTCATTATGGCGAAGCAAAGCTGAATCTTTATTGATATATTAGGGTATGCTATTTTAGAAAATGTTACAATAATAGGGAAAAGCTCATGTTTGTCCAGCTTTGTGTGTTAGCGGCCGTTTTCATGGAAAGGCATTGGGTTCGTTATTATTGAAATACGCCCATCAAAATCAATATCAAATTGACTAAATTGAAGGCTGTGGTCTATGTACAAATCGTTTCAAATCAGGTTTTCAACAAAAAAGTGTACCGTATCGTTCATAGTGACTGTTCCAAGAACATAGTGTATCAGCCAGATTCAGCTTCGGGTCATCATATACAACGCCAAATAAAAAAACCGTAAGAATATAACTTTGATAAATATTATAACCAAACAGTAGATGTCGACGTCTTCTCATGCTTTAACAATATAATTTTCTATCTGGTTGATACTAAAACAACGATTAAAGAAGGAAAATGTAAACGTAATTATTATGAGTTTTGGACCTTCAAAACGCAAATAACAACACCCTCTATCTCAATGTTGATTATGATTTAAATGGAATATCGACAAAATTGGTGGAATGTAGTGTACAAAATATGTAGTGCATAGATAATTAAAATCACATTGAATATTTTTCTACCAGACGAACAGCCGTCGGTCAGTGAATCCGGGGCGATCAAGTCCACTAATTATAACACTGTTAAATTTCCTGATAAAATCAGCGTAGTTCTACAAATATGGTGGTGTATTTCAATCACAACATGATCACAGGTAACTGTATCGTTGAAAACGAAAAAAAAACGAAAAAAAATTTTTTTTTGAAAATTTATATTTTTCTATAAAGGTTTATTTGTTCTAAATGAAACATAATTTCAATCAATCAAGAACAAAATTTAACTATCAATATCTCCATAAACTAATTATATTCATATACAGCAGTGTTTAAAGTACTTATATTCCAGATCTTATCAAAATTGATCAAATAGTTAAAAAGTTATACTATAAAATGTAGATACTGTTTCACAGCCGATTCATATGGTGCAATCAACACAAATCTATATGGCCGAACCCCCAGAATGTGTTACACAAGCGATAGTTAAAGTATACCTTTAAGCAATGGATTTTATTATACGAACTTAATTTTTGGCTTACATTCATCCCAAAACATTGTTTGTGTAAACACACATCCTTTTATAGATAATTGGTATGCATAAAGCAGTTTTTTTATTAAAAACAAACTGCACCTCTTGAACCGGCTCGTTGATTTCTGTACAAATTGACCTTGATAGAAAAATATAAATTTTCAAAAAAAAATCTTCTTTTTTTTCTTATTCAACGATACAGTTACCTGTGAACATGATGTGTCAATATGATAAAGGTCGATTAATAAGTACATATGTATGTTTCAAATGTGTTCTCTTTTATTGCGTGAGATGCCAGATATGTATCAAGTGCTGATTCAGAACGGGGAGGGGTCGCTGTAATTTCCCAAAATATATGATAGTTCTACTGCTGATATGTGACTGGCTTAGATATCACACGATTTAAGAGGATTACTAGTAAGAATGACAATGTCAATGGTATTCCCGGAATGTATATGGACGATACGAACTACTTAATCCGAAATTAACTGACAAATTTTCCACATGTCATTGTACTGTGTTGTAAATACTGTTTGTGCCCATATATTTGCGGATGGCTCGCATTAATGTACAATGGAATTTCACATGTTTAACGTATCTATCTTTGCTAAAATATTTAGACCTTTGTCTCTGCCTCAATGTTGGCGTATATTGCTGGTATTTTTCACCGAAGTCATCTGGATATTCACTAAGAAACAACGCGTTGCCAGCAATTTGTTTTCTGCTTGGGGAAGATTTCCCGTATCTGTGCCACGTGACAATGTGGGTTGAGCGTTCTGATCTGAGGCGTCTGGTCAATTTTTACATATACTTATTAATACACTACTTTACACACTATAAATGGTTTTATTCAATTTTATTGTTAGAGTAACAAGATGTCGATGTTCATGGTCCGTTCATAAATACGTTGAACACCTCTCGTACGTGTGTTGTGGAAGTCAATATTCTGATATTTTTGCTTAATTGCGTTGGATATTTAATACAGTGAATCGATTTTATTGGTGTAGTAATAACTGTCTTATAAGCAGTGTTCGCACGATTTCTAACTTCCGCTTTTACAACTGAAACTAAGTCATTATGCCTTTTGACAGCTGGGACTTACACTTTAAGGGGTTTTAAAATTAAGTTCATTTATTTTCGTTCTGTTTTGAGTTGGGCATTTTGGTCTGTGATGTTTTCATGTTTTCTTTGCTCGTCTGTTTTAGCGCTGTCATTATGATATTTTTGCCGATAAAATATTACAAGACGTGCCCTTCTCATCCGTGTCATTCTGTGAAAATTAATCAACTATATTTTGTTAGAGAAGATAACTTTAAAAAACGTTAATAAAACTTAAGATATAATTATTATATAGTATTTCCAGATGTAAAAAAAGTTACATTTAACATATGTGAGTTTATTTGGAAGCATTAGGCCCTTTTGCCCATCAGTTTACATGCATATACATCAATATCATTTATGTATGTAAATACATACATTACGTAGTACAGAAGGCAGCAATATTATTTTGAAAGATACCATCACTCTATCAAATATAGACCGATTTGGAACGGATATTTTATGTATATAACTTTGATTCTTGTGATACAATAACCCACATGTAACTGTATCCTTGATGAAGACAATTAAAAACGAAAAAATATTATTTGTAAAATTTATATTTTTCTATAAAAAATAGTTTCCGTATTTTTTTGTTTTCAACGATACAGTTACCTGTGCATCAACCCAGATTACGTATTGAAGTCTGCACATACTTTTACAGGTTTACATCGGATGCCATTGCTCATACATTAAAGAATGGTGCAAGTTACTGAATGTAGTGCTCTAGTAGCTGCGTTGATGCTAATCTCTGGTACATCGGATGGGCTTGAAGTTACACCTCCTCCCCAACAAATGCTTTTGACGTATGCTAATCCACCTATATGGCATCGTCATGATGTGGACAGAGTTTTGCTAACTCACGATACACTTGCATCGATCCGTTTGAGGGATAAGACCGACATTGTTGACACGGTAATGAACAGCACGGAGAAGTTCCCCTGGACACAACTACCAAGTGACACAATTATATTACAGATGAAATGCGTAAACGGTTACAACAATCATGAACTTATGCAACAAATTGAAGCCGGTTATATAGGCAGGTATTACAGACTGATAGAATATTTGAATATAACAGGTTGTAACTTGCAGAATCTTACAGTACGAACGTTTCGAGGCATCACAATGTTGTCAAGCTTAATCATTCACAGCAGACTCATAAAGTATCTACCTTTGGACGTCCTAAGTCATTTACCAAATTTACTAATGGTCCGCATAGATTACTGCAGCTTGACCACTTTATCTGGGGATTTATTTTGCCGTAACCCGAAAATAATGTTTGTTCATTTCGCATATAACAAGATACGTAGCATTACAAGCGGGGATTTAGTAAATGGGACCTGTTTTTCCGGAACGATCAACTCTCTTGTACTAAATGGAAACAACATAGAAAACTTGGTGAATGTGAATTTTGAAAGTTTTAATTTAAACGGAATTCTAGCCTTTTCAAACTGCTCCATTCGTGAGGTATCGAATGCTACATTCCGAGGTGTGTCTAAAGTTCGAACAGTAGATATAAGTGATAACTATATAGAAAGTTTACCAGACAATGTGTTTCTATCACTGAATGAAACACTACAGTACATAAGTGTAGGGAACAACAATCTTACAAGTATCAACGCTTCAACATTATTTGATGGACTGAGTTTGAGAACAATTGTTCTTCATGACAACCGCATAGAAAACATATCTGGAACGTTCTCGAATCTGAAGAAGTTGGACAGACTGCAGTTGGAAAACAACCGATTGACAGAAGTATCAAAGAGAACATTTTATGGTTTATCAAACCTAGATCGATTGTCACTTGCAAATAATGAAATAGAAACGATTGAAAATGACGTATTTGATGAATATGAGAACTTGCAAATATTTCATATTCATGGCAATCGAATCAGGGAACTTCCAAAAGACGTTTTCAAATTCACGACATCATTGAAAGAAATACGCCTGGAAAACAATAGTATATTGAATCTAGACGAGACGCTTTTTGAGAAATGCACAAGACTAAAGGAGGTGGATATAAGACTTAACCAGATTGGCAATTTGACACGATTGTCGTTTACTACTGGACGTATCAAATTCATAGACATGTCAAACAATAATCTGTCGGTGTTGCCCTCCCTTACAAAACCTAATTCCAGCATCTGTCATAACTTTCCATCTTTGCGAGAAGTAAAGGCATACTATAACTACATGACAAGTATCAATGCTACTTGCTTTCAAACATTGGTGAAACTGAGTGTTAGTTACAATGAAATTACAAACATAGATGGGTTTGGTCTTATGGCTAAGCTTACTACACTTCGGATGAGAGATAAACGAATATCTATCCTTCCAAAGTTAGAAATGTCGAAACTCTGTAATACAATAATTGAGTTGGATTTGGGTCAAAACCGGATACAGCATATTGCCAAAGGTACATTTGCTAAGTGTAAGCGTTTAGAGGTATTGAAGCTTGACAAGAATGCAACAAGTATATTTGAACCCATACAGTTTCCCGCTTTTAGGGATATACGACTGAGCTAAAATCCATTTGCCTGCGACTGTCAAAATGAAAACTTCTTTGATTGGTTGAACTACAACACGATCGTAGCGGTAGATGATATCACGTGCGCTATCACAGGGGAAAGAATTAACGTCGTTCAGATCGGTGATTGTAGCATATCCGATTGGTTTAAAAGACATGCAAAAGAAATTGGAATAACCCTTGCTGTGTTGATCGTTTTGACACTTGTTGTTTCAGGTTTTGTCTTCAGATTTCGACACGAAATACAAGTAATCGCCTTTTTTAAATGGAATATAAGACTAAAATGCTGCTGTAAGAAGAATCCTGGAATGAATGAAAATATTACATACGACGCTTTCGTCTGTTTTGCCGAAGAAGACATCAATTACGTCACTAATACTTTGATTCCATTCCTTGAGCCAAATTATAGACTTTGTGTTTACTATCGTGATTTCCCGCTCGGTGAAGATATCGCAGAGGCCATTCTTGATGTCATCCATCAGAGTGCAATAATAATTATATTGCTGTCACCTGAATTCCTTAAAAGCAGATGGGGTACCTTTGAATTCAGGAAAGCACACCATGCCGCCATTACAAATGATGACAAAAGAATGATAATAATTCTTCTAGACGATTCTGTTTTAAATTCCAATCTCGATCTGACACTTCGAAGTATCCTGTATACAAAGGCTTACCTCAAGAAGGATGATAAACTATTTGCTGAAAAGCTTCTACATGCTATGCCTGTTATTCCAGTTAGTGCCATGTTGAAAAATGAAGACGAAGAACAATCATATATGTAAACATATTGAATCCTATGGTAAACCTGAGACAGTATTCACAAACGTTGTAAGTCTTAGACTTTACATTACCAAATGTTCTATACACTCTGATATTGTTATAAACGTACCGATTGTGATATAAATGGGTATACATTGTCAGTGGGTAACAACAAATTATCAGATACAATTTCACACGGGCAAATCGGATTGCAAAGAACTGACAGTGAATATAAATGTTGTCAATGTTAGGCCTATGTCTGAGTTTCAGTCTGACAATGTGAAAATGACACATCTTTTGCACATTTAAACGGCAGTAGTAGAAGTCAACCGAATTTGATACATTTTACATCGTGTATGTTACGTGTGTGCAGAAATTAGTAGTGAATGCTGTTTACTTAATCCATAGTTGTATATACAAATGTTATACAAGATTGAATATATTACATATTGTTTTGACCATGTCTCAATCGTAATTGTACAACACTTTTTCACGCGTAATTTGCATAAGAAGGGCTATATAAATTTTGTATGATGATAATAATAGTGACGCTATAGTGTATAATATCTCGTACAAACGATACCTTATACGTTATTTAACATAATATGCGTTATATTGACCGGTCTATATGCAATAATATTGACCGGATGATGTCACATTGAAATAAGAAGGAAATATGCAGATGAGGTATAATATATAAAATTGACACTAGTGTAACAGCTGACTCGCAACTCAATGATCGAAAATAAAATGCAAAATCTGTTGAACGGAGCTTTGTCTGAACTTAATATAAAAAAACCCTGGGTCGTCATTTCGCAGTGCTATAACGGGTGAAACGTTTTCTTTACGTTATGATACAAACTGTCAATCGAAAGATGTCATTTATCTAATTACCTGCAAACAATTTAGTATGCAGTAGGTTGGACAAACGATGCAGCCAGTATCACGCCGTATGAATAGCCATAAATTTGATATATCCAACTTTTCTAACCCTACATTTTCCTCTTTGGTTTCCGGTCACTTTAATTTGCTTAACCATAGTATTAATGATTTCTCATTCATGCCAATTGATGTTGTTAATAATCAAATTGACCGATTGTGCAAAGAAACATTTTGGATTCTTAATTAAAAACAAGTTACATTGCACCTGTTAAGTTGGGAGCAGTGGCCTAGAGGTAGGGCGCGCGCTTCGGGGTCGAGAGGTCCCGGGTTCGATCCCCCTCTGGACTACTGGTAAATTTCTCTGAGCAAGACCCACATTCTCTACACTACACCATGGTGTAAAAGGGTACCTGTGAGCGCAGTGTCTATTCCTGGGCGCCGCAGATCGATGTTGGCTGCCAATCGACAGGCGAGTAATAGTCTCCCGAGGGAGACACGAGTGAATGTTTCCATAGGTAACCCAATGACCAGGGGAAGTTGAAATGTCGAAGGGTGCTTGAGCGGCCTAACAGCTGAAAAGAGCCCTAGAAAATTGGTAACTTAACTTTTTTAAGTATTGTCTATTGGGTGTCCTTGTGGTGTATGGTCGTCCTTCTGGTATGTTCATTGTTGTATTCATATTAAACATATATACATGTATATATAAAAATTGAGAAGTACTAATTTTGTCCATAAAGTTTAACTTTGTAAAATTATCACTGTTATTTTTAGTTTATTAATCTGTATTTGCATACCTGTATTTTCATTTTATATGAAGTCTCGGGATGTTGTTTGTATATATTAAATGTCTCATGTAAATGTTATCGTATATGTTTAAATATATATTTCTTTGATATGTCGAATACAAGCTTATGGCTTATGTTTCTTATGTTAATCATAATCGATTTAAAATAAAGTTTATCTTATCATATCTTACTCTGAAATTGTTTGACTGACGGAAACAACAGGCTGTCAGAGAAGGATGTCGTGTTTTTGTAGCTGTTGTGAAATTCAAAATATTATTCCTAGTATCTAGCGCTGTCATATAATAAATGGATTATCGTTAAACAAAATATGGATTACTGTCAGCACACGAGTAAACACTTGTTCCAATCACATAATTTTCAACGGAAATTAAATTAAGATTTCCAGAAAATTGGTACAAGAGAATCGATCGTTTCATTGAATATCATTTCTAAATAATAATTTATTATACTCAGCAAAATAAAAAAATGTTTAAATTTATATGAAAACACTGAATGATGAAACAAAATTGTGACAATTGGTCTACCATCACTGGAGAATTCCATGGACGCAACCTCTGCAATTGCGAACACGAATTGGACAAATATCATCATTCTTGAATATGTCTCTTTATTTCATGCTTACCGGTGGTTTACGGTGGAATAACGGTGGATTATTCCCCGATAATTTCACTGTCCATAATTTCACTGTTCATAATTTCACGGCAAACAGTCTATTTTTTTAAACAAATTTCCCCGCCGCCAAAAATAAAATAATAAGCATTTTCACTTGTTCTCTTAAAGGTCATATACACAATATTATTTTTTTGCTGTTTTGATAAGTTTATGGTATAAATATATGATTACATCAATCTCTACACTTCAGATATGGTTATAACACACAATAAACGTCATCTCTTATTGCGATTATCTTATTTTGTGAATAAACTAACCCGATTTACTTCCCTTAGCTTGTGACGTGTTTTTGGAACATCTGATTAACACAGAGGCTGTATACTGTTAGTGTACATTCGCATAAATCTTGATCTCTATTGAATATGTTCGGTTTAAATGCATTAAAGTTACATGAAATGCGTGTGCTATTATGTAATAGTAGGTCAAATATAAAGCACAATCATAAAAGAATTCTCCACGGGGGTTATACATACATATACACAGCGTCGATCTACGAAGTGTCATACAGTTAATCTTGGTACATTATGCACATCACGGGGGGTTGTAACATGCCAAAAAACGAGATTATAATCAGCTGCTGACCATTTGATGTTTAATTTAATTGTTTCTGTACGTATTATTGAGTATACAAATGTGAGAAAATTCCTAAATCGGTATGTGTACATAGATCAGTTTACGGTCAATGCAACTGCAGACGCGTGTACATTACGCGTGTTATAGGAAGTGTGTTGTAATAGCGGGCCAATTATTAATAATAGATTTTTGTCAATCAAAATGCAAAAAAGAACAGTGTATTATACCAGATATAAATAAAATGTTTATAACTGGTAAACGTTTCATTAATTTATTAATTTAGTATGATAAATAGCATTTTTCTAAAACGATATAGATCGATCATTGGCATTTGAATTCAACAGTGTGTAAACTAATTTTTCTTCCTAGCATGAACCTAGATCCACGTATCCATCTCCCATTATGTACCCCCCAACAAGAAAGTACATAACGGAAAAAAACAGTTACGCACAGTTGAAATAATATGCCTATGATATAGATTTTAAAAATTCGTGTTTAAATTGTGTATCGTTTTGCTTTATGGGTAATTATTAAAAAATACTGTCAGACTATCCGAAATAGAACGCTGGATATATATCATATACAAAATAGGGCGATATTAAAGATTTATTCTTTGTATGTGTTGTTCTGTCCACTTCAATTGTAGAATACTGTTTGGAACAACGCCTGGGTTCGTGTACATGAACAGTATTGTAAAATATTTTTTTAAAATATGTCAAAACGTTGCGTGTCCTTACCCAGTGCGAGCATGGTGGATTTAACAAAATACAAACAAGATACATGTATGTAGCGAACTCCACTGTTGGTAATCTGCTTTCGTAATTCTTGTTACAAATCACAAACTAATACTTGTCTGAGAGTTCAAACACGTGCCTATTTTTCCAGAATATCAACGCACGATCAGACATTTTGATTCTACAATTTAGACCGGCTTACGACTAAACATCAGTAAAAGGCCGACACATATCTGACACTGCACTATATGCCGCCAAAAGC
This sequence comes from Spisula subtruncata, assembly GCA_963678985.1. Lineage (NCBI taxonomy): Eukaryota > Metazoa > Mollusca > Bivalvia > Venerida > Mactridae > Spisula > Spisula subtruncata. The sequence continues at coordinate 27,542,769 of OY787671.1, read as the reverse complement.
AGGCGGTCTATTTTATAGATAATATATAGATCACACGGTATCCAGCTCTTGGTGTGATCGTTTGCCCTGCCTGGCCTGCCATAGGTCATGCAGGTGCAAGGGGGCGTGGCGAATTTATTACAAACCAATTTGTATTCACCAATCAAAATAACGCCATGAATTGAAATATAAGTATTAATTATGGTCAGTTGAGCAAGTGCGTAAAAATATCTTCAATAAATGTGCGTAATAAACCAATTTTTTGTTTATCAAATTAATTTAATGTGAAACTTTTTGAAAATGACAAGCTTAGGATTCGTGTAAACTCTAATATGTTTTCTGTTGTAATGGAAAGCTTCTGTGTAAACATAGCACTATAATACTGTCACTTTTCAATGATACTGGGATATAGTTAATAAATTTTACCATGAGGTGTCATTCAAAGAAACCATGCTTTTTATTACATATGCATTGCAATACCAACAATATTGAAAAGATCATTACGCCAATTATTGTGTTGGAAATGCGTGAGTTTACATTACCAAATTACTTAATTTTCAGCGCACTTGTTCTAACGTGTCATTGTTATGCACCTGTCAGTAGCATCCACGGTACCCCACTCCTGGGGATGGGCTTATGGGTTGTCACCCCGCCTTCCACGGCCTGCGGGTGACAGCTGATGGGACAATCTCAGGTATTTCCCCGGTCCCTGACAACTAAATAGCGTCACTAGGGTATTGGTTCGCTGAAAAAAATCCCAACATTTCACCGGCCATGCGACGGAAAGCTGGAAGGTAAAAACACGACCGTCCGTCCCCGAGGGTTTGAGCGATGATGGAACTGACTGGTGCAGTATGTAATGTTGAAAAAAGTACCAATCGATTTAGTTAATGCTAAATCTCATTTGAATTTGTATCCATAATTGAAAATGATAAAATGGGATTAACTCGGCATCCAAGAACTATGGACAATGTCTCTAACTTTTCCGGTTATCTACAGACTTTTTTTCAAATTTTACTTTTACAATTTTTCGTCAATAATTTCCTGTCTAGAATTATAATGTTCATTTCTCAATTTAGGAATTCAGTGACTCAATTATGGTTAATTTATAAATTCTTTACAATTAACGACAGAAACTGCCAACTACGCGTCATTTCGTGTGTACTACAAATCATGTGTCTGTATGTCTAATATACATGCGTGTACAAAAACGCAGCTAAAGCCATTTCTTGCGAACATAATTTTTTTCCTCATACGGAATGCTTTACTTATGGTCTGCTACAAAACCTAACACATAAATATACAAAATAGTAATATATATATATTCAAAATCAATCACCGATGTGTACACACACGTGTCAAGTGTATAAACAGCGTGATATTTATACCCCCTGTAGCGCGCAGTTTGCACTGCTGCGTTTGTAATGTATAACACGCCCAGCAGTTGAAGTCAGTAATGTCCACATCGGTATGTGGTCGTTGTTTTGTTAACCTGCGGCCTTGAGCCGCAGGTTATATTTGTATGCAACAAGAAAAATTTACATGTAGGGGCACGTGACCTGTTCTGGATGGTTTACCATTTCAAAAAAAAAATCCAAAAAAATCAGCATTTTTTAAGAATGTCGTGAACCAGACTAATACCATTTTATTATTTTTTTTTTAATTTAGATTCGTATAGATCTATTTTATTTTATTTTGAAATAAAGTATTAACCATAATTTACCCCTTTAAGTAATAATTAATAAGAAAAAAATTTGTTTCGAAATGTGTTTTAACGCGCACTTGACATTTCGTTAGTCTGGTTCAAGCGTTCAAAACTAAATCCAAAAAAATGAAACACTTTGTGCGAATGTCGTAAACCAGACTATTTCACTATTATTTTATTTTATATTTTAAAATAAAGTAATGTAAGTTAATAACTAAATTATTTCTTTTACCCCTTTAAGTAATTAAAAATAAGAAAAAAAACGTGTTTCGATATGTGTTTTGGCGAGCACCTGCAGTCTGGATTACCTCTCCTAGATCATTACGTTAACTAGGTCTTGCAGGCCGACGCGTCGGCATTAAACACCCAAATCTTAACCAAATAGTAACGTTTTTACCCAAATACTTGTATTTAACTAACAATATGGGGTTGATTAACTTTATTACGCATTTTAATGACCAGTGATGACTAAATAAACGTAAACTAGCAAGTTTTTCGGCAAGACTCGGCCCAGTATCATTTCGAACCGGCATTTGTCCATAATATTTGCACGTCGTGAGAATCGCTTTATTTTACTTTCTGACTCTTCGTGCGCCGATACCTAATATACAAAAGTATGAACGTTTAAATTATTTACCCAAATACTTGTATTTAATAAACTATTTGTCGTAAATAAACTATATTACGCATTTGAATAACTAACAATGAGAATAGCACCATTTTCCGGTAAATTATACTAGGTAAATATACCCAAACACACATAAGCCTACTAAATCAGAGAGGTTTGTAAAATTCCGCATTTTTCGACGGGGACTTGGAATTGTTTCTTTGGCTCACGTGTGGGCATTGCTCATTGTTCATGTGTCGTGGTGTTACTGGTGCGAGTCTTTGCTCGGCTGGTAAAGTGTGCTGCCTCCCCTGTCCGATTTCCTCATACCTTTATATCAAGCCTTATTAACACTTTAAAAAGTTCTAGTTTCTAAAATTATAAAAAAATGTCTCTCACAATACTGGTCTGTAAAACAATTGGCCGCAGGAACTTTTTAACTTGTTTCTTAAATATTGAAAGAAATTAAAACGTGATTGCAATGACAACACATACAATGCTTAGAACATACCACAGTATAGTAATTTCCGTCACTGATCATGAATTTAATCCGATAAAAACTCGACAGGACCCATTCAAATTTAGTTAAACTGTAGAGGAACAGTTCCACTTATGTCCAAAATGACGTCACACGGTCTAAAAATCAAGGGAGACAACCAGGTTGGATTTACGTTGTAATTTTGTTATCGTCAACTTTATCGTTATAAACCATCTTAAATATTGCAATTATGTGGATTACAAGTACGCCATGCCTTTTATATGATATATATCTATGTAAATGTGTTACTATAGTTAAATTAAGAAATTCTTTCGTATTTGACAAATAATAGAACATAATATGTACATAAATGTTAAACAAATAGACGAAATTGAAGGCAATGCAGGAGAACTACTTGCTTGAACATTTGATGTATATAGTGGAGTAATCCCATCATTTAAGCTATTTGAAGCATGAAATAAATAGAATATTAGTATTTTATCGTGTATGATCGTTTGATAATTCACATCGTGAGCAGCTGACTTATATTTCCACTCGTGGCTACGCCACTCTTGAAAATATTACATCAGCTGCTCACTCGGTGAATTATCAGACGATCATACACGGAAAAATACAAATATCCTCTATTTAATGTCAAAAATATATTCAAATCACCAATAATAATTTATCGCTTCCAGCGATTTATTATTATGTGGTCAGAGGGAAAAAACTCGCGACTATTTTGGCTCGTTATAGAAATATGTTTTCATTTTTTCTCGGTAATTGGTGGGAGCTTTTTGTTGAAGATTTGAGAAATTTAAGCAATAATGGTTCTCATTTAATATATAATATTCCTGAACCGATTTAAACGATCAATGTTAGATGGAACGCCTCTTTAATGTCAACTGCTATATAGTGCATAGAAATCCTGTTCAACCAACAATATTTAAGAAAATAACTTTCAAACAGGGTAATAAAGCACAAAAGAAATAGTTTGATTTAGTTAAATTTATTGAAATTGAACGTCCAGCATCCATTTGGGGTTGGACACTTTCATACAGCATGGTTGTTGTTGATATAAATGAACTGAACACAAAATAATTTATGAATTAAGAACACTTATTTAATTCACAGATTGTAAAAACATGAACATGATTATTAACTACCTATTTACATACAATTTATGTTTATATTTCAATGCATACATGATAAAGTGCGCCCAGGATAATGTGATGTTTATAAACATTGACCGGTTTAGCCTACTGTTGTAAAATTGGTAGCTTATTGATAAACACATACGGTAAATTTCGTACTAAAATACATGTACAGTGAAGTTCCGATAAAAATGTGGTCTTAATAGCGAATCGGTCTTATTAGCGGACCTTTTTTGTTCTAAATTTAACTGGCAAAAATCTGCATGATTTAAAAATAATAAAAGTGGTCTCATTAGCGGAACTTTACTGTAACACTGATAAATCATGCTCACTCGAATAATCCACCTTTCTGGCTCATTCCAATTTTACCGCCTTTCACACTATCCTGGGAGCAGTATACAAAAAATAAACAAATACAAGGTTAAACAGCTGCACGTAAAAGAACCAGGGATGTTTCTGAAATTGTCGAACCTTCTGTACCATGTACTATTCACATGTAACTGTATTATTGATAAAGACTAAAACGAAAACAAAACGTAATATTTATAACAAAGAAAGAAAAATATATATTAAAACAGTGTTTTCGTTATCAGCGATACAGTTACCTATGGAACTATCCCCCAAAAATTGGGGACGATAAAACACATACCTCAAAGAGTCAGGAAGAGAGTCGCAACAACATTTACCAACACTTGTGAAACAGAGCTAGGATTCGGGAAAAGGACATACAAGAGTTGGCTGTCTGATGATACCATACAGAAGATCGAATACAGGAAATCATCCAAACAACAAGTCAATCAGGCTAGGACTAAAGCTCAGGCACAAGCAAGACACCACACATACGCTTAAAAGAGAAGTGAAGTGGAGTGCACGACGGGATAAGAGGAGCACAATCAACGAGCTTGCAGAGGAAGCGCAACAAGCAGCATGAAAGAATGACACTAGGACATTATACAACATCTCCCGACAACTAACCGTCCCAAGAGGTAACACTAACAAGCCTGTTCGGGACACAAAGGGCAACGTTCTATCCAAACCTATCGAACAGATGGACCGGTGGAGGGACCACTTTCAAACATTACTAGGTGGAATCCCAGTTATTGATCCACCACAAATGGACAGGAATGGATCTAGATGAGGCCTATCACCAATCATCAAGAAGAGATACCATCCTCCATCAAGAAAATAAAGAGTGTGAAATTCCCTTGCCCAGACAATATTCATCAGAAGCACTGAAGGCATCACCAGAGATAGCAGCTGAGCTACTACAGAATCTACTACAGACTGTATATGGGATAAAGAAGAAGTTCCAGAAGAATGGAGGAATGGATATAATATTATATTGTAAAATTACATAAGAAAGGCGACCATAGTGGCTGCCAGAACTGGAGAGGAATACAACGTTTATCCATACCAAGCAAGACTTAAACTCGAGCAATCTTAGAAAAAAATTGAGAATGCAGTAGACGCCAGTTTGTGAAAAGAACAAGCCGGGTTCAGAGCAGGAAGATCTTGTACAGACCAGATAGCCACATTATGAATCATCAAAGAAAAGTCTTTAGAATTGTGAGCCTCACTATATATCAACTTCTTTGATTACAAGAAGGCGTTTGGCATGGTGGTCAGAACAGCGATTTGGAGTATTCTGTAGAACTATGGTATACCGGAAAAGATTACCAACATCATACGGAGTATATACAACAACAACACATGCCAAGTGATCCACGATATGAATATATCCGAACCATTCAGCGTCAACAACGGTGTCCGACAGGGCTGTTTACTCTCCCCTATCATCTTCCCCATATAAGTTATCGACTGGGTGATGATGCCAGCATTGGAACAACCAAGAGGAATCTAGTGGACAATGACGCAACAACTAGAAGATCTAGATTTCGATGATGACATAGGACTATATAATCTCACACATTCACACACATCCAAGAGAAAACAGAGAGACTACAAACTATAGCAAAGAGAACATGGTTAGAAATTAATACATTTGTATCAAGAAGACAAAGTGTTTCAGGATCAATGCAGTCCATTATAGACCGATAAGGCTTGGTGTAGACCCAGCAGGCACAGCAACGTTTATACAACGTTGAAAAAACGTTGCGGGGCAACGTTGAAATAAGGTTGTATAAGCGTTTCATTTGCAACCACTATGTTGCAACGAAACTTCAACGTTAATACAACCTAAATGCAACGTTGCATTAACGTTTCATCAACGTTGAAATAAGGTTGCATCAACGTTGAAATAAGGTTGCGTGAACATTGAAATAAGGTTGCATTAACGTTGAAATAAGGTTGCATTTACGTTGAAATAAGGTTGCATCAACGTTGAAATAAGGTTGCATTAACGTTGAAATAAGGTTGCATCAACGTTGAAATAAGGTTGCATTAGCGTTGAAATAAGGTTGCATTAACGTTGAAATAAGGTTGCATCAACGTTGAAATAAGGTTGCATAAACTTTGTCCGCCAAAATTTCTGTACTTGAAAAGCGGACAAAAAGTGATCACAAAACCTTGATAGCATAGTGGTAACGAGTCTGCTTCGAGTGTGTAAGGAGGTCCTGGGTTCGATCCCATGTGTGGCCGTGTCATACCAAAGATGCAATTTAAAATAATACCAGAAAATCTGTATCTGAAAAGTGATCACAAAATCTCGATGGCCTAGTGGTAGAGTGTCTGCTTCGAGTGTGTGAGGTTCTTGGTTCGATCCTATGTGTGGCCGTGTCATACCAAAGATGAACTTTAAATGGTACCAGTAATTCCCTATAAAAGGGAAACTTGCATCTCTTCTCTCAGTGTGTATACCTTTTTGGTGATGGATTTAACATCAGCATTGAGGTGTTGAAAGTGATTAATATAAGTTAGAAAAACTGGTTTCCCAATCGACCTTAAATAAATAAGTAAAAACGGAAAGCTTAATATGTACCAAACTTCCTGGTCAAATGAACAAGTCAGCATGTTTTAGAATACATCTGAGGTTCATCACTACCAACTTTACATAAATATTCGAATTCAAACAAATATCAAATTATTATTTTATTTGTTGTCTATGTAAGTTAACAAGCAATTGACATTATCAGCCCAAGTCTATCGCCTCCTTCCTAGCCCGTCTCTCCTTGGCAGCCTATTTCGCCTTCTTTAGTTCCTGTCTTCTTCTTCTTGATCCCCCATTTACTTAGTACTAAGATGACACTGATCAACAGCTTCTGAAAATACATTGATCAATAAAACATTATGAAATAGTGTGCCCAGGATAACAAGAAAGGTGGGAAAATTTGGTATGACCCACATCAGTTGATTTACCTGTGTTCACAATTTATCGATGTTATTTAAGTATGAAATTGAAGTGGGTGACAGCTGTTTCTAAAATCTCCGGTACTTCCCTGGCCCTGAGAACTAAATATTGTTCCCGGGGAAGTGGTTCAGACAAAGAATCTGCCACATTTCCCGTCAGTGCAGGGTATAAGCTGGAAGGTAATAACATGACCGTTTCCCCGTCTATTGACCTCCATCCCTGGGGTAGGGGCTGTGGTTACAACTGACTGATGCGTAAATTCAAGGACATTTCAATTTCTCAAGGCATGATGGTTTGTGGCGCGGTATCAGAAATGCTATTTTCATGAGTTTAGCACCCTAAATGACTTAGATTACAAGTATATTTTTGAAAGGTAGTATATTTTCTGTCTATGATGTAAATAAATTAGACCTAAAATGAAAGATATAGTTCTGAAAATCATAGAACAGAGTGATTATCTGACAGTTTTTCTTGTTTTCTCAAAATATTGATTTTGTAGTTACGACCTTCTCATTCTAAGCCAGCGATATGCTTCAATGGACCATAAAAATATGATAAAAATTATGACATAATGAAGCGCATATAAAGTAATAAAATCAATATACATGTATAGTTTTACTTTCATTTCTGTCGATTCTAACACTGAGGCTGTTTCATAGAACTGTATATAAAGTCACTTGTTCTACAGCTGTGGTCAGTTGTAATATCCTAGTTTAAATGTTGATTCGGGAACGCTGCTGGTATTTAGTTAATAACCACCATAAAACTCCTGTCCGTATATAGCAACACTCACAGTAGCAGAACAAAGTACTTGGTAACCACAACTTTCAAAAAGGCAAATTCTATAGTAACTATTATTTATAATCTGGCCTTTCTGATCTTTAGTTAAGCATAAGGTATAGCACTTGGTTAATAGTTTTGCTGGCTTCACCATTAAAGGGGGATGTTATATGTCACTAAGATCTGCAATAATCAATTTAATATCTTTGGCAAATTTATGGTGATGTTAAGTCCATGTATTAAGTGCACAATTTATCAATCTCCTGTTGAGCTATTTACTTTTATCTGATAAGAATCCAGTATGGTGATATAATCCTCTATAATCCTTGTTTTGAAGCTAAGAAGAAACTTTCTGACCAATGCCAACGTTTATTCAACGTTGAAGAAGAAACCATTCATTTTTTCGTTGATATAAGGTTGTACTCGCGTTGAAAATGGTTGCAACGATTGTCAACATTTATTCAACGTTTAATCCACGTGGATTAAACGTTGTGTGCCTGCTGGGGAAACACTGGAAGTCGTCCCAAAATACACTTATCTCGGAAGTATCGTCAGCAAGACAGGAGGCACTGGTGAGGATGTTGAAGCGAGGATTGGCAAAGCAAGACACGCTTTTGTCACCTTGAAGCCCATGTGGAATAGCAGGAGCATCCATTTGTAGACGTAACTCAGAATCTTCAATTCCAGCGTGAAGACTGTTCTCCTCTAAGGATCCGAAACCTGGCGACAGATATTACACGCATCAGATGGCCGGAAAGAACACCAAACCAATAGCTATGGCGAAGAACAAACCAGGTACCTATCACAGGCACAGTCAGGCAGAGGAAATGATGGATTGGGCACACTCTCAGAAGAGACACGGACAACATTGCTTTAGACTTGAATCCACAAGGCAGCAGGAGAAGATGCAGTACAAACATGAAATGAAGAAGAACTATCAAAGGGTGTTTGAGCGGCCTAACAGCTGAAAAGAGCCCAAGAAAATTGGTAACTTTTAACTTTTTTTACAACAGTCTTGTAAGCATCATTTCACGTTTGGAGCACAGACACACGGTTTCATCGATTTAATAAACGTAGGTGAAACATTTTTCAGTCTCTATTGTGTGGTAAAAAACTGTTATAAACTAGTTAATTAAATCGATGAAACCATGTGCCTGTGAATATGAAATAGAACGAGAAAATGGTGAGTCTTGTGATGATAACGATATTGTGCATTTCTAGTCGTCAATATCTTCTAAATTAATCACATGACCTGTCATATGATTGAGGTCGCCGCCATAGAAATTTAGTTGTGGAAATCTCAATAATTTCGGTAAACATTACTTATTATAGTATGACTTGTCAATGTGTTCACTCAGTTTGGTTGGTTATATGATTATTCTATTATTTTATTGCAGTTTGTACCTGTGTTGTTCTGATTAACTTCTGAGTCTCAAATTTTGTGAACGCCACACAGGAAGTGAAAATGTTCTTGAAAATGTTTCTTGTCGGCCTACTGGCCACATTAGGTAAGTGAGTATTTCTATTCTCATAATTCTTGTTGTTTTTTGTGTAAACCTTAGGTCTAGTAACTGTATGAATATTATTTTTGTGCTGGTGAATTTGGTGTTAGGTGTAAGGAACAATGAGGCAACGTTCAGTCACACAACTAGGGGAAATAAGGGTACACTCACCAATTAGTCGACACAATAATCCACTTAGAATTTGCACTGATCTTCCTTGTTCTACGTCCAGCGTCAAGATGGCGACCTCTCTCTGTTGCTGCTCCGCGATCCCAGCATCCTCCAGAATCCCCCTTTAGCCAATCAGCGGTCCCTATTTTCCCGGGCGATCCACTCCGTCGGTTGCAGACCTCCCTCTTTCCTCAGCAACCAATCGTATCCCCGTCATAGCGCGGGAGACACGGTTGGCTGAAGCGCCCTACACCGCGGGTCCATTTCTCTAATATGCGGTCCTTTAGGAACCGCCGATCACTACACTCCTCCCGATCCTATAAAGGAGTGCACACTGTCTGGACGATGCTGGGATCCTTGCCATCTGATGGTTTCCTGGATTCCTTAACCAGTACTTGGTACTTGGCAGCGAAACAGGTTGAGGTCTCGAGCCACCTGCCTACCCGACTGAGCCGCACCGTCTCAGCCGGGGGCTGGCACCCACGGTTACGGTGGGACCAACCCGCCCTCAGCCTCTTACACCACCTCTGGGCCCAACTTCTGGATGTAGAGACGGTCCGTGTTCTGGGCGGCTCTACGGAGAAGTTGTGTCCACGACTCCTGCCGGTATTCTGCAACATCGGCCGCCACACACCCAAGATGAGCGGGCGTGGTGCGGCGGGCTCTCGATCTGGGAGACGCGAAGTACGGTGCGTCTGTCTCCAGGAGAAGGCGCTCTACTGGCATCCATTCCAAGCAGTCTATTTTTGAGCGGTGCTCTGGTCCCCTGTACCGGGCCACGATAGCGGTGTACCCAAAGTATGTGTTAGGGAACTCGGCTATCCACCGCTCAGCCATCCGGCGGCTCCCAGTGAAGCAATGGCAGTGGATCAACTGGTCCTTGTGGACTGCTGCATGGCCCTTAAGGAGGTGCATGAGCGTCATCCAGGCCTCATCCTCTCCGATGTCAGTGCTCCGGCAATGGAGGACAAGAACAAGGTCTGGCCGCCTCAGACAGTCCAGCACCTGCTCCAGCCTCTCCATCTGGGAGCACCAGGTGTCCATGGGCTCGTTCCTCTCCAGCCCAACTTCGCCCAAAGCCACCACCTCGGGCCTACTGATGAGAGCCTGGAAGGCTTCCCAGTCCCCTTCCCTTCCAGTCGGATTCCTGGGGTGCCACCCGATTGCGGGGTACACACCCTGGGCTCTCCAGGCAACCAGTTCCTCGGCAGACGGGTAGGTGTCGGGGTCGCAGAAGACGCCCACCATCCTGGGGATTCCTACCCGGTACTTGGTCGGTACCGGCCACAGCTGCAACACTTCTCCAACGGATGAGGTGGAGATGCCTCCCTTGGACATGGTTCGGTCCAGGTGACAGTGGCTGTCGAAACCCTCCTCCCGTTTTGGTAGCATCTCCTTCTCTGCATCCGACAGCTCGAAGAGGCGTCGGAACCTCTCTTGCTCCTCCTGGGTGAGGAAGGAGACAAGAGAGAGCACGCTCCTCCACGAGATGAGGGATGCAACTCCCGTTGCAGACTGTTCCCGTTCATCCAAGTCCGCTGCCCTCGCAAATTCTGCCATGCCGTCCCGAACCGCCTCCGACAGTGGCTCCTCTGCTCCCCCAACCATCTCCAACAGCACATGGAGGGACTGATGCTGTCCCACCAGCACACGCTGGAGATAGGTGAGGGCGGTCCGTCTTCTTACTGCCACCTCATGTCCACCAAGGTTAGGGTGGAACAAGAGGGGTACGTGGTCCCCGAAGGCGTGTTCCTCACTCAACACCTCCCTACATCCACCAACGAGGCACCGTTTCGTAGAGGCTGCAGGCTTGGACCTCTTTTCGGGCTGGCTTTGGCTACTGCCTGTTGTCCCCGTCGGGCTACGTTTTCTTAGGCCGCTTGCAGATTGTTGTCTCACCAACCGGGAATAGGACTCATGGCGCGGCTCGTGACGAGAACTTTCCCTCTCCTGGCGCTGTCCCTGGGAGGTCTCATCCCGGTGTGTCCTATTACTGGAATGCCTTGATCGATGGCGACGTCTACGCCTGTCTCTTCCTCGATACTCAGGTTGAGGAGTAGAGGTAGGAGTCGGCGCAGCTGAAGCCAGATCCAGTAAAGTGCGGTCCATGGTAGTCTTGGGTCTGGCTGCTACGGGCATCAAAGGTTTCGTCGGGCTTGCTGGCGGGGTGGAAGCCTGTTCCATCGGAATATGGTCGGATTGGTGTCGTTTCCGAGAGGGGATGGCTAGCAGGGCCTCCTCCTCATACTCCTCCAGCTCCGCCTCCTCATCCAGGGAGCACCCCACCAGGAGCTCATCCCCCAGGTCCTCGTCAGTTCCTCCTCCTTCTGCTCCTGCTGGTACCATGACCTCAACTGTCACTACCGCCTGTGGCTCCTCTTCTTTCCCGGTCTCCTTCTGGGCGTTTTCCGTCCTCGTCTCCAGGTTGGGGTTGGTTTGAAGGCGGATGTCACGGCTGGGTCCCTGCACGTCTTCAGCCCATGTGACGGTACGCTTCGGTTGAGGAAGCACCGCCACCTGAGCACACAGCCAATCCCTATTCTGGAAGTTGATATCCAGCAGTTTCTTCGCCAGGGTCTTCAGCCAGGCTTTCTTGCCGCGGCGGCGTCCAACGGCGACTTGTTTGAGCAGGGCGGCTTCAGCCTGTTCTCTCATCTCCGGTGGGCACAACCCCACATACTCCACCAGCTGGTCTGATGCCATAGTTTGCCCCCGATTGGCCATGTCCCTAATCTCCTTGAGGTGCTTCTCATGGTTTGAGTTGTCCATGGTTAACTGAAAAATACCAAACATGACATCTATGGCACACCCATTACCTGTCCTTACAGTCATCACACTGATAAGTGTCAATGTCAAGGGCGTCTGTTGGGGTCACGTCAACGCAAGACCCATGGAACCATTCCTCACACTGATCGCACTGAATCATGAACCTCCCCTGCCATCTCTGCCTACAGAAACAGTACACACGTTCGTCCCCCTTAGCAGGTTTGGTGCAACCAGGATTCGATTTCCAGTGTTTGATCCAGTGAGGCAGGTTTCTGTCCCTACATGGCTTTATACGGTCATGATTGGCCACAAACACTGCATTCCTTACCTTCACACGGAACAGGAACGATGACAATTTAGTCACAATGACCCCTGGACCCCTCCAAGGCGGGCACAACTTGCGACACTTACCCTTAAGCACCGCAGTATCCAGAATATATACTGGATCGCCCACCTCAAAGTTCCTCTCCATCAACCTGAGATCATAGTCACGCTTCATGCGCTTGCTGGTGGCTTTCAGCGTTTCTCGTGCCACCTCGTGGGCCCGCTGAATCTTGCTCACCAATTCGCCCACATACTCTTCCGGACTTTCATTTCTAACCTGACCCTGAGGGAACATCATGTTTGCCGGGATATTCACCTCACGGCCCAGCATCATCATATTGGCCGTATGACCCGTCATCCGGTTCACCGATGACCTCATTGCCCCGGCTATCTGAGGCAAGTACTGATCCCATTTTGCTTGGGATTTTCCTATGAAGCACCTAACAACGTCCATCAGGGTACGGTTATACCGCTCTACCTGTCCGTTACTGGATGGTCTGTACGGTGTGGTCCTGGCCTTATGAATCTCCAAGACCCGGCACAGTTCCGCAAATAGATTTGATTCAAAATTGCGGCCCTGGTCCGAGAATACTTGGAAAGGCATACCAAAGCGAGAGAAGAAATGATTAACTGCCGCTCTAGCAGTCTCCTCCGCAGTCTGATTAGGCAAAGGTACACACTCCACCCACTTTGTGAACTGATCGACCATCATTAGGATATGTTCGTTACCACTTGCAGTTTGAGGCAAGGGACCTAAGAAGTCTATGTGCACCCTTTCCATTGGGGCTCCCGCCTGGTAGTCGGACATCGGGACTTTACCGTGTCTGTCCGATTTCTTATTCTGATTGCATACTGCGCAACCTGACACATACCTTGCCACGTCTTGGCCTAAACCATACCACCTATACTTCTCTTTTACCCTTTCCTTGGTCCTAGCCACACCCTGATGTCCCGACGACGGAAGATCATGGTTCAAGCCAATCGCTACCTCCGTCAAGCTTTTTGGTAGCATCAACCTCTGATCATCAGACGTGCTGTCGTGCACATACAACACCCCGTCTAACAACATAAACTCTTCCCTATTCAGCCAGTACGACTTCGCAGCCGGGCTGGCTCTGAACAACATTGATGCATCCGGCTCTGACACATCCTTAAGCCACTCAATCATAAAGCCAAGGTCAGCATCCTCCGACTGAGCCCGGCAAAGCTCGCCCACAGTGAAACCCCAACTACTAAGTTGTTGTGGTCCCCTATTGGCAGCCTTCCCAGCTCCCTCCCTGGATGCCGCCGTGCTTGATTTACCCTCAACCTTCTGGCTCTCAACAGCCTTCCCTTGGGCGCACTCCATCTTGGGAGTGTCCCCCGAAGTACCAACCAGATCTTTGGTCGCACCATCAGCAGCAGCGCCACTGCTAGTGCTTACTGAATTCTGGGCCCTAGCCCCCCGTCGTGTGGTTACCAGGTTTACACTAACCACCTCCGGTACACACGACATTGGTTCCTCAATATCCCACGGGATACCCTCAACCACAGACTGCATGACCCTGATGTCGCTAGGGTCCACACTAGTTAGCGTCGGGGTCTCGTCAGACCCCCCACCAACCATATACTCTAGGCAATTACCCAGGATCTCGGATTCTGAGTAATCCTCACTCCCCTCTGTTTGAACTGGCTTGCCACCGTTACAGACCTGGCCAGACGAGATTTCACTTTCGCACCCGTAGACTGCGGCACCCTTGCCCGCCATACCATCGTGGCTCCCCAAACCCTGACTGCCGCTGAAGTGGCCAACCACAGCGGAAACAGTCACTACTGGCCTGGTAACCAATGGCACTACATTGTCTACTTCCTCCAGGAAGGAAGCCCATTTCTCATGGGCTCTAACACAATAAGTGCACCCACCACAAGGCAAGTTTTCAGGCCGCACCCCAGCACTGAAGGCATCACATGCCCCGTCGATTGCTGGCAATCGACTAAGGGCATCCGCGTTGCAGTGTTCTCGACCTGCACGGTGCTTCAACACCATGTTATACTGAGACAGCTCCTCCAGCCATCTCGCCAACTGCCCTTGCGGCTCATGAAATCTCATCAACCATCTCAAGCTCGAGTGGTCAGTTCGCACAGAGAAAGGTTTGCCCAGAAGGTAGTGTCTGAATTGACGGGTAAACCGTACTACTGCTAGCAACTCCTTTCTGGTGGTACAATACCTACGCTGTTCTTTGGTAAGGGCATAGCTGCCATAGGCTATGACCTTCTCTTTGCCTTGCTGAATTTGAATCAACTCCGCCCCGATTGCCTTATCGGAGGCGTCGGTATCCAAAATAAATTCATCATTGTTGTTTGGCAACCCTAGCACCGGTGGCATGGTGAGAGCACTCTTCAATGCCTCAAACGCATGTGCCTGTTTCTCGGTCCATTCAAACTGCTTTTTACCAGTTACTGCATACAACGGGCATGCAACCTCCGAAAAGTTGCTCACAAACCCCCGATGGTAGTTCGCCAAACCCATGAACCTTTCAACATCCTTGGCATTACCCGGTGTAGGCCAATTCCGCACCACTTCGATGTCGGCTTCAGACATACGAAGCGAATCGCCCGAGACTTTACGTCCCAAAAACTCTACCTCTTTTTGGAACAGGGAGCATTTTTTGGGTTTCAGTTTTAA
Organism: Spisula subtruncata; assembly: GCA_963678985.1. Classification (NCBI taxonomy): domain Eukaryota; kingdom Metazoa; phylum Mollusca; class Bivalvia; order Venerida; family Mactridae; genus Spisula; species Spisula subtruncata. Next base: position 27,527,331 of record OY787671.1, on the reverse strand, counting down.
TCCATACTGTCTGAAACGTTCCAAGACCTCCTGCAGATTCTGAAGGTGGCCCTGAAAAGTCGACCCAAGCACCAGTATGTCGTCCAGAAATGCAAGGACAATGTTCCAGGACAGACCCCTAAGAACAAGGTTCATGACACGAGCATACGTTGCCGGAGCCCCACACAGACCGAAACCCATTCTCACATGCTCAAATAAGCCATACTTGGTGACAAATGCTGTTTTCTTACGATCCTCCTCTTTAATACCAACCTGCCAATAGGCAGAGTTCGCATCAAGTTTCGAGAACCATGTGCTACCTGCAAGTGTATCAAGGCAGTCATCCACAAGTGGAAGTGGAAAAACGTCCTTTTTTGTCACCAAGTTAAGAGCACGATAGTCAATGCACCAACGGACCGACCCACAGCGCTTCCTGATTAATACGGGAGAAGATGCCCAATCCGAGTTTGATTCTTGAATCACCCCCGCCTTAAGCATCTTTTCCAAATGTCCCTCTTCCTCACCTGCGAAACAAACTGGTGTTCTGCGCAGTCTCTGTTTCACAGGTCTGGCGTCGCCCGTGTCAATCGTGTGTTCCACGGCATCGAAACTTCCAAGGTCGAACTCGCTGGTGGCGAACACGTCCTGATATTTTATCAAGACATGTTGCAATTGTCTACGTTCTTCCTCATTTAAGTCTCTGCTTGATTCCTCAAACAAAGGCATCAAATGGTCTGGCACTGCAGATTCGGCAGAACCATCCCCTGATACCGACTCACCCACACGACAAACCTCTACTTCCGGTAAGGACTCGGCATCCAAGGTTTTCTCAATACAATAAGCCTTACCTAACTCGGCGCCTTTCTTAATTAACCTATACTTATCGCTTGGGTTTAGCAAGCACATCACGGGGTCAGAACCCCCCTCCCTTAAGACCCTAGGAGCCAACAATTTAAGATTATCTGCGGGTTCTATCATGTAATTAGACAACTGGGCCCCCATGTCGCATTTAACCTTTACCACCGAATGAGGGGGCACCACCTGGCGTCGTGCCATGGTGACTCTTGCAACTCTTGTAGGACCCCCCTCAGAACCCTCGTCTAACACTATCCTCATCCCATCAAGATGAATCACCCCCCTGCCTAAGTCAATTACAGCCTCACCCCGACGCAATATGTCCACCCCTAGCAGCATGTCATGTTCTATTGGGGCCACGAATAAGTTCTCATTATACCACCTATGTCCCAACTTTACCTTGAACGGACCTGCTACAAAGCCAGACATAGCCATGTCCCTGCCGGCCGCCATTAGTTTAACCTCCCGAATTTTTTGTGGTTGCTTTCCCAGTGACTGAAATACCTTATCTGAAATAATGGTGACCTGAGCGGCTGTATCTACAACCGCCTGAAGTGACCTATCCCCAATCTGGACCCTCATAGAAAATTCAGACTTGGATCTTATTTGGCAAACAAGTACATCATCAACTGTTTCGGTTGACTCCTTAGGTAATTCCCTATCAAGATCAGCAGGTTTAGGCGATCTGACCTCTGTACCCTGTGGACCCGTACAAGCCGGGTGACCGCTGTCAACCGGATGGCTCGTGTCCACTGTTACCAGGTTATGTTGTTTGGAGTCGCCTGTATCAGGATATAATTCAGTTTGAGATGCCAAGGTTACTTGGTCCACCTCACAACCAATGGGGCCTTTGGTTACATGGGTCGGAGTTCGGCCTTCCTTACCGACCCTTGCTAGTTTAAAGACCCGCTACCTTGGGCCTTGCAGTCCCTGGCGTAGTGGCCTACCTCACCGCACGTATAACATGCCCCACTGCGGCCTCCTCGACCACCACCTCTACCTCCGCCTCTACCACCACCACGACCTCTTCCGCGACCACCACCCTGTGGGCACTGGCTGGCATAATGTCCCGTAACTCCGCACGTGAAACAAGATATATTTCTGGACCCTGAGCCACTCTCTGGTCTATTGTCCATTATGGCCTTCTGGAGCCTCTCCTCTAACTCCTTTAGCGCTTTCATGAACTCGGGCTCATGGTCAGAGGGAGGCTGAGGAGCTACCTCGTTTACGGTGTAGACCTCCTCCTCCGACTCCACCCTGCGTCTCTGGCGGTCAGATTTCCTACCATACATAGCTGAGTGTATTTGCTGAAACTTTCTGACTAGTTGCAGAGCATGTTGTACAGTATGCGGTTCCTGCATACACACATGATGACCTGCCTCCTTGTCCAGCATACCCTGACAAAAACGGCCCACCGCCTGAGACGTGGAGAAATCATCAGACACGTCGCGATATGCACGTGCCGCCAATGTCAGAATCCTATCTGCCCAGTCATCCAGAGACTCGCCAGTGTTCTGGTTGGCCTGCTGGAATCTTGCCAGATTGGTTGCTGGAACATCATGTTCGCCAAACCGGTTGCCCAACTTCTCCAGCAACTCGCCATAGGTCAGAGGTTCTGACCTATCGCAAATTACTGCGTAATAATCAAGGGCCTTGTCCTTCAGGCTCCAACATAGGCAGTTAAGACAGTCTGTTTCGGACCATTTATATGCCCTAGCATATCTCGTGAACTGGAGCTTAAATGCCAACCAGTTCCCCTTGCCATTGTACGAAAGACCCTTAGGCAACATCACCACTTTGTCTTTCTCTTCTTTACTTGCCTTAGTTGGCAAAGTTTCAGGCCTTGTTGGGACAGATGGACGGAATGTTTTGTCCCGCCCGGTGCCAGATAGCTCTGACTCCGACCCGAACAACTTTTTCATGGGCTCCCCTGCCGAATTCGGGCAAGGGCCAAACAAACTTTTGCCAACCTTACTTTTCTTTACGGTCTCCAGCTTAATTTGCTTGGCAAGATCCGACTCCGCCTCTTCTACCAATCTTTCATAAGACTTTATCATGGTGGAAAGCTCACACACCTTTTTGTCTCGGTCTGGGTACGAGCCGCGAGACATGTCCTCGTCGCTTGTATCCCCTTCCCCCTCCCTTATCCTACTGTCAGGGGTGAAGTCTATCCTGTCCATGACGTCCCCACCAAACCGTTTGCGGGCTATGGTTTGCAATATCTCAGGGGTAATGTTCCCACTACTCTCCCTTACCGCAATGATTGCCTTGGCCAACTTCATTTGGATTCCTGGGATCTGAACCAGTACCTCAAATGGGGCGAAGTTAATTGCCACTGGCCAAATGCCGAACTTTTTGTCAGCTGTGGCCATAATTTAAACCAGGAATTTAAATAATAATCAACTAAATGAAGCACAGCCTGGTGTATATCGCCACAAAAATAACTGCGAACGTCCGCCAAAACAGTTTCGGTTTTGGTCGCGCGTGCGTAATCAACAATTTAATATCTAAAAACGTCTAAAAAGGTTGAGTTATAGACGAAACAACAAAAACAACAAAAACAACAACCCTAAACCTCCCTGGTTAGTTGCGAACCAATGTGGACTGAACGCCGATGCCAAATAACCAATTTATTTGCCGATGGAAGACACACGCGGTTCCTTTGTGCACGGTGCCTTCGCTTCGATGGCCACCCCTAAACAAATCAAATTGGGTCCTTAAAACACTTCTGACACCATTAAGGAACAATGAGGCAACGTTCAGTCACACAACTAGGGGAAATAAGGGTACACTCACCAATTAGTCGACACAATAATCCACTTAGAATTTGCACTGATCTTCCTTGTTCTACGTCCAGCGTCAAGATGGCGACCTCTCTCTGTTGCTGCTCCGCGATCCCAGCATCCTCCAGAATCCCCCTTTAGCCAATCAGCGGTCCCTATTTTCCCGGGCGATCCACTCCGTCGGTTGCAGACCTCCCTCTTTCCTCAGCAACCAATCGTATCCCCGTCATAGCGCGGGAGACACGGTTGGCTGAAGCGCCCTACACCGCGGGTCCATTTCTCTAATATGCGGTCCTTTAGGAACCGCCGATCACTACAGGTGTCAAACGATTTATTAATGAAATTAGGTAACTCTCAGTTTTTCTAGGAGTCTAGGACATCAATTGTGTGCAGTTAGACTTTCATTCATTGTTTTAATGTTTATCTTTGGACCTTTTGGTGTTGCTCAACACTTGTTTTCAATGACAATGCAGAATCATTGAGGGATGTCACCAGACGATATGACAAAACCAGTTTATAAATGACATTTGAAGGAGCCCTTTCAACCGTTACCTAACGCTACTGTAACCCCTGAAACCGCTGCCTTCAAGTTCTATGTAGAAAAATTATAGATTGTCATCAAAATCTACAAGCAGACATTTAATAATGCGGGTGAATACTGTACATGTGCGTAGTGTGACGGCACAGTTTGCTAGGAAACAGCTTGCTTCAAGAAGTCTTATGTAGCAGACGAAGCAAACAAATTATATGCTACGGGCTTGAGCTAGAGAGGTGCCACAGTACCAGACCTTTGCGCAGCTGAGCACTCTGTCCTTAGCAGTCTGTTTTGTCAAACAAGGAGTAATGGTAGGCCTATGCTATCAGGGACCACTGCTGGCTGGTAGCGTGTCATTGCATAGACATAGTAAAGTGCTTCAATAATGCCCTTGGTAGTGCCTTAGTGAGGCATTAGACTCATCTAGTGACTGCGAGGAGTTCTAATTCTATTTGGTTACTGCCCAGGGCTTATAACGCATCACAGGCAAGTGACATTATCACAATGTTTAAAAAAGCTCAAATGTGTGCATGATATATACAGTTTAAAAACATATGGGCTGACTAACCTACACATAACAGTGGTTCCAATTGGCAGAGCTAAGGATTAGTTATCAGTACAGTACATTGTATCTGAGATATGATGCAAAAGTAAAGAAACATCGCCGTTAGCAGTTTATTTTAATCATTCACTAAATTAATGCAGAAACATTAAATAGCAAGAATTTTGTTTGTGATATTGAGCGATAATGCTAAATGTAATGATAAATGAGTGTTCAAATTTTATATCCTGTTTAAATATCCTGTTAACACTGTGATAGGAAATGACAATGATTGGACATGATATCAATTGTTTGAAATAGTCGAAGAGGGGTTACTGTTTTATTTAAATGATCTGTTTCTTCAAAACGACAGTTGTACATAAGAATCCAGCCTAATAGTCTGGTGGTTAATTTTGTTTTTGTTTCATGATATTTTTGTTTATTTTGTAGCCGTTGCCACAAATTTACAATACCCACCGTCACCAGCGACGCCCTGCATTCTTATCAACCTTGAAGCCAACAATACCTTAGGATGGAAACCAAATGGTACCGAAATGGTGGGTGATTTAATTTCCTTTCTGGTTACTGAGCTGCTTCTTAATTTAGAACTATGTAATCAGTTACTGTAAAATCATTAATATTAGTGGGAGATTAAAATTCATGGATTTCGTGGTTCACCTTCTTCCACAAATTTCTTTTTTTTATAAACCACCTCAAACAATAATTTTGACCCTTGTATACATGTATTACCTGAAATAAAAAATCCACAAATGAACATCCCATCGAAATGGTATTTTTTACACAAAGCACAAAATTTCATCCCATCAAAATTCAATGATTTTACAGTATACTTGTAATAGTAATTGGTCTTTTCACGGGGCTTTCTACAGTGGAAGTTAAATCCATCTGGAGTTGATTATAAGGCTCACTATAGGCCTGTTTCGCAAGTTTTAACTTTTTAATGTCCTTTTACATGCTATCATATAGGGCACAATGGTTTAGTGGCAATCAGTCAATAATCAGGGCTTTCACAATCCTCCAAAAGTGATCGAAGAGTCAAAATGACTCCTGACTCTCAATTTTCAAGAGTCATCAAAATATTGCAAGAAATTTTGTACTTGTAGTATAGTAAATTTGACTCTTCAGCTTAAATTGTCAAGTGTCAAAACAAGCATTTTTGTCAAATTCAAGAGTCAAAATGTAGTTTCAAGAGTCACAATGTAGTTTCAAGAGTCACAATGTAGTTTCAAGAGTCAAGTGAAAGCCCTGAGTCATTGCTTTTGACTACATTGTCCATGTACAAATATGTGCTTGAACGCTTTTCCTAAAGTGCTTTCCAGTGTTTCTCATGATTGGACCTCCAACTAGATAGATCAAAGCACTGGCCTAAGAAATAATATCACAAAAAACATGAGTTTAACATCCCTAAATTTTAACTCATTCATCAGATAAAAGAACAGATTTAAAACGTCTTTGTCTGCCCCTACATGAATATACCATTTAAGGCATAAACTGGCCAGAAAATGGTTTTAGTCGGATCTAATTATGTCTCTTCCACACAAAACAATACTTTTAGTCGTGTATAAGTTATGATATCAGGTACTTTTGACGATGTGCCATCCCGGGTTGGAAACCATTGTCACATTGTTTTGATATTGACAATGGAACCCAACCCAAAACGTTTCAGACCTGTCAAATATATACTATATTGAATAGATGAAAAACTGGGGAAGTAAAAACTGTCGTTTGTGACACAATTTCACAGGCCTGTGATCAAAGCCACGGTAGTCAACGTTTTATGAACATTTATCCCTGCTTTACTGACAAGTTAAAGAACCAAAGCAAATCAACACTCGTCAAATAACTTGTAAAATAATATTGGGAAGAAAAAACATCAGTTTGCCAATTCTAGTGAAAGTTAGGCATCATCATGATAATGAAACTAGAGACTGTTGCATAAGCAAGGCGTTATCGAGCACTTTGTAGCGCTACAGTAAAAATGGTCTGTTTCAAATAAGCACTACTTAGCAAAAACAATTATATGCTACCGGCGAGCGCTCACAGTTACCAGTCGGTTGTGTAGTAAAGCGCTATCAAGAGGACCCAAAGTGGTCCGTTGCATTAGAAAGTGCTCAGTAGCACTCGCCTAGCAGTCGGTTACTGGGGTGTGGCAATCATCAAATTTTTTACCTGCCCTAACTAAATCTACTTGGCTAGGAGAGCATAAAAACTACAAAAGTTCAGTTTTAAAAATCAATCTTGTTCAAGCTTGAAAGTAGCCTACTGTGTACCGAATACTGAATCATTTTCAGTCGGAAATTTAGGGATTTCTTATGAAATAGGACACTAAATATTATTTTCTCATGTTCATTTTGCACTTGCCCATGGGCAAGCTGGATGGAAAAATCCACTTGCCCGCAGATCAAAAAGCCCAAGTCGGGCAAGTCGGACAAGTCGGACACTGGAATTCCACATCCCTGGGTTAGGAAACAATATGCTATCGGCGAACATGTTCACTGGTAGCAAGTTGTTGCATAGACTTAAAAAAGCGCTTCCAAAAAGCGCTTGATAGTGCCTTGGCTATACAACAGGCTCCAAGTTATCAATAGTGTAATGTAATTGATTATTTCAGGATGTCCCTAGTTGGGGATTCAGTGACAGTAAGGTTGTCGGGGGTAACTGCTCTGGTGATCATCCGTATCTGGAAGTTCAATGGGCTAAAGATAATGCTACCATGAAGTTTGTGTTCAACAATAACAGCGGGAATGAAGCCAGTGTTGATATGACTCTCTCGTTTGAACCTGATGTCCTCTTCTCCAAGTACAACAACACAGATAATGGTAAGCTCCTGTAAAATCCTAATTTTTGTGTGGGAATAAATTTCATGGATTTCATGGTTCACCTTCAACCACAAAATCAAATCACATCGAGCAATGGTTTTGACCCTTGTATTTATTTCCTGAAATGCAACATCCACGAATTAAGGTCCCATCAAAATGGTCTTTTTTACCAAAACTACAAAATTTTGTCACATCGAAATTAAATTACTTTACAGAATAGATGGCTGAGAGTTACAAAAAGTTGTGTTTTTTGTCTGTGTATGACATGAACTATCATAATATCAATGCAGTGTTCCCACTGGTATGCGCCATTTCCGTTTTTGGCGGAATCTTTTTGATATTTTCAAAGCTTAGCAAACATTTTTTTCAAAGCTAATTTTTGTGTCGCCTGAAAAGGCGACATACGAGGGGTGTACAAGAATTACGTAGACTTTTGTGATAACTTTTTTATTTAGGCATCTATTATCACCAAATTTGCCGTAGAAAAACTTTAAACCCTTTTCAAGAGTATCGGTAAAAATATTTTCTAACAGAATGTTAGAAAGCCATTTAATCTGTCACCATAGTAACCAATAGTTGGGTAGGCGGGGCAGCGAATTTTAAAAACATTTTTGGCATTATTCAACTGCTTATACCTCGCTGATATCAAGTCTAATTTTAACGCGACTTCGTGACATACAAGCACAATATCATTGGAACGTACGCCGTAAATTTCGACTTTATAAAGGTAACCATTGTTGATATATTGTACAAAACAAGCAACAGCTGCCTCGCGTCACCAGTGAAAATATGACGTTAGCGAAATACGCTGGAAATCGCATCAACATGGAGTTTTGCGTGAACCTCGGGAAGACGCCAGAACAAACGCTTTAAATGTTGGAACCTGCTAACTATAAATATGTTGTATCAAGTTACCTGATTTTCAAACGACACTAGCGCATCAATTGTGTTCGAAATCGAATAAAACAACAAGGACCGACGGCGAAAACCAACGGCGAATGCGGCGTCACCAAGCATTTCCTATGACCCCATAGACCTGGATCGACGCTCTATTATAAGGGTTATATGCGACATTAGTCGTAATATATTGGAACTTTTATCACAGTTAAGTTAGTAAATAAACATTCGTATGTTTTGTGTACGGTTGTGCCCATATTTATAGCTACAATGTACACAGTTAGGAGCTTCACATATCCTTGAAGTTCCGCCGACGTCGTGACGTTCCGTTGACGTGCCCCGCATACCGTACCCCTATATATCCCCGGAAGCTGCAGAATTTGATCCAAATAAGATACGGCTTTGAAATTTCACATACTTAATCAGTAAATATTATTTGCACTCCACACAAAATTATTTGTTTGTATGAAAGAATGGTATGGAACGTATGACAAAAGTCTACGTAATTCTGGTACACCCCTCGTATACTGATATAGGTGTTACTTTTGTCGGCGGTTGCGGCGGCGTCCGGATTCGCTTGTCCGGGCTGTATCTCACTCATGCATTAACACTTTTTTTTAATAACTTGGCACAATTGTCAAACAACATGAGGCGTTGTGCATTTCGCAAGATCCAGGTCTCTATCCCAAAGGTCAAGGTCACACTCAGAGGTCAAACGCAAAAAGGACCATAATATACCTTGTACGGGCTGTATCTCACTCATGCATTGTTTGATTGACTTGAAACTTGGTATTCTTGTTTCTTGCAATGACTCGAAGTGCAGTGCTCAAGAACAGTAACTCGCAACTCACAACTTTTTGACATAATTGCTCAATTCAGAGCTCCAGCTAGGAATGAAGAAGGGCAGGGTGCTGGGCCCTAAAAGGGCACTTGAAAGTTGCACAGCGACGCGTGGGGGAGGTTGCGGGAGGGAGTTGTAGACCTTCAAGATTGCTTCTCCTGTGTTTTTCTTCCTATTAATATAAGTAAATTTTGTGAGACTGATTATGATGGTGTTTTTATTTAGTTATAATTTATTTGAGCAAGTTTTCCATTAGAAATTAGAATGCTTCATTTTTTACTACGTATCTATCTATAGCTATGGCTTGATGAATACCAGACCAGATCAACAGCTTTTCTGTTTATACCTCACTGCTATATTTGTTGAAATTGTAGATCATTAAGATGGCTCCTCTAGTTTTCTTACTAAATTTGGTGTAGTTGTAAGACAATATGATTGTGTAGTAAAATTCATTTATAAGTCACAGATAAGGTAGAGTCCTGTGGTCGTGATCAGAAAGGGTTATTCAAGATAACTAAACATCTGATGGGTGAAGAAAAAGAAGTAGTGTTGCCAACTGGTAAACCTGCTAAAACGCTTGCACAGGATTTCAGTGATTTCTTCATTAACAAAATTGAAGCAATATGTACTGAAATAGCCTCCACTATTCAGTCATACCAACAAAACGACAGTGTTGAAGTCGAAACTCCGTTCGGTAAAGAGCAATTGTCAGAATTTTCTCCAACATCTGAGGCTGAAATCCGAAAATTAATAAATAAATCACCTAGTAAATCATGTGAACTTGATCCAATACCAACATGGCTGTTAAAGGATTGCTTGAATGAACTTCAGCCATTATTAACAAGAATATTCAATGCATCACTCAAAAGTGGTTATGTACCCAAGGCTTTTAAAAGCTCCAGAATAAGACCACTGATAAAGAAGCCAGGCCTTGATCAAAATGTACTGAAAAATTAAAGACCTGTGTCAAACCTACCTTTCATTTCCAAAGTTCTCGAGAAGGTAGTCGATGCTCGACTGGAAGAGCATTTAACACTGCACAATCTCCACGAAGAACGTCAGTCAGCATACAGAAAATTCCACTCAACTGAAACGGCTCTTCTTCGTGTGCAAAATGACATCCTTTGCTCTCTAGATCAGAATAAAGCTACGGTCCTGGTAATGCTGGATTTATCAGCAGCCTTTGACACCATAGATCACAACACCCTACTACGCCGACTTGACAATCATTTCGGTATAATAGGCAAGCCACTAGAGTGGATGAAATCCTATTTGTGTGACCGCTACCAGACTGTCTGTATAGATGGAGAACTTTCAAAACCTGTACTAATGAACTACAGTGTACCACAGGGTTCTGTGCTTGGTCCGAAGAACTACATTATGTACACAAAACCAGTAGGTGCAATCTGTAGAAAACATCAATTGCAACATCATTTCTATGCCGATGACTCCCAATTGTATATGGCATTCAAACCAAAAGATTGTGTCTCGCGAGATGAAACACTGCAACGAATTGAAGCTTGTCTGAAGGATATCTTGCACTGGATGAAAGAAAATTTGCTGAAACTTAACGCCGAAAAAACAGAGGTAATCTTGTTTGTACCGAAAAGGAATGCCAGTTCAGTTGACAATCTCAATGTAAAAGTTGGTGATGCTGTGATCAGACCAACGTCGATGGTGAGAAACCTCGGGGCCATGTTGGATTCGCATTTGGACATGGACAAACATGTAAACTCTGTCTCAAGGTCGTGTTTCATGCAGATCCGACAAATAGGTCAAATCAGACAATACTTAACTGTTGATGCAACAAAATCCCTGATCAATTCTTTAGTAACATCGAGACTGGATTACTGCAATTCATTATTATGTGGCACCCCGAAAATCATTTTGAATAAACTACAAATTATTCAAAATACAGCTGCCCGCCTCATCACACGGACACCACGTTACAATCACATCACTCCTGTGCTGAAGGATCTTCACTGGCTACCTGTACAGTACAGGGTAGAGTACAAGGTCTTGACTCATGTTTTCAAAGCACTACATGGAAAATCACCTGGCTACATCAGAAGTATGTTGGAAGTATACACTCCACAAAGACAGCTAAGGTCTCAAAATGATTCTGTTCTTCTAGTTGTGCCAAGGACGAGGACTGTGACTTACGGTGACCGATGTTTCACAGCTGCTGCACCCAAACTCTGGAATGCACTGCCAACAGCGCTCAGAGACAGTCAAACACTACCGTCCTTCAAGAAAGCGCTGAAAACGCACTATTTTAATAGAGCTTATTCATGCTGACTGTGTTTATGTTCCCATTAACTTGGCGCCCTATCATTGGGCCCAACGACCCACATGTTCCCAGTACAATAAGCCCCATCCACCTATTGGTAGATCCCTACTATTAAGTTTAGTAGGGCCCCGTCTACTGGGTTAAGTAGAGCCCCGCCTACTGGGTTAAGTAGAGCTCCGTCAACTGTCTTCAATAGATCCCTACTACTAGGTTTAGTAGGGCCCCGTCTACTGGGTTAAGTAGAAGCCTGTCTACTGGGTTAAGTAGAGCCCCGTCTACTGGGTTAAGTAGAGCCCCCGCCTACTGGGTTTAGTAGGTCCTACTTTTATATTTTATGTACATTATATACTGTTTTAACCATATATTAGTCATGATTGTATAGCACTTTTGAACGTGTGTATACATGAAAAAAGGGCTATATAAATATGGTATAATAATAATTTAAATCTACACCCCCCCCCCCCCCCCCCCCTCCAATTATTTGGAGGGGCAAAACAAAACAAATCTATACAGTGAATGTGTGTTTTATTAGTTTATATTGATGAGTCAATTAACATTTAACAAGTTCAAAGGTGGCCTTTTTGTACATTATCTGAGTATCTACTTGAAGACTGACCTGGGTTAACCTTTTAAATATATCAGTTACAAAAGCTAAAAATGCTGGCATTTACTCTAGGCCAGTAGGGAGTCATTAATCACAGAAATCTTCCCTCTTATGTGAGGTATTTCTTTTGAAATTTAGGGGTTGTGTTGCATAACCTTCAAGGCTATGGTCAGACTTCTCCTACATATTTCTTAGTTGTTGTGAATGATTCTGAAGTGTGAAATTTTTTTGAAAGTTTTTCAATTAATTGAAACTATAATTCTTTTCTTCTTTTTTTTGTTTTCATGCCATCTTGGACCACTCAAGCACACATGTGCGAGTCCTGTCATCAGTAATTGACGTTGCAAACAAATAGATATCAAAAGTTTAAACATAATTGACTAATAATTAAAGATCTAAAGCAACGGAGGCTGTTACGTATTGTTGCAAACGTTTAACAGAGTGTTTCTCACGTTTGTAAAATTTACATGCAACACCGTTCACAAATTGACAATCAAGAAAAACAAAAGTTTGTCTGCTAATTATGTCTCCAGTTGAGTAAGTATACACTATGACATGTATCCATAGGTGTGAATGGGGCAATAAACTGGTCTATAATCCAGGACAATCAGTGGATCTGTTTATTGATGGCTATCAGTGACATAATTAAGTCCGGAAGAGGGATTCTTATAAAGGCTAAATACGCAAGACGGTCAGTTACGAGAGAACACTTATATCAGGATTTAGAAGGGTAGGGTGGTCAAAAGGGCAACAGGGCGGATATATTTTAGGAACAGGCGATGCGCCCTGCTATTAAATCCTAGCTGGAGCTCTGCTCATATTTCGTCAGGCGACACATCCACATTGCGAAACTTCAAGTTTTACTTTGGTGTATCATGTGTATATACCAGTATACGGGAAAGACCTGAAGACACCTATAAACAACTGTTTAATTGCAAACAGGCAGTTAATCCCCCTATAGACAGACAGGCAATTAACAGATTCAAAGGTGTCTTAATCCACGAAATGTATGGGGTTTACCAGTGTTTCCCGGGATTCCCCCTGATTGTCATCTGCAAAAATAGCATTATGTTTGTGTGCAACTGAAAATGAGTGGAGCTTCACACCCCTACTTTCTAAAATCAAATTAATTGTTGGGGTTGAGTGTATAGTTGCTGAATGTTTAATTTTTAGTTTCAATGCATGCTGCTCAGATTTTTTTCACCTGTGCCAGTATAGACTCTAGAATGCAGCATTTTAACAGGGATCCTATTTTTACACGCCTACAATCGATCTAGACCTACTTGTTACATTTGAAGGACAAGCAATTTTGAGATACATTTGTCCAAAGACACGTATTTTAGGTATATACTGTGTCCTTGACCTTTCACAAGGTAAAAACATTATCATAAATACTAAAGAAAACACATATTGCAACGTTATATTTTACATTTCAGCTACTGTAGAGATATCAGTGTCGTACAAACTTGGTACTACTGGAAAAGCATTCAAGTGTCTTGTACAACAAGAAAAGGATGGGAAATCGAAGGACGATCAATATTTAATGAAGCTGAGAATCAGTAACCTCATGATACAAGGTTATGATGTCAAAGATGGAAACTTCAGTGATGGTATGTGCTACTGAAAATGTATTACTGTAAAATGTCTATGCCACAGGTAACAGTATCATTGATAAAAAACTTATATTTATTTTGTTCGTTCTATAGAAAAATATATTATTAAAAAATTTGTTTTTCTCGTGATCAATGATACAGTTTCCTGTGTACTATGCTGCTAAAATTTGAAAAATGGCAATGTGCCAAAAAGTATTAGTTTTTACCCAAGTACCTTTACTATTCCTAAGGCATAGTTGGTTCAATTCATATATATTGGGAACAGTTGAAATTAGAATGGACTAAGCTGTGTTTTATGCAGCTAAAACATGAAAAGTGGCAATGTGGTAAAAAGTATAAGTTTTTACCCAGGTGGCTTTACTTAATGCTAAATCTTTACTACTGGTATGTCTTGTGAAAAATTGGTTCAATTCATATATTGAGAATAGGTAACATTTGATTTTTGTTACAATGAATCAAACAGATATTGACTGGCAAATTAGAACTGTCATTAATTCTATCTTAGGCTATTTTGACGTACCAAAACTTTCAATATTCCGCATCCAAGCTGGACGCCTTAACCACTCTGTCATGGTTGCAGTTTAATGTTAAGGTAGTTAATGTTAAGGTATAATTTTTAATTATTATTATTGCAAGCATATGTTATTTATAAAACCGCTTTCATACTGGGGTGCAATGCTGTTGAGCAGTATCCCACATTCAATACAGACTGCTTCCACTTTTGCCTAGTTAAGTAGTTTAAAAGTCAATTTATCAAGTGAAAATTTACTGGTGTTTCCTGATGGCTATATATGTATCAACCTGTATGTTCAAGTATTACATGTGTTGCTATCTATATATCTATCTCAGTTGAGGCTTTAAAATTGTAACTTTGTAACTATTGTATATTTGTTTATAATTGACATTTTATGTGTAAATCATTGTTGACCACAATGAAAATTGGTCAGCCAATTATGTCATCCACAGAAAATAAAGTCGTTATTATTATTACATTACAGTTGAGGAATGTAAAGCTGACCCGACCCCCTCACCTTCGCCATCACCCTCACCCACCCCTCCAGTACAAACACTGAACACGGTCTACATGAATGCTACAGATGGTAACAAGACATGCGCTATGGTCGCTGGAAAGTTCCAGTTTACCATCACTTACACAACCACAGACAACAAGGTTTGTAACGTTTATCTTTACAGTGTTTTTTTTCAGGTGATTTTATAGTCGAATATAGGCTATGTTCCCAATTGAACATCATATTTTTTCCCCAATTTCAAGCCAGAAATTCCCAATTTAGAGTAAAGTAGAAATTGGAGGGAAAATTGACCAATTTTCCTGTAAAAAACTGACAGTTCAACTAAACTTAAACATGTATAAAAAAAACCACTTATTTACAGCAAAGTGACCATATGATTTAAGTTATTGTACGCCTATTGGCTTTAACAGGTTTTTAGCTCGACTATTCGAAGAATATGAGAGCTATTACAGTCACTTGTTCGTCGGCGTCGGCGTTGCATATGGTTAAAGTTTTGCATGCAAAACTTTAACCTTGGTTATATTTCAATAACCAGTGCATATATTGGATTAAAACTTTGCACTGGCTTTCCCTGTCATGTAATCAACCATGTTAGATAACTCTTGCATGAATTTAATGCAAATTATGGCCCTTTTATACTTAGAAAATTTGGTTAAAGTTTTGCATGCAAGTTACTAATAAGGCCATATCTCAAATAGTATCTGTGCTATGGCATTGAAACTAACAACACTTACTAACCATCATAAGGTAATGGTACAGGTCATGGGTAAAAGCTCTATTATGATTATTATTTGAGTTATGCCCCTTTTTAACATAGAATTTTGTTGGTTAAAGTTTTGCATGCAAGTTTCATTCAGACCATATCTCAGCTACTATCCATGATACTGCATTGAAACTTACAACACTTGTTTACCATCATCAGTCAATGGTATCAGTCAAGGGCAATAACTCTATTATTTTTTTATTTCAGTTATGCCCCTTTTTAACATAGGAGTTTATTGGTTCAAGTTTTACATGCAAGTTCTATTCACGCCATATCTTAGTTACTATTTATGATATTGCATTGAAACTTATAACACTTGTTTATCATCATTAGTCAATGGTACTGGTCAGTTGTAATAACTCCATTTTTAGTTTAATTCGAGTTATGCCCCTTTTAACTTAGTCTTTCCTTGGTTAAAGTTTTGCATGCAAGTTACATTCAAACCATATCTCACCTACTATCAATGATATTGCATTGAAAAGTTTAACTTCCCCTTTAAACAAGTACAAAGTAACAAATTCTCACATATAAATGATTGCCAGTTTAATAATGTCGTATAATACACACATTATTTGTCTAATATGGTAAACTGAAAATATCACATTGTTTTGTTGAGGCTTGAATTCTTAAGATAGATATTTAGGTTAACCACTAGAATATTGTATTACATGTATTGCTCACTATTGCTAACTTGTATTGTATTTATCCTCCCAGTTTAGTTCTCTGGCTGAATCTAAAACTTGTTAATACCTACATTTATCACAAATCTGTACACTTTCCTACTATGCAATAAAAAAATCATATTGCACAGTGTGCTTACATACTTTGCAAATGACATGTGATGTTCTTTGTTTATATGATGTTTATGTGATAAGTAGAATATTGTTGCTAGGTAGTAAAAATTTTAGACAGTGATAGGTGTTTGCCTTTTTTCTGTGTCTAAAGGTTGTATCTATGTGTCAAAAGGTTGTATCTCACCCGAAACTGTAGATGAATTTGACAAATTAATGCCAAATAGTCATATCTGGCCGAGATCTCACATTTTGTTACCAAAAATAAATGGGTGCGAGGTTTTGAATGTGTCATATGACGTATATCTAAGAAAATGATTGGTGCAGAGCTACGATATTTTGACATAAGGAGCAAAACGGTCTCCTGTTTCCCCGCTCATACAAACCTGAGATACGAGGGTTTGACTATCCAGCGAGAATATCAAACTTGTGTTGTTTGGCATGGTATTGTATTCAATACTAAAAATAATTACTAAACTACTTTAAACTCATCACTGATTTATTACATGACTGTATCCTCTACATTATTATTTTAATTTGTCACCTTTGTTTTAAAATTGACTCCTTTAACAAATCATATCTTACTCATATGATTATTTTGTAGAAACTTTGTTATGTCAGTGGATGTATCAATTCCCTTTAAACATACACATTTCTTGAATAGAGTACAGTGCCGCTTGAAGTCTTAAAATCATTTTCACTGACAAATATTTGTTAATAGTCCAGTGTTGAGATAATTGCCATGCCTCAACAACCATTGTACATTAGCTTTCATTGCCATATAGTCAACTAAGTAGCGTAACTCACGTTTCAATATAAAACAAATTTTAAATGGCCTGTTTTGAACTTATATTTTTTCTGACAAATGGCTGCAAATAGTCGAGCGCGCTGTCTAGTGACAGCTCTTGTCTATTAAAATTACCAATCCCAAAGCCATGGGCTGTGTTCCGGAAATAGTGAGAAAAACACTGTTTTATGAAACTAGGTTATTCAACTTCATCTTTGACGTATGGTATATTGCTTGCACATCCTGTTCGGTAGGCTGGTCTGTCTGTCGATCAAAATGGTTTCCGTTCAATAACTCTAATTCCTATGTCTCGTTGTCCATGCTAAATTATACAATATACATCTGATATGGATTCAGGATTCAATTAAAACAATCAATTACTACCTGGCCTTAGATGATAGAAGTTGTCATGCATCTGTTGCGAATAAAAATAGTATTTGAACAAAAATGTGTTACTACCGGTATACATGTACTAGAAGATGCGTTAAATGTTCAATTTGTATTCATGAGTGATGTTCTATGTTTTGTAGACTAACACATCAGTTGTTGACATTCCAAAGACGGGTCTGACATCCAAGGGTAACTGTTCCCTGGACAAGGAGAACCTATTGATGGCTACCTTCTACGAGACCTGGATGATGACCTTTGATTTCAAGGGGGATGGAAGCAATGTCTGGTTGAAGAGCTTGACCCTCAACTATCCTCTAGACTCGCCACTCTTCCCAAAATCTAAATGTGAGTACTCTTAATAGACTTATACGTGGGTATATCCAAACGTAATGTCACTGATGCTATAAAATCTTTCATGGTGCCAGTAAAACCACGAAATCTGTGACACCATAACTTCAGTCTGCTTTAAATATGATGACTAACAAATTTTACATTTATTTTCTGGTGGATCAGTGATCATATAACTCTGGTTGTAATACTGAAACTCAGATTTAGGCTTAAAATTGACAACATTTATAATCACTGCATTTCTTTGTAATTAGATTTAACCATTTGAAATTTTATCTGATTATTTGTTGTTACCCACTGAATATGTATACCCATTAACATCAGAATCGGTACATTTGAAACACCTTGAGAGCAAGTAGACTATTTGACGATGTAAAGTCTAAGTCTGTGTTTTAGACTTTTAACATTGGTAAATAAGGCCCCTGGAGTTAATTGACAAACTAGATAAGGACAAAAACATTTAAGACTGTCTCGTTGGAACGTAAACAAAAATGTGTATGTTGTCTCCATGCTATGGCATACACTACATGCAGACATACTGGTATTGCAATCATAATATATGGACATATTTGCAATTATATTAACATCGTTCCCAGGGGTGGTATTCACAAAGAATCGTCAGTGAAAACAACAAAATTAAATCCCGTTGAACAATAATTTTGACCCTAGTATTTATTACCTGAAAATAATGCAAAAACCAAAAATTAACATCCCATTGAAATAGTCCATTTTACCAAAAAAACACAAAATTTCGTCCCATCGAAATCAAATGAATTTACAGTGAAGTATGTACTAAAGTATACATAAATATCTGGAAACACTGTTAAATTTGCACAAGTGGCGTCGTGGGAGTAATGCTGCACACTATCAGTCATTCCTCATGTTGTATGATATTTTCATATAGTTTCTGGAGAATAAATATTAATGATCCCCTGGTGGTCCGTCCTTGGTAGATCAAATCTGAGTAAATCATTTCCAATAAATAATTATACGACAGTTATGGATATGTCTATAGTTTACAAACTTGGAGATGGGTGATTGAACAAACTTATACTATCGACTTATTGTAAAATCATTTAATTTCGATGGGGCGAAATTTCGTGGTTTTGGTAAAGAACACAAAATGAATGATTTTACAGTATATTGAATCAGATGTGACAGTCTATTGCCAAGTTCACATTGAATTTTAAGGTGAAATGACTAGTCACTAGTTGGCTGCAAGTAAGGGGGTGCGTATGTTTTATCTTTTGGTCTTACCACATTGTTGAACACCAGCCCCTAAATATGAAATTACTAACTTGTTGGTTGCAGTTAGGGGTGGGGTTTGGTGCATATGTGTTTTTTGCAAGAGTAGTTAAGTAACATACCAGAAAACTTATTCTCCTGGATCTGACACAGATCACCATAAAATGTCTTGGCTTTTGCTTCTGTTGTCATGTGAGTAGGGTCAGAATTAGGTACAGTCCTTTCAAAGTCAAATGAGAATGGCTGTAAATATGCTATCGGCCAGGAAGGTAAACTATGTTTATTTAGGTTTAACTGAGTTAGCGGTTGTCCCCGTTAGTCTTTTGAATGGGATAGTCCCCTCATTAGTGTTACTTATTGAATCGACTATGTACCAAGCTTGAACTAATGATGTCATTCTGTTTTACAGCCAAGGATGTCCAGACTGTATCTATCACATTTACTGATGATACGAAGCAGTACAAGGCCGCACAAACTGGATCGTACCTGTGTAACTCCGAGTCCAAACTCAACCTGAACAGCACAGTCAAGTTACAGTTGACAGATTTCCAGTATGCTGCAATGCAGTCCAACATAACCAGCTTCAAAGACAGCAGTAAGTATATTGTTGTGCATATAGCAATGGTGCTGTTCATCCGTATGTACGTCTGTATGTTAACTAACCTTGTGTGTTGAACTCCTTGTAAATGTTTGGGTGGACTTTGTTCAAACTTTTACAGACGAACAACCCCAATGTATACATGTAGATGACTGTTAAGGACGGAATTTTCGTTGCATCAATTTTTACCAGAATTATTGCCATTTGTTACTTTTACTATAAACTGCAATAGGGGCACCGATGTCCCAAGGACACATTTCTAGTTTTAAGGTGCAATAATAGTTTATTATTACCCTTGTTAATACTTACTGAAACACTGATATTTCAGAAGACTCTATTCTTTGTAATATAATACTGATATTGTCTGGTTTAGTATGTTGAAAATAAGTAGAAAAAAGTGTCGACTGCTGGAACACTGTTGTGGCAAAGTACTCTATCCTACGTATAATACTGATATTGTCTATGTTGTAGATATATCTGAATGTAGTGCCGATGCCAAGACAAGCAGTATCGTACCTATTGCTGTTGGTGCCGCCCTGGCTGGTCTGGTTGTGATCGTCCTGATTGCCTATCTCATCGGCCGCCGTAGAAACAGGAAAGGTTACGAATCAGTTTAGATCGGAGACGATGTGTGATTTATTGAAGACAGCAATCCAACAACTATACAAGAACACAGACCTCGCCCTCTCTCATAGCGCATGTGTATCATACAAATTGCTGAAGTCTGTGTTAACTGTTATATGAACAAAATTTTATGTGTAAAATTTCTGAATCAAGGTGGCGACGTGGAGAAACATTCAAACATTCGGCTGTTAGCATATTTTTCACATTGTAATTAGTTTATACTCACGTTTGCCCTCCCATCACTACTGCAATATGAACATGTGATTTATTTATAAATATAATCATAGTTACTGAACTTAGAAAATTCTCATTTTGGTCGTCAACGATTGTAATCCAAAATTCTACAAAGAAATTATCTTCAATTTTATTTATAGCTTTGAAGAAATTGTCTTGAATTTTGTTAATGGCTTTTTGAAATCACCTTGAATTTTGTTAATGGCTTATAAAAAGCCTTGAGTTTCATTCATGGTTTTGAAGAAATAGCCTTGAATTTTGTTTACGGCTTTGAAGAAATAGCATTCAAATTTATTTTTAAGGCTTTTGAGTATAAAGGCTATATGTTCATCTTAAATGATTAACTCAATATTGGGCTTGTTATTCTAAACAAATTATACATTGCAAAGCTTAACTAACAGATAAAAACTAGAGGCTTTAAACTGTTTGTAGATTCTTTTTTGCATTCATGTAGTTTATGTATTTTGAACATGTATTTATTTTGCCTCGTCCCTCAAAGAAGTTTGGGTAAATCAATTAACAGAGTATACTGGAGCCTAGGATCCTCAAACATTTTAAGGAGTTAGTGATGACCTGCAGATAATCCCTATTTGTTTGAAGGACAACAGTTCAGTGACCTTGGAATGCGGCTTCTTGGCTACCAGATAGGGGTAGGGCGGCAGGTGGCATACATGTATTTTCTAACACCTTGTTATGTTTCTTTGCCATTCCAAGATTATTTTTGATTTTGTAAACATGTAAATATTTTTACACAGTTGCTTTGTATAGATGCATAATTTTCCGGTAACTAAACCTAAGTGCTTAGTGACTTGACGAATAACCTTAAATAATATTTGCTTGATAGATGTCTCAAATATATCATAATTTATTGTTTCGAATTTATAAACAGATAGAAAATTGTTGGACTAATATTGTATGGATTTTGTGTATTGGAAAACATAAGATTGTCAAAATTTAGAAATTAGAAAAACAAAAGTTTGCCAAAATTTAGAAATTTGAAGTATCATTATACATTGTGTCCATCAGGTTACGATTTAAATAATTGTTTCACCTCATAAATGTAGGTACGTTGCCAATAGAGATTGTTTGAGATAAGCTGTATAAACTTGCTTTTATACTGTATGTAAATGTCTACAATTAAATCCAATTTTCGAAAACCCACATTTTGTATTTTTCAAATGCACTCACTTTAGTTGATTGAATTCTGTGTAATATATGTATAGATTGGCGAATTTGACACAAACCTGACCTTTATGCATGAATATTTTACAAGGTTCTTGCTTTGAATATGTCAATTTCAGCAAGCAATTTCAATTTTGTGTTTGTAATGTTGTAAGACATCTTGAGCGTCTTCATGATACTCCCCGTTTTCATGATTCTCCCCCCACTGTAAAAAACATACAACCAAGGTTATAAATACAGACAAAATATCGACTGTTAAGTTATGCTAATCAAAAGGTCAGGTTCGTGTCAAATTTGCCAACCTATAATAATGTTTTGTTATTATTTTGATTCATTGTGTTATACTATGTGTGGTTATTTAGCATCATACTGAAGGTTGCTTTTGTTAATACTCACGGTATACAATATATGTACAAGTGCACTAACTTATCATTATGTGTATTTTTACCTGAATAAATGGTGGTTCATTTGATATATTAATGAAATTGGCAGACGAATGGTCAGAACTGTTGTTGTGATTAAACATGCTTTGTTTTGTTGTTTATCAATATGTTTTATTATAAAACATGAGTTAACAATGTTATGAAAGTTACTGTGTCACAAATATTGATATGGTGTATACGTATATTGACCAACTTGGGTTGCATACCTTTAAGGATTATACATCAGACCAAAATCAGTACTTCTACAGCTTTATTGTGTCACTGAGGTAGTTGTTGCAATGTAATTGTAAAATAGTGCTTGTCGTTATTTTTGTACTTATATGCCTGCCGAGTCGGTATGTAACTAAACTGTTCAATAATTAAAAAACACTTGGGTGTATGTATCTCCACCATAGCATATCCATTGGCTACTACTCAAAAGATGACACCTATTAACTTTTAGCTTACTGGCTCTCAGAGGTCAAGATTGCAGTGACTTTTAGATTAAAAACAAACTTTTTAATTGATTATTGCCTGGGACTAAATTTTAGTGCTTAATTGACGGGCTGTAATTGATATTATACATTTTAAGTTTAACCCCCTTACATCAGACCATAGGACTTGTGGAGTTCGACTACAAAAAAAGTTCATGACCATAAAATGAAACTTGTTGTATTTTCAATCACTAGGTCAAAGGTCAAGGGTTAGGACAAAAGGTGTATACATGTGTACCGGTATGAGTCATTCTGAAAATGTTTGTTAATACTGTCGTTATACTACATCCCGACTTGGCAGTTAATATTGTTATAGATTGACTAAGATTGTGTACAGTATGTGCTATTTAACTTGTGCACAGATAAATTATTGATGTATAGATTTATATTGTGTCGTGTGAAGAATGCATGATTACTGAACATGTGTGTGTGTGTTAGTGTGTAAATGTGACTCTGTTGACTGATTAAATTAATGAAACAAACAATGTATGCAAACTAAAGAAGTGTAGCATAATACTGGCCTAAACTGGTGTGATAAAAATTACTAAACTTCTAAACCAGACATTTTGTGTTTTCTCTGAAGCTAAAATGTGTGCTTTTAACTGCCAGGTTTCACTTTAGATCACTGATTTGATTTAGCTGATCTTAATTTATTTGTAATTTGGAACTCAAGTAATGTTCCGGTTTAGTGTCATGTGAACTGTTCTCTGGTATGACCCTTAAAATCTAAATAAACAAAATCTTATTGCAAGCGTGTTAGGTAAACCTTAGACTTGGATATTATAGTCACCAGTGTTGAAAAAGGGAGAGTTTAGACATAATAAACATGTATAGCATTGAGTGCTCCATGTGTGCACTGATAAATGTGTTTGTGTTATCACTTGTAATCTAAGATAATAATAACCTAGCCTTTGAATGAAATTTAGTATTGAAAGGTCATCGTCAACTAAGCTATGATAACTATGAAAATTTGACTCATTGAATCCAGTACACTTAGAAAAGAACATCACATGTAATGATTTCTCAAAACTGTGTGGCTGTCTAGCTGTTAACTTGTGACCACATGGTTAAGCATGCTTTAAGTAAGAACATCACATGTTATGATTTCTCAAAACTGGGTGGCTGTTAAAAGGGGTACACTTGTTACCACATGGTTAAGTTTGTTTGCTTTTAGTAAAAGGTTGTACTATTATAGTCTGTCTGTAGGGAAGGGGCTGATACTAGATAGGGATAGCCCCCCCCCCCCCCCAGCTGCTTGTATGAATGACTTAACATTCCATCTGACCTTTACTTTGAGAATACCATATCAGTGTGTTTGCTTTATACAGTTTGAGGAATAGTGATAATAAGTTCAAACTATTTTAGTGGTGAAAAAGTTGAGTAATTGTAGAAGAATTTAAATTTCAAGATTTCATGTGTCTGAGGAAAAGAAAATATTTGCACACTTCACATGTGTGATTCTTATACATAAAAATTAGAAAAAAATGACATTATGCAAATTGGCTGTCAATTACCTTCATTGTACAGTAATCTTTATAATAACATGGTCCAATGGATTAACATTGCCAAATAATATAAAACGGAACGATATTTGGTTTGGAGTAATGTCAATAAATTATATGTATGAATGATTATATGTATGAATGTTCGTAAACATGTAGTTTTTGTGTGATTGATTCTTACTAATTATAATTGTATTATATTGCACAGATACACTTCACATACGTCTAGTATAGTTCTCTGAATAAATGCTTATTTTTTGTAAAACTTGTTCTTGTTGTTCATTTATTGCTGCAGATATGTTTGACATCATTAAGCGCGCCCAGTTGGCAAAGTTTGGTAAACTTTATAGTGCCAGCTTGTCTCCTGAGTACAAAGTTTTTACAGAAATCTAATAGTTGCCATCAAATTTAAATAGACTATTGTTTGAGCGTTCGCTTCAAGTGTGGGATGTCCTTGTTTGAGCGTTCGCTTCAAGTGTGGGATGTCCTCGGCTTGATCCCAGGCCACGTCATACAAAAGACGAAATTCCCTTGCTAGACACTCAGCATAATCAGCATATAAGGGAAACTAGCTTCTCTCCTCTTATACCCTCATGGTGATGGATAACATCAGGAATGAGGTGTCAAGAGTGATAAATATAAGTTAATGAAAATTGTTTGGCAATCAATTATTTATGGTCCATCAACAAGATCACTGCTGAATACATGGAAGGACTGTATAGAACATGCACACAAACACTTGAATTATGCGAAGACTTGGAATGTCTTTGGAATATGGCAATTATAAAATATAACTGCACACTGCTACCACAGGTCGGAGTCTTAGAATACCCTAGCATTTTTGCAGTACATGTGCAAGCGCTGTACTTTGCACATACTGCTAAAGTTTTAGTTTCAAGTATCTTGAGCTCATTTCAATGTTATAAGTAGCCAAGAATCTTACATCATGTAATCTAAGTCCATAAAGTAGTCAGATGCTGCAGGAACTGTTCTATATTTGTATGATAAAATGCCTGAATGTTGTAGGTGGATATGAAGTCTGACTCATCTGACAGCATATTTTCATTCTTCTATTTAATTTGCAGGGCCCACTCTGGGGCATTATCGCAAATATTAGAGACAGAGGTGAGATACAAGGAATCTGGGTGCGATACCCTAGCTCGTTTCAAATAGATTCCTTGGTTCTTGAACATGCCCGGTGTAAAGCACCGATACACGCGAGACTACCCTGGGTTGCCAACCAGTTCATCTCTAGGTGGGTGGGAAACACCTAAAAAGCGTTTCTGAAATGACCAGGAGTCAATTGTGTTACCACTCGACCACCGTGCCACCCTTATTATTTACAGTCTAGTATAGTGGGGTCATGTGTTCTAGTCTCATGTCAGGTGTTTGGTTGCCATAACCAGTAGCTCTTCAATAAATATATTTATAGAGAAGGTCCTGTCATAACTACATACTCGAGTACCAGCATGGGTACAAATTTTCCTCATTAATAACTTCATAACGATTTGAAGAAAATTTCGTACTATTTTGGTTCAATACATACACAAGATAGTGTGTACAGTACTTATAAAGCAACCCATTGTTTCGAATGCACATTTTATCTTCACTGAGTGGATGGATGGTTTATCCGACATGAAGTTTTCCGTTACTGTTACCTTTATTCGTCAGGGGATTAGCCGAACTCCAGCCTCGGTTCGGATTTGTTTTGACAGGAATCGAAAGAAATCGGAAATAAAGTGATCGGAGCACATTTATGCAAATATTGTGCCAGTATGTTTGTATTTTTTATTGCATTTATCTTTATATATTGTAACAATTCACTAACGATGAGAAAAAACTGTCTCAAATACGATATTATTATGAATTATCGATTGTGTCATATGTTTTCGCGACGTTGACAGTTTATGCGGTTCTTAGTTTAGCTACAATTTATGTTAATTAGCTTTATTTTTACCGTAATTTTCATCTACTACGTAAAAAATATCTTTATATGAGTTAATAGTGGGAAAATCAATGAAAAATATGTTCCTTTCGACAAGATTCAAGACCAGTTAATTCGTCAAAGTTCTGAATTGTAATTAAACCGTCGTATGCCGTTGTACAAGTAAATAGGTAAAAATTTTTGGTTGATATTGATTTCGTTTGTGTTCCGACAGACCATAGGCATCATAAATATGCGCGCTTGATGCGAACATGCCCGCTACAGCCGTACACGTGTGACTGTTATTGTTTTCTTTCTAGCCACGATCGATCCGTACCTGAACCAAAACCAACTTTTTACAGGGTTTCGAGCATTGTATCTCTTGAAATACTCGACCGATGGTGGAAAGTGTACACTCGTTGGATATATAAATGCATAGGCTATAAGATGCACATATTTTAATAATCACCAATTTCACGGAGCGTACATTTTGACAGACTTTTAATTCTCGTCAGTCGTAACATAACTTGGATATCAACAATGCACGTGAGCATATTAAATAGTTTATGATATTAAAATTTTGATTAGGCAATCATCATCGGCAGTTTTATTTTAAATTGGAATAATCTTGCGAAAAACATTTATTTGTTAATTGCCGACGCTCCCCAACTGATTGAAAAAATAGCAACTGGTTCGTGTTTTATGCCTGTGAAAAGTCAATTGCCGACTGGTTCATGCTTTTTAGCTCACCTGTCACATAGTGACAAGGTGAGCTTTTGTGATCACTCTTCGTCCATCCGTCTGTCCGTCGTCGTCCGTCAAACAATTGGCTTGTGTACACTCTTGTTGTCACCAATTTGTTCCAATCTTCATGAAACTTGATCAGAATGTTCTTCTCCATGAAATCTAGGCCTAGTTCGAAACTGGGTCATGCCGGGTCAAAAACTAGGTCACTAGGTCAAATCTTAGAAAAACCTTGTGTTCACTCCAGAGTGCACCGTTTTGATCCAATCATCATGACACTTGATCAGAATGTTGTTCTCTTTGAAATCTAGGCCAAGTTTGAAACTGGGTCATGTGGGGTCAAAAACTAGGTCACTAGGTCAAATCTTATAAAAACCTTGGGGACACCCTAGAGGTCACCTATTTGATTCAATCTTCATGAAACATGGTCAGAATGTTGTTCTCTATGGCATCTAGGCCAAGTTCAAAACTGGGTCATGTGAGGTCAAAAACTAGGTCACTAGGTCAAATCTTAAAAAAACTGAGTGTTCACACCAGAGGTGACAATTTTGATCGTATCTTCATGGACCTTGGTCAGAATGTTGTTCTCTATGGAATCTAGACCAAGATTGAAACTGGGTCATGTGGGGTCAAAAACTAGGTCACTAGATCAAATCTTAGAAAAACCTTGTGTTCACTCCAGAGGTCGTGGTTTTGACCAAATCACCATGAAACTTTGTCAGAATGTTGTTCTTAATGAAATCTAGGCCATGTTTGAAACTGGGTCATGTGGGGTAAAAAACTAGGTCACTAGGTGAAATCTTAGAACAATATTGTGTTCACTATAGGGGTCACCATTTTGATCCAATCTTCATGAAATTTATATGGTCAGAATGTAGGTTGTACTGATACCTTGACCAATGTGCAACAGGTGAGCGACCTAGGGCCTTTCAGGCCCTCTTGCTTATGCAAAATCATGATGCAACCAGTCCACTGGAAATTTCTTCCTTCTGTAAAAACATTGACTGGTTCACACGTTTTTTCAAGATAAAGAAGCAACCAGTCACATGATTTTTTCACTTGACTGCCGAGACCCCCCGTTGTGTAATATACACGTTGACACATCGTATCCTAGGTGACAAGTCATGATACGACAGGATGTAGGAAAGTCTACATCCGCTGTACTGATATAATTGAGAGGGAACAATAAACAATTAGCAGCTGACAAAAGGGCACTTGGCGCAAAAGGCCTCTGATAAGGGCAGCATGGCGCATCGTTAGTTCGGGAGAAAAGGGCATGGCGCATGCGCCATGCTGAAAGGGCCTGGAAAAAACACTACACGGGAATCTCAGTTCATAAAAAAATTCATGACAAAACTCAGGTGTGGTGTGAACGAGTACAAGCTTTTCTTATATCCCTTCTCCTATATTATAGTATATATGAACATATTTTCGACTCAATGAGCGTAATCCCTGTGGTACGGGTCCCTCTTTTGACAGTCTCAGATTTCAATTTCATGTGCAAGTAATACTGTATAATGCTGATTTCTTGATGACAGTACTTGGCACGCCATCTCTTACCATGTGTATGCCGTCTTAAAAGGGAAATTGACAATATTTGCTTTTTTGTTGATTTAAGTAGGAAAAAATCGATCTGACAGATTTCCTTTTGGTATGACAGTTTCTCCAAGTCCATCAGACCGCCGGTCCGACAGATTGTCAACGACTATTGGGAAGTCTGGTGTTCTATTTCAATAATTAAAGACACATTGACTTGTACATGTATGAATGTAACAAAAGATCTAGGTATTCGATGTAACCAACTTTCTGTCATTTATACCAATTTAAACAAGTTGCAATTTGACATCCATATAATCCATTTAACATCCATATCTTGTATGTTGCACATCAAATACCATGGTCCTTCAGATTACTCTCGACAACCAAACTTGAAAGCCTATTTAAAGTTACTACTACTTTTACAATTGAACAGTTGTCTATTAATATTATGGCATTGGAACATTTATTCCATTCCCGGATGAATTCCTCTAAAATAAAACATAATTCAAGTTGAAATTGTACATAAGTATAAGTTTCAACTTTGCTTTATCCATGTCATTCAAATGCATTAGAAACATCTGAAAACCTTACAAATTTAATACTAGTTATGAATATTACTGTATTAGTAGTAAACTGATGATAATAAAAACAAAACAGTTTTTTCTATAGATTAGATATATACTATACTATAGTCTATAGTAAGGTAATATAGCATGTCAGTTAAATTAAGTTAACCGTGAATGTTATGTATAAGTCCTTGATGATAATTATGTTTTCATTTCTGCAGGTAGAGCTAGTATGGATATATCTGATTGTCTGACACAGAACATCACTTGTTGAACACATTGGGAACCACACTCCTCACAGCGCTAATTTCCATTCCGTACAAACCTATGGGAATAGGTGGCGCCGTCTGCAGGGAGTTTGATTGGGAACTTCTAAAACATGCAAACATCTACCGTGTGTGGAGGTGAACCTGTATCCAGATGAATGGCTTCATAGAAGATGATGTCCCATCTTCACCTACCCAGGCTGGCAGTTTTATTATAGCATATTCTGAGGAGGAGGCGCTTATCAAGAATATTCAAACTGACAGTTTTCTGAAGTTCTTGAATACAGAAAGTGTTCAGACCAGCATTATAAGTGGAACTGATCGTTCATTCTTTCCTCGAGCTTTTACTGATTTAAATTCTTTAGGAAGTGAAGAGTCAGAAGTCGTAAAAATGGCAGGAAGGAACAGTGGTGGATTTGGAGGTGACAGTTTTCAGCCAGATGTTATCATGTCTAACTCACATCAACGTTCTGGTCCCGATGGTAGCCCTGCTTTAGTAACGTCAATGTCTCAGAGATTTGCAGTTCCTCCTAATTTGAGCGAATCTGGAGAATTATTTGCTCCTGTGAGGACCTTAACATTTTCTGACATTGATCAAAGTTCACATGTTGAGGATAGTTTCTTTGATTGTAGTCGACTTGTATCTACTCCCAATAAAACAGACAATGTGAAGTTTGGGAATGATCGCTATGGTTACAGTGGCTTACCTGAGAATAGGTTTCAAACTATAGAAAATAACGAAAATGTCGGTGGAGACAGTGATTCAAGTGAATCGGATAATCTTATCAATGGAATGAGAGAAAGTGTGACCCCTGAATTCCGACAACTAGAAGGTGAAGTCGACAATGAGTTATCTAACACTGGACCATTTCATCCCTCCTCACATGGTTTAAGTAAAGAATTCATGGATAATTTTGTCGGGAAAACCGGGAACCAGGAAGCCATGTGTGATAATAGTGACATTTTCTCTCCCTTAGGTTCGAATTACCGCTTGTCTGAAAGAAAAATACAAAGCAAAACACCTCCATTGCATTCACCTGGACTTAATAGCCCATACTCAAAAAGCTACACCTCACCTAGAAGTCAAAAGTCTCCAAGATTTGAACAGTCACCGAGAGGACGACCTTCACCTAAAGGTCAGGTCCAGTACAAAGAAGATACAGAAGAAATTCAGTTTGTCATGTCTCCATCTAAAGACCTTACTCAGGCTCCACCTTTTAATCGAGAAGTTTTAGGTAAAGGAAACTCTGACGAAAAATTCTACTATGGGAGCGCTGTAAACAACAATTCATTTATGCCTGTTGAAAAACCAGCTCATGCTTTTAATCCAGCTACCATTCCAAAAAATCTGAATGAATACTTTGAGCAAGTGACGAGTGATCAATTTATTGCGAAAAGATTTGTTCCAACCAATACAACAGATTACCATGGTGACAGTGATGGAATGTCTGGTCGTCAAGGTGATGGTTCTGATAATGATTTGGATGAGAGGCCACAGAAGTTATTACCACCTCCTGACTCAGAATCACAGAGTTCAGAAATGTCATCATTACCGATGAAGTATCTACAGAAGACTCATGTGTCAGTGAAGCTTCCTCAAGCTACGTATGATACAATATCGGCCAATTCATCGCATGATGAGAGATTTGTAGCTGGTGAACATTATCTAGACCACCCGCCACCGAGTCGTCCGGATATTGCTGGCGAGCACCAGCCACCCAGTTTTTCAAATATTGCTGGTGAGCCTCAGCCACCGAGTCGTCCAGATGTTGCTGGATCTGGCACAGATGCTGTACATGTAGATAGAAGTGACAACACTTTACAGGCTGCAGGAGGAAAAGTCATGGATCTTCTACAGAACCAGACCAGTCAGTCAGGTCCCGATACATCTAAACCAGATCACGAGGACTTAACTGACAAAACTAACTTTGATAAGAATTTATCTGCAGAATATGGTTTCCATACGAAACACAAGAAGTCTGAGAGCGATGCTGTGAAAAATAATTTCAGTGAAAACAGTCAGGCTAGTAAAATTCCAGAGTCCATGCAAAAACATGTTAAACATACTGATTCTCAGCTCAACTCTGATACAAAGGATCCCCATATGAAATCCATTGAAGCTATCCAAACTCAAGACAATCATGTTAATCCAGGTTCCAATATGAATCTGGGTCAATCTCATACTATGGACAAAACCGCTGACTCAAATAGTTCCGTACAGAATCCAGGAAGCAGCCAATCACAGGCACAGGTATCTTCTAGACTGTTCCAGGAGACGGTGTCACAAAGAAATAAGACAACACAAAAGTTTGTTTCCAGTGCTCCTGTGTCATCTAAGTCATACACAGCCAGTCAGGCAAAAGAGTTCAAGAAACCCTTTGATCCAGTCCCTAAAAACCAACCTGTAGTAAGTTCCGGATCTAGAAAACTAAGTAATGATGGTGGAATAAAGAAACCAGCAACTTATGAACCATGCCCTAAGTTCAAGGCATCAGACAGGACAAAACCTAAGTCAGTTTCAAATGACTCATTGAATCAAAGACAAAAATTCAATGTAAACCAACCCAGGAATATGTTAAACAATGGCGATAACACAACACAATCTAGATCTTATAATCCGAATGTTAACACATCAGCATTCAATCAAGGTCATGGTCAAGGTCACAGTCAGTATGGTCGAGGTCAGAGTATGAACAGAGGTCAAGGTCGAAATGTTTCTAATGGTGAAGGTCACAATGGTAGCATGCACAGTGATGATGAAAGTCAAGGTCACAGTCAAGGACGAATCGTTACCCAGGTAGAAAACACAAGTCCTGTGCCAGTAGAGCAGCCAAGTCATAGTAAAGCTGTTAGACAGGTAGATTGCTAGCTTTTGATTTTTCTTCTGTTTTTGTAGTCAAATAATTAAATTTTGTTAGCTGAAGGATGTAATTAAATTCTGCAAAAATTGCCAAATAGCAGTTTTGTCAATTGTGGGATGTAAATTCATGGGTTTCAATGTGAAATCTCTAATTTCTATTTCTCTGATACATTGTAAAATTCTTTGCATATTTTATGTATTATTTACAAGAAATTTTATTTCATGCCAATGCTTAGGACTAAACTTCATCTTAACACTCGAGGGCAAATTGTAATTATTTTACAGAATAGCTCTGCTAAGTTCTCATATAATCAATTAACAGTTTAACTTCTAAATCTTATAATTGTATTTAGATATTGTATCAGTCCCTGCATTTAAGAGTCCTTGGTGAATTAAGCAGTATTGTGGTAATTGTGTTGGCCTTTGAAAATGTTGCTAGTACTGTTAAGGAATGGCATATTAGGTTATTGATGCTAAATAAGGCATGACAGATATTCAAGGCTCGTAGATATTGCTTTCATAATTTTGGATCATGTTGTGTGCTGTATGATGTGTGTGCTGCTTGCTCGTTTCATAATCACATACCAGTAGGCATTTTGGATAGTATTTTGATGGTTAAGTGCAAAGCTATGGTTTGTGCTTATATAAATTGAGGTAATTACCATAGTAAATTAGCAATGAGTCGTCAATGTGTTTGATATTATGATCTAAGATAAAAGTCCATTTTTTACATTGTATAACATTCCATTTTGATGTACCATGTTTCGTTTTCCTGGATAAGGTTACAATTTTTAAGAATCATGAAAATATCAAGAAAATTTGTGTACTATTATAAGTATATAGTAAATTTGACTCTTTAGCTTAAACTTAAGAGTCAATTCAAATGCAGTTTCAAGTGCCAAATGAAAGCCCTGACTTAAATGTTTATTATACGGTATGGTATAATTTGCCAGGTACCTCACGCGGGTGATACAAGTCTAGACATTAAGGGTATGGAAGAAGTCAGACATCAACTGCAGAGTATGATGAAAATGTCGTACGATCAAATGAATCCACAAGGTACTAGTTACTACTACAGTTACTGTAAAATCATTAATTTTCATGGAGGATTAAATTTCGTGGATTTCATGGTTCACCTTCAACCACGAAAAATCAAGTCCCATCAAACAAAAATTTTAACCCTATATTTATTACCTGATTGGCTGATATGCAAAATCCACAAATTAACGTCCCATCGAAATGGTATAGTTTACCAAAACGAGATTTCATCCCATCGAAATTAAATGATTTTACAGTATTAAAACTTTATTATTATTGAAGTCCATCAAGGCATTGCTTCTATACTTGGAATACTTGTTTAACGACATAAACACATTACATTGTCAAAGCCGTGTAACACTATCCAACATTTTTAGCTCACCTGAGCACGAAGTGCTCAAGGTGAGCTATTGTGATCGCCCAATGTCCGTTGTACGTCGTACGTCGTCAACATTTTGACTTGTAAGCACTGTAGAGGTCACAGTTTTCATTAAATCTTAATGAAACTTGATCACAGTGTTTGTCTCTATAAAATCTAGGCCAAGTTCGAAACTGGGTCATGTGGGGTCAAAAACTAGGTCACTAGGTCAAATCTTAGAAAAATCTTGTGTACACTCCAGATGTCACAAATTTGTTCCAATCTTCATGAAACTAGATCAGAATGTTGTTCTCTATAAAATCTAAGCCAAGTTCGAAACTGGGTCATATGGGATCAAAAACTAGGTCACTAGGTCAAATCTTAGAAAAATCTTGTGTACACTCCAGATGTCACCAATTTGTTCCAATCTTCATGAAACTTGGTCAGAATGTTGTTCTCTATGAAATCTAGGCCAAGTTCGAAACTGGGTCATGAGGGGTCAAAAACTAGGTCACTAGGTCAAATCTTATGAAAACCTTGTATACACCCTAGAGGTCACTGTTTTGATCCACTCTTCCTGAAACTTGGTCAGAGTGTTGTTCTTCATGAAATCTAGACCAAGTTTGAAACTGGGTCATGTGGGGTCAAAAACTAGGTCACTAGGTCAAATCTTAGAAAAACCTTATGTACACTCTAGATGTCATCAATTTTATCAAATCTTCATGAAACTTGGTCAGAATGTTGTTCTCCATGAAATTTAGGCCAAGTTTGAAACTGGGTCATGTGGGGTCAAAAACAAGGTCACTAGGTCAAATCTTAGAAAAACATTGTGTACACTCTAGATGTCATCAATTTGATCCAATCTTCATGAAACTTGGTCAGAATGTTGTTCATTGTGAAATCTAGGCCAAGTAAAAAACTGGGTTATGTGGGGTCAAAAACTAGCTCACTAGGTCAAATCTTAGAAAAACCTTGTGTATACACTCTAGATGTCATCAATTTGTTCCAATCTTCATGAAACTTGGTCAGAATGTTGTTCATTGTGAAATCTAGGCCAAGTTTGAAACTGGGTCATACGGGGTCAAAAACTAGGCCACTAGGTCAAATCTTAGAAAAACCTTGTGTTCACTCCAGAGGTCGTGGTTTTGATCCAATCATCATGAAACTGGATCTGAATGTTGTTCTCTATGAAATCTCTAGGCCAAGTTTGAAACTGTGTCATGTGGGGTCAAAAACTAGGTCATTAGGTCAAATCTTAGAAAATTATTGTGTTCACTCCAGGGGTCACCGTTTTGATCCAATCTTCATGAAATATATATGGTCAGAATGTAGGTTGTACTGATACCTAGACCAATGTGCAACAGGTGAGCGCCCTAGGGCCTTTCAGGCCCTCTTGTAATAGAATTATGGCTCATGATTAACTTAGGTAGTTTTTATGGACAATGCTTCGACTAGGGCACAGGCGTTTATTGAATGCAGTCTTGATTATAAGTAGCAACCCCATTTCAACCTAGTATCTGAAGATTTATTTAACCTATTTTGTTTCATTACACATTTTCCTGAAATTTAGATACCCTTATAAATGACTAGAAATTTCATGTGAAACATTGGTTGTTACATTGTTTTATCCTATATATACATCAGTAAATTTGTAATAAAATGATCAAAATAGTTAATCTGATGATCTTGACGTGCAAAATCTGCCCCTAGCTATCGTCTGTTTATCATGTCTTGGTCAAGATGGATGGTTTATAACTGTGTTTGGATGCAGGTAAAAATGGGAGAAAATTAACTTTATTAAAAAGAATAACAAAAATTGTGGAAATATAAAATAAAGAATATGGCCATTTCTCATAATCCCCACTGTGAAAGTTAGAAAATGTCTAAAGCTGTGTAAAAGATGCATCCAATTTTGGTTAGGATTCTTGGCTGACCTGTTGATCAAAGAGTGGGCAATACTTTGAAGAATACAGTTACTGTATTAATATTTCAAGTCCTCCTCACTAGACCTTATCATTCATGATCTGCCAGAAACTATGGACAATGAAAATAAGAGCTGACATTTTATTACATACTGTAAAATCATTGATTTTCGTGGGGATTAAATTTTGTGGATTTCATGGTTCACCTCAACCACAAACTTTAATCCCAACAAACTAATTTTGACCCATGTTTTATAACCTGTAATGCAAAATCCACGAATTCAAGTCCCAACAAAATTGTCTTTTTTACCTAAACCACAAAATTTTGTCCCAACGATATTACAGTATTCCAAGATGAGCTACATCCCACTTTTTGGTTTGAAATTATTTGCGAATTGATGTAACAGTATGTTAATTTTAGAATCTCTTGTAAACTATTCAGTTTGTACTTCCTATTCAGATCGGAGTCAATATGAACATTCGGACATTATTGCTGGATTTGGAGTTGATGGTGGTGATCAACACAGACCTATGGAGAAGTCATGGAATCTCTTAAGGTAATGCTTGTATTCAACCTGTCTTTCTTTTGTTCTCACTTACACTGAATGTATACTTAATGCTAAATGACATCATTTTATGGATTCTTGCAAAGAAAGCTGTTATAGATAGTCATAAATGTACTTGCAAGTTGGGTGATACCATTTTCTTCAACTTAATTGGTTAAAAAAAAGGTAAAATACTTTGTCTGCCAGGAACTTCAATTCCTATATATTGCTGGCTTAGAGTGAAAAGGTCATAAGTACATACAGTCGATATTTTGAGAAAACAAGAAAAAAACTGTCTGAAAATTACTCTTTACTTGCGGAAAAACAAGCTTTTGTAACTTCAGTTTGGTCAACCTGACTAGTTCTTATTTTCATGTCTTGATGCAGATTTCAAATATATATCAGTCTTAAAAGGTCGTAAGTAGTACTTACAATCTTCTAATTCCAAGCCAGCGATTTGATACAGGAGCCAGTTCTGCTCCAGAAACAATGAGGCTTTTGTAACTGATATTCACTATTATTAATTTATGGCATATATCGTCGGTACCGAAATACTTGATGAAAATGGAAGCTTACTTGTTTATTATGGTATCAATTTGTATAGTTTTATCAGAATAATATTTATTACTAATCCACTCTATATAGAATATTATATTTTTACATTGGTTATTTAGGAACCCTGGTGAAGATGATATGATGGATGCATTCCCTAGTTTTTCCTCCCAGTATTTCACAGATAGTGGTAATGTTTCACGTTCTGATCCCTCAGTACACGCAGAGAACCAACGATTGAGGGACATGTTAGAGAAAGAACGATACAGGAGAAAGGTAAACATTACAGTTGGAAATGTAAACCAGTTGTGTTGATCGAACGACACAGTTTGTTCAAAAGCAAAATTTCCATCTTTATTTTGGCATGACCAAAGAACCTGCTTGAAAAGTTAGGAGTGTTTATGCTTATAAATGGTAATTGCCAATTGATGCCATTATGCCAATAACAGATTTGTTTCCAAGTTTTTATATTTTGATATGAATATTCTGGTGTGAAAAGTGATAAAAGCAGAATTTAACTCCTCCTATGCCAGTAGATCTTGACATGTAAAGTAGATTGTATTTCTCACATTGTTTCTTCTTCCTTTCAGCATTGTGAGCAGTATATACAACAGCTAAATGTCAAGGTAATACTTTCTCTACAACTAACATAACATTTGAGTGTATAAACTTGTGTGGCTTGTTGAAACCTTGAATTTACCTTGGCCACTTATGTCTATAACTCCAATTGACATTATGCCAGAGCAGAGATCACTCCATCTGATTGTTTATCGAAGATTGCTTGGCCAAGTTAATCCATTTGACCATGTAATTATAATTTACTGTTGGAATTGATTTAAAGGGTATTGATTGACAACTGGTGTAATGTTAATTTATAATAATTATTCTGTAGTTTGCTAAGTGGAAATATTGGCACATTTACACAAATTTGCTTACATCTCATCTAGTGTAATTTTGGCCTTCAAAGAAAGAAATAAGATCACTAATAAATGTGTGAATTTAATAATTTGCTAACTTTTCATCACATGAAATATCCACTTATTTACGGAAATTTTTCTTGTTTAGAAATTAAGTGATAAGCTTTATTTCTCGTAAGGAATTTGCATACTGTCTGCTTATATTTCGGTTAATCTTTATACTTGAAGGTGAATTAATCATTTGATAGCTTAACCTGTGTGATTTATTGTACACTACAATGTTAGTTATGATTGTATTACAGTTATTGGAGACACAACAACAAGTGGCAGTTGCTGTGTCAACAGACAAACGGAAAGATTTAATGATAGAACAGTTAGATAAGGTAAGTCTTGTACATAGTATATAGTAAATTCCTTAGCCACTTGTGTTCTAGATTTGTTACCCAGAATCTTTGTTGGATTCCTAGTTGCTGGAGGTTATACCTTTTAACATCAACTTTGATTTCCACCACATTTAAAAAAAGTCCAGGAAAGCTGGTTAGGTGATCAGCTGTCATTATAGGAGTAAACTAACATTAGCTGATGTTCACTGATGTGTTAATACCAAATCTGAAGAACATATTGAATCACCCGAAGGTTTCCACTTCAGAAAAGAACAAAAGTGTAAACGTAATAATCGGAGCTTTACTGGGAGTGTAAACGTCATGTCTCAGCCAATCAGAATGCAGGGATTTGCCAACTTGGAAATTCTATTCCGACTTAGATAAAACATTCTGAGAAATGACATTAAACTCAAAAAAGTAAACAGTACAATGTGATGATATACCGGTATTTCAGCAACTTGCACGAGTTATGAATAGAGAACAGTGCAGGAAAACTGGTCTAGGTGCATCAACCTCTGTATACACCTTTAGAATTGTTCAGAAGCGGTGGTTAACTCAAATAAATGAATAATTAAACAAACAGTTCAATGTGTTGATAAACTGTTTCAGCAACTTGCCCGTGTTATGGAAGGATGGAAGAAACGCGACCAGGAGAAAGATGACATGATGGCTGATATAGAGAAGGAGAAAGATGAAATAGAGAATAACATGAAACAACAACAACAGGTACTCATATATGTCAGGCTTGGGCACCAACCATCCCTCGGGACTCGGCATTTATTTTAACATATAGCAGCATGCATTACAACCTTATACCAGAGGTTCAATAATAAGTTACATATCTGTCAGGCTAGGGCGCCAACCATCCCTCGGGAGTCCGCATTTATTTTAACATAAAACAGCATGCATTACAAGCTTATACCAGGGATTCAATAATAAGTTATGTCGAGGGCTCGGCGCAAAACTATTGTATCTACATTTTCCGAAAATATTCAGGAGAGTCAAAAAACTGCGCTTTTTTCTTGAAACATGTTTTATTCAACTTTTCTTTTGTATGTTGACATTCTATCACATATGAAGTACATATTAAATGCTTTGGTTGCAATGAAATAGCATATTATGCTTTTATTGGCATTTTTGGACTTACAATAGTTTTGCACTGAAAACATGCAGTTTTACATTTAATTAATATTGCAAAACTATTGTAAGTGGACTTACAATAGTTTTGCAATATATAATTTCAAAACTGTGATTATTTTGTATTGCAAAACTATTGTAACTACAGTAAACAAATATTTCCATTCATGTTAAATTCTTTAAAAACCTTGTAAACTATCTAACTAACCATGATTTCTCAAGTAAATCACTTTTTGTAATGTTATATTAAATTATCATATTAAAAGATGGTATTTTGAAGAGATTTTAAAATTTTCCACAATGCATATCCAGAAACTTAGATGTTATAGAAATATGTAAGTTTATGATACATACATTGATTTTTTTTTAAACAATTACAGTCAACAGCAAGTATTTGAATTTCATTATACCAATATTATAAAAAGGCAGGGTTTCCCACAAATATTCTGAGACAATAATCTTTGACCACAAATAAGTTTTCCCTTACTTCTAAAAGCATTCAGGCAGTATCATAGTCTAGTTTATGTTAGAGTAAAACATGGCAATGCCCCTGCCAAATGTTAAGGCATTCTTCACGAATCATTCATGGAAGAAGACTGCATGACAAACATGTGAACAGCAAATGAGACTTATTCATGCAATGTTTATGAAATCAAGCACTTGATGAAATGTGCATATTTTATGTCTCATTTGCTGTTCTCTGGTATTTTCTTCACACACAATTGAATGAGTATTATTATTCTTGATAACTTCATGAACAACACATGAAATACACTAATTGTATTACAAAATGTTATATTCTTGAAGAAAGATGATCAGTTCATAAGAAAGAGTTAAACCTTGATATTCATCTTGAATTTTATTCTTCAAACTCATTGTGTCCATGCTCGCAAAGGTTGCAAATTTTGCCTAAAAATCTGTTTGTCACCAAAATGTCTGCAGAAAGTCATCTTTCTTCAATACTAGATTTAAGTTTTTTTTATGAAGTAAATTAATGAATAGTTTAGGCATGGTTAAAAAGATTTTATTCATGATATATTCCTGACTTATTCTTAACTTAAGTCATTTTATGAACAGTTTCGGGATGGTTCAAGAATATTGGATTCATAAATAATTGCTGAGTTACTCTTTAATAATTTTATGAATAATACACTAATTTTGTGAATACATGTACTTGATGTATTCTTGACAATTTCATGAATTAGGACACACAGCAGTTCATTAAGTTTCCTTAAGAAATAGATAGATGTATCTGTCAGATTTGGGCACCAACCATCCCTCGGGAATCTGAATTTTTTTTAACAGGAAAAGCATATTGAGGGCATAGTGTAAAACTGTGGTACCGGTATGTGCCTATATAAATTGAGATACCGGTAGTTACCATCGTTTTGCACTGAGCCCTCGATATTTTGTTAACCTTACATTAATAACTGTCATATTTATAGTACTGTATCATTATATGATTTTTTTTATTTACTTAAATTTGAGCTTGATTTTGCAATTTTCAGGAACATGCTTACTTTGTGCATTCAGAAATTTGCAGCTTCTCTTTTATAAAATAAGTCCTTAATGAAGAGGAATTAATACATGAAGAAATGTTTCAGACAAGAATCCAACAATGAGACCTATAGATTCATAGTCAAGGGGGTTAACTATAACCCACAAATTTCGCAGATAATTTTTTATGCCCTGGCATCTACTAATGCGGAGGCATATAGTGATTTTCTGTTCGTTCATCTGTCTGTCTGTTCACTACAAACTGTTTAACAAAACTTTCAAATTGAAAATTTGCTAAGCTAGTTATTATGGATCAGGCTACTACCGGAGCATAGGCGTTGAGTAAACACAGTCTTGTTTCTTCTATTCCCGACCCTCTATGTCAGATTTATGATATTTCAGATGATCAGTAATTTTGAACATGATATGTCAGAGGCTGTTGATGCTTTAAGACAAGAGAAAGAAAGAGCAGCACAAGATATAGATCAACTCAAAGATAAGGTAGGTTAATTCAAACACATAGAATTTCAGGAAAAACTCTTTTTGAGATAGTTCACGTTTCTCAAACCATGTAATAGATTTGAATGCATGTTATAAAGATGTAAAAATGTGTACCTCAGAGGGTTATAAATCAATTTTAGATTTGAATGCATGTTATAAAGATGTAAAAATGTGTACCTCAATGGGTTATAAATCAATTTTTGTGGCTGCTGTCAGCTGAGTGTAACAACCGACTTGCATCTCAATGATCCATCTGAGGTATAGTAATACTGTCTGAAAGTAAGCTTTAACTTGGTACTTCACTGAATTTCCATGTTTATGGCCCCATCTTGGATGTTGGTCGGTCGATCTGTAGACCAAATGGTTTCCATTCAAAACTGAAGAACTGAGGTCAGTTGGTCCAGGGGCCTTATTCACCAACGTTGGAAGTCTAAAACATAGACTTAGACTTAACCTTTAAAATGTTCTATTCGCTTTCATGTTGTTATAAATGTACCGATCTTGATATAAATTGGCATACTTGTGCAGTGGGTGACAAAAAATATTCATATTAAATTTCAGATTGTTAAATCTAATTTCAAAGAAATGACAGTGATTATGAATAATGACAAGTTTAAGTCTTAGTCTGAGTTTTAGACTTACAACATTGGTGAATGAGGCCCCCAGGTCTTTGTATCCTTTACCATTTCTGACTATTGGGCTGCCATGGAGCACTCATGTTTTGCTAACATCTCTTGCCTTCGTTTAGTATTGGTGAACTGAATCAAACCAATATACTTATAATTTGTTTAAAGCTTCAGAGCAGTGATCATGCTAAGCACCACGCTGAAGAATTGTTGGAAGGCGAGAAAGAGAAGAGTGATTTATTACAACAAGAATGTGAAAACCTTCGTGAAGGTCGAGAAACATTGGATAAAAAACTTGATCAGATGCAGAAACGATTACATAGAGTTAGTATTTGTATGTGTTTCTCTATGTTTACCCCTCACCCACCAAACCAAAAAAAAACAAATTTAAAAATGGCTTTGATTAGATTTTTCTTTGCCATTTTATCCTGCAAGCCAACCTAAGATTTTTGAACAGGGGTTTGATGCTTGAATCTTAGACATTGACATCCCAAATTTTGTTGAAATTGTACTTTACGGATTTTTAGCCGCCATACTTGTCAGTGGATGTTTGATTGGTCTAGTTACTTTGTCAGGTTTTCGTCCATTAAGATTTTATAAATCACATTTGTTGTTCGTGAAGTTTAATCAGACACTAAGCCACCAGGGTACTGTTTTATCAAAGTACTATAGTCATACACATAATTTATAACTTCCTGTCATAAAGGGAACTCTTGTTGTCTCATTATCTAATACTAGGGCCTCTTGTAAACTAATTAACATGCTGTGCAATGTTGCATAATATTATGTAATAGTGTACAATATGGTCAGATATCTTAAAAATCAGTAACCACATGCTGAGAAAACTATGACCAAATTTGGTTGGCCCAGTGCCAAAATGCAGGTCTTTAAGGAAATCTTGAAGTTTTTAAGCATCTGCTGGTGCACTTAAAGATATTATGTGTCCAATGATTTACCTCATAGTTAAGTTTGTTGTTATAGTATAATTGTATGTTTATACAGGAACAAGATGAGTGGTTTCAAAGAGAGCAGGAATTATTACAGAGAATTGAAGAGGTATCAGAGAAGACAAATAAAGTGTTACAAGTTGAAAGGGTACAGAATAAACTTTCTATGTATTTAAATATTTTAGCAAGGTTTGTCAAAGTATTATGTACCATTGGGCTGTGTGTATATGTTTGTATAGTAGGTATGTCACAAAGGGAATTTGATTATTTCTTAAATTGACTTGACACTGTTTTATTTTGACGTATGTCTCTTTCATGCAGAGCTATTAATTTGTCCACTATTCATGTGTCTCTGTAGCTCAGTGGTTAGAGCTCTTACCATTTAATCTGGCGACCCAGGTTCAAATCCGGTTGGAGGCACATATATATGCTTGCCATATTTCAGCGGAAAGCTGACT
The DNA here is from genome assembly GCA_963678985.1 of Spisula subtruncata. NCBI lineage: Eukaryota > Metazoa > Mollusca > Bivalvia > Venerida > Mactridae > Spisula > Spisula subtruncata. Next base: position 27,484,362 of record OY787671.1, on the reverse strand, counting down.
GGCAAATAAAGGCTATGCTCTGCATTTTGAGGAAAAAAATGTGCACTATTCTCTTTTGTGCTCTGTTGCCTTCCCTGACTGATCTGTTAATATCTTTTCATCACTTTAAGCATGTTTTCTGGAATAGGGAAAAAATACTTTCTAACACTTGACACAAGATATCCCTCTGACATTACAGACAAAGAATGAGGAACAAGGCAAGTTAGCAGAGGAGATAATGGACCAGTATCAAGCTGCTGTAACCAGTGTGAAAAAACTAGAAATGGAACTCGATGCAGCATGCAGAGAAAAGGTTAGAACACATTGCTTTACAGTTGAAAGTCTTCATACTTTCAGTAACTGCTGATATGTCTTTTCTTAAAACAATGGTGTTACTGTTTCAGCTTGTGAGCTAGGGGTTGCCATGACTTTCTGACTGTAACCATTGTAACTCCCTTTCCATCTCACTATGTTCCTTGCTAGTAGTTTTAGTGGTGTGCAATGTACGTTTATTCAAATATTAATCAATACGTGATAATGTACATAATTTTAGCAAAGTTATGGGCCTTGTTTGAAAAGCCATGTTTGCATTAAATTCAAAATTCTTCTGGTTTTTTTGCATGCATGACTTGTAAGTATCTCATTACATTGCTATAGTAACTTGTAACTGGTTAGGGCTTCTTTTCCTAACTAGTTACTCCTTATTCTAGAAACAACTCTTTAAAATCATGCAGTTTTCTTTAGAAATGAAGTTAACCTCCAAAAAACCAATTTCCACATGTTGATAAAAATCTAAGACCCAGTCCAAAACGTTAGAAAAAGCCCTGCTGTTATATTACATTATACATGCATATTGAAATATTGGTGTACATTTTGTAGGAAAGTATAAAAGTAGAGATGGGTATAATGGAAGCCAAGTTTGAGAATGCACAGAGAGTTCTAGAAGCTGATCTATCCTCTACCATGGAGAAAAGGGTAAGTGTTCTTACTATTATCTCATAACAATAGATTAACTAGGGGTTCTACATTTCCAGATTAATTCCTGCACTAGACAAAATAAACCCATCTGCAGAAAATGAAAGTTATTAGATCTAGATGAAAATATTCTAAGTATTCACTATTGACTGAGTTAAGGTCATTTTAAATGAATAAGCTGAATTTTGACAGAAGAGTTTGGGAGTTGGGATGTGTGCTAAACACTGTTAATGGCACTCGAAACAGATTTGCATCTGATTTTCATGATTGGGCATTATGCCTCAGTAGAACCCCTGATTCACGGTTGCGAAATGTTTAATGTTGTTTTCTTGAGTTATGGCCTTACATTTTTATTCTAGTTTATATGTCTACTGCAGATTGCTGAACAGATTTCCGACGTACAGAAGCGACATGAAGCTGTGGTAGATAACATACAAGAGAAACATCGCGAACAGATGTTAGAACTTAGTAAGAAGAACGGTAAAGAATTAGAGAAGCAGCTGACAGTATTCCGGGAAGAAATGACGAAGAAGGAAGAAGAACACCGGAAACAATTACAAGAACTGGAGACCAGGTAAATGAAACATTTGATGCATACTGGTAAATATTGTGTTTATACATGTTTGATACAGTAAAATCCTTTAATTTGAATGGGACAAAATTTCCTGGTTATGGTAAAAAAAGACCATTTCGATGGGACGTTAATTCGTTGAATTTGCATTTCAGGTAATAATTACAACAGTCAAAATATTTGTTCAATGAAATTTGATTTTGTGGTTGGAGATGAACCACGAAATCCACAAATTTAATCACCCATGAAAATTAATGATTTGACAGTATTACGCATATTCGTTAGATGAGTTAATCTAATATTTATTCCCCCATTCTTTGATGAGAGGGTATCTAATTTTTCTCATGTCTGTCGGTAGACCAAATGGCTTCTGTTCAATAACACAAGAACTTCTTGCCGTAAGGTTTTCAAACTTTACATGGAGGTTGGTCAGCTCCAGAAGATGATCCCTATTGATTTTGAGGTCAGTAGGTCAAAGGTCAAGGTCACTTTGGCCTTAACCATTTTCGACTATTGGGCTGCCATGGGGGCATAGGTGTTTTACAAACATCTCTTGTTTAAAGCGGAAAGCCTGTTCACCTCGTGATTTACAGTTGTCTCTCTTGTATACATCCAGCATCCAGCATTTATAATTGAACTTATTTTCAGACTGACAGAATATAGAAATGAAAATGCTGAGCTGAAACGATCAAAACAGAAACTGGAGTCGACTCGGTATGTGTTGGTTTAGATAACTTTTATTTCTGCCATCATAATGTTAAAGTGGTCTTACTAGCAAATAACTTATGTCTTTTTATCTAAAAAATTTTACGCAAAGAATTTAGATATAAATGTGATCGAATTGTATCCAAGGCGATGTCTGTTGGTTATATTTTTTTGTCAGAATCAATTTTCAAAGGTTTCCACCTGAAACTCAACTTTATAATTAACCATCACAAGGAAAGTCCATACTGACAATGCTGATAATATTGTGACCTATATTTATTAGTTATGAGCCTCTTAGAATTTCCACTCACAGATGAGCGAGGGTACTAGTAGCATAATTTATAATAAAGTTAAGCATCCATACTCATAGGCGGTGCTTTTGTTATTTTAAATTTAAGATTTTGGCAAATTGATTCTTTGAAATTACAAATAACTGCATGATTTTAAGGTTTTTTTTGTACTCTCCAACTAAACCCTAAGAAGTATAATACCAAAATCCACAAGAACAAATGAGTTTACATTATCCAGTATACTGTATGTACATCAGTGATCAGTGTTGATTTAATTATTTCAGATTAGAGATATTAACCAAGTTACAGTATGCCATGCAGTCACAATGGAATGAGGCATTATCTATGTTATCTTCTACTCCTCAAGCTATGGTATGTATATTGTCATTTATACAAATGTACATTGTTCAAATTCTGATTCGTATTTCAATCATAATATTGCTTAAATCATAGGGATGTTGTATGCAATGATGAACTGGTTTGAGACAAAAGGGTTAAATTAACTGCTGGTATCTCGACATAAAATAAATACAATTTATGAAAATTTGCTGTATACAAAACTTTTTATGGTATGTATAAGTTTTGAAGTATGACACATTTAGTTATCAATATATAGACCATGTTTCTAATCTTTTGATCACCCTGCAAACACAAATTGTTCACTATTTTCATATGCCAGAGCAAAGCATTCATGGAGGTCTCACAATATGTTTGTATTTTCAGCGTACACAAAGTAGGACAGCGGGAGCTGATGATGAGTCTAGTTCAACAATCCAAGGTCCTCCCACTGTAAACTTTAGTTTCTACACACCTAACCAATCAACAAGCAATCAAAACAGTTTATTTCAACCACCTGGTAATGTGACAACGCCTCCTAGACCTTCAGCCAATCAGACAACACCACCAAGACAACCAGCCAATCATGGTGGCTTTGATAAATCCTTAGCCAATCAGATCAGTCCAGTACCTAGACATTTATCCAATCAGGATCGAGTTGTTATATCTAGCCCTGGTGGTGAGAGTGTTGTGTCACATTCCACAGAGAGAGGTCCCAATGATCCTATAGAACCGTCGGTGGAAACAGCTGCCATGTCACATCTCAAACAGTTCCAAGATTATATGAACAGGTAATAACATTCTATCTGTTCTGTATGTGCGCCGAGAGTGGCTTCTTTTCTGGTTCTCTATAAAGCTAGCTTGGGATTCAGATTTTCAAGCATTTTATCCTCAGGATGTAAAAAATTACATTTACACACTTGGCATATTTTGGCACCTATGTCAATACATGTTATTTTAAAACGTAGGATAAAGGGTAAATTTTGTGTGTCAAATTTAAAACATAAAAATTAAAAATAAATATTGTAAAAAATTGTTTGCTATTTTGCTCAAATAATTAATGTGATTTGATGATTTGGCTTAGTGAATAATCATGGTAATTGATCATTGAGTATTATTTATATTTCAGTTTTGCAAAGACACCTGATTGGATCTCATCTATAGCTAGTCAGTCAGAGGCATTAAATTCCCCTGGAGGTTCACAGAATACAGCCAATACTTCCCAGATACCCCAACCACGATTAACGTCACCTAGTGAGCTTGCCTCGTTCTTATCCACTCATTTACAAACTATACAACAACAACAACTCATCACCTCCCACAATGCATCAGTCGATAATCCAGCAACGTCATCTCATTCCTCGTTACCTAATTCTAGTTTAACCAATCAACGACAGTATGAATCAGTGTCAAGTTTTAGTTTGCCTACAAATGTTAATCAGTTTTCACACCATAAGCCGTTAAATATGTCACATACTGAACATTCTACTAGAAAGCCGACCAATTCTCGGAATGTGGCTGAAATGTCGCAACCTAGTTTTAATCAATCAGACGCTACTTCGTTGAAATTGGATAACCAATCACAGTATTCTATGTATAGTGCTAATGATTATGAAATGGGCGGAGCTAGCAACTTAGGCGGAGCTAGCAATGTAGGCGGAGTAAGAGCTGTAGCACTCCACCCACCACAACAAGGAGAGGATCCATACAGTCGAGATGAACATCAAACTTCTCATGCAGGTCAGTGGTCAATGTTTATTCATTTGGTTTAACCAGTTTGAGCTACTTCTGTTAAAATTTCTGGAAAGTTGACAGCTTGAGCCATGCATTTAAACTGATATTTGAACTCATAGTCTCATAGCATTTTTCAGACTAAAAATTCAGTTTCTGTATGTCTGTTTATTTACTATAGTCCGGTAGCATTATAAATGCACCATACTTGTCATGATTGACTTGTGGATGGCATTTGCAGCACATATTCAGAGCATTTTCTCAACTAATGCCTGGCTTATGTTGTTGTTTATGGAAATACTAAAATAAACACTAAATGCTTCATTTTAAATTTCAGATCACTCGGCTAGAGGGTATTTTCAAGGTGGTCAGAGTTTTTCTCCACCCACTAAACAGAACAAGGACAGCTTACAGAACTCTACAGAGGATCTCAGCCATCAATCTAACAGTCATATATTCCGACTGAATGAAGATTATAGTGAGTTGTCAGAGAGACTGGAACAACATGGATCACATCAAGTGGAGCTACAACATTATATACAAATGGTAAATACTGTAAAATTCATCTTCAACCACAAAATAAAATCCCATCAAACAATTATTTTGAACCTTTTTTACCAAAATCACGAAATTTTGTCCCATTGAAATTAAATGATTTTACAGTATGCATGTGTTGCTTTTTTCTGTTTGCTAGTTTTGCTAAAAACTCTTCGAGTCTGTATCCAGAGGCGGGATTAGGACTGTCCACCTTTGAATTTAGGCAAAACTGTGGTTATTTATTTACGTAAGTTTGCCAAGCTTGGAATCTGATCAGAACAAATTTAAATAAAAAAAATGCCATTTATGTTCTCCTGAGCAAAATAGTGACTTTGAGACAAATAGAGCTGGTTGGATCGTTGAGAAAAATTGTTGAAAGTCAGGTCAGGACAATGCTCTAAGACTGAAAGCCAATTGGACCTCCTCTGAGCAAAATAGTTCAGACCCCTTCCTGAGACAAAAAGCTGATTAGAAAAGTGATGGATCCATGCATGTATGCTGAATGTATAACGCTGCCTTGTTTAAACAATTAGGACAGAATAAATGATTTCATCCATTTATGTCCCGTAATTTCACTATACTTGTACCCTGTTATCATTCCCTTATGATCCGTAATTTTGATCACTACAAACCTTGAATATTTTCTTGAAAATGGTGTAAAGTTCAATGAAGACCAATGTATAATACTATGTTTATATATTGCAGTTATTACACAAGTCACCAGGGGAGGTCACTGCACATGAACAAAATGATTCCATGTTCTCACAAGATAATGGTAAGACTTTTATACCTCCTTTTAAAGTGTATAGAGCTATATATAACGGTCATTTAATATCAAAATAATTACTTGCATCGTTTTTAGTACGATACTAAACTACATTAATTGCAAATTAAAACTTAGGATGAGTTCCGTGTTCTTTGATTCAATCGTCGAAAAAATAGATGATTCTTATAATTTCATAGGGTGTTTTAGAACACTTTCGTATCAAGATGGACAATTCGCGTGTCCAATAAATCACAGAGAGAGTTTCTGTTAAAGCTGAAGTGAAAAATGATCTAATGGATATGAAAGCGTAATTGTTTTATTTTAAAAAAAAACATATCGTCAGTTATAGCTGTATACACTTTAAAGAGCCGTGATTACCTGGTATTGCATAATGTATTAGACTTAGTGGATATTTCTGCAGGTCGAAAAATAAGATAATTTTAAACATTAAACATATTAGTGAATGTTTTATTAATTTATTTCTTTGCATCGTTCTCTGTATAGAAAAAACTAAACTGAAGATTATTTTTGTGAATTTTCAGATTTTTCGAAATTTGCTTATAATACATGTTGCTAACAATACAACAAAATGTAGCTGTAATGGAGTTAATGTTGGCATCATAATACATTGTAAAGATAATTGATGTATTTGTGTTTTCTATATTTGTTTTAGAAGAGTTGGATTTGAATGATACTGCACAAGCTGCACAGTTACAGATTGAGTTAGATAGAATACAGCAACTGAGAGAAAAACAGGTAAGTCATCATGTATTGTATCATGATAGCCTTATTTGCCAGTCACCTTTATGCTGAAATTATGGCAGGCATTTGAGTGCCTCCACCTGGTTTTGAACTTCTGGGTCGCTGGATTAGGCTGCAAGCGCCACTCACCTAGGGAAAACATACCTGACATGAGACTTGAACATGTGACCTTCAGTATTTCTAAGAAATAGCTCAACTGACTGAGCTAGCATGTTGTGTCATGAGTCAGTCTCCACCATTACACTCCTTTCCCTCCATTTCTTGAAGTAGGGTCCTAAATTATTCTCACTGAGATCTGATTGGGACAATTTGCAACCATTACAGTAAGTAAGGAAAATACACATGCATTGACATGAAACAGTTATCTCTAACCTACAATGTCCAGTATTGTTAGTCCATAACTTTATCAACTGAGCTAGATGGGTGTGTGGCTTGCGTCAGTCTTCTAATTCACTACATGAGTAATTGACTGCCAGGAGGGGCAAACATGATTGACAAACATTCTTTGTTTTGGTACTTGAAGATTCAGTTTTTGCATAATTGGGCGACAGAAATTTCATACAAATTTTTATTAGAAGAATATACATGAAATTTATTTATGAATCCTTACTATGCTCTATCTTTCAGCAGGACACATCCAAAGGGTCATCAGACTCCACCAAGAATCAACCATCAGGTGCTCTCTCTGCTGATGGTAAGCATAATATTTAAATGATTAAATTATGCGCTAACATTCTCTTTAACATAAATTTTGGCCCATAAACAACTTTACTAAGAAATAAAAATAGCTAATTTTTCGGAAATTCCACTTGCCAAATACCTAAAATTCATACATCCCTTACTATTTGACCTGCAGAGCATTTCACTTGAGACATTTGTGTATAATAACCTACTTAGTGGTCATGAAAGACACTCCTCAGAGCTAAAGCTGGTGATACAGTGAAAGCAAAGACAGAGCAGTGTTTGATCACTGGGGCCAAACACCTGTTGATGGTTAGATCTTCGACTGTTGACATCTATGTTCACTCCCCTTATATGTCATAGAAGTGGCAGTTAAATTATTTTAACATTATAGATCGAAACAGAGCATTGAGATTCTCATTACCTATAAGTTTGATGTGGAATCAAATCTTATGAATTTGTATTTTAGGTGAAGGTCAAACGAAAATCCTCACACAAGAGCAGTTGGCCGAGGTCACCAGATTGTTAAACAATGTCAAAGGTCAAGGTCAGCCTCAGTCAGAACATCCACAAGTTATGGAACTACTAGAGTTACTGAAACATGCTAACATAGATAAAGGGAAACAAGCTGACATGCGGAAGGGACCTAGACCCACCCCTCGAGTACCAGCTGGCCACCATGGTGATAAACATAGACTGGGCCAGCTGGGCATCAAAAGAAATGTACAGTTTAATCCTGCAAAGGTACTAATTGGTCTTTTTCATGTGACTTTAATACAGGTGTTATGAAAAATCTAAATAATTAGATTTTAACAGTCAGCGAAATAAGAACTTGTCAGGTTGTCTGGGCCAAGTAAATATTGATTTGGACAAGTAACTTTAGTACAAAATATGTATAAACCAAATCACTGTATGACTTGTCGGATAACTATAAAATTCATCTTGTATCATTTATTGCTATTGAAAGCACATGTAAAATCTGATCACTGTACTCATTATTGCTGTACTCTATGATTTGACGTTTACTCATTATTTCAATTACCAGAAAATCGGCTCTTTTATACACAGTGATAATGTATAGCCTGCTTTCCTGTGATTTCGTGAACATAAGACTTGTTTTTGGAGAATGCTCAATTGGTCATTGATTTATAACATTTTTCTAAGATCAAACTAATCCTTGAACCCCTCTCTACATGTTAAATACAAAACAAGATGAAAAATCATCGTGTTTTCCAAGTAGTAGTCATCTTACAGAGTGGACTCCAACTTTTCAATCAGAAGACAAGTTTCCTAAAGATTCGTGAATTCTGATTGGTTGGTCAGTAAAAATCATTCTGGAACTCTGTTTTTATTGGTTTACAGTGGAATTCCATTGGGGGTTCTTCTAGCATGTGTATTCACAAAATGGTGGCTGTGTGATGATTCTGATGCACGTAAATTATGAAATTATAGACATGGGGTCATCTGCTTCTCTGTCTTACTGAATTTTAGGGGTATTTTATATTTTTTCCATTACAATTTGTTTTAAAGAGACGTATGCTCAATATATTTAGGGAAAATCATTTTTTTTAACTTCTTAAATCATTTGTCAATATTTTTGGACCTGCACGTTTAGCAGAAATATGTCAAACAGGGTTCACGAAACTATAGGAATTCACGAAATTATAGGAAAGAAGGCTATAGGAACTATATTCACATTTAGATCATTAAAGTCATAATATCTTTGTTGTATCATTATAGGGAGTTGACCCCTCTAAAGGTCACAGTCAGGAGACAAACAAGGACAAGTCTGGACCCAAAGGGGCTCAACAGAAGAAAGTGGAAAGAAAAGTAGCTGGTTCAGCCACAAAGAGTGATAAGGGGCCTAAACCAGGGGTCTGGAAATAGGCTGGAAGGTACCAATACGAACTGTGTGACGATTGTTCTAAAGTCAGATATAAGACTAGGCCCTGCAAGAAATGTGCAGTGTTGTTGAGATGCGCAGGTTCTTTGTGATAGGTCTAGGATGAGGATTTGTTCAGTTACGTATAGGGATGAATGGTTTGAGTTACACTTTGTAAACTCTTGAGATTAAATGTGGTAGAGTGGAAACTTACTGTAACATTTGAAAGGAATGTAAAAATTGAAATGTTTTAAGTATATGATAAAATAGACTGGTATTGTAAGGCCTGATTCAGAAAGGTCTTTGGGAGATAATCTATATTTTCTGTCTTGTGAAAGGCAACAGTTACTTTGGACTGAATCTCTTGAAATTGAAAATTGATCTGAAAATGATGATTTTATGTATTGAGGGTTTCTGAGGTATTGTGTTTGTTAGTCATAGCTTAATCATTCTGTTGATAGTATGATTTTACATGCACAGTAGTGGTCTCATTATTAAGTACATGTATTCACTATTGTGAAAATTGAAATATTTAAAGCTAGATGCCATGAATTCTGCCATTTACTAACTCTTGTAATTAGTCTGTTCATTTATTTATTCAGTGGTCAAAACTAATCCAAGTTGTTCAGTTGATTTATCATTTAATCACTATATTGTGTTGATGTTAAAATTTTCTCTAGCTTAACCTTGTAATGAGTTGTAGGTATTTTGGGTTAGGTAGAGAGTGTTGATGAGGGCGTGCTCTGTGGAAGGTTTTCCTTTTAAAACACAAGCAGAGCCATAATGATTATACATTGTTCATTTTATCTGTTTATTTTAAATTTTGCGTGTCTGTGATAATCAATATAAATGTGCACATGACTTGTATATGTGTATCTATTTGTTTGTTGACCAGGATTTCTAACAGAAACACTTACTAGTTAGTATAACTGGTTATTTGGCCTGCTTTTTATTGTGTCATGTATTACCGTAAGTTTTTTTGCTATGGTCATGACTATTTTGCTGGAACCAATTTAAGTTTCAGCAGAGTTATCTCCAATGGTTAAAACCTGCCCCGATCTCCCGAAGCAACTCAATCTGAGCAAAATCTCATCTCAAATATTGAAATGTGCCTTTATGTTAATTTCAATGCAAGGCTTTACTGAAAATTCAAATCACTGTACGTAAATTACTTTTTGAATTTATTACAGCATCATTTCAAAAGCCTCGAACTTCAGATTTGTCTATAGCCCTGACTCTGATTTTGCAAAATCTCAATTTGAGTTGAGATTTCTACTGAAGATGCCTGGGGAAATCGAGGCCTGGTTTATATTGAATTTTGTAGAATTGTATTGCCAAATTGCCTGTTTATGTATGTGTTCATCTATTGCAAAGCTTGTATCTGACTGAATCCAAAATCTCTTTGCTTGACAGGCATAACTTTTATATGTAAAATTTTGAATAGCTAGATTTTTATGTAATAGTTCATTTTTCTCAATTTTTGTGAATTTGAATTTATTTATTCTATGTGAAAATAAATTTTATTAAGATTAGTGAGTTTTAAATTATGTTTGGTCATTGGTCACACAGTTTGTGTATCAGACAAAGAGTGATTATACAGACCCCTTATCACCAGTATTTCTGTAAAACATGGCTGTCAGACTGTCAGTTGACATTGTCAGAATTGCTTTTCCCACTTGAAGTGCATCCTCATAAATCAATGGTTAGTCAAGTCCAGATGAAAAATATGGTGGCTTTAAGAGAATGATATAGTGGGGAGAGACATAATGATTTTGTGCTGGATGGATGACATAATGTTGGTCTGTGCTTGTTCTCCTTCACCATTTATTTCAATGAAACTTCACATGAAATTCCGAATACAAGGTACCAGGCCTAAATGACACTGGCCTAGATGATTATTGTTGACCCCGATTGCGGTGAGTCAGGCTTAGACACCAATTTTGGTTTATGTGCGTACATGCAATTTTGTCTGGAAAGATGTTCCATTGTGGGAGACAAAAGTTTATATATCCCTCAAGTTAACATATCAATGCTACATATCAAGCAACTTTTACATATATGAGTTGGAGATGTGGGATACCTGGTGTTCACTTCTAAATATTTCAAATATCTTTATAAACCAGAATATATGTACAGAGCAGCTTTCTCCACGGGCCACATAGCACAAATAGAGCTGTTGTGAAATAAATAGTTTGCACCAATAGAAGTATTCAAACTTTACTGAACAGAGCCAACACCTAGCAAGATGACCTTGACTTATAAATTATGTGACCTGGACAATAAAGATATGACCTTGTTAAAACCAATCTTCACATTGGCCGTTGATTGATACCAGGGCACTGTTTTACTAACAATGCATAAATGTAGCTTAATTTACTCATACGCTAAATCGAAAGTGTGTTTTACTAAACGATCTCAAGTACTTCGTACATTTACGCAAAAATATTGAAGATTGAACGTAAGTCGTGACACAATATAACCAATATAATGAGAACTAGAATGAATAAATATACATAAACGGTCCTTAATATTTGATGATTAATCACGGTCTAAAACAACAAGTGACGGTCTAAAATAAAGTGTGACGGCCAAATTAACAGTGCATGTTAAAACTCTTCACTTACGCTCATATTTGCCATTTAGGGTTGCCCAGCCTCGGCGTAGAAATAAGCCAAAATTTACGACAGAAAGTGAACTGAAATATCTTTGTAAAACGCATTTACGCAAATATTATCGACGTAAGCAATATTTTAGCAAAACTTAGGTTTACACTAACATAAATGCTTTGATTAAACAGTGCCCAGTTGTATTGTAAGTAGATAAGACTTCTATTAATAGAATGTCTAAGGGTGCTTGAGCGGTTTAATAGCTGAAACTAGCCCTGTAAAATTGGTAACTTTCTTAACATTAAGACTAGAGGGGCAGAATTTGTGTGTTCAAAGAAACAAAGACAACTAAATTACTATATATAATACATGTTTAATATAAATTACGAATGATGCTTATATATACATGGATATAAATATATCAATAACAATAATAATATAAGAACTGTTATGAAATGTGACTCAGATCCCCACACAATAATGCTTTGTAGAAAATCCAAGATGGTTGACTGGCAGCCATCTTTGATTTGATAAACACTTGTTAAAGGGCAGTAACTCTGCAATGCCTGGATCATTGAACATGATAATAGTTTCCACAAATTTTCAACAACTTGTACAGTTTCATTCAAATCACCGAAGCAGGATAGTAGTTGATGACACCAAATATGCAACAGACTGGGTGACCTAATCATCCGACCGTAGAATGACCCCTATATACAGCTTCATTTGTGGGGAATACATATAAAATAGGAAGACTGATGTCATGCTTAAAATGTTACATAACAAAATATACAAATAAATGCAAGACATGAAATATAAAATTGTAGCACATACAGGCCCCTCCCCTTGCAGACAGCCTTATATTCAATGGCACCATGACCTTTACATGGTGACCTCAATCAAAACCGATTTGGTTCAAATGCATGCCATTAGCATTACTCCCCTGTTTTACTTGTAGTCCACATAGGGGTCAAGAAGCAGTATCAACTATCAAGTTACTTATCAATGCAAACAATCGGCATGTCTAACATAATGCATCTAAGGTCCTACCGACCAACATGTGCAAAGCTATATATACTCCAATTTCATCAAAAGGAAGGCACAATAAATACATATTCCATCAGATGGTTCATTTAAATATAAAATTGTAAAAAAATAACATAAATATATTGGTACAAAAATCAAAACAAAATTTACTGTATTCGTATGGATTAAATTTTGACAGTTGTAAGGATGTTATTATTAGTAACCACACAACATGAGGGTGGCAAAAACTGTAATACGAAACAAAACCACCTTGATTGATCAACTTTGGAAATATAAACAATTTTCTCAAATATCTCTGACCCTAAACTAATGCACCAATTTCCAAAAATCAATTAAGTTTAATTAATACCCACAAAAATTAAGTAATTTTACAGTAATTCACAGTCATGCGATAAAACATTACTCTACACACAACGTGAGGACAGTGTATCGAAACACGTCCCCGCAGGGCACAATGTACTAGTCCGAGAGAAACAATCAATGTAAGCACATTGTTCATACGGATGTTGTATTCTTCCCATCTCATCTCTAGCACAAACATCTCCTGTAATAGAAAACATACATGTGTAAGCCAGCCTCCAGGACAACAAACATATTCAATTAAAAATAGTACTGTAATGGGTGGAACGTGTCAAAGTGTTTTCAACTACCTATCTTGAGGTCCCTGGTTCAAATCTCACCTTACATAAAGAACAAATGGGTCTCTCAGAAAGAGCTAGGGGCAGCTCTTGCTATTTTTTTGTAATCACACAAACTAGAGGTTATTGGCCAATATTACAAAGGATTAAGACTGTGTCTCAGTCAATCAAAGAGCAATCATTATGTCATAAATATGCAAAAAGAACAAACTGACGGAAGAGAATGATGGCATAAAAAGATGTCATCACCTACTTGGTAGAGCTAACATTGTGTTTGATGATAACACCAGGGATGTGCTAGAACGTGACGTATCAGGATTATATACACCACACTGTATGTATGTGACATTACTTACCAGGTAGAGCTAACATTGTGTTTGATGATAACACCAGGGATGTGTTAGAATGTCTGGTATCAGGATTATATACACCACATTGTATGTTTGTGACATTACTTACCAGGTAGAGCTAACATTGTGTTTGATGATAACACCAGGGATGTGTTAGAATGTCTGGTATCAGGATTATATACACCACATTGTATGTTTGTGACATTACTTACCTGGTAGAGCTAACATTGTGTTGATGATAACACCAGGGATGTGTTAGAATGTCTGGTATCAGGATTATATACACCACATTGTATGTTTGTGACATTACTTACCTGGTAGAGCTAACATTGTGTTTGATGATAACACCAGGGATGTGTTAGAATGTCTGGTATCAGGATTATATACACCACATTGTATGTTTGTGACATTACTTACCAGGTAGAGCTAACATTGTGTTTGATGATAACACCAGGGATGTGTTAGAATGTCTGGTATCAGGATTATATACACCACATTGTATGTATGTCACATTACTTACCTGGTAGAGCTAACATTGTGTTTGATGATAACACCAGGGATGTGTTAGAATGTCTGGTATCAGGATTATATACACCACATTGTATGTTTGTGACATTACTTACCTGGTAGAGCTAACATTGTGTTTGATGATAACACCAGGGATGTGCTAGAATGTGACGTATCAGGATTATATACACCACATTGTATGTATGTCACATTACTTACCTGGTAGAGCTAACATTGTGTTTGATGATAGCACCAGGGATGTGTTAGAACGTGTCGTATCAGGATTATATACACCACATTGTATGTATGTCACATTACTGCTCTCAGACCGTCTCCAAAACTCAACTATAAGAAAACAAACAAGATACAATTCGTGCTAATTCAAAGAAAAACATGTTTGCAAACCATCAGTAAAGAAATACAAAAATGAACAATTTGCAGGCTTAGAATGAGAAAGTCGTAAGTACTACACACAACCTTATAAGACGGATACAAGCTATTACATATTTAAAATCAGCATCAAAAGACACATCATATCAGTCTTAATTTTCATGAAAATTAGAAATTGTCATGTTGACTAAACTGAAGTTGAAACAGCTTGTTTTACCATCGGTAAAGATTAATTTCTGACAGAATTTTTCTTGTTTTCTCAAAATATTGATTTGTACTTAATCTGACATTTCCATTTTAAGCCAATTGTAACACTGGAACTTTTACATTACAGTAAAAACAAACCACTGCTTTGCTAGAACATTAAAGAGCCTCTAATTTCTTAATTCCGTTTGTAATTGAATCACCTTATGAAAGTCAGAATGCTGTGATGGCGCATCCAACATTATATGCTTGAAGCAATATTTCTGCAATTTTTCAATGCAATAGCAAACTTTAAGATGCTTTTGAAAAATACATGTGGCAATATAATTTTGATCCCCCAACTATCTTCACCAAGCTATTTTTTCCATTATATGAAACATGCCTTATTCAATACTTTGTCTTATTGGTAGAAAATCTGTGAAACCTATGCTCTAATTTCTAAACTGAATTTTGTTACTTACGTGAAACATTGTATGATACTCTGTTATCACATGTAGTGTTATAGCTGCGGTCAATAAGATGTTCAGGTACTACATAGGTCTGTACTGTTCTATTCTGGTCTTCTACTTTGAGTACTAGTTTACCCGGTGGATAGCCAAGGTCAGCTTGACATGTGACACCATCAAAGTCACCCGTGAATGACCTCTGATCTGTATTCACCATGGCAACAGATGACTCTTCTGTAAATAAAAGTATTAACACTGGATTGTCAGAGTGATTGTTTGCCATCCCTTGACATTCCTTATGTATAAGTGAACTGAAGTGATCGAGTGACCATCCAACAAACTTCAATTCTACATAAATTAGATTTCTAAACTGTGGACTGCCAGGCTAATTGATAACTAGCGATTGCGAGCTCAAAATGTTTTTACAGCTTACTGTTACCAGTAATTTATTTTAATCAAGTTGATGCAATGCCGACACAAACATAACAGAACAGCGTGAATATAGGCTGCGACAACATCCTTTGGGACATGATATCACATAACAACTAAATACTTGTATTATTTCTTTTATTTTGAGTTTATAGTTCGGAAAATGCAAAGGTTCCTCAAAACGCAAAATATTGTATCAGCAAACGTTTCTAGGAATATAGTATTGATATCCTTTAAAGAGGCGTTCCCTATAACTTTGATTGTTTAAATCGATTCAGGAGTATTATACATTAAAAGAGAATCATTATTGCTTAAACTCCTCAAATTTTCAACAAAAAGCTGCCACTAATTACCGAGAAAAGAATGAAAATATATTTCAGTAATGAGCCAAAATAGTCACGAGTTGTTTCCCTTTGACCACATAATAATAAATTGCTGGAAGCGATAAATTATTATTGGTGATTTAGATATATTTTTGACATTATAGAGACATAGTTGCGCACACTTTCTTCTGACAAATTATGATAATTGATAAAGCTTTGTAAATTTAGCTCATTTAATGTGATAGTAGAAAAAGTATGCTATTTATAGGTAATGCCTCTTTAAGAAAATCACATCAATCATGCGAGATATATAACTTACTGAACACATTGAGTGTTTCCGTACTGTTGATGATACTATTGTTACCCACAACCAGTACGGTATAGTTAGCCTCGTGTATACATGATAACTCTGGTATCACAACTACAATCTGTGCATTGTTCTCATCATATTGAGTATCAGGTGATAGACGTACATCTGTATCCCCATATGTGATGTTCTGAAATATACAATCATCTACTGTAAAATTATTTAATATCAATGGGACAAATTTTGTGGTTTTGGTAAAAAAGACCAATTTCGATAGAACGTGAATTCGTGGATTTTGCTTTGCATGAAATAAATGCAAGGGTCAAAACTATTATTCAATGGGATTAAATTTCATGGTCGATGTGAACGATGTAACCTACGAAATTAAATACCCCACAAAAATTAATTAATTTACAGTATTTTGTTTAAATTGAGAGATTAAACACAGGTTTATTCTAAAGTTACCATGGTGTTTGCGTCTATAACAGCTATATACTCTGATTGATTTCCCGTAGATTTCTCCAGGACAATATAATTCCATCCACCAATATCTTTAGCAATCCAGGTCATTGTGATCGGGTCTCCCATATACGGTTCTCTGCTCATCCACGAAAATATGCCTGAAAGACAAAACACTCGGACTTTTATATGATTCAAGGTTCCAACCATTCCAGAAACCTCCAGAAATCCTGATTTTATGCATTACAAAGAATACAAGTAACCTGATAAAAAAAATGGTCGTTTGAAATTCAATAAGCTGAATTTAATCGGTTGAATAATGTTTGCAACTCAGTTTTGATGCAGGAATCTGCTTTCAATAGCAACCCAAACAGACTTGCATCTTATTCTCAGGATAGGGCAATATGTGTCAGAAGGACCCAAGGATGAAGGATTGGTTATACTGGTCGGGTAACAACTAACAAATAACATTTTATTTTAGGGCTTCTTTAATATATTGGAACATGTTGAAATCTGGTCCTTGAGGGTGTCTTGATTACAAAGAGCACCTTTGAGTTATTGAATCAAAGCAATGCCAACCATCAGCTGTGATAAAAAAGATTACTATTAAGAGACATATGTTAGATAGGTTTACTTACTTGATTGGTCGCTAGTTGTGTTCAATATTCTAAGAATATCAGCAGAAGATATATTGCTTAAAGCTGGAACAAGATTCACTAGCAGTTCCCTTCTATTACCAAAGTCTAATGAGTTGTTGCCCATGGATACAGGTAACACAGTATTTGACTCATTTTCCAAATTATTCCTTACACCATCGAAAGATCCATTAGAAGAAAGCATTTGTAAGAAAGTTCTGAAATCTGTGTCATTCTTGTCGATAACCATGGAGCCATCATGGTCTAAACCTACTTCCCCTATTGATAGTTTTCTTCGAAACAGTGAATTGTTACGGTTTAAATCATCCATGAGCGACCTGTTCCTGTCCACACTTCTCAGGAATATTTCACCCAGACTGTTATTCCATAACCTTACAGTCGGTACAGTAGCCTGATCACGGTTACCGGCATTCTGTGGTAAGGTTATACCCATACCATCTAAGTTATTGTTGATTAACGGTAGAGTTTCCAGGTTATCCAGCTTGTGAGCTTTCAGTAACGACTCAAACTCCTCCGTAGACTCCACACGTAATGGAGGCTTTGTTAGAAGCAGGTTGGCAATCCTGGATCTAGTAGTTTGTGTACCTGGGGTACCTGATGTAACCAACCCACCATGTCCACTGGTCACAAATCTATTCACAACACTGCCAGTAGTATTAGGCATGTTTAACATATCAGTCAAATTTGTTGAACTATTTCCACCCATATTTCTAAATAAATCCAAGTTTCGCATAAAATCTGAATTCAAAGTCCCATTGGAATTTGTAGCACTACTTTCACCCATATTTCTAAATAAATCCATGTTTCGCATAAAATCTGGGTTCAAAGTCCCAGTTGAATTTAGGGCATTACTTCCAACAGTATTTCTAAACAAATTCATGTTTCCCATTAAATCAGAGTTTGAAGTGCCATTTGAATTTAGGGCACTACTTCCAACAGTATTTCTAAACAAATTCATGTTTCCCATTAAATCAAAGTTCAAAGTGCCATTTGAACTTTGGGGACTTCTTCCATCAGTATTTCTAAATATATCCAAGTTTCGCATAAAATCTGGGTTCAAAGTCTCATTGGAATTTGAGGCACTATTTCGCATAAAATCTGAATTCAAGGTGCCATTAGCATGTGCAGGACTACTTCCGCCCATATTTCTAAATAAATCCAAGTTTCGCATAAAATCAGAGTTTGAAGTGCTAGCAGAATTACTGGATATCGATGAATTGTTGTCACCTAGCATAAATCGTGAGAGTAATCCAGTAGGACTATTCTGTGACATGGAACCGTTTCTAAGCATTGACGACAGTCTGTGTATTAACTCCATGCTATCTAGCCCAGCTAACCGTGGGAATATTCTCCTCACATAGTTGAGCAGCATTTCATTTGAGATATTAGAAATATCCATGGACATGCCAGATCTATTTAGAAAACTTGTCACTTCTTCACGGAATTGTTTAATAGCATCTGTATCATTACGTCCAGCTAGTTGATGACCAGTGTCTGTGATAGTGTCCGCAACCACACCAGGGGTATGACCTCCTTGGTGCTCCATAGTTCCTGTGTTGTTGTTCCAGACCACACTAGAGGGAAGCTGAATATTTTGGCCATCTATTCCAATACAAAAATGGAAATTAACGATGAAATTTTCACAAAAATTTAATTTTATAAACAAATCTACAGCAATATGTCTTCCCTTTATAAAAATGCATATGTTTGAAACATAGAGAATTTCGTAAAATTGCATCCCAGCTAGGATGAAGTCTTTGACCTTGACAATTCCAGAATATGATAAACCAAAGCAGGCATCAACAATAATTAATAAAAGTGAAAATGACTTGGCAAATCAACTTTGCAAACCATTAATAATTTGTCAATCAATAAACAACCTGGAAATCAATAAATAACTGTACAATCAATCAATAATTATTTTGCAATCAATCAATAAATAACTTTGCAATCAATCAATTTATAAATAACTTAGCAATCAATCAATTTATAAAGAACTGTACAATCAATCAATAATTATTTTGCAATCAATCAAATAATAAATAACTTTGCAATCAATTGATTTATAAATAACTTTGAAATCAATTAATAATTATTTGGCAATCAATAGATTCATGAATAACTTTGCAATCAAATTATGTAAACTCAGTTTGAAGTAATGTAAAATCATTCATTTATGCAAGGGATTAAATTTCATGGATTTCATGGTTCACCTTCAATCCATTGAACACACACTAATTTTGACGCTTGTATTTATTACCTGAAATGCAAAATCCACAAATTAAGGTCCCATCGAAATGTTCTTCTTTTTACCAAACCTATGAAATTTTGTCCCATCGAAATTAAATGATTTTACAGTATACAGTAAATGTATATGTTTACCTTGTGATGATTGTATGGTATCAGATAATACAAATCTTTGGTGAACATTGTCAGCATCGTACACGCCACATTGTATGTTGGATACCGTACTATCATTGATAGCTATCCAATATCCACCTGTAATTCATTATTTCTGAATTAAAATATTAAGGAGAAGCAGTTAGCCATATTCCCTGCTAAAGAGTTGATAACTGTACTAAATGTATATGTAAAAAATCAACAAAGGGCCTTAACACTGTAAATGGGCAAATAAAAAAATCCTGACAATATGCGATGTAGCTCCCTAAAGTAGTAACAGTTATTCCGTGAAAGTTTCTTCAAAATCTGTTAAATGTAGGTATAGCAGACAGAAGGTGGGGTGGATTGACAGATGGACTGACACCTACCAGTTCCATATTCCCTTCATTTTCGACAGGGGACAAAAGGTAAATTTTTTGTTGGGTTGCATTGTGGTTAAGTGGTGGTGGAGTGGATACTGCTCTTGGCTACTGACGAAGCTGTACCTGCCTTTCTATGTGATATAACAGATTCTTAAAAATCATATATTTTTTTGTGACATGTCTACATCCACAAGTTTATGGTCCAATAGAATTTTAATTTAATTTAACCACATTACAGACTTATACACACTCATTATTCATACATCTGTTTAATTTTGAGTTGAATTTGGACTTGACCATTGTGGTCTTAATTTTGAGTGGATTGTATTAGTTAAGTGGCCTTTATGTCAGTGTTAATGACATTTATATAATTATATAAGTAATTAACACAAATATTACCTGTAAGGTTAAAGGTGACAATATGGTCACATGACGTGTTCATGTGTACGTCCATGACTTCTTCAGGTACGTTATAAAACACATACGAACCAGCTGGGTTATCTATCTCAGAGACTCGGAGCACGAGCTGACCCGGCGGATGTCCTAGATTGACTCTACAACCTATGTCCTCTATACTGCCTACTTCATGCTGGGCTAAGTAGGATATCACTTCTACACTAGGTTTTCCTGTAAATATGCACATTAAGTTTGAACTGATTGTTTTTATTTAAAATACAGTTAACTATCCCTTGTTAGCATGAGCCTGACCTATTGATTAGCATAATTTAACAGTTGATAATATATTGCCTACGTTTACAACAACGATTGTATGTTTTCATAATTGGGGACTATCACGAGGACGCTTGAGATGTAATACAAACACAAAATTCTGAAATACCGATATTGTACAATTTGCTTGCGGAAATTAATATATTCAAAGCAAGAACCTTGTAATATATTCTTGCATAAAGGTCAGGTTCAGGTCAAAATCATCAAGCTATACACACGTAATTATCATACTTGCTTTTAATTAAATACTATTCATTTAACCATATTTGCGATATTTGATGAGATAACCACCTGGAGCTTTAGCTTATGTTAAGTGGTTAATGCCCTGGATTTGTAACTCAGCTATCCAGGTTTCATTCCCGGTCATGGCCACTGGTGACAGTAACAGTGTTTGGTCCGCAAACGATTAAAAATGAAATAAAAAAATATTTAAGAAATCACGTCACTGATCTTATATTCTATCAAGGTGTAAAGCGTACTATATGTCTGTATGCCAAAGATTGTGAAACATTGCATCTTGTTGTTTCAGGATAAAATACGGGCGCTGATGGAAAATTGCTACAGTGATTCATATAAACTATAAGATATTCATTCCCACCGAAAATCTCGTTCAATTGTATTTTATAACTGCGAAATGGCAAAACAGTGTTCCCTTCGTTATTTAACTCGGATCGAGGTCATTTTATTTACACGCTGGCTGGATACCCGCTTCACTCACAGTATCGTAATTATTGTTAGGAACCAAGTCTTTTTTTAGATGAGATGTTCCACAATCTTTGGACATAGACATATAGTAGGCTTTATACCTTCCTAGTATACTTAGCTCAGTGACGGAAATTTATTTATATATTTATTTTTAATTTTTATCTCCCAAACACTTATACTGCCACCTGTGGTCATGAAAGGTCATATACTACTATGAGAATTTGAAAACATTGTTGATTTTCCTCCACATGTGACCTATTAAAACATAATGTTCTTGTAAGGACGATGGTGTAGGGATACGGTCAGCTTTTTAGTTCTTGTGGTTGATCTTGCTGAGCTTAGCCTTTAGTTGCCATTCAGAGCATTCTGCTGAAATATGGCAGGCATATATATATGTGCCTCCACCCGGATTTGAACCCACGTCGCCAGATTAGACAGCAAGCATACTAACCACTGAGCTACGGAGGCGATCACAGGCCTGAAATCTACAAATTCAATAATGCATAACTAACATAAATTGTTTACTTACTAATTGGGTGAATATAGTACTTACTCTTAACTTGTATGGATTCTGATTGGTTAAAACTGCTAGTGTTTCCCAGTACATAGGCTGAATACACTGCTTCATCCTCGCATGACAATGAAGGAATATTTAACACTATCTTTGCGGCATTGGAACTAAAGGATGATTCTGTCAATGATATTGCCAGCTTTTCACCATGGGTCGCAGTCTGAAGAACATGGAAAATAAACATATAATATATTGAAATAATGACCACTTTGAATATTAATTCAACGTAATGAGCTCTGTCAGACTCTTTCAAAATAATAAATAAAATATTTTTTCTCAGTGAAATAACGTTCTTCGTAGTTTTCATCTAAAATTTTGTTTTCACAAAAAGTCAAGATGGGTCCAGATTACCCCAAATATATGAACCATTCTTAACATGATATAAATGAGTATAGTATGTTACTGTTGGTCATACCTGCCAAGTTCTCCTATTAAAGTGGAGATACTCCTATTTTCGTTGATAAATTTCTGGTTTCCAAGTTCACTTGCCTTGCGCAAAAGTATGTTTGGTTCATTTTATTATCTTCTGTCCCCTATTCATAAACACTAGAATTAAAACATTCCTTGTTTATATATCTAAATATTTTACATTTAAGTGTATCTTGTGCTTTATCACTCCTATTTTGGATTTAACAAACTTGGCAGGTATGCTGTATATTAGTATTATAATAATCATTATTATTATGGTTACCATAGTATCAGTTTGAATGACGCTGATATTTTCTGTGCGTCCATCAGCGTACATCCTGTTTACTACAATATCCTGCCAGCCAGGTATGTTCCTAGCTATCCATGTTACAGTCAGTGGTTTATCCAAGTACGAGTCCCCGTCCACCCACGATATCAGCTCTGTAAGGTAGGTATATTGTAAAATGAGAAACATTGGTCTAGAAATAGGATGGGCACTTCAAGTTGAAGGGGTCACAGGTTCAACCCTCCTCTGCACCACTGGCTAATTTTGTCTGAGCAAAAATTACCCACATGATCCACTATGTGAGAGCTGTTTAACATGACCTACATTCCTCATCACCATAGATTGATGTTGGCTACCACACTCATGGGATATAGGCAGCCCAATGGCCAGGAGACGTTAAAATGTCAAAGGGTGGTTGAATGGCTGAACTGCTGAAAAACAGCCCTCGAAAATTGGTTTGTAATTTTTTAGTTCAAACTTAAGTACTAAATAGAAGCCTTAGGGTTTTTGACATAGAAATGTTCATCTCATGACACAAAAGAGCCTTAACTCTCGCAAAAGCCATCTGACATAAAATTCATGACAATATTCACAACAAGGCTTGGTAAAAAGCATTAGTATTTAGTGTCATTGAAATAGTGGACAAGTGGATAGGGAGAAGTATGGACAGATTTTGTGACAGACAACTATCCAGTACACATTATATCATGTCTTTGATATCACAAATGAAGCACTAATATTTCAATGATAGAACATGTCAAAGGGTGCCCGAAAGACTGTAGTAAGTCCTTCTTTAAGTATATGTAGTTACTACAGTCTTGCGGGCAGCCCTCGATGTGTCCCTTACCTGGGTTAGATGTTTGTCCCGCTGATGTAGAGATATCTACAGTTTCTGCAGACAAGCTTGAACCCTTTCCCGTGTCACTGGTTCCATCACCTCCTGGGGGTCTATCTGAGGGGTCAATAGGTAGGGAACCAGTGTTGCTGAAGGGACCACTCCCAATTTCTCTTCCACTGCCTTGTTTGCCATCTTGAACATAAAATAATAACATCCATACAGTCAATTCTGTGTTTTGGTCATCCAAATTAGATAACAACCTCATCCCTTAACCTGTCTACAGCAGCATATATATGGTTGAATCCCTATCAGCTACTTCTTTATTCAATGAAAGTTTAAAAGACACTTGCTGAAGTTATTTGTATTATAGATGGGAAAAATTCCCATTAGGCTTAATAGAATTTTTGAAGAGTGCTAGAAGTAAGAAGCATAAAACCATAGCCAAGAACAAACCTTGCTCAACCCGGGAGTCAAACCCAGCTATTCCTTAATCAGCTCTACCAGTCAAATGTTTCTCACTATAGTGGTAACTATATAAGCACTTACCTGTTTGTATGTGTACTATATCTGAGAGTACAAACATAGAACCAGGCGTGGTACCTCGAGGATTATATACACCACATTGTATATACGTCTGATTGGATGTGTCAATGGTCTCCCAGAAATTACCTAAAAGACAGAGAGAACATTGGCTTAACTCACTGAACATAACAGTAACAATATTCTGTGATTTTGTCCCTTTATCACACAAACAATATACTCTGATTACTCCCTTTATCACAAACTTGTGCATGCTTCCATAAAATTTATAAGAATCAGTGTATTGTCTAAGCTCATTAAAATCAGATCCTAACATTAAATTTTGCTCCATTCCTTTATGCTGTTAGTTAGAAGCTGAACTGACTACACTACATAAGAGGACACTTTAAAATGATCTCTAGTGGTGTCACACCAGTGAATTTTCTGCCATTGAAATTAATGCAAAATGACCTTAATGACTCTCTCTCCGTTTCACTGACATTCCAGGTGATTTTCTATGGCCGTTTCCATAAAAGCAATTCCTGTCATCCAAAATAAGCTGGAGAAAATGGCATGTCGATAATTTCGTTTTCGAGCTACTGCAGGGCTTCTGGAAGGACAACGCTATTTTCCATGCCCAAAAAGCTGACTTGACCGAAGCACACATACATTGTCAGTCTTCAGCCAGGGAAAGATAATTCAGAAAAATATCAATTAAACACTCTTAAAAGTTAGCATGCAGGTCATATTTGAGCTACATTCATGTAATTTGGTCAACAATCAGCAGTTTCCACATTAAAACAGTGCTTCAACAGACATATATCACATTTTTGAAAGGGACTATTTTAGCATACTACGACCTGGAAGCACTTTCCACTGGTGTGACACCTAGTGCATGTTATGTTATGTATGTGTACAAAGTCAGTCTAGTATAAGTCTTGTATATGTATAAACCATCTCTCTCAGTGTAAACTAGACATTTCAGCAAAAATTCGCTGCACTTTCAGATTTGTGAAAGTAGTGATTTGATTGGATGAGGTAAAGTTCACATCGACATGACCCCATACAGAGTGTCATCAGATCCTATATCAGTGTAAAGTAGTAAAGCCTTAATTGGTTATGATTTAAATGAGATTGTGTATTGTCATCCATACTGTTCAAATCACACAATGAAATACAGGGCAACTGATTAGTGACAGATTACATCATGCAGGTTTGGTGTCCAAATCTGGATCTTGCATATGTAACAGGCTATGACGTCATGAGGTTAATATTTCCCTTTAACTGAATGGGTGTTGCCTAATATTTCAAAATATGCTGACATTCATTACGTGAATATTTAATGTGTTTTCACATACAAAAGGGCTTCGTCGCTAAATAATAATTAAAGGAATATTTCAACAGTTGTGTTGATACCATTTTACCTCCCCTTGCTTACACTGGATGGCATCTCACGACATTTATTAGTTTAATACAATCATCTCAGGGTCTTATGGATCAACACATGACAGTGACCTTCCATATACAAGTAGAAGGGGATCAACGTAATCCAAAGAAGATATACTTACCAGTGAAATTAAAGGTGACAATTTGCTGACAGGTTGTATTGACTAGTGATTTGATAAACTGTTCAGGTGCATAGTAATATTTATCCGAGGTGAGATTATTGGTGACTTTGATGACAAGATTATTTGCTGGGTATCCTAGATCAGCCTCACACATGATCTGGTCCATGTTGACTGTGCTGAGGGAGGTATTAGGGTGAGTGATAGACACATGTGGTGATCCTACAATTATAGTACAGTATAAGCATTTAATTTCCATGGGACAAAATTTTGTGATTTTGGTAAAAAAAGATTTTTATTCATGGATTTTTCATTTTATGTAATAAATACAAGAGTCAAAATCGTTCGATGGGATTTGATTTCGTGGTTGAAGGTGAACCAAGAAATCCATGAAATCTAATCCCCCACAAAAATTGATGATTTTACAGTATACAGTCAGTATCATACACAGTGAATAAACATCCCAATAATTGGACCATCTTTTTCAAATCTGTTTAGTTAGCTCTACCTTTATCATACCTGCCAAGTAACTCCTATTAAAGTGGAGTAACTCCTATTTTCGTTGTTAATTTTCTAGTTTCAAAGTTCACCTTACTTGCACGAAAGTATATTTGGTTCATTTTATGATCTCCTGTCCAATATTTATAACCACTAGGATTAATACATTTTTTGTTTATGCATCTAAATTCCTTTTAAATCACATTTAAGTGCATCATATGACAAGCTCTGCTATATCACTCCTATTTTAGATTTAACTAACTTGGCAGGTATAATCAAAGCCCTTATTTGCCAATAAGCTTTTTCCTGAAACATGGCAGGCATATAAGTGCCTCTACTCCCAGAATTAAATCCTGTGTCACTTAATCAGATGGCAATTGAGCTAACCACTGAGCTACGGAGGCACATTTCAGAGTACTGACATTAATTTAATTAATTAACAATTATCATGCACAGTGAAAAACTTGGTTACCAACCAACTAAACTAGAAGGTTTTTTGATTCAAACTATTTGTCTCCCACAAGTGGTCATAACTCCAGTAATACACATGTGCATACAACCCACAAGCAAGTGGTCATAACTCCAGTAATACACTGTGCATACAACCCACAAGCAAGTGGTCATAACTCCAGTAATACACATGTGCATACAACCCACAAGTGGTCATAACTCCAGTAATACACATGTGCATACAACCCACAAGTGGTCATAACTCCAGTAATACACTGTGCATACAACCTAGAAGTGGTCATAACTCCAGTAATACACATGTGCATACAACCCACAAGTGGTCATAACTCCAGTAATACACATGTGCATACAACCCACAAGTGGTCATAACTCCAGTAATACACATGTGCATACAACCCACAAGTGGTCATAACTCCAGTAATACACATATGTGCATACAACCTAGAAGTTAATTTCTGACCAAATTGAGGGCTCAGAGCAAAACTATGGTACATGCCTCTATAAATTGATGTTGTTACCATGGTTTTATGTCAAATTACTTTGATACAAAGTTTAGTGAACACTGAACACTGAATACTGAATAAAGTGCAGTTTTAAGTCATTGAATGCCTGCCATTCTGACAAATGCTTTACGGTTTTTCCACAAAACATCTGGCATTTTATGGTCCTAAAATCTGTGAAATTCCTGAATTTCAGAATATCAACAAAAACGTTTTTGTTTCACTTACTGTAAGCGAGTATGTTTTCTGATGTAACGATCTGATGTGAACCATTACTGAGAGTTAGAGAATACACGGCAGCATCATCACACGAGAGAGAGGTGAGATTTAACACGACATTGATACGATCCTCGGCATACACAGAGTCTGTCGATAACTTCATATCTCTTCTTGTGTTCCGTATTGTCTGAAACATCATCAAGTTTACAAGTTTATTTAAAAAATAATGAATATGTAGCTGTGCTTTGTTATTTACTAAAGTATCGAACTACATTCTTTCCTTGGAACGTTACATGACAGGGAGACACCAGTGTACGTTTCCATAGGTAGCCCAATGACCAGGGGAAGTTATAATGTCAAAGGGTGCTTGAGCGGCCTAAGAGCCTTAGTAAATTGGTAACTTTTTTTGAATATTAAAATATTACAACTACTATGGTCTTCCCTTTACCATTGCCAATCTAGTTGTCTAAGGTCTTTTAGACATCTATCCATCGAGATGATGGTAAACTCATTCCCCTGAACATTGAGTCGCAAGTCAGCAGTTACACTCAATGCCAATAGCAGCCACAGCACAATGGCTTCAAACCTACTTGGGTACCCATTCATACACCTGGGTTAAGTTGAAGGAAGTTTGGAGAAATTACACCCAAAGGTCTATGAGGAGTTTAACACACAAGATTTGCGTGACGGACAGACAGATGGATGGATAACACCATTACATTGCTATATGCTCCATCCACTTATAAATAAGTGTGGGGGGTCAACAACTTACCCTTGTATCAGTTCTGACAATACTTATATTCTCTGTGCGACCGTCAGCAAACTTTCGTTCAATCACGATAGTCTGCCAGCCCCGTACTCCGGTACCCATCCATGTAACGGATAAAGGATCACCTAATGTCTCATCACCATCAACCCAAGATATCATCTCTGTAACAAAAACCAGATTTCAAGATTTCCTAGATTTCCAAGATTTTCAAGATTTTGAGATTTTCAAAATTTTCAAAATTTCGAGATTTTCAAAATTTTCAAAATTTCAAAATTTCAAAATTTCCAAAATTTTCAAAATTTCAAGATTTTCAAGATTTCGAGATTTTCAAAATTTCAAGTTTTTCAAAATTTCAGATGGATACATCAAAATCTATGACACAAAGTGTGAATTAGGTCAAAGACAAAGATCCATGATCACAATATCAATAAACACATTCTACCACGCAATCCATAAAATTTAACCCCCCATAAACATTAATGATTTTACAGTAGTGACCCTTAATTAGACAATAAATTGTACATCTTACCAGCTTGACTGAACTCAGTAACATCAGACTGGGTGCCGGTAGATGTCTGGTCACTTTCTGTGCCGGGTACCAGAGTATTGTCACGTAACATGTCTTCTATAGATACTGCAGGTTTCATACCACTGAACTCCGGTGAAGACAGATCATCGTGTCCCCTTCCTATACCTGTGTTTTGCTTCAGTAACCAAGATTCTTCAATGTACAAACAATGAAATATTTCAATACATTCACAGGCCTAAGAAATTATATCACAAAATGCGAGTTTAACATTCCCAAATTTTCACTCATTCATTAGATAAAAGAACAGATTTGAAACGCCTAAGTATGCCCCTACATGAATATATCATGTAATGCATAAACGGGCCAGAAAATGGTTTTGGTCGGATCTAATTATGCCTTTACCACACAAAACAATCAAAATATATACCTTTTGTCGTGTTTAAGTTATAATATCAGGTACTTTTGACGATGTGACGTTCCAAGTTCGAAGCCATTGTCTCGTTGTTCTGATATAGACAATGGAATCCAACTCGAAACGTTGCAAACAAAATATATACTATATTGAATGGATGAAAAATTGGGGAAGTAAAAATGTCGTTTGTGACACAATTTCTTAGACATGTGATACATCAGATTCTATTTATTATAATATAAATGCTCATTTTAAAAGAGCATTATTAAGTATCATAGCCATTAAAGTGTATAGAGCTGTATTCTAACAGTCATTCAATGTCAAAATAGTTACTTGCATCGTTTTTAGTATGATACTAGACTACTTAATTGAAAATTAAAATTTTGGATGGTTTCCGTGTACTTTGATTCTATCGTCGAAAAAAATGACGATTCTTATAGTTTCATAGGCATGATAGGGTGTTTGCATGTCCAATAAATCACAGAGAGAGTTTTTGTTAAAGCTAAAGCGAAAAATGATCTAATGGGTATGAAAGCATAATTCTTTTTCAGATTTTAAAACTTTTAAAAAAAATATTTCCGATATAGCTCTATACACTTTAAATACTGTATAACTTTTTGTGACAGTTGATATAAATCAACTAGATTTCATTGGCTCTGTATTAAGGGAGATCTTATTGTTGAGGTAACACTAAAACAAATAAAATGACCAATTAACTGAACTCTGAAACAAGGATGGTCTTATTAAAACGCTGAGTGAAAGCAAAGGAAAATTATTTAATTTCGATTGGATGAAATTTTGTGGTTTTGGAAAAAAAACTGTTTTGATGGGATGTTAATTTGTGTAAGTTGCATTCAAAAACAAATATGAGGGTCAAAATTATTGTTTGATGGGATTTGATTTCGAAGGTAATCGACACGGTGGTCGAGCGTATAGCCCGCTTGACTACTGTTCGATTACCGGCCAGGGCACTTGATCATTTCTGAAACACTTTTCTGTGTTTCCCACCGACTAGAGATGAACTGGTTAGCAACCCAGAGGTAGTCTTGCGTAAACATCGGGCACATTAAAGAACCAAGGTGTCTCTTTGGAAATAACTAGGGCATCGTGCCCAGATACCTTGTATCCCACCACTGTCTCTTCCACCTGCTGCCCCTTCAGCAAAACACAGGACCCCATTGGAAAAAAGTGCTTGCAATTTCATAGGTAATCCTTGATGATTGAAAATTCAACAACAACATGTACACATATTGTTTTTATGTACTAGTTTACTATTACTAGTTTTTTTATGAGTTATCCTTGACAGAAAGGTTTAAATAATTACACATACACAAGGTGAACCATAGGGCTGTAAGGGTATACCTCGGTACACGAAATACTGCAGACTTCAGTCCCACACGGTTGCAAATTTCGGTACGGTTCGGTATAAGTTTTTTTATGAGCAAAATAATATTTAGAGAACGAAAATGTCTGAAAGCCCTCTGATTATGTATAATTACCACGCATTATTCGTTTTCATTGTATTAAGATATGCCTCATATTGTCGAAAATCATTTAAAAATTTGATAGCCACATAATAATTACTGTTAGATAGAATCAACAAATTCATCGCCACTTAAAAATTGTAGTATTTAAGCTGCTGTTAGAGAATATTGTATCATACCGAAATATACCGAACCGTTAGAAAAATTGACGGTACGTATCATATCGTGAGGTGAGCGTACCGTTACAGCCCTAGTGAACCACGAAATCCATGACACCCATGAAAATGAATGATTTTACGGTTACCTGGCGGAGTTTGTACTGCATCAGATAAGACAAGACGTGAACCCGGCTTCACATTACGAGGGTTATATACACCACATTGTATATAGCTGGCATCCGGTCCAGCAAAAGGCTTCCAGAATAAACCTGTCATAAAAGACACAATTAATGTTACTCTTGAAATTATCACAGGTCACTGTATTGTTGAAAATGAAAAAAAAACGAGGAAAAAAAACGAATTTACAGAATTATTTAAAACAATATCATAATTTAAATAAACAGGTATAAATCCATTAGGGATATAAATACAATAAAGTTCACTCATTAAACAACAATTTGGCATACCAACCTTCATTTAAAAAAAAATTGACGAAGGCTCAATATAAGGATTATAAAAAATTAATGTATTTTAATATTTTGTTAATTGTATAGATTAAGGGGAACAACTCTCGTGTTGATTTTATCATAAATATTTATATTTGCATGACTCATAGCGAGCAAAATCACCTGCAACTTCGGATCACTGTATGGCTTATTGGGACACTATACAATTCAATTTGTATGACTTATTGTGAGCAAGAGCATCTGCAATTTCTGGTTACTGTATGACTAATTGGGAGACTGTACGATTCAATATTCAATAACAAGATTATGACTCAACTGGACACTATGATTATTGGCATGATGGGAGTTACAGCGATGCATACCAATTTGAAAGGGTTTAATTCCAAAAATAGGTGCAAATTATGTACCTGTAAAATTGAACTCAGCCGTAGTTTGACAGGGCGTGTTGGACGACACGATGGTGAACAGATCAGGTACCAGATAATAAACACTGGAACCGTTAGTTGTGTAAACCTTCACGATAGGTACACCGGCAGGGTGACCTAGATCAGCCTGACATAGTACTCTGTCAAAGTTCCTCGTAGATAAACTGTCAGGCACTATAAGTCTAGCATGAGGTCTTCCTGAAATGTATAGTTATAGTATACTGTAAATCCGGTATTTTTCGCGGTGATTTAATTTTCGCGATTGGCCCCCATCGCGAATTCATCATTTCGCGTAAATAACATTCCACAACATAAGATGTATCCAAAAGAAAGTTCAAACGTTTAATTTAATTACTTATGTGGGCGAAGCTATTGTGTTGGCATAGTATACTATATAGCCATTTGCATGCATTGGTTTTAGATTCTACAATTTCATGTCAACATTTAATTTCCTCCAGTGGTTGTAGTTTGTAAAATAATGTTTTTTAATTTTTCGATAAACAGGACAGCAATCTTCTCAACAAACCTGAAATTGTTAAACAGCTGGTTTACCGAGTAGATAACAATACACCCTATTGACAAACACACGTACCTGTGAAAACACGATTAACTGATACAAGGTATGATGCATTTATCCAACTACACTGATCACTGTATAAAACGTGTGATATATTTGTTAATTATCAGTATTAAAGCAGAATTAAGCGCCATTGTTGAATGTTTAACGGTTTTTAAGATTTTAATATTTCGCGAATTTAAGATTTTAGGAACCTCGATCGCGAATTCATCAATTCGCGAAATAAGTTCAAAACTGAAAATTTTTCGTAGCTAAATGGTTAGCAAGCATGCCACCTAATCAGGCGACCCGGGTTCAATTCCGGCTGGAGGCACTCATATGCCTGTCACATTTATTCAAATAAAGGCCAAGCTTGGCATGAAAGAAAAAAAAATATAAAAACTTTTACTCTTCAAATTAGTGGAAATCTTTATAATTTGACTCCAGTTAAACAATTGTGCAGCTCATATTTCCCGCTTATTGAAGAATATGCCAAATGCTTTCTTAGTGATTATCATTAATGCTTCACACATGTCAAAACTATGTACAGTCCTTTCAAAGTCCAATGAGAATGGTTTGTAAACATTAGCTTGTCTGCCAGGTAAACTTAGTTTATCTCAGTTGTAACTGGGTATACCTGAGTTAACAGTATTCACTGCTATTCTTTCGAATGGGATAGTTGTCTCATTTTAGTATTACTTATTGAATCGACTATACTTGGTCACCAATAACACTCTGAGGGACCACGTGCCATTTCAAAAACAACTTCATAGAATTTTTAAATCAGCATCGATTTAGGGCAGTAACTCTGCATGGTGTAATAAACTGTATTATCACATAAACCATGCAGCAAGAGTTTAATAAAGCCCATTTAAAACCAATATTACATTACTCAGTAGTATAATAACTATGTAAATGAGGTGGCTAATGACTATGTTTACGTATTCATACGTGCTGTCAAAATATACATTATTATATATAATATTATATTAGACAGGATGCATACAAATAACAGGTCTGTTACATGATTACAATTCAATTTACCCATCTCGCTCCAATAATTATGCAACATTGTAACGGTAATTTAAATACAGTGCTGCACTATGTTTATTTGCTCGTTTATTTTTAACCACTGACTTTATTCTATCCTAAAGGGAAAAACCTTATTTTGTTGATGTGATAAAAAGAATCTTACATTCACATCTTTCAATATAGAATTTATTAAACTCATTGGATAAAAGTAGTAAAATATGAGGCTCTATTTTATTCACCTTTATCCAACTCGTTTAATAAATTCAATATGAAAATTCACACATCTAAGATCCAGTGTGTAGAATCACATGATCAAATTATTTGAAATTAATAACCTTCACACTCAACACATCTGTGATTTCGTCCACTAACGGTGAGTTTTTTCTTGATTATAGTGATTGTGCACTTTATATAAATATATTATACAGCCTTAAGAACATTTATGTAGGAACACTAGACAATTACCAAGTTTGTTCTATCTTTAGCTGTTGTTAACTGATGCTCGACCAAATTATTACACTCAGTTGAAAACTGCATTTGGTCGAGCATCAATTAAAAACAGTTAAAGATAGAGCGAAATCTGTACTTGCCGGATATTCTTACATTATACGGGATATACTTTAGGCTATATATTATAACTATTATATTAAATGCACGATGGTTATAATCAAGAAAAAACTCGAAATCGCAGTAGTTTTTAGTGTAAACATTATTCATTTCATCACGTGATTCTACACAATGAGATCCTCTATTTACAAGTAAAACAACTCACAACCATGTTTAGGTCACAAACCACCAAATAGAGTTGTTCTTTAACTCAATGTAAAGTGACCTAGGTCAGCCAAAAAAAATGTCAACTTTTTGTCCATGGGGCCCTCTCAAAATCTTTTAATCAATAGAAATAGCATCCAGCTTGAAGAAAATGAAAAAAAAGTAGGGGGTCATGTATCATATAAGAAAATTTGGTTTGTCAAACGCGGTGAACAGATTTTCTCACATGTACGGATTTACTCACTGTCCGTTAGCCCCAACCTTACTTTCACTTTCATATTTAAGCCAGAATACAAAGTATTTCTGAATAAAACCATTTCACTACATCACATACATGCATACAAAGCATTTAACACCAATTTCATGATTCTGAAGCTCATTTGTCAAGACATACCCCCATTTCCAGTCGCTTTAAAGTTTTTTAACGGACTATTTGACTGTATCTGAATTTGGTCCGCGTAGGCATTTAGTGGTTATTTACCTTAAGGCAACCCTTTTTGGGTTGTTTAAGTGTTTTTTGCACTTTTTTCAATGCTACTACATATATGCAACACAAAACAATCAATTCTAGAAAGATTGGGCATGAATTCCAGAAAAAATTACAAACCCGCATATGCGCCTTTAAGGAGAAATTTGGTCAGCGCCTGTCAAATGGTATGAATAGTGACATGAAATGGGGTTGTATTTGTGCTAAAATGGTATTCTGAACCGCAATTTTGCTTTAGATGCCAAATAATATGTCTATTCTTTATATTTAATCACAATTATCCTTGTCTGGTACTAAAATAAGGGCAACATTCACATAAAAATGTCAATTTAAGAAAAAATAAATCTGAACTTTTCTGGATTTTTCATGATAAAAATCTAAATTTTCACTTTTTTAGACATTTCACACAGATAAAAGTGGTTAAAACCCCATCTTGAGTGCATTTCCATTCATTTAAATGCAAAAAAAATGAAAACATGATTTTGAAGGAAATTTTACATGTCTATACTGGTATCTTGTGTAAATGTCTATTTTTAGACACACAATGTGTTAAAATGTTTAATCCATGTGAAACAAATTCAGAAGACCGTCAATGGTATGGTAATGGGGGGAAACAATATGACTGATAGGATTTGTTCATTCATAAATGAAAAACGATATGACAGATAGGATTTGTTCATTCATAAATGAAAAACGATATGACAGATAGGATTTGTTCATTCATAAATGAAACAATATGACAAATAAGATTTATTCATTCATAGCCGAGCAGCAGACAATAAAAATGCCGAGCTAACAATTCCTATATCCGTTCTAAGGTCACAATGTCAACATGCACGCCTTAGACTTCACTTTTTAAAAAATAATTATCAGTCCGCTGTCCTGGATACATTTACATGGGCACACCATGTGGTATGAGACATAATGTTTGGTAAAGAAGGCAAGTAAAGATCGCGTCAACAAAAAATTAAATACAAAAGTGTTAAAAGTATTTTAATTATTATTTTATTCTTTGACTGACTTAAACAGAACATTGATCCTCGACACTTAAACAGAGAAAGAGTACTTTCCAGAGAACTTATTTTTTTGCTCAAAACTGACTCTTCTGGTGAAAACAGTCACTTACTGTAAACTGATGCTGTGTTGTTCCTGTTGTAAACCAACATAAGCTTTATATATACTAAACTCCCTGTCCCTTCAACAAAACACAGGACCCCATTGCACTTATGAGGATTATCCTTGACCGAAATGTAATAAACAGCTCCACCTTTTCAAAGCAGCCCTCTGTAGATATACAACCTCTAAACAATGGATACTCTTTGTAGCACTCTCATATTGGTTGTACTGTACAGTAGTTATGGCCTTTGTGATTAATTCCTACACATATAAACTCCAAACCATGATATATTTGCTGGAATATCATGCAAAATATCTTTTTCGTTCTACATGATTTTCAAGGATTAAGGGAGGAAACTCTGTATGGTATAATACATAATTATAAAGGGAGATGACTCATTAATTTAACAATTTAAATATCTATTTTTAGACACACAACATGTTGTTTTATTTAACTCATGTGAAACAAATTAAAAACATACTCAATGATTTAAAACCTCCCCATAATGTGAATATCATATATTATTGAACCATTTTATCTTACTTATAGTAGATATATGGCAGAGTATATTATCTGAATTTTATTTTTTAAGTTTTACATTTTATGCAAATTATGTAACTATGTATTGGGCATTTTAAAATGCATGTTGTATATATAGCTATAACATTGCACCATGAATTTGAGGTCCGCGTGCCTGTTAGACAAATACCCTGTGAAACAAAGTCAACAACAACAACCAATAATACTTTACGCCATGGGCTACTGTGGCTTCGGCTGCAATGTCTACATGCACTCCTTAGACCTCTTTTGTAATTTTAGTGTATCATTGGTACTCAAACACACCTGGGTACTGTTTTATCAAAGCATTTACACTAAAGTTTTCCTAAAATATTGCGTATGTCGATAATATTTGTGTAAAATTTTATTTAATGTGTTTTACAAAGATATCTTAGTTCCCTTTCTGTTGTAAGTTTTGGCTTATTTCAACACCAAGGCTGGGCAACCCTAAATAGCAAATATAAACGTAAGTAAAGAGTTTTTAACACGTACTGTTGATTTTTGACAGTCGCATGCTATTTTAGACCGTCACTTATTTTAGACCGTGATTAATCATCAAATCTTAACATATTTATTCATTCTGGTCCCTATTATATTGGTTATATTGTGTCCCGAATTGCGTTCAATCTTCAATATTTTTGCATAAAGGTATGCAAGTACTTGTGACCGTTTAGTAACACACACAAATTTGCGTGAGGAAGATATAAATGCGTTTATTTACGCAACATTAACGCATTGTTAGTAAAACAGTGCCCAGTTGTTGAACTCATTCACCATAGATAGCTTCAAGGCTCCACTAAAAATCTGAATAGGCTTAAATATGTGTGCTGTAACTGAAATAAACTTTATCTTGGGCCCATTCTGGTCAAGTTAAGCCAACATTTGTGTCATCGATATATTTCCTACGGATACATTCATCATTCCTTACCAAATATTTGGAGAAAAGCACAAACATTAAACACATTTAAGTCAAAACTAGAACCATCACTGTCGTGATCAGGGCCCTGTCGTTATCATTGTCAATAAGTATAATGCAAGTTTCATTTGAATATCTTGAAAAGTTTTTGAACTATGGCCAATGTTAAAGTTTTGAAGTTGAAAAAGGGGCACAAGCCAAAATTTATTAAAGCTAGAGTTGTTGCCCTTTGCTACACATGTGCTTTTTGTCACTGTCAATATGTATAGCAAGTTTCATTTGAATATCTGTAACGGTTTTGAAGTAATGTAGAAAAAAAGATAAAAAATGAGGAAAATTGTAATTTTACAAAGGGCCATAATTCTTACAATATTGTAGCTGGAGTAACATAACTTGGCATACAATAGTGTATTGTTGCTGTGACCTTATGTTTAAAGTTTGAAGTCGATACCTTTAACGGTTTGCAAGTTATTAAGAAAAAACATGAAAAATGTGGACGGACAGACGGACGGACGGACAGACAGATGAACAGGGTGATTACTATAGGGCACCTGCAAAAAATTTTGCAGGGCCCTAATTAAATACAAATTTTCACACTGGCCTGATAGTATCTCCCCTTAACAAACCTTTACCCAATACCACTGATATGGACACCAGATACAAGGATGACAACTTAAAACCATGTATACTGGTATCTTGTATAAATGTCTATTTTTAGACACACAATGTGTTTTAATGTTTAATCCATGAGAAACAAATTCACAAGAACATCAATGGTATCATAAATCATCCTGACATTACTGGCATATATTTTTTGATCATTTAAACTTAATTATAGTACCATATACCTTAGTAAATTAGCTATATTTAATTATTTTGATTTTGATTTCTATAAGTTTTTTTAATTTATGCACATTATGTATTCAGTTATCAAACATTTAAACTTTATGCTGCATATCCTTTCCGCTACCAAAGCAGACTAATGCAGACCATAAAAATGGGGGTCGCCATTACCACTAGTGTACATAGAAGGACTGCCACAGACGCCTAAAACGTACCACAAAAATGATATTCCTCAAAACCAACATCGTACAGCGCAGGACTACCAGGAATTTTTAGGTTTTGTCTTATATTTAGGTGCATTTAAAATGCTTGTATCTCGTAACAGGATTTGCTATGAGGATAAAACCTGCATTTATATTATTAACCAAATAGTACACAATTAGCTGAAAAATTCATTTAAGTCATTTTTATTATATTATATTGCATAATATTGTTTTTAAAAATACAAGTTTTCCGTATTTAAGTACAAAAACAAACACCTTATGTCTAATTATGAGCAGAAACGGCGGTTATCGCCAAATAATAAGCAAGTGACACAATTCAAGTTATTAAAGGATCCTCACTTTCAAAAAATACCAATTAGCTTTAGAGATTGCGCTTTGCGATTCTTATCAAACTCATTTTTAAAAAAATGATTAGTACTTCATTTCTACCCTACGGTAACTTGAACAATTTCGGTGTGTCTGCATTATACGGCTTTGGTATTCTAAGAGTCGAAAAAAGCAGATCTGCCACTGACGAGTTTTGCAGGCTTTGAATGAATGACTTGCACAATGACGTTATGGTCATTTTGAGATTGTTCTGATAAAGCTGCAAAACTGCACTCAGGTTATTTATTCAATAAGTCATTGCAGTTAAGCACATTGGACGATTCTAAAATGAAACAGTGTTCAGTATACACTATGGTAGTTATACATTTAAAACACATCATACTAAAGTACGCTGTGGTATAGTTCTACGTAGCATAAAATTCATTTTACTCAACTATGGCATTGCAGGTAACAATAATGTTTTTGGTCAATGTGTGCATTTATCCACTACGGATGTAGTGTCTGATTATTTTGGTGCCATAACTTCAGGCTCTTTTTTAAATTGAAAACCCCATTCGAATGCTATGGTAATGTCAGCTTTGTTGTCATGTCTGCATTCGGCGGCTTTGGTATTCTAAGCGTTTGGAGATAACCTGTCTGCCACTGACGAGTTTTGAAGACTTAATTCAAATAATGCGCATTATGCCACTACGGTAGTCCAATGTCGCCGAAGGGCGTTACAGACGTATGCACATTTATACACCATGGACGTAGTCTCTGTTTATTTTGGTGCCATGTCTTCAGGCTCTTTTTTAAAGTAACAAAAAACATTTGAATGCTATGGTAGTTTCAGCTTTTCCGTTTTGTCTGCATTGGGCGGCTTTGGTAGTCTAAGCGTTTAAAGATAACCTGTCTGCCACTGACGAGTTTTGAAGACTTAATTCAAATAATGCGCATTATGCCACTTCAGTGTTCTGTAGTATTCATGGTGGAGCATAGTAGAAGTGTGTCCATTTATCCATTATGGATATAGTGTCTGTTTGTGATGGTCCCTTGTCTTTTGACTCGCTTTGGAAGTGAAAAACCCCATTTGAATGCTACTGTAGTTTTAGCTCTTTCTTTGTCTGCAATGCGACTTCTGACAACCAGAATACAGGCATACAGGCAGCATTATACAGAATTACAAAACCTTTTCCATGCTCTACTCAACTCGAGCATGAACTTTTATTTGCTCCATTAGAGTGCAACTATTGGATCATCTTTATTATATAATAAAAACATTACTCTGCTTACTATAAGGCCACTTATCACATATAAAGTTTTATCATTTCACTTTATGAGCACAGACATGAGTTGAGCATGAAGAAGGGGACCAGCATGTACCATAAACTATCAAAGTCAAACAAAACAAGGGATACACTTAATTGAATTTATTTTATGTTTGTCTTGTTAGAAATATATCAGATATTCATTCAACTAAAACCAGAACTCAATGATAAGTATACTAATTGTTCTGGCAATTTGCGAGAACAATATTTAAGGAAACTTTCAAAACAATTGTATGTAAATAATGTCAATGAAAAAAATTAAACAGGTTACATTACACTTTTATTGTTATACTTAAAAAAGTACCAATTTGACGAACGTCAGTAATGCGAACAGTACAAATACCCCCAGACATTGTGTCGCAAGTCGGCTGTTACACCCGATGCAGATGGCCTTCCCAGGTAACCATTTATGCACCCGGGTGAGCCGCCAATGTGCATAGTATGATACTAAAAGTGATAGGTTGCAAAACCTTTTTGTTGTACACGCATTTACATAAACGCTTAAAAAGAAAATAATGAAACCAGCAAGTGAATGAAAACTATGGACTATAAAACTATTGAAACAAACAAGCGTATGCAAAAATATAAAATTTACAACTTCTAAATCATACAAATTTACAAAGGCTAAGAACAATGGTTTGTCTAAAAGTGACACCTTTTTGTTGTATTTACATAACCACATACGTAATAATGAAATGA
Source organism: Spisula subtruncata (assembly GCA_963678985.1). Classification (NCBI taxonomy): domain Eukaryota; kingdom Metazoa; phylum Mollusca; class Bivalvia; order Venerida; family Mactridae; genus Spisula; species Spisula subtruncata. The sequence goes on along the minus strand of OY787671.1, from coordinate 27,443,633 downwards.
GCAACTGAATGAAAACTACGGACAACGAAACTATTGTATACAAACAAGTATATGAAACATAAAGATCAAGATTGTTGGAATCAGGTGTGCCAGTTATGCATAGGGAACCGTAATCATACACATTGTATTTGATAATAACTGAACACAACTGGTTTCACATCGTGAGTGATTTTAACGCAAGCGGACGCATTATACGGACGTCACTCCAATAAGAATTGCTAAGTACTGCCATTGCGTGTTGTTCATCAAAGTCTGTAACGATTGAAGGAGTTTAGGAACGCACTTTGGTGTTGAACGCACTTCGGTTATGACAACCAAAAAGCAAACACACAAACCACCGAAACAACATAATGCGTTGCAATGCTTCATATTATTATTAAATCAAAATGCATATTGGTGTTGAAAATGTAAAAATGAACATAATTTAGCAGCAAAACACAAACTATAACTATAAAATCGAAACACATGTATGTGTATCTATGTAGGATAATATAAGTGTGTGATAAAATGTTCAATATTGTGAACATAATTTTATTTAGTTTGATAAGTGTACTCTGTTTAATGAGAGTCTTATGTTTGGCGTTATATGTTCATCTTTGGTATTGAAGTTGTACGGAGATTTAAAAGATGGCATGCTGTAAGACAATTATTAAACAAAACGACTATAAACAGTCAAGTTAGTTAGTACAAAAAAGCCAAATTCAGTTACATACTTTAAGTTAACAGAAAAGGCATAAAATCAATTCACCTAAACACCAAAGTGTGTTAGATGTCGATATACGTAGCTGAAATTGATAAACACACTTTATTGTTCAACACCATAGTGGTAGAGCGTGCGCTTCGAATGCGGGAGGTCGCGGGTTCTTTCCGTGGCCGCGTCATACCAAAGACGAAATAAAAATGGTACCAGTAAAATACCATTGCTATACACGCAGCATAAAAGGGAAACCTGGCTCAGGTCTCTCATACCCTCTTGGTGATGGATACCATCGGGAGTGAGGTGTCGAGAGTGATTAATAGAAGTTGTAAGAATTTGTTTCACAATCGACCTAAAATAAATTAGTATAAACTAACACCATAGTGCGTTCATCACCAAACGCACTATGGTGTTCAATACTATAGTACGTCCAACACAAAGTGCGTTCCTAGATAGAAACACCCTGATATGCTAACACGGAAAGGCTACTGAGCGAATACATGAAATAGGGTATCCGTGTCCGTATGCGGAAGCAAGCACGGAACGCGGTCACGGACCACGGATGCGTACACAAGCAGTTGCACAGTGATAATACTAGTAACTATAAAAATAATGCGTGATCAAGCAAATGTTAGGCCGGTATTCCATGTTTCCGCGTCCGCGATGCGCATCATTATGTCCGCTTCCGCAAAACATCGAACTGGATAAAAACCGTAGGGTATATTCCATATATCTAGGTTCCACGACTGCATGCGTCGTCCGCATATGACGTTCGGTGAGCGATATTTTACGCAAGCCTGCGCAGTATACAGATGTCACTCCAATAAGAATGGCTTCTGTCATTGTTATTTGTTTGTCAATCGGGTCTGTTACCTGTGTATGAAGTTAGGAACGTACATTTGGTGTTGAACACTCCAAAATCCAAAAGCACCAAACCACCGCAATAACATGCGTTGCAATGTTTCATACTAGCATAGAATCAAATGTACATTGGTGTTAAAGATAAATGTAAAAAAGGAACATATTTCATTGTGCATGATACTTTGTATTAAAAAGATGTAAACTATAAGTTTCTTATGCACTCTAAAAACGGTATTTTGATTAAAAAATACACTGATGTGTTTACACAGAAAGGCAAGTAGCGAACGCGGATACAGAACGCGGACGCGGGACACGGACACATGGAATATCCGCGTCTGCGCTGCGATTTAAATATATATATAATATAGTATATGTGTCCGCATGTGGAACGCGGAAGCGTAACACGGACGCATACACGTGGAATACCGGCCTGATCTGGAAAATCAGTACTATATAGATGAAGTTAACTTGAAACATCAACAATCCTGAAAGATAAGCAAATCGGACCGTAGCATAGCCTAGGTACACGGGTTCGAATCTCACTGGCAGATATGTATACGTATATTGAACTATTTAATTTATAACATAAGTTTCTAATTCTGTTTTGATGTATATTTCACGAACGTTTAGTATATTACTGACGATTTAGCGTATACATTTTCTACGTGTTTTAGCTTCATAAAGACTATTAATGTGTAAATGATTTACTTGTATCAATTATAAAGTTTTATCGTGTTCAATATACTCTTCCATAGAGGGAAATAAAGTTCTGAAGTTGAAATTACTCAAAGTTCTCAAACACTTATACTATTTTGTTCATGAACATAAATACAACTGAAAAGACTGATATTAGAACTGCATACGTTCAAAAACCTTCCAAACGTGGCCTGCACTTCGTATAACAATTACATATTATGATAATTGATAATTATCTGTTTAATAATTACTTTGCTTATTTATTTTTAATACACAATTCTTACTATTAAAATATAAAAATCAGCTATAATAGCTAACGGAATCAGTATTATGTGCTTTTCTTTGACATGCTAGATATCAAAGGTTTAACAACAGCTAGAATTGTTTACATCTTTGAATTGACTGATTGCTAATTGCTGTAGTAGATTACGACTGGAATCAAGACCACAGTAAATTAAATGTACTTCAGTCACTAAACAAAAGAATAGTGTTACTATTGTAACGTTATTTAATTGGAAACTTAGATTAAAGCCAGTGCTATGGTGTAATTTTGTATATTAAATGCAATCCCAGTATTGTGAAGTGTGTCCTACAAAAATAACAAGTATATTTAATGCATCGTATTTCAGAGTACCGTAGTAGCATTATGCTGGACTTACAAAACTTAACACTTAAAATAGTCAATTCGAATACAAGTACCATAGCGGACTTTTGTATTTGGCAAAAATCTTATAAACCGTACCTCAGTGTAGTAATGCCGATATCATAATATCAACAGAACAACCACAGTGTAGCAAATATCGTACACTACAACTACCATAGCGTAGAAATGTAGTATATTTTGGAAAATTCCTTCTATGTTCAATTGTAAAAAAAATGGTTTTTCACCGAAACCCTGCATTATTCCACTGTAGAAATAAGACCCCGTATTTTTCCGGTACGTAAAAGTCGTCTCTGGTAGCTGTTCGGCAAACAATAGTGGTAATGGGGGACCACCAAAATACGGTCTGCATCAGGCGGCTCTGGAAGCGCATCGGTGTATGATAGTGGCAGCGGAAAGGATATATAGTTATAAACCCGAGTTCCGTAGTGAATGTTTGACAAAAACTCATGATTCGAGATAAGGGTTTGTCAATTGAGTTATTATGCCAGTGAAAACCTTTGACAAAATAACCAACAGAAGATCTCTGCTCTGGTGTAATGTCAGTTGTGTACTGTCACAAATAGTTACTGTGGTCGAACAAAATGAACCAAACCCAATCTGTTCCCACAATGTCAACGTGCATGCCATTGTCCTCACTTTTTAAATTTTTATCAGTCCGCTGTCCTGTGTATTTACCAGCGTGGAGGACAATACTATGTGGTATGTGACATAATTTTAAAGTTCAAAAGGGGCCATAATTTTTATGTGTAAAGTTATGTGTCTTGCTTAAAGCCACAATAAGGTTCCGGAACAACATATTTTCTAACGATAGAGAAACAAATCTTTGTTACTGATTTGAAGACTGATAAATAATTTACACATCAAGCTATTAAAACATGCTCTTACTGTCATATATGTGAACTAATCTTCCCTTGAAGATTGGCATAACGAGCCTGGTTTGTTTACAAATACGGCGTTTAACAGCATCTCCGTCACTTTCCAGAGACTACCGAGAATATTTCGCCAGTTTCTGATAACCAATGGATGGATAGCACACCTATTGATAACGTAGGGCTCATACTATAACCCGGTATTTACCAGTACCTTCCGGTATCGTATATAGTAGCCCGGTATTGACACCTAATCACGTTGTATATTGCCTTGTATATTGCCTTGTATATTGACATAAATCATGTTGTATAATTGAAACATGCTAGAGGCGTGGGATTAACTATGCGTATGTAATATAGATAGTGCGAATGGCTGTGTGCAGATGTATTAATTTCTCCGATAGTTATTAGATTTATATTTTCATGTACAGTAGAATCTACAATAAAATAATAATTGTTTACTTGTAAGTATATAAATCTGCATGTTCAATATACACAAATGTTGTGAGTTATTTAATTTTCATAAACACGTGTCAATCATTATGAAGATCAAAGAGGAGGCCTTTTATTTTAATATCAATATAAAACGCACAAACATGATCATATGAATGGAAAATTAAAATATATGTTATATACAAATGCTCTCAAATTTTCCTATGCATATGTATTTAATTGCAGCTAGCTACATTTTGTTTATTGTCTGATACAACATAATCTGTAATAAAATATAAAAAAATAGATGTTTTTGTTTGTCCTTATAATTTTATATATCTGGCTTAGAATGAGAAGGTCGTAAGTGCCATATTTGAAATCTATATCACAAGGCGCTTCTTATTAGCCTATTTTCATGAAAGCTTGTTAACCATAAGTAAAGAGTAATTTGTCAGACAGATTTTCTTATTTTGTCAAAATATGATTTTGTAGATACGATCTTTTCATTCGATATGTTATATATCATGGAGTTAATGTGCTTGTCTATATAATTCCATGATTATATTAAGTGATATATATTCATTCACACTTCTACACTAATCCTTTAATTGGATTATACCTAGCCATTCAATTAGGTGTCAGTCATGATTAGACTACAATACCCCACGCAATATACAATACAATATAGGCCTACAACAGGGTACCGGCAGATACCGGTGTACCGGGTTTTGTGCGTGTACTTCCGATCATTGACAAAATCTTCGGAATCGTTCGAAAAATTTAAACATAAACACTATTGAGTATTTTGTACGGATAGCGTTTTCAGTTGATTATTTCTCAAAGAAGGAACAGCGACCTGAGGTCAGATATGGGTCCCTTCTGCACCATTTTAGTATAATTTAATATCTCAATATTTCAATATTCCTTTGTAGATAGAAAATACTACCATTTTAAACCTTATTGGGACTTTAATAGAATAAGGTATTGATAATGATCAAGTGTAGCAGGTTTCATTAAGCAATAGCTTTGATAGTTTATGAGAAAATATTACCTAAATGTAAAATTTAACCAGGCAATGAGAACGATTATTAAGTAGTGGTAATATTTTAAAGTATCACTCGTTTCAAACTATTAAATGAGCTATAAACAGTAAGTACTCAACAGAATCAGAGTATATTAACCAAATCACTGTATGACTTATTGGATTACTATAAAATTCAACCAGTATCACTAATTGCTATTGAAAGCACATGTAAAATCTGATCACTATGCTCCTTATTGTCATACTTTATAATTCAATGTGTACGCCTCATTGCAATTGCTGGAAATCGGTTAATTTATACGAGGGTTGTAACAGAACACCCCAGACTTCAGTCTCGCTCAGTTCACGGTACAAGACTTCTAAATTTTGGTAAGTTTCTGTATATTTATATAGCTTTTTTATGAGCAAAATAATATTCAGACTATGAAAACATCTGACAGCCTACTGATCATTTATAATTACCATGTATCACTCGTTTTAATTGTATCAAGATATGCTTCACATGGTTGAAATTTATTTAGAATAGTTGATAGGCACATCATTATTGCTGTTATAGAAGCAACAAACCCATTGTCACTTCAAAATTTAAGCTGCTGTTAGAGAACATTGTATCATACCAAAATATAAAGAACCAAAGTTGTCTGTACATATCATATCGTTATGTGAGCGTACTGTTACACCCCTAATTTATACCACAGATATTAATTATAGTGTGCCCAGGATAACAAGAAAGGAGGGAAAATTTGGAATAATCCAGATAGGTGAAAATCAAGCTTGCGCAATTTACGTTTATATATAGTTTTAACTGAATATAAGCTATATATAGTTGATTCAAAGATCTCTGTCACAACCGCGTAAACAAACATTCACCCCGGTCGATTCTTAAAGGTATATCAGGATTAAATTAAACCATCAATAATATACTTAAGTGATTAAAAAGCTGATGGTCCTATAGCGTAGTGGTTAAACTTGCTGCAATTAGCTATTCAGAAATGAAACATTATGGCGGTTTTGACAGACATCTTTGAATTGACAATACATGAGTCATGGGCGTAGGAGCAGGGGGGGCCAGGCCCCCCCAATGTCTGGATAGGGGGGGCCAACATATCTTTTGGCCCCCCAATAATTCAGACGAAAAGTATAATTTACGACCTAATATATATCGTTATAGGCAATTTGCCTTCAGTTCTTGGTGAAAACGTATAAAAAAATTTTTTTGCTCGCTTCGCTCGCAAAATACATTCCTTATATAAAAATATTTCAACATCCAGTGTTTGCAATAAAAACACTTGTGACATAAATTATACCCTAAACGTCCTCCAACCCTCGTTTACGACTTTGACAGGTTGTCCATTATATATAAAGCCTTTGAAAGAAAACTTTTCACATTTAGCTTCAATCTCAACATCGAGAAATTTAAATTTTGTGCAAACACTTTAATGTAAGAACTTTTAAAATTCCCTGTATTTAGGTCCTTTTTTAATACCAAATAAGGTATCTCGGAACGCTTAGAATGCTCCAGATTGATCCATTGTTTAGAAAATGTTCCCGGGGGAATATCCCCCACCCCCTTATACTTCAACTGATTAACTTTCAGTTACCTATAATTACTAAACCAAATTACCACATAACCATAAATTCACTGTTGATATATAGATATAGGAGGATTATGTACGTTTAAGAGTACAATTTATGTACAAGTGTATTATTGACATAATGTAGTTACTTTGCGAGCGAAGCGAGCAAAAAAAAATTTTTACCCTATGTTGTCAAATGTTTGGCCCCCCCAATGTTGAAGACGCTCCTACGCCCATGTGAGTTAACGGTTTTAACTGCTATTCTTTCGAATGGGATAGTTTCCTCATTAGTATTACTTATTGAATCGACTATAGTTATGTCTATTTTTATACACAGTGAAAATAAACATAAAATAATATCAGTGATACTGGACAGAGCAAGATAACATTAGTTCTGACAAATCCAGTGCAGATCTACTGACAGAATTACACTGGCTTCCAGTTAAGGCCAGGATAATGTTCAAAGTTCTGGTAATCTTATTCCGTGTCATCATGGGTACAGCTCCATCGTATCTAAAGACAATGTTTGATCCTATTCGGCAAGGGTACAGACTACGATCACAAAATGACACTAACTTTCACATCCCTAGACGGCGAACAAAATTAGCAGACAGATCTATGGCCGTCACTGGTCCGAAATGGTGGAACGATCTACCAAACTATCTCAAAGAAATCAAAAGTGAAACCAGGTTCAGAGCATATTTGAAAACTTATTTGTATAGGAAGTTTCATCGGCAATGAGTGTGCTCTTTATCATTATTATGACTGAATCTAGTTTCTAGAATCCAGGTTTTAAATTGAATGTTTTTTAAGTGAATGTATATAAGTGTGAAGCGCATAAATATGATTTTATAATTTTTGCGCTATACAAATGACATGTATTTGTATTAAAAAATAATTTCTATTATTCATTTCATCTACATTTGAGACTTTTTAACTTGTATACATAAATTCCAGCTTAAAATTAATAATTACTGGTATATACTATAATTTTATAATATCAATAATCAAAGTTATTCATGGTTTTCAAGGATTAAGGGAGAAAACTCTGTATGGTCTATTACATAATTAAAAAGGGAGATGACTCAATTATTTAACAATTTAAATATCTATTTTTAGACACACAACATGTTGTTTTATTTAACTCATGTGAAACAAATTAAAAACATACTCAATGATTTAAAACCTCCCCATAATGTTAATAGGGTATATTATTTAATCATTTTATCTTATTCATAGTAGATATATGGAAGAGTATATTATCTGAATTTTATTTTTTAAAGTTTTACATTTTATGCAAATTATGTAACTATGTATTGGGCATTTTAAAATGCATGTTGTATATATAGCTATAACATTGCACCATAAATTTGAGGTCCGCGTGCCTGTTAGACAAATACCCTGTAAAACAAATCCAACGTCCACAACCAAATCTTTACGCTATGGGCTACTGTGGTTTCGACCACAATGTCTACATGCACTCCTTAGACCTCTTTTGTAATTTTAGTGTGTCATTTGTACTCAAACACACCTGGGTACTGTTTTATCAAAGCATTTACACTAAAGTTTTCCCAAAAATATTGCGTATGTCGATAATATTTGCGTAAAATTTTAATGCTTGCATTTTACAAAGATATCTTAGTTCACTTTCTGTCGTAAGTTTTGGCTTATTTCAACACCAAGACTGGACAACACTAAATAGCAAATCGACGGTGCCAAACCCTGTAACTCAATTTTGGCGCGAAAACTTTTTTGCAGCATCCGCATTTGCTAGATGTCCTGCGCATTTCTGTCTTGTCGCCATTTTAATAGCCAATCTTTTTGCAAAAAAGTTATAAATGCAAGTACTTGTGATCGTTTAGTAAAACACGAATTTGCATAGGGAAGATATCTATGCGTAAATTTCCGCGACATTTCCGCATTGTTAGTACAGCCAATTTGACATGAGCCTGACCTATTGATTAGCATAATATAACAGTCGATATATTGTCTACCTTTACAACACCGGTTGTATGTTTTCATAATCGGGGAGTATCACTAAGACGCTCGAGATGTATTACAAACACAAATCTGAAATACCAATGTTGCACGATTTGCTTGAGGAAATTGATATATTCAAAGCAAGAACCTTTTGTGATATATTTTTGCATTAAGGTCAGGCTCAGGTCAGAATAGCCAAGCTATAAACAGTGCCTAGTTGTTGAAGTCATCCACCACAGATAGCTTCAAGACTGGGACTAAAAATTTGAATAGGCTTAAATACATGTACATACTTTAACTGAAATAAACTGAAATAAATTTCTTCTTGGGCCCATCCCGGTCAAGTTAAGCCAACATTTGTGTCTTTGATATATTTCCTACAGATACATAGATCATTCCTTACGAAGTATTTGGAGAAAAGCGCAAACATTAAACACCTTTAAGTCAAAATACATTAAATACAAATTTTCACACTGGCCTGATAGTATCTCCACTTAACAAACATATACCTGATACCACTGTTATGGACATGAGATACCAAGTATCTAAATTGAATGTATCTAATATCAGTTTTGGAATATTTTACAGTTTATCAACAAAACAAAACATTATTATTTGCAATTCACTAAATGTAATATGTTTTATATAATTATGCCTATGTTGAGGAAGGGGGTTTATTCATTGTTATTTGGTTATTATGTAATTTTGTTTATTCTTTTCAGAAAATTGATATTAACTGTCAAATATGTAATCCACAATAAATAAAGTCGTTATTAATATTATTATTATTACAATCATTATCACATCCATCAAAACAGACATCCATACATACGTTCAGCACATTATTACAATTTCTGACCATTTACTAAGGCTGAGTTATGGCAGTAACTATGGCTACCATAGTTCAACTACCGATCGCAAAAATCTTCTGTGGTTAAACTTAGGTCAAACTATCGCTATGTTTGATTTTGTTTGCGTTTATAATGTGCCATCCAACGAAATGGTGGTTTTTAGCGACTGAAGAACCCAGATATGGGCAGATCGTCTTACCATATTAGACTTTTTAAAATTAGTGCCAAAACCATACCTGCCAAGCTAGTTAAATCCAAAATAGGAGTGATAAAGCAAAACATGTCACAAGATGCACTTAAATGTGATTTAAAAGAGATTTAGATGCATAAACATGGAATGTATTAACTCTAGTGGTTATAAATATGGAACAGAATATCATAAAATGAATCGAAAGTACCTTTTTTCAAAGTTAGGTGAACTTAGAAAACCAGAAATTAACAGCGAAAATAGGAGTAACTCCACTTTTATAGGAGTACTTGGCAGGTATGACCAAAACCCAGCCTAATTATAACATAATTATACTTACTATATGTGCCTCAGTGGTTAGTGCGCTTGTCATCTAGTCTGGCGACCCGGGTTCAAATCCGGGTGGAGGTACATATATATGCCTGCCATGTTTCAGTAGAAATAAAGCAAATAAAGGCTATGCTCGGCATAATTCATTTAAAAAAAAAAAATCATTATACTTACTAAACACAGTGATGTTCTCAGCTCTATCAACAGTACTGTTTAAACCTAGCACATGTACAGTATAGATGCCTTCATCGGAACAGTTTAACACGGGGATACTGAGTACTAACTTTGCAGTGCTATCCGAGAACTCGGAACCCAGCAGTTCCGATGGTAGATCAACTTTGTTGGTGAGTTTCTGCAAGATATAAATATGAAATTCACCAAATAAGAAAACTTTGAATACAAGCTGCCACTCTATAGATTATAGTCAGTATATTATTACTGGGTATGTCTTCCATGAGAAAAGAGTAAATATAAAGGACTTATCTGCTTAGGCTCCTAATTTGCATACCTCTAATCTAAGGAAAAATGTGATGAAAGCTTATAGGTCAGTTTTGATTTCCTCAGACATAACTTGAGCAATCCTTGTAAAAGATCCATATAAAAATAATAATGTTTAATTACGAAAATCTCAGCCTCATAATTTTAAACAAGAAATTTTTCGATGTTTGAGCATCTAAGATAAATTCTTTTTTTCCACAAGTCTATTGCCAATCTAAGAGCAACGAGTGCTGGCTGCTCAACTCTTGTTCTTGATAGTAACAAGGACAGGTAAGTCATTAAATACAGGTCACAGTCCATATTTTGTGAATTACCATGCATGTTGAGTTTCAAATGGAGACCGTTAATAGAATTTGCAAAAATGACTCTGACAATAAACTAAACCAAGGCAAATGCAGATGCACATGTTCATGCAGATAATCCTGTCATGATAGCTTAAAATAATTAAATTGCAAAATATTATTTTTTAATAATGTATTACCACATCATCAGCCAGTATGAGAGATATTTTTTCCACCGTCCCATTGATCAATGTTCGATCCACAACAATCTGTTTCCATCCATCTATATTTCCAGCTAACCATGTTATAGTCAGTGGTTTACCTATGAAAGAGTCACCATCTATCCAGGATAGAACTTCTGAAAACAATGATAGCACATGACATAACATTTTGCGTTACATAATCATGTAAGCACATAATTTGTCGCATAGAACCTTCGTTTGACATAAACAATTTTAAAGAGTAAAACCCTGCTTTTTCCATTCTGAGGTCACTGACATTAATTTTAAAAAATGAATGTGATGTTACATGTAAATTAATGAAAAAGTAATTAAATAGTTTCAAGTTGTTTTCTCTTACTAAAGCAAATTTGGTGACTGGATAAATAGAATAATAGGTCAGTGATCGATGTGACTCATGTGTCTTGTTAACAAGTACACCTCTTGTATCTGCACTTTCCCAGACACTCCGAAACTAAACTCTTCTGGGGGCCTTGCCCATATTGAATATCCGGTGGCGAGGATAAATAAAATAAGACAAAAAAAGTGCCAGTGGTACTAAGACACTTATCATATGCAATCTGTGGTATAATAATTGAAAATTCAACAACAACACGTTTTTTGTCAATATTGTATTTTAGTTTCGGCTGAGGCCTTCTTCAGAATAACAATGATTTAACAGATTTTTTTTATACAATCTGTAGTAGACATTCCTACCTGGTTCCTCAGCCGAGTTAAATCCAAGAGTTGGCCAGAAAGCAGACCCTGGTGTTCCCCTGTCATTGAGATGTGAGCCATTAGCAGTTGGCTGTAATCCTGGCTGTACATCTTTCAATATTGGTGGTAGTAAATCCTCCATGGTTTTTGTACCGTGTATATCTGTACCGCTGTCCTGACCACTGACAGTACGAGCTAGGAAAGTTTGAAGAAAATCAGACAGAAGCACAAACTGAACAAGTTTAATATAAATAGATCAATTGATGATAAGGGTTAGATGCTTTTTATCATATGACACAAATAAAGCAAAAGCACAGATCTTTCCATTGAAAAAAAAGACTCCACAATGATTTTGTTATACTACGCCTGTGTAGTGTAAGATAGAAGGAAAGTCATGAGATAAATATAGATCAAACTTACTGAGAATGGGTTGAATGGTGTCTGAGAGGATGAGTCCAGAGTTGAGTTTGTAACTGATAGGATTATATACTCCACATTGTATGTATGTATCAGACCCCTCTGTCATATTCCAGTTGTCACCTGTAATGTAAAATATTAATTATATACTCCACATTGTATGCATGTATCAGACCCCTCTGTCATATTCCAGTTGTCACCTGTAATGTAAAATATTAATTATATACTCCACATTGTATGCATGTATCAGACCGCTCTGTCATATTCCAGTTGTCACCTGTAATGTAAAATATTAATTATATACTCCACATTGTATGCATGTATCAGACCCCTCTGTCATATTCCAGTTGTCACCTGTAGTGTAAAATATTAATTATATACTCCACATTGTATGTATGTATCAGACCCCTCTGTCATATTCCAGTTGTCACCTGTAATGTAAAATATTAATTATATACTCCACATTGTATGCATGTATCAGACCCCTCTGTCATATTCCAGTTGTCACCTGTAATGTAAAATATTAATTATATACTCCACATTGTATGCATGTATCAGACCCCTCTGTCATATTCCAGTTGTCACCTGTAATGTAAAATATTGATTATATACTCCACATTGTATGTATGTATTAGACCCCTCTGTCATATTCCAGTTGTCACCTGTAATGTAAAATATTAATTATATACTCCACATTGTATGCATGTATCAGACCCCTCTGTCATATTCCAGTTGTCACCTGTAATGTAAAATATTAATTATATACTCCACATTGTATGCATGTATCAGACCCCTCTGTCATATTCCAGTTGTCACCTGTAATGTAAAATATTAATTATATACTCCACATTGTATGCATGTATCAGACCCCTCTGTCATATTCCAGTTGTCACCTGTAATGTAAAATATTAATTATATACTCCACATTGTATGCATGTATCAGACCCCTCTGTCATATTCCAGTTGTCACCTGTAATGTAAAATATTAATTATATACTCCACATTGTATGCATGTATCAGACCCCTCTGTCATATTCCAGTTGTCACCTGTAGTGTAAAATATTAATTATATACTCCACATTGTATGCATGTATCAGACCCCTCTGTCATATTCCAGTTGTCACCTGTAATGTAAAATATTAATTATATACTCCACATTGTATGCATGTATCAGACCGCTCTGTCATATTCCAGTTGTCACCTGTAATGTAAAATATTAATTATATACTCCACATTGTATGCATGTATCAGACCCCTCTGTCATATTCCAGTTGTCACCTGTAATGTAAAATATTAATTATATACTCCACATTGTATGCATGTATCAGACCCCTCTGTCATATTCCAGTTGTCACCTGTAATGTAAAATATTAATTATATACTCCACATTGTATGCATGTATCAGACCCCTCTGTCATATTCCAGTTGTCACCTGTAATGTAAAATATTAATTTATATACTCCACATTGTATGCATGTATCAGACCGCTCTGTCATATTCCAGTTGTCACCTGTTGTGTAAAATCATAATGATACCAAAGCATCTGAAATTTTCTTGTAATATTCAATTTGGAAAAATCGCAAATTTTATAAACAACAGAAGGAAAACACATCATTTAAACTCACACACTATTTTAAACAAAACTAGAATGTTGTCCATTGGACACTGGTTCCACCCTAATGATTATAGTACATTTATTTCATGCTTATCGGTGGTTAACAGCGTAATAATGGTGGATTATTTTCCGATAATTTCACAGTTCATAATTTCACAGTTCATAATTTCATGCAAACGGACTACTTTTTTAAAACAAATTTTCCTGCCGCCAAAAATAAAATAATTATCATTTTCACTTGTTCTCTTAATCTTTAAAAAATAACAGAACATTATTATATAAATGTAAAACAAATGGACGAAATTGAAGCCATTGCAGAAGAACTACTTGATTGCATCTCGACGCGCGCATGGCGGGAAAACGATGTCACGCAAAACATTTGAGGTATATAGTGCAGGGTGGACATACCACGTGGTGTGTGACGTAATTTTTGGCTAAGACGACAAGAAGAAAACTGTCAACAAAACAAGAAAAACAACCGTAAATATTTTATTCGTTGATCAATTTTCACGAGACTAGCCCCACGCTCAAGCCCAGAAAGAATAATATGCATGTCACTGAATGATTTGGCACAAAAACCAACAGTTTTTTCCTGAAAGTGGCTCAACGGTTAGAAATGGACTAAATCTGAAAAGCAAAGACGACAAGAAATTATCTATTTTATCATTCATAGCTCTTTTGAGCATAATAATGGAAAATGCGTACTGCCAACATGTATAACAATGTATTAGAAACAACATGTTAACATAATTAAGCATTATATGGTCCATTTCATGAAATATTTTGTGAAATAAATAATTCGTCTGAAAATGCTAAGACTACAAGAATGGAAAGACGACAAGAAGATTTATAACGCAACATTTAAAACTGGTATAAACTCCTTAATTCATTGTCTGATTAGTATAGTAAGTGAAGTGATTCCCGTTCAGTGTCATTTTAGGTCTAGAGGAATTCATCACGTGTTACATTACCTGCTTAATTTGATGCCTTTATTACGATACCGCAATATCGCTGGCTTAGAATGAGAAGGTCGTAAGTGCCACTTACGACCTTATAAGACTAATGCTTATTTCAAGTCTACATCATAAGGCGCTTCTTATGAGCCTATTGCCATGGAAATTGGAACTTGTCATCTTGACCAAACTAACAATTACCTATTGGCAAAAAAGTATGGATTTCATTTTCTCGAGCGAGGTCTTTATTATGCATTATTGAATTCAATATTTTTATAATCTTGGTACCAAAATGTCGACATTAAGTTCACATGTACGATGTTTCATGATAATATACTAATAAGAAATAATTTAGTGTTCGATAAAAAAAAACCACATTACCCTCCCCCACTGTCGTGTTTTTAGATCCGTCAAGTATACTTTATCGAAACATTTGTATAATAATACACATAAATAGTAAAAAAAAAGAGATCAAAAACAATTTTAACATCAAAATAAGACTTGTATGATATAGACATAAAGTTTTACATACCAGTTCGTGATGACGAGCTGACAATTCTAACAGGATGATAAGAAATCCGCTTATCTTAAAATTCGCTGTTGCACGTGGAGCTCGTGTATAAGTAATTGAATGTAGCGAAGCTAGAAGAAATGTCATTCAGTACCTGAATAACGAATTACGCAATTCAAAAGTTACATTTAAAGGTAATACAATACTTGTATTTAAAGCGACAGAAAGAAACCAAGAAATGGAAAGTACTTTCAAAGATAAACGAGAAGCGTTGTAAATATACTATCGTCCAGGAGACATACTTCGTTTATCTAGGTTTGACCACAAGTGCCAGTAGCAGTGTTTGGAAAATAAAATATAAAACAATCCTCCACTGAGCTAGTACACTATCAAGGTATAAAGCGTACTATGTGTATATGTCCAAAGATTGTGGAACATCGCATCTAAAAATAGACTTGGTTCCTAACAATAATTACGTTATTGTGAGTGGAGCCGGTATCCATCGCTAAAATAAAAATGGCCTAGATCGAAGTTAAATAACGAAACGATCAATGTTTTGCCGTTTCGCAGTTATAAGATACAATTGAACAAGTTTTTTTTCGGTAAGAATGAATATCTTATAGTTTATTTGAATTTCCTTCAGCGCCCGTATTTTATGCTGAAACAACGAGATGCGATGTTCCACAATCTTTGGCATATAGACATATAGTACGCTTTATACCTTGATAGTATATTAGGTCAGTGACAGTTTTTTTTATATTTTTTATTTTTAATTTTTAATCGTTTGCGGACCAAACACTGATACTGCCACCTATGGGTTTGACTGGATATACCCGAGTAAATGGTATTCACTGCTATTCCTTCGAATGGGATAGTTATTTTTTGTTTATACCTCATAAGTATCACTTATTGAATCGACTATATAAATTGTATGCAAATATTTGATCCTTTACGTCAGTGGATTGTTTAACTGCAGCATAAAAGTTAATGAGCTTTATACAGTGGTTGCGATTTTAGACTGAGTAAATGCTATAACAAATAGCAAAATCACGCGGACATTTCAAGGTTTCATACGTAAAGATTAAGATATAGAATGAGCCAAAGCAAAAATAGTTAAGAATAAAAATGTTCAGGTAGGCATGTTTTAACTTCAGTGCGTGTTCTAATGAATTCAATACATGCATTGACAGTACTGTTAACTGAAGTAAGCCATCCATACTATAGATTAAGGGGTTAATATCAGTTTTAAATTTTGAGTTTTAAATCTTCTTGTCGTCTTTCCATTCTTGTCGTCTTAGCATTTTCAGACGAATTATGTATTTCACAAAATATTTCATGAAATGGACCATATAATGCTTAATTATGTTAACAGGTTGTTTCTAATACATTGTTACACATGTCGGCAGTACGCATTTTTCATTATTATGCTCAAAAAGGCTATGAATGATAAAATAAATATTTTCTTGTCGTCTTTGCTTTTCAGATTTTGTCCATTTCTAACCGTTGAGCCACTTTCGGGAAAAAACTGTTGGTTTTTGTGCCAAATCATTCAGTGACACGCATATTATTCTTTCTGGGCTTGAGCGTGGGGCTAGTCTCATGAAAATTGATCAACGAATGAAATATTTACGGTTGTTTTTCTCGTTTTGTTGACAGTTTTCTTCTTGTCGTCTTAGCAAAAAATTACGTCACACACCACGTGGTATGTCCACCCTGATAGTGGAGTATTTCTATCATTTAAGCTATTTGAAGCATATAATAAATAGAATATTAGTATTTTACCGTGTATGATCGTTTGATAATTCACCTTGTGAGCAGCTGACTCATATTACATCAGCTGCTCACTCGGTGAATTATCAGCCGATCATACACGGAAAAATACAAATATCCTCTATATCATTCAGGGGAAATATAGTAAATTGACTAAACTAAAAGTAACAAATTGCCGTAATTTTGATAAAAATTTATGTAGCAAAAGTTCCTTCCATGACGTCATCTATATGTTGGGCCTATTCATCTGTTAAAGCTTGAAGAAATTCAGCCCAACAGTTTGTGATGAGTTCAACACACAAGATATGTGTTGCATTCAGACGGACGGACAGTACCAATGCTATACACACAATGATAAGACAACAAAACTTTCATGAAGCATGGTTCAAGCAAAAACAAGTATGTTAAAGTTAACTATCTTTTTCATAGGCACTGTTTGCATTTTTTAAAAACATTTCTGGTTCAAACAAACCAAGAGACATACCAGTGAAGTTGAATGCAACAATCGTCTGACAGGATGTATTAGACTGGACATGAATCAACTCTTGTGGTGCGTAGTAGAATTTGGTCGACTCTTGTTCTTGACTGACCCGTACAACCAGACTACCCGCAGGATGACCTAGATCTGCCACACACATAATGTTAGCTATACTCGTAGCTTTAGGTGGTGCTATTATCTTCACTGTAGGCTTCTCTGGAAACATAGAACAAACATGAAACATTAGAACTGTGCGAGAAACAAATATTTGTAACAAGAGAAACATTCAATGCTCAACACTCAACTTTCTAGAATAAACATAAAAGATATTAGAACTCCAGGAGAAACAAATATGAAACTAGATGGGGTTTTTATACAAAGGGCCAGAACTCCCGCAAAAATAAAACAACCTGGATTCCTGATAATATTCACAATTAGGCTTGGTACAAAGTATTCAATATGTGAAGTTTGGACCTACTCACCTCAAAATTAATAATACATTGATGATAACAAAACTCCCTACCAAATTAAAAATTGCTACGCCAAATTGTTCTGTTCTTGATTACTGAAGACTGACCAAAAAAGTGATATATTCCTCATCATTAAGGGTTCATAATCAAGTATGACCTTGAATTCAGTGATAGAGATCATGTCTGGAGTACTTACTACGGATATTGAGTGGTTCTGTCTTGCTAACGTTTCTGATATTACTCTTCACCTCGGCAACATAGTCAGCTTCATCATTACATGACAAGGTCTGAATCTGTAGATGCATCACAGCTACATGTTTGTTTAACTCTGACGTCGGCAATAATGACATACGCTTGTTGTAATTAACAACAGTCTGAAATAAACAAGTGATTAATTAGTTACAAGTTCCTTTATTTTGATACAAGTTTATTTGTGGCATTTAAGCGCACCTGCTGATACACAATACAACAGAGTGGTTAAGGCATGCCTTATGGGATACAGTAAAATCATTTGATTTTATTTCGATGTGATGAAGGTGAACTATGAAATTTAATCCCCCATGAAAATTAATGATTTTACAGTACAAGGTGAAAAGTTTGAATCCCTGTAGGGATCCATTTCCTCAGTTTTAACAGCTAAGTATGGCATTCACCTATGATGAGTTACGAACATTTTGGGTCATTTGGTGCCAGTAATTTGAAAATGCGTCAATTCATGCGGTTTACAACCATAAATACCCTTTCATTTTTAACATTTTTATAACTCACCATATTATCTGATTCTATATAACTGATGTTCTCTGATTCTCCGTCAGGAAATATTCTGTATAGTTTTATACTCTCCCAATCTGGTATGTCAGTAGCTATCCATGTAACTGTCACAGGCTCGTCTATATAAGCAACTCCACTTAACCAGGACAGAACCTCTGAAAGCAGAATAAATGTTAATCTTTGGAGCCAAATGTAAAGGAACTCTACTCCAGTTAGTATATTGCAAAATGTATCAAAAAGTCCTCTTAAAATCACATTTTTTTGGCTTGACCTACCTATTACATTTGAATACGAATCTGGACTTATTCGTCTAGAAAAAAAAAATTGCATTACGTCGGTTTATTAAATTTAAAAAGCAAAAAATCTATTGTGCGACTAACACATTAAATTTTAGTCTATATCCAACGTTGTGTATCATAGGGTGGTGTTTAAATGCTGAGAAAAATCGTTATTTAATTAACAGACTGTAAAAATGTTTGGTAGTTTTTATCAATAGCGCCTTTGATCGTAATGTAAATTGTAAGAATACTTTATGTATTTGTGAAACATAGTTTTGTGATTAAAATGTCTACAAAAACGTGTTTCTATCATCAAAATGGAGTTAAGTCCCTTTAAGGTGAAATGGAGTTAAGTCCCTTTAAGGTGAATGGAGTTAAGTCCCTTTAAGGTGAAATGGAGTTAAGTCCCTTTAAGGTGAAATGGAGTTAAGTCCCTTTAAGGTAAATTGGAGTATATTCCCTTTAAGGTGAAATGGAGTTAAGTCCCTTTAAGGTATCCTATTCTGTTGCTACTACAATTTAGTCTGGGTAAACATGGGGTCTGACAATAAATACTGTCACGGTAATAAGCTAAGAGCTACAAACACAACAACTAGATCATAACTTCACATGCTGGCTCACTCAAACAGACTGAAAAACAAAGTAGC
The DNA here is from genome assembly GCA_963678985.1 of Spisula subtruncata. Taxonomy (NCBI): domain Eukaryota; kingdom Metazoa; phylum Mollusca; class Bivalvia; order Venerida; family Mactridae; genus Spisula; species Spisula subtruncata. The sequence goes on along the minus strand of OY787671.1, from coordinate 27,423,823 downwards.
AAAACAAATGAACGAGCGAATGAATGATCGAAAGGGGCCTCAAATAAAAAAAAAGATCGAACGAGCAAACAAACGATAAAACAAAGAAACAAACAATTGACATACCGGCATTTTTCCATGTATGTTTTCTACTTTCCGGTGTTAACTCTTCACCATTGAAGCCAGGACGTTCACCGTGAGGTTTGTCAAACTGACCACCAACGGAATGCAGGTTCATAAACTCAAACGGTCGGTCACCTGTAGGCTGTCCTGCTGTAGAAGAAACATAAATGAATGTTGTCTTAATCTCACTCGTGTCTACAGTATTTCAGTCATATGTATAGCATGGCCAATTTGACACGAGCCTGACCTTTTGATTAGCAAAATTTAACAGTCAATATATTGCCTACGTTTACAACACCCATTGTGTGTTTTCATTAATCAGGGAGTATCACAAAGACGCTCAAGATGTAATACAAACACAAATTTGACACATCGATATTGCACGATTTCCTTGCAGAAATTGATATATTCAAAGCAAGAACCTTGTATTATAATACATTCTTGCATAAAGGTCAGGGTCAGGTCAAAGTAGCCAAGTTGTACAAGAAAAAGATGAAAATTCTGAAATATACAAAAAGATTGTTCTAACTGAGCAAGTTTTAATACACAATCATAATATTAATTATTATTAGTGTCCAGCTTTTATTTAAACTTTGCAAAACATAATTCAGAGGTAAATGCAGAGGTAAATGCTAGTTTTGATAGCTTTCTTTTTTCCCTAATACAATTATGGTCCTACATGTCATTCAACAAGATTTAATAATGCAATCCATCAAGTAGTTTGATTATTTGATAATTTATGAATGTAAAATCATTAATTTTTGTGGGAAATTAAAGTTCGTGGACTTCTTCGGGTAACATTCAACTACAAAATCAAATTGCATCAAAAATAATTTAATTTGACCTTTGTGTTCTTTACATGAACTGCACGAATTAATGTCCCACCGAAAGTGTCATTTTTATGAAATGATTTTACAGTATGAAAGAAATTGAGAGATTTAAATCAGCAAACATTTAGTGACAAGGAAAAGAGGGGGAGAGGGCATAACTTACCTGTAGGAGTCTGTACGGCCTCAGAGAGGACGAGTCTCATAGCTGGACGGTTTACATGTGGATTATATACACCACATTGTATGTACGTTATGTTAGAGTTCTCTATCGGCTTCCAGTACCTTCCTGTAATACATGGTAACACAAAACAACATAAGGCATGGTTGAATTATTCCTTCATTATCATTGCTCCAACTCCATTATTTTGTCATGTTTTTGTTACTAAATAAAGCATCTTGCATGAGAGCTCATTACATATGAGTTTTATTAAACGAGTGGACAAAACTATATGACACGGTGTCATTTTGTTTTTGTTGTCAAGTTAAACATAACTCGTATGTAATTAGCATGAATGAAAGATTCTATTTATCACATAACCTTAGAGAATGTTGTTAACCTTCAAAACGCTGATGTACGCTACATAGGTTCCATTCAAAATTCAGCGTTACAATACGCGCAACATCATGACGATGTTTGTATTATACTGTAGTCACGGGTTGATTCAAGGCACGGATTGGCCTACATTATATCATCCTGAACCAACCCACCAATCAACTTCAAGCTAATTTAAATGTTTAATGAATGTGCTGGGGGTGCATTACGATATTTTCGGCATGGCTTTAATGCACTCCCAGACCGCAGGTTATGTTTTTTTTGGGTTTTTTTCGGGCCCACAAGGATTACCCCATTTATTGTCCCCGTCTGTTGGTTTTGTGGGGGTCGGAGAATCATCCCCCACAAACCTTACAATATTCAACAACATAATTAAACAATAAATACAATGATACAATGAAGAAAGTCAATAATAACAATATAGGGGACAATAGAAGGGGCTTTGGACCTTTTTCCGTCAAACAGTGACAAAAATAATAACATGTTTCACCACCTTTATGTAATCTAGAGTATGACAATATTTCTTTTTTCTGTACCTATGTTTAGAAACAAATTTTTTTAACAATTTCCCAGCTTTTGTTTTCTATTTCTGTAATGCCTGATTTAAAATATATCTCCCATGCACATTTTAAGCTATTTTTTAATGTTACAGTACTAGGTAAGATTTCTTTTCTTTTGCATAAGTAAATATATTTTTTAAATTCAAGAAAAAGAATATCGATAGGTATGTATTCCTTTTTTCCACATCCTAATATGATAGCTATCATATTTATCTTAAAATTTGGGTTAAAAAGTATGATTTCATCATTTAAAAATTGTATTATTGGTTTTACTCTGCAGCATTCCCAAAATAAATGACTTATCGTTTCTTCATGCATTTGGCAGAAAGTACATAGATTATTTTGTTTAATTTTCATTTTGAAGAGAAAGGTATTGGTAGCTAGAATTCTATGTACAATTCTAGTTTGTAACCATTGTATGTATGTGTCCCTGGTATATTTAAAAACATAGCTATATATAAAGTCCCAGTCAATATTGTTGTTACTTACAGATTCCCACTTGGGTTTGCTTGTGGGTATTTCATCATTTTTAATCAGTGTTTTATAGACAAATTTATTAGCATCCTTTTTTGTTAGAATTGGATGAATATAGCAATTCATGCTTGGATTTAGAAAGTGTTTGTTTTTCTCTAACGTTATATTTTTCTTTTTTAAGTATTTATTGACAGTGTTTCTGAGACCATAGTATAGTAGGAAATTTAATTAGACCGCAGGTTATGTGATAAATTAATATAAAAAATATACAAGTCAAATTGTCATAGAACTAAATGCATCCAGACATGTCTGGCCTGTCCAAGTACCAATAGTAGAATAACAAGTATACTCCTTTCAGAGAGATGCATTTTTTCCAGAGAGCAACAAAAATGATCAGTAAATGTTCAATTGGAAGTTGATTAACTATTGTTTTGTAGTCAGGGAATCTTATGTAAGGCATATGATAAGAATTTGTAATGAATACAACAAAAATATCCTCAACTGAAAAGGTAGGCTTCAAAAGGAAAAACACATGAAATAAAGAACTGAAGCAAAACAATCTACAAGCTCTATACTGTATACAAAATGTACCTTCTAATTTGAAGTTGACCACTTTATTACATGGAGCGTCTGTTAGTACTTGTATCAGTGATTTTGGTACATGATAATATTCAGCAGTACTGGTGTCGTCTGATACTTTCACAACCATCATACCCTCTGGATGTCCCGTATTCACTGTACATGTGACCTCATCAAATGGTGAGGTGGAAATATTGCCTCCAGGGGCAGATAACTCTGCTACAGGCTTTCCTGTAGAAACAAGCAAATCAAGTATGTCAATTTTTATACGCTTTGTCATAAAAAGGCATTAGTGAGGAACATTCCTGTATCTTTAACGTTTCAGCATTGGAGTTTCATCAAGACGTCATTGGTCAATAAGGCAGGGAAAAAAATCGAATGATCGCGCACTGCAATCGCCTCAGTCAAGGGGAAAAAACTCCCAAAAATCAGGATGAATTTAACACTAACAAAAAACACTGATGTTTTTTATATAAAATGGGTATTCAAACTTACTGTATCTTTAACGTTTTTGCCAGAGGCCAATTAAGCAGGGTTGAAACAGATTTACCATGCACTACGACAGTCTCTGTCTAATGCAAATATCTCCCAAAAAATCAGGATGAATTTCTTACTAACAACAAAAAACACCGACATTGTTTTATATCACAGGCCTAAAAAATAATATCACAAAAATAACAGAGTTGTAACATCCACAAATTTTCACTCATTCATTTTTATCTAATGAATGAGTGAAAATTTGGGGATGTTAAAACTCTGTTATTTTTGTGATATTATTTCTTAGGCCTGTGTTTATATATGAGCCGTTCTCCAGGAAAACCGGGCTTAATGACATTGTATTGTTATTATGCAATAAGATTTTGAAAAATGTCTAAAATGAGAAAAAACTTGTGTCCTTTGATTTCATATTTAAGTAATTGGATAGTATAGCACTATCCATAAGCTTCAAGTTTTCTTTAAAATTATTTTAAAATAACTTCTGTCGTTGCTATGGTGATTATTTTCTAAACATTACTCATATCAAAGAAAACAAAGGTTAAGTGGCTAAAAACACTTTTTCTCTGTAAGCAAACACTAACAAATTGGACACATTTTAATAAAATAAGAATATGATTCTATAGTGTTCCACAATTTTAAAAGTTTACGTTAAACAATTATCAGATACTGGATCTTTGAAAAGTCAGTTGACGTTACGTCAAAAACGCAGAGAATGACGTTCGCGACGTCACTCAAAACGTAGGCGGTAGTGGTTAGTTTAAAAAGTCTATAACTTTGTACGTGTATGGAATAATGTGTTCAAATTTTTTCCGAATCTGTTCACAAGAGTCTCTTCTTTCTAACCATATATTCATCAACATTTTCACAATTTTGTCAATAAGCCCGGTTTTCCTGGAGAACGGCTCATATATATATTATTATTCCCACTCACTGAATACACTGATATTCTCAGCCTTGTGTATCTGTCCAGCATCACTGTGTATATGGACTGTATAGACAGCCTCGTCCTCACATGATAGATTGTCTATCAATTCAACAACTTTAGCTTTCTCTTGTAAAAACTCTGATTTTGGTGACATCCTAACATTCACGTTGTTGTTCCTTGTGATAGTCTGAAATAGAGGGTACAGAATCATGAAAAAATTGATCTTCGGAAAAAAAGTCTGAAATAGAGGGTGCAAGAAACATTACAAATTGACCTTCAAAAATGGCCCTTAACTGCATTTCTGCCAAGCTAGTTAAATCCAAATTAGGAGTGATAAAGAAAAACATGTCACAAGATGCACTTAAATGTGATTTAAAAGGGATTTAGATGCATAAACAAGGAATGTATTAATTCCAGTGGGTATAAATATGGGTCTGAAGACCATGCCCCTGTGGAAGCCTCGTCCATATGTAATAGCTAATAGTATAATCATTCAGGAGCCATAAACAGTTAAAATGTTTGATAGTGTTACATGGCTTTGATATTTATGCATGTACATTGTGTTTATGATGGTAAACAAGTATGCCAAGATTGAAAGCAATGCCTTGATGGACTTCAAAATACTTGAGTTTCAATATTTGTAACAGACACAGGGTTGAATGGACGGACAGAGGAACGAACAGGTGCATCACTATATGCCTTAGCATCAGTAGATGCCAGCGCATAAACAAATTCTAACTCACCATAGTATCAAAGTTGATATTGCTGATATTCTGTACTGTACCATCCGTGTATCGTCTATTTATCACCATTTCCCGCCATCCACCTACACCATGAGCCATCCATGTCAGTGATAGTTGATTACCTATCATAGGGTCCCCACTAACCCAAGATGTTATCTCTGAAATACAAGAGTTAATTTCTGTATGCCTTTAGGTTCAGCATCGGTTATAAACAATTGTCACTTATGAACTTATATATATACCCTTCCACCAGGTATATTTTTTTTTGTATTAGCAATGTCTCCACAGTCATGAGGAGGGCTATCAACATTATATATTAAGTATAACTTGCTGCAACTGGGAATCAAAACCAGATTGCCAGGTTACAAATTCTGTGCGATTAAAAAACCACTAGACTTCCTTGTTACCGGTATATATGAATTGAGTATACAATATATATTATTTTGATCAGCAGTTTTACCAACAATTTTACGTTAATTTCTAAGTTTTTAAAAGTACATTAAATTTTATATAATGCAGATTATTGTCGTGAACAGGGCAAGCATGTTATAATGAAAAGAATATTTGACATGTATTTCAGAAAATCAGATTAGAAAGAAAAAAAATTTGTTCCAATCACTTTTGGTTTCCATGGCTACTTACCTGGATTATTCCACACAGGGAGTTCAGGGATATCGAAAGGTAACTGTGAACCAATGGATAAACTGGTTAAATCATCCCCTATACCACCTGGAGATTCTATCACCGTAGCATTTGTTGAATTATGGTCAAATGGTAACCATGGCGATAGAGGATCCGTACTCTGATTGGTCGATGTCTCAGTTTTATTTGGTAACACTGAAAGATGAAGATGAAGATCCCTGATGAAGGCTATGGAATAGCCAAAACATGTTGAATCAATAAATCACACTTGAAACCCGACCCATCTTTTCCGTGTGTTTCACTAATTATATTTTTATTTGAAAGATGAAGAGTTTAATTTCATCATTGTTATACAAACAAATAGCATCCTGTGCAACATCACTTCATTTACAATATGCATGTTCAGTTGAACCTAACTTTTTATAAATAAATCAAAATTGTGAAATACTGATTGACCCAGGTGTATTAATGCGTACCCGAGTGGGTCAAAAGCCAATATATGGTGTGGCTGCCATTGGTGCCACGTGTAACAACTGAATTGCATCACTCAATTAACAGTAGTACACATAAAGTCAGTTGAGTGAATGAATGGTGTCATGTCACAAAGTAGGCTTTAGTCATTTATAAGTCAATACAAAGTGGACCCCTTCTGATAGCACAACTTTACCTGATAATACCCTGACACCATTCAAACTGTCCTGACCTTAAAAAATGTCATTTTTCCTGACTTTCCCCTGACCTTGAAAAATTTACATGTCTGCTTACTTTTCCCTTTTCTTAGCAAAAGTATAGGATGCCTGTTTTAAACAGCATAACTTTACCTGGTAATACTTCTGCTATGTCAGTGAGGATAAATCCAGATTGTGACTGTACACTTGTAGGGTTATAAACTCCACATTGTACATACTTCATGTCTAAATCATGGGACTCCGGTGATAAATGATCTAAAATATAAACAAAGGGTTATATACACCACACTGTACATACTTCATGTCTAAATCATGGGACTCCGGTGATAAATGATCTAAAATATAAACAAAGGGTTATATACACCACACTGTACATACGTCATGTCTAAATCATGAGACTCTGGTGATAAATGATCTAAAATATAAACATAGCGTTATATACACCACACTGTACATACGTCACATAGGGTTATATACACCACACTGTACATACGTCACGTCTAAATCATGGGACTCCGGTGATAAATGATCTAAAATATAAACATAGCGTTATAAACACCACACTGTACATACGTCATGTCTAAATCATGGGACTCCGGTGATAATTAAATGATCTAAAATATAAACATAGCGTTATATACACCATATTGTACATAAGTCATGTCTAAATCATGGGACTCCGGTGATAATTAAATGATCTAAAATATAAACATAGTGTTATATACACCATATTGTACATACGTCATGTCTAAATCATGGGACTCCGGTGATAATTAAATGATCTAAAATATAAACATAGTGTTATATACACCATATTGTACATACGTCATGTCTAAATCATGGGACTCCGGTGATAATTAAATGATCTAAAATATAAACATAGCGTTATATACACCATATTGTACATACGTCATGTCTAAATCATGGGACTCCGGTGATAATTAAATGATCTAAAATATAAACATAGTGTTATATACACCATATTGTACATACGTCATGTCTAAATCATGGGACTCCGGTGATAATTAAATGATCTAAAATATAAACATAGCGTTATATACACCATATTGTACATACGTCATGTCTAAATCATGGGACTCCGGTGATAATTAAATGATCTAAAATATAAACATAGCGTTATATACACCATATTGTACATACGTCATGTCTAAATCATGGGACTCCGGTGATAATTAAATGATCTAAAATATAAACATAGTGTTATATACACCACACTGTACATATACATCATGTCTAAATCATGGGACTCCGGTGATAATTAAATGATCTAAAATATAAACATAGTGTTATATACACCACACTGTACATATACATCGTGTCTAAATCATGGGACTCCGGTGATAATTAAATGATCTAAAATATAAACATAGTGTTATATACACCATATTGTACATACGTCATGTCTAAATCATGGGACTCCGGTGATAAATGATCTAAAATATAAACATAGGGTTATATACACCACATTGTACATACATCGTGTCTAAATTATGGGACTTGGGTGATAAATTATCTAGAATATAAACATAGGGTTATATACACCACATTGTACATACATCGTGTCTAAATCATGGGACTTGGGTGATAAATTATCTAGAATATAAACATAGGGTTATATACACCACATTGTACATACATCATGTCTAAATCATGGGACCTGGGTGATAAATTATCTAGAATATAAACATAGGGTTATATACACCACATTGTACATACATCGTGTCTAAATCATGGGACCTGGGTGATAAATTATCTAGAATATAAACATAGGGTTATATACACCACATTGTACATACATCGTGTCTAAATCATGGGACCTGGGTGATAAATTATCTAGAATATAAACATAAGGTTATATACACCACATTGTACATACATCGTGTCTAAATCATGGGACCTGGGTGATAAATTATCTAGAATATAAACATAGCGTTATATACACCACATTGTACGTATACATCGTGTCTAAATCATGGGACCTGGGTGATAAATTATCTAGAATATAAACATAGCGTTATATACACCACATTGTACGTACGTCATGTCTAAATTATGGGAATTAACAACAAAAACTGAAACCAAACTTACCGGTGAAATTGAATGATACAATTTTAACACAAGGACTTTCCTCCTGAACGATGATGAGATTATCTGGTACATAATAGAACCTGGTAGAGTTCTGCTCATCAGATACTCTCATTACAAAACTACCGGTCGGATAACCGAGGTCAGCCGTACATCTGACATTACTGATGTTCCTGGTCACTACAGGAGCTTCCATCTTAACACTTGGTTCACCTACAATACCAGTAAACTGCTAAACTAATTTCGAAATAACTCATGCTAGTCTAATCAACAGGTCTTTTAAAAAGCAAAGTCAAAGCATTTTATGAAAAAAAATCGAAAATAAGTTACCATTCATTTTTTAAAGAAAAAAATCAAAGCAACTTATAAAACAAATTCAAAGCAAGTAACGAAACATAAAGAAGTTACTTACAAAAACAAACTCAAAATGACATCTGAAACATATTTAAAGAAGTACCAGTAACTTATGAAAAAATTCAACCTCACTTTGAAAAATTCAATCTAACCTACTAAGTAAAAAAGTAACTTATGAAACAAATTCAAAGTAACTTATGAAACAAATTGAAAAAAACATATAAAACGATTCAAAGTAATTTTGTAATGAAACAAATTGATGGACTGTAACTTACATAACCAATTTAAATAGTTCAAGTTTGACTTACGAAACAAATCCAATGTTTCTGAACGTTGGAGAGTATCACTGAATTTGTGAATGTTGACCGTATATACAGCTTCGTCATCACACGATAATGATGGTACATTCAGGATGATTTTAGCCATGTTGGGTCTGATGTCTGAATCATCTGATATTGCCAAATCTAGATGGGCTTTGTCTATTGTCTGTAAAATAAAACAAAAACATTTTTAAAGCTATTTTGGTTCATCAGTCAGTTGACTTTGAACAAGTTCTAAGTTGCATTTCCTACCTATAGACCACTGCTCCCGAACATGTATGTAATCCCCATGATTCATACCATGATTATATCGAAAATCTGTTTCGGTCTAAGAAATCCCAAACACATGACATGTACATGGGTAAACGTTCCTGAATTCCTGAATAAAAATCAATTCAAATTATCAACAAGAGGGCCATGATGGCCCTATATCGCTCACCTGATTATAAATGAAGTCCTGCACAATTTAGACTAACAAAGGTAGAGCGTAAATATAGAAACTGGTGACCCCAGGGGCAGGGTCAATTTTGACCCCAGGGGCATAATTTGAACAATCTTGGTAGGGGACCACTAGATGATGCTACATACCAAATATCAAAGCTCTAGGCATTGTAGTTTTAGAGAAGAAGATTTTTATAGGTCTTCCCTATAAAAGTCTATGTAAAACGGTGACCCCCGGGGCGGGGCCAATTTTGATCCCAGGGCCATAATTTGAACAATTACTAAATCCCCCAATGCCATGTACATCCTGGCAAAATTTCATCAAAATTGGCCAAATGGTTTCAGAGGAGATGTCGTTTGAAAGTGTGGACGGACGGACGGACGTTCTCACTGACTTGACATTGTGGGGTTTTCTTTTGTTCATCCTTTTGTTTGTAAAACCCCATAAGCAACATTTTGCACCCCGTAAGCAACGGAATGAATAGAATCTAAATATAGCCTATTGTTCCACACCCCACAACTACCAGTGGGTGTGTACGGACGGACGGACGTTCTCACTGACTTGACATTGTGGGGTTTTCTTTTGTTCATCCTTTTGTTTGTAAAACCCCATAAGCAACATTTTGCACCCCGTTAGCAAGGGAATGAATAGAATCTAAATATAGCCTATTGTTCCACACCTCACAACTACAAGTGGGTGAGTACGGATACAGACGGACGGACGGACGTTCTCACTGACTTGACATTGTGGGGTTTTCTTTTGTTCATCCTTTTGTTTGTAAAACCCCATAAGCAACATTTTGCACCCCGTAAGCAACGGAATGAATAGAATCTAAATATAGCCTATTGTTCCACACCTCACAACTACAAATGGGTGAGTACGGACGGACGACGGACGGTGAGTGATCACAATAACTCACCTTGAGCACTTTGTGCTCAGGTGAGCTAAAAACAGACCATTTCTGACAACTAAAAATTGTGAAGTTGAGGGAAATTCCTGAAAACCTTTATGTATGCATGTCAGTGTATGCATACCTGCTAAGCTAGTTAAATCCAAAATAGGAGTGATATAAAGCAAAACTTGTTACAAGATGCAATTAATTGTGATTTAAAGGGATTAAAAGGGATTAGAATGTACCTTTGTTCAAAGTAAGGTGAATTTGGAAAACCAGAAATTAATAACAAATTATTAAAATAGGAGTAACTCCACATTAATAGGAGTACTTGGCAGGTATGGTGTATGTTACATACCATGGTATCAGTTCTAACGATAGTGATATTTTCACGTTGTCCATCAGAATATTCTCTGTACAGAAGGATACTCTCCCAGCCTTCAATATCTGTAGCCATCCATGTCAGGTTGACTGATTCACCAAAATATGTGTCACCGTTCATCCATGATATAATCTCTAAGAATTGTAAGTGAAATTAAATCATAATGAATCATGGATAATGGTGTGGAATACATTGACAGAGTCAAACCTGTGTTAAGAGTCACCCAAATTAAGTAAATGCCTGTCTTAACTATCCAGAATTAATTATTCAACATATTTGATTATTCATTGATATAGAAGTGTTTTAAACTTGCCACAATTTACAGAACACCATCAGCTTAACTCTGGATTTGATATGTTCTGTGAAAAATTGCGTGGTTCAATAAGGCAACTATACGTAAATGACAGAATATAAACCATGGCAATTTTTACAGTTTGGCACTCAGCATTTTGAAGGAACTATTTGAGCTCATACCATCGTAGTGATGGGCACCATAAAAACAAATGATCTAGAGTGATTCATTAAAGTAGTCGAACCTATTTGATAATAAATAGATAAGTTTAAGTAAATCATTCTTGCTACATACCAGGTTGTTTTGAAGGAGCTGTAGGCGTGACAAATGCAGGTTGGAATGTATTAGCTTGAAATCCACCTGTATGAGTACCGGCAGGTGAAGGCGTGACACCTGTAACTTGGGTGACCCCCGTACCAGGGACACCTGTACCAGGAACAAAAACACTTTGATTAGATCCCTCTGTAACATAAAGTCAAGAAACGCATAGTGAGATGAACATTCAAAAATAAAGTTTTTTAAACTTTTTACTCTTTGCATTGCAATTATATTACAATGCTGACAGGTACATAAATTGTGAGAATCCAATGAACATGTTTTTTCCAAGTAAATTGTAAATATTATAATATGAATATATAAAGAATCAAGTTTGTTAAATTTTATTTCACTTTCCATACCTTTACCTGTCTAATTTTATTTTATTATAAAGCTTTTCTTAGATCGTTACAGCCAGAAGTCATTTACCGCTATTTTTCAGACCTTATACATTACTTTCCTTGGAAAGGGTTAATGCTAGCATAAAACATGTCAACGTACCTGTTGGTATTTCAACCTGTTCTGATAAGACAAGACGTAATCTAGGCTGGGTACCAGTAGGGTTGTAGACACCACATTGTATGTAGGATTTGTTGGCTCCCTCAACTGGTTTCCAGTATCCTGCTGTAATATTATATAAAGTTAACAGTACTTAATATTATGACAGGTACTAACATTTGACAAAATTTTAGAAAAAATAAAACTCACTTTTGCAAAATCTTATATAAGAAAGACCTAAATATATGTTTACAATAATTTTGTGTCGTGCAACCTCCCTCTGACAATAGTATGTTTGACGCACGGCCGTCATGCTATAGGGGAATATTCATACTTCCGTCATATGTTTGTATTTAGATCATTGACTGACATTGAGTTATGATAGCTAATAACTAGGTAACAACTACTGACTTTTTCAACAAGGTAAATATTTTAAATATTTCACAAGAAAAGAACATAATGTCAGGACAAAATGGATGCTGATCTGAGTTGATACTTAATGGGACCTTTCATAGGTCTGTTATGTTGCACAACTTACCTCTGAAGTTGAAGTTAACAAGCTTCTTGCAAGGTGAGGTAGAGGTTACATTTGTCACACTGTCAGGAACACGGTAATACAGATATGAGTCGTTGCCATTGGAAACCTTGACGATCAAGATGCCTTCTGGGTAGCCAAGGTCAGCTTCACATACAATCTGATTAAAATTGTTCCTTGACACTTCAGTGAATGGGTTTATGATGTCCACAGTTGGTTGTCCTATAAGGTTTAAGAAAGGTCAGTAAGTAAGTAGTAAGTAAAGACTTTAATTAACAAGGCTACCTTATCTTCCATGTGTGCCTCTTTGTAGAAAAACATGTACGTATATCCAATTTGTCTCAATAAGAATCAAATTTCTGTGTTTAAATTGAATTTAATCATGTCTCATTGGACAGACATTGGACCCAGTAAATACATGTACTAAAATTATATTTCCTTAAAAGTTATGGATAAAACATTGTTTGAAAAGAGTGAAAGATGAAATGAAGTTATAATGTTGATATACTTACTTAACATGTGGATATTCTCTGACCTAGTTATCTCCCCTCCTGGTCGTATGATGTGGAGTGTATATGTACCTTCATCTGTACATGACAGGAGAGGTATCGGTAATATAACATGTGCTCTATCCGGTTGCAATGTCGAGAATGGTGACAATGATAATTTCCCTGTGGAATCTATGGTCTACAAAACAAACATGATAGTATTACTTGCTTCGTCTTGCAAACAGGCAAACGCAGGAGGCGATAATTGCTTAAAACTCTTCAAATAAAATTTTAAGCTCTAAGTTCAGATTTGAGACTTCACTCAAAGCAGACGTAAAACCAACATATTAGCATGAAACTTAATTTGCTCTTTTTATAATTACTACAACAATATCAGCTTTATCTTACCTCTATGCAATGAACATGCTTATTTAGAGTGATTATAATCTCTAAACCTAGCAGCCAATCAAACCCCATGCATGGCATTCTTTAAGGCTCAATTTGTATACTATAAAAGTGTCCGTAAATCACAAAATATTTAACTCACTAAAACACCAGAAGTTTTAGCATGAAATTAAGTCTTACATTACAAATGCTTTATTATCACTTTCCCAAATCTTAATTCTTACCTTGCCATTGTCCTTCACAGAAATAATTCTCTCACTGGTTCCATCTTTCAATGTACGGTGTATAGCTAGGTTAGACCAACCATCTATGTTGGTAGCCATCCATGTAATGGATACATTATTTTTCTCAAATGTATTTCCACTTTGCCATGACAGAATCTCTGCAATTATATTAAACATACTCTATATAAATACACTACATTACACAAAGGTCCATCGCCATGCAAAGGCACATTGAGGCACTGTTAAAGTTGTATTGGAGAATTTTGAGAAATTACCAAAATTTTGGGTTTTTTTGGAACACCAAATATACTAAATATATGTCAGAAAATATTTTCATCTGACTAGAGTATACTAGAGGATTCCAAAGCACTGCCTCTTCAACTTGCTGTCCCTTCATGAAAACATAGGACCCCATTGGAAACACATGCCAGTGTTATCCTGGTCTAAAAGGTCTAAATAAATGCATACAAGTAGTGTTCTACACAAAATTATCAGTCAAGTATATGAAATTCACCTTAAACGAATATAATTTATCCTACCTGGTTGAACAGTGCTATCGGCTTCATTGAACACATCAGGTTGAAGTGTTGTAGGTCCATCAAACACAGGGATGTCTATAGGTGTACGGGTAGTCACACTGCTAGACTGTGTAACATTCGTACCAACACCGGGTATCTGTGCGGTCGTCATAGCAACAGGTACAGTACCACTTCCTGTCACACTACCAGTGTCTCTCAGATATACTGTGCAAGGCAAAATGAAAATGGCGTGTACAAGCATTACATCACTGGCTTAGAAGAGTCTGGTTGTAACTTCATAAAACTCTTACGTAATTGGAATATGCACTGCAATGCATACCTTATGCATGTATTTGCATAAAAATCAGAAATGATCATGTGGATCAAATTGAAGTAGAATAAGCTTGTTTCCCCTATTTAAAGTCACATTAAGCCTTAAATGGCTATTTTTAATAAGCTTTAACTTGGTAACCTCTCTGCAGAGTGATGCAATGTGTGCACTAAAGTTAATTCCCAAAGGTGTAAAACACCCTAAGATGGAAGAAAATGTAATAAAACATACAGATAGTTTGTTGACAAAATTTACAATAAGTAAATGATCAGTACATGATATAAAGTCTAAGGGGAGCAACTCTTGCAAAAGTAGTATTTTGTTCACCGTAAATTTTACAAAATACAATATTTGGCAGCATTAATGTGGCTTTAAATAGTAGTTTTCAGTCAGTTTAATTCTGGTATTCTCAAAAATAGCCAATTTGTATTTATACTACTATATTTTTCTAAGTCAGCCTCATACAGAGTATGCTAAATTAGTGTCTATTCAAATAAAATTTATAAAACAAAATTGAATTAGTTAATAAATTGATGAGGTTCTATCGAAGGATTGGGTCAATATGTTCAGATTACTGTAAACTGAAAAATTATTTTGCACAATTTAATGTCGCGGAGTTCGCGAGTGGTAGAAAGTTGTAAAATTAAGTAGCTGTGAAAGGGTTCAAATATTAATAAATGGACATCGCGTGAAACTTAAAAATAAGAAAGTTTGTAGTCCCGAATATACTGAAAATAGGCAAAATGCGAAAGATAGTATTCCCTAAAGTAAATTGGTTTACAGTATATGTTTAACGTACCTGGAATGGTTTGTGACAAGGCGATATGGTAACCCGATCTGGAACGACTTGGGTTATACACTCCACATTGGACATAGATCACATCTGTATTAGTACTCGCTGGTCGGAACGCTTCTGAAAAAACAAAGTGTTTTTGAGTTAGAATACAAACCAATCGTGTCCAGTCCTGTCTGTCACAAAGAATCAGTTCTGTTTTTGCTTTTTTGTGTGTGTTTTTGTTAAGTTAAAAAATCTACTTTCTTGTGACCTTGACCTTTGACCTTCAGACCTAAAAAATCACTAGGGGTCATCTTCTATTGCTGGACAACCTCAATATGAAGTTGGAAGATTCTAGAGTTCTTGAATGGAAACCATTTGGTCTACCGACTGACAGACAGGCCGACATACGGCCATGTGCAAAGCAATATACCCCCTGATCAATAATGGGGGGAGGGGCATAATTATCATTTTAGTGTACTGGTATATAAATATACTTATGACTAACCTGAGAAGTTGAATGTTGCTACCTGGTGACAAGGTTCTACATATTTAACATTGGTCCGTCGTGGTGGTGCGTAGTAGAACGTGCTAGATTGTTCGTTATTTGATACCCGGATCACAACCTTACCGGGAGGATAGCCTAGGTCAGCATCACACATGACATGATCCAGATGTCCGGCTATCACCGGTGGTCTCGGATAATGTATCCGTATGGACGATTCTCCTGAAACAAGGACCAGTACATGTACATGATATTTATTATTTTCTTTCAATGAATTAAGATGATTTTCAGTGAAAATAACAGTGAAATTATCATTTTGTTATTTTCACGGTTTTGGAGCTGGTTCCAGTATCGTGCAGAAAAAAACGCAATATCAACAGCACCGGTTTCAATGCGTTATATCATTATGACGTCATAATTATCATGTCGTGACGATCTAATTTCAATGTAATTTTTCCAATTTAGACAATCTACCGTACCATTTTATGAGAAAATGATGCAAATAATAAACAGAAAATTTGTTGATTTGTGGTGAGAGATCTTATTTTATTTCAATTGTGATTGCAAAAAATTATATTTTCATGAGTGCCTATGCAAAATTTTAATATGCTTTTGTAAATTGGCAAATTTCCCTACCAATGTTGTTAACTTATGAATTTGACTAAACAGATGCAATTCAATATTGGTTTAAGTTTGATTATTTTGCGAAAAGAGTTAGGAAATAAAATCTCCTCAACTATTTGACCTCAAATATATGTAACAAGTGATTTTTCTTTCAATACTTAAAACTTTTAAAATTAATAGATCATAAAATTACCATTTTACCATAATGAGGGTTCAGTGCAAAACTATGGTAACTACTTCAATTTATAGAGACATGTACTGTTATATGATAGTTTTGCACCGATCCCTAGAATTAATCTTTGAAATTTAATGCATTATTTACTCAACACATGTACTCTCTCGGAACTGTTGATCTGTCCAACGTCACCGACCACATTCATGGTATACAGGGCTTCATCATTACAAGATAGTGCAGGTATTTGTAGAGTGATTGTTGCTTTGTCAGCACTGTATACTGTACTAGGTGACAACTTCAAGTCTTCAACAAATGTCGTCACTTTCTATGGGGGGAGAAATAGAAAATCATATAAAACTAGAAATGTGTCCATCGACATGGGTGCCCTCATTGGGGTATATGGTAAAAGTAACTAAGGGACATAACTCTGGTAAAAATTGCCTCAACAAAAAGTCCATCAATTACGTTCAACTACACATGAAAGTCTTTAATCTATGAAAGTTTGAAGAAATTCCGCCCAATGGCTTGTGAGGAGTTCAACACACAAGATTTGCTTTAAGTATGAAAGGACAGCACCAATGCTATATGCCCCCCCACTTATAAATTATTTAAGGGGGGGGGGACAAAAAATAAACAATACAACCCTTACTTATAAACATAATCACAACAACTGTACTAGAAAACTTGTCAAATGACGTCAATACCAACTGTATGACGTCACCAAGACTATAGTTCAGTCATTTTTTCTCTTGACTACTAATAATTTGGACTGAAAGGAAATCTCCATTGACACTGTACAACATGATCAGTGATATAATCACATCCTTGATCAAGGTTATAATTTGTTGCACTCAATTGAGACAGTTAGAAATTTTCAGGAATTTCAGTATTTTTAGTGTTTTCTTTATTTTTCTACATTCAGGATGTCTTATTTATACCCTGGAAAATATAAAGCCCTAACATTGGACATATTACATATTTATTTTTGATGTCAGATGAAATTCTAGAATAAATTTTACCTGTAATTGGTTATCTATAATACTGATGTTCTCAATGCGTCCATCTGGGAACCTTCGATCCAGAATCATCTGTTTCCAGCCAGCTATATTTCTGGTCAACCATGACACATTGACTGGACTACCGATAGAATATCCACCACTATGCCAGGAGAGTATCTCTATATAGGTCAGATAAAAAAACATTTTTTTCAGTTAGTTTATACAAAGTTTATATTAGTTCGTTTATGAAACCAGTTCTAACAACTTATATTATTTAATCACTTTTGACATTTTGCTTGTGATGGCATCCATAACTACATTTGAATAAGAGACAAAGAAGACATGCAGTTTGCCCTTTCAAGCTAAGCATCTATGAATAATGGAATTACTGGTCCCTTGTTCCTTGTTCTTAGTCTTTAAACTCCTTAGTTTATATTAATTTATTTAAGGTCAATTGTGAAACAAGTTATATTAATCACTCTTGTCAACTCATTCCTGATGTTATCCATAGCTACGAGAGAATGAGAGAAGAGAAGCCATTTTCCTTTTATGCTAAGCGTCTAGCAAGGGAATTTCTGGTACCGTTTTTATTTCGTCTTTGGTATGACGAGGCCTGGGATCAAACCCGGAACCTCCTGCACTCGAAGCAAACACTCAACCTCTAGGCTATCGAGGAGGCGGTAAACTCCTTGTGGGTAAACTGTGTTGATCATGTCGACATGAGTATGCCAGCACTATTTTGTGTATCACCTATTACTACTTATACAACTTATGGTTTGAGTATGTACAGCTAATACAGCTATTTTTTTGGTTTTGATTGGTGTTCAGAGTGAAAATGTCTTTAACGTTGAGTATGCGGTGTAAAGAAGAGAAATCTACAAAGGTAGGTGAACTGGGAGACCAGACATTTCTAAAAGAAAATAGGAGTAACTCAACTTTAATGGGAGTACTTGGTAGGTATGCTCTAACCTCATGAGCTCTGCTTTGAAAATTACACAATAAACAATACAGTGTCCAATAAACTTTAATGCCCCAGCAGAAGCCTTGTCTATAAAAACTAGCTAAGTCTTGAAATATTTTGTTAACAATTTCATTTGGACTATTGGATGGAAGGACAGAAATGCCCGGGCATAAAATGTATAGACTTGCTCACCTGCATGTTTCCAGTTTGGTCCATCAGTGACCAGGGATGGTGGTAACACAGTAACTCTATCTAACCATATTAGGTTCCAATCATCACCAGGCTGACCACTAGATTGGTCAGTAGTTACCCACGGTTTATCCGTAGTAGAACTCACGTTGAACAGCCATTCTCTGGTTACTCCACTATCCTTATCTGTCAGAAATCGAATTATAATATTTTATATGGTTATTAATAATAAAAGCCATTCCGGTTCTCCATTGTTTGCAATGACTAGAATAATAGCAGTTTAAAAGTATTTAATGTGTTTAGGAATAATAAAACATGGACAAATTCAGTAAAATTCAAGATCAATTCAAGACCAATGGGGACAATCATTGTAGAAGGCAACACTGCAGTTGTTATCACCCCAAATTGCGTTGGTAAAGCCTAGGTCCCACTGAGCATTTTTACCTTAGCGATGTACAGGGTGTCCAAAAAGAAAGTATACAGTTTCGGAGTATTTTTATCAACTCATAATGTTCAGCTATCGCAAAGAAATTTTGCACATGGTTAGAAAAAAGATGCAAGTTTTTTCTGGTACCAGTTTGAAAATTGTAACTCGAATAATTTTTAAAAAATGTCAATTTCCAAAATATACCTTATTTTTACCGTGACGTCATTTTGACGTGATTAACGACGTTTTAACAATTTCTGTCTGTCGCATGTTTCCTGGTTTGCACCAAATCTTTAAAAGTGTTGGTTACATTTACACAGATTTCTACAAACTGGTCTTCTTAAATTTCATTTTGATGTTGATCAGAAGAAAACTTGTGTATATTCGCCTTTGATTGTACTTAAGCGATCTCAGATAGCCCAAAAGAAAAAAATCCACATGAATTAAGACCCGGGCTGTGGGCGGGCAATTCCACTCTGCAGAGGAATTCGCTTGAAATTGTTTTGACACCAAATGGTTCATGTAATTCACCCAACACCGTGCATTGCCATGTGTGACTCTGGCTCCACTTGCATGAACCATACAGCATTCAAAACAAAGGATTCGCTGCGGAGCTTCGAAAGAACTAGCTTAACAAAGGCAAGTAACACAATGGGTTTACTTCTTTCTATTGTGTTGTCTAAATCGCAAGTGAATAGCCTATTAAAAGCCAACAAACATGCCCATGCTCGTGACACACATCATATATATAATATCAATTTAGACATTTATGAAATACAATGTAAATTTTCCAGTAATGCATGCAAGACAGGAAACACCTGAAATACAGAAATTGTGAAAACGTCGTAAATAACGTCAAAATGACGCCACAGACAGAATATGGTAATTTTAGAAAATTTATATTTTTAAAAAAAAAATCCAGGTTACAAGTTTTAAACTGATGCCAGATAAAAATTTAATCCTTTGACTAACCATTTGCTGAATTTCTTTGCGATAGCAAAACGTTAAGATTTTATTAAAATGTACTGAAACTGTATACTTTCTTTTTGGACACCCTGTACTCCTAATAGAAGGCATAATTTGAAAAAAAGAGATATCCCTTTTTCTGATGCCTCATGAAGCTGATTTATTTAAACTGGGAGTACATTGCAAAGGCAAATGATGCTCAGTGGGACCTAGCCTTTACAGAACAACCCTGATATGGACTATTTATGATATAATATTTTGTAAAATACATATGTTATCATACCCGGTAACAATATGATTGGTTCAGATAGTTTGATGACAGCATGTTTACGTCTGATTGGTGGACGGTATACACCACATTGTATATAGTTGATACCATCAACACTCACTGGCTTCCAATATCCACCTGAAAAACATGTAAAACATTCATCTATAATCTTATAATCAAGTATAAACTAAAACGTCTGATAGGTGGTCGGTACACACCACATTGTATATAGTTGATACCATCAACACTCACTGGCTTCCAATATCCACCTGAAAAACATGTAAAACATTCATCTATAATCTTATAATCAAGTATAAACTAAAACGTCTGATAGGTGGTCGGTATACATCACATTGTATATAGTTGATACCATCAACACTCACAGGCCTCCAATATCCTCCTGTAAAACATTTATACATAATCTCATAAGCAAATTGATCTAGTCACTTCCGACAATATCTTGGGAATAACATGGTGCCAAATAAGATTATGTTTATTAGGTCACCTAGTCATAACGATGTTTGATAATCGGTCAGTCATTTATTAATTACGTGATCAACAAGACTTCAATGGTGAGAAGTCCTATCGTAAATTTACTGGCTGTTATTTTTTTTCTCTTGCAGCAACATGAAGTTAGCCGTCATTGTTTATATGACATGTCAATGTTTAAAGTGACATTAAGCATAGGTTAATCAAAACCAAAACAATATAGTATAACATGATACTACAAGAATGCAGAAATACATGTACATTATATATTTGAGCCAATAAAAAATTTACCTTTGAAATTAATTGTTGCAATAGTTGGACAAGTTTGGTTGATTTTCTCCATCATAAAGCTCTCTGGGACCCTATAGAAGTATGTGTCATTATTAGCCCCGCCTGTCACCTTCAGGAATACCAGATCGGCTGAGTTAGCTTTCTCCACAATACAAGTTACATTATCCATATCATAGTTGATGTAGGCAGCATTTGGTGGTGATATATTGACATCTGACTGTCCTGAAAATAAGAGTAATTTTCCTCTTTACTTTGTTATATGACATAATTATACACATTTATGATTAGTAAAGCATTGCAAACACATACACTTTTGAATTAGTTATTCTTTTTTGTGAAAATCCTATTTAAAATCACTTGGAGCCTAACTTCACACTCCCAACTCCAAATCATTTTAATTCAAAGCAATAGTCATACTGACTTTATGTTAAGTTTGTTGGATAAGTTTTCATCAGCTTCGAACTTGTATTTGAACAATTTTTCAATTTCAACCATATGCTGTTCAGCAATCAGGCTTACCAGCATAAAAAATCTTGACTAAAGTATCAAGCATGGTACATGTAGTACCTTCAAAAGCTAAAGCCTAGGTCCAACTGAGCGCGTTTTGCCTTGGAGATGTACTGATTTAAATAACATCAGGAACAGTGATTTCACAATCATTCTAGTGACTTCCTCAAACCTTCCTCTAGACCACGAGGACCTTTCTGATGCCTTCCGGTGCCCATTTATTAAATCGGGAGTATGTCACTGAGGAAGAAATGCTCAGTGGGACCTAAGGCATAAAGCATCGTAACAAATTATGTGAACTTACTTATAACATGCACATTCTCCGCTTCACTGATAATGTTTCGTCCCATGATTATATTCACTCGATATATGCCTTCATCATCACATGACAGGGTAGGAAATTCTAGAACCAGTCGAGCACGGTCAATGTTGATCTCAGACTCTGGTGAGAGTTGTACGTCCTTAGATATAGTCTGAATTGTCTGAAAATATATTATTAAGTTTTCTTTTAAAAAATACATTTCTCCAGTTAAGCATTTGTATGTCAGATGCGTATGGCACATATCATAACAAACAGGAAAATTTTGCATCATTTTTCATCATAAAATGCTACTGAAACAAAATGTTGGCCATCTTGGATTTGGACAGCCACAAGCAATTTTAACATAAACAAGAATTTCAAACAAAGAAGATTCTTGCAGCAAGTAAAACAAATAAGTATACACAGTAAGACAGTATACCATATCATGGGAGGTTGCAACACTGATGTTTTTCCTAGAACCGTCGGGTAATTGTTTCTGTAAGACAATTGTCTCCCATCCGTCTATATTCCGTGCTATCCATTGTAACACAACATCAGTACCTCTCTCCATATCTCCACTCAACCACGACAATAACTCTGAAGTAGTGAAACATTCAGTACAATATCTCCATAGCAACACAATTTTTGAAAATACTTATAAACACTACATTAAATAACATTGGAACGATGTTTGTGATCATTAAAATTGGAATAAGAAAATAAGAAAAGGACTGTAAAATTATAAATAGATGTTATATATTGCTCAATGTTATTTTCAGAAACTGTTCATGAGCTTTATTCCTTGTAATGTTATACTGTCAGGATTTGTCACTAAACCCAGTTTCTCTGGAGAATGGCACAGATTTATTTCACAGAGCATTAGTACAAACATTTCCGACTTACCAGCAGTTTTCCAATCAAACACTTTCGGTGTAATGGGTGTAAGATCCTCCAGGCCTGGTACATCTATAGGTATAAACTCTTCTAATCCACCAGGTGTAGTAAAGTTATCATTGTTCCCATCCAGACCAGGTACATCTACAGGTATAAACTCTTCCAAACCATTAGGCTTAGTTACGTTATCTTTGTTCCCATGTGTCGGTACATCAGTTGTATGCACAGAAAGTCCTGCTTTAAAATGACAACAATTTTCAGTACTTCATATAGTTTACATGTACTTGTTTATAGCCTATAGGGCAACAAAAGAGTGGTAGGAGTGCATCATATATAGACATTATTTCTAGACCTTTATCACCAAATATAATACATTTTATAAGATAAAAAATGGTAAAGCGGTATCTGTATGATATACCAGGGTTCCAATAGGGGCTGATTGTCAAGAGGTCATTCCAATAAGTTTGAAGGTGATTTTAAAATTACATAGCAAGACTATGGCACTAATGTTTCAAAATACTGAGAGTCAAAATGTGTTTGTTTTGAACTTTAAGGGTCACTTCAAGGATCAACTGGAGCCCCTGTATCATACCAGCCAAGCCAGTTAAATCCAAAATAGGAGTGATCAAGTGAAACATGTCACCAGACGCACCTAAATGTGATTTAAAAGGGATTTAGATGCATAAACAGGGAATGTACTAATTCTAGTGGTTGTAGAAGATCATATTACAATGAATTATATGTAAATTTGTTCAAATCTAGGTGAACCTGGAAAACCAGAAATTAACAATGAAAATAGGAGTAACTCCACTTTAATAAGAGTACTTGGCAGGTATGCCTGTATGCATGCTTACCTGGAATAATCTTCACAGCATCAGAGACAACAAACCGTGATCTAACATCACGACTATCAGGACTGTATACACCACATTGTACATACGTCTCATTGGTTGTAGTAAATGATTTCCAGTAATCGTCTAAAATAGTACAATAAGAATACAGTAATCATTTATTTTTCAATTTTGGATCAGTTCATAACTTTGATCACAACTAAAACCAAATTTTACTCAATGAATTCTTTGGAGAGCTTTTGTACCTTTTTTTAACCCAGAATAGTAACAAAAGTGGATGTGTGGAATTTTACACATCTCTAAGTAACCAATATGCAAGTCAGGAAAGGCCATATTCTTTTGTTGTATACTTAACTTTTTTTTTGCATCAAAATTTCTTTTTTATTCCATTATATCAATTTTTAACCTACATTCAATAAAAGTTCATTGGTGACAACATTTGAAAGTGAATGCCAATAAATCGAGGGCTTAGCGCAAAATCAGTTTTATATATAACATACCTGAGAAGTTTAGGAAGACCTTCCTCTGACATGGTGTATTTGATGCAATATTTAAAGCTTCCCTTGGTGCATAGTAGAAAGCATTAGAGTATCTATCCTGGGTGATCTTCAGTACCATATTGCCTGGTGGTTGTCCTAGATCAGCCGTACATACAACCTGACCTAGACTGGATACAATCTGATCTAGACTGGATACAGGTCCCTCTGTGGACAAGGTGGTAGATGATATGTTCACAACAGGTCTCTCTAAAAGAAAGGGAATATTTCTCATCATATTTTCTGTAACCCTATAATACCATATATGGATTACATGATTGCTTTTAAAATGCTCTACTGACTACAAAGATATACATGTCTGTCATTTCATGCCCCTTTTATACATTCAACATCAAGTATGTTCTAATTAAAAGTGACAAGTCTATTACAGTATGGGTATGAACACATTTGAAACCATTATTAATATATTTGTCACAAAAAATCTGCACATGAGATTTTTACATATTCTAGTTTTACAGTAATAAATACACCATTTCTGTCACTATATAAATGAGATTTTATTTACAGACAATGCAATCCATAGTATTCCCAGGGTTAACCATGAGCATGTCCAAATTAAAGGCGTTTAAAAAAAATGAAATTTGAGAGAGCCTGATTATGTCCTTAATTAGAACAGTTTCTTATCAGCTCATTGTTCACTGTCTACATGTTGAGTAATTTCATTGTTGTATTTACTTACTGTGGACTCGCACATGTTCTGCTTGGCTCAATTCACTATGATCACTGACGACCTTCACACTGTACACAGCCTCGTCAGTACAGGAAGCAGATTCAATAGGTAACACAACTCTAGCTGTGTCTTCACCAAATTCTGAGTTAGGTTTAATATTCAAATCCACCAAACTTGGTACATTGGTCTACAATTAAAACAATTCATACATTTTTTATTACTTTTTTTCTAAAATATATTCTCAAACCAGAAAATGAAGAATGGAAAAAAATTAAACAGGGACAATAACTCAGTCAATGTTTATAATTTATGTGTACGATATACTGGCAAATTTCAATGACCATTATAACTAAATTGCTTTTGGAGATACATGCACAATGGTAATATCATGACATCTGCTTGCCTAACAATACACCGACAAACTAGATATCCGACTGTCTGCCAAGTTAGCCAATCTAGAACTGAATATGTGTCCAAAAAGCTTAAGACACAGTAACAAAACAGAACAGCCATATTTCGTAGTGTTTTCATGAATTTTTGCATTAGACTTTTTCTTTGAATTTCCTCTCATTTCTTGTTTTACCTGCGTGGCAATAGTTTGGCAATCATGTTACTAACCCTGTTACTGGCTTGCACTGTAATATTATCAGAATGTCCGTCAGGGTATGTTCTCTCTAATGTAATATATTTCCATCCTCGTATATTTCTAGCCACCCAAACCAGATTGACTGGTTCACCAACCATTACATCACCACTTGACCAAGATAATAACTCTGAAAAAATACCGTAAATACACATCCATAAGTCGCATGTGCCTGCCTATAAGTCGCAGTGTGACTTTGGGATTAAAATTGGTGTATGTTTCACTGAAGTTGCAAGAAATCGATGCAACATAGCATTACACATTGCATGAATAAGTACAAAGTCTATAGTAAACAGTCAGGGTAATTAGGAGAGTTGGATTTCAATTTAATGACAAAATTGCTGTACTGCATATTAAGTGGATATTTCTGCAGGTCAAAAATTTCAAATAGAAGCAAATTCTGAAATATCAGCATTTTTATTTATTTCTAAACAAGGGTTCTTTGTATAAATGGTTGTAAAAAAATTGACTTACACTACCACTAGTTCACGGTTGCAATGCTACATATGGAAACTGATTTTGAATGTTTTGAATGAAACCAAAACAGGAGTCAGTCAACAAGTAAAATGTGATGTTTGACCAGTCTTCACAAAAAACTTTTCAAAGTACTAGCCAGTCGGGCTACCAACAAGGCAGAACTTACTAGCCCGCCAAGAAATTTACTAGTCCGAATATTAATTTATTAAAAGTAGATTTTTTTATTTGTTTTAAGATTATTTTTAAGTCTGTGTGATATTGTTTATACCATATTGCTTATAACATTTTAAGCAAATATACATCACAGAAAACAGGACCATTTGATTCGTATTCTCAGAATTTTTTCACTAGCCATTCGGACTAGTCACCTAGAGAAAACTAGTACTAGAAGCCCGACCCGGTTTTACAAGCCTCGGGCTTCGGGCTAGTGGCCAAATTTGAAGACTGGTTTGATGAGTTCAAACTTAAATCTTCAACCAACAAAAAAATGAGACCAACTGATCATGAAAATGAAACAATTATTTAATCAAGGCCTTACATGAATGATAATCACTGTACCTGCTTTATTCCAGTCAGTGGGCGTTGCTGGTCTTTCATTGTCCGGTAATGAGATATCCTTAAATATGGGAACCTTCTGTAAGTTCTCGCCATCCAGTGGTTGTAGATCTAGGGGTTTCAGAAATATAAGGGGCTGAGGGTCTGTACCATCTATACCTGAGGATTATAAATAAATACATTATAATTATAAAGAAGATTTTCATAAGAGACTGGTCTAAAACCTGTAGAATATGAAAACAAAATTTAAACAAATAAAATCTCAATTTTAAACATAGATTTCTATTTATTCATAATTGATTATACTACTTTACTTGGTATTTGTTTGTTATTAAATCAAATACTACTCAATAAGAAAGATTTGTATTCTTATTACAATTGTTCTATCTACACATGATTAAGACAATGTAATCATAATAATATATGACAATAATTATGCTTGTGTCACACATAAGCCACAAAATCATCGGGTCACACATTTTTTAATTTCCCCGAAAGGTGACTTTACTTCTCCCAAAAAGTTATGGCTGTTGCAAAGCTGGTGTGACGTAGGCATTATGGCAATGATTGCATGACTGATGGTGACTATACATTACTTGGTGTTATTTTGATAGCTTCAGATAAAGCTACCCGGTCCTCAGGTTGGTAACCACGTGGATTATAGACACCACATTGTATGTATGTAACCTCATCTCGCTTGATAGGATTCCAGTAATTTCCTGTATAAAAGAAATAAATGAAATTAGTATGGGGTTTCAACACAAGAAAGTATGTGTCTCTCATTACTTCGATAAAAATCATCCTACCAGAAATTTCAGATAAAATTTAAAACAGTATGTATTCATGTGAAGTTGCATTGAGAGAAAGGATACATGTGCTGACAAGCTTTTAAACATCCATCCATCTCAAGATCAATGTCTTCCCTATATCACTGGCTTATAATGAGAAGGTCATAACTACAATATCCATATTTTGAGAAAAGAAAAACTGTCTGACAATCACTCTACTTTTGGTAAAAAAAGCTTTTTCAACTTCAGTTTGGTCAACATGACAAGTTCCAATTTTCATGAAAATAGGTTCATAAGAAGCGCCTTATGATGTAGATTTCAAATATGCATTAGTCTTGTAAGGTTGTAAGTGGCACGATTTTCTCATTCTAAGCCAGCGATGTGTAAAAGACATAATTGCAAACAACAGGCAGGCTACAAATGAGTAGTCTGCAAGAAAACATGGCAGAAACAAAATTTCACTTTTGTGGATTGTCATGTTTTTCAATTATTGCAAATGAAATACATATATAATGCAGCCATGCTCATAAGCAAATGAATAAAAAAACATGGATATTTAAAACCATTCATCCCAACCCCATAATGAAACATATCTGGAACCTTATTCCTTCAATAGACATAATGGAATTCTTTATAAAGCAGGACAACTTACGCGTAACATATGTGTAAAATCTTAAGCTATTGCAGACATTGGTTCAGAGCTGGACTATACTATTTCTACTAACCATTGAAATTGAAGGTTACTACTTTCTGGCATGTCGTATTGACTTGATATTGGATGGCATTTTGTGGTACAGGATAAAACATGTGATCTCCAGCATCGTTGGAAACCAATATGAATACCAAACCAGCTGGATAACCAACATCAGCCTTACAATCTATCTTGTTCACATCTTTAGGTTCTCCTTTCGATACAATCTTTGCAGCTGGTTTCCCTAATAAGACACATGTATGTACATGTAATAATAATTAAATAATTGCATTGCTTTAAATAACTATTTAATGTCAATTAAAATTAAAACATGCATTAATTGATTATATTGGGGTTTTACATTTTTAAGAGTAATTTATGCAATGTGTCTAAGAATTGTTATAAACTTTTATTTTTTTCATTCATCTTTGAGAAGTACTACTGCAATATTGCAAAACTTTTTTACACAAACCTGTCAAAATATGTATGCTGCTTCATATTTAACTTATCAAGTAATGTTACATGCCTGACTTACCAAATATTTTGAAATGTTCAGATCGGTTGACGTGGTTGTCCTGGTTGTAGATGTTTATACTGTATGTAGCTTCATCATCGCAGCTCACAGACGGAACATCAAACACAACCTTAGCTCTGTCTGTCTTAAACTCTGACTCCGGGGACAGTGGTGATTGTTTGGTTGGAAATGTTGTCTAAAATGGGAAAAGACACCCATCATCAAAGGGCTTGCTTTCAACTATTCAGGCCCAGTATCCAACATGATCAAGGAATTCAACAAATCAAGCACTTGTTTTATGGTAAGAGGAGAAAATTCCATACACATTAAATCAATACAGTAATCAGTACCTTTTAAATAAAGAAGTAAATCATCTTGCTTTTAAAAAATCGAATTAATGCATCGAGAATATCAGAAACATTAGTGATCTTCAAAGATGTTCATTACCGGAAGTAAACACAGAAAACTGTGTATAACAGTATCTTAGGCTTGCAAGTATCTTCAATTTAAGACGATTTTTGTTTGTTTGCAGGAAAAGCAAATGACATATTATTATAAAAGGGAAGTAACTCCCTCTTTATGGAGTCGTGGTTAAAATCCATCCGGTCAAATCCGGAACGTATATTCAATAGTTATTGATTATTTATTCATTACAGCTTTTGTTGTTATTTTCAATTATAAGCACATTTAATGCGATTTTAATGCATACTTATTAAATGATATAAACATATACCTTGATATAAATGCAATTTTGATGAGTATGGGACCACTACATATATAAAGTGCATGCCAAGTAGGCCCCGTACTGTTTCAACAAAGTAGAAGTCTACTCATAAACAGGCTGTGGATATCTTAAACCTTTTCAAAAATCATCTTTATAACTCTTTAGTATTGCAAGTACTGATAGTGGAAAAGGGATTTCCGACCAGTAATGTAATTTACAGCACATTCACCAACTTATTTACATGTATTACAAAAATTACATGATAGATCTAGTCCATACACTTCCAAGTAAAGTTACTCACTTGGACACCAACGTCTTCATATTTGTGTAATTTATATATGCATGTATACTATATCAGGGATTTTAAATAATACCGTATATAGACAAGATCTTGATTATATTTAGCAGATAAAAGACAAGGTAAAGCAAGGACAGCATTTAGTTTACTCAACAAAGTGTGGAGATCATCAGAAATATCAAAAACAACTAAGCTAAGAATTTTTAACTCAAATGTAAAATCAAAATCTGTGTTATTCTATGGAGCAGAGACATGGCGTACTACAAAAACTTCAGACCGACAAATTGGGTCATTTTTCAATAGATGTCTTCGTAGAATCATGAGGATATGGTGGCCAAATCTAATCAGTAATCAACACTTATGGGAGAGGTCAGGTCAAATTCCTCCCTCGACCCAGATAAAAAAGAGGAAATGGACATGGGTTGGACACTCATTGAGAAAAGAAGAAGCAAACATCACACGACAAGTACTGAAATGGAATCCTCAAGGTCAGAGAAAGAGAGGTAGACCTAGAGCTACCTGGCGCAGAACCCTAGAACAGGAGATGAGGGAAGGCAGACATTGTTGGCACACCGTTGTGACAGATGCGCAGGACAAACAAAGATGGAGGACGATTGTTGGCGGCCTATCCTTCATACCACAGGTCCGTGAAAAGAGTCCTATGGCATCCTTATATACATAATATAATATACTATGTATATTGGTGGCCTATGACACTTTTCATGGACCTATGCTTCATACCGGAGTGAACATGCTTAAATCAAGTAAGTCAAAGAACAAGTGTTTTTGTAAAAAGCATCAATTATGCAGATACATGTAATAAAATTATACGTACCGGATTGTCTATGTTTATAACGCTGATATTCTCACTGCGTCCATCCTCGTATGTCTTATCCAATGTAATATATTTCCAGCCCCTTATATACCTCATTAACCATATCATTGACACAGGGCTCCCAATAACAGGTTTCCCACCGACCCATGAAAATATATCTGAAATAGAACGTTTGTGTACAGCATTTGCGTATTATGACAACTACAGACTCACGAGGTACGGTTGAATGTCCCTATTTTTCCATTTACGTTTCTTTAGTTTTTTTCCGACTTCTACTTATGGCCTCCCAACGGAAACAATTTTCCATGATCCTCAAATCTTTGATTCAACGAGAGTGGAAATCAAAATATTATTTTCTTTAGAAATTTGAATTCTGTCATTAGAAATGACCTCCTGGAATGACAAAATTTAATGCATGTTGTAACAGTACTTAAACATGCTTAACTCTTAAAGAGCCCTATACAGACTTCTTCAAAACATTTTTAAAATAATTAAATGACCAGCTCACCTGCTTGTTTCCAGTCTGGATCACTAGGTACCCATATAGGATCGTCTTTTCTCGGCAGAGTTGGATCTGGTTCTGGAATAATGAACCGAACAGGAACCAGACGAAATTTGTCTGCAATTAAATCATCGTCTGTGCCATGAGACGAGGTTGTCGTTTCCGGTCTAACTGTAGTTGTGACTCGATCAAATGTCGTCCTGGTGGTGCTTGAACTCATGTCACTGCCAGATTGAACGGTTGTCATAGAGACAGCTTGCTTAGTTGATTGCCTTGTTTTTCTTGTAGAAGAAACCGTTGTGGTTGTAGATTCGGTTGTTACGGTTATCGGCTTGGTGACGGACAGTGGCACTGATGGCGACACTTTTGATGTCTTCATCGGCGACTCTGACGGTGTCCTTGAAGGCAACGCTGAGGAAGGTCCTGAAATCGACACCGAGAAAGGTCTTGTCGATGACTCTGCCGATGGTCCCGACGTCGACAATGAGGAAGGTTCTAACGTCGACACTGAGGAACGCTCTGACGCAGACTCTGTTGATGGCCCTGACGTCGACTCTGCTGATGGTTCTAAGGTAGACTCTGCCGATGGTCCTGACGTTGACACTGTTGATGGTCCTGACGTTGACTTTGCTGATGGTCCTGACGTTGACAATGTTGATGGTCCTGACGTTGACTCTGCCGATGGTCCTGACGTTGACACTGTTGATGGTCCTGACGTTGACTCTGCTGATGGCCCTAACGTCGACTCTGCTGATGGTCCTGACGTCAACTTTATCGATGGTCCTGACGTCGACTCTGTTGATGGTCCTAACGTCGACTCTGCTAATGGTCCTGATGTTGACCCTGTTGATGGCCGTAACGTCGACTCTGCTGATGGTCCTAACGTGGAATCTGCTGATGGTCCTAACGTCGACTCTGCTGATGGTCCTGATGTTGACTCTGCTGATGGTACTGACGTTGACACTGTTGATGGTCCTAAGGTAGACTCTGCTGATGGACCTGATGTAGACTTTGTCGATGGTCCTGACGTCGATTCTGCTGATGGTCCTGACGTCGACTTTATCGATGGTCCTGACGTCGACTCTACTGATGGTCCTAACGTCGACTCTGCTGATGGTCCTGACGTTGACACTGTTGATGGCCCTAACGTCGACTCTGCCGATGGTCCTGATGTAGACTCTGCTGATGGTCCAATCGTAGACTCTGCTGATGGTCCTGACGTAGACTCTGCTGATGGTCCTAACGTAGACTCTGCTGATGGTCCTGACGTAGACTCTGTTGGTTGTCTTAACGTAGACTCTGTTGATGGTCCTAACTTAGACTCTGTTGGTGGTCCTGACGTAGACTCTGTTGATGGTCCTTGTGTCGACTCTGATGATGGTTTTGACGTTGACGTTGATGACCCTGACGGCGATTTTGACGGACTGCCTGTACTAATTGGAAGTCCGGTGATTGATATACCGACGTTGTCTGAAGATGTAAAAGCTAAGAACTCGTCCTTTGGTGCAAACACTGATGTACCAACTGTTTTAAAAGGATCACCACTAGTTGTTGATGAACCTGGTGAAGTCGAACCATGTAGGAAGTCCTCAGTCCAATCTTCATCAGGCTGCTTTATGGTTGTTTTGCCAATTAATGTCGTCAAATCACTGTCTTTTAAAGACCATAGATAAGTAATGTCAGGGTGGTATGTTGTGGTCTTCACGACAGGTGTAGTTGGAGAAGTTGTAGATGGAATGGAGGTGGACGCAGTGGTTTGTTCAAAAGTTTGAGAAGCACTAGATGACAAGGGGGCGTCAGTGGTGGTTTGTTGAAGAGTTGTAGAAACATTAGATGACAAGGGGGCGTCAGTGGTGGTTTGTTCAAGAGGTAATATTGAACTGGTTGTGTTGTCCACTGTAGTATTACCTTGTTTACTTATGGTTGTGCTTGGAAGAGAGGTTGACAGCGTGGATGAGAGAGTTTCACTGGTTGTTGTTAACAGACTATCTGAGGTACTTGCGGTAGAAGGCGTTGATGTGGTTAAATTCATTGTGCTATGCCGTACCGATTCGGTTGGTTCGTATGTTGTTGAAGACGTTGATGTTTTACGTGTTTCTGTGGCGACAGACGTTTGACCTTCTGAAACGGAAGTTGAAGCAGTGGTCGTCCCGTTGCCTTGGCTTGTCACGAAACCCCAATCGCCTGTACCACCTCCTATAGGCGGAACCTTTGTTCGGGTGTGTATGAAATCAAGTCCATCGCTTGTTGATGTGTTGGCAGATATTTGACCTTCTGAAACTGTAGTTGTATCAATGGTTGTCCCGTTTTGTTGGTTTGTCACAAGACCCCAATCGCCAGTATCACCTCCTATTGGTGGGACCATTGTTCTTGTATGTATGAAATCTAGTCCATCGCTTGTTGATGTATTGGCAGTCGTTTGACCTTCTGAAACTGTAGTTGAAGCAGTGGTTGTCCCATTCCATTGACTTGTCACGAAACCCCAATCACCAGTTCCCCCTCCAACAGGTGGGACCTTTGTTCTTGTGTGTATAAAATCAAGCCCATCGCCTGTTGAAGTGTTTGCAGTCGTTTTCCCTTCTGAAACTGTAGTTGTTGCAGTTGTTGTCCCATTCCTTTGGTTCGTGACGAAACCCCAATCGCCAGTACCCCCTCCCACAGGTGGGACCTTTGTTCTTGTGTGTATAAAATCAAGCCCATTGTCTGTTGAAGTGTTTGCAGTCGTTTGCCCTTCTGAAACTGTAGTTGTAGCAGTGGTTGTCCCGTTGCCTTGGCTCGTCACAAAACCCCAATCGCCTGTACCACCTCCTATAGGCGGGACCTTTGTCCTGGTGTGTATAAAATCAAGCCCATCACTTGTTGATGTATTGGCAGTCGTTTGACCTTCTGAAACTGTAGCTGAAGCAGTGGTTGTCCCATTCCATTGGCTTGTCACGAAACCCCAATCACCAGTTCCCCCTCCAACAGGTGGGACTTTTGTTCTTGTGTGTATAAAATCAAGCCCATCGCCCGTTGAAGTGTTTGCAGTCGTTTGCCCTTCTGAAACTGTAGTTGTTGCAGTGGTTGTCCCATTCCCTTGGTTCGTGACGAAACCCCAACCGCCAGTACCCCCTCCCGCAGGTATGACCTTTGTTCTTGTGTGTATAAAATCAAGTCCATTGTCTGTTGAAGTGTTTGCAGTCGTTTGCCCTTCTGAAACTGTAGTTGTTGCAGTGGTTGTCCCATTCCCTTGGTTCGTGACGAAACCCCAATCGCCAGTACCCCCTCCCGCAGGTGGGACCTTTGTTCTTGTGTGTATAAAATCAAGTCCATTGTCTGTTGAAGTGTTTGCAGTCGTTTGCCCTTCTGAAACTGTAGTTGTAGCAGTGGTTGTCCCATTCCCTTGGTTCGTGACGAAACCCCAATCGCCTGTACCACCTCCTATAGGCGGGACCTTTGTCCTGGTGTGTATAAAATCAAGCCCATCACTTGTTTGTCTATTGGCAGTCGTTCGGCCTTCTGAAGCCGTAGTTGTAGAAATGGTCGTCCCGTTGTCTTGATTCGTTTTAAAACCCCAATCACCAGTTCCTCGACCCGTAGGCGGGACCTTTGTTTGGGTATGTATAAAATCAAGCCCATCACTTGTTGAAGTCTTTTGCCCTTCTGAAACTGATGTTGTAGAAACTGTCGTCCCGTTCTCTTCGTTCGTCACGAAACCCCAATCGCCTGTACCACCTCCCATAGGTGGAACTTTTGTCCTCGTGTGAATAAAATCAAGCCCTTCACTTGTTGAAGTCTTGGCAGTCGTTTGGCTTTCTGAAACGGAAGTTGAAGAAATGGTCGTCCCGTTGTTTTGGTTTGTCACAAGACCCCAATCGCCAGTACCTCCTATAGGCGGAACCTTTGTCCTAGTGTGTATGAAATCAAGTCCATCGCCTGTTGATGTGTTGGCAGTAGTTTGACCTTCTGATACGGATGTTGAAGGACTGGTAGTTCCATTTCGTTGATTCCTGTCAAAACCGATAGTAGATTGTTGTTTTGTCGTATGTCTGGTAGGATTTGTTGTTTTCACAGACGGAGTGAAGAAAATAACATTTCTATCTGTGCTTGTCGTGCTTGGTGTTTTTGTACTTGCAGTGCTAGGCGTAGGCGATGTAGATTTTGTCAAAGATTCAGTGGTTGTCGGAAATGGTAGATCAGTGCCTTCTGTCACGACTTCTGTAGTTGCCGGTAATGTAACCATAACACTATCTGTCACAATCTGTGTAGTTATCGGAGTAGTAACTGTAGTGCTTTCTGGTATGACATCTGTAGTTGTCGGAGCAGTTACTGCAGTGCTTTCTGGTATGACCTCTGTAGTTGTTGGAGAAGTTACTGTAGTGCTTTCCGGTATGACCTCTGTAGTTGTCGGAATAGTTACTGTATCGTTTTCTGTCACGACCTCTGTAGTTGTCGGAATAGTTACTGTAGAGATTTCTGTCACGACCTCTGTAGTTGTCGGAATAGTTACTGTAGTGCTTTCCGTCACGACTTCTGTAGTTGTCGGAATAGTTACTGTAGTGCTTTCTGTCACGACTTCTGTAGTTGTCGGAGTAGTTACTGTAGTGCTTTCTGTCACGACTTCTGTAGTTGTCGGAATAGTTACTGTAGTGCTTTCTGTCACGACCTCTGTAGTTGTCGGAGTAGTTACTGTAGTGCTTTCTGTCACGACCTCTGTAGTTGTCGGAATAGTTACTGTAGTGCTTTTTGTCACGACCTCTGTAGTTGTAGGAGTAGTTACTGTAGTGCTTTCTGTCACGACCTCTATTGTTGTCGGATCAGCTACTGTAGTGTCTTCTGTCACGACATCTGTAGTTGTCGGAGCAGCTACTTTAGTGTTGTCTGTCACAACATCTGTAGTTGTCGCAGCAGCTACTGTAGTGTCTTCTGTAACGATATCTGTAGTTGTCGGAGCAGCTACTGTAGTGTCTTCTGTCACGACATCTGTATTTGTCGGAGCAGTTACTGAAGTACTTTCTGGCACGACCTCTGCAGTTGTCGGAGCAGTTACTGTAGTGTTGTCTGTCACGACCTCTGTAGTGGTCGGACCAGTAACTGTACTGCTGTCTGTCACGACCTCTGTAGTAGTCGGAGCAGTTACTGTAGTGGTGTCTGTCACGACCTCTGTAGTGGTCGGACCAGTAACTGTACTGCTGTCTGTCACGACCTCTGTAGTAGTCGGAGCAGTTACTGTAGTGGTGTCTGTCCCGACCTCTGTAGTTGGCGGAGCAGTTACTGTAGTGGTGTCTGTCCCGACCTCTGTAGTTGGCGGAGCAGTTACTGTAGTGGTGTCTGTCCCGACCTCTGTAGTTGGCGGAGCAGTTACTGTAGTGTTGTCTGTCACGACCTCTGTAGTTGTCGGACCAGTAACTGTACTGCTGTCTGTCACGACCTCTGTAGTTGTCGGAGAAGTTACTGTAGTGTTGTCTGTCACGACCTCTGTTGTGGTCGGACCAGTAACTGTACTGCTGTCTGTCCCGGCCTCTGTACTTGTCGGAGAAGTTACTGTATTGATTTCTGTCACGAGCTCCGTAGTTGTTGGAGCAGTTACTGTACTGCTTTCGGTCACGACCTCTGTAGTTGTCGAAGCAGTTACTGTACCACTGTCTGTGACGAACTCTGTATTTATCGGACCAGTAACTGTACTGCGTTCTGGTACGACATCTTTAGTTATCGGAGCAGTTACTGTTGTGTTGTCTGTCCCGAGCTCTGTAGTTGCCGGAGCAGGTACTGTAGTGCTTTCTATTGTGGATGTCGGTGAAGTTACTGTTGTACTTTCCGGAACAACTTCGGCAGTACTATCAGTCAGGACGTCTGAGGTAGCTGGATTTGTTACCAAAGTACTTGCTGTCATGTTTGTGGTGTTAATTGGACCTGTTACCATTGTGCTCTCCGTAATAGACACATATGTAGATGGTATTGTTTCCCTTGTGATTCCGGTGAAGGCTGCCGTAGTACCCTCTGTCACGACCGGTGAAGTGCTCGGCCCTGTCACCGTTGTGGCCTCTGTCACGACACGTGTAGTGGGTAGCTCTGTCACTGTTGTGGCCTCTGTCACGACATGTGTAGTGGTCGGCTCTGTCACCGTTGTACCCTCTGCCACGACCGGTGAAGTGGTCGGCCCTGTCACCGTTGTGGCCTCTGTCACGACCGATGAAGTGCTCGGCCCTGTCACCGTTGTGGCCTCTGTCACGACATGTGTAGTGGATAGCTCTGTCACTGTTGTGGCCTCTGTCACGACATGTGTAGTGGGTAGCTCTGTCACCATTGTGGCCTCTGTCACAACCTGTGTAGCGGACGGCTCTGTAGCCATTGTGACCTTTGTCACGACCTGTATAGTAGGTGGCTCTGTCACCGTTGTGGCCTCTGTCACGACATGTGTAGTGGTCGGCTCTGTCACCGTTGTGACCTCTGTCACGACATGTGTAGTGGGTAGCTCTGTCCCCGTTGTGGCCTCTGTCACGACATGCGCAGTGGACGGCTCTGTAGCCGTTGTGGCCTCTATCACGACTTGGGTAGTTGTCGGATCTGTCACCGTTGTGGCCTCTATCACGACCTGTGTAGTGGACGGCTCCGTAGCCGTTGTGGTCTCTGTCACGAACTGTGTAGTGGGTGGCTCTGTCACCGTTGTGGCCTCTGTCACGACCTCAGTAGTGGATGGCTCTGTCATCGTTGTGGCCTCTGTCACGACATGTGTAGTGGGTGGCTCTGTCACCGTTGTGGCCTCTGTCACAACCTGTGTAGTGGACGGCTCAGTAGCCGCTGTGGCCTCTGTCACGAACTGTGTAGTGGTTTGCCCTGTCATCGTTGTTGCCTCTGTCACGACCTGTGTAGTAGACGGCTCTGTAGCCGTTGTGGCCTCTGTCACGAACTGTGTAGTGGTCTGCCCTGTCATCGTTGTGACCTCTGTCACGACCTGTGTAGTGGGTGGCTCTGTCATCGTCGTGGCCTCTGTCATGAACTGTGTAGTGGTCGGCTCTGTCATCGTTGTGGCCTCTGTCACGACCTGTGTAGTGGTCGGCTCTGTCACCGTCGTGGCCTCTGTCACGAACTGTGTAGTGGTCGGCTCAGTCTCCGTTGTGGCCTCTGTTACGAACTGGATAGTGGTCGGCTCTGTCACTTTTGTGGCCTCTGTCACGAACTGTGTAGTGGAAGGCTCTATCACCGTTGTACTCTCTGTCACGACCTCTGTAGTGGGTAGCTCTGTCACCGTTATGGCCTCTGTTACGAACTGTGTAGTGGTCGGCTCTGTCACTGTTGTGGCCTCTGTCACGAACTGTGTAGTGGTCGGCTCTGTCACCGTTGTACTCTCTGTCACGACCTGTGTAGTGGGTAGCTCTGTCACCATTGTGGCCTCTGTTACGAACTGTGTAGTGGTCGGCTCTGTCACTGTTGTGGCCTTTGTCACGAACTGTGTTGTGGTCGGCTCTGTCATCGTTGTGGCCTCTGCAACGAACTGTTTATTGGTCGGCTCTATCACCGTTGTACCTTCTGTCACGAACTGTGTAGTGGTCGGCTCTGTCACCGTTGTGGCCTCTGTCACGACCTGTGTAGTGGGAGGCTCTGTCACCGTTGTGGCCTCTGTCACGACCTGTGTAGTGGGTGGCTCTGTCATCGTTGTGGCCTCTGTTAAGACCTGTGAAGTGGGTGGCTCTGTCACCGTTGTGGCCTCTGTCACGAACTGTGTAGTGGGCGGCTCTGTAGCTGTTGTGGCCTCTGTCACGACCTGTGTAGTGAGTGGCTCTGTTACCGTTTTGGCCTCTGTCACGACCTGTGTAGTGGTCGGCTCTGTAGCCGTTGTGGCCTCTGTCACGACCTGTGTAGTGGTCGGCTCTGTAGCCGTTGTGGCCTCTGTCACGAACTGTGTAGTGGACAGCTCTGGAGCCGTTGTGGCCTCTGTCATTAACTGTGTAGTGGGTGGCTCTGTCACCGTTGTTGCCTCTGTCACGACCTGTGTAGTGGGCTGCTCTGTCACTGTTGTGGCCTCTGTCACGAACTGTGTAGTGGGCGCCTCGGTTACTGCATTGGCCTTTGTCACGAACTGTGTGGTGGTCGGCTCTGTCACCGTTGTGGCCTCTGTCACGACCTCAGTAGTTAGTGGCTCTGTTACTGCAGTGGCCTCTGGCACGACCTGTATAGTGGACGGCTTGGTCACCGTTGTGGTCTCTGTCACGACCTGTGTAGTGGGCAGCTCCGTCATCGTTGTGGCCTCTGTCACGGTCTGTGTAGTGGACGGCTCGGTCACCGTTGTGGCCTCTGTCACGACCTGTGTAGTGGACGGCTCTGTCGCCGTTGTGGCCTCTGTCATAAACTGTGTAGTGGGTGGCTCTGTCAACGTTGTTGCCTCTGTCACGACCTGTGTAGTGGGCGGCTCTGTCACTGTTGTGGCCTCTGTCACGAACTGCGTAGTGGGCGCCTCGGTTACTGCATTGGCCTTTGTCACGAACTGTGTGGTGGTCGGCTCTGTCACCGTTGTGGCCTCTGTCACGACCTCAGTAGTTAGTGGCTCTGTTACTGCAGTGGCCTCTGTCACGACCTGTATAGTGGACGGCTTGGTCACCGTTGTGGTCTCTGTCACGACCTGTGTAGTGGGCAGCTCCGTCATCGTTGTGGCCTCTGTCACGGTCTGTGTAGTGGACGGCTCGGTCACCGTTGTGGCCTCTGTCACGACCTGTGTAGTGGGCGGCTCTTTCACCGTTGTGGCCTCTGTCACGACCTGTGTAGTGGACGGCTCTGTCACCGTTGTACCCTCTGTCACGAACTGTGTAGTGAGTGGCTCGGTTACCGTTATGGCCTCTATCACGACCTGTGTAGTGGACGGCTTTGTCATTGTTTTGGCCTCTGTCACGGCATGTGTAGTGGTCGGCTCTGTTTCCGTTATTGCCTCTGTCACGACATGTTTAGTGGATAGCTCTGTTACCGTTGTGGCCTCTGTTATGGCCGCTGTAGTAGTCGTCTCGGTCGCCAATGTTCTCTCTGTCACGACCGCTGTAGTAGTCGGAATCGTTACTGGTCTGCTTTCTGTCTTGGTCTCTGTAGTGATCGACGCTTCTGTTGTCGGTTCGTTTGTCCAATAATCTGTGCTAGTATCGTAATAGAAATCAAACGTAGTTGTTTCTGTTTCTTGTGTCGTTTCGTATTCGGGTGTGCTGGACGTTGTGCTTTCACTAACGAACTCTGTTGTAGCTGGCTCTTTAATAGTAGTGCCCTTCGTCATGACTTCTGTAGTGATCGGTTTGTTTGCCGTTGTGCCCTTTTTCACAACCTCCGTTGGGACTGGCTCTGTTACTGTTGTCGCCTTTGTCACAAACTCAGTTGTGCTCGGCTCTGTCACTGTTGTGCTCTCTGTCTCGGCCTCTGTAGTGACTGGCTCGGTTACTGTAGTGGCATCTGTCATCGTCTCCGTAGTGATTGGTATTGCTACCGTTGTGCTTTCTTTAATGGTCGGTGTTGTTTCCGTCAATACATCTGAAGTTATCGGTACTGTTTCTGTTGTTCGTTCTGTTAAAGCCTCTGTGGTTGCTAATGCTTCTGTGGTCATTCCGTCGGTATGATATTCTGTGCTTGTGTCGAAATAGTAATCAAATGTTGTGGTTTCTGGTTCCTCGGTGGTTGTGTAATCTAGTACTTCTGTCAAAAAAGATGTTGTTTGATCTCTTGCTGGTGTGCTTTCTTCCACGGCCTCTGTCGTTATCGGAATCGCATCTGTTGTAGTTTCTACTTCGGTCTCTGTTGTAGTCGGAATATATTTTGTTGTTGCCTCTGTTGTAGTCTGAATTGTTTCTGTTGTCGTTTCTATGACAGCCTCTGTTGTAGTTGGAATTGCTTTTGTTGTCGTTTCTACGACAGCCTCTGTTGTAGTCGGAATTGTTTTTGTTGTCGTTTCTACGACAGCCTCTGTTGTAGTCGGAATTGTTTTTGTGATGGTTTCTACGACAGACTCTGTTGTAGTTGGAATTGTTTTTGTGGTGGTTTCTACGACAGCCTCTGTTATAGTTGAAATTATTTCTGTTGTCGTATCTACGACAGCCTCTGTTGTAGTCGGAATTGTTTCTGTTGTCGTTTCTACGACAGCCTCTGTTGTAGTCGGAATTGTTGTTGTGGTGGTTTCTACGACAGCCTCTGTTGTAGTCGGAATTGTTGTTGTGGTGGTTTCTACGACAGCCTCTGTTGTAGTCGGAATTGTTTTTGTGGTGGTTTCTACGACAGCCTCTGTTGTAGTTGGAATTGTTTCTGTTGTGGCTTCTACGATGGTCTCTGTTGTAGCTGGCTCTATTACAGTTGTGTTTTCTGGTACGGTCGTTTTAGTGGTTGGAATCGCTACCATTGTGAAATCTGTTACGGCACCTGTAGTGATATCTGTTACAGTTTCCTCGGTTGATGAATCGGTCGTCGTTTCTTCTGTATAATATTCAGTGCTTGTGTCGAAATAATAATCAAACGTTGTGGTTTCTGTCTCCGCTGTGGTTAATTGCATCATCTGGTTTGTTGTAGCTTCGTCTGTCGATACTATAGATGTTGTGAATGCTTCTGTAGAAGTCACAGTGCTTATGTCTTCTTCGGTTGTGGAAGCTTTTGTTGTGGTAATCTCTGGAAGGGCTTTTGTAGTTGACTTAGCTTTTGGTGTGGTACTTTCTGGAAGAGCTTTCGTAGTTGACTTAGCTTTTGTTGTGGTACTTTCTGGAAGAGCTTTCGTAGTTGATTTAGCTTTTATTGTGGTACTTTCTGGGAGAGCTTTCGTAGATGATTTAGCTTTTGTTGTGGTGCTTTCTGGCAGAGCTTCTGTAGTTGATTTAGCTTTTGTTGTGATACTTTCCTGCAGGGATTTTGTAATTGGTTGTGATTTTGATGTGGTACTTTCTGGCGATACCTCTAAGGTTGTAGGTTGAGATAAAACGCTTGTTGATGTCGATACATATCTCTTAGTACTTGTTTTGGTTTCTATTGTTGTACGTTTAGGCAATTCTTCAGTACTTGTCGAAGGTTTTGTTGTAGTGATTTTGTGTGGTACGTTTGTGGTCTTGCGACGAGGTTTATCAGTTGTCGTTTGTGCACTAGTAGCTAGAGGCGTGGTACGTATTGTTTCTGTACTGACTGGACTGGGTTTGGTTGTAGATGTTACTATTTGTGTGGCCTTTGTTGTGAAATCGTTTGGATGGTGCGGCAGTTTGTTGCCAATATCAAAAGGCGACTTCGTCTTAGGTTGTTTATTAAACTGAGCATCTTTCTGAGGTTCTTTGAGTGGTCGTTCTTCCTCCTCGTCACCATTGGTTACCCGTATCACTTTTATTGGTTCTTTTATCACTACATCGTCTATTCTAAATCTTAGATCACCTAACACACCGAGACCTTTATCTGCATCATCTCGATCAACAGAATAAAGTATTTCTTTAAGTGTTTCATTTGTTGGAAGTTCATGTTTTGTTGCACCAAAATATAAATCATAGTCAATACCAACACGTCCATTGCTGAAACAAAGTTAGGGTATACATTTAGACATGTGAGATTTGAAATTCGACATTTTCACTAAAACTTGTTGATAACTAGGGAAAGTGGTACACCAACGTTATCGAATGTGTAGCGCTGCCGAATATTGCCGGTATTTTACATCCATGAAAATACTAAAGTTTACTAGTAAACGCAAACATTGTGCCGTATATTTTGTTTCACTGCACAATTCAGTAAAAAACACATCATACTTATATGTACGATGTACAATGTTGGATAACAAAATGAAAGGCATCGCAAAAGGAACAGACTTCGGAATTTTACTCAACATGTATGTTAGTCTTCAATGTTACATTTTGTATACATAATACGTGAATAGTCAACTCTGTATTACAGTTACATTATGAAAACGATATTTGATGCCACATGAAAACATCAATTAACTACGTGTATGATTACTTTAATGAATAAAGAAATAAGTATAATATGTCTAATATATATAATACGGTCAAAGGCATTTCACATGCCGATTATACCAATAAAACTGTAAAACTATAATTTTGTAACTATACCTTTGTTTTCTGAAAAATAAAATGAAACATAAATAAGAAATAAGCAAATGAATACGACAAGTGTAATTTAATCTCAATCAAGA
Source organism: Spisula subtruncata (assembly GCA_963678985.1). Classification (NCBI taxonomy): domain Eukaryota; kingdom Metazoa; phylum Mollusca; class Bivalvia; order Venerida; family Mactridae; genus Spisula; species Spisula subtruncata. Next base: position 27,380,530 of record OY787671.1, on the reverse strand, counting down.
AAGGTTCTAATATATACTTGAAACGATTACGATACATTACAGTGTTGTTATGTAGTTCAGAAAAGAAAGAATAGAATACAGGAAAATAGAATACAGTTTAGTTCAAAATCCTAGACACTCTCGGGTTTACAATTTCGAATTTTTTACATACTATTCTAAGTTACAACATACATACATGTAAATGATATTGATATGAAAATAACCTCTCGGGCGGGCAAAACATTAACTGGTGCCTGAATAATTAGAACATGTAATGGTGGTGTAATATTTTACTCACGTGAAGTTATTGACCCTAGTATCTCTGTATGAATAATCTGTATCATTCCTGTCGTATAATAATCTCATCTGAAACGAAACATCATTAAAGTTATCAGTCCTAATAACATTCCATTGACGGTTAAATATACCCGCAATTTTAAATACCGTCAAATTATAGTTCTTCTACACGAAAGTGTTTTGCTGTCGAGTGTCCTTTCCTATATATGTATGTTTTTTTTCTGAATGTACGTATATCGTATGAAACTGTATTGTAGAAAAGTGACAAAGAACGCCATGTAACTATATAAATTCTCGTTTAACCAGTGTATATTTTCGTCCATAACATACATATAGTCTGGGAATGTTGACTTTTTATAACATTAAATTATTTTCATGTATGTAGTGTGTACAGTTTTACCTACCTCTTCTTGGAAAATATCTGCGAGTCTCTGGAATTCAGGTGATGACTTGTCGGACAATTTGTCATCGTATTTGAGTTTCTCTAACGTTAGGGCGCCACCTACCTTGCCTACAAATAATATGATGTATTATTTCATTGAAGTACTGCATCAATATATCATTTATATCATTTACTCGATGGTATTTAATTGATTAGTTACATCGTCTAATTGATCAAAACGTGAAAATAATCAAAGGGAGTGCTGTATTCATGAGAACTAAGTATACACACGTAAACAAAGTTATAACAACAGCTTTAATTTAAAGGGTTGTCCAAGGACATTGCTCCCTATAAGTTATTGTACAATGTTGCTCAATATTTAATTGATAAGTTGCATCGTCAAATTGATCAAAATGAGAAATATTCAAGGGGGTGCTGTATTAGTATACACACGTGACCGAAATTACAACAACAGTTATTTGAGGGTGGTCCGAGGAGGACATTGCTCCCATTTAAGTTATTGTATATAAGTTAAAAAAGTTAAGTTACCAATTGTCTGTGGCTCTTTTAAGCGGTTAAGCCGCTCAATCACCCTTTGACATTTTAACTTCCTCTGATCATTGAGCTACCAATGGAAACATACGCTCGTGTCATTGAAGACAATATGTTTAAAAGAAAATAAATCAGAAAAAACATGCCAATTTATCTAATAAACTAATCGTGAAGTTTTAAGACTATTAGCACTGCAGATTGATGAGAACGTCGATGGTGCCATATAAGAACCCATCGCTTAATTCAGAATTACATACAGTAATAATTTGACGATGGTTAAAAATATAATAAAACTGAAAGTGCACTTTGAAGCCCTATGTCAATAACTTTGGGTTATTTTTGACAGACACTCGCATCAAGGAATAACTTCTAGTAGGAACGATGCTTTTGACATGTTTGCCTTCAAATATTGTCGACATTTGAACACCAAAGGGATGAAAATACAAAAACGCATTGACAAATAGCTGTAGACGTATACATCGATACAGAGTAAAGAACCGTGATTGTACTTATGGCAGAAGACTTAATAAAGACTTACTGGCAAAGGAGATGGTTCCGGACAGAAAGCGCATAAAATGCTTCCCCTGGAGTTAAAAATAGATTTTTTCTCAGATTTTTTTGTGTTTACAAATACCTTGGTTCAGGGTCTTTGCTAAAAATAGGTTTCCCGAAAAATGACGTCACGTGAACAGCAAAATATTGGGGCCTGAAAAGGGGCACTTTTGTGCTATTTTCAACGATATTACCGTAGATATTCCGGACAGTCTGCTTCGAATATTTCACGACGAATATTTAGAAACATATTACCAGGAAATATTTAGAACAGGGTTCCTTCTTCACAATCATGCAAAAATATGTCAATATTTACGACATGACAACACGTGACGCACATGTTTTCAACCCAGGGGGCGCTCGTGACAAGTTAAATTCCAATCCATACCGTATCTTGTTTACCGGCCGAAAATCGAAACAAAATGTGGAAAAAGTTTTTCAGATTTATTGACAAGATATAAAAAAAAATTCTCAACAGATAATGAGGACAAATTTCGTCTATTGCGCTAAACTAAGTGCTGGACGAAAAAATAAAATTAAAAAAAAAAAAATTTTTTGGCGCCGCCGTGATTCGATCGCTGGATCTTAGCATCAGAAAATTACTAATCGAGCTGCTTAACCACTCGGCCACGATCTCGTTACAGAATTTTGAACTTAATAATTGAACATAATAAAATCATTGTCGCTCGCGCTGTGCACGCGCTATATTGCGCATGCGCACTCAATTTGTTTACCCCCCCCCGGCGGTGCTGATGTCAAAATCACAACAGCAAACGATATTTTCGGTATATGAGTAATTATTTGTTGATTTTGATTTTTTTTTCTTCCAGATTTCCTTTAAATACGCACCTGAGTGATTTGATACCAATATCAATGAATTATTTAACTAAATAAACCGTCTAGACCGTTTGTCCGGAAGCTTCTCCTGTCCGGAATCATCTCCCTTGGCAGTAGTGGATTGTTAAAGGTCGCGTATCAGAGGTCGGATTTATATTTTTATGTACATTGATGTTATTCATTAGCTGGTTTGGTCACCACTATTGTTATTTATTTACATTTGTACAAGTCTGATGACTACAGTTTTTGTCTGAACATAATTATCACTTGTATACATACGTACGATTTGATGTATTGTTTAGCCACACCAATAATTGCGTCACGTGACTTAATTAAAGGTGGTGCATATACAATATGAGTGTGGTCCATGAAAAAATCGAAGGTGATTTATTTAGATGTATCAATTGTGAAATAACCACGGTCGTCTTTTATAGTTACCAGTTATCCTTCTATTGTGTTTATGGCTTGTTTTGCAACACCATTAAATGCAGTGAGTAGGTCTGACAAATTATGGGTGTACGAATTAAAATTCATTGATTTACTAAACATTGAGTTTTTACATCAAGAAATAAATTACTTAAGACATAATGCATCTTACGATATTTATGCGGCAGTATGCGTCTGTTATAATCAACCTAGTTTGCTTACCCCACGACAATAACACATACTGGTCCTATGACACCTCTATGTCTCATCAGTGGTTTTGTATGCTTAACATTATAATGGAACTATAAACCAGGCTTATTCTTGTCCCATAATGAATACATGCTATACGGCAACCCCTGATTGTGCTTCATCATGCACAGAGTCCAATTTCGCAACAAAGACGTGCATATTCTTACATGCATACGTTCATAGGGCGTTTCCTAAGGAAATAACTCATGCTTAACCTAACGTCATTAAATGGTTTTTAGGATGATTCGTGTACATTCAATAAGCTTAGATTGATCGAGACCCTTAGGGTCCGCCCAGGATAATGTGATTACAACAACACGTACACAGAAAACTAACTAAGCAACACCCGAAAAACGTCACATTAGTAAAACGTACATTCAAACTCGTAGATCACGTCACATGCGTAAATTTCTTAGTTAGTTACATAGAAAGTTTATCTAGGGATTCAAAAACCTTCAGCTTGTTAAAATAGTTTGATTTAATTTGAAATGAAAGCACTTACCCATTATTTCTTCTATTGGTTCTGAAACGGAAAAGTATACATATTAACTCAGATAAAAAGGACCTTGGAACATCATGAATATATATTCTAATTTTATTTTTTACTTTGAAAATGCAAATAAGCTTGGTTTTAAAATATCTAGTCTGATAACAGTTTTTATGTAGACAGAATGCATTCTTCCTAATTGCAAATGGGGATAGTTAATATACATTTTCTTTTTCTAATGAGATGAAGATTGTGTTTTAAAACCTGTACAATGCAATATTCCAATATGAAAACTAGCAAGATTAATATATTTACCTTTTTCTAGTCAGATAAAAGTCATTTTAGATAGATATTTTACTTCGGAAACACAAACCGATGGCTTAGAATTAGAAGGTCGTAAGTGCCACTTACGCCCTTTTAAGATTCATACATATTTAGAATAAGCATCACAAGGCGCTTCTTATGAGCCAATTTCATATAAATCTGAACTTGTCATGTTGACCAAAATGAAGTTGTAAAAGTTTGTTTTACCATAAGTAAAGAGTAAATGTCAGACAGTTTTCCGTGTTTTCTCAAAATATCGATTTGGTAGTAACGACCTTCTTATTCTAAGCCATCGAAATGAGCTTTACCCTTTTAGTCTGATTAAATGGATTTTCCTTTACATGTACATGTATAATACACTAATCTCACAAAAACATATTTTTCTTTGCAAATAAGGGGAATTTGGATATGCAGACGTACAGATGTTTAATTTGAAAAATGAGCATAGATAATAGGTTTACCTTTTGGAAGCAGAAGAAATATGACTGGAATTAAAATTATTATGGCTAGCACAATCCAACACGCGCACACAATACAACATGCTGGAAGAAAGCCAGTCTTTCGTTTGATAGATGGCTTTGATAACGTCTCTGTTGTCATACTTTCTGCATAATAAGGCAGAGGTTCTAAAATCCACGGTTCAACTGGTTTAACAATTTCCACCGGCTCTAAATGTATCGGCACCGGCGCAGGAACCGGAACTATTGGTACGGGTTCAACCGGAACCGGAATTATTGGCACGGGATCAACCGGAAATACAGGGACTGGTGGAGCAGCAGCCAATGGCGCAACTGGTGGCGGAAATGCCGGAAATGGAGGTAACACAAATGGCGCAACTGTAGGTGGAAATGCCGGATCCGGAGCTAAAGCCAATGGTCCAACTGGAGGCGGAGCCGCCGGAACGACCGGAAGTGGTTCAACTTCTATCGGAACACTTTCAACCTCGACTGGTTCTACATAGTCATATGGAATTGTGTCAACAAATTCAAACGGTTCTACCATAGGATACGGATATGGTAATGGACGTTCCTCTATATATTCCAATGGTTCTTCTTCGATTTCTTCAATAAAAGTCACTGGTTCAGTTATGATCGGGTCCCCAGGAAACGGTTGCTGTAAAAATAAGAATATGGGCTTACATAAGCATTTGTCATTATCATTAACAGTTGAAAACGTTCTAAGCTATAGTTTGTTTGTCTCTATTATCAAATCAAAACATACCATAGTTGTATAATACTGGTACATGTTTTATCCATTTCGCTAATTGGGCTGACAGAAACAGAAAACGTTGCGTTTTGTTTCTTAAAGTCATTGTTGTAGAAGTACATTTACATCTGAACTGTCCCTTGATCACATGCACGGATGTTCGTGATTTAACAAGTATTTCGCACTTCAAAAGTAACTTAAAATTGTTACTGCAAAGAAGTACATCCCTCAAAACAGAAGACCGAAAACTAGAAGATCGATACATGTGCAATGTTTGACAATTTGTTTTGATATGCTTAATGCATTTCTAATACGTTACTCTGTGATGGTTATGTTAAGTCATTTCAGTGTCCTAGAAATGCTAACAGTTTTTCAATGTAGGGTAATACTATGTTTCAGGGCATACCATGATACTATCTGACACCATGTTACTTACTGACGGAAGATCATTTTAGTACCGAATTGAAGTAGAATCCAGAAAACTGGCTTATTCAACTTTCTTTCACACCTGACCTGATTTGGTGTCTTAAAATACGATATATTAACTTTTCGTCATCGTTGTTTAAGTTAACTACTAATAGTTTACCAGCAAACCATTTAGTCTTTATTGTTAAATAGTATACTCTTGACAAATTATGGAGCATGTTTTATTTGATTTGAATGGATCTAAGTACTTTCAACACTATTTAGTAAATGAAACAGCTGACCTAACTAGTTTCCCTTTTAGATCATTTTTTGTTTGTATTTTAATTTTAATTTCGGTCGACTGTGAAACACGCTCTACACTGTGACTTGCATGTATTAATCTCGACACCAATTAAAGCAATACTCGGCATTTTTGACACCTCACTTATGACGGTATTCAGAAGCCATGCTTCTCCTGACAACAGTTATCAACATGTCCTAATATGACCGTCTGCTACAAGTAAATGGAGCAACTGACAATTGGTTGTTGGGTATGTATATAAGAGTGGTCAATGTCACGGAAAAACAAAAGCGTATCCAGGGGTCTTATTCACCAACGTTGTAAGTCTAAAACGCAGACTTAGACTTTACACTGTCAAAGTTCTATTTACTCTCAATTTGTTATAAATGAACCGCTTTTGATAAACATGTGTATATTTGTTTAGAGGAACGAATAATCAGATAAAATTGCCATTCTAATTGCAAAGAAATTGCAATGATTATACATAAAGTTAGTCTTATAACGTTGGTGTAAGTCCCCTGCTTTTTCCGAGCTCAATGACAGTGCTCTACAACGTTTCAGTTATATACGGCGGCCAATTCACATAACCACTTTTGTTTGACTAATCGGAATCCATCGGTATTAAATTTAGTAAACTTTCCTTCAACAAGACACCAACCTCTCCATATTTGGAGGAAATATCAATGTTTTGCCAACTAAGCACGCTAGACTAGACGGGGTTCAGTTTAACCACGAACTTTTAAAAGCTGTATTTTAAATAGTAAAATTGTAACAGCGAACGAGCAAGCATGCATCCAATAATTAAAAGTTTACGCTCAAGCAATCTACTTAATATACCTGAATATTAAAATATATTACATTTTAATTGTATAATTGATGCACGCAAAAAGTACTAATGAATATATATTACCGACAATATATCATAACATGGTATGTGTTACATTCCCTCTCCTCAAAATACAAAATGGTCAACACACACTCGTATATTAATAATAACAACAATAATCTATGTTTTTTGATATCATAAGGCTATGCATAAACGGCCGCTCAACTGTTTGTAAGGCCGAAAACAATAACAAATGGTTTCTGATGACTAGGCGAAATCCACAAAAGACACCGCCAGAATAAGCCTAAAATCTTGGGACCTAATAAAAAAGATATATGAGGAAATCGGACAGTGAAGGCAGCAGCACTCAAACTAACCAATCGAGCTCAGAAAACAGAAACATCACAACACAACTACACGGAACAATGCCCACACATTACCCAATGCAATGTTTAAAAGCCCAAAACATTGGGTCGAATAGCACTCTGGTTAGGGTTACCTAACTGGCACTAGCAGTTTATTGTTTGAATGAGCTTAGAGTTGAATAATCTGACATTCGAAATAATTTACAGCAATGAATTATAATCATAGAGAGATTATATTATAAAACAAGATTTAACATAATTAATCACACCCATTTTATGAAATGACAAAATGTTATAGACGTCCTCACAAGATATGAAGTGCGGTTCAGTAGGCCAATATGTATGTGCTATGTCTTGTGTTCATATATATCATTTAAACCTTTTGATTTAAATGCAGTATTTCACTCATTATAAAGATAACTACTTTACGTTTTAAAATTATTATTAACAATTCCCTAATAAAAGATAGAGGATGTGATAAATACAAAATGTAGTCATTAAGATTCGTTGAAGTTTTATTTATCACGTCTACAACGAATTTTAGCATAGGTCGTAATTTTTGTACTCTATGTTAACTCAATCTAGTATATCAATGCAATGCAATGGAGAACTGCATCTACATGGACTCAATACCACTGGCTTAGAATGAGAAGGTCGTAAGTAGTACTGTTAACGACCTTATAAGACGCACGTATATTTGAAAGCTACATTACAAGGCGTTTCTTATGAGCCTATTCTCATGAAAATCTCAACATGTGATGTTGACCAAACTGAAATCCAATAAGTAAAGAGCAGTTTTCAGACATATTTTTTCCTGTTTTCTCAAAATATGGATTTTGTACTTACAACTTCTCATTATAAGCCAGCGATGTAACATAACAATGCATCAAATCAAACTATCTAACAGGCTTGTTACATGCATATCAAAATACAGCTTTTTCATTGGTCAACTTTGAACCGAGATCATCATAACCTACCAATCAGATATCTAAGATTGGCGGCTGGCGCTTTATTACTATTTAGACTGGATTGAAGAAATCACACATTTCAACACAAAAAGAGACAGTTAAATAACCTTTATTTACGGATAAGATGTTGTCCTTGATATAAAAGGACAGATAAATAGCGTTTAGCTTTGGTTTTGAAATAAGACTAAACAAATAAAAAAGTATACATGACATGGTTGTTCGGTGAAAGGCATTTACATGTATTTGGCCTTAAATCAATAATCAACAATTACTAATTAGATTTACATATGCGAATCATATGAGGATGTATATTAAAGGTCAGGTTCGGACATATACTCACATTATAAACACTACGCCCGAAATAATGACAGAAAGTAGTCACCATGCTAGGTTCACATTTTTTTGGACATAACATCTAGGTTTTTTCTATGGTATGCGATAGGTATTATTACTAGGTGATTCGTGTTGAACAACCCTATGTACTAATGTGTGATTTGACACTAAACATTATATCGTAAATATGTTGTTTTTTCTTATCTATCTATTGGGACATTTAAAGGTAATACTGTTTTTACATATTTGCACTTTTGTAATATGACATTGCCGATTAGCACGTGGAGAAGTTTTGTCTATATAATACTAGTAACTGAAAAAAAAGGTATAGCTATTCTCAACTAATAGGTGATATATACAAAGGTAAAACGAAGAGATTGTCGTTAACACGTTGTATTAAAATAATGCTAAATCAATATGTCGAATATTTTATCTACTTTTGCGTTTTCATTAAGCTCCAATTATAGTCAATACATTCTATGATCGTTAAGAAAGTCATGACTGGAACTATGTAGATAATACTTACCAAACAGCTCATTCAGCTAGTCTTCAGTAATACATTACTATTACCTTTAGCGCTCGGTGAAATCGCTTTCAAACCATCTTTACATGCTAACTAAACAGTTCAAAAATGCAATTGGATTATGTGTGTTGTATTGTTTTTTTTCTCGCATTATGTCACAGTAATTAACCAAAGTTACACGCTTCGTCAGTTGCATCTACTCAATTCCACACGAAATTTGTTAGATTATCTAGTTATTCAAAAATATACATTATTGTACGTGTAGGTGTTTTGGTATAAATAAATCTACTACAGACATTGCACTAATATATTCAACCAATTAATTACGAATAAACTAGTTTCGCTCTAGAATTACCAATTAAAGTGTATAAAGCTATATCGGACGATATTTTTTAAAAAGTTTCAAAAACTGAAAAACAATTATGCTTTCATATCCATTAGATCATTTTTCGCTTCAGTTTTAACAGAAACTATGTCTCTAATTTATTGGACATGCGAACTGTCCATTTTCAAATGAAAGTGTTCTAGAACACCCTATGAAATTATAAGAATCGTCTATTTTTCGACGATTTAATCAAACTACACGGAACCCATCCAAAGTTTTAATTTGCAATTAAGGTAGTCTAGTATCATACTAAAAACGATGCAAGTAATTATTTTGACATTAAATGACTGTTAAAATATAGCTCTATACACTTTAATGGGACATGCAATTAAAAAAACAATAATATACAGTATAATTATAAAAGTTGTTTAAAGTTGTCTAAATATTTTAAAACACTAATATACTTGTTGAATGCAGGCAAAAAGGTCTTAATCAGCTTAGGCATGCATCAAATATGACATGTTTCAAATATTTTGGGTACACATGCATTGCTACGTCACTTGCAATAGACTGGAAGACATCCATTTTGAGGAAAATATTGTTCAACTGTGATAACAAACTACGTGATACAGTAATAAACAAAGTTCAGTGCCCCGTGTCAGACACATGATAAAATACCAACGAACGAACTTATATCGATCTACGTAATTTTGTACGCCTGAAACAATAGCCGACATCATTCAATTATTGATCATTGATTGGTTGGATATAAATGTGAATGACATATTACGAATGAGATAATATGTTTAGTTCTTTGATCTAGTTAAGTATCACAATACTAACCCATGAAAGATAGTCAAAATATTCGGGAGTGTCTGTCGAACCATTTGACCAGCGGTAGTTTTGGTGCCACCTTGGCCTCAGCTGAAAATAAATAAAGACAATTTATTACAACGTTTATGTCCTACGTATAAACATCAAATGAATGTATGTGTAATAATAGTGCTCTTTTTCCATATACTAGAAGTCAGAATATCAATAATTATGAAAAATATATCGAGGATATTTTCGACCAATTATTCATCCTTTTTTTAGAGAACATGCAGTGTGTATATCTAATGTTATTATAAAATATTGGTATTTAGCCATGTATTAATCGTGATTCTACATGTATGTAGCACTTTTGAACGTGTGTATACATTAAAAAAGGGCTATTTAAATATGGTATGATAATAATTTAAGTACTGTAGTTATAATTCCGTGTTTTATAGTGCTTATGTCCTATTGGTTAAACAGTATTTCTCTTATATGGTGACTACCCAGTCATCGGCATAAAAATATGTAAATCAACAATTTTCTGGAACTGTGTAACCCCCATTTTCCGAAGTTCAAGCAAGGGTGCTATACCAGTACAATTTTTAACGATTTGGGATGTCGCTACGCGACGGTCGGTTCCTCAGTTTAGCAGCATAACACCATTCGGATGGGACAGGGCCCCAAATCTCACAGAGAAAAGTAACCACATGCGAGCCAGGGACTCAAATAGGAAGTTTATGATAAATATTCATTCATTTGGCATTCATGTGGTTGAGGAGGGTAGACTTTTAATGGGGCAAATCTAAATTTAATGATAATGGGATTAGTATATTCAAAATGTTATTGGAGTGAACCCTTCTGTGAATGGTCACTGGTCACTGGTCACTGGTCAATGACACGAATGCCATGAACTAACCATTGATTGGTATTGTGATATATGTAGAGTACTTTTTAAAATAAATGTCTGATATAGTTCATAATTGAACGGCCATATAACATATGATATGTATTTTATTTATACCTGTATATAATGTATGATGTTATTGGATTAGACAATAAACTATAAACTATAACAGGTGTCAAACTTAATTAAGACCTCATAGAATTATGTTGGCATTATGCTGTACAGTAAAACTTACGTAAATGCAAAATGTAATTCATGTATATAATAGAACGACAACAGTACTATAATGTTTACGAATGCATCGAAACGATCAATTGATAGATCGATATTGAACATTTAATCGATGTCCCTGTGTACTGTTATATCTGTTAAATAACAACGCCTTGTGAATGCATAAATGGTTGAGACAAAAACTATGTATTATAAAACTAATGAAATGAATTAGTTATCTGGGATAATGAATGACCAGCAACAATCACCGGAAAGTGTTAGACGTATTCTCATTGTCGAACATTTCAGGAAAAAAAACAACATTTAATGTTGTATTTACCATATGTATTACAATTTTTTTTTATAAATTTACTTGTAAATCTATATAGATCCATAATACACCACAGGTAACTGTATAGTTGAAAACAAAAAAAAAAATTTTTTTTGAAATTTATATTTTTCTTTCAAGATCCATTTGTACAGAAATCCACGAGCCGGTTCATGAGGTGCACTTTTTTTTTTTTTAATAAAAAACTGATTTATAATATAAAAAGGCTGTGTGTTTACACAAACAATGTTATGGGATGAATGTGAGCATAAAATTAACTTCATATTATAAAATTCATTGCATTTCTGTATAAGAACACAATTTATCGCTTATGGAGATATTGATGGTCAATTTTTGTTTTTTATTGTTTAAAATTCAGGTTACTTTAAAATAGAAGTTTGAAATTTTCATTTTTTTTCGTTTTCAACGATACAGAACAGAACAAACGTAGCACTTACGACCTTCTTATTCTAGCTAGGAAAATGTAGATAGTACCTGACCCCTGTGTTTTAATAACTCGGTATATAGTACGTTTGTATTAGAGTATGTATAAAAGTGCGGTCTTTGCTCAATACATGTTTTTGATCTATACCATACATGTGTATAAGTATATTCATAGATTAAGTAATATTGTATTTTTTGGTTTCGTGAATTCTTTACTGTCGATGGTGAACTTTAGTATCAGCAATGACCACTGGAGTTCAACTCACCTATACCCCTACCCCATCGAACTTAATTGTATTTTAGCATTTTAGCCTATTGATTTTGTATGCTGTGAAGTTTGTAAAACGTGCATTCAGGGCATATAAGCTATGGACATGTAGTTCTAAATGTTTGGTTAAAATGTAAACCTGAACTTGACACGTGAGCTTGACACTTTATTTCCCTTTACGCCATTTTTGCGGCGCAGAAACGTATTGTCTTAGGCAAGGCAGTGCGGGGTTGATAAATTGAATGCAAACGAGTCGTATATTCATTTTCCCTCCGCGGAACGACATCAAAGTAAGTTGTTCAAGGTAACTAGATGTCGTTTACTGTGATACTAAATTTGTATAAGGGTCTTGAACTTTAGTGTAACCACCTTACTATGTTACTTACATTGCGGCATCAGCACAGTCATTAGATGCATTTGTTATCATTATATAGTTATATAATTTTGTATTATTGCAGTGCTGTATTAAAGTGTATAGAGCTATATTGGGCGATATTTTTTTTAAAAAAATCAAAAATTGAAAAACAAGTATGCTTTCATATCCATTTGATAATTTTTAACAGAAACTCTCTCTGTGATTTATTTGACATGCAAACTGTCCATTTTCATAGGAAAGTGTTCTAGAACACCCTATGAAATTATAAGAATCGTCTATTTTTCGACAATTGAATCAAAGTCCACGGAACCCATCCAAAGTTTTAATTTGCAATTAAGGTAGTCTAGTATCATACTAAAAACGATGCAAGTAATTATTTTGACATCAAATGACTGTTAAAATATAGCTCTATACACTTTAACATAATGAATGTACGAATTAATGAAAACATTTAAATGGTGTTAAATGCTTAAATGTACCGTCAAATTTACAAATGTGTTTTACTTGTAAAACGCTTTGATCATTCGAGCGTTCAAATATTCTGCAGTAAATGAAAGTTTAAGATGACAGATGCGTCGGCATTTTTTTATTTTACACAAAACTTGTTTTTTTCATTGAAAAAATAACGAATTTTTAAATAAAAGTGTTCCAATTTGATCAATCAAAAAATAATTAAAATAAGTTGTAAGCCAGAGAAACTGAACTTGAATTGAACTGAGATTTCAGAAAATCACGGTCTTTTTGGTACATGTTTGTGGTTTTGTTTTTATTAAATAAACAAACTTTTCTTCTGTCTGTATACACATGTATGATACGCTCACGAACAACAATAATTGTCGTTGTATGATAACATTTTATGTAATAATTTCCTATATATTACAACAGCTGTTAAATTATGATACCAAAACACATAGAACCAACAATATACATGTATTCGTGGAATAAGCAGGTGTATCCAATGTCTAAGACTAGTTGGACTGAACTTGATTTGGTGTTCGACGAAAGCAAATCCGGTTGTCCATTTTCCGACACAACGGACATTGCCGGAATATTTGCGAAAGCAAACTTCGCTATGGGTACGTACCTTAAAGAGGCATTCCCTATAACTAGCATATTTTTCTCTACTATCACATTGAATGAGCTAAATACACAAAGCAATATCGATTATCATAATTTTTCAGAAGAAAGTGTGCGCAAATACTTTTCTATAATGTCAAAATATTTTTTAAAACACCAATAACAATTTATCGCTTCCAGCGATTTAATATTATGTGGTCAAAGGGAAACAACTCGTGCCTATTTTGGCTCGATACGGAAATATGTTTTAATTCTTTTCTCAGTAATTAGTTGGAGCTTTTATTGAAAATTTGAGGACTTTAAGCAATAATGATTCTCATTTAATGTATAATATTCCTGAATCGACTTAAACGATCAAAGTTTTAGGGAACGCCTCTTTAAGGAATATGTTAGTGTACTAAAATCTATCACTTTACACTATATAAACTATAAGGGAAACAATTCAATGGCAACGCCAGAAATACCCAACTCAATATTGTGTGTCCAATATTTTAATGCAATCATCCAATGGGTACTGCACACTTCAGGACAATATATTATCGTACATGAAAAACACAATTTTAATCAAATTTCGAGTTACACTGAAGCCGACATGGAGCACTGAACCTTCGCAAAATACAAAATTCCAAATCAATTTACATACATAATTTATATAGTGTAAAATGATAGTTTTTTTAGTCGTGACGAACCCATTTGGTTAGACCAGCAGGCCCGGTGATTATAAACATTTGAGTACGTACTCCATACTCCAACTCATACTCCGCACTCACACTGGAGCATTTCTTAGTTACAAAAACTACTGTAACTTCTTTATTACTGAATGGAAACATATGAAATGGGGGTTCATTTTCTTAGTTAGAGCATTTGCTACAAGTTGATGTTGGTTTTGTTGCAAAATTCTGAAAAAGCTGTTTTTCAAGTTGGAGCATGGAGTATGGAGTTTGAGTATGGGAAGGAAAAATGTTATGTAATCACTGTGCCAGATTCCCTTTAAACAGTCGAGTAGTACTAACTGTACCACAATCATGTCACGAAGCATGTTGTAGTGTAAGAACTTTAAATACAAGTGAAAGTACATTTTGGTAAACCACCATCTTACCAATCGTAAAAGCTCGGCCATTTCCGTTTGTCTCCGGTAAATACACAGGTATTTTCCATTGGATAAATACCGAGGTGATCAGAATGCCATCTTACCTGACTGAAGTCATGTGACCAGGAATCGTTTGATCCTGTTGCCGGGCTAGCCAGCTCCACCCATTTCTTTCTATCATCTGAACCTTCACCATCCATAACTCTTATAATATTAGATGTTCACTTCAACTAGATGGTCACAACAATCACTATCTGTCTCCTTTTACTAAAACTCTACAAATATTTGTCCCAATCACGACCGCACCTCGCATGGTTCTATCTTGCCCGAAATATCATTTTCAGTCGATATTAATGAAACTTGTAGGAAAGACTTTTGCACTACGGTAAACAGTATCGATAGAATATAATTTTTTCTTGTAGCAACTTTTTGAACAATTATAAACTCCGAAATGTGTCGATCACCGAATCGCTTAAATATATAAATCCAATGGCTGCTAATCTAACAGCGAATAAAATACTCAAATCTAGTTTCAAGAGATGTCACGGCAAATGCGAATAATCCAAAATAGTCGAAAATATATCCTCAATTTTACAAGATGTAAACAAATTAAAATAATTACATTTAATTCACAGATACGTGCAGCAGTTTCGAAATTGTAATTCGTATTAAATCGTTTTAAGATTTACGCTTTCAACGATCTAATAGTCTATGTTTAATAGTAATTAATTACACGTCGGATGCGCAACATTTACTGAACGCAGAGAGGTTTTGTTCAAACCGCATATTTTTGGGATTTGTGTCGTTGTTAAGACCACATTTTTTAAAAGAAGAATAATGCAAATGATGAAATGTGATAATACATTTTGTCGAGGGACAATCCTAGATTTGAACGTATTTCTGATCACTTGCGATCGATCAATATGTAGGAAAGATCAATTGAACATGATATAAGTTAATGAGATCACATCGTGACATACATATCGACATACTACGCCCTTTCAAACATCTACATGTATGTGCAAGCTCAAACGTTTCTTTACTTATCTTCTTTTTCTTGCTACTACAGTGAAGTTCCGCTTATAAGACCAGACCTTTTTTGTTCTAAAATTAATACTTTGGGACCTTAAACTGGCAAAAGGCTGCTTGATTTCAAAATAATAAAAGTGACCTTATTAGCGGAACTTTTACTGTCAATAACCACTAATGTGGCTATATCGCTGGCTTGCTTAGAATGAGAAGGTCGTTACTACTACTTACGACCTTATAAGACTGATACATAATAAAAATCAGTACCGCAAGGCGCTTCTTTTGAGCCAATTTGCATGCAAATCAGAACTTGTCATGTTGATCAAACTGAAGTTGAAACAGTTTGTTTTTAAATGTTTTACCATATGTAAAGAGAAAATTTCGAACAGTATTTTTGTTATCTAAAAATATCGATTTCTCACTTTATTCGATATTCTCATTCTAAGCCAGAAATGCGGTTACATTTGTACATTGGTACATTTTATTGCCTACCACCAAAAATCAATTATTTTTGTGCGTTGCCTTCCTTGACCGATTTCGAAGTTCTTTTTTTACTTTTTGTAACCCCTCCCCACAACAAAATATGATATATAGCATTGTAATGGTTGTAATGATTCGCTGTCTTTTCACCTTGTCATATATATACATGTATATGCAACCAATCAAACAAATAATCAAACGAGTAATAAAATGAGGCTGGTTCCTATACGTGTAAATGGTCGTTAGCTCGGGCCTTAGCTCTGCGTTCCATTCGGTCACTTGGGATCAACGTGTTTATATATTTCTTTGTGAAACTAGGTCATCCTGAATTTTTACAACATTTTGATGGGTTATGTGTGAGCATTGCTCCGTATAGTTGTGTTATGTTAGAGTTGGTTAAGTTGAGTGCTGCATTCCCTGTCCGATTTCCTTATAAATATTTTTTTCAAATATTTTGCTTTCTTAGACTAGTGATTAGTGTTTTAAAGTACACCTTATATAAGAATAACAATGTTTGTACCTATCTAGCAATTAAAAAATGTTAAAACCCCAATTTGTTGTATAATTATACTGATGTACTATGCATTTTACTGCAATTAGTTTCAAGATAAATTTTTTTATAATAAATTGAAATTAATTAAAAACTCATTTTTCTTCTATTATTATACATTGCTGCTATATAACACTGCAGCGATGTTAATGTAATTAAAAGCGAAGGTATGAAGACAGATTATAATTATATCGACATAGTGTCGCATTGTCGCATTGTTGTATTGTCGCAGTGTACCGTAACAACAGCACAGTAAACGGATTATCCATGCGTAACACGTAATATACCGTTCAGTATAACTCTAACGCGGTATTGGGACTTGTGCCACCTAAAGTAAATAGGTAAATCAGGTAAAACAACATAAAGATATTCAAAAAGGGATTATCTTTTCAATGTGTACCGTAATTTTAATTTACTTGGGCACTGTTTTACTAACAATGCGTAAATGTCGCGTATATTTACGCATAGATATCTACCTTACGCAAACTCGTAAGTGTGTTTTACTAAACGATCGCAAGTACTCGCATACATTTACGCAAAAAATATTGAAGATTGAACGTAATTCGGGACACAATATAACCAATATAACAAATATAACGGGTACCAGAATGAATAAATATGAGACAAGATTTGATGATTAATCACGCCTTAAACAACAAGTGACGGTCTAAAACAACAAACGACGGTCTAAGATAACATGCGACGGTCCAAAATCATCACTGCGTGTTAAAAACTCTTCACTTACGTTCATATTTGCCATTTAGGGTTGCCCAGCCTTGGCGTAGAAATAAGCTAAAACTTACGACAGAATGTGAACTAAAATATCTTTGTAAAACGCATTTACGCAAATATAATTGACGTACGCAATATTTTAGGAAATCGTAGGTTTACGCTAGCGTAAATGCTTTTATCACATAAACCACGGTGTGGGAGTGTAATAAAGCCCATTACATAAAAACGATATTACACTACTGAATAATTAATCATAACTATGCAAATGAGGGGGGTTAATCACTATTTTTATGTATTCCTACGCGCTGTCAAAACAATAAACAAACATGGCCGACCGCGATTTTTTTCGTCAGCGGTAGAGGTCAGATCGATGGACAATGCGAATCTGAAAATCAACGAGAATTTACTAAGGCATTTCAATTCAAATATAATAAATAAACACAAACCTACATTTATTTATTGAACAAAGCATAGGCTAACACTTCCTGCACAATTTTAATGCATTTTGAGTTTCAAAATCGCATCTCTTTAAAATTCATCCATCTCATCCCGGATATTCGAAGTAGTGATGGCGTCAAAACATTAACATGACGTCACAGTGTACGTGACGTTTCCCGTTTTTAGTACGAGTATGTTCCCCTTACCTAACTAATTTCAAGACTGGATAAGGCCTACTAAAAAGGTCCGTGACGTTATTACCGTTAAAATTTACCCGTCTAGGCTCATTTTCGTTTTCAACATTAAATTAAATGTAATTGAAATACAGTCACTGTGTTGCACTATATTTAGATGCTCATTTCTTCTTAACCGAATTACTCACCCCAATATTCTTCTCTCTTAAGGGGAAGCGGATCTACTATTTTTAGTTTTCTACATTTAAATGGCTTATTTTGTTTATGTGATAAAAAGAATCTTACATTCGTGTCTTTCCATATTAAATTTATCAAACTCGTTGGATAAAAGTAATAAAATACTCGGCAGAGCCTCGTATTTTATCACTTTTATCCAACTCGTTTAATAAATTCAATATGAAAAGCCACTCATGTAAGATCCTCTATTGATAAAACAGTGCCCTGGTGAATAAAAGTGAGCAGGTAAAATAAACTTCTGCTCTCCCTAAATCGATGTAATGGTCAGTGATTTCTGTTTATATTGACAATGCAGAATATCGCGTTAGAGTTATATAGTGAATTGTTTTAAGGTGCAAAAAGTAGTGTTATGCTAGTTATATCGCTGGCTTAGAATGAAGAGGTCGTAACTACAAAATCAATATATTGAGAAAACAAGAGAAATCTGTCTGTAATGTAGTCTTTACCTATTGGAAAACAAGTTTTTAAAACTTCATTTAGGTCAACATGACAGATTTTCATGAAAATAGGCTCATAAGAAGCATCTTGTAAAGCAGATTTCAAATATGTATGAGTCTTATAAGGTCGTAAGTAGTAGTTACGACCTTCTCACTCTAAGCCATCGATAGGTACAGTCAAATACGTATAGTGTTTGTCCGAATTTACAGTCCCCTTTCGTAAGCAATATTCTATTTTCAGCTCATAAGCAATCAAATATATCGCTGACTAAAATTGAGAAGGTCTTTTAAGACCGATACATATTTAGAATCATTATCACAAAGCGCTTCTTATGAGCATACTGTCATGAAAATCTTGACTTGTTATGCAGACCAAACCAAAGTAGAAACAACTTGTTTTACCATAAGTAAAGAGTAATTTTCGGATTGTTTTGTTTGTGGCCAATAGCATTCATTCGAGACCTTCTGCATTCATTTGGACTGAAAACAACACCAAGCTCAAACACAAGTTCAGTAAAATAGATGCAGCACAATACAATGGAAAGCATTACCATTATTGGTGGGTGTCTGCTTTGCTTGTTGTCGTAAAAGAAAGCTCCACTCGAGTATGTAAAACATTGACTGATCTCAATCAAAGTACTGAAAGTACTGACAGGCTGGCGAACTGCTAAGGAACAATAGCTTTCCAAGTAATATAACATCAAGTGGTTTTCTAAGTCGAAAGAGAGGTAAGTGCTGGACTTAACAAAAAATAAAAAAATAAAAATTTAAAAATATAAAAAAATTGGAGCCGCCGTGATTCGATCGCTGGACCTTAGCATCAGTAAATTACTAAGCGAGTTGCTCAACCACTCGACCACGATCTCGTTGGAAAATATTGACCTAAATAATTTAACATTATAAAATCATTGATGCGCCGGGCTATACATAGTGTAATCCGTACTCGTCCGTACTAATATTAGCTGTGCTATAAATAGAACATGGAACACGTTCACGCTATACATCGCGTTCGTAACGCGTAGTAATAATTATCAACGCATTTAAACACCTATTCTTTTAATTTCATACAATTTCCTTCCATTTCAAGAAGAAACTAATATATTACAATCGAACAGAATAAATGAAACAAGGAAAGTTGAATGTTCTTATCTTGCAAAACTGACTAACGAGGAGGAACTATTTGCATCGAGTGTATAGATTTTATGTTGTCAGTTTTGGGAGTAAATTCATCTTAGTGGATTTCATTTTTTAGGATTGTAATAGTCTGGCGCGAAATCGCCAGCCTAAAAACCATCCTAACAAATTGTATACGTAAAAAGCTGATTACAGCATACCGCATCTTAACATAAATTACAAAAAAGAAGGAACGGTTTCATCCATGTGATTACTAATCATGCACAAGCCACTTTCATGTTACCACCAATCATCAATTAAAGGAACAACCATAACATAACCCTAGTAATTTATGTATGACTCGAAGCACAGGTAACCGTATCATTGATAATGACTAAAACGAAACATTTTTTTGGTGTAAAAATATAAATTTTATAAAAACTTTTTTTTTGGTTATCATTGATACAGTTACCTGTGACACGACGTACTATAAACAATCCGTGACGAATTAAAAACTGTTAGAAAGTGCAATTGCTTTGATTAATAGGATAAAAGTAATAACAATTAGCACACTGGCGTTTAAGGGTAAAGGTTTTGCTTTTAAGTTGTTTTAAATCTTAGTCGCATGATACACAGTGTCGAGCATAAATCTGGATGTAAGCCGTTTCTTGTACGACGTGATCGCTAAGCAACGTAAAGTATAGGCACGTTATCTAAACCGCTTGAGACTATTGCAACACTCACACAAAAAGGTTCCTCATATAACTAACACCAATGAGACAACATCGCAGCACAACAATAGGCTGATATATGTTAAACAAGTTAACAACACTGATTATATGTTCGGGAGAAACACGTGGGTCTATCCAAATACGTCTATGTTCGAATGATGACGCTAACGGTTGAAATTGTCTGTGTAAGTCTGGGCTCAAATTAAGTTACATGTATATTACAGCACAGTGACTATGTGTACACCATATAATACCAGTATTGCAGTAATACAATTCGATTGGTTCGCATTAATTTTCGCTGAATGCATTCGTAGTCTTATCAAAGGGAGAGAACTCTTATTGTGACAGATATTCCACTGGCAATGTTGGCGCTTACCACGATAGATCACCATAAAGTTCAACTGTAGACTGCAAAGGTGCCGGTGGTTGCAATTTGGCCAAACCAACACATAATCGCTTTTATTTGTGTACATGTATATAATATAATCCATCTTTGGCTATTTGTTAAAATCATGTGTTGTGTTGTGCTTGTGAAGTTGATCTCAGGTGATTCTGGGAGTCATGAAATTCCAATGATGAATTTAGGAAGTGATGAATGTATGCTCAACTTTAATGTTATTCGTAAAGTTGAAATTGTGATTAAGGCTGTTTATGTACAAGAACTAGGTATATTGGAATTAATCTTGAATTACTGTATCTATCAATAAATAGTAGGTCGTTATGGAGGACAAGATGGTGACATTGTCAAACTCTGAAACTCGTGTAGTTAAAATCACTGGTAGTTTCAATACATCCAACTTCAATATTCGTGATGTTAAAATAGTGAAGTTTATTCAAGAACTCACAGTTGTTGTGTCATAAATTCATGATCTCAACTTCATGAATAAAGTACATGTAGTTTGAACGGTAGATCTACTTAGTCATGACTTCCAGGGGGTCTTATTCACCAAAACTGCAAGACTGAAACCAAGACTCAGACTTATAATTGACAACATTTATAAACACTGTCATTTCTTTGAAATTAAATTTAACCATGTGGAATTAGTTGATGTTAACCAGGAAACATGTATACCGATTAATATCAAAATCGGTACACTTATAACAATATGAGAGCGAAAAGAATATTTGGCAATATAAAGTCTAAGTCTGAGTTTGAGACTCACAATTTTGGTGAATAAAGTCCCATATTCTTCCACCGGATCTCATAAACATACGTATTGTGTAAACCCTCGTTATCTTGAGGACTAATCGGGACAAGCCAAATGCTCGACATAAACCGTGAATTCGACATATCAGTGTGCTAAGTATACAATATATAGAGCAAATTCGCCTCGACTTTCGCTCGAAATATAAGCAGGGTGCTCGTAATATCGATGCTCGTGTTAACGAAGTTTTACTGTATGTAGCAATGTATGTAGACAATAATAATAATACGAGTTTAGATTTGTTATTTTATTGAACGAAAACAACTTTAACAATAAATTAGCATCATTTCCGTGCGTACAGAACTTCTGTATGAGTGACCAGTGCACTAGATCTGAAAATAGAATGTACACACATGTTAGTCCGGTAAATTGGTCATACAAAATACTTCAAAGTGGAATGATAATAATGGTACGTTTATGTTGTCATTTAAAAAATATTGCTATATCAACGATCGTAATACAATAGGGATGTGTCTATACGGGTGTATATATATAGTCATCACGACGCGGACAACTTTGCATTGATTTAGATACGTTGAATTAAATTTCTAGTCAATTTAAATTTTGCTAATTTTAAGCCTTTAAAGTCTGCCTTTCAATTTCAAGTGCTTATGCATACGGACAGTGTTTTTCTTCGACGAAGACACGTGTTTATAACTACATACTAGTGCCACAAATGGTAACCGAGCGCCATCATTCAATTACCGTTCGGTCAATTAAATATAGAAGACATGGATTGCCTCCAATGGAACGCGCTACGCAGTGCTTTTCTTAGGAAATGGTCGCCTGATAAAGGTTAGACAATTTATGACAGCTTTATATAAATACGTACCAAGTTTAACCCTGGACGATGGTGATGGGTGTGGTGGATGATGAACTGGTGGTGTTGAAGAGATTTCCGTTCAACAACATCATGAAGAGGAACAAGAATCCGATCAGGTACACTGTAATGTAAAATATAACAATATACAATATATCCCGATATATCGCGATACATATCGTCAATAACTTATAAGACGCTACAGTACAAGTATTTGAAATCTGCATT
This sequence comes from Spisula subtruncata, assembly GCA_963678985.1. NCBI lineage: Eukaryota > Metazoa > Mollusca > Bivalvia > Venerida > Mactridae > Spisula > Spisula subtruncata. The sequence continues at coordinate 27,357,486 of OY787671.1, read as the reverse complement.
ACGCGGCGTTCTTGTGAGCCTATTTTCACGAAAATCGGAACTTGTCATGTTGACCAAACTGAAGCCCAAAAGGTTGGATTTTCTATAAATAAAGAGCAAATTATTTCTTGTTTTCTCAAACTATCGAGTTTTGTACTTACGACCTTCTTATTCTAAGCCAGCGAATATGTTTATAAATATTTACTTAATTAAAACGATGTGCGTATCTTAATGAAGTGTAGCGAAAATTAACCAGCGAATGACGACTCAAATCTATTTTTAGCATCACAGTCTTGACGGAGAAATATTTTACGCATGCCAAGAACAGGAGTCCATAATGCACCCTGTTCAAAAACCAATATGGATAACAACTAGGAACTAAGGTATCAAACTTACAGAAGCTCTGGTCACCGAATCCACCAGCACTTGGTGTAACTGGCATGTAGGTGTAGCCGGATGATCCGTGTCCGTAACCTCCGTAACCATAGTCAGCCATGGCGGCTCCGATACACATCATAACGGCAACAATAGCAATAGTGGCGACCTTCATCTGAAAAATGAATAGAAAGAAAGGTGAATTTAAGCAATTAATTGTTTCGTGAAATTTTTCGCTGGTTGTTTGCAACAATTAAACTCATATCGCCAATTTTTACAGTTGCATGAAATTATAACAGTCTGAATTACATTGTCAAGCCTTTTTGCAAGCAACTGATAACGTGGTATACACGGAGAACGATTTGAAATGGTCATTTTATTAAAAACGAATTTAAAGAGAAATCTATTACATTATATGTGTGCAACTAAAATGTGTGATAAAACAGTGTAACGACAATTAATTACATATATAGCTGATATAGGGTGTTATATATGCGTATCTAAATAGTTCAGATAATTATAATTATGTATTTACTTCAATGATATATTGAATCAAGATGATCAACACTTATTGAATAAACCCAAATTATGAATTGATATTTTCTTAACCAAATATCCAAATATCGTTTTATTGTATAGGTCATCGATACGGATTTAATAATAATAACTATGAATATAAAAATAAATAAATACAAACGTTTAATTTCCCGTTGGATATTAAATTTAATTTCTTACCTTGATTTTGTTTTAGTTTTATCGACAACGTAGATTGTGATTATTGAAAATGGACGCGAAGTTTATATAGTAACATCCGGGTACTTCCGGGTGTACACACCACGTGACTATGGTTGACAGTGAACGCTCCCGGCGCTGTCTGGACTTACAACGATATGCCGAAGGATGGTCACGGTAAACTGTGTATTCGATTTCTGAATGTCAATGTTTCTGCCAAATACCCTTCCGTCCGGCTTCGAGCTGTCTACATGTTCAGTGTGCACTGGAAACAGTCAAATAATATCCAAGTCGATATACTTGTCACGGTTTGAGTAGAGCAGAAATGTACATAAACACATCTTTTTCATAAATTTCCAAATTTGTTTCTTTATATTACCGACATCTCTTTGTCGTGGACAGTGAATAGAATTGGTTAAGGGTTCAATCATAGGGTCTCCTTCCACGAAAAAGTGAAAATGGAAACTCAGATTTTTGTGTGCATTTAAATAAGACAGAATCTTTTCCCCGTCTGTTTGAAAATGCTGTGTTGCTACATTTATATAAACCCAATATATCTAAAACAATGAAACGTTGGCTATATGATAGTTAAAACCCACACACTCCAGCGTTAAAAGACGATTTGAAGATTGGGTCCTTTTTGTGTGAGTAATATTCGTGATATTATAAAGTCGCTGACATGGTAATTTATCATAAACAGCACAATAATTTATAGCATTGTAACACTCTCACTAACTTAAACATTGTAGTGGTGTCCGGCATATTTAGCTCAGTCGGTCGCGTGTGCGTGTTTTTTTCGATCAGCCGTTAACCGTTTGAATGAATTTGGTTGGATGCATCCAGTTGTTAGTCAAGTTCCAAAACTAGCATAATTGTATGTTTTGGAAGCAAACATAGGTTTGTGTAATTTTTTGCTTCGAAAAAAACATATAGGACTAAGAAATATAATAACGAAGAATACAACCAAATAGGCAGGGGCTCTACTTAACCCAGTTGACGGGACCCTACTAAACCCAGTAGGCGGGGGCTCTACTTATCCCAGTAGGCGGGGGGATCTTCTTAGGCGGGCCCTCTGACTAAGCCCATCGGGCTGGGGCCCTACCTAACCAGTAGGCGTGGGTCCTACTTATCCAGTAGGCGGGGACTCTACTTAACCAGATAGCAGTAGACAGGGCCCTACTTAACCCAGTAGACGGGGCCTACTAAACTCAGTAGTTAATAACTCTGCTTAACACAGTAAAATAAGCCACAACCGGATGACTCCATTTTCCTCTTCAATCAAATATAACTGCAAATGTATAACTTCAGCTTCAATGATTTCTAAGCACACTGTATTAATCAGATCGGACACACCCTAATGACTTAGACTGTCATGGAATTCAAGCCTGACTACTGATGGTTGGTTTTCTTTTAGAAGTAAAACCTTAATCTGAGTGAGCTTTTGTAAAATAGTGTGTTTTCAGCGCTTTCTTGAAAGTCGGTAGTGTTTTACTGTCTATGAGTGCTGTTGGCAGTGCATTCCAGAGTTTTGGTGCTGCAGCCGTGAAACATCGATCACCGTACGTAACAGTTCTCGTCCTCGGCACAACTAGAAGCACAGAGTCATTTTGAGACCTAAGCTGTCTTTGTGGTGTATGTACCTCTAACATGCTTCTGATGTAGCCAGGGGCTTTTCAATGCAGTGCACGAGTCAATATCTGTAGTGCACAGGTAGTCAGTGAAGATCCTTCAGCACAGGAGTGATGTTATTGTAACGCGGTGTCCGTGTGATGAGGCGAGCAGCAGTATTTTGAATATTTTGCAGTTTATTGAGAATGTTTTATTGGGGGGGGGGCACACAGTAACGAATTGTGTAATCTGGATTTGGTTACATCAACAGTCAAATATTATCTAATTTTATCTATTTGTCGGATCTGCATGAAACACGACCGCGAAACAGAGTTTACATGCTTATCCATGTCCAAATGTGAATCCAACATTGCACCAAGATTTCTCACCATCGATGGTGGATTGATTACAGCGTCGCTAACTGTCACTGTGAGATTCTCGGCTGTGCTGGCATTCCGTTTTGGTACAAACAGGATTACCTCTGTTTTGTCAGCATTTAGTTTCAGCAAATTACCTTTCATCCAGTGCAAGATATCTTTCAGACAAGCTTCAATTCTTTGCAGGGTTTCATCCCGCGAGACACAATCTTACATAGACACACACATCAGCATAGAAATGATGTTGCAATTGATATTTTCTACATATTGCACCCGCTGGTTTTGTGTACATGATGTAGTTCTTCGGACCAAGCATAGATCCCTGTGGTACACTGTAGTTCATAAGTACATGTTTTGAAAGCTCTCCATCTATACAGACAGTCTGGTAGCGGTCGCACAAATAGGAATTCATCCACTCTAATGGCTTGTCTGCTATACCGAAATGATTTTCAAGTCTGCCTAGTAGAGTGTTGTGATCAATGGTGTCAAATGTTGCTGACAAATCCACCATTGCATGGACCGTAGCTTTATTCTGATTTACAGAACAAAGGATGTCATTTTGCACACGAAGAAGAGCCGTTTCAGTAGAGTAAACTTTTCTGTATGCTGACTTACGTTCTTCGTGGAGATCATGAAGTGCTAATTGTTCTTCCAGTTGAGCATCGATTACCTTCTCAAGAACTTTGGAAATGAAGGGTAAGTTTGACACAGGTCTATAATTGTTCAGTACATTTTGATTAAGGTCTGGCTTCTGTACCAATGGTCTTATTCTAGAGCTTTTAAAGGCATTGGGTACATAAGCACGTTTTAGTGATGTATTGAATATTCTTGTTAATAATGGTAGTAGTTCATTCAAGCAATCCTGTTACAACCATGTTGGTAATGGATCAGGTTTACATGATTTACTAGGTGATTTATTTATCAGTTTTCGGATTGTATCCTCAGATGTTGAAAAAAATTCGGACAGTTGCTCTTCTTCGAACAGAGTTTCGAATTTAACACTGTCGTTTTGTTGGTTTGACTGGAGGTTATTTCAGTACGTATTGCTCAATTTTGTTAATGATGAAGTCACCACTGAAATTCTGTGTCATACTCAGCTCTATGTTAACTTGTTCCTACCATCAGTTGTACATGCATGGATCAGCTCCCTCAGAACCATCGCAACTGTTCTACACCCAATTCTTTCGAAACTCAACTCAATGTTTACAAACCCTAAGTCCCTTCTCATTACTATTCTGACAACCGTAAATACTAATTTCTACACGCTCGACTCAGACCACACCGCAGTAATTCAAACAAACGTCTTCTTTATAAAAACAAACTTAATACCGAGTCCATTTGTGAATGTGGCAAAATTGAGAGCTTTCACCATGACTTCTTTCAGTGTCGTCTTTAACAGCATGCAACTTTTCGAGCATAATTATTTATTCAGAATCTTACTACACCGTCACTGTCGATCTTTCTGTGTGGCTATCCAAACATCTCGAGCGACTCAAACATCAAAATCTTCAAACATGTATAGCTAGTTTGCGATAGAAAAAAATCGTGTTTTTTTAAAGATTTCTTAAAATCTATTCATCTGATTTAGGTAAAAAATAACACAGAACTACAATACCTCCCTACCTAGTCTCATTTTGAATTTCATATTTTTTAGTCACCAATTAAAAGACCGATTTATTCTTTATTAAATATTGAAATTACATGCGTATTTACAGTTCAATGCAGGGAGGTAATCTGGTATTCCATTGATGATTTACTATCAATTATTTAACCATTACAATCCGTGATCAGCGGGATTGAGATTGCTGTTATAAAGACAAGACTTAGGAGGCCCTTGTGATTCGGTTTATTAAGGTGTGTCGCTTGTAAACAATGTACAGCAATAACATGTACTTCGTCAGATTCACAGACGGGCCTCGCATGTGTTAAATTAATTAGGTTGCAAATACGTAAATATACCGTTATGTGTATCACGTGACCGTAAATTGGCTGTTGCAAGTATCAAGTCTTCTAACTTGATTTTTCGTACAAAACTACAAAATGCTACATAGAACGTATGAACAAAACTTTTTTAACTCATTTCTGATCTTGCTGAAATTTCAGTGTGTATTAGGTAGATATATTTCATTTATTCGTGTAAAATGTCATACTTGTAGGTGTAGTAATTACAGAGAAATATTAAAAAACATGATTTTTTTCTATCGCAAACTAGCTATACATGTACATTAGAGTAACCAATATTTTTATGCATAATGTTCTTCTCTATAGGCTACATGTTATTCATGCCATACGTGTAACTTGACACTATTTGACATCAATCTCGATCAACTTTCATACATGCACAATCTTTAAGAATCAACTGCATGTCCAGTTGATAAAGTTATCATAGCTCTATAAATATAATTTATGTACATGTTTGTATATCTATCTTCTTTCTATCTTTTCTCTCCCTTAAACATCACTTACATGTAGCTTAAAGTTGCCAAATATTCGTGCTATTTATAAGGAACGAGCTTATATACAGGGTGTCTCAAAATACATGTCCGCTTGTTGAGGGGTCATAACTTTGCCAAATGAGTTAGTAAATTGATAATCATAGTATAATATGAAAGCTAAATTTAAAATTTGTGGGGTGAATTATATCATATGTCAATACTCGAACAGTCGATGACGTCATATACTAATGCCATTAGCAACGGACGTTCTAAAATGTCCGAAGAGACAGATAACATAGTTTGTTCTGTAACATGGGTAATGTCGGCATAGTAATAGTCAGTCGTACCCTACTATGCACGCACTGGCTTAGAAACTGATCAGGGGTCATTAAAAAATGAAATCGGAAAATGAAATCGGAAAATTGGACGTATTTAAGGGAGGAACACATTTTAAAAACAATTAGGACTGAAAATTTTATATTCACACAATTCTATGCATATCATAATTATAAAAAGTGCACCAAAACGCCTCGAATGAAAATAATGGATTGAATGTATAGCGGTATGTCTAGCTTATCTCCAACAGTCCAAACATAGTCATATAATGTAACTTGAAAGTATAAATAGTACTTAATGAGGTATCAATCACCAAAAACTGCATTGATAGGAGAATTAATTTGGTTATGCTACGTTTATTGAAGTCAGGAAAAAGTAACCAAAACCTCCTTAATATGTATTACTTCTTATACTTTTAGAAAGTTAGATTATACAATTCAAGAAATATAACTACATCATTGTCGAGAAAATGGAAACATCACATCCGACTCAAAGGTATGGGAACGTCATTAAAATCGTCAAACGACGTCAAACGCAGTTTTTTTTCCGAATTTGGGTCAGCTACTCAAAATGAATTCTACAAGTTTCGTATGCATTATTTCGTATAATTGTTTCATAATGTCTTCATTGATTTAAATGCCCTTTGATCTTATATATAAATCAGATATGTTAAGCAATATATTACAGAGTTATACGTCCTCAACAAGCGGACATGTATTTTGAGACACCCTGTACATGTATAAGCTAAGCTTTCTACGCAATACTTGATTGGTATAAAATGTATGTTTATCATGTTATGAAATAAGATGTTGCTTATATAGCCAAAGAGATTTAACAGACGTCAACTATAATGGCAAACTCGGATTTCTATGCATGTGCGTGTTTTAAGATGTGATTGGTCATAACAGAAGTTTTGAACGATTGCAGAGGTGTTGTATGTTTTGCTAATAATAACAATATCTGTAAAAGTAACTGGTACGCTTTTTAACATATTGGTTGCAATTGAATTACTTGATTTACTGTTACTGTCATAGCCTTGACATTGTTTTATTATAACTGTATTTGTGTAGGAGATATCCTTCCTGGTACGTATGCAATGCAAATAGTACAGGTCTATTTTAGTGTTGAACCCTTAACAAACTGTTGGGTGGAATTTCACAGACAGTTAACTCTATATATAGATGACTGTAAATGGTCGTATTGTCGTTGTGTGTCCACGACCCTTAGATTGTTTTGATATACAATGTCACCTGGATACAGGAAATGAATACTAATGTTACTCTCTCCGCACTTTATTCTTATTTGATACATGTTAAATGATACATGTGATACAATGGGGACACACGTGTGCCATTGACACTTTTTATTCATGATCTAACATGTACGATTTGCTCCCAAATGTCCATATACAATACCCCCAATAATGTTAAAACTAGTTTACATGAGTGTGTAGCTTTATGTACTTTATGCACTAACGTTAGTATTTGAGTATGTACGCGAGCAAACTAAAAAATATTGTGTGCTCCCTGTGTTTTTTTTATCACAATAATGTGTCTGGTGCATTCCGACAGGGCCATTTTTCAGTTTTGTCATTCTATAACTGCTGCTTTCAGGAAAAAATGTATTTCCACATGGGTCGCTGTGATATAGTCATTTCCAGTGACATTAAGTAAGTCCAACCTGCAGTAATGGTTATCTGCATTATGTAACTATCTGTTGTAAGATATGAATATCCGTAAATAATAATATACATGTTTGTTCTATGATACCGGGTAACCACGTGATCGTGATTAACCAATCAAATTAGTTGATTTAGCTACACACAGGAAGTCTGGTACTTGTAACATCTGAGAAGTTCTTGCGTTTTGGGACCGACATGGAGTATTGGGAAACCAAATGTGTAGCCTCGTTACATAAAGCCTTTTGTGATAGTTCTTGTGTAAGTGCGAGCAAATGTGCAATAAGTTCGTACTATGTATTGCCAGGCGATGATGCCATACAGTTTGCGTCGCTCCTCGAATCGCTATATATATAGGTACAAACTATTCAATACGAGGGTTTATTTTCAGTAAATTGGGAGCAAAAAACGAGTGTAAGTGTCAAAATTGTTTCAAACTAAAACACATGTTCACAATCATTTTCGGTAGAAAATGTGTAATAAATTAATGCTTTAAGTTAGCAATATTGAATGCCGAAAGTGATATTCCAAAATGTTTCTTTGGCCAGTTTCTTTTTCAACCGTCATTGTTACCGGTGTATAAATGAAGAAGTACAACGTCATACATTAAGTTTAAGTTTTTTATTCAACAAAACAATAATTAACAATAAATAAACATCAATATATGGCAGGTAACATCTGTTTATACACAGCAGGCGTTCCAGATCTGGAAAAGAAGAAATAGGCTGGTGTTAAAATGGTATCATTCTATTTGGAAACAATTCTTAAGTTATAAAATTTCAACAAAATTTAATATATATCGAAACAAGTCACAATTGGTAGAGTCTTTCAATAGACATGTTAACACTGACTTGTCTCCCGATGATATAAGTGAAAACATCAATTCAATATTTTACGAATATTTAACATTTTGAGTGTGTTCATTTATTTCTCAATTCGTTATGGAATGACAGTAAATGTAAGTACGATATATCAAGTTACAGCGACATAAGGTCAGTCAAAAAATCGCACAGCCTTGTTGTTTGTCGAAGGTTTTCAAGTTACAATAAAAGTTACTAATTTACTTTTAAAAATTACCGTTAAAATTGATTGAAAGGTAATTGATTGACAACTGGCGTAATGTCAATTGCTTGAAGGCAATGCCTCGGGCTTGCTTCACCGCAATGGTAAGACTAACAGTTACTAAGTGGGTGTGACTTGATATTACACCAGTTGTCAATTATTACCCATTTAATAAATGTTAACGGTAATTCTAAGCACATGGTCCAATGGATTAACTTGAAAGCCTTTGCCAAGTAAGCTGCTTTTGCGTAATTTCAATTGTGTGAAAAGATCTCTGCTCAGGCGTAGTATTAATAAACACGCATTTTGAAAATCAATAAAGATAATAATCAATTAACAAGTAAAAATTGATAATCCATAAACAGGTACTTACCACGTTTAACCCTGTACGATGGTGATGGGTGTGGTGGATGATGAACTGGTGGTGTTGAAGAGATTTCCATTCAACAACATCATGAAGAGGAACAAGAATCCTATCAGGTATACTGTAAATAGAAAAATATAGTGTTGATTAATAATGGGATTTACAATAGAAATTATATAAGTTTTAGTTGTCTTGCTTGATGACGAGCTTATAAAGGGTCGACGGACCCCTTATCCCTCTGTGTCTATCCTACCCTTCCGGTGATGGATACCATCATGACTGAGGTGTCGTTAATGATAAATATAGGTTTGAAAACATGTTATACAGTTGACCTTATATTTATAAGTATGAACGAAATACCACCATAGACTGTTACGTCATGAGGTCACATCCGTTGTTTTTTTCACCGTTGTGATTATTATTCTGAAGAAGGCTTCGGTGGAAACGTTAGTATATTAATACAATAAAAATAATATGTATGTGTTATTGTTGTTGAATTTGCATTATTATAGAATAAATCCGACGTTTATATAAATGAGTTTGAAACTATTCACGGTTCAATATGGTGAGTTTTTCCTTGGTTTCCAACAACGCGTGGATTTTTAGTCACAGAACGCCACAGTTACTAATTTAAAGCTTTCCAGAATTACATTTCATTGTGAATATAAACATACAGAGATGGTAATATATTCCTGGTATTCAGTTTTGTCAATCATAGTCTTCATGAAAACACACATACAAAATGGCGCAGTTTTTCTATGCCATTCAGTAATTGCGCATGTGCGAAATTGCGCATGCGCATGAGCAAATACAAGCATGGCAAGTAAAATATTGAACTTACGGAAACTCTGGTCACCGAATCCACCTGCACCGGCTGGTACTGGCATGTAACTGTAACCGTAACTTCCTGATGAGCCATGTCCGTAACCTCCGTAACTGAAGTCAGCCATAGCGGCTCCGATACACATCATAACGGCAACAATAGCAACAGTGGCGACCTTCATCTGCAAATGAGAAATACGTTTTTAATATCATGTTGGATTTGAAATTATGTAATAGGTGTCTTATTTTAACACATTTAGGTGAATCTGAACATAAACTTTGATTGCGTTTCATCAAAAGTTGAGAATAGTATTTATATTAGTATACCAACGTTAAACGTTACAGCCACAACACTGTAAGTGGGTAGAATACAGGGTGTAAGATAAGTCCATTTATAAACTGAAAATGTATATGAATCGTATTTTAACTAAGGTGTTCACCGACTGATAATTATGATTCAATCAATGCCAAAATAAGCAATACACGTTTTTAACTTCGGATATATCATCATATTAACTATTTTTAAAGTCATATTCTTTTCGTTGAAAATGAATATCAAAATATGTAAAAATGTTCAATAACATATATGAAATTCAACAAATTAGTTGAAGTAAGAAATACATAAACATATTTTACCTTTGATTTTGGTTTGTGATGTTACAACTGAATAGATGGTTGTGACCCGTCAAACATCGGGTTAGGTATATATACCAGTACATATCCGGACACAGACTGGGGTGCTTTACTTCCGGGTAGACAGATCACGTGACGAGTCTGACAGCCGGTGAGTGAAGATCGTCGTTATTGTAACACAATCCTTCAATTGATAAATTTCAAATGATCATCTACTTTTTACGATGGTTTAAAGTGTATAGAGCTATATCGGAAGATATTTTTTTTTAAATGTTTCAAAAACTGAAAAACGATTATGCCTTCATATCCATTAGATCATTTTTCGCCTCAGTTTTAACAGAAACTCTCTCTGTGATTTATTAGACATTCAAAATGTTCCATTTTTATCCGAAAAACTAGAACCCTATGAAACCATAAGAATCGTCTATTTTTCGATGATTGAACCAAAGTACACGTAACACATCCAATGTTGAGGTAGTTTGGTATCATACCTAACACGATGCAAGTATCTATTTTGACATTGGATGACTGTTAGAATATAGCTCTATACACTTTAATACATTTGAAAATATGTTATACATTTAATAATTTTTGTAGATTTAAAATGGTTATTTCGATAAGTTATCGTTACTTAAATGTTTACGGTGGTTTAATAAATATGAAAATAAGTCATACACTTACTGTTTCTATTGAAACATCACTTTTTGACTGATATTTAAATTGTTTGGAGCCACAGGTAACTGTATCGTTGAAAACGAAAAAAAAATGAAAATTTATATTTTTCTATAAAATTTTTCTATAAATTTAAAAAAAATTTTTTTTCGTTTATGTTTTCTTTTTCAACGATACAGTTACCTGTGTTTGGAGCAGGTTCATTTTTCATTAATGTTTGGATTATTTTACGCTCAGGGGATTTACTTCATATTTTTATCATATTGTTAACATCTCGTACATTACTAATCCGTCGTTATTTTTCTATATATTTACATGTCATATATCATTAAATTATATATATTAAGGACCGCAATGGAAATAAGATCTGCATGTATGTGTAGCTTTTTTTGCGCCATCCTTTACATGTATTGTTTATTGCCATGACTTTATACGTTTGCTTCTATATGTTAGTTTATTGTTATTGTATGTTGCGATATATTTTGTCATGTTTAATCATGCATCATATGTAGAACTAAATCTATCTATCTATTTTAATCCAGTACCGTATGAAACTGGCTACAATTAAAATAGAATAATTAGAGGTGTTATTTGTATATGGTACAGGTATTCGTTATAAAAACTATAGTTTCAATATACGGACTTTTCGAACATCCCTCGTAGCAGAAACACATGTTAACCAGCAATATGCTTTGGATCGGCTTTCAAATTAAAGGCATAAATAAGTGAGTTATTTAGCATAATATAACTTTGATTGTTTTGACTTTAGGCTTGATTTGGCCTTTTGGTAATTGATAGGAAAATACAACCGGTGTTTCTTCAGTGTTCAGATCATTTCAATTACAGTACAAGTGCACTGGGGCGGTGTTTTTCTACTCTGAATAATACTCTACCCACCCGACAGTCAATGGTCAATGTCCATAGTCGATTCAATAAGTAATACTACTTAGGGAACAACCCCATTCGAAAGAATAGAGGTGTTTACTGTTAACGTACACCTAGATAATCATGCTTGTTGGACGACCTTATGTTTACTTACCGTTCTCGATTGACTTTAAAAGATCTGTAAATAGCAATAGATGGTTATTTATATGTCGAAAAGCATTCTGTCTACATCCAAAAACTGCATTCCATGTTAAACGTTTTGAATTGGTCTACACCAATAAAAAGTATGTAATCACAAGATGTACGAGTACACTTAATATTAGTGTGACTTTTTGCATCATCGTTTTAGTAAGATCCGCGCCGTGGCAAGACAAAATGTAAATAACTTCTAAATTTTTGCGCACAGGTAAATGTATCATCGATAATGGAAAAAATGTTTTTGTAAAAGTTTTGTTTCTGTTTTTTTCTTTATTATCAATGATACAGTTGCCTGTGTTTTTGAGTGTGCATCACAACTAATATTTATGCAAAAGAAACGCAGATAAATGAGTCGCAAGTATTTGGACGGGCAATGCAACTTATAAAATGACAAATTTGCAATGTAGTTTGCGTCTCAATGTTCCCACTTTACTAAATTGACGCAAAATATAAATGCCGTGGCTAGACTTTTTCGAACGAATTTATGCTAATGATTAGTGTATTTATTTCTTTTGAATTACATACAACTAGAATACTTATCAAATGAGATTTGTTATACATGTTATGTCTAATATACGTTTTAATTAATGTTTTCTTGTCAATGTTTCTTTCAGTGTAAACTTTAGTTCATCAAAGCGGCTTATTTTTCTTTAAATAAGACAAATTGGACATTTTAAATGTCAATGTAATGCTTATTCTCAGAAAACGCATGTTTTAAGTAAATTTTCATACATGTGTAACATCACTTGATTCATACATGTGTAACATCACTTGATTCATACATGTGTAACATCACTTGTTTCATACATGTGTAACATCACTTGTGTTTCATACATGTGTAGCATCACTTGTTTCATACATGTGTAACATCACTTGTTTCATACATGTGTAACATCACTTGTGTTTCATACATGTGTAACATCACTTGTGTTTCATACATGTGTAGCATCACTTGTGTTTCATACATGTGTAACATCACTTGTTTCATACATGTGTAACATCACTTGTGCGTCACTTTAAATGACATAGTATCTAAAAACGTGTAATGTATAAACAACATACGACCATATGTTGGATTTGTTTCATTTTCTTTACTGAATTAATTGATACCTTCCTTATTCATGCATTCATTATTATTAATAAGAGGACTACATCATTTATTATCTGCATATTTTACTTATTTTTCATATTAGTCGCAACACCGTGCGTAACGTCAGACTGAATTGCTTACCCCATCCATACGTTCGTGATATGCACCAGTCAGTTGCGCCCACGCCCCCCACCCCTGGGGATGGGCAGTGGATAGCCGGGGGAAATGGCCGTGTTTTACCTTCATGTTTTTCCCGCACTGCCGGGAAAATGTAGTAATTTTTTCTCCGAACCAACACCCCGGTGACAATATTTAGCTATCAGGGGCCGGGGAAATACTGGGTATTTTACCATCATCTGTCCCACACAGGGCAGTGGATGGATGTGTGTTTTGAAAACCCAAAAGTCTAAATCCTGAATCCTGGCCCATCCCCGACTGGTGCATTATATAGTCATATCGATGGTCTATACAAACCCAACTGTTCTGATAGTTGGAAGACGGACTTTAGTCTTTTGCAGCTTTTTTAACTTCGACTTTTTCCTGGGTAAGCTTCATTTGCTCGTATATTTGCCTATTTGGCATTGTGTATGTTTTGTATCATCGTTAAACTGAAGACTCGGTGGATGTGTCAGATGCACTATAATATTACAGTCATCGCATGTTTTTCCTGGGGCCTTATTCACCAACGTTGTTAGTCCAGTCATTTTAACTTTTAACCTCAAACTAATTGCAAAACAAACAGTTTTGTGTTTATATTGTGCGTAAAGCTATCCTTTGCAGTGTACAAAATGTCCTGAGTGAATATTCATGGAACGTTTTGAGATATGCACAAATATATTGAATAGTCGCATGTTTTCGCGATATTTGTCACTTTTGATGTTAACAAATCTTGACTTGTATCCGTAATTGATTCTTAAATCTTGCTTAGAGGTCGCAAATTTGGCCTGATCTTTGTGAAACTTGGTAGCAATGATCATCACAACCTAATCTACGTCAAGTAAGATTCTGAGGGTATATAACCTGGGCTAAAAATCTAGGTCACTAGGTCAAATCATAGAAAAACAAGATGTAGTCACTAGGGATCGCAATTTCAAGCTTGCACTTGTGAAATTTAATCACAATGATCATCTTAACACATTCTAAATCATGTGTGAAATTGGGCTAACCTGAGTAAAAATTAGGTCACTATGTCAAATAATAGAAAACATCTTTAGAAAGCGCGCTAATTATCTAATCTTTATGAAACCACGTCATGCACGAGGATTATCAAAACAAAATTTAGGTCAAATCTAATATTAACCCATCATGGGTCAAAACTTGGTCACTAGGTCAAATAATAGAAAAACCTTTTTGAGCCAAAAAGTCGCAACAATGTTTTCAATGATTTTAACCTATTGAGCTATTTTTACCCATGTGACTAAATAACGCACTTGTCTTGGATGTTTTGAGATGAACATTGTGACCAAGTTTCATGAAGATTAGACCAAAGTTGTGACTTTTGTGCCGACACAACGTTTACCTTTGATTTGAACAAGTGATCTTCTTCTTGACCCCGGATGACACAATTTATAACTTTGACCTTGATTTTGTGGAGAATATTATTATGACCAAGTTTCATTAATAGTGTGCCAATATTATGATCATTAGTGACTAAACAAGGTTTAGCTACAATTTGACCTAGTGACCTATTGTTAACCATTGATCATCTATTTACAACCTTGGCCTTAATTTTGTTCAGATGATCACTTTCACCAAGTTTCATAATCATAAAGTCAATATTGTGAATACAAATGCAATTGTGGACGGACAGTCAGAGAGAACAATTACTATTTCCCCGCACCAATAGATTCATGCATATTATAATTAATGTATACTGTCCAAACACAAATATCCTTTTTCCATTAGACAAACATGTATAGAACACATGATACGTGTAAATTTTAAACAAATTGGATTAATATTATTTAAAAGAAATGAATAAAACGTTCCCCCCTTCCAAGTGTTATTTATATGAAAAATAAATTATCTGATGATAATATAATTATTTGTATTCGATAAAGGAAGGTTTAATCTTTCAGAAAATATACATGTTTATATACAATTAGTGAATATTAACGACTTACAGAGGAATTATATGTGTAGTATGAAATAAGGAAAATGCTGACATTGCTACCAAAATTCTTTTATGATTGTGCTTCATATTTGACCAACTTTTACATAAAAGCACATGTGTTTCATGTAACTTTAATGCATTTAACTCGAACATATTCAATAGAGATCAACATTCATGCGAATATACACTAATAGTATACAGCCTCTGTGTTAATCCGATGTTCCAAAAACACGTCACAAGCTAAGGGAGGTAACTCGGGTTAGTTTATTCACAAAATAAGATAATCGAAATAAGAGATGACGTTTATTGTGTGTTATAATAATATCTGAAGTGTAGAGATTGATGTAATCCTATATTTATACCACAAACTTTTTAGACCAGCAAAAAAATAATCTCGCGTATATGACCTTTAAACATGTCGATTTTGTTGCATTTTCCTCACTAAACTACTTGCATATTTGACGTTTTGTCTGTATTAATAGTCTGTAGATGATGAAATCGCATGGAAACTCTGTTTTGCAATTTGTTTGAGGTTGACCATATGGACTAATTTGGTCAATTCTACTTTTGGTGTCAAACTTCTATCAAATATAATATTATGGCATATTCAGGTCCATTCTTGCTTAATCGAAATACGTGTAACTTGAGTAAAACCTTGTGGATTAACTAACCAGTGCTCGTATCAAAGTATTGAGATCTTATCCCACGTATATATGCATAGTGCATTAAATATTTCGTGACTGCATGTCGATAATGATTTCAATGTGTCAACTGACCTCTAAATAGAGGTACAAGGTATACAAGAATGTGCTTGGATCTTTAATTGTTTCTTCGGCTTATGTGTGCACGATGGGCATTGCTCAATGTAGTTGCTAGGAATATGTAATATTATTTCCCACCTCATTCCTACTTTGCCCATTATTTTAACTAGGTCAAGTCGTAGCTGTGTCTCTTTAGGTCGCATAACATTAGGTCACTGTCGTTAGTGTTTTAACATAGGTCACGCCCGGGGTTGTTGTGCCTCATTTGGTCGCCGTTTTGGCATGGGTTTCTGTTGGCATTGATCAGGGTAGTTGTGTCGTGGTGTTTACGATTTCTGTGCTCGGTTGGTTGGGTTGAGTGCTACCTTCCCTCTCGGATTATCTCATGCCTTTTTTATAGTATTGTCATGTGAGAAGATCCTTGCACGGAATATGTATACGTTTATGCTTTGGTCCAGCTGGGCACTTTTTTTGCTCAATGATGTACTCCCGATTTAAATAAATTAGCTTCGGGAGGCATCAGTAGTATGGATATCACAAATTTTGCTTGCCCATACTTTGAGGACCCTTTTCCCGATGCCTGACAATGTCCATGTATTAAATCTGGAGTTCTTGATCGATGCAAAATAATCTCGTACGTATGATGTCACACTTACAGTTGAGCATCCGGCAGTTTATGTTGGCACTGGTACCGAATTGTGTATTTTATGGGGTTTCTGACTTGGTCACCTTGAAGGGAGTATGCCAAATGCGGGTTTCAAACCAGTTGCTCATGATAGGATGTGCTAAGTGTTGACCATACTGTTTTTTTTAAAGAAAAGACACATGCCATGCAACCAGGCGCGAGGACATGCTGCTTAACGAATGTCAACTTATGGATAGTCTTGTAAGAATTTTCTCATACGGAATATAACTGCATGTACCTTTACCGTAAATGTATAGATGATATAGAGGATATTTGTATTGTTCCGTGTATGATCGGCTGATAATTCACCGAGTGAGCAGCTGATGTAATATTTTCACAAGTGGCGTAGCGGTGACTAAGAGGTGAATTATCAGCCGATCATACACGAAAAAATACTAATATCCTATTTATTTCATGCTTCAAATAGCTTAAATGATGGAAATATTCCACTATATACCTGAAATGTTTTGCGTGACGTCGTTTTCCCGCCATGCACGCGTCGAGTTGCAATCAAATAGTTCTTCTGCAATGGCTTCAATTTCGTCCATTTGTTTTACATTTATGTATATATAATGTTGTGTTATTTGTTAAAGATTAAGAGAGCAAGTAAAAATGCTTATCACTTTATTTTTGACGGCGAGGAAATTTGATTTGAAAAAATAGTCCGTTTGCCCTGAAATTATGAACTGTGAAATTATGAACAGTGAAATTATCGGGGAATAATCCACCGTTATTCCGCCGTAAACCACTGGTAAGCATGAAATAAAAACCATTGTTACTTCAAATGAGACAACATTATTGTAATAACTGTTCTGTCGTGACATAATAACAGTGTAATAACGATAATAATAACGATAATAATAACGATAATAACGATAATAATAACGATAATAATAATAATAATAATAATAATAATAATAATAATAATAATAATAATAATAAAAATAATAATAAATACTTCATTTTAAGAGGCAACACAGTTGGGCAAGCCCGGTCTTCCCTGTGAGCCTCTATGGCAAAACATATTTACAAAAATAGTATGACATAAGTAATAAACAGTCTGAAGTATAACAACACGATATAAAAGTATTATAGGTGGATTTTTCAACATGTCGCAAAGTATTTTGCTGCAAAGTATTTTGCTGCAAAGTATTTTGCCATTGAATACTATTTGGATGGATGAGATGAAGAGGTATAATAGGAGTTCAACAATTAACAGTAAATTCTCTCCAAGTGATTACAACTGAACCATTTATTTCAAGCCCAATACCTGTAAGGCTGTTATGTGTACTTATGGTCTAAAAGGTGACATGCGAAAAGTCCAACTAAACATTGGAAATACAACACAAAATCAAATATATATATACAGAAATACAGTCACATTATTTACAACATATCGGATACATTTAAATTAAGTTTGCCCACCAGAGTATAACCATGATAGGTATAACCTTTTGAAAGCAATTAAAGAATTTGACTGGCGAATATTCAATGGAATATTATTCCATATAACTGGTCCTGAATATGCTAGTGATTTTCTACAAAATTCCAGACGTGCTTTTGGGACATACAGTGCGTGGTTTGAGTGTGATCGTAAAGATATGTTGTCTGATTCTTTAAACAGGTTTGACATGTATTCGGGAAAAATATTGTGTTAAAGACGTTTGTCTCCCTTTAAATATGCGTTTTGGTATTTAACACATTGGTGAACACAGTTTTTGTCCGGAGATTGACATGTATCATTTCGAAATAAAGTTGTTGATGTCCGTCTTCTGGTTGTTTATTTGTCATAGTTATCATTTATAATTAGGTACGATAATTGAAGGCATCATCGCTAATTTGGCGTTGTTTAGTGTCTGTTCATTTTTGGCATAATGAAACTAACTGGATGAAAGGACACACAGTGGGACATTTCTTCTAAAGTTATATATACATGTACTTGTTATCATAATATACCCTCTCATTATATAGGGCGACTAAATAGATATAAATTTATATTTAAAGAGGCATTCCCTATAACTAGCATACTTTTCTCTACTACTGTATCACATTTAATGAGCTTATATACAAATAAATTTGCACTATCAATTATCATAATTTGTCAGAAGAAAGTGTGTGCAATTTTATCTCTATAATGTCAAAAATATGGTCAACTCACCAAGAATAATTTATCGCTTCCAGCGATTTATTATTATGTAGTCAAAGGGAAACAACTTGTGACTATTTTGGCTCGTTACAGAAATATATTTCCATTTTTCCTCGGTAATTGGTGGCAGCTTTTTGTTTAAGATTTGAGGAGTTCAAGCAATAATGATTCTCATTTAATGTTTTATATATTCCTGAATCGATTTAACGATCAAAGTTATAGGGAATGCCTCTTTAAGCATTCCCCTTGTGTTTAATTTCCTCTTCGTGATGCTTTTAGTTTGAATACTTTCCACATTCCTTCCCTTATAGATACGACGTATTCAATATTTGTAAAGAACCGGGTGTGTAGATATCTTCACAAACCCATTTGTTTTGTTATTCAAGTTAATGTTGTATCAGGCTTTTCTCGTGTGTCTGTTTGTATGCTTTGTAAGTATCAAGTTGAAATTCTAGGTCATCCCAATGATACTGTGTGCGTATTCTTGCAGCATTTGAATTTCATTCAGTATTGGATACACTTCAGAACACTATGAGCTCTCCAACACTGGATGTAATAAAAGTATTATTATTACTTATACAGTTAAACTGGTCTTATTGTAGACATGTTCGTGCGAAAATCAATGTGTAAGTGCTAAGAACTGTGATCTTCATTTGGAGGCGGCCTTGTAGAGTTCTTGATGTTGTACTTGTATGAGGTTTAGCTGCGCATATATCGATGGCTTAGAATTAGAAGGTCGTAAGTGCCACTTACGACCTTTTAAGATTCATGCATATTTACAATGAGCATCACAATGCGCTTCTTATGAGCCCATTGTAAAAAAAATCTGAACTTGTCATGTTGACCAAAATGAAGTTGTAAAATTTTGTTTTACCATAAGTAAAGAGTAAATGTCAGACAGTTTTTCCGTGTTTTCTCAAAATATCGATTTGGTAGTTACGACCTTCTTGTTCTAGGCCATCGATATCACCTCAAACAATGCAGCATTGCTTGAATTGTCAATACAAACACAAATACTAGGTATCTGCAAACTTCAGATAAGCACGTTTTTTTAGAGCGGCGAGAGTTACGTATCTTTAATTTGCGGATACCATGTACACAAGTACATTAATTTTGACAGTTGAATATTGAACTGTATATGTGCAAAATAATATAAAATAACTGAAGAAAAGCACAAAATAAGTAGATTTGATTTGAATGATTTTTATTCAACGTTAACAAGTTTAACAATAAATAGACTGCTGCATCATAATGCTGCCAGTAGCTGTGTAGGGGTGATATATAGTCTATATCTGAAATAGAGAAATAAAAATATATTATAACCAAATGCCATTGAAATGTTCGTTAAAAATATTCGAATACATATTTAGTTTTCGAATGTATTATAAAAATTTCATAGCTATACTTAATATATTACACTCATTCATATTTGTTTAGAAAATATTTGATTGAAATAACTGGAATACTGTAATTAACATTACTGCATACATAAAAAGGGTATAAATTATACGATCAAAAAAAAGTTAAAGCAGAGAGTACCACGTCAAAAATTCTTAAAACCCAATCACTCACATTTGACTGGTCTGTCGTTTATCAAAACGTTTAATCATTTTTAATGACCATGAAATTTGTTTACACCTTTTATAGTAGAGAAACATAATCGTTGCTATGAACGCAGTAAAAAGCGGCAATATTCTGAAGTGCTTACTAAAACCATAGACATTAATAATATATATCTGTGCTAAAACTTTACTACTGTAGTCGATTCAATAAGTAATACTAATGAGGGAACTATCCCATTCGATAGAATAGCGGGGTTTATCGTTAGCGCAGGTATACCCAGTTAAGCCTAGATAAACATAGTTTACCTGCCGATCGAACTAATGTTTATAAACCGTTCTCGATTAACTTTGAAAGATCTGTATGGATTGGTATAATGATGTTTACAAACCTACACATGTATAATATTGTAAAATAGTACGTACCAAGTTTAACCCTGTACGATGGTGATGGGTGTGGTGGATGATGAACTGGTGGTGTTGAAGAGGTTTCCGTTCAACAACATCATGAAGAGGAACAAGAATCCTATCAGGTATACTGTAATGATATACATAACAATAAAGCAATATATAACAAAACATCGAGATATCTAACAATGTATCACAAAAATCGCGATATATCACAATGTATCACAAAAATCGCGAAATGTCACAATATATCACAAAAATCGCGATATATCACATTGTATCGCAATAAATCGCGATATATTTAATTGTAACGATTACAAGAAACGAGCTTATTATTTTCTTAGATAAATACTACACGTAGTCGGGTATCCCTTATATCCGAATACTGGTAAACATCCGAACCAGGTAGGCTATGATGTTTTAGTAGTGTTTTGCATACGATAAACAAAATGTTAGATATTTAAAGCATTGTGACCCAAAGAACAGAAAAAATTGTCACGAGTTGCGTAGGCTTTTTAAGTGTGCGTTCAGACAAATCGCTTCGAGCTGCAAGTGCTATTTTGACCTTCTTAAGCAAAACTACCCAACCATAAGTGAAATGCATATTTAATAACGATAACATCAGTAAGTAAACGATTAAAATAATTACATCAATACTATATAAAGAATCTATCACGAGTTGTCAATTGATATTCATTTATGTTTAATATAAAAAAATATCAATTGACAACGAGTGATAAATTCTTTATTTTATATCACACTTATAACGCAAAATTAACAATGTTCAATTAGAAAAACGCTCCCATATAGTATAAGGCTATACTACACATGTTACGTATAAAATATACTAATTCGCTTAACCAACCCGGATACACAAGGAAAGTTATAAGTTTTATTATGATATTAGATATGAAATACTTACAGAAACTTTGATCACCGAATCCACCGGCACCGGCTGGCACTGGCATGTAGCTGTAACCGTAACTTCCTGATGAGCCATGTCCGTAACCTCCGTAACCGAAGTCAGCCATAGCGGCTCCGATACACATCATAACGGCAACAATAGCAATAGTGGCGACCTTCATCTGAAAATATAGAAATAATTACAATATTATTCAATTGTTATAATAGTAACGACTTTATTATTTTAGAGGCGGCACAGCTGGGCAGACGCTGTCTTCCCTGAGAGCCTCTATGGCAAAACATGTTTACAAAGAGTATGGCATAAATAATAGTCACTTGTACGTTTATTTCAAGTTTGCAACACTATTGAGAACGAAGTCCATTTATCTGTGAAAAATATGTGTTTATTTGAATCTGATTTTTGTACAACCTAAAAACTATGTATCACCTATGCCACACATGTCATTTAGAATTGAACACTTAACGACAATAATCATACAAAAATACACTACCAACATGTTTGTATAAATTAATATTGTAAAAACAACACTAATACCATAAGTCATGTTTTAAACTTTGACAAAACATAAACCGCGCATGGACATTGCAAACAAAAATGCAATTCAGTAAAAATGCTTTACTGTTTATCGAACAAAATATGTTAGCAGCAAATATTTACTTAAAAAAATATTGAGTTTTGCTGTAAATTTTTTTAACATTAACATTTAATATAATATATAAATATATTTACCTTTGATTTTGAATGTTATTAGACAACTGGAGAAATGAGGGTTGTGCCGGTAAAACGGTCTGTACTGGTATATATACCAGTACACTTCCGCTCATAGACCGGACTTGACTTCCGGGTAGACAGACCACGTGATTGTGTTGACAGTATCTGCCTTACAGCAATGTCTGCTTGGACAGAATCGTGTAAATTTTAACAAAACTGTCAATAATGTTTATAATAAATTATTTAAATTGTGTATTGAATGATGATTTTATTACGAGCGATAATATGACAAAATAATACAGTATACATGGACACATGAGCTGTCAGCACAGAGTGACAATTTAAAAAAATTATATAGTCCGTTATGATGGCCAATAATTTAAGTATGATGTGTTTTGTTATTAACTGTGTAATTATATTTAATGTCAACATTGAAATATGTTCTACAACTTGTAAATTATAATTTACTTTTCATCCGATGTTCTTCACATTTTTAGAAAAATACATTTAATTTACAAAAAAGCCATTTGATCATTGGCATTTCTTTGAAATTAGTTTTAACCATGTGAAATTGTATCTGACTATGTGTTGTTACCCACTGAACATGTATACCAATTTATATCAAAATTGGTACATATATAACAACATGAGAGCGAATAGAACATTTGGCAATTTAAAGTCTAAGTCTATGTTTTAGACTTACAAATTTTGGTGAATAAGGCCCCTGGTCAATATAATCCTCTACGTAGGCTTGATAGGTGATACACCACTCATTCTATGGTCACAAAACTAGTATGATATCCGTACGAATTTACAAACTCGTACGAGTCCAAAATGAGGTATTCAGTTCAGTCACACATCGTTCATCAGCCACCATACTAGTAAAACAATATAATGTACTATCAGTATGTAGTTCTATTTCCCAATCGTAGCGAATTCAGACGTAGAGGTAATGGAAAAGGCTTAGTGTCCATTTTATAATATGTTAATTGAGAAAGCACCGAAACATATCAATCTGAGTTATGCTACGGCCACAATGCTCGTACGATGTCCGTACGGATTTACCAACTCGTAAGAGTCTGAAATATTTTAATCCTAACGGTATTTGTACGTTCTTAGCCTCTGGGCACAGCTCGTACGGATCTCGTTCGAGTTGTACAGAATGTATAGTTTTCACTAGATCACCGAGTCATCTACGAGTTGTGAAAATCCGTACGATGCTCGTACGAGTCTCGATATCCATACGGGCTCCGTGCGGGCTCCTTACAGACGTTGTGCGAGTTTAGAAAAAATCAACTCGTACGGAGCTCTTAGGGCAAATGTGACTAGGGTATTAATAAAGAATACATAAAAGGTACTGATGTTTTACGACATAGAATAACCGTATCTTGCGCCGTTTGAAAAACACCCACCCTTTTACCCATACATAAATATATAACAACACCCGTGGTAGAACTTTAATAGTAAAGACAAACACACACATTTTTGCTGACATCACTTTGAACGATGAAGTATTAGTCACCCAGTTCCTTTCCACATTATTAAAACAAGCCGAGAGAGTATATACTATTAACCCGTCGTTAATTCTTACAGTTGTTCAATAAAAAAGAATATGTTTTTATGATCAGTGGTTTCATTATCATTATTGTTATTTTTTGACACTGTTTTATAAAAAAGTCTCAATGAACACAATCATGTATGTATGGTTCCGGCCATATGAATATGATTGGGAAATTGTTAATGCTACGGTCTCAATGCTGGTACGATGTCCGTACGGACTTACCGAATCGTACGAGTCTGAAATATTTAAATCCTAACGGTATTTGCATCTGGTCACAGCTCGTGCAGATCTCGTACGAGATATACAGAATGTATAGTTTTCACCAGATTACCGAGTCCTCTACGAGTTGTGAAAATCAGTACGATGCTCGTACGAGTCTCGATATCCGTACGAGCTCCATACGGACGTCGTGCGAGTTCAGAAAAATCAATCAACTCGTACGGAACTCGTACGGAGCTCGTAGGGCAAATGTGACTAGGGTATAAACAAGATATGAGAAAATCGGACAGGGGATGGATGCAGCACTCAACGTAACCAGCCAAATACAGAAAACAGCAACAACAAAACACAACTACAAGAAGCAATGTTTACTTAAAACCTAAGGAAATGATAAAAATCCTTAGTCCCCGCTGCAAAAATGCAGGATGTCCCACTTTTACAAAGAAATAACAAAAAAGAACAGTGATCCAACGTGACCGAATGAAATGTAGCTAAGACCCAATCAAGACAATTTTGTTTTGCAAATTGGTTATATATTACAACTGAGATCTGCATTTATTCAATGTAGACATGAAATACCATCAATGCCATAACTCTAAAGATCAAGGATACTTCAATATTACCAAGAAATTTATTGGAAACATATTGTTTCTTGAGAAATCATTTAAACTCTATTTTGTAATTAGGGTCGGCCTAAATAGTATTAATTCAGTTGTAACTTGAATCGCATATTTTTATTCATAGCCTCCGGCATTAGCGGACAATTACTGATAATGTGAGTTTGATAACTGGTCTACAGGGCATGTAATAAATAATAATAATAATAATGATGATGACTTATTGAGTCGTGTGTTTGTAATTTGTGTCATTCCTTTTTTCTGTGCTCACATGACGTCCATGTCCATTTCTTCATTTTTTTTTATTGCGAATGACCTAATTGGTTATAGATCAAATTTCAATATAACCATCAAGATAGGCACATTATAAAGCAATAACTCACTTAATTCGTATCTATAATAATTTAATATTCCTCAAAATCACCATAGGCTTGACATGATTAAAAATAAAAAAACAATATATTAAACATTTTTATTTCTTGCACTTAAGGAGAAAACTGTTAATGGCCAATTTTATATTTTGGTTGTTACAAAAGTACAAGTTAAAAAAACATATTAATATCGCTGGCTTAGAATGAGAAGGTGGTAACTACTACTCACGACCTTATAAGAATGTTACATATTTAAAACATGCAACATAAGGCGCTTCCTATGTGGCATATTTTCATGAAAATCGGAACTCCAGTTGTAAAAGCTTGTTTTTTAATAGGTAGAAAGTAAATTTTGGACATTTTTTTCTTGTTTTCTCAATATATAGATTTTGTAGTTACGATCTTAATATTCTAAGCCAGCGATACATGTATCAGGTAGACCAATACACATAGCCTGTTTCCGATATTTACAATCAACTACTGCAGTGTGCAACTCCCATGTGACTTTTATAGCTACAGTTCCAAGGCAAAATTTGCTTCACATCGCAAACAAAAATAGTATGTCATTTATATACAAGTCTGTCCAATATAAAAAGGGACTATCCACAAAATCCTATTATTTAGATTGGCCAATTTCACCCTTAAAAACTGAAAAAAAACTAGTGAAATATGCATAAAAAAGTCGAAACAAAAGTGTGAATTTTACTGCTTAATTTCAATAAAATATATCAATCCGGATTATTGAATTATCAAGAAAATACATCAAAATGTTGCGCTACCGGAACGATTTCTCAATATCTAAATCAGCTTACATTGACAGTACACAGAATCGCACAATCAGTTAAAAAGCATATAATTATCTATTTAACACAGGCCATGCTAAGGATCAACAATCCGAAGGTTTCACGGGGAGTTTGAAAAAACAAAAACTAACGTCTGTTTTTGTTATCGAATTGAAGCAAATGTCTTCTTGGAACTGGAGCTAAAAGTCACATGTTATTACTACACCGTACTAGAACTACGGCCTATATATGTACGCTTGAAGGTGACTCAAACCAAGCATGTTCTCTCATTTTAACAACTTTTATTTGTAACGCACATAATAAGTACAGTAGTCCCCTTAAATATTTAGAACTACGATACCAATGTCGCATATTTAGATTTCTGAGGAAGTCTTCCTGATGTTCGGTATATAAATAATAAATTGTATGTCTAAACGGTACAAGAAATCAAGATTCAAAAAACTTATAGTGACCAAACGAACACGCATTTACAATAACCCTTTATCCATATTCATTACTTGTATCATGCAAAGGAGTGATACATGGTACGACTGAAATTAATTTTTGAACCCCCCTTTCCTGGCTTGCGGCTGTATACACTTGTATATATTTACATGGTAAATGTTGCAACTAACCAAATAACAACAACGGAGAAACGAATCAACACCGGGAATGTACAATGTACAAGAGTTGAAGGTAAGTATACTATTATATCACATGACTTCTATCCAGTAATCTTATACGTAACACGTGTAGTATAAAGTTTTACCAATAAATCAATGCGCATTTTGCTTTGAGTGTCATATGATATAAAGAATCTATCTCTTATTGACAATTGATAATTTGATATATTTATATTAAACTCGTTTAGGAAATATTTTTAAAGAGGCATTCCCTATAACTAGCATAGTTTTCTCTACTATCACATTAAATTAGCTAAATGTACAAAGCACTATCAATTATCATAATTTGTCAAAAGCAAGCGTGCGCAAATATGTATCTATAATGTCAAAAATATATTCAAATCACCAATAATAATTTATTGCTTCCAGCAATTTATTATTATGTGGTCAAAGGGAAACAACTAAGGACTATTTTGTCTCATTACGGAAATATATTTTCATTTTTTCTCGGTATTTGGTGGGAGCTTTTTGTTGAAGATTTTAGGAGTTTAAGCAATAATGATTCTCATTCAATGTATAATATTCCAGAATCGATTTAAACGATCAAAGTTATAGGGAACACCTCTTTAAGCTCGCCAGAGGCTCGCTTGATAAATTTTCCAAAACTCGTTTTATATACGTTTATATCAATTGAAAACACGTGATAGATCCTCTATAATGCTACGGTCACATTTGCCCTACGAGCTCCGTACGAGTTTTTGCTGAACTCGCACGACGTCCGTACGGAGTCCGTACGTTGCTCGTACGGATATTGATACTCGTACGAGTATCGTGCGGTTTTTTCGACTCGTAGAGGTCTCGGCGACATGGTAAAACTTTTTTACCGAGCTCCCGAGTTGTCTACGTGCTGTCTACGAGCTCGTATATATTTTGAGTCAGACGTATTTCGCACGGGACTGTAACGGTAAACGTCATAGGATTAGATTGTGAACAGTATGACAGCAGTTTTGTCAACAATGCTAATTGTTATGTGTATGTAACAATCTGTTATAGACAATATATTGAAATTTCGACACATTTTTCAATATCGAATTGATGATACATGTATATATGTGTTTAACTGCTATTGTGTCAATACTGCATCTGTACCCAGTATCTAAGATCCGGTACAAAGATAATTATATAACGAATCGGTTTAAAAAACAACAACATAAACTAGGTAATGAAAGCCAAATTTAATACATAATTATAATTATGCCCTTCAATTTTAACATCTGCTATTTTTTGGAATATACATTTTATAGCTTTTAATACAAACAAATATTTAGTGTAATGATTAGTATATTTATACAAAAAATGACTAAATACTTTGGTATATATTGCCTATGTTTGTTTTGGTTGAAGCTGAGGGGGAAAGAATGATTGGTTAGCATATCCAGTACGAACTACAGGGTGATGACAGATTACTAATGCGTGTAGGTCTAGGATTCTAGGTGGCCGGATTTAACCATAATGTGACAAGTCTGGCCACCCAATATGGCATGTTCGGCACCCAGTAACTTTATATGTCATTGTTTGTATGATTGTTTATAAAATAGAATCAGGTATGAGCAGAGGTCTACAGGGGAGACTGGACTTTTCCAACCGAGGTGTCTATTAAAATAAAGGTATTGCTGTTATATTATAATAATGACGCTACTAGCCTTTGAAAGAAGTATTTAATTAAGTGATTTTAAGAAGACTCAACATGTAAGTACGTCAACAAGCATTTTAACATGTGGTATAATCAACCATTCGGGTGATACTCAGACTGTGGTCGCGTGGGTAATTCTCTAGAATACGGATCGACAAGTCCATCAAAGGTTTTAATCTCGACCGGGACATATGGTCATTCGGAAATCATGTCATTGTTTCCACCCAACTAGAAATGGACTAGTTGGTAAACTCAGAGTTGGTCTACACCTAAAACGTCATAGAAACCAAGTTGTACATTCGAAAAGGCGAGGGGTCCCACATGCCGTTTAACATTCTGTCTCTTCCATCCTTCCGTGTATCCGATGTGTACCCGATGATTATTGATGATCGCGCAGACACCGACCGATGTGTAGCAACGTATATTTGTAATATACTCTAATAGATGACCCTGGCCGCCGTCACTCGATGCTACACAATCCCCCGATCTGCAGCATGACAACGTTCGGCTTCAGTCAAATTAGCCAAAATGCACGCCGACCGTTCATTGTATTATGAAAATGTCCAACCGGTTATTTTGCTAGGTCCGACTAGCACAAGAACATAACATAAGACGTACTCGTCTCCTAATGTAAGATGGCCATATTTTTCCAACATGCCAGAAGCCTGGACCCCACCTCACCAAACCTGGATCCGCTCATGCTCCATGTAAAATGAATTGACATGTCCGTGATTCGCGTGCACATATCTTATGTGTACACATAAATATTTGTCTATACATCTTTGTGTTCTTTTTATCTTTTTGTTTATGAAAACTGTGCAATATACATGTATTCCATGTACTTTAATGCATATACTCACCGTACTATAATATACTCTATACACGTATATAGCCCTGATCGTTCAATGTCGAAACGTTTTTTCCTTGCATTTATAAACATGACATAAAATTCCATTATTCTTTAATCATCTTACATATAATAATAACTACAAATAGGTAATGTCAGTTTCCTTGTGAGTTCCCTACTTCAATGATACCTACGAGCTCGTAGACTACTCGGGAGCTCGGTTGAAAATTTTTATCCCCTAACTGTGTTACAAAACCCACCAGCACATTTTATAAAATTGATCAATAAAATTTTCTTTGATTTCTTATGGAATTCAAAACCTGATAAAATATCACATAAACAAATAATTCAAGAATACAAAGACGCAGGTCTAAAAATGATAGACATGGAATATTTTCTAGATTCATTAAATATAAGCTGGATAAAAAGAATTTTTAATTCAAACGCCAACCGGAGTTTTCATTACAAGACCGAATTAGATAAGTATGGAGGATTATTTCTATTTAAATGTTATATTGCTGAAAAAGACTGTAAAAGTCTCAATATAAAATCAAAGTTTTTAAAGGATATATTGATTTCGTGGTCTAAGGTCAACACCCTAAACACTGAAATCGAAACATCCAAACAAATCATCTGGAATAATTCAAGAATAAAACATATAAATAAAAATGAATTATTTTACTATATATAACACATGGTTCAGTAAAGGAATCCAATATGTAGAACACATATTTGACTTCAGACACAAAATATTTCACAGTTTTGAGCAGATGCAATTTTTATATGATATCCCTAATGGGGATTACTTGAAATACTACACTCTCATTAAAAACATACCGAAAGAATGGAAGACACAAATGCAAAACGAAATTATAACATATAACCCACCAAACTACCTAATTGATAGACTAAATGGAAAAAGCAAATTAAGTAAGACTGCATATAATTCACTAATCAAGACCAAACTACCAACAGAACCAAAATACAAACGAAAATGGAATCTTAGGTTCACCATAGAAGACACAGAATGGGTTAAAATTTTCCAACAAACGAATATAATTACAATAGACACTAAACTTAGAGAATTTCAGTATAAATACCTCATGCATATAATACCCGACAATTCATTTTTACACAAGTGTCATATAACCCAGTCAAGTTTATGTGATTTTTGCAATAGACAACCAGACTCTATATACCATATGTTCTGGGAATGCCACATTGTACAAAGTTTTTGGGCTGAAGTTAGGTCATATCTAGAACAAAAGCTCTCAAAAGACTTAAACATCACATTTCAAAATATTTCTGTTTGCAACATTATAAAGAATACAGAAGAAGATGGGCTTATTACCAACTATATTATACTGCTTTCAAAATATTTCATATTTAAATGTAAATGCAATAAACACACACCGACAATTCAGTCATTTAAAGAATACATTAACTATCGAAAAAAGATGGAACAAACAATCGCACTATTAAAAAACAAACTCCAAATCTGTAACAGAAAATGGCAGAAGTTTTCATAACTTAAATGGTGATATTGTGTAAATTCCCCGAGCCCATAACCATTTCTTATTATCTTTCTCTCACTTTCCTTTTTTGCTCTCTACAATCATAATCTCTCTTCTAAGCGACTGTCCTCATAACTCTTCCCCCTCCCACATATATACTTCAACACTCATAATGACAGTAAAGAATAATATCATGAGTAGTGAATTAGTCTAACAAAATTTATTTTGACAAAATTGTTTGTATATTTTGTGTTGTATGTAGCTGTATAATATGTGTTATGAAAATAAAAAAATGTTAAAAACGAGAAGCTAAGAACCAAAAATATCTTTAGGATTTGAAATAGTTTGGACTTGTAGCCTACTCGTACGAGTTGATAAATCCGTACGGACATCGTAGGGAAATGTGACCGTAGTATAACTGAAATAACGTGAAATAAAAATGGTTCATCAATTTTAAATGTCTTCTTTTGAACTGAACGGCTAATAACCTAGATATATATACAACCCACTGTGAGCAAATGTGATAGTGACAATGTTGATCAATGTTTATTTATAAATTGAAATTTATATTAGATTTTATTTCATGCTTTTCGGTCGTTTACGGCAGAATAACGGTGGATTATTCCCCGATAATTTCACAGTTCATAGTGTCACAGTTCATAATTTCACGGAAACGGACTGTTTTTCTAAAAACAAATTTCACCGCCGCGAAAAGTAAAATACATTTGTAATAAGCATTTTCACTTGCTCTGTTAATCTTGAACAAATAACAGAACATTATATGTACACAATGTAAAACAAATGGGCGAAATTGAAGCCATTGCAGAAGTACTACTTGATTGCAACTCGACGCGTGCATGGCGAGAAAACGACGTCACGCAAAACATTTCAGGTACATAATGGAGTATTTCCATCATTTAAGCTATTTGAAGGATGAAATAAATAGAATGTTAGTACTGTACCGTGTACGATCGTTTGATAATTCACCTCGTGAGCAGCTGACCTATAGTTTCACTCGTGGCTACGCCACTCGTGATAATATTACATCAGCTGCTCACTCGGTGATTATCAGCCGATCATACACGGAAAAATACAAATATTCTCTTTTTATTTCATGCTTATCGGTGGTTTACGGCGAAATAACGGTGGATTGTTCACCGATAATTTCACAGTCCATAATTTCACGGTTCATTATTTCACGCAAACGGACTACTTTTTGAAAACAAATTTCCCCGCCGCCAAAAATAAAATAATAAGCATTTTCACTTGCTCTCTTAATCTTTAACAAATAACAGAACATTATGTGGACATAAATGTAAATGGACGAAATTGAAGCCATTGCAGAAGAACTATTTGATTGCAACTCGACGCGTGCATGGCGGGAAAGTGACGTCACTCGAAACATTTGAGGTATATAGTGGAGTATTTCCATCATTTAAGCTATTTGAAGCATGAAATAAATAGAATATAAGTATTTTACCGTGTATGCTCGTTTGATAATTCACCTCGTGAGCAGCTGACTTATATTTTCACTCTTGGCTACGCCACTCGTGTAAATATTCCATCAGCTGCTCACTCGACAAATATCCTAACAACAGCGGCTGTAGCGTTATCACAACAACAACAAAAAAAGTGACTGTAGAACAAGAACAACAAGAAGAACAAGAACAAGAAGAACAAGAACAAGAACAACAAGAACAACAAGAATAAGAACAACAAGAACAACAAGAACAACAAGAACAAGAACAACAAGAACAAGAACAACAAGAACAACAACAACAAGAACAACAAGAACAACAACAACAAGAACAACAACAACAACAACAACAACAACAACAGTGGATGTAACGGTTTCAAAACAACAACAACAGCGGATATAGCTTTTCAATACAACAACAACAACAACAACAACAACAACAACAACAACAACAACAACAACAACAACAACAACAACAACAACAACAACAACAACAACAACAACAACAACAACAACAACAACAACAACAACAACAGAAGAAGCCTCATCATCATTAGCTGCGACTATCGTAAAATGTGCAAGTTTTGCATACCATGCCTAATTCAGACCCTTTTTTAACGTGAAAGTATTAAGAGACAGTTCATAATTGACACTGGAAGCAATTTATTGACAAGAAATGCAAATAGAACGAGAACGTGAATGTTCTAGACTAACTGGAGCTGCAAATTGTACATAGGGTTACTTACAGATATATCAGAAGGTACATCCACTCGGCGCGCATAAACGACCCTAATGACATCACGAACGTAAATGAGTCTATTCGAACGTCAAACTGTTCATATAAATCGTTTCCCATCTAAATACCTATTGGGTATATTTACTTATTATTCAGTATTAAGTTAGACCAATAGTTGATTTGAATATAAGCATTACATTTGTTATAAAATATCAAGATATTGGTAAATAATTCTTATATCATTTTCATTCTAAAATCAGTACTCGTATATTGGTTCCGTCAATCGAGTGTCATTCAAAATAGATTATGTGTTATTGTTGTTAAGTATACATCAAGGGACTAACATGGTATTTATATATCCATACATCGTAAATATATGTTCGTTGTAATCAAAGTGTGGTCCGTTCTTATACTACACATTTTGTGTGTTACATCCCAGATCGCGACCTCGTGTTGTGACTCATTTGGTCGCCGTTGTGGCGTGGGTTTGTGCGGTTCGGTCGCCGTGCAGAGGGGCCATGGGGAAGTTGGTCGGGTCTTGGACGCGTTTCATTCGGTCTCGTGCAATAACCGCTTTTCTATAACTTCTTCGTGAAATTGGGTCATCCTGCATCTTTTCGGCGGGGACTTGGACTTTTAATTTTTTCTTTAGCTAATGTGTGATCATTGATCAGTACAGTTGGTTTGTTCTGATTTCTGTGCTCGGTTGGTTTGGCTGAGTGCTATACCTTCCCTGTTTGTCTGATTTCCTTATACCTTTTTAATTCTCTCCATTTGTAATGACATTTGTGATGTCATTCTATTGTTTGATTTTATTAATTATAATCTACTTTTATATAAAATACATGTGTACCTGCTTTCTACATCAAATGGTTCGGTTGTTTGAAACATTTAATAATTTGAACAAGTTTGTAGGTGATATTTTCGTCTAACTTAACTAACTTTTCTAATTTCAGAGTCGTATAATCAATATTCTTATCAACATTAACAACTCGAACAACGATATTCGTATCTACCTTTGTTGCAGCGTTCACACTCAAAGTCATGATGCCAAAGATTTTCTTAAACGATACACACATCTACTACAGTGATGTTAAATATGAGTACACAGATAACTTCACCAACAACTATTCGTATTACTGGTATTATTACATCACGTACATGTATGAGGACGTGGACATACCAAACAAATTGTATATCGCGGACATAGTTATATTTATGTTAGCTCTAATGGGTAATGTTTTAATTATAATAACACTTTCAAGCAACAAAATAACGTTCACTTCCGTGCATATTTACTTCATATCACTGGCTGTATCAGATTTGATTGTCGCTATTACCGGACCATGTGCTCACGTATTGAAGGAGATCTTCGACTTACGACAAAACTGCACTCTCGAGGTTACTAGAACCAGTTCCCATTTACTATCATCTTACACAATCGCCCTGATTACGATTGAGCGTGTTGTATGTGTAACATTTCCGCTAAAGGTAAAGACGATATGCAACAAAAAGGCAACACTTGCACTACTATTTGTCGTGTGGTTGATATGCATCGGGTACTATTCGTTTATGATATCGATTGGTGAAAGTATAAGATTCATGGACCATAAAACATGCGCCATGGTTTGGCCAGATAATGACTCATCGGAAACATTCGCGGAAGTTTTAAGTGCTTCAATATTTGTTTTCTCAGTTTTGATTCCATTGATAATAATATTTATCGGGACAATCGTAATCTTATCAGCGTTGAGGAAGCGAATGCAGTCATCAGGCAGGCAGAGTATTTCCACTACAATTATTCTGATTAACACAAACATTGTATTTTTTCTAACTAAAGTTCCAGCTGCAATTTGGATGTATTTGGACGAAAATGCCACACTATCGCTTCAGCTGGCTCCGCAGGATAGTTATTACCTGCACAATGTTGTGGCATACTTAAATGATGTTACTTGTGCATTACATTTTTTTGTTTACTTTGTTAGTGGGCGATACTTCAGACAGGCTGTAAATGGAATCTTTACTGACTTATTTAGGTCTTGCAAAATAAGGTAGTGTCCATAATTATGTGATCATTAAAAGTCATTCAGAATTAGTTACATCGCCTAGCCACCCACGTAAGCGACATACATATGATTTATTATTCATGCTTCTTATAGGTGGGTCGTCGGTCAAACGTCAGATCACTAGGGTGTGGCTTTCCTATCAGAAATGAACTGTGGCTGATCGGTAGATTTCTACAATACCTGTGTCTATATGATGTTATCAAGATGTCGGATGCCGTTGTTGTTTTAATACACCACTGGTCGAACGTAATGTTACGCATTGTTTATGAAAAATAACTTAATACTAATGCAGCTTTTTGTTTTCTCGTTTAAGCAAAGTTAGTTGTTGAACATTCAGAATATTGTGTTTGTGACATGGAATGAGAAATATTTTATCCGGCTTAGCTGTGGACATTATCGGATTCGTCTTTGGCTTAACCGATTAACAGTCATTATCGCTATCCATTTTCATTTACCAAAGTCATAGTCATTGACTCTATTTTACAGTTTCCAACAACTAAGGAATCATTAAAAAATAAACAAAACATTAACATTGTTTTTGTCGTTTTCTTAGAAACGGACCTTCAACGTACAGTTTCACATAAAATCCTTTATCTAAATTGACAGCAGTTTATGAAATATTGAAGCGATGGACATTTGAAATGTTGCTAACATATAACATGTCCAGGACTGTCGTTTAGTTCTTTAAACACGTCTGCATATTGTACTTCCAGTGGTTATAGAGTGGTGAAGCTTTATGCAGCAGCATTTAAGTATTTATTACTTTTATTTTACACGATGAATACGTCTTGCTAATATCTTCTAATTGTATTAGTTTAATTACTGTCCAATTCATACGTTTTCCAAGTTTGTTAATGAAAATAGCATATCTACAACCTAATCAGCACTGTTTCAAGTGTAATATCCAATCTAATTGATTCTTGTTAAATACATCTTTCCTATGACAACGAATTTACTCGCAGGAATTTTATTATATAAAGTGACCAGTTGGAATTAATAATGATTATTCAAACACTCATCTTAAGTTGTACCTCTGTTGCACAGTCATGACAGGGATATGCATGCATATTGGAATAATGCAGTTGTGATTGGAATTTATTAACTACAAATGGGATTGTCGTTTACTAACGTGAACGATGCATGAATAATTTAATTTCAACGAATAGGAATGTGATTTACACGCAAGAAATATCCATTTTGTTAAATTAATAAATACAATAAAAGTTCGTTATCTCGTGGAGTGATCGGAACAGGTAAAGTGCTCGAGTTAAACCGGGTCCTCGAAATAACCTAATGGCATGTATTGATAATAAAAACAGATACTATCTTAAAACTTGTTCGAAATAGGCAGGGTGCTCGTAATATTGATGCTCGTCATACCGAAGTTTTTCTGTACATAAAATCTGCTCCATAAAGTTTTGCTTGTATTGTCACTCTCGGCTAGTTTTCCAACATTTATAGTCCATGTTTCAGGTCTTGAAAATTGAAGATCCATTGCCAAAGAGGTGAACAGATCCAACAATGATTTTCGGTTAGCTTGATATCTAAGCTGTCCGAAATCAGTTGATTAACTTGCGGGACATTTTGCCAAATGATCTTTTGACGGCCGCCGTTATTTTAAGCAATTAGGGTTTAGGAAAACTTCGATTATTCCTCACTCTGCTCATACATCAAAACTCGACGCATACACCGAATTCACAGTAGTACCATCAATATGCCACGGAAGCGATCCGCTCACAATAACACTAATCTACCGATCACCCAGCATTGACCCACCACTATCAGCAACCCAGCTTTTATGAAGTCAACCAACTCCACCCTGCCTACCCAACATCAACAAAATGGCTAACAGGCGACATCAACTTACCAGATATCGACTTGGAAACTGGCATGATTACAGACAACACCTACCATCGCCATACTTGCCCAATAATTATAGACACGGTTACAGAAACAAACTCAGAACAATTTGTCAACTTCACGATAGGGGTAAACAACAAACGTATCCTCTTTATAACCAGTACAGCACTATCTTGGATTATCGACCATAGCGCTGTATTCATAGTGGCGAGGACCACAACGGCAAGATGGAATACCTCGGCAAGAACGACACTTTATGAATGTTATTTCAGAAGCTATGCCAACGTATCATATAAAATTATAAACCCATATACCATCCCAGGGATTTCCAACCATTGTTAGTAGTAATCAGAACAGTCAAACGTCTATGATAAAGAAGTGGGCATTCCGCACAACTTCAGTATAGACAAACTGGATACCAACAGCCAAGCTCTCGACAAGTTGCGCATAATGACTAGTGCTTCGAAGTCTACACCAATTGAATTCATGGAAAAGTTCACTGGTATCCAACCATTATACAAACGAAGGCAAGTCTAAGTCATGCTTCAAGCGGGAAAGTTCAGATCAATACCGAACCACCCAATGGCAACAAGATTAGCTGGATTTACCAAATAGCAAGTACACCTCTTGTCAGGGATGATATAGTCAACCCATTAGCAAATGATCAGTCTGCAGTAACTGTGAGACTCCAAGTCCCTTAACTCGAGCCAGGCAAGCAAGATGATGAATGTGTTCGAAGGAGCCTGACACTATCCATGATAAGCCAAGAATACCCTCCTGAGATATGGACCCATGTCTATACCGATGGCTCATCCACCAAAGCTATCTAAGATGGAGGTGCCGGAATCTTCATCCAATATACACCAGGTAACAAAGAGAGCCATCACAGAGTCACAGGGAAGCACTGCAGTAACTACAGAGCGTAGACCGAAGTTCACAGCAAAACACCAGAACTAGCCAAAATACTACATAACCTTAGTACTCACTGCAAACTAGCCCTACAGTGGATTCCTGCCCACTGTGGAACGCCTGGACATGAAACAGCAGACGAAGTAGCAAAACGGGGGGCACAGTCAGCACATCCACCAGTACATGTGAGATATAAAGAGAAAGTTACCATTATCACGAACTTCACAAGACAAGATGCTGATCCCCATCATCGCCTTAACAGGTCAGAACAAGTGATTATGGTACGACTACGCTCAGGGCACTCAATGTTGAACCACCGCATGTACCGGAAGTAAAAATGGTGCCGTCTCCGATCTGTCCATGCGGGGAAGAAGACCAAACTGTCGATCATGTCCTCCAAAGCTGCAGAAGACACAAACAGGATCGAACTGCAACGTGGCCCACAGACA
Organism: Spisula subtruncata; assembly: GCA_963678985.1. NCBI lineage: Eukaryota > Metazoa > Mollusca > Bivalvia > Venerida > Mactridae > Spisula > Spisula subtruncata. Next base: position 27,319,208 of record OY787671.1, on the reverse strand, counting down.
CAACTCTTCAAGAGAAGCTCTATGGAGACGCTGATGATATGCGGAAGACCAGAAAGTTCATCGCAGACACCGGGATAATAGTGTAGGACGAACGACTGAGGTGAGGTGAGGACAAACTGGATGTGAGAAAGAAATTCAATATAACTGGTCATGATCCGCATGAAGCAACGATTCCAAACAACATCCACACACGTTTTTGGAATACTATACTCCCTTCAGACTAGAGCGTCACACCCATCATCAAATGGGAGACCAATTTATAGCGACCTAGCAACTACTGGTCCATCTCAATCAAGTCTGCGTGAAGTGAACTGGTCGAGCTCACACCGTTACTTTAAAGCCAGATCATGGCCCTTCTTAACACGTTTTAGATACTAGCTGACTAACAACATGGTTCAGAAAGATATTCACTGAGAACCAGCTGCATTCCATAACCAACTACAGCTGTTACCTAGATGATGGAGATCAGATTGGCCTGTCATTCGGGACTTCAACAAAGCCTACGATCTAAGGAGAGGCAAGCCAGCAAACTGAATTGTTACCATATCAGTGGAACCTGCTGGGCAGGAATAATACTAGCATAATTCTTGCAATCAGAACCCAACATGTACTGGTCGGAGAACAGTCCACCAACACAGCACCAGTCACACCAGGTGTACCCCAGGGATCAGCCATTGGACCACTTTTTCTGTTGTACGAGTGTCCAAAAGTTACGTACTTATGCTATAAAATCGTGTATAATGTCAGTAAAACCACGAAATTTATACACCGTTTCTTCAGTCTAATTTGAATATGATGACTTAATTTCACAACAATGCACATAATAGTTTTGGAGATTTGAACATTTACTTGAGACATACTTACGAACATTGCCGCAAGTCCGACGTCAACGACGTCACAATGACGTTACTTTCTGACACCTACTCATCCATCAGAAGCTCATCCCTGGTGATTTCTAACGACTCATAAACCATGCAGACATTTCCAAGACCTTTAAAAATGTGTAACACATCCGACATTTACTCTCAATATATTTATAACAAGTATCTTTGAACAAATGAGTGTTTTGTGGCATGTCTCGAGTGTAGGATAAAAGCCCCTACGGACATAAGCCCCTACGCTCAATTTTATACATGAGGACATAAGCCCCTACGCATTTTTTTACATTAGGACATAAGCTCCTACATAGTTTTTTTTACAATAGGACATAAGCCCCTATGCATGTTTGTTTGCAACATGAACAACTTGGCCAAGTACTAGTGTCTACAAGTTCAAGTTTTTAAGTTGTAATTAAATATCAAATGAGACACAACATAATAATAAATAATTCAATATATTTATAACAAGTATCTATGAACAAATTAGTGTTTTGTGGCATGTTACAAACAGATAGTCACTACAGTACATGATAATTGATCTTATTAAGCATTTTGCAGACTAATTATCGTTCAATTTACTAATTTCATACCTGAAATTAATGCATATTTGTAACAAATAAACAGTAGACACAATAGAACAGTTTGTACAATAATCATTTATTAAATAACCATTCAATAATAGAAGAAAACATAGAACAGTACAAACAAAACATGCATTTTTTAGTGTAAAAATATGCGTAGGGGCTTATGTCCTAGTGTAAAAATGTGTAGGGGCTTATGTCCTCATGTATAAAAATGAGCGTAGGAGCTTATGGTCGTAGGGGCTTATGTTCGTCCACCGGTCTTCTCGGATCTACCAAAAACCGTTCATATAACTCTATATCGATAATGATTTGGTGATCCATGCCCCCTTAAAAGCTTATACTACATTCACATGAGCCTATGTTGCCGCCTTATGTAACTAAAGTTTGAAGTTTGAGAGTGACCTAAGGATGGCAACGAATATCTGGATATTCGTATCGAGTTTCGAGTATCCGAACAGCAAATCCTGAGGAAACTCTCAAGGGAATGCTGCAGAACAATATTGATACTGTAGATAGATAAAGTATCCATTGACACATAGAACAATAGAATACATTTGGTATCGGTGACATATTGTTTATTGGGGGTATATGTTTTTTTCTTTGACACATCCACTGGGGTCATCGTAAGATTAGCTATTGGGTGATAACCACTGTGGTGTATTTTTAAGCCTGTTATCAGATTATTTTAGTTAGTTATCGATCCATGATTTTAACAAGTTGTCTGCTTAATTGGAAATTAAATAAGACCCGGTTCAATTAATTGATTTTAATTGCGCGGGTCCACGAAAGGTGCTAATGAATGGCGATTGAGGGGGTTACGAATTTATAATTTGTCTTACGCCGTATGTTACAAACATTCTTTTATCATCGGCAGCTAATTAAACTAAAACTTGGCTTTAAAGTTTAGTTAATCTGCAAGTAGTCATCGGCAAATAATTTACAATTAAGGTAAAGAAAAAATATATCCGGCACGTCCAGGAAGGTCACTGTGTAGCAGCTTATCAAAACGAAAGTAGAAATAATTCAGATGGAGTTACGTACCCTTATATCAAACAGTCTGACTCGCACACGGTAAAAACAAGATGTTAATAAACATGTATCTTAAGATTAAAGATTTGAGTTCAGATTAAATATATGGATTCATAGGATCGAATGTAACAAGAGAATAGCAGAATATTAGCATTGATACATTAAATATAAGTCTGTCTGGCACACAAAGATGATGTTGGTCGCGAAATTAAGTTACAATCGAATTATAGTTACTGCATTTCCTTAATTCTATCCACATTCGATTTGATACAGATATCCGGATATTCGTTAGGATTGCGATACGAATATCCGGATACCAATTTTGATATTCGTTGACATCCTTAAGTTTCAGTAGGTGACTTTCATAACTTTTAAGAAAAAGTGCATTAATTACTACGCGCAGCGTCTTTTTTCTCAAATCTGCCGTGTTTTAGCTAAGTAATCAATGCGGTGAAAATATATTGCGAGTTTCAAAGGAGAGTGATCTTAAATATTTTTTATCAGCAGACACAACACATTTGTTTCATCACGTCACGAAAATATTGTCTGCTTTCGCGAATTATATTTTTATAAAAACGCATACAAGAAAATTGTTATGATAATGAAAACCAATGGTAATTTTTGTGTGCGGCGGTATGACATCATAGGTATATTTAAAATGTTCATATAATCCATTTATGAAAATCGAATAATGCAGCACGTTATATTTTAATCAGAATTTAATTGTTGAACATTTTATATATGCATATCGGCCTATAAACAAATAAACCACGAGAGGAGTGACATTACTTTTGGATATACCCACGTATATCTACAACTTTCTTACCCATGCAACTTCTACTCACCATCTGCTTGCTGACAACAAACTCTTGAACAAGGTAATTACTAAAAAAAATGCTTAAGCCTAACAAGATGACACGGACAGACTACAGCAATGAATGGGATGGTCCATGGTTGATGTCATTTAATCCTTACAAGTATCACTAGGAAGAGAACTCGTGTTAAGACTCCGTTTTTCATCCACAACAGCATGACGCGTTACAAGTTGTGGCAGAGATAAGAACATCCGGGTAGACATAGATGAGGTCTCCTTGAGTACCAATGTTGCTACCATTGTGAGGAAAGCCAACAACAGCATCGCCTTTAAATGTTAGTTAACTACTTTAATTCCGATATCAACAAAAATCATTTAAATAAATGTTTTAATAGAATATATCAATATGTCAATTATTGCGGCCGTTGTAACCACCATTTTGATTTCAGCCGACATGTATGCCATCCCATGATATCTTAATCGACGAATAACAATAAATATAATATAAATGCATGTGTTAAAACATTTAAAGTACAACCAATCGGCAAAAAAGAAATTTGTAACTAATTTTTGGCATTTCTGATTGTTTTTCTGATTTAAGCGGCCATTTTGGACTCCATCTTGATTTTCACAAAATGCTCACTGATGAAAACTGGTCATCATTCAGATTCTTCAATTGCAACATATTCCCTAACAGAAAACCTTGAAAAGCGGGAAAATAAGCTGTTAGAAGCTGCTTAACTAGAAACTTTTCAATTTTCAATGCTCTGCTATCACACAATATTGAACTTAAAGAAGAGAATAAAACGTCCAATTAAAACGCAATGCAAGCAGAAAAACAATAACTCTCAAGAAGCAATCATCCAAAGTACTAGCCTAAAATCATCACTAAGTAAATAACAGCAAAAAAGGCCAACAAGACACAAATTCAAAACTTATTATTTTCGTAGAAGATCAAAAGGAGTTAGAACTGACCAATAAAGCTTAAACGACTGAAAACCATCCAGTAAAATTCAAATTAAAGAAAGGAAATTTATCACCCGAAGTGATTTCTGACCTGTCTGCTGAGGTAAACATCCTATATAATACAGAAAAAACATCAGTCAACACAGACATAACATTGATGCAAAAATATCAAAACTCCAGAAAGATCAAATGCTGCAACTAAGAACGAACTTACAACAAAAACGAAAATCTTCGAACCAATCAGTAAAACTCCAATTCAGCATCAACATACTGGTACCAAAAACAAAACAACCCAAAGCAGTAAGTGCAATCTGGGCAGTTTAAACAAGACTTTAGTGATCTACAAACGTAACCACTTGACGAGATTATATAACGGACAATCCGGCTTAATTCCATATACTCAACACTGGGGTCCAAATCAGTGATACAGGGCACCGAATCCATACTATCCAACAACACAAAGGCGCTGGCCAGAACAGTTTATGGATACATTTGATGCGATCACGACATGGTTACACATGGAATGTAGCCACACATGATTCTCATATGAACCGTTTTATAGGACTGGAGAATGATATGAAACGCGGGCAATGTGAGAATCATATGATTATCATATGAACGATTTTGCGTATGAAAATTATATGAAATATTTAGCCCCTTTCATATGAGAATGATATGAAAATCACATGAGAATCATATAAAAGGATTTGCATATATGACTGATATGAAACCTTTCATATGAAAAATCATATGTTAAAGAATTCTTTCATATGAGAATCATATGCAATTTTTTTCATGAGAATAGTGCTCAGGTATACATATTATAGTGTTTTAAATCAGTAGATCTACGGTCTGAGTGAAGTGATATCATATACCGCTATTGAATTGCCAGGACCGGATCAGCAATGCCTTATTTTCTCTGTCTCTAGTTGTTGATGATTTATCCGACTACACGTTCCCATTCGTTCTGGTCCATTTACTGCAAAAGATGTTCTATTTGAAGTTAATCTTTCTTGAGTACTGTACAATGAAGTAAAACTTCAGTTCAGAACTTTATAGAGGGATCAGCTAGATACCAGCATTGTGCCACCATGAGATCACTATCAGTGATTATCTGGGGTCATGAAACACTGTAACTGGTCAGTGCAAGGGATAAGAGGCCCATATAGCTACTGATAATCAATAATGTGTTACTGTACTATGTACCCTTGAAAATATGTGGTCTCTACTAAGTTCACAGCTTTACAGTAAAACCTCAACAACAATGAACAACAAACAAACTCAAACGTTTGCATGGCCAGACGAGCTGCGTTTATTCAGTAACATGTGAGCAACATATTTAATGAACAGTAACAACAACGGCATGATGGCCGAATATCGACATGAGGTATACTTGCAATCATGATGACAGTACTTACTAGAAACTCAAGTGCAATCGACTTCGCCCAGGAAAAACAGAACCTATGGCTCTGAAACCTGTACCACTTTGTCAGAAAACAAAAATAATGTCGCATTGCGGAATGTGTGGCCCCATTCTGAGTTTCCAAATCTAACTATGAAAATTGACATTTGTTTGCACTCATATCAAGCAATAATAATAGCCAAGTAGGGTGTTTATAAGGATATAAAATTGTTTAACAACAATTGCCCGGTATTAAGCCGCGGCTGAACTGCCTAACCAGATTTGCTTCAAATATGAAAAATCAAAATATTACAAATTCTGTGACATATGAAAGGAAAATAAGACTTGTCTGTGCAACGTCGTCTGGTAGAATGATTTGCACCCTACAAATTCAATAACCATAACTATACACGCACGCAAACTTCGTGCAGCGGACCAACTTGACCCATACATGTAAGGTTTACACACCGTACAGACAAATATTTCAACGCTATACTGCGTAACGCGTGAAATCAATATTACATTGTGTGTTTGTTTAATTTGTATACTAGTAATTAGATATATTTCTTTGATTTTTGTTTCCATCTGGTTAAAGTGTGTAAAAACTATTTGTCAAAATATTTACTATTTTAGTTATTAATATTCCCTAAGAGTAATTTAAATAAATACACACCCAAACCAGATACAAATAAAACTAAGCAGATATACCAAAGAAGTACACACTATCAATTCTGATTGTATGTCTGTGAATATACCTTTTCTATAAATATAAGATAACATAATACTCATAGATCTAGTTAATTTTTTTTAATTCAAAACATTCTAACCAACATCAAAAATAACATTTTTATATCTTATGAATAATATCAATTCATTCATTTCATTGAATACATTATTTAGAAATGTTAATCATGAGGCATACAGACGTCGCGCACGATGTTCCGTCTTTTTACGTTTTAAGGGTATGCGCACTGGAAGAAAATTGGTAAAGAGCTTAATCTTTATCGGATTTCTTTCAAATTTTAACTAGGAGTAGCTTTTGAAATGTACTTTTCGGCCATTATTTCAAAATAGATGAAAACCTTCCTGAAAATTTATAATAGGCATTTTTCTTGAGATTTTTGTTGAAAAACGTCGTGTTACTGTGTCACATTTGTCTTGACGCAGTGTGCGATAGTTCACCTTAAAGAAGTCGATTTAAGGTCAAATCTTACGGGAAGATACCATATGTGTTCGCAAATGAATAACTAACAAGATGGCATATAACATTTGAACGTGCGACGTCAAACATAGCTGTTGGTAATTGTTAAATAGTTTGTAAAATTCTGTAACTTTGCCATTTTTTGCGTAAAATATATAAAACTTCTATATAAAAATTCCTCTAGTTATTTTTATTTTCCCTGCAAAATATTGATATTTTGTACACTTTAAAGAGAAATAATATGACATCAAACTAGTAGTGAAAAAATGGTTGAGAAAACGCAATTTTAGAAAATACAACGATTTTATAAAAATACAAAAAAGTGTCACAAATTATTTTTACGCGACAGTAAAATCCGAAAAATGATTTCATATACAAATATTTCTTTATGATCGTCACTTTTCTTTTTTCCCGTACCCACATGTTATAATTATGATCATCATGCAAAGTGTACAATAATTAAAAAATAACTAAACTATATTTTATGATTTTATAAGCATTCTTCGTTTGCCACCCGGCATGTCACAAAGTAGAAAATGGCGTATCTTTCGAAGTTAGCGTCCCAGTCATTAAAAAAGAAAGGTGCTGTCTCATTGATTGTTATAACTTCATCAAATTGTCAAAATTTCAAATAGCTCCGGTACTTAATTTTGTCCTTGAGAGTTTATATTCGGATGTAAACTTTTTCTAAAATGTTAAAATTCGAATCATGACTCTAATTATTCATTATTATTTGAACTACGGTGTTATTAGATTTTAATGAAACTGAAACAAGAATATGATATTCATATTCTGTTTTCATGTCAGATTAATCATGTAAAATTTCATAAGTGTCCAAGCATAAATGCTAAAATAATACATTATTTTAAATCGGCATTATAGCTTGTAAACATTTATAAATTTACGCTCTAAACATGACGTCGGGCATAATTGACGTCCGCATGTTCTGGCACACAGAAGCATAATTTTAATACACATCACAATGAAAACACACGTGTATGATATACATATATTTTATTCATAATTTATGTTAAACATAACCTTTGATTTGTGAATGAAATCTTATCAGGGGGGGGGGCAAATACAAACACAAACACATTAATTAAAAATATGAGACATATTGATTTATTTATTTACAATCTAGTTATCAATTACATGTTGCATGACATTCGCTAGCTTATAGAATGAGAAGATTGTAACTACATTTGTATTACTTACGACCTATATAAGTCTGCTTCACAAGGCGATTCTTATGACCCTACTTTCGTGAAAATACGAAATTGTCATGCTAAACAAACTGATGTTGAAACAGCGTGATTTACTTTAAGTAAAACGTTTTTTCTTGATTTCTCTAAATATCGATTTTGTAGTTAAGACATTCTCATTCTAAGTCAGCACATTGTTTCCTATATAGAGTATTCTAACACGATTCGCTGATTAATCCAATACACAAAGAACGAACCGAACCATGTTTTATTGCCCCCATAAAACATACCTATCAAATTGGCTGTTTCTATTTACGCCCAGTATCACTTGACATATTTATGAATGAATGAACGTAAACTTTATAGTAAAATTTACTACGAGTCACGATGACAAGGCAAGTTGCACGAGAATCCAGTGTTACATCTATGACGCATCTATTTTTAGAAACTCCAATGTACTCTGGAAACCAAGTTTCATTAAAGCTTCTGATAATCAATCCATTTATATTTTTCATTTTATGAAATAGATACCATATACTCGTGTTATTAAAATTGTTTCAATGTTTAAATTGTGGTATTTCCTTCAGAAAATAATGAAGGTCGTTTTCATTAACGAGGGAGGTAATTGTACCAGCTAATAAGCCACTCAATTTCATCATGGAATTATGTTCAATGTCAAATGGGTGAAAATGGAATGCGCGCAGTTAAATAGTGCGGGATATTATCATATTTAGAATAGAAATAAAAACTCGTTCGGATGCGGAAAATTAAATCACTCGTGCTACACACTCGTGATTTAATTTTTCCGCAACCGAACTCTTGCCCGTGTTTTATTCACCGACAATAAACGCGAACATATTTTTATTTCTTAAATAAAACCTATAGAGTTTATTTACGAGTAATAAATTATACATGAAGATTACTACTAAATTAAAGGTCTTATTGTTGAAGAAAAACCGTAAAACATTATTAAACCCGTTCTTTTTGTAAATACAAAATACTTTTCCGACGTTCTTTACAAAAATTATTTAATAAAATTACAAGTTATATTCGTATTTATTTCAGTATTATTATCGTTGATATATACTTGAACAATGTATTGGATTTAATACACATCACATTAGTAGTTTTTTCAAGACGACGCGATGAAAATGACTGCTCGAATATTTTGACGTTAAATTTTACGCTTTCCGTGTGACGCTTCCACGACGCAACACCGTGCGCGACGTCACAGCTATATACTATACATGTTCAGATTTTTTTACACTTTTATAATTTTGCAATAACTTGCATGCATTTGTGTCTAATCACGCGACAGTCGTTTTCAAACAACACAATCGAAATTATGTCAATCTTGATGGTTCAGTTTTTTTCACAATAAAATATTACAAAAACTTATACATCGATTTATTTTACTATAGGCCTACACATATTTTATAACTTCCTGTCATAAAGGGAACTATTGTTGTCTCATTATCTAATACTAGAAAAAGTTCAAGAGCAAGTTATGAATGAACATTTAGATCAGTGGATAGAGTCGATGCATATACTTAGTACTGGTTTCAAGAAAGGTCGTGTCAACTCCCTGTGCTATCCAGCTTACAATACCTGCAGATACCTAATGATCCTATCAAAGGAGTACATAACCTCTGGGCTGCAGTGAATCCAGCCGAGCATGAAGTGAAGCGGGACGAAGTCAAGGCAAGACTATTGACAGGAACATAGTACATGCTTCAAACTAAATTGCAGAAGTTTAGTAAAGTCGGCATCACAGGAATTTGTCGGTTGTGTAAAGTTGAGGACGAAACCCTGGAACATTTCCTCCTGACTTGTCCAAGCCTAGAAGAAACCATACAGCGAGGTATGCGTACTATAGAAAAGACTATGGGCCAGATACATCCAAGCGGATTGAACCGCATTCTGAAAGCAGGAAAAATAATTCAACTATTAATGGATTGCACGCATACAAGAGGTGCAGGATTTAGTAAAGATGACGGCAGACCAAATAAAAGCTGTGGAACGAGCCTCACAATGCTATTGTTTCCATCTTCATACAGACAGAGTGCTCAAACTTACATTTACAGCACTTTTGAACGTGTGTATACATGAAAAAAGGGCTATATAAATATGGAATAATAAATAAATTATAAAGCTCACTAGTTCTCCAATAACATACAACTTCATAAATAATAAACTTTACTGCTGTAAATGAAATTAAGTCACACTTGTAAACCCCGCTATATTATAATGAATAAGAAACGGACCATATTTTTAGTGCGAAAGTGTATAGTACGGATCATACTAACATGTACATAGTGATTAATTGAGGTTAAAATAATATTAATTACGTCAATTGAGGTTTTTATATTTTAATTACGTCTATTGAGGTGTAACATATTAATTACGTCTATTGAGGTGTTATATATTAATTAGGTAAATTGAGGTGTTATATAATAATTACGTCAATTGAGGTGTTATATATTAATTACGTCAATTGAGGTGTTATATATTAATTACGCCAATTGAGGTGTTATATATTAATTACGTCAATTGAGGCGTTATATATTAATTACGTCCATTGAGGTGTTATATATTAATTACGTCTATTGAGGTGTTATATATTAATTACGTCCATTGAGGTGTTATATATTAATTACGTCATTTGAGGTGTTATATATTAATTACATCAATTGAGGTGTTATATATTAATTACGTCAATTGAGGTGTTATATATTAATTACGTCAATTGAGGTGTTATATATTAATTACGTCAATTGAACTGTTATATATTAATTACGTCAATTGAGGTGGAATATATTAATTACATCAATTGAGGTGTTATATATTAATTACGTCAATTGAGGTGTTATATATTAATTACGTCAATTGAGGTGTTATATAATAATTACATCAATTGAGGACATGTCTATCTATGACTATTTCAGCTTCCTAGACCCCTGGGCACTGGTTTATCAAAACATTTACGGAAATCTTAAACGTACGATCAAATTTCAATTCTTTATAACACTTTTACAACTATATAAGTATCTTAAATGGAGTTGTGATACCAATAAAGATTTCGTTAATGAATTTCGGCATGCAATATCCATCGCTAGTTTGTAATTGTTAAAGAACAATACAGGATCTAAATTTGAACGTAAGTCTATCTTAAAGAAAAGTGTTTCAGCAGCATCCTAGTCTAGATTAGCTAACATAAGATGTAATGTAGAAGTTGGAAAACTAGCTCAGAGTGACAATACAAGCAAAACTTTATGAAGCAGAAATTAAATATTTATTAATTTATCAAAATGGATAGTTCTTGCGTGTAAATTACATTCCTATTCGTTGAAATTTCTATCGAATTCATACATCGTTCAAATTTGTAAACGAAAATCACATTTCTTTTTTATTAATTCCAATCATAACTGCATTATTTCAATTTGCACGCATGTCCCTGTCAGGACTATGCAACACAGATGCAACTTAAGTCTTTGAAGAATCTTAGTGCTACGCTTATTTATATTAATGCCAACTGATCACTTAATATAATAAAATCCCTGCGAGTAAATAACTTTTCATAGGAAAGATGTATATAACAAGAATCAATTAGATCGGATATTACATTTGATACAGTGTTGATTTGGTTGCCAGTGCCGTACCCAGACACGAATTTTAGCCGAGGCAGCCTTGGGACTGCACATGACCGTAACTAGGAATTTTCCAAAGGGGTGCGAAATCGGGTCTTGATTGGGTGACGGGGTATTTACAGGAGGGGTCGTCCAAATTCGTTCTGTACATGCTATTTTGAATATTTACAATGTATTTTGCGAGAGAAGCGAGCCAGAAAAAGTGACTATTTTACACAAATTTAATTTATGGCAAATATGCACTATTTGTCCGAACCCACACACATTTTTTCCACATGATATAATTAATGCTCATTAATTATTTGGCGAGCGAAACGAGCCACAAAAAATGCACTATTTGTATCAGCCCACACATTTCGTTTTCTACATGAAATTGAATGGTGATAAATTATCTGGCAAGCGAAGCGAGCCAGAAAAAAACTATTTGTACGAGCCCCCACGAAATTCGTTGTCTACAAGATATTATTAATGGGCATTAGGTATTTGGCGAGCGAAGCGATGCAGAAAAAATTCAATATTTGTCAGCACTAACTCGCGTGGTGTGATTAATCCTTAAAGATGCATGATTTGCCCTAGCTCACACAAACTCGTTCTCTAAATGGTATGATCAATCCTCGCATTATTTACCCGAGCTGCATGCCACATAAATTCGTTCTCTACACGAACTTATGAAGCATTGGTGTTATGTGACAAGCAATGCGAGCCAAAGAAAATGCACTGTTTCTCCAAGTTGCATGTCATGCAAACTAGTTATCTACATGATATTTTAAATGAGTAGTTATTTGGCAAGCAAAAAGATCATGATTTCTCTGAGGTTCAGGTAGCACAAACTACTCTCTACATGACATTCTTAAATATGTGTTCAATTCATTTGGCGAGCGAAGCGAGCCGAATTTATTTACAAATGTAAAACATTGCACTTCTAACCAGAACCACTTAAATTGGTGTAAAAGGTGTACGTTTGCGCCCGATGCAATCCTTAGTTATGACCATGTAGTGGTCCGGTGTATTTGTTAACCTAGAAAATTTCTGAAAGCACGCAATTAAATCACCGAATACACTTTCAACATTGACAAAATCAGAAAAGTAGAATAGCGAAGCGAGCTAGATAAACATTATTTATATTATTTGAACACCATGCCAAAACATATTCTGTATTTGATAGAATTCACTTATATATTTATCTATGTAGCCTTCTAATTGATAATAGTCACTGATACAGCTGTTGTGAAGGCGAAGCCAGCTAGAAAAAGCATTATTTTCTGAAAACCACCATTGGCGACATGGTCGTTTTTCTATTCGAGACACCTTTCATCAGCATATTCTACGAACTCGAAGGCTGCACATTTGTGTTAATGGGAAGCTTGAACATTTTGAATGCAAGTAAATTAAGGGATCAATGTCATGCTCCATGGGAATTTTAAAACAAATTCATATGCTACATTCTTTGGTCCCTTGTTTTGGTATTGAAACGGAACATCAAGAAAATTCATAGCAATTTTAAACAAGAGCTTAAAGGAAAAAATACTTATATGCACATGCTTATACTCTTAAATGTGTTGCCAACCTGACTATTAAATTGATTGTAAACAGTACCATGCGAGCGTAGCGAACGAAAATTGGCATGTTAACTATTTTTACTCACGGAACATCGACCTGGATTGCGGCGATATTAAAGGGGTGATGAGCCGGTGCCACTTGCTTTCTATATATAATGAAGGAAAAGTGTCCGGAATACTACCACAAGGTGCAAATCTAGTGTCTCAAGTTGCACAATGTATACTACCATTAAGGTGCAAATCTAATGCCTCAAGTTGCACTATGTATACTACCATTAAGGTGTAAATCTAGTGCCTCAAATTGCACTATGAATACTACCATAAAGGTGCAAATCTAGTGCCTCAAGTTGCACTCTTTGTTTATAACTTGCGACAGCTTGTAATATTTTTTTTATTATTCCGGCATTTTATTTTACATATAAGTTGAAGGCGAATGTTCCACCAAAAGGTTAGGTGTGCAAATTTATAGTGTCTCAGAATAAATTGCCTCATTATTTATTACATGCGACAATTTGAGACATTTTATTTTAAATATATTCAGGGATGTTTTATTACATGTATATATTAATAACAAACAAAAAAATGCTTGGTCCGCAAATTTTAGGTGAGGCAACTGCCTCGCCTGGCCTCAGTGTAGTTACGGCGCTGGTTGCAGAGATGATATTTTAATTAACAAACTTGGAAAACGTATGAATAGAACAGTTATTTAACTATTACAATTAGAAGTTACTAGCAAGAAGTAATCATCGTGTAAAATAAGAGTAAAAAATACTTAAATTCTGCTGCATAAAACTTCATCACTCTCTATTAAAGTAAAATAGCCAGATATTTTATAGAACTAAACAATAGTCCTGGAAATGTAATATGTTAGCAACATTTCATATTTCCATCGCATCAATTATTCCTAAACAGCTGTCAATTTAGATAAAGGATTTTATGGGAAACAGTACGTTGAAGGTCCGTTTCTAAGAAAACGACAAAACAATGTACATTTTTTTTCATTTATTTTTTAATGATTCCTTATTCGTTGGAAACTGTAAAAGAGATGCAATGACTATGACTTTTGTTGAATGAAAATGGATAGCGATAATGACTGTTAATCGGTTAAGCCAAAGACGAATCCGATAATGTCCACAGCTGAGCCGGATAAAATATTTCTCATTCCATGTCACAAACACAATATTCTGAATGTTCAACAACTAACTTTGCTTAAACGAGAAAACAAAAAGCTGCATTAGTACTAAGTTATTTTTCGTAAACAATGCGTAACATTACGTTCGACAAGTGGTGTATTAAATCAACAACGGCGTCCGACATCTTGATAACATCATATAGACACAGGTATTGTAGAAATCTACCGATCAGCCACAGTTCATTTCTGATAGGAAAGCCACATCCTCGGGATCTGATGTTTAACCGGCTACTCACCTATAAAACGTATAATTTATAAGTCTTACGTCTGACGCTTGTGAGGGTGGCTTGGTGATGCAAGTACTTCTGGTTGACTTTATATGATCACATCTGGGCACTACCTTATTTTGCAAGACTTAAATAAGTCAGTAAAGATTCCATTTACAGCCTGTCTGAAGTATCGCCCACTAACAAAGTAAACAAAAAATGTAATGCACATGTAACATCATTTAAATATGCCACAACATTGTGCAGGTAATAATTATCCTGCGCAGTCAGCTGAAGCGATAGTGTGGCATTTTCGTCCATATACAACCAAATTGCTCCAGGAACTTTAGTTAGAAAAAATACAATGTTTGTGTTAATCAGAATAATTGTTGTGGAAATACTCTGCCTGCCTGATGACTGCATTCGCTTCCTCAACGCTGATAAGATTACGATTGTCCCGATAAATATTATTATAAATGGAATCAAAACTGAGAAAACAAATATTGAAACACTCAAAACTTCCGCGAATGCTTTCGAGGATTGATTATCCGGCCAAACTACGGCGCATGTTCTATAGTTCATGAATACTATACTTCTACAAATTGATATGATGAACGAAAGGTACCCGATGCATATCAACCACACGACAAATAGTAGTGCAAGTGTTGCCTTTTTGCTGCATATCGTCTTTACCTTTAGCGGAAATGTTACACATACAATACGCTCAATCGTAATCAGAGCGATTGTGTAAGATGATAGTAAATGGGAACTGGTTCTAGTAGCCTGGAGAGTGTAGTTTTCTCCTAGGTCGAAGATCTCCTTCAATACGTGAGCACATGGTCCGGTAATAGCGACAATCAAATCTGATACAGCCAGTGATATGAAGTAAATATGCACAGAAGTAAACGTTATTTTGTTGCTTAAAAGTGTTCTTATAATTAATGCATTACCAATTAAAGCTAACATAAATATGACTATGTCCGCTATATACATTTTGTTTGGTATGTCCACGTCCTCATACATGATGTAATAATACCAGTAATAAGTATAGTTGTTGGTTAAGTTATCCGGGTACTCATATTTAACATCGGTGTAGTAGACGTGTGTATCGTTTAAGAAAATCTTTGGCAACATGACTTTGAATGTGAACGCTGCTATATACGAGTATCGTTGTTCGAGTTGTTGATGTTGATAAGAATGTTGACAACACTACTCTGAAATTAGAAAAGTTAGTTTAGTTAGACGTAAACATCACGTTCAATCTTGTTCTAATTATTAATGGTCCTAACACTTTTAAGATTGTCTGTTAAATGTAAACTTACATAATGAAGGCAATTGACTTTAAACAACCGAACCATTTGATGTAGAAAGCAGGTATACATGTATTTTATATAAAAGTAGATTATAATTAATAAAATCAATCAATAGAATGACATCACAAATGTCATTACAAATGGAGAGAATTAAAAAGGTATAAGGAAATCAGACAAACAGGGAAGTTGGCACTCAACCCGACCAACCGAGCACATTAATCAGAACAACACAACACAACTGCACTGAGCAATGACCACACATAAGCCAAAGAAACAATTAAAAGTCCAAGTCCCCGCCGAATAGCGGTTATTGCATGGGACTGAATGAAACGCATCCAAGACCCGACCAAGTTCCCCATGGCCCTCTGCACGGCGACCCAACCGCACAAACCCATGCCACAACGGCGACCAAATGAGTCACAACATGAGGTCGCGATCTGAGATCTAATACACACAATGTGTAGTATAAGAACGGACCACACTTTGTTTACAACGAACATCTAGTTACGATGTGTGGATAGATAAAGTCCATGTTAGTCCCTTGATGTATACTTAACAACAATAACACACCTGTATGACGCACTGCCAACGGGTATGTTACATTGCTAAATCTACAGCATTCGATTATCTAACGAAAATATAGAATAAGAAATATTGCATCAATTCTTCAAACACAACCACAAATTAATTGTTCGATCTTACGAAGAACAACATATATTTGTAAATAATGACATGTAAAATAACATATAATTAAAAATATAAAACTAGTAATTGACAAATATTGTTCTTACTGTTAAGTTAAACGTTTATATCCATACAAAATGTGATTGTGTGTTTATCTGTATTTTTATTTGGTTGATACAGTAAAGACATATACAAATATACGCCTCTACTAACCAGCCTTCAATTTCTGTTTTATCCAATTTGTTAAAATATTTACATAACGACACACATGAATGCTTATTCTGGAAGGTTTGCTCTTCACAAAGATGTTAAAAGAATTTTCCCAAACCAGAGGGACATGTTATTATTATATATGTGTGTACAATTGTTACATGAAAGACGAAAACGCTTAGTACAGTATTATATATGTTTACAAATGTTACATGAAAGACGAAAACGCTTTGCACAGTATTTCAATACAATTAGTTTGGGAAAACTATCGTTAAATTTCGCTTTGGATGTATTATCAGGTAGACGAAATGTGTATTTGATGTTGGTATGGTTTTGTTAACATAGTTTGATCCCTATCGTTAGTTACTAGCATATATACACACGAGATCTGGTCTGGTTACAGCCCAAAACAGCACAATTTACTACTTTTAGTCTAGAACATTCACGTTCTCGCTGTTTTGGCATTTCTTGTCAATAAATTGCTTCAAGTGTCAATTATGAACTGTCTCTAAATACATTCACGTTAAATAAAGGGTCTGAATTAGGCATTGTATGCAAAACTTGCAAATTTTACGAATTAAGGCTAAAAATTCCTGTTGCCATGCCAATATTGCATTGTCTGTACTAAATTCATTGGCAATTCATACAATTGACATACATACCTAACTTAAACAAATGAACAGTTGTTTGGTTTTAAAATATTTACACCATTTTGGAAACACCTTTAGAAATTCTCAATATTTTCTAGGAACACTATACACCCTTACAAACGGACCTGGATAAGTGCAGCTAAAGCAAATACTATCCATACAAATCACCAGATTTTAAGCATACAACCGTTTGACAGAATCTCTACAATGATACTGTTTTTTTTATCAAAAGAATGCTTAACACAAAACCTACTTTATGCTTTCAAATCAATTAGATCGTTTTTCGCTTCAGCTTTTACAGAAAATCTCTCTGTGATTTATTGGACATGCGAAATGTCCGTTTTCATACGAAAGTGTTCTAGAACACCCTAAGTCGACGAATGAAATTATAAGAATCGTTTATTTTTCGACGAATGAATCAAAGTACACAGAAACCATCCAAAGTTTTAATTTGCAATTAAGTTAGTCTAATATCATACTTCAAAGGATGCAAGTAATTATTTTGACATTAAATGACCGTAAGATACAATACACTAAATATTATAGTTACCTTCAACACGTGGACCTTACAATATAGATTCGTTCCTCGCTTCAAAGTTTTAATTTGCAATTTTTTAGGATTTTTTAAGATTAAGTCTAATATCATACTTAAAAGGATGCAAGTAATTATTTTGACATTAAATGACAGTAAGATAAATACACTTTAATATTATACTTACTTTACAATATAGATTCGTTCCTCGCTTTCTGTTATTTGGTCATTCAATGATTACCAGGTAGATATATATAGTTGTATAACTCGCAAGAAGGGGAATTCAAAAAGTTTCCGGTTGTCAATTTATAGAAATGATTCCACTGTTATTTATAAATGAACAATTTTCATTTACATATTAATAACTACATTTGTAATCGAAAATACCTAAATTTGTATCAAGTATTTGGCTTGTCCTCTATAATAGCGACTTTAAGGCGTGGCCGAAGTCCACGCATTAAAATGCACAAGAAGGTATCGCGTGTGAGAAATTTCACCTACAAAATTAATCCACTGTCAAGCTCAATTTTGTGTGTGGAACAGAAACAATAATGGCGACTTACAGTTGTCCTCGTATCGTTGTCGTCTAGACGTGATTAAAACCCGAACACGTTCGGCAACTACATTCGTTTACCAAACATAGGCCTACTTGCGTCTCCGACCGCTTAACGGTTAGTATGTTGGAAAAAATATTGTAGCTTGGCTTTAGGCCGATTATGTAGCCAGGCCAAATAATTTGTACATATGTGCAGCGTAACATCTTTATAGTCCCAACGTGTCGTCATTTTAGATCCAAGGTGACGTAATGATTACGTGGATAACGTAACGTGCGCCTGTTCAGCGGGTCGATAATGAATAATTATGAGATTGCGGGTTACATTGCTATTTGATTCTTTAGTATTAAAAATAAATCCGCAAAATAGGCAATGCCTCATTAGTTCATATTAACATCAAACTCATTGTTGACAAATCCATTTGTCGATTAGCAATAAGTAGGCATATTAAAGATATAATTGCGGTCTGGTATAAGTGTAACATATTCAACTGAAACTATATATATCAAATGTATATCCATGTGTGTTACAAATAGATGTACAATTTCGCACTTCTTTTTTATTCTAACACCAGGGTCTTTTATAAAACTAGGTCATTAAGATTGATATAGTTATAAACAAGGTCATTTAGCTTTTTTCACATCGACCGTTAAGTTGTTTGACAGTTAGGACTAGGCAATGTTATATTTTAAACCTTCGACTTTAGTTGTTCAGTTTATTGTATCGTTTTGTTGTATGTTCGGCATTGTTCCGCGCGATAAGGTTATTTATTTTTTTGTCCGATTTTGTATCGTTCTTTAATATGAATATGTGCACTGGTTTTTTCCTAATTAAAAGTTCAATATGTTTAGGGTTAATAAACATACCATCCAACAAAAAGCATAACGATATACGCAAGATGCATGTATTTCGATAGTACGACTACATACACGGCCATTCCGATTGCCTTTTTATCTATACTTTTGTAACAACTGAACTAGACCGTAGGCGCTGTACCTATTTCTCCTTATTTTAATAAAATCAAATTATATAACAATGTATCCATCTATTATGTTTTTTTATGTGTGAATTATTGTTAATCGTGTCAAGCCTGCGGCGTTGGTGCGTAATATCAATTTATTGAAATTACTCGTACTTATTATAGTATTTTATCGTTTTTTAATGTACGTACCTTGTTTCACATATTGAAACAAGACGCCTAAAACCAAAATCGTCATTCGCAATAAGTCGTTATGTTACGTATTTTTTTTATTATTACGAATTCTGCCAACCGATCACAAAATACCAATTATTGTCCACTGATTCCGGCGGATATAAATAAAAAAAATATGTGGTTCAAGTAACCTTTTCAATTCAGTCTTGTTATGTTAACCCATTACAGTTTTGATGATTTCTCAAGTACCTGCCAGTACGTGTCTATTACAATAAATTATATGTAAGGTTATTTCCAGCTCTTTAACAACCGGACCGGAATTTATAAAGCATCTTAAGTTAAAACTTAGAATTTTCTTAAAATCTTAAATTTTCCTTAAGTGTATCAGCTAAAGATAAAACTGAATATTAACAACCATTTACATTGTTTGGAAGTATTATGCAAAGAGCTACAGTAATTAATTAGAAACATGGGCTATTTTTCGTTTCTTGTGAAATATGAGCAGCTCAATATCTCCAGATATTAATTGGATTAAGAATACAGTATTAATTTCGAACTTAAAACCAATGCCAACAGCGTTTAATTACCGGATTTTACAAACAAACGTATCTAACAACTAAAAAGTAACACCAATGATTTTCAATATGTCAGTTATGATATACGATTACGTGTTCAGAAAATATAAAAGACAATTACGAGAGGTGTTCAACTTATTTATGAACAAAACATGAACACCGATTGTGCAATATTGAATGAAAATAATTGAAATATCTTTTTTAAACTATGCGAGAAAATGTTTTAAGTTGAACATATGATCATCATACATTGTATATTTCATTTGGTTAAATTTAAAACAACAATTTAGTAGTTGATGTTGTTTTTCCTACTTTTAAGATAAAATGGCCCTTTTATAAGCATTAAGAAAGTGTTGGTAAATTTTTATTTTGCATTTTTAATGATAAAATCAGTAATATTTGTTGTAAGACGCGTTATTAAAGTTCTGTTTCCAGTAATTGTGAAATGGTACCAAAAGTGGAAAATTGCCCAACATTGCCAGAACCTACACTATAAAGTTAAATTGGTTTTATGATATCTATGATGAATCCATTAGCAAAACGTGGAATAGTACCACAGATGGTGGTGTCCATAGAAACTATCAGTGACATTACTTCGAAACAGTTTAATGCATAGTTCTGGGAAAATGCGAAGTTCCTACGCTGAAAATCAAGAAAAAACATGCCTCGCAGTCAAAAGTCTTGGAATCTAGAAATACGAAATAAACAACATTATGTGGAAAAATTGTTTCATTATGGGGAAGCAATGCTAAATCTTAAAGAATGTTATGAAAGATTATGGTATACTATTTTAGAAAAGGTCACAGGGATAGGGAGAAGTTCATGTTTGTACAGCATTGTATGTTCGCGGCTGTTTTCATGGAAAGGCACTTGGTTTGGTGTTATGGAAATACGCACATCAAAATCAATATCAAATTGACGAAATTGAAGTCTGTGGTCTATGTACGAACCGTTTCAAATCAGGTTTTCAACAAAACAATGTCACGTGTTGTTCCTAGTGACTGTTCCAAGAACATAGTGTTTCGTCCAGATTCAGCTTCAAGTCACCATATACAACGCCAAATAAAAAAACTTAAGAATATAATTTTGATATATATTATAACCAAACAGTGGATGTCGAAGTCTTCTCATGTTTTAACAATATAATTTTCCATCTGGTTGATACTAAAACAACGATTAAAGAAGGAAATTGTAAACGTAATTATTACGAGTTTCAGACCTTCAAAACGCAAATAACAACACCCTCTACCCTAATGTTGATTATGATTTATCCGAAACGTATTGGCAATTTACAATTATTATATACACTTCTTGATACACTACTTTATACAATATAAAAGTTTTTATTCAATTTAATTGTTAGAGTAACACAATATTGATGTTCATTTTCTGTTCATTAATAAGTTGAACACCTCTCGTAGACAAGGAAGACAAAAAGGGCGGTATGAGGAAATATGTCGGGGAAGACAGCACTCAACTTAACAAGCCTAGTACAGAAAGCTGTAACACCACAACACAACACAACAACACGAAGCAATGAACACACGAAGCTCAAAGAAATGATTAAAAGTCCAAATCCCCGCCGCAAAAATGCAAAAACCCAACCCAACAACAGAGTATAGAAAACACCAAGACCATCACATACCACAATTGCATGGAATAATGTCTATTACATGATTAAACCGCTAATTTAAGACCAAATTCTACTTTGAAAATGCTACATGAAATAGTTTCTACAAATATATTTACTTGCCCGCAAATACACGACACATTACCCCAAAAAATGAACTTAATCGTTTAAGGTCCAACTAAGAAACGATGCAAGCTCCTGAAATTATTTGCTTATCTACATGTTCTTTTGACTATGAAATACTGCACTCTGTGCAAAGGGAGGTAGCGGATATTTTCTTATTCATTAGTCATTATAGCTAGTTTGCGATAGAAAAAAGTTCTGTTTTTCTTAAATTTCTGAAAAGATATTGATCAGATTTTGTTAAAAAATACACATATCTACAATTACTTCCTATCTTCTCCCATTCTGAATTTAATAATTTTAGTCACCTATTAAAATAATTTTATTCTTTGTCATATATTGAAATTACATGAATTAGGACTGCTTAACACAGGGAGGTAATATGGTATGTCATTTGTGATTTGCTATCAATTATTTAATAATTATATAAATACGATATCAAAGAGATTGACATTGCTGTTACGAGGACGACCTTGATTGACTTCACTGTACATTCAATATACATACATGTATGTCAGGTGAATAGCCATACTACTACATGCACTAGAAAATTCATTACACATAACCTTTTATTGAATGTTGTCAGATATATAACAACGTACGGAAATAAGTTTGTTTGAAATAGAAACCTGCTGACGTCTCTGTGCTTGTTGGCTGCTCCAATTTGATAACTTTTCTTGTTCTTATGTGATCACTTTTCTTGTTCTTAAGTAATCTTCATTGGTAGGATAAGTATTGAATGTCACTACATTTGTACTAACGCATGACTCCTAAATTTGGCGGTATTTGCCCTATGTCTCTCGGGCATTTTCAGTTTGTATCTATTATTATTAATGTTAGTTTCTTGGTCGGTATCTAATACTGATAGTGCTTCGACCTTTCCATTGATCATCCCATGAAAATATTCCACCATTTCTTGGTGTTTTAACTTCTCGAGATCAAGCTTCTTTACTTTTGGAGCTAGATTATTCCGCATGTGTACAATTCTGGCATGATACTATGGTCCAACCATAGAAATATCCGCATGTGTACAATTTTGGCATGATACTACGGTCCAACCATAGAAATATCCGCATGTGTACAATTCTGGCATGATACTATGGTCCAACCATAGAAATATCCGCATGTGTACAATTCTGGCATGATACTATGGTCCAACCATAGAACAATCTGGTTAAGTCACTAGAGACACCATATTTGCATATCATTTAGGGTCATACTGGGAAAAATAGTTATCCATGTTAAACTCATGGAATAACATTTTGTTAAGTCATTAAAGGTCACAGTTTTGGCACAATCATATTGATAAAACTTCATGACATTCGAGTTTTTGACATCTTGGACATGTATGTTTGCATTTCTTTTTTTCGTTTGGTTATGTGGAGCATTTTGTAGTGTATTTGTGTTATATTGTGATTGTGTAGTTTTTGTGCTCGGCTTGTCAAATCAAGTGTTAATTTTCTTGTAAGTCAGTCAAGCCAAGGTTGTTTTCAGAACGTCGAATCTCTGCCCACTGATTATACGTACTACGAAAAGAACGTGGGTAGTATTCAATATTGTTTTACATCATTGGAGTATATGACAAAATGTTTATTATGGTTTGACCTGATTGGCTGTCCTTACCCTTACGTCATGTAATCTTGAATAAAATCCGTGATGACGTTTGCCTTGTTCTCAGAATGGACATACGAAGTTGACGAATAAAAAAACATAGAAATATCATTTAGTTTTAACAATAGTGGAAAATTGTTCAGCTCACATTTGCGTGCGTGCGTGCATGTGTGCGTGCGTGCGTGTGTGCGTGTGTGCGTCCGTTAGTGCGTCCGTTAGATTTTGTCCGGGCTGTTTCTTCATCATTCAATTGGTGATTTTGAAATACATTGGCCCAAATGTTCCCCGTGTTGAGGCGGCGTGTCCCGCCCAAGACCAGTACCCCTAGCTTGAAGGTCAAGGTCACTCTTGGAGGTCAAAGGTCCAAAATGGGCATAATACTGCTTGTCCGGACCATATGTTCTTCATTTGTTGGGTGATTTCTAAAATAACTTGGCATAATTGTTAAACACCACGAGGCGGTGTGCACTGCGCAAGATCCAGGCCTCTAGCTCAAAGGTCAAGGTCACACTTAGAGGTCAAAGATAAAAATTGGCCATTATAGACCTTGTCCAGGCTGTATCTCACTCATGCATTGACACTTTTTAAAATAACTTGGCATAATTGTTAAACACCACGAGGCGGTGTGCAGTGCGCAAGATCTAGACCTCTAGCTCAAAGGTCAAGGGCACACTCAGAGGTCAAATGTAAAAAAATGAGAATTATAGACCTTGTCCGGACTGTATCTCACTCATTCATTGACACTTTTTAAAATAACTTGGCATAATTGGTAAACACCATGAGGCGGTGCGCAGTGCGCAAGATGCAGGTCTCTAGCTCAAAGGTCAAGGTCACACTTAGAAGTCAAGCATCAACAATGACCATTATAGACCTTGTCCGGGCTGTATCTCACTTGTACATTGACACATTTTTAAATAACTTGGCAAATTTGTTAAACATCATGAGGCGGTGTGCAGTGCGTAAGATACATGTCTCTGCCTCAAAGGTCAAGGTCACACTCAGAGGTCAAACTTCAAAAATTACCATCATAGGCCTTGTCCGGGCTGTATCTCACTCATGCATTGACCAATTTTTTTTTATATTTGGCATGAATGTTCACATGAATATCGGCATACAATATCCATCACCAGTTTGTAGTTGTTAAAGCAGAATACAGGATCTAAATTTGAACGTAAGTCTATCTTAAAGAAGAAGTGTTTCAGCAGCATCCTTGTCTAGATTAGCTAACATAAGATGTAATGTAGAAGTTAGAAAACTAGCTCAGAGCGACAATACAAACAAAACTTTATGGAGCAGAAATTAAGTATTTATTAATTTAACAAAATGGATAGTTCTTGCGTGTAAATTACATTCCTATTCGTTGAAATTTCTATCGAATTCATACATCGTTCAGTAAACGAAAATCCCATTTCTATTTTATTAATTCCAATCATAACTGCATTATTCCAATTTGCACGCATGTCCCTGTTAGGACTGTGCAACACAGATGCAACTGAAGTCTTTGAATAATCATTCGCGCTATACTTATTTCTATTAATGCCAACTGATCACTTAATATAATAAAATCCCTGCGAGTAAATAACTTTTCATAGGAAAGATGTATATAATAAGAATCAATTAAATCGGATATTACATTTGATACAGTGTTGATTTGGTTGTAGAGATGATATTTTTATTAACAAACTTGAAAAAACGTATGAATAGGACAGTTATTTAACTATTACAATTAGAAGTTACTAGCAAGAAGTAATCATCGTGTAAAATAAGAGTAAAAAATACTTAAATTCTGCTGCATAAAACTTCATCACTCTCTATTAAAGTAAAATAGCCAGACATTTTATAGAACTAAACAATAGTCCTGGAAATGTAATATGTTAGCAACACATCATATTTCCATCGCATCAATTGTTCCTAAACAGCTGTCAATTTAGATAAAGGATTTTATGTGAAACTGTACCTTGAAGGTCCGTTTCTAAGAAAACGACAAAAACAATGTACATTTTTTGTTTATTTTTTAATGATTCCTTAGTTGTTGGAAACTGTAAAAGAGATTCAATGACTATGACTTTGGTAAATGAAAATTTATAGCAATAATGACTGTTAATCGGTTAAGCCAAAGACGAATTCGATAATTTCCACAGCTGAGCCGGATAAAATATTTCTCATCCCATGTCACAAACACAATAATCTGAATGTTCTACCACTAACTTTGCTTAAACGAGAAAACAAACAGCTGCATTAGTACTAAGTTATTTTTCGTAAACAATGCGTAACATTACGTTCGACCAGTGGTGTATTAAATCAACAACGGCGTCCGACATCTTGATAACATCATATAGACACAGGTATTGTAGAAATCTACCGATCAGCCACAGTTCATTTCTGAAAGGAAAGCCACACCCTCGGGATCTGATGTTTAACCGGCTACTCACCTATAAAACGTATAATTTATAAGTCTTACGTCTGACGCTTGTGAGGGTGGCTTGGCGATGCAACTATTTCTTGTTGACTTTATATGATCACATCTGGACACTACCTTATTTTGCAAGACTTAAATAAGTCAGTAAAGATTCCATTTACAGCCTGTCTGAAGTATCGCCCACTAACAAAGTAAACAAAAAAATGTAATGCACATGTAACATCATTTAAATATGTCACAACATTGTGCAGGTGATAATTATCCTGCGGAGTCAGCTGAAGCGATAGTGTGGCATTTTCGTCCATATACAACCAAATTGCTCCAGGAACTTTAGTTAGAAAAAATACAATGTTTGTGTTAATCAGAATAATTGTAGTGGAAATACTCTGCCTGCCTGATGACTGCATTCGCTTCCTCAACGCTGATAAGATTACGATTGTCCCGATAAATATTATTATAAATGGAATCAAAACTGAGAAAACAATTATTGAAACACTCAAAACTTCCGCGAATGCTTTTGAGGATTGATTATCCGGCCAAACTACGGCGCATGTTTTATAGTCTATGAATCTTATACTTCTACAAATTGATATGATGAACGAAAGGTACCCGATGCATATCAACCACACGACAAATAGTAGTGCAAGTGTTGCCTTTTTGCTGCATATCGTCTTTACCTTAAGCGGAAATGTTACACATACAACACGCTCAATCGTAATCAGAGCGATTGTGTAAGATGATAGTAAATGGAAACTGGTTCTAGTAGCCTCGAGAGTGTAGTTTTCTCCTAGGTCGAAGATCTCCTTCAATACGTGAGTACATGGTCCGGTAATAGCGACAATCAAATCTGATACAGCCAGTGATATGAAGTAAATATGCACAGAAGTGAACGTTATTTTGTTGCTTAAAAGTGTTCTTATAATTAAAACATTACCAATTAACGCTAACATGAATATGACTATGTCCGCTATATACATTTTGTTTGGTATGTCCACGTCCTCATACATGATGTAATAATACCAGTAATAAGTATAGTTGTTGTTTAAGTTATCCGGGTACTCATATTTAACATCAGTGTAGTAGACGTGTGTATCGTTTAAGAAAATCTTTGGCAACATGACTTTGAGTGTGAACGCTGCTAGATACGAGTATCGTTGTTCGAGTTGTTGATGTTGATAAGAATGTTGATAACATTCCTCTAAAATTAGAAAAGTTAGTTGAGTTAGACGTAAACATCACGTACAATCTTGTTCAAATTATCAAATGTTCCTAACACTTTTAAGATTTCTGTTAAATGTAAACTTACATAATGAAGGCAATTGACTTTAAACAACCGAACCATTTGATGAAGAAAGCAGGTACACATGGATTTTATATATAAGTAGATTATAATTAATAAAATCAAACATTATATAGAGAATATTTGTATTTTTCCCTGTATGATCGGCTGATAATTCACCGAGTGAGTAGCTGATGTTAGTAATATTTTCACGAGTGGCATAGCCACGAGTGAAAATATAAGTCAGCTGCTCACAAGGTGAATTACCAAATGAGAATACACGGTAAAATACTAATATTCTATTTATTTCATGCTTCAAATAGCTTAAATGATGGAAACACTCCTCTATATACCTCAAATGTTTTGCGTGAAGTCGTTTTTCCGCCATGCACGGGTCGAGTTGCAATGAAATAGTTCTTCTGCAATGGCTTCAATTTCGTCCATTTGTTTTACATTTAATATGTACATATAATGTTCTGTTATTTGTTAAAGATTAAAATAAAAATGCTCATTATTTTATTTTTGGCGGCGGGGAAATTTGTCTTAAAAAAATAGTCCGTTTCCGTGAAATTATGAACTGTGAAATTATCGGGGAATAATCCACCGTTATTCCACCGTAAACCACCGGTAAGCATGAAATAAAATGACATCACAAATGTCATTACAAATGGAGAAAATCAAAAAGGTATGAGGAAATCAGACAAACAGGAAGTTGGCACTCAACCCGACCAACCGAGCACATTAATCAGAACAACACAACACAACTGCACTGAGCAATGACCACACATAAGCCAAAGAAACAATTAAAAGTCCAAGTCCAGCCGAATAGCGGTTATTGCATGGGACTGAATGAAACGCATCCAAGACCCGACCAAGTTCCCTGTGGCCCATGGCCCCTCTTCACGGCGACCGAATGAATGGCATAAACGCACGCCACTACGGCGACCAAATGAGGCACAACATAAGGTCGCGATCTGGGATCTATTTCACAAAATATGTAGTTTAAGAACGGACAACACTTTGTTTACAACGAACATCTATTTACGATGTGTGGATAGATAAATTCCATGTTAGTCCCTTGGTGTATACTTAACAGCAATAACACACATGTATGACGCACTGACAACGGGTATGTTACATTGCTAAATCTACAGCATTCGATTATCTAACGAAAATATAGAATAAGAAATATTGCATCAATTCTTCAAACACAACCACAAATTAATTGTTCGATCTTACGAAGAACAACATATATTTGTAAATAATTACATGTAAAATAACATATAATTAAAAATATAAAACTAGTAAGTGACAAATATTGTTCTTACTGTTAAGTTAAACGTTTATATCCATATAAAATGTGATTGTGTATTTATCTGTATTTTTATTTGGTTGATACAGTAAAGACATATACAAATATACGCCTCTACTAACCAGCCTTCAATTTCTGTTTTATCCAATTTGTTAAAATACTTACATAACGACACACATGAATGCTTATTCTGGAAGGTTTAATCTTCACAAAGATGTTAAAAGAATTTTCCCAAACCAGAGGGACATGTTATTATATTATTAGGTAGACGAAATGTGTATTTGATGTATGTATGGTTTTGTTAACATAGTTTGACCCCTATCGTTAGTTACTAGTATATATACACACGAGTTCTGGTCTGGTGACAGCCCAAAACAGCACAATTTACTACTTTTAGTCTAGAACATTCACGTTCTCGCTGTATTGGCATTTCTTGTCAATAAATTGCTTCAAGTGTCAATTATGAACTGTCTCTAAATACTTTTACGTTAAATAAAGGGTCTGAATTAGGCATTGTATGCAAAACTTGCAAATTGTACGACTGATGGCTAAAAATCCATGTTGCCGTTACAACCATTGCATTGTCTGTACTGAAATCATTGGCAATTCATACAATGGACTTGCATACCTAACTTATACAAATGAACAGTTGTTTGGTTTTCAAATAAAATATTTACACCATTTTGGAAACACCTTAGAAATTCTCAATATTTTCTAGGAACACTATAAACCCTGACAAACGGACCTGGATAAGTGCAGCTAAAGCAAATACTATCCATACAAATCATCAGATTTTAAGCATACAACCGTTTGACGAATATCTACAATGATACTGTTTTTTTTTATCAAAAGAATGCTTAACACAAAAATTACTTTATGCTTTCATATCAATTAAATCATTTTTCGCTTCAGCTTTTACAGAAAATCTCTCTGTGATTTATTGGACATGCGAAATGTCCGTATTCATACGTAAGTGTTATAGAACACCCTAAGTCGACGAATGAAATTATAATAATCGTTTATTTTTTCGACGAATGAATCAAAGTACACAGAAACCATTTAAAGTTTTAATTTGCAATTAAGCTAGTCTAATATCATATTTAAAAGGATGCAAGTAATTATTTTGACATTAAATGACCGTAAGATAAATACACTTTAATATTATACTTACCTTCAACACGTGGACCTTACAATATAGATTCGTTCCTCGCTTTCTGTTATTTGTTCATTCAATGATTACCAGGTAGATATATATAGTTGTATAACTCGCAAGAAGGGGAATTCAAAAAGTTTCCGGCTGTCAATTCATAGAAATGATTCCACTGATACCTAAATATGTATCAAATATTTGGCTTGTCCTCTATAATAGCGACTTTAAGGCGTGGCCGAAGTCCACGCATTAAAATGCAGAAGAAGGTATCGCGTGTGAGAAATTTCACCAAAAAAATTAATCCACTGTCAAGCTCAATTTTGTGTGTGGAACAGAAACAATATTGGCGACTTACAGTTGTCGTCGTATCGTTGTCGTCTAGACGTGATTAAAACCCGAACACGTACGCCAACTACATTCGTTTACCAAACATAGGCCTACTTGCGTCTCTGACCGCTTAACGGTTAGTATGTTGGAAAAAATATTGTTGCTTGGCTGTAGGCCGATTTTGTAGCCTGGCCAAACAAATTGTACCTATGTGCAACGTAACGTCCCAACGTGACGTCATTTTAGATCCAACGTGACGTCATGATTACGTAGATAACGTAACCTGCGCCTGTTCAGCGGATCGATAATGAATAATTTTGAGATTGCGGATTACATTGCTATTTGATTCTTTAGTATTAAAAATAAATCCGCAAAATAGGCAATGCCTTATTAGTTCATATTACCATCAAACTCATTGTTGACAAATCTATTTGTCGATTAGCAATAAGTAGGCCTATTAACGATATAATTGCGGTCTGGTATAAGTGTAACATATTCAACTGAAACTATATATATCCAATCTATATCCATGTGTGTTACAAATATATGTACAATTTCTTCCCCCTATGAATATGTGCACTGGTTTTTTCCTAATCAAAAGTTCCATATGTTTAGGATTAATAAGCATACCATCCAACAAAAAGCATAACGATATACGCAAGATGCATGTATTTCGTTAGTACGACTACATACACGGCCATTCCGATTGCCTATACTTTTGTAACAACTGAAGTAGATCGTAGGCGCTTTACCCATATCTCCTTAATTTGATGAGATCAAATTGTATTACAATGTGTCCATCTAATACATTTTATTATGAGCGAATTATTGTTAATCGTGTCAAGCCTGCGGCGTTGGTGCGGAATATCAATTTATTGAAATTACTCGTACTAATTATAGTATTATATCGTTTTTTAATGTACGTACCTTGTTTCACATATTGGAACAAAACGCCTAAAACCAAAATCGTCATTCGCAATAAGTCGTTATTTTATGTATTTTTTATTATTACGAGTTCTGCAAACCGATCACAAAATATCAATTATTGTCCACTGATTCCGGCGGATATAAATAAAAAAATATGTGGTTCAAGTAACATTTTCAATTCATTCTTTTAATGTTAACCCATAACTATTTTGATGATTTTTCAAGTACCTGCCTGTACTTGTCTATTGCAATAAATTGATGGAAAGGTTAATTCCAGCTCTTTAACAGCAGGGCCGGTATTTAGGTTAGAAACCACCAAATAGATTTGCTCTATAGCTCAATGTAAATTGGCCATAGTAGGCCCCAATTTTCAACTTCTTTTAGTCTATGGCCACCTAGACCACATATATCATTGTAAAGAGGGGCATTTAAGCTTCAAAATAATGCAATAAAAAGGGGGGTCATGTATCTTCTAAGAAAGTTTTTGTCCTTCAAACACGGTCTATCCATTTTTGCGCATGTCCGGATTTATGAGTTCTGGGTTTTACCCTAGTCTACTTTCACTTTGGTATCAAGAACAAAACAGTGGAATGATACAAATATTACAGTTTTACTACACCACATGCATATTTACCAACCATTTAAACTCAATTTCATCATTCAACTCCACATTTGTCAAGAAATATCTCCATTTACAGGCAAACCGAAGTTTTTTTAAGGACTACTTGAGTGTATCACCACTTGGTCCGCGGAGGCATTTAGTGGTTCTTTACCTTTAAAAGGCATCTTAAGTGCAAACTTAGAATTTTCTTAAAATCTAAAAAATTTCCTTAAGATTAGATCTATCAGCTGAAGATGAAACTTAATATTAACAACTATTTACATTGTTTGGAATCACAAATGTAGTATGTGAAGATCTACAGTAATTATATAGAAAACATGGGCTTTTTTTCGTTTATTGTGAAATATGAGCAGCTCAATATTTTAACTTAAGTCAAAATATTTAAGTTTTCACTTAAGATTCTTTATAAATACCGGCGCAGGGTCTTGGGCTTTTGATTTTAGTTACGTCATGTATGATCATTCTGTGTGTAGTTATATTTGGATGTTGTTTATGTTTTTTCTGTGCTCGGCTGGTTAACTTGAATGGTGCCTTCATTGTCCTATTTACTCATAATAATCTTTTTGCTATAAATAAGTATGAAATAAATCCAAACTCCAGATATTAATTGGATTACGAATGCACTATTTATTTCGCACTTACAACCAATTCCAACAGCGTCCAATTATCGGATTTGACAAACAAGAGTACCTAACAACTATAGATAAACCATGTTTATTTAGCCTTGACGGAATCCAACATTTTTGGTCATGGTGTGTGAATAAACCTGATTAAACGCCTACTATTGGGCCATGCAATGAGAATAACCAATCAATGGCTAAGGAACGCATTAACTGTCTTATATTAGCGAACATTTTGATATAATGTCAACATCGCGGAACATAAATGCATGCGACCACTATATAATTAGTAGGGGAAAATTTTCGAAAATGTGTTACCTGAGTGACAATGGAATGATACTTTCAGATATGTAAACATATGTCTTGGTGATGTTAAAAAAGATGGGAGCAGCACGGAGGGTCATTTATAAAGCACTTAAATCAGCGTTCCCATGGCAACCGTGTGGCTACATATTTGAATTTCTCACTGTATACGATAATACCTAATATATTTTTAACGAATAAACATATTTAATTGAAACTTGGAATGATACCTCACAATATCCTAGCAATGATGAAAATATATACTTCAATTGCAAACGCTTGATTTCAAGGTCACAGTCAGAGGTCAAAGGTCAACTTTTGACATTTTTCCGGATATTTCAGACATTTTTCATGTAGTCCAGTATCCTGACTTCTTTGTGTGCAGCGGTCCAGAGGGTTTTTTGGTTTATTTGTGTAGAGGGGTGTTTGAAGTTTGATTTCTGCGAGTATGGACAGCTGGCATCATGCAGGTTACCATGGTAACCAAGATGGCGTCCAAATTTCCCGCCACTTAAAGCACACACCCCAACTTTATCTAATCATTCGTAAGTTAAATATGTACACTTGTATACCAATATGCATTTGTACAATAGTTAAAGAACATATATAGTGCTCCAAAATGATATGTGTGTCAATGTTATTGAATTTCAGGGTCATTTGAAGGTCAAAAGGCAAAAAATGTGTAAAATTTGTGTTTTATCCCCAAAAGTTTATCTGTAATTATAGGTGCACTTATGGCAAAAATAAGTTTGATGTACGTCATCACAATGTGGCATCACTAAGTCGCATAACAACATTTTTTTTATGGTCATGAGCTGAAAAATGAAAAAATAAGAAGGAATTCGGTAACCCCACCACAATTGAAAATTTCATAATTCTTTGATTATTATGAAATAACTGTATGCGTTGCATTTACTATCACCGGGTTCATATGTGTAAATAACGCATACATGTCCAAGTAAGAGCAACATTAGCAACAAACTGATGTCTAGGCCAGCGTTCAAATAGATCTGTCTACCAAGGTCATGAAGGCCAAGGTCATTGCAAGGTGCAAATTCAGGAAAATGGTTCTAGTCACGTTTTTACGTTGTAAAAAGAAAGCTATCTTTAGGTGATTTTGCTTCAGCGAGTACCATTTCCTTCTATTATTAATGTCTTTGTTTATTCGTGTAGAGGGGTGTCTACGGTTTAAATCCAGGCGAGAGTGCTGAAATAAGGTTAATTACCATGAAAACCCAGATGGCGGCCTATGTTAGAGCCATTTTATTAGCTAATGACCAGTCAAAAGCTCATGTTTGTTACCCATAAGTAGACAATACATATTTTATTAAATAAGCATTGTAATCAATAAACATATGCGGACCTCCGACATGAACCTTTTACCAAGGTCAAATGGTGGAGGTCAAGGTCATTTAGAGGTCAAAACTTTATCAAATGCTTAAGTCAATATTTTACCTAAAATAATTTGAATTAAATTGAGATATTTTCTCCCTTCTTTTCACAAGGTCAAGGTCATTTCAAGGTCAAACTACCAAACATACCCACATATTTGATACTTTCGGCGCAAAACATCATTTTGTAATTTATTGTACTGTGTATTTTGATGTAGATGTGTTATCTTAGGTCCAGAGAGTAAATTCTTTCATTATAAGTTATAGAGCAAAGGGCCTTGTGTGTTTGTAGTCTTTAACGACATGTTTTGGAAGGGTGTAGGGTAACCATTAGGTTTCGGGATGACTGCACTCATAGGAGATGGTTACTTAATATGGTATAGGATTGCTGTAAATAGGGATGGTGGATGCAAAACACGAAATGGGCTAGCTGGAAATAGAGGTTGTTTGTTATAAACAGGGTCTGGGGGGGGGGCTGCAAATGGAATTGGTGGGTTCCAAACATGGTCATTGATAGATGTAATTAGAGATGGCGGGAACTAAAATGGGTCTTTGATGGCCCTACCTAGAGGTTATTGGTTCAAAACATGCCATGTTAGGGCTGTACATGGCGATGGTTGATACCAAACATGGTCTGGCATGGTTGTACTTGAAGGTGACTGGTACCAAGCATAGTCTAGCAAGGCTGAAATAGAGGTATTGGGTACCAAACATGGTCTTAAACGGCTATACTTGGAGATGATGGGTACCAAACATGGTCTGGGATGGCTATACTTGGAGATACTTCAACGCCCTTTCAAACAACGACTGGTCAGTCTACAGTGGCACCCATAAACTTGTTTGTCATGTTCATTGCTGTGTGGTCATATGCTGCGATCACTATTATCTCAACTGTCTGATGAATCCTAGGTATGTACTTAGTGAGGGACCCACCAGTGTAAGAAGCTGTCATCCATAGTCCTATGAGATTCTCGCCAGAGTAGGGAACTTTCAGATCTAGTAATTTGTGATAATCACCAGTGTAGGGAACTATAATCCCTAGTACTTTCACCAGTGTAGGGAACTTTGATCCTAAGTGGTATTTTGGGACATGCCATGGAGAGAAAAGTCATCATAGATCTACATTTTATCATTTGAGAAAACGAGGCAACCTGAATTGTGGGGGTCTCAAAGGCATTATCTCTAAAACGGTGCTCATAACTGGACATGCGTGCAAGTATGTGGTGTCTGTGTGTAAAACGCTGGTGATACATAGAAATACGTACGTGGACGGTCAGTATGGCTTTCGTTAGTTTTTCTGAGCACGCAGAAAAGATGCAGTACTTTTCGTGTATCTGGAACATTCTGGTCTGCTAACGTATTTGTCCCTACACATGCGACGCTCTTACAAAATGTGTGGCTTGTACTGTCAACTACAACGCACATGATCAGTATGTGCAAGTACTGTCTCCTTACACAATAACTTGACAATCGTCAGGCAAGTGTACAATGTGCGCACTTTGTAGTCATGTGCAACGTACTTGTCAAGTGAGCAACGCACGATTCACACATTTTTTTTATTACAGTCAGGAAAAGCTTTGCATGCAATGAGCATCGACGTACTTACTTCGTACTTCCTTCCTTTTCGAAAAAAACGTAGTGGCCACAGCCTTGCAAAAACACGCACGTCGGGTTGTGGCCAGGCCATTAGAATGACTCAAGACTTTTCGAAGTAGTCACCAACCACCCTAAGAGCTATGATTTTGGCAGCAATCGTAGTAGGGACTTGAAAGGACTAATGACTGTATAAAATAGCAAACCAATGTCCGCATTATGCACAGAATAAGAGGGGTGACCAAAAAAGTTACTGTTGCAGCAACTACTTTTGCTTTTAATGCTAATTTGACTGAACTATAAATTTTATTTTATATACATGAGTGAAGATGATGACAGCAATATTGGAAACCATATTTTCAGTCGCCATGGTTACAATAAGTATTTTTCTATCAAAGAATCAAGGTACATTTGTTTTGTTTTTGTTAAAGTAATCAAATCAACATAAAACATACTATTTATTCCTGCATTATTTTACTTGATTGTGCTCTTACTTACAATGCAAATTACGAACTTCCAAATTCGACATTTGACCTATAATACAGGGTGTTTCATATCTGTCCCCATTACAAACTAATACCACGAGAGCATACTTGATCTCATCTGATATATCTGGCAGCATTGTACCGATTAATTCAGTATCTAACATGACAGTGTTCATATCAATGCAAGATAGGAATTAAGATTCCCCGAAAAAGTCATTTTTTCGATAAAAGTCAAAATGGCGTCCATATTTAATCTGTTTCCCAAGTTGAATAATATGTTTTTCTAAAGTATTGCATGATATAACCTTTTTAACAAATAAATATTATA
The DNA here is from genome assembly GCA_963678985.1 of Spisula subtruncata. Classification (NCBI taxonomy): domain Eukaryota; kingdom Metazoa; phylum Mollusca; class Bivalvia; order Venerida; family Mactridae; genus Spisula; species Spisula subtruncata. The sequence goes on along the minus strand of OY787671.1, from coordinate 27,282,734 downwards.
CCTATGTGAAAGTTTCATCCATATGTGATAATCTAACCACTTATGAGTGATACAGTTGTTTTGGTTACCAGTTGCTAGGCGACGCAAGAATCTAACGCATAACGCTACGTTCTCGCTTTAATTAATACAAAGTACAGGTAACCAACTTGCTGATCTTTGGTTGTTTCTCTTTCAAAATGATGTTTTTAAAGTCAACAATTGCTTTTTATGGTGGTATTGTAGACTCAATACGTCTCTTTGTGAATTTATCACATTCATTTGGAAAAAATATTCGTCGAAAACCAGTCACCGTTTTACTTGGCTACAAGTGAGAATTATCTGTGTGGTTAAGTTCTTTCGTTGCCTAGCAACTAGAAACGAAAACTAACTGTACCACTAACTTATCTGAACTTAACTTGTGGTTTATAATCAAAACTTTGTAATCAATATATTACGTGGGTAATAAACAGTGTTATATCGTTCAATACTTTACAAACTATGCTATCAATTTGGGATAAAAATCATTTTGAACATCATTTTAACAATTATCAAAAAGTGACATTTTGCAAGAATCTTATTTTCTGGGTTGCTATGATAGCAAAATTATCATGTTATATACTGAATAAAATAGTGAAATGTTGGCTTTCCAATGGTATATGAAGATATCAGAAAAGATGAAACATGTTCTCATGGCATTAATTTGTAAAGGGGACAGATATTATGAAACACCCTGTATGACATTGACATCAAGGTTGACAGAGGAGGCTATTTTTTCAAATATTGTAACAAGTAACGTTACATATTTGCTAATATTCAACTTCATCATTTCAAATGATTACTAATCTAATTCAAATCATGTCATCTTTGAAACATGTTTCATTATTATCAACTTTACCCCTACGGTCCTACCCCTGATGAGAAAAGTATAAAGAGTAGATATGAGCAATGTTGATAAAATACTTATTTATATATGTACTATTAGGATGACACCTTACATTAGAAAACTTAAAATTTCAAATTACGGATGCAATTACCTAAGAATACCTTCTCAGTCAACGTGTATATGCATAATAGTGTCAGATTTAGTATTTTGAATTGAAAACTGAACTGATAATTAAATAATATATGTGTACACATTATTTTATCACATTTAATGCCAACTTAAATACAAAACATTTACTAAAATAAGAAAGTTAGAGAGGAAATATCTATTTTCAGCTATTTTTCATAATTTAACCTTGGAATGGCATTGACCTTGACCTTTAAGTGGTCAGTACAGCATGACCAGTTAATATACATCATCAAATGAATAATATCCAGGCTAATACCTGTCAGTTAATACATAAATAAAAAAATCACATTAGATAATATACTAATAGGTGTATTCGTAAATTATGGCGGCCATCTTAGACGCCATTTTGGATTACGCAAAACGCTATATCGTCCCACGAAAGGCTCTCGCCTTTTTTGAATCAGCAGAACTGCCCGGACATTTTGGTATATAACACCTCTTGTTGCCTTTCATGGCAGACCCCTTTGATTTTTTAGCCAAATTGTCAGCAGACCATGAGGAAATTGTAACTTTTGGACCGTACGTAATAGGAAAATTCGAGAAAGTATTCCAATATTTAATTGAAAGGTGCATAAATGACACCACGCTCCAACTTATCCTAATATTTAAATGGAGCAAACTGTTTTCCATACGGTATAGTGTCTCAATTATGTATATTAAGTAAAATATTGATGCATTTCGTAGATTTTAAGAAATTCGTACCCCACCCACTTTTATAGTGTATTGTCAATATTTAAGTACTTTTATTTTGTACATTTGTTAGTATTTGCAATTCACCAACTATATAGCATATACTTAACACAATAATTGTTATAAATTTGGTAAGAATAATCATGGGTTGTTAAAAATCTTACCCCTACTCCTAATTTTTGCCACAATTTGATGATAAATATGATGAAAAACAACTTGATAACGTTCCATGTTCACAATTATCCACCAAAATCACCTAATATGACAAGAACAACATACCATACATTGTTAAAATGACTTATTCCCATAAGAAATGTCATTTCTAATGTCCCAGGGGCTATATAAAGGCAAACGCTGATATTTTCGTTTTTTGGTGGCCATCTTGGCCGCCATCTTGGATTTCTCTAAGCATACCTATTTGTCAGTGCTGCTCCCATCCTTAAAAGGTCAAGTAAGGTGTTGGGTGTGTGTATGTAAAATATTGAGTCATTGTCATTCCGGTAACAAAATCGGCCAAAATTGGAAATATTTTCCCCTACTAAATGGCAAAATCTCTATATACTGGATGATCATTAATATATGGTAACATAAATAACGTTAATAACTATGTCAGATTTAATGATAAAATAGTGTTCTGACACTTGTGTTTTTTTTAAGATATGGGTAATAAATACATGCTATGGGAATATGATGTCAAAACGTCATCAATGATGCCGTACATTTTCAGTGATTCCAGGAAATTTTTCGATCTGGAATAATTTCGCTGAAGACCACATTTAAAGTGAACTCCTACACTCACCGGACTTAACCCTCTTGACTTTCTGATTATGGGAATGGCTAAGGGAAGGATTGTATAATACAGAACCAGTATATTTAATTGATTTGAAAACTACAATACAATGTCAAATTGGAAGCATCAATGGGTAAAAATGCAAGGAATTAATTGGTAATTTAGGACGTCATTTGCTGCCGATTTTGGCCCTTTTTCAGAATTTAGGAAAATGCTTCAAACAGCTGCTGAGTAAATAATGTGTAACATTTGAAAATGATTTATGTCCTGAATAAAACTTACATGCATATGTTAAATTATGGCATATAACAACAAATATTATCTTAAAAACTGACAAAGTTATTAAAGTTATTTATGTTACCATATGTTAATGATCACCCTGTATTATATAAAAAAAGGTTTTATCTACATATAAAAAAAGTTATGCCTTTATAAACGTGAGGTGATCAAAAAGTAATAAGACAAACGCTCTAAAATGATAATTATTTGTGATATCAATCAAATAAGTGTTTAGTAATTAAGCATGCATCCTCTCTCCGTTTCCAGAGTTTTATAAATTTTCATCCATTATTGGCAGAGATATCCATTATTTTGCAACCTTGGGTACAGCGACTCGCCGCACATTAACGACGTCAATAACGTCACACACGTTAATTGCTAATTTTTCGAACGTCACGTTGCTCCGAAAAACATAATTATGTCTCAAAAACTATTGGATAAATTTACTAATAATTCAGTATTAATTTAGAACAACTGTTACTTTTCATTTTACTAAAAGCAATTAATTAGGGAATTAAGGAAATGTTGAATAATTATTGGATCATTATCATTCTAAAGACGGCTTTCGTAAACGACGTCTGTAATACGAGTGATAATAAAACTTGACGGCTCAACTAACGCTTTTCTGATCTCGGTTTGATATAATAGAGTTTCTTTTCCGTTAAATCCCTTTCCCACTAACGATACATAAGTATACATCTGGCAGACTTGTCTTACGATGCTCGTTTCCACATTTTAAATGTTTGTTTAGACCTTAATCCTAGTTTGTGGAAGAACTATATAGTTTCGAGATGTGATATGTGGCCGAAATATTGCGTAGTTTTCAAGTAGCTTCTGTTAGTTATTACGTCATATATTAAAAACAAACAAACCTACATCAAAAACGTTTTAATCGACAATTTTTCAATGTTTTAGTGCCATATCCATTAATTTGATAAATATTCAAGCAATATCTGATAAAATATTATTCGAATGCTTTCCCATACCATATGATAAGAAAGGGCGACGTTTTGATGTGCGGCGACTTAGCGCGACACCATATTTTTGACGTTGCAGTAACAAAGAACTGCTTATTGTAGAACGGTGTATCTTATACGTAAACATCGGCATTTAATGCAGCTAAATTAACGATGTCCGGGTGTAAAATCTTTTTTTTTTAAATGTTGAGTACTGCACTTTAAACATTTTTATTATATTGTATACCCATTAAGACAACTGCATGTGAATTTTAAAATACTTTTACTGTCATTTAACAGAGTAATTACTGTTACAGGGCTCATATCAAATCACCCATTTATTAACATACAATATTAATGTTTTGTCATAATATATATTCACCTGTCATATTTATAGATAAAGATTTTGCCATTAAATAGTGGTCGCATGCATTTATGTTCAGCGATAATGACATAGTATCGAACTGTTTGCTAATATGAGACTGTTAAGGCGTTCCATAGCCATGGATTGGTTACTCCCATTGATCACATAATAATTATATTGCTTAAGGCGATTCACCGGTGTTGGAATTTTCTGTACAACGTGTATAAAACCTGTTATGTTTATAAAGAACACATTTACGACAATCATTCTGGACAATCCCAACAGTTTTGCTCGAAAAGGTTTTGCTTTAATCCTCATAAAATTTGGTATACATGCAATTTCGTATATAAGGAATCAAACAGTTAATTTTATGTTATACTGTGCAAGTTATTTGATTTTTTAAATAATATTTTAAAATAATATTATGTAAAATTTCGTTTTCTGCTAAAAAACATGGTTTATCTATAGCAAAGTATTTGATATCTGATCCAATATATCATCTAGCCCTACGATTGGTCCATTCGCAACACCGAATGTGTATAAATGACATACTAGTAACATCGGTCGGCTATTCACATGTATTGGTCATTTTGATTTTCATTTGTTGACTTTTACTTTTGTAACAGCTCAAGTAGAACGATGAACACATTTCTCATTAATTCAGAAGAAATAAAATTATATGATTGCAGTTTTATTTTTCATTATGAAAGAACTATCGTTTATTGTTCCCAGCGATGAGCACATTTCACAGTAATTTGAAGAAACAAAGTCATATGACGCTCTTTTACTTTTCATTATGAAAAAATATTGTTAGTCGTGTCCAGCCCACGGTGATAGTGAAGTATATTGAATTATTATAGATACTTAAAAGTATCATTATGTTTTATCATGTACTTTGTTCACCGTAATGAAATTATTTCTAGATCGAAAAAGATGTAGTAATACACTCAGGGGCGTAATAAAAAGTAATGAAGAAATCGGACTGGGGAGGCAGAACTCAACAAGCCGAGCACAGAAATCAGTAACACCACAACACTTAACTTTCAAACCATAAGAGGTAAGTTTAAATTATCAAATAGGACCGATATGGGTAGGAAAATTACGGCATGTTTAAAATGCAAAATGAGTTTTTGTACAGTTAAAATATTAAGTAGTGTATTCGTCCAATGATCCTCGGTAAATCATAACAGAAATCAGTGCTTGTCTGATCAGTTTCCTGGCAAATAAACATCCATACTAAATACATAAAGTTGGCTTGTTTATGCTTCTGTTTTATTCTTTTTGAATGAAACAGTTATCTGTGAACAACAATTATAAACAAACTAGGCGTTTTATTCTTTGACCGATTCTTCTCAGATATCATCGACTAAGAATCCAAAGGATACGACCATTCTTTTAAAATTTAAAACTTTTGATAAGGTATGATCAGTAACTGTTATGATATTAATGATAAATATAGCAATACCTTACTTATTAAAACTACACTCACCCTCAACCATAGTGCACGTCCTATGAAAATTCGTTCCTCTGTTTTTGGTATTTGGCTAGTTTCAATGATTTCTAGTTAAAATATACAGTTGTATAAATCACAAATAATGGATAAATCAAAAATTAATTGGGGTTTGGCAAGTGAATCCATGTCTTTATTGGTCAGTCTAACTTCTTTTGTTGATTTATACTTTTATAACAACGAACTTGTAACATGGGTGAGGTATTCAGTTTTCCCTTAATCTGAAGGACTTAATATTATATTATCTCTGTATCATTTTTATTATGTCTAGCCTTCGGTGTTGGTGAGTAATTTTCAGAATTACAATTTTAATGAAATTTGTTTAGATATTATATTTTTGTTGTAATATACCTACCTTCTTGACTATTACAATATAGTGAAATGTGTCTTCTAGCACCAAATAATTCACTTGCTTTAAGTGGTTAATATCATAAGTAGAGTTATTATTATCATAAACGTTATTATTACATGCCCTGAAAACCGATTATACAATTAACAATATCAGTACTATTCCATTGGTGCCGAACCCTATCAATAAAAATGTGTTGATCATATAACACTACCAATAAAGACTTTTAAGATCGAACCTATTTTTAACGTTTTAATGACGTTTAAAGAAATATATATTTTATATAACAATATTTTTCTTGAACGGTTAATTCAGTATAAATTAGTATGTCAACGCTCTTCGTTTTATAATATGTGAAATAAATTGCATGATTTCCTTTTATAAATGAGTTTGAGTGTTGGGTTAAAAGGTTATTACAACCACCGATCAAACGGAAATGATCCCGTGTATATTCACAGAAGTGGAACACATGTACATGTATTTATCAGAGCTTATAATTATGTACACTATATGTATGGTAGTAAAACAAGCTCAAAACCAAGCTCCAATTTGTGACCTTTGATTTGTGTCTACGACATTGTCAATCCGTTCCTATTGCAACTGATCGATTTTTTACACATCATTGAAACTATTGTTTTAACTGAATAATACATAGGACGATATTATGTGTACATAGTTGTTCAATTCGACACATCCATTACGTTTTAAGACGATTCACATATAGTTATTATACCATACTTAGGTTCAATATTTCGCTGGCTTAGAATGAGAAAGTCGTAACTACAAAATCAATATTTTGAGAAAACAAGTACAAATGTCTGTCAATCACTTTTTACTTATGGTAAAACAAGCTTTTTCAACTTCAGTTTGGTCAACATGACAAGCTCCGATTTTCATTAAAATAGGCTCATAAGATGCGGCTGATGATGTAGATTTCAAACATGCATTAGTCTTATAAGGTCGTAAGTGGCACTTACGACCTTCTCATTCTACATGTAAGCCAGCGATTTTGCTAATTGAATTAGGTCGATGATTTGCATGTGACACTGGTGGGGTTAAATAGTGATTGCATGCATACAAGTGCATATACTTCTTTATTTTATATAAAAAGTGTACGTGCTTTGTCGGTTTATTGAGTAATGATGGACTTTGACCATTTTGGCTTTGGAGCATTTGGAAGTTTCATGAACATATTTTAATAGCGTAAGTACCTACATGAAATAACTTTGTGTATTTCGAGATAGAAATGCGTCTTGTGTGTGGACATTGCCTCGTATTTTATCACTTTTATCTATCTCGTTTAATAGATTAAATATGAAAAAACACACATGGACGATCCACTATGTACAATATGAAAATGTCTTTGCATATTGCCACATATCGGAAAAAGCATAACTGTAGAACACGAGGTCATAGTATTCCATAGGGAATATGATGTAAAAAATACATTAACAGACTTGAAAAGAACATTAACAATATGACAACTCAGTGCAAACATAATGTATAATAGATGACTTAAATAATAGTCGGTAAGATATTTATTGATGTGTACTTTTAAAAACTATACAAATGTACAAATAGTGAAATTCAATCTGCAAGTGGGTATATAACTCATTTCGAACTTCATTTGGGAAGACGTATTTTAATCATTCTTATTTGTGGTGCAACAAGATACAGCTGGAATCAAAATATTACAACGGACAAGGAAAACAAGTACACGTCATACTGGGTAAGTTGTTATTGTATTTTATTATTAGTTTATTATTGATTATTTAAAAAAACCATGATGTTTCTTGAGCGACAAATCACCCTGTCAAAATGTAGCCATGTCCTCCTATGATATTTCCAATTAGTGATACCTTCTCTGTACTTTCCAAAGATACTAGTGTAATAAATTTATGAACATATTGCAATCAATTTGGCAGATTAAATGATAATTTATTTATCGACGTGAGTATATAAACTAGTATGTACGAGAGGTGCACCATTTGTATTTGAACAGTGCTGAATGTTCGATATCTTCCACCTTACCCGATATAAATAAAATATCTCTTTTTCAAAGTGAGAAGTAATGTGTCAGGCATCATATACAAAAATTGTTTTGGATATTTGCAATATGGTTCAAACCGAAATTGTCAATTCTGTAGAGGATGTTGCTTTTGGCTTTATGAAGGCCAAACAATCCCAACAAATCGCCAAGAAGAAGTTGAAGAAACATTGGTGTACCATTTGTGTGAAGATAGTCGTCAGTAGTACTCGTCACTAGAAGTGTGTTATTACCATGTTGCCCCATAAGTGAAATAACACAAAATATTAAAAAATGCCAAAAAGTGTCAATTTGTTTGATAATCGTACTCATTTGATGTATGATGACTAGGACAAACCAAATAACTAAAATGTGGTTTTCAACGAAGATAGGAGGAAAAAAAGTGAGACAATCGCTTAAACCACCATATATTCTACAACTAAACGGTTATATCGATTACTTTGTCACCTCTGATAAGACAATACATAACAATTGAGATATTTACGGTACACGACCAGACTGCTATATGAAAAATATTTACGACCCTACGAAGACGTTGACATTCGTTAAGCTACTTTGGTTAGCAGCCTGTTTCATTACATGTGCTGTTGTTTGTTATAACTTATCAAATAAAACTCAAATTTATTCTACAAACAGACAAACGCACGACAGTATGACATTTCTGTTAAAAATGTTTTTGGACAAAATGTGTCCCACATATCTTTCCTTGCGACAATTTCCGAATCATTATTTTCTGTTCAATGCCGAGCACCATACACCAACACGATCAAACCATTCGGTATCTTCAAAACACAATGTGAATATTTGGTTCTAACTTAATTACAAATACAAAACATGAGTGTATATGATAATTGACACATTGATGTATACGATTGAATAAAGACTTTTCAACTATACAATATCATGTTGAAAATATGGGATGTTCAACACTGTTCAAATATAAGTGGGACACATCTTGTATAATACAATTCGTAGTCGATGTTGTGTCAAAACCATTAGGTCCTATGAAAATCATGCACATTACATCCGCTCAAAAACAAATTTTAAGAAAACAGTGTATTCGCCACTAATACAATCAAAGCGCTGAAGGCACTGAATTTGTTTGGGTCTGAAAATCAGCTGCCCCTCCATTTCACAGATTAATTTTATCTATCTAAAAATGTAGTGTGAATTTTCAGTATGATACCTCCAGAACCTTTTGAGGTAAACAAAGGACAAACAAGAAGAACGCTCATGACAATTTTTTTTCTAAAATGACTATTAGAGGGCCATAATTCCATGGAAAATCATTCGATAGGAACAAAATGATAATATGCACATCTAGACTTCACACTGATCGAAGTGCGAAGAACGATATCCGACCTGTGTAAATGACGATGTGTAAACGATTCATTAGCATACCAAAAAAACAACACATTTTAAGTTTTCAAAACCAAAGGTTACATTTAATGTCAATCTCAAACTGATGTGCCTGGAGGTAAAACATGTTACAAACCGGAAGTAGCCACCGCTTGGTTTTTGCACAATTAAGTTGTCGTGATACAATAAATATTCGTCTGCAATAGCGTTTTATGCCAACTGAAACCACCGTTTATCTTCAAATAGGGATTAAAGGCATAAAAAGCCACCGAATTCGGATAAATTAATGCGCATGCTCCGCCATAAAAAGGACTTCCGGTCAACAAACGTGCCTTTCAAAGGGATGCTTGGTGTCGATAGATATGCTAAATCATCAAATAAAAATATCAAACACGTTTATTTATGAAATAGAACATTTTCACTTAGTACCCTGCCAATTTTATTTTCATCTAACATTGAACACGTGCTTCAACATGCAGTCACTTCCTACTTGTATTACTATTTCCGGATGACACGGGTGTTAACCTTGGACATTATGAATATAACCATGCGTATAAATAACGAATAACAGTCAATTTTCTTGAAGAAAGCAATATCTGCGTGATGGAATGTCCCAGATTTGGATTCCACCGAAAACATTTGACATGTTCTTTCACAACTGAGTCCATGGATAAGTTCAAAGACCCGATCTGCCCACATGATTGTCCGAACCTGTGTTGGTGAATAGAGGAACATTCTCCAGAAGCGAATTGAAATTGTAATGAGTACCCGCTGTTGTGAACCCACCAAAACATAACTTTCCACAAATGTGAATTTGGTTTTGAGACTTAAGCTCGTGGATGTCACGTGACTAAGTAACATTGTTAACTGTCGTTTTGAAAGTTTGGCAGATGTTAAAACATAAAATGAGCTATCTATAGACAAAATTTTAATACAATTAAACAATGTTTACTATTAAATTTCGTGGTTTGAATAAGTGGTGGGTTTTCAAAGTCCGTAAGTGTATGCAAATTCTTAGAATTTATTTGTATAAGTGTGTTTAAAGATAAATATTTCATTTATATGCTGTGATATTTATGATATGTCATGATACATGTTACCTATACTGAATAGATATTATTATTATTACTACTAACGGAATGTTTACAATTATGTGTTCGAATGTTATATAAGATGAGTAGTTATGGGCAAGCGATTTGTTAAAATGCCATGAAAGTCGGTATACATGTACCAATGTTCAATAGACGCGTTAACATCGTTTTAAATTCGATAAAATGTCCCGTACTAGTATAAACATGTGGATGGTGTTGGTGATTACAGCGAATACGATAGCATATGATACAAAACTTCTGAAGGGGTTTGATTTACAAATCGAGTCATAAAATCGCGTAAAGCACATATTAACTGGATTCGGACATATATAACAATTATTTCTTTATTTCAGAATACACGTCACATTCATTTTAAAACGACGACCGTTGTTTCATATATTGAATACAATACTGCCTGTATTGTTGATGGCCTCATTAATTGTGTTTGTGTACAAGTTACCACCTGAGTCTGGGGAAAGGGTTGGAATGTCGCTTACAGGTATGTTAAAGTGTTCAAGTTTACACCACATTCTTGGGAAAGGGTCGGTACGTCACTCACAGGTATGTTAATGTGTTCGAGTTACCATCGGAGTATGGGGTAAGGGTTGGTATGACACTATTGAATACTAGTACAATACTGCCTGTATTGTTTATGGCCTCATTAATTGTGTTTGTGTTCAAATTACCCAAAGAGTCGGCATGTAACATGTGTGCTCATTATTTTATTGACATAATCTATTGTTAATATTTGTAAAATTTGTGTAATATAGATAAGTATATGTCGGTTTGATGATGTACGAATGTCGTACGGACGCATGGACATCTACTTGATGCTAAGGTAATTTCCTAAAGGGAAAGGATAGTAGTGTGGCTTTTAATGAATAGTCCAGTCATTGAAGATAAAAATATGGCCAACCTCAAACAAATTGCAAAACAGGGTTTCTTTGCATTTTCATCATCTACAAATTATTGCCTACTACAGACAAAACGTTAAATATGCAAGTTCAGTTTCCTTATTTCATACTACATGGGGAATTTTAAGTTCTAATAATTCCTCTGTAAGTCGTTAAATATTCACTTATTGTACATAAAAGTGTTTTTTTTTCTGAAAGATACAAGCTTCCTGTATCGAATACAAATAATAATATTATCATCAGACAATTTATTTTTCATATATATGCCATTTTACGTGTAGGTATACTCCCTATTCAACTGTCGACAAAATGACTCAAAATAGCATTTTATCTTTTATTCCTCCAAATCTGAAGAGCATTTACATTTATATAATAACATACACATGTATGTTCAATAATACAATATAAATTACAAAATCAACATATTTATGATTTAACTATATACATGTATGACAAATATGAGAAATCAACACAAAATATTTACACTATTTTAAGTTATGTAGAGATGTCACCTTACCACCATATCATATATGTGTATGTATCAAGTAAGGCAAGCATCACATATCAGATACTGTCAAACGCATACGTAACTTACTGTACCATAGGGTACTCAGCCTTGTCCGAAATCGAAATACAAGGAAGAATGAATGGTAGTAATGATGATAAAGACATATTTAAGGCATTACATATAAACAATATCAATTACAACTTCTGCTTATAACATAGAAAGCAGACAAAGCAGGTTCAAATTTCATTAATGAACAGTCGTTGGTGTTATGATGAATGGACATAACGTCTGTCAAACTTATCAAAGATCACACAAAGGGCTTTCAGGACGGTAATATTAGTGTCTGTCTCGTTTTGTCCAATTGCCATGGACAATATTGTCGAACACTGTTCATATACATTATGTAGGATAAAGGTCTGGAATTGCTCTTCATTAATCAACGTATCCCATATGCTATACCTATATATGCTTTTGGCACTGCAAAGAATAATTTGATGGATCACAATATCCTCAACAATATTATTGCATAGTAAAACAATTTCTGGATATACACGTGACAAGTATCTGCCTATTACCCTCATTATTTTATGACAAAGGGAAGATAAGTGTATACTATTACGAGATAATTGCCATATAACACACGGATTACCTGCCTTTAAGATACTGCCAATGTCCATTGTTCTCACTGACTGTCCATCCAACATTGCTTCTGTATTCACAATTTTGACATTATGATTACGAAACTTGGTCACAGTGATCATCTGATAAAAATGTAGGCGAAGGTTGTAAATGGATGATCAAGGGTACAAATTTAGGTCACTAGGTCAACTTGTAACAAAACCTTGTGTAGTCACTAGAGGTCATAGTACTTAATGGCTAAATATTTATAAAACAATGATAATCTCCACGCAATATAGGTCAAATTTATAAATTGGGTCATCCAGGGTCAAAAAGTAGGTCTCTTGTTCAAATTAAAGGAAAACATTGTGTAGGCCCAAAAGTCACAATTTGGGTCTTATCTTTATGCAACTTGGTCACAAGGTTCATCTCACAACATCTAAGACAAGTGCGTTTTAAGTCATCTGGGTCAAAATAGGGTCAATAGTTTAAATCATTGAAAACATTGTTGTGACTTTTTGGCTAAACAATGTTTTTCTATTATTAGACCTAGTTACCTAGTTTTGACCCAAGTTGAGTAAATATAAGATTTGACCTATATTTTGGTTTGATAATCCTTTTGAGGTAGTTTCATGAAGATAAGGCAAAAAGCGCGTCTTCTAGTGACTTCAAGATTTTTTTCTATTATTTGACCCAGTGACCTAGTTTTTAACTTGGTTAACATAATTTAACACGTGACCTAGATTATGTTAAATATCAGGCCAAAATTGCGACATCTAAGCATGATTCAAAAACCAATTACTGATACAAGTCAACATTTATTTGCATCAAAAATGACAAATATCGCGAAAACAGGTGACAATTCAATGTATTTGTGCATATCTTAAAAAGTCCCACAAATATTCACTTAGGACATTTTGTACACTACAAAGGATAGCTTTACGGACCCTATAAAACACAAAACTATTTGTTTTGCAATTAGTTTGAGGTTAAAATTTAAAATGACTGGACTGGAAGAGCAAAGTCCATACTATATTCTGTGTAGATAATCACGCGATCAAATCAATAACTTTACACTCGAAACAATTGCGATTTGGTCCGCTGTTGTTAACTGATGCTCGACCAAATTATTATTATCGTTTGAAAACAGCCTCGGAAATTGTTTTTGGTCGAACATCGATTAAGAACAGATAAAGATGGAGTAAAATCGGTACATGCCGCGCATTCTTACCTACACGGGATATTATATACGTTATATAATATAACCATATTAGCTAGGTTTGATCATATGCCCCAATTTGACAAGAATCTACGAATAAACTACTTAGTATTATAAGACACTGTGAAATGTTTATTTTCAGTATTGTTGGCATACGCTGTATACCTAACCCTCATCTCTGACAACATTCCACAAACATCGCTCAGTGCAAGCATACTGTGTAAGTATAGTTTGTATTTCTGGTGTTCATGAAATGTATTATTTACCTATTTCTAACAATGTTGATATACGTTAGGTAATGGATGTGAGAAGAGCGTAGTTTGGTTAGAATGTTGCACCATAGTTAACTTTGGGGAATTAGGTTTGTAATGGTTGAAAAACTGACAAAAGGGACGTTTTGTTATTAAGTGCCAAAGCAGTTTTGCCTTTTTAAATATACGAGATGTAGATGTATGGTTTTATTATTATCATAATGATTGTTATTAAGAACTACTTTGCAGCCACGTACCTGGCAATTATTCTAATGTTGAGCACATTATCTGTGATTTTCACCATCATTGTGTTGGATATATACTTCAATTATTCGGATACAGAAACTTACACGTGTTGTCCTCGTCAGAATGGCAATGTGGAAAGGTAATATACACCGTTTGCGTATTGACAACCTCATCTTTACAGTTAACAACTTTCCAATCAATCCAACTTCGATATAAATCATTAATAAGAGTACAAATTGTTCATATAGCGGAACTCTAAAACTTACGACACGGCGTCATCGTTTAACAATGTGAGCAAATAAACAATTCGGCTATCACAACATCACCCAATGTTATGGCAATTTATGACGCGATTACTTTGTATTATTCTGTCTTTTTTCATGCTTCAATTATTTAACTAGTAATTCAACAACGCGAATAGTTATTTAACCAAAGATAATTGGTCAAGCCGAGAAAAGCCTTTATTTGTTTTACTTCTACTGAAATATGGCAGACATATATCATGCCTCCGCCCGGGTTTGAACCCTGGTCGCAAGATTAGTCGGCAAAAGCACTAACCACTGAGCTACGGAGGCACAGTCATGCATAAATAATTTCATTGTGGATGATCACATGTGAGCACATGCATCATATTGATTGAAGATTACATTAATTTTGAATAACGTTGTATTGGCATATTATAGGACAAGGATGTTGCAAGAAGCGGAAGGTGCACAACTCTGTCAGATCTGAGCACGTTTCGTCCGGTAAAAACATAGGACGTACAAACACAACCATGGACGAACCAACACTGCCAGCTGACAGCGAACCTAACACGCACGAAGATAATGTCAAGATTTACTCATGGCAAGAAGTGGCTCTTATCTTAGACAAATGTTTCATGTACTTAACTATATTCGTTGTCGTATTCTGCACTGTCACCTGCATAGCACTTCTTACAAGTGGACGTAATTCACTCAGTGACAAAAGAAACAACGCAAACCTTTTTCGAGGGTCATAAATGTCTAAATAAGTGTGAAATATTGTTTTGGTTAGATGTAAATGATACATGAATTACAAACTTGGCACCTGAACACTTTTCTAGACGATTATATTTTTACCCGTGAAATATAGATCCCATTATTTGAACATGGAGCACGAGTGAATCGAAAAGCAGATTTAAAAGTCGTTTTTGTTTTTCTTGGCTTTTCAGCACGTGGAACGTTCATGGTATACGCACGGCCCTTATTCGTTAGTGAAACATAATCCCACAACAATACGTACCGCATATTGTAGCATTGATGATGCGTATATTACACCAGATATTGAATGTGACACATGACTTTGAAAATACCATTATGTATGTTTTGCGTTTCTTTTGTCCCTGAGTGTAATTGACACCAAACGTGTTTCAAATTCACGTCCAAATACTATACCTATGACGTCCACAAGAGTTTAGATATCGCATAGCATAGTATACTTGTACATAAAACTGGCCGTCATCCACTTACAAGACAAGAGGAAATATGTGATACTTATTGAAAATCATTAGATAATATTGTTTCAAAATAGAATTCACATATTAATAATTATATGTGGTGGGTTGTAATCTACACTGAGCGGCAATGAAAACGCAAAACTTTTTAAACTTGAATATTTCTGTAATCTGTCAACTTATAAACTTGAAATTGTGTATGCTTACTTCGAAATATATTATCGACAGAATTCAGCTTTTTTCGTGAAAATACTTTAAAGAATCACTCGTCCATAGCGCAATAGCCTTAAATCGCATTTTCTTGCGTGCTGATAGGTGGCTAGAGATTTGTTCGCATATTGCGCAAGCATTTTGAAGAATATGGATGGATTAGTCAGAAAAACAAAATAAGTAGTAGAAAACATGGTGCATAATACAAAGGAAGACTCCGAAAGATCGGTCGTTATGCTCAATTGTGGGGTATCCGTACCAAAAATCAAAGTTTCGTTGATTTAAAGTCCCGAAGTCATTATTTCCTTTTTTAACAAAAGTAGAATACATATACACCTGTTAAGAATACTAAAAATGTATTAGAAATCAAAGGATGTAAGAAAAATGTTTAAGTCAAGTGCGATAACTTTTGGATAATTATCCTCACTTTTTTTAGATTAATCACCAAACTTTTACACTAAATAGTATTACTGAATATAACTGAACTAGTATACATGCTCAAGTTATGGAGTTCATTAATATTTACGACCAAAATTGTGCTTTGAAAATTATGCACACAATTCAAAAGGGCATTTTTATTCCATTGAATGCAATAATCGGTCTTAAAAGAATCCCTATAGCGTTCATACAATTTATTTCCAGTAACAAATGGTGATACTTTCACCATCCTTGGGACAAATACAATACAATTTTATTAATCTCAAAACGAGCAGTTTCGAATATGCGTTAAGTGGCGCAAGATGCGAAGCAGTGTTATAAAGAAACTGGCAAGTTCAATATTTAATCATTTTATTACTCCAAGATTATCTCCCTTTGACCATAGAAAATACACCATGACTATAATAGACCATGTTTCTTTATTTTAGTGGTTGTGTGCGAAATATTGCATAGGTCCCTTAAAAGTACATGAACTTCACATAGCCCTTCTGCAATAACGGAACAGCATCCAACTACCCTTCAATGAACGTTTCATACGATTAATACGTCGTAGATGCAAACGATAGATCGCTCCTGGCTGTGGTTTTAAAAGATTAAAAAATGCGACTTTCTGTTTTATACTGACCCCAAAATAACTGGTAAAAAACTATGTAGCTAAACTTTTTTTTTCTGATTCGAAGTGATCTGCATGTGTCACTTGCATATATCTATGACAAAATTTCGCGATGCTCACATACTTATCAAATGTGTTCTGCTGTACTATGTAAGTGTTTCGTTTTCATTGCCGCTCACTGTATGTTTGAGATAGAATTAGGTTCAATTATATATGCGTTTTCTAACCATTGTTAATACAATGTATAACTTTTTTAATTGTCTGCGTCGCGTTTCATATAATATAATGGCGCTTAATATGTATTATTTTACTTGGAACTGATGTGAATTGTTTGCATTCGTACATGTCTACATATACTTCAACTGTGTACTGTATATAGCTATCATTGAAATGAACTTCTTCCTTCTATGCTCAAATTAGAGTGTATAGAGCTATATCGGACGATATTTTTTTAAAAAGTTTCAAAACTGAAAAACAGTAATGCTTTCATATACATTTGATCATTTTTCACTTCAGTTTTAACAGAAACTCTCTCTGTGATTTATTTGACATGCGAACTGTCTATTTTCGTACAAAAGTGTTCTATGAAATTATAAGAATCGTCTTTTCAACGATTGTATCAAAGTACATGGAACCCATCCAAATTTTTAATTTGCAATTAAGGTAGTACTATCATATTAAAAACGATACAAGTAATTATTTTGACATTAAATGACAGTTAGAATATAGCTCTATACTAACATTTATAACTATGGCATTTTACATACAACATATAATCGTACAATAATCAGTGAAAGTGTATATGTATACAGTATGTTTCTAAGTTTGAAACTTCAGTATTTCTGTCATTGTTCAAGATTTATACCCAAAAAAATAGGAGAAAATCGGACATCGAAGGCAACACTTAACTTAACCAGTCGAGCACTGAAAACAGTATCACAACATAAAACATATACACAATGCAATGTCTACACACAACCTACAATAGGATTGGTTTATATGTATTAGTACTGTTCGAGGCAACGAAGTTTTACCGTACAACATGTATGAAATTAACTTAAATATGCACATATAAAAATATCAACATTGGTCATTGTAAACTACATGTGTATGTACAATCACAATCACAATCAAACGAAATAATCAACAGCACAGGTCCCCGTTGTAAATGAGCAATGTGGCATAGTTTTACAAATAAATAACAAGACTGCATATGTGATCCAAAGTGATCGAATGAAATCACGAAGCGAAGTCACTTCTGGCTGTAGTGAGTGTGCTTGTAGAATTCTCATTAAATAACGAGATAACATTTTATTACAAATTAAATTGTATTGTATGCAGGAAATAGAAGATCTTGCATGAATGCTCATTGCATACGAGTTTTTTTTAAACGAGTGGACAAAACTATAGACCCTTTTCACCGTTACTAAAAATAGCCCTATGCATATCATTATCTTGACCACATGGTCAGCTGGAGGCAAAACATTGACTGATAAGCCATATTATACCTATGTAGTTAGTATGAGAAGATCTATATTTTGTGTTGATTATTTGTGTTTAATGGCAGATTTAATTGATTTTGAGGCTTTTAAACATGTTGATCGTTCTGATTACGCAAGGAAGTTACCTTCTAATGATTTAGCAGGGCATTTGGACAAACTGTCAGTTGAATATGGGACTTTACATGACCCCTTCAATTTAAGTGATTCGATGTGGGTAGATAATGGGAAACTTTGGCATGATGTGTCACACTTCGACATCTGTCATTACTTTGCAGAACGTGCAAGTTACTATTCCATGTCTGACATGAAGTGTTATAAGTCACTAGATGGGTACCAATGCTTTGTATGAGGACATGTACAATGGGTCATGTTCCAAGTCCCAAAGATGAGCGACATGGTGTTACTCAAAGCATATGTGTTTCCGAGCCAGCGACAGGGATCCAACACTAAAAATCCAAGGTCCGTCAGCACTTCATCACCTGGTATAAGGTTTAACATGTACCCAGATTCTAGGGTGATCTGTTTATCTGACACCCGTCCTCCCCAAACCTGGGAAATGTACTTTACTGACCCAGAAGGTGATATATATATAATATATATTATGTATATTAAGTATTTAATTATATTGTTCTGTTTATAATTGCTTCATGTTTGAGCTCTAGCAGTAAGATTCAGATGCCGTTCAGTAGATACATGTCAAAGCAGCCAATGCAAGATATAACTTTATTATATTCCGGTTTGAAACACTTTGGAATGGCTAACCTAGCCACACCTTGATCAGGCCACACATAAGGGAACTTAGCATTTGCACCATGTCATTCCATATCCTTGACATGCTTGCATCCGAAATTTAAAATTTATATGCCAGATCCCTATTTGACAAACCAAGTCTGATTTTGGTTAACACTTATAGTAAATGGCCCTTAGGCGTTATAGATTAAAATAGTCTTTCTTTTTGATGCATTATTCAACTAGATTGAATATCCAACAGTACAAAATTGACGATATTATAATATGCCCGTATAAAAGAATACGTTTGCCTCAGATAGACCTTGTAAGGTAAACCTTGAATTTAGCATACAGTAGTAAATTAGTCAATTAGTCCTGTGATCTAATCATTAATGAAGTATTATTTATTCATACTTTGAATCTTATAAAAATGTAACGCACTGATGTGGTCATATAATGAACCACTTGTACTAGTTATACCAATGTGTTAAATACTGATTCTAATATAGATAATTGACAGTGATGATATTAAGGAAGTGGTCATGTGTTTGTCTTTCTGAAACCACATGCATGTAGATTATTATAATGAATTAATAGATAAAATCAAAGACAACCTGCTAATGTGCTAACTATTTTGGCACATTACCGTAGGTGATCTTAGGTAGGCATTTAATCAACACAACATTTCAGGAAGCTTTCAAGTACAAAAAATGTATGATTGTTTGCTATAAGATCTAGGTTGTTTTAATTGAAAATGTGAATACTATACTATGAACACGGAATATAAAATAATAATGCATAAATAAAAAGATTTGTGTAAATGCAGTTTAAATGCAAACACACCTTCTATGAAATTTATATTTGATCTACAAACACGAGAAGTATCTGTCCACGAATTTTGCTCTGAATGAGTTGAGTCTTTTTGAAGTCATTTAATGTTTTTAAACCATGCTTCTCTCCTCCACATCAGATATTAAGGAATTCTATGCCATACTACTTCTTTTTCTTTATTCTGGCGGGTTCACACAACCAACAATGCACCAGCTATGTACCATATTTTGCAAATACTACCACATGTATACTGAATTTACTATTGGAGGCTTATCACCAGCGGATGCTTTCTGCCTCCACTAAATAATTCATGAGCTTATCAGCCAGGTGGAGATTTGGTGAAAGGGGTCTATATGACACGATGCTTTGGTGACGAAAAAGACAATATAAGTATTAATCAAAATAAACGTCGTGAAAAAACAATGTAGACAAATGATGATTGTTCCAATGAAAATTATTCCGAACGGAATTACTATTGTCAGAGAAATATTCATTATCGTATATACACTTGGCCCACTTTGTTGTCCAGTTGTTTTGGTAAACTCACGGCGCATATAAAAAAGCCTCCGAATGGTCCAACGTCGCTATATATTGTATTTGAACGAAATATTACTAGACAAAAACAGCCACACTCGTGAACAATACTTGTGAGATTGAAGCATGTTTGCTTCATATAATTTTACTTTATGCGGGAATGTAACACATATAACACGCTCAATTGCAATGTGACGACGTGAGGCGACAAAACGTTTGAAAAAATGAAACGGTGGAAATTTTGCAAGACATTTTTCGATCAATATGTATGTCAAAATATAATACAACATCAACAAACGGTCCGGTAATGCTACGGTCACAATGCTCGTACGATGTCCGTACGGATTTACCAACTCGAGTCTGAAATATCTTAGTCCTAACGGTATTTGTACGTTCTTAGCATCTGGTCACAGCTCGTACGGATCTCGTACGAATTGTACAGAATATATAGTTTTCGCCAGCTCATCGAGTGCTCAACGAGTTGTGAATATCCGTACGATGCTCGTACGAGTCTCGATATGATATGCATATGCGTAGTGGTGAATGCTATATTTGTGTATATGTCTTGTTATGATTAATATAATGTATTACCTGTCAAAGTTAGTATAGCGATAACTAGAGGTTCAATAAACAAATTATCATTTTTGGTAGTATGTTATAATAACCAGGTTTTTCGGAATCCATCGTTATAGTTATACCGAATATACTAGTAGCTTAGGCTCAAACAAATTGTTTCATTATATCAATTATAAGAGTACTTATGATGTTGCAAGCTATGTAAAATGTGTTGCCATAAGAAAATTCAGAAGATGTATAGCTAATTTTAGGAGCTCTGCTCATGATCTGATGGTAGAAAAGGGTAGACACTTTGGAATAATACCGGAGTATCGTGTCTGTCCGTACTGCGAAGGATGCATTGAAGACGAACTACACTTTATGTTAGTCTGGCCACTATATAGCCATATCCGCCATAGTTATCTACCACATTTACAGGAGAGTAATTCCACTATCAATGTGTATTATAGTCTCATGTCTGCACAGAATGTTTACATCGTGCGTAATATATCCATGTATATATTTTTTGCTACCAAGGAAAGAAAGTAATACCTTTTAATTTATATTTAGCATGATTATAACAATGCTTTGCAATACAATTCATGCATGTATTGTTTTCACATTTTCACTCATTGTTAATTGTCATATGTAAATGCTATTTATTTCTTGTGTATAGGCCGGTGGCCTGTTTTGCGCAATAAACTTTTGGATTTGAATTTGAAGTATATATCGTTGTAGAGCAAGTAGACGAAATTATTCATTCTTTTGTTTTCCGTTTAACTGCAAATGTCGGAGTAGTGTTCACTGGATATTTCACCAAGTTAACCCTGAAATAAAAACATCGCTGGGAAGTATTATAAATTGATAGCACATCACCTTAATTTAAACTTTGGTTTAAAATGTCAGAAAATTATATTCATCGCGGTATAACAATACAAAATCAACAGGGGAAGAAGAAGTAATACAACATGTCTAGCCACTTCGCCCCAACTGAGGAGACATCATCACTGAGATGAAATTGCATAATGGCCGACACACTTGAACACACCCCGAAGTTTCTGATTTCAATCGAGAAATAGGTCGAAGTTAAATGTTCTTAGACTGATTTAGGAAATATGTATTTTTCGCCACCATATTGTGTATGTAATTTAACATTAATCCTTGCCGGGATAATATTTAACTTATACTGCGACAAAGTTTGTAAATGATCAACTGCAAGGTCCTCATTAGTCCATCCTAACATAATGTGAATTTATAAATACAGTGGCAGTATTGACCATGTAGAATTTCAAGTGACCGTGTTTCTGAGGTTATGTATATTAACCTTTAAAATGTATTCGCTATAAAATCATACAGGAGATATACACGCCTAGACTGATGTGAGGTTCTATATCTTTTGACGATAAATGCACTAGGGGTGTTCTCATGACCACTTCTAGTACACCGGCTTGGTTTACCATCAATATTATGATTAAATTCGTCTGCTTTTTATTATATCTATTATATCCAAATTAATTTGAGACAATCTCTCAGGGTTTAACGCTTAAAATTTACAGATAGTCTCAGAGCAACAAAACATTATTTTAACTTAGATGTATTGGATACATTATTTAAACAATATAATTCTAGAACTAGAACCACCAAAAGGTAACACATGTATATTAATCTTAATATCTTATTAATAATTAATCGATCTTAATAATCTTAGTATCTTAAATATCAATTGTTTGAATATTATACAAATAAATAGAGTACTCACTGTGAGCGTTTCCGTTCCTTTTACTCTGCCAGTGCAGATATCGAAACTAGTTTTGTTTGTTAGAAATGACATAATATATAAACATTATGTAAAAAGAACTATGACAAAAAAGCGCACTGTGAAATTAATAAACTGAATATGATAAAATTTATGATTCACCAAATTCGAGAACACCCTAAATAGGGGCAATGTATCTTTGTTTGTATATTGTACAATAAATCGGTAATAAATATTGTTCTAACAACATGAATTACGAGCAGTAACAACCATAATAACTGAAATGGTTGATGACTAGATTTATGTGGGGGCAGTCGGATTATGAAAACAAAAAACGCTTTGTAAAATATATACCGTATCGAAATGGTAATAATGTGAAGCCTACGGTACTGATATCGTGCATTCAAATAAAAGAATATATATAATATATTTACCAATGTAACTGTATACACACGCTTATAGCTCGTGTCCTGGAATTAAATTTTAGCACATATATTAACAGAAACTTTAGGCTGAAATAATAAAAGAACACTAACGTGTGGACCTTAATAATTTCGGACACCATCGCTTGCCATCAAAATAAATTATAGTACATTATATTAACAGTTGCCTAGGGTTGAAACACTAAAATTATAATATTACGTGTGACGTCAACTATCTTATATTTTATGACAAACACTTCTTTAAAATGCTTTAAATTGGTAATACAGATAAACGAGGACCATTCAATAATACTAAAAATATTTTTAATAATAACGACTTTATTTATTGTGGATTACATATTTGACAGTTAATATCAATTTTCAATAAGGTCCATTGAAAAGACGAAACAAAATAACATAATAAAAGTAAGAATGAATTAATCCCCTTCCCCAACATAGGCATATATATATCTGGTATACATCTGTAAGATGAATACCATTTCATAATAATCTGTGATCAGTATAAAGATTTGAGACAAAGATATATACCAAGAAGATATTATATCAGACCATGTATGGCTAAATTTGTAGATCTCTTAAATACCACCAATAAAAAATTACTTGTAAATCTCGCAAACTTTATTGTACTTGCCAGCAAACACAGACTAACGCTTATGTAGAAAACCGTATAGTCTTTTTCCAACACCTAAGCAGTGTTCTTATTTAAACTATTTGTACATTATATTATATTTTCATTCGAACATAAGAACAATTCCAGCAGGATCGATTATTGTACATTCTCCCTATATTCTCCACCGAACTTTGTTTTTTGAATCTTTGTTTATTAGTACGACTGTATATGCATGTTTATTAGAATAATTTAAAAATATGTTTTTTTATGTTTCTGTATGTATGTTTGTATGTATGTATGTTTATATGTATGTATGTTTGTATGCATGAATGTATGTTTACTCGAGCGATTATTAAGATGTTTGTTTGTATGTGTGTATCATGTGTAAATTTAAATTGTATAACTATGTAGTGATGATGTGCAAAAAGCACAAATCTAAATGAAATAAAGAATTTATCTATCTATCTTTATAACATATCACCTTCAGTTAATTGCAAATAATAATGTTTTTGTTTTGTTGATAGATTGTAAAATATCATATACTTTGTATCACATGTCAATAACAATGGTATAGCGTATATGTTTGTTAAGTGGAGATACTATCAGCCCAGTGTGAAAATTTGTATTTGATGTATGTTGACTCAAAAGTGTTTAATGTATTGTCTGTTCTATATCTCCATAGCTTAGGTCCAGCATAAGAGATTGCCTTCCTGAACATTTCTAAATAGGTTTAGGCATGTGTAGGAGATTATTTGCATATACACGAGTCAAATTCAAAATGATATGCACCCATATTTCATAAATAGTTGTGGTCAACTATAATATATTTAACTGTACACTGTTATTATCTAAACTCTTATTGTGAATTATGTTTAGTACAGTTTTCAGTTTTAATTAAGACAATATGAAAAATACTTAAGTGAATTGTCATGGTGTTACAATGAGAATAGTAAACACAAGAATATTTAAACAAATCTTATATATCTGATCTTCAAGTCCATTTACCGCATACATATACATGTCTACCAACACAGTTTCTGAGGAGGTTATATATGCACATTGTCGAAAAACTATGCATTTATTCATGTCGCTTACACGCCGTAACAATGTCGATCGATACTCCTTTTAATGCTTGTCGAAAGTACCGTCCACTAAGGAAATAAACGAAAAAATGTAAAGCACACGATACATTGTTCAGGTAAGACATGACCAAGCTTATGTCATGCAACATTTTCTCACTGAACTGTAGTGAAAGTAGTGTGGATTCACCCATATTCATCCAAATCGTTGATGGAACTCTTGTCATAAAAAATACAATGTTTGTATTTATCAGAATAAATGTAGTGGAAATACTATGTCTACTTGATGAACGCATCCGCTTTCTCAATGTCGACAAAATCACAATTGTTCCAAAGAAAATTATTCCAAAAGGAAGCACCGTTGTTACAAGAATATTGAATACCATATAGCCATCCATAAATGATTCTATCTGTAGTTCATCCGGTAAAACCATGCCACATATCAAATGACCTTCAAAGTATACATCTTTGCTATACAACATAGTGAACGCAATGTTTCCAATAAAGAACATCCACACAACCAGTAATTGTGCAAGAGTGGCTTTCTTGGTGCATATCTTCTTTACTTTAAGCGGGAGTATGACGCATAGAACACGCTCAATTGTAATCAGGGCGATCACATGAGACGACTGAACGAGGGACGCTTCCGATATAGCAGAAAGTTTGCAGGATATTTCAAAATTCATTTTCGTGCTGAAGTAAACTAACACATCGACGCACGGTCCGGTGAAAGCTACAATTAAATCCGATATTGCCAATGATATAAAATACATATGCGTTGTGGTGAATGTTATTTTATTACTCAATAGTGTTATCATTATCAATACATTACCTATCAAACTTAACAGAACAATGACTATATTCGGAATGAACGAATTATCTGTTTCCTCCAGGTACTCATATATACCATATCCGTAATAATACCAATAGTATGTGTCGTTGTATAAGAAATTACGGACGTTTTTCGACGAGTTATCCATTCCAATAACTTCACAATTTGTGTTTCTAACAAAATTTCATGAAGGTGAACCTGAAATGTGAAAATTGTGTTGTTCATTTAATTTGGTTTGAATGTGAACCAAATAAACTAAACGATGGATAACAATATCAACGTATATTAGCCTGTCCACACGTTTAACAAACAAGACAACAAAAACAAGAAATATAATTATATGGACCTTCCAAATCTTAGTTAAAATGTATGTTAAAATCGGACAGGGAATGCAGCATTCAACCTAACCAGACGACCAGAGAGATCAGTAACACCACAACAATAACTATTACAGAGTATAATTTTTGTATGAGCTTCTTCGTACGTGTACAGACCAAACAGGACATGTACTATATGTTTTCCGTACTGGTGTCCGTTGTTACACTATGAGAAGATGGAAACTTGTTATGAAATAAAGTTCCAATTCATAAGAAGCATTTATAAATACATAACAAAGATGCATATCATTCAATAAAAGTAATATCGATAGTGTGTACTTCATTACGGAATATGGCGACTTGATGCAAATATTTGGAAAAACAACAAATTTTAGGTAAACAATATGCTATGCTCTTCGTTATCGTAAGCAAACAGACGGGTACCAATTATGACTTTGTAAGTTCATGTCACGAATTTCAAGGTACTTTACATGACATAAACGTCAGTTAAACATTGATAACAGAGTAAAGAGAATATCCGATGTTGTACCAAATAGCGGAATAACTTTTGTAACAATCAGCAGGCATGTGCCTCCGTAGCTCAGTGGTTAGTGCGCTTGCCGTATAATCTGGCGACCCGGGTTCAAATCCGGGTGGAGGTACATATATATGCCTGCCATGTTTCAGTAGAAATAAAGCAAATAAAGGCTATGCTCGGCATAATTCTTAGAAAAAAAAACAAAAAAACCTGTAACTAAATACATGCTCCTGATGTTTTCATTCTACATGGAACTAAATGCTAACTTTGTTCCTAGTATCAATTTACATTGATTACAGCAGTTTTTAAAATAAACCTGAACGAACTTTCATTACACCCTGTAGTAATAGATGAAAAGCGTACTTACCTTTAACGTGTCCGTGCATATCACTAAGACAGTACAGATCTTGGAACTGGTTTCCTTGATTCGTGACACCATGCATGAATATATACTGACCGTAAAAGCCACAAGACAACAAGACAGTCAGAGAGTCAACTTTGGACATCAATTGACCACGAAAGGTGTAAAACCGCATTAGATATTACTAAATTAATGACAGGCAATCTAGAATTTCAACGGTATATTTTATTAATAAGGTAATCTGTTTTTATTTCGTCTACCAACGGTACTGTATGGTGTATTATTTCTTAAGTGAAAACATAAAATTTGAGTTTTATCTGTTATAATTGCTTACTGTGTTTCGAGGCAACAGGATTATTTGCAGAATAAGAAACTATATGCCATAAAAATAACCAATATAATACTATTTCTAACCTACAACACCGGTGCTGTGTCTAGGAATATTGTAAAACATGTATCACTGCCTACTTCATTGTATCTCCTGTGATCCTATCATATACAAATATTAAGATAGCAAACATACTATGTTGTTAACGATGATAAAAAGATGTCTCTTGTATAACGTTTTAATAAAGGAATAATTACGTTTTTATGATCCGGATATTGGGAACAGAATAACGACTTCAGAATATCTGCTGGTATCCCTGTCATAAATATTATACATTGTCAAAGTTATGCAGCATTATCACAAATTTCAAAAGATGTGTGTCCCCTGTTTGACTTTTTTACAAGGCTACCACTGAGGCATGAACGTTGGTTGGACGTATTATTGTTTGTAAATCAACTTACACGGTTTTTGACACGTTACTAGTGTTGTTTTCTTCCGTAAGTACAGCTATTAATGAATTATGAATACAACTGATAGTAGTACCTGAGATTTATTAATGTTTGTTTTATTGCTTGCTCTGTTTTGTGGTGGACATTGCCTTTGCCAGTTGTGTTTTGTTTGTCCTTTACGCAACTTTTGCTCGCTGCTGTTGCCTTGTGGTACAATATGTTCATTGTAGTTTTTAAGTTGTTTAGATGGTTTTATAAAAACGATCAGCTTGCACCTTTCTGTTCTTTTGTCCAGTAGTCCGGTGTCCATTAATGCGTTTTCTCTTTGTTGTCATCCGTCGAACGTTACAATTGTTTGTACGTGCCTTTTTGTTATATTGTTTGCTGTGATTCTAACACATTTATGACATTTTGAAGCTAAACTAACTAAAAATCTTGGATTTATTCAGCTTAAAATACCTGAAGCCAGGTCGTCTTTTGGTTTTTGAGCTTTTGTGTAACTTTCAGCGGTTTTTATTGCCTTTTCGCTACCAGTTGTGCGATGGGCAATATTTGGTTGAATGGCTTTTTCCATTTAATGATATTATCATACTGTTTTGGACAGCAGACCTATTCGTTGCGCATGTTTTACAGTTGAAACTTTGTCATTCCTTGTTTATCAAATATATGCGGGCATATAGGTTTGTTGAAGATGAAACTGGGTTATTCAGCTGTTATGTCCCATCATTAGGGCTAGCATTTAGATTTGTTAAAGTTATAACTTTGTATGGTGGGAATACATGACTTGTTTTAGTTGGAACTTGATCCTTCCTTCTTTAATGCTTCACCCTGTATAATCGCCACAGCTGTTACGAATACTTTTTATAGCTTAAAGTATGTCATATAACGTATTTTTGGTTGAAACTGTGTATTTGAACATTTACATAGCAGGGAACACGGACAGTTGAAGCTTGGTCTACCAGCGACTAAGCCCATGCTCTAGTAACGTAAAGGATCGTGCTATGTTTTCATTGTGTTTATGTGATATCTGTTTACAGTGTTAGGCTGTTTCAGTTCATTACTGCAGTTACTTTTCATTGTTTTCATTAATACTATGAAATGTCTCTAAACGATTACTAAAGATCTGCACAAGCTGCGCTATATATTCCTCTGTAAATGTGTCCCATATCTTTTAGATCTTTTACACATTAATGTTTCATATACCATACTAAATACGGAAACATAGTCTTTTACAATCTAATAAATAAAATACACTGAGCGGCAATGAAAACGCAACACTTACAAAATACAGCATAACACACAATACAGCATAACACATTTGATAAGTATGTGAGCATCGCGAAATTTTGTCACAAAATAGATATATGCAAGTGACACATGCATATCAGGTCGAATCAGATAAATTTGTATAGACGCATAGTTTTTACCAGTTGTTTTGGGGTCAGTATAAAACAGAAAGTAGCATTTTTTTCATCTTTTAAAACAACCACCAGGAGCGATCCATCGTGTGCATCTACGACGTATTCCTCCTATGAAACGTTCATTGAATCAAGGATGGTAAAAGTATCACCATTTGTAACTGGAAATTAATTGCATTAACGTTACAGCTATTCTTTTAAGACTGATTATTGCACTCAACGGAGAAAAGTGCGCTCTTGAATTGCGTGCTTAATTTTCAAACACAATTTACGTCTAAATATTAATGAACGCCATAACTTGAGCATGTAGACTAGTTCAGTAATATCCAGTAATACAATTTAATGTAAAAGTTGGATAATTAATCTGAAAATGTGAGGATAATTATATAAGTGTTATCGCACTTGACTTAAACATTTTTCTTTCATTTTATGATTTTTAATGCAGTTTTAGCTTTCTTAACAGGTGTATATGTATTCAAACCTGTGTTAAATAAATGAAATAATAACTTCGGTAATTTAAATCAACGACACTTTGATTTTTGGTACGGATACCCCACAATTGAGCATAACGACAGATCTTTCGGAGACTTCCTTTGACATATGCACCATGTTTTCTACTACTTGTGTTTCCGACTAATCCATCCATATTGTTCAAAATGCTTGCACAATATGAGAGCAAATCTCTACTCACCTATCAGCACGCGGGAAAATCCTGTTTAAGGCTATTCCGCTATGGACGAGTGATTCTTAAAGTATTTCCACAGAAAAGCTGTATTCTGAAGATAATATATATCGAAGTTAGCATTCAAAATTTCAAGTTTATAAGTTGACAGATTACAGAAATATTCAAGTTTGAAAGTGTTGAGTTTTCATTGCCGCTCAGTGTACATAATTTACATGTACAAATATATATTTTAACATAATAACACTATAACACAATATTACTATGACCAATCGCAAAGAGTGACAACATTGAAATTGCTAGTTTACAAATATTCAGCTATAATACCATTATGATATTTCCGGCACGGCTTTATGACACTGCTGTATTGAAGGTTATGTGATGAAGGTAAAGTAAAAGTTAAAGTGTTTGTTTATTGAAGTGTCACTCCTATTAAAAGGGCCAGCCAATTCGGCTTATGAGACACCTATCGTTCATGCGTACAGTACCTCCGAATACCTACTCGTATCACCGGGCGCCTGGCAGAGATGGGTGTATGGTTCACCAACTAGCCGCATCAGTTCTAACCCAGCTTCGACCTCTCACTCCGGTCATAGTCACGACATAAATATGCAGCTATTTTCCATAACAATCAATTTGGAAACATTCAGATTTGGTGCATCATTTTAATACATTCTCCATATAACATTAATGCCATACTATGGTGTTCTAGTTATTCCAGTATTTGCTTAACATGTGTAATATGAAAGGTCAAATACCTAAATTACACAGACTTGATACTCGATTAAAGATATAAAGAAAACTAAAAATAGAACGCATAAGAGTAATCTATTTTGTATAAAAAGTTTTTAGTCATCCAATGTTAATGGACAATGTATCATGTTCGAGGGCTAATTGTCTTCTACTGCATGGGGTAACGTCTTATAAAATACAGAAAATTAGGGTTTGAATGAGGCAAACCGGGTATTTTCTAATAAACTTGAAAATTCATAAAAATGCGAGTAGGTATGGCTCAATGGGGTCTATTATTTTTATTCCTTGACCAATTTCTATAAATGTGGTATCATTTA
Source organism: Spisula subtruncata (assembly GCA_963678985.1). Taxonomy (NCBI): domain Eukaryota; kingdom Metazoa; phylum Mollusca; class Bivalvia; order Venerida; family Mactridae; genus Spisula; species Spisula subtruncata. The sequence continues at coordinate 27,251,723 of OY787671.1, read as the reverse complement.
ATAGCCGAATACTAATAATTTATCTATTGCTTAAAGTTATTAGTTTTTTCCTATGCGTATTAAAACAGGAGATATAATATATTGAAAATGATCCAGATTTCGCGAAATTTCAGAAGATCTGCCATGAGATATCGTGCGATTTGGTACAGGTTTCCAATCTGTGAAATTTAGGTATTTGGAAAGGAATAGAACGTATTGTCCAAATGGTCTGTGCATGAACGCATAACTGCATTGATAGTAGGCATACAATTACATTTCAAAACACAAGTGTAGTAAACAAGACAATTCATATCAAAGGCTTGATTTAGGATTGGGAGATACAAACAACTAAATGAGTACAAAACATGTAATCTTGAACAAAAGTTAAAAATAACGAAATACAACTTAGTAATAGGAACTTACGCTCGTTTTAAATACAATTGATGAATATCATATAATCAGGCACACATGTATGTACACGGACTGTCTAAATATAATAAATGCAGCATTGGACGAATTATAATGGCACGTCATGTTTGATAGAGGGTCTTAAGCTGACGATGTCTGCAATGTGATAATTTAAACGTCTACTCACTGACTGTTGAATATGATCAGGCGAAGCACTTCACCGCACCGAATCCAGATGAATTGTTGGTGATATGAAAATTAACACTCTTCCTTCGCGGCTATTACTTAACTATTGATGTGTCCAAATAGTAGTCATGTGACCACATGAAGTGACGTATCATTGAATGTTCTCGTCTTGTTTCTTACCATTTCAATATGCGATTATTCATGCCTTCTGCAAGCCTTACAAAGGCCCATATAGGTTGCTTTCACTGCTTGTCTAAAGAACCGCCCACTTAGAAAGTAAACATAAAAATGTAAAGCACAGGTAGAATCGTCCAAGTATGTCAAAACTAGATTTACGTTGTATATATTCTGCTGTGTTAATGGAAGCGATGGAATTTCAAAAGGGTTCACATACCTCCAAACCGTTGCTGGAACTTTAGTGAGAAAAAATACAATGTTAGTATTAATCAGAATGATGGTAGTGGACATCCTTTGTCGATTTGTTGAAGGCATTCGTTTTCTTAATGTAGATAGAATTATGAGTGTTCCGATGAAAATTATCCCGAAAGGAATCACAATTGTCAGCGCCATATTGAACACCCTATACCCAGTGCCAAACTGGTCAGTGGATAAGTGTTCTGGCAAAATCAAACCGCATATACTGTAGCCTTGAAGGTATGCTTGATCGACAAATATCAAGTTGAACACAATATAACACGTAAAAAGCATCCACACGGCCAGTAATTGTGCAATGGTGGCCTTTTTGTTGCATATAGACTTGACTTTATGCGGGAGTATCACACATAGAACGCGTTCAATGGTAATTAATGCAATTGTATGAGAGGACAAAACGTGGGAGCAAGTGTTAAGGGAAGCTATTTTACAGAATATGTCATAACCAACAAGAATTTCAAAATATTCAACCATATCGACAAACGGTCCGGTAAAAGCCACACACAAATCCGATACTGCCAATGATATGAAATACATATGCGTTGTTGTAAACATTAATTTGTTATTCAAAAGTGTCACTACAATTGATAAATTACCAATCAAACTTAACACAACTATGACTAGATCTGCAATGAACGAATTGTCTCTTTCTCTCTCAGTCATAGTTGCATGTTCGTAATAATAGTAATACCAGTAGTGAGTGTCGTTGTAAGACGAGTAACTAAAGTTATCCATTGTGTAATTGTTAGTTTGACTAGAAATGTTGTTGTTGTTCACAAAGGTCAAACCTGAAAAATGGAGAAGCCATGTTACGTTTGATTCGAATGCCAATTGACTTGGTACATTATATTTCACTTGGAGAAAATAAAGTGCTTAAATTAACGAAATGCCAAAAGATAGGGTAATATATTGATACTTACATGTATTTTATGCTTTTAGCCGACATGTACATTCCCAAACCCGTTGCACCAAATTTAACCCATACATGGAAACAATATCATTAATTGAACGAAGTTCGAATGGTTTAGGTGGAAATAATCAACTGAACGTAAGTTCATCGTGAATGAAAAGAATATCAACAAAACAGCTGGAGTAGGCAATACATTAACATTCCGCCAGTTGTCAATCAATACCCTTTAATTCAATTTTAACGGGAAATTACATACACGTGGTCCAATGGACTAACTTGAAAACCTTCGCCAAGCAGCCTTCGCCAAACAAGTTGGAGGAACGATCTCTGCTCTAGTGAAATGTCAATTATAAATGATAATGACATAATATCGAAAGTCCTTATCTCAACATCGTAGCTATAGTGTGTATTTTCCAGATGAAGGTTGTATCGTTCAGAAAGGATGCACATTTGTATACATTTAGTGAACATTTTCATGTAACGACTTACAGAGGCATTATCAGAAATAACAATGTTTTGCATACGTTGAATATAAAACATACTGAATTTGATTTCAAAAGTGGCCTTAGACATGTGGATATTTCCAAAGTTCCTCTCAGAAGTTTTTGTTTTTACTTTTATTCCAGGACATACACTAGGATGAAGAAAATGAAACTATAAACATGCTTTGTGTTGCAATTAGTTTGAGGTTGACCAAATTCCCAGCGAAAATGAATGGTCCAGTAGACAGCATGAAAGGACGATCATCTATAAATTTATGTAATTTTAAGATTTAAAGATTGTACTATAAATGCAACAACGTAAAAAGAACACCCCTATCAAGGGCTCACTACAAAAGAGAAACCAAGAAAAAATCGATTAGATCAATTATTTGATCAATATTACTCTAAGAACCACAGATTATACAAATAGAAATTTAGTGATTTTATAAATTTAAAGAATGTACATGAAAAAGTATACTTACATTCAACGCATCAGTTCGAATCACGATGAAGTTGAACTCCAAAATGATGGCTATTTATGTCGTGCTGAAAATATTAACATATCAAAAGGACCCCAAAGGCTTACAGTTGAGTAGAATATCTAACCTGATTGCGTACATTAGTTGTTAAAGAACAATATAATTGGAGATTTACTAATAACGAGGACAATACACATGCTCATTATACGATATTAGTAGATAACAGGTGAGTGATATTGAATGTGAACATTTATTTCACTGTTTCAGAAGGTAATTCATTTACCAATCACAAAACCAAACGTAACGTATACGACACCTGACTTTATTTTGTTTATTCAATATGAATGTACACTGAGCGGCAATGAAAACGCAACACTTTTTAAACTTGAATATTTCTGTTATCTGTCAACTGATAACCTTGAAATTTTGTATGCTCACTTCCATATGTATTATCTACAGAATTCAGTTTTTTCCGTGAAAATACTTTAAGAATCACTCGTCCATAGCGGAATAGCCTTAAACCGCATTTTCCCGCGTGCTGATAGGTGACTAGAGATCTGCTCGCATATTGTGCAAGCATTTTGAAGAATATGGATGGAATATTCGGAAAAAAACAAAATAACTAGTAGAAAACCTGGTGCATATGTCAAAGGCAGTCTCCGAAAGATCGGTCGTTATGCTCAATTGTGGGGTATCCGTACTAAAAATCAAAGTTTCGTCGATTTAAATTACCGAAGTCATTATTTCATTTATTTAACACAAGTTTTAATACATATACACCTGTTAAGAAAGCTAAAAATGCATTAAAACTCATAGGATGTAAGAAAAATGTTTAAGTCAAGTGCGATAACTCTTGGATAATTATCCTCACTTTTTTAAATTAATCACCAAACCTTTACATTAAATTGTATTACTGGATATTACTGAACTAGTGTACATGCTCAAGTTATGGTGTTCATTAATATTTAGACGTAAATTGTGTTTTGAAAATTAAGCACGCAATTGGAAAGCGCATTTTGTCTCCATTGAGTGCAATAATCAGCCTTAAAATAATAGCTATAGCGTTCATGAAATTTATTTCCAGTTACAAATAGTGATACTTTCACCATCCTTGGGACAAATATAATACACTTTTAATAATCTAATAACGAGCAGTTTCGAATATGCGTTTAGAGGCGCAAGATTCGAGGCAGTGTTATAAAGAAACTGGCAAGTTAATAATTTAATCATTTTATTACTCCAAGATTATCTCCCTTCGACCATGAAATATATTTATAAACGTATATAACGTCATCGACACATGGCTTTATTTTGTTTATTCAATATAAACGTATATAACGTCATCGACACGACACATGGCTTTATTTTGTTTATTCAATATAAACGTATATAACGTCATCGACACATGGCTTTATTTTGTTTATTCAATATAAACGTATATAACGTCATCGACACGACACATGGCTTTATTTTGTTTATTCAATATAAACGTATATAACGTCATCGACACGACACCTGACTTTATTTTGTTTATATAATATAAACGTATATAACATCATCGACACGACACCTGACTTTATTTTGTTTATTCAATATAAACGTATATAACATCATCGACACGACACCTGACTTTATTTTGTTTATGCAATATAAGCGTATATTCGTACAAAGAAATTCAACAAAATAAATGTCACATGTATACACATACGTATATTTCTATTTGTGCTAAATGATTGTGTTTGTTATTCTGCTATGGCGTAAGTTGATTAAACTATCAATTCACTTCTATATGCATTGTTAAAATCTAACCCTAATATGTAATAGCACCCATTCTATCTTACAGTAGTATGTATCTATGAAATATTTTTAACTCTCTTCTAATAAAAGCAATAAATCTTTTTTTAATTAGGTCACTTTGCCTCCATTTGCCGCTATGGTCAATGTTTTGGACTATATGTTTTCGAACTACATATAGCTAGATATACCGGTAGGCTATGTTGTTCCTCTGTTTACTGTTGGAGTTTGTCCTGTACGTGGGAGTGCACCTGTTTAAATTATGTCACTACGCGGTTGTGCCTTGTTTTATCTCTAGGGTCACCGAGTTTGCATATATTTTTATAACTACGGGTGACTGGGTGTTGGATCCACATTTTTACTGTCGTAGTTTGTCAGGTTTGTCAGGTGGAGGACCATTTTAAATTTGGTCACTATGCGGGCATGCCTAGTTTGGTAGCTATGGTATATTTTGGAGCTGCATGTTCTCGAAATTGGTTATGTTATTCCTTACTAAATCCCTGTCCTCCCCCTTGCGCAGTTTACTTTGGAAGAAGTGATTAACGTAATGTCGATGTGCAATTTCAGCATGAAACATATTTCAACATATATGGCTTATTTGGTTCGTTCGAAAGTAGTTTTCACCACGTGAATACATTTTATGCAAGTTAAATGAGAGTAGTTTAGGTAAAATACTACTTGGCATCGTTTTTTTATAGTTGTTTCTTGTTTCAGAATAGTACGTGTTCTAAGAACTTGGATATCAGGGTTTTAACTTTGTTTCGCCAAAATTTATATTTTTCCGTATCATTCAACTTCTTAGCTTTATCACTTTCTCTTGTCATTTTGGAAATTTCTGGATTGTTCCAGGCTCGTAAATAAATTTGTTTAACATGCTTTTGTTTCATTGTGGCATGTGTATTTAATGTATTAATGATCATTGTTTGAAAACAGTCTAGATCATCATTTGTGTCAACTATATATCTTAGATGGACCACGGCTGTTCCTCAAGTGATTTAAGAAAATCTTTTTCATCAAACTGCTTCATATTACGATATTGTATTATGTGATATAAGGGATCGTTTGGCACAGGTACTAAAACTTTGCGAGTAAAACACACTGAAATGTAAAAATGATCACTGATACATAAGACTGGAAGATTGATTTCAAAAATATTTTGAAAGACATTTGTACATTGAGATGATCAATTATTGTGTTTGTAGTACTAGTTACTCTGGTGGGCATGTCAACTGTTGATAATAGTTAATCTATGACACATTTGTAAAGTATATGTGTGTACAATAAGTCACTACAATTGTTCAAATACATCTTCTAGTATAACATTTGTAGTGCATGATTTAGTAAAAGTAGCAGCTGCATTTTTAAATAGTCTTTATAACATTTATTTACTCAAATAATTATGCAAATTAGGTTAATTTACGCAAATTAATTCAAAATTTTTCTCCGAAAAACCATGGTGATCCTTTTAGTATCTGAATTGTACATTGTATATGTTTCTCAATTAATTCGCTTTGCTAGAGCTAGTTCCCAGGTCGAAGATTTTAATACTGGAAATATATCACAAATAACTACTGCAGCAAGGTTTTCGCTTTCATAAACTTAGTAAAATTTTATAGGCGTAATCGTGACCTAATTTCCAAATACGACACTAATTTAAAAACTCTTCTGCGACAAGGCTTGTCCCAGCCTGAATTTTATGGTGATGTGCTTCATAAAATTCGTAAGATTCTGGATCATGGCCACTTTCACGATGTGTTTATAAGGACCGTTTAACTTTTTATTGGTAGAGGTTACAACCCTATAATTTTGCTTGGTGGTGGACCAATTTGCAGTTCGCTATCATGCTTCCTATTTCATTGTGCGATGACCGGATGATATTCGGACTCTATGAATATTCCTGACCTTCAGCCTGTTCGGACGGTAGGTGTTGATGCTTGTCTGTTATATTATTCTGTTGTGCCCTTAGATGTTTTGCTCCCTTAATGCAATGACTTCGGATACGTCATTGAGTACTTTCTGTGCTACTATACGGGGTTGTTAATATAATGTTCCATGTTTTACATTCTTGAATTTCCTGTCATTGTGGCCTTTTTGTCAGGAGGCATAACATGGCGGGAAACTTTTATTTACACTGTCTTGTTGTATAAGGTTGTCGATGAGGTAAGTGTGAGGTTTGGTGCACCATAAACAAGTTTAAACTCCCAGTGACAATTGTCGTTGTCCGTTCCAAGGCGGAAAATTGTCGCCGTCCGTTCCAAGGCGGAAGCCTCACTGACAACCTTGCTGTATGTATGTATTGTCCACTTTATAGTAAAAATATAAAACTCCAAAAATAATGTTTGGCTTTTGACCTCCTTTCTGTAACGTTATTATTATGATACATGTTCTGCTACAATTTCACTGTCCAGCATAAGGCTATCTCGTATATTTCAATTGTACATGTATATTGTGTTCTTTTGTTGTATGTTGTCCCTTGTTCTAGTCTTGTCGCTTGGTTCTTGCCCCGCGTACTTTGACTGACTGATGCGGCAAACGCTCGGGTGGGATTTCGGGTTTGTGTAAATTCTATACCTGTTGTCGTCATGTTGTACTCTGTTATAGCAGTGTCCCCTCCTTTTACAGCACTGTGCAGTGTCGGTGTTTTTTGTTTCCACTTGTTTTTGAAACTTTACTTCCTTTGCCCCCTTTTTAAATTCCACCGCCCAACCCCCTCTTTTCTTCAGTTGTATCTTGCGGAGATGCTGGATGAGACACTTTTTAACTAGGTTACTTTGCTGTTCGGTCACTATGATAAACGTTATTGGCATATATATTTTCGCCCTCTTTTGTCCATTATTATAAACTAGGTCAGGTCGCTAAAGTGCCTCTTTAAGACGTATTAACGTTAGGTCACTGCCCTTGGTGTTTTATACTAGGACAGGGAGTTGTTGTACCTTATTTGGTCGCCGTTTTTGGCACGGGTTGGTGTGGTTCGGTCGCCGTGCAGTGGGGCTTTGGGAAACTTGGTCGAGTATTGGCTGCGTTTCATTCGGTTTCATGCAATAACCGCTTTTATATTATTTCTTTGTGTCATCCTGCATATTTTCGGCGAGGACTTGGATTTTTAATTGTTTCTTCGGCTTATGTGTGGGCATTGCTCAGTGTAGTTGCTAGGCATATGTTATAATATGAACTAAGGCATTGCCTATATGGGTATTTAATAAATATTAGATAACCGCTAGGCTTTGTTTGTAGATATAGACACAGGCCCCAGTTGCTATGCATTGTCCAAGGGAGATAAGAAATGCATGCAATCATTGTGAAGTGCAATCTTTATACAGCACACAAGTCAATCAATCAAATTGTCATAATTTGATTCCAATTCAATAAAATCAAAGACGTACCTTGTTGTACTGTATTGTAGTATTGTAGGCCTACTTTAAGATGGTTTATTTATATTCCGAATATAGATAATTTACAGCCTCCGATGTTTGTCTTTCGTCCTTATAAGCTTGGAAAATCGAAGATGTTATTACATAAGCAATAACATATGGACCCTCCTTGTACACAAGTTTGTCCACCACACATAATTAATGCACCAGTCAGTTGCATCCCCAGTTCCCCCGACCACAGGGATCCATGGCGGATAGCCAGGGAGACAGCCATGTTTTTACCATCCAGCTTCCCCCGCAAGGCAGGGGAAATTTAGGATTTATTCTGCGAAAACCTATAGCCTAAAGACAATATATACCGGTAGATGTCAGGGGAAATGCGGGAGATTTTACCATCAGCTTCCCCCGCTGGCCGTAGAAGGGCCGTTGTTTTTGACAACTCAAAATTCCAGAGCGCCCTCCCCACCCCCCCGTGACTGGGCTGCTGTGGATGAAACTAACTGGTACATAAGTCTTATACACACTGATAGTAACAAAATAATCTCATAAACATTGCTTTGACAAGCTATACATTGAGACATAGAATTGTTGATTTGCATTGTTCAGTTGTTGACATGAAACGAATTGTAGCCTACTTACGTTCAAGCATCCGGTATGATCTGAGTGTTGATATCATTGTAAAGCTACGTAAAAATGTCTATTAAAGACAAATTTCCTCGGAGATCGAGTACTGTCATGATAAATCGGCTATTTAAATGAACATTTCACCTTTAATTGTGATGTTTCTTAAAACATCTTCCATGTGAAACGGGCGCATGGAAATCTCGCAAACGCTTGTAATGAATTGCCTAGTGACACGGTCCACGGTCATGGGGAGTAGAGGTATTTCTTACTTCCCTTTGTTTTTTAAAAATAGTTTGTTTTATTTATTACACATTTTTTTAAAAATAATAATTAATTGAAAGAGAACGATAGGCTCAACCGTTTACAGCTTACTATTTTTTTTATATTCCAAGGACCATTCACCTCGGAAAACTGCCTGAAATTTTTGACCGGAAATAACTTTTTTTGAAAGCATTAGTACCTGCTGAGACTCAACGAAAATACGCATGTCACCCGTATTACCGGTCTGGGTATTTTCAATAGCCTGCGCTACGCGCAGGCAATTAAATCCCCTATTATATCCCACCCCATTCCTGCTTTTCCCATTATTTTAAACTAGGCGAAGTCGTAGTTGTGCCACTTTAGGTCATACAACGTTAGGTCACTGTCCTTAACTAGGTCATGCCCCGGGGTTGATGTGCCTCGTTTGATCACCGTTTTGGCATGGAGTTGTGTGGGCATTGCTCAGGGTAGTTGTGTTGTGTTGTTTCTGATTTCTGTGCTCGGTTGGCTAGGTTGAGTGCTATCTTCCCTGTCGGATTTTCTCATACATTATTTTAATGGATGTTATATAATCATTATGATTCTCAACTTATGTGCAATTGTAAATAATTGTCGATCGTTTTTTAATATGTTTAATTGTATGTTTAATGGATGTTATATAATTATTATGATTCTCAACTTATGTGCAATTGTAAATAATTGTCGATCGTTTTTTAATATTGTTGGATACAGTATGATAGTATGATACAGTAACACACTTAACTGCCTGGTGCATTCAGTTAACAGGGCGAATGCGTATATGTATAATATGCTTAAATATTATTGTGTAGATGTTTAAAATTACATTTACATTGTCATAAATATGCCTTCATTTTTGGTACTCATTGTCATTTGTAATGTGTATCATTACATGTATAACTGTAAAAGTTGTTCTTCTCGAAGTACTAGAATGCTAGTATGCTATTCCAATAATGTATCAAAGTTATCACACATCATTAAGTCTGCTTTGTATTTTGTTTCAACAAGGTGGACTATATAATGGACACATGATACATTTGATGCGAGTTCATATGTGTTTTATAGTAGTGATGCCTCATTTGGTCGCTTGGGTCATCGTTTTAGCCTATATTTGTGAAACTAGGTTGTACTGCAGCGGGGACTTGAGGAACCTGGGGAACCTGGGGAACTTGGTCGGGTCTTGTCTGCGTTTCATTCGGTCTCTTGGGTTCGAAGTTATTTTTTTTTTTTTTGTAAAATTGTCTCATCCTACATTATTTGTGGCGGGGACATGGGCTTTTGATAATTTCTTATTTATGGTCATTGCTCCGTGTAGTTGTGCCTCGTTGTTACTGATTGTTGTGCTGTGTTGGTTAAGTCCCTTGCCGCGTTCCTAATACATTCTTACCAAATAAAGGACCACAAATCGGAGTACGAGTAAACAGTCATTTAATTTTATAATAGAATCATTTTGCAAATAATAAAACACAATGACACATCAATGAAAAGAAATTGAATTTGAAACAAAACTAAAAGTTACATGTACTTGACAAAACACAGTATATGGGCTGCCTTACCCGACCACTCACATACACTAGTATAGCAATATAACACTTATTAGAAATATTATCATTTGTCGATACAATAAAATAATGCAGTAAGAGGAATCAAAGACATATTCTGATAGTATAGCTTGGTGAATTTTGACACGAACAAGAACGTTCCGTTGGCATAATTTAACAGTCGATATATTGTCTGTATTCATAATCTCGGTTGTATGTTTTCATAATCGGGGAATATCACGAGGAAGCTCGAGATGTAATACAAACACAAATTTGAAACACCGATATTGCACGAGTTGCTTGCAGAAATTGTATATTCAAAGCAAGAAGATCATATTCGTGTCAAATTCATCAATCTATATACCATACAGCATATATAGTGCTATAATGATTCTGTGTTATTTACAAACGTTTGCACTCATACATCAAAGATAAAGTACAATAAATAAATAAGACACTATATCTACATTTGCAATGTATGTTTCTGTGTTGGCTCAGTGGTAGGATGAACGGCATTAATTCATGCTTGCACCACTGTATTTTCCCTGTGAATTCGAATAAATATCGGCGTCTTTTAATTTGATCTTAATTACAAATATAATGTACGTTCACTATCAAACCAATAGTCATTTTAGAGTTCAAATACAGCAAAAAGTGGGAAGTCATCACAGCACACACCAGCACACACCAGTAACGCGTAATTCTAAAAAGTACGAGAGGTGATCAATATATTCGAGGACTTTTCTTCTCAATTTTGAAATATTGAAACTAGAGTAATGAAATTACACGCTGATGTAGATCAATCAATTACTTCGTAATTTGACTAATTTCCCTTATGATAACGTCACTATTTACTTCATGACGTCACATTTTGTAACCATGAAGAGGCGCGCAACGTCGAGCATCTCGGGCGTAACGTTATTTCTGAGAAACGACACGCTATGAAAATTAACGCGACGCTTGTAAATTCCTCGCGATACCTTCCAAATGACTTGACTAAATTATGTATGGATTCTGTGCGCTCCCAATGAGCCATTTTCATATGATTCCGTCGTTTATGTGATTGTATTGTCTCTGCCAAACGGTTCCGTTAAATTCTGCGAAATAAGACTCACAGATCTCAATCAAATGTAACTGACCAAAACGAAGACTAGTATAGGCTACAACACATACAATTGTTGACTCCGAATCAAAAGGGTTATTTGGATATTGCGTCCTAAACCTGATAGGTCCTGTTTAAGTCTAAATTGAAATAATATAATTTTGTAAAGCCAACCGCCCTTTTCCGAGTTTTGTTTCCAATAACGCATCGATACTCTTTTTATTCCACCTCAAACTCCAGAATCGGCTTTTAACTATCTATTTCAGTAATAAAAGACAACCAGTCTTCTGCATGGAATCGGGAATCAGTCCAGAAAGGAGCTATATTCTGCTCCGACGGTGACGCTTGGATGCTGGTTCAACGTCACGCGACCCTTTTATGAATCAAATAATTGTATTAGTGCATTCCGTGGGAGACATCTTACTCCGAATGATGTTTAATGGCTTTGAGCCTTGCTGCCAATATGAAATTACTAGATGAAAAGTCCTCGAATATATTGATCACCCCTCGTATATGCCAACTCGGTGGCCCTAAAGAATCATATTAACACTAACATACGATTTCGTTTTTTTTCCAATCAAACATTCACGGAACGCTTCACCCCTATGACAAGAAGACAGTACACGTTGTCAATGCCAGGACAAATATAATTAACACTTACAAACGGGATGAAGTCCAAAAGATATGATAAAATCAGACAGGGAAGAGTGTTCAACTTTATTATATAACCAGCCGAGTACTGTAATAGGTAATAATATCACATGGCACGAATACATGACAAAATGACCATATGTACATGTACATATTCTAACGAACAAGGTACATCCACAGTCTCTGCTGTATTATAAGAGTGTGGGACCACCAGAGTTAGTCAGTATTATATACATGTATGCACGTTCTCTCACATTCGAATAACTGAGCACTTATTCATTTCACTTACACCGTCTAGTTAAATTGTCGATCAATAATCCTTTTAATGTTTGACGAAAGTACCGTCCACTAAGGAAGAAAACGAAAAAATGTACAGCACACGTAGATAGTTCAAGGTAACCGAAAAGCAAGCTTAAGTCATTAAACATCTTCTCACTTAACTGAAGCGATAGTAGGGTGGGTTCATGCAAATTCGTCCAAATCGTAGCTGGAACTCTTGTTACAAAAAATACAATGTTTGTATTTATCAGAATAAATGTAGTGGACATACTATGTCTACTCGATGAACGCACCCGCTTCCTCAGTGTCGATAAAATTATAATTGTTCCGATGAAAATTATTCCGAAAGGAAAAACAGTTGTTACAGCTATATTGAATACCCTATACCCTTGCAAAAATGCTTCTGTATAGAGTTGATCTGGTACAATCATGACACACATCAAATATCCTTCAAACATTACCATTTCGCTACACAACATGTTGAACGAAATGTAACACGTAAAAAACAGCCATACGACCAACAATTGTGCTATAGCCGCGTTTTTGGTGCATATCTTCTTTACTCTAAGCGGGACTGTTACACATATAATACGCTCAATTGTAATCAGGGCGATCGTATGCGACGACAGAATGAGGCAACCTGTTGTAATAGTAGCCACTTTGCAGGTTATGTCATGATCAATTTGACGTGTGGTATAATATGCTACAGCGTCGACAACAGGTCCGGTAAAGGCCACAATTAAATCTGATATTGCCAATGATATGAAATACACGTGTGTTGTGGTGAATGTGATTTTGTTACTCAGCAGTGTAAAAATTATTAGTGTATTGCCTACCAAACTTAACAAAAATATGACTATATCCGCAATAAACGAATTGTCTGTTTTTTCCTGGAACTCATAAACATATATATCATATCCGGAATAATACCAGTAGTGTGTATCGTTGAAGATATCCATTTTCACAATTTCCCACGGACGCGAATCTTTGTGTTTCAAACGAGCCTTAGTGAAGGTGAGCCTGAAATATTGAAAGTGTGGTGTTCATTTAATTTGGTTTGTGCACCAAAGAGCCGATCTTTTAGTAACATGTTGTTACTAAACCAGCGAATATAACCTTTACCACGTGTATGCAAAAAAGAGACATGAAAATAATTATTTGGCGTCCATCCAGGTGCCAGTTGTTACAAAATGTAAAGATAAAACTTACAACATTACTTGGAAGTTAGTAAAACGTTTGGTAAATGGTTTGCTGTACTAAATAATAACACTATTCATAATTTAGTGAGAGTTTCTTGCCCGTTATATTCATTAGTTATCTCGTGTGGGTCTTAACCTTTGCAATAATTAGCTCTATTTATCCCGACACAACACGTACATCACTACCGCGATCTGGCTTAACGTTTAGGGCGTCTGAATTTAGTTATATAATGCCGAGCATAGACTTTAATTGTCAGTCAGATTTCTGCAGAATATTGTAGGCATACACTAAGCGGCACTTCTTATATAACGCTGCCACTTGTTTTTTCTCGATATCTCGAAAACAGTTCGAGATAAATTGATGAAATATTCACCAGTTTTAATTTAAAGCATGTGCCTATATCTGCAATAGTCAATTTAGAAATTGATGCGTGTGAAAATTTGCGGTAAATGCATAATTTACGTCACCCGAAATTATAAAGTCACAAAATTAAATAGCGTATTAATTAAGGGTAAATCGAGTATTTGTAAGATTTTATTTCTTTAATACTTCAAATGTTATATCATAAGTGTTAACCATAAAAAATATTCATAAAATCTATCAACATTACAATTTTCGAGGAGACGAAATAGCAGTACGAAGTACGCTTAAACCGCCCAAAAATCTACTCGTATTATGAATATAAAACCGATGAATCTAAAATAAGCGTTTAACCTCAAATAAGGCTACTTGAATGATAAAATTTTAATTTCTTCTAAATAATGAATGCTTATAGTATGTAGTACAGTTAAATTTATTCGGTTTTATGCAAGTTTGGTCACCCTAGATTTAAATTTCAAGTTGAGACTAACTCCCGTTATTCTTAGGAATCGTATTATCTCAACAGACACGTTATGGTTACGGTAAACACTCTTTTTTACAGCAAAACCAACCTTTTTCCTTAACTAGCCAGTTGGTAAATATTGTTTATGATTAGTAAAAGACATGAGCAAATAAAATGCCGACACGCGCAACCATTTTAGGAAGAAAGGACATCTAGACGAACACATAACGACCAGGCGACCGGTATAGCGCGATAAAAATGCGACTTCCAATTTTAGTATTCAGTCTGTTGAAGACGTATCATGCACTAGTGTATGATCGGATCGACCCGAAAATTCGCCAGAACTAGTGTCAAATATTGATATATATGTGTGCAAAATATTATAACAATTCATAGAGGACTTTCAAAGAAAACTGAATTATACCAATGGTAGCGTTAGAAGTGCCGCTAAGTGTATAGGTGTCACCACCCGCATTTGAACCTGGTCGACTGATTAGGCTGCAAATTGAGCTACGGTGGCCATATATAAATGTTTGCCATCGCTATCAGGCCATTACACCCACCGATAGGCCACAGTCTAGTACAAAAAGCCCTTACTATGAACTAACTGCGATAACAGTCACCATAAACGCCCGTTTCTCGAGCTTCCTAAGATAGAATTGTATAAGAGAAAAGGGATATTTACAAAATGTAACATAAATAAAATAAATATATTTAATTCGTAGTTTAAAGAAGTGCATATAACCGATACTGCAACATAGATACAATGTAATATAAAAAATAGTGTACTTACAATCAACGCGTACGTTCCTTTCACTTGAACAGTGCAGATCTCTAAACTTGTTTCCCTGGTTTGTTATACCATGCATGCATATATACAGTCTTTAAAAGCCACAGGACATTCATAGAGTTACCTTTGCAAATCATTTGATCACTGCAGTTATCAAATACCATTTGGTACTCACTCAAAGACAGACAATATAAACTTATAATACAAAAAGGTATTTGTATGATTTCGTCTACAAATGTAATGTATGTTTTATATATAGACAACATAAATTCCACCATTAACTGTTAGTACTTAATTTAAATTGAGGTAACAAGAAAAACGAAGAATAAGATACTTTATGTCATAAAAACAGACAGACATGTTTATGTTTCTTGCCTAGGGGATTGATGTCGTGACTAGGAATATAATAAAATATTTTTATTAGATTGGTCTTCTCTGTGAGCCTCCTTAAAATAAGATAAAAACATTTGTACATCTGCCAAACAATGACACAATACAATATCTATGGGTAAAAAAGGTATGAGGAAATCCGACTGGGAAGGTAGCACTGAACCCAACCAGGCGAAACAATCTCGAAAACTAATATGAACATGCATGTGCAATAATAGCATCAAGCGTTTTACAGCTGAGTTCATATATTATATTGAATAAAATACCACCACTTTAGGTAATCACGTTCAATGGTACTGTATGCAAAGTATAAGAAATTCGTGCAATTAGATGTTCCAAAGTTTAGACCCTGATTTGGTCAATGAGTTTCTTAAAATCAAGTTTTGTTTTAATAACAAGCAGTTTCTTTTCATAAGACCTTAAAATGACGTTTTTTATGTTGTAAAAGTTGTGTCATGTAATCACACAGGAACAAATTATTTCACTCTGACAATGGTTTCAATTTTAAGTTTCTAGGGGCGTTTCTAAAGTTCCAGGAAAAGAGCTCTATAGTGTTTATCGTTTGTTCGAATTACTTCAAACTTTGCATTTAAATAGAACCATTCATGCTACATATTGTACTTTGAATTGAACGCCTGAGGGAATGTCGTGCAAAATGGCACTGCTGTCATTGTAACTTCAGTAATGGCTACCCGGGGCAAATTTGACGTTACGTCGTAGAAATGGTCAACCTAACCAACACATTGCCCCAACCAAACAGCTACCAATCAACTACGACATACCATTAATGCATGAAACATTTGCGAAGGGCGGTATAACATCAGTTTGGTCAATTTATGCCATAGTTTAAATATTACTACTGTTTTCTTCAGATGTATTTGTCGCCGTATTAGAAACACCCGTTTAATGTCAGTAAATCATTGAAATTTGACCAGTTTTTGTCTTTTGGCAGTAAAATTAAGACTTAAAACAGACGAATTTATAACCACTGCCTGTTAAGAATGTTGCATGTCACTGGGTAGGATGTATGAATAATATGAACGCTTTCAGACTGCCAGTGGTACTGCTACAGATGGTCACAGGAACGCACGGCCTGTTGTGAATCAGGCACCAGACATTGCGTTTGACGTTTCTGCTTGATTTTGTGACACTTGCGAATGCTTTGCAAACGACACTAACTGGAAGTGTATACCTTGAAGCGAGACATGAAGCGAACTCTAACTATTTGTCATCCTGGGAAAAGGCGTCCTTAAGAATTATTGAAAAACGTATTAATAGTCCGGCAGAACTTGCAAGGTACCGTGCAATATCTTCTATACAAAATGTTTTTGCATTTTCTTGTTCTCTGGCCAAACCATAACAGAATCCGAGTGATGCCACCTTGTCATCATTGAGCAATTCTCAGAATGAGGCCCCAAAGGGGGTATGTGAATTTTCATGCCGTCACTCGATTCTACACAATAACCCCGAACTGCAGCCTGACAACATTCGGCTTCAGTCAAATAAGCTATGAAATGTGCCGAAGAATTTTATTCTTGTCGCGCGGACCTTGTACGGTCACCGTGCGAGTACCTTACGGGCAACGTGCGAGTTACTTGTGAGCCCCGTACGGTCTCCGTACGAGTCCCGTACGATCTCCGTGCGAAGATTATGATGTCCGTACGGACCTCGTAAGAGACATTCTCTTTTATTCGTACGAGGTCCGTACGAGCTGTGACCAGAAGCTAAGAATCTACTCATACCGTTGAAATATTTTCGACTTGTACGAGTTGGAACATCCGAATGGACATCGTTCGAGTATTGTGACCGTAGCATTAATCCCGAATGTAAATATCGACTCGAGAGAGTGTGATAGAACAAGTTTTTAAGCTCAGCGAGGGCATCACTTATACAAAGTTTTTGTCTCGGAATTGATGCAGCCTGATTTGAATCTACGACCTCCATCACTCGAAGTGGACGTTCTACCACAAAGCCATCGAGGCGGTTGGAACATCATAGTGCATATTTCACATGTTGCGTTATTAATTATCTGTGAAAAATGGAGTGAGAATTGAAGTACTTTTAATATTGATTTTATCATTCATTCCATATACATGTATGTTTTTCTAATTATACATCTCAATCAGTCATAATATTTCAAACTTCGCAGTTAAGTTGAGAGCGGCGAACGAGAGGTAGTTCGTCGATGGTGGCTGTCACATCCACATGAGAAAGCGCAGGTTTTGTAGGATATACATGTAGTTGTTTGTATAAGAATTATTCTATATAGTTTTTTTAATTATGTACATGTATACTGAGTACATCTAGAAACGCAACACTGGGGTTACTGTCAACACTTTGTCAAACTTTCAAATATTGACAACCAGACTGTATTTACTTGATGATATTTTATTCAATGAACAATGCAACTATAACATGGTTTTCATAAATTGCTATCGATGCGAATGAACAGTGCTTGCATGTATAGTGCGGCTAAAAAGTAACGAAACACAAATTGGTAAAATCCTATTTTTTCAGAATCGTTGTTCTAAGTAAAAAAATAAAATATTGATTATTTATTGATTGGTTACATATTCATGACGTCCGACAAGTTGTTTAGAAGTGCATGAACCAGTTGTGAACTTTGCCTAGAAATGGTACATGTCGAGTTACTGGTCCTGGCGGAGTTTTTCATACATTTATCACCTGTGCATGGGTGGTTAAAAATGGTACCAAAGTGCTAGCACAGTGTCTCCAGATGAGACATTGTCGGTTCATGACAATTTACCCGAAGTGAAACCTCCAATTTGACGTCCCGTCACAGACATCCGAATAGTCTGATTTCGCCCTTATTCGGACTTTCCTGGCATTTTTATTCAGAAGCCTAGAAGTTTTCGTTTGTGTTTTTCTTTCAATTGGCAAACCTTGCAAAGGATTCGAAGCAATTTACACACAATTTTATCATGCGTAAATGGTGCATATGGAATTCGTGTGTTTTGGATTAATTTGACGCACGGGAGTTACGTAACCCGATCGATAAAATTTGGACAATAGCCAAGTGGCTAGGCGATTATACAATATTATAACACAAAAATTAAAAAATGTATGAACAATGAAAGTAAGAAAAAATCAAGGATGAAAACGTTGCGTTTCTAGATGTACTGAGCATATTAATATGGAAACGAGTAATTGAATTTCATTCAAATGACCATTGCATTGGTAAATATCTGCATAAACTAGACAACAGGATATTTAAAAACAGGAAACAACTTAAAGTAAGAATATTGCCCGAAAGTTTAATCGGAACACATGATTTACTTATACATTCTTCTCTACTCCAAAACATCAATAATGAAATTACATTCTTGTAAACTGGGTTGAAGTTACTATCGTACGATGGGCGTACCTAGATGAAGGACTAGTATACCCATACTTATTGAGAAGTACGAGGTCGGTCTCCGTACGTACCAGTGCTTATTTCCAAAAAGCAAGAATAATCAAGATTGCTTCACTTTAATATACAGATGTATGATTAGGTACCTGGGAGGGCCAAAGACCAATACGATATAACCGTCCACATGTGGCTTTATAACCGGTTCGCAGGAAATGTGCAGTTTGCTGAACTGACGCATTTCATTAAATATACTTTTACTAAGTGTATTTTTACGTTCAGCGTCAAACATCACAATAACATCACTCCAGAATATACAAATCAACCCAAAATGAATTTATATCTGCACAAGTCCATATGCTTCTTCAGAAACGAAATATTTTTCACATTTGATACGGTATGGTTCGCCAAAACTCACCAGTCAACGTTTAACGGCAAACTTTAAAAGAACTTGTATTCCGACCTTAGATTAATAAACTCGCAAAAACGAACCGAACGAATTATATTTGATATAAATCAAAACTATTCTTTCAAGCAAATCATAGAATTATCAAAAATACTTTTATCGTCTTTTCGGTCGCTAATTGCGTTATTAAAAGAAAAGAAAGAGCCGATGTTCATGTCGTGAGCACACGTCTCGCTTACGTTTACGTCGCGTAATTATACCCTGACTAAAAACTTTTGATTGTAAATAGCGCGAAAACGGCCCCGAGAACACCCCATTTTTTATTTCACTAAAATAAAAAAGATACTTCAAATAAACTAATGCAATAAATAAAATAAAATTTGAACACCCTGTGTTCTTGCTATATGCGTGTGAATAAAAGAAATGCCACGATTAAAACGCCGTTATTATCGAGGCCGTGTTGCGGTTATTTCAGCGTTACGTTAAAAATAATTAAAATTTCTTTCTATATTTTGCACCATATGACGCAGCATTTATTTCCCTACAAAACTATATTTTTTTGATTTTCAATGACGTAAGTATTAACTCGAAAAAATGGTGAAAAACGTCGAAAAGCTCGCAGAAATTATGCCCCCGCTAGGTGGCGCTATTCATCGTACGTCACGTGATATTTCTCAATAAAACCATCAAAATCAGAAAGCCAATACTTGATACTATATTTATGCAAAATATCATCAACATCCGAGTTACAGGCGATATTAAGCGAAAAGGGTCTAAATTACCTTAAATTAGTAAATGATGCATGTTAAACAAGTGTTTCACTATATCTATTATTCGAATTGAATTCAGTGAAATTGGTTAGTAGAAATATAGCTAAATATTAAATTAATTTACTTGAGGCCCTGCCATCATTTAGTCAATGTGGCCCCATAGGGTTATAGTAGGGTTTAAACACATATACTTTATAATGTTTAATTAAATGTAACGCAAAACACCTGACATGTAGTTCATGGTGTTTTAAGTATTGCGTTGCAAAACATCCTAAATAATACATAGTATTGTAATTCTCGAATACCCAAAAGGCATGCAATTGCAATACAAACGTGGTGATGGTGGACAGTTCATGGAGGTGTTGTGTACTAAATGACGCCAGGAATACAATATTCTGGTTCTCACTGGTGATCAGTACTTTAAAGGTTTATATTTTAGGGATAAAGAGTAAGCTATAATTTCATAACGTGGAATGATTGGTGGTCGTGTGTGCCTCTCAGAGCCTAGAACAGCAGTACATAGGGTGGGAAGTAACCTTTGCGGTTTAAATAGATTCATTTGTGGGCGGTTTATATGCCATCTGGCATGGCATTGCGTGAATTGATGATTGTTCTACCTGGTACTTGTTAATGCCTGCTCTGAGATGCTGTGAGAAACCCAAAACGATCGGAATAACATTAGGCAGTGGTCATTGATACACATGTTAAGCCAGTAATGATTTATTTGGTAGGGGTTAAATCCCGCAAAGTGACACAAATGCCTGTAGTCAGTGATTATATGAATTCCACTTTCAGAATGAAAAGGCTGTATGTGGTGGTGATAGTAATACTGGTAAGAAGATAAAAACCACTGGCATTGATGTTAGAGTAATATTTATTGAGCGGTTCATACAAAATGATGCTTCCTATGCAGTCTATGTAAAACGACGACCCCCGTGGCGGGTCCACATGGGCTTAAATTGAGCAATCTTGGTAGGGGACCACTAGATGATGTTACATACCAAATATCAAGTTATTTAATGTGATTGCTAATATGCATACACAACGCTTTTAGTAATAGTATATACAGACATTGTGTGTAATACTATGTCCAACATTTCATATAATGCAATGGTTTGTTAATTGTTCAACTATCACCAGAACTCAGTACAACGTATTCGTCATTTTGGCTGTGGCAATTTCCATCAAGCCATTTGCAGTTGTTCATTTTTTTCATATTGTATTCTGCTGTTTCAGCTGATGATTGCCTTCTTTGTCTGATTTAAGTAACACTTTGATCGAATACTACATATGTAGTAATCGCTAGCAGAGATCCGTGTCCCCATTTTCTATTTCCAAAGGTGGTGTTATGTCTTATCTTAAATTGTTTATACGTTATTCACAGTAAAATTTACACTTACAAAGGCCTCAGATTTATGGAATGCCATATTAATAAGTGTTATTGATATTATTAATACTTATCAACACTACTGAATTCATTTGAATAGTATATTCAATACCTGAGTAATGAACTAACCGCCATATTCCTAGTACATTCTTTATTTATAGTTTTTCACTCTAGTAGGGCCTCAATTCCTCAATTTATTACCGGTATTTCAATTGTAATACCTGTATATTTCATTCAAACTTTCATAACTTCAAGTTACAAAAAAAATGTATCTCCTATACTAAAGTGGTTCATGACCAATTGATTTTTAAATGATAATATATCTTTTCAAATTTTGATTTACCCTTATTAGGGCCTTAATGCCATTAATTAAAGTATTACATCAGCTAATCAAAGCTGTTGTACATTTGTATTCATCTATGTTCTTTTAATTTTGTTTTATTCGCAAATGAAATATGTGTTTTACACGTACACGTATACTCATCTAATTAATATTCTGTGTAGGTCTACTGCCGGGACACATATTAGGTGTCGACCACATGCTGGGCCTCAATTCAACAAGTTACTATGGTTGAGTTATAATTTATGTAACGCAATACTTTACACAACCTTAACTACATTTCAGGTGTTTTGAGTTAAATTTGATTGAATATAATAAATTATGTTTTTAAGCTGATTATTTCGATAACAGCCTTATGTATCTGTATTCATATACCACCTTTGGGGCCTCATTTGAGAAATGCTGACGGGGCCTCAAGTAAATTAATTCAGTGTTTGTACTTACCAATGTCACTGAATTCAATTTGAATAATAGGTATAATGAAACATTTGTCTAACATGCATCATTAACTAATATAAACCATTTGTTTGTCTAATAACGGGCCTCGTTGTAAGTGTAAACCACGAGTGGGGCCTCATTTCACAAATTACTATTACAAATGTTTATAAATTTAATAAACACATTATTTGGCAAACTATAAACAGCATTTATTGTGTTTTTCTGTATATTTGATAAAATAATAATGTATTTATACTGATTAGTTCATGAAAATTCATATACCCCTTTGGGGCCTCATTCTGAGAATTGCTCAATGATGACAAGGTGGCATCACTCGGATTCTGTTATGGTTTGGTCCAGAGAACAAGAAAATGCAAAAACATTTTGTATAGAAGACATTGCACGGTTACCCCAAAATATGCTGTTTATCTGCCGGACTATAAATTTTACCAGTCTAATCCTACAGTAATGCATAGAAAGCCTAAATTGTCGTTTCGCCTTTTAAAGTTAGATATACAGATTTTCCATAATGATTTTGTTTTGGTTCCGGCAGATAAAGCTTCTAATAATAGTATTATTATTTGACGTAAATAATATGTACAAGAACTCTCTGAAGATCATTCCTCTACCAATGCCTTTATACCGACGCTGGTTTCTGAGAGCGATATTGTGGACCGGTATACTTCACGCTGCGAATAATTTAAAACTAATATATGCGGAGACCAACGCAATCTACCTACTATGTATTGGATTCCTAAATTACATAAAAAACCCTATAAAGCTCGTTTCATTTCCAATTCAAATGCTTCCACAACTACTAATATTTTTAAACTATTAACTTCTTGTTTAACTGCTATAAAAGCTCATTTCCAACGATATTGCGAGAAAACTTATGAGAATTCAGGTATAAATTTATTTTGGTCAGTAAACAAGTTTGGAGTAAATCTTGATAAACTTCATAGAAAACAGCATGTTTCTTCACTTGGTACGTACGATTTTTCTACACTGTATATTACACTGCCCCATGCTCGTATAAAAGAAAAATTAATAGCACTGGTGGAAAACACTTTTAGCAGGGAAAAACTATGGTCCTGGCTTGTAACAATTCTAAGGCATTTTTTTACTAATAATAGCTTGAACAGATATACTATGTGGACCTGTGGCGAGGTTTGTTAGACACTTGTCTTTCTGTTGGATAATATTTATGTTAGGTTGGTCACTTCCATCTATAGACAGATTATTGGCATTCCCATGGGAACAAAGTGTGCACCACTTGTCACAGATCTGTTTTTATACTGCTATGAACGTTTTTTCATGTTTAAACTGTCTCCCGTAATATTTTGAGTATTGACAATCCTTATTTTTCTAATAAAATTAAAGATATTTACCCTGACGAATTAACATCGAATAAAGCCAATTCCTCTGATACACATGCATCTTTCTTAGACGTTGACCTTAAAATTTCATCCGGTCAAATTATCGGTAAGATTTACGAAACAGAAATGATTTCAATTTCGATACTGTAAATTACCCACACTTAGATGATGATGTTCCACGAGCAGCTTCATGAGGTGTATTATGCTTCTCAATGAATTCGCTTTGCTAGATCTAGTTCCCAGGTGGAAGATTTTAATACTAGAAATCTTTATATCACAAATAAACTACAGCAGCAAGGCTTTCGCTTCTAAAAACTTCGTAAAACTTTTGCGAAATTTAACAGGCGTCATAGTGACTGAATTCGTTAATACGACACTTATTTAAAGACTCTTCTGTGACAAGGCCTGTCTCAGTCTGAATTTTATGTTGATGTGCTTGAAAAATTTGCGTAAGATTCTGGGTCATGACCACTTTCATGATATGTTTACAAAGACCGTTAAACCTTTTATTGGTAGAGGTTACAACCCTTTAATTTTGCAACGGACTGCATGCTTGGTGGTGGACCCATTTACATTTCGCCATTATCCTCCCTATTTCATTGTGCGATGACCGGATAATATTCAGGCTATATGAATATGCCTAACCTTCAGCCTTTTCGGACGATATGTGTTGATGCTTGTCTGTTACATTATCCTGTCGTGCCCTTATTTGCTTTGCTCCCTTGTTGTTCTGACTTCGGATAGGCCATTGAGTACTTTCTGTGCTACTATACGGGGATTGGTAATATGATGTCCCATGTTGTACATTCTTTTATTACCTAACCATGTGGCATTTTTTAGGGGGCATTTCATAGCGGTAAACTTTTATTTACACTGTCCTGTTCTATAAGGTTGTCGGTGAGGTAAATGTGAGGTTTGGTGCTCCATAAACTAGTTTAAACCCCCATTGGCAAATCTAGCTCTCCGTTCCAAGGCGGAAGCCTCATTGACAACCTTGCTTGATGTATGTATTGTCCACTTTATAGTAAAAATAGAAAAGTCCAAAAACATTGTATGGCTTAGAGCCCTCCTTGCTTTAACTGAAATATTATTGTACATGTTCTGTTGCAATTTCGCTGTCCAGCATAACGCTGCCTTGTATATTGCGATAGAACATGTATATTGTGTCATTTAGATGTGTGTTGTCACTTGTTCGAGTCTTGTCGCTTCGTTCTTGCCCCGCGTAGTTTGACTGACAGAAGCGGCAAACGCTCGGGGTGGGGTTTCGGGTTTGTGTTATTTGTATACCTGTTGTCTTCATGTTGTATTCTGTTATAGCAGTGTCTTTGACCCCTTCCTTTTTACAGCACTGTACAGTGTTGGTGTATTCATGTTTCCATTTGTCATTGGAACTTAATTTCCTCTGCCCTCTTTTTAGAGCCCACCGTCCCCCCTTTTTCATCATTTGTATCTTGCGGAGATGTTGGATGAGATACCTTTTAATTAGGTCACTGTGCTGTTTGGTCACTAGTATAAACGTTTTTCGCATACATATTTTCGCCCTTTTTTGCCCATTATTGTAAACTAGGTCAAGTCGCAAAAATGGCTCTTTAAGACGTATTAACGTTAGGTCACCGTCCTTGGTGTTTTATGGTCGCCGTTTTAGCACGGGTTTGTGTGGTTGGTTCGCCGTGCAGTGGGGCATAGGGAGCTTGGTCAAGTAATGGCTGCGTTTCATTCGGCAATAACAGCACGTATTTAATTTCTTTGTGAAAGTGGGTCATCCTGCATTTTTTCGGCGGAGACTTGGATTTTTAATTGTTTTTTATGTGTGGGCATTGCTCACTGTACATGTAGTTGCTATGAATATGTAATATTATTTATTACCCCATTTCTACCTTGCCCATTTTTTAACTAGGTTAAGTCGTAGTTGTGCCTCTTTAGGTCGCATAACGTTAGGTCACTTTCCTTAGTATTTAAAACTAGGTCGTTGTGCCTCATTTGGTCGCCTATTGGTATGGGTTTATGTGGGCATTTCTCAGGGTAGTTGTGTCGTGGTGTTTTTGAAAAGTGGTCTATGTGGGGTATTGTGTGCTCAAATATTGGCATTTCAAGAGAACTATTCGTGATACAGAGGAATCGATCGCATGTGGGCGTATCATACAAATAAGTCCTGTGGCCATAGTAACCATTAAAATGGCTACCTGCCACAAGGGTTACTTTTCTCCGATGAACTTACTGCTACATATCTAGAAGCAGCCGAGTCGTTGCATTATGTGACCAGAGCTAACATAACTGTAGTGAGATATTTCCATAAAAAATAATGCGAAAAGACAAGGCATCATTTTTGTATTTACACACTTACAAATGTATATTTAAATTGACAAAGAACAACACAAAAACGTATTACAGACACCACCAAATGACATGCTAGTCGGGGCTGTAAAACATTCTTATAATTAAAACAGAAAACAAACAATGTTGTGAACAGGCATCGGATAGACTTATCGGATATTTAAGATGTTTTTAATTTTTACAACGAACGGCATGCAAAATGTTGGAACCGCAGTTGACCATTATGCTTCTTAGTTTTTCCATTGTGTTTCCTTTCATTCAATGTGTAGACGCTATTTATTTGTCAAACCTAAAACCTTCTCGCTAACAAAAGTCGCCAACTCATATAAATGTACATGAGCATTGGAATTGGTAACAATGACTGACCAGCTTTGCAATAATAAACCAATATCGATATGGCTCTACTCATTCTTTTACAGATACAATGTATCTCTCTACCCACGTCTTTTACAACTTCTACAAAAGTTAATAAATAGTTCCTTTACTGCTTGTCTAAAATATCGCCCACTTAGGAAGTAAACGTAAAAGTGGAGTACACAAGTGGAATCGTCAAGGAAAGCCAGAATATAGTCTATGTTATATAGTTGTGTCTCAGTTAACTGAAGCGTAAGTATTATCTTTTCATCCAAATTGGCCCAAATTGCGCCTGGGACTTTAGTTACTAAAAATGCAATGTTTGTATTTATCAAAATGATTGTAGTCGAAACACTCCGCCTGCTTGCTGATTGCATTCGCTTCTTTAATGTAAGCAAAATTATAATTGTTCCGATAAAAATTATTCCAAAAGGCATTACAATTGACACAATAAGTGTGAATGCCTGACTACCTGCTTCATCAGAGATTTGTGCTGGCAAGAACATAACACACGTCATGTAGCCTTCAAACGGTATGGATCCTCTATACAATACAACAAACGAGGCGTTACACATAAAAAACAGCCACACGACTATTATTTGTATCACTGTGGCTTTTTTGGGGCATATTATCTTCACTTTGTGCGGGACAGTTACGGATAGAACACGTTCAATGGTGATTAATACGATTGTGTGCGATGACAGATCTCCAGAACATGATGTTAGAGCAGCTATTTTGCACAATATATCGTGATCGAATTGTGGGTTAAAATATCCAACCGCATCAACACATTGACCCGATAAAGCTACTATCAAATCCGATATTGCTAACGATATGAAATATATATGTGTCGCGGTTAATGTTGTTTTATTACTCATTAGCGTTATGATGATTAATATGTTACCAACCAAACTTAATAAAACTACCATTATATTTGCAATGAACGAATTATCTGTTAGTTGTACGTTGGTGTAGTTATAATAATAAGAATACAACCAGTAGTGGGTATCATTGTACTCGTACATGTATGAGCTGTACTCCATTCTTTTTTCTTTCCAGAACAACCCGAAACAATATTTTCGTTGAACAAGATTTCGGCAGGTAATACGTCGAAGTGACCCTGAAATATGAGATAGTTTATTTGTTAATTCTGAATCGAACCTTAATGATGCAAGACATATTTGCTGCGCTTCAAATAAGCAATATGACAAACTCGAATAAGTAAAAGGTAGTGTCAACCCCGGTAGTAAACTACGTTAATATGTATCAGTCTTATAAGTTCGTAAATATAGTAGTGAGGACCTTCTCATTTTAAGCCAGCGACTTGCACATCCAATGTGTTGAATTAAAGCAGGAGCTACCTGATCTGGACAGCAAACCAATATATTAATGGAAATTGTCAATCACACTGTATGTTATTTTGACGATACTGTATCCTATATTTGAAGGACTCGCGTATGTGGTACTGTCATATTCTTCAATACATTTATGTTTGTCTCTTGATAATCCATTATCAAACATAATGGACCAATATTTCTTTAAGCACGATTACATTAGTTACTAAAGCTATGATAACGCTTGAAATAAATTTGGTTTCAAATGAGTGGTGAGTTCGATTATTGAAATGTATACCATTATTTTGTCAGTGACAATTGTATACATTAATATTTATATGACAAAACCAACATAAACGATTTATTATTCATAGATGAAAAATAACGCATACATATGCAGTCAATCGTTCACGCTTTTATGTACACTTTGCAACTGTTATGACATTAACACCTATTTTACAATAATTGATTTGATGGGGGAGATTGGTTTAATTTTGACGTTATTTGACGATTCCATAAGTTATTGTATTTGACCTATTTCATTTGAAGTAATCAACCCCAAGTCTTCTGTCCAGACACATGTATCACTTCGTATGATTGCTATCAATATTCTAAATGTGATTAAAAATATCGGATTAATTAAAATTTATAAAATTTCCAAGAACCTCAAACGTATAGGTAGTGTTGTAATGTTATAACATAGATCTAAATATTTGACAAATAGTGCACTTACTTTCAATGCTTCCGTTGGTATCACTATGACGGTGAAGATCTCAACACTGAAAACATGGATTTTTAATGTCGTTCAGAATATATAAAAAATGTTCAGAGCCGTGAGCAAATCTACGACATTTGATAGTAAAAGTACGAAAGTGATTGGCTACTATACTTGTAAAACAACAATATAACTAGAGATTTACTGCTATCCAGGACATTATACATGCCTATTATATTTATCAAAGAATGAACGAACATCGTATATGACATCCTACTACGTGTATCTACGAGGGGTGATCAATATATTCGAGGACTTTTCATCTAGCAATTTTATATTGGCAGCAAGGCTCAATGCCATTTAACATCATTCGGAGTAAGATGTCTCCGTCCGAATGAACTAATAAAATTATTTGATTCATACAAGGGGTGTGTGACGTTGGACGTCACGCGACGTCATTCCACGCGTCACCGTCGGAGCAGCAAATAGCTCCTTTCTGAACTGATACCCGGTCCCATGTATGATATTGGTTCTCATTTACTACTGAAATAAGTAGTTAATAGCCAATTCTGGAATGTGGGATGGAATAAAAAGAGTATCGATGCGTTCTCGGAAACATAACTCGAAAAAGGGCGGTTGGTTTTACAAAATTAGATTATTGCAATTAAGAATGAAGCACGACCTATCAGGTTTAGGACGCAATATCGAAATAAACCTTTTGTTTTGGAGTCAACGATTTAATGTTTTGTAGCCTATACTAGTCTTTGTTTTCGCCAATTACATTTGGTTGAGATCTGTGCGTCTTATTTCGCAGAATTGTGTCCCTAACGCGGTGTTATTTTTGCTGTTTGTCCATATTTTATCGACTCAAACGTTTGACAGAGACTATACAATCACATAAACAACGGAATCTTATGAAAATGGCCAATCGGGAGCGCACAGAATCCATGCACAATTTGGTCAAGTCATTTTGGAGATATCGCGCGGAATTTAAAAGTTTCGCGTTAATTTTGATAGCATGTCGTTTCTCAGAAATAACGTTACGCCCGAGATGCTCGACGGTGCGTGCTTCGCCATGGTTACAAAAAGTGACGTCATCAAGTAAATAATGACGTTATCATAAAGAAGTTAAAAAAATCGCGAGCTAATTGATTGAACTACACCAGCTTGTAATTCCATTACCCTAGTCCCAATATTTCAAAATTGAGAAGGAAAGTCCTCGAATATATTGATCACCCCTCGTATGTGTATTGTTTGGGAAGCGGAAGGGAAGATTCAAAGAATATTGAACTTATCAGTTGAAATAATTCTGGATTCATTGTCATATACAACAAGTATCGTAAGGCCAACGATGCCGGGCTTCAAATCATGCGTAACGCCAAATTAACACCATAATTGCATGTCATGTTTTCATTATACCGTTTTTAAACAAAATCAATTACAAGCAAAAAAGTTGTTGACTTTGGTGCAAGAGTGCTGGACCATATGTGTACAGATAAAGAAATCTCTTAGTCGTGAAATGTGCTTACATCCTCGATATAATATGTCTGAAAGGCAATGCTACTGTTTATAATGTATATTAAACCAGTAGGATATTGGGTATATAATTGTGTTTTTATCACTACCAGCCACTAGTATTTTATTATATATTCTTACACTGTCTATTTTTAGCTCCGTGTTAACGTATAGGACTTTACTGTGGTTAAATTTCCGGTATATCACAGTTTTTGCCGTACTACTTTTTGGCTGTTGAATTACCTCCCACGTATAAATAACGCTTTTTATGAATGGAATTTACGTCTTGTTTATCACATGACGTCATGGACTGTATGACGTTTATTTGGCGTTAACGTAAACGTGGCGTTGTGCGAACTTTTATTTGCGTAGCGTTTTTTCTTAATGTATTTAATTATATCAGTAGTATTGCAATGTTAATTGCATTTATCGAATCATTTTAGTTTTTATGAAATACGTAGTTTGAAATGAGCTCTAGTTATGCCTCTGTTTAAATGCAATGAGCAAAAAACGACATTCCAGGGGTGGAGGCTTTATACTTTAAACAGCGGAAGTTGTCTATAGCAACTCGACAAACAACGCATCACTTTGCAATAAAAATGAGTCCATATGAAATTGCGCATATTACACGTGTTAGAATGCAAATAGGGCCTGAGTGATTAATAACTATGCATGTGAACGACAAACCGTGATATATTGGCCGGTATATCACGGAAGACTAAGATCTATTTCCTAAGTGAACTCGTAAAGTACGAACATACGTTGTTGTTATTACTTTACTTGTTTGAAGGCAGTTTAATATATTGGTGAATAAGAAATTATGGTTCACAAAACAAACTGTAGTGAAAGAGGTGACGGTGCTTTACGTATTATAAGTGTTGGTTTACGGCGCCATAACGTTGAATTTAGAAGAAAACTGTTGTTTATTATTTGACAAGTTTACCATGTCTATAAAATGCAAAATGTATACACAGTGTTAGATAGAATACTTGTGGCATTATGGCAATACATTGTATGTACCATATTTACGACAATTTCATATTTCTACTCATGTTCTATAGTTAGGGTTGTAAGCCGTGTTACATTCATCGCATGTCATTTTAAAGATGATCGATATACGTAAAAAATTCACAACAGTGACCGGTTCATCAATTTATGTACAAATTTAATTTGAAAAAAAAAACGTTTTCAAAAATACTATGCATGAAATAGAGGCTGTATCTTTATATTAACTTATTCCCCGAAAGGGATATGTTAATGGTAGGCGTCATTTGCGAAACATTTGCAGAATAAGTGCTATGGTGTGCCCCTTGCGAATATTTTCAGGGTTTTATTATTCGATCAGTTTTGTTGGAGTTATGACCCTATGTTCATTTTTACAAATCGACGGTGCCAAACCAAAGCTTCGTAACTGCAAAAAGACAACTTTTCAGGAGACAAAAAAAAAGTATTTACTCCGTTGAAATAATACCGTCGTTTTGTAACAAAATGACACCCTACCTGATCCTATTTGGGACCATAATAAACTCCGACATGTACAATAATATGTTGACTTGTACTAAATCGGAGTTTGTACTGTCATATACGGGATTTTCGACTAACCTTTTTGAAATCAATGAAAATACGGTATTGAGTCACCTGACTGTATTGAAGTAACGCGATTGGCTAATTAGATGGCGACTAAACAGAAATGCGCGGGAAATCTAGCAAAAGTTTTCGCGCCAAAATTGAGTTACGGGGTTTTGGTTTGGCTAAGTCGATATACACTCTTCTGTGTGCAACTTCTAAATACAAATTTATTCGGGAAAGTTGACGAAACTTTCATATAATTACTGGTATAGTGTATGAGGTGCACCAGTGTAGGACTTTTGAGTTTCGACCATTTACGACGGAGTCATCACTTTTTGTTATAGTGTACATATTGTAGCGTATATTGCTGGCTTAGAATGAGAAGGTCGTACCTACAAAATCAATTTATTGAGAAAACAAGAAACAAACTGTCTACAATTTACTCTTTACTTATGGTAAAACAAGCTTTAATAGCTTCATTTTGGTCAACATACAAGTTCCGATTTTCATATAAATAGGCTCATTAGAATCGTACTGGATATTTCAAATATGCATGAGTCGTATAAGGTCGTAAGAAGTAGTTACTAACTTCTCATTCTAAGCCATCGATATGTGTAATTATTAGAACGATAAACCATAAAGGTACAATACTTCCTCTGGGTTACCTAACATTTTATCTCCAGTGGTTGCGCCATCACTGTGTGTACACCTACAGGTATAAAATATCAATTAAAACGTAAGTAAAGGACTCGGTTGTGAGTTTCTACGCTGATTCATATACCGTTGACGATCTTATCTTTAATCATAATGACTGTGATTCTAATCTGACCCGGTATCGATGGAATGTCAATAAACTGCACCACCTAAATGGCCAGGCCCGGAGACTAAACCATTTCTCAAACTCGGAACTTGGAAACAGCTGATTTTTATTTTGCATCAAAATCAATATCAATTTGTAGCAAATGATCTAACTGAGAAAAAGAATCCCATTTCATATGTCTGCATTCGTTACTAAAGACGTTACAGCAATGTTTATAATCATCGGACAAGATGAAGCAGTGGTTGAACTTGGTCTAGATATAATATCCATAAACATTGTCGCCAAGTTTGAATAAAAGTATCAGTACCCCAGTCCGAACACCGAGTATTCACACAATTCGTCTCGTTTTCAACAACGGTATGATATATTAAGTTAAACAGGCTTCTTCAATGACACTAAATAACGTTATTTTTGTAGCAGCGTGTTCACAAGGTATAACCGGATGCGTGGTCGGCCGAGTGATGCGTTACGGCCGAGGTAAATACTGATGACTGGTAAGTAGTGGGGTTATATTTCTTACCAGAACTTATCGATTTCGATATTTCTTTTGGATCTAGCGATTTGTGAATGACCACGAAGGTTTAAATGTACTATTCATTTAGCCTCGCATGCTATCTTTGCGGAATAAATCTGATAGAGCCTGTTTATACACGCGGAACATAATGCTCAATTCTCACATACATTGCCCGAAATTAAACAGTTTGCGCTAGTATTGAACTATTTAACCTTACTGATCTAACGAAAATTCATCTATAAACAATTCTGTTAAGTTACAACATTGCCCGTGCCCTGAAACCAACGATTGACCCTTTCAAAGAGACCCTAGTATGCGCAAAAATGATGACGTTAACAGCCGAGGAGATTTTGTAATGATGACATTTACGGCCGAGGACAAAAAATATGGATGACGTTTACGGCCGAGAAAATACTTACTAAAAACTGTCATTTTTCGCAGTTTCAATGGTTTTCTCACCAGTAAAGTATGGACTATTGCGAATTTCGCCAGTGTACATTCCAATGAACATTTCTTTACCAGAAAATGTTGAATATGATTGCCTTACACTTATTTTATTCTTATATCTTCAATATAAAACGTCATTTTGGAGATCTATGTTATTTACAAGACAGATTTTTGTTTATTTGAAAGGAAATACTAAGATTGTGAAATATGGTCATATGGAACTCAGACTATCTCTATAGAACGCCACAGCTGTCTTAAGATAAGCAAAACTGTTGTATTATGTTATTATACCGTGATATAAAAAAATCATTATGTCCATTTGTCATAATATGACAATGTTTTGTCATTTTATGATGTCCGTTTGCCATAATATGAATATCATTTGATGTGCATTGGTCATTATATGATAAACATGTGTCATTATTATGATGCCCGTTTGTCATATGATGTAATTTGTCCTTATGTGATGAACAGTTTTCATAAAATAATTCATTACAAAGGTATTCGAATTTCCTATAGATCGTGGGTTTTTATTTAGATTTTTAGTTTTTAAGACATATCATTTGACTTCAAATCATGACATCATAGTGTAATTTGGAGAAAAATATTTTTTTGAAAAACTAGATTATTGAAATTTACACGTGAGAAATCGAGAATAACTTTAGCCCCGTTCTCACTGTCCCGGTGCACGTCCCGGTACCACCGGCGAGAGTACAGGGAGAATAAGACCGACACATCTTCACAATGTGCGGCAATAAATCGACTCCTAGTTCCGGTGAATATACTTTGGTTCGGTTCCGAGACCCGCGATATACTTAGTGATTACGTGTACCGATCCTGGAGATTTTGACTGTCAGCTCTGGCAGTAGGGCGGGGATTTAGACATCAAACAATCGTGCGTTAACAGCAAAAGCGGTCTTAGACCTACGACATGGTCACTGTTAACAGCAGAAGCAGTCCTAGATCTACGGCACGGCCAATGTTAACAGCAGAAGCGGTTCCTAGCCCGGGATAGGAAGAGTCGATGACGGTATTTAAAACATATCCTTCTGTATACCCATTAAGATATATACGGGTTAAAAAACGTTTACCATCAGTTCAGAACGAACATTTTTCTTTCCCTACTC
Organism: Spisula subtruncata; assembly: GCA_963678985.1. Classification (NCBI taxonomy): domain Eukaryota; kingdom Metazoa; phylum Mollusca; class Bivalvia; order Venerida; family Mactridae; genus Spisula; species Spisula subtruncata. The sequence continues at coordinate 27,217,187 of OY787671.1, read as the reverse complement.
CAAGCATAAAAACATACCGCCAAAACAAATAAAGGAAAATACGAACATTAAAACAATGCATCAGTCAGTTGCATCCGCGGTCTCTACCCTTGGGTATGGGTGTGGAATTTTACTTTCGGGTTTTCAAAACCTCCGCAATTCCCACACCCTGCCGGGGATAGCTGATGGTAAAATCTCCAGTATTCCCCGACCTCTGACAGCTAAACACTGTCCCCGGGATATTGGGTCGGACATTTAATCCTCCACATTTCTCCGACGAGGAAAGGTGGAAGGTAAAACATGTTTTTTTTCGCCTATCCACTGCCCATCCCCGGGGATATGGGCCGTGGTTGCAACTGACTGGTACACAACTCTGTAAACTATGATAAAAACAAGAATGTGTGCAAGACACGTCCCGGTGAAGACAGGGAGCACAACGGTATTGACCGGTTCAGTAGAGTGTCATTTTCTGTATGCTGACTGACGTTCTTCGTTGAGATCATGTAGACTGTCAAATGCTTTTTCAAACAAACAAATACCTGTCTTGTAAAGTCATGGATCTCTAAAATGACGTTTTATATCAAATACGTACGAATAAAATAAGTGTAAGGAAATCATATCCAGCATTTTCTGGTAAAGAAATGTTCATTGGAATGTACACTGGCGAATATTCCATACTTTACCGGTGAGAAAACCATTGAAACTGCGAAAAATGACAGTTTTTAGTAAGTATTTCCTCGGCCGTAAACGTCATCCATATTTTTCGTCCTCGGCCGTAAACGTCATCATCACAAAATCTCCTCGGCTGTTAACGTCATCATTTTTGCGCATACTAGGGTCTCTTTGAAAGGGTCAATCGTTGGTTTCAGGGCACGGACAAGGTTGTAACTTTACAGAATTGTTCATAGATGAATTTTCGTTAGATCTGTAAGGTTAAATAGTTCAATACTAGCGCAAACTGTTTAATTTCGGGCAATGTATATGAGAATTGAGCATTATTTTCTGCGTGTATAAACAGACTCTATCAGATTTATTCCGCAAAGATAGCATGCGAGGCTAAGTGAATAGTACATTTAAACCTTCGTGGTCATTCACAAATCGCTAGATCCAAAAGAAATATCGAAATCGATAAGTTCTGGTAAGAAATATAACCCCACTACTTACCAGTCATCAGTATTTACCTCGGCCTTAACGCATCACTCGGCCTACCATGCATCCGGTTATACCGTGTGGTGTTTATTATGCTTATAAAATTGAAATTATATATTGTCATATTAGCACAATTATGTCTTAGGAACATATAAGTGTAGGTGCGTGTATGGCTTTGTAGGAATTACTTAACGGGATCTGTGTTAATATTACAAATCTCTTTAACATACGTTTAGTTGTTCATGAATTATAAATAAATTTAAATTCGACTTACATGTATCTGTTCCTCATATCATTCTTTTAGGATTAGGATTTCCATAAGTAATTTGATGAAACAGTGTATTTCCTGGCCTGCATACATATACTTACACGTACTGTCTTTGGTCTTTGTTCATCGTAGACATTAATTCTATCAAACGTTTAGGTATATTTTTCACCAAACACGTCACATAATTATTGCAAAACATCATTATATTCAGTATAAATGAAGCACCAAGTCAAAAGGACAAACAGTACAAGTATGATAGCAATGAAATCAAAAGTATGATTGCAACCAGGGCTTCCATTTGACTCTTGCAACTTGCAACTCTTGAATTTTACAAAAGTGCCTATTTTGACTCTTGAAATTTAAGGTGAAGAGTCAAATTTACTATACTTATAATACAAGTTTTCTTAAAATATTTTGATATCGAGAGTCATGAGTCATTTTCACTCTTCATTTTAGGAGTCTAGTAAAAGCCCTGATTGCAACAATGATATGTAAAAATACAATTTTCATCTTCAATTACATTAAAAACAATAAATATATGACACAGACGTACATGTCAGCTAAACCATAATAACTAAATAATTTCATGGTAAAAAGCCAAGACAAAAGCAAACAAAAATATCAACAAGGAATATGTGACACATGGAAATAAAATATCTGGTAGCACAAACTGTATCCATAACGCTACACTTGAATATAAATTTATGAACGTATGAATGCCAAGAGACAAAACCGGTATGAGTTATTGATCGCAGTCAAATTACTGAAAATTAAAGACGTTTAAATGAATACATATTTTTAAACTATCAATGGTATCTGAAGTAGAACTAAACGTTAACGCCATTACTTTAAAAACACTTAAAAAATACGAAACTAACACCATAATCTTTTGTCGGACGCACAGGGTATGCCAAACTAATGGGGACATAGAATGAACATTTGAATTTCACTTTCATAGATATCACATATAAAATTTGACAAAAGAATAAAAGGAATATCAAATAATAAATGAATGATATGGGTTTAAGGTAGATCCTCGTTTTTGCGACAACCTGTATGCTTGCTTGAAATATATATATGTTGGGATATGATTGTCTTGTACATTGTAACGTGCATGTGTGGAATGCGATGACACTACTGACTTTGGATTGTTGCTTGTTTTCTATTGTTTTTTTACGAGACTCAAATAAGTCAGTTAAGATTCCGAGTACTGCCTGCCTGAAGTATCGCCCACTAACAAAGTAGACATAAAAATGTAATGCACATGTAGCATTATCGAGGTAAGATACCACAAAGTGAACATTATGATAATTCGCCTGAGTGAGCTGAAGCGATATTTTTGTTTGTTCGTCCAAATACATCCAAATTGCTGCTGGAACGTTTGTGAGAAGAAATACAATGTTTGTGTTGATCAGAATGAATGTAGTCGTAATATTCTGTCTGTTTGATGATTTAATTTGTTTCCTCAATGTGGTTGAATTACAACTGTTCCGATAAAAATTACTCCGAACGGAAAAATTGAAAAAAAAACAACTACGATTACACTAATAATTTTCGTAACTGATTCTGAAAAGAGGTGCTCCGGCGAAACCAAGGCACACAGTACATACCCGAAAAAGTTTGTACTTTTACTAAATACTATGCTGAACGAAAGGTATTCAATGAAGATCAACCACTCAACCAATAATTGTGCAAGTGAAGCCCTTTGGCTGCATATCGTCTTTACCTTAAGTGGAACTGTTACACATACAACACGTTCAATCGTAATAAAGGTGATTGTGTGAGACGAAAGAACGGTGGAACAACTTATTATTGAACAAAATTTGCAGTATATTTCAAAATTATCCACCCGTACATCAAAAGACTAACACATGGTACTGTAATAGCGACAATCAAATCTGATACAGCCAGTGGTATGAAGTAAATATGCAGCGAATTGAATGTGATTTTGTTGCTCAAAAGTGTTATAATAATCATCATATTACCCACTAAAGCTAACATAAACATGATTATGTATACAATAAACGAATCATATGATTCTTGCACGTAATCATAATAATAATACCAGTAATATGTCTCGTTGTCAGTAATATTACTCGTATAGTTATCCATGGCTTCATATTCAACATATTTGTAGTAGTAGTGGGTAGCATGATGTTTCTGATCGCTTCCAAGTATAGGTATCGTTGTTGATACGAATGTTGATAACACTACCCTGCAATATGGAATGATTAGTAAGACGTATATACCTTAGTCAGTACAACCATTTCCAAAGTATGTGCTTTTCAAAACTGTTTAGATTATTTATATAAAGTTGTATACATATTTAGCAAAGAATTACATTTAAACATATTTACCTACCGGACTGGAAACTAAAGTTTATAAATGTAGAACATAGTTACAAAAGATGACAACACCACGTTAGAAAAACTCATACCCTCGTGGCGGTGGATAAATCAGGAATGGGATGTCAAAACTTTTAAGATTTTTGATATAACGGTGTATAGATATTTAGCAAAGAATTACATTTAAACACATTTACCTACCGGTCCGGAAACTAAAAGTTTATGAATGTAGAACATAGTTACAAAAGATGACAACACCACGTTAGAAAAACTTTTATACCTTCGTCGTGATGGATAAAATCAGGAATGTGATGTCCTGAGTGATTGATATAAGTTCACAAAACGTATTTCGCCGTTTATCTTAAATAAGAAGGCATATAATGTAAGAAAAACAATCATTTAATGTTGATTACTTTTATAGAAAAAATCACGAAATGTATTCAACCAAGAGGCGCATCAAGAACAGATCATCGTAGTGATCGTACGACCACTAAAACATCGTGGAGCGAAATTTCAACGTTCAATTCATGATATTTCCCCGCCTAAAATAAAACAAATACAAACATGTGCAACCAAAACCCATTATTTTGTAACGTGTACTGACAATTAAGGTTCTACAATTAATTGACATTTCATCCGACAAACCAACGGATACATAACGTTAGAAATATTATATCCATTCTTCATATAAAACCATGATGGATTCAACGTTCGATCAGACTCAGAACAACGCTAGTCTATTTGTCTAATTGATACGATAACTAAAGGTAAATGTAAAACAAGTAAGTGACAAATATTGTTCTTACTGTCAAGTCACTCGTTCCTCTTCCTATAGAAAGTGGTTTATGTTTTCCTGTATGTTTAATATCTTTTTACATGATGCCATATATCACTTTGTATATATACGCATGTACATATTATATAACGCCTCAAACGAGTGGCATTTCGAAAGTGTTGCAATAGCCAAATAAGCTTGAATATTAACTGATGTCCACACTTTTTTTATAATCACACCAGGCAGCTAAATTATTACTTATTAAGTATATATACATACGTAGGCTATGCCATTTTTACTATCTAATATTTCTATTTTATCGTATAAAGAAAACATAAAAAAACGATGATTGGTTCATATCAGTTGTGTATTTGGTTTGAGGCAGCTGGATATAATATTTATATTAAATTACGAATGAAAAGCTTATTTAGTGTCTCTCCTGTGGTGGTGATACGATGTATTGGAATATAATTGTATACTTCAAGGCGAAGTGGGCACATCCACTGAATAACAGAAACACCTAGCATTAAGACAAAAATGTATGCAAAGTATACAGACCTGAAATCCCGGCCCGTAAGTTCGCCGCGTCAGTCAGTCAAACTACACGGGACAAGAACCAAGTGACAAGAATAGAACAAGGGACAACATACATCTTTATGGATAGGGATATTGCAAAAAAGAACATGTACAAGACTAATACAGTTACAGAAAAGGCACCAAACCAACTATTGAGTAGTTTTTTATTACTATTATTATAAAGTGGACAATACATACACAAAGGAAGGTAGCTAATTGGGACTCCGCCTTTGTAGACAGCGTTTTTATGATGCACTAAACCGCATACCTACCTCATTGTTGACAACCTTACATAACAGGACAGTATTAATAAAAGTTTCCCACCATGTCACACTAACCCCTCCCTTCTGAGAATTTATCCAATCGGTATTGCGGGTATTTACTGAGATTGTTTACTGGACCGAATTTCATTAATTCTGTTCTGGTAAAAAGTGTTGATGTACTTTGCGTTTGTTTCGTTGTAGTAAAATCATTCCGAGCTATTGACGGTTATTTAAAAATAGCGCGAATTCAGAGGTACAATTGGTTCATGAAGTTATTGGTCGGTCCTCCTCTTTAATTTAATTCGAATTGTATAGCGCCCCTAGCGAGTGCCCTTTCAAAGTATTACAGTTACAAATAATGTTGATGCTTCTCGGATTTTACTAGTAAAATATTTTATATCTGATACTCCTATTTCATTGTATAAAGTAAACATAAAATACGAATATCAGTTCATATTATTCATACATTTTGTTTGAGGCCATGGAATATTGTTTTTAATAATTTCAAAATCACATTGTCATGTTTTTCCTACGGTGGTGATACGATGTATTGGAATTGAAATGAATACTTGTAACATTGTTATTTACGCAACACGCAGCATTGTAAAGAGCAGTAAATTGTAGTGAATAATATTTAATTTGTTTAATATCATATAATGTCATTTTGGTTTATGTCTCGTACAAAAAATGTATGTTTATCTATGTGAAATAGTAAAAAGGTCAATACTATCGCCTTGGTCCGAAGAACTACACATTTTACACAAACCTAGTTGGTGCAATCTGTTACAACAAAATGTTTACATGTACATAGACTGTCTGGCATACCCTATGTTTAGAAAGACAACTCCTCAAGCTCCTTCATCATGACAGTATTTCCCTTTGCCCCTTCAAATATAGATAATCAAGCTCAGAATTAAATCTAGCTAAAATTGAAAATAGTTATTCTATTGGATTAATGAAATATATCATCTAGTGGGGTGGCCAGACTAACATGTACGGTGATGAATCAAAATGTTGTGTGACATTCAACCTAAAAGATCGAGTTTGGAGGAATGAAACACTTCATCAAAATAATACCTGTCTGGAAGATAACTCGCGCTGGACCAAAGACAAGTTGTTGATAGTAAATGGTAACAAATAGATTTTAGGTATGAAACCAGACTACCAGTACAGCCCATAATCTCACTGTGACATTTGGCAAAACTGTTATCAGACTATAGTCGATGGTGAGAAACATACGTATCATGTTCGATACACATTTAGACATGACTAAACACGTAAACTATGTATCACGCTCGTGTTTCATGCAGATCAGACAAATAGGTCAAATAAGACACTATTTGTCTGTTAATGGAAATAAAATGTCTAATTAATTATTACGTAACATCTAAGCTCGTTGCCAGAGAGAGTAATACACTACCATCATTCAAGAAAGCGATAATAACGAATGGTTTTACAAAGTCCTATTCAGACTATTAAGGTTTTACTTCTTAAAGAATGTTAAATCTCCTGCAAGGTAGTACCGTTAAACCATGTACACTCCTAACAGTTGTATATGTACGGTTCTCTTGAAATACTAGTGTTGTAAGTAAACATCTAGATAATTAAGACGTAACATATGAAATCAGACACCGTTGATGTGACATTTCGTTATTAGGATGGTATTGCAACCAGGTTCTAAAACAATGACATTGTTATTTTCACTGTTACATTCATTGATCAATTAAAAAAATAATATTATCTCCTGATCATATATAATAAACATGTATTATGACCTCGTTAGTAGGGAATCTCCAATTAGATTGTCATTTTACTATAACTATGGGCAGTCAATTTGGACAGTATTCTTATTTCTTAGCCTGTGGTTTTTACACATGTATATATATATATACAGTACAATATTACTCTAAATTCAGTAAGTAATACTTATGAGGAAACTATCCTAATCGAAAGAGTTGTGGGGATTATAGCTAACTCAGTAACATCATGTTAAACCTAGATAAAAAGTTTACATGACGGTCGAATCAAAGTTTATTACCGTCTTCATTTAACTTTGAACGGACTGTACTAACCTATTAGTTTTGATATATTCAACAACTGAGTGATACGAACGGAAACTTGGAAAGTAAGTGCATCGTTTTCAAGCACTTGTTCTTATAAAGGTATTAAACATTCATCTATAGCATACGTTTCTGAATAACATTGTTCTAATAATAATTCCAATATGTTTCATTAAATGTATTGTTCTTATAAAGGTACTATGCTTTGTTCAAATAATTGATCCACTATGTTACATAAGTTGTTAGTTTGAATGACGTGCATGGTTTGCTTTGTGTTTGTGGTTGCCTATACAATAACGTTTTTGATTGATGTAATTGGCTAAAGCTAGATCTGTTTATTGATTTGCTTTTAATAAAATGGTAAATCGTTAATAAATGTTTTATTGGTTTTGCACACAGTAAAACCAAGTTAGATAAACGGTACACTTTCTCTTTTTCAGGCTAACAGTTATTAACTTCTTGTTAGAATACCCAAAGATTTGCCTAATGGTAATGGATATATTCAATGATACCCACTACTGGTATTACTACATGTATAGTAACAACACATACCCGTACAACGACACATATTACTGGGAATATTACTACGACACAGTGAAAGATACAGATAATACATTCATTGGAAGTCTAGTCATAATTTTGTTAAGTTTTGTTGGGAACATAGTAATTATTGTTACTCTTTTGAGTAAAAAAACAGTATTCAATACCACGCACTTGTATTTCATATCATTGGCAGTTTCAGATATTCTTGTAGCTATCACCGGACCGTGTATTGATGTGATTATATATTTTATCTATGAAGCAGCGGATTATGATTTAACATGTAAACTTTCTGCTGTAACAGAAGGTTCTCTGGTGCTTTCGTCCTATATGATTGCACTGATTACCATAGAACGTGTTTTATGTGTTATAATTCCCTTTAAAGTCAAAAAGATATGCAACAAATTTACCACAGTTGTACAAATAGTGGTGGTGTGGATGTTGTATATTTTTTACATTTCATTCATCATAGTTCATAGCGAAAGTACGGTGATTCAAGGTCGATTGACCTGTAACATTGTAATGGACGATCAATTATTTTTTACAGGGTTCTTGATAGGTCATATCACACTAACACGTATTATTCCTTTCGGAATAATTTTCATTGGAGCAATTGTGATTTTATCGACATTGAGGAAGCGAATACGTTCATCAAGTAGACATAGTATGTCCACTACATTTATTCTGATAAATACAAGCATTGTATTTTTTGTTACAAAAGTTCCAACAATAATTTGGTTGTATTTGTATGACAATGCAATTCTCTCCCTGCAGTTAAATAAGAATATGCTTTATTATATAAGCATGAGTCTTCATTTTCTTGAGTACTCAACATGTGCTTTACATTTTTATGTTTACTTCGTTAGTGGACGGTACTTTAGACAAGCAGTAAAAGGGGTCTTTATGGACTTCTTTAAGACGTGTACTAGACGCGGATAGTAATATCGGCAGTGTTTGTTAATGTGTTAATGAGCATATAAGATGAATAACAGACTCAAATTTAAAGGAACATAAATATTCTAATCCGACATTATATTTTTACATCAGCCTGATATACAAATAAATATATAAATATGCCATAAAAAGCAATCAAATGTCATATGGCAGTAGAATGTGCGTTATGTATATACCTGCGAGATTTGTTTGTCGTTTGTAACTGTTTCCCATGAGTCCATGAAAAGTTACATGGATTTTATAGTTTAATCGGCACTGAAAACCTTGATGGTAATGATGTCATTCGAGGAACTTTCTTTTGAAATCTCAAGTTAGTATTGCATGATATGTTGAACGAGAAACTGAACACATATGTTGTTGAGTGTATTTGTTTATTAATGCGTAATATTGAACGAGATGCTGACAACATAATTTATGTTGTTTATCGTATGTATTTGGAAATGTGTTATATTGAACGAGAAACTGAACACATCTGTTGCTTTTCGTATGTGTTTATTAATGTGTTATATTGAACGAGAAACTGAACACATCTCTTGTTTCTCGTATGTGTTTATTAATGTGTTATATTGAACGAGAAAATGAACACATCTCTTGTTTATCGTCGTATGTGTTTGTTAATGTGTTAATAAGTATATAAAATGAATAACAGACACAAATTTAAAGGAACATAAATATACTAATCAGACATTGTATTTGTCATCAGCCTGATATACAAATAAATACATAAATATGCCATAAAAAGCAATCAAATATCATATGACATATCAAGAGTAAATTATAATTCGTCACTAACCTTCAAAGTATAATTGTAACTGTTCTTCTTAAAATTCAGCTTTTATCTGTCTTTTTCAAAACTGAACGACGTCATTTAAATCTGATCTATTTATACAAACGTTTTGTTTACGTCGTGACGTCCTCAGTGATAATGTGGAAATACCCAAACTACAAATAAATGAGGCTGCGTCGCAGTGCATGCTGTTACTTAGGCGGGGAGCAAAATGAATGTTAACAGTGAGTTAATAATGTGGATAAAATGGTGTAAATACGATCAGATGAGGATAAACAAACCTGGAGAAATGTTATACGATACTTAATAAAGATGATGAAGGTTAGTGAGTCTAATTAGAATATGTTATTTTTCTGAGAACAATTAATTTACGATACGGAATCAGTGGGTGGGGTACGACGAAATTGAAAATGAATACATGATGATATACCTTCTTGCTGCACGGAGTGGCATATCATTACCCTCCCCCTACCATCAAGAATTGTCCCAATTCTAAACATGAACGGTAAAGTGGAAATATCTAACAAAATCAACATTAAAAATTCATACATGAGTATTGATTGACACTGCATGGAATTTTTTCACGTTTGATTTCAGACTATGTCACAGAAATTAACAATAATACCATAAATGTATAGAGGGTCCCATGTTTTGGAATTTTGTACAAATATTTTTTTTCTATATCATCTGGTTTCCCTAGCAACCGTCGTGAAAAAAACGTACTCCTGAAAATCGGGAAAACTTCCATGGAGTGAATATGTTGTGTTCATTGTTTCGTCAATATTATAAAACATACAATACAATATATGAATTATATTATTTTTAAACCTTCTTTAACGTTCATTCAATATGATAATTCTTTCGTGTAATGTGCCCAATGAGTTTTCACAACTAAATTATTCGGTGTTTTGTATGCGTGTGTTTTCAATTATGCAAATGATTCGGTTTTAAACAACGGTTTGAGTATACTTTCAAAGCTTTGAAGTTCACTTTCAAGAAATTTAAATAACGTATATTGTGCCCCCCACCTCTAAACAATTTCAGTCTAGAAATGCCACAGTCCTTTGTCCTAGACTTCTCAGTATAGAAATATCACAGGACCTTGTCCTTGACTGCCCAGTGTAGAAAAACCGCATGGCTTTGTCCTCGGCTATTCAATATAGAAATACCACAGGACTCCGTCCCCATCTGCCCAAAATATATACCACATAACTTTGTCCTCGGCTATTCAGTATAGAAATACCACAGGACTCTGTCCAAATCTGTCCAGTATATAAGTACCACAGGACTATGTCCTTAGATGCCCAGTATAGAACACCACATGACTCTGGCCTCGGCTACCAAGTACATAAATACCATAATAATATGGCATCGGCTGCCCGGTATAGAAATACCATGGGACCTAGTCATTGTATGTCCAGTATAGATATACCACAGGGTTCTGGCCTCGGCATCCGAGCATAAACATACCACAGGACTCTGGAATTACTAAATAAATCAAAGCTGCAATTGAAATGTTGTACAAAAGTTTTATGTTAGCATAAATGTATCAATTTACGTTTGTAAAGCAATGTACATTTTCTACATGTAGACACAATATTGCATGTTTATCACGACGCTCGAAATGACGTTTGTTTTGCGAAGCAAATCTAAACGTAATGCAATAACTTTCTGAATCTAAAAAAGAAAACGGATGTATACCCTACCCGTGATAAATGTAGAATCACTTCTCAATTACTAATGTCAATTAGTTTTGTTATTTTACTTTTCGCTTCTGTAATAGACTCGTACTATAACACGTCCACAGGCACACAGTATCATCGATTTAATAAACTTGCAGGAAACAATTTTTCAGTCTCTCTTATTTACTACGTCGAAAATGCAGTTTTATCCTTGGGTCTGGGTCATATGTGGCGTGGAAAGTTAATTTGGGGCTTCTGGACGTGACGTCGTTATCGAGAAAATGCGCGGTCTTATCACGTCGTATTTTTGCATGAATTTTCACATGGTTTCTCAACACAATTCAGTCTACAAAGCTCCAAACAATTATTTTTGGATATTGTTAACAAGTGTAGCATGTTCGACAATCTTCTGGAACCAAGATTTCGTGGTCTGTGACCTGTGGCAATGCTGTTTTCACGACTTATTGATTATTACGAGAGCGCCATATTACGTCATTACAAACTGTGTAAAAGATGGATTGTGTTTGCCCTTGAAATGATTTGATTTTATCAGATTTAGCGTGACTGACATACTCATGGGTGGTCTTGTGTGACCAGTGTTGATTCTGGATGTTGTAAATACACCATTGACTTGTGTAAGTTTTGTTTATTTCTTTATTAAGCGATAAATAACAGCCTGTTGTGTCGAAAGACTTTGACCCGGAAGTGTTTGATGTTTAGCAACTGTTTGTTGATAGTAACCAAGTTACGGCTTGACAAGCAGTTTGAATTGTAAACACAGTCACACTGATACAATCCTGTACGAATTGTAATTCTAGAAGCCCAGTACGATCCACAGAGTCATACATGCCTAGCTCTCCGAGTAATCTGACCGGAGCTGGCCCAGTCTTGTGACGGGACATGTTATAACAATCAAGATGTTGTTAAATATGACTTTGTGTCAGTACACTCGCCCATATCTTATATTTAGTTCATATCAGATCCCCTTCATTTACTGGTCGTATTTGCATTAAATCAGAGGATATAATTCCCACAGAGCAGGGACCCTAGGTCCAGCACAGAACAACCAATGATTAAGCCTGTTACCTCCTATGCAACATTGAACAAGCGGACGCCACAAACATGTCACTTATCATTATGCATCAGTCAATTGAAACCACAACCCTACCAAGAGCTGCCCAACCCCGGGGATGGTTGGTGGATATCAGGAAAATATGTCCGTCTTTTTATCTCCAAGTTTCCCCCGCACTGCCGGGGAATTGTGGGGAATTTGTCGCCCAACCATTAATACACTGCAGACATTATTTATTTGTCAGAGGCTGGGGAAATACAGCGAATTTACTATAAGCTGTCCCCTACCTAGTCGGGTTTTTTTTACATTGAAACCAAAAGTAAAAATTCTCACCCATTCCCTGGGTGGGGGGGGCATGGATGCAATGGATTGATGCATAAAGTGACATATCACAGTAAACATCACCCAAGGCAGTTGTTTGTTAACCGGACACTTTATACTTTGACGCTTGCTGTTCAAAGGTTGGAATAGCCATTTATAAGCACACATAGGTGGCATACTTATGATATACATTTATTAAGATACAGTATAACCGGCTTTATCTGGAACCTGTTTTTGTCATCCGGCATATTTTGTCCACCCTGGAATCTCTATTTGATGAACCATAAGTTTTACAGAACCTCTCGTATATCCGGCTTTGTTTGTCAGCTCCAATAATTGATAAATACTGAAATTTGCCATATTATTTACCGGATCAACCAGATCATACTGTATTTCCATTTGTTATATGATAATGAATATAATATTCTTATTTATCTTTCTTCTGCAGGGGACCTGGTGAATTGTTTGACTGATATTCGTTGGTACAATGGGAAGAAAAGATAAAAAAGTGTTGTGTAATTGGCTCACTACTAGCTGAAATCCTTTGACTCAAAGAGGAACATGCCCAGGTTGTTAATTTTATCTGTACACAAATAATAATAAAGATATATACTTACATGTATACCTTACTAAATGTAAAAATATATGATAGGTAGAGGTCAAACAGCCGTGGTTTCAACAAAATCATTGTAAAAATCAAGCATGAAATGTTGTTATGCAAAGCCTAAAATATAACTGCTTCATATGTGGAAGAAAAAAGGTTAATATCATGAATGGCTCACATTATACTAGTTTAATTATTCAAATTGTGTGCTATTTTTAAAACCAATACATGGATAATAGTTTTACATGTTTACTTGCCGAGTACAATTTAACTGCAATAAATGTACACATGTCTCATGATACTTATTTTTTAATTTCAGGACTAAATGGGACTGTTGCTGTTATTATATAGATGACTGGACCTACTCAATTGTGGCATATCTAGGAATATTGATGGAAAATAGTGGCATTCAGATTCTCCAAGTGTGGTACAATATATGTACAATGTGATCAAGACAATTATCAAGAACTGGTCATTTTCTGCTACATGTAGACAATGCTGATATTCACAGAAAACTGTATTTTTACATAAAACAGTTAATTCATGAGTTTATTCTGAAAATAACAGACTTCATGCTGTCTGAAATTTTCTAGAAGCATATTGCTACCAAGTTTTGACTTGTTTAATTCCATGTTATTCAATATCAACTCAAATGTTCAATCATTGATATTAAATAATCATTCTACAGTTGCTAAGTAACATGAATAAAGAAATTCACCCATTGGTAAGGTGTAAACTATATGGGTAATTAGGTACCAGTTTGCTCAACATTTCTTTGATTCTAGACATTTGATTGTGTGAAGACTGAAAGGCAGAATCATGATAAATCCATTAATTTTTGTAAATATCTGGTTGAATTTTGCATATATTATATTTAAGATATTGCTTCTAAATGTCATGTTTGTATGTATATTATAGTTCCAACTTCTTCTGTAGTTTTAACATATTATTTCAAGCCGGTGAATCATGCATTGTAAGACAGATTTTGGGTAGTAAATACTTATTTTGGGACTTTTTATTGCACACTATGTTTACATTTTATAAAACAAGGCAAACATATGAAATACTCTGTGGTTGCAATGCTATGCAACAAAAACAATAAGTGAACATATTTATTTATTCAGTTGTTGTTGCAATCATTCATGTCCATTAAACAACTACCTTTTAATTTACACCCTGTAGTGTAGAAAAATGACACTATATAATTTTTGGTTATTCATTCTGGTGTCAAATCACATAATATTAATGTACTTTTGAACAGTAACTGTATTATCCAAACTATGGAGATTTTCATAATTTTTTATTCAATATATGGAAATTAATCTTTAAAAACTGTTAAGCTATATTTGTGTTGGGGAAATATTGTTCAGTTTTTGATAGCAGACAATTGTAATCACATTTTAACCCTGAAAACCAAAAACAATTTAAATTATTGAACATTCTGTTGTTGCTTAGCAACAGAAATATTACACTTGTTTTATTGTACATATATATTTTGGAGAACTATTTCATCTTTCTTCAGAGTTAGTTAGAAACTTATAGATTCTTATTGCTAGTAAAGCAAAGAAATGTTGCTCATTATAGATGCAGTCAATACTGAAAAAGACTATGTGACAGAACAATGTGAATGATTCAGTCTATGAACCGAAATCCATGTTAAATTAGTATGACTTCATTGTTGGCTCTAAAAATGAAGAATTCTCTTACTATGATAAGTATATACTATTTAGGACGTTTTTGTAAATAATATTGAGATTTGACTTAATTGTGGTTAGCTAACTATATATGGCTTCAATATTAAGAAACAATGCATAATATATGGTTGCTAGGCAACAGTACGGTATCCAAGTGTATATTATGTGAAGGTATTCTTCTATAAATGATCTATGATATGAAATAAACAAATTGTATGCAATAAGATGTTTTTGTATTATTTTCATATTTCTGAATCTGGGTTTTATTCATCACCCTGAGTGTGAAACAAATGGCCTAAAACCAGGCCAATTATGCACATTATTTGAAATGACCATCGACACGAAAAATCCTGTAACTTCGTCAGTTTTTGAGATTTAACCCTCAGATTTTCAGGTTTTACTCCCAAGATATTATACATTTCAAAAATGGAAAAAACTCAAAATCCATTTTTTGGTCCAGAAGCCCCAAATTAACATTCCAAGCCACATATATAGGTTAGAAACCACCAAATAGATTTGCTCTATAGCTCAATGTATATTGCCCATAGAAGGCCCTAATTTTCAACTTTTTTTAGTCTATGGCCACCTGGACCACATATGTGACGTGGACTGCAGAAATCAGGCCAGATGCGGTAACGTCTATTTTTAGAAAAATGACGTCAAAAACTTGCGCTGTTTTTTCGCGGATTTTCTAATTTATCAACTTATATTTTCAAGTGTAATTGTGTAAAAAAAGGTTCTGCTTAAGAAAATAAACAATTAAGAAATATTTGCAACATTTCACAACCACTTCACGAAAATTTTAGTGTAGTCTAGCCATTTTAGCGGTAGTTATTCCCCTTTTACTGTGTAAAGGTAAAGGTCACGAAACAAAAATGGCTGACTGTTGAATGTTTATGTTGAGTGCAATTTGTAAGGTTTAATGATGAGAAATGACGCTGATGTTGGTTTGACCTGGGTGTTATCGAATTATAAAGCTTTTATTTGGAGGTAAGCATAGCTTTTATTGTCTGCCATTGCTTAATTGTTGTGAATTATAGGTTTAATTGCGTTGATAACATTGACTTTGAAAGCGAAAGTTGACTTTAAAATGCCACAAAACAGTTTATTTTTATGTGAATGAGTCTATTGTTTACTCGCTCCTTCATAGCATAGTGTAAATTTTATGTATGTAGATAATGAGTTAACATGAGGATTGTTCATGACTGATTTTATGGATGTATTCATGTTGTTTTTAGACATTTCCCCACCCACCTTGCTTTGTACACATCAAGTCAAATGACTGTCATTTGTCTTCATTTTTCAAAGTCTTTGAATGCATAGATCCAACTAACATGCTGAAATTCAGTAATGTTCATAGATCTACACTACTGTTTACTAAGGAAATATGTCTGGTTTAGGGCTCAAACCCATGACTGTCTGAACTGACAAGTAAATTTATTTGACACTTAAGCTAGGCTTCCATCCCTCCAAAAATGTAAGCGACTCAAATTAACTATTATTCATGTGCATACGGTTCATCCGGGCTCAACCGCACAGCCTAATAACTGCACATCTCTACAACAATGTAACAATTTGGTATATACAATGTACACATACATCTAGTAGCTATTCTATTTATAACTACAATGTAGTAGGCCTACTGAGTACTGGGAAATCCTTGATGCATCTAACACTACCAGTAAGATATGCCTGTTTTGTGGTTGGTATTTATAGTTTGAATTCATGTAATAAAATGCAAATTATACTTAGTTATATTCTATATGAATAATGATCTTTATGAAATTAATTCTCATTTTCAGGATGTTCCATAATTGATCTTGAACAACATGTGTGGACAAACCATATATCATTGTAACGAGGGACATTTAAGCTTCAAAATAATGCAATAAAAAGGGGGGTCATGTATATTCTAAGAAAGTGTTTGCCCTTCAAACACGGTCTATCCATTTTTACGCATGTCCGGATTTATAAGTTCTGGGTTTTATCCTAGTCTATTTTCACCTTGCAGGGACGTAGCTGCCCATACGCAAATACGCACGTGCGTACGCTGTTTGAAAAACTGACAAAATTTAAGTGATATAAAATGCAATAAAATGCAATGCCTAACCCGGGTGAGGCATATTTTCCATGATATAAAACATAATAGATATAGAAACTATCAAAAGTGTTTTGAATTGAATTTTTCAGACTTAATATTTAATCACGTAAGTAGCTAAAATACAAAATTAATCACATGTAGAAAACGTATTTGTGTTAGATCTTCAAGCATCTGCCGGGGAAATACTGGATATTTTACCATCAGCTGTCCCCTGCAGGCTGTTGAAGGGAGGGGGTTTTTACAACCCAAAAGTCAAAATCCCGGGGATTGGGGTGCCTTATAAATAACGTATATTTAACTAGCATTATAGCGCAACTAATTAAACTTTAGCCACTTTTATTAAGAAGTGTCCATTAGTGTCCAATTTAATGCCAAGAGATATAATATACTCGAGTATAAAACGAAATCATAATAGTATGTTTTAAAAATATAGAAAATGGTATAGAATGTTTATCATGCCATATATTACGCTGTACTAAGGTCAGAAACTACTCCAGAATGCACGTACGGCTTCGTAGAAATAAAAAAAATCCCAAAGGGAGCATGCCCCCGGACCCCCTAGCAACTCTGCATTTATCATGTGCGTACACTGAAAATATGCCCAGCTACGCCCCTGCCTTGGTATCAAGAACAAAATAGCGGAATGATACAAATATTACAGTTTTACTACACCACATGCATATTTACCAACCATTTAAACTCAATTTCATCATTCAACTCCACATTTGTCAAGAAATATCTCCATTTACAGGCAAACCGAAGTTTTTTTAAGGACTTCTTGAGTGTATCACCACTTGCTCCGCGTAGGCATTTAGTGATTCTTTACCTATATATTTATAACCACACTGACGAGCCGATAAGCCGATGGGCATATTACAAATTAAAATACAGAATTAATATACTGAATTACAACGAATGTGAGAAGTCATTTCCTTATTTCTGTTCCCGTTCTGGGTCATTTATTCCTACATTCTTTATGTATAATCCAGCCTTAGTCTTTTATTAAAAACATTTTTTACAAACCGAATCCGAGACTTTGGGTAATAAACCTTCTCATATCAGAACTACTAACTCTTTAGAACAACTTAGAAGTATGAATATAAGGTGAACATTTCAAGACTGGAACTACCACTAGACCATTGTTATGTTCTAGATAAATAGTGTCTTTAATACCTTGTAACTTGTGTATAATTATGTCTTTGTATATACCATAGTATGAGTTGAATATTTCAATTGAATAAGTCAGAAATTATATTTGTTATACTTTATTGCAATTGATGTGTTTATTGTATTATATACTGTTGTGTTGTTACATGTTTCAATTTCAGTCAATACAAATAAAAAATAATGTATTTCCTTTTAATCAACACTCATATAATTAACGCAGCACACAACATGTGCATCATTTAACTCAATATCCCTCTATTTGCCCGGGCACCTCTTTTATCATCATTTTCCAGGCAATTTTCCGAAACTTTGGGTTGAAGAAGCAGGCAATATATGGATTAATGGTACAACTTAGGTATGCAGATCTAAATAACAACTCTACACAGGCGTTGTTGGTAAATTCGTCAATTACTTTTCTAAATCCACCGACTTCTACTGCGAAGCAAGGTATCAGAGAAGCAATAAATGATATTTTTTTAATGAATTATGCCGAGTATAGCCTTTATTTGCTTTATTTCTACTGAACCTGGCAGGCATATATATGTACCTCCACCCGGTTTTGAACCCGGGTCGTCAGATTAGACGGCAAGCGCACTAACCATTGAGCTACGGAGGCACATATTGTAATACAACAGCTCCATACAGTGAGTGTTTGCTCTGTACTTGTCAAATGTCGTCCTCTTTTGGCATCCATTCCTCTTTTGGCATCCATTCTTCTTTTGGCATCCATTCTTCTTTTGGCATCCATTTCGCTTATGGCACCCATTCCTTTGCTGTTATCCATTCTTTGGCTGTAAATAGTTTGAAGTCGTTTAGTAAGGGCTACCCGTCTGATTTGAACTATGACGAACGTATATGTAATGATTATACTGCCTAGACCAAGTATACACAATACCACATCAACATATATTGAGGTCCAATAAACTGTTCCTAACCGCCCTGATTCAGTTTGTTTACACTTGCATGTGGTGTTATGATCCATTTGTTCATATGTGTAGCTATAAGATGTGGATTTTATCACAGTGTGAAGATCTGCTGTGAATGCTATAGGAGCGCATATCACTGACCCAAGTATTTCCGCGCGGCTATTGTCATCCATATACTGTTTGTCTTAGTAAACTGTTTGGAAAAGGGTAGGCAAATCTTTCGAAATCTATCGACAACAATGCAAACCAACAACAAATAGGATACGTTGTATACAGTCTTGAATAGGTAGAATGTTGTTTAACAGGCGATTGTAGTTGTGTTGTAGAATCCGCTAATAACACCATATATGTCAAGTATCATCACTATGCTAGATGAGGACAAATCCACCATAGACAATGCAATTATGAACACGGTGGTCGATGTATCAGCACCGTGTTTGGTATAAAACAAGATTGCTACCACATTTGCTATCACCCCAAATATTCCTAATACGACCAACACAATCAATGCATACCAGAGTCCTAGTGGCAGATCAGCATATCCCATGTTGAACCAAATATATACTGAATATAAACTACAATGTGAATGTGCATGTAGGTTTATCGACAACATTTCATAAAATGCATACCCTGACCAATAAAATTCACCTAATTTGCCATTAAAATAAGTTTAGACTTGCTAAGTGGTCAAACTTTCAGTATGATACACATCTAGCCCTCTTCTCTAAAGATCATTTCACAACTTACAATCTGACCCATCAATGTGACAAATAAGAACATGGAACAATCCTCTGTGTAAAACGATGATTTTGACGGACGGCGATACGCAAGAGGGTTAAAAAAGTATGTTTGTCTCAAATATAGTTTTGTGCTTAAAAAGCTATATATCATGGACTTACCCGATAACAAATGCATTATACGAGAGGTGCCCCACTTATATTTAAACAGTGTTGAACAGCCCATATTTTCAACATGACATTGTTTAGTCGAAAAGTCTTTATTCAATCGTATACATCAATGTGTCAATCAACATATACACCCATTGTTTTGTATTTGTAATTAAGTTAGAACCAAATTTTTACATTTTTGTACAGGCATCTTTTTTAGCTTTTTTATGACTGACAAATCCCACCAATGTTGTGAACATGTATCAAGTTTAATCAATGTTGCTTTGTCATGAAGATTCCAATTCTTTGGATGCAGCGTTGTTGAACTTTGGACATTACTATTCTCGTGCAATAAACATGAAGTACGTGTTCTTAAGGTACTGAATGGTGTGCTTGTGTTGGTGTCTGGTGCTGGGCCTTGATCAAAACACCATGATTCGGAAATTGTCGCTAGGAAGGCCATATGGGATACATTTTGTCGAAAAACATTTTTGAACATAAATGGCATACTATCGTGCGCTGATTTGTCCGTTTGTAGAATAAATATTAGTTCTATTTGATTAGTTATAACAAACAGCAGCTCATATTATGAAACAGGCTGCTGGCCAATGTAGCTTACCGAATGTGAACTTCTTGGTGGGGACGTAGATACTTCTCATATAGCAATCTGGTTGTGTACCGTAAATATCTCAATGGTATTGTGTTGTTTTTTGCGTTTGTGAACACCGATATTTTCGGAGTTTGGCATGTAATATTTGCGAAATGTCTGTTTTGGAAGTAACAATGGATACCTCTATCTAAGTTGAAACCTCATTTTAGTTATTTTGTTGGTCCTAGTCATCATACACCCAATGAGTACGATTATTAAACAAATAGTCACCTTTGGCATTTTAAAATATTTTGTGTTATTTCATTTACAAATGTATGGGCGCAACATTACAAAAACCATGCTTCTAGTGACGATTAGTACCGACTATCTTCACATAAACGATACACCAATGTTTCTTCAACTTCTTCTTGGTGATTCGTTAGGAGTGTTTGGCCTTCAATAAGCCAAAAGCAACATCCTCTACAGAATATGCAATTTCGGTTAGAAGCATATTGCAAATATCCAAAATTATTATTGTATATGATGCCTGACACATTACTTCTCACTGAACAAAGAGATATTTCAATTATATCGGGTTAGATGGAAGAACTAGCGAACATGTTTATGTATCAATTTTCTTTAATCATATATTAAAGTTAGTGTTGAATACCTCTCCTGAGCACACAAAGGAATTTAATATATTTATTCACAATGGTCAAAACGCGCTAAGTAGATCATTTTTCGATGTCTCCTCCCTGAGAGTTCATTTTGCGTTTAATCCACAGCTTGGCGTATCCATGATCAGTTCGATGTACTATTACATTTCTATAGGAATAATTATATTGGTAATTTTAAATCATGAACACAGAAAAAAGGTTAGCATATTTAATTATATGTCTTATCCATTCATTTCGTTTCATTAACCCTATTATCTGAACTAGAAAGACACCTTTTGTACGCGATTTATCTAACAGTACTCCACTCCACATTCCAGGTATTCCAGTTCGTTCATTTATGCAGTAAAAACATATTTTAATAAAAGGGTTTTTCATAAATAATGCAACATTGTAAAATGTATGTACGGACTAGGAGAGGTGCCCCTCTTATATTTGAACAGTGCTGAATGTCCGATATCTTGAACAGTTAGAAGTAATGTGTCAGGCATCATATACAATATTTGTTTTGGATATTTGCAATATGGTTCCAACCGAAATTTCCAATTCTGTAGAGGATGTTGCGTTGGACTTTGTGAAGGCCAAACACTCCCAACGAATCGTAAAAAAGAAGTTGAATTAACATTGATGTATCGTGTATGTGAAGATAATCAGTAGTACTCGTCACGAGAAGGGTGGTTTTTGTCATGTTGCGCTAATAAACGAAATAACAAAAAATATTAAAAATGCCAAAAAGTGACTGTTAACTTGATAATCGTACTCATTGCGTGTATGATGACGAGAACCAACCAAATAACTAAAAGAGGGTTTTCAACGAAGTTAGGAGTATCCATTTTAACTACCAAAACAGAAATTTTGAAAATATTACAAGCCAAAAACTATTGGTGTTCACAAGCGCAAAAACAAAACAAAAATTAAAGGGAGGCAATCGTCTTTAACCGCCATATATACTACAACAGAACGGTTATATCGCTATATTTGTCACCTCTGATAAGACAATACATTTCCATTGAAATATTTACCGGTACACGACCATACGGCTATATGAGAAATATCTACAACCCTACCAAGAAGTTCACATTGGTTAAGCTTCATGGGTTAACAGCCTGTTTCATTACATGTGGTGTTGTTTGTTATAACTAATCAAATAGAACTCATATTTATTCTACAAAAGGACAAATCAGGGCACGATAGTATGCCATAATGTTCGTAACCGTTTTTGGACAAAATTTTCCACACATGGCTTTCCTGGCGACATTTTCCGAGTCATGGTGCTTTGGCCAAGGCACAACACCATACACCAACACAAGCCCACCACTCGGTACCTTAAGAATACGTATTTCATGTTTATTGCGCGATAATAGTAAAAAAACAAAGTCAAACAACGATGCATCCAAAAAGTTAATATCTTAAAGATTAAGCAACATTGGTAACAATCGATACATATTCACAACATTGGTGGGATTTTTTCATTCATAAAATAACTCAAAAGGACAAACTTCCTGGTGTTAGTTGGCAACATTTCAGGCATTTTATTTCCTATTATGCGTGAGTGCGTGTGTGTGTGTGTGTGTGTGTGTGTGTGTATGTGCGTATGTGCGTGCGTGCGTGCGTGCGTGTATGCATGTGTACGTGTATACGTGTGTACGTGTGTGCACGTATGTGTGTCTATGAGGGCGTTTATAACAATTTGTATTTACATTTAATTTGTAAAAACAACCGTTTGTTCATTTGTATAAGTTAGATATGCAATGTTCATTTATGAAGTGCCAATGGGTTTAGTTCTGATAATACAATTGCAACAGGATTTTTAACCCAGAAGTCGTAAATATTGCAAGCTGTGCATACAATGCCTAATTCGGACGCTTTCTTTAGCTTGAAATTAGTAAGATATAGCTCATAGTTGTCACTTGAACCAATTTATTGAAACAAAATACAAACTCAACGATAATGTCTATGTTGTAAACTAACTGCAACTGCAAATTGTACCCGGGGTGCCCCAAATTATTGTCACCAACTATTAGGGTTGCGTTGAAAAATTTAGTAAGGACATTTATTAAAAGCTTGGTAGGGCACTGTCTCGTATTTGTATTAGATACAGTACTAGTTTTCGTTCAAAAGTGTCTTCTTACAAGCGTTATTGTACAGTTTCGGAAGGACAAACAACATAATTGTCTGAGGCGAAGCCGAGGATAATTTGTTGTTCGTCCTTCCGAAACTGTACAATAACACTTGTAAGAAGACACTTTTGAGCGATAACAAATTCTGCATCTGACTTATACTCCGACAAAAAGCAAAATGATCCCCAGAGAGACCATGGTTATCCAAAAGTTCCTTGCACAATCCATGAACAGAGCATCGTTCGCAGCATAGAAAATATAGTTCTAATGTAAAAATGTGCTTTGCCTATAATGTACAAAAGGGATTAAGTTAACTGTCCAAAAATATCCATTCATAGGTTTAATTAGCTTGTGATTAAAATTCACACAAGTGTCAATGTGTTTATACACCTTATAAGTGCTTATAATACACTTGCATCTAGTTTTCTACATTCATTGATAAAGGACTTAGTGCACAAAGGTAGAAATTTATGCATCTTTATAATTTTCACAATTGTCATATTTCTATGAAAATGTTGGTGTTGTTCTATTTCTAATACACATAACAAGGTTATATTCCTAATGCCCATGTTGACGCTCACAGTCATATTAATATATAGTATAAAGTTCACCTGATAGACAATTATAGTAACTATTTGTATTCTGTATATATTCAGGTTTCTTGTACATGTAATTGATTGCACAATGAATTTTTACAGCTAAATCTTAAATTCGCTTAAATTGTTACAAATACTTTAAAAAATACTGTAAAAGCACTGCTTTTCTTGGGAATAATAAGAAAATAAATTTTGCTTGGTATGAATATTCTGTAACTTTGCTTCAATTGCTATAATTAATTTCTACTTTTCTTGGTCATTACAAGAATATAAATTTTGCTCCCCATTTTGCAGTTTACAAAACAATAAACTATTTCTCTAAAATTTGTTGTGGCCTACATAAATCAAGAATATTGGAATTCATGATTTAGTTATCTACACTATTGATTCGAGTAAAAGCCACAAATAAGATGGTTTTACAGTAGTACAGTCTAATATTGCACTATCTTTGGGTGGACGTACAATTTTCTAGCTACATGTTTTTGATGAGTAAAAATAATTAAATTTCAATGTGACAAAATTTGTGGATTTGGTGAAAAATACCATTTCGTGATAAGTTCAATGTATTTGGATTTTCGTGGTTGAAATCATCAACAAAAATGGCCATCTAATATTATTGATTTTACAGTTTGTCATTTATTTAACTGTTCATGAAGTTATAAGCGGATTTGTAATGATTGACAAATTATTTTCTGAGTAAATGTTTTGTACAAACAATTTTCTTACAAATCAAAAATGTACACTTACGAAAATAATGTACACTCTATCAATGGAGTCACAGGGCGTATCGGAGTATAACTGTTTATACTACATAGGTGTATTCAAAATAAACCAATGGTTGAATTGTAAAGAACTTTAGCCCTAATGTCGCAATATCCTCGATTTGACCGCAAGTATGCATTTTTTGTAGTTTTCACTTACAAAATGTCACTTGTCCCAATTGTTAAGGGTAAGGAATCAAGTGCAAAGACTTAAACATAATAAATAACAAGTTCATGTTTGTAATGCAGTGTCGTGGATTTAATTTCCCCCTAGATTGCGCAAATAAAAATGCCCCTTACAACCCTCCCCCCTTTCTTTAATTTAGATATTATTTTCGACGACCCAACAGGTGACCTTTATGACCTATCACACAAAAATAGTTCAAAGATACCTAACTAATTCCATAGTTTACATAAAGGCTAATGTTATTTCTAATAAATACTGTGCAAATAGAACATATTTCCCCATTCAGATATTATGATTCTCAATAATTCCTGGGAACACTGTATGTTGCATTTTATGGACTCGGTCGGCAAGGCCACAGCACATGCCTATAATGTCTTATCGGTATTTGGAGCCAAAAACTACCATTTCAGGCATTATGTAATATGTTAAATTTGAAATATCTAGTAAAACATATTTATGTTTTCTCAGCAAGAGAAAAAACTGATTTGCTTAATTGACGATTTAGCATTGTTTTGCAAAAAAGCTATTCAAATTACCTTGAAACTGTTCATCCCCACACTGTTGTGGTCGCATGTGCCAATAATGTTGTGCAAACAATAATTGTGTTGAAAATCATTTCAGATGTTCAAATACGTATGAAATAAAGAAAACAAATCGAATATTCAAACTTTTTTTCAATCTTTTAAATTTTGGTTTGGTAGATTTCATTTTTCTTAGAACATGCAGGTTATTCTGGTAAATTATTTCGTTTGTATGGATAAGCAGTGTATAGTATAAAATAGACACTATGCAAGACACATGGCGAGTTTAATTAAATTCGTGAGATGCAAAAAGAAGTATAAGGAAATCGGACAGGGAAGGAAGCACTAAAACATTTTCCGTGAAAATACTTTAAGTATCACTAGTCCATAGCGGAATAGCCTTAAACCGCATTTTCCCGCGTGCTGATAGGTGGCTAGAGATTTGCTCGCATATTGTGCAAGCATTTGGAAGAATATGGATGGATTAATCGGAAAAACAAAATAACTAGTAGAAAACATGGTGCATATGTCAAAGACAGTCTCCGAAAGATCGGTCGTTATGCTCAATTGTGGGGTATCCGTACTAAAAATCAAAGTTTCGTTGATTTAAATTACGGAGGTCATTATTTCATTTATTTAACACAAGTTTGAAAACATATACATATACCTGTTACGAAAGCTAAAAATGCATTAAAACTCATAGGCTGTAAGAAAAATGTTTAAGTCAAGTGCGATAACTCTTGGATAATTATCATCACTTTTTTAGAATTAATCACCAAACTTTTACACTAAATTGTATGACTGGATATTACTGAACTAGTCTACATGCTCAAGTTATGGTGTTCATTAAAATTTAGACGTAAATTGTGTTTTGAAAATTAAGCGCGCAATTCAAAAGCGCATTTTTTCTCCATTGAGTGCAATAATCAGCCTTAAAAGAATAGCTATAGCGTTGATGCAATTTATTTCCAGTTACAAGTAGTGATACTTTCACCCTCCCTGTGACAAATATAATACACTTTTAATAATCTAAAAACAAGCAGTTTAGAATAATCGTTTAGAGGCTCAAGATTTGAAGCAGTTTTATAAAGAAACTGGCAAGTTTATTATTTAATCATTATATTACTCCAAGATTATCTCCCTTTGGCCATGGAAAATACACCATGGCTTTAATAGACCAAGTTGTTTTATTTTAGTGGTTGTGCGCGAAATAGTGTATAGGCCCCTAAAAGTACCTGAACTTCACATAGCCCTTCTGCAACAACGGAACAGCATCCCTCTAGCATTCAATACGTCGTAGATACACACGATGGATCGCTCCTTGCTGTTGTTTTAAAAGATTAAAAAATGCGACTTTCTGTTTTATACTGACCCCAAAACAACTGGTACGATACTATGTTGCTAAACAAATTCATCTGAATCGAAATGATATTCATGTGTCACTTGCATTTATCTATTCTATGACAAAATTTCGCGATGCTCACATACTGATCAAATGTGTTACGTTGTACTATGTAAGTGTTGCGTTATCATTGCCGCTCAGTGTATATCAAAGTTTTATTCGTAAGTTTTTATGTTGCGCTGTATCTGGTGTTTGTTCTGTACTGGTCAACTGGCCACTTTTGGCATCAATTCCTCTGTCGGCATATATGTCCCTTTGACCTCTATTCCTCTGTCGGCATCCATTCCGTTTTTGGCATCCTTTCCTCTGTCGGCCATCCATTTCTCCTTTGCTTTGGCATCCATTCCCCTATTGAAAGCATCGCTCTTTTGGCACCCATTACTCTTTTGGCCTCCATTTCTCTGTCGGCATCCATTCCATTTTTTGCATCCATTCCTCTGGCGGCATCCTTTCTCTTTTGGCATCCATTCCCCTTTTGGCATCCATACTGTACCATTTCATCACATGTTTAACAAAGAGGACATCCTGCACAAACAGCAATATACTTTTGACATAGTTCATACATGATTATCATGTCTATTCATTAATGAATCAGTCAAATGCATCCATACCCCCACCCCCGGGATGGTTACTTTTGGGTTGTCAAAACAAATGGCGGGGTAAAGCTTTCTAAAATCTCCGGTATTTCCCTGGCTCCTGAAAACTAAAGCTTGTCTCCAACTATAGATTGTCCCCGGGGTAGTGGTTTGGACAAAAAATAACATATTTGTCTCAGGCAGTGGGGAAAGCTGGAAGATATAAACATACATCTATAAGGCTGTTTCCTCGGCTATCGACCCCCATTTACGGGGTGGGGGCAGTGGTTGAAACTGACTGGTGCATAAGTTCAAGGATATTTAGCCTTTAAGGCGTAATTTTCAAATTTGCAAGGCTGAATTAAATTTTGTATTGCCAAGGCCTTTTTCAAAACATACACAGTTATAATCTGAAAATCATACAAGCATGCCTAAAAAAGCAATCAATAATTTTACAAAGTATAAAAACGTACATGATATACGTCATTCAGTCGAAATAACACTAACGGCACCACATCAAATACAATGTTATTACGTCCGCCTTCTTTACGTGTCACATGACCGTCAAGTGATCAATCTATTCTATTCACAAGTTTGTCCAGTTTCCGGAAGCATACTTTTAAAACTTTACCGCTTTAATTTTTACATAAAATCATATGTGCTAATAGCCAGTGGAATTCTAGTATCCATATTCAAATACTTTAGTATCATTAAAGTTGATTAAAAATACCTGAAGCACACAGCATGCATTACACATGTACAGTTTACAGTTCAGAGATCCGCAGGCTTTATTAAATTCATGCGCAGGTTCAATGCATTATAAAAAGAGCTCTATAATATCATATGGTCAATGCAAAAATGACAACATAGATCTATAAGATAATAAAATCATTAAAAAGTACTTTTACTTAATACATTTCTGTCGATTTTAACACTGGGACTGTTCTATAGTATTTAAATCACTTGTTCAACAGTTGTGGTCAGTTTAGATTTTCCTACTAACGCTATCAGCTACATGTATACATTCAATGCATTCAGGGTTTAATGCTGAGTATCTCTGCTAATTACCCCCTTAAATTCTAGTCGCTAGGCAACATACATGATAAGATTAGTGGGCCAGCTTATTATCACACTGGCTTGAACACATTCATTGACTACAGGTGTGGAATCTCTGTCTTCATTGTTAGTCATCAACAAGTGGTGTAACTTGTATTTGTTACAAAATAAATGAAAAGAGTAGGCCAACATTTTATATTCAATATTATTAACAGTTATACAAATTAAAAATTGTAACACCATCATCAGTATGTGTGGTATTTTTTTAAAAACTATGATATATATTTATCTAATTAATACGCAACTGCAATGAAATAAAATGATTAATTATAATTGTGATCATTAAAATTCAATAATTATCATCAACACCATCGTCAACAGCAATAAAAAGAATCAATCCGGTAAATTAATCAAAATCATTATTATAAAATAAGGTTAATTAACATTGTAAATCATTGTAAAGATGTATTGACACAACATTTTAATCAAATGCTAGAATCAAGATTCGAAATTAAAATGCTTATTTCAATCAGTCACTCAGTCAAAATATTTTCCAACGAAGTACTGGCATATGAAGTGGACATTGTTGGCAACACGTTGGTCCACTGCATGCAACCACACTTTGGTAGTTCGTAATTCTGACGATGTTGGCACATTGTTACAAAACTAACATCTAGCCAACGGTTGTAAAATATCGTTGGCCCAACGATGGTCCAACGGTGCACTACAAACGCCGACGATATGTACACTGTACAACCATGACCCAACGTTGGCCCAACGTAACCATGCTGACTGGGATATTTTTTACCATTATACATTCACCCTTGAAGAATTGCCACTTATTCCTTTTGTTTAAAAGTTGAGCCTTAAGTAGCACCTAAATGCAAATACCACAGCTGACTTATTTTCACTCTGTTATTTCATTTATAAATAGCGACAATTCTTGACAGCATAATATATATAAAATTTAAATCCTTATAAAGGTTTGAGCGACACGTGCAAATGTACGATAACTTGACTGTAGCACAATTACTATTTCAGACACAGTCGATACAAATACGACACGAATGTTCATTGTACATCATCCTTGGATTGTTTTTTATAAGATTTGATATGAGTTTATAAGGTCCTCGCTCCGTCCCATACCTTTCGGTAATCTGGATTTTTATAGGACCCCGACATGTACCCCTTCATACCGATGAAGTTAAAAATCGAAACAGGGTATATTTATCTTGCAGATAATTTATCGGTAAGCTCTAGCCAAATGTTTACTTTTTGTGTTATTTAATGTAGATACAAAATTCGACCAATGATATCTATTGCATTCGTGTCTTTTTATTCCTATGTTGAAGTGAGTTGTGTTGGGGTCTTACATGTAAAAGTAGCTCTTTCGAACTGATTGACAATCAAGACCATCAGAAGACAGAGAAATTTGACGGCACTGTAATATCAAAGTGTAACGAAAACAGACAAAAATGTTTAGTTTTAAAAGCAGACTGGTTGTGAAGAGGTGTTCGGACTAGAGTAAGATCAACTGAACCAGTCAAGAAAAACGATCAAGAACGGCCCGCCAACGGCAACATAGAGAAAACTGCCGACTAGGACTCGGACTGGAGCTCAACGCTTAACTCATGTACAGACTGGTGCTTCGATACGAGTCGGACCGGACACGGGCTGGTTTTCACCGCTTCGTTTCTCGGACGGGTGCGTTGAAACTGTTCGGACTGGTGCACCGGATGTCTCTTTTATCATGATCGACCTTAGAAGGTGACGAAACCTTGGGTTGAAAAAGCAAGCAATGTAAAGGTTCATTGCAGAACTTAAGTATGGGGATCTATACAAGATATCCACCCATGGATTGTTCAGAAAATCATCCACTATGGGTCTGAGGCCACCGAGTTCTACTGTGAAGTAAGGTATTAGACTAGTAATGAATGTCACTGTAATACAACAACTCATTACAGTGAGTGTTTGTTCTGTACTCGTCAAATGTCGTCCTCTGTTGGCATCCATTCCTTGGTCGTTATTAGTTCGGCGTCGTTTGGTATGAGCAACCCGTCTGATTTTACATAATACGCATGTGTACGCAATTACTATACAGCAGAGAATGATTAAAAACGATATCACGTCAACATATGATGAAACCAAATATACTGTCCCTAAAATACCTGTTTCAGTTTCCCCGCATTGGCATGTTGTGTTGCGATCAGTTGGGTCATATGTACAGCTGTAAACTGTCGAATTATTAAACTTCTGTAGTTCTAATGTTAATGCTAGTGGAGATGATATCACTGCCCCAAATATTCCGGCGGCCACAGCCATCAATCTACTCTGTACCTTTGTAAACTGTTTTGAAAATAGTTGACAAATCCTTCGAAATCTGTCGACAGCAATGCAGAGCAACAACATAAATGAGGTCATGAAAGCTGTTTTCATGATGAAAAAAATAATTTTACAGGCGATTGTATTTTTGTTGTAGAATCCGCTAATAACACCATATATGTCAACTATCATCACTACACTGGCTAAGAACAAATCCACCTCAGCCAATGCCATTATGAACACAGTTGTCGATGTATCTGCACCGTGTTTGGCATAAAATACGATTGCTACTACATTTCCGATCACGCCAAGTATTCCTAATACGACCAGCACAATCAATGCATACCAGAACCCTAGGGGTAGACCTGTGAACTCCATGTCGAACCTAAAACATAATTTAAACTACATGTATTATGTAATGTTTTACCATACATATCACTATAAAGCACGTGGGTAATATTATAGAAAAATAGTAAAATGATAATTCTTTAAGTTGTATAATACTTCCCGTTACATCACTGTCTTAGAATGAGAAGGCCTTATACGACTAATGCGTATTGGATATATACATCATAAGGCGCTTCTTAAGAGCCTATTTTTATGAAAATCGGAATATGTAAAATTGACCAAACTTAAGTTGAAAAAACTTGTTTTACCATAAGTTGATATGCTACTGTAGGTGTATGTTCTTTCTTTGCCATCGGGGATTTTACATATATTTCATTTATTTTATTCCGTCAATATATGATTTGTGTAGCTGCTAGGAATTACCGTAAAATGTTAATCTAAAAACATTTTAGGACTTCAGATTGCTGTAATACTAGGTATTCAAACCCCTTTACTGTTGAAACTAGGCCAGTTTTGCGTTACTGAGGTCACTATGTTGGCACAGTAGTTTATGTTTTTATCAAGATAAAACCTTGTTTTGTTTCTAGATGTCACCATTTATGTCTTTAATTTTGTTGGTTTTCGTTTTGGCACAGTCTTAATGGTCATCTGGTGCTAAATTACCGACTCATATTATGGAGGTACCTTGTTTGGTCTCAGTTCGCAGTTTGACATGTTTATAAATGGTCGGGTTTTGGGAGGACCTAATTATCGATGGATCTGTAACAGGTTCGTAGTAAATCCTTGTTGACGTGTGAAATTTCGCTGTTTTAGGCATGGTTTTTTGGGTCATCAGATATCAGTTGCTGGGTTATGTCATGCCTTGTCTGGCCACCTTAGGTCATTGAAGTTCTCATATTATGTTTTTTTCAATCGGACTAGTTTTACTGCCACTAGATAACTTCAGTTAGGGTATTGGTACCGTAACCTCTCCTAAAGGGTTGCAGGCATGATTTAGATTTGATTTCTACATGCACTTCGGGGCCATATTAACGCTACCATTAAATTATGTTATTTTTTCTTGATATCCCAAAAAACATTCCAGAAATTGGTGTATGGAAAAACTCGCGGAAAATGCGTTATTTATGTTACACCAAATTTCCAAAGTCGCAAAATTAAACAACATACTATAAAGACGTTATTCTGAGTATTCATTGCTTTATATGCTATATGAGTCAATATTTATTTTTGCAACATTTGAGCTCGAAGATTTTTCCTTTAAAACGTATTATATCTAATATGTTTCTTGTTTAAATGATGTATTGATGCATGACCTATGCTATAACACATACATTCCACACCAAATATCCCATATTTCATAAGGATGCTGTAATTTGTTTAACTTGGTTAGTTGAAATGTCCTTCCAGTAACGCCTTTGTATCATGCAATATGTTGAACACTAATATACAAAGGTAGAAATGTTCTTGTTATTTGAAAAGAACTTGACTAATATAACATAAATTTTTAAAGTGCATTTGTATTTAATAAATATGAAACTGTTAAAAACATATGGCATTTTGTAGAAACGTTTTTGAAAATATGCAATTTGATCGTATTTAAGTTATCGTGGTCTTTTTTAATTCTAACCCGTTCGTTATAGAAACCTTTGCATTGTGTCTGTTAAGATCTATTCGTATAAAAGACAGCTTTTGTCATCAAAATCACTGGTATAGCAACATATAATAAACTTAACACATGGTGTTACATTACGGACATGCATATTACAGGAAGGACATACTATGTGATGGGAAATGAGTATTTTATTTTTTTGTTACTTTTCATTGAATATGAAGCAAAACAATAAAGTGTAAAGCATACACAGTTGTGCTTACAATCAATGACTATAATAGCCACGTGTATAATCACTGGAAAATTCATGACAAGTTTCATGAAAAACTTTTAGAATCAATATATTTTGCATCATTGGCATAAACCAATGCACTTGAAGGGTTCTATTTGATTTTTTTTATTTATTTAAATGAAGTAATAATGTATTTTCAAACACATTTAAAATTTTCATGCGAAAACCACATCCGATTTTTTTGTTGAACATAACTTTTTTTGCAGCAATGCATGTGTTAGGTTTTATATGAAAAATGCGGTAAAACTATTATTCGCAACAATGAATGCAGTTTTAAACAATTTTATTTTTAACAGCATTACACATTTGCCATTTATTTAAGTTTTTATAATTTAATGAAGCAATTAAAAGAATGATCAATGTGTTTACAATCAATTACAACGAAATCCGATGTATAACTTTATCATACGTGTAAATGTTGTGATTTGTTAGAAAATTGAATATTTATGGTTCGACAACAGTGACATTTGCATCTACATTGTTTTGAAAACTTACCGCAATCAGTGGATCAGTACGTATCCGCATAACTGTCAGTAAGTTAGTCAGTACCTGTATGTTAATCAGTGGGTTCCTAGCAAACTGGAAATATGTCAGTAGATGTACATCTAGTATGTTAGTTAATAGATCGACTGAGTGTCAATCAGTGTATTCTCAGTATGCCAGTATTGTTGCAACAGCATGCATGTCTTTGTTTAATTAAACAGCTTGTTGTCATCAGTCATTGTATGGGCTGCATGTCTACCAGTTAGGTTGATAGTATACTGATAGAATCTTAGCAGTGGGTCATTGGCGAACCAGCACTATGCCAGTTGATATGTTGGCAATTGGTAAGACAGTGGACCAAACATACCATAAGCCATTACCACATAAGACAAGTACAGCTGTCTTGTCAGTTGGGTCAGTCAATATCTAAGTAAGTGTGTTGAAAATTTACAGCAGATCACTTGTTATGCAATTAGTAAAATTGTAAAAATTGCCGGTTTAGTATTCTCATTAACAGTAATAGCAGCCATGGGGACACTTATTACCGTTAATGTTGAAATACGTAGAACCGAAGTTAGGCAATTTCATCAAACAAGTTGCATAGCGATTTAATTATATATTATCTACAAGAAAGGTTAGGGTACATTGATAATTTTCAAAATCGTGAAGGTGTAAGTGGACAATTTTGCGTTGGTTTATATAACATAATAATTGTATATTATGTAGAAGAAAGGTTATAGTATATTAAAAAATCGAAATAGCGAAGGTCTAAATGCAAAATTGTGTATTCTGCTATATATTCGTCGGAGCACTTTGACAATCACTCTGACAATGTAACATTTGGTTTCACTATTAGAACCTGTGGTATTCAGAGAATTGTCTAGGATGAAATGCCACCTGTGGCAACAGAAAAGTAAAACACAAGGCATAACAGCCTTACATGTAACATAACATCAAACGAATTAATTGAACGTTCTTATGCTCGTGAAGCATTCTAAATTGCATTTAGCTTTGACTAATGAGGAAGATTCTAACCAATTAACTAAATATATTAATTAATACCGTACCACATATAATATGAGCCCATTTTAAACAAGTACTAGTATTTCCTGTAACAAATATGGTTTATCATGTAACAGGCAAAAACAGTCATGACTAATAGATTGATGTTGACATTTGTTGATATCTTATTTTAAAACTGACACAGACATTTTGCAATATCTGGTTGTAACAATACATTTGTCAATACATGTAGCATACTATTATATTGTGTGCTTCAACACAAAAATGTCTATCGTGTAACAATGGCTGTCCTTCCTGTAACAAAATATTCTGTTACAGGAAGGACCGTTACATGAGGGAGTTATTCCGATTAAATCTGTTGGTAATAAATAAACTGTGGACCAATGAGGTTGAAATATATGAGCCGCGTCAAGCATAAAAGGTCCTTATCGTAAATAACGTCATAAGCCGCAAATGACGTCAGAAGAAATCGTGACGTTTCAAGATGGCTGCGCCCATTGTAAACACGTAGTGTTAACATTGAGGTCTAAACCATGGAAATTTCAACATTTCACTATATTTAACAATTTCAAAATACGTAGATTGTTTTATTCACATTAAATAAATATAACAAATGTTTTTTGAAAAGTTTATGAGTCTGGATGTATAGGATAATTAATAGATCTATAAATAGATCAACTTCTCTAAAAATAGTTCAACGTCAGGTGCGTAGCGGGAGGGGTGTGTTCAAAGCCCCGTCTGTACATGGTCAAAACAAGCTGCATAGAGCTCTACATACATTTGAAATAAGTGGATTTGTATGTTAAAACATAGTGTGAATATATGTATATCATTAAAAGTGTTGCCATAATCACTGGCAATAGGAATAATTCATTATTTGTTGTAAACAATAGATCTAGACCTAGATATAGAATGCGTAAAGAATGACGAGTCGATATAAGTTATTTCATGATTGACAGACAAATTAAACTGTCAATCAACAATCTCACAAAGAATTAACTAGGTTAGATTAATGCACATTTCAAGTAGGTAATTCATGAAAAAAGCGCTTTGAATTCAGACCGAGTTGCGATCTAAATTTGGACTTTTGCCGCACAAATTAGAACAGATCTAGACCTACAGTAGGTCCTATTATTTTAGATTTCTATTGCGACGCAAATAGAATTTTCGTGTAGATCCAGGTCTGCATCACTAAATTTAGAGTACAATAATCAAACTCGGTTCCCGATTTAAAACAAGGGCACGTAGGGCCCTATTAATTTAATAATGAAACATTTTAAGAGCAACAATAATGTTTATGCACCAGTCAGTTGCATCAACGCCCCCTACCCCGGAGATAGGTCGGGATTTTAACATTTGGGTTGAAAAATCCCCGCCCTCCACGGCCCTGCCGGGGAAATCTGAGGGTAAAATGTCTGGTATTTCCCCGCCCCCCCCCTGGAAACTAAATATTGTCCCCGGGGTATTGGTTCGGAGAAAAAAACTTCCATATTTCCCTGGCAGAACGGGGGAAGCTGGAAGGTAAATTTTCCATTGAGGATCCCCGGGGTGTGCCGGTGCCGTGGATGCAACAGACTGCATTTATTCCGTGGTATATTGTTAGAGACGACGGTCTGTGAAAGCTAAGGTTCCTGGTTCGAGGCGTAGCCATGAAACAAACTTTCTTTACTGTATATTATTAAAATGATATTTATACTATTTTTAGGGTTTCTACGGAGTCTAATTATTTACACCTATTATTTTTATAATATAGTTTTGCAGACGCTAGAAGATTTACTTAATTTGGACTTTAAAGCGACCCTTTACTAAGTAAATCATTTTTAGTGCAAATCTGCAATCTGTGTTTTCAAACGACACAGAGCTAATATATCAGTCAGTTGCATCCACGGTCCAGTCCCCGGGAATGGGCTGGGCTTTTTACTTTTTGGAATATCAAATCACTGCCCTTCCATGTCCCCGAGGGGGACAGCTGATGGTAAAATATTCGGTATTTCCATGGCCCATGATAACTAAATATTGTCCCCGGGGTATTGATTCAGAGAAGAAAAAAAATTCTCGGCAGTGCGGGGAAGCTGGAAGGTTAAACACGATCGTTTCCCCAGCCCCTGAAAACTAAATAATGTTCTCGGTGTATTGTTTCGACAACAACATCCCAAAATATTTCCCCGGCGGTTCGAGAGAAGCCAGAATGTAAATTCACGACCATCTCCCCAGAACAGAGTGCGTGGATACTTTTAGCTGATGCATTAACATTCTTCAAATGGTTATAATTGATAAATGTCGACGCCGGACATATCATACGGTTATGAGAGACCTATCAAATTGCATTTTTTATTCCTTTTTTGTGCGAGTATTGATCAACGGCAAATAAATAAATCCTAATTTCCACAAATATCGGTGAAAATATAGACTTACATAATCATCATATAAGTGTACCATCCAATTTAAGTTTGGCATGTAGGCATACACGTGGAATAGCAACTGTTGTACAAATCTTGGAAAACACCTGTCCAACCCATGTCGGTCTTAGGATGTGTCGGTCTCTTTGGCATCTTTTATCGGCAACCATTAAAAGTCTTCGTTGGTACCTTTAAACAACTGATTATGCTCCGCTTCGTTTGTGAACTGCTTTCTTTTTATTTATTACCCTACTCACACTGGCGCACAGCTTCCATTACGATATCTAATTGTAATATCGGGGTAGCATGATGACGATATCTATATGGTTCATATCACAATTGACATTACGCCAGTAGTCAGTAACGGTAAATCGTACTCGCATGGTCCAACGGATTAACTTGAAAAACTTTGCCAAGCAGCCTTCGACATACAACTAGGAGGAGTGATCTCTGCTCTGGTGTGATATCAATTGCTCATGTATCATTTAAGCATCAACTGACAGTATTATAAAGTTGCCGTTGTTGTGATGGTGGTTGTCGCAGTAACATCGTGGTAAAATCGGCAACAAATGTGTGTCGTTTATATTAGTGGGGGTTTATTATAGAAAACATGAATCAAAATGATCAGAAACGTTGTGCATAGTCGTAGAGAAATCGTACTCACAAACGCAGATCAGTCGTACCGGTGCAGATAGTAACTTTTGTATTTTTCTTGATTTTGACGCAGATCCCTTCCTGATACTTTGACTTAGGTTGGGACAGATCGACACGTGCATTACCGTAGGTTAGTCGTGAACAAGACATTTGTAGCACGACTGCCTACACGGAATGACAATATGTACCAGACCATATTCTGGATTGGTAATGAT
This sequence comes from Spisula subtruncata, assembly GCA_963678985.1. Lineage (NCBI taxonomy): Eukaryota > Metazoa > Mollusca > Bivalvia > Venerida > Mactridae > Spisula > Spisula subtruncata. The sequence goes on along the minus strand of OY787671.1, from coordinate 27,179,211 downwards.
TGAAATTATGTAGCTAATTGTACAGCACGTGTCAATCAGATTTCTAGAAATACGGATAGATGTAAATGTCAACACGTTTTTTTTAGTACAAATAGCAGTTGAAATTATTGGTCGCATCCAGGACGAGCGCGTTCTGAAACACATATTCGGCAGCATCATGAGCTTGTCGTATAAAAGTTATCTAATTTGGCGGCACGTATTTGATTGCAGATCGACGAACGTTTGTCGTACGTGAGGTCATTTTAAATAACAGTTTCGCTTTTCAACTTACGTCTTCAACTCTGTATTAAAAATGTATAAACGATCATGGATTATCCGACAATGTATATATTTTAGAAACCTTAAATAACGAAGATTATTTTGATATCAAAACACGAAAGTGTTGAAAAATTACCATAAGGTACATTTTTGCTGGGAAAATAAGGTTGTAGAATAAAATATGCTAGACATTGACCGGGGTCGCTTTAAAGTTAATTTAGATATGTAGCATTTACTGTTATTGGAGCAAATAATGTATTTTAATTCAATAGTTTTAGAATAAACAATTCATAATGACTTAATAATTTTGGTTGGTCTTTGACTGTTCCTACATTTCATCATTGTTGTAAAAAAATGAAACGACGTCGACTGAAAAAACGTGACGTCATTTAACCTTTTTGCTATCGAACTTGACGTCTTAAATGCTTTATAGAGGTAAATATTGTCATGTTATACCCGATAATGTATATATTTTTGGAAAGATGAAAGAATGAAGATTATTTTGATATCAAAACATGAAAATGTCAAAAAAATACCATAAGGACCTTTTATGCTTGACGCGGCTCATATGTCCTATGCACAGTACAACAGTATGTGTCGAAAGTATACCAAACATTGTATATAATCATATTTTAAGAAATGAAACAACCCCGTTACAGTAAAAGCATTTACAAAAATATGTTTCTAACCAACCTTCAGTTTCTGTTTTATCCAATTTGTTAAAATATTCACATAACGACACACATGAATGCTTATTCTGGAAGGTTTGCTCTTCACAAAAACGGTAAATAATTTTCCCAAACCAGAGGGAAATGTTATTATTATATATGTATGTACAAATGTTACATGAAAGACGTAAACGATGGGTTCAATATTTCAATACAATTTTTTTGAAGAAATTTATCGTTAAATTACGCTTTGGATGTATTACCAGGCAGACGAAATGTATATTTGATGTATGTATGGTTTTGTTAACATAGTTTGATCCCTATCGTTAGCTACTAGCATATATACACAAGAGTTCTGGTCTGGTGACAGCCCAAAACAGCACAATTTACTACATCAAAGATGTAGGCATGTTCTTTCTAATATGAATACAGTGGAACTCGGTTATAACGAAATCCTGGGGACCCAGATATTCCTTACGCTATATCCGATTTTCGCTTTACCAGCACAACGAAATTTCTTTATATGAGATTGGATATAACGCATTTCGTTATACCACATGACTTTCTTTGTACCCAGGTTAGTAAAGCCAGTACGTATAAAGCTATACGTACCACGTGTAGTACATGTATAAGGTATTGAGTTTTTCCAATAAATCGATGCGTATTTCGCATTTTAGTGTTTTTAATATCAATGTATATCTATGGACAACGAGTGATAAATCCTCTATATCTGAGTACTTTGACAAAGTATGCTTATAAGTCCACTAATTAGAAAGTTCTAAGCACGAGCCGTTAAACAATCAAAACAATTCAGTAAGTAACGATGGAGAATGTGGCATGGTTGATGAAGGCCCCACACATTTCATCCTGTAACTAATATTTCGTTTGATAGTAACAGTTGCAAATACATTTAAAATTAATAACCTTGTAATGTCAACGATGTTTAGGGGTATAATTATTGGTTAAGTCAGTTAATTTGCAATGATAAATTCCCGTAACACAACTACTTAACACCTTTTAAGATTGTTTGCACAAACATTTTTCACACAATTACCGCCTTTGTTATATACGAGCAGTTTTGCACACAAAATGCTTCAACGGGACATAGAAATCACTACGTTATAACCGATTTTTCATTTTATCCGATTACGTTATAAGCGAGTGGTATTACATTGAAATAAAGAAGGGACTCGGTTGGGGATTTTTTTCCTAACGCTACAACCGACTTTTCGTTATAAGCAAGTTCGCTATAAGTGAGTTCCACTGTAATGCATAAAAACCTATCTGACATTGATAAACAAGTTATGTTCAACCAACCAAAATTGCTTGATATGACATTTTGGTTAAGGTTTAACAAATATTGCAATAATACAAGCAATGTTGCAACAACAAAAAAAGACTCAAATAACACGTTTACACAATAAAACATTCATAAAAATCATCTACGTTAAAAATGTACAGGTAACGAAATAGAAGTTGGTATGCTACATGTACGACTACTTTATAATTAACGTCATTTCTGCATATATAAAACAAGTAAGCCAATGAAGGCTACTTGAAATGTTAATAGTAGACAATGACAAATATAAAAGCGAACAAACATAAATACAAATGAACCCACCGAACATTAAAATAAAAATGAATCCACATAAATAAAAATCTTTACTAACTAGAACCTTTATAATTACACAATGCAGTAACGTATACGCTTTACATACATTATATCCCATTAAATAAACAAACTACTTACCTTAAATCGATAGTAATTATTTTAATAATTAAATAACGTGTTGACCTTGTGATGGTAAGCGTCCCTGCTTTTCTCTGGCTTATCTTGTCGTCTTCGATGCTATATACAAAATGAATACGGTCAATGGTTGTTGTTTTGCCACAAAATGATATGTATTGAATCCCTGCAAGGTCATTTCTCACATTTTTCTGCTTCAGTAAAAATATCATTTGTCATTAAAGGTACATCCCTTTATTGTAAACGTGTCAAATAGAATTCAACTTTTCTTAATCACTTTACGAGACTACGCATTTAGTGTTAATCCAACAGTGACATTTTTCATTCCTATATGTAACCATCCAAATGTCATATGACTTCTTAGTAGAGCTATTCGTTATTTCACCCCCTGCATCATTTTCTCTATGCTAGTTACTTTCTTTGTTTTCATTTATTAAGCTTTTTTGGGTTACGGAATAACGTATTTGTGTAGTTTTTGAATTGCATTATTTTTTATTGTAACCAATTATCCCCTTTTTCTTTACTATTTTTGTTTTGTTGACTACCACCAAAACTCATTTGTACCACTGTAGCTACTTTTTATAACATTTTTACAGCTAAATCTTTCTGTTCTTTTCACAAAAGTCGGATTTTGACAGCTGAAACCGAATTTTGCTTCCCTTTCCACAAATACCATTTCATTCAAACTGAATATCTTTATAGCCATTTTGTGGCTATTAATTGTACAGCGCGTATATTAATTATCCTTAATGAGTTATAGAAGGAATGCTATATAGTCTGAACGTCTGGTGGTTTGAACTGTTTAATACGAGTAACAGATACCTGAATCATAACTCGTCCCTGGATCGCTTCTGTATTAGTGCCCATAATATACACTTGTTAAATGTTATACGTACACCAACTTGTAATGCGTATATCTTTTTTATTATACATGATATCATGTTCATTTTTTGCATGTGTTCTTTTGAGTAGTATATCAGCAATTTCCGATAATTCGATAATTGTAATTTGCCTGCTGCAAGCAGTGAACCGTGAATGTTCAAATTATGAAAAATGCACGTGCACAAATAAATGTTTTAGAAAAACGTCTCAAAATGTTACCTACACATTGTCCATCAACACCCAAATAAAACCTGAAGCATTTGGATAACAGAACATAAAAGAGAGGTTTGTGAAACTTACACACCCCTTGTCAGTAAAAAGGCTGGTGTTGTTAAGGACATCACGACATCGACCTATGACCCATGCACCTCATAATTTAGAGGAGTCTACTGGTAATGATCAACAACATATCTGTAAAGTTTTACGATCATAGAATCTATATTTATTACGTTGTGGACAAGATAATGTTGTGTATCAAGGGTCACGGTGATTTTGACTTTTCAACCTAACGACCTTGACATTGAATCGGGGCCGTCCATCGAGGACGAACAATCTCAACTTAAAATTTCAGAATCCTATATTCATCCGTTCTGGAGATATTGTTGGAAACCATTCGACTGATCGACAAGCATTCGCTACAAGCAATATTTGCATGTATCGCTATGTACTGTGTTGGTGTACTTATAACATTTAAGTGTATCTGTTAAAACATTGCTGTTCGCCTATCTATGGCGTCACATACAAATTAATCTATCTGCCAGTAATTAGGTTTTGATTTACATATCACCTACATCACAGATCTCCACTGCGTTTGGTAAGCGATTCTCCCCAGGATATTATCAACTTCTCCCCAAGATATCATCAACTTCTCCCCAGGATAGCATCAACTTCTACCGGTCAGTTAAATGTCTCACCCCTTCCCTAGTAGCTTGTGATTTCAAGCCAAGAACGTGTCTAACGTTGTCGGCCTGTGCTATTCTTAACCTGATTGAAAGGTCACATATATTGACATGAATTTGCTAATTACAAACAAATACAAGCCAAAAAACCTACACTATGCCCTGCATTCAAACTTTTGTTATCTTTGTTGGTCTTAGACGCCAAACGGTGTCTTTAAACAATAAATTCTGTTTGAGGGTTTTACCAAAAATATATAAATGTTGTAAATACCACCCGAGCGATATTGTTATACAAAAGTATTTTCAAACATGTGTTTTTTTCATAAATTCATACATAGCAGGTTTTATGAACCTCGTACCGAAAGACTTCGAAAATCCTTAAAAGAAGCGTCAGTGTAAATTGAGGAAATGGTTTTAATCAAACAGTGTTACAAACATCACTACGATGGCAGTTACAAATTATACACTAAGCGGCAACGGAAACGCAACACTTACATAGTACGCATAACACATATGATCAGTATGTGAGCATCGCGAAATTTTGTCAATATATGCAAGTTACACATAAATATCATTTCCAATCAGACGAATTTGTTTAGAAACATAGGATTGTACCAGTTGTTTTGGGGTCAGTACAAAACAGAAACTCGCATTTTCTAATCTTTGAATGCTAGAGGGATGCTGTTCCGTTGTTGCAGAAGGGCTTTTTGAAGTTCAGGTACTCTTAGGGGCCTTTACACTATTTCGCGCACAACTACTTAAATAAAACAACCTGGTCTATTAAAGCCATGGTGTATTTTTCATGGTCAAATGGAGATAATCTTGGAGTAATAAAATGATAAAATTATTAACTTGTCAGTTTATTTATAACACTGCTTCGAATCTTCGAAACTGCTCGTTTTTAGATTATTAAAAGTGTATCATATATGTCCCAAGGATGGTGAAAGTATAAATATTTGTAACTGGAGATAAATTGCATGAACGCTATAGCTATTCTTTTACGGCTGATCATTGCACTCAATGGAGAAAAAATGCGCTTTTGAATTGCGTGCTTAATTTTCAAAATGCAATTTACGTCTAAATATTAATGATCACCATAACTTGAGCATGTAGACTAGTTCAGTAATATCCAGTAATACAATTTAGTGTAAAAGTTTGGTGATTAATCTAAAAAAGTGAGGATAATTATCCAAGAGTTATCGCACTTGACTTGAACATTTTTCTTACATCCTATGAGTTTTAATGCATTTTTAGATTTCTTAACAGATGTATATGTATTCAAACTTGTGTTAAATAAATGAAATAATGACTTCGGTAATTTAAATCAACGAAACTTTGATTTTTAGTACGGATACCCCAACATTGAGCATACCGACCAATCTTTCGAAGACTGCCTTTGACATATGCACCATGTTTTCTACTAGTTATTTTGTTTTTCCGATTAATCCATCCATATTCTTCAAAATGCTTGCACAATATGCGAGCAAATCTCTAGCCACCTATTAGCACGCGGGAAAATGCGGTTTAAGGCTATGCCGCTATGGACGAGTGATTCTTTAAGTTTTTTCACGAAAAAAAGCTGAATTCTGTAGATAATATATATCGAAGTGAGCATACAAAATTTCAAGGTTATAATTTGACAGATTACAGAAATATTCAAGTTTCAAAGGTGTTGCGTTTTCATTGCCGCTCAGTGTACATTCTTGGTTATTGTGAGTTAATTAATCTCTTATTTTTTAAACGTTTTATGATCTATTATTGTTAGGAATTACTAACCTGCCTGGAATAAGCTTTGATAAGTGATCGGTCACATACAATCAGTTCATCGAAGAAATGATGTGCTCGTTGACAATCACTTAGCTTGTCAAACTGATGAGGCACGACAAAAACAACATTGTTTTATTATTTTTTCGATAAAGGCATATTTGTTCTAAAGTAGCCACCTGGGCACTGTTTTACTAACAATGCGTAAATGTCGCGTATATTTACGCATAGATATCCACCTTACGCAAACTCGTAAGTGTGTTTTACTAAACGATCGCAAGTACTCGCATACATTTACGCAAATAATATTGAAGATTGAACGTAATTCGGGACACAATATAACCAATATAACAAATATAACGGGTACCAGAATGAATAAATATACGTCAAGATTTGATTATTAATCACGCCTAAAACAACAAGTGACGGTCTAGAACAACAAACGACGGTCAAAATCAACATGCGACGGTCAAAAATCATCAGTGCGTGTTAAAAACTCTTCACTTACGTTCATATTTGCCATTTAGGGTTGCCCAGCCTTGGCGTAGAAATAAGCTAAAACGTACGACAGAATGTGAACTAAAATATCTTTGTAAAACGCATTTACGCAAATATTATCGACGTACGCAATATTTTAGGAAATCTTAGGTTTACGCTAGCGTAAATGCTTTGATAAAACAGTGCCCTGGTACTTAGGAAATTTATTTTCTTTTTCTATTATGGATGGGTTTTGCGTTATTTGATGTTTGTACGATTTCTTATCACAGCTAGTTAAGTTGATTGTTGCATTCCCTGACCAATTTTTATGTCGTTACTTTGGCTTAACTGAACTCTGTAATATTTGACATTTTATAAGTCTAAACCCTTATATAATGCTTCAATTATTTCTTACTACATAATAATCGTTCAGAAATATCGTTTAATGGGTATGTTAATAACTATTTTACATTAACTGCTACTGTAATAGTTTGATATTAAGTGCGCGACTGTGCAATGTAAAAAGCTATAGATAAGTCTTTTAGACGACGTGTGTCAAGTTGCTTTGATGTACCTATATGAACATCTTTCAAAAAGGAATTATACAGGAACACTGCATACTAATGATGTCTCCTACATAGGCCGGTTGACGCAGTAAATGTTGTACACAAAGATATCCCAGAATCCTTAGTCAACAAGACGGAAATCGTATTCAATCTAATTTTTTTCGTTTGTAATGGCCTAAAATCTTGAAAATAAACTGTACAAAAACGTACTTAATGGCTTTGTCATTTGACTGAAGACTTTCATATTGACAATTTTATTAATTAAATATAAACTTCGTGCTAAAGTATGATAAAGATATAACAAATACGAGAAATGCTATCAAACAAACAATTAAATGAGACGGAACAAACGAAAGGGTACACTTGATTTGAAATTAGCACCACATTGATTGAAATGTTGCATATCAATATTATCTCCAGTTTTCGTTTGCCGCTAAATTTGCATCATGAAAATATATTTAAATCACAGTAATTTCGAGTTCCAGCGAAATACTGTTTCATATCTTTCAAAAGTGTATACTGCATATGTATTGAGTTCACTTTGTGATGTATGAGTTCCTTGTTTATTTGTTCAATTGGTTTGTCGTTTATTTCAATGGCGTTATATATTATGTAGTTTTTTTGTAACTAGTATTTTATTTACCAGCGGGGATTTACTCTTATTTAGGTTTACGTTTACTTCCGTTAATATATATCATTCATGTGTTGTCGGGGGTTCGCAACCAAAGGTGAACTTGTATGGTATAATTAACAACGGAAACGGGTTTAATTGATAACGGGCATTTATTGTGAAAACCATTAAACAAAACCGAAACAAATGTGAGAAAGTCATATTGATATTTGTGCAGATGCTTTATCAACCTATTAGAATTATATGCGGGCTAGAAATAATATGTTTTGTTAGTTCTCCCCATCTCTTCGCTATTGTAGCTTGGCCATTTTTCTGTCTTTTCATTATCATTAATGTGCGATTTACAACCTGGTGTCAAAATTTCACATCTTCACATTTTAATAGGATTGTATACAGTAATGTTCAAGGATTCCAAAAAGGTATACCTTTTCAAAATCGTTCAACATAGAGTCATGCTATGACAAAATGAAAACTAGAGGCGTGAAATACTATTGACGTTCAAAATGACGCTTTTGACGTCGCAAAAAATAAACCAATATGGTGAAGTCTTATAGCCTGCTTTCCTGTGATTTCGTGAATATAAGACTTGTTTTTGGAGAATGCTCAATTGTTTGTTGATTTATAAACATTTTTCTACGATAAAACTAATGGCTGAACCCCTCTCTACAAGTTAAATACAAAACATGATGAGAAATCATCGTATTTTCCAAGTAGCAGCCATCTTACAGAGTAGACTCCAACTCTTCAATCAGAAGACAATTTTCCTAAAGATTCGTGAATTCTGATTAGCTGGTCAGTAAAAATCATTCTGGAACTCTGTTTTCATTGGTTCACAGCGGAATTCCATGGGGGTTCTTCTAGCATGTGCATTCACAAAATGGTGGCTGTGTGATGACTCTGACGCACATAAATGATGAAATTATAGACATGGGGTCATCTGCTTCTCTGTCAAACTGAATTTAAGGGGTATTTTATAATTTTTCCATTTAAATTTGTTTTAGAGAGATTTATGCTCAAGATATCTATGGAAAATAATTTTTTTAACTTCTTCAATCATTTGTCAATAATTTTGGACCTGTACGCTTAGCAGAAATGTTTCAAACAGGGTTCACGAAACCATAGGAATTCACGAAATAATAGGAAAGAAGTACAGGTCCTATTCTAAGCGCCCTATAAGAAAAAGGAAATAATATACTTATATTTATTTTTTTGGATCATGATACATCAAAGATGTATTGTAAACAAAGTTGATATTTAATTTTTTGATTAAACACAACAAAATAATTAACCAATTCTCAAAATTCTTACTTTTCGTTTATGTTTTACACTATTTTACCCCAAAAATACTATCATTTAGCAAATTATTCTGGCACTATAGTTTTGATATCTTAAACTGCAAGGCACTATGTACCTACCACAATTTAAAAAATTCTAATATATTGTTGCATAACATTGTAATCAACCGATTCCCAAAATTCTCGCTTTTATTTAGATTTGACAGGTTTTGTCCCAAAATATCGGATTTTAGACAACGGTCTGGAAAATGATTTTTAATATCGAAAAATTCTAGTAACAACATACCTATCACAATCTGTTTGTATCCCATAAAGCTGTAAATGGTGATGTGGGTTACTGATTCCAAAAAATTATGCATAGCTTTAATATATTGTAAGGTTTTACCCCAAAATAAAAGACTTTCACAAACATGTAAGGACCTAGATTTTTAATATGTTACAAAACAAAGATAGTGTGACATCACCAAACAAAAATCATTCATTCGCATTTTTTCTCACAAAAAAATGTGCTCTGGACTAAATATTGGTTTCCCAAAAGACAATATTTTAGCAAGCGGTTGGAAATCGCACATTATGCTTTTTCTTATGGAAAATGAACCTCATTTGTGAAGCTTTGTCACTTTTACAGCGCGGGTATTTGGGAAATATGTTGTGTCTTAGCTGCGCTTCATTCAATCACTTGGGGTCATCGTTTTTTGGTACTTCTTTGTGAAACTAGAAACTAGGTCACCCTGCTATTTACAGCTGGAACTTAGGCTTTTAATGTTTTCGTTAAGCATCGCTCCGTGTAATTGTGTAATGTTGTGTTGTTTATGTGTTCTGTGCTCGGATGGTTAAGTTAAGTGCTGCTTTCACTGTCCGATTTAAAATAAAGGATGGATACGAACCCCTTTGCGGACTTAGTTGCAATCTTAATTTAACAACTCTCGTATAAGAGCAACTCTGTAAGTGCTGAAATTGATGCCAGATGACAGTATGTCAGGTATCATTACATTGCAATTTAAAATATTTATATTTTAGGTTCAAAATGGAATACACAGGTCTACCCCTTGGACTCTGGTATGCATTGATTGTGTTGGTCATATTAGCAATAATTGACGTGATAGGAAATGTGGTAGCAATCGTGTTTTATGCCAAACACGGCACAGATTCAGCGACCACCGTGTTCATAATGGCATTGTCTGAGGTTGATTTGTTTTTATCCCGTATAGTGATGATAATTAACATATATGGTGTTATAAGCGGATTCTACAATACCTTTACACTCGCCTGTAAAAAACATTCTTCCTCTTGAAGTCCGTATTCATGGTCTCATTCCCGTTGCTGCTCTGCATTGCCGTTGATAGATTTCGAAATATTTGTCAACCCTTTTCAAAACAGTTTAGGAATGCACAGAGTACGTGGATAGCGGCATCAACCGGAGTACTAGGTTCGGTACTATCCTGTCCAATAGCATTTACAACAAAACTGCAAACATCAAGAAATGCTACAACCTCATGGTCTCATTCCCGTTGCTGCTCTGCATTGCCGTTGATAGATTTCGAAAAAAGTGTCAACCCTTTTCAAAACAGTTTAGGAATGCACAGAGTACGTGGATAGCGGCATCAACCGGAGTACTAGGTTCGGTACTATCCTGTCCAATAGCATTTACAACAAAACTGCAAACATCAAGAAATGCTACAACCTATGGCTTTTTGTATGACAAACATGATCAAAACACTACTTGTCAGTGTAAACAAACAGAAACATGTGTTTTAGGGACAGTATATTGGGGCTCTGTAATTCGTAATATAGTTGCGTTTATACTCATATTTGGCGGTATAGTGATAACAGGTGACGAGTACTGAATAAACACTCACTATAACGAGTTGTTGCATTACAGTAACATTTATTGCCTGTTTTATTCCATACTTTACATCTCGGCGGATTCCGACTCAAGCCGGACGATTTTGTGATCAATGCCAGTGTGGAGATGGCATATAGATCAACCTATTTAACTTGTACAATCAACCCATACATTGTCTTCAATCCACGGTTTCGTCAAAATGCAAAACGATTGTTGATTAAAGAGATAGAAGGTCAAATAGATGCCTAATGTGTATACAAGTGCTATTGTACTTTATAGCATTTTATAATACAATGCAAGAACTAATACTTATTTACAAATGTATGTAAAATGACGGCGAAGTGACTGTCTGATGTTTGAAAAATGTTGGCATAAACAATATACCAGTATTCAAGATATCTCATAATCGGTTAGTGTTTGTCAAAGAACATCTCAACACCAATTCCCGTAAACCCGACATTGCTAATTTAATGAAGTACATACATTCCCGTTCCAAGTTAAAGTTCTCAAAGATAAAAAATCACAAAATAATTTCGTGAATTACGTCAGCTAGAATAATATAACAGTTGAAAAATAAGAACAAATAGATTGTGCTGACTATCATTTAGTAGGATAATCAATTTATGATAAAATTGTCATTATTAAATGTCTGCATTTTATTAATTTACACAGTCCATTCTCGGTTGCTAAATTCTAGAATATCACTAAAATCGATGGTTAGTTGTTTTAGCTTATTGTTCATTTGACAATGTTGTCATGGTACAAATGTTACAGAGACAAACTAATATTTTTTCAATCAATGTTGACTAATATGAACTAAAACATTGCCTATTTTGCGGTTTTATTTTTGATACTAAATAATCAAACAGCATCTTATGATGACTCAAGGTAATCAAGGTTTAATACACCTGTTACTATATATTTTAACATTTTTGCGTTGACAAAATCCGTATTATCAATCCGCTGGGGGATATTATCACAAACGCCGAGGATATTATCGATCACGTGATTGATAATCACCCTGCGATCGAGCGCACGCGCGATGTGACGGTATTTACGCGGGTTTTACGTTAGAATTACGTAGACGCTCCAACTTGAAAAACAGTGTTTTTAGAAATGTGCATCAAAACCAACGCCAAATTGTAGCAAATGACCTAACTAAGAAAATGAACCCCCATTTCATACGTTTCCATTCAGTAATATAGAAGTTACAGCAGTTTTTGTAACTAAGAAATGCTCCAATTGGAGTATGGAGTATACTTGATTCTCGTCGACTCGAGCCCTAATTGTTTTGGTCAAATATGCACATATGTAGAAATGGTTCTTATCAAAAACATGTTTAAATCTGCTTGAAGTCTTATTTCTGACAAAACAGCAAAACAAATGTGAATGAAAACAACTTGTAATCGTTTTGTGATCACTAATAGCATTCCATTTTGGAAAGCATCAACGCCTAAACTTTTTACCACGAACATCTGTTGTTGACGATTTATTTGTTAAAAGGCTCGTTCACATTGTTTAAAGTCGGTGAATATCATCGAAGAAGATTTAACTTGATGTCACAACTGAAATTTGTGAAGAGTTTTCAGTCTTTGGGTTAAATAGAGGCTGACCAGTCAGAGGGCTCGAGTCGATGAGAAAGTTCCAGAATGACGTAGGCTCTTGACTGGTACTTGCTTTATAGCAAATAATTTACATTAAAAACTTTTTAATGGCAAAAATATAATTTTGATTCCATAAAGTTAAGTAATTTCTCAGTCAGTAAAAATAAAATTGGTTAAACAGTAAACTGTATGAAGTGTGCATGCAAGGCTTTTAGCCCTAAGGGGCTCGACTCCATGAGAAAGCAGTATATAAGTTGTAGAATGGAGTATGTACTCCAATATTTATAATCACTCGGTCAGTTGACATTAAGTGCTTTCATAACTTTCCTTCCCAGGAACAAGTGTATTAAAATGTTCAATACCTGGGTGCGCTGTGGCATTGAGTGATAATATTCCCGGCTCTTGATAATGGCACTCGGGCTAAAGCCCTCGAGCCATTATCGACGCGCCGGGGATATTATCACTCAATGCCACAGCGCGCCCAGTTATTAATCGCTAAATAATATACACCTAGAAGTCTTACATACTGCTGACGATTACTGGTAAATCAGATAATCACACAATGCCGTTTGGTAAACCATAATCTACAATTGGTTTTATTCCCCACTATAGATTACTATTAACAACAGAAAATGTAACATTACTTACTAAACTACATTTGTATACTGCAACAGCTCAATTAAACAGGAAGTATCAAATACCATACATTCTGGTCACCCTACATGTACTATTAGTTGTCCAAGCTTCACTTTAAAATCACCTTATACATGATTGTATATTATCTTATGTATGTTTATTTTGTAAGCGGACTATACTTTAGACAGGCAGTTAAATGTACATTTTATTGACTTATGTATTAAACGTTGTAAAAGATGATACTGATTCACATCACAAGCTCTTGTTGTTTAACTAATGGCCTACCAAACTAGGGAACTATTGTTCAAACAACTGTGTCAAACGTTCTGTGAATATTATTTAGTCGAACTGTTAATTTTGTATCTAAATAGTAAATGTTATATCATTGATATGGTTGTAATAACAAGACTTTTTTGTGAATATATCATGTACGAGGGTTGTTCATTTAATTAAATGAACAACCCTCGTATATTCATTATGATTGAATTGTTTAGCGTTTTTTTCATTTTGTCATTTTTGATTAACTGTTGTTGTTGTATACATGTAACTTGTATATTTTATGTAAATGTGTTTAATCTCAGAGACTCTTAGGGAAGATTGGGCAAATGCCTAACTATGTTGTCTCTATAAATAAAGTCTTTATTATTATTATTATTATTATTATCATCATCTCTGACGTCTATAATGGTGTGCTTCATCAACTTCAAGAACGACCCAATGTTGAGGATTAGACGTTCTGGTCATCTAATTTTAAAGCGAGCTGCATACTTATGGTGAAATTATTAATAGTTTGCCATATTGCTTCCTATTCCATTATGTTCCGACCGGTTAATATGTAAATCGTACGAATAAGCCTTACCTAGAGCCTTAAAATATGTCGACTATAATAAGTCTATCGGATAAACCATTTACTCGATACATGTTTTCCTATTGATTCAAATTGATATGCGTTAAACCTAATAAAAAATATTCTTGATTGCTGTAAATGAGTTCATGAAACATTATTTGATCCCTTGTGTTCACGCCTTACAACGAATATATGAGCAAGTCTTAATGTTTGAATCCTTGTGTACACTCCTTACAACGAATATATGAACCAGTCTACATGGTTGATCCCTTGTGTTCACGCCTTACAACGAATATATGAGCAAGTCTTCATGTTTGAATCCTTGTGTACACTCCTTACAACGAATATATGAACCAGTCTACATGGTTGATCCCTTGTGTTCACGCCTATCAACGAATATTTGAGCAAGTCTTCATGTTTGAATCCTTGTGTACACTCCTAACAACGAATATATGAACCAGTCTACATGGTTGATCCCTTGTGTACACTCCTTACAACGAATATATGAGCAAGTCTTCATGGTTGATCCCTTGTGTTCACGCCTTACAACGAATATATGAGCAAGTCTTCATGGTTGATCCCTTGTGTACACTCCTTACAACGAATATATGAACCAGTCTACATGGTTGATCTCTTGTGTTCACGCCTATCAACGAATATTTGAGCCAGTCTTCATGGTTGATCCCTTGTGTTCACGCCTATCAACGAATATTTGAGCCAGTCTTCATGGTTGATCCCTTGTGTTCACGCCTATCAACGAATATTTGAGCCAGTCTTCATGGTTGGTCCCTTGTGTTCACGCCTATCAACGAATATATGAGCCAGTCTTCATGGTTGATCCCTTGTGTTCAGGCCTTACAACGAATATATGAGCCAGTCTTCATAGTCACCTTATGACAAACTAATTAAGTTAGATATTTTTAAAGGTTTAAAGAGGAATGTTAATGAAGAACAATATGCGAAAGAAATATTGATCATAAATCACTTTCGAAGACATTTCATCTGTTTTTAAGCTGCTTTTTGAATGATTTTGTCTGATGTCGCAAACATCATTCAAACGTTATTTGACGTAACAGTATTGAATTAGTATTTAAATTTACACCATTTGGTCAACTCCTAAAAGACACTGTTCAAAAAAGCATTAAATTTTAGAATCAAAATATAAATTGTATTCATTCTGAGATAGGCTTTTGTTGTTTTAGACAACATACTACTCGTTTTACTACATTTTGTATATAATTGAACACGTGTCTTTGTGCTGTAACGACGTTCACAACATCATGGATATTTTTTT
The DNA here is from genome assembly GCA_963678985.1 of Spisula subtruncata. Taxonomy (NCBI): domain Eukaryota; kingdom Metazoa; phylum Mollusca; class Bivalvia; order Venerida; family Mactridae; genus Spisula; species Spisula subtruncata. Next base: position 27,163,797 of record OY787671.1, on the reverse strand, counting down.
ACAATTGGAGCAATCGCTATGTAGCGCGTCGATGTATGAACACTTATAAAGATGAAAAATAAACGATGCAAAAATCACGATGGAAAGATATGAGTATGTTGAGCTAACGTAAAATTCTTCTCATGTATCTCGAAAAAGAACATGCATAATTTATATGTTTGAATCGTTATCCAGGATTCATCAGGGCTGAAGATATGACAGTGTCACTGTAGAATGGTTACGTCGTATTAATATAATTATCACCACCATCACCATCTGTGTGTGGTACATCACCAGAGTGAACAATATGTATTCACAATACTTACACATTTGTTTCGCGGGATGTTTCTTTTGCACAACTCGATTATTACTCTATGACTATGACATGTAATGTCAATATTGCAACCATAATGGTAGATAATAACTTACTGTGTTTACTAAGTAAAATTCAGGAATATTAGGATCCAACACGAGCTTTTATGTGTGATAAGGATATCTCACCTGTGGGGTCGGATTTTAACAATGGACTCGGCAAGCCCCGTCCCTGGTTAAATTCCGACCCCGTTCCATTAGCAACGCGCTTATCTTACATTACCAACGCCAAAGAAAATGTGTTCTTCTAACAGTCCTGAGTAGTCTCCCGACTTGATAATATATTTTATCATTCAAATAGCATAACTTTTTTCAATTTTAGCTAGATTTTATTCTGGGTTTGATTATATTTGAGGGTACAGAGGGAAATAATTTGATAAAGAAGATTTAGGAGTTGTCTTTCTACACATAGGGTATGTAAGAATAAATCCTGAGGGACACGATCGATTCTTTAAAACCGTATGCTTTCATTCGAGTCGAGCGCGAACATTGAAAATAATAGGTCTGTGCCGTGGATGAGTAAGTTTATCTGGCAAGGCGAAGGAATTTATTGGGTGAGCCGTAGGCGAAACCGATAATTTCCGCAGCCGAGCCGGATAAAAGTTTACTAACTCGACGGCACTTACCTATTATTCTATTTATCCGGTCACTACACCTGCTTTAAAAAGGGAATAAAAGTCTAGACTACTTATTTGCCTTTTCATTATTTATGCGTAACGTCACGTTCGTTCACAACAACAACGTCGGACATCTTGATAACGTCGTGTACATGCAGGTTAGTCGTAGAACAATTATTAATCGACCCAGGCTCATTTTAAATAGGAAAACCTTATCCTCGAGTACAGAGTTTCAGCCGTCAGATCACGTGATCATGTGTCCATTTATTGCAAGTCACATGACCACTTGACGGTTTATTGAAGTCACATGACCACTTGACGGTAAATTGAAATTGTTAACTGGCATCCTGTTATCGGGCCGATTTTGCCGGAAGTGACTGGATAATGCACATCATACGAGAAAAATAAATAGAAAATACCACAATTTCAGTTGTAACAAAGTCTTCTACGGTTAGGAAACCCTTCAAATGGTATACCGATAATCCATCAGCATTAATAATGTTTTACTGCACTAGACAATATACAAGCGATATATGATATAGAGAACAATAGGTTAGTGCCGTGTATAGGTTAGTTTATCTGGCAAGTCGGAGGAATGTATCGAGTTAGTCGTAGGCGAATCCGATAATATCCGCAGCCGAGCCGGATAAACTTTTACTCACTCCACGGCCCTAACCTATTATTCTATTTATTCAGTCACTACATCTGTTTTAAAAAGGGAATGAAAGTCGAGACTTTTTAGTTGCTAATGAAAGATAAGATATTTTGTGCGTCACGTTCGTTCACAGACGTCACGACAAAACCACAACGTCGGACATCTTGATAACGTCATGTACACGTAGGTAAGTCGTAGAAAAACGATTGATCGACCCAGGCACATTTTAAATAGGAAAACCTCATCCTCGGGTACAGAATTGCAGCCGGCGACTCCACTTTTAGAAGCAGTCCGTCAGGTATCGGGATATTGCATGTCACACGACCACTTGACGGTTTATTGCAGTTGTTAATCGGCACCCTGTTATCGGGCCGCTTTTGCCATTATATGTTCATATTGTCGTTGCTACATATTGAAAAGACATATTGCCTCACTTGATCACTGTTTTATGGTATTTATGGTATTCCAAACGGAGTTTTGTTAAAAATTAAAAACACACAGTTAACTCCTTGATTAATACATGAACAACATTATGCATATTACATGAATGAATGAATATTCTGTTAGATGTATATGTTTCCAAAATGATATACAATTTTTTATATTCATTCAGAGTTTATCACTGATATCGAAATTGGTTTCGAAGATCGTAATACTTAAATCGAGCACATAATACTTAAATCGACGAACATGACTTTTTTCACTGTATATCCATTTCTAAATATCATTACATAATTACTATTATAATGTCACTAAGCCGGGTGCCCTGCAGAAAGGCTCGTACACATCGAACATTGAAACGGATAAATTATCAGTGAGTTCGTTTTACATACTATAGCATTAAACGTCTATGAATTATGTGTTAGTCTGTTTGACTGTGATACAGACATGAATGAACGGTGTCCGTAGTTATGGGGCATGGCACACTTTGTCGCTTACAGTCGCCAACAAATCTTCTAGTGTTCTTGCGTAGCATTGTTTCAGACGCCTTTATCGAACAGTTGTCCGTGTTATTTTGTGAGGTACAGCAAAGTTTGTCGCTTGCAGCCGTAAAGTTGTTCTTGTGCAGCAATGTTCCAGATGCTTTTATTGAACAAGGAGTCATTTTCCAAAACAAAAAATGTGTTACATATTAGACCAAAAACAGAAAAAAGGAAACAAGTCAATCCCTTTTTATTTTGTTATGTACCATAATTTCAGAACCTTTCCTGGTGACAGAGCTAACTTTTGCATGTTGCAAACTGTGTTAAATTGTCAACCGAACAGATGCATCCACAATACAGTATACTGTCTTATAAAGGTTATAAATCCCGGGAGGGCCGGGACACCCGCTCAAATAGACTCTTTGAAACGGGCATGGAAACATGTAAAATTGTAACTATATCTGATCCTACCACAACATCCAATTTAAGCCTTTAGAAGATCATCATATATACATGTAAGCTATAACATGCTTGTTTGTAATACATTTCTATGGCTTAGAATTAGAATGTCGTAACTACCAAATCGATATTTTGAGAAAACACGGAAAAACTGTCTGACATTTACTCTGTACTTATGGTAAAACAAACTTTTACAACTTCATTTTGGTCAACATGACAAGTTCAGATTTTTATGAAAATGGGCTCATGAGAAGCGCCTTGTGATGCTTATTCTAAATATGTATGAATCTTAAAACGTGGTAAATGGCACTTACGACCTTCTAATTCTAAGCCATCGATATACACAATATTTTTCTTCAAAACTCAATACATTCACAATTAACTTTCACATACGAAAATACAGCAGATGTTTACCGTTTAATTCAGATTTACCTCGTCTTCGCACGCCGCCATGAAAAGTAAAACAGTGAATATTATAACACGGGTAAGTGAAACCAGACCAACAGACGTAGCCTGTGGTATATACCCACGTAATCTAACATTCGAATACCTTTGTTCTTATTCACGTCGCTTACATTTATTTGAATTGTCGATCAACAATTTTTTTAATGTTGGTCGAAAGTACCGTCCACTAAGGAAGAAAACAAAAAAATGTACAGCACATGTAGATAGTTCAAGGTAACCAAAAAGCAAGCTTAAGTCGTTAAGCATCTTCCCACTTAACTGAAGTGATAGTAGAGTGGGTGAATCCAAATTCATCCAAATCGTAGCTGGAAATCTTGTTACAAAAAATACAATGTTTGTATTTATCAGAATAAATGTAGTGGACATACTATGTCTACTTGATGAACGCATCCGTTTTCTCAATGTCGATAAAATTATAATTGTTCCGATGAAAATTAATCCGAATGGAAACACAGTTGTTACAGCTATATTGAATGTTCTATACCCTTGCAAAAATGCTTCTGTATAGAGTAGATGCGGTACAATCATGACACAAATCAAATATCCTTCATAGATTACATTTTCGCTACACAACATGTTGAACGTAGTGTAACACGTAAAAAACAGCCATACGACTAATAATTGTGCTATAGCCGCGTATTTGGTGCATATCTTCTTTACTTTAAGCGGGAATGTTACACATATAACACGCTCAATTGTAATCATGGCGATCGTATGAGACGACAGAACAAGGCAACCTGTTGTAATAGCAGCCACTTTGCAGGACATGTCATGATTCATTTGACGTGCGGTATAATATGCTACAGCGTTGACACCAGGTCCGGTAACACCCAAAATTAAAATTAAATCCGATATTGCCAATGATATGAAATACACGTGTGTTGTGGCGAGTGTGATTTTGTTACTTAAGAGTGTAAGAATCATTAGTGTATTACCTACCAAACTTAACACAAATATCACTAGATCCGCAATAAACGAATTGTCTGTATTTTCCTGGTACTCAATATCATATCCATTATAATAATACCAGTAATGTGTGTCGTTGAATATATCCATTCCTTCTATGTCCCACTGATGCAAATCCTTGTGTTTCTAACAAGACTTTCGTAAATGTGAGCCTGAAATATTAATAGAGCAGTGTATATTATTTTGAAAAAGCGCATCCAAGTAGACTTTCGTAAATGTGAGCCTGAAATATTAATAGAGCAGTGTATATTATTTTGAAAAAGCGCATCCAAGTATTAAACATATCAGAATACACGTATACATGTAATACGCAATACGTATGTCTAGTAAATAGCGCCCAAACACGATTTAATTAAGTTCCATCATTTTATCTCAAGGTCCAAGTTAAATCAGAACACTTCACAAATTGTCCGTCAAACATTGGTCAAGATGCTTACGGTGTCATCTAAAGGTATGCAAAATCGGTCAGGGAAGGCCGCCTTCAACATAAACGGCCGATCGAAGAAAACGCAGCATTGCAAACATGTACACTCACGGGGAGAGACAGGACATGAGCATCTTTATAGATCTTACGTAAATTTATTCGTTGTTACATTATAAGAAGAAGATACGAGGGGTGATCAATATATTCGAGGACTTTTCTTCTAGCAATTTCATATTGGCAGCAAGGCCCAAAGCCATCTAACATCATTCGGAGTAAGATGTCTCCGACCGAATGCACTTATAAAATTATTTGATTCATACAAGGAGCTCGTGACGTTAGACGTCACGCGACGTCATTCCAAGCGTCACCGTCGGAGCAGCACATAGCCAGTTAATAGCCAATTCTGGAATGTGAGGTGGAATAAAAAGAGTATCGATGTGTTATTGGAAACAAAACTCGGAAAAGGGAGGTTGGCTTTACAAAATTTGATTGTTCAAATTAAGAATGAAGCACGACCTATCAGGTTTAGGACGCGATATCGAAATAACCCTTTTGATTTGGAGTCAACGATTTAATGGTGTGTAGCCTATGCTAGTCCTCGTTTTCGCCAGTTACATTTGGTCGAGATCTGTGCGTCATTTTTCGCAGAATTTAACGGAAAAAGTCCCTAACGCGGTGTTATTTTTTATGTTTATCCTTATTTTATCGACTCAATCGTTTGACAGAGACCCAACAATCACATAAACAACGGAATCATATGAAAATGGCCGATTGGAAGCGCACAGAACCCATGCATACTTAAGTCAAGTCATTTTGGAGATATCGCGAGGATTTTACAAGTTTCGCGTTCATTTGCATTGCATGTCGTTGCTCGGAAATAACGTTACTTCCGAGATGCTCGACGGTGCGTGCTTCACCATGGTTACAAAAAGTGACGTCATCTAGTCAATAATGACGTTATCATAAAGTAAATTAGACAAATCGCGAGATAATTGACTGATCTACATCAGCTTGTAATTTCATGACTCTAGTTCTAATATTTCAAAATTAAGAAGGAAAGTCCTCAAATATATTGATCACCCCTCGTACTTGTCTTGAAATCGTTATTTGACTGGTTCAAGGGGTCTGTTAGACGTTAAGATACAATATATGACGTTCCGAACGAGTCAAAACGGTTTTCATAATTGTATTGCCGATTTAAAGAGGATCATTTTGTGCCTATAATATGATTACGAGGGTAATTCAATATACTTTGTAGACAACCGTTCTCGTTTTATTATATGTATGTTTAAATGATAATTTCCTATATCATTAATATGAACTAAGGCACTGCCTATATGGGTATTTAATAAATATTAGATAACCGCCAGGCTATATTAATAGATATAGACACGGGTTTCAGTTGCTATGCATTATCCAAGGTAGGTAACAAATACATGTATCATTGTGAATTGTAATCTTTATACAGTACACAACTCAATGCGTTCAAATTGGCATAATTTGATTCAAAATCAAGAAAATCAACGACGAACCTATACAGCACTGTACTGTAGTATTGTAGGCCTACTATAAAATGTTTTATTTTGACCAGGAAAATAGATAATTTTCAGCTTCAAATTTTTGTCTTTCGTCCATATCCGCTTGGAAAATCGAAGATATTGCATAAGCGATACCGCATGACATTTGATGGGGCCTTGAATTATATTCACAAGACTCACAACAAATATCACACAATTGTACCATCCGGAACATGATTTCGCGACTCTCTTTCCAATTTCGATCGAAAAAAAAAATACAACAGCATTGAAGTGCTCAACTTGGATGACGATTAATCCGGAATCAATCCATATAATTAAATATGTCATAGAACTTCTTCGTCTTGGTTACTTAACGTCTAATGTTGTCTAAAGTAAAATGCAGCACACGATGTTTTTGTTTTGTTTTGAAAAAACCGAACGGTCTAAAACTCGTCGCTCCTCTCCTCGGAGTTTTTACTTCCCTTTGTTGATTCAATTGTTGTTTCATTTCATAGAATATTTTTGAAAGGTTTAAGAATACAAAAGAAAACGTTTGGGTGCAACCGTTTCGAGACTAAAAACTTTCTTATTTTCCAAGACTATTCACCTCGGAAAACTGCCTGAAATTTTTGACCGGAAATAATATTTTCTGAAAGCATTATAGTACCTGCAGAGACTCGACGAAGATACTCACGCGCGCAATATTGGAATGGGTATTTACAATAGCCTATAAATATTTCTCACCTATCGTCGATACAGAATTAGTTTTGACAATGCAAACCAATAGCATGTGGGGAACGGTGGCCAAGAGGTAGGGTGCGAGCGCTTTGGGATCGAGAGGTCCAGGGTTCATCCCCCCTCTGGAGCACTGATTAATTTCTCTGAGCAAGACCCACATGCTCAACCCCACCTTAGTGTAAAATGGTACCTGTGAGGGCAGTGTCTAATAGGCACCGCATATCGACACAGGAGAGAAATAGTCTCCCTAGGGAGACACGAGTGTATGTTTCCATAGGGGAAGTTAAAATGTAAAAGGGTGCTTGAGCGGCCTAACATCTGCAAAAGGCCCTAGATAATTTATAACTTAACTTTTTATGTCATCAGCCTTTATATTGCCAAGGTAATGTGCTACCACACCCGGTCGACGTAACGCACCTTCTCCGTCAGTTCAACTAATTATTAGTTCCGAAATAGTTTATTTGTATTGCCATATTTCTGTCAAATAATTGCAAGATACTATCATAACATTTCGTAAAATTACGAAGTTCGTTGAACGTTTGAGTTTGTATTATAACGTATACAACTTGCAGAGCAGATTGTGAGTCAGGTTTTCATTTTCGTCGACATGGAAATGACTTTATGCAAGGAAATTAATGGAACTATTTTCAACGTCAGTCCAAATATGCGAGGTGTTTCATGTTAGGTATACACGTATAAGGGTTGTATGCTAAAATGAAATTATTAATATGATTTTAAAATTACTCCACGCTTAAAAGACCTGTTCTATATTCACTCCATGTTTATAATTGTGTTTGTACAAACCCGGTGCGGTCGTCACGCGCAATATGCTACAGCGGTAATCACCAGATTGCGACGAAAAGAACTAATTAATGTTCTGAATCATGCTGTAGTCAGGAGAATTGACAAACTACTGATAAGAGCCACATATCTGAACAAAATAAGTGTTAGTCGCGAAAACAGAAGACATTATATGCTACAAAAGACTAGATCGTGCGCCATTCTTCATAAGAATAATCCATCCTTGCAAAGCCAACCGTACTTTTCCGAGTTTTGTTTCCATAACGCATCGTAACGCTTTCTTCTCCTCTCGTGCAACTTCTGTCACCGAGAGGCAAATATTCAATGCAATAAAGTGTTAAAAACTAACTATGAGGGCAAACTAAATAAACGCCCGTTTCATGAGCTAAAGATGAAAATACCACAGAGAAAAAAGTATATTAATTAAAAACATTGTGTATTCATTTTTTTAAATACCAATGTTCATAGAAACATAAACTCATAACATGTACACGCAATTATATAACAAGTAATTGATGAAAAGTGTACTTACTTCCAACGCGTGTGTTCCTATCACTAAGACAATGTAGATCTTAAAACTGGTTCCGTTGGTAAGTTGTTCCGTGCATACATATATACAGAAAGTAAAAGCCGCAAGACAGTCAACTTTGAAAATAAATTGACCAACATAGGTGTAAAATCGCATTAGGCATTCACTAACTTAATGACTAACAATATAGAATTTCCATGGTATATTACATCAATAAGGTATTTGGCTATTAATTTGTCTACCAGCGGTACAGCACTATATAGAGAAAACATAACATATGAGTTATATCTGATATAATTGCTAAATGTGTTTGGAGGCAACCTATTACATTGAGAAACAAAATGCGTTGTACAATAAAACTAACCCAGATATTGATATGTCTAGCCTACAGCAATGGTGCAGTGTCTGGAAATAACGTATACTATGATGCTTACAAGGGGATTATTATATCACTGTTAAAGGTTACGTAAAAAAACATTTATGTATTTTTCCTGTTTTAGATATAAAATTTTGCATTAGTAGTAAATGCAAAGTACACTTTTCTGTGGACCAACAATTATGTTTTAGTGGATAAGGATGTTTTATGAAGACACACCAATTTTTGTTCTAATCGACATCGTACTTTGTAAGATACGAAAGGCATATAGGGGTCCAGCTTAGTCAATTTCAAGACATTTTATTGGCATAAACTTATACACTTTTACCGAATTTCTAGTTGGCCACCCTAAAAAATGTTATATCATCTGATATATTATATCAATAAATCTTAGGCTGTGTTATTTGTTCATTCCACGCACTAATTTATCGACTTTCAGAAAGAAATGGCGTATTCATGCGCAAAGTCATCCATGCGTAATGGTTGGTGCGAAATTGCTTTATTGGACGTTGACCTCGTGCTCAGCTTGGACTAGTATCGTATTTGGTATGAATTTGTTCCCCTGTTGATTGACTTTTCTTAAAACACTATAATTTGTGAGATTGAGCCATGTGGAACGCGCTCATGACGTCAGATGCATGCATACATTAAACGAATTTCTGATAGGCCACGTGTTTCTATAAATTAGTTTAACAAAATGCTTTTAGAAGAATACAAATGATCGAAACCCCGATACTGTCCAATTTTTTTGATGGAAAATATGTTTTTCGCATTAATTCGAGCTAACCTCCTCGCTATTATACATATCGCTTTTTTCAAAATGACGTTTTGACGTACATGTCTGGATTTTAGTGCTGGTACTCGTCATTCTAACCGCTTCAGCGCGCCCCATATTACATATTCTCACCAATATCAATGCCTTTCATTAAGCGAATCGACAGAAAATACATTTTGACTAATTTCAAACATCCAACATGTCGGGCACGTGAATCACGTGCACGTAAGCTATTTTGCACTAACTGTTCCACATGGATGATTTTATACATGCATGCTTAATTTATTTCTTGAATTCGATAGATAAGTGCATGGAATGAAAATAACCACAATTTTAGAAATATTGATTGAAAATATCGCATATTTCATTGGGTGGCCAATTAGAAATTCGTTTAAGTGTATATATGTACATGTTTTCCACCAAAACACTTATAACTAATGTATTCATCCACTGACCCACCGTAAATGATGAAACAACATGCACCAGGCCTGGTCAGTTTCCTGGCAAATAATCATTCCTATCATATACATCAATTTGACTTGTTTCTGCTTCTTTTTGTTATTCTTTTTGAACGAAACAGTTATCTGCGAACAACAATTATAAACATTTTTAAAATGTTGTTACCTTCGATACGCGTGTACGTGCTGTCACAACTGAATTTATGTGTTATATATCATTGAAAGCATTTGCTCAATGTACAACACACATGTTCATAAATGTTCAGTACAACAGGGACATAGGAAACGAGGAGAGAGCTCTATACTTATTCGGTACATTTTGGGTCACCGTTTGTTGCATATCCTTGTAGGTTATCCAGCTCTTTTACATCGGGGATTTGGACTTTTCATTTTTCGTAAGGTTATGTATAGGCATTTTAATTGTTCCGTGTATTTAACCGACAGGTCATATATTTGTTAATTCTAAGTATAGATTATAGATCATATATTATAATTATAAGCAAAATACTACGTCAGGACTTGCCCCATCGTCACTATGCTATAGATGCTATACATAACACAAGGTCTACATTTCACCGTCATGCGGATTTCTACGAAACTTTAGAATTTTGTCGATTGAATGTGGTGCTACAACATATCTAATGAATTATCAATTTATCTGAATATATAAGCTCGCAAAATGATTTGTCTACGTATTGTTTGAATGCCCCTCCTATAACCAACTTATAGCTTACCCGCCCACTTTTAGTGACCATTTGTATGCAAGCAATAGCATGCCCATTTACTGGAAAATAAGAGCAAAATTGCACAAAATTGCTTGTATGATTGCTGATAGAATAACAATAACATAGGCGGGTAGGCTGGTCTAGTTTTTTCATATTCAAAATCAGCAAAATTGTCCAAATAAACAGATTTGTTAAATAGTTATTATGCCCATGGCAAAAATAAATGAATAAGTGGTCCCACAATTTGAAAATCCCTGGCTTTTGATTGGACAAAAAAGTAGGGCCAACTATAAATGAGATACAAAAGACACAATGCGGAATCACGATGACAGGATAAAGGTATGTCGTGTCTGGTAAACGTCAATAACGACGCCGGTGTCAGGAACAAAACATGCATAATGTATATGCGCTATTCGTTATCCTAGTTTTCATCAAAGCTAGCGATGCTATAATATCTCCGGGGACATTATCTACGTTGGGCAAAAAAGTAGGGCATATTTGTTACAACATGTTGTATATGTTGTAATTATAATATATGTGTAGAATATATATCGTTATGATCACCATGATCATCCCCGTATACATATAATGAAATATAATAGTTTATTAAAGCAATCATGGTTCAAACAATATGACATGTTTAATCATCAATGCAAAACATAATACATGAACATAATACAAAGAATGTCAACCACCAACAAAGCATGAAAAAAGAAGAAAATAAGGACACAAAACTAACTAAAGCTTAATTCGCATTAATGAAAACACAAATAACATAGCACTATCAACGTCAAAGTAAAAATATTCACTAACAATTAGCAAAATCAATATTAAACAACCATACAGCGGAAGATCCTCATTCGTACAATACATGGTATTTCGTAACAGGGAACAATAGGTATTTCAACACTGACTACAAACCATCGTCACTTTATGTGGTCTTACTGTGCATACACATTGTGAAGTTGAATTCATGTAGGTTTCTCTTCCAAAATATTCAAGTATACTATTATTACCCTGTGTGGTGGTCGAGGTAATGTGGTATTTTTATTTAAGCCATACTGTGTACAAAAAGTGCGATTGGGTATCAAAATGATAAACCCAGTCCACGCATTCATTGAATGACCCTCGTATGTTGTAGATCTATTGTGCATTTTTGTAGATGGGATAGCAGGTATATTTAAGTGCATTAGAGGACGCATATTTTAATAGAAATAGAAAATCTAATCGAATTTTGTTACTGAAATTGTTTTTATTATACTACATCTGAAAAATCACAAAGATGTAGACATATTGTAACCATACTGCTACGCTTTCAACATGTTAATACACATGTACAGTATAATGATGTCATTGCATATAGCTTGCCGACGATCACCCTAGCCTTGTACGCTCGTATACAAAAACAATAATTGTTATAAATCACATCGCGGATGACTGATCACTTGTTTTAGTGAATGTTGAACGAGTACATTAATTCAAAATAAAAATACACAATATTTAAAAAATCATCGGCGGACTATACATATATTGCCACATATTGTAAAACATACTGTCGCATACAAACCGTTGTTTATGGTACATGTAGTCATGGTATTCCATAGGGATTATTATTTAAATAATGAATTAACAGACTTGAAGACCATGTAAACAGTATGTATAATTGATGATTCAATTAATAGTCTGTAAGTTGTTTATTTCAGTGTACTTTTAAAGCTAAACAGATACTGGAAATCCTTCAGGGTGTATAAGTCATTTGGAACTTGATTTTGGAAGACGTATTATTATCATTCTTATTTGTCGTGCATCGAGACAAAGCTGAAATCAAACTATTCTAACGGACAAGGAAATAAACATCATACTTGGCAAGTGTTTCTTTTTTATTGTCAGATTAAAAACATTGTTGCTTTGTTTTTAAACAACATGACGGTTCTTGTGCGACGAATCCCCTTGTTAAAATGTTTAGTCCTGTCATATTATTATATTTCAGATTAGCGATGCTTTCTCTGTCCTTTTATATTTATCTTTTAAAAGATACTGAGGTACATGTAATAACACATATTCTTTACAATTCTGCGGATGGAATGAAAGTTCATTTGTTGACGTGAATACTTAAAATATTATTTATTTCAATACCATTGTATTTTGTAGCCATTTTTAGTTAAACTATATGTATTAAACAAAGTTGGTCCTACGGAAATCATGCACATTGCATCCTCTCAAGAAATAAACTGTTTTATCTACTTTTAAGAAAATGGTACCTTCGCTATTAATACAAACATGAAATATAATGATTTTCTAATGTTTTGGAAAAGCTTAAGACAATAGCTCTTCGTTTCACATTTTATTAATGGAAATTTAATCCAGAAATTAATATGATTTACCTGGTGTTGATGCTTATGATGCAACTTATCTTAGACGACATCATATATAATATTATGTATAAATTTATTTTATCTCTGATAGGAAAGAACTATATAAAAAGATAAATAACTTCGACTCATATTCAAATTCTAACGTGCAATTTGTTTTTTCATAATGTTGCTATGAGTTTGCTTATAACAACATTATGAAAATGGGAGATTTCTTAAATTAATGTGAAGGAAAATAAATCACAAAGAACGGCAATAACTCGGTAATTTGAATACGAGTCAAAGTTATTTATCTTATTGTCAGTCAAGAGCTCAGTTCAATCCCGACTGGGGAATTGGATATTATCATAATTTTTATATCAATCGATATATTTAATTTGACCGTGTGTACTGCAAATAGTAGGGCACAAACCAAAGCCACACAGCTACGGCGGCAGCGTCTTGCCACACACGCAAGAGTCAGAACATAGTACAAGCCATCCACATCCACCAAAATGGATGCTTCAAGCGAGCCTTATATGCTTACTCCGCAATGAATGACACACTGCGGACTTTGAATTTAAGCAAAGTATCTCTTAAAAGGTACATACATGTCGAAGCTGAATGTTATATTCAAGATCCAGTCTGTCTATTCTACATATGTACAAGGAACACTGTAGCACAACGGTCATCCCTGTATGTAACATATCTGCCTTCGGGGACTTTCTCTTAGTACAATGTAGGTCAAGTTTGTCACATCATGTTGTGTCTGCACTAGCTTATGCTTCAACTGTTCCCTTGTAGCTGTACCAATATGTGTACATCGCTGGCTTAGCAATCACAACGTCGTAACTACAAAATCAATATTTTGAGAAAACAAGAACAACTGTTTGGCAATCAATCTTTACTTATGGTAAAACAAGCTTTTTCAACTTCAGTTTGGTCATGGAAATTGGCTCATAATAAGCGACTTATTATGCAGATTTCAAATATGCATTAGTCTTATATGGTCGTAAGTGTCACTACTCATTCTAAGCCAGCGATATGCACATCACCTTTGAGCGTGTGTTCCGTTTGAAAATTAACAAATATACATCTGGTTTATGTTTTTATTCTATGTAAGACGAAAGGAGGACACTATCTTGAAATTTATGAGTTCCAACCATACTGTACATATTTATTCTAGGTAAGACAGCAACAGTACGTACAGAAGTGCTCGAACAGAACAAACACGTACAACATGTTTACCTGGTTGATATTCATGACGTTCATTCATAGTAAGTAACTATTATTATACATTGTAATTACTGTGAACACGAAATGTATTAAAACCATGGGGAGAACTCAATCGCTAAAATACTAAAAGCATTCATGAAGATTCTGGCCTAAAGCCGTAATATTTACATTTCTTGATATTGTACAATGAAGTATACTACAATTGTAGCTCCGAACATGTTTCATCAATACTTTGGATATAATAATACTATGATCTTAAATTGCAACATTTTAAACTCGGCAAGTTATCTCTTAGATGATTCCTTTCAATGCTGTTTTGCATTAAAATAATAAGGGCCTAACGGTAAAAGTCTATACAAAATCGTATTGGTACCAATCAATTCCACAAGTTACAATATCGTTGAAAGAGAAAATTAAAAAAATGAAATTGAAAAAAGGGGAACTTTGTTTTTCTCGACATTTAGGTTCTTATATCGAGAATAATATTTTCCCATTTTTTTCGATTTTATTTTTAATTGCTTTCTCAATGATACTGTAAAATGTGATCAAATCATCAGCAAACCATGACTACTATAGCTGACTAGCTTTTCTGTCGTTATTTAGTGTATGGTCAACGTTGTGATTAACTCTAAAGTCCGCATTGACAGAGTTTCGCTGCCATTGGCTATTTGCCATTGGCGAATAGCCAATGAACAAAACGAATTCATGAAAATGCAACCAACAAATGCTACCTGCTTATAGCTTTCGTCATAAAGTTAACCGACATTATTCGCTCGAATTATTATTTATTATTAGTCATGTTAGTCATAGTCTGTATGTGAGTATGTATACAATTGTGCGTACTAAATTATACATTTCCAATTAACTATTTGTCCCATGTGTTTATTACTTGATTTCTTTGTTATGAGCCGATCATAAAAGTGTAATCATTATTGAGTAAAACATAGTACAGAGCAATACACTATTGGTACGGAACGCGAGATTCCTTGTTCCGGAAAGTATTATGATAAGTGATCGATACTAGTTCTAAGTTTCAGAATAGAATAGAAAACTTTTATTGAGCCAATCACGGGTCATACAATATGACATGTATAAGCAATGGATAAAACATAATGTATTGAATATAATACAACTGCCTTCAATTAAGCATGGTATAAATAAAGACGTAAAAGAAACTAAAGCTTAATTCGCATTAAAAAATTTGTTAAACACATCAATATATGGGTACTAATATGTGACGACGTCTGATAAAAGGGGGCTTGTTGACTTTGACGTCGTTCCGAGAAAAACGTCAATTTATCGACGTTACTTTTTATCACGTTTTGTGAGCATGATGATGTCGTTGTTTGCTTGATTAAAACGAAATTACCCCACCTACACCCTTAAAAATTGTTGATGGACAAAATAATACCGTGATACGGCTTGTTGTGGTTTTATCCGCTTAAATACGTCATCAAAAATCGTCATACGACCTTTGAACTCAGTCACTGATGCTGAATCCACGCGATGCTGGTGTGCGAAAGATTGTAGTAAAGTTTTACGTATTTCAACTATGTTTCAGCATGAGTCTTGTTTACTTGAAGGTAAGTTAGATTAAAGATTAGTTCTGCCATACTTTACCATGCATTAGCGGCTTGGTTAATAGTCATTTGCATCATTGAAGACTTCTAAAAATAAACCGACCCACCCGGAAGTGAATGTTTTGTTTATAGCAACCATAACTTTTACAGGTTAAATCGATGTTTTAAAACTGGTAGGCATAATCTTTGGGGCTGTAACATGATTTAAAACATAACAACATCATGCAGGCTTGCTGCTTAAAGCTTTTACCTAGCGGAGCAAGTCTTTATCATTATCACCAACAAATTTAAATGGTTTCGACCTCAAAACTTTCGTACTCCGCTTAATGTGAGCAGTACTCAGTAAACACATTCTTGAATTTATGAAGATGGTCTTATCTAATCTGTTTCCGAAATGTACGTAGATATTTATATTGACCTGACATTGAATTGAACATAATTATTATTGAATCATGAAGTTATTTGTTTAATTCATTTGTAGATCAACACTATAAACCCATAAAATGGCTGAACTATCTGACACATTGAATGGATGATGAGCTGTAGGTGGATACTGTATGGACAATTTCTAACACATCATGTTGATATACTCTTCCATTCTGTACAGGTAATTAAGTTGTGTTGATGAATGCTTGAAATTCAGAATTCAGCTTATAAATGTTTTAATACTGTCACTCCATATAAATGTACGTTTTATACAATACATGTATAACAAGCTGACACTACACTCCTCCCTACTCTGTTTTCAAGGTGCTACATTCAGAACTGTACCACACTAATTGACTTAAATAACTGTAAACTACATATGAACATTGCCTGTTTAGTTGCACACCTAGTTAAATTCAGATTTACTCAGTACATGTATTAGCACAGACATATATGTACATTTTTGTAGCCCCCCTGAGTTTTCTTTGTGAAATTAAATGAATTAGGTTGGCTAATTTTTTGGCATAAATTTCAACTGTCAAGGTGTGCCACTAAACATGCAGTGCTCCTAAGTAGTAAGTGAAGTGTGGTACAATACTGATTGTATGTTATACTTGTAATTATTGGATTGAGTTAATAGTTATGTCAAAGAAATGAAATAGCATTTTATTTTCTACTCTCATTTAAGACTTCCTGACTCATGTAAATTTGCAATTTTCACACATAAAATATCTCACATTATATAAAATTTTAAATATTAACTTAAGTGTAAGTTTTTATTGCAATTTCTTGGCTTGATTAAATATCATGTGTTTGCTCTCATGTCCTTATGTAGGCATATTTAAATGTTCATTCTAGCCTGGTTCAAGTCAACTGTTCAAATTTCATGCATGTATTGATCTTCTTAACATATTATGACCAAATCATGTATAATTTCAAGTTGGGTATGTGGTATCAATAAGGATACCATACATTGGAAGTTGCATTGTATAAAAGTTAGTTTGATGGTTTATCCTAATAAGTCATTCAACTGATTATACATGTTCACTATCATAACAGCCACTGTTTTCAAACTACATGCACTGTATATTTTGGTCTGCTATGCATTTTTTTGTCACCATTCAGACAGTGGTTTAACTTATTATTTACTAATTGACTTTTATTTTTTGCAGAGGAGGATGTATGGGTAGCTTGTAGCTTATGACTTATGGGAATTTATCACACAGTGGGATTGTACAAAAAGATATGGTAGAATAAACAACTAAGTACTAACAAAAAGTATTCAGGACACATGTCACCATTCAAAGGTAAATTGGTATTGCATACAAAGTTTGCTTAATGTCTATAGATACTGCATACATTTATATTATTTTTAAAGTACTAATCCCTTTACATTATAACATACATATAATATGCATATGTAAGATTCGGAAAAAACTTCTATAACTTCAATAATGAAGTCATTGATTAGAACCCATGGAGTCATTAATACATTTTAAAATGTAATTATAAAACTTATAGTCCCCTCCAGTTGGAAACTGGTAATGCAAATAATGGCATGTATGTTTAAGTCAGAAAAATATAATTATGTGTAATTTTTGGTATATTTTCAGCTGAAACGGTACTAGGGAAGAAGAATCTATGAATGGAAGATGAAAATTGTCTGATTTCACTGTTTTCACTTGACTTCTACTACTGTATTAATTTGCCAGCAATAAATTTGTGTTTATTTATAACTGTGTTGTCTGCTCTCTGCACTTTTAAGTATAAGTTATGTTTACATTTATGTATGGTCAATTTTTACGCTAGGTCCTCACTAAATATCATATCAGTTCTTTTATTAATTACTACATTGTTATATATCAGTATTCATTAAATCCTTCATAGTACTGATAGACTGGTATGGAAATGGATTTCCTGTGACTAGAAACACTTCACTACATGTTTTTAAAGTGTCAAAAGTAGCATGTTGAATTATCATTCTCCAACTAAATGAGCCGCGATCTGAGAAAAGGGCCCTTAATGACATTGACATTAAATTGAGAAAATTGAGTTTAAAGTTACGACATCATTTTCTGCGAATTTCAAAACGAGGCAAAAAATGCACAAAAATGTTTTATGTTGTATCCTGTCACATACTTGTTGCCTTGTAACATACTTAATATATAGTTCTATAGTAACACATGAAGCCTATATTTTTTGGTTAAAACATGACAAATTACAAACAAAAGTGAGGATTTTTGGAATCGGCAGACTATATGGTCATTTATAGTCGTATTTTATTAAAGACCACTGCAATATGAGTGTAGTATCTTGTAGTTTTATACAGCATATGAAAGTATCAGTTATTGATCAAGATACGATATTTTGGGGTAAAATCCTTCAAAATATAAACACAAATGGTGATTTTTGGAATCGGTTTACCACAATGCCATTTATTATGTTATATGATTATAAAACAGTATGCTCGACACATGTTGTCTGTCTGCATAAGATATTGCTAACCGGATGTCTTAAATGTTGTCCATTTTCAGACATTTTTGGGCAAAAACATTGCAAAATTAAACAAAAGTGAGGATTTTTGGAAGTTTAAGTATGATATATCAAATAATACATTATCCATTTGGATCACTATATGATATTTTGGGGTAAAATCATACAAATTATAAACTAAAATGGTGATTTTTGGAATCGGTTTACTACAATGCCATTAACAACATCATTTAGTAATAAACCACTAAGATAGGCACATGATGACTTTCTGCTTAAGATATTTATAATCTAGTTTCAAAGTGATACGCGTCTTGAGCTACATTTGGAGTAAAACAGTCCAAAATATTAACAAAAGTGAGGATTTTAGGAATCAATTGACCACATTGACATTTATAATCGTATTATATCTAAAACAACTACAATTGGTTTGTAGTAAGTTAAAGTATAATGTACCAAATAATACATTATCCATTTGGATCACTATATGATATTTTGGGGTAAAATCATACAAATTATAAACTAAAATGGTGATTTTTGGAATCGGTTTACTACAATGCCATTAATCACATCATTTAGTAATAAACCACTAAGATAGGCACATGATGACTTTCCGCTTAAGATATTTATAATCTAGTTTCAAAGTGATACGCGTCTTGAGCTACTTTTGGAGTAAAACAGTCCAAAATATTACCAAAAGTGAGGATTTTTGGAATCAATTGATCACAATGTTATTCATAATCATATTTTATTAATAATTATATTTTGTAATAACTTATAATAATTATTAGTAAGAAATTGATTACTTAAAGCTTTTGTTAAAGATACAATGTTTTGGGATAAAATGTTACAAAATATAAAATTAATTGATGATTTCTGGAATCTGTTTAACCATAACACCACAAACTGTGCTATTTTAAAATTAAACAATACGAATAGACACATGTTGTCATTCCACACAAACATTAATAATCTGTTCTAAAAAGTTGTTCATTATGTGGAATTTTTGGGGTAAAACATTTCAAAATATAAACATAAGTCAAGTAATTTCTAATCTGAAGACCACATCATTATTAATCATGACATTTAATAATAGCTTACTGTGTTTGGTTGGTGAGAACAATTTGCATTATACATCAAAACATTTCTGTATAAAGTGAGTTAAGTGTGTGAAATGCCATATTTCGGGATAAAACACAAAAAATGTAAACTAAAAACCTGTTTATTGGACTCATCTAACTACAAGGGTGTTATTAATTTAATTTCGATATAAAGCCTGTAATATGTACATATTGATTGGCATTTACAGCGTCCAAACTTAAGTGACAGACAATCAAGACAGTAAGACCTTTGGGTGTTACACGAAGTCAAATATAAACAAAAAATGAGGATTTTTGGAATCGACAGACCACAAAACCATTAATTATTATGGGTGATTTATAGCAACGCAATGGGTTAGCAGTCTCTAGTACATTTTTGAATATCATATAAAAAGCATCAATTATGTTCATTTCGTAGAAATGTAGTATTGAAAGTCAATATTTTGATGTAAATCCTAACATAATATATTTTTGGAACCGCGTTGCCATTAATGATGTTATGAAATTAATATCTATATTTTCGGATTCAATTTGCCATCATATATCATCATATGCCATAATTGGTTTGTATAAGTAAAACTATTTGAGAAAACCAGACAATGAAGAACATGAAGTTGAACATAAACACGCCATTTAATATTGCAAGCAAGACAGAGGCCTACATGTTTGAATCCATGACCCTATGTATTATATTACAAAATTTCATGCACTTTGATTGGAAATTCTTTGAGTTATGACAGGATTTCAGATTTTGAAGTATTTTCACTATTGCGGTTTCAATAGCAACCACATTTGTTGTTAAAATGAAATTATATTTGTATATTCATACTCTTCTTATTGTCACCTACCTACATACTAGGTTATTTACATATTTTTACTATTTTGATATCCATAGCAACCCAATTTTTTGTTAAAATGAAATTATATTTGGATATTCATACTCTTCTTATTGTCACCTACCTACATACTAGGTTTCATAAACCTAGCATGGGAACTGTATGAGTAATGTTAGGATCTAGTCTTTTTGTACATATTTTCACCATTTCGGTCTCCATAGCAACCACAATTTCAGACACAATAAAAGATAGATGTGCATAATTCCCTTTATTGCCCCTTATCCACAGATCAAATTTGCTAAACAAAACTTGAAAGATGTTTTAGTTATGTCAGGATCCAGATTTTTGACGAACTTACTGACTAACGAACTGACTGACCGACGGTGGGAAAACCGATATGCCCCGTTTGAAAACCCGTTGGGGATTTATTTTACATACGTACCCTGAAATAAAGTAACTTCTGTATCTAGTTTTGCTGTTCTGCTATAAACGTAGACTGCATTTATTTAATACAAAGCCCATATATTGCAGTTGTAATATTTTTCTGATCATTATTAGTAAACCAGAGAATTTTGCATATTTTAGTAATTGAATAAATGGTTGCTATGGCAACAAAAATAAGATAAAGGCATATTTTTACACACAAATGTTACTCATCACAACACAAATAAGTATCATTATTCAAATGATAAATTCAATCCGAGCAGATTAACAGCAGTGTGAAAATGCCACTTAAACACCAAACAGTAACAAAATATGTCCATGTTGAGATACCCGTTTTTTTTGCCAAAAATGTCCATGTCATTGGTTTCTTTAAAAGGTCATAAAATTGTCAATATTTGAAAAATTGACAAAAATCTTTCTTTCTTGTACACAGGAAAGATAGATTCTTCGGAAAATACAAAAAAAATGAAAATCGAAAATTTTTCATTAAGGGCCCTTTTCTCAGATCGCGGCTCAAATGTGTATCTACAGCTTTTAGATGTCACTCACTCAGCCTTATCTTGAATAAAAAAGTGCATGTTGTAGAGGCAGCATTTTTTGATTTTTGTAATTCTTATGAAGAATGGCTATTCAGGTTACCTTAAAGATAACCAAGTACCACATTGGCCCTCTTTTTTGATGGTGTACTATTTGGCATGAGAGGCAAACATGTGCATGTCACAGTCAGTGTTCTATTAACACCCCATTGAAGTATACAAATACAAGAGTAAGGCTGTCAGTTGGTTAACTGAAGTAAACTATTGGCCTCAAACAATACCTTATAATTAGAATGACAATACACAAAACACATTATAAAATACTGATCATGTTAGACTATGACTATACTGCAAACCACATGCCTCTTCAGTGGTACAAAAAAATTTGAAGCACAGCATACTTCCTCACAGCAATGAACCCATTGTGCAAACAAGAGAAGGATATTTTACCTGCACATTAAATAATTGCTCCAAGCATGCCATGGTAACCGGAATATATTTGTACAAAAGAGAAACATTCATCATTCTTTGGAAATAACTTTATTTTTTGCATTCAAGATTGTGAAAAAATGGATTTTTTATATTTTTGTGAAAAATAATTTAGTTGCCATGGTAACATTTCAGACAACTTATTTTAAAAATGATGTATGTCATACCAAGAAAAAGCTTCTGTTCCATAGGGATGTGAATTGAAGCATTTTCAGTAGTTAAATCTCTATGGTGAAGTTGAATTTCATGTTGAGGCACAAAATGTGTTTTATTATTGTTTTTACTGTTTCCATGGCAACCAAATTTTTAAAAAGGTATGTTATATTTTTAATGAACATTATGTGGAATAAAACTAATTTGTGTCACATAATTTTTTAAGAATGTGTCGTTTTTCAATATTTTTGCAAAACGATCTTTTTTGTTGCCATGGCAACAGTTTAATTTTATTTTTCAAAAATATGTTTTTGCAAAACATTTGAAGAGATGTTTTGACAATACATTAAACCATTTCCATAAAGTTGGAGACATGAATCCAATATTGGCTTCCCTGACCCTACTTCTGCATAATTGACACACATTAATTATGTAGATCTTCCACCAAAAAAGCAATTAGTTATCTTATTAAAACCTCCATAAAATCGGAACGACTTGAGATATTCGTCCATTTTCTTCAATTCTATATCCGTAAGATAGTGTTCTTTCCAGAAATAATAAAAAATGAAAATGTCAATTTTTTGCCATAAGCCCCCTTTTATCAGGCGCTGTCACATATCATAATATCGACGGTGCCGAACCAAAACCCAGTAACTCAATTTTGGCGCGAACACTTTGTTTTGCAGCATCCGCTTCTGCTAGACGTCCCGCGCATTTCTGTCTTGTCGCCATCTAAGTAACGCGATTGGCTATTTAAATGGCGACGATACAGAAATGCGCGGGACATCTAGCAGATGCGGGTGCTGCAAAAAAGCACCAAAATCGAGTTACGGGGTTTTGGTTCGGCACCGTCGATATATAATTATACCTAGGCCATTTCCTTGGAATAATGAGACTGAAATTGTACTCATATCGATATGCTAGGTTTTCGAAGTACGAGTTAGAATGAGAAGTTCGTAATAAGATTGATATTTATTTAAATTGAGAACAACAATGCGCTTCCTATGTGACTATTTTATGAAAATCAAAATGTGCCATGCTGACAAGCTCGGTTTTTTACCATAAGTAATGAGTAATTTTCGCACAGTTTTTTCTTGTTTTCTCCAAACATCGATTTTGGAGTTACGATATTCTCATTCGTAGCCAGGATATCATTGAGGTGATCAATTGGTTTACCCCCATTTGACAAAGAGATGTATTAAACAACTATTAGACATAGTCGGTTGTTCTTATGTTTCAGTGACCTACGGGTCTCAGCCATATTCTACACCACTGGAAACACAACTGAGGAAATCTCTGTTCAAAGACTATGTAGTACTACAACGTCCGTCGGAACAGGGTTCAATTGAAGTCGCATTCAATCTCATAACCATCAATAGTTTGGTAGGTGTACAAATTGATGTCGTTAATGTAAGTCTTATAAATAAAACATTCATTTAAAAGCACGAAATTCGACTGGTAGATTTGTTCTAATTCTGCAAATGTTTCAAAGAGCAATTATAGTTATTTTCATTAAATGGTATTGCCAGGAGAGTTTAACGAGTTTAAGTCCAAAACATATACATGTATACAAATGTCCATTTTTATAATAATTACTAGTCATCACTAAGCAATATATCCCTTGCTTCTCCTCAATATGTGCCATAAAATGGACAAATATATATTTCATTTTAACACTTGGAATTTATTTGTTGAGTGTAAGTGTTCGTTTTTTTCGTACTTAGGTTTTTGTGATTTATTTTCTCGTCCAACATCTTTTTGTATTTTCTTAGGACATCAAAGATCAGGTTTTGTCTACAACCGGATTTTTTATAATGGTAAGAACATATTGATTTACGCTCAACAGATTGACACAAATATTTGTTAAATAGTTATTTAACATATCGTTGGCATAGAATGAGAAGGTTGTTACTACAAAATCAATATTTCCAGAAAACAAGAAAAACTGTCTGACACTAACATTTTACTTATGGTAAAACACGCTTTTTCATCTTCAATTTGGTCAACATGACCAGTTCGGATCTTTATGAAAATATGCTCATGTGAAACGCCTTATAATGCAGATTTCAAATAATTATGCATTCATATTATTAGGCCGTAAGTGGTTACGACCTTCTCATTCTAAGCCAGCAATAAAACAAATTGAAATCGTGTTTATATGAATGTTGTGCTACATTTGTAGTTGTTGAAGCACGATGATGATACTCGGTGAATTTGTTATTGTTTGCTAGATAGGATTGTTTATGTGTGTCCTAAATACTGGATTAAGCACTGTCTTCTACACGGACAAATATATCTATAGCAATTAAGGATCGAATGTCGGTCGTATAGGCATAAATACGACTGAGTAATACCGGACACACAGATGCAAAATATGCACCTAAACGTTAAATTGTCTGTCATCTTTTCATTTATCTTAATGTAATGAAACACCATGTGTCTGATCAACAAGAACATTAAATAGTCGTCTCAACCAGTTATTGTTTGACTTCGTGACATACATGTACTATGCTTACAGTATCCGTTCAGTCCTTATGTAGGTTCATTTTTGTGTATTTCTTAATCAGTCGTTTTTGTCAAGTGCTGCCTTACCTGTACGA
This sequence comes from Spisula subtruncata, assembly GCA_963678985.1. NCBI lineage: Eukaryota > Metazoa > Mollusca > Bivalvia > Venerida > Mactridae > Spisula > Spisula subtruncata. The sequence continues at coordinate 27,138,777 of OY787671.1, read as the reverse complement.
TATATTTTTATAATTATTTTTATGCGAGACGTGAGCGGACTTTATTCCTTAATTTGACATTGTCATATGGTCTCGTGGTATTATGGCGTGTCAGACGTTGCAAAATTCAATAACTGTCTATGTTTGTGGTATATTCGTATATATATGTTATATAAACTCATATATACATTGTAAAATGTTATATATATATGGTATTTTATCATATATATGTTCCATAAAGTTATATATATTTGGCAAAAACCATATGTATGTGGTATATTTCTATATATATGTTGTATAAAGTTATTTATATTGTAAATTAGCGTATGTATATTCTATAAAGGCGTATTTATTGTAAAAGTTTTCATATATATATTTTTATTCATATATATATATAAAAATTGTTCATATATAATTTTTTTGGTCGTATATATATGTTGTATAATTGCATATATAATTTTTTTGATCGTATATATATGTTCTATAATTGCATCTTGGGAAGTGTTTACATAATGATTTGAAACGAAGGATTTCATTGGACGCTAAAGTCAAGCCAGCGAGCGATAGCAGCGAACAATAACTCCAGCGAACGATAAGGATATAGGTTATACACCACTAAATTTCCCAGCGAACAATAAGAATTTCCCAGCAAACAATAAGAATGGGTATGATAAAAAGGGGCATATTGAGGCAACCAGGCTTTGTGAGCTCGAAAGACCGGGTATGTAGATGTAGGGCAGGTGGAATAGAGTTGAAAAATACCGTCGCTAGGCACCTATCTTGGTGCTGAAAGAGGGGCCAGACCCCCAAAGTAGCCAAAATAGCTGAATGTCATTGTCGACTTATGATGGGTTCGAGCCCGTGTACCACCCAAACCATGCTTTGTGACCCCAAAAGACCGGGTATACAGACGTAGTGTATGATCATACGAATCGAACGAGACTCTCGGCAAGTTCCTATCTTGGGGAGGATAGCGGCTAGGGGCCGGACCCCGTGGTGCATATAATAGCAGTATATTGAACTTTGCGTTTTGGGCCGGTTTCGGGCCCGAACAGAGCTTAAACCAGGCTCTGTGACCCCGGAAGACCGGGTATGTAGATGTAGGGTAGGTGGACGAGAGTAGAAATATCGTCGCTAGGCCCCTATCTTGGGGCTGAAAGAGGGGCCAGACCCCCAAAGTAGCCAAAATGGCTCTATGTCATTGTCGACTTATGACGGGTTCGAGCTCGTGTACCGCCCAAACCATGCTTTGTGACCCCAAAAGACCGGGTATACAGACGTAGTGTATGATCATACGAGTCGAACGAGACCCTCCGCAAGTTCCTATCTTGGGGAGGGTATCGGCTAGGGGTCGGACCCCGTGGTGCCTATAATAGCAGTGTATTGAACTTTGCGTTTTGGGCCGGTTTCGGGCCCGAACAGAGCCCAAACCAGGCTCTTTGACCCCGGAAGACCGGGTATGTAGATGTAGGGCAGGTGGACGAGAGTAGAAAAACACCGTCGCTATGCCCCTATCTTGGGGCTAAAAGAGGGGCCAGATCCCCAAAGTAGCCAAAATAGCGTTATGCCATAAGCGACTTATGATGGGTTCGAGCCTGTGTACCGCCCAAACCATGCTTTGTGACCCCGAAAGACCGGATATACAGACGTAGTGTATGATCATTCGAGTCGAACGAGACCCTCAGCAAGTTCCTTTCTTTGGGAGCGTAGCGGCTAGAAGCCTGACCCCGTGGTTCCTATAATAGCAGTGTGTTGAACTTTGCGTTTTGGGCCAGTTTCGGGCCCGAACAGAGCCCAAACTAGGCTCTGTGACCCCGGAAGACCGGGTATGTAGATGTAGGGCAGGTGGACGAGAGTTGAAAAATACCGTCGCTAGGCCTTTATCTGGGGGCTGAAAGAGGGGTCAGATCCCCAAAGTAGCCCAAATAGCTGTATGTCATTGTCGAGTTATGATGGGTTCGAGCCCATGTACCGCCCATACCATTCTTTGTGACCCCAAAAGACAGGGTATACAGACGTATTGTATGATCATACGAGTCGAACGAGACCCTCGGCAAGTTCCTATCTTGGGGAGGGTAGCGGCTAGGGGTCGGACCCTGTGGTGCCTATAATAGCAGTGTATTGAACTTTGCGTTTTGGGCCGGTTTCGGGCCCGAACAGAGCCCAAACAAGGCTCTGTGACCCCGGAAGACCGGGTATGTAGATGTAGGGCAGGTGGACGAGAGTAGAAAAACACCGTCGCTATGCCCCTATCTTGGGGCTAAAAGAGGGGCCAGATCCCCAAAGTAGCCAAAATAGCGTTATGCCATAAGCGACTTATGATGGGTTCGAGTCTGTGTACCGCCCAAACCATGCTTTGTGACCCCAAAAGACCGGATATACAGACGTAGTGTATGATCATACGAGTCGAACGAGACCCTCAGCAAGTTCCTTTCTTTGGGAGCGTAGCGGCTAGAAGCCTGACCCCGTGGTTCCTATAATAGCAGTGTGTTGAACTTTGCGTTTTGGGCCAGTTTCGGGCCCGAACAGAGCCCAAACTAGGCTCTGTGACCCCGGAAGACCGGGTATGTAGATGTAGGGCAGGTGGACGAGAGTTGAAAAATACCGTCGCTTTGCCTTTATCTGGGGGCTGAAAGAGGGGTCAGATCCCCAAAGTAGCCAAAATAGCTGTATGTCATTGTCGAGTTATGATGGGTTCGAGCCCATGTACCGCCCATACCATTCTTTGTGACCCCAAAAGACAGGGTATACAGACGTATTGTATGATCATACGAGTCGAACGAGACCCTCGGCAAGTTCCTATCTTGGGGAGGGTAGCGGCTAGGGGCCGGACCCCGTGGTGCATATAATAGCAGTATATTGAACTTTGCGTTTTGGGCCGGTTTCGGGCCTGAACAGAGCCCAAACCAGACTCTGTGACCCCGGAAGAGGGGGTATGTAGGTGTAGGGCAGATGGATGAGAGTTCAAAAATACCGTCGCTAGGCCCCTATCTTGGGGCTGAAAGAGGGGCCAGACCTTCAAAGTAGCCAAAATAGCGTTATGCCATATGCGACTTTGGAAGGGTTCGAGCCTGTGTACCGCCCAAAGCATGCTTTGTGACCCCAAAGACCGGGTATACAGACGTAGCGTATGATCATAGGAACTTGCAGAGGGTCTCGTTCGACTCGTATGATCATACACTACGTCTGTATACCCGGTCTTTTGGGGTCACAAAGCATGGTTTTGGCGGTACACGGTCTCGAACCCGTCATAAGTCGACAATGACATAGAGCCATTTTGGCTACTTTGGGGGTCTGGCCCCTCTTTCAGCCCCAAGATAGGGGCCTAGCGACGGTATTTTTCAACTCTATTCCACCTGCCCTACATCTACATACCCGGTCTTCCGGGGTCACAGAGCCTTGTTTGGGCTCTGTTCGGGCCCGAAACCGGCCCAAAACGCAAAGTTCAATATACTGCTATTATATGCACCACGGGGTCCGGCCCCTAGCCGCTATCCTCCCCAAGATAGGAACTTGCCGAGAGTCTCGTTCGATTCGTATGATCATACACTACGTCTGTATACCCGGTCTTTTGGGGTCACAAAGCATGGTTTGGGTGGTACACGGGCTCGAACCCATCATAAGTCGACAATGACATTCAGCTATTTTGGCTACTTTGGGGGTCTGGCCCCTCTTTCAGCACCAAGATAGGTGCCTAGCGACGGTATTTTTCAACTCTATTCCACCTGCCCTACATCTACATACCCGGTCTTTCGAGCTCACAAAGCCTGGTTGCCTCAATATGCACCTTTTTATCATACCCATTCTTATTGTTTGCTGGGAAATTCTTATTGTTCGCTGGGAAATTTAGTGGTGTATAACCTATATCCTTATCGTTCGCTGGAGTTATTGTTCGTTGCTATCGCTTGCTGGCTTGACTTTAGCGTCCAATGAAATCCTTCGTTTCAAATCATTATGTAAACACTTCCCAAGATGCAATTATAGAACATATATATACGATCAAAAAAAATTATATATGCAATTATACAACATATATATACGACCAAAAAAATTATATATGAACAATTTTTATATATATATATGAATAAAAATATAAATAACTTTATACAACATATATATAGAAATATACCACATACATATGGTTTTTGCCAAATATATATAACTTTATGGAACATATATATGATAAAATACCATATATATATAACATTTTACAATGTATATATGAGTTTATATAACATATATATACGAATATACCACAAACATAGACAGTTATTGAATTTTGCAACGTCTGACACGCCATATGGTATGACCACTGTGATTTAAAAATTAAATTTCACCATTTGCATTGTTTATAAAAAAACTCGGTACTGTCTGATTAAAAAAAATTTGCGAATAAAGGTATCATTAACAAATAGTGTTACCTTTTGTAGAAATGGCATGACAACCGTTTGGATTGGTCGGCAAATTCTTCAGAGTATGGCAATATAAACTATCTCTTCTCGAATGAACTAAATGTGTGGCGACCGTCTATTGTCGTAGAGAATAGGTAAGGATCACTTCATACTGTTGCGTGTAGTTTTTGTGCAAACTTTATATTGTTTGCATGTACATTTTATACAGTGAATATTGATTTAATATCACCCAACTTGAAGCACATGTAGATATAAATGTCTTTATTCGTGTAATATCCCTACAATGAATGCTATGTTTATATATTGCTATTTCATATAATTTTGTCTGTACTGGATGAAAAGATTTTGACCGTTAATGCCTCTTCAGTCTTCCCACATATCCATGTACTAAGTAATTGTATCAAACACAATAACACGGTGAGTGTTGATAATTCTTGGTGTTTATTTGTAACTTTGGTAAATACAGTCGTAGTTAGTTTGCTTTTTACATGTGTTTTTGCATATATGCCACATCAGAAAACACTGTAGTAATCGGCCAAACTGTTCCAGATAAAAGGCCACATCTGTGTTTAGTTTTATTCTATTAGCGACAGATTGCTGTGATAGAGTTGCAAATGATTTTAATATTTGAATATGATTCACATGGGACTATACTATTTTGACATGTAAATGATTGCAATATTTGTACATGAGTCACATGAAACTACTAGTATACTATTTTGACATGTAAATGATTACAATATTTGAATATGATTCACATGGGACTATTTTGACAGTGTGAAGAACCTGGCTGTGTTCAGTGATGCGAATACACTTATTAGACTGACGCCCTCGGGTACATCGTTTTGGACTCCTGGTGGTGTGTTTCAAACAAGCTGTGATGTTGACGTCACGTATTATCCTCTGGATACACAGGTTTGCAGGTATGACTCTTGTTTATGTGTTGTTATTCCGTTTTTAGACAGCTGGGATTTCGGCATTCCATTGGCATGTTTGGTTATATTTGGGTATTAGGCATTGGTATGTGCGATACATGATATTTTATGTGCTCGACTGGGTATGTTTACTGATTACTTCCTTGTACGACTGTCTCGTATGGTTTATGTAAATACGGATGTTTGTTTGTGTACCTTGTGTGAGGATGCGCGTATTTGTCTGTAATGCTTAAACAGCGTCCACTCTGTCCAAGATGTATACAATCAAGTGCCAGCCAAATGATAAATCCGTATCAATCTCCACTGATGTTCAAATCAAAACAGAATGATCGGTTAAAACAGTGGTATTCTTATTTCAAATGTCATCCTGTTAAAGGAATGTTACTGTGTAAGGGTGATATCATACTTTATCTTTATTGACAGTATAATCCTGACCACGTGGGCTTACACAGCTAGTGAGCTGAAGCTTGAACTTTCCGGGAAACCAATTATCACAGATAACTTCAGTGTAAGTAATTATCATATAATAGACTCTACATAATAGTAAGTTGCTCGTCGAAAACCTCGAAAAACTATTTAAGAAAGCACAATCTGAATCGGAGATTTTAAGTTAAAATACTATTGATTGACTTTATACTGTTGATGCTAAAAACATGTCATGTTATGCTACTTTCAGACAAAATGTTGAGATGATATTTTGTTGAATATTTGTAGTCTATACAAAAGCGGACAATGAACTACATACGAGAGTTGTCCCAGAATAGCGTATAATTCTTGATTTATTTACTCCAACATAATGATATAGTTTTATAATTTTGCATGGACATTTCTACAACCATAGCACGTGTGTTTGACGAAATTATTATATATCAGTATACGTCGTATTCGATAAACGGGTGTTTTTGTAACCCATGGTAACGGTTTACGGCCCAGCACGAAAAAGTATGTATCACAAAAATTAATTTAAATATTTAATGACAATTATACTGAGAAAGTTTAGCCGAATCCCGCCAAACTAAATATAAGAATAATTGGCATCTTTTGGCGAGTTTTTATACAATGATTCATAGTGATGATGTCATATTTAGTTATGGAGTGACTGCCATTTCCTAAGCATTTTGTAATACCGTATATAACATAGAATAGTATACGGAGGAACGAGGAATTATGTAACATCCATAGCACAATACATCAGGGTAATTCGGCAGTTGTTTTTTAAGATTCCCCGGCGTTTTGTTTGGCACAGAAAGAAGGTGGAACAAAAGTGATCAGACGGACCGATAAAAACAAAAACTTACGTCAGCGCGCTTCCTACACTATCCGAACAGAATGTGAGCTCAAGCTGTCCATTTTGAAAAATATTTAATGAATTTTTGACAGTATGTAAAAAAATATATTTCCAAACAGTTGATAACAATTTCGGCGTACAAGTGTTAAAATGTAAAGCCCACGAATGGGAGTTCTTTGGAAAACTGAGATAGCTAACGTCGTTGGCGAGTGTTGACATTGACGTTCTGTCGGCCGTAAAGCGTCACCTGATACTCGATAAATGTACACACTTTTAATGTTTTTAGAATATATATCATGCAACTTGGCTAGTATGTCAAGAAATAATTTCCCTAAAGGTCGATTATAACTTGGGCATACGGTACTTGATAGTTTTTAAGATATTACGGGATTATACGGTATTCTAGGACAACCCACGTATTTTTGATTGCCGAACAAATAACACGCTGTAACAGTTTATATTATGAACTTTTAACACATTTCACCATTATATAATTTATTCAAACGTTGAATATAATAAAAATGCAAAAGAGAATGGTCACCCTGACAAGTTGTATGCCGTGATGGTGAATTTGTCTACACATTTACATTATAATACCAAATACAGATACCTCATTTAAGCATGATATTCTTGGTTTCCTCATAGATCGCCGTCGAACATGGTACTGTTATTAGTTTTGTTCAAACACACTGTTATATGTGCCAATAAATAATACCCAGCCCTGCTTTCTTTCAGCCTAACGGCGAGTGGGATGTTGTGGAAACTTCTACATTAAAAGAAACTGCTGAAAAACGATTTGATTCAAACTCTTATGACAGGTATAACATGTTGAAGTATATAAACGCGTAGGTGTGGACATTTAATTCACGGGATGTAAGCATTGATGTATTCGGGGGCTATACAAGAGGAATATTTATCGGAGACGATTAAGAACGTTAACTGACAGAATTCCATGATAGTCATTATACCAATGTTCAATAAATGCGCTTACATGGTTTTGAATCCAATGTAATGGTCATTGTCAGTGTAAAAGCGTTAATAATTGGAAATATTTTTTAAAAAGTGTACGGAATATTCACTGATATCAATGTTCTGGTGGTGTTGCTATACAACTAGCGTCCATAAACTCGCGTATTTATAAGCGAATAATTGCATTCTTCTCCCACATCGCATACATATAAATTGTCTGTTAAAGGGACTCAATTCCAGTTGGTAAATTGCAAAATGTATAAAAAAAACTCTCTTAAAATCGTTTGAGATCTCTTGACCGACCTAATACATTTATATATCCCATAACTTTTCTTGTATCCAGGTTAGTATAGCGAGCACGTATAACTTTATACGTACCACGTGTAGTATAAACGGGTGAGTTTTCCAATAAATCAATGCGTATTCTGCGTTTTAGTGTCATATGATATAAAGAATTTCATGCGAATACTTTTCTTCTAAACGAATAAGTCTAGATTTGTATATAGAGGATCTATCACGAGTTATCAATTGATCTATTTATATTAAACCCGTTCAGGAAATATTATTAAGCTCGCCAGATGCTCGCTTATAATAAAATTTCCAAAACTCGTTTAATATAAATTAATAGCAATTGACAACTCGTGATAGATTCTCTATATACAAATCTAGACTTATTCGTTTAGAAGAAAAGTATTCGCATGAAGTCGCATGACGTCGGTTTATTACATTTTAAGCACTTAAAATCTATTGCATGACTAACTCAGTAAAGTATAAGTTAAACTAGCTAAAGCGTAGTTGTTGGGTATATATACCGAAAACAATCCGTGACGGACGTTGACACTTTTGACCTCTATGGTAAAACCTGTTCGATGGTTTTCATCAATAGCGCCTTTTTATAAAATCTGTTTGTCATCGATACGGAGCTTAGTCCCTTTAATATAGAGTAACATGAAGCATGTTCATTTTCAAAATACACTTCACGTTCACGTTAAAACGACGGCCGTTGTTTCATATATTAAATACAATACTGCCTGTATTGTTGATGGCATCATTAATTGTGTTTGTGTTCAAGTTACCACCAGAGTCTGGTGAAAGAGTTGGAATGTCGCTAACAGGTATGCTTAAGTACTTTCCTTTATTCTATTGACATGCGTTTTTTATTGTATTTATTGTCAATATTAGTAAAAGTATCTGCATTTCTATTGCATTTAATGCCACTATTAGTAAAATCATTCGCATTTGTTTGACGCAGATATATCATTGTGTGATAATACACACGAATGAACACATTTACTTGATGCTAGAGTAATATCCTAGAGGAGATATGTGATATTAGCGCGGCTATTCTATGAAGGGTATAGTTAATCATTCACATACCTATTTAATGCTTGGTCCATACTAGCTTCAACATAACTGACAAATATACACAACTGGCCTAACGTCAGATATTAAAATCAATACATGTAGTCGATTAAACCAATAAATAAGTATCAGTTTGGTGGGAAAATGTACGAAATATTGCCAAAATGAATTAGCTTGGATCTACCCAACTAGAAAAAATGGGTTGGTATTCGCTAGAACTTCTTTGGCCAAATGTTCCTTTTTACCAAAATCTACCGTGAAATGTTTATTTTCAGTATTGTTGGCATACGCTGTGTATCTGACTCTCATCTCTAAAAATATTCCACAAACATCGCTCAGTGCAAGCATACTGTGTAAGTATAGTTTGTATTTCAGGTCTATTATTTACCTATGTCAAACACTGATGACAGAAGTTGGTGGTCATTTTAAGGAATTGTATTGGTAGTCAAACTATTATTAAAGCAATAACATGTTTTTGTACATGTGACGTAATGTATGTGAGAAGTGTTAATACTGACCTGCCGAGAGGGCACATCTACGACAATTTTGCATAGCTCTCAATAGGTTGGTTTAAACGTTGCACCATGATTAACTTTTGGCAATAATGTTTGTTCTACTTGCAACACTGACGAAGAGGACATTATGTTATTTAGTTAATGATTTTTATTACAAACTACTTTGCAGCCACGTACCTGGCCATCATTCTTATGTTGAGTACATTGTCTGTGATTTTCACCATCATTGTGTTGGACATATACTTCAATCATTCGGACGATGAAGAACCACCTCTATGGATACAGAAACTTACACGAGTTGTCCTCGTCAGAATGGCAATGTGGAAAGGTAAAATACACGGTTCGCTTATTCACAGCCTCACTTTGAAGGTAAACAACTTTCCAACGAATCGTACTTCGATATAATTAATGAGTACAAATGCTTCAAACAGCTGAATTCGAACACTTACGACACGGCGTCATCGTTTAACAATGTGAGCAATTAAACAATTCGGCTATCACAACACTTCAAAGGTAACGGAAATTTGATGACGCGCTACCTTTGAAAAGTCTTTCGTTTTAAAGAGGCATTCCCTATAACTAGAATATTTTTCTCTACTATCACATTTAATGAGCTAAATGTACAAAGGACTATCAATTGTCATAATTTGTCAGAAGAAAGTGTGCGCAAATATGTCTCTATAATGTCAAATATATGGTCAAATCACCAATAATAATAAGCAATAATGATTCTCATTTAATGTATAATATTCCTGAATCGATTTAAACGATCAAAGTTAAAGCGAATGCCTCTTTAAATGCTTCAAATATTTTAGCAGTAATTGAACAACGAAAAAACATTTAACCAAAGAAACATATCATTGTTAATGATCACGTGTAAACTCATACATATACATTCTATCGATTTAAAGGCACATTATCGCTCCCTCAAATATTTTCTGATCATGGAACCAATAGGCCGGTTTTTAACAAATGACCAATACTGCACGGTAGAACTGGAACTATATTCTGTCGTAGGCATCGTATCTGGTAAACTATTTGGTGAACAGAAAACTAATTTTGCAATAGAATGTTGCGTACATCAGACTTTAAACTATGCATTTATTGTTTACAAATTGCCATTTTGTCAATGAATAAAAGAGGTTATCAAGTTACAGCTTATGAAAAAAGTAGTATAAGGCTTATAGTGACTTTAAGATTGTATTTAAATAACGTTACATTGACATCTTTCAGGACAAGGTTGTTGCAAGAAACGGAAGGTTGATAACCTCGAAGGGTCAGTGGACGTTTTGCCAGGGAACAATATAGGACGTACACACACCACCGTGGACAAACCACCACTGCCAGCTGACAGCGAAACTAACATCCACGAAGATAATGTGAAGCTTTATTCATGGAAAGAAGTGGCTCTTATCTTAGACAGATGTTTCATGTATATAATCATCTTCGTGGTTGTTCTATGCACTGTCGTCTGTATAGCAATTCTTGCCAGTGGACGTAATAATTGACAACACGTGTGTTTGAAATTCACATCCAAATAGTACTACCAAGACGTCCACAAGTATATTGATATGATAGCTCACAGCATATTATTGCAATCCACATACAATCAAGATGAAGATATGTGATGGTTTTTTGAAAATTATTTAGAAAATTTTGCTTCAAAAAAGAATGCACATACTAGTTATATGTTTCAGATCTAGCTTCAATATTACATGCACCATTGTCTTCTTATCATTTTTATCATGCCTTTTTCAATTTTCTGCATCCCGTTTCATATAATATGATATTATATCAAATTAGTATTCACATGATACTAATTATTTGGTGTATTTTGTACTATGGGCACAGCTGCTAGTCTATAGCGATGCTGCATTATGCTGATAGTTTCCCGGCAAAATACGCGAATCAAACAGACTTTTGAAATGTAAGCTGGGAACCACAAGAAATGCCACAGCATGTAAATAGTATCCGTCCGCGCAGAAAGCAGGTCACAATAATCAAGGCAGAGTAAAAATAATCACTCACGCTACATTCGTGAGTAACTTTATTATTCACTTATCAAAGTTGTTGTCCAAATACAAACCAAACAACAAAACAACAAACACAAAATAGGAATAAGGCTATTATTGGCAGCTATTTTCGATTTTTACACTTAATAATACAAGCTGATATTCTTGTAGAAATACTTCATGTTGATATCGTAATCTGTTACATATGGTTGTCGTATGTTAATACTGGTTATCCTGAAACGAAACTAAAACTCCAATAAATTGTTTTGTCAGTAATGAATCGAAGGTAATTAGACCAAACAAATATTATTTTGCCATAAAAAGCTTTTAACCAAATCACTCATTGTACAGATCTTTCAAAGTTAATCGAGAATGGTTATAAACATTATGTAAACCGACAGATAAAGTATGTTAATGTAGGTGTAACTATGCATACATAATTGTACCAGAGTTAACGATAAACCCCTCTATTCTATCGAATGGGATAGTTCCCTCATTAGTATTACTTATTGAATCTACTATATGTCGAAATTCTCACAGAAACTGAAATACCCATAAATGGGTGGGTGGGTTGGGACTGTGATAACAACTGCCAACAAAACCTCGAGTGGCGAGAAACTCCCAGTATTTGCCTTATATACCAATGACCATGCACGAGCAATTTTCCCGCTTTAGACCAAACCCGAATTTCCAGTTATTCGTTGAACAAACTATAATTAGACAAACCTTTGAAACGTGAATAACTTCATTTACTCACGATACATTCGTGAGTAACTTTATTATTCACTTATCAAAGTTGTTGTCCAAATACAAACCAAACAACAAAACAACAAACACAAAATAGGAATAAGGCTATTATTGGCAGCTATTTTCGCGCCAACAAAGAAAGAATTATTAAGTTTAAATGTTCAGATGGTACATATGCATTGTATATATACATATCTATACCTGGCGTTGTAAACATACAGACTCAATTTGCGTTCACATTTTAACTCGTCTTATAATAAGCTAAAATCAGTAATACTTATATTGATACGGCATTTGTAATCCGTCACAGATCAGCAGCGTCCTTCTCCAACATTTCCGTTACCATGGAGCCAATCCACTGACGATATCATTCATCACTTCACCATTATCAGGACACGCACACACATTTGATGATCCACCAATCACAGACCACAAAACGTGGCTTTTCGCTACTTGCAGAGCACAAAACGTGGCATTCCGCCACTTGCAGAGCACAAAACGTAGCATTCCGCCACTTGCAGAGCACAAAACGTGACATTCCACCACTTGCAGAGCACAAAACGTAGCATTCCGCTACTTACAGAGCACAAAACGTGGCATTCCGCCACTTGCAGAGCACAAAAAGTAGCATTCCGCTACTTGCAGAGCACAAAAAGTAGCATTCCGCTACTTGCACAGCACAAAAAGTAGCATTCCGCCACTTGCACAGCACAAAACACTTACACAACACAAAACACATACACAGCACAAAACGTGGCATTCCGCCACTTGCACAGCACACAATACTTACATAGCACAAAACACTTACACAGCACAAAACACTTACAAAGCACAAAACGTGGCATTCCGCCACATACACAGCACATAACACTTACACAGCACAAAACGTGGCATTCCGCCACTTGCACTGCACAAAACGTGGCATTCCGCCACTTGCAGAGCACAAAACGTAGCATTCCGCCACTTGCAGAGCACAAAACGAGACATTCCACCACTTACAGAGCACAAAACGTGGCATTCCGCCACTTGCAGAGCACAAAAAGTAGCATTCCGCTACTTGCAGAGCACAAAAAGTAGCATTCCGCTACTTGCACAGCACAAAAAGTAGCATTCCGCCACTTGCACAGCACAAAACACTTACACAACACAAAACACATACACAGCACAAAACGTGGCATTCCGCCACTTGCACAGCACACAATACTTACACAGCACAAAACACTTACACAGCACAAAACACTTACAAAGCACAAAACGTGGCATTCCGCCACATACACAGCACATAACACTTACACAGCACAAAACGTGGCATTCCGCCACTTGCACTGCACACAACACTTACACAGCACAAAACGTGGCATTCCGCCACTTGCACTGCACACAACACTTACACAGCACAAAACGTGGCATTCCGCCACTTGCACTGCACACAACACTTACACAGCACAAAACGTGGCATTCCGCCACTTGCACTGCACACAACACTTACACAGCACGAAACGTGGCATTCCACCACTTGCACTGCACACAACACTTACACAGCACAAAACGTGGCATTTTGCCACTTGCACTGCACACAACACTTACACAGCACAAAACGTGGCATTCCGCCACTTGCACTGCACACAACACTTACACAGCACAAAACGTGGCATTCCGCCACTTGCACTGCACACAACACTTACACAGCACGAAACGTGGCATTCCGCCACTTGCACTGCACACAACACTTACACAGCACAAAACGTGGCATTCCGCCACTTGCACTGCACACAAAACTTACACAGCACGAAACGTGGCATTCCGCCACTTGCACTGCACACAACACTTACACAGCACAAAACGTGGCATTCCGCCACTTGCACTGCACACAACACTTACACAGCACGAAACGTGGCATTCCGCCACTTGCACTGCACACAACACTTACACAGCACAAAACGTGGCATTCCGCCACTTGCACTGCACACAAAACTTACACAGCACGAAACGTGGCATTCCGCCACTTGCACTGCACACAACACTTACACAGCACGAAACGTGGCATTCCGCTACTTGTATTAAGCATAGGCATGGCATTCAACCACTAGCAACAGCAGTATCTGAAAGACTTTCAATAAGTATAAGCTATTTTTCTATCATGAAACATATTTCTATAAACTAGTAGTAATAACATTATTTCAAATAAAAATGTCCCTTTTGTAAATAAAACATTCCGTGAAAATACAAATATAAGCCTTACTTATTTTCACATATTAATTTTTTAGATACAAGTAATCTATCTTCTAGTGTTTCCTTAACATAACTGTCTTTAGCGGACACAGACTTCCTTCCACCATGTCTCTGCCACAAACTATCTGAAGTATGATCGTTTTTAGAATATACTTCTTAGCTTTACAATATTGAACTGGTCTAAATGAATATTGGAAGACATAGGTTAGAGGTTGCTATCATTAAATAACGTTCTAGAGTACATGTTCCTACTGGACAAGTTGAATTCCCGGTCTACTATTACTACGTGATTCCCATTTCTCAACACATCAGTTTTAGATTTTTCAACAAGATGTTACAATATGTACAATTGAAACAATTGAATATGTGTCCTTTTTATAGCAAGAACTTCGGAAATACGAATAAAATCAATGTGAATAAACAATAATTCTCAAATCAACAAGGGAACTGTTCTCGGAAGCATAACGTTGTAAAAATACTTTTAGAATAGCTGTAGTGATTGGATGTCTCTTACATACTGGTTTGGCTACTGACCGAATACAACCGACTAGACATATTAATTTTAACCATTTACTGTCACATGGATTAGTAACGTCGGCAATAGTATGCATCAATTTAATAGCATAAAATACGTTGTTTAAATTTGTTTACTTCATCTTGCATCGTTTTGAGAAATATGAACAAGACCGTTACATGCGATGCTGGCATGGCAATCGTATTACAACTATCGCACAACTTACTAAATGTCTTGTATGATAACTTGTAATTCTTTACTGTTGAACATTCGCGCCCATTTATACACGCATCTTTAACTCCTGACACCAGCGCTGATGCGTAGAATCTTGATTGTTTAGTTACATCATTCCAAATTTTCGTTTCAAATACGTCTGCAAAAATGCAAATAATCAATCACTTTAACATTCACATCAATAAAATATTGAGACAGATCTGCAATAAATAAGTTTAATCCGTAAACTGACAGTCAATGCGTGCCACTAACACCTGTACTGTTGAACTTGTCTGAACCGAACATAGTTTCTGTATTCTTACCCTGCATATAAATGTACATGTATTTAGCCTTACGAAAAGTCAGTATCTCTACTAAGTACGGGCGCAAATTAGAGTCCCTACCAAACAACATCGGAAAAAAGGGGCTTGATGGCCAATCTTTACACTGTTTAAAAAATTAAATTGGCGGGACTAACCAATTAGTCTCGTTTTCTCAATTAACAGAAAATGCATTCACTTTCCCAGTATCTTGTGTGAGAAATAAAGAATTGTATCTTGATAACTTGGCGTTATAATCATAAATAAATGAGCATCGTATGGTTTGTACAAATTTTCTAGATATGCGGAGAACTGGAGCTTGACGCCATAATCATCATAATCTACTCAAACTACCGGCAATTTCATTTTTACCTCTAAAAAAAGTAGGTTCCGAAGAAATTCCATATATTATGCAAATATTTCGTCTGCTAGACTGGGTCAATCGGAATTCATACTACCTTTCTGAATAATAGATACATAGTTTATGTTGTCCGTGTTCCAAATAACCATTTAACCTCGATTGTTTTCTTAAAACAGTTTTAAGAATATCTGATAGCCAATAATTCCCTTTTTCTACATCGTTCTATTGTCTATGAGTGGAAACAATATTACATTCTGTATAAGCTTCCCCAGTCACTGTGAAGGCATCTGAAAAGCTGTGAGAACTGGCAAATAATCATGAAACAATACGGGAGCTATTGAAAACAATTTGTTATTTTACAAAGCTGACGTATTATTCTTAATTTCAAAACATGGCGGTTCTGTCTCAAAAGGGATCCCATACAGTACCCATTTTCAATGATAGATATGATATCGTCATTTGCGCATATCGTATTTTTCCGAAATGCAACAGAAATCTTAAGACTGCCATTGGCAGAAGTATTCGCTAAAGTAACATTACTCTCCAGTTATTCACAATAACTGTCTTCGAAATCTGAATTATGAAATAATTTAATACAGTCTGAAAAGATCCAATACTTATCGAACTCCTCAGTTGTGATATCAGATTCACTGTTTTGCTGTCGACACTGTTTCCATTTTAATTCTTTGAGACCAACTGGACCGGTACTTTTTGACCACTTATCTGACTCCACGCTGTCGTAAGAAAGCCGCGCATTCACTGGCGAAATGTCCGGTGCCTCCAAATGCGTAACCGGGTTGTTGTCCCCCTGTCACAATTCGTTGCTTTTGTTTTTTTCGAAAACGACTGCGAAAAGACTATCATATACAAAAATTAATTTAATAAGTAACAATAATTAAATAGTATTAAATCGAATCGCTTATAACACACGATAACTTGCGATTAGATAACCATACTTGAAATTTAAAGCCCTACAATTCTAAGAGTTTACAGTACATAGCTGTGCAAGAAGCACGTGACTGAAAACTGTCGTCTAGACACGTTCCATCACAACGACTGAATCACGATTAAATCGATTTTTGAGTTTATGAATGCAATTCCAATTTTACTCATAATATAGTCTAAATACTGAAATTTATGTTTGTACACTGTATAAACGACTATCGTTTCGACCCATTCTATATAATACTACAACTGAAACACGGGCAAATTGGACTTTTGTATTTATGAACGAAATTCCAATTGTACGCATAGCATAGTTCAAATACTATTGTTATAGAAAATTAAAATGACTTTATCAATATTAAACATGTGATAATCAAAACTGATAATCATCGTCAATTTTACATACATGCGCCCTTGTAGTTTTGCAGCATACATAAACTATTGCATATAAGAATATTAGGCTCGACATTCTTCAACAAAATTGCATAAAGCTTAAATTGGCATACCTCATTGTAACTACCGCTAGAAGCACCTGTACTACCATTGTAAGGATTTGCAGAAGTACATGTATCAGATTTCTTGAACTTCTCAGCCTTGCTTTTGCACGTCCTTCGCCCGACGAATACGCTTTTTATCCTCAACGTCACTGGCAACTTCGCGATATTCATATATCTGAGTAGTAGGCCATCCCGCGGGCGGGCCGTCCGCTATTCTATTCAGTTTCTTTCGTTGTTTTAAAAAGCTCGCTTTAATTTGTCGAATTCAAATACTCTCCGAGTTCGTCTACTACTATAGATTTTAATTCACTTTCCTTATCCGACATTCTTCTAATTTTTAAAGAAATAGCACTGTGATAACAACTGCCAACAAAACCTTGAGTGGCGAGAAATGCCCAGTATTTGCCTTATATACCAATGACCATGCACGAGCAATTTTCCCGCTTTAGACCAAACCCGAATTTCCAGTTATTTGTTGAACAAACTATAATTAGACAAACCTTTGAAACGTGAATAACTTCATGCAATTTCCTGTGTTAAACCGAATTGTTTAATGGTCACTGATTTCATATCTTTCATTTACAAATGAAATATGTGTGACTGTCATAAGCAATCATTATATTCGATTTTTGGATGTATTTCCGCGCTAACAGGGTGTCTACTTCAAGGAAAAAATAAGTTATTTTTATTGAACAAAAAGGTAATTTATATTTGAATGCTTTGTGTGCAAACGTAAAACATATACAGGGTGTTTCATAATATATGTTCCCAGTACAAACGAATGTCACGAGTGTGTGCATGCTCTCATCTGATATCTTCATATAGCTAACATTCAAAAGTGTATTCAATATATAACATGACAATGTTACTCTCAGTGTAACTCAGGAAATAACATTCTTGAAAAATGTCCTTTTTTCGATAATTTAACAAGGACGTTCAAAATGATTTTTATCCCAAATTAATAGGCTTTTAGCATAGTTTGTAAAGTATTGAATCATATTCCAAGTTTGATAATATTCATAAAAAAAATAAACTGATCATTTCCATTATAACATGATTCATGACTTAAGCGCGCACTTCTGCTTTGGTCACTTAAATTAAGGGATCATAAATATTGATATATTTACCCTTATCATAGAAGTATATCAAATATTAAAACAGTGATACTTTGCAATGTGAGTATGTGGTTTTATTTTACTTCTCTACCCGTGTGTACAACATGTACGTCTATATACTGTATGCAAAGTCGTGGGACAATATAATACACGTGATTAATACTATTTTCCTTTAACTATTTTAATTAACACGTTTTACACGTTTGTACCAGTACAATACTATATCAAAATATTCACACTATAACATGTATAAGGGTTTTAAGGTTTCAAATTACTTTAAAACACTTCACTATATTCAACAAGGTTAACACCATTATTTACGACCGACCGGGGAGAACACAAAACAGATGCAATGTATGAGTTGACGTGGTCATCCATGTTGTGTTACCAACATGAATGACCTATTCAATATAAAACCAAGATAAGAATAAAATGTAAAACATGAAAATGGCAGAATGACATGTACGAAACATAAATCAACAAACTATGTACATTACTCACAAAAGTGTGGGGTTTCCGTAGGAAAATGGCCAATAGATAGGGATCCTTGTATAGGAGGCCTACCAGATTTATACCAGATCTAACAACAGACGTGTTAAGTGTTTATGTCAATTCACCATTAGTACTTGCTTGGAATTACATCCGCAGCTTAACTTGAAATTCCACCGGCAACTTAACTTGGAATTCCACAGGCAACTTAACTTTACATGTGACGACATGATCGATTTCAATGACATTAAGAATATGACTATACATGGAACTTTACGACACATATGGGTAGGAAAGCACTGGGTTAGGTGGACTATATTTAACGCACGTGTTTTGGTATTTAATTAGCTATACTGTCATGGACATTGTTTACATCTATTGGATAAAATGTCGACCAAGATTTCTTTTACTGCTTGTCTAAAGTATCGACCACTTAGGAAGTAAACGTAAAAATGTAAAGCACACGTAGAATTGTCCAAGTAAGACAAAGCCAAGTTTATTTTATAGTGGGTGTCTCCACTTAATTGTAGCGAGAGTAGTGTCCGTTCATCCAGATACCACCAAATTGTTGCTGGCACTTTGGTGACGAAAAAGACAATATTAGTATTAATCAAAATAAATGTAGTGAAAATACTCCGCCTATTTGTTGAATGTATCCGCTTTCTCAATGTAGATAAAATGATTATTGTTCCGATGAAAATTATTCCGAACGGAATCACTATTGTCAGAGAAATATTTAATATCATATGAGCAGTTTTGCCCGCCTTGGTTCTGAGTTCTTCTGGCAAAAACAAGGCGCATATTAAATTCCCTTCGAATGGTACAGCATCGCTATATATTGTATGAAACGAAATGTAACTAGAAAAACACAGCCACACGAACAATAATTGTGCAATTGTGGCTTTTTGGCTGCATATAGATTTTACTTTATGCGGCAATGTTACACATATAACACGCTCAATTGTAATCAATGCAATTATGTGCGATGACAAAACGTTCAAGAAAAATGAAACGGTTGCAATTTTGCAAGATATCCTTCGATCAATCTGTGTGTCAAAATATATTACAAAAGCAACAAACGGTCCAGTAAGAGCCACAATTAAATCCGATACTGCCAAAGATATGAAATGCATATGTGTTGTGTTGAATGTTATTTGTCTACTCGAAAGTGTAATTATGATTAATATATTACCTATCAATGCTAATACTACGATAATTAGATTCCCAATGAACGAATTGTCAGTTTTTTGCACTATCTTATAATCTGGTTGATGGTAACCATCATAATAGTTATACCAGTTAAAATAGTTAGACCAATTATAAAAGTTATATGTATCGTTGTAGAACCAGTAGCTGAAGTTATGCATTCCTTTGTTTTCCTTTTAACTGCAAATGTCGAGTAGTGCTAGTATTTGGCGACGTTTCCACTAAGTTTACCCTAAAATATAAAAAAGATCGCCGGGAAGTAGTAATTGAATGCACATCAACATAATTTAAACTTTGTTTTAACATGACAGAAAATTATATTTATCGCGGTATAACAATACAAAATTAACAGGGGAATAAGTAGTAATATAACGCATGCCTAGCCCCTACTGAGGAGAAATCATGATCGAAATGGAATTGAATTATTTTTATCCCGATGGCTCCCGATACGCTCGATGTTTTAGCCCCCGAAGTTTCAGATTTTATTCCAGAAATAGGTAGAAGTTAAAAGGTCCTCAACCGTTCCAAAGACTGCTTTAGATAGAGATAGATAGATTTATTTCGGTAAAGGTTACCATTGGGCATTATTTATTTTCGCACACTATATTTGTGTACATACTATATAGTGACACTTACCAGGATACTAATGAACTTATACTGCGACATAGTATGTAGATGCTCAACTTCAAGGTCAACGTCAATCCACCTTATCCAAATGTCAATTTATAAACATATTTCTAGTCATTGGGTGTATTGACCATGTAATATGCGGTAGCTCAAATGACAGTATTACTGAGGTTATGTCTATTAGCCTATACACGAAAAACACCGGCTGATATAGGGGTCTCGTTTAGACCTTTTGGGCCGGTTTCTCGTAGCAGTGTATCTGACGTTGTCCTTAACTACAAATATCTTACTAGGTAATCAGACATTGAAGAAAGGTCACATAAAGAAAAGTAAGAAATGACTGGTAGAGTAACTCGCGTTTGGACTTGCCATGGACTTGAACTATTCTAAACTGTGTATTTTACTCGATTACATACATTTGTGAGGAATGTGTTTATTAATAAAGTGTCCATAATAGTTTATGTTTACCCATTTATTGTTTAAAGCATGTTGATATCAATTTCATTTATATTGTTTAAAACCTGTCTAAATCACAATGATTGTACAGCACTTTTTAATTTACACAATAAGGGCTTTAAAAATATGGTTTTATAATAATAATATCAACACAATATAAATTCAAATTAGACGCGTTGGATACATTCTTTAAACAATACAATTCTAAGAACTACAAACAGGTAAAATATATATCAATCATAGTATCTTAATAAATAAATTAAAATTAATCTTAGTATCTTTCAATTGTTTGAATATTAAACAAATAGTATACTCACATTCAACGCTTCGTTCCATTTACTATGCCAGCGTAGATATAGAATCTAAGTTTTTTGGTTAGAAATAGCACACTATATAAACTTCAGTAAAAACCCCGTAAGCGAACAAAAAAAATAAGCGAGTGAACTATTACAAATATTGCGCACTGTGAATGTAATAAACCGAAGATCATAAATTATGATTAAAGATTCATTAAATTCGAGAGCATCATAATGATGTTGATCATGTTTTGTATAGTGTACAATGAATCAGTAAACATTACGAGCAATAACCGTCATAATAACTGGATTGGTGTAGGGGCAGTCGGATAATGAAGTCATAAAAAGCTTTATGAAATATATACCGTATCGAAATTGAAATAGTGTGTAGCCTATGGTGCTGACATAGCGCAATGAAAAATAACAATATATTTATTAGAATATTTTTACCAATGAAACTGCACACATACATCTTCCGCTCGTGTCCTGGAATTCAATTATAGCACTTATATTAACAGAAGCTTTAGGCTGAAATAATAAAATATAACAATAGACGTGTTGGTTCATAATCACCGCTTGTCACCTAATTCAATAACAGTACATATATTAACAGTTGCATAAGGTTAAAAAACTAACGGTATTATATTATATTCATATTGGTAATAAAGATAAACGAGAACCATTTAATTAAAATAATAAATATAATGAATATAACAATACTTATAATACTAATAAATATTAATAATAATAATATTACAAAATAAGACATTATACGTAGATGCAGGAAACATACACCAGGGCCTTTCTCTTTTTAACGAGACAGTCCTCGTATATATCTCGTTCTTATTTAGACAGAATTGATGAACAAAATAACGAAAAATCTTACCTGAATAGATGAATACGAATGTGTCCCCCTGATTACCAATAAAGTCACGTGGTACATGTACCCTGGGTTGAGCGGTGGAATGAATTTACACTGTATGTTTAAGTAGAACTCGAGGTAGATAGTGTTTCTGGTTCATGTGCTCGGCTGGAGTGCGACCTTCCCAGTCCGCTTTCCTCATACCTTATTTCTATTTATACTCATAACATAAAAAAATTAGTTTACGAAGTTTTAGGTCGGCCCTTGCATTTGATTTGTATTGTATTATACATAACGCTTCTAGCGAGTTCCCTTTCAAAAGTAATACTTCTGCGAATAATTTGGAAACTTCTTTGATTTTACTATATTTTTATATTGTTATCTAGCAGGCAATATGATATTTATTAAGTATATAAATTTGTAGGGATTAATATTTTTGCTATCCAATACTTCGATTTTGGTTTCAGGCAGCAGGTTATTAGATTATGAATAAAAAGCTTATTGCACATATCTTAATGCCTGTCCTTTGGTGGAGTTGTGTTGTATTAGAATAAAATAATTTTTGAATATGAGGAGCATTATATTGTGTGCTTTTACATCTATTTCATCGTATAAAGAAAATAAAAACGTACATAAGAGAACGAATATTAGTTTTAATGATTTGTTCAATTTGGTTTAAGGCAGCATGGTAAAACGTTAACTTATGAATAAAAAGCTTATTGCAAACACTTTAAAGGGCCTGTTTCACAGATTTATAAAAAGTATACATTTCTTACAAAATCAAGTATTCATATAATAGAACATTGTTGACTGTTGCTTTACGAAATATTTATTGCAACTAATTGATTTTAACCACTTTCAACATGGCGCACATCAGTGTGTTTTTCCTTTTAAAAACAGCGTAATATTTCCTTTCAACAGGATTTGTGAGTAATATTATTCACCTAAGATCAGTCGGTAACATAATCACACTTCAGTCTTAACATCTATGAAGTATTTGGGGTTTTCTAAATTCGTTTTCATTTCATGCGAGTAAATTTCAGGCAATTTAAATGAGAGTAGTTTAAAATTCTATACCGTATTAATACGGTATAGAATTATGGAGGTAAATTAGTGTAATAATTACAAAATCCTGATGTTTCACTAGTTAATTTTTATATCAGTGTGCTTGTTTATGGGATATACAGGCATCTATGCCAAAATTTAGTGAATATTTGACAATTTTATTTTATTTTGCTAAACGCTGAAACGTGACACAGTCCCTTTAATGTATATCCTACGGTAACAATGAGGTGTGTTGGAATCCAATATTTGTTTTAAGTTAAGAAACGTAGAACTATGTGCTAACGTTTCCCCTTTGTAAAAATATTTAAAATTCTATAAACAGGTTCTATAATAGTACATGTCTATTAGTTATAACAAACAGCATCACATGTCCTGCAGCAGGTCGCTTAACGAAGGTCGACTTCACGAATAATATTTTTTCTTGGTACATTGTAGTCTCGTTGATATGCCATTGTCTCCAATAGCAGTATGTTCGTTTAAACAATGATAACATATTGCCTCATCTTTCATGGATGTTATCGAAATTACCGTTCTGTTGTAGCATTTATTATGGTTAAAGACGATTGTCTCCCTTTTATATTTTGTTGTTGTTTTTACACTTATTGGAATTTGGTATTTCTTATTTGCGAAATTACGTGTTTGATAGTTCCGATAGATACCCCTACCATCATTGAAATCCACATTTCGATTATTTGATTTGTCAAAGGCTCTTTGCAGAGTCTTAAAACGTAGTAATCGTCATGTTTCTATTGAATTAAATATGTTTATTCGTATTATAGAGTTTTGTACATGTGTATGATTATACAATATAATGTGTGCCTTTAAAAAGAACGACACTGACTAATAAACGCATTAGATACAAGTTTGAGATATTCCATGCTTCTGATATCATGGCAGCCGTCTTGTCGAGAATGATAAAGGCCATCGTGACCCCCTGACCGTTGAAGTCAAAATCATATCATTTGACTAGCAAATTTCGATTACGCTGAGTTAGGATTAACTATCAATTAATAATTAATAATATCAATTTTCAATAAGCTCCACTGAAAAGAAAAAACAAAATTACATACTAAACAAATAACAATAAATTACCCCCCTTCCCAACATAGGCATATATATATAAAATATATTGTATGTAGTGAATTGCAAATGATAGTGTTTTTGTTTTGTTGATAGACTGTAAAATATTATATACTTTGGTTATTATTATTATTATTACTATAACCATGTTTATACTGACAGAAAAATAACCAATTTTTAATTCGCATGCTAACAAATACAAAGGGGCGGTTCTAAATGTGTTTTTTCTGCTGAGATCATAATTAAGTGAGCTACATTCTTATCAAATACAGGTGTGTAAAATTTGTCCTTTTCAGATTCCGACATTAAATAAGATTTGCGACTTTCTTTTTATGTGTTGTAAGATATTTTTAAAGGTTGTAACAGAGCTTGAATGGCGGGTGGTTACCGGTAACGTGTTCCAGTCTCGGTTCTATAAGCACCATAGGCTATATAAGTATTAACAATTAAGTTACTTTATTACATAAACCTTCTAGGTAATTATTTTTATTATTTAATAATTTTGCTGCCTCCATACAAATTCATTTTATAACACTAAATGTTCTTATTTTATGCTCTCACGACATAATAAAATGCTAGAAGTTGGCATCTCGAATAACGATATAAGATCCTATTTGAGTTATACAAATGACTTGTATATAATGATCATATTAACATTGCCTATCAGTTAACCCATATGATGCCCTCGATATTTATTAAAATCTACCGTTACATGTATACGTATGTCTTTTTTATGACAACAGTGGTCAATCAATTTCTTCATTCCACTCTTTTATGCGCTTGGGGCTGTTTACCGATGTTTATATTCAGTGTTACAACACTTACCCAGGAAGCCAGTTACAAGATCTGCAGAGTAGTTGCATCTTATGTGTTTAAGGTAAGCGCACTTCTTTGTCAAACTCATTTTGGTAAAAATATCAAACTATCTATAATATAAGTTTGGGTTTTTGAAAAATTATTTTAGAAAAATGGCATTTTTTGAATTATTGATAATGTAATCATAAAGTAGTTTAATTAAACTTTGTATATCTGTGCAATCATAAACTGGGAAACCGGAGGTTGCTTACTAATTAAACATGTTCATACGCGTTCTTTGTGTCATACAATGTTGAAGTTACTCTTTTCGTAGTTTGATTTGTCCTAAATACATGTATCTAACAATCAACGGTTATGGGTATACATTGGTGTCATCACTTATTGGTGATTTAATACAGTCGTCGTAAACAAACAACAAAACGCTCACTACATTTTGTGTGACAGAAAAACGCATTTTTAGTTTTTAACTATTTTTCTCAATTTTAGATGTTTTCATCCGCTATATGAAACCTTCACATGACCTATCATAATGTCCACCATACGCACATTGCTTTTGTTCGAACATAAGCAGTTAGTTATGTCTCACAATTTGAGCTGAGCAGATTTTGAGAAAAAATATTGAATTTAATCGAGATTTACAGTATTATACACGTATGTCGGACGCATTGTTCAAATTGTTGCTAAAACATGGACTCATAAAACGGTCTGTGATGATGTGTTATACGTATATAGTATATAGAATCAACAAAATACGTACTAATGTTAAATAACCGCTATTATTCGTTTAACATACTAAACGGATAACATGATTAAAATTATATCAAATGCGATTCAGCTTGACAAGGTATATTCATCAAGTAATAATTGTATTATTATGCTACATGACATATCGCTGGCTTAGAATGGGTAGTACACAATCGATATTTTGAGAAAACAAGAAAAAAACTCTTATCTTATGGAAAATACAAAATTTTACAACTTCATTTTGTCAACATGACAAATTCCGATTTTTATGACAATAGGCTCATAAGAAGCGCCTTTTGACGCAGATGTCAAATATGTACAATGTATTTGTCTTATAAGGTCAACAGTCGTATAGTTACGACCTTCTCATTCTATTCCAGCGATATATTTTATTGAGCCATTCTGTCATTGTGTAGCAGAAACTAGCTCTTTTAGCCTTTTGAAAGATTACACAAGGCTTTCGACATTTTTTAAGCTACAAAAATGTAGTTACATGTACCGTTTCTATTAACGTTTTGACGGTATTCGTTTGTTTCTCGGGTTAAGTAGGTCATATAATTTCGCTACTTGGAACTTATATTTCTATAATCAAAACGGGAGGAAACAAAATGTACCAAACATGATATAGTTATAACACTGAGTGTTTCATTCTCCTAATTATACTATGAACAGTGCATGAGCGTGCCTAGATATATAAGAAAAAAAACATACTTGTGTTTATCCATCGGTACATGAACACAAATGTACCATAAGAATGACGTATTGTAATGTTTAAGAAATCTGGTAGAATCAAATTTCATATGTTTGTATTTATATACATTATAATGAAGCGTTTATCCATTGTATGAACTCTTGAACTCATTACCAACCAATGAAACCTTTTTCATTTGTTTATAATTGTTAGACGTAATGAATAATGCTCGCTCATATGTAGCAATACCATGCTATCTCTTTTTCATGTTGGTCTTTTTGCGTTTTGAAATTCTATAATTCTGTTTAGCGTTCTAAAGGCTGACTTTGTAATGTAGCTAATCAGAATCAAACCAAAGACCTAAATGCTAGTTTACCATATTTCAGGGAAACATCAAAGGTCTATTCGTGAAGAAACCAATTCAACGACGCGTATAATACCATTTCCAGTGGTCTGTAAAGAAAGGATGGATAACTACATGTACAATCCCTACAATGATACCTACTACTGGTACTATTATTATGACTATGAGTACCAACAACCAACAGACAATTTGTTCATTGTATATCTTGTCATAGTCCTGCTCAGTTTATTTGGCAATATCCTAATCATAATCACACTTTTGAGCAACAAAATAACATTTACTACGACGCATATGTATTTCATATCATTGGCTGTATCAGACCTGATAGTGACTTTTACCGGACCATGTTTTTTGATAGTTGACTATTTTTACCCGCAAATCGATAGTCGCATATACTGTATTTTAAATACTATTTCAAGATGTTCAGGCGATCTGTCTTCACACACAATCGCATTAATCACCATTGAACGTGTTCTGTCCGTTACAATCCCACATAGAGTGAAGACAATATGCACCAAAAAAGCCACGGTAGCGCAGATATTGGTCGCGTGGCTGTTGTTTACTTGTACACTAGCGTTTACTATATTATTTGGAGGATATAAACCGTTTGAAGGTGTCATGGTATGTGTAATCTTCTTACCAGATGGGTTATTAGAAGGGTATCAGAAATTTATACTTGGTACGTCAGTTGTGGTGCCTTTTGGAATACTGTTTATCGGAACAATTATAATTTTGCTCGCATTAAGGAAGCGAATGCCTTCATCAAGCAGGCAAAGTGTCTCCACAACAATCATTCTAATTAATACAAACATTGCATTTGCGCTAACAAAATGGCCAGGAGCAATTTGGGTGAATTTAGGTGAAAACTTAGTTAGGTCGCTTCAGATACCTGCAAGGACACGGCAATATATAACCTTGGTTTTGAGTTACTTCGTCGATTTTGCTTGTGTATTGAACTTTTACGTTTATTTCTTAAGTGGACGATATTTTAGACAAGCAGTAAAGGGACTATTTATTGACTTTTATACAAGTTGTACTAGACGTCGATAAAGACATATACAACAACCATGGATATTGCAGGCTGCTTCAACAAGGTGTCAGTTTACGAAGATTGTGTGGGTCAACGGAATAGTCATTTTATATTTGAATAACAAGGCAATTTAACACAGTTATAATGTTTGACTTGCCCTTTGATAACGGACCGTCGCTTTCATTTTCCGCAAAATGGCCAACCTTACCAACCCGATTCAAATGGTTTAGTTCCAAATTGCCAGTGCAATGTTTTGTTGTTGTTAGTCCCTTACATAAGTTGTTTATAAAATAATGTTAAGTGACGATGGATATACGTGGCATAAATACACAAAAATACTAGAAAAGTGATTCCCGGTCAAATGGTTGGACGCTTCCATATTTTGATAAGGGTTTACATTCAGTATTTATATGACTTGACAATGAAAAAACGTGTTGTCGTTCGAAGTACAGTAGTACGAGTAGGTCAGTAGGCTGAGCAGAAGCACCAAAAGTTGTCAAACTAGTTTATGAATGTATTTTATAGGTTTCATTGTAGTTATGCTTATTCTGCAACATTTTTGTATGTTATACTTATAGTTAATATGTATATGTATATCGCTGGCTTAGAATGAGACGCGGTCGTACAAAATCAATATTTTGAGAAAACAAGAACAAACTGACTGAACATTACTCTACAAGCTGTTTCAACTTCAGTTTGGTCAACATGACAAGTTCCGACTTTCATGACAATAGGTTCATAAGAAGCGCCTTGTGATACTGATTTTAAATATGTATCAGTCTTATGAGGTCCCATGTAGTACTTACGACCTTCTCATTCTAAGCCAGCGATATAATTAATCACAAACAATATAGACAGATTCGAAACCATAAGGACAATAAAGTCTAAATATACAAAATTTTAATATGAATTAATGCCGTATATGTTACTACTGAGCCAACACAGACGCACCACGCTGTTAAATCTAGTTGTAGTGTCTTTTTGCTAGGGGGCATTACACGGCGGGAAACTTTTATTAACATTGTCCTATTCTATAAGGTTGTCATTGAGGTAAGTGTGAGGTTTAGTGCAACATAAACCAGTTTTAATCTCCAGTGACATTTGTCGCTGTCCGTTCCAAGACGGAAGCCCCATTGACAGCCTTATATATATTGTTCACGTTATAGTATATATTGAAAACTACTAAAAAATGTTCTTTTGTAATTTCGCTGTCCAGGAAAAGGCTGCCTTGTATCATTTAAAGGTAAATGTACACTGTATTCATCATTTTGACCGGGACCATTTTATTTCCTTAAATTTATTTTCGTATCCATTATTTGTCCGTGCACCATTCGCACCCTTTTATATTCCTTGTGTAGGGTTATGTACATAGTGTTTTTGGCTAGTTTTGTTATATTAATCTCGTGATTGCTTGGTTATCCGTTACTGTTTAATTAGTGGTGTTTTTCGGTCTTTAGGAACTTAGTATAGCTAGAAAAATGTCATGTTGTTTCCACCGCCCCTTCTTGTTAATGTTATAGCTTGCCAAGGTTGCTGGGGAATTAACGTTTGAACAGGGTTGCAAACCCCTAGTTCAGAGCAATAAGTGGCATTTCGACTCAGGCATCGGATTTCAGTCTAACAATGGTAACGAATGTCATACACCGCTCAACGACTACCAAGATACATCCGAAGAAATAGTCCTGCGATAGTGCTTCTTTGCACAATTTCCTGCAGATGGAAACTCAAAATAAAACCAAAATTAACTATATCTGTATTTTACGATTAATCATTTTTATTGGAGTTGTTTGAAACCTTATGCTTATAATTATAAATATTACTACACTGTGCCTTTTCACTCGTACCATGTTCTATTTATAGCACAGCTAATATTATTACCGCCGCGTACTGTTATACATGAGAAAAAAATAATTCCAAACAATAAAGTATTAAGAAGGTTTCATTTTCCCCAAAACAATGTTTTATATCGGCAAAAGTTTATCCGGCGGCCAGTTTGCTTAAACCGCAGTGTCACTTTTTAAATTCAAGGGAATCAACTCGTATAATCATGTCAGTTTCTAGTCTATGTCAGGATAGTGATGCAAAAAGAGATTAGTGATGTATACATTAATCGAAGGAAACAGACCAAAACCATTGATAAATATTTTAAGACATCGATTGTATTTATGTTACGTAAGCAAGGCTACCATCCGTCAGTAAAATGTTTTACATCATGTGAATGGTCAGCTTATAAATACTAGTACTACGATTTGTATAGTGGAGATACATGTATATTAACTGACTGCAGGAATATTTACATACATGTTTACACAGTGAGTCTCGGCTGGTCTATAAATAGTTTCTGTTTAGATCGAAAACATGATGAGGGGTTGGAAAATAATACTTGAAAACTGCAATTAATGTGACGACGGGCGTGCTACAGGCTTTGCAACTGGAAATATAATTGTTTGGCCAGTAGAACAAACCCAGTTCTTTTAGCGCTATCTGTGCTTTGATTAATTAAGTCACTGTGCAGTTATGTATCATTTGATCGCTATGGTCAATGTGTTTGGCATATATATGTTCTAAATATGACTAGATATACCGATAGGTCATGTTGTACAGTCCAGTAAGGATAACAATCCAGTGACACAGTGCTTATTACATGTAGTACGGTGTAAAACAAGTATAAAGGATTATGCTAACAGTTCAATGTCAAACTAAACTCCACCTATTTAAGCAATGGTTTTAATATTTTGGGTACACATCAATGATGACGTCACTGTCACCATATCCTGCTGGACTATACCTCCCTTTTGCTGGGATGGCAACATTTTACATTAGATCACAGTGCAGTTGTTTCTTGTATGGTTACTAAGGTGACCAAGTTGACATATAATTTTAGAATTACGTGTGACTGGTGTGTAATGTGTTGGCTCCCCCTTTTTCTGTTTGCCCAGTTGGCTGGGGGAACCTTTTTAAATTTGGTCACAGTGCGGTTATGCATCGTTCTTTCGCTAGAAATTGGGTCATCCTGCATTGTTTAGGCGGGGACTTGGACTTTTAATCATTTTTTTGCTTACGTGTTGGCTTTGCTCAGTGTAGTTAAGTTGTGTTGTGGTGTTACTGATTTCTGTGCTCTGCTGGTTAAGTTGAGTGCTGCATTCAATGTCCGATGTCCTCGTTTCTTTTTTTCTTGTTCATTTATTGTACCCTATGCTTTGAATTTGAATATCTATTTTTTATAAATGCACAAATTTGTAAATAACACATTATCGTTCCAGCGTTGTACATGTTGTATTGGCATACTATCACAATTTGTCTTTGATTCACAATTTTCAGATTGTATTGTATCGGCAAATGCTTATATTTCTATTCAGTGATGTATTGCTGTACTAATGTAAGTGTATGGTTGGTTAAGACAGTCCACATAATGTGCTTTGTCAAGAATATTTTACTTCTATGTTCAATTTAAATTTCTAGTCATTGATGTATTATTTTGTTTCAATCTTTGTCAAAATTCTTCAATTAGAAAATAGAATTACATGCTCACTCATACTCTGTTTTGTTGTTCTTTATTTGGTCAAAATGTAAAAACTCGTACAATATACATAAATGAGAGCCCACTATGAGCGACATATATGGTTGGTGATTTGAAAGGGAAGATCGAACTACTCCAATGTGTCCATCAAATCTGATCTATTTGGCTGTTATGGAAAAAACTATTGTGATTTAGTTTGATGTTTGATTTTTTGAGTAAACATAACAAAATAATTAACCAATTCTCACAATTCTCACTTTTCAGTTATGCTTTACGCTATTTCATCCCATAAAATCACAGTTAAACACTATCAAATGTATAATAATGTAATCATAATGTTGTTCAAGATCTACCGATTCACAAAATTAACATATTCGGTTAGATTTTGAAAGGTTTTGCATCAAAATATAGTATTTCGGGCGACAGTCTGGAAAATCATTTTTTGATAGCGTAAACTTCAAGTAACAACTAACCTATCACAATCTATTTATATCACATAAAACGGTCAATGTTGATGTGCGGTACTGATTCCAAAAAATCATGCTTAGTTTTTTATATTTTGTAAGGTTTTACCCAAAAATAATAGACTTACACAAACATATACGGACCTAGATC
The DNA here is from genome assembly GCA_963678985.1 of Spisula subtruncata. Classification (NCBI taxonomy): domain Eukaryota; kingdom Metazoa; phylum Mollusca; class Bivalvia; order Venerida; family Mactridae; genus Spisula; species Spisula subtruncata. Next base: position 27,106,500 of record OY787671.1, on the reverse strand, counting down.
TTTAGTATGTATGGTTTTCCAAAAAAAACCAATAATTTTCAAGAGATTGAAAATCGAACGCGCAACAAAGCTCAAATGTTAATACTTAATTTAGCCGATAGAGAGCATATGCATGTCCTTTACTCTTAATACGATATAGTAGGTTGTTTTATTAATAGTATAATGCAGTTTGAAAATACACACTTGTCAGGTCACATAATTTGTGACCATTATAAAGATTTGAGACAAAGATATATACCAAGAATATATTGCGTAGGGCGTTTCAAAAGTGCTGCACACTATTTATCATTCGGCATCATAACTTCAAACTTTGCATTTAAATAGCACAATTCATAATACATAGAGTACGATGAATCGAACGCATGAGAGTGTGTCATGCAACATGGCAAGGCTACCATCGTAACGTTAACAATGGCTACCCGGCGCTACGTTATCTCTCTTCGTACTTATTAACATGTTTTGACTAAATCTCACTCAGTCAGTCAAATGGCACTCAAAATTCACCAGTTACAACGAAAAAATGTTTTTATATTCTCTATATTTAAAAGTGCCTCGCTTTAAGGAATGTTCGTCCAGGGTCCCTATGAAAAGCGTTCGAAAGTGTCACAAAATCAAGCAGAACCCACCAACCCCCAACGCAACGTCTAGCGTCTGATTCACAACTGGTGTACCTTACTTTGATCATCAGCAGTAGTATCTTTGCCAGTCGGGAAGCTCACATATTATTCATACCTCCTACCCAGTGACATGCAACGCTCTTACCAGGTAGTGGTTATAAAATCTACTGTTTGAAGTCTTAATTTTCCTGCCAAATGACAAGATCTGGTCAATTCAATGTTTTACTGACATTTGACGGGCGATTCCAATACTGCGACAAATAAACCTGAACACAACAGTGGGCCTATTTAAACTGTGACATAATTTGATCAAAATGACGTTATACCGCCCTTCGAAAATGTTCCCTGAAGAAATTTTAGGTCGTGGTAAATTGGTAGTTGATTGGTTCGAGTCAATGAGTTGGATAGTTTGACAATTTCTACGACGTGACGTGGCAAATTTGCCCCGGGTAACCATTACTGACGTGACTATGGCAGCAGTTTCAGTTTGTATCACACCCCATAAATCGTTTGATGCATAGTACAACATGTATAACGAATTGTTCTATTTAGATGTAAAGTAATTCGAGCATACGATAAACATTATAGAGCACTTTTCATGGAACTCGTATATCAGAACATGTGTGGCGAAATATACCAATTAAATGCTCGTAAATCTTTCAAACTTTTTTGTACGCGTCGGCAAACGCAGACAAACGCTAATGTAATGGATTATACTAACAGTATAGTCACCTTCTAACACATACGTATAGATCTACAACAATTGTCGAGGCGTTAACTCTATTGAGATATAGTTCAATTTTGAACCCTGAGCCATGACCTTTCCTAAAGACGATTCTATTTGGGTGTGTATCCCGTGATTTATTGATTTCAATAGTCATTGTTAAAGATATGATACTTACTAATATGTGTAATTTATCAATTGGCAATTAAACACAGTTAGTCAATGCCGTAACAAGCTTTATCGGCGAATTGATTAAACTTTAAAAGTGCAGTCACGGCTCAATGCTCGAAATCGAACTATAGAATACTAAGTGTTTACTAGTCACGCCACGAAGATTGTTGTAGATCTATAGTGTTTATTAAGGATGTTTTTTCGTATAGTTACGGACTTTGGAAACGCACCATTTATTCAAACCTCGAAATGTTTAATTGCATAACATTATTGTCTATATATAATTCATTTATGTTAAAACGTCTAGCAGAATTTCAAAACGACAGTTCACAATATTACTAAGCCACGTAACACCTACGTGTTTAAATCTCACAAACAATTTCACAGCTATGGTGAGTGCGTGTTAAGTTATGTTTTTGATGCGTTCACAACAGCGGGTACTCATATTGCAATTGCAATCCCTGTTTGGAGAATGTTCCTCTATTCACAAACAAAGCTTTGGGCAACCATGTTGACAGATTGCGTCCATGAACTCATCCGCGGAAAGAACGTGCCATATGTTTTTGTTAGGTCAAAATCTGGGACATTCCATCATGCTGATATTGTTTCTTTCGAGAAAAGTGACTGTTATTCGTTGTTTACGTGCATTGTTATATTCATGCTGTCTAAGGTCAACATCCATAACATCCGGAAACAGTAATACAAGAAGAAAGTGGCTGTTGAAGTACATGCTCGGTGTTAAATTAAATACCATTTAATTTAGGTATTTGGTTAGATGAAACACAAGTTACTAGGATACTAAATAAAAATGTTGCATTCATAAATAAACGTGTTTCATAGTTTTATATCTATTAAAGAGGCATTCCCTATAACTAGCATATTTTTCTCCACTATCACATTTAATGAGCTAAATGTACAAAGCACTATCAATTATCATAATTTGTCAGAAGAACGTGTGAGCAAATATGTCTCTATAATGTCAAAAATATGGTCAAATCACCAATAACAATTTATCGCTTCCAGCGATTTATAATGGTGTGGTCAAAGGGAAACAACCCGTGACTATTTTGGCTCGTTAAAAAAATAAATTTTCATTTTTTCTCGGTAATTGGTGGGAGCTTTTTGTTGAAGATTTGAGCAGTTAAGCAATAAACGATTCTCCTTAATAGATTAAAACGATCAAAGTTATAGGGAACGTACCTTTAACACCAACTGACAGACACGGTTGTTGACCGGAAGTCGATTCTTCGGCGGACGATGCGCATTATTTAACCCGAATTAGGTGTCGTTTTATGCGTTTAATCCCTTTTTGGATATCTGTGGCGGTATCAGTTGGCATAAAACGCCATTGAAGAGGAATATTTATTGCTTCATGACAATGTAATAGCGCAAAAACAGCGTGGTGGCTACCTTCGGTATGTAACATGTCTTTGCCTCAGACACATCAGTTTCGGATTTACGTGAAATGTTCATTTTTGTTATACTGTAGGAAAACTGAAAATGTGTTTTATTGGTATGCTAATGAATCGTTTACGCATCGTCATTGACACAATTCGAATATTTTTATTCGCACGAGACCCACGTGCTAAAATGAGATTTGTCCATGTGATCACTTCTAGCGATTCGGTTGATATAAACGGATTAAAATGTACTTTACCGACACGTTCTGACCCAGGAAAAATATTACTTTGGTACAAAATAACCTTATTAGCGTATACAAAATAAACAGACCCCTGAAAGTGGTCCGTAAGTGCATGTATGAATGTATCAGGTGAAAGTCTAAATTGTATCAATATGTTGTGATTGTGTGCTTTTAGAGATGTGCACACCAAGACATATACATGACTAGTACAAGTGCAATTAATTGATTTACCACGTATGCTATTGCCAATAAGTACCATATTGATAAATGCTATAAATGCTAATAAAGTATTAACTAAATATGAACTAAAGCATAGGCAGATCTGTAATTTTCTCAAAAAGGTATTTACTTCAATGTATGTGTACAAAAATGTAATGTATTAACAAAAATGTGAAAGGGTTTTTGTGGGGTTAAGAAAATGTATATTCAAAAATCCATATTATCTAGACTTTCATATATTTACCACGTATCAATTCATATTAACTAAATGAAAAAATAAAATAAGTATGTTTCTTCAAATTACGCCGTAAAGTTATGTTGTAAAGCCAATTCATTATCAAAAAACTACTTTTGGCTGTTTGAATACCTCCCATGTATAATTAGCGCTTTTTATCAATGAAAATTATGTCTTGTTTATCGGATGACGTCATGGATTATATGACATAAACATGACGTTGTGCAAACTTTTATTTTCGTAGCGTTGTCCATTTATTAATTTTGTTATATCTAAAACAACAGCAATTACATGTATCGTATCATTTTTGTTAATATGAGATAACGGTTTCGAAATAAGCTCTAAATATGCATTCGTTTACATGAATTGAGAGAAAAACATGGGTTAGAAATTTATACTTGAAAAAAACCCAGCTGTTTTCAATGGAAACATGACAATAAATTATCACTATGTATAACAATAATTCCGTATTAACTTGTGCATATACCAGGTCCTATAATGCAAATAGATCATAGTTTGGCGTGATTTACCGGCCAATTTGTCACGATTTGTCGTTCTCATTCATAGTAATTAATCACTCAGATATAAAGCCTTCGTGATTGATTCCTACGCATAGGATATATTTGCCAGAATATATCACGCCAAACTAAGATATATTTCCAGAATACATTACATTAACAAATACATACGATGAACAGAAGATGTGCTTTGTTTTCTCGCTCAATAAATATAGGATCTATCACGAGTTTTATTTTGATATCAACATTTCTTAAATTATTCTAGGAAAAAAACAGTTATTAAGCGAGCCTCTGGAGAGCTAAATAACTTTCTTTTCGTGCCAAATTTAATAAAATGTATGTTGATCTCAAAAGAAAACCAGTGGTAGATTATTTTTACCACATTAAAGATATGGTTTTTTTTGCGAAAAATAAGAAACTTGATATGGAATTCAATATTTCCAAATTCCTTTCTGTATAGAGACAGATATTAAAAGCTGCAAACAATTAACATTCATTCAACATTACAATAATTGACATTTTTCAACTTATTATTTTGAATTTATAAAAATTATAGTCCTTTACTAAATCAGTTAATTGTGCGTATGATTTATGCTATTTTTGTTACATGTATCACACGTGGTGTATAACCATTGTTATTCGATTAGTTATCACATGGACTACATGTTTCACGCGGTTGATGTGATAAATCACATTAACAAATACTTACGAAAAATGTGTACAGTGTAACGTCCACTATAATACATTGACCAACATATACGATAAACAGCATATGTCTTCAGTGTCTCGTTCAAAATAACACATTAAAAACACATACGATAAAAAACAGATGTGTACAGTGTATCGTCCAATATAATACATTGACCAACATATACGATAAACAACATATGTCTTCAGTGTCTCGTTCAAAATAACACATTAAAAACACATACGATAAAAAACAGATGTGTACAGTGTATCGTCCAATATAATACATTGACCAACATATACGATAAACAACATATGTCTTCAGTGTCTCGATTAAAATAACACATTAAAACACATACGATAAGAAAACAGATGTGTACAGTGTATCGTCCAATATAATACATTGACCAACACATACGATAAACAACAGATGTGTTCAGTGTATCGTCCAATATAACACATTAACAAACACGTACGACAAACAACAGATGTGTTCAGTGTCTCGTTCAATATAACACATTACCAATTACATACGATAAACAACAGATGTATTCAGTTTTTCGATCAATATAACACATTAACAAACACATACGACAAACAACAGATGTGTTAAGTGTTTCGTTTAATATAACACATTAACAATTACAAACGATAAACAACAGAATGATGTGTTCAGTTTATCGATCAATATAACACATTAACAAACACATACTATAAACATCATTAATAAATAGTTCCTCGTTCACTATATCATTTAAAATTAATACTCACTTGAGATTTCATTAGACACTTCTGAGTATGACATCATTACCAGTACGGTTGTCAGTGCCATTTAAACTATAAAATACATGTAACTTTTCATGGACTAGCATAACACGGAATACAGTCAAAACTGACCAATGCTGTTCGCAGGTAGGTACAACACGCACATTCTACTGCCTTTAAATAAATATATGATTATCCACGTCTAGAACACGTCTTAAAGATGTCCATAAAGATTCCTTTCACTGCTAGTCTAAAGTACCGTCCACTAACGAAGTAAACATAAAAATGCAAAGCACATGTTGAGTACTCAAGAAAAAAAAGACCCAAGCTTATATAATAAAGCATCTTCTTATTTAACTGCAGTGAGAAAATTACATTGTCATACAAATACAACCAAATCGTTGCTGGAACTCTTGTTACAAAAAAAACACTGTTTGTATTTATCAGAATAAATGTAGTGGACATACTATGTCTACTTGATGAACGTATCCGCTTCCTCAATGTAGATAAAATTATAATTGTTCCAATGAAAATTATTCCGAAAGGAATAACAATTGTTATTGCGATATGGACTATCATGAACCCATCAAAAAATGATTGATCCATTACCATGAAACAGGTCAAAAGACCTTGAATCTCTACATTTTCGTTATGAACTACGTTGAACGAAATGAAACAAATATAAAACATCCACACCACCACTATTTGTACAACTGTGGTAAATTTGTTGCATATCTTTTTGACTTTAAAGGGAAGTGTTACACATAAAACACGTTCAATAGTAATCAGTGCTATCATATAGGACGAAAGCACCAGAGAACCTTCCGTTACAGCAGAAAGTTTACAGATTATATCATAATCCACTTCAATGCTAAAATACATAATCACATCAACACACGGCCCGGTGAAAGCTACAATTATATCTGAAACTGCCAATGATATGAAATACAAGTGCGTGGTATTGAATGTTGTTTTTTTACTCAAAAGAGTAATAATAATTACTATGTTCCCTACAAAACTTAACCAAAGTATGAATAGACCTCCAATAAATGTATTATCTGTATCTTCCACTATCTCGTAGTAATATTCCCAGTAGTATGTGTCGTTGTACGGGTATGAGTTGTTACTATAGTAATACCAGGAGTGGGTATCATTGAATATATCCTTTTCCATTATGCTCCACGGACGCAAATCTTTGTGTATTCTAACAAGATTTTTATAACGGTTAGCCTGAAATAGAAGAAGTGTAACGTTTATCTAATTTGGTCTCACTGTGTTCAAAACCAATAAAACATGTATTAACCATTTACCACTTTATTAAAAGATAATCAACAAACAGATATACCTCTTATTAAATAAATTAGAAACAATATGGAATAGGCAAACATAGACATAAAATTACAACAAACTACCCACTTCATTCGAATTGACAATAAATGAAACAAATTGGATTAATGTTTTGGACAAAGCATAATACCTTTATAAGAACAAGTACTTGATAACAAATGCACTTATTTCCAATGTTTCCGGTCGAATCACACAGTTTGTGAATATATCTAAACTAATAGATTAGTACAGTCCGCCCAAAATAAAATGAAGATGGTAATAACCTTTGATTCGATCGTCGTGTAACATTTTTATCTAGGTTTAACATGGTGTTACTGAGTTAGCTATAATCCCCACAACTCTTTCTATTAGGATAGTTTCCTCATAAGTATTACTTACTGAATCGAGAGTAATTTTTGTACTGTATATATATACATACATGTATAAAATCCCACTGGCTAAGAAATAAGAATACTGTCCAAATTGACTGCCCATAGTTATAGTAAAATGACAATGTAATTGGAGATTCCCTAATAACGAGGTCTTAATACATGTTTATTATATATGATCAGGAGATAATATATATTTTAAATTGATCAATGAATGTAACAGTGAAAATAACAATGTCATTGTTTTAGAACCTGGTTGCATTACCATCCTTATAACGAAATGTTACATCAACGGTACCTGATTTCATACGTGACGTCTTAATTATTTAAATGTTTACTTACGACACTTGTGTATCAAGAGAACCGTAAATATATAACTTTTAGGAGTTCATGTATGGCTAGTTTGCGAAAGAGAAAGATTTCTGAGAATCTATTTATCAGCTTTTGGTAAAAAAACCCACAGAACTACAATAACTTCCTATAGCTAGTTTGCGATAGAAAAAAATCGTGTTTTTTTAAACATTTCTGAAAATCTATTCATCAGATTTTGGTAAAAAATTACACAGAACTATTATAACTTCCTACCTACTCCCATTTTGATTTTCATAATTTTTAGTCACCAATTAAAAGACATTTATTCTTTATTACATATTGAAAATACATGTGTATTTACAGTTTAACGCAGGGAGGTAATCTGGTATTCCATTTATGATTAACTATCAATTATTTAACCGTTACAGTCCGTGAGCGGTGGGATTGAGATTGCTGTTATAAAGACAAGACTTAGGAGGCCCTTGTGATTCTGTTTATTTAGGTGTGTCGCTTTTAAACAATGTACAGCAATAACATGTATTTCGTCAGATTCACAGACGGGCCTCGTGTGTAATATATCAAGTAGGTTGCAAATACGTAAATATACCGTTATGCCTATCACGTGACCGTAAAATTGGCTGTTGCAAGTATCAAGTCTTCTAACTTGATATTTCATACAAAACTACCAAAATATTACATAGAACTTATGAACAAAAGTTTTTTAACTCATTTCTGATGTTGCTGAAATTTCAGTGTGTATTAGGTAGAAATATTTCATTTATTCGTACAAAATTTCATACTCGTAGGTGTAGTCATTGCAGAGAAATGTTTAAAAAACACGATTTTTTTCTATCGCAAACTAGCTATACCTACTCCCATTTTAAATTTCATAATTTTTAGTCATCAATTAAAAGACATTTATTCTTTATTACATATTGAAATTACATGCGTATTTACAGTTTAGCGCAGGGAGGTAATCTGGTATTCCATTGATGATTTACAATCAATCATTTAACCGTTACAATCTGTGATCAGCGGGGTTGAGATTGCTGTTATAAAGACAAGACTTGGGAGGCCCTTGTGATTCGGTTTATCTAGGTGTGTCGCCTATAAACAATATACAGCAATGTACTTCATCATATTCACAGACAGGCCGCAAATGTATTAAGTTAAGTAGGTTGCAAATACACAAATATACCGTTACGCGTATCACGTGACCGTGAAATCGGCTGTTGCAAGTATCAAATCTTCTAACTTGATATTTCATACAAAACTACAAATAATTATGTTACATAGAATATTATGAACAAAACTTTTTTAACTCATTTCTGATGTTGCTGAAATTTCAGTGTATATTAGGTAGATGTATTTCATTCATTTGTTCAAAATTTCACACTAAAGTCTTATAGGTGTAGTAATTACAGAGAAATATTTAAAAAACGCGATTTTTTTCTATCGCAAACTAGCTATAACTGTCTTAAATGTTGTAACGGTACTACCCTGCAAGAGATTAAACATTCTTTAAGAAGTAAAACCAAATAGGCTGAATGGGATTTTGTAAAACAGTGCGTTTTAGTGCTTTCTTGAACATTGATAGTGTTTTACTGTTTTTGAGGGCTGCTGGCAACGAGATTAGATGTTACTTGATGTGTCTTATTTGACCTATTTGTCTGATCTGCCTGAAACACGCGCGTGAGACGACATAGTTTACGTGTTTAGTCATGTCCAAATGTGTATCGAACATGATACATATGTTTCTCACCATCGACAGTAGTCTGATTACAGGTTCGCCAAATTTCACAGTGAGATTCTTGGCTGCACTGGTAGTCCGGTTTCATACAAACAAGCTACAACCAAAAATTGATTAGTCCCAATTTATTTTCAACCACTCGACTCTGGTCCAGCGCAAGGTATTTTTCAGAAAGGTGTTGATTGATGAAGAGTTTTATCTCGCAGAACACAATATTTTGGGTTGAATGCCATACACAAATGTGATCCATCACCTACTATCCATGTCAGATTGATAAACATGCATTTTTTGTACGACACATTTACCAAAAGGACATTATTGGATATTAAGTAAATTAAATACTAGTCACTACAATTTACTGCTCTTTATACTGCTTCGTACCGAGTAAACAGCAATGTTACAAGTATTCATTTACATTCCAATACATCGTATCACCACCGTAGGAAAAAAACATGACAATGTGAGTTTGCAATTATTAAAAACAATATTCTACGACCTGAAACAAAATGTATGAATAATATGAACTAATATTCGTATTTTATGTTTACTTTATACAATGAAATAGAAGTGTCAGATATGAAAATATTTTACAAGTAAAATCAGAGAAGCTTCAATATTATTTATAACTGTAATACTTTGAAAGGGTACTCACTAAAGGCGTAATACAATTCAATTCAAATCAAAGACGAGGGCCGACCAAAAACTTTTTGAACCAATTGTATGTTCTTACTTCTGAATCTGAATGCGCTATCTTTAAATAAATGTCAATTGCTCGGATTGATTAGATTCAACGAACAAAACGCAAAGTACCCGAAAGATACATCAACACTTTTTTACGAGACAAGAATTTATGAAATTTGATCCAATCAAAATCTCAGTAAATATCCACTGTACAGAATGGATAAAATTACGCAATGGCGTAACAAGTCACAGAAGGGAGGGGTTAGTGTGGCATGGCGGGAAACTTTTATTTACATTGCCCTGTTCTATAAGGTTGTCAATGAGGTAGTTGTGAGGGTTAGTACATCATAAAACCTACACTTTAAGCCCCCCCCCCCGTGACATTTGTCGCTGTTTGTACAATGTACCAAGGCGGAAGCCCAATTGTCAACCTTCCCTTATGTAACCATGTAGTGTCCACTTTATATTAATACAAAACAAATATGTTTAAAAAAAAACTACTAACATACAATGTATTTGGCTTGGCGCCTTTTTTGTATCTGTATTTTACATGTTCGTTTGCAATATTGCTGTTCATCAATAGGCTACCTCCTATCTTTCAAAAGTACATGTATATTGTGCCATAAAGATGTATGTTGATCCTTGTTCTATTCCTGTCACTTGGTTCCTGTCCCGTGTAGTTTGACTGACCGACGTGGCAAACTTTCGGGGCGGGATGTCGGGTCTGTGTACATTGTATACATTTTTGTCTTAATGCTGTATGTTGTAATATGTGTATCTGTGATTCAGTGGAGGAGCCCACTCCTCCTTGAAGTATACAATTATATTCCAATACATCGTATCACCACCTAAGGAGAGACACTAAATGTGAGTTTGCAATAAGGTTTTTATTTGTAATGTAATAAAAGTATCATATCCAGTTGCCTCAAACCAAATACACGGCTGATATGAACTAATCATCGTAATAAATGTTTTCTTTACACGATGACACATGAGTATTAGATAGTAAACATGACAATTATTTATCCTCAAAGAGGCGTTCCCTATAACTTTGATCGTTTAAGTCAATTCAGGAACATTATACATTAAATGAGAATCATTATTGCTTAAACTCCTCAAATCTTCAACAAAAAGCACACATCAATTACCGAGAAAAAATGAAAATATATTTCCGTAATGAGCCAAAATAGTCGCGAGTTGTTTCCCTTTGACCACATAATAATAAATCGCTGGAAGCGATAAATTATAATTGGTGATTTTTACCATATTTTTGACATTATAGAGACATATTTGCGCTCACTTCCTTCTGACAAATTATGATAATTGATAGTGCTTTGTACATTTAGCTCATTAAATGTGAAAGCAGAGAAAAATATGTTAGTTGTAGGGAATGACGCTTTAATAAATATCGTATTGGCTGCCTGGTGAGATTATAAAATAGTTATGACATCAGTGAATATTCAAACGTATTAGGCTAATGCAAATACTTTCGAAATGCCACTCGTTTGATGCGTTATATAATATATACATGCGTATATATACAACGTGATATATGGCATCATGTAAGAAATATATAAAACACATAGGAAAACATTCTATGGGAAAAGGAACGAGTGACTTGACAGTAAGAACAATGTTTTTCACTTAATTGTTGTACATATGCATTTAGTTATCGTGTTAATTAGACAAACATACTAGAATTGTTCTGATTAGGATCGACGTTGAAGTCATGGGTTTATACAATATTTCTAAAGTTTTTTGTCCGTTGGATTGTCGGATGAAATATAAATTAATTGTAGAATCTGAATTGTCTGTGCATGATACAAGTGTGTTTTGGTTGTATTTATCTTATTTGCGGTTGGGAAATAACATTGATTGCATCGTTTAAATTTCCATCTGTTAACTTAGTCCGATATGAACGATGATCCGTTCTTATTGAGACTCTTGGTGAATTTATTTCGTGTTTTCCTCATACCTTTATTAGCTACAAAAAGTACTTCAACGTGAGATTATTGTTTTTATTACAGTATATATAGTCCAGTTAGGATAAAATGATAGGACGTCATCGTTTATGTGTACCCAAAAGATTAAAACCATTGTTTAAATAGGTAGAGTTTAGTTTGGTATTGAACTGTTATAGTATAATCCTTTATACATGTTTTTACTCCATACTAGTGGATTGTTCCACTGCTTCACTGGATTTTTATCCTAACTGGACTGTACCTATTTATTTAAGGTCGATGGCGAAATACGTTTTGTAAACTTATATTTATCACTCAGGACATCCCATTCCCGATTTTATCGATCGCCACGAAGGTATAAAAGTTTTTCTAACGTGGTGTTGTCATCTTATGTTCTTCATTCATGAACTTCTAGTTTCCACTCTGGTAGGTACATTTGTTTAAATGTAATTCTTTGCTAAATATGTATACACCAATATATCAAAAATCTTAAAAGTTTTGAAAAGAAAATACTTTGAAAATGCTTGTGCTGACTTAGGCACATGTGTCTAACTAATCTTTCCATATTGCAGAATAGTGTTATCAACATTCTTATCAACAACGACACTCATAAAAGGAAGCGATCAGAAACATCATGTTGCCTACAGTCTTCATCAATGCTACCCACTACTACTACAACTATGTTGAATATGAAGCCATGGATAACTACACGAGTAATATTACTGAGAACGAGACATATTACTGGTATTATTATTATGATTACGTGCAAGAATCATATGATTCGTTAATGGTAGACATAGTCATTTTTATGTTAGCTTTGGTGGGGAATATAATGATTATTATAACACTTTTGAGCAACAAAATCACATTCAGTTCGGTGCATATTTACTTCATATCACTAGCTGTATCAGATTTGATTGTCGCTTTTACAGGTCCATGCGTTGATTTTTTTTATGTACAGACGGATAATGTAGAAATATACTGCAAATTTGGTTCAATAAGAAGTTGTTCCGCCGTTCTGTCATCTCACACAATCGCACTTATTACGATTGAGCGTGTTGTATGTGTAACAGTTCCGCTTAGGGTAAAGACGATATGCAGCCAAAGGGCCACACTTGCACAATTATGGGTTGTGTGGTTGATGTTCATTGGATACCTTTTGTTCAGCATAGTATTTAGTAAAAGTACAATCTATTTCGGGTATGTAGTATGTGCCATGGTTTCGCCGGAGCACCTCTTTTCGGAATCAGTTACGGAAATTATAAGTGTAATCATAGTTGTTTTTTCAATTTTTCCGTTCGGAGTAATTTTTATCGGAACAGTTGTAATTCTATCCACATTGAGGAAACGAATTAAATCATCAAACAGACAGAATATTACGACTACATTCATTCTGAACAACACAAACATTGTATTTCTTCTCACAAAAGTTCCAGCTGCAATTTGGATGTATTTTGACGAACAAACCACAATATCGCTTCAATTGACTCAGCAGGAGTATGTAGACATTAACTATGTTGTATCTTACCTCGATAATGCTACATGTGCATTACACTTTTATGTCTACTTTGTTAGTGGGCAATACTTCAGGCAGGCAGTACTCGGAATCTTAACTGACTTATCTAAGTCTTGTAAACAACGATAGAAAACAAACAACAATCAAAAGCTACATATAAGTCACACATGCACCATACAATGTACACACCAATATATACCTCAGGCAACCATACAGGGGATCTCCCCAAAACCTATATCATTCATTTAGTGTTTGATGAATGTGACTGTTCCATTGTGAGAATGTGTGAAAACGATCATCACTTCTAAAACGTATGCATGTGTTAATATGTGGTACTTTCGAACAGGAAATTTCATCATTACTACAACAAGAGCATCGTTGTATTCCAATCGTGCTGGCTCACCATAAATACTGGCATTGCTAGAAAATACGTTGGTGTTTGTTGTGTGTTAACAAAGCCTAGTGGGTGATGACAATCTTGTGAAAATATTACACCCGATCAGCAGAAGAACAGGATAAATTATGTTCGCGAGTAGGTACATTTGACATTTGACCTCAATGGGTAGGCTCAATGACCTAGATAGTACTCGAACATGATCAAAATAATTGGTCTAGTCGGTTTGCCAATTAATATGAACACGTGCACATGGAACTAGAACCAATGACTACAGAATATCTGATATGCTTTTGAGATCAGCATGAAAATAAATATCTTTGAACATTGCTTCAACATGTTTTTATAAATATGGGAGATATTAAACTAAATGATCTCAATTGTGATATCAGTTTTTTAAATTGTGTTCTTCCATTAATCTTTCGCCAAATTTAATATGTGATCTCTATGAAAGTGAAATTCAAATGTTCCTCATTGGCCCCCATTTGTTTATAATTTGTATCCTATCATCCGCGTTTATCGTATACTATTAAGGTTGTTCATAAGTTTATATTCAAGTGTAGCATAATTGATGTTATGGATGCGATTTGTGTTACCAGATATTTTAATTCAATGCGTCACATATTCAATGTTGATGTTTTTGTTTGCTTAAGTCTGGTCTTTGTTCCACGGAAAAAATATTTAGTTATTTTTGTTTAGCTGACATGTATGTATGTGTTACATATTTATTGTTTGTAGTTTAGTTGTAGATTAAAAAATGTATTCTTATCATATCATTGTTGAAATCATACTTTTTATTGCATTGCTATAGTCGATTCAAAGATGTCTGTCAAAACCGCCATAATATTTTCTTTCTGAATAGCTAATTGCAGCAAGTATAATCACTACGCTATAGGACCATTAGCTTTTTAATCATTTAAGGGTATTATTGATGGTAAAATTTAATCCTAACATACATTTAATAGTCGACCGGGGTGAATGTTTGTTTACGCGGTTGTGACAGAGATCTTTGAATCAACTATACATGTATCATACATGTTCTTGTATTGTATGCATTTATGTATTTGTGACTTGATGTTTAAGCTATGCTGAATAACATGTTGTTATGCAATGGTTATGTTCGTGACGTTTTTAGAAAATATACCTAAAAGTTTGATAGAATTAATGTCAATAATGCTCAAAGATCCCGTTAAGTAACTCCTACGACGCCATACATGCACCTAGATTCTTAAGACACAATTGACACTTGTAGACACCGTACACTGGAAATAGCCCCCTACTTTGAACGAAAACGAAAGTAAACGTGGAAATCGATTTCGGACGACGGTAAGTTTTTAACCATTAATCTGTAAATATTTTTGAGATCCAATTGAAGTGAACTTATTTAGATAGTGTAATGTTTATTTGAAAGCTCCAATGTTAACGGACGGTGCAGAAAAACGTTCCTTTTTGTAGCTAAAGTATACATTTTCCAAGACCCTGTTATGATTCAAACTTTTTTTTTGTCCTTTCAATTTTATTCATTTATAAATACATTTACCTGATATGTTATTTACCTATATTGAAACCCTCGTCAATAGTACTGACAAGCATGTGATTTCATAAAAACAACATAGTGTTGCGTACTGGGTCTAGCTTTTTACTGTACAGTTTTTATTCACATAACAAAATGTATTTGTATGCAAATAGTGTAAATATGGATACATTTTTCAGGCTTAGTCCGTGTAGTTAATAATACACGATTGTCTATGAAAATAAAAATAGCTTGTGGCACCGATTCAATGTATATATATTCATTTGAACGTTCTGAGGACAAACATCGAGATAGTTTATGTAAAACTAGTCATGGTTTGAAGCATTTAACCAAGGTACAGAAGATAAAGCGTATACATGAACCTGTAAACTACATTTGTGTGATATTCAGGATACTCTTCGTTCACGTAGAACTTGCTTTGGATTACATGCATGAAATATTGTCACATTTACATGCATTCAAATGCAAAAAAGAGGCCACATTTCTGTTAGAATGCGAGCCAGAGTAAGACGATGGTTCTTTGATCGATCGTTACTTTAAGTAAGTTTAAAATATTGAAACTTAGCAAACTTACGATCGATGCAAGTGAAATATAAATTATTTATTAAAAAATCTAAACTAAATCTTTATCATTATTATTTCTTGGGAAAAAAATATTTAGTAAATCGTATCAAATAGTGTGACACTGAACACTGCATAAGTCTAGTGAATGGATGGAGCAGCGTCTTTACATGTAACATGGGCTTACACATTAGGAGTGAGGTAGCAAACATGATTTTGAAGAGTAAGGGGGTGACAATTTACACCTGATTATAATTCATGTTTATAGAAGCGTATGTGTATGTCTAGTGTATCTATATAATGACTAAGATTGTGTAAGTGAAAGAAGTTGTTGCTTGTAAACATGAGGAGGTCATTATATTAGGGGTCCGACATGCTCCCCGGCAATATTTTCAAATACAGTGGATCCATTTGGTGCATTCTGAGATACCTTATCTTATTATTCGGACATTTTCGTTATACAATCAAGCTAATTAAAGTTCTTGTTATTCATACTTGTTCTTGTGAAATTGCCCTTTGAGATATACCCTTATTGTTCGTGTCAATATAGTCAAAATTAGGTAACTAGACCCCGTACAGGACTGCAAGACACAGGGCAGTAAAACGCCAGATTCTGTACGTAAAATTTCGTAAAAAAGCTAGACTCCGTACTCAACCCAATGTTGTTTTTCATCAAGTACATACACGTTGGTGCATGTTTATTGACGACGGTTTCAATATAGTTAAAGAACATGTCAGGTAAAAGTTTGAATCATAATAGGGTCGGTGATTATGTATACTTTTACTTTCGTTTTCGTTCAAAGTAGGGGGCTATTTCCAGTGTACGGTGTCCACCTGTGATTGAGCTAATTAGACATTTAATATAATTTTAATTTGATAAGCATAATTAACGCTCTGCTGCGACAAAAAAAACATTATTTAATGTGTCATTTTGATGAATACTGTTGAATTTATTATTTCATAAATTTGTTAAAAACAAGACGAATTGTATGAATATTCGGTGTTCGGACTGGATTGCTCTTATTCAAACTTGGTGACAATGTTTATGGATATTGTGTCTAGGCCAAAAAAGTATGAGAAAATCCGACAGGGAGGTAGCACACAACCTAACCAGCCGAGCACAGAAATCAGAAACACCACGACACAACTACCCTGAGAAATGCCCACACAAATTCATGGCAAAACGGCGACCATAATGAGGCACAACAACCCCGGGCGTGACCTAGTTAAAACACTAAGGACAGTGACCTAACGTTATGCGACCTAAAGAGGCACAACTACGACTTGACCAGTAAAAATAATGGGCAAGGTAGGAATGGGGTGGGAAATAATATTACACAATCCTAGGAACAACACTGAGCAATGCCCACACATAAGCCGAAGAAACAATTAAAATTCCAAGTCCCCGCCGCTAAAATGCAGGATGACCACTTTCACAAAGAAATAAAATAAAAGCGCTTATTGCCGTATGAAACGCAGACCATAACTGCACGGCGAACCAACCTCACAAACCCGTGTCAAAACGGCGACCATATTAGGCACAACCACCCCCTGACCTAGTTTAAAACACCAAGGACAGTGACCAAACGCTAATACGTCTAAAAAGGCATTTTAGCGAGTTGACCTAGTTTCGATTATGGGTCAAATTCGCGTGGCTCTTGAAAAACCAAAAACATATGACATTGTCATTTGCTTTACTCTAAATAGTTCATACTGTTTCATCTCCTACGGTGATTATAAACACTGGAATACGTACTCCATGTTCCAACTTATACTCCGTACTCCAATTGGAGTATGTCTTAGTTACAAAAACTGCTATAGTTTCTTTATTACTGAATGGGAACGTATGAAATGGGGGTCATTTCATTAGTCCGATCTTCTGATACAAGTTGATGTTGATTTTGATGCTAGATTGTAAAAAGCTTACAAGTTTGAGCATGGAGTATAGAGTTCGAATATGAAAATGTGAAATGACTTAAGTCACCGGGCCTGAACATTTAGGTGGTACTGTTTAATGTGAAATGACTTGATAGCAACAAGAAACATGCTGTCAAAAACGTTTTACTAAGTGTGTCATCGAACGAGTTCGACCATCGATCATATTTAATATGGCGAAACTATAGCCTGGCCGAAATCAGTGTAGTTAACGGACGTGACGTATTTTTATCGACTTTGGTTCAGCCATTTTTGTCTTGTTCTGGTTGTGTTTAACTGTCGTAATTACGTTCCAATTGCTCACATTCGTTACACATTTACCTCCCTTTTACTGGCGACATAAAAATTACTATGGTACCAACTAAGATGCATTCGATCTCACGTATGCACACAAAGACATTCTAGGGTCTACCAGACTAATCACAAGTTGATGGTCGAATTTGACCATTGATAATGAATGATAAGGTAGTATTGTCTCAAAATACTGCATATATGACAACTTCCTTTCCTGAAACCTTACCAAAACATTTTATGCCAAAAGATAGGTTTCAATACAAACAATCAAATGGTCATTTGCTTGTCGTAGGAGAGAACGACACGTTCAACTATTTAATCAGAAAAAAAAATGCAGAAATGAAATATCCGACGCTAGGGCACCTCATAAAAAGTAATTATGTAAAATATTTAAATAAATCCCTTTTTGAGATGTTCGATGCTCGACTGGGGCACTTGGTCTTTGCTGAAACATTTTTTAAATATTTATCCTACCCAACTAGAGTTGAACTTGTAGGCAATCCATACGTGCAGGTATTATTGTACGTTTATGAGCTATTCTCCAAATAATTACAGATATACGCTGCATTATATAAAAAAATAACTCAGTAAAAATGGTCGAATCTCAAAAACCTTACAATGTGTACTGGAGCACCTCATAGTACTAAGTATGTGAAAGTTTCGTCAATTTCCCGAATTAATATATGACAAGTATCCTAGTTCCCTGTCCTAAATCTTACAGTGGTTAAGGTCAGGTAGAAAGTAACCAATATGGCCGCGGAAAATGCTGGAATCGAATCTCCACCATCTATGTTACTGGTTAGACGCTTTAGCAACTGAGCTACATTTAACCGGGCATTTGCTATGAGATGCGATTTGTTTGAACTATATACACGCTGGTACAAAAAATTTTCATTAACTTGGTGCTTTTTGTACATATCAGTTGTGTCAATTTAATGAAAAATGTTTAATTGAAAATAACATACATTTTCTTATTAATGTACAAAGTCTCATCGAAATGACACATAGTTGGGGATATCCTAAAATTCCCTATATAAACTAATGTACAACCGCCATTTTGTTTTACTCATGGTATTTTCCATGACAGTTACTTTACGCCGGACCTAAACTGTAATGTAATGAAATATTTAGGTACCGGGAACCAGAATATGTGACAAGTTACACACAGAAGAGTGTACATGTAAAAATGAACAAAACACAATAACAAAATAATCAAATAGCGAAATCCTGACAATATTCGCAGAGGAGCACCTCATATCACTAATTATGTAAATATTTTGCAAATGACGCCTATCATTACCATATCACATTCTACTTTCACAAAGTAAAAATGCATACTATTTTCATAGGTTCTGTTCCGTGACTACTTTTTTTCCGAAATGCCGAATATTCACACCTAACCTAGATCGAATCACAATCACAGGTACCTTGATCATTGAAAACGAAAACAAAAATGGCAAGATTTGTATTTTTCTTTCAGGATCCATGTGTACAGAAATAGACAAACCGGTCACTGTGGTGCATTTTGTTTTTCATAAAAAGCCTTTGGATATAAATCACCTATAAAGGGATGTGGGTATACACGAACAACGTTATGCGATGAATGAAAGCCTAAATTTGACTTGTTTAACTTCATACATATCATAAAACCCATTGCTTAAACTTTTACTTTAACTTTCGACGGTGTTAAACGCTGAAAGGACGGCCATTCTTGGTGTGTGTTAAATGTACCATTATATAGTAATCGGTTTCGAAATAGTAACTACATTTCATAGTAAAACCTTTTATCTACTGATCAACTTCGATATATTTTGACATGCAATCAGTTGTATGATTGTTATTAGTTAATGAAGATATCGGAAGTCAATTTATCTGTAAAATTGTCACAAAATAAACCAGTTTTCCAGAAATAAGGGTATATGGCGCCGTAAACCAACACTAATAACACGTAAAGCACCGTTAGATATTTCACTTCAGTTTGTTATGAGACCCACAACTTCTTATTTCACCAATATATCAAACTTCCTTCAAACAAGTTCAGTAATATAAACAACGTATGTTCGTATTTGACGAGTACACTATATAATAAAATGCTTGTGGCTGGTAGTGAAAATAAAAAAATATATATACCCAATATCCTTCTGATTTAATATACATTAAAAACAGGGACATTGCCTTTCAGACAAAATTATATCGAGGATATTCGTATATTTTCATGTAATATCGCATATTATTTTACCGAATGTTCACACAAATTCATATTTTCACGAAGAGAAATTTCTTTTTCTGTACACACTTAGTCTAGTAATCTTGCACCAAATTCAACATAGTTTCTGTCTATAATGTTCTTCTTCGAAAATTGTATACATGTAGTGAAAACAGGACGTGCAATTATTGTGTCAATGTGACGTTACGCATGATCTGAAGCCCGTTATCGTTGGCCTTTCGTCACGTTTTGCAGATGGTAATGGAACCAGCATTATAAAGTTTAACATTGTGTACATGATACAAATAATCAGCAATGTGATGATTTATATGTCGTTACAATAATAGGATTAATAAATACCAAATAAGGGAATGGGTAAGTAGTCCTAGATATTAGTAAATCTCCAATTATATTGCTATTTTACAACTACTGTATGCCGTCATTTTACAAATCAAACATATTTTTATATATTCACTACGTCAATACTAACCCATCAGTTACGAACGGAATCATCGAACGTAAGTACACATTTGTTTAAGTACTTCTCTTATAAATATATCGTTGACTTAGAATCAGAAGGTCGAAGTAATGCATATCTGAAATCTACATCGTAAGGCGCTTCTCGTGAGCCTATTTTCATGAATATATATCGGAATGTGTCGTGTTGACCAAACCGAAGTGAAAAAGCTTGTTTTATCATAAGTAAAGAGAAATTGTCAGTTTTTCTTTTTTTTCTCACAAATATTGATTGTGTAGTTACGACCTTCTGATTCTAAGCCAGCAATATATTCATATACAACGTTTGTGGTTCTTGGATTAGAATTGTTCAAACAAGTGTTCCATTAGTTTCAATTTATGTTAAGTTTCTTTTTGGCTACGCCTTTTTAAGCCCTTGATAAGGGTGTTTTATTTGAAGTTGCTGGATGTTAAAAATAATATGTCTATTATTAGAGCAACCAAGCTTGACCCCCATAAACCTTAAATATCTTTAAAAGTGATAATGCAATTTTATTGAAATTTGGCCTAGTTGACAAAATTACCTTTACCAACTCTGTGTTTAAATTTCGGATTTTTTTGCCGTCAAATAAATGTTTTCCCCATTGGGTCTAATGTTTTGTTTTAGGTATTTCAATCAACAAATAGACAGGGAGTAAAAAAGCTATAACGATCAGCTAGTTAGAATAATGCTATTGTATTATGTAACAACTATAACGGGATAGTTGTATAACTTTGACCAACATTTGTGTGGTCATCAATGTGTATATAGTTGAGGCCCATCTTCTGGTTGTAATGATCATTTGTACAAACAGAAAATACAATGTTTGTCTTGCAAATATATCTACAAACTTGCTTCAGTTATTCAAGCTAAGATAAATGTTCATGTATGGGCCTTATTGTATATGTTCAACCGTCAAAGATGTGTGTCTTAATGTACAGTTATACTGGACCAAATTCTTGCCCTTTGCTGTTTCGGTCACTTCTATCATCTATACGTATTTACCTTGTTTTAGATTTAAAATTTTGCATTAGGTGTCTATGCAAAGAACACTTTTCTGTGGACTCAAAGTTCTGTTTTATCTTATGAGAGTTGGTAAGGGTGTTTTACCAAGACATGCCCTTTTTTGTTCTAATCGACATTGTACTTTTTAAGATATTTAAGGTTTATGGCTCCAGCTTAGTCGCTAACTGACTATACAGTAGACATGTAGAGATACAATATAACTGTTTGTTGGCTTTTATAAATGTAGTCGTTGTATTAAATATTGGCCTGTTTGGTCACACGAGTTTGCCGTTTTTTGGCGTAGACTTGATGCATTTCCAATGTATATTATAACTGGGTCATTGGATCAAATTATGAACGATTTTGTTTATTCACTTGGGTAGCAGTTTCCCAGTTCTTTTTGTCTTTTTTCTTTTTTGGATTGTGCTGTTTGTTTTGGCAGTCCAATGACATCTAACTTGGCCAGGGTATAGTTCGGTCATTTGAGGTTACTGTTTTAGTATGTTTGGTCGTTTTTTTCGCAGTTTAAACAGTGTAAGCAACGCTTTGGTTTAACGCCTGAAGTCACCGCTTCGGCAAATCACTATCAATCGTTCTATAGCTTGGGATTTGGCAGTTCATTAGTTCGTTAAGTTAGGTTTCGTTTTGTTGGCATCGTGCTGAATACTTGTGCTATAAGATGCTGTTTTTTATGATATGCAGGTTAAGTTGAGTGCTGCCTTCCCTGTCCGACTTTCTTATTTCTTTTTGGTAGACAATGTGAAGAGTCAATAGATTGGGGCTGGCCAGCCAAAATTGACATAGTACTATCACATATAAACCCTTCATTATATTCACTACATTGAATTAGAGAGTCGGACTTTTTCGACAAGAATTGGGCTTGGATTCGGGTTGCGAGTCACCCTCCCTCTGGACCCCTGGTTATTTTTCTCTGAGAACGAATAACCTACATGCTCTACTCCATCAAGGTGCACATTGGTACCAATGATGGTAGTGTCTATTGTGGGTAGCCGTAGATCGAAGATGGCTGCCACATCCACAGGATGAAAGTAGTGAAATCCACTATTACTTTTATTGGGCAAATAGATTAATATCCTTGTTGGTGGGTATTTAAATTAAACTTAATATTTTTCTTCATTTTTGAGGTTTTCCTCTTTGAACAATGAACCGCACTGTTGCCAAATCTTTCGGACAATCATTGATAACTTTTCCAGCAACTTGTCTTACAACGACACCCACTACTGGTATCATTATTATTACGATTATGACTATACGTTTGCAAAACTAACAGACAATTCATTCATTGCAGATCTAGTCATAGTTGTGTTAAGTGTGATCGGGAATATATCAATTATAGTGACACTTTTGAATAACAAATTAGTATTCACCACAACGCATATGTATTTCATATCATTGGCAATATCGGATATGTTTGTGGCTTTTACAGGTCCCTTTATTGATATGGTTGTATATTTTGAAAGTCAGATTGGCATAAACAAAATGTTCTGCAAACTTTCTTCCTTAACAACGTGCTCTCATGTTCTATCATCTCACACGATTGCATTGCTTACAATTGAACGCGTTCTATGCGTTATACGTCCTTATAAAGTCAAGAACATATGCAACAAAAATGTCACCATTGTACAATTAATTGTCGTGTGGATGTTCTTTACTTGTTACGTTGTGTTCAACTTGATATTTGTTGATCAGGTATACATTCAAGACTATACTATATGCGGTGTGGTTTCCCCAGCACTATTCAACTCGTTTCGGAATGGATATAAGATATTGAATTTGGCTCTGAAAATTGTAATTCCTTTCGGGATAATTTTCATCGGGACTCTCATAATCTTATCCACATTGAGGAAACGAATGACATCAACCAACAGGCAAAGGATGTCCACTACATTCATTCTGATTAATATGAATATTGTATTTTTTTGTCACTAAAATTCTAGCAACAATTTGGTGGTATTTGGATCCTTATATAATATCCTCTTTCCCCTAACTGATCAGAATATATACGACATCAATCTAGTTTTGACACACTTAGAAGATTCTACATGTGCTTTACATTTTTATGTTTACTTTCTAAGTGGGCGGTACTTTAGACGAGCAGTGAAAGCAACCTACATTGGCCTCTGTAAGGCTTGTAGAAGACATGAATAATCGCATATTGAAATGGTAAGAAACAAGACGAGCACATTCGATGATACGTCACTACATGTGGTCACATGACTACTATTTGGACACATCAATAGTTAAGCAATATCCGCGAATGAAGAGTGTTAATTTTCATATCACCAACATTACATCAGGGTACTGTTTTATCAAAGCATTTGCGGAAATCTTAAATTTACGATCAACTTTAAATTCTTTATAATACGTTAACAACTATAAACTGTGGTAAATGGAGTGGTATTGAAGGTCAAGATTCAGTTAATGAACTCGTACAAACAGTATATGTCCCCAAATTTAAATTTTATTATTTTGAACGTAAGTTTACGATTTTCGAAAGTACGTTGATAAAACGGTACCCTGGTGAACATCTTCAGTGATGTACTTCAAAATGTACAAAATACACCAGTCAAGACGTATGAAAAGTTTCAACTAGAGAAACTCCTTTTCTGTGAATGGAATTTCGCCTTATTGTTCTCAACGGTCAGTGAGTAGACGTTTAAATTATTACCTTGCAGACATCGTCAGCTTAAGACGTTTAATCAAAACATGACATGCAATTATAATTTGTTCGATGCTGCTCAACCATTTATATAATTTGGACAGTCCGTGTACATATACACTGTATGTGTGCCTGATTATATGATTTTTATTTGTATTTAAAAATGTAAGTTCTTATTACTATGTTGCATTTCATTATTTTTAACTTATGTTCAAGATTACATGTTTTCTCTTGTAGTTATTTGTGTATCCCAATCATAAATCAAACCTTTGCTATGTATGTTTCCTACAATTGTGTATTTTTAAATGTAAGTGTATGCCTGCCAAAAATGGCCGAAAATTGGGAAATAAGAAAGTCTATTCTATTTCACTCGAAGTTTCCTATTGCCATCGTTAACGTACAGAGATGGAGAAATGTTGTATGATACGAAAACCTCATTGCATGATGACGTCATTTTGATCCGCACACGTACCTCGTTCATGTATATCATGTGCCTTTATTATGTAAAATCAATATATTTCATAAAGCACATATTAATGCAGTTATGCGACCAAGTACATACCATTTGGACATACCTTTCATATTACACATGTAAGCGAAGTACACAAATAACTTAAATACACCTCGTATAACATGCATTATTAACTGCATATATTGTATATACCATTGTGGTGTTCGTGTCCAAACAGTAAATCAGCGGACATAAAAATGTTCCAACTTTGGATAATTCTGCCTTGCTTTGACATTGTAATATATTTATGATACCGATGTCAGCAGATATTTTGAAAACATTATTCTGCTCCCAATATCATGATCACAAATAAGTAAATATTCCTTTATTAATTTGATATACCACATACAACATCTTTTTATTATCGTTTATAGTCTATTTGGTATCTTGACATTTGTATACGATAGGACATTCGATCATGAAACGCATTTATATAACGACATTCTCAGACACGGCACCGGTGCTGTAGGTTAGAAATAGTATCATTTTGGTTCGTTTTATGCAGCAATGCTTTTTATTCTTCAATATTTCATGTTGCCTCGAAACAAATTTAGCAATTACAACAGATATTACTCATATTTTATGTTTTCTCTATATATCTTATACACCATACAATGCCGCTGGTAGACGAAATAAAAACCGAATTTCATATTAATACAATTTTCCATTGAAATGCTATATATTGCTTGTCATTATTTTAGTAATGTCTAATGCGATTTTACAACTGTAGTGGTCAATTAATTTTTTCAAAGTTTACTCTCTGACTGTGTTGTTGTCTTGTGGCTTTTACGGTCTGTATATATTCATGCACGGTATAACAAATCAAGGAAACAAGTCTCAAGATCTACACTGTCATAGAGATAGGAACGGACGCGTTGAAGGTAAGTATGATACTCATCAATTACTAGCTTTATTTCGAATACAAACTTATAGCTTATGTTTCTTATGCTAATCATAATCTTCGTAAAGGCTATCTAATCTTAATTACTATAGATTGTAATGAAAGTTTATTCCGTTTTTTTTCAAAGCTTCTGTAATTAATATATTAAATACATACATTTGGAACAAAGTTTGCATTTAGTTTCCGTGTTGAATTAAAGCATCATGTATTACTTAATCAGTTTTAGCTGATTTGAATTTCAATATTTTTCATACGTTTCGAAGATGACGTTAGCGACGTCGTAACAGGTAAGCGTCGAAATTCTCACTTTGATATAACACTCACTGTATTGTTTTGTATATTGTAATTAATGAACTACACTAATTATGTTTAACATTGTGTAAGAACGAAACATTATCCATATCATAAGGCTGTAAGAGTTTCAGTTTTGCATTTACATGTCTTTTGTTTTCCCATATACAGGTTTATTCGAATTTATTCTCTTTATTCTACTATCACTGTTTAACTGACGTTTGGGGCATGTCAAATACGTCGAAATCCGTGACATGTTCTTATTAATTCATAGTTAGGCGCCATACATTGAAAACAATGAAGCGTACGATTTAGAAATTTTGCTAAAATATACATTCTGTAACATTGTAATTAAAGTTTATTGTGGTCCATTTTGAAAATATCTTCATTGTTTCTGTTTTCTGATGTACCCTGACATATTCATTTAACAACTCCCGGATATGAAACGAAGATGCCACATACATAGGAAGGTTTTTTTCGTGACCATCGGATACAATGCAGCTTATGCTAAATAGGCAACATCATATTGACAGCCCATGTTACGACTCTGGAGATCACTGCACTTTTATTGATGACGTTAATTTGAAGGCAGACTCCGATGGTCGCCAAGAAAGGCATCCTCAACCAGAAGCTTCGGAAAGTTTAGGGAGTTACGTATATACTAGTAAATGTGTATAATAGCATTCAAATCTCCTATATATTTTCCAACAGGCGCATGTTTTGTACAACATATTGTGCACAACTTACCAATAAATTAAAAATTGTGTGATTTTTATTTTTTTGGTCACTACATTTCGAGGTTCGGTTCAGTGACGTCTCAAACATTGATTACAATCAAATTTGCACATGATTCGATATGTATTTAATTTATATGGTGTCAAATTTCAATACTATTGAAGCACCCTAACGCGGTTAAGTGTACCTTTTTTAACCAAGATTTGGAAGGTCCATGAAGTTATATTTCTTGTTTTGTTGTCTTGTTTGCAAACACGTGTGAACAGGCTAATATACGTTGATATTGTTATACATGGTTTAGATTCTTTGGTGCACGTTTAAACCAAATTAAATGAATATCACAATTTCACATTTCAGGTTCATCTTCATGAAGTTTGGTTAGAAATACAAATTATGAACTTATTGGAATGGATAACTCGTCGAAAAACGTCCGTTACTTCTTATACAACGACACATACTATTGGTATTATTCCGGATATGATATACTTGAGTACCTGGAGGAAACAGATAATTCGTTCATTCCGAATATAGTAATTGTTCTGTTAAGTTTGATAGGTAATGCATTGATAATGATAACACTATTGAGTAATAAAATAACCTTCACCACAACGCATATGTATTTCATATCATTGGCCGTATCGGATTTCCTTATAGCTTTTACAGGACCGTTTGTCGATGTAGTAGACTATTTTAGCACACACATGGAATTTTTTGGAATAGCCTGCAAATTATCTGCTGTAACAGAAGGTTCCCTCGTTCTGTCGTCTCATACGATCGCCTTGATTACAATTGAGCGTGTTCTATGCGTCATACTCCCGCTTAAAGTAAAGACGATATGCAGCAAAAAAACCACGCTTGCACAATTATTGGTTGTGTGGCTGTTTTTTGCTGGTACCATTGCGTTCAGTATCTTTTATGGGGAAGTTGTATACTTTGAAGGTCATTTGATATGTGGCATGGTTTTACCGGATGAACTCCAGATAGATGCATTTACGGAAGGACATATGGTATTCCGTGCGTTATTTATAATTGTGCTTCCTTTTGGAATAATTTTCTTTGGAACAATTATAATCTTATCGACATTGAGAAAGCGAATGAATTCATCAAGTAGACAGAGTATTTCCACTACATTTATTCTGATAAATACCAACATTGTATTTGTTATGACAAGAGTTCCAGCAACGATTTGGCTGAGTTTGGATGCACCAACAATACTATCGCTTGATTTAAGTGAACAGATGTTGCACGACGTATCATGGACTTTATCTTACTTGGATACATCTACATGTGCTTTACATTTCTACATTTATTTCCTTAGTGGACGCTACTTTCGACAAGCATTAAAAAGAGTATTGATTGACATTTTTACTGCGTGTAAGCGTCATGAATAAATGCATAATTTGTCGACAACGTGTATATATACTCCTGAGAAACTGATGGACAGCTCTTTTACGGCGGGGACTTACTATTCGCTGTGTGTATGGACTTGAAAATCAGAAAAATAAGATTTGCTTAAATATGTTTGTGTTAACTTTTCCCATCGTTACACCGTGGACAATTTACTTAAAGGGGTACATTTTTCCTTCTTTGCTTCTGGTCCAGAACTTTATAGAGGGATCAGCATGATGCCAGCATGAGATCCCTATCAGTGATTATCTGGGGTCATTAAACACTGTAACTTGTCATTGTAAGGGACAAGAGGCCCTTATAGCTACTGATAATCAATAAAGTGCTACTGTAATATGTACCCTTGAAAATATGTGTTATATTGTGTGTTTGTTCAATTTGTATAATTAGATATATTTCTTTAATTTCTGTTTCCATCTGCTTTAAGTGTGTAAAAACTATTTGGCGAAATATTTACTATTTTAGTTATTAATATTCCCTAATAGTTATTTAAATAAATACCTACACACCCAAACCAGATACAAATAAAACTCAACAACTATACTTAAGAGGTACAGACTATCAGACTAACTAACTTTATATAGAGAAGATCCTAAGAATATCAATTCTGATTGTATGTCTGTGAATATACCTTTTTATAAATATAAGATAACATAATACCCATAGATCCAGTTAATACATTTAGTTTTTTAATTCAAAACATTTTAACCAACATAAAAAATAGCATTTTTAATTCTTATGAATAATATCAATACACTCATTTCATTGAATACATAAGTTAGACATGTTAATCATGAGGCATACAGCTATATACTATATATGTTCAGATTTTTTAACACATTTATAACTTTGCATTAATTAAAATAATTGCATGCATTTGTGTCTAATCACACGTTTTCAAGCAACATAATCGATATTATGTCAATTTTGATGGTTTAGTTTATTTTCACACTAAGTCATGTATTATGATAAATAAATAGGGTTTACTTTTACGTTAAATCTGCTACATATAGTATATACACAATAAACTTACAAAAACTTCTTTTGAACTATAGGCCTACACATATTTTATAACATCCTGTCATAAAGGGAACTCATCATCTAATACTAGGGCCTCTTGTATACTAATTTACATGCTGTGCAATATTGCATAATATTATGTAATAGGGTGCAATATTGCCAGATATCTTAAAAATCAGTAAACACATGCTTAGAAAACTATGACCAAATTTGGTTGGCCCAGTGCCAAAATCCAGGTCTTTAAGTAATTTTAATTCGAAGCAAATATGTTTTATATTGTCTTAATGAAGAGTTGAAACTATGCATAAATGTCCATGAAGCTTTTAGATAATAATAGTGCATAATTAGTTAATTATAGTTGACATTTGGGTGCAAAAAAACAGCCAATTTTGAAATTGACTTATATATACATTGGGCTATCCTTGTTACATTAATAACAGTGGTGAACAATTTACGTATTTGTAGGAAATGATAAGTGGTAGCCCCAACCACTTGCAAACATATTGATATAAAATGTGATTTTAATAGTGTCCAAAAAATCGATTTTTTATATGTGCATACAATTTGAAAATCCATAAGACCATCAGTTTTTAAAAAAAAATAGAGGTCATCGTGCTTCTTTTGGAGTATTGGAATGAAAAAATTGTTTATGATCAAAATGAAATGTATTTACTTCTTGTTACTAAATCATGCACTACATACCGATGGCTTAGAATAAGAAGGTCGTAAGTGCCACTTACTACCTTTTTATATTCATACATAGTTAGAATAAGCATTACAAGGCCCTTCTTATGAGCCCATTTTCATAAAAATCAGAAATTGTCATGCTGACCAAAATGAAGTTTTAAAAACGTGTTTTTCCATCGGTAAAGAGTAAATTATAGACACTTTTCTCTTGTTTTCTCAATATATCTATTTGGTTGTTACGACCATCTTGTTCTAAACCATGGATATGTTATATTAGAAAATGAATTTGAACAATAAGTAGGGACATATAATACGACCATATAAATTATTCAACTTTGAATACACTATGAAAATATTGAATGGTCGTTAATCTTTGTTACCAATTTAAAGCATTTTAAAATAGTGTGTGTCAAAAAACATATAAGCTATTTGATGTCTCACGTATAGACGTCGCGTCACAAGTTGAATCTATTTTACGCCGTTATTTAAGCTAAATAAGACGGACATAAGGGGTACAATTGACTGAATAACTAAATCATGGGCGTGAAACAACCATAAACACATAAGTTGTGTAAAAATGTGTAAAGGGGGTATATACTTAGCACCCTTAGGAATTACAGAACTTCAATTTGGGCAAAATAACTTGTAATTTACACTATTACTGTATTTGGCGCACTTATCCCATTGTTATTTGTAGACACTGATGGTAGGTTTAGACATGCTTGCTGTAGCCACAATTAACACAAAATGCATCATAAAAAAGTATATTATGATTAAGGTTCTGTATACATTTATGTAAAAAAGATCTTCAAACAAATCTTCAAAAATTCGATTCAATTTTGCATTGAATTATCGAAGCTACAACACAAACACTTTGATATTTTATTTTGACGTTACTTAGTGCGTCATTTTGCTGATGGGACATTTTGTGTCGACATTGAAAAATACTAATAACTTCACAGTATATTGATCGATTTTGATAAACAATACACTATTTAGAAGCGTGGACAATACGTATTTTATCATTTCAGTAACAAATGATGTTTTACCGAAAAGTTCACGTTCGATCGAAGCGATTTTCATGTTCAATTCAATTTTTAGTTTTAAGCACACGGTGGGACATTTTATATCGACAAAGAAAATTTGAAATTATTTTTTTATCGCTTGAGTCAAAATCTAAAATGAATACAGTGTTTAATTATGTATGAAAACGTATTTTTATAAGAAATTTCAAAGAGAAATAATTAAAGATAACTGTAGAACAATTTTATTAGTGTAATTACAATTTATTTTCCCGTAATTTTGAAATCCCTACACACCTGTTTCCGCAAGACAGATTCAAAATATTTGACTTTTGATGACGTCACTTTCTTTTAAGTTTATTACATCAAGTTTTAAAGTTTAACGATCATTTCGCGCAAAAAAAACATTAAGAAGCAACACGTTATGTGTATTTTATTATTTCAGCCTAAAGATTCTGTAAATATATTTGCTATAATTGAATTCCATGACACGTGCGGAAAATGTATGTATACAGTTACATTGGTAAATTGCCTTCTAATAAATATATATTATTTGATTTGAATTTATGATATTAGTACCATAGGCTACACACTATTAACATTTCGACATGATATATATTTCATAAAGATTTTATGATTTCATTATCCGACTGCCCCCAAACAAATCCAGTTATTATGAATGTTACTACTCGTAATTTATGATTTATTGTACAATATACAAAAAATGATCAACAATGATTCATGCTGTTAGAACAATATTTATTCTTGATTTGTTTTACAATTTACAAACAGGATACATTGTCCCTCTTTAAGGTGTTAATTAAGGTGTTAAAATTATAATTCATGATATTCAGTTTACTTCATTCACATTGCGCAATTTTTGTGATAGTTTACTCGTTAGTTCTCTAACGACTTTTTACATTATGTTTATATATTGTGTTATTACTAACCAACACACTACTTTCGATATCTACACTGGCATAGTAAAAGAAACGGAAGCGTTGGTAACTGAATTTACTATTCTTTTGTTTAATAGTTTAACAATTTATATTAAGATATTAAAATTAATATACATTTTACCTGTTTGTAATTCTTAGAATTGTATTGTTTAAAGAATGAATCAAATGCTTCTGCTGTGTTGATGTTATTATTATTAGTATAATTATTATTATTATTATTATTAGTAGTAGTAGTAGTAGTAGTAGTAGTAGAAGGATTATTATCATTATTATTATTATTAGTAGTAGTAGTAGTAGTAGTAGTAGTAGTAGTAGTAGAAGGATTATTATTATTATTATTATTATACCATATTTATATAGCCGTTTTTACATGTAACTTACATCATGTAATGGATAATAACATGCTAGTATAAAATAAAATGGATAAACGTGAACAATTATGGACAGTCAACACATTCATCACTAATTTGTGTAAACGAGTAAAATACACAATTTAAAATAGTTCAGGTACGCTGTATGACCAGGCCAAACGCGCATTTTTCTACAAGTCATTTCCTACTTTTCACTCTGCGACATTACTTCAATGTTTGATTACCTAGTTAGATATTTGTGTTTCAAGAACAGCGTCAGATACCACTGCTACGAGACAACATTCTCCAAAGGTTTAACCGAAGCTATAACCGAGACACCTATACCAGTCGGTGTTTACTGTTCACTATGTCACCTAATTTCAATGTTCACTACTTGTGTATAGGCTAATAGACATAACCTCAGTAATACTGTCACATGAGCTACCGGATATTATATGGTCAAGTGACTAGAAATATGTTTATAAATTGACATTTGGATAAGGTAGATTGACGTTGACCTTGCAGTTGAACATCTGCAAACTTTGTCGCAGTATAAGTTAAATAGTATCCTGGTAAGATTGACTATATAGTATGTACACAAATAATAAATAATCCCAAAAGGAGTCTTTGGAACGGGTAAAGAACTTTTAACTTCTAGCTATTTCTGGAATAAGATCCGAAACTTTGGGGGGGCTAAAACATCTAGCGTATCGGGAGCCATCGGGATAAAAATAATTCAATTCCATTTCGATGATGATTTCTCCTGAGTAGGAGCAAGGCATGCGTTGTATTACTACTTCTTTCCCTGTAAATGTTGTATTGTTATACCGCGATGAATATAAGTTTCTGTCATGTTAAACCGAGGTTTAATTTATGTGATATGCATTCAATTACTCCTTTTCAGCGACCGTTTTATATTTCAGGGTTAATTTAATGGAATCGTCGCCAAATACCAAATACTCAACATTTGCAGTTAAAAGGAAAACAAAGAAATGAATAACTTCAGTTACTTGTTCTACAACGATACATATAACTATTATAATTGGTTTAACTGTTATAACTGGTATACTTATTATGATGCGTACCACCAACCAGATTATACGATAGTGCCAAAAACCGACAATTCGTTCATTGTAAATGTAATTATCGTATTATTAGCGCTGATAGGTAATATATTAATCATAATTACACTTTCGAGTAGACAAATAACATTCAACACAACACATATGCATTTCATATCTTTGGCAGTATCGGATTTAATTGTGGCTCTTGTCGGACGTTGTGTTGCTGTTGTAGTATATTTTGACACACAAATTGATCGAAGAATATCTTGCCAAATGTCCATCGTTTCATTTATCATGAACGTTTTGTCGTCTCACATAATCGCATTGATTACAATTGAGCGTGTTATATGTGTAACATTACCACATAAAGTAAAATCTATATGCAGCAAAAATGCCACAATTGCACAATTATTGTTCGCGTCGCTGTTTTCGTCTAGTTACATTTCGTTTCATACATTATATAGCGATGTTGAACGATTCGAAGGGAATTTAATATGCGCCTTGTTTTTGCCAGAAGAACTCAGAACCAACGCATGCATGACTGGACATATGATATTAAATATTTCTCTGATCATCGTGATTCCGTGCGGAATAATTTTCATTGGAACAATACTAATTTTATCTACATTGAGAATGTGGATACATTCAACAAACAGCCGCTGTATTTTCACGACATTTATTTTGATTAATTCTAATATTGTCTTTTTCGTCACCAAAGTGCCAGCAACAATTTGGGTGAACGGACACTACTCTCGCTACAATTAAGTGGAGACACACACTATACAATAAACATGGCTTTGTCTTACCTGGACATTTCTACGTGTGCTTTACATTTTTACGTTTACTTCTTAAGTGGTCGATACGTTAGACAAGCAGTAAAAGACATCTTGGTCGTCAGTTATTCAACAGATGTAAACGATGTCAGTTACTGTATAACTAATGCCAAACATGTTCGTTATATACAGTACACCTAATCTTGGCATTCCCTACACAACCACTATGTCGTAAAGTTCCCTGCATACATGCCATAATCTTCATGTCATTTAAATCGAAAATGTCGTCACATGTTTATAACTTGCCTGTGGAATTCCAAGTTAAGTTGCCTGTGGAATTCAAAGTTACGCTGCCGGTGGAATTCCAAGTTAAGTTGCCTGGGGAATTCCATGTTAAGTTGTCGGTGGAATTCCAAGTAGAGTTGTCGGTGGAATTCGAAGCAAGTTCTAAATGTTGAATTGACAAAACACTGAACGCGTCTGTTGTTTATCGAATGTGACCATTATTGTTTATGAGGCGTTTTTTATGTCCAAGGAAAAGTGACAATTAATGATATAATAAGGGTCATGTCTGGCATGTATTAAAATATCATTCTGATATAGAATGTATTAAATGTATCTTAAGAGAACTCTAAATATTTTCTAAAAATCTTAAATAAGTAAGATTATTTGCTACGACAATATTTATGATCCCTTACTTCCAATGACCAAAACAGAAATGCGCATTTTATGATAATCGAAGTGCATGGAATAACTTATTACTTAGTGGTCGTAACAAACCACTCATGCCTGCGTGGTAAGCTCAAACGCATGCAAGCCCAAAAACATGATACAGCAGCCGGCGTATTAAGGTTTGTCATATTTTATTTCTTTATAGCTATATTTCTCAGCACAAATAGATGCACCGCTATACTAGACTTGGCTGCATTTCATTCGGACATTTGGATTAACCGTTTTTTGTAATAAAAGGGACTTGGTCTTTTGATTATTTCGTTGGGTTATGTGTTGGCATTGTTCTGTGTAGTTATGCTATGTGGTGTCGTTATCTGGTTGAGGAAAGCCTTCCCAGACTGATTTTTGTGTGTAGAAATCTAGAACAATGACACAAATACTGAAGTTTCAAACATACACTGAGCGGCAATGAAAACGCAACACTTTTTAAACTTGAATATTTCCGTATTCTGATAACTTATAAACTTTAACATTTGTATGCTAACTTCGATATATATAATCCACAGAATTCAGCTTTTTCCGTAAAAATACTTTAAGAATCACTCGTCCATAGCGGAATAGCCTTAAACCGCATTTTCCCGCGTGCTGAAAGGTGGCTAGAGATTTGCTTGCATATTGCACAAGCATTTTGAAGAATATGGATGGATTAGTCGGAAAAACCAAATAACTAGTAGAAAACATGGTGCATACGCCAAAGGAAGACTCCGAAAGATTGGTCGTTATGCTTAATTGTGGGGTATCTGTACTAAAAATCAAAGTTTCGTTGATTTAAATTACCGATGTCATTATATCATTCATTTAACACAAGTTTGAATACATATACACCTGTTAAGACAGCTAAAATGTATTAGAAATCATAGGATGTAAGAAAACGTTTAAGTCAAGTGCGATAACTCTTGGATTAGTATGCTCACTTTATTAGATTAATCACCAAACTTTTACACTAAATTGTATCACTGGATATTACTGAACTAGTCTACATGCTCAAGTTTTGATGTTCATTAATATTTAGACGTAAATTGTGTTTTGAAAATTGAGCACGCAATTCAAAAGCGCATTTTTTCTCCATTGAGTGCAATAATCCGTCTTAAATGAATACTTATAGCGTTCATGCAATTTATTTCCAGTTACAAATGGTGATACTTTCACCATCCTTGGGACAAATATAATACCATTTTATCAATATCTAAACGAGCAGTTTCGAATTATGCGTTTAGAGGCGCAAGGTGTTATTAAGAAACTGCCAAGTTAATTATTTAATCATTTATTACTCCAAAATTATCTCCCTTTGACCATAAAAAATAAACCATGGTATAATAGACCAGGTTTTTATTATTTTAGTTGGTGTGCGCGAAATAGTGTAGAAGCCCCTAAAAAGTACCTGAAGTTTACATAGCCCTTCTGCAAAAACCGCACAACATCCCACTAGCATTCAATGAACGTTTCATACGATTAATACGCCGTAGATGCACACGATGGATCGCTCCTGGTGGTTGTTTTAAAAGATTAAAAAATGCGACTTTTTGTTTTATACTGACCCCAAAACAACTGGTAACAAACTATGTTGCTAAACAAATTTATCTGAACTGAAGTGATATTCATGTGTCACTTGCATATATCTATTCTATGACAAAATTTTACGATGCTCACATACTTATCAAATGTGTTATGCTGTACTATGTAAGTGTTGCGTTTTCATTGCCGCTCAGTGTAGTTTTAGTTTATTTGGAAATACAATAGATATATACAATCCATGAGTATAGAACAATTTTGCATCATCAATATCATCAGAGTGGTCAAAAACATATAAGTATATAATCGTTATAAATATTTCAAATTGTACATACATACATTTTTTTTACTCAAAGTTTAAGGTTTCCCTTTAATATATATGCATTTAATAAATAGTTTCGTATAATATAAACATAGCATCAATTTAATACAATGTTACAAAAACAAACAATAATACAAAAAAACCAATACAATACTGAAAGAGAAACAGCGAGTGATCCAAGCAAATTAATTTATTATTCAAAATAATAGTAGTAAATGTTTCTTTGACTAAAAGCTTTATGACTAATTATTGCTAGGTTTCTATTTGTTTTTACATTTTCTGATTTCATTAATTCAATGAATTTTGGTATATTTGGTCTATTCCGATAGTATTTATCTATTAATGTAGTTCTTTTATCTTTATAATTCGGACATTCTAATATAAAATGAAATTCGTCCTCTAAAGTATGACAAAAGTGGCATATTCTTTCTTGGAAAGGTATGGGTGCAGGTTTGTGTCATTTACCAGACTCTTTTTGTAATCTATGAGATGAAACTCTTAATCTACAAAGATCAATTCTTTATTTATTTATATTCACGTCTGATAAAAAGGGTTGAAGCTGAAAACTACATATCAGTATTAATATGGGAATTCTTTTTTGATACAATATTCTCTAAATGTTTTTAAAAAACAATCGCATATTATCATCTTGTCTTGTATTTGGATGACTGTCATATCTAAATACTTGTCGACAACTTGCTAGTACTATTTGGATGTGAATTTGAAACAAGTGTGGTGTCAATTATTACGTCCACTGGCAAGGATTGCTATACAGACGACAGTGCAGAGAACGACAACGAAGATGATAAAATACATGAAGCATCTGTCTAAGACGAGAGCAACTTCTTTCCATGAATAAACCTTGACATCATCCTCGTGTATGTTAGTTTTGCTGTCAACTAGTAGTGGTGGTTTGTCCACGGTGGTGTGTGCACGTCCAATATTGTTGCCTGGCAAAACGTCCTCCGACCCTTCGAGGTGATCAACCTTCCGTTTCTTGCAACACCCTTGTCCTGAAAGAAGTCAATGTAACGTTCTTTAAATACAATCTTAAAGTCACAATAAAGTAATATTATGGCTTATTCCTAGAAATGAAATGCAACTAAAACAGCTGAAATTCCTTACTTGAGCCTTAAATAAGAGGTTAATACACAACACAGTTGGGCCGGAAGGCGATAATCGGCCCGGAAAATTAATAATCACCGCGAGGGCTTTAGCCCGAGGGTGATTATTCATGCCGGGCCGATTATCAACTTCCGGCCAGGCTCTGAAGTGTATTAAAGTCTTTAATACAATTGTTCAATTTAAAAATTCAATGGGAGTAACAACAACTCACGTTTGGTAAAGTTCGTGGAGATCTACCGTCATTTATGATGAAAATCTTGTACATTCATATAATTGTCAAAGCAATTTCAACGTAACGTCATTTTAGCTCCAACGTGACGTCATTATGACTCCGACGTGACGTCATGTTAACCTGGATAACGTAACGTGAGTCCGTTCAACGGGCCGATTACGATTATGAGATTGCGGACCGGGCCGATAGGCGATAATCAGTCACGTGATGATCATAATCAGCCTGAAATTGGCTAATTTTTGTTACTATATTTAGTAACAAGTGTATTAAACGGTATTATTTCACCGATAGTCCGATAGTAGTGAAGTTTTGCAAACACGAAAATACTTTTTATCACATTGCTTCATTAAGTGACGATTTCTCGGTGAATTTTAATCAGCCTCCATTTTTGTTGCATCATC
Source organism: Spisula subtruncata (assembly GCA_963678985.1). Taxonomy (NCBI): domain Eukaryota; kingdom Metazoa; phylum Mollusca; class Bivalvia; order Venerida; family Mactridae; genus Spisula; species Spisula subtruncata. The sequence continues at coordinate 27,067,838 of OY787671.1, read as the reverse complement.
TGACCTTCACCTGGGAACCAGCTTCAAATTCATGCACTTTGGTCATATTTTTAGAACATCAAAATTTAGCCACCCTTTGAATAGGAACTTTGTGGAATATTTCGATGCTGGAGGTCACTATGTAAAACGTGCGTGTATTTGTAAACAAACTTGTTTACTATTAATTTTGTAGTTGGACTAGGTGGGAATAAGTCATAGGAAGAGTTTTGGTAATTTTTTTAGTTCGTTTGAATGTATTCACACAGCGCATGCGCAGTTTTGCTGATTAAGAACCACGGAAATACAGGAATAAGGCATAGTATCTTTGATAAGCTATGACTTGATTACCGCTCTGCAAAATGATGCACTGTAAGCACTTTTGTTAATTCCTAAAGGTTCAAAACACAAATCGATTGCAGACATGTTACATATGTGTTATTGACAATTCGTAAAATGACAATTCGTAAACAATAAATACATGATTTAAAGTCTAAGGGAAGCAACTATTGCAAAATTAGTTTGTTTTTTTCACCAACACTTTTACTAAATACGATTTCTACGACAGAATATGGTTAAAATTATATCGCCCAGTAATGGTCATTTGTTATGTTGTAAAGTCAGATCGTTACATAATATTACCATGATTACGTCATTTAGCTATGACAATTACCTTTATTTAATTTCAAATGTCTTATATACTGTATGAAGCTAGGAATTTAGCTAGTCTATTTTAATTCATTATGTCTATATTTAGCTAGTCTATAAGTGTATTAGAAATCATATAAGATCTAAGACTGAAACAACCTGTATATTTTGTATTGTTTATCAGCATACATTTAAACCACTTTTGTAAACATATGTATATTTAATTCTTTTTATTTGTATGTTTGTAATGCTTTGATATGGTTTAGTTATTATAATTTACTGTTGTTTTTAAGTCAATATTTATGCATTCTATTTTTAGATTCTTCTATGTCTTACAAGCTTATCTACCTTGCTAATTATTGATTATGCAGCCAGGGGCTTATCATGTTCTATTTTTTTTATCTTCTTTGTAAAGTCTATTTTTAGCTTATCAGTCACATGATCCCTTTATTATTTTGTAATTGACCAATCAGAAGGCTCTAGACTAGTGCTCCCATCTAGCAGAGATTTGCCACTTCTGTAGAATTGTTAGGCAGCTTGGTTATTCTGTAAGTAGCAGCTGAACTGACAACACCTAAAGAAACTTCTCCAGGGTATAATCCTATTTATTTATTTAATTAATTAATTAACAGTAATTAATACTTTATTTTTGGCATTTAACTTGGAGATTTAAGTAAATTTATCAAATTATAATTTTTTTAATTATTATAAATATTTTTATCTAATTAATTAGGATTAAAACTGATAGATTTTTGAGTATTTCAGGACTTTATTATTTTGTTAGATTTACTATAATTAGGTAATTTAAGTACAGAATCATAACAACATTGTTTTAGGTTATTTATTCAATAAGATAGATTTAACAAATATTTTGCTTAGTTAGATTAGATCTTAGTATTTCAAACTAGTTTATTTTTGTAATTATTTTAGAGCTTTGTTACTTTTAAACTGTTTTTAGAACTTTGTAAAATACTTAGAACTATAAAAATTTGGTTGGTATTTAAACTAAAATACATTTTTGTTATATTTTCTCTATTTCATTAAACAGAGTGGTGTCATCCTGACGAGTCAGCAACTCTGACTGTAAATCAAGTTTCTCTTAAAAATACAAGCGTTTTTGTACGCGGTTCTATTAATCAAACTATAGAACATTACGTAACCGCAAAAAAGGCGGCACAAAAGTTCGTTCCACAACAGTTATAACCCGTCTATTTGTTCCATGATCGGAGAGGGAGCGATAATGTGGCTTTAAAACAATATAATGTATATGTATGTGTTTACACATGATCATCAACAATGATATGTTTCTTTGTTTAAATAGTTTTGCGTTGTTGAATTACTGCTTAAATATTTCAAAATATTTAAAACGACAGAATATTACAAAGGTATCGCTCCATAAATTTCCGTTACATTTGGGATGGTTGTGATAGCCGAATTGTTTATTTGCTCTGATTGTTAAACAATGATGTTGTCGGCTGAGGGAAACATTTGTACTCATTAATGATATCGAAGTTCGATTCATTGGATGTTGTTTACTATCAAGGTGATGTTACACAAGTACGTGAACGGTGTATATGACCTTTCCACATTGCTATTCTGACGAGGACAACACGTGTTAGTTTCTGTATCAATAATGGAGGTTCTTCATCGTCGGAATGATTGAAGTATATATCCAACACAATGATGGTGAAAATCACAGATAATGTGCTCAATATTAGAATAATTGTCAGGTACGTGGCTGCAAAATAGTTTGTAATATCAATCATTATGATAATAATACAACCATACATTTATATCTAATAATGCAAAACCGTTTGACACTTAATTGTATAATGTCCCCTTCGTCAGTTTTGCAAGTAGATCAAACCTAATTCCACAAAATTAACCTTGGTGCAACATTTAAACCAAACTACTGACAACTATGCAGTGTTATCGTAGATGTTCCTACGACAGGTCAGTATTTACACCTCTCACATCCATTACGCCACATGTATACACATAAGTAATTACTTTAATAATATATTGGCTAACAAGACAACTCCTTAAAAATGACCATTGACTTCTAGTTTAAACAATATTTAATTACATAGCTATGCACTATTATATGTTACATAGACAATATTCTTGGCGAGAAGAGGTACACATATATATGTTAGTAACAGATAGTAAATTTAGATAGGAATTGGATTAGTAAACAAGTCTGTTGGGACTTATATACAACACTGTTAGAAATAGGTAAATAATACATTTCATGAATGCCAGGAATACAAACTACACTTACACAGAATGCTTGCACTGGGCGATGTTTGGGGAATATTGTCAGAGATGAGGGTAAGGAATACAGCGTATGCCAACAATACTGAAAATAAACATTTCACGGTGTCTTATTGTAGCTCCTGGTAAAATAGGAACATATGGCCAAACAAGTTCTACTGAACGTCAACCCATTTTGTATGGTTTTGTTGAGTGAACTCAAGCTTATTCATTTCGGTAATATTCAATACGTTGTTCCACCAGAATGGAGCTCATTTATTGGTTTAATCGATTAAGGATTTTACAATCTGGCGTTTGGTCAATTGTGTAGGTTTGTCATTATGACTCAGATGGTAACTTGGACACAAACACAATTAATGATGCCATCAACAACACAGGCAGTATTGTATTCAATATATTAAACAACGGTCGTCGTTTTAACGTGAATGTGAAATGTATTCTGAAAATGAACATGCTACATGTTTCTCTAGTTTTTTATTAAAAGACAATTATGACGTATGAGAAAATCGTAACTACTCAGGTATTTCCGTAACTGAGAAATACGCCTCGTACGATAAACATAAGTGTAGGGTTACAATTTTTTGTTTTGCGGTTTCCAGTAACAGTTTTTCAATGCTACCAAGAAGCCTTTCAATTACCGGTCTCATTTAAGGAGTTGATACCTTCACAGGAGTAAGTAATTCTTATGCGCCATTTTGTAAAGTAGTCCGTGATACTGGCGGATTCTCTATTATGTCCGAGGCACTTTTGTTAGATAAACGCTGAGGAGTTCCGATTGACAATTATGATGTATGCGATGTGTGAGAAGAATACAGTCTAGCATTTATAAATACAAGAATTTATGGACGTATAATTTAGTACGTTCAATTGTATTTGTACTATTTGACTGACTTATACGTATATGCCTAACAAGAAAATAACAAATAATAATTCGACCGAATAATATCTGTTAAATGTATCAGGAAAGCTGCATGTATAAGAATGTTGCAGTTGTTGGATGTATTTTCAAGATGTACATTGGCTCTTCTACGAGAGGTGCCCCACTTATATTTGAACAGTGTTAAACATGACATATTTTCATGGAAATATGGTATAAATCAAATATTTCTTTTGTACTGTGTAAACATATGTGTTAGGTAACATTTACACCAACTGGTTACTTTGTTTGATGAATAGAATAAACCAAAAACAACACTTTTGTAGAGGGTATGGTGTTCTGCGTTTTGAAGGTCAGCCATTGCCATAAAATCCCTTAAAAGTTGTTGGTTGAGCATGGATATTCCATTTTTGTGAAGAAAATATGCAATTTTTGTCACAGGAAGGATGTTTTGCGATTTGTTCCTGTGTACATTAGGTTCCAAACCATATTTGGTCAAAATGTTTGCAAAACAACTTTCCTGGAGACCATATGGGGAGCATGGTGTTTTGTCAACATGGAGCTTTAACTTCCTCCACACAAACACCATTCTGTACCTTAAGAAGACACATTTGAAGTATATTACGCAAGATTAGTAAAGGCCAAAGTCTAATGAACATATACCCACAAACCCTTTAGTCTATGGAATATTGCTGCGTTTATTACAGGCGGGAAATGCAAACAGCATCGATCGGATTATTCGGTCTTCAAAAAGCCAAACACCATACCCCCTACAAAATTGTAGATTTGAGTGCAAACTAAGATTTAAAGTAATAATCAATAGTTGTATGTGTTTCATAACACGTTATTTTGCACGATGGTATAGAAATATTTTATATAATAAGCATCGAACTATTTGATATTCAATACTGTTCAAATATAAGTGGGGCACCTCTCGTACATGGACAGGGAAACTCTGTCATTCCGGACTTGAGAGTAAATCAAAACGTTGCTATTACAATAACGAAACAAAATCTAGTCAGCTATAGAAGTAATGATTTGCTGATGAATTGCATGTTACCATAATCAATTTGTATATTGTATGGACTTTTACCGTGAGGCTCTTATCATTTTAATGCAAACATACCACCGATGAACATTATTGTAAGGAATGGTCTTGGCGATAAATTACAAACACAATTGGATTCAATTTTTGCACCTGCCACGATATGAAATGTTGCAATTTAAGATCATAGTAGTATTGTATTCAAAGAATTGATGAAACATGTTCGGAGCTTCAATTGTAGAATAATGCAATGTAAAATATCAAGAAATGTAAATAATATGACATTAGGCCAGAAGTTTCTTGAACACGTCTAGTAGTCTACCGGTTTGAGTTTTCCTCACGGTTTCAATCAGTTCGAAACACCACGACAAAACTACCCTGAATAGTGCCCACGCGAACCCGTGCCAAAACGGCGAGCAAATGAGGTACAACAACGCCGGGCGTGACCTAGTTTAAAATACCCAAGGACAGTGACCTAACGTAACGCGACCTAAAGAGGCACAAGTACGACTTGACCTAGTTAAAATAATGGGCAAGCTAGGAATGGGGTGGAAAAATATTAATATTCCAAGTAACTACACTGAGCAACGCCCACACATTAGCCGAAGAAACAATTAAAAATCCAAGTCCCCGACGATAAACTGTAGAATGACCCACTTTCACAAAGAAATTATATAATAGCGGTTATTGCCGAATAATTGGCGGGTAAGCTATAAATCGGTTATAGGAGGGGCATTCCAACAATACGCAGACAAATGAATTTGCAACATTTTTTTTCAGATAAATATATATTTTGTAGCACCACATTCAATCGCCACAATTCTAAAGTTCCGTAGAATATAAGTGTTTTGGCGGCAAAAATGTGTATATGTTTATGCCAATAAAATGTCTTGAAATTGACTATGCTGGACCCCCATATACCTTTCGTATCTTACAAAGTACGATGTCTATTAGAACACAAATTTGAAAACATCCTTATCAACTTTTATCAATTTAAACATACTTGGAGGTCCTCAGAAAAGTGTACCTCGCATTTACTACTAATGCAAAATTTTCTTTCTAAAACAGGAAAAATACGTATGGGTTTTTACGTAACCTTTAACAGTGCTATAACAATCACCTTGTTAGCATCATATTATACGTTAATCCCAGACACTGCACCATTGCTGTAGGCTAGACATATCAACATATTAGTTAGTTTTATTGTACATCGTATTTTGTTCCTCCATGTAACAGGTTGCCTCCAAACACATAAAGCAATTATAACTGTTATAACTCATATTTTAAGTTTTCTCTATATAGACATAATGCACCATACAGAGCCGCTGGTAGCCGAATTTATAGCCAAATACCTTATTGGTGTTATATACCGTGGAAATTCTATATTGTTAGTCATTAATTTAGTGAATGTTTAATGCGATTTTACACCAGTGGTGGTCAATTGATTTTCAAAGTTTACTGTCTCGCAGCTTTTACTTTCTGTATATATTTATGCATGGTACAACTCACCTACGGAACCAGTTTTAAGATCTACACTGTCTTAGTGATAGGAACAGACGCGTTGGAGGTAAGTTTCATCAATTACTTGTTATTCATATGAAATTGTGCGTAATGAGTTTATGTTTCCATGAATATTGGTATTTAAACAACGAAACAAAATGACTTGTAATTAATATACTTTTTCCTTGTGGTAATTTCATCTTTAGCTCATGAAACGGGCGTTTATTTAGTTTGCCCTCAAAGTCAGTTTTTAACACTTTATTTCATTGAATGTTTGCCTCTCGGTGACAGAAGTGTACGAGCGGAGACGGAAGCGTATCGATGTAGTATTGAAACTTAACTCAGAAAAGGACGGTTTGCTTTGCAATGATGTATTATTCACATAAATAATTGCGCACGATCCAGTCTTTTGTCGCTTAAACTGGTGTCTGTTTTCGAGACTAACAATGATTTTATTCAGATAAGGGGCTCTTATCAGTGGTTAGTCAATTCCCCAGACTACCCGATGATTCAGAACATTAATAATCGAGCGTAACCCTAAAAATATTTATTTTCGTAGCAATCTGGTGATTTCCGCTGTCGCCTAATGCGCGTTACGACCGCACCGGGTTTCCACAAACACAATGATAAACGTGGAGTGAATATAGAACAGGTCTTTTAAGCGTGGAGTGAATTTAATATCATATTAATAATTTCGTTTTAGCATACTACCATTATATGCCTATATCTTATACCTTACATATTTGAACTGACGTTGAAAATAGTTCCATGAATTTCCTTGCATAAAGTCATTTACATGTCGACGAAAATGAGAACCTGACTCATCTTCTTCAAATTGTATACTTGTTTATACAAACTCAAACGTTCAACGAACTTCGTAATTTTACAAAATGCTATTATAGTATCTTGTAATTATCTGACTGAAATATGGCAATACAAATCAACTATTTCGGAATTAATAACTAGTTGAACTGATGGAAAAGGTGTGTTACGTCGGCCGGGTGTCGTAGCACGTTACTATGGCAATATAATGGCTAATGACATAAAAAAGTTAAGTAACCAATTTTCTAGGTCCTTTTCAGATGTTAAACCGCTCAAGCACCCTTTAACATTTTAACTCCCCCGATGGAAACATACACTGTTGTCTCCCTAGGGAGACTTTGTCTCTCCTGTGTCGATATGCGGCGCCAATTAGACACTGCCCTCACAAGTAACATTTATTACTATGATGGAGTGGAGAATGTGGGGCTTGCTCAGAGAAATTAACCAGTGGTCCAAAGGGGGTTGAACCCGGGACCCCTCGATCCCGAAGCGCGCACCCTACCTCTAGGCTACCGTTCCCCACATTAGTTTGCATTATCAAATCTAATTTTGTATCGACGCTAGGGGATAAATATTTATAATGATAAAATAAATTATCATTTAAACATACATATAATAAAATGAGAACGGTTGTCTACAAAGTATATTGAATTACTCTCATAATCGTATTATTGGCACAAAGTGATCCTCTGTAAAACGGCAATACACTAATTATTATATAAACCGTTTAGACTCGTTCGGGACGTCATATACCGTATGTTAACTTATCTCATAAATCACGGTGTGGGATTATAATAAAGCCTATTACATAAAAACGATATTACAATGCAATAGAATAACTATGCAAATTAAGGCGGCTAATCACTATTTTTATGTATTGATACGCGCTGTCAAAGCAATAAACAAACATGGCCGACCGCCATTTTTTCGTCAGCGGTAGAGGTCAGATCGATGGACAAGGCGAATCTAAAAATCTCAACGAGAATTTACAAAGACATTTCAATGCAAATATAATAAATAACACAAACCTACATTTGTTTATTGAACAAAGGCTAATACTTCCTGCACAATTTAATGCATTTTGAGTTTCAAAATCGCATCTCTTCAAAATCCATCAATCTCTTTCCGGAAATTCGAAGTACTGATGATGTCAAACATAAACATGACGTCACAATGTACGTGACGTTTCCCGTTTTAGTACGAATATGTTCCCCTTACCTTACTAATTTCAAGACTAGATAGGGCCTACTTAAAAGTTCCTCGACGTTATTACCGTTCAATTATACCCGTCCCGGCTCATTTTCGTTTTCAACATTGAATTAAATGTAATTGAAATACAGTCACTGTGTTGCTCTATGTTTAGATGCTCAGTTATTCTTAACCGCATTACTCACCTCAATATGCTTCCCCTTAAAGGGGAAGCGGGTCTACTATTTTAAGTTTTCTACATTTAAATGGCTTATTTTGTTTATATAATAAAAAGAATCTTACATTCGTGTTTTTCCATATTCAATTTATAAAACTCGTTGTAATAAATTCAATATGAAAAGACACTCATCTAAGATACTATATGTCTAACAGACTCTAGGAACCAGTCAAATAACGAATTTCAAGACAAGTATGTTCTTCTTATAATGTAACAACGAATAAATTTACGTAAGATCTATAAAGATGCTCATGTCCTGTCTCTCGCCTTACGTGTACATGTGTGCAATGCTGCGTTTTCTTCGATCGGCCGTTTATGTTGAAGGCTGCCTTCCCTGACCGATTCTGCATACCTTTAGATGATACTGTAAGCATCGTGACCATTGTTTGACGGAAGATTTGTACAGAATTGTTCTGATTTAACTTGGACCTTGCGATAAAATGATGGTACTAATCTAGGTTGGGCGCTATTTACTAGACTTACATGTACGTATTGCGTATTACATGTATACACTGGCCTTGTTACTGGCTGTAAAGTTAACGCAGCATAAACAAGCTCGTGTATTCTGATATGTTTAATATTTGGATGCGCTTTTTCAAAAGAATAACCACTGCTCTACATTTTGTATTTATATTTCAGTTTCACATTTACGAAAGTCTTGTTAGAAACACAAGGATTTGCATCAGTGGGACATAGAAGGAATGGATATATTCAACGACACATCTTACTGGTATTATTATAATGGATATGATATTGAGTACCAGGAAAATACAGACAATTCGGTCATTCCGAATATAGTCATTGTTCTGTTAAGTTTGATAGGTAATGTATTGATAATGATAACACTATTGAGTAATAAAATAACCTTCACCACAACGCATATGTATTTCATATCATTGGCAGTATCGGATTTCATTATAGCTTTCACGGGACCGTTTGTCAATGTACTAGTCTATTTTAGCACAGACATGGAATTTTATGGAATAGGCTGCAAATTATCTGCTGTAACGGAAGGTTCCCTCGTTCTGTCGTCTCATACGATCGCCCTGATTACAATTGAGCGTGTTCTATGCGTCATACTCCCGCTTAGAGTAAAGACGATATGCAGCAAAAAAGCCACGCTTGCACAATTATTGGTTGTGTGGCTGTTTTTTGCTGGTACTATTGCGTTCGATATCTTGTATGCTGAAGATGTACACTTTGAAGGTCATTTGATATGTGGCATAGTTTTACCGGATGAACTCCAGATAGATGCATTTAAGGAAGGACATATGGTATAGCGTGCGTTATTTACAATTGTGCTTCCTTTTGGAATAATTTTCTTTGGAACAATTATAATCTTGTCGACATTGAGAAAGCGAATGAATTCATCAAATAGACAGAGTATTTCCACTACATTTATTCTGATAAATACAAACATTGTATTTTTTATGACAAGAGTTCCAGCAACGATTTGGCTGAGTTTGGAAGCACCCGCATTACTATCGCTTAAGTTAAGTGAAAAGATGTTGCACGACGTATCATGGACTGTATCTTGCTTGGATACATCTACATGTGCTTTACATTTCTACATTTATTTCCTTAGTGGACGCTACTTTCGACAAGCATTAAAAAGAGTATTAATCGACATTTTGAAGGCGTGTAAGCGTCATGAATAAATGCATAAAAAGTCAATAACGTGTATATATAACCTCCTGAAAAACTGGTAGACAGCTCTTTTACGGTGGAAATTTGTGATTTTCATTTGTAATACATGTACATGTATGTATGTGGTGATTTAATATTCGCTGTGTGTATGAACTTGAAAATCAGATAAATAAGATTCGTTTAAATATGTTTGTGTTAACTTTTCTCAACGTTACACCATAAATAATTTACTTAAGTAATTTTAATTCGAAACAGAGATGTTTTATATTGTCTTAATGAAGAGTTGAAACTATGCATGAGTGTCCATGAAGCGTTTAGATAATAACAGTGCATAATTAGTTAATCATAGTTGACAAAAACCATTTATTAAATTTAGGTGCAAAAAAGGCGAATTTTGAAATAGACTGCGATTTTCACCCTTATCACATATTGTTTCGATTTTTTTATTATCGCATTTTCTGATAATTCCATCCTTCCTGATCACAGAAATGTAAAATTATTTTAATGAGGGTTGACCAAAAAGTGGTAAAATATGGATTTTAAAAATGTATGTACGAAACAAATTTCCACCAAAATGTGTATCTGACGATATAGTATAACTGTACGTTTTTAATAATCTTTCATAGGATTATGACCAACATAACATTAATCAATACTTAGTGGCAAGTGTTCACATGAATAACTACATTATGTTCTTTCAATTAAGAGATGGTCCGAAGTTTTGAAAGATTTCATTCTGTTGCCATGGAAACAAAAGACTCAAATTGTGGGATTATTTGATATTTACGTGGAAAATCTGTTTTAATTGGCCAAATCTATACTGACATCATATAACGATAGCAGTATTAAGTTATATACATTTGAATAATTATTTTTCCAATGATGGTTGACCATACAATGCTAAAGTTGAAAGTCAAACGTGCGTGTAGAAAACAACATGATCCTTCGAAATTTGTAGATCTCTATATTTAATCAAAGTGTTGATTGAAGTTTAAATGATGTTGATGTATTTATTAAAGCATATATATAGCATAATAGTAAATATGTAATGTATATTCCAATGTTTCCCAAGTACAGAAGCTATTAAAGTTAATATGTATATTCCGTTGCCATGGAAATAAAAAAACAAAATAAATCGTTGAATTGTTATTTATGCTCAACATGTTGAATATTGTCAAGTAAACTATTAAATTAAGCGTGAAATAGCAATACATAATTAATTTTCTTTTATTTTAGGCTATTTGATATGTCAATAGACAAAATAAATAACAACTATATAGAAGACGTTCATTTTATTGCTGTATTATTCAAAATTTCTAAAGATCTCTGATGTTTATTATAATGAAGAATAACATTTTCCTGCTAATGTACGCTGAACGCTGAATTCTGTCATTTGACCATTACCTCAGAATAATCAGTATATTATTCACTGAAACAATGGGTATACTGCACAAGAAATCATGCGTGTGGAATGTTGAAATACAGTGTTTGTTACATGGTGACACTGGTGTTTCATTAGAGTATTAACTATACAGTGTCACGTACTGTTTGATAAAGGGTTGGTGTAAGTTTTTTTTCGACCATGCAAATTTATAAGTGCTGCTTGTCTCTTGATGGCACTAACTAGTATGATACAACCATGCACATATTTGAACAAATCTATTGAGCACATTAACCAATAGATTGCTTATAATAAACAATTTCAGTTGATTGCTTCCAAACAACTTGCTCTACCTCAGCAACTTAAACTGCATATCATTCTATCAACTGATTAACACGATAACTAAATGTATGCATTTATAATTATTAAAATTATTTAAATCAGTATTACCCATTCCTGATACACGGAGCACACAGTCAGCGTAATTATAAACTATCATGCATGATATGGCTATTATTCTAGGGGTATCCAGTCTATTTTTCTTAGGTTGGCCGAACTTGCTTTTTGTCAAGGGGATTCCAATCAGCTGCCTTTAAAAGAAGAGGTATACGTACATCAGGGATACTTATCCCTGACATACTCCTCTTGACATACAAGATAACTATAAAGTTGATACACAGTCAGGTCCCCCGGTTCTCTCAATCGATCGTCATGTTTTACCCAATTTAGGACAAACATTCTACCTGGCTAGATCAGTTCTTATTTCCTTAGACTAATAATGAAATGTTCGTGGGTTGAATGCCGACTTGTAGATACCATAATTATGTACTCGATGTTTGTATATGATGTAACGTTCTGTGTATGTTTTCCACAACCACAATTATTTGCTATCATTATTATCTTCAGTGTTAATAAAAGGGCTTGGCAACTAGCTTCGATATTAACTTTCTTTAAAAAAAGACTTCGATGTCATTTTGGGCTTAGATACACGGTCTATAGGTATCATTTAGATGTTTTACATGATTGAATATACAAGAAATAAATACTGGGAAATTACAATTTTGATAATTAAATATCAACGTGACAACAAATGCCTAAAATCAATAATCTTCAGAAGATATATAAAAAAACGGCATATCAACATCATTTGAAGTGGACATAAGTCTATCACCAGATCCCATATGATAATAAAAAATGGTAGATCTATATCGTGTAGCATCTTATCATGGAATTTGACCTTGTTCAATAAATACATATTAGTCAAATTATACGATGTCACATGTACTAGAGTTATTTACTTTTTGTCATTTAATTGGATTTTCAACTGATTACCCATGTACAAATGATCCGTGGTGTTTTATAATAATTTTAGAAAATAAAAAAAGTTTGGAGCATGGAAGATTATAACCAGCAACTATTTTTCCAGAGGTTTAACCGACTGCACAACTTAGGCTGACGAAAACATCTAGGATAAAAAATCGTTATAATTTAAATAATACGAAGTTCAAGGCCGACAATCTACTGGTCTAAACCACAGGTGGCAGTATCAGTGTTCGGTCCGCAAACGATTAAACACAAAAAATTAAAAAATGTAAAAAAAATCCGTCACTTAGCTAATATACTATCAAGGTATAAAGCGTACTATATGTCTATATGCCAAAGAGTGTGGAACATCGCATATCGTTGTTTCAGCATAAAACACGGACACTGAAGGAAAATCGCTACACAAGTTATTCTAATAACCTATAAGATATTCATTCTTGCCAAAACTCTCGTTAAATTGTATCTTATAACTGCGAAGCGTCAAAACAATGTTCTTTTCGTTATTTAAACTCGCTCAAGGCCATTTTATTTATGCACTGGATACCCGCTTCGCTCACATTATCGTAATCATTGTTAGGAACCAAGTCTATTTTAGATGCGATGTTCCACAATCTTAAGACATAGACATATAGTACGCTTTATACCTTGATAGTGTATTAGCTCAGTGACGGAAAAAAAATTTTATGTTCCAAACACTGATACTGCCACCTGTGGTCTAAACAAAGAATCTAGTAACGACCATTTCAATTGAAATTATCAAGTTTAAAGCACATCTTTATGCAATATGGTGGTTGTAATTATTCCTTTTGTTCACACAATTATTTTACATGAGTAACTCTACTTTTTAGTGTTTTATACAGCTACTCGGCGTGTTTTTAAAATGTTCACCTTTTTGGCATGGTGCGTCACTGCTGCAATCGAGAAAATGTAGCCTAGATCTATCTTTCTTTACTTTTCTAACTAAAGGTGAATAAAATATGATTGCATGATTGATCAACACTTGCTACAGAAATTGAGAATGTCTACTTTAGCTACCGTTTGATTGGAATAAGACGTTTAACCTTTCCAAATTACGACACGGATATGTAAAATCAAGCCGAATTGGGTTGATTCATTAGCGCAACATGACCGTTGATTTTGAACAAATCAAATTCAAAATTCCTAACAAATTGTTCTCCGTAACGTCTGCCATTGAAATAGCCTTTGGTACAAATTAATTATTTCAGTTTATCATGAAATTGCTCCTGTTTACCTAGCAAACGCCGAGACAGCATGAATTTGATTACTTCCGCATTCACCTTAGCTTTGACGTCACTTACGAAGTCATTTACGGAAAATGACGTCAATTGCGATAAGGGTGAAAATCGCAGAGCCTGGCTCATATACACTGGGCTATCCTAGTTACATGTTTTAAATAACAGTGGTGAACAAATTATGTATTTGTAGGAAATGATAAGTGGTAGTCCCAACCACTTGCAAACATATTGATACAAAATGTGATTTTAATAGTGTCCAAAACATTTTTTTTTATAATTGCATACAAGTTGAAAATCCATAAGACCATCAGTTTTGTAAATAAAAAAAGTAGTCACCGGGCTCCTTTTAGGGTATTGGAATGAAATAACTGTTTATGATCAAAATCAAATGTATTCACTTTTTTTGTTACCAAATCATGCACTTCATACGTTATATTAGAAAATGAATTTGAACAATTGTAGGGACTGATACGTGGGATGTTCCACAATTATTAGGACTTTTTTCATTGCCGTGCGGAAATGAGAAATTTAGAAAACTAGTTTGCTATAAATAATTTTCCATCTTTCACTGATTATTATGCGAAATATCAAAACAATTGGTCGAAAAGTAAAATATATATTATACGTTGAATATACTAAGTACCACAGCGGCTGGTCGCGCTGTGACGTTATGATGACGTCGCCCTTTACACACAACTATTTAATAGAAATACACACTTCGTAGTGCTTATTACATAGTCATCCCGGCATACCAAAAAGATCTTTTTAAGATTGTTAAAAGTGTTTCTGTACCCCTGAATTCAAAGAGCAACAGTGATGTAAGAAACGGCTTTGACATTGATGCATATGTCAATGTACGAACGGTTTCCATTTACGTCAAACTACCTTTCCCGTGACCTGACCTGTGTTCACTTGTTAGCTCATATCTCAGCTATATGTAAACAATTTGATTAAACGTAACACGAAAAGCTTCTTGGCGTCACTACCTTCTGCTTATTGGATATTTTCAATGGTTTGCATGGTTGGTTTTCCAAATGTTTACCACTATTTAACAATTACGCGGTTTCTAGTTTTTGACATTGACGTCGTTTCATTCACGACGCACATTGGTACTTATAATTGTATACTCACTTATGATCATATACAAAGACTGATTTCTTCATAAGTTTGCATGCACACGTCAGGGGTATCCATGTAATACCACACAGGCGCTATTATTTATGATGAGGTTACTGAGATATTCACATTTTTATTAAGGATGGTAATGTGAAATAGCACTGCGACCCGCCATGGCGTTACATGGCTTATATGACAACGCTTTGTACGATAATCACCAATAACAACGGCTGCCTGTTGCTACCAGTATGTAAAGCAAGTAAACAATTGCTTAGCATACGAGACAAATTTCATGAAAATGTAAGTGTTGAGTAAGAAGTTAGGAGAAAAGTCCTATTATTTCTGGAACACCACTCGTATAATACGACCATATATACTTAACAACTTTTCTAAGTCCTCATTTTTATTGATTAATAACTTTTTTGTTATAAATAGTAACGTGCTAAAATTTCTTAAGTGACTATTATACAAGACAAAGAAAAAATCCCAGCCAGAAACTGGCCATATGTCACCTGATTTGTGTGGTCCGAGATGAACGTGCGTTTTATGTGTGTGCGTCTTCACGCAGTTACACATACTCGGAAGTTGTTCAAATTACCTACGAATTATATATATATGTCCAAAGAATCACCACGTTTGGAAAACATTCGGAAATTATTTAGTGTGTCCAAGTTATGCGTCAGGTGAACGAGTAATACGCAATAACAATATATAATTATTGAACAAGCTGATTAAATTATCACAAGCCTTTTTTCTGTGGTAGAAACCGTAAAATTGTAGTAGCATTTGTAATCAGAACAGAGTCAGTTCCCTTTATGGTGCTCAGAAAGTGTTCAGTAGGCGGCGCATTAAATTGGCGGTAAAAATATCTTACTTTCATTCAGAATAAAAATTATTACCTTCCTTGAATAGAAATATGAGTAAATTTAATATAAATCTTCTTCTTGCTATTATATTTACTTTCAGTACAAATACTAGTTTTTCATTAGTTCAAAGGAAATTGATATATGTGCAAGTTTTTCTAAATTCTACCACATAGTTGCCTGGAAACTTTAGATGTAATTGTGATATATAGCGTGTAAATTTCTATCTTGTATAGTCAGCCCGCTTAGCTCAGTCGGTAGAGCACGAGACTAGAAGTCACTACTGATCTCGGGGTTGTGGATTCGGGCTGGCCAACGAAAATTACTAATAGTCTTTCGGATGAGACTCAACCTAACCAGCCGAGCACAGAAATCAGAAAAAAACACGACACAAATACCCTGAGCAATGCCAACAAATGATGAAAAAGGGGGGGCGGTGGGTAGTGGAATTTAAAACAAAGAAATCATATCTAAATACTTGTGGACGTCATAGTAGTACTATTCGGATGTGAAATTAGTCTGGTGTCAATTATTACGTCCACTGGCAAGGATTGCTATACAGACGACAGTACAGAGAATGACAGCGAAGATGATTATGTACATGAAACATCTGTCTAAGATAAGAGCCACTTCTTTCCATGAATAAAGCTTCACATTATCTTCGTGGATATTAGTATCGCTGTCATCTGGCAGTGGAGGTTTGTCCACGGAGTTGTTTGTACGTCCTGTATTGTTCGCTGGCAAAACGTCATCTGACCCTTCGAGGTTATCAACCTTCCGTTTCTTGCAACACCCTTGTCCTGAAAGATGCCGTTGCAACGTTATTTAAATAAAATTTAAACTTAAACGACTATTTTTAATAAGCTATAACTTTTTAAACTCTCTGCAGAATGATGCACTATTAGCATTTTAGTTAATTCCAAAATGCAGAAAACATCATTCGATGGACGAAAATGTAATAAAACACTCAATTGGATTATTGACAAAATGACAATTTGGTATATTAAATGCATAATTTAAAGTCCAAGGGATGCAACTATAGCAAACTTAGTATTTTGTTCACCAAACAATTAATAAATACGATGCCTACGACAGAATATTAAATTTGTATTGTTCAGTATTTGTCATTTGTTAAAAACACCATTATGGTTCCATGATAGAAAAATAGCTTGAAGCATTTAAAACTACAGAATACTACACAGGTATTGCGCCATAAATTGCCATAACCTTGTGTGATGCTGAGATAGCCGAATTGTTTATTTGCTCACATTGTTAAACGATGATGCCGTGCCGTAAGGTTTCGAATTCTGGTGTAGGAAACATTTGTACTCATAATAATATCGAAGTTCGATTAATTGGAAAGTTGTTTACTATCAAGACGAGGCTGTCGACACGCGAACGGTGTATATTACCTTTCCACATTGCCATTCTGACGAGGACAACACGTGTAAGTTTTTGTATCCATAGAGGTGGTTCTTCATCGTCGGAATGATTGAAGTATATGTCCAACACAATGATGGTGAAAATCACAGATAATGTACTCAACATTAGAATAATTGCCAGGTATGTGGCTGCAAAGTAGGTTGTAATAACAATCATTATGATAATAATAAATCATACTTTTACAGACGCTTAATGATAATGTCCCCTTTGTCAGATTTGCAACTAGATCAAACCTAATTCCAAAAAGATAACCATGGTGCAACGCTTAAACCAAACTACTGTCAACTGCGTAAAGTGGACGTAGATGTTCCCGTGGCAGGTCAGCATTAACACTTCTCACATCCGTAACATCTCATTTGTACAAAAACATGTAATTACTTAATAATATTTTGGATAGCAAGACAACTCCTTAAAGTTGTTCATTAACTTCTGTCAACAATGTTAAAAATAGGTAAATAATACATTTTATGAACACCAGAAAAACAAAATATACTTACACAGAATGCTCGCACTGAGCGATGTTTGTGGAATATTGTCAGAGATGAGAGTCAGATACACAGCGTATGCCAACAATACTGCAAAAAAACATTTTACGGTGTCTTAAAAACATTTATAATCGTAGATTCTGGTAACATAGGAACATATGGCCAAAGAAGTTGTAGCGAATACCAACCCATTTTGTCTGGTTTTGTTGTGTAGATTTAAGCTAATTCATTTCGGAAATATATCCCACCAAATTGATGCTCATTCATTGGTTTAATTGATTATTGATTTAAACGTCTGACGTTGGGCCAATTTTGTACGTTTGTCAGTTATGTTGAAGCTAGTATGGACCAACCATTAGATTGGTATGTGACTGATTTACTATGCTCTTTATTGAATAGCCAGGGTACTATCCAATATCTCTTCTAGGATATTACCCTAGCAGCAAGTAAAAGTGTACATACGACAGTCGTGTATAATCAAACAAATACAAGTCTGCATCAAACAAATTGCGTATGATATTTGCATTAAATATATTTAAACTGCAGACGTTTTACTTATATTGACAATAAATACAATTATAAAACTACTGTCAATTAAAGAACAGATTACACTCAATCATACCTGTTAACGACATCCCAACTCTTTCCCCAGACTCTGGTGGTAACTTGAACACAAACACAATCAATGATGCCATCAACAATACAGGCAGTATTGTATTCAATATATGAAACAACGGTCGTCGTTTTAACCTGAATGTGAAGTGTATTCTGAAAATGAACATGTTATATGTTACTCTATATTAACTGACAATTATGATGTATGAGAACAATCGTAACTACTCGGGTATTTCCGTAACTGAGAAATATGCCTCGCACATAAGTAT
Organism: Spisula subtruncata; assembly: GCA_963678985.1. Lineage (NCBI taxonomy): Eukaryota > Metazoa > Mollusca > Bivalvia > Venerida > Mactridae > Spisula > Spisula subtruncata. Next base: position 27,048,872 of record OY787671.1, on the reverse strand, counting down.
AGGGTTACAAATGTTTGTTATTCGGTTTGCAGTAACAGAAACAGTTTTTCAATGCTATCAAGAAGCCCCTCAATTACCGGTCTCCTTTTACGAGTTGATACCTTCCCAGGAGTAAGTAATCCTTTAGTTCTCTTCGATTCCATCGTTTGATTCTTATGAGTCATGTTGAAAATTAGTCCGTGATAATTGCGGCTTCACTATTATGTCCGAGGACTATTGTTAGATAAACGCCGAGTAGTTCCGATTTGCAATTATGATGTATGCGATGTGTGAGAAGAAAACAGTTATGCGTTTATAAATATACGAGTTTGTTGAAGTCAGTTGTAGATCAAAACCATCAGTAAATTGATATCAGTGAATATTCTGTCCGCTACCAAGTATTTAAAGAAATTAAATGTTTCCAATTGTTAAAGACTTTACACTGTCAATGGACATTTTATTGGATGTAAAGTGCATTCATTGAACATGTAAGTTAACGCTCTGGATCGACTCCGATAAATATTCCTTGTGTATAGCTCCCGATTTCGTTATTGCTTGCGTAAAACGTCCATACCTACGCGTTAATATATTTCAACATGTTATACCTGTCATAAGAATTCGAATCAAAACGTTTTTCAGCAGTTTCTTTCAATGTAGAAGTTTCCACAACATCCCACTCGCCGTTAGGCTGAAAGAAAACAGGGCCGGATATGTTTAATTGGCACATACAACAGTGTATTTGAACAAAACATTTCGCTCAAGTGTGTTCAAACGTTACGCTCGTCAAAGTACCATGTTCGACGGCAATTTATAACGAAATGAAAATGCATAAAAAAAAACATTACCACGGCATATAACTTGTCAACCAGCAGGGTGACCGGTCTTTGGTTTTACATTTGTTTGTGTTCCTAATATGATGTGCTTATACATGTATTCAAAGTTTAAATAAATTATATTATGGTGAAATGTGTGAACAGTACATCATATAAACTGTTACAGCATGTTATTCGTTCGGCAATCAAATATATGTATTTCATGCTCCGCTTTTGTAAAGACTACCGATAGTGTCATTCCGACGTTTTGTCTGAAAATAGCATAAAAGCATATAATGTTATCAGCATAAAATTTATGCAGCCAATTCATAGCATTTTAACATTTTAGCATCTCCGATACAGATTTAGCATACTTAAATATTTTTTCGATGTGAACGAGAAATAATTATATAGAGCCTATTATATGATGATTGCATACGCTGAAGTTATCTGTGATAATTGGTTTTCCAGCAAGTTCAAGCTTCAGTTCGCTGGCTGTGTAAGCCCACGTGGTCAGGATGACACTGTCAAGAAAGATAGAAATATGATTTCATCCTTACACAGTACGAGTTTTTTATAGTGCACCCAGGATAATGTGATATTTACAAACATTGGCCTGAACTGCCTACTGTCGGTTTCTTAAGTTACGGTCATTTCTATACTAAAATTACACGAATAAATCGTGCACACTAGGTTGAACCACTTATTTAGATTATTCCAAATGTTCCCGCTTTTCACGTTATCCTGGGCGCACTATAACATAATGGTATTTGAAATAATAATATCACTTCTTTTTTAACCGATCATTTTGTTTTGATTTGAATATCAGTGAAGATCGATACGGATTTATCATTGGGCTGGCACTTGATTGTATACATCGCGGACAGATTGGACGCTGTTGGACCATTACAGAGAAATACGCACATCCTCACACAAGGTACAAAAACAAACATCCGTATTTACACAAACTATATGAGACAGTCGTACAACGAAGTCATCAGTAAACATACCCAGTCGAGCACAGAAAACATAAAATATCACGTATCGCACATACAAATGCCTAATACCCAAATATAACCAAACATGACAATGGAATGCCGAAATCCCAGCTGCCTGAAAACGGAATAACAACACATGAAGAGGAATCATACCTGCAAACCTGTGTATCTAGCGGATAATACGTGACGTCAACATCACAACTTGTTTGAAACACACCACCGGGTGTCCAGAACGATGTACCCGAGGGCGTCAGTCTGATAAGTGTATTCGCATCACTGAACACAGCCAGGTTCTTCACACTGTCAAAATAGTCCCACGTGGATCATATTCAAATATTGTAATCGTTTACATGTCAAAATAGTCCCATGTGAATCATATTCAAATATTAAAATCATTTCAAACTTTATCACAAAAAAACTGTCGCTAATAGAATAAAACTAAACAAATATGTGGCCTTTTATCTGGGACATATTTGCCGATTACTGCAGTGTTTTCTGATATGGCATTTAAGCAAAAACACATGTAAAACGCAAACTAACAACGACTTTAATGTACCAAAGTTACACATAAAAACCAAGTATTATCAACACACACCGTGTTACTGTGTTTCATACAAGCACTTAGTACATTGACACGTGGGAAGACTGAAGAGGCATTAACGGCCAAACTCTTTTTATCCAGTACAGATAAAATTATATGAAATAGCAATATTTAAACATAGCATTGATTGTAGGGATATCACACGAATAAAGACATTTATATCTACATGTGCTTTAAGTTATGTGATATAAAATCAATATTCACAGTATAAAATGTACATGCAAACAAAAACTACACGCAACAGTATAAAGTGGTCCTTACCTATTCTCTACGACAATAGATGGTCGCCACACATTTACTTCATTCGAGAAGAGATATCTTATATTGCCATACTCTGAAGTATTTGCCGACCAATCCAAACGTTTGTCTTGCCATTTCTACAAAATGTAACACTACTTGTTAATGATGCCTTTATGTGCAAAATTTAAAATCATAGAGTACCGAGTTTTCCTAACCAATTTAGACGGTGAAACGTTATTTTTAAATCACAGTGGTCATACCACGAGACCATATGACAAGGTCAAATTAAGGAATAAAGTCCGCTAACATCTCGCATAAAGATAATTATAAAAATATATCGTACAGGTAAGGCAGCACTTGACAAAATGACTGATTTAGAAATACACAAAAATGAACCAACGGAAGGACTGAACGGATACTGTAAGCATAGTATGTCACGAAGTCAAACAATAACTGATTGGGATGACTAATTAATTTCCTGTTAGTCAGATACATGGTGTTTCATAACATTAAGATAAATGACAAAATGACAGACAGTTTAAGGTTTTGGTGCATATTTTGCATTTGTGTGTTCGGTATAACTGAGCCGTATTTATGCCTATACGACCGACATTCATTCCTTGAACAAGATATATTTGTCCGTGTAGAAGACAGAGCTATAGCCAGTATTTAGGACACACATAAACAGTCCTATCTAGCAAACGACAACAAATTTAGCGAGTATCATCATCGTGCTTCAACAACTAGCACAACATTTATATCAACATGATTTCAATTTGTTATATTGCTGGCTTAGAATGAGAAGGTCGTGACCTCTTACGACCTTATAATACGAATGCATATTTGAAATCTGCATCATAAGGCGCTTCTTATGAGCCTATTTTCATAAAGATTCGAACTGGTCATGTTGACCAAATTGAAGATGAAAAAACTTGTTTTACTATAAGTACAATGTGATTGTCAGACAGTTTTTCTCTAAATATTGATTTTGTAGTTACGACCTTCTCATTCTAAGGCAGCGATATGTTAAATAACCATTTAACAATGATTTGTGTCAACCTGTTGATCGTAAATCAATATGTTCTTACCATTATAAAAAATCCGGTTGTAGACAAAACCTGATCTTTGATGTCCTTAAAGAATAAAAGAAGCTGTTGGACGAGAAAATAAATCACAAAAAACTTTGCACGAAAACAACGAATTCTTACACCCAACAAATAAATTCCAAGTACTAAAATGAAGTATATATTTGTCTATTATATGCCACATATTGAGGAGAAGCATGGGATATTTTGCTTAGTGATAACTAATAATTATAATACAAAATGACATTTGTTTATATGATTTGGACTTGAACTCTACTGGCAATACCATTTAATAAAAATGACTTTAATTGCTCGTTGAATCATTTGCAGAATTAAAACAAATCTACCAGTCGAATTTCGTGCTTTTAAATGGATGTATTATTTATAGGACTTATATTTACGACATCAATTTAAACACCTACCAAACTATTGATGGTTATGAGATTGAATGCGACTTCAACTGAACCTTGTTCTGACGGACGTTGTAGTACTACATAGTCTTTGAACAGAGATTTCCTCAGTTGTGTTTCCAGTGGTGTAGAATATGGCTGAGACCCGTAGGTCACTGAAACATAAGAGCAACCAACTATGTCTAATAGTAAGGTCTAGCATATCAATAAGGATTTCTATTATTATTAGTATAATTCCAGTCTCACTATTGCAAAGGAATGGCCTAGGTATAATTTAAGTGAGCTTCACGTTTTGATGACAAATGCTCACTGTATTTGAATTTAAAGGTTCACTGTGATCAAATAATGGTAATTCATCTGTGCGTGCAAATACATGGTCAGTGTAATCCGTGTAACGTTTAATTTAACTTTTGACATATGCTGCATGTGTTCATTTTATAACAAATATAGTGTTGAATATATTAAGTTAATATTTTCACCTTCATTTACATCTTGCTTTGATATTAGTACCCGTATATTATTTGTGTTTAACAACTACGAATTAAGCTTTAGTTTATTTTATGTCTTTATTTATACCATTCTTTATTGGAGGTAGTTATATTATATCCATGAATATGTTTTATCCATTGATTATACATGTCATATTGTATGACCCGTGATTGGCTCAATACAATTATTCTATTCTAAAACTCTGATCCAGAGAACCAGTATTGATCACTTACATTGTATATCATAATACTTTCCAGAACAAGGAATCTCACGTTCCTTACCAATAGTGTATTACTCTCTACTATATTTAACTCTATAATGATATTATGCTTTTATGATCGGTTATAACGAAGCAGTAAAGTAATAAACACATGGGACAAATAGTAAATTGGGAATGTATAATTTAGTACGTACAATTGTTAATTTCCTCTTTGACAGACTATGACTAAAAAGAACAATATAAATAATAATTCGAGCGAATAATGTAGGTAACTGTAGGAGGAAAGTTATAGGTACATATATGTTGCAGTTGTTTGTTGGATTTTCCTTATGTACGTTGGCTCTTCTCCATGGGCAGGGAAACTCTGTCAATCCGTACTTTAGAGTAAATCACAACGTCGGCCATACACTTAATTATGAAACCAAATATAGTCAGCTATATAAGTCACGAGTTGCTGATGAACTGGTTCGTACCATTATCATTTTGTATAGACATGAACCATTACATTCTAATCATTTTAATACAAAGATAACACCGAGGAAAAACATTGAAAGGTTTTATCTTAGAGATAATTTACAAACACAACTGGATTCAATTTTGTTTAAAACCCAAACGAGAGATGAGCACCTACCACGATATAAAATGTTGCAATTTAAGATCATAGTAGAGGGTCACTTAAAAAGTACTGGTCAGTGGCCGATACATCAACATCAGCGTCTCTGACTATATAAAAATGTATATTTTCTATCACTCAGCTAGACAATCGTAGTATTTTCATTACTTACAATGAAAACATTTCCATGTTATTGGTATTCAAACAGGGTAAGTTTCATACACTGGGTAAAAATCACTTATGAAATACGTAAGAAACTTGTGTCATATTGGTTCATTTTATTTCTGAGCGCTGTTGTCACATGGCTGTCAGGTTGTTTGAAATAAAATTGATATTATTCGCAATATGAATTATAGTACTCTTGAATTCGCAAGTTGGAAAATATTAAATAACTATTAAACAAGTTCAGTATAAACAAGGCGCATCTATACCAAAAATTACACACATAAATACTAAATTATATTTATTATACACTTAACCGAATTTCTAATTGGCCGCACAATGAAATATTATATTATGCGATATATTCAATCAATATTTCTAAAATTGTGGTTATTTTTATTTCATGCACTTATCTATCGATTTCAAGAAAAAAAATACGCATGTATGTATAAAATTATCCATGCGGAACAGTTAGTGCAAAATGGCTTACGTGCACGTGGTTCACGTGCCCGACATGTTTTATTTTTGAAATTAGTCAAAATGTATTCTCGATCGATTGCCTTAATTAAAAGCATTGGTACTGACGAGAACACGTAATATGGGGCGCGCTGAAGCCTTTAGAATGACGAGTACCAGCACCAAATCCAGACATGTACGTCAAAACGTCATTTTGAAAAAAGCGATATTTTTAATAACGTGGGGTTTAGCTCGAATTACTGCGAAAAACATATTTTTATCAATAAAATTGGACAGCATCGGAGTTTCGATTAGTTGTATTCTTCATAAAGCATTTTTTTTTTAAAAACTAATTTATAAAAACACATGACCAATCAGACATTCGTTCAATGTTTTGCATGCATCTGACGTCATGAGCGCGTTCCACATGGCTCAATCTCACAAATTATAGTGCTTTAAGAAAAAATCAACAGGGAACAAATTCATACCAAATATGATACTATTCCAAGATGTGCACGAGACCGACGTGCAAAAAAAGCAATTTCGCACCAACCGTTACGCATGGATGATTTTGTACATGAATGCGCCATTTCTTTCCGGAAATCGATAAATTCGTGCGTGGAATGAACACATAACACAGCCTAAGATTTATTGATATAATATTTCAGATGATATGATATTTTTAAGGGTGGTCAATTAGAAATTCGTTTAAGTGTATATTAGCTAAATAAACATCAATTGTATCTGAATGTGCCAAAATTGCTAGATGAGGATACTAGGTAGTTTCATTCGTCGGGCATTTGTTATGATTTTCACCTCAAATATAGTTTTTATATCAAAATTTTACATACCACCCCATTTTTCAAAACGTGGGTGGGGTAATGTTATATGCCCATTTATGACAAAAAAGAGAATAATCACCCCTTTTGTACATCTCATGTATGTTTTATTATATGACATTAATGACGGGGTTTTAGTTTAGTTTTTCATTTTCGTGTATTTGAGATATGACGTCATAAATCTAAATTACATATTTTTTTATCACGTGGTCACATTCTTTGAGCTGTTGTTAAGGACACATTGTGAATAATTCAGATTTATTTGATAATGGCAAAAAAAATAGCATATTTGTATATTTAAATAACTATATGTTTGCATTTTCTACTGAATACATCGAGTAGTGCAATACATTAATATCGCACAGGGTTCAGATCCAGAAAAATGCTGTTTTCATAAGTATTTGGAACATATCATGTTCACATGACAAATAAAGCTATTTATACTTGACGAACAAACAAAGTGATTTACCACCAATTTAGTACGTACGTGAGACAAGAATTATGCAAATTTTAAATCAATCGGGTAAACATTTTAGGAATTATTAATGTTAATATCACCCCTTTCGATTATCAATATGTCTTATTTTGACGCAAATCCAGTGTGCCATACCCCTAAATTTCATATGACGGAATGGATATTTGTCCGATTTCAATATAGTTTGATTATTTTTATAGGCAAAGGTTGTATCTGTCAGAAAATGCCCACTTTTATGCATGTTAATTTAATTTAAATATATAATATTGGCCACTGACCATTACTTTTCAAGTGACCATCGTATTATTACATCTAAATAATTGATATAAATTGTTCGAAGATACGCCTGTAGAATAATGCCTTGTAAAAAATCAAGAAATGTAAATATTACGACTCTTGGCCAGGAGCTTTCTGAACACATTAAGAAGTTTAGTGGTTCGAGTTTTCGCCACAGTTTCAATAAATTTCGCATTCACAGTAATTATACTATATTGACTTACTATGGATGAACACCATGAAGATACATATCAACCAGGTCAACATGTCGTAAGGGTTTGTTCTGTTCCAGGACTTCTGTTCTATTGCTGCCTTACCTAGAATACATGCATAAACCTGGGCCGGTATTTATAAACTAAGCATCTCAGAATCAAGAAAATGTCTTAAGTTTATCAGTAAAACAAGGTAATATCCAGTTCCCCTGTCGGTATGAACTGAGCTTTGGTTAACAGTTTGACGAGTTGCCACTTAGCCATCACCGCGTATGTGTAATAAACATCAACACTAGGTAAATCATATTCATTTCTGGAATAAATATTCATTTTTAAAATGTGAAACGTAGAGCTGTAATTGTCTTTAGATTTGCCACAGCATTATAATAAATTATATTTCATGTTTGCATTTATTGCAAATGCGTCGTTTTCTTAAACGTAGACAACATATTTTGTTTTTGAGAGGATGCAAAGCGCATAAATTCCGTAGGACCAAATGGCTTTCAGACATATACTTTAAATGAAATCGACTTCGAAACACATAATACTTTAAGTATTTACGTCAAAAAATTAATTATCATTCCGCACGAAAAATTGTAAGCAATATGTTTGTAAAGTCATTACATCCGTGTCTTTGGAACGATAAATATAAAGGGACAGTGAAAGAATCTCTAATCGGAAATACAATAACATGACAGGGCTAAACCTTTAACAATGGGATTCGTCGAATAAAACACGCCAAATTGTTTAAAAAAGAATCAACAATGTTTTAATCTAACAATAACATAGAAACACTTGCCAAATATGACGTTTTCTTCCTTGCCCGTTGCAATAGTTTGATTCCAGCTTTATCCTGATGTGCCACAAATAAGAATGCTAATAATACGTCTTTCCAAATGAAGTTCAAAATGATTTATACACCTGAATTTTAGTATCTTGTTATCTTTAAAAGTACACGTAAATAGACTCCTTACAGACTATTAATTGAGGCATCTATTATACATACTGTTTATGTAGTTTTCAAGGCTGTTAATGCATTATTTAGATTTATAACCCCTTTGGAATACCATGACTACATGTACCATAAACATCGGTTTGTATGCGACAATATGTTTTTTCCGATATGTGGCAATACATTTATAGTCCGCCGGTGATAACGCTAGCCTTTGTTGACGAAATAAAATACATTTCAGATGTCCACTTTTGTTTAACCTTGTGCATAATTACTTTGAATTAATGTACTCGTTCAATATGTTCGTACACTAAAGCAAGCGGTCAATCCTCCGTGGTGTGTTTTATAACAATTATTTTGTTTGTATACAAGGCTAGCGTTATCGTCGGCGAGCTATATGCAATGACATCATTATAATGTATAGGTGTATTATATGTTGAAAGCGTAGCAGTATGGTAACAATATGTCTACATAATTGTGAATTTTAGATGTAGTATAGTAATATTATTATATTTACTTGAGTATTTTGGCAGTGTAACATACATGGATTCAACTTCACAATGAGTATGCACAGTAACACCACACGAAGCGACGATGCTTTAAATCGGTATTGAAATACATATTGTTCACTGCAACGATAGATCATGTATTGTACGAATGATGATCTTAAATCGTAGGACACAAACCAAAGCCACACAGCTACGACAGCAGCGCCTAGCCACACACGCAAGAGTCAGACATAGTTCAAGCCTTCCACATCCCCAATAAAATGGATGCTTCAAGCGAGCCTTATATGCTCACTCCGCAATAAATTACACACTGCGGACTTTGTATTTTGTGCATACTTAGCCATAAAGGGAGGTAATTATAAGTGATAACTACACTGAAGTGAAGTAAGCTGTATGATGGTTAAATGTACATTTTTTTATTGTCAATTAAGACTGTTTTACCTTAAGTAACTTCTCACTTTGACATTGATAGTCCTATGTTATTTGTGTTTTCACTAATGTGAATTAAGCTTTAGTTAGTTTCATGTCCTTGTTTTCTTCTTCTTCCATGCTTTGTTGATGGTTGACATGTTTTACATTATGTTCCTGTATTTTGTTTTACATATTAGATGATAAAATATGTCATATTGTTTGAACCATGATTGCTTAAATAAACTATTCTATTTTAGTATACGGGGATGAGCGTGGTGCCCTACTTTTTTGCCCTACGTTGATAATGTCCCCGGAGATATTATAGCATCGCTAGCTTTGATGAAAACTATGATAACGAAGAGCGCATATACATTATGCATGTTTCGTTCCTGACACCGGCGTCGTTATTGACGTTTACTAGACACGACATACCTTTATCCTGTCATCGTGATTCCACATCGTATCTTTTGTATCTAGTTTGCCCTACTTTTTGTCCAATCAAAAGCCATGGATTATTAAATTTTTGGAGAACTTATTAATTTATTTTTGCCATGGGCATAATAACTTTTTGGTATATCATTTTATTGAGACAGTTTTGCTGATTCCAAATATCGAAAACTAGACCAGCCTACCCGCCTATGTTAGTGTTATTCTATCAGCAATCATACAAGCAATTTTGTGCAATTTCGCTCTCATTTTTCCATAAATGGGCATTCTATAGCTTGCATACAAAGTGTCACTAAAAGTGGGTGGGTAAGCTATAAGTCGGCTATAGGAGGGGCATTTAAACAATGCGTAGACAAATCAATTTGCGAGCTTATTTTTCTGATAAATAGATAATTCATTAGTTATGTTGTAGCACCTCATTCAATCACTAAAATTCAAAAGTTTCGTAGAAATCCGCATGACAGTGAAATGTAGACCTTGTGTTATGTATAGCATCTATAGCAAAGTGACCATGGGGCAAGTCCCGACGTACTAATTTGTTTATAATCTTAATATAATTCATGATCTATAACCTATACTTAGAATTAACAAATATATGACCTGTTTGTCTAATACATGGAACAATTCATATGCCCATACATAACCCTACGAAAAATGAAGTCCAAGTCCACGATGTAAAAGAGCTGGATAACCTACAAGGATATATAACAAACGGTGACCCAAAATGACCGAATGAGTATAGAGCTCTGTGCCTTGTCCTCGTTTCCTATGTCCCTGTTGTACAGAATATTTATGAACACGTGTTTTGTACATTGGGCAAATGCTTTCAATGATGTATACAGTGTAACAAATAAATTCAGTTGCGACTGCACGTGCACACGTATCAAAGGTCACAAATTTTTGAATTGTTGTTCACAAATAACTGTTTCGTTCAAAAAGAATAATCAAGAAATAGAAACAAGTCAAATTGATGTATCTGATAGAAATGTTTATTTGCCAGGAAACTTACCAGACCAAGTGCATGTTGTTGCATAATGTACGGTGTGTCAGTGGATGAATCAACTAGTTATAAGTGTTTTGGCGGCAAACATGTGTATATGTTTATGCCAATAAAATGTCTTGAAATTGACTATGCTGGACCCCCATATACCTTTTGTATCTTACAAAGTACGATGTCTATTAGAACACAAATTTGTGTTTCTTCATAAAACATCCTCATCCACTTTTATCAATTAAAACATACTTGGAGGTCCTCAGAAAAGTGTACTTTGCATTTACTACTAATGCAAAATTTTATTTCTAAAACAGGCAAAATACGTATGGGTTGTTACGTAACCTTTAACAGTGATATATCAATCACCTTGTTAGCATCATATTATACGTTAATCCCAGACACTGCACCATTGCTGTAGGCTACACATATCAACATATTGGTTAGTTTTATTGTACCATGTATTTTGTTCCTCAATGTAACAGGTTGCCTCCAAACACATAAAGCAATTATAACTGATATAACTCGTATTTTATGTTTTCTCTATAAAGATATAATACACCGTACAGTGCCGCGGGTAGACGAATTAATAGCCAAATACCTTATTGATGTAATATACCGTGGAAATTCTATATTGTTAGTCATTAATTTAGTGAATGTTTAATGCGATTTTACACCAGTGATGGTCAATTGATTTTCAAAGTTTACTGTCTCGCGGCTTTTACTTTCTGTATATATTTATGCATGGTACAACTCACCTACGGAACCAGTTTTAAGATGTACACTGTCTTAGTGATAGGAACAGACGCGTTGGGGTAAGTACACTTTTCATCAATTACTTGTTATTCATATGCAATTGTGCGTAATGAGTTTATGTTTCTATGAATATTGGTATTTAAACAACGAAAACAATATGATTTTTAATTAATATACTTTTTTCCTTGTGGTAATTTCATCTTTAGCTCATGAAACGGCCGTTTACTTAGTTTGCCCTCATAGTCAGTTTTTAACACTTTGTTTCATTGAAGGTTTGCCTCTCGTGACAGAAGTGTACGAGCAGAGATGGAAGCGTATCGGTGTGTTATAGAAACTAAACTCAGAAAAGGACGGTTGGCTTTGCAATGATGTATTATTCATATGAATAATGGCGCACGATCCAGTCTTTTGTAGCTTAAACTGGCGTCTGTTTTCACGACTAACAATGATTTTGTTCAGATAAGTGGCTCTTATCAGTGGTTAGTCAATTCTCCAGACTACCCCATGATTCAGAACATTAATAATCCAGCGTAACCCTAAAAATAGTTATTTTCGTCGCAATCTGGTAATTTCCGCTGTCGCCTAATGCGCGTTACGACCGCACCGGGTTTCTACCAACACAATGATAAACGTGGAGTGAATATAGAACAGGTCTTTTAAGCGTGGAGTAAATTTAAAATCATATTAATAATTTCATTTTAGCATACAACCATTATATGCCTAAGATGTCATACCTCGCATATTTGGACTGACGTTGAAAATAGTTCCATGAATTTCCTTGCGTAAAGTCATTTACATGTCGACGGAAAGGAGAACCTGACTCACCTTCTGCAAATTGTATACTTTTTAATATAAACTCAAACGTTCAACGAACTTCGTAATTTTACAAAATGCTATTATAGTATCTTGTAATTATTTGACAGAAATATGGCAATACAAATCAACTATTTCGGTATTGATAACTAGTTGAACTGATGGAAAAGATGCGTTACGTCGGCCGGGTGTCGTAACACGTTACTATGACAATATAATGGCTGATGACTTAAAAAAGTTAAGTTACCAATTTTCTAGGACCTATTTACATGTTATGCCGCTCAAGCACCCTTTGACATTTTAACTCCCCCAGATGGAAACATACACTGGGGAAACTATGTCTCTCCTGTTTCGAAATACGGTGCCCATTAGACACTGTCCTCACAGGTACCATTTTACACTATGATAGAGTGGAGAATGTGGGACTTGCTCAGAGGAATTAACCAGTGGTTGAACCCGGGACATGTCGATCCCGAAGCTCGCGCCCTACCTCTATGCCACCGTTCCCCACATGCTTCTAGTTTGCATTGTCAAATCTAATTTTGTATCCACGATAGGTGATTAATATTTATAATGATGTAAAAAACTATCATTTAAACATATATAATAAAATGAGAACGGTTGTCGACAAAGTATATTGAATTACCCTCGTAATCGTATTATAGGCACAAAGTGATCCTATGTAAAGCGGCAATACAATAATTATTATATACACCGTTTAGACTCGTTCGGAACGTCATATACCGTATGTTAACGTCTAAAAGACCCTAGGAACCAGTCAAATAACGAATTTCAAGACAAGTATGTTCTTCTTATAATGAAACAACGAATTACTTTACGGAATATATATAAAGGTGTTCATGTCCTATATCTCGCCCTGAGTGTACATGTGTGTAATGCTGCGTTTTCTTCGATTGTCCGTTTATGTTGAAGGCTGCCTTCCCTGACCGATTCTGCATACCTTTAGATGACACCGTATGCATTGCGACCAATGTTTGACGGACAATTTGTCCAGAAGTGTTCTGATTTAACTTGGACCTTGCGATAAAACGATCGTACTAATCGTGGTTGGGCGCTATTTACTACACATACGCATTGCGTATTTCATGTATACACTGGCCTTGTTATTACTGGCTGTAAAGTTAACGCAGCATGTTTAATACCTGGATGTGCTTTTTCAAAATAATTAACACTGCTCTATTATTATTTCAGGCTCACATTTACGAAAGTCTTGTTAGAAACACAAGGATTTGCAACAGTGGGACATAGAAGGAATGGATATATTCAACGACACACATTACTGGTATTATAATGGATATGATATTGAGTACCAGGAAAATACAGACAATTCGTTTATTGCGGATCTAGTGATATTTGTGTTAAGTTTGGTAGGTAATACACTAATGATTCTTACACTCTTAAGTAACAAAATCACACTCGCCACAACACACGTGTATTTCATATCATTGGCAATATCGGATTTAATTTTGGGTGTTACCGGACCTGGTTTCAACGCTGTAGCATATTATACCGCACGTCAAATGGATCATGACATATCCTGCAAAGTGGGTACTACTACATCAGGTTGCCTCGTTCTGTCGTCTCAAACGATCGCCCTGATTACAATTGAGCGTGTTATATGTGTAACAGTCCCGCTTAAAGTAAAGAAAATATGCACCAAATACGCGGCTATAGCACAATTATTGGTCGTATGGCTGTTTTTTACGTGTTACACTACGTTCAACATGTTGTGTAGCGAGAATGTAATCTTTGAAGGATATTTAATGTGTGTGATGATTGTACCGGATCCTCTCTACACAGAAGCATTTTTGCAAGGGTATAGGGTATTCAATATAGCTGTAACAACTGTGTTTCCTTTCGGAATAATTTTCATCGGAACAATTATAATTTTATCGACATTGAGGAAACGGATGCGTTCATCGAGTAGACATAGTATGTCCACTAAATTTATTCTAATAAATACAAACATTGTATTTTTTGTTACAAGATTTCCAGCTACGATTTGGATGAATTTGGATTCACCAACTCTACTATCACTTCAGTTAAGTGAGAAGATGTTTAATGACTTAAGCTTGCTTTTTGGTTACCTTGAACTATCTACATGTGCTGTACATTTTTTTGTTTTCTTCCTTAGTGGACGGTACTTTCGACAAAGATTAAAAGAATTGTTGATCGACAATTTAACTAAATGTAAGCGACATGAATAAGAACAAAGGTATTCGAATGTTAGATTACGTGGGTATATAACACAAAGCAAAGTCTGTTGGTCTGGCATTGACAACGTTCACCGTCATGTCGTCATGTCGTCATGTCGTCATGCGAGGGCGAGGTAAATCTGAAATAAACTGAAAACGTCTGCTGTTTATCGTATGTGAAAGTTATGTTGAAATGTGTTGAGTTTTGAAGAAAAATATTGTGTATATGTATTACAAACAAGTATGTTATAGTTTACATGTATTTATGATGATCTTCCAAAGGCTTAAATTGGAAGTTGTGGTAGGATCAGATATAGTTTAAATTTGATATCTGATCCATGTCCGTTTCAAAGAGTCTATTTGGGCGGGTGTCCCGGCCCTCCCGGGATGTATTACCTTTATTAGACAGTATACTGTATTGTGGATGCATCTGTTCGGTTGAAAATTTAACATAGTTAGCAACATGCAAAAGTTAACTCTGTCACCTGGCAAAGTTCTGAAATCAGCTGTTTATTAAAAGCTTTTTACCAATCCATGTATTATTGTACATAAAAAAACTAAAAAGGGATTGACTCGTTTTCTTTTTTCTGTTTTTGGTCTAATATGTAACACAATTTTTGTTTTTGAAAATGACTCCTTGTTCAATAAAAGCATCTAAAACAATGCTGCACAAGAACAACTTTACCTTTGCAAGCGACAAACTTTGCTGTACCTCACAAAACGACGCGGACACCTTGTTCGAAAAAGGCATCTGAAAAAATGCTACACAAGAACACTAGAAGTTTTGTTGGCGACTGAAATCGACAAAGTTTGCTATACCACATAACTACGGACACCGTTCATTCATGTCTGTATCACAGACAAACAGACTAACACATAATTCACACAGGTGGCAGTATCAGTGTTTGGAAAAGAAAAAGAACAAATCCGTCACTGAACTAATACATTACATGGACCGTATATATATCGATTGTCTATCTATATATATCGATTGTCTATCTAACTCCCTGTACACTATGAAGGTATAAAGCGTAGTATATGTCTATGTCCAAAGATTGTGGAACATTGCATCTTACTATAGGCTTGGTTCCCAACAATTATTACTATACAGTGTGCGCAGCGGGTAACCAGTGCATAAATAAAATGACATTGGGCGAAGTTAAATAACGAAAGTAACAATGTTTTGCTGTTTCGCAGTTATAAGATAGAATTGAACGAGATTTTCGGTAAGAATTAATATCTTATAGTTTATTTGAATGACTTGTATAGCAATTTTTCTTCAGCGCCCGTATTTTATGTTGAAACAACGAGATGAAATGTTCCACAATCTTTGGCATATAGACATATAGTACGCTTTATACCTTGATAATGTCAGTATATTAGTTCAGTACGGACGGACATTTTTATATATTTTTTTATTATTTTATTTAATCGTTTGCGGACCAAACACTGATACTGCCACCTGTGATAATTCATAGACGTTTAATACTATAGTATGTAAAACGAACTCACTGATAATTTATCCGCATCGATGTTCGATGTATATGAGCCTTTCTGCAGGGCACCCGGCTTAGTGACATTATAACAGTAATTATGTAATGATATTTAGAAATGGGTCTACAATGAGAAAAAGTCATGTTCGTTGATTTAAATATTATGTTCTGGATTAAAGTATTATGATCTTCGAAATAAATTTCGATATGAGTGATAAACGCTGAATGAATATCAAAACTGGTATATGATTTTGGAAACATATACGTCAAACAGAATATTTATTCGGTCATGTATTATGCATAATGTTGTTCATGTATTATTTAAGGAGTTAACTGTGTGTTTTTCATTTTTAACAATAATCCCTTTGGAATACCCTGAATACCATAAAACAGGGATCAAGTGAGGCAATATTTCTTTTTCAAGATGTAGCAACGACAATATAAACATACAATGGCAAAATCGGCCCAACAGGGTGCCGATTAACAAATTTCAATAAACCGTCAAGTGGTCGTGTGACATGCAATATCCGGACACCTGGCGGACTTCTTCTTAAAGCGGAGTCGCCGGATGAAATTCTGTACCCGAGGATGAGGTTTTCCTTTTTAAAATTAGACTGGGTCGATCAATAGTTTTTCTACGACTTACCTACGTGTACATGACGTTATCAAGATGTCCGACGTTGTGGTTTTGTCGTGACGTCAGTGAACGAACGTGACGCACAAAAAATAAAAAGGCAACTAAATAGTCCCGATTTTTATTCCCTTTTTAAAGCAGATGTAGTGACTGAATAAATAGAATAATAGGTTAGGGCCGTGGAGTGAGTAAAAGTTTATCCGGCTCGGCTGTGGATATCATCGGATTCGACTACGGCTCACCCGATAAATTCCTCCGACTTGCCAGATAAACTTACCCGTACACGGCACTAACCTATTGTTATCGCTTGTGTATTGTCTTGTGCAGTAAAACATGATTAATGCGGATGGATTATCGGTATACCATTTGATGGGTTTCCTAACCGTAGAAGACTTTGTTACAACTGAAGTTGTGGTATTTTCTACTTCTTTTTCTCGTATGATGTGCATTATCCAGTCACTTCCGGCAAAATCGGCCCGATAACAGGATGCCAGTTAACAAATTCAATTAACCGTCAAGTGGTCATGTGACTTCAATAAACCGTCAAATGGTCATGTGACGGCTGAAACTTTGTACCCGAGGATAAGGTTTCCTATTTAAAATGAGCCTGGGTCGATTAATAATTGTTCTACGACTTACCTGCATGTAAACGACGTTATGAAGATGTCCGACGTTGTTGTTGTGAACAAACGTGACGTTACGCATAAATAATGAAAAGGCAAATAAATAGTCCAGACTTTTATTCCCTTTTTAAAGCAGGTGTAGTGACCGGATTAATAGAATAATAGGTAAGTGCCGTGGAGTTAGTAAACTTTTATCCGGCTCGGCTGCGGAAATTATCGGATTCGCCTACGGCTTACCCGATAAATTCCTCCGCCTTGCCAGATAAACTTACTCATCCACGGCACTGACCTATTATTTTCAATGTTCGTGCTCGACTCGAGTAAAAGCAAACGGTTTTAAAGAATCGATCGTGACCCTCAGGATTTATTCTTACATACCCTATGTTTAGAAAGACAACTCATCAATCTTCTTTATCAAATTATTAACCTCTGTACCCTCAAATATAATCAAACACAGAATAAAATCTAGCTAAAATTGAAAAGAGTTATGCTATTTGAATGATAAAATGTATTATCAAGTCGGGAGACTACTCAGGACTGTTAGAAGAACACATTTGCTTTGGCGTTGGTAATGTAAGATAAGCGCGTTGCTAATGGAAGAAAATCTTATCTTACATTAGCAACATCTTTCTTACATGACCAACCGCAAGCGAATTTATTCCGACCTTAATGGGTCTACTTTTACTTCTACTACATCTACATAGTAAATAAACTTTAGCTTACGTATTTAGCTGACAAGAAGAACAAAACTAGGTCCTATACTATTTATGGGGCATTTTCTAAGGCAGAGCATAACAGTGTAAGCATATGCTTTATTTACGACGTTATGTTATCGATTGTTTTGAACGCGAACGTACGGCAAAAGCCACGTGATGATCCAACATGAGCTTCTATCTATGATAAGGAAATCTCAACCTCGGGGTCGGAATTTTAACCAGGGACGGAGCTTGCCGAGTCCCTTGTTAAAATCCGACCCCACAGGTGAGACATCCTTATCACACATAGAAGCTCGTGTTGGATCCTAATATTCCTGAATTTTACTTAGCAAACACAATAAGTTCTTCTCTACCATTATGGTTGCAATAATGACATTACATGTCATAGTCATAGAGTAATAATCGTTTTTGCAAAAGAAACATCCCGCGAAACAAATGTGTAAGTATTGTGAATACATATTGTTCACTCTGGTGATGGACAACACGCAGATGATGGTGGTGATAATTATATTAATACGACGTAATCATTCTACAGTGACGCTGTCATATCTTCAGCTCTGATGTGAATCCTGGATAACGATTCAAACATATAAATTATGCATTTTCTTTTTCCAGATACATGAGACGAATTTGACGTTAGCTCAACATACTCATATATTTCCATCATGATTTTTGCATCGTTTATTTTTTATCTTTATAAATTATTAAGTGATCATACATCGACGGGTCACATAGCGATTGCTCCAGTTCCAACAAATTACCCATGATGTTGTGAACGTCGTCACAGCACAAAGACACGTGTTCTATTATATACAAAATGTAGTAAAACGAGTAGTATGTTGTCTAAAACAGCAAAAGCGTATCTCAGAATGCAACCAATTTATATTTTGATACTTATTTTAAGAATTAAATACAATTCTAACTGTTATGCACTTTTGAAGAGTATCTGTTAGGGTTAAATCAAATTGTGTAATATTAAATACTTGTTACTGTTACGTCAAGTAACGTTTGCATGAAGTTTGCGACATCAGACAAAATCCTTTAAAAAGTGGCTTTAAAAACAGATGAAATGTCCTTAATAGTGAAATATTATCAATATTTATTTCGCATATTTTCTTCATTAACATGACTCTTTAAACCTTTCAAAGGTACCAAAATCAATTAGTTTGTCATCAGGTAAACATGAAGACTCGCTCATATATTCGTCACAGGGCGTGAACACAAGGGATCAACCATGCAGAATGGCTCATATATTCGTTGTAAGGCGTGAACACAAGCGATCAACCATGAAGACTGGCTCATATATTCTTTGTAAGGTGTGCACACAAGGGGATCAAAGGATGTTTTATGAACTCATTTACATCAATAAAGAATATATTTTATTTGGTTTTATGCATAACAATTTGAACCGGCTTCATCAATAGAAATACATGTATCGAGTAAATGGTTTATCCGATAGACTTATTATAGTCAACATATTTTAAGGCCGCTCTATGTAAGGCGTATTCGTACGATGTACATATTGACCGGTGGGAACATAATGGAATAGGAAGTAATATGGCAAACTATAAATAATCTCACCCTTAGTATGAGCAGCTGTAAAATTAGATGACCAGAACGTCTACTCCACAATTTTTTGATCGTTCTTGAAGTTGATGAAGCACACCATCATAGACGTCAGGTTGGAGATGATGATAATAATAATAATGATAATAATAATAATGATAATAATAATAAAGACTTTATTTATAGAGGCAACATAGTTACATTTGTAGGTATTTGCCCAATCTTCCCTACGAGCATCTGAAATGAAACACATTTACATAATATATACAAGTTACATGTATACAACAACAACAGTTACATCAAAAATGACAGAATGAAAAAAAGACACTAAACAATTCAATCATAATGAATACGCATGATATATTCACATGTAATAACAACCATATCAATGATACAACATTTACGATTTAGATACAAAATTAACATTTCGACTAAATAATATTCACTGAACGTTTGACAAAGTTGTTTGACCAACAGTACCCTAGTTTGGTAGGCCATTATTTAAACAACAAGTCCTAGAGCTTTGTGATGTTAATCATCATCATCTTTTACAACGTTTATACAAGTCAATAAATATTCATTTTACTGCCTTTCTAAAGTATTGCCCGCTTACAAAATAAACATAAAAGTGTCATGCGCATGTAGACTTATCGAGGTGCGCATTTTAAGACAAACATTTAGTAATGAATAATACTCTTGCTGAGACAACTGAAGCGATATTGTTGTTTGTTCGTTCAAATACATCCAAATTATTGCTGGAACTTTTGTTAGAAAAAATACGATGTTTGTGTTGATCAGAAAATTTGTAGTGTAAATACTATATTGCAAAAAACGAAATTCCATTGCTACCAGTATATAGAGCATACATTGCTATGCAAATGACAAATTTCAATAAATTGCAATTTTTAAACTTGTAAGAAGTTATGAAGAAAACTCATATTATCTCTGGAACACCCCTCATACATCGTTGCCCCTTACAGTATGGTTACGGATCTAAATTTTCAAACATTGTTTTTTAAAAAATAAAAATATTACTGCGGAGTTTAAAATAAAGTACTTTCTTAATTCAAGGGAAGCAACTGGTGTAGCTTGAGTGTTATTAAACTGAAATGATTAGACGAGTTGCTTCCCTTAAATTTAGAATTTAATGTTTCTGTAAAAACCAGCTTAATAATAATAATTTCTGCACTTAAGCAGCCAATCGTAACTACTCGGGCATTTCCGTACCTCGTTCATAAGTGCAAGGTTACAAATTTTGGTTATGCGATTTCCGGTAACTGCTAATCATCAGTTTGTCAATGCTATAAAGAAGCCATTTAATTAGCGGTCTCCTTTATGGAGTTGATACCTTTATACTTCGTGTACAAAATATAAAGGGTGTGCTGTATATTGTAGATTCTTTTAGTCGTACATGTTGGAAGCCATCAAACCCCGTTCCCGTAGCGCTATCAGCGCTTTGATTATTAAATGTGCTTTATGTAACTCCCACACCGTGGTTTATATGTTATATATATATTAATCTAGCGACATAAGGTACAATTAACGGATTGGGAATGTATGTACTTCATTACATAAGCAATGTCGGATTTAATTGTGGCATTTTACATCAATTAGTATTAGTTTTTTCATTGTATCATGAAATGCTATGAAATAAAATAGCTCTTGTATACACATTAGGCATCTATTTGACCTTCTGTCTCTTTCATCAACAATCGTTTTGCAAGTTGACGAAACCGTGGATTGAAGACACAGGCAATGTATGGGTTGATTGTACAAGTTAAATAGGTGGATCTATATGCCATCTCCACACCGGCATTGTTCACAAAATCGTCGAGCTTGAGTCGGAAGCCACCGAGTTCTACTGTAAAGTATGGAATGAGACAGGCAATAAATGTTACTGTAATGCAACAACTCATTATAGTGAGTGTTTTTTCAGTACTCGTCACCTGTTGTCCACCTTTAGCATTATCGGCTGTTTGGTTGCCAGTGTTCCTCCTATACGTCACTTGGCGTTGTTTAATAAGCGCTTGTCGCCTGATTTTAATAATGACAAATGTATATGAGATCACTATACCGCTCATTATAAATATAAACATAACTATATCAAGAATTATTGAGCCCCAATAAACTGTCCCTAAAACACCTGTTTCAGTTTGTTTACACTGACAAGTGGTGTTTTGATCAAGTTTGTCATACGAACAGCTATAAGATGTAGCATTTCTTGATATGTGTAGTTCTGCAGTAAATGCTATTGGACAGGATAGTACCGAACCTAGTACTCCGGTTGCCACCGCTATCCACGTACTCTGTGTCTTCGTGAACTGTTTTGAAAAGGGTTGACAAATCTTTCGAAATCTATCAACGACAATGCAGAGCAGCAACAGGAATGAGACCATCACTACGGACTTCAAGAGGAAGAATGTTGTTTAACAGGCAATTGTAGTTGTATTGTAGAATCCGCTGATAACACCATATATGTCAATTATCATCACTATGCTAGATATGAACAAATCAACCCCAGACAATGCCATTATGAACACTGTGGTCGATGTATCTGCACCGTGTTTGGCATAAAACAAGATTGCTACCACATTTCCTATCACGCCAAATACTCCTAATATGACCAACACAATCAATGCATACCAGAGTCCTAGTGGCAGACCAGCATATTCCATGTCGAACCTAAAATATACATAGTATAACTTGCAATGTAATGATATGTAATGTACTGATTTATGACCTACTATCACCTAAGCATCAGTTTCAACACTTACAATGGTAATTTAATACAAGAGTTGTTAAAATTCGATTGCAACTAAGTCCACAAAAGGGTATCCTTTTATTTTCTTTAAAATCGGACAGGGAAGGCAGCACTCAACTTTACCAACCTAGCTCAGAAAACGTTAACAACACAACATGATACAATTACACGGTGCAATGCCCATACACACCTAAGAAAAACATTAAAAGCCCTAGTCCCCGCTATAAAGAGCATGGTGACCTAGTTTCTAGTTTCACATTGAAATACCAAAGAACGATGACCCCCCAAGCTAATGAATGAAGCGCAGCTAAGACACAACATAGTTCCCAAATACCCGCTGTAAAAGTGATAGATAGTTTAGTTTATTTTCAAATACAATAGATATATACAACCATGAGTATAGAACAATTTTGCATCATCAATATCATCAGAGTGGTCAAAAAACATATAAGTATATAATCGTTATAAATATTTCAAAAAATACATACATACATTTTTTTCTCAAAGTTTAGGGTTTCCCTTTCATATATACAATGTATGCATTTAATAAAATAGTTTAGTATAATCTAAACATAGCATTAATTAAATACAGTGTTACAAAGAAAAAAAAACACAATAATACTAAAAAACAATACATAGAGAAACACCGAGAGATCCATGTAAATTAATATATTATTCAAAATAAAAGTAGTAAATGTTTCTTTGACTAAAAGCTTTATGACAAAATATTGCTAGGTTTCTATTTGTTTTTACATTTTCTGATTTCATTAATTCAATGAATTTTGGTATATTTGGTCTATTCCAATAGTATTTATCTATATATGTAGTTCTTATATCTTTGTATATCGGGCATTCAAATATGAAATGAAATTCATCTTCTAAAGTATGACAAAAATGGCATTTTCTTCATATGGATATAGTGTCACAAATGTATGCCAAACTAGGTGAGCACAAGTGACTAAATGAGGCGTTACTGCGATTTGACCCATTACCAAACACCATGCCCGAAACTACGATATTCAGTTTCCAAACCAAAGCCCCCATCGACCAGTATATTGCTACATCCAGTGACATTACGCATTTTCCTTCAAAATTAGTTATTTACATCGCAAGACCATAAAGTTCATGCCAAACGTAACCTTTTGTGACCACACGCGCCAGTCTATACTACAACCACAAATGTAAGCCAACAAATGGTGATCCCAATTTTAGCAACCAAATAAGGTTAATTGTCAAGACGAAAAGCATAAATGACATGCCTACACGGTGACCTCAGCTTCTTCCCCAGCAAACTGGCCAAGCTACAATAGCGAAAATAATAATATAAACGGAAGCAAACATAAACTAAGAGTAAATCCCCGCTGGAAAATAAACAAAAACTAGTAAAATAAATACTACGCATGTAACCCAGCTAAATATCAAGCATATCCTGTGTTTGCTTTATTTCTACTGGAATATGGCAAGCATAATATGCTGGTGGAAGTACATCTATATCATAATATGTACTTACACCAGGATTTGAACCCGATGCCCCATATTAGACGGCAAGCGCACTAACCACTGAGCTACGGAGGAGCGTAACCCAACACTAGTACTTAACTTTACGAAGAAGTTTGAAGGAATACGAATAGCACGAACAACATATTTATTCGAAAACAAATCCAAGTTTAGCCACTTAGAAAATGACGAAAATTGAACAATTATGACTTTCAGTTGAAAATAAAAGATTGAAAAATTCCACTAAAAGGTTTTGGTGATAGAAATCAAAACCATTAAATAACTTGCTTTTACCAAAAATACGAGACTAAGGTCAGAAGCAACATCCATTAGAAAGGACACGAAAAGGCACATGGAAACAAAAAATGCCAACGTTGTTAAAGGGATGGGCATAGAAAAGAACTAGTACTAAACGTTATGACATAGGTTTACAATATACGATGGCTTAAACTACACCCGATATCCCGACAGTTCGCTGCGCCAGACATTCAAACTACAAACCGAATTGACGACAATACAACAAGGGAAACATACACCACAAAGAGAATTCACTACATATACAGTATACGAATCAGTATTTTGTTGGAGAGCGAACTTGCAATAGAACATATGCAATAAGAACACAGTTACACAAATATGCACTGAACCAAATATTTTAGTATTTTTCTTGTTAACTTAAAGTGGACAATGTATACATAAAGGCATATTGCTTCAGATTTGGTACGGACAGCGACACATGTCACTTGGGGGCTTAAACGTCGGTTTAAAGTGCACCAAACCTCACACTCACCCCACAGACAACCTAATAGAACAGGACATTTTAAATAAAAGCTTTCCATCATGTAATACCCCCTTACAAAAAGTGGCAAGTAATAAATAATGTAAAACATGAAACATTATATTAAGAACACCCTTTTAATAGCGCTAAAAGTACTCAATGACCTTTCCGAATCAAGCCTACAACAAAGCAAAACATTTAAGCACAAGACAGGATAATGTTACAGACGAAAAGTTTTCGCCTCCGAAAGATTTTATAAATGTCGCTTGGTCACCGTCATGGCACATATTTGTGAAACTATGTTGTTTTGCGGCTGGGACGTGGGGAACTAGGTCATATCTCAGCTGCGTTTCATTTGGTTACTTTGGGTCACCGTTATTTTGTTATTTCCTTGTGAAATTGGATGTGAGCATTACTCCGTGTTGTTGTGATGTGATGTTACTATTTTCTGTGCTCGGTTGGTTCAGTTGAGTCCCTGTCCGATTTCCTTATTTCTTTTTAAAGACAATTTTGCGATTACTTAGCCACCAGGGATACAAGGGGAGGTAAATGCGGAATGTACGGCTTTGCCGGCATGTATACTGGACATTATAATGAGTCATCAGACAACAAGCAACAATGCTACAAAATGAACGAAGTGGAGAATTTCCTGGACGAGTTGGTTAACGATAGACCCCTACATCTAATGTGAACAACATTATCACCAAATAGTAAGCAATATTGTGATTTTTATATATTTTGATGATGCAAAATTTGGCGGAAAAAGAAAACTTGCGATAATACGGATATGCAACATTTCGAACAAGGTGATGCTAATTTAAACTCTGTTTCACTTTTGGATGAAGTGTATATTTAATTAATAAAAGTGTCAACATGAAAGTCTTCAGCCCAATAACAAAGCCATTATGCACAGTTTTTGTACAGTTTGTTTTCAAGATTTTAGGCCATAGATACATAAATCATATTTAGGATAATTACAAGCAACAGTGTGAATATCATGAGAACACTTAATCATTACCATTATGATAATAAAAGCATATTTTATACTGGAAATACTAGCATCTTTAATAAATATTTTGGAAACTTATGTCACTTTTGTTTTCACACACTGTTTTTTTTAAATAATTTATGTATAATCAGTATGTATATTTTTCTGTGATTAAATCGCATTTATAGCAAGGGCACGCATAACTCTAAATATAATGTATTTGCATGAAAAACAGTTTAATTGTTGAAGCAAGATAGGTGTTATGGCAAGATTATGCAATTAGGAAATTATCATCACAATTATTTATCTTTTTTACATGCTGCCATTTACAGCTTGTTTGATGCACGCATGTATATTTAAATAATTATAGATACATGCTTGATGCAAGAAGTAATTGGGTGACAATGTTTATAATAAACAGGTTTTTTTGGAAGACAATTTTCATAATAAAATGTGAGTCAACCACATTTCTTATTAAAACATTTTTTTTGCAATAATTATGGAACTTATCTTTCTACGCAAATCTATATATGAGTATGAACTAACGAAAACATGACTATTTACATGTTTACATAATTTTGCCATTTTGTAACTATCAAATAGCAACAAATAGTACACACTAGATATAATTCGACAAGCGTTAATAAATTCTTACCTCGAAATGCTAGCAAATTGTAATATGAGACAAAGAGGAACAGTATTTCTGACTGATAATGTCCGAGTGCAAAGTGTCTATGTTCAGTGACTATATATGGACAAACAAGACTCCACCCTAAACAGAGAAACGACAAGAACGTGACCTTCACTATAATTACAGAACAAAGCAGACGGCTACTTAGGAAAATAACATAAGGCACGTAGCAGGGAACAAATGGATATAACTACTTAATACGATATAATTATTTTCTGTTACTGAACGAATAATAGGTAAACCTTATGTCGCTGGCTTAGAATATGTCTCCGTAGCTAAGTGGCTAGCGCCTGCCTCCTTATCCGGGTTCAAATCCGGGTGGAGGCACATTTATGCCTGTCATATTCAGCAGAAAGCTTACTGGCAAAATCTTTTCTTTTTGGAAAACAAGAAAAATCTATACAAATATTACTCTTTACGTTAAATATGGTAAAACAAGCTGTTTCAACTTAAGTTTGTTCAACATGACAAGTTCCGATTTTCATGAAAATAGGCTCATAAGAAGCGCCATGTAAAAGCAAATTTTGAATATATACGAGGATGTAAGTAGTAGTTACCACATTCTCATTCTAAGCCAGCCATATGTAACTGTATCTATAGATATAAAATGTAGTTATGTATCATTTTGCGAAGCGAATCGAAATGCAATAATCTTTTCGAAAAGTATTAAAAATAAATTGTAACATACGTGTATATATGTCCCTCTTTGTAAAAATGGCACTACCGCTTATAGTATAGTATATATTTGTGCACATGTATTCAGTGCCTTTGCGTGATACTAGTATAACATAACATAAAAACGAAATTGAAATTTAAATTCGTCCTTAATTTACCGAGATCGCAAAATATACAAAGTACAGAGAGTACCTCTTTTCAAAGGAACATTCTAACAGCGACCCTTTTATATTTGAACGGTCACGTATCTTTAATTTACAGTCCGCGAAAGTGGCTGTAAATAAGTTAATTATAAGTAATAATGTAGTTAATATGGTTACTATTGAGGTCCTTTTGAAGCATCCATCTTATCAGAAGTAATTTTACACTTTACTTAGAAGAATGCTGTAAATAACTAGTGCAGATAAAATTCCCTCAGGATACGAATGCTCTACTTATTAGCCAAATTATCAGAAAACTCCATGCTAACAATGCACTGCGAATGTACTCAATAGTTATAAATGTGCTATATACAACATCAAACGTGTTGAATTACCTAGAGTAGCATTGCTGTGAAATAAATCACAACGAACATCAAAGTTACCTAAAGATACATAAGCCTTGCTCTGCAATCAGGAAAAAAGCAAGAGACATAGTCTCATAAATATAACATTAATATAAAAGATAAAAGAAACAATAAAAAATAATAATAAAAGAAAACAACACCATTCAATCAGCCGTTCTATGCACCGGACATGTCTTGAAACCGGTAAGTTTTATTATACAATTTCTTATTCGGTCACTTATATAATATTAAATTTCAGTCACAAAAGTATCTAAAACATATGATATGTTCTCCAGGAAAACCGGGTTGAATTATGCAATTAGAATTAGAAAAATGTCTAAAATGAGCAACTTGTGTCCTTTGATTTATATTTAAGTAATTGGATAGTATAGTACTATCCTTTAGCTTTAATTTTTCTTTAAAATTGTGTTAATATATCTTCTATCGTTGCTATGGTGATCGGTTTCTAAAACGTACTACATGTACATGTATATCAAGGAAAACAGGAGTTAAGTGGCTTTAACACTTGCTAGTTTTCCCTGTTACCTAACGCACTCAAATTGGACACGTTTGATTAAAATAAGAATATGATCCTAATATGTGCCACAATTTTACAAGTTAACGTCAACAATTTATCAGATATTGGATTTGTGAAATGTCACTTAATGTTACGTCAAAAACGTAGAGAAGACGTTCGCGACGTCACTCATAAAGTAGGCGGTAGTGGTTGGTTTAAAAAGTATTTAACTTTGCAAATGTATGGAACAATTAAGAAGTGCCTTATGATGAACATCATGAATATGCATCAGTCATATAAGGGCGTTAATGGCAGTTACGACCTTCATATTCTAAGCCTGCAATTAATTGAACATTGTATATGTACGTGTACATACAATGAATTAATAGTACGAGGAGACTTGTTTTCCTACTTGTTGAGCTGTCATACGACACAAAGGCCTGTAGTTATGATAAATAATACATAATATATATTTCCAGACAAATTGAATTCATATTGATAAATGACAAAGCTCGTAGCGTCTGTCTGGGTTAAAGTACTAATGGGATAAGTTGCAATTCATCACATTTTTATGATAATTTTTTTTGATAAAACAACCAACACTTTTATATCATACAGTACTTTCAGACACAATATCGGTTCCTTAGGCTAGAAATAACTAATATTAAGTGGTTTTATGGCATTATGTGTCCGTTTTCTCAATTTGTTATCGTTGCCGCCAAACAAATGCAGTGTTTTATTACACTTTGCCCGTTTTCTTCGAACACGAAAAATGTTACCGTACAGTCACCCTACTGATGAAATATATGCTATTACCTGTTAAACATTATGTTTGTTAATAATGTCGTGTCCCTGGGAAAAATTATGTAATAGTCTCGACATAAATGAATCTCTGATACTACTTTTTGAACTATATTTATTGAGAAGTTCCACTTGCCAGTGGCATTTCACATATCTATATATTAGATGGAGAGCATAGCATTACTGACCAAAGAGAACTATGTAGCACAATTCTACATTGAGTTTTGGAACGACATACACGAATGTAAGTACACTATTTTGATTTTTTGGTAATATTGTACAGGTATATGGTACTGTTTTGTTCTTTTTAAAATTATTCGCAGATTTGACCACGCTTTATATGAGGTATCAAACGTGTTATATTTATGATCAACATATTACAGCTGAAATGTGCTAGTTTCAAAAATACAAAGTTCATTTACGGTTATTGTAACTAAAAGGTATTGATATATTTTACTTGTCCACTTTGTCAAATGCCAACTGGTAGGTCAATTCTGAGATGCGTACATGGAATTTATTATGAAAATTATTCGGAAAAGTAAATGAAATATAAAAAGCCTCTGACATGACCATTTCATACATTTGCTAAATAACCCAAAAACCGTTTAGATGATAATGAATTATCGGGGAAAGGAAATTATAAATTATAAATTTATTGTGAGAAATTAAATGTCTAACTTACTTTATTTTGTTTTATAAATTTATTGTGATAAATTAAATGTATAACTTGCTTTATTTTGTTTTATAAATTAATTGTGAGAAAGTAAATGTCTAACTTGCTTTATTTCGTTTTATAAATTTATTGTGAGTAATTAAATGTCGAACTTGCTTAATTTTGCTTTATAAATTTATTGTGAGTAATTAAATGTCTAGTGTGTAGTTATATTCGGTACGTGCTATGTCAAATACCTTGTGTGGGATAGTTGCAATTGTCTTTTTATCTGAAGCGAGCGAAATAAGCCTCATTTTGTGTTTATTCAAATCCAACTTCGACACAAACGTTTTATATTGCAGGGTTGTTTTTATAATGTTAATATCAACACCACAAAGAAGAATAACAAAGAATATTTTGACAGGACCATAAAAAGGAATGGACACCACCTCGTCAAACTTCAGTTTCTTCTATAACGGTAATGAAACAATCTACTGGTGGTACTATTATTACTATGGTGGTGAATATGATATTGACTACAATCAAAATGAAGAAAATTCAATTATTGCAGAGCTAGTCATAGTTGTGTTAGCTTTCGTGGGTAATATATTAATCATAATAACACTATTGAGTAAAAGAATCAAATTTACCTCAACGCACATGTTTTTCATATCATTGGCAGTTACTGATTTGATTGTTGCAGCTACCGGACCGGGCGCCTATATAGTGATACATTTTAACAAACAAATCGGTTTTAAAACAACCTGCCAATTTGCTGCTATTTCAACGTGCTGTTTGGTGTTGGCATCTTACACGATTGCCCTGATTACAATCGAGTGTGTTCTATGTGTGACACTTCCGCATAGAGTCAAGTTAATATGCAACAAGAATACAACCATTGCGCAACTGTTGGCTGTTTGGCTGGTGTTTATTGGTAACATTTCGTTCAGCGTGAAATATACCGAAATAGTATACTTTCAACGACAAGCGTTATGTGGTATTATTTTACCAGAAAAATTCCGGTCTGATGCGTATCGGAATGGTTATAAGATATTCAATATGGCGCTGACAATTGTGATTCCACTAGGAATCATTTTCATCGGAACAATTATAATTTTATCACGATTGCGAAAACGAATGTTTTCATCCAATAGACAAGGTATGTCAACAACAGTCATTTTGATTAACACTAACATTGTGTTTTTCGTAACAAACGGACCCGGAACTGTTTGGGTGAACTTGTCTGAAGAAATACTTTTATCACTTCAGCTGTCTTTAGAGAAGTTACGAGAAATACACGATATTTTGTCGTACTTCGACACATGTAACTGTGCATTACATTTTTATGTGTACTTTCTAAGTGGGCGATACTTTCGACAAGCAGTTAAAGGAGTATTTTGTGACTCTTTTAAATATTTTAAAAGGCGTGCATAATTGCATAGTGGGCTACCTGAATGCTAGTCCGTTTGAGTTGTATTGTATTTCTCCAACGGCATAATATGTAGTCATACATTTCTTCGCTGACTGGATGGGGTGCGTTATTTTCTTCCTTTACGATGGTGTCAATTATGATTGCTACATTCAAGGAAATGATCTTCTACTTGCTTAGTACGTATTAAATACTTTTTGGTTGGTACTTGAACGAGAACAGTGATAGGTTAACTGATTATTTATTGATGTTCGAGTAAGCAGTACATTGTATATTTATATGTGTATATTCAGAACAAATTGATTTTGTCCTTTCCATACATTACAACATTTGAAGTTCAATTTGAAGTAGAAGTTGAAGTTGATACAACATTTGATTTAACATTGATAATATGATATGGTCATTAATCCTTCATTTTACTGGTTATTATACGATTCAAAACTATTTGTTTTGAACATACAAATCTACCATACGAATGTTAATAGTCATTGTTCCAATTATAATTACCTTAACATTTATTTACGTGTGTATACTAGTACATTTACTTCAGTGTTAAAAATATTCATAACTTGCTATGGTTTAGTGTTGTTTTGAAGTTTGTGCTTTTTTCAGTTTTTATCAGATATTAGTGTTTTTTTCTATTGAAACTTTTTATATAGCTGATTTTGAACGTGTACTTACGTACTTTTAACTAAATTTGTATGTCTTTTTGTCAAATTAAAATATTGTATTACTATTGATTTTGTAAGCAATTAGTTCATTAGGTCCATTTTGTGCGCTCTGTACATCCATAGGTACCTTGTTTGCTTGAATTGTCAGGCATTGCCAAATGAACATCAACTATCGCATAGGTTTCTTCACAACTCCTGCTCAGTGATTTACCTTCACACTATGAAGTAGTTTAACGTAGCAGTGTATATCGTATGTATCACATAACTTTCCTTGTATCCAGGTTAGTATAGCCAGTACGTATTAAGTTATACGTACCACGTGTAGTATAAATTATTTGATTTGTCCAATAAATCAATGCGTATTTTGCGTTTTTTAGTGTCATATGATTTAAAGAATCTACCACTCATATATAGAGGATCTATTACTCGTTGTCAATTGATCTATTTATATTAAACTCGTTCAGAAAATATTAATAAACTCACCAGAGGCTCGCTTAAATTTTTTTCCAAAACTCGTTTAATATAAATTTATATCAATTGAGAACTCGTAATAGATCCTCCATATTTTTTAACTCTGTGAGGAGCACAGTTTTTCATAGTGTCATTGTTTGTTTTTCGAATGTTTTTCAAATGTTACTAGATAGATATTTTGAATGCCCCTATCTGCCATTGCACCGTCAAATAACATCCACTGTTACATGTTACACAAGGGCCACCTTGACATCGCCATCCATTTTATTTAAGGTCATATTATTGCTCCCACAACAAATTTCTGATCATCCATTACAAATAATGGATTATGGAACCAGCTGGCTGTTTGTTTAATCAAATATCGTACATGTATTTAGCAAATTGTATGGTGAACAACATACTTATTTTTTTACAAATAGTCATTCGGTCACCAAACCATCTGAATGTTTGATTACATTTTCTTCAATCTTATGGCGTTTCCATATTTGAGCATCAACTAATGTGCTCAAATTGCATCATTCTGCAGAGAGGTATAACACTTAATGTGACTTTCTTAAACATATCCTACATCAACGGTAGCACTCAAAATAGTGTTTGTGTTGTCGTTAACACTGTTTCTGGTTAAATTTGGGAATTAGTTACTTTTGATATATATGCAAACTCGGTATGGCCAAAGTAAGATGTAATTAATATTTAAGAATTAAGAACATGCGTCACACGAGTTCAGGTCTCGGTGCATAAATTAGCAGTAGAATCTTGAAGATTGTTTAGCTATCATGTCTGTTATATATGTTATTCTAAGAAAAGTAAACACCAAATTATCATAGGAAACCTCCTAATAGTTTGAACTATATACTTTGCAAAACTATTTAACAGCGATGATATTCATCATTGTTTGTCTATCATTAAGTTGTATGACTATTTATCAGCGAAAATGTTTATCATTGTTTGTCTATCAACAAGTTTTTCTGTTTTAAACTTGAATATATAGAGGATCTTGTATAAGTACTCATGACATACGAGTTTTATAAAACTAGTAGGCAAAATCATTCCCGAGTGTCATAGTATTTGCGTCAAAGAGTTTAATAAAGCTAGTATGAAATGAGTACGAATGAAAGATTGTATCAGGCACGGATCCAGGCGGTGGGCACGAGGGCCCGTGCCCCCCCCCCCAGTTGGCTGAGATTTTTTAAAAAAACTTTGAATAAATAATAAAACAGATATTGAACAAACACACTTTATTTTGTTCCTGAATGAAATGGAAGAACATAACTTTAAATACATATTACAACTAGTCTACAGAAAATGAAGTTTTTAATACGCCCTATCGCCACCTTAATCAAAGTTTGCGAATGGTACTTCTTACGACGAGCCCAGATTGTTCATTATTGCCAAATACTTATGTCACATTTGTGGTTACTTAATGTGTTGAAAGCGACTGCCACAGACTTTATAGGTGTGCATCAACTACTAGTGTTTGAAATGTGTTTTTATTCTGTGCCCTTTGAAGAATGTTATGACTCTGGCGATAAAAACAACGTTTCTAAAAACGGAACTGATATAATTCTGTCTGAAAGACATATGTACATGTACATAAGAACAGCATAGGTATCATTGTTCTATCGTATTATGTGGGTTAATTAGCTGACAGTATGTCTACAAAACTTATACTTATAAACTGTAACTATATTTCACCAGAAAGAAATTGACTATTTTGACTAAGCGAATGAGCACTTACAATATACGAAAAATGCTTCTGAATGTCACAATCCATGGGTGTAGGAGTCATGGGACCTGCAGGGGTCAGGTCCCCGATGTCAGAACAAGGAGTCATACATAGTTTTGCCTCCTCAATAATTCATATCAAATGTATAATGTTCGGCCTAAACTAGTCTTACATATCTCTAAGTAATATGGGTATTTTTTTATGTTCTAGATGAAAAAGTATTTGTAAGATGGTCATTTTTCGTGCTCGCTTCGCTCGCAGAATATTTTTAATATACAATGTACATGTATGTGTTAATACGTAGCTGTTGCATGGCAGAAATCAATTACAAGTGAAATTTTGTCCTAGCTCATTTAGATTACCTTTTGACTTTTAAATAAGCATTACTAAACCATGAAGGTTAACTCGCGGAATTAAGAAAAAAAAAGATATTTCAGGGCTCCCAGATAGGCTTAGAAAGCACTATATTCATCCATTGTTTTGAAAATTTTCCCGGGGGAGTATGCCCCCGGACCCCCCTACTTATGTTATAATATTCCAATGGTCAAAGGATGAAAGCTGCTTTATAAAATACTGTATCTGAACACTTACTAATATGCACGAACATACACAATGTACATGTTGACGCTGATACATGTAACATAAAAAGATAACTATGGATTCCCCCACATATACAAATGTATCCCCTTCCTGTGCATTTTCACACACATATTAAGCAATTACGCTCCCCCGGATTCCCGTACATACATCGTGCCCCCCCACTCAGAAATTTCTGGATCCGGGCCTGTGTATTTATCACATGGCTTTACAGAATGCTCATTATCCGTCACAACGATGATGTTAAAGGTTTCAACTAAACTATAGCGGTAATATTTACCACGTACTGGTGGCGTTAAAATTATCTTGAACCTATCATGACGTTGACTGGCTAGAATTACACCAGACCCGATTATATTTAACATTGGAGTACGTACTCCATGCTCCAACCCATGCTCCGTTCTCCATTTGGAGCATTTCTTAGTTACAAAAGCTGCCGTAACTTCTTTATTACTGAATGGAAAATATATGAAATCGGAGTTAATTTTCCTAGTAAGATCATTTGCTACATTGTATAAGTTAGTGCTGGTTTTGGTTGAAAATTATATACAAAAGCTGTTTTTCGAATTGAAGTATGGAGTAAAGATTGCGTATGAGAATGAGAAATATTTATAATCACCGGGCCAGACTAACGTAAATATGTACTGCACAGTGCCGAACCATAATACCCGCACGGTTTTACAGCACTGCTGGACTGAAGGTAATGAGATACACCAATTATTACATACATATGTATACTGTGTAAGATTTTTTTCTAATCTACTTAAACGTATGCAAAAATCGGGTACCCTTTGTTGAAAATACGTATACATGTATGTATTGACATATTTCATATACTCTAAGAGTTTTGCATTTACAACCCTAATCGACATTGTTTTGTCTATATGTGCATATAATAAAGCCTTTTATATTTGTGGAATGATAGGCATATATATTTTCTCCCTCTTTTTACCCATTATTGTAAACGAGGTCAAGTCGCCCCCTCCTTTTTACAGCACTGTGCAGTGTCGGTTTAATTTTGTTTCCACTTGTCCTTGGAAGTTAATTTCCTCTGCCATTTGTTTTAAGTCCGCCGCGCACAACACCTCCTCTTTTCATCATTTTTATCTTGCGGAAATGCTGGATGAGATACTTTTTCATTAGGTCATGTACGTATATTTGTTTCCACTTGTCCCTGGAAGTTAATTTCCTCTGCCATTTGTTTTTAAGTCCACCACCCACAACACCCCCTCCCTCTTTTCATCATTTGTATCTTGCAGAGACGCTGGATGAGATACTTTTTTATATTGGTTTCCACTTGTTCTTGGAAGTTAATTCCCTCTGTCATTTGTTTTAAGTCCACCGCCAACAACACCCCCCCCCCCTCTTTTCATCATTTGTATGTTGCGGAGATGCTGGATGAGATACCTTTTCATTAGGTCACTGTGCTGTTTGGTCACTATAAGATACGTTTTTAGCATATATATTTTTTCGCCCTCTTTTTGCCCATTATTTTTAACTAGGTCAAGTCCCTTAATGCCTCCTTAACACGTATTAACGTTATGTCACTGTCCTTGCGTTTTTAACTAGGTCAGGGGTGGTTGTGCCTCATTTAGTCGCCGTTTTTGGCATGGGTTTGTGTGGTTGGTTCGCCGTGCAGTGGGCCCTTTGGGAACTTGGTCGAGTATTGGCTTCGTTTCATGCGGCAATAACCGCTATTATATAATTTCCTTGTGAATGTGGGTCATACGGCATTTTATCGGCGGGGACTTGGATCGTTGGTTGTTTCTTCGGCTAATGTGTGGGCATTGCTCATTGTAGTTGCTAGGAATATGAAATATTTGTTCCCACCCCATTCCTACCTTGCCCATATTTTAACTAGGTCAAGTCGTAGTTGTGCCTCTTTAGGTCGTTAAACGTTCGGTCACTGGCCTTAGTGTTTTAAATAAGGTCACGTCCCGGGGTTATTGTGCCTCATTTGGTCGCCGTTTTGGCATGGGTTTCTGTGGGCACTGCTCAGGGTAGTTGTGTCGTGGTGTTTCTGATTTCTGTGCTCGGCTGGTTGGGTTGAGTGCTACCTTCCCTGTCAGATTTTCTCATACCTTTCTTTTATAGACTTTATAGCTTGCAATCTGTTTAGCTATGACGTCATGTCACAAGTTGGAGCTATTTTCATTCTCGCGTTATTTATTTGCAAAATGGTGCAAATATAATTACGCTTGTTTCAATAAATATAATATGTTATATACCAATCTAACGAAGAAAATCAGCACAATCGACCTGAATGTACATTTTTGAGTTTTATTACAAAATTCCAGAGTTTCTGGGTTCGTAATAACCAGAATACGGTGAAATATCACTGTAGAGATGTAACATCCAAGCTCATGCGGCTTGAAAAATTGTATGGAGAACAAAAAGCATACACAAAATTTCTATATTTTTTTGCGCAAACTGATCGTTTAACGTTAAGAGGTGATGTCAATAACGTAAAAGGAAATTACGGCATCAGAAAGTTTGAACAGTTTGAATTTGTATTGCGGAAACAGTTGTGCAGCGATTACGAAAAAAATACGGGAAAATAAATTGTTATTACACTTATGAAATTGTTCTACGTGCAGCGTTATTTTTCAATATTTCTCTTTGAAATTTCTTATAATAAAAACGTTTTTCATACTTATACTCCGATACGCCCTGTGACTCCATTGATAAAGTGTACATTATTTTCGTAAGTGTACACTTTTTGATTTGTAAGAAAGTTGTTTGTACAAAACATTTACTCAGAAAATAATTGGTCAATCATGACAAATCCGCTTATAACTACATGAACAGTTAAAATAAATGACATACTGTAAAATCAATAATATTAGAGGGCCATTTAATTTCGTTAATTTTGTGGATGATTTCAACCACGAAAATTCTTTAAATTACATTGAACTTTCCACGAAATGGTCTTATTCACCAAATCCACAAATTTTGTCACATTGAAATTTAATTATTTTTACTCGTCAAAAACATGTAGCTAGAAAATTGTAAGCCAACCCAAAGATAGTGCAATATTAGACTGTACTACTGTAAAACCATCTTATTTGTGGCTTTTACTCGAATCAATAGTGTAGATAACTAAATCATGAATTCCAATATTCTTGATTTATTTAGGCCAGAACAAATTTTAGAGAAATTGTTTATTGTTTTGTAAACCCCAAAATGGGGAGCAAAATTTATATCATTGTAATGACCAAGAAAAGTAGAAATTAATTATAGCAATTGAAGCAAAGTTACAGAATATTCATACCAAGCAAAATTTATTTTCTTATTATTCCCAAGAAAAGCAGTGCTTTTACAGTATTTTTTAAAGTACTTGTAACAGTTTAAGCGAATTTAAGATTTAGCTGTAAAAATTCATTGTGCAATTAATAACATGTACAACAAACCTGAATATATACAGAATACAAATAGTTACTATAATTGTCTATCAGGTGAACTTTATTCTATATATTAATATGACTGTGAGCGTCAACATGGGCAGTACGAATATAACCTTGTTATGTCTATTAGAAATAAAACAATACCAATATTTTCATAGAAATATGACAATTCTGAAAATAAGATCCATATATTTCTACCTTTGTGCACTAAGTCTTTTATCAATGAATATAGAAAACTAGATGCAAGTGTATTATAAGCAATTATAAGGTATATAAACACATTGACACTTGTGTGAATTTCAATCACAAGCTAATTAAACCTATGAATGGACATTTTTGGACAGTTAACTTAATCCCTTTGGTACATTATAGGCCAAGCACATTTTTACATTAGAACTACAGTCCACTCTCGTTATCTCGACTTCTCTTGAGTCGATATTCTCGATGTGTCGATATTAAATGAAAGTCCCAACTTTTTTCCTTCATTATCTATATAAACTAACTCCGTTTAACTCGATTTTCATTGAATCGATATTTTCGCTAAGTCGATATAAATCCAAAGTCCCGATATCGATTTTTAGTACAATAAGTCGATGTTTATCTCGATATGATATTTAACCAAAGTTTTTCACACCTTCGCTCGATACCGTTGATATAATTAGCATTGTATAATGGTCATGTAAAATGTTGTATAAACATGTCATAATTGTTTGTATCAGCTTCGGTGATCAATGACAGTGTGTGAAAACTTAACAGACGAACATAATGAGCTTCTTCAAAAAGCAGTAATACATGTACGTGTACATACATACTGAGTATATTGTCTATGTGCTATTTTAACCAATTGTTTTTAAATACGTTTTATCTATGTGCTTAATAGAAATAAAGGTTAGTAACTGCGCCGTCATCGAGTCCCAAGTCCCGGGTGTAAAAGCAGGAGGGCAAATATTTATTTAAATAATAAACATAAAAAAATAATGTTCATCTGTTCACTATCAATACAACCAAACACATCAAGTAACTATCACGATTTGTAGTTATCATGACACCGTCGCAGAAAACGAAAGTAAAACATTTTAATGTACTGGTAAATATGATCGATCTTTTGTCGATTTTTATCTCGATTTTTCGTTGTGTCGATATAATTTTCTCAGTCCGAAAAATATCGAGATAACGAGAGTGGACTGTATATTTTCTATGCTGCGAATGATGCTCTGTTCATGGATTGTGCAAGGAACTTTTGGATAACCATGGTCTCTCTGGGGATCATTTTGCTTTTTGTCGGAGTATAAGTCAGATACAGAACTTGTTATCGCTCAAAAGTGTCTTCTTACAAGTGTTATTGTACAGTTTAGGAAGGACGAACAACAAATTATCCTCGGCTTCGCCTCGGACAATTATGTTGTTTGTCCTTCCGAAACTGTACAATAACGCTTGTAAGAAGACACTTTTGAACGAAAACTAGTACTGTATCTAATACATATTTCAACACGGTTTTCATATTAGATTTTGATTCAAGAGATCAAAAATAATATCAAATTTTCTTTGTCTACATAAAATGTCCCACCCTGTGTTAAAAACTAAAAACTGAACTGAACTGAGCATGAAATTCAATTTGATCGAAAGTGAACTTTTCTGTAAAACATTATTTGTCACTGAAATGATAAAAATACGTCTTTTCCATGCTGTTGAATAGTATATTGTTTTTCAAAATCATTCAATATACTATGAAGTTATTAGTCTTTTTCAATGTCGACACGAAATGTCCAATCAGCAAAATGACGGACTAAGTAACGTCAAAATATCAAAGAGCCTGTGTTGTAGCTTCGATAATTCCATGCAAAATTGAAATCGAATTTTTAAAGATTGGGTTGAAAGTCTTTTTTGCATAAATGTAAACAGTACTTTATTCATAATGGGATTTTTATGTTGTATTGTGTTTTCATTGTGGCTACAGCAAGCATCTCTAAACTGTACAAAGAGCAAAGGGATAAATGCTCAACTTACAGCAATATATACAATGTATAATATTGTTAATTATATGTTATTTTGCCTAAATTTAAGTTCTGTAATTCGTAAGGATGCTAAGTATACCGCTTGACACATTGTTCCACAACGTATGTGTTTCTGGTTGTTGTACGCCCATGATTTAGTTATTCTGTCAATTCTACGCCTTTTGTCCGTCATATTTAGATAAAATAGGCGATTTTGACGTTACGCAAAATAGCTCCAACTTGTGACGCGACGTCTATATATTTTCCAATCGGTTAAATATAGTTTGGATCGATGTCACTGTGGTTGTGAAAACAAGCAGTATTTTGTTGTTAGTCTTTTGGTAAATTAAAACATCATTTTCCATCGTTCTCGAAGCTTGATCTATCGCACAAGTAATGCAATATTTATATTGAAAACTATTAGCGTGCATTAAGATTTCAAGATTTTGCCATCGTCGCCATTTCATTTATTTAACACTTTTAGTGACGTCATTAATGGTGCATTAACAGTAAACGTTATCCAAGAAACCCCCATTTAGCAAGCAGTCACGTCGACCAACGGATGTTGATTCTTAGAATTATTCAAAGTTCGAAGACAAAACTATTGTTATTTAGTCATATAATATAGTATAAACGAGTATGGTGAAGCAAGTTTTCAAGGAATATATGGACTATGCCACCATACATGGTGTTGGTAGAGCAAAACAATCGCCATTTGTGGTATTAAGAGTGCTGTGGATTATTGCGTTATGTGCATCTTTAGGCACCATAATCTGGCAAGTATGTGAACTGTATAAGAAGTTTGAAAGGTAAATCATAATTACTTGTTTGTTTCACCTTTTAACACTTTCATGTTTATATAATTAACGGTGATCAGTTTTCTTAATTTACTTAGTCTAATAATGTTCTTTGTGTGTCTACGTTTAACTGCGACATTTGAAAGTGGCCACTGGTTTAGCCATGTCGTAATTGTTATAGATCTCCGACTTTGAAATAGAGACAAGTGGATGATACAAAGAA
Organism: Spisula subtruncata; assembly: GCA_963678985.1. Taxonomy (NCBI): domain Eukaryota; kingdom Metazoa; phylum Mollusca; class Bivalvia; order Venerida; family Mactridae; genus Spisula; species Spisula subtruncata. The sequence continues at coordinate 27,007,662 of OY787671.1, read as the reverse complement.
TCATGGTGCGATATCCTAGCTCATTCCTAATGAAATCAGTGAACTACGATTTTGTAACTTTAACTAATTTCATAAGCGTTTACGGTTTATAGAATACATTACCGCCGACTTACCATCAGTTTACATCTTTTTGGTTGGGGAACACTGTTCAAAATGATATCCCTATTATATCGAACATCCAATCTAGGAGTTCATAATGTTTTAGGTTTTGTCCTCATGTTATGTTATGTTATGTTATGTTATTATGTAAAATTGAAGAGGAAGTGTCGCCCTAGTTGATAAAAAGCTGATATAACTTTTGGGAGTAGAACTACTTTAAGCAAAATAATGAAAAAAATCGGACTGGAAAGGCATCACTCAAATATAATGATAATAATAATAATAATGACTTTATTTTACGAGGTCAACACATTTGCATAAAAACACAATCTTCCATGCGGACCTCAACAACTAAAAGAGTTGAGGACAGAAATGGAAAATAACACATTCGCAAGGCACAACGCCAAACTCGCAACTGAAAGAAAAAATGTAACGTCCATTGGGCAGCTGTCAAAGTACTAATAAAACCGTTACACCTGTAATGTGTTTGTTTCAGTTACCCAATCAGCACGTCGATTGAAGTGACTACGGCAAAAAGGCTTCACTTTCCCGATGTGACGCTGTGTAACACTAATCCACTGGTATATGAAACATTACCAGTTGAATCACCACTAGCTGACGTTATTTCAAGTACAAGTGACAGATACAATATTGACCTCAACATCTTCAACGTAACTGTAAGTATCCGTACAAGGGTTACAATTGTTGGACATTATTTGTAATTATGTATTCCATTTTTATGACCACTTGTCAAAAACCGCGGGTATCTGGTATTATCATAACAATGTTAATAATTTTACCAAAATGTATACATTTGTATAATCATACATAAAATTTCGAGAAAAACATCAATTTCCCATTGTTTACCCTTTTTCAATGATACAGTTGCCTGTGATCCAAAATAATAAAACTATGAGAGGCGAGCAAGAAGCCAATGCCATGTGTAGATGTTAGAAATATAAAAAAATCATTATGTCTGATATAATCATGTTGTATCGATTTTTTAATATTTAAATATTAATTAATTTAATATGTGTCAATAGGAAACAGTTGCTCACAATTGGCACTTGCAATGCCAAAGATGATCAGTTCATGGGTTGTAACTAGTTGTTACATTGCCTTTAATGAAGCGAATTTAGTAAGCCATTACAAAACTTTGTATAGACTTGGTGGAATATATAATGATATTCGTACCCATACATGCATGTTCTTCCTATTTTCCTACAGGACTTGGAAAAGTATAACTTCACTGAGTTTGATTCGATTGCCGACAATGTTACTCTACGTAAGACGGTTTGATTTACTTACTTACAATTTGCAAAACACATGCGTACAATATTTTGCTAGCTTTTTTATAGTCTATCTATAGTAATGACAACGCAGACATTTAACTAGTCATATCGATGGCTTAGTATTAGAAGGTCGTAACTACCAAATCGATATTTTGAGAAAACACGGAAAACTGTCTGACATTTAGTCTTTACTTATGGTAAAACAAACTTTTACAACTTTATTTTGGTCAACATGACAAGTTCAGATTTTTATGGAAATGGACTCATAAGAAGCGCATTGTGATGCTTATTATAAATATGTATGAATCATAAAAGGTCTTAAGTGGCACTTACGACCTTCTAATTCTAAGCCATCGATATATGATGAATAAATGTTTAACGGGTTGTATACTGGCATGATATATAATTGTAACCGTAAACTGTCATACAATATTTCACGTTCACATTGTCTACGCCCATGTTATTATGTGTTCCTCATACATGTATTTACTGTTACAACGGGGTTTCATAACAACCAAACAAATGGAGTATATCAGAGTATATGTGGATTTGTAATTCAGCTTTGTGTAGCTAGAACTATGCCTTTCAGTCTTTGGGCACTTTGGACATGGACTTTCGACTTCTTGGTAGCTGATACTTGGTCCGTGTAGTGACCAAGTTCATATCTCTTTGAGTTAAGTGTTGTAGATTACGCTTTGTAGTTATGGTACGTGTATTTTATGTTTTCTGTGCTCGTTTGTTTGAGTGTTGCCTTCATTTTAAGATTTTCTATTAAATTTTTCAGAAAGTGATATTCTTTGGCATGGCAAGGAACAGTTTAAGATGAGAATGAATATGCTACGCGATGATCAATTGAAAGAAATGTCGCAACCAATCGACCAATTCATACTGTTGTGTACCTTTGCTGGTGTTAATTGTAGCACGTAAGTTTAAAAATGATTTGAAAAATGTCTTTTAAAGTGAGATTTTTTACGAAAAATACTTATTGCAAAATTGCACCTTCATTGAACGAAAATGCAATGTCAAAATACATGCTACATGTTGAAATAATCGCCTTATATGGTATATTGGTATTACGCCAAAAATAAGATTGGTCCGTTGTTGTTTGACAGGAGTGTTGATTGACAAAGTTGACTAAGAATCAGGTCCGTGTATACCCAAATACTCTATAAACTTTGTCTACTTATTCTATTCAAAATGTTCATTCTTCCAGGAAGTCATTTGAACAAGTGAGAACGTATGACTTCGGTCAATGTTTTCGTTTTGTGCCGGACGCTGGTGTACTAGATAACGAAGGAAAGATTGGCGCTACGGGACAACATTATGGTGAGAACAGACTTATCACCCATCAAATATATAATACGTGTAGGTACACTGGGTGTTGTAGCGTAATTAAACGAGGCAGCACTCAACAGAAACAGTTTATCATAAAGCATAAAGAGCGACGAAATAGCTGATGCAATGTACTACAAGCAAACCTCACAAAACCCCAACACAACATCTTTATAAACACTTAACTAACCCACCGCAAGCCGTAATCTCAGTTTTTAAAAAAAATTAAAAAGCTGTAAATGCCAAATGATATTAGCCTGACAAAATGAAGACGGTAAAATGAAACTATGTGATAATTAGCAAGACATCATAAATGGATGAATAAATCCATCTTTTTATGTCTCTTTCATTGATGATGACTGTCTTTTACTTTACACCCTCAGTACCAATCGTTGTCAATTTATTAACTTACTCTTCATCAATGTGATGTACCAGCCAAGTAAAATGGTAAATACGATTTTCGCCAATCGGTTTGGAAGGCAGCATAGAATAGACGGCACCAAATCAGGAACACGCATACACCTCGCAGGAAACACATACACATCACAGAGACAATATATATGGCTTAGAAAAACATGAATTCGTGTTTAATTTTCTCATTAAGTCGTGTACTTATGTAATATTCCAGTTAACGTATTCCGTTTTGTATTTGTAGCTCTAGAATTGGTGATCAATGTAGACCAGGCAGACAGTGTTCCGTTCGTGACGTCATCAGCAGGTGTGGCTATTGATATACAACATCCAGAGATGTTAAGGGGATTCTTTAACCTTGACGACAGCGTATTTGTCCCTACAGGGTTTGATGCATCCATTGCTCTCACAGAGGTGAGCAAGTAATACATTTTATTGCTTGAATGATCTTTTGTTAAATGTTTTTAATCAATAATGTATCATTAAAAGAGATGCTGCTGGTGTTGTCTCCAAGGTCGCACAATACAGAATCATATTATATTATGGACTACTTGGTGGATGCTGCATTTAGTTTAGTACTTGGAAGATGTAGGTTCGATTTAATACTGACTGTCGATTTGTTCTCGGGTTAGTGTTGGGAAACTATTCGGCCTGCCAATATGTATATATGTCATCTCATCACTGTTGGTGCAAAGTATCAGAAGGAAGAATCTGGTCTTGTTGTTGCCAGGGAAAAGCGTGTACTCCGTAAGGCCATGTCAGCCTCCTCAACAGTCACCGACTTCAAGTGTCCTACTTGTGGTCGTTACTTTCGTGCCCGGATCGGTTTGGTGAGCCACTTCCAGACACACAGACTTCAGTATACAGTGTAGAAGGAAGTCGTGATCCTCATCGTGAAACGATGGACGAACAACACGTTTATATAACCAAGTACCAGGCAAAGCGCGGACCAATACAGCATGTTCACTACTATGTTAAAACCATTTCATTTCAGGTAAGAAGACAACTAGTACCCGGGAAAAGTGGAACACGGTGTCAAGTGGACATTACTCAATCCTTGCATGTAAGTATGTTATAAAAGTCATCCATGAAACGTAGTTAATAGTTCTGTTTTTTTTATCTTATTTGTAAACTTCAAACAATATTTATATCTGGCACTTACTCACTCTCATAAATATCGGTTTTAAGACAACATCTTTGTACTAGTTTTACTTCCAACACTAAATGTTTCCTTAAGGGTTACCTCGCCACAAAAGTGATATGTATCAAAACAAATATAAAACCAAAGCACTGAAACCAGTGACATGATGTTGGTAATGATATAGGTAAATAGATCAATAAGGTCGATATGACCTCGTGACATATACATAATATATATATGCTCAGTACATCTAGAAACGCAACGTTTTCATCCTTGATTTTTTCTTGCTTTCATTGTTCATACATTTTTTAATTTTATGTAATAATATTGTACAATCGTGTTGAAACTTGGCTTTTGTCCAAATTTTATCGATCGGGTTACGTAACTCCCGTGCGTCAAGAAAAACACAAAGCGCACGAATTTCACGTACGCTATTTACGCATGATGATTTTTTGTTTAAATTGCTTCGAATCCTTTGTAAGGTTTGCCAAAAGAAAGAAAATCAGAAAAGAAAAGTTCTAGGCTTCGGAATAAAAATGCTACGATAGTTCGAACATGGGCGAAATCAGGCGATTCGAATGCCTATGACGCGGACGTCAAATGAGAGGTTTCACTTCAGCAAAATTATCATGAACCGGCAATGTTTCATCCGGAGACACTCTAGTAGCACTTTGGCACCGTTTACAACTACCCTTGTCCAGGTCATCGATGTAAAACAATTTTTCGATAGGACCAGTAACTCCACGTGAACCATATCTTAGCAAAGTTCACAACTGGTTCATACACTTCTAAACAACATGTTGGACGTCAAGAATATGTAATCAATCAATAACTAATCAATATTTAAATTTTTCACTTAGAATAACGATTCTCAAAAAATAGGATTTTACCAATTTGTGTGTCGTTACTTTTTAGCCGCACTATACACACCAGCACTTTCCAATCACATCGATTGCACTTTATGAAACAATTTCGCAAGTGTGTTGTGCATGGATTTAAATATCATCAGGTAAATACACTTTGGTTGTCAATCATAAAAAGTTTGAAAAAGTGTTGACAATAACCCCAGTATTGCGTTTCTAGATGTACTCAGTATATTTTATTGATGTATACTTGCAAAAGTACAATTTATAATCATTCAAATAATCAATTATATTAGAAAGAAGATGAATAAATTCTGTGGTAGGGTGAAGAGTATTAAATAATAATGGATGATAAACGGTGCATAGTTGTAAAAATAAAGTCATATGAAAAGTCTGAAAAATATTTTTTTGCAACAAAAGATATTGATAGTTTATTATTAGCTGCTTTTAGAACTGGAATTTAGCAATGAAATGAGGTTATTATGGTTTGGCCTTTTATGCCGATTTAGTCAAAACGTTTAATATGTATATTTAACATTGTGCAATGTTCTCCATGATATAACTACATGTGTGTCCAATGCTTTTCAGGATTGCAAACAACTCTGTCATGAAGTCTATATTGAAGTCACATGTAAATGCCACTTGCGGTACTTTCAATTGGACATAACAAACTCGTCAGGGAAGCAACTGAATGAAACATTTGACGAATTTGGCATGCCTCCATGTTATACAGATGTCCATTATGCCTGTATACAAAACACAACAGCCATGTTTGTGAAACATTCACCAGGTGTTTGCACGGAATGCATGCCGCCATGTAGGTAGGTATAATTCAGTCGTAATGTCATGGTTAGAGTACTATGATTCAAAGCGGTCCATAGTTAATTACCAGTAGCTCCTGAACAACATTGAAAATAGGCATACTTTTATCAGTTATCCTTGTAACTATGTTTGGTATTAACATTCTCTAGTTTGAAAATGTTCCATTTAATTATATGAACATCGTTTAATTATAAAAAAAATGATACAAACTTGGCATACCAATTCAGTTTGAAGTACTTCATTACATAATGTGCATTCTAAAAAAAAAAACATTATATTATAAGACGTACCGGTAATACAAATTTGACATAATACAGTTTAAAAGAGAATTAGCAAAATAAAAAATGAGGACTCTTGTGTGTATTACATTTGTATATGAGTACAGTGATTTTCTCATTGTTTTGCAGTGAGGCATATTTTGAGAAAGATGTTGCTATGTTCACCTGGCCAAGTGACAACTTCCTGCCTATATTGAGGCGAATACTACAGAAACGATACAGTAAATGGGATGGGACACAAACAGCGAAGGAATTCGTTAGGTACACAACTTACATGCACCTTCTTGTATATGTTTTCCGAATTCATCTCTGTTCTGACTTTTATGCAAGAACTCAACAATCAAGTTAAAATGTTTCCATATTTACATGAGCAAATTATATAAAATAATGATACTTAAGCGCGGTGGTGTAAATAAACGTTTCCTCAAACAGATTTTCGAAATGTGCTCCTTTTCGGGACCTTCAAATAAATCAAAAACATGTTTTTGTGCTACAAATCGGTTCAGTTTTAGAAATATTGTGAAATACGTTTTTATGAATTATTATTCTAATAAGATATTAATATGATCTATGAAGTGGCATTGGAGGACTTTTCTGATTTTATTTTTACAGTTTTACTTTTATAAATACATGTTTACAAATGAACAACTAAAACACTCCTATTTAGAATAGGGTATACAGTGTTATATCTACGTAATTATTGTTACATTGACATTGTAGCGGGAATTTAGCCCTGGTTCGTGTATTCCTCAAATCATTAACCTACCAGACGATGACTGAAGAATACTCATACACGGTAAGCGTAAAATGTCTCCTGTTTACGGACCTTAATTCTTACATATTCATATAATTCCCTCACTTGTACTCGGCCAGACAAGGCAATTTAATATATACCCGTTGGATTGTCTCTATTTATAAAATTGTACGCAACGTTAAAAGTAGTTGCTAGGTTTGGACACGTTTCGCAGAATTCGGAATTGATTTTTCTTACACATCTTTGAATAAATAGATGAAGTTAAATAATTTATTTTGTTTCTTGCAAAAGTATAATTAGTATATGGTAAGATGTTAACATTGTTTATCAGATGTAGTGTGTAGTCTTCATTTAGACCTTTTGTTGTATTTTTTGTTCTTTAGCTCTTGCCTTGAAGGTTGTTGACTGACTTAGGTGACACGTTGTTATTATAGTACGATATCATGTGATTTTATGTGCAGTTTTTGTGTTCTGTTGTATCTGGTGTATGCTCACATCCCAAATTATTATTATCATTATAGTTCAAGTAAAAGATACAGTACTAGTTTTTGATCAAAAGTGTCCTCTTACGAGCGTTATAGGATAGTTTCGTAAGGACAAAAAATAAATGTCCGAGGCGAAGCGGTTATTTTAATATGTTAGTCTATTTTTACAATTATTGGTCTTCAGGCAAACAGCTGTGATGTTTATTTAACTGTGTATGTACTTATGCAAATCTTAAATAGTTTGAAGCTTAAAGTGACCAATCATTCTCTGAGTAAATATCTCACAAAAGTGTCCGGTTATAAAAATAATGTACACCTTTTGAAAGGAGTCAGTGTGCATGTCGGAATATATATTTACAACACAATTCATGTATATGTTTACAAATTATTTCATACCAAATTTACATATAAGACATATGGGTAAAGGGTCGAACCATAAACCCCAAAACTTAGATACGGCTCTCCCTTTATCATCGTTCTAAAACACTCTAATCATACTTTGTTATTTTCAGGCAGTGAATTTTATCAGCGATATTGGAGGTCAGCTGGGTCTATGGGCAGGGTTTTCAGTCCTCTCAGGACTTGAAATTATGGAAGTGTTTCTGATACTATGTGCTACAGCGAAATCAAAGAAAAAAGATACCAAAGTTTCAACTGAAGTGGATTAAAATAGACATATCGCTGGCTTTGAATGAGGAGGTCGATAGTACAAAATCAATAGTTTGACAAAAACAAGAAACAACAACTTCATTTTTGTTAACATAAACAGTTCTGATTTCCATAAGAATAAGGAGTGCCTTATGATGCAGCTTTCAAATATGTATCGGCCTTATAAGGTCGTAAGTAGTAGTCATGACCTTCTCATTCTAAGCCACCGATATCACAGAAGAAACTATATTTCATTACACATCGCCGATGAGAAATTCCTCAATGTGCTTTGATAACTTATCACTACTAACTTGGTTCTTTCACAATCACTTAACAAAATGATATGTTAGGCGGAAATTTGGTCAATGTCAAGGACGAAAACATAATCTATGTAGCAGAGTATTTGAACCTGAATAGCTTTGGTACGGTGACTGATTTATGACACTTCTTATTTTTTTTTTGCCATAACAAAGCAACAATGCGAAAGGGGGACCTACGACACCAAAGTAAACTTTGTCATATGCTCATGTTGTTCTGTGTATACATTGTGTGGAGTGATAAGGCGACAATATGATGGAAGAAGGGTGACAAGTAGACACGACCACACTCGGATGATAATCTAGAATTAAAAATAAACAGTTCCTCAATTTAATACTGTATATTCGTTCCAATGGAACGTATCTTTCTTTACACCCTTTACTGTGCCAACCGGCCCAATAAAGAGACACTCCCAGACATCATTCGTATGCCATGTTTCTGCATAATTTATTTATAAAGATGAATGTTTGTTTGATACTCATATACGTACATCAAAGCAACTTGAAACACATCGTCTTAAAGACTTATCTATAGCTCTTAACATATCACTGTGGAGCACTTAAAATCAAACCATTAAAGTAACAGTAGAATTTAATGTAAAATATTTATAAGCGTACCCATTAAACGATTTTTGTGAATGATTATTATATAGTAAGAAATAATGGAAGCCTTATAGAAGGATTGTGACTGATAAATAAATATATAATGCCTGCTATCACAGAGTCCTGTCAAGCCAATGCAACATTAAGTGAAGTTTAACTAGCAATCATTTTACAAAATTATACCGTTAAACAGTCTACACTTTGTTGTAGTATTTTCTTATAAAATATACGAGAACATTAGTCAGGGAAGGCGACACTCAACTTAACTATCCAAGATAAGAAATCGAAATACTTTACATAACACAAATTCACGACACAATGCTCAGACATAACCTAACAAGAAAATGAAATGCCTATTACCAACCGTCAAAAAGTTGAACAAGTCTGGTCTGGTTCTGGTTTTGTTCGATTGTCTGCACTTGTCTGGTTTCTCAAGATGCCAAAACTAAAATTAGCTTGTAAGTAGCTTCATGATAGAGCAAATATCACAAGCATAAAAGCGAACTAGCGGTGGTTGTGGTATTGTGTTGAACTATTATGATCAATGTTAGCGGCAAAACACAGCCGGTGTGGCTATGAGTTTTGACTTTGCGTGCTCCTGATCCAATGATGGTGACTAAGCAAATAACAAAATATCAAATATTCAAATAGTGCTGTTAAACAACTCGTATTAAGATACTTGACATGTGAAGATCACATATTGATTTTGTTGAACACATGACACGATGTATACCAATACCGAACTTTCTCTGTTCACAACAATGTTTGTAAGGACACCAGTCGACAGGAGAGGCAAGAATTATTTTGCCAAATTTGTGCTAAATAATCAAAAGCCCACGGACAACCCAATGATTAACCACGGTCCTCATGTTGTTTAACCCCATGTATATATTTTTTTAATAATCGCTGGAAACTGATTGTTTAATTAGTATAGCAACTGATAAAATGTCACATAAAAAAACAGAAATACCCGATGAGGTTAATGTTACCACACTTTTCACGTTTGATGAATGGCAACATAATTACGAGTAATGCGTTAGGTTTATCATTAATATATAGATTAGGATTCATTTTTGCATTATATGAATCAAAACCCATTACAAAATGTATAACTTCCACCATAACATACAAACAAATCAAATTTATTATATTTATTTTTTAACCGCGCTTATTTTATCCAATTGTGTTATTGGTGCATGCGGAATTGGAATATACAAACAAGATGTACACATGGCTAACAATCTTTTTCATTTGATTTAACATAACAATCGAACTCATCGAGCACTGGGCTGACCGAGTATTGATCCCCTCACACTTCTTCAATTATATGTCTCATTATTTTGACAAGCTATGTTATTGTCAACAAGCACATCACTTCTTCGATGAACTTTTAAGGAGAACACATGAAACAATGTTTGACACGCCCATGGCTTGCACTCGCAAGGTATTGGGGAAGGAGTGAGACAGTTAACTGACCGGTAGACCGGGGAGAAGTTGATGATATCCTGTGGAGAAGTTGATAATATCCTGGGGAGAAGTTGATGACATCCTTGGGAGAAGTTAATGATATCCTGGGTAGAATCTGAAGCTGAATCGCTGACTGAACACAGTGGAGAGTTTGGGTGGAGGTGATATGTACCCAATTGGAGTGCAGATTTCGGAGTTCAAATTGATTAATTAAAAACTAGGTTCTGACAAACTAATTAATGGATATTTGACGCCAAATATAGGAAAACCGCAGTGTTTTAACAGATATAATATGGGCGCAACTACAGAAACGATTGAGGGACATGTTATGATTCGGGTATCTGTTACTCGTATTAAACAGAACAAATCAATATGTGTTAATGTTCAGACTATATATAGCATTCCTTCTATAACTCTTAAATAATGAGTTTAAATATATAAGCTATAACAATTGATAGCCACCAAAGAGCTATAAAGAAATTCAATTGGAATGGAATGTTATTTGTGGACAGGGAAGGCAGAACTTAGGTTTCAGTTGTCAAAACCTGACTTTTGTGAAAAGAGCTGTTAGTTTTAATATACACATGTTAAAAAAAGTAACTACAGTGCTACAGTTTTAGTGGTAGTCAACAAAACAAAAACAAGTAAATAAAAAAGAGGATAATTGCCCACAATAAAAAAATAATGCAATTCAAAAGCTACACAAATGTGTTATTCCGTAACCCAAAAGCGTTATAGATGAAAGTAACTAGCTAAGCGAAGATGATGCAGGAGGCGAATAGATCTACTAATAATTCATGACCTTTGGTTGATTATGTAAGTATGTAAAATGGCACTGTTGGTTTAACACTAAATGCGAAGTATTGTGAGGTGATGAAGAAAATTTGAATTCTGTTTGACACATTTACAATAAAGGGAGGTAGCTTTAATTGCAAATAATAACTTTACTTAATCGTCGGCTTTTGCTTCACGTTTCCTCTCAGTTTCTTATTTTTCCCCCTTTTAATTAATTTTTAGGATGTATTACATCCATTCGATTGACACTGGTTGTATACGTTTTATGTTCGTTTTATGTTCGTTTATTTGCCTAACTTTGCATGTACATGTACAGTCTGTGATGTATATCATCTTGCTTTATACATAAAATTGCATAAATTATTTATTGAATTCTTTTTAATTATATGATTGCAACTATGTATGCCATTTCTGTATGTCATTATGTATGTCATTATGTATGCCATTTTATATGCCATTCTGTACTTCTTTTTTAGCCACTTAATGCCTATTCCATTGAACATGTCTTTCTTTGCTATTTATTTATTTTAGTAATGACCTTTTTATAAATGCAGTTTTTAATTTTTGTGACTGTTTTTTATGTACATTTGTTCCAATAATCTTGTTGTTTATCAAGATTTGGTTTCCATTGTTTCTATTAATCTGCTCAACTTGTGTTACATTCTTTAATATACATGTCTTAGTTTTAGTCTGTACCCACGTCTTTCCTGGAGTATTCAAATATTTTGACCTATCTATATTATAATGAGCGTTTGAATGTGATACTGTATTTAATATGTTTAATCTTAGTTTATTTTATAGATTGTTTGTTTGTATGTTATTGGATAGTCAATGTTTATGTCGGATACAAGCTTCAAGCTTATGTTAATATGTTAACCATTACCGACGTTAAATAAAGATTATCTTATCTTATCTTATCTTACTGAAGCAGTCACTGTGAGAAATGTAGGAAATGTCCTTGCAGGGTTTCCGTCATTCTCGTTCAACCAGCGTATTATTTTCAATTACATACTCTGGTATAATACTAACGAATCCCAGCGTGGTGAACGAAAATCTCCACCAATCAAATCCATTTCGTTCATTTCCTTATAAGGCAATTGATCAAATTCCGTCACAGGTGTTTTCCAAACATCCCTCGTCATTCGTCCAATCAAAATCGACGTTACATGCAGAATATAAATCGACAGTGTTTGAATTTTATTTCCGACTATTAAATCGAGGTATGAAAAAAGATATTGTGATATTTTTGCATCGATGATCAGAAGAAGATTTTACCATCATTGCACAACATAACTGGTTATTTGTATTGAAATTAGCGGTGGTTCGTCATGCAAAAACAGAACTTACCTTTAACGTTAGCACTCCATTCGACTAGCCGTTTTTTAAATTTTATTTCCGATAAATATTTTTCGAATCACCTGTAGATCTACAATTCTATTTGAGAACTGATACCAGTTTATTCTCTTATTCTTCATACTTTTTATGAACCGAATTTGATTCAATATGTTTCAACAAACAACTCAGCATTTAATTTCAATCACCGTTCGCTAATTAAATAATCCATGTTCACATTTGTGTTTGTTTATAGAAATATTCCCGCGGCTGTCGTAACGCGCGTTCTGATTGGACAATAGCGGGAATACACTAGTGACGAAATACAAGCTATTTTTAGATTTGCGAACGATATAAGGGGTCTTGTATCAGAGTATAGTCTAGGGACTTGACTATACACTGATTCATGAGAATGGGTTTCCGTACATATGTGACAAAAGAACAATCATTTACCGTGTATATAAAGCATTGAAGACTTCAAGAAAAAAACAGAGAAAAGCTGAGACGCTAACCATCACGTCGTCAAATACGTTATTTAATCATAATAAAATAATTAATATCTAATTAAGGTTAGTGATTTTTTTAATTTAGGTAATTGCTACGTTTTGGATTTTTCTGTACCATGTATATTAAACGTGTTACATTTATGACATGCTCGGCTAGTTTTTAAGATATTCAGAGATATTGAGGACAAGCCCTAAAAACTATTTTACCGAAAACTTTTAGCTCTCAGCAGCACAATATTTGGCATATATGAAATTTCGCATGTAAGGAATCATACAGTATATAAAGTTTGTTTTTGGACTGGGTAAGTTAATTGTATTTCTATGAGTGTAATTATAAAAATAAAATATGATAAGATATTGTTAAAATATGTAAAATTTTGTTTTGGACAAAAATAAGTTTAACTTGAAAAATCGTTGAACATCATACCAGTTTCGTATATGCACAAATAGAGTGACAGACACTTATAGAAGTTTCATACCAAATTTCATGATAATTACTCTGCTTGTTTTTTTATTAATTTAGCTAAAAGTAATTTCTGAAATACCGAAAACAAGGTAGGCTACAAAATCAATCAATGTCTTGCATACGTCTTCTGTAGATAATTTATGATTTAAGAAAATGTTATTTTTCAAAGATGTTTTAGTTTTGGTTCTTCCGCATTCTTAAGAAATAAATACAAATGATTGTTCCTCTAACATATTCAGGACACAGTTTAAAAACATTGATTCGTTTTGATATGATTGCATGGAATTGTGTTTTATAAACGTTGAAACCTGTTCGCCACATTTGATGGTTAAATGCATTTGAAATAAGTCATTCGTAAGGATTAGTCAATAGTTTCTTCTGTATTTTTTATCAATAATATAAATTCAAAATAACTATTCACAATCATATCGATTTTAAGACATGAGGAGCTACTGAAACATTGTTTAATATTGAGGTCATGTATAAGGAAGTCAGGAATATTGTGTTTTGAAAATTAAGCACGCAATTCAAAAGCGCATTTTTCTCCATCGAGTGCAATAATCAGCCTTAAAAGAATAGCTATAGCGTTCATGCAATTTATTTCCAGTTACAAATGGTGATACTTTCACAATCCTTGGGACAAATATAATACACTTTTAATAATCTAAAAACGAGCAGTTTCGAATATGCGTTTAGAGCAGTGTTATAAAGAAACTGGCAAGTTAATAATTTAATCATTTTATTACTCCAAGATTATCTCTCTTTGACCATGGAAAATACACCATGGCTTTAATTGACCAGGTTGTTTTATTTTAGTGGTTGTGCGCGAAATAGTGTATAGCCCCCTAAAAGTACCTGAACTTCACATAGCCCTTCTGCAACAACGGAACAGCATCCCTCTAGCATTCAATGAACGTTTCATAAGATTAATACGTCGTAGATGCATACGATAGATCGCACCTTGCTGTTGTTTTAAAAGATTAAAAAAAGCGAATTTCTGTTTTATACTGACCACAAAACAACTGGAACAATACTATGTTGCTAAACAATATCATCTGATTCGAAATGATATTCATGCGTCACTTGCATATACCTATTCTATGACAAAATTTCGCGATGCTCATATACTGATCAAATGTGTTATGCTGTACTATGTAAGTGTTGCGTTTTCATTGCCGCTCAGTGTACAAAGACATATTATATACAAAGTACTAGGTACACTATTTATCTAGAACAAATCAATGGTCTAGTGGTAATTCCAGTCTGGAACTGTCCATCTTATATACATAATTCTAAATTGTTCTAAAGAATTAGTAGTTCTGATATGAAAAGGTATATTTCCCAAAGTCTCAGTCCAGTATAGTTTACAGTGTATTGAGCTATTTATGACGATATTCTTTTTTTAAAAATCAAAAACTGAAAACCAATTATGCTTTCATATCTTTTCATAGCTTTTCGCTTCAGCTTCATCAGAAATCCTCTCTGTGATTTATTGGACATGTTAATTGTCCGTTTTTATACGAAATTGTTCTAGAACACCCTATGAAATTATAACAATCGTCTATTTTTTCGACGATCAAATCAATGTACACGGAACCCTTCTATAGTTTTAATTTGGTAGTCTAAGGTAGTCTACGAGAGGTGCCCAACTTATATTTGAACATTATTGAATACCAAATAGTTCGATGCCTATAATATATAATCAAAATACTTCTATATCATCGTGCAAAATAACTTGTTAAGTAGCACATACAACAATTGATTATTACCTTATTACTTAGTTTGCACTCAAATCTACAATGTCGTAGGGGGTGTGGTGTTTGGCTTTTTTAAGAGCGTATAAACCGATTGATATTGTTTGCATATCTCGCCTGTAATAAACGCTGCAATATTTCCTAGAGTAAAGGGTTTGTGGGTATATGTTCATTAGACTTTGGCCTTTACTGATCTTGCGTAATATACTTCAAATGTGTGTTCTTAAGATACAGAATGGTGTTTTTGTGGAGGAAGTTGAAGTTCCGTGTTGACAAAACACCAAACGCCTCATATAGTCTTCTGGAAAGATGTTTGGCAAGCATTTTGACCAAATATGGTTTGGAACCTAATGTACACAGCCATATGCATTCACCTTTGACTTTTCAGGAATGGATATATGTTCCATTAAGCCAGTATAGCAAGCAACAGCATACGTAATGCAAACGTTCGGGAACATGTGATGCTTAAAGAATGTCACGTTATGGGAAGCCTCATCAACATTTATTATATAGTAGGCTGTCCGTTCATAGTATTTTTCTCAATGATAAAGCATTGCCTCTAAAGAGGTGACAAAGTTGTGACATTTACGAACCGTAAAGCATATACAGCGTTAAAGACATTTGTCTCCCTTATGTTGTTTTTGTGGTATTAAGCAGGAAAAACACCGATTTTATCCCAGGTTTGGCATATATAATTCTCTAAATGAACATCTCGAAACTTCCAATGGATACTCCTAACGTCGCCGAAGTCACTATTTTGTTTTTTTGATTTACCTTAGAAATCAAATAACCAAAGTTTAAGACTTATGTAGGTATTATCACTTTTTGTTAGTTTTTAATATTTTGCATAATTCCGTTAAAAAGAACAACAGAGCGCAAAACATCCTTCCTGTGACAAAAAATGCACATTGTCTTCACAGAAATGGAATATCCATGCTCAACCAACCCATTTTAGGGGCTTTTATGGCAGCAGCTGACCTTCAAAAAGTAAAACACCACACCCTCTACAAAAGTGTTGTTTTTAGTTCATTCTATATTTCCAACAAACCAACCAGTCAGTGTAAATGTTACCTAACACATATGTTTACACAGTACAAAAGAAACATTTGATTTATACCATATTCCCATGAAGATATTTCATGTTCATCACTGTTCAAGAATAAGTGGGACACCTCTCGTAGTATCACACTAAAAACGATGCGAGTAATTATTTTGACATTAAATGACCGTTAGATATAGCTCAATACACTTTAATGACTTTCAAAAGGTTTTTTTTCTTGGATTTGGGCTGTAAAGTTATTTTTGACTAGAACACCTAAGGCTGGATTATATATTCAAAATTAATAAATTATATATATGAGCGAGATCCAAGAAATTCCTGCTTTTTCGACGAAAATCTTATTTATAAATATAAATATATAAAATTATACTTGCAGAGAAAATGGAATGACCACGCACTTCTGACTTTCCAAACAGCAACTTTCAAACATGGTTTTTTGTTAAAGTGTTTATCAAAACGTAGTGATGTATTATGAACTTGATCCAAATCTAATATGTCGTCGTTATGAGCCTAATTGTGTTGCTTCATGGCCGGTTCTTTGGCTAAAAAATAGTAAAATAGTTGAAAGTCCCGTCTTGGTAACTTTTGTCATGTTTTAGCATTTATTTGTACTGTTTGATGGTCATTTACGTTTTCGTAGTCATAATTTTTCAGAAGTACCTGCCAAATTTGTTTGCTACTTTGATACTCCGGGCGTGTTGTAGTACTGGTATATTACAGTAGCGAAAAGTAAAATAACATCAGTAATTGAGAAATGATTCTACGTTTATCTCTAGTAGCGTATACATCCTTTTCAAATTTGTTTTTGATTCAGAAAGTTCTTGCATTACGTTTAGATTGGCTTGACAAAACAAATGTCATTTTAAGCGTCGTGATAGACATGCAATACTATGTCTATAAAATGCACATTGCTTTACGAATGTAAATAGACACATTAATTTTATGCTAACATAAAACGTGTGTACATCATTGTGATTGCAGCTGTGATGTCTTTAGTGATACCAGATTCCTGTGGTATTTCTATGCTTGGCAGCCGAGGTCGAAGTCATGTGGTAATTCTATGCTTGGCAGCCGAGGTCGAAGTCCTGTGATATTTCTATATCGTATAGCAAGTATTCCTGACTATAATATAACACTTACAATTGAATAATTTATCTATTATTTTCACTTAAATATGCCAAAGAAGGCCATCCATTTTCCACAAACATTCTTTTTAAAATGCATGCTTTTCGTGGTTATTTTCTTGATATTGACAAGGTTCTGTGTTTATTTCACGGTACGTCATATGTCACGTGTTCTTTTCGGACAGGATTAAAATAAGAATTTGGAAAACCCAAAGAAAAACTATAGTTTATTTCAAAACTTGTCAGATTTGAACATTGATATACAATTAACGTGTTTACAAACTGCATGTATTGATTGTGTTACTGTCTATGTGAATAAGAGGGATGATATAGTGCGTAGATATAGAGAGCAAGTTGTGTTTGGTTGTGTATGAGAGCGCGAATGAACAAATTGGTAAAAAAAACATACTCTGTATATATCATGAATGTTAAACTAAATGCATTGCTCCGTTTAAATATTTAATTATATTTAAGTAATTTACTAAACCAACGGAAAAACATAATATTATCCATACTTATTAAGACTTTATTTAGAATCATTATAATTTATTTAGAATCATTTATTTCAAATTACTTTGAGTTTTATTCACCTCTTTACCCACTCTACATTAGACATTGGCGAGCCATCTATTGTTTAAAATTGTTAAGAATTCGATCATATTAGTATCATCTATTATTTTTTAATTGCCATTACTTCACCATGACTGCATTATATTATATTTATATATGTAACATGCATTATGTACAGTATACTCATGTGTCGTAATTACTATTTGGGTTAATAAAAGGTATGTTCTGTTCTGTTCTGTTCTGTTCTGTTCTGTTCTATACTGGGGTAATATCTAATGAGGTTTGAACCCACGACCTATAGGAAATCGGTCAATTTACCATTAAATTACTAATCTTGAGAACTCTTCACATGGAGATTCTTTATTACATCCTTAACAGCTGGTTTCTGGTCTATATTTACAACCACGACAGTATGTTTTCATACGTGGGGAGTATCACAAAGACGATGGAGTAGTAATACAATCACAAATCTAAAATCGATTTTTTTACGACTTGCATGCAGAAATTGATGAATTGACTTGTACAACAAGAACATTGCCATATATTCACGTATAAAGGTCAGAATCAAGTCATATTCTCCAAACTATTACACTGCGGAGTAATCAGACACGGACTAATTTAGTACATCGGTGACCTACATTGTATTCTACAAATAGATAAGGTTGATTCGATCGACTTGAAAATGGCGAAAGCAAAGTTCTTTATCCTGGTGATTTTGTTTGGGGTTTTATTTAAGGATGTTTCTTCAAAAACCATAGAAAGTAGTGGTGAACTGTTCGATACTTTATTAGCGAGGATTGAGTCACTGGAAGCGAGCGATGCCGCGAATAAAGCTAAACTTTCTGAAATGGAATCGGAATTTAAAATTCAATTGAATTTGAATAAGCGTGAAATATCTGACTTGAAAGCAAAGATTGACGAAATGGAGTCGAATTTCCGTCTAAAGGAGGCCAGCATGCTTGGTGAGATAAATGAACCGAAGACAGCAGTGGCAGACTCGCAATATGACGACGCTGGGCAGCAACTTGGTGATGGAAATGAGGACGTTTTACGACCTATACCTGGGCCTAAAAGGATTCAGCGACGAGAAAATTACGTTAGGCAAGGTAAGAGCATTGCTGATAGTATTACGTTATACGAACAATAAAACATTCGAGCATTTTACACGGTGTATACCCGTATCGGCATCCACTCTGGCAAAATCGCTGTATCGGCACCCTTTATGTGCAAAACAAGTTTTTGTGGACACCAGTCGACAGGAGAGATGAGAGATACGTAAATCATTGATTTTGCCAAAAATACAGATTTGTGCTTAAAAAAGATAGCCCACGGAACAACCCATTGACTAACCACTGTCCTCATAATGTTCCATTTGTTATATCAGTTGTCACAAGTTCGGACTAAGATGGAATGTTGACCGGGGATACTTGTTTGAATGAACACGGAGTCCTGTTTCTGACATTTAAATGTGATTTTTTTCGTCAATATAGGACATGTCTCGCAACTCATAACAATCTGGCCTCTAGATGTTTTTAGTATGGCAAATTTCATACAGTTTTGTTCACCCGTTCATTTGTATGTATAAATAATTACTTAGGGTGGAGGCCTATATTACTAACATATAAACTTTGTCACGCAACACTTGACTTAATTATCGATACCGTTGCACAGTATTATCACCGTTTTATATAGCACGGTGGGGGATCCAACATATCGATACCAAAATGGGTTATGCATAATTTCATATGTCGAACTTCATGGTGTACATATGTTGTACACATTTTGACGAAAACAATACGAAAGTCTTATTTGTTATCGATTTATGTTACAATCAAATTAATTTGCCCAAATATCTCAATGCAGTGCCACCCTTTATACATTTCCAAACATGTACATGTAGTTATTTTATCTGTACGTGTAGCAATGACTAAGAAAAACTGATTCTCCGTCAGGAGGTGTGACTGAAAATTCGCGACAGTTTGACCAACACGAGAAAATCTTTTAGATTTTCACTTCAGTTGTTTGATTTTTGTTATAGAAATATAACATACCTTTCATTACACACATGTTTCAAATTTAACGGCGATTTGTTGGCTAGAAAAATATTTATTGTAAAAAAACAGCATGTTCTTCATATGTTGTACGTGTTTTCCATATGTTGGATTGAAAATGTTTAATTTGTCGCTTTTATATTGAGTTTAAATATATTTCCTGGAAAAACACAAACTCAAATCTGTTTGAGTTATCTTCATATCATTTCGTATTCGTTACACCAACTTATTTACGCACTTACATGTATTTTCATTTCAGCAAATGTCTGCATATCTAACTAATCAAAATGTTTGCTAATTGCAGATTAGACCTGTAATGTATATTTATGCAGTTCCTTTTTCGTTATAACTACACACTTACGAATACACTAATTAGGCAAAACATGTTCAGTAATCGGTGGCCCGAAATATAGGAATGAAGAGTTCGAGCAGTCCTATCATCAAACTTAAAGTGTATAGAGCTATATTCTAACAGTCATTCAATGTCAAAATAATTACTTGCATCGTTTTAAGTATGATACTAGACTACCTTAATCGCAAATTAAAACTTTGGATGGGTTCAGTGTACTTTGATTCAATCGTCGAAAAATATACGATTCTTATAGTTTCATAGGGTGTTCTAGAACACTTTCGTATGAAAATGGACAGTTTGCATGTCCAATAAATCACAGAAAGAAATTCTGTTAAAACTGAAGCGAAAAATGATCTAATGGATATGAAAGCATAATTGTTTTTCAGTTAATGAAACTTTAAAAAAAATATCTTCCGATATAGCTCTATACACTTTAAATGGATCTACTGACGGCAGATTGATCGCTGAATTGTACGTAACTTCTTTATTATAAAACTGAAGCATATCATGTTGATACTAATTTTCTTAATTAGACAATCGGCTACATATTGGTGTTATTTTCTATGTAAAATTCTGATTTTTTTCACGTTTCTTCCAAGAATAAAAATGTTGATTGCCGTTAGGTAACTCATTGTTTTAACTCAAATTCAAGGTCAGTGCATTAGTGTGATACATTGACTGATACATTTGAATGACTTTATTCTGAACTTTGAGCCAATTAAGGTAACACTACATATCAGGAGGTGTTTGCAGTAATAATGACACATTAGTTCTTAGAAAGACAGGTAATTGTGATAGTCCGATTTGGTATGAATCTACTGGAATGCATTGTGATTGAAGTTTTTGTATATCAATCTGATTATGCATGACGCTGAGTAAGATAACCTGGCGTTGGTCGATACAGCGTCAGTCAGGAAGTTTTTACAAGAGATAAGTAGTGATAAAAACGAGGTATGCGATTTAAATTTTGACCTTATTAACACCACACGGATGTGTAGATACCAAGTGTTCTTCATCTTTTTTTAAAAAACCCAACAGTTATATGTAATCTTGATTCTTCGACTAATTTCAACAAGAATTCATCGACGCTCAAACAGACAAATTCTATTAATAAACTGATTTCTGCAAACCCTAACCACAATTAACTGTTACTGACTAACCTCCGTGTACAGTTTGACGATACAAGGACAAAGCGTTCTTCGGTTTTGAACGGAAGCATTTGGTCTAAAAATGGTTAAGGTCACAGTGACCATGCTTTGACCTGCTGACCTCAAAATATCTAGGAATCATCGACTGTTTCCGATCAACCTTCATGCAAAGTTTAAATATCATAGGGCAAAGTGTTCTGGAGTTATTGAACGGAAAGCATTTGGTCTAACGACAGACAGACAGACAAACGGACAGTCACCAGAAAAGCAATATACCACTCATCGTTGGTGGCATGATAACTTAAACATATTTCAGTTTCGATTTTTTTCCAGGAAATCCATTTAAACTCAAAATAAAATCGGCAAATTAAACATTTTCAATCCAACATATGGAAAACACGTACAACATATGTAGAGCATGCTGTTTTTTTACAATAAATATTTTTCTAGCCATCAAATCGCTGTTAAATTTTAAACATGTGTGTAATGAAAGGTATGTTATATTTCTGTAACAATAATCAAACAAATGAGGTGAAAATACAAAAGAGTTTCTCGTGGTGATCAAACTGCAGCGAATTTTCAGCCACACCGCCTGACGGAGAATCAGTTTTTCTCCGTTATTGCTACACGTACAGATAAGATAAACACACGTTCATGTTTGGAAATGTATAAAGGGTGGCACTGCATTGAGATATTTGGGCAAAACAATTTGATTTTAACATAAACCAATAACAAATAAGAATCTTACATTTTTTTCGTCGAAATGTGTACAACATATGTAGACCAGGAAGTTCGACATATGAAATTATGCGTAACCCATTTTGGTATCGATATGTTGGATCCCCCACCGTGTATAGCAACGGACAATAATTAAGATCGACAAGTTAACAATCTGTCTACGAACTCTACACTGTGACCTAGTGTTTAACTGTATATATCTAATTTATATATTTTCAGACCGAGAAGCGCCCGAAACCGAGATTGCATTTTACGCCACTTATCCGACCGCGCAGATACACCACGTAGGAAAGAACCAAATCCTTCAGTTCCCATTCGCTCTCACCAACAGAGGGAATGCTTTCAACAACAATACGGGTGGATTTACGGCGCCAGTGGACGGAACCTACGTTCTACATGCTACCATCATGGGAATCGATACAACCGATCACATGCGTGCCCACTTTGATATCAACGGGAATGCTTACTCCGTGTTCTACGTGACGTCATTTGACCAATCGTCTCAAATGCTTGTCATTGACCTAAAAGCCGGACAGACTGCGACGATCAAAAACGATTTTAGTGAGACCGGATATTACGGTAATCATCATTCCACCTTTTCTGGATTTCTGTTGTACCAAAAATATCCATCACCAGCCGTTGTTGGTAAATAAAGTACATAAATTTTGATTTTTGTAGAGTTATATTTGTAGTCCTGAGGTATACTGATCAGCCGAGAACAGAGTTCTATGGTATTTCTATACTGGGCAGCCGAGAACTGCGTCCAGTGGTATTTTTATACTGGGCAGCCAAGGACAGAGTCCTGTGTTATTTCTATACTAGGCAGCTGAGGACAAAGTTCTGTGGTATTTTTATACCTGGTAGCCAAGGACAGAGTTCTATGATGTTTTTATACTGGACAGCCGAGGACAGAGTTATGTGGTATTTTTATACCTGGCAGCCGAAGCCTAAGTATTGTGGTATTTCTATACTTCGAAGCCGAGGCCTTAGTATTAAGGTATTTCTATTCTAGGCAGCCGAGGCCAGAGTCCTGTGGTATTTCAATACTGAGCAGCCGAGGACAGAGTCCTGTGGTATTTCTATACTGGGCAGCCGAGGCCAAAGTCCTGTGATATTTCTATACTGGGCAGCCGAGGCCTGAGTCATGTGGTATTTCTATACTGAGCAGCCGAGGCCAGAGTCCTGTGATATTTCTATACTGGGCAGCCGAGGCCAGAGTCCTGTGATATTTCTATACTGGGCAGCCGAGGCCAGAGTCATTTGGTATTTCAATACTGAGCAGCCGAGGACAGAGTCCTGTGGTATTTCTATACTGGGCAGCCGAGGACATAGTCTTGTGGTATTTCTATACTAGCCAGCCGAGGACATAGTCTTGTGGTATTTCTATACTAGCCAGCCGAGGACATAGTCTTTTGGTATTTCTATACTAGCCAGCCGAGGAGAGAGTCATGTGGTATTTTATACTGGGCAGCCGAGGACAGAGTCATGTGGTATTTTTATACTGAACTTGAGAGACACAAATATACATTTAAAATGGTGATATAGAGGATATTTGTATTTTACTGCGTATGCTCGTCTGATAATTCGTCGAGAGAGCAGCTGACGTAATATGTTCACGAATGACGTGGCCTCGAGTAATATATAAGACAGCTGCTTACGAGGTGAAGTATCAAACGATCATACACCGTAAAATACTAATATTCTATTTATTTCATGCTTCAAATAACTTAAACTATGGAAATACCTCACTACATGTATAAGCCTCATTTTTTGCGGGATATCTTCATCGCACCATGCACGCGTCGAGTTGCAATCAAGTATTTTGTCTGCAATGGCATCAATTCTATCCATTTTTTTACATTTAGTAGCGTTCTGTTATTTGTTAAAGATTAAGAGAACAATTGAAAATGCTTATTTTTCATTTTTGACGTCGGAGAAATTTGTTTAAAACAATAGTCCGTTTGAGTGAAATTATCGACTGTGAAATTATCGCCTGTGATATTATCTGGGAATAATCCACCGTTATTCCGCCATAAACAACCGATATGCATGAAATAAACAAATGGAACATCTAATATGTTCATACTTGGACTCATCTATAGATAGTCTAGAGAATCGGACACAATCCTAACATTTAACAGCTGATATATTGTCTACCACGAAATTTCCATAGAGGGGGTATTAATAAGACGCGCTTGATGTGTAATACAAACACAAATCTAAAATACCGATCTTTCACGACTTGCTTGCACACACCGTACAACCCGATACATAATAAACAGATTTCACTAAGACGACAGCTGTCTGTGTTTATGAGCTTAAAACTCGCGGAACAACAAACAAAACCAGTCAGCTCTGGGGCGATAACCTCGATCAGTAATCGTGAATGGGTTTATCCAAAAATAAGCATAGTTTTTTTTAAATATTTTTAGAAATAGCAAATTATAGAAATCCAGTTATACACATTGGCAAGTATACTTATTTAATTGCTATTGCTTTGCAAAAGCATTGCGTTTAGACTGTATTCATTGTTATCATCTGTACCATTTCATTGCTATTGCAAAATTTCATCATGGTATAAGACAAAGGGCTAGGATTTGTTTAAAAATACCTTTTTGTGGGTCAAAGTCGCGTTTTTCGTCAAAAATCGCACACATTTTACGTGATTTCTCCCTGAATAATACACGGTTTTGCTTAGAATTATGTGTACTGATACCTCTTTTAACAGCGAATAAATGTGTCCACTTTGTTTTGTACTGAACCTGTCAAAACAAGAGATACTTACTTCCGCGAACACAGACAGCTGTCCTCTTAGTAACATCTGTTTTCTATGTATCGGGTTGTATGGTGTGTTGCATTCCTTGTCATATAGACATGCGTGAAGGTCAGTATCAAGTCAAATTATCCGAGCTACTACACCATTGATTATTCTAATGCGGACTAATTTAGTACATTGACGACCTATTAGACAAATAGATAAGACTGTTTTGATAGTCTTGAAAATGGCGAAAACAAAATTCTTTATCCTGGTGATTTTGATTGGGTTATTTAATGATGTTTCTTCACAAACCATAGAAAGTAGTGGTGAACTGTTCGATACTTTACAAGCGAGGATTGAGGCACTGGAAGCGAGCGATGCCGCGAATAATGCCAAAATTGCTGAAATTGAATCGGAATTTAAAATTCAATTGGAGTTGAATAAACGGGAAATATCTGACTTGAAAGTAAAGATGGACGAAATGGAATCGAGTTTCCGTCTAAAGGAGGCCAGTATGCTTGGTGAGATAAATGAACTGAAGACAGCAGTGGCAGACTCGCAAGATGACGACGCTGAACATCAACTTGGTGATGGAAATGATGACATTGTACGACCTATAACTGGGCCTAAAAGGATTCAGCGACGAGGGAATAACTTCAGGCAAGGTAAGGTTATTGATTAGGGAACCGTCATTGATTTTCTATATGATTTACCATATATATATATATTGTTCAAATCATATTAGAAGTTCTAGCGGTTCGTAGCGTAAATAATATAAAAAATAATCCGTTTACCTCACATTAAAGAGATTGAACATCTCTACTCATTATATTGTAGTAATGTTTACTTTTGTTTTGAACTTCTAAAAGGGTTATTAACAACATATATTAGGTAAATCATACAGAAAATGAATGACGGTTCCCTAAGAGGATTGCCTAGGGAACCGATTTCGTTCCCTATCCACTGTCTTGATGATATTGTAACATCATTCGAACTATAAAACATTCGAGACTTTCAAGTTCGCACATTCAAAGATGAATAAATGACAAGATAGTCAATGTCCTCTTCACCTTCCCACTCACCATCTCTTTAGACACTAAACAAAGTGTGTACGTCCATTCACTGTTCTATTCAATTTCTACCTCACCAATTGTAAAATGAGACCTGGCCCAGTGATTATAAACATTGGAAAACTTACGCCATGTTCCAACTCATACTCCGTACTCCAATTGGAGCATTTATTAGTTACAAAAACTGCTGTAACTTCTTTATTACTGAATGGAAACATATGAAATGGGGGTTCATTTTCTTAATTAGATCGTTTGCCACAAGTTGGTGTTAGTTTTCCTGCAAAATTCTTAAAAAAGCTGTTTTTCAAGTTGGGGCATGGCGTATAGAGTTCGAGTATGAGAATGGGAAATGTTTATAATAATCGGGCCTGAGCTTATTCCACTTGAAAATAAACTTTAAAGCGTACATATATCACTTTATAGATAATCATTGATTCTATTGCACAGTATTATTACCGTATTATAGAGCAACGGGCCATTAAGATCCACAAGTTTCTAATCTGTCGGCAAACACTACGATGAGTGAACACTGTAACCTAGTGTTTAAAGAGGCGTTCCCTATAACTTTGATCGTTTAAATCGATTCAGGAATAGTATACATTCTATGAGAATCATTATTGCTTAAACTCCTCAAATGTTCAGACGTCGCGCACGGTGTTGCGTCGTGGAAGCGTCACATGGAAAGCGTTAAACTTAACGTCAAAATATTCGAGCAGTCATTTTCATCGCGTTGTCTTGAAAAAACTACTATAGTGATGTGTATTAAATCCAATACAATGTTCAAGTATATATCAACGATAATAATACTGAAAAGAATACCAATATAATTTGTAATTTTATTAAACATTTTTTATAAAGAACGTCGGAAAAGTATTTTGTATTTACAAAAAGAACGGGTTTTACGGTTCTTTCTTCAACAATAAGATCTCTAATTTAGTTGTAATCTGCATCTTTAACTTATTGCTTGTAAATAACCTCTATATGTTTTATTACTCTATGTAGGAAACAATGCGCTGGCTTAGAATGAGAAGATCGTAACTACAAAATCGATATTAAGAGAAATCAAGAAAAAAGAACTCTTTACTTATGGTAAATCAAGCTTTTTCAACATCAGTTTGTTCAGCATGACAAATTCGTATTTTCAGGAAAATAGGCTAATAAGAATCGCCTTGTGAAGCAGTCTTCTATATGGGTCGTAAGAAATACAAATGTAGTTACAATCTTCTCATTCTATAAGCTAGCGAATATCATGCAACATGTTTGTTTTAATAAATCAATATTGCTTATATTTTTAATTAATGTGTTCGTATTTGCCCCCCCCCCCCTGATAAGATTTCATTCACAAAACATAGGTAATGTTCAACATAAATTATGAATAAAATATATGTTTATCATACACGTGTGTTTTCATTGTGGTGTGTATTTAAATTATGTATCTGTGTGTCAGAACATGCGGACGTTTGTTATGTCCGACGTCATGTTTAGAGCGTGAATTTATAAAAGTTTACAAGCTATAATGCCGATGTAAAATATTGTATTATTTTAGCATGTATGCTGTGAAACTTGTGAAATTTTACATGATAAATCTGTCATGAAAACGGAATATGAATATCATAATTTTGTTTCAGTATTCATTAAAATCTACTAACACCGTAGTTCAAATAATAATGAATAATTAGAGTCATGGTTCGAATTTTAACATTTTAGAAAAAGTTTACAAAACGACTTACATCCGAATATAACCTCTCACGGACAAAATTAAGTACCCTAGCTATTAGAAATTTTGACAATTTGATAAAGGTATAACAATCAATGAAACAGTACCTTTCTTTTTTATGAAATTATGTTGCAGCATCCAATATTAATGACATAATTTAAGCTACTGGGACGCTAACTACGAAAAATACGCCATTTTCTATTTTGTGACATGCCGGGTGGCAAACGAAGAATGCTTATAAAATCATAAAAATTATAGTTCAGTTATTTTTTAATTAGTGTACACTTTGCATGATGGTCATAACTATAACATGTGGTTACGGGAAAAAAGAAAAGTGACGATAATAAAGAAATATTTGTGTATGAAATATTTTTTCGGATTTTACTGCCGCGTCAAAATAATTTGTGACATATTTTTGTATTTTTATAAAATTAATGTATTTTCTAAAATTGCGTTTTCTCAACCATATTTTCACTACTAGTTTGATGCCATATTATTTCTCTTAAAGTGTACTAAATATCAATATTTTGCAGGGAAAATGAAAATAACTGGAGGAATTTTTATATAGAAGTTTTATATATTTTACGCAAAAAATGGTAAAGTTACAGAATTTTACAAACTATTTAACAATTACCAACAGATATGTTTGACGTCTCACGTTCAAATGTAATAAGCCATCTTGTTCGTTATTTATTTGCGAACACATGTGGTATCTTACCGTAAAACTTGACCTTAAATCGACTTCTTTAAGGTGAAATATCGCACACTGCATCAAGACAAATGTGACGCAGTTACACGACGTTTTTCAACAAAAATCTCAAGAAAAATGCCTATTTTAAATTTTCAGGAAGGTGTTCATCTATTTTGAAATTATGGCCGAAAAGTACATTTTAAAAACTACTCCTAGTTAAAATTTGAAAGAAATCCGATAAAAATTAAGCTCTTTACCAATTTTCTTCCAGTGCGCATACCCTAAAAACGTAAAAAGACGGAACATCGTGCGCGACGTCTCAACAAAAAGCTCCCACCAAGTACCGAGAAAAAATGAAAGTATATTTGCGTAACGAGCCAAAATAGTCACGAATTGTTTCCCTTTGACCACAAAAAAAACAAATCGCTGGAAGCGATAAATTATTATTGGTGATTTGACCATAATTTTGACATTACAGATATATATTTGCACACACTTCTTCCGACAAATTATGATAATTGATAGTAATTTGCACATTTAGCTCATCAAATATGATAGTAGAAAAAAGTATGCTAGTTATAGGGAATGCCTCTTTAAATGCATTCAATAACATATATTTTTCAGGCCGAGAATCGCCCGAAAACGAGGTTGCATTTTACGCTACTCATCCGGCCGGCGAGATACACCACGTAGGGAATAACCAAATCCTCCAGTTCCCCGTTGCCATCACTAACATTGGGAATGCTTTCAACAACAATACAGGTGGATTTACGGCGCCAGTGGACGGAACCTACGTTCTACATGCTACCATCATGGGAATCGATACAACCAATCACATGCGTGCCCACTTTGATATCAACGGGAATGCTTATTCCGTTTTCTCTGTGGCTGATCATGACCAGTCGTCTCACATGCTTGTCATTGACCTAAAAGCCGGACAGACTGCGACGATTAAAAATGATTACAATGATACCGGATATTTCGGTAATCATCATTCCGCATTTTCTGGATTTCTGTTGTACCAAAAATATCCATCTGGAGCAATAATTGGTAAATAAAGTACATCAATTCTGATTTGAGTAGAGTTATACTTGTATACTACAGACTGTTTAGCTGATAACTACATGTTATCGTGCTGCCACTGCAATCCAGACAAATAAAACGAAACATGGTTTAGTTTGATTTTTTTCTCACATAGATAAGGCAATAGCGTAATTAAAATTATTACATAAATAATAATAAGTTCAGCATCTAAGAAACAATGATTGGGCTATCCATACAAAATCGTATTTTCGTTCAGCGTGCCCCCTGAATTCTTAAATCTATCTAGCTATCATGAGACAAAACACAAAACGCTCGATAAAAGCAAGTCATGACGTGTTCAACCCTCATCATAATAATTAAGGCTAACAAATATGTAACCAATGCATTGCAAAGAATTTACTGAAACAACGGAAGATCTGTTTTTGTGAAAACTTCTGCTGTTTAGAGGTTGCTGATATGGTGGCGATCAAGTATAAAGTAAAGGGGTCCGACAGGACTTAAAATCTACCTCTATTCATTAGATATAGAAAGGGGAATAACTGGCTTACTGGCCCTGAATAACCAACTCAAAAATATGTCTAATATTTCAAACAATTTGAATGTAATCATTAAATGGGTACTGCACACTTCACGAAAAACATTTTCATACATAAAAAACTTCAATAAAATGCCGTGTACACTGACGACGATATTGAGCATTGTACTTTCGCAAAATTCATACAAAGTAACATCCTACTTGATTTACATAGGTCTGAGCCGACAAACGTAAAGAAAATCCTCATAAAAAGAGGATAAATCATTATTTAGGATTGATCTCTGGAAATTAGTATGCCTATATGATAGAGGCGCATATTTTCTGCAACAAACCATCACTTGGGTATTTATATATTGGTTACCAGTAAGGTACACAGGACAAATAAACAGATAAACAAATATATTACTTTGTTTTGAACAATTTTATCATTTCAATTACTACCTAGTAACGAGTTGTTTAATTGGTTTAGACAACAACAAATACCATTTATCCGTGATGAAAACTATTGTGATACAAGCGAAGCTGAGCACAATTCACAACAGTCAAGTTTTGAATAACAAAACAAAGTATTGTGTTTGTTTTGACAGGGGGCGATGTTTTAGCCAATGTGATCAAGAGAAGAATTAGACATGTTTTGTTGTATTTTGTCAAGATGGAGGTCTCAACACCATACATGACACAAAACTACAAACTCAGTTTAAGTTAGCGTTGGCGAGTACGCATTTATTCGTGCTACGTGTGACAAAGCATAGTTCAAATATGTAATTACAACATAGTACATTCATAAGGTCTATGAATTCACATGAGTACTCAAACGTTCATTATCATATAATATTCAGTATAAATGCAATACGGCATGACCATGCGATAGAATGGACCAGGTGAAAACCAGAGATAAACTTTTGTAAGAAAAATACTCTGGAAACTGTTTCCATTCTATCGCAGCCGAATGTAATATGATTTTAACAGTATAACGTCATAATGATTATACAAATGACAATAATTTTAACATAGATGCATCTTGACATTTCACTTGGTATGTTACTAATAACCCTCAATAAAAAACAACCATTATAATTAAACGATCTTAAAAATAAGACCACGATACAATTGGCTCATGTATTTCTGTTCGATGTCGAACACATCTAGATTCTAAGATCAACTCCTCTGATAAAGCGGATAACATAAGTTTGCAGTAAAATATATATATAATTATATGTTTCAACTTGTCTTTGAAAATTGAATTTGAAAATTGGAGATGTAACACGAACGAATAGCTCGCTAGAAGTAACCGCTCCGGTGATTTACATCACCTTTTATACCCACAAAACTTGACCAAAACCAGTTTTGGCCACGCCCGTGTTGAGACAGTGGTTCTCGGCTATACGGTGTAACGCAGAGAACAATATATATTGAGTATTCAAATGGTAAGACCAGTCCACGAATTTATTGAATGACCCTCGTCTAAGCAAGAACTGTCTATACAGGGTATATATATGAAATGTAATTACAAAAGCATTTATATAGGCTTTCAGCATCACGAATACATCGCAAAGATAGTCACGGTATTTAATCAGAGTGCTGTAGATTAATATTGGATCGAGGTATGTTTTTTTCAAATATATAATGGAATTATTTTATGAAAAATCGTACACATTATTGTAATCAAAAAGGTACACATGAGTGTACAATAAATATTAGTTAAAAACAAATAGTGTGGATGACATATCTACAATGTGACAGTATTTATTGACCAGTTTTTAACATGGTCCACTGGAAAAGAAACAAACAGACTACCGAGCAAAATTAAACAAACATGCAAATACAGGTAAACAGAATTTAGCGACTACAAATCGCTTGCTTAGAATGAGAAGGTGGTAAGTCCCACTTACGACCTTATAAGACTCATACATTTTTTAAATCTACATCATAAGGCGCTTCTTATGAGCCTATTTTCATGAAAATCGGAACATGTCATGTTGACCAAGCTGAAGGCTTGTTTTACCATAAGTAAAGAGTGATTGTCTGGCAGTTTTTCTTGTTTTCTCAAAATATGGTAGTTACAACCTTCTCATTCTAAGTCAGCGAATTATGGATGTCGTCGGTGATTAATAACTGAATATTACAGAAATTGGAAAATGAAATTCGCAAGACAGGTCTATCTTATTGCACCTGATATGAAATAAAGATTTGCACATGTGTTTTGGTATGTAATTTAAACGAATAATGATATGTTTTACAGGATTTAATAATACAAATTCACTACTTTATGATGCAGTGACAACCATATAATATTATAGACACATTACTATAGATTAAATATATTATTTACAATGATTATTTATCGCTGGCTTAGAATGAGAAAGTGCGAAATCAATATTTAAAAAAACAAACAAGAAAAATAGTATTTCCAGAGTGGCAATTACTTTTTACTCTATATGGAAAAACCAACTCCTTGGACTTCATTTTGCTCAACATGACAAGTTCAGATTTTTATGAAAATAGGCTCATAAGAAGAGTCATGTATTACATACTTCAAATATGCAAGCGTCTTACGAGCTTATCATTCGAAGCCAGCGATATATTGCTTCATTGCTGTTTTATTATGGGTTCGTTTTATTTTTCAAGTTCATTTTTGTAATTCTTGTTGCGACTTGTATTTAAAATATGTTATTTCTTTTTGTATATATTTGTACATGTGTATAATCTTTTTGTTTTCGTAATTATTTCATCAGGACGATCATACATATACACATAGATACTTCACCTTCCTCGTATTTCATTGAGGTTGTATTTCAATATGACCGAGTGCTAGAAAGCGATACACATAAGCCCCAAAACAATCAAAACTTAACATTATCTTAAATACACCTATATGGAGTCAATCAAAACTAATATTAAATTTATTTCATGTAGAGATATTAGTTTTACAACGTACGTTGTAAGGTGTGTATACTGTTTTCAACTTGTCTGTATGCGCGGTATGAAACGTTTTACACTACTTCTCAGTTCCGTCAGAGAATTGTTCTGTTTTTATATAGCTCTGACGGAACTCGAAACTGATGTAACGCTCGACAGGAACTCAAATGCCATGTACCCTGAGTTTTGTCAGAGCGTTACGTCGGTTTCCAGTTCCGTTACAGCCATATGAAAATAGAACAATCCTCTGACGGAACTGAAAAGCAATGTAACACGATTCATACCGTGGTATGACTGTCCGTAGACAGATTCTTGTTAACTCAAGTCCTCCTACAGATTATGCAGGATTTCTTTCGAACTTTCACACATGAGCAACCTTAACATGTAGACGTACATGAAGGAAAGAAATTGCGTTTTTTCTAGGAATATGGTCCTTTGCCGGGGGTGTATTGTTCTGCCAAATGACGACAATTCTAGTTAATACGATTTCACTTCCTTTGTACTGCCTTTCCTTCCGATTTGATACCAATATTTTGTTTGTGAAGTTCGTTCCCTTTTGCGAAGTTGCGTTATTAGTGCTCGTCCACGACATTAGCGACAGTTAACATGTATACAAATACTAAGTGTTATGTATCTCACGACCAGAACTTGTATATAGACAATTAGATTAAATTAGATTAGGTTATTTTAGCATTAGTGAGACTGATACAAACTGATAAAAAAAGTTCGTAGTTCTTGCTAACATCATCATTGTTGTGTTGTTTGGAAGTTCTGTGTTTTATTTGTAGTATAGTATGATCTTGCTATTTATTGTACAATATATACTTTGAAATATCTTATATTATAATTAAGTTTTGTAATGAACAACATCTAACGTCTAACATAGGCGTCTTTTTAATGAATATGTAATAGATAGTACCCTTTCTTTTAGCGGTGTATTTTTGATGATATGTTCCTATTTGGCGTATCTCTACTTTCCACGTCATCCTTGCAAATTCGATCAGTGGTCGGTATACGAGGGGTGTAAAATAAATAATGTCACTATCCCGCGCATGTGTAGTGGCATTCTGATCACCTCGGTTTTTATCCAATGGAAAATACCTCTGACATAACAAGGCGACATTTTGAACTACTTTCAGTCACATGATTCGAAAAAGACAGCTCCCCCAGTTACGTTTATACAACATGTACACGTACATACGGCAACAAATATGTTAAAGTTTAAACTTGAAAAAGAGGAAGACAGCTGCTAAATACTAGATTTGAAAACAAGAATGCAATTATAGTTGTATAAACTAGGAAAGAACGCTACGAAATAAAAGTTCGCACATCGTCACGTTTACGTAGACGCCAAATAAACGTCATATCATTCATGACGTCATGTGATAAACAAGACGTAAATTTCATTTATAATCCGTGCTAGATATTAGTTTTCTACAAAGATATTTGACATTTTCTTCGCGATACGCCCTGCTATGCTGCTATGCCGTAGGAATAAGAAAATTGATCAGAACATATAAAATAACCATCGTATTGATGGATACATAACGTGTTATTTTCACGCGGATGTAGCTGACTTTAGTAGTGAGGGCGAAGTTCCGGCGAACGCTATTGGTGTATTTCTACACTTATTTACGAGGTGTATTTACCGGAGACAAACGGAAATGGCCGAGCTTTTACGATTGGTGTAGTGGGTGCTAAATAAGGTAGAATTATTAATTGCAATCGAAAAAGCTGTCCAGCATTGACATTCTTGTTAAAAAGTAATCAAAAATATGTCAATTCTGCGCGCAAGAAAAATAGGTGTCTCATAAGTCAAATTGGCTGGCCCTTTCAATAGGGGTGACACTATAATAAACAAACACTTTACCTTTACTTTACCATAAAGCCAGAGGTATACTCTGTTAAGAGTCCACTTGCACCCACTGTGTTAATTTCAGCAATGCAGTAGACAAATCATGACATTGTCCTATTTTGAATCAACGTTAAATGATGTTTAACAGTGGAGACTTGGTCGGGTCTTTGCCGCATTTCATTCGGTCTCATGGAATCACCGCTATTCTATAATTTCTATGTAAAATTGGATCATACTGCATTTTTGGCGGGGACTTTTAATTGTTTCATTGCTCAGTGTATATGTGATGGGGTGTAACTTATTTCTGTGATCGGCTAATTAAATTGAGTGCTGCGTTCCCTGTCCGATTTCCTCATACCTTTTTTCACCGTACGAATTAAATGAAACTTGCCATATGTCTTGAATAGTGTCTAATTCATACTATGTACTGCTTGTTCATGCGAAAGCGAACTAATTTACCAGAATAACCTGCATTTTCTAAGAAAAAATCCACCCAAAAAAACAATAGACTGAACAAAGTTGAAATGTTGGATTTGTTCTATTTTATACATATTTAAAAAGCTGAAATAGTTTTCAATAATACTCTTGTTTGTACAGCGTTAATTTTAACAAATAATCTTTAATATAGCAAATGGGTTTTTGTTCGAGTACACCAATAGTTTAAAAATGTTCTTGCTGAGAAACATATATTTTATTAAATATTTCAAATTTAAGATATCACATAAAGTCTGAAATTGTGAATCAAGTATTAATAAGCCATTTTAGAGATGTCCAGTGGCCTCTACGGGGCTCCATAAAATGCGACATATCTACCTAATTATTTGAAGAAAATGCCGGATAATTTGCCTACTCACACTAGGAAGTTTGTTTTACACATATCAATGTA
Organism: Spisula subtruncata; assembly: GCA_963678985.1. Taxonomy (NCBI): domain Eukaryota; kingdom Metazoa; phylum Mollusca; class Bivalvia; order Venerida; family Mactridae; genus Spisula; species Spisula subtruncata. The sequence goes on along the minus strand of OY787671.1, from coordinate 26,971,779 downwards.
CGAAACTGTATACTAATAGACCGCTCATAAATTTTACAACCTAAATTGCATTATTTATGAAACACCCTTCGTATCAAAATGATTATGTCTTTGACAACATAATTGAACGAGCTGGAATTCCTGGAAGGTGGATGTTAGATGAATCGCGAACAAAAGGTGTCTTCCTGGTTCAAATCATTGTGTTGATCAATAGAAATGAATGGATAAGATATATAATTAGATATCTTTTTTGCTGTGTTCATGATTTACAATTACCAATATAATTATTGCTATAGAAATATATGTACATCAAACAGATCATGCATAGATAAAACTGTGGATTAAACGCAAAATGAACTCTTATGGAGGAGATATTGAAGAATTAACTACTTTTTGACCATTGTCAGAATAAATATATTAAATTCCTTTGTGTGATCGGTGGATGTATTTAATACTGATCTTATATGATTTAAGAAAAGTGATGCATAAACATATTCGCCCGTTTCTGACAGAGAGTTAAGTATGGTGTGACGAGATTGGTTGTACTTATTCTTAAGTTAAGTAAAATCAATATCGAGTACCAGCTAGACTGAAAGAAACATCAACGGATATAATTATATGTAATGCTTATGCGACTGAATATCGTCGCTTTCACTATAATAGCCCGGACCTACAAGACACCAAATTTTCAGGAGAAGCAAAAAAACTGTTTTTCGCGAAACATCTTTATATTCAATATCGTTTATTAACATATAAACATATTGAAACATTATAAGCTTTAATATCAAATTGAATACACACTTGATATATAATGAGAAATTAACAAATATGTAAGTTCGGTGTTTTATAATACGAACTTTTAGACACGACATGTTAAAATTAACCCGAAGCTACATCTTTAAATTTTGAATTTTGTAGTTCCGGACTTTTATACATTATATATTTTACCGTCTCATACATTTATGTCGCATTAAAGTGTTATAAAATGCCGGACAAGCATATGTTTTGCAGCTCCGGTATTTTATAACTTTGAAATACTGACCAATGAAGAGCCCGTATATTATAAAAGCTCCAAAACGACTATTTCTGATTGGCTTACGGGCCTGGTTATTATATGGAACGACGCGGAAAGGTATGTAGATTCGGAAAGTGAAATAAAAAAGAAATGTAGGTCCGGGATATTGTATAGCGGAAGCGACGATATATTGCTGTGATGGAATTGCGAGCGTCTTAGTGTGTGTATGCTTTGGTTAAGTTCATTGTCAGTGTCATTTTCTCAAAGACTATTGGAGGTATTCACTTGAAACTTAGCACTCGTAGGCATTGCTCTTGTTTATTTACAGAAACAGCAGTTTGATAGTTTGAATCGCAATGATGTAATATAGCGGAATATAATGCATTAGTTATTGCTATGGGTAATTCAATGATACAGTGTATACAGCTTTCTATGCACACAACTGTATTTTAAACAATCATATTTTCTTAACCCTCTTGCCTATCGCAACTCGTCAAATTCATCGTTTTGCACAGAGAGGGTATTTCATGTTCTCATTTTGTGATGGGTCAGATTGTCAGTTGTGAATTGTTCTATAGAGAAGAGGGCTACATTTATATCAAACTGAAAACCTTGACCACTTAGCTAGCCTTAACTTGTTATAATAGCAAATAAGGTTAAGCTGATTGGTCAGCCAAGGTATTTTATGGTCATATCGATTGACTTCAATGTACAATGACATTCTCATTGTAGTTTAAATATTTTGCATATTTTAGGTTCGACATGGAATATGCTGGCCTGCCCCTGGGTCTCTGGTATACATTGATTCTGTTGGTTGTACTAGGAATACTTGGCGTGATTGGAAATGTGGTGTCAATTTTGTTCTATGCCAAACACGGTGCAGATACATCGACAACAGTTCTCATAATGGCGTTGTCTTCGGTTGATTTGGTCTTATCCAGTGTAGTTATACTAGTCGACACTTATGGTGTAATTAGCGGATTCTACAACAAAAATACAATCGCCTGTAAAACAACATTCTACATCATGAAAACTGCTTTCATGACCTCATTTATGTTGTTGCTCTGCATTGCTGTCGACAGATTTCGAAAGATTTGCCAACCATTTTCGCAACAGTTTACAAAGGTACAGAGTAGATTGATGGCTGTGGCCGCCGGAATATATGGGGCAGTAATATCATCTCCACTAGCATTAACATTAGAACTACAGAAGTTTAACAATTCGACAGTTTACAGCTGTACATATGACCCAACTGATCGCAACACAACATGCCAATGCGGGGAAACTGAAACAGGTGTTTTAGGGACAGTATATTTGGTTTCATCATATGTTGACGTGATATCGTTCATAATTGTTTTCTGCTGTATAGTAATTGCTCACATGTGCGTAATATGTAAAATCAGACGGGTTGTCCTTACCAAACGACGCCGAACTAGTGACGGCCAAGGAATGGATGCCAACAGAGGACGACATTTGACGAGTACAGAACAAACACTCACTGTAATGAGTTGTTGTATTACAGTGACATTCATTACTTGTCTAATACCTTACTTCACAGTAGAACTCGGTGGCCTCAGACCCATAGTGGATGATTTTCTGAACAATCCGTGGATGGAGATCTTGTATAGATCCCCATACTTAAGTTCAGCAATTAACCCTTACATTGCATGCTTTTTCAACCCAAGGTTTCGTCAACTCCTATGTCAATAGTTGACAAAAGAGCCATCGGTCTAATCCATGGATGATATACCATTAACTTTCGTGTCGTGTATGTATCTTAAAACGTATTTGTGCCACTGTCAAGTTAATGCACATTTGCACCTGTCGCTCATTTGATGTTTATCATATGCTACATTGTATCAATAAATTGGCGAGATTTATCAGTTCAAGTAACAGTGAAAATAAAAGTTATGGTAGCTTGTTCCAGTTCTGCACTCAAAAAGCAACGTGGTCGTCAAATTGTCATTATAAACATAGTTGCGTTCTTCTGTCAATGCATTTGTCCAATGAGGCCAATCATTATATCATCAAACGAGAAAATGAGCAAAGAATAAAGACATTGTGTTGACTTTCGTTGAATTGTCTTATTTTATCTCGCTCGTATTCACAGAAAACTGTATTTTCACTTCAACAGCTCTTGCAAGTACTGTGATCACTCGGTGAAACAAGATTAGATCTTACACCAAAATATGAAATAGCAAATATCCTCTACTGTTTATAATATTCAAATGTTGCAGGGACAGTTCTTAGTGTAAGTTGTTATAAGTAGTTACCAAGCTAGATATTTTCATTTTGATCTATCCTGTATTATTAGAGATTTTTGCCATTTAGCCGTTTAGCCATTGAGTCGTCAATTGTTTTTACTAGGACGATCAACATTGTGTTACTTTAATTATTTTACTTGTTATAGACTGAAAAATTTAGACCTTTTTACTGGGTCAATGAGCTTGGATATTTAGCTTAATAATTGCTGAAAGGAGGACATTCTGCTTTTTGACAGCTGGGAATTGAGCACTTCATTTTCTCGTTAGGTTCTGTGTAGGTTTATGTGTCGTATGTGAGCCCTGTATTGGTGGTGTGTGATGATTTTATTTGTTTTTGTGCTCGGCTGTTAAGTGATTCTCTCAACATCTTTATACAGTAATACTTCGTTATGACGAGCATCAATATTACGCGTACCCGGCCTATCTCGAGCAAGTTTTATAATAGTATCCGTTTTTATTATCAATACAAGCCCTTTGGTTTTTTCGAGCACCTGGTTTAACTCGAGGACTTTGTCTGTCCCGATCACTCTCCTCGAATAAACGAAGTTTTACTGTATGCATATTTTTGAGCATGTGCATTTAATGTGATTCAAAATGTCGGTTTGGTCTTTATGAGATATATCAAATCTGTTATAGTTATGAAGAACCTATTTAAACCAATCGCTCAGAAAATTCTCTACAGTCTTACTCGGCTAGAGTTTAAGACATTCTTAGATTTTGGGAACAACACGTAAAACTGAAAATCCTATTTGGTTATGTTAGTGATCAGACGCATGATATAAGCTTATCGTGCGTCTACATAATTATTGATCCTTACTATCGCCTCAAAACTTTTTCTGGTCATCCAATGAATACAAAGAACTGGGATGCTTTTCATAAATGACCAAGACCTATTGGCGACAAAAGTTAACTATATAAAATAGTACATGTTTTGAAAGTGTTGCTTCCCTTAGACTTTGGATTATGCTTTCCTTTATTGTTGCAATTTGTTATTTTGTTAACTAACCAACTGGAGGATGTGTGTTTCGTTTCCTTCAATATCATTGTCTTTTTAACCTGTAAGTATCGACTGAAGTGCTCAAAATGTTCATTCCGCAGATACTGTATGTTTCAAATCTATTTATTTTTTAAATAAAACCTTTCTGGACTTTAGATTTTCTTTTTGTTTCTATAGTACTTAAAGTGTTTTTCATGTATCTAGAATTATATTGAACTAAACTTATATATATTTGACAACATACAGTGTGTTAAGTAATTATTGCACATATACTCAATATCTATGAGTATAGATCCTAGAAAAGCTTAGATATTTTATAAAAATAAACGTGTTTTGTTTTGTTTTGTTTTTATTCAAAAATATAAATGATCAACTGCTTAACCATTTGCTTGTATTATTGTGGGGGTTATAGAAATGTCTATGCTATTGAAAGACATTTTGTAATATTGGCGGAAACATTAAAATGGAAATTTGGACTGAGTTGATAATCAGATAATAACAATATTTTGCATGTGAAAAGATACTGAGATTTATTTGTAGTTGTGTTGTTCAGCTGTCGTTCAACTATTGTATACAGTAATGTTTAATAAAGTGTAAACGTGCCACTGTTGTTTTCTTATTGCGTTTGCCAGGACATTATTTATAATCCAATTTATATACTAGCGGGCATTTCTCCATGTATACACGTTCAAACGAGCAGTATTACAACGATAAAGACAAGAAATTAATCTTCAAGGTTTCAACACAAATGTACATTAAAACCTCAATAGTATGATCATCATTTACGATTATTATAACATTTTTTTCTGTTTCGCTATCGAAATTTGAATTGTGAACCAGTGAATATTGACTTGCTTCCAAAATGGAAATTTGAAAATGAAATATTTATTTGTAAATATATTAATAGCCCTCATGTCTTTTACATAATTTATGCTTACAGTGCTACAATTTTGTGTCTTGACAGTATCAACTGTATCTAGTTCATAGAGAAGAGGAGAGTAATGCAGTGTAATGCAGATACAAATCCCACCCACTACTAAATGCACTGCACTGCACTTCCTTAATGGGACACAACTCCAGTTGGTAAATTGCAAACATTACCAAAAAAGTTGTCTTAAAGTCGCTGTTTTTCTTGGCCTTCCTAATACATTGATATATGAATCTTGACTTATTCATCTAAATGAAGCATATTCGCAAAACGTGGGCTTATTAAATTTAAAACAAAACAAAAAATCTATTGCGTGACTAACACATTGAAATATAATTCAACGGTGTGTAACATAGGGTGGTGTTTCAATGCCGAGAAAAGCCGTTGCCTTATTAACGGGTGGTAAAACATTTTCGGTTGTTTTTATTAAAAGCGCCTTGATAGGAACTTGTAAATTGTAAGAATACTTTATGTATTCGTTAAACATAGTTTTATGATTACAAAAACGTGTTTTATCATCGAAATGTAGTTTGGTCCCTTAAAATACAATTATAATCGGCGTGTAGCGTGCATTATTTGAATAATACAGGCATATATTTTGTATGTAGCATTCTATTGCGCAAAGTTGTGTTGATATCCTTTATAAATTAAGGATAAGCTTGTTTCATATCGAAATTATCTTTCTATTCAATATCATATGTCAAGATTTCGATCAAAACGTCTTTGACCTTCAGTAAGGTTAAACTTATATAGACGTAACGTCAAAATGTGAGGCACGCAAGTGTAACGTTTTTGACGTTGAACAGCCTTTTGTTAAAAACGTCAGTGTCAGTAATAAGTACGACGGTTAAGAATCCGCACAAAATTAAATTAATAAATTTTAAGTTGCAAATATCTAGATAGTACATACACAAAAGGTCGTATGGGCTTTTCAACGGAATCTCTATTCATACTACGAGTAATGTAAAAGGCATCTTTTGTCAGAATTCCCTTCGACGTCATAATTCGAACTAATTTGACGTCGTTGGACATTTTGTAGACGCAAGGAAAAAAATTATATCTTTTTTATTTATAATTCAATCCACTTGAAAATCGCCATGCTTGTTCTACGGAAAAAAAGTAATTTTTTGTTTATTTGTCATTGGAATAACTTTGGATCGACCAAATTTGCAAACGTTTAAAAATTGAACTTTTTTAAAAATTCACTTTTTAACCTATTTTGGACATTTTGTAGACGCAACCTCATCTTCGAGAAAACTTTCGTTTTTCATGGTATCAAAACATTTTTTTAACCAACACATCTACGGAAAAAAAGTATTTTTTTAGTATAAAATTACGCACGTGCACACACACATATTTAAGTTATTCACCTTAAAAGATAGACATTTTAAATTACGTCACGAAAAAACGAAAGTCTCGCTTTTTTGCCGTTGCCCTTTTTCCACTTAATTTTTAAATATTTTAACGGAATCGCACGAAACTAACATGACAGCATGTTTCAAGCATGCTTTAACCGGTGACGGTGTTTCTCTGTGAATCCGTTCAGTAGTTATTACTTTATTATAACTTTTACCTAATCGACTCTGTGTTTTTGTTACAAGTCTCGCTACGTTTTTCGCGAAATAATCTCACAAAATAACGCTTGATGCATTTTAAGTTTATTATTTCCATTTATTTGTATACATTATTAAATGCACATTTTATTTCTGCGTTTAATGATATAATTTACAGTTTGCTAGGCCGAGTAAAGCAATAATTATCGTTGGAAATTGTTCTTTGTTGGTGGCGTTTTCGCGTGTGCCTCACCTTTTGACATTACGTCATAAGGAAAATATGCTTACACGGCAAATAATGACAATTAAATATCATGTTACAGTAAGTGATTGACGGCGAAAAACTAAACCTCGTCACAGGTAAACAGTTAAATACACTGTACCCAGTTATAATGTCTATCTTTAGACATAAGTACGTTGACTATTAACAAGTTCCCCGATGCCTAAGTAAAGCGCTACGTAGCGCTTTCTACGGAAGGTAATCCATGCCTTCTACTAGTATATTGTATTGAATGGAGGTAATTAACTGAATAAATCGCCCAGTAGCGCTTTTCTTAGGCAACGGACACGAGGCCTCGCTGGCAGCCACAGAACATCGATCGGCTTTTGATTCTCGTAGGTGGTCATTCGTGTTAAGCACTGGAGTTTCGGGCAGCCAAATTCCGGTGTGTGAGGTTGAGCATGTGATATCCATGAGAAAGTGTCCTTAGAAGATTTTAGACAGGTAGGAATGTAACAAATAGAAAATAGGCCTAAGTATTGAAATGAAAAACGCATGTAAAATAAGAAAAAAACTTTACACCCCAAATTACATAATTTCCCATCATAATCAGTCGTATTGCCAACAGGTACCGGTCCAATAATTAGAGGTTAATACACGACATAGCCGGGCCGGAAGGCGATAATCGGCCCGGGAAATTAATAATCACCCCGAGGGCTTTATCCCGAGGGTGATTATTCATGCCGGGCCGATTATCAACTTCCGGCTCAGGCTCTGAAGTGTATTAAAGTCTTAAATACAATTGTTCAATTCAAAAACTCAATTGGAGTAACAACAACTCATGCTTGGTAAATTTCATGGAGATCTACAGTCATTTTTTATTAAAATCCTGTACATTCATAAAACTGTCAAAACAATTTCAACCTAACGTCATTTTAGCTCCAACGTGACGTCATTATGACTCCAACGTGACGTCATGTTAACCTGGATAACGTAACGTGCGTCCGTTCAACGGGCCGATTACGATTATGAGTTTGCGGACCGGGCCGATAGGCGATAATCAATCACGTGATGGTCATAATCAGTCTGAAATAGGCTCATTTTTGTTACCATATATAGTAACAAGTCTATTAAACAATATTTAATACACTTGTTACTATATATAGTAACAAAAATGAGCCTACTCCAGGCTGATTATGAACATCACGTGATCAATTATCGCCTATCCGCCCGGTCCGCAATCTCATAATCGTAATCGGCCCGCTGAACAGGCGCACGTTACGTTATCCAAGTTAACATGACGTCACGTTGGAGCTAAAATGACGTCACTTTAGAGCTAAAATATGACGTTACGTTACACAGAGGTACATTTCTTTGACAATTTTGAGAATTATAAGACTTTTAGATATCTACTTTAGATATCTACGAACTGAACTAAGCGTGAGTAACTGTTTCTTTCATTGAGTTTTGAAATCGAACAATTGTATTAAAGACTTTAATACCCTTCAGAGCCTGGCCGGAAGTTGATAATCGGCTTCCGGCCCGGCTCTGTCGTGTATTAACCTCTAAATATTTAGCACATAGCCGAAGTGTATTTTACATATTATTGGATTGTTCTAACATGTGCAGTGAGTCCAGTGTATAAGTATAATAATTTAAATGTCTGGATTTTCCTCTCGAAAGGTCAGTTTAAGATATAGTTATAAAGCTGATTCTAATACAGTCAACCCTCTACATGTATGTTAAAGCTGTACATGAGAACAACAGTGCGTGATCTTGCAGACACGTTTTTGTGCTATAGTTTGGATGTTTCACATAGAATCCAATCGCTGTCAAAAAATGTGAGTGCATATGGCTGTCGCACTAAAACGTGAATGCCTTAAGAGCCAAAGTTTAGAGACATCGTCTCGCCAGATATCCAATTCTCGCACGATTGAGATACGATCAAACAAGTTCTCGGGAGTTGAGCATTGTGTCATGTGAGTATGGTTAGTTCTATTTATACTTTCTGTGTTTGACTCTTTCAGCTAAGATCCCTGTCCGATGTGTATTATCTTTTACTCCCGTTTACTATCCGACCAAAGATTTTTGACAGTTACGTCATTTTGTAAACAATCTATAAATAAGCAGGGTATATCCCGAAAAAGATTTAGGATCATACTATATAGCGGTACGTCCTTAACAATTCTTATATTTCAAGCAATACATGGTTCTGTGGATGTGTTTGTTGACTCTCACTCAGGAGATCTAAGTTCGAAGCTTGCGGTAGCCATTAAGCTATATCCTTTTTTTTATTTACGAGAAACGTATACTCTTGGATGGTTTGATAAGATATTTATTTGGAAAACAATTTTTTTGTCTTTTTGTTATTAAATTTAAACCCGTGGAATTCGATTAATTGATAGCATGTTCAGGGTAACTGTTGGTTTCTCTTAATTCTTCAAAGACTCCCTACTATAATTTAAAACTTGTTCTTGGCTATTAAATAAATAATTTGAAGATGTTTTTTTACTCAAACAGCATTCTGTACACAAACGTTGTATGCGATTGCAAAAAATAAAATTAAAATAAGCGTAAAAAGTTCTTGTGACGGGGTTGGAACTCGGCATGTTTTAATTACTAATACTGCGGCGTTATCCCCTCGGCCACGATTTCATGCAGATTATAGGTAAAGAAATAATTTCATAATCCTCATCTTTGCAGACGTAAACATTTGATTGTAAACACAATATGACGTCACTGTCAGGTATCCCTGGTCGGACTGTAGTTTAACAGTATTTATTCAACAACTATTTACATCATGTGGTCATAAATTACAAGAATATAGGATTGGGAAACGCGTTTGGAAAAGACATATAATTATAAATCCCGCTCTATGAAACTCAGGTTTAACGATACAATGCTTCGTATATTTGTGTCGCGATTCAACTAGTTTCACGCTCCTCAATAAACCGCCCATGTCTGATTGAAGTATGGTTATAAGCACAGGTGGCAGTATCAGTGTTTGGTCCGCAAACGATTAAATAAAATAATAAAAACATATATAAAAATGTCCGTACTGAACTAATATACTAACATTATCAAGGTATAAAGCGTACTATATGTCTATATGCGAAAGATTGTGGAACATTTCATCTCGTTGTTTCAACATAAAATACGGGCGCTGAAGAAAAATTGCTATACAAGTCATTCAAATAAACTATAAGATATTAATTCTTACCGAAAATCTCGTTCAATTGTGTCTTATAACTGCGAAACAGTGTTACTTTCGTTATTCAACTTCGCTCAATGTCATTTTATTTATGCACTGGTTACCCGCTGCGCTCACAGTATCGTAATAATTGTTGGGAACCAAGCCTATTGTAAGATGCAATGTTCCACAATCTTTGGACATATACATATACTACGCTTTATACCTTCATAATGTACAGGGAGTTAGATAGACAATCGATATATATACGGTCCATGTAATGTATTAGCTCAGTGGCGGATTTGTTCTTTTTCTTTTCCAAACACTGATACTGCCACCTGTGGTTATAAGGCGAGGAAATCGCATTTATCAGACTCAGTGTGAATATTGGCTATATCTCTTCTGTACAGATACACCATGTTTTTTAGCCGTGACTAATATATGCAGGAAGGTTGATTTGCCCTCAAAGGATAGATATAGGGTATGTATTAAGGCTTAAACAATTATGTGATCAATGACAGTAACCAATCCATGGCCCAAAGAGATTTTAACCAGGTTTATTCACATACCATGACTAAGAAGTGTAACCTTCAGACACGGTTAAAAAACATGGTTTATCTGTACAAATGCAAGTCTGGTTTGTAAGGTGTGTTTATTGTTTGTTTATGTCAGCACAAATCTGGCCTGCTATAGTCCACCGATGATAACTCTAGCCTTTGTTTATCAATAAAATGAAAATTTTATGCATTTTCGAAGTCCATTTTTGTTCAATCGTGATTTTAATCACAGGAAGCTGTATCGTTGAAAACAAAAAAAAATGAAAATTTATATTTTTCCATAAAAAAATTTTTTTTAATTTTTTCTCGTGTTTAACGATACAGTTATCTGTGAGTGTAATAACGTTTTAATTCTACACTGAAAACAAGCACCCAGTTGACCGAGGTGTGTTGATAAAACAGATTGTTTGTTTATATACAAAGCTAGAGTTATTCTCGGAGATCTATATAAATGTGTATCAAACACACACTATGATAATTTCAGCGAAGTAGTCTCCATGATATGTTTTTCAAAAGCCAATAATTATTTTGTGCTAAAACAATTTTCTACCTACTGTATTGTGTACATTTAGTATAATGCACTGGTTGGACAATGCAATGTCATTGTATTTCTTTACTCAAATCAACAAGTTTTTTGCTCACGGAAACATCTTTACATCCTAGTAATGCGTATATCTCTAGAGTTACAAATTTATATTTAGGAGGCATGCATCCGTATTTCGTATTGCATCACACACGAAATAACGAAATGTTTACGTGTTTTACTCATAAAATGAAGAAAAAAAACTGTACATTGTACGCTTTTCTGTGTCTGTGATTATCGACTGGTTCATGCAATATTGCATCACGCTCCACCATAAAACTGCTCACACACGCTTCTAGTGTTATAGGAATTTAGGCGTTGTATATTGGAATTTTACCGCGACAAAATATACGATATATATCCGGCAGATTTTGTAATAATAAACACTACTGTACGTAATACAATACCATTGTCGTACTTGTAAATGTAGATTTAGACGTTTTACAGTGACTTCTTCAAAAAAAGTGGGGAAAAAAACGTAACGCATATGGTGTGAATTATCGTTCATAATAATATTATTGGTAAGTTTAATTTTTCTATTTGTATATCATAGCACTACTAAATATCAAATATTTAATCATTTCTAAATCTGACATTTTATTTGTATTGGTAGAAGAACCGCTTGAAAGAAATATATCCTTATCTTTTGTGACTGTCATATTTACTCGTTCGTGGGTTAACATTATAGATTGCAACTATCTAGACATATGTACAAGCTAAATAAAACCTTCTTATTCAGACCAAACGTGCATTGCAAGTCTAGAAGGTCTGCTACGCATTTTTTTATTAATGTTTAATGGCATACACCACATCCAATTAGCTCGTATTCTGTGGCCATTGACCCCGTACATTAATATATGGTGGACATTGACCCGGTACACTAGTATATGGTGGACATTGACCCCGTACAATAGTATATGGTGGACATTGACCCCGTACACTAGTATATAGTAGACATTGACCCCGTACACTAGTATATGGTGGACATTGACCCCGTACACTAGTATATAGTAGACATTGACCCCGTACACTAGTATATGGTGGACATTGACCCCGTACACTAGTATATGGTGGACATTGACCCCGTACACTAGTATATGGTGGACATTGACCCCGTACACTAGTATATGGTGGACATTGACCCCGTACACTAGTATATAGTAGACATTGACCCCGTACACTAGTATATAGTGGACATTGACCCCGTACACTAGTATATGGTGGACATTGACCCCGTACACTAGTATATGGTGGACATTGACCCCGTACACTAGTATATAGTGGACATTGACCCCGTACACTAGTATATAGTGGACATTGACCCCGTACACTAGTATATAGTGGACATTGACCCCGTACACTAGTATATGGTGGACATTGACCCCGTACACTAGTATATGGTGGACATTGACCCCGTACACTAGTATATGGTGGACATTGACCCCGTACACTAGTATATGGTGGACATTGACCCCGTACACTAGTATATGGTGGACATTGACCCCGTACACAAGTATATAGTGGACATTGACCCCGTACACTAGTATACAGTGGACATTGACCCCGTACACTAGTATATGGTGGACATTGACCCCGTACACTAGTATATAGTGGACATTGACCCCGTACAGTGGTATATAGTGGACATTGACCCCGTACACTAGTATATGGTGGACATTGACCCCGTACACTAGTATATAGTGGACATTGACCGCGTACACTAGTATATAGTGGACATTGACACCGTACACTAGTATATGGTGGACATTGACCCCGTACACTAGTATATAGTGGACATTGACCCCTTACACTAGTATATAGTGGACATTGACCCCGTACACTAGTATATGGTGGACATTGACCGCGTACACTAGTATATAGTGGACATTGACCCCGTACACTAGTATATAGTGGACATTGACCGCGTACACTAGTATATAGTGGACATTGACCCCGTACACTAGTATATGGTGGACATTGACCCCGTACACTAGTATATAGTGGACATTGACCCCTTACACTAGTATAAAGTGAACATCGACCCCGTACACTAGTATATAGTGGACATTGACCCCGTACACTCGTATATAGTGGACATTGACCCCGTACACCAGCATATAGTGGACATTGACCCCGTACACTAGTATATAGTGGACATTGACCCCGTACACTAGTATATGGTGGACATTGACCCCTTACACTAGTATAAAGTGGAAATTTACCGGGTACACAAGTAAATGGTGGACATTGACCCCGTACACTAGTATATAGTAGACATTGACCCCGTACACTAGTATAAAGTGGAAATTTACCCGGTACACAAGTATATGGTGGACATTGACCCCGTACACTAGTATATGGTGGACATTGACCCCGTACACTAGTATATGGTGGACATTGACCCCGTACACTAGTATCTAGTGGATATCGACCCCGTACACTAGTATATAGTGGACATTGACCCCGTACACTGGTATATAGTGGACATTGACCCCGTACACTGGTATATAGTGGACATTGACCCCGTACACTAGTATATAGTGGACATTGACCCCGTACACTAGTATATGGTGGACATTGACCCCGTACACTAGTATAAAGTGGACATTGACCCCGTACACTAGTATATAATAGACATTGACCCCGTACACAAGTAGATAGAGGACATTGACCCCGTACACTAGTATATAGTGGACATTGACCCCGTACACTGGTATATAGTGGACATTGACCCCGTACACTAGTATATAGTAGACATTGACCCCGTACACTGGTATATAGTGGACATTGACCCCGTACACTAGTATATAGTGAACATTGACCCCGTACACTAGTATTTAGTGGACATTGACCCCGTACACTGGTATATAGTGGACATTGACCCCGTACACTAGTAATATAGTGGACATTGACCCCGTACACTAGTATATGGTGGACATTGACCCCGTACACTAGTATATGGTGGACATTGACCCCGTACACTAGTATATGGTGGACATTGACCCCGTACACTAGTATCTAGTGGATATCGACCCCGTGCACTAGTATATGGTGGACATTGACCCCGTACACTAGTATCTAGTGGATATCGACCCCGTTCACTAGTATATGGTGGACATTGACCCCGTACACTAGTATCAAGTGGATATCGACCCCGTACACAAGTATACAGTGGACATTGACCCCGTACACTAGTATATAGTGGACATTGACCCCGTACATTAGTATATAGTGTACATTGACCCCGTACACTAGTATATAGTGGACATTGACCCCGTACACTAGTAGATAGAGGACATTGACCCCGTACATTAGTATATAGTGGACATTGACCCCGTACACTAGTATATAGTGAACATTGACCCCGTACACTAGTATATAGTGTACATTGACCCCGTACACTAGTATATAGTGGACATTGACCCCGTACACTAGTATATAGAGGACATTGACCCCGTACACTAGTATATAGTGTACATTGACCCCGTACACTAGTATATGGTGGACTTTGACCCCGTACACTAGTATATAGTGGACATTGACCCCGTACACTAGTATATAGTGGACATTGACCCCGTACACTAGTATATAGTGAACATTGAACCCGTACACTAGTATATAGTGGACATTGACCCCGTACACTAGTATCAAGTGGACATTGACCCCGTACACTAGTATATAGAGGACATTGACCCCGTACACTAGTATATAGAGGACATTGACCCCGTACACTAGTATATAGAGGACATTGACCCCGTACACTAGTATATAGAGGACATTGACCCCGTACACTAGTATAAAGTGGACATTGACCCCGTACACTAGTATATAATAGACATTGACCCCGTACACAAGTAGATAGAGGACATTGACCCCGTACACTAGTATATAGTGGACATTGACCCCGTACACTGGTATATAGTGGACATTGACCCCGAACACTAGTATATAGTAGACATTGACCCCGTACACTGGTATATAGTGGACATTGACCCCGTACACTAGTATATAGTGAACATTGACCCCGTACACTAGTATTTAGTGGACATTGACCCCGTACACTGGTATATAGTGGACATTGACCCCGTACACTAGTAATATAGTGGACATTGACCCCGTACACTGGTATATAGTGGACATTGACCCCGTACACTAGTATATGGTGGACATTGACCCCGAACACTAGTATATAGTGGACATTGACCCCGTACACTAGTATAAAGTGGACATTGACGCCGTACACTAGTATATGGTGGACATTGACCCCGTACACTAGTATATGGTGGACATTGACCCCGTACACTAGTATCTAGTGGATATCGACCCCGTACACTAGTATATGGTGGACATTGACCCCGTACACTAGTATCTAGTGGATATCGACCCCGTTCACTAGTATATGGTGGACATTGACCCCGTACACTAGTATCAAGTGGATATCGACCCCGTACACAAGTATACAGTGGACATTGACCCCGTACACTAGTATATAGTGGACATTGACCCCGTACATTAGTATATAGTGTACATTGACCCCGTACACTAGTATATAGTGGACATTGACCCCGTACACTAGTATATAGTGAACATTGACCCCGTACACTAGTATATAGTGTACATTGACCCCGTACACTAGTATATAGTGGACATTGACCCCGTACACTAGTATATAGAGGACATTGACCCCGTACACTAGTATATAGTGTACATTGACCCCGTACACTAGTATATGGTGGACTTTGACCCCGTACACTAGTATATAGTGGACATTGACCCCGTACACTAGTATATAGTGGACATTGACCCCGTACACTAGTATATAGTGAACATTGAACCCGTACACTAGTATATAGTGGACATTGACCCCGTACACTAGTATCAAGTGGACATTGACCCCGTACACTAGTATATAGAGGACATTGACCCCGTACACTAGTATATAGAGGACATTGACCCCGTACACTAGTATATAGAGGACATTGACCCCGTACACTAGTATATAGAGGACATTGACCCCGTACACTAGTATATAGAGGACATTGACCCCGTACACTAGTATCAAGTGGACATTGACCCCGTACACTAGTATATAGAGGACATTGACCCCGTACACTAGTATATAGTGGACATTGACCCCGTACACAAGTATATAGTGGACATTGACCCGGTACACTAGTATATTGTGGACATTGACCCCGTACACTAGTATATGGTGGACATTGACCCCGTACACTAGTATATAGTGAACATTGACCCCGTACACTAGTATATAGTGGACATTGACCCCGTACACTAGTATATAGTGGACATTGACCCCGTACACTAGTATATAGTGAACATTGACCCCGTACACTAGTATATAGTGGACATTGACCCCGTACACAAGTATATAGTGGACATTGACCCCGTACACTAGTATATAGTGTACATTGACCCCGTACACTAGTATATAGTGGACATTGACCCCGTACACTAGTATATAGAGGACATTGACCCCGTACACTAGTATATGGTGGACATTGACCCCGTACACTAGTATCAAGTGGACATTGACCCCGTACACTAGTATATAGTGGACATTGACCCCGTACATTAGTATATAGTGTACATTGACCCCGTACACTAGTATATAGTGGACATTGATCCCATACACTAGTATATGGTGGACATTGACCCGGTACACTAGTATATTGTGGACATTGACCCCGTACACTAGTATATGGTGGACATTGACCCCGTACACTAGTATATAGTGGACATTGACCCCGTATACTAGAATATAATGGACATTGACCCCGTACACTAGTATATGGTGGACATTGACCCCGTACACTAGTAGATAGAGGACATTGACCCCGTACACTAGTACATGGTGGACATTGACCCCGTACACTAGTATATGGTGGACATTGACCCCGTACACTAGTATATAGTGGACATTGACCCCGTACACTAGTATATAGTGAACATTGACCCCGTATACTAGTATATAGTGGACATTGACCCCGTACACTAGTATATGGTGGACATTGACCCCGTACACTAGTAGATAGAGGACATTGACCCCGTACACTAGTACATGGTGGACATTGACCCCGTACACTAGTATATGGTGGACATTGACCCCGTTCACTAGTATAAAGTGGACATTGACCCCGTACACAAGTATATGGTAGATATTGACCCCGTACACTAGTATATGGTGGACATTGACCCCGTACACTAGTATAAAGTGGACATTGACCCCGTACACTAGTATTATGTGGACATTGACCCCGTACACTAGTATATAGAGGACATTGACCCCGTACACTAGTATATAGTGGACATTGACCCCGTACACTAGTATATGGTGGATATTGACCCCGTACACTAGTATGAAGTGGACATTGACCCCGTACACTGATATATGGTGGACATTGACCCCGTACACTAGTATAAAGTGGACTTTTACCCCGTACACTAGTATGAAGTGGACTTTGACCCCGTACACTAGTATAAAGTGGACATTGACCCCGTATACTAGAATATAATGGACTTTGACCCCGTACACTAGTATATAGTGGACATTGACCCCGTACACTAGTATATAGTGGACATTGACCCCGTATACTAGTATAAAGTGGACATTGACCCCGTATACTAGTATATAGTGGACATTGACCCCGTACACTAGTATATAGAGGACATTGACCCCGTACACTAGTATATAGTGGACATTGACCCCGTATACTAGTATAAAGTGGACATTGACCCCGTATACTAGTATATAGTGGACATTGACCCCGTACACTAGTATATAGAGGACATTGACCCCGTTCACTAGTATATAGAGGACATTGACCCCGTACACCAGTGTATAGTGGACATTGACCCCGTACACTAGTATATAGTAGACATTGACCCCGTACACTAGTATGAAGTGGACATTGACCCCGTACACTAGTATATAGTGGACATTGACCCCGTACAGTGGTATATAGTGGACATTGACCCCGTATACTAGTATAAAGTGAACATCGACCCCGTACACTAGTATATAGTGGACATTGACCCCGTATTCTAGTATAAAGTGAACATCGACCCCGTACACTAGTATATAGAGGACATTGACCCCGTACACTAGTATATGGTGGACTTTGACCCCGTACACTAGTATATAGTGGACATTGACCCGTACTCTAGTATAAAGTGGACATTGACCCTATACACTAGTATATGGTGGACTTTGACCCCGTACACTAGTATATAGTGGACATTGACCCCGTATACTAGTATATAGTGGACATTGACCCCGTATACTAGTATATAGTAGACATTGACCCCGTACACTAGTATATGGTGGACATTGACCCCGTACACTAGTATATAGTGGACATTGACCCCGTACACTAGTATAAAGTGAACATTGACCCCGTACACTAGTATATGGTGGACTTTGACCCCGTACACTAGTATATAGTGGACATTGACCCCGTATACTAGTATAAAGTGGACATTGACCCCGTATACTAGTATATAGTGGACATTGACCCCGTACACTAGTATATAGAGGACATTGACCCCGTACACTAGTATATAGTGGACATTGACCCCGTATACTAGTATAAAGTGGACATTGACCCCGTATACTAGTATATAGTGGACATTGACCCCGTACACTAGTATATAGAGGACATTGACCCCGTTCACTAGTATATAGAGGACATTGACCCCGTACACCAGTGTATAGTGGACATTGACCCCGTACACTAGTATATAGTAGACATTGACCCCGTACACTAGTATGAAGTGGACATTGACCCCGTACACTAGTATATAGTGGACATTGACCCCGTACAGTGGTATATAGTGGACATTGACCCCGTATACTAGTATAAAGTGAACATCGACCCCGTACACTAGTATATAGTGGACATTGACCCCGTATTCTAGTATAAAGTGAACATCGACCCCGTACACTAGTATATAGTGGACATTGACCCCGTACACTGGTATATAGTGGACATTGACCCCGTACACTAGTATATAGTGGACATTGACCCCGTATACTAGTATAAAGTGAACATTGACCCCGTACACTAGTATATGGTGGACTTTGACCCCGTACACTAGTATATAGTGGACATTGACCCGTATACTAGTATATAGTGGACATTGACCCCGTACACTAGTATATAGTGGACATTGACCCCGTATACTAGTATAAAGTGAACATTGACCCCGTACACTAGTATATGGTGGACTTTGACCCCGTACACTAGTATAAAGTGGACATTGACCCCGTACACTAGTATAAAGTGGACATTGACCCCGTACACTAGTATATAGTGGACATTGACCCCGTACACTAGTATATAGTGGACATTGACCCCGTATACTAGTATAAAGTGGACATTGACCCCGTATACTAGTATATAGTGGACATTGACCCCGTATACTAGTATATAGTGGACATTGACCCCGTACACTAGTATATAGTGGACATTGACCCCGTACACTAGTATATAGTGGACATTGACCCGTACTCTAGTATAAAGTGGACATTGACCCTATACACTAGTATATGGTGGACATTGACCCCGTACACTAGTATATAGTGGACATTGACCCCGTACACTGGTATATAGTGGACATTGACCCCGTACACTAGTATATGGTGGACATTGACCCCGTTCACTAGTATATGGTGGACTTTGACCCCGTACACTAGTATATAGTGGACATTGACCCCGTACACTAGTATATAGTGGACATTGACCCCGTACACTAGTATATGGTGGACTTTGACCCCGTACACTAGTATATGGTGGACTTTGACCCCGTACACTAGTATATAGTGGACATTGACCCCGTACACTAGTATATAGTGGACATTGACCCCGTACACTAGTATATAGAGGACATTGACCCCGTACACTAGTATAAAGTGGACATTGACCCCATACACTAGTATATGGTGGACATTGACCCCGTACACCATTATATAGTGGAATTTGACCCCGTACACTAGTATATAGTGGACATTGACCCCGTACACTAGTATATAGTGGACATTGACCCCGTACACTAGTATATAGAGGACATTGACCCCGTACACTAGTATATAATAGACATTGACCCCGTACACTAGTAATATAGTGAACATTTACCCCGTACACCAGTATATAGTGGACATTGACCCCGTACACTAGTATAAAGTGGACATTGACCCCATACACTAGTATATGGTGGACATTGACCCCGTACACCATTATATAGTGGACATTGACCCCGTACACCATTATATAGTGGACATTGACCCCGTACACCATTATATAGTGAACATTGACCCCGTACACTAGTATATAGTGGACATTGACCCCGTACACTAGTATATAGTGGACATTGACCCCGTACACTAGTATATAGTGAACATTGACCCCATACACTAGTATATTGAGGACATTGACCCCGTACACTAGTATATGGTGGACATTGACCCCGTACATTAGTATATAGTGGACATTGACCCCGTACACTAGTATATAGTAGACATTGACCCCGTACACTAGTATATAGTGAACATTGACCCCGTGCACCAGTATATAGTGGACATTGACACCGTACACTACAATATATTGGACATTGACCCCGTACACTGGTATATAATGGACATTGACCCCGTACACTAGTTTATGGTGGACATTGACCCGTACACTAGTAAATAGTGGACATTGACCCCGTACACTAGTATATGGTGGACATTGACCCCGTACACTGGTATATAGTGGACATTGACCCCGTACACTAGTATATAGTGGACATTGACCCCGTACACTAGTATATAGTGGACATTGACCCCGTACACTAGTATATAGTGGAAATTGACCCCGTACACTAGTATATAGTGGACATTGACCCCGTACACTAGTATATAGTGAACATTGACCCCGTACACTAGTATATAGTGGACATTGACCTCGTACACTAGTATATAGTGAACATCGACCCCGTACACTAGTATATAGAGGACATTGACCCCGTACACTAGTATATGGCGGACATTGACCCCGTACACTAGTATATAGTGGACATTGACCCCGTACACTTGTATAAAGTGGACATTGACCCCGTACACTAGTATATAGTGGACATTGACCCCGTACACTTGTATATAGAGGACATTGACCCCGTACACAAGTATACAGTGGACATTGACCCCGTACGCTAGTAATATAGTGAACATTTATCCCGTACACCAGCATATAGTGGACATTGACCCCGTACAATAGTATATAATGACCATTGACCTTGTACACTAGTATATAGTGGACATTGACCCCGTACGCTAATTTTAAGTAAATGTAAAGTGTTATAGAAACAGAACTAACATTGGTCGCGGGAAAAGAAACAAATATAATATTATATAAGGCCTAAATGTCCTATTATGTTCTCATGTTACTTATTGGTTGTTCCTGATATCAATTGTTTACCAATATCAAATCAATCAGTTTTCAAATGACTAAGCGTAAAATCAAAACATGAATAGTGTATAGTCCAGTTAGGATATGGTGACAGTGACGTCATCATTTATGTGCACCCTAAAGATTAAATCCATTGCTTAAAAACTTAGAGTTTAGTTTGGTACTTCTTGTCGATTCAAAGATGTCTGTCAAAACTCCATAATGTTTCATTTCTGAATAACTTATTGCAGTAAGTATAACCACTACGCTATAGGACCATTAGATTTTTAATCATTTAAGTGTATTATTGATGGTAGAATTTAATCCTGACACTCCTGTAATAATCGACCCGGGTGAATGTTTGTTTATGCGGTTGTGACAGAGATCTTTGAATCAACTATGACTGTTCTTATAATCCTTTATACTTGTTTTACACCGGACTATTGTTCCACTAGTCCCTGGATTTTTATCCTAACTGGACTGTATATATATACATGTACATGTATTGTTCTAGTTTACAACACGTAGGAGTAGATCGATAGTTTTTATTTTCAATAAGAACATAATTCAGAACGTACGAAATTCATGTATAAGATTATTCTAGACGGTTGATGCAATGATTACATACATACATACGACAGGCACTTGAAGTATAATAGTATATATATACCTCACAATCTTCATTCTTGTCATTTTCAGTACTGAGTTCGGATTTCTATAAATAAACAGAAACAACTTCAGATACGCAGCTTGTTGTGATATTCTAACAAGTAAACTTATTATCATGGATCCGGAGAAGGCCTCGTTAACTAACGGACATGTGGTTCAGAAGAGTCTAAAAGAAAAAGATGGTGATAATAAACAGTCGATAGTTGTGAGAATATTACGTGCAGTGAAATCTGGTGTGCTCAACAATTTATTACTGGTATTAACTCTACTTGGTGTCGTACTTGGTTTCGCACTCGGGTTTGGAGTTCGAGTTACGCATCCGTCAGAAAATGCCTTAATGTGGCTTGGTAAGTACCTGATATTTCTTCTTTTTTCTGTGAATTCAAATTAAGTTCAGACGTTTGTGTACTACATGATTTTTAAAATTTTATTTCCGGTTGTTTATAAACATGTTTCCTCGTAAAGTTTGGTCATCCTGCATTTTATTTTCATTCAGCGGGGACTTGGACTTTTAATTGTTTCTTTTGCGTATGTGTGGGCATTGCTCAGTGTAGTTGTGTTCTGATGTTACTGATGTCTGTGCTCGGCTGGTTATGTCGAGTGCTGCCTTCCTCATACCTTTTTTAAACAGACTAATTATTTAAAATATAGTCTACATCAGATCCGTTCTCAAGGAAATTAATACTGTTTTCACATGCAAACAAACATACCCACCTTATCATATGCATTATTGTGTTGTGTGGCGTAATTTCTCATATTTGTCGTATATTCTTTAGAAATTGTCGACATGCTGAGATGCAACTCATGATAATGTTGTTATTTTGTTTAAACACAATGTATAAAATTCGTTAAGATGTTTAAGGCACACATGCACTGAATGGTGGTATTTTAAGAGATATTCAACTTAATTTCCGATTTTCAGTTGAAGGATCTTGTGCGCTATAAATAATACTTTTTTCTACATCTATTCAACGTATTCAAAGATAAACATCGACACATTCTAAATAAAAGCAAAACTGACATATTCAACTAAATTGCAGTTTTTCTGTACAAATATCTCAAATAATTCATTTTCTTTCTCTACATCCTATTCAATGTTTTGAAACACAGCACACTATATAAATAAAAAAAACATCTGCACCCATGTTAAGCGTAGATTATAATTCAATATTGCAAATAGGGACCAACTGAGACTACCCTTTATACACCTCACAATGTATCAGCATATCGATGGCTTAGAACCAGAAGGTCGTAACTACTACTTACGACCTTATAAAACTCATAAATATATGAAATCTGCTTCACAAGCGCTTCTTATGGGCCTATTTTCCTGAAAATCTGAAATTGTCATGTTGACCAAAATGAAGTTTTAAAAACGTGTTTTCCGAAAGGTAAAGAGTAAATTACAGACAGTTTTCTCTTGTTTTCTCAATATATCGATTTTGTAGTAACGACCTTCTGGTTCTAAGCCAGCGATATATATATACACATTTTTGGCTTAAAATGAGAAGGGCGTAACTACAACATCAATATTTTGAGAAAACCAGAAAAAAAAATATGACAATCACTCTTTACTTATGGTAAAACAAGCTTTTTCAACTTCAGTTTGGTCAACATGACAAGTTCCGATTTTCATGAAAATGGACTCATAACAAGCGCATTATTATGTTGATTTCAAATATGCATTAGTCCGATAAGGTCGGAATTGGGCCTTCTCATTCTAAGCCAGCGACATGTATTATTGATTGATCAATGATAAATAAATCTTATCTCAAATCTGCACTGATAATATTCAAATACTTAGCATGTCTTCTAACGTACATACAAAATGTAGATCTTTACAAATGATATTTCTGTATTCAATAGCATCTAACTCAAAAAGAGAACTAAGATTTTATACAAAACGAAGACAAAACATTAGATCTAGATCTGTTTGACAAAAACGTATGTCATTGAATGTATGTTACTGTTACTACAAGTACAATTCAAGGGCTTAGATCGAGAAGGTCGTAAGTGCAAAATCAATATTTTGAGAAAACAAGAAAAAACTGTCTTAAAATTACTAGTACTCATTACTTTTGTTGAAACAAGCTGTTTCTACTTCAGTTTGGTCAACATGACAAGTTCCGATTTTCATGACAATAGACTCATTAGAAACACTTTGTGGCGTTGATTTTAATATGTATCAGTCTTGTAAGGTCTTAAGTAGTAGTTACGACCTTCTCATTCTAAGCAAGCGAATTATTTTATCAAAAACATAAGCAATTGAATCCAACTCAAATCATATAATTATTAAGACATCCAGCAGCGCGAAATATATTAACTTTGAACAGTAAGCAAATACAAGTTTGATGTTGAATCGGTTTAATCATATTTTATTGCATGAATTTTTACAACATTTACAAAGGGTTTGCATATATACAATTCATTGCAACAAATATAATCATGTCATAAATGTAAACCATAGAAACTTTAACAATTTTATTTTCATTACAAAAGGATCGGGCCACAAGTTATTTCAACATTAAATATCGACCCTCTCCAAATAATGTTTTGTTAACATAAAGTGGACGTTTATTTGATTGTTGATTTTGAAATGAACTAAGGATTAGAATGGGTAGGAAAATGTCATTGATATATATATAATATTTAATTCTAACCACGTGAAATCGGTTTACAAACATGACCTAATATTTAACCAAATACAGGACAAGTAACAATGCAGAACCAGTTTATATCATCTAAAATTTGAACGCGCTACAAAACATTCATTAACTGTGTGCAACTGTTGTGATTGGAGATCAAGCAAAAGAAAGGCCGATAAATTGGCTTGAGTAAGAACGTCTGTCCGTTTATTCATATTCAAGGGTGTGTCGGTAATCTTAATCTTAATCGGAAATCTTAATTAATAGTGAATTACAAATGTACAAATATATAAAGAGGTTGTAATGTTTGTCTGTAAAGGTTCTAATTGCAACTGGTTATAATTGATAAGCAATGATAGACAAATTCTAATCCGAAAAAATGATTGAAAAATGCGATTTCGACATAGACGTATAAAACTTTGTTACGCAAGATGAAGGTTTGACTGGTCCGCTAAATATGTTATGATGATGTGTTACACACGTAATGTAGCCGAACATTCTTACATAAATATCAAGATGATACGAAGACGGTCATAAAACAAGATATGGGGTAGCCTTGACAATATCACAATAGCGTACATTGTATAGAACTAAAACACGTAAGTGATGTATAACATGATGAAGCAGATTGTTACCCCCACCCCTTATTATCTAACCATTCTTCATGAAACATTATCTTGGTTGTGGAAATAAAACATGAAAGTGGTGTTATATAGTTCAGTTTTTTCAGTTTTGGGTAAATGGATGAGAGCATAAAGTCAATCCTATGAATAAAAGAGGTGATAAAATAGTGTATGACAATATTCAGATTATATCCGTATTCATCCGTCGTCCTATAAGATTCTTTAACAAAAAGATAATAAAAGACCGGACAAGACAGGCAGCATTCAAACGATGCAGCCAAGCACAGAAATCTTAAACAACATAGACCATAACCACACATCAAAACATTCAAACAAAACTCAACAGATACAACATAGTACGAAAGATACACAGAGAACGCACCACTAACACCGACACGAACGAGAAAAAACTAGACACTGAAGTTGGACATCCTGCCATCTTAGTCAGTCAAATATAACCAGAGTATCGATTAACAGATTGGAACAGATCCAAAAGACGACCGTAAAAATAAAACCCAAGAGTTTCACCCAATATAAAAAAACTTAAATTCCGTGCTTAAGCAGAAATGCAAGATGTGATTCAGAGACTCTATATCAGATGAAAAGTTCGACATAGAGGTCATTGAAACTGCGTCCACAGAAAATCCTAAAGTATCTTAATGCATCATTTCTCGTACTGGTTTAATAAGATACTCATTGTCTATTTCAATATTTTCAGGTTTACCAGGACAGTTATATCTACGTTTGTTGAAGATGATGATCGTGCCATTGATAGCCTGCAGTGTTATATGTGGTAAGTTAATCTCATTGCTTGTTTTGAAAATTCCTAGTTTTTATATTATAGATCAGCAAGAACATGGAAGATTCTTTTTTAATGTCAGCGCAAAGATTATTTCTGGTGGATACCCTACGCTATATGCTTCGTAGACGTAGTTTAGGAAATACTAAGTATGATAAAAATTATTTACTTAACAAAATTCTAATCATGTCTTAAATCAGCTACATTGTATATCTTCATCATTCTGCTCTATGTGAACACAATATCATCTACTCGTCATCTACGGGTATATATTATGTATTAAACACCCCATATATGAGAACGAAGCCTCTCCAAAAGATTAACGTGCTAATAGCACGCACTTTGGGTTGTGACCATGCTTTCAGTTTTCTCGTAAAAATCATTTATTAGTAGTATTATCTTTTATCACTATGTTGCTTTTTTCGGTGAACATTTAACAAATACAAGGTATTCTTACCCAGTTATAAATAATTCATGAATTACAACTGATTTAGGTAAACTATGGAAGATACATACCTTTCCAGGTAACAAAAGTCGGATAATATCATGTTATAAAACTTCTTACAACCAAATCTAATATCTTATTATTAAATCAGTTCATAGAAAAGTATTTGAACGTTTTTAATTATGCACCATAGCTCTTGCAAATAAAGTTTGTAAAATCGGAATCTCGATGTTCATGACTAAAAGTAGCACAGACATTTTAGAGTAAATAATGAAGAATTAATGTGTGCTGCCTTTTTTGTTACGCTGATGCATTGGTACAAATCACAATTTTAAGCTTTGGATTTCGTACTGTAGGACTATATGTTTACTTTGTTGAATCAGGAAGTTTTCCTTAGATGTTTTGAGGCTGTTGAGATGCGTCTGTGGGAAAACAAACTTCAATAGTAAACTGTATTCTTTTCAAACATGAAAACGTCATCTACATATATTACCAAATACCGTGTATACAAAGGACTTTGTGAATTGTTGTTTTGATTAAAGTTTCAATTATATTATGCACGATATTGTTCGATATGTATGCATAGAGTTCTATATCACGTGTGTTGTTAATTAAAAGTGTTGTTAGATTTCACCACAATCTCAAATATCTGATGTAGACATGTTTAGACACATTGTTTTGATGCAGCTTTAAGCCAGTCACGTGATTCAATATATTTTCTCTAAATATGGTATCTCCAAATTTTGCTACTAAGTGAACGTATATGACGGAAAAGTTTGGGAATATTACTGTTAATTATAAATTTGGCAAACCTACAAACTATACTGCAAAAGACCCAGTATTTGTACTGACATTTTCAATGCAACGAGTTAGCTTGTTTGTGTTTCATTATTATTATTTTTCCGCAGTATATTTTATGTAGAACACTTTGCTTTAACCACTTTTTGTTTTTGTATACATTTTGATTAGGTTCATTTAAAGTATGTTGTTTTAAAATCTAAAAAATCTAAATTGTGTACTGTTTAGTGTAGTTTTATTTATTTTTCTGCACCAATGGCCCGTACAGCTTTCAATCTGGTGGAATTTGTGACTTTGATACGACCAATAGAGGTCAAGTAATAATGTTCGCATTAATTGTTCGTGTAATTTCACCCAAGTCCCTACATTCATGCACAATCCCATTAAAATCAAACCCTTAGTACGCTCCACCACAGCGTAAAGGAATGGAGCAAATGTTAGGATTTTATTTTCCTGAGATTGATTAATGCCTGAAGTGCCCATATACGGCTTTGCCAAAATGGTATGTTATGTTGCTATTCGTTCATCTCTGTAACTGGACATAAGAGTAGATTTGACACTATAGAAACATTAGTTCTGATAGCCTTGTGTTTTAGTTAACTTTTTGAAGTACTCACGTCTCTGATTTTCTTATATTTGCTACTGTATTATTAAATCATTGTGCTTCTCTGTAAACCTGTATACATGTAATGTATCCATACATTTGTTAAATATTGACCACACATGTTCGTGTAAATGTTTATAAAAAGGTAAAGTTTGTTTATTATAGTGTCACCCCTATTGAAAGGGCCAGTCAATTCTGACTTATGAGACACTTACGTATTATTCATGCATACAGAACCTTCCCAAATCCCTTCTCGTAATGCCGGGCGTCTGGCAGAGATGGGTCTACGGTAACCATTAATTTAACTAGCTGGCGGCTGACCAACCGGTCTCATCAGTTCCAACCCGGCTTCCACCGAAATTCGAACCTTCGACCTCCCGCTTCCTAGGCGGACGCCCTAACCACTCGGCCACGGTCGCGGTGTTATGTTGGCTATGAATATGCGAAATGCTATGTTACGCCTGAACAAACTTTGTATATTAAACACATCAAAATACATTAACTATATATCAAACAGCTTGCAATTCTCGCATCGCTTCACGTTCACATAAGTTTTGTAACATCATTATCCTATCGATTCCTGTATATTACCATCTACATCAAGTCCGAAACATATAATTTTAGTTTGAATTACCTCAATGCATTGTTCTATCTGCCCACGCTATTTTGGAACTGTAATTGTTTCCCGTCGCTGTTTATAATACTAGTATCGTTTTTCGGACAATTACAAATGATTGATAAAGTAGTATTTGGATTATCGTTGACAGATTTAATACATAATGCCTCTATATTTTTCAATACATATAGACAAGTAACAGCTGTTTGTTGATACTTTTAGACTACTAGTTTTTCACATACTAATCCCGATATATCGCTTCTCAGTTCCGTCAGAGCGTTACTGTGATTTGTTTTGCTGTTCTGTCGTAGCGTTACATCGGATTTCAATTCCGTCAGCGCCATATGAAAACAGATCAATTCTCTGACGGAACTGAGAACGTGAAGAGTACCGGAGTACCGTGTATCAATACAGTTTACAAGTATACTCTTACACAGTGTAATAGGACCTAAACATCTTTTCCAAAGCCTGTCAAACGATAACACAGTCATAATGTCATAAACCGTGTTCCATTGTTACAAAAATGGATTTTTTTTCAAAAATATTATTCAAATGTAGTCGTTATTCTAAACGGATGAAAAGGTCTCATGTACCATAAATGATAGTCAATTGTAGGCAATAAAGATACAAAAGACCCATTGAAATACATTGTCCCTCGTGAGATATCGCTGAATGAAGTTATTGGTTTATATTATAATATTACGTTCCACTTATGAATATGTAAAGTGAACACGCTTTTGTAAATTTGAGACGGGTTGCCTATAAAACTGATCTATTCGTATGTAACTGATTTAAACGCTCGATAAATGTTTACTCTTGTGAGTTTTAATTACGTGTTTTCTGCACTTGTTAAGCCAATTTTAGAAGAAATGGTTCAGAAATAGTTAGACAGTGTGTGTTGTTCGGCGAAGCTGCTTAAAATCACTTTTGACCCACATTTAACACCAATCGAATCTTGGGATATTTTACGGCATTGTAAAACTATCGCTTTGGATTGTTTATTCTACTTGCATCGTTTGTATTCCAAAGTTTGTGTACGCTCTAACTATACCTGTTGGAACTGTTCCTGTTATATCGGTCTTCAATGTTGATTCCTCTCTTGATTGTCTCCCTCTATGCTCAGTGTGTATTTGTATAATCCGTCGTGACCTTCATCTTGAACTTAGTCTTCAAATTATACAGAACATGCTGTTTGCGAAGTCGAATAAACGATTTTATGAAATACATTAGTCTACATTTGTCTTTACATTTTCTGTTTGCCTACCGGTGGTATAATATCGAACAAGTTCGCATGCACTTATGAAATAGACACCGCTCTGTCCGATACACTATTTGAACTAAACACATTCATACATTCATATTTTAAGCAATAACTGCTTTGCACAGTAGCTAGAACATAAAAGTTACTCAACCTGTTGTACGAACTTAGATTGTATGATACAAAAGGATACATTGACGATCATTTATCACAATTCGAGATGCTTTGTTTTATACAATCATTTGCTTACTTTCTTGATTTCTTTCTTTTTTTCAGGATCAGCTGCTTTGGATCCAAAATCAAATGGAAAGATCAGCTCAATAGCGTTCGTATTCATCATTTCAACAAATGCTCTTGGTTCGCTGCTTGGTATTGGATCAGTATACTTCTTTAACCCAGGTAAGTTTACTACTGTACCATTGAGACAGTCCACAGCCACTCTAACACGACGGCGACGATAACCATCTACACAAAATGATTAACTCATAGAACAATCCATCTTAATCAACATAACGTATCTTTCAAGATTTTACACTCACTGCAAAATAAATAACATGTTGATGACTTTGAATGAACTATACGTTAATGCACAAGAGCACACGTGCGACAAGACCTCTAGTACATCTACAAAAAGATGGTAAGAAATTAGACAGGAGCTTAAGCTTTAACCAAAAGACTAAGAACATGAAGGGCCTAAATAAGAACTCCAAAAAGAATAATAATTTAAAAACAAAAATCACGAGGACAAAAATAAACTCATTAGAGGAAATAAGTGTGAACAGCAACAATAACTACATTAACTGGAGCAAATAAGATTAATCTCGACTCAGTATCAAGTCTTTCTTTATCGTTTATAATGCATATACTAAGTTTTCTGGAGTTACAATATTTCATTCCACATAGTTAATCCAAGAGGAATTAAGAAAACATAAATTATATGGAATGCTATTTATTCTAATATAAGTTGAGAATATAAGCTATTGGTTGCAATATGGTACTGTAAATTGTTCCAGTTCTAATTCTAAACTAAAATCTTTTTCTAGTTCCAAAATTACAGTTCTTGTTCATGTTACAATTATTGTTCTATTTCTTGTAAATCGTTCAAGACATTAATCAATCAATTGAATGGAAAAAAATCTACTAGAGCAAAATATAGAACTGTGTATTAGTATCTGCAATCTGACTCCAACTAGCAAACATTGGATACGATAGTTTAATGTATCGGCCCTTCAGTGTTTTGCATTTAAAACGTGCAAGTTGGGGAAAAACTAGATCAAAAGGTAGAAATTTATCGATCACAAAGCCTATTTATGCAATTCCATTAAACAAACAATAATGATGCTGATTCCGTGGTAGTGTGTAAAGAGACATATATTCTGGTTGGGGTAACAACTAACATTTGTTGATGTTTTATTGAAGGTCATACAACCGATATTGAGCCACAGACAGATGTAGAAGGCAATATGCAAGCTCAAGATATTCTAGCAGATCTCATCAGGTTTGTAATAATTATACATATATATTGATGACCCTATGATCCTTAAAATGCCTTTTACAATAGCATACATACGTTCCTTTGTTGGCGAAGGGCTTAAGTATTTTACGTACTAGTGCGCATCTAACTGGATGCAGACATTTGTCAGCATAATAGATCGTTTAAAGTCGTTTGTCTAATTCTAACAGTCAGCAGACATCTTTAGACTGGTCGAGTACATTGAATACATTTCCCTTTCAGAAAAACCCGATGGTCTCCCTTGATTACGATTCAAATTTATGCACTAGTACTAGATACTAAATCTTCTTGCAAAAATGTATCCAACATAGGGCACTCCTGTAAATTGACAGACATTGCACATAAATTATCTTATAAGAAATGCTAACGTGTATTATTGCATACTGGTGTTGTAAATGTTGTAAATTGTGTTTCTATATAAGGTTATGTTGATAAGTAGGATTAAGTAGATCGACTTTACAATGTATACAATTGTTGCGTCATTCATTGCGACAACCATCTGTTGTTCTTGTTATAAACCGTGTTTTATGTCACACGTCAATAACTACGTGATGTTATGATATTATGATAAACAGTTACCTTGTTATGGTGCCATCTGGATGGAAACATACTGTTCATGCGATACTTTGTATATCATCTTACGTCTGTATTGACGAAAACATTCCACGCTAACAATTTCAACAATAACACACGTCCATGAATATAGAGTAACATTTCCAAAACTGTCCTACTAACGTCCTAGTAGTTGTTTCAAGATATTCATTCACTGTCAAAATGGCCTACTTCAGCATTACAGTTGTCTCCGAGAGTCATTTTTCCGTCGTTACTCTTTTTAAAAAACATCTGTTTCTGCATTTAGGAATATGAAATGAAGATAATCGACAATGTCATTCTTGTATTGGTCATTGTTATTTACCGTTCATTACAGACAATATACCTCAACACAAAGGTCAGATTGTGTGGGCAGGAGTTTCCAATTAACCCCTTGAAACTACTATCAAGGTTGACAAAATCAAGATATTTCGTAAAATGGTTGAATAAAAGATAGAAACATATATTTTAATTGTATTTCACTTACTATTACAGAAATGTGATACCGGACAATTTGTTCGAAGCAACCTTTGCTCAAACACAGACGAAATATAAGGTAGCCGACAAACTGGCTACCATCACTAGCAACAATGTCACACAGAATGAGACAGTAAAAGAAGTCACAAAATATTTGGGCAAAATGGGAAACCCAAACATTATTGGTAAATTAATTTTACATATTTTACGCACGTATTAGTATCGTTTTTTGCTCGAAAACCTGGGTGACATTCGTTCACATTTAGAATAAATATTTGGCAAAGTGTAAGTATCTCCATACAAGGCTGTTTGCGAAAGGCAATGCATACTATAGTTATTATAATCGTTATTGGAAGAGGTATAAAGTCATATATGTCTGATTTAAGGTAGTCTGGGTTAGTAAGTCATCGGTGGTGTTCCACTTCGAATCTCAGAATCACCTGCTTTTGATGTATAATGATTGTCTTGTTGACAAGACAATTACTGACTCAAAATACATATATATTTCTGTCGGATAGACGACCAGAGTTATTGATTTAATAAGTGTGTAGTTCCGTTTAAGAACTTAATGCTTCCTTTTCAGGTTTGATATTTGCTTGCACGTTACTTGGATTGGCAGCATCGAGTCTGAAGGGAAAAGGTCAACCATTCTTAGATCTGACACAGTCTGTATCAGATATTGTTATTGTGGTTGTTCGATGGTTTATGTGGTAAGTTAACATCATCATTCATTTAATATCTTGTCAAAACTTTTCCATATATTAAATCCTGTGTTTCAGTTCCACGTTTATGAATTATATAAACAATAATCGAAGGTACGTTATAAAGAAACTCAACTTGACTTATTAAGTTATTATAACTATATCAGTTGAATGCTAGCAAGTTGCGACAAGACAAATATAGGTAGAAATAAATATATATCAAATATGGATTTCTACACATAACATATTTACCAAAGGTCACTGTAGCCAATACTGCTACTGTACTTTGATTGGAGAAATAACATTACCATAATTTGATCACTTTGTCTCTCCGGATTTCTTGTTACATTTGGGAGTTATCCTTGTGGTGTGTGATTGTCTTTTTATGCATAGTTGTCTTCAGGCCCGTTGATTATAAACATTGGAGTACTTACTCCATGCTCATACTCCGTACTCCATTGGAGTATTTCTTAGTTACAAAAACTGCTGTAACTTCGTTATTACTGAATGGAAACATGCGAAAAGGGGGTTCATTTTCTTAATTTGGTCATTTGCTACAAGCTGGTGTTGGTTTTGATGCAAAATTCAAAAATAGCTTTTTTTCATGTTAGGGCATGGAGTATGGACTTTGAGTATGAGAATAAAAATGTTTATAATCACACTGGGCCTGATGTTCTTACCATTAATTTTGTCTCCATGTGGAAGGTTGTCGGAGTTGTTAGACGGGTGTGTGTGTTTTTCATTTATTTCGTCTTCATTTTAATGGTCGTTCTTGTATTTTGCAGGACAACGCCAGTGGGTGTCATTAGCCTGATTGCTGTTTCCATAGCCAGTATAGAAGACGTTGCCGGAGTATTTGCCCAGCTTGGTTTGTTTATTGCAGCTATAACAGCTGGGATTGTTATACAACAGTTAGCATTAATGTCCGCCATATTTCTAGTATTTACACGCAAGAATCCTTACAAGTTTCTCCTGACCATCGCCAGACCTTGGATGATAGCATTTGCTGCCACAAGCACGTAAGTGAAAATATTGTATTGGTTTTTATAAATTGCAGGTACCGTTCTATGTATGACTGTAAGCATGATTAACATGTATATGAATTAACAATTACAAACATGAAAATCCAATTAAAGCATTTGACAAGTTCATCCATGTTTGTTTTCAATGTATTTGTTTCACTTATTGTTTCTAAAAGATGTTTTGGAACACACAAAGTTTGGTGGTTGTTCGCTAGTATTCGTGTCAACCACATATTGAAAATTGATCTTTCATTTTTGTCATGAACTTTATCAATTGATATATTTTCAAACGTTTCGCTTCGTTCGATAGTATGCTTAGTTGTGCTTATCATATTTTGCAGCGCTGTTGCCATCCCAGAAATGATGGCAGCTTGTGAAGACAAGAACAAGATTGACAAACGTATCTCAAGATTTGTGATACCATTCAGTGTAACACTAAGTTGTAACGGTTCTGCTTTATACATTGCTGGTGCTACTGTGTTTATAGCCAACTTGTCAGGAACACAACTCTTATTCGGGGATATTTTATTGATATGGTAAGTGTTATTTTGGATTCTGTTTTAAACATTTAGAAGAGGTCAACATATTTAATAAACATTTAATGCCAAGTAGTATTCCAACTGACATGTTGTCGTGTACGAGTTTACCTGGCAGTTAGTTGTTCAATTTCATATTTGTATTTATCCTTATGGTTTGAACTCGTCGTTTGTGTTTTCTTCCTTTTCGTTTTGAGTCTTATGATGGTATGGTTTATGTTGTGTGATCTCTACTCGCCAATTTGTGATTGACTTTTAAGATCTCTTTATCGCGTGTAGACTGTTGGTAACTGTTGGTACAAGAAGCATTCCATTTGAATATTTATTCTCCTTTGTTCAATAAAATGTTCTATTATCTGTAGGTTGTTGGTAACTGTTGCTGCCATGGCTATCCCATCTGTACCCAGTGCCAGTATTATGACAACAATAATGATCCTTACTTCAATGAATATACCAATGGAAGATATTGCATTGTTACTCGCTGTAGAATGGTATCTGTAAGTATTATTTACAACTGTCATATCTGTATTATCTGCTCAAATTGTAAGAATAAAATAGTTCAATCGAGTTCACATTCAGATAAGTTTCTAAAGAATATGACCTGGAACTTTACCTTACATGGTTGATTTAAGACAGTACTGGATGGACTAACAATAGTTCTTTACAGTTCTAATATAATTTGACACCGATGATATGGCAGTTTTTAGAATTTTTGTCACATAACCATCTTTGGTACACGTTAAAAAGACGGGCTCGAATTTTGAAAATCATCGCTCCCTGCTCCTACTTTAAAAATATTTTACTTCACATAAATTAATAATAATTATACTCTATTTGCCTTTTCTGAACAAAACTTATAACATTAAACTGTTCCAGACATTGCTGTTAAGTATTATGTATGTTTTTATGTTACAGAGACCGGATACGTTCTACAAGTAGTGTTGTTAGTCACACCTTCTGTACTGCCATTGTCTATAGTCTATGTAAGAATGACCTTGCCGAAGTCGACGAGAAACACAAACACATGGACACGAATCATGTTAGCTTGTCTATGGATGACCAGGATCTGGAACTAGAAGTTGCTAATAGAAAGATAAAAATATCGAACGGAGCAATCAACCATAACCATGAGATCTCTGAATGTGAAACTGCTGATACTGAAGTCAATGTGTGACATGTTTTTAATGTTTTCCTTGAGTATTTCTGATTTAAAGCTTTCAGTCAGGCATCTGTTTGACTTTGCTAAAGCGACGTTTTAAATATGTTTTCCATAGAAGTGCATTGGAGTTTGCTTTTTAACTGCTTTGGAAAGGTTTTAAAACGTTTTCACTCATTGAGTCTGCTCGAACTAGGCCAATGTTTAAGGGTGTTGAAGATAGTATGGTGTCAAATGGATGTTTACAAGCAATATTCAAATGCCACTAAAAACTATTCTGGTTGTAATGCACTCAAAATTGCTTGAACAGCATAGCACAGTCAACGAGCAGCTCTGTCACTTCACCACGGTGGTACCTATACCGGAAATTATACGTAAATGTGACTGTCTAAAATCAATACGAGTTCAGTGATGTGCTTAATAGAAATGATATAAATAAAGTAGGACCTCGTTTCAAGTAATGATTAGTTTCAGGACAGGTTCTTCTAATCCATGTTTTATGACAATCATTCATAAGAGGCATTAGGGATTAATCGTCAATGCTGGGTAGATAGGAACGGAAAACGAATTGTGTGACCAGAATGTGCTGGTTTGCCCAGAGATTAGTGAAAAACATAGTGTTCAGACAGGTTGCAGCTACATTTACTTAATATTACATATCATTTATGTTCGAGTACATACAATTTGACAATATTATTATCAGTTTTGTGACATATTATTTTTGTTATGCTGTGGACACCTTGTGTCCTTCAACGAATGACATTCCACGAAAATTGATTTATGATTATTTGTTTCTTTTGTTTTGAATATCTGTGATAAATACTTGTTGAATGTATTAATTTTATTCATTTTGGTTCATCCATCGGAAGATTTCTTCTCAGCATTCCTGTTATTATGGTTGTTGTGTGTGTGCTTGTTATACCGGTCTGTTGTATAAGTATACAGTTACAAACCAAACAGCATTTTACTGTCTTCCAGGACAAATATTGCATATTGCAATCATTAATGTTCATTCGTATCGAATCGTATTGCTTTATATGTTTATTTGTTTATGCCATTGGCCAGACAGGCACTGTCTACATCGAGGGAAATAAAGGGTTTTTTTTATTCACCATGTCATTCCAATTGTGTGTAATGCCCGGCACCTCGTTAGTATTTTGGCATTCGCCCATGACCGCTAGCGTCATTACATCGTAGGACTTGACGTACATGGTAAACATATTTGGTGCCACCGGTGTACTTGTAGTATGTTGTTTATTGAAATATTAAATCAATTTCAAATTTGAAAAATAATTTGTTATTTATCTGATACATATTGGTCGTATACATGTGCAGTTAGAACACAATATGTGAGTCAAAGAACCGCTCGTCTGTAAGGCCTGGTAGATCATTGCATTATCTGGATTCCCTGATTGTCAGGTAATGTTCTTCTGTGACTATAACTACAATAGAGTACCTCTGCATTGGAGAAGCTGCCAGATGGTTGTAAAATGTATGGTTAGTACTGTTAGATAAGTCCGACCCACTTTTATAGGTAAGCCGATTGTTGTTTATCTCTGGAGAACAGGAAAGAACACGGACAGGTGAAATTGGCAACGAAAATCAAATTATGGGAACGAAATAGAGTTTTTTATCAGGGGCGGTATTTATATTGTGAATATTGTAACCATTATCTAGATCCCACACCTGCCTCTTTCATAATAGTAGTCCAAGTACTCTACTCACTGACTTTTTGGCTTTTATACAGTGACATCATTAATACAGGGACATCATTTGACGTGGTCGTCTTACTCTTCCAGCTATGGACCAACAAAATACAAAAGGGTAGGATATTACAAGTATTGACTAACACAGCAAACACATAGGTTAACATCTATTTATTGTAACAAGTTCTCCCATAAATTTTATAGCGGGACAAACAAAAAACAGATTCATAGTAACGATTTAGTTTGAACTCTTTCTATGTACAACAATAGTTTGATATTTATTACATATTGTAGTGATTTAAATATACTGTCCATGATAATGTTATAACTATGTTAGAAAATGTACAAATAACTAAGTAAGGACATTAAGTAGCATTTATCAAATTTACGTTCAGTTAAAGGGAAACAACTCTTAGACAACAATCTGTTTTACAAGTTCTCTCCCTTATATGAATAAGATGACAAGTACGGTCAAAGGGAAACAACTCCAAGATCAAATATCATGTTCGAAAATTGTCTACTCTCGACTAGTAAGATAAGAATGATGGTCAAAGGGAAACAACTCCTATAAAAACAAACCTTTATCAGTTGTCTCCCTTACACTAGTAATAATGTATGTCATGTTTTTTCTTCTGTTTATTATGATGCTGAATGATTTTACTACTATTCTTAATAACAAAATGAACAAATATGATGTTAAACCAAAATGAAGTCTGTGAAAATGAATTGAATAATTATGTACAAATCAAAGTTTGGAATAATTAAAGTTTGTTCATTTAGCATAAGCACATTATTGAAACATTGACAACAGCACAAACATTAGAAACTATCTGACGATAAATTACAGATTTAACATCATATTTATAAAAGGAGCCATGGTTGTTTGTCAAAACTTGAAACATCAATCCGTAAGTATGCAAACTAATTTGACATCAGATTAGAAACAGTACATGTTTCCATTGGCACTTGACAAATTATTATCTAATATTTGATCATGTTAAAGTTAGACTGCAAATGCATTGTAAATTATAGAACATGTAATCAGTGTAAACTGTGATAATACTATTCAGTAATTTACTAAAATTGTCAAAAGGTTATGCAACATTGTAGAAATAACCAGGGCTTTGCAATACAGATGGAAAGGTATTAAACACGTGTAAATAAAGACAATGTGTGTATTATTATCGAAGTTGCATGTCCATGGAAAAAGATAGTATAGTTCTTATCTGATGATCTAAAAGTTGATGAGATGTGTTGCCTTAACGCCATTGCTGGATAATATGTGGCATAATCTATAGTAATTATATAGTAATTGTCACAAGAAATAACTAATTGGTGCGCCAACTTTTAAATATAGACTATGAGCAAGAGGGTTGTGGTAAGAAAAACAGAAAATAACAGTCAACGTATCGTACAAACATACAAAAATACACATTTCAAAATTCAACATAATTCATCTATATAAGTTAACAAACATTTGTTCAAATATACAATATCATACAAAGAAATTCAAAATATTTCTATTACGCAACTATGGCAGTATGAACCAATGCTGCTGAAATGGGTTGTCATATAATGCATTCAAAATACACATTGGTCCCTATTTTTGGCCCCTTTCCAAATTAAGGATCGTTGCAACTGCAATATTTTGTCATATAATGCATTCACAATGCACATTGGTCCCTATTTTGGCCCCTTTCCAAATTCAGGAACATTCTACCTGCAATAATTGGTAATATATGTTGCATTTAAAATGCAGTTTGGCCTCAGTATCTGGTCCCCTACCCAACATAAGGCATCAAGGTCTTTACACAGTACAGTAACTGTATACCCCGTACGTATGACAGATATATCTAGAAATATATTGAACAATCTATTTCAACACATAAAGATGATGTTACGGTCATATTGCAGAAACTATGCCATTAAAACATGTATTTGAAAAAAGGTTTGCACCAAATAGTATCAAATAATATATCTATGAATAAACACTGTTCAC
Organism: Spisula subtruncata; assembly: GCA_963678985.1. Classification (NCBI taxonomy): domain Eukaryota; kingdom Metazoa; phylum Mollusca; class Bivalvia; order Venerida; family Mactridae; genus Spisula; species Spisula subtruncata. The sequence goes on along the minus strand of OY787671.1, from coordinate 26,931,890 downwards.
AATTGCCAGTTATTCTTACTAGTCAAAAATTATGTATTTGTTATGTAATTGACCAGATGCCTGCGTAGAAAAGGCTCCGCCCATTTGTTTGTCGAAGGTTTATTAATTAATATTGTTTAAACTGCACTGCAGTGGATATTCGTTATACTAATGGAATGTGGGTAAAGTGTTTAATTAACCGCGGGATACTGGTAAATAATTTTGAAGTGTAAAAATACCAATACAGCGAGGGAAGTAGAGAAACTATTCAGTTGACCTAGATTTCAACATTCAATATAAACTTTAAAAATATCATATGATATAAAATATCTTTAAATAAACATTTGACAAGACTATGCATATCGACACAATTATGTTAGCACTTGGTATGCAAAACAAGACACGACACTATTTATATAACATTCAAGTCATTTGAGAAAAAACGAAAAATAACTATATACAAGTTTATATATTAATCTGGGTGAATATCTACATTGAAGGGTATAAAATAAAATAAACAAAACATACAAAAATTCTTCAGAAATCTGATTATTTTGTTGTTTCTGAATTCAAACACATGATTGTATCTCCATATCTACACGTTTTTGGTGAAAATAGAAACTACGATTCATCAAAGAATGCAAGTTTGTACTTAAAAACACAGAAAGCCTCTGTTTTTGAGGATTATGTCGAATTTCATGAATTTTGTTTGTGTTTGAAAGATGTAGATCTACATGTATAGATCTACAATTTTAAGAAAGATTTCTAATTTTCTTTTGTTTACATAAGAAACTTGTTTGAAATTTTCAAGTCATAATTAAATCTATGTGAAAAGTATTTTCATATGAATTTCATATTTGTACCAAATTTCCGGATACAATCGCATTATATAGAATAGTCAGAATCGATGACGTCACAATTTGAGATATGGTCAACGATGAACGATGAAGTCACATTATGTAATATCGTCAGAGTCGATGACGTCACATTATGCTGTATAGTTTGAATCGATGACGTCACACATGGTATATAGTCAGAACCGATGACGTCAAATTTTGAGATATCGTCAAAATCGATGACGTCACGTTATATGTTACATCATCAGAATCACTATTGACAGAATGCTATTGTTTCCGCTCATATGAAAATTTTAGTGAACTCTTTTGAACACAATTTACAACTTTGAATATTTTACTGGCCATACACGCTTATCAAAAATTCAATCAGCTAAGAATCTGACAATATCCATACTTGAACGAAAAATGTCAAGTGGAGAAAAACGTCAACAACAAACTGGAAGAAGTGAAAGTGTTTTTAAAATGCATGTACATGTACATTTACAATTTAACAAAACTAACAAAAATAACAGTTGAATTTTTAACGCAAAATAATCGAAAAATAAATAACCCCCAAAAGGTTATGTAAAAATTGTTAAAATAAATTATGTAGTTTTGCTACATTTGCAATACAAATAGTATATTTCAGCATGTCACGTGTAATAGGAACTCTCATGGTCACCTTAAGTCTCCTATTCACTCACATTATACAATGAAAAAGCATCGAATGATACTTCTATATGGACCATTTCAAGGTGTTCTGCAGAAAAAGTCTTGCAAATTTTATAATTATTGAATACATGCTAAAACACAAGCATTTTTATACAAGGTTGGCCTATAAAAAATGTCATTATTGCATGACCCAGGTTTCGCTACTATTGCTGAAAGCAATTCGATTAAACACACTTTTGGCCCCATTTATATGCATGTTTATTTATATACCTATAAGTGTATATGACCCATCAAAGAGTGACAATACGAACCCTTTTACTCCAGGTACAGAAAACTTTTACATATCACAAAATAATAATATCACTGGGCAGATAACAACTAATTGTTAACAAATATTAAATGTAATAAATTATTTCACTACCAAAATCACAAGAAAAACAGGAAGTTTTGATAAAATAGAAACAGTTTCTATCTACATAATTATTCAGTCTATGTCATTATCACATATTATTATTTATACAGATCGATCATGTTCACACATACATGACTTCCATAGTTATAATGTCTGTATGAAAATGTCAGAAATTTTAACAAACAAGTAACTGGGTCCCGTATCAGGGTCTAAATATCAAAGTTTTGAACACAGATACCAAATAAAAACATCGACTTCAATTTATTGGCCAATATTCGGCATCGGTCTAAAAGAAACAAAACTCATAGCAGCTTTTAAATGAAATAGAAAAATCAAATATAAATGGAAGTTTTCTTTAAATTGATAAAATATTTTGCAAAAGTATACATCTAAGTATTGCAGATATTTGAATTTAGAAAATGTGTATAAAAAGATTCTAAACCAAAGGTGAAAAATCAATGAAATTCTGATTTTTAAGGCAAATCCATTAAGTCCCATCAAAAACAAAATACAAAGTTCATTAATCGGTAAACTGAAACATTCTGGCGAAATTCCATGAATATAGCTTAAATACTTTCAGCCTTATTTGCTGGACCTACAAAACAAACTATCCTATAACGCTTGTAAGAGGACACTTTTGATCAAAAACTAGTACTGTATATATTGCTTTACCTCTTCCGAAGTAAAACACACCAGTGCCATTATTATGTCCAGAGTAGTGTACATGTAGCCCTACAGTTGGCACAATTTCGTTGCAAACATTAATCACAGATGCATCCATATAGTCATGCCTTACTATCCGTTCACATCACGTAAAGCACAACATCATACTAATATTATGAGCACAAAAAGTCATACAAATTGTACAAAACACTATCGCAAAATATCTTTGTTCGTCATTATCCACAAAGTATTGCTGCTTCAAAAACATCAATTCACATTTTTAAAATCACTCTAAACACAGAACTCTGAAGGGCATTCACCAAGTCGTTCCGAATGTTCTCCAAAATGTCCAGAAATACTCTGTCACGAGACACTGAATCCTGTCATGTGATATCTCCATGGAATTTATAGAAAATAATACATACATGATGTAATTAATGATGTCACTAACATCGTTATATACAATTTTAGTATGTATGCACTGCCTATAGTAACGTCTGCGTAAGAACTGAAAAAGATGAATAAAATATCATCCAGTCTGAATTACTGTATACACATTATGTATATATAGGGTCTGTTTTATACAGTTTATATTAGAAAGGTTACATGAAACATTTTGATCTCCAGAAACCGTCAGTGCTTCACATTAATGTCTGCTTCACACTTCGAATAACACCAATGTTATTTCAATGCTGTGTGACGGCAACGATATTCGTACAGCAAAGTCGTCAGCTACTTTCCTCCTTTTCTGTAACAGAATCAACCTGAAATGAGATAAAGAAAATCTATTTTAATACGATAAGTTAATTTAACAATGTACAGCAATCGTAAAGCATATATTGTTACGTTGTGTTATTTGTAGTGATCACATTGAACTTACATGTTTTGTATATGGTTTCGGAAATGACAACAGTCATCCTTTCGATTTGCCAACAGTTCTTAGGTTGTGAGACTTTCAACAACCTAAAATGTTTTTACGACATCATCGAGTGTTAAGGAATATATGTTATAGTATTATAAGCTCAACAAAGTTTATTTAGAATCTGGAGCGATGGGGCTCCATTGTGTTGTCATATTGAAAATACACGGTTTCTGAAATGACAGTATGAACTCAATACATCTTCAAACATGAGGAACGCATCTACAGTACATATCTTGAAAAGATATTGTTTTTACACAACATGGTTCAATCACGGAACCAAATGTTGTTTTTTCAGGATTATTGAGTTAGTAGTCATAACCAGTGAATAAAACTAGCATTTTGCTTCTAAACTTTTCACAGACGGATTTGGCTTTTAAGCATTACCAAGTTAAAGCAGAGTTGCTTCCCTTATGTGAGATGACCATTTGCAATATAATTAGAAGTCATTGAGAACATACAATTACGGCAGTAAAAGGTAAGTAATGATAAATCAATGATATTTAGCTATTATTTAGCATGATGAAACATTAATACGTTTTCAGTGGTATACTGTGTAAATTACCCTATTCCCCATTTGATATACGCACGATTTTGTAAACATTCAAATATCTCTCGTAGTGCCACGATGGTTGAATGACCACGTACTTATAATATACCAAAACAAGGAGACGATAACAACAAGAAATGGGTACAAATCATGACCATGTTGCATTTCACACAATCCTCTCCCACAAAACATCTATTAGACTAACAGTTCCGTGAAAGACACAAATAAGATATGAGAAAATCAGACAGGGAATGTATCACTCAACCTAACCAGCCGAGCGCAAAAATCAGAAACACCGCAGCACAACTACACTGAGCAATGCCCACACATCAGCCAAACAAAACAATTAGAAGTCCAAGTCCTGCCAAAAAAATGCAGGCAACCTACATAACCTAAAGGTTGAACGAAACATAACAGAAATTAATTTTATTAAGTTAAAAATAATGTAAATTCATTATGTAATTGAATATATTATAAAATTTAAGACACATTGACACATAATACATTATACACATACGACCTACCAATGAAATAAGCACCGGTAAGTGACTGATAATTATTCACAACGTCATCGTATTTATTACCTAATTTGAAAGAATTGTCAGTGTTTGAATACGTGAACAAAATAAAACATAAACGATATACGAGTCTATCGGTATTTAGGTCAAGCTGGTTAATAGTTCATTGCATTTAATGGATAACCTTGAACTAAAAGCACACCATCACGTACATCACGGTACAATAAATGATGTCTATTGAGCCATGGGTCTATAATGGTAAAATGGAGAAAAGAGTTATGTCCCCTTAATGACAGGACAAATGTTTTAGGACAGTGCAGATTTTTTTACAAAAAAAAGTTGAACAAACCAAGACAAAGTGTGTTATAAATTAAACTAAATAAAGGACTCATATCAGTGGTATATAATGTAGCATATTGACTGGTGTTTTTTTAAATGTAAAAATGGTAAAAGGTCAACATGGTCATAAGGGTTATCCACAACAACACATGTATATTGAGCTATGGGTTTAAAATGGCAAAAAAGTAAGAGGTTGACATGGTCATTTGCGAGCCGAGGGTAACCTAGAACAACATGTTCTGCTTCCTTAACATGAAGTGGTGTTACTTATGCGGGAATGTATAATATATACCAGAGGTTAGTTGTACCACAGGAACCTGTGATTTTGTTATACATGATCGAAAACACTATATCTAAGGCTACGTTCCTGAAAGCATACCTTAGAGAAAATAGTTAATAAAAGGGGTACTTGTCAGGTACTGGGCCTTGGATAGAGTTTCACGTAAATTTGCAGGTACCTGCGGTAGTACTGTCCAAAACTTATTCTTAGTGGAGTGCGTGATCTACAATTTGGACTAGGTTAGTGAGTTCCTAATTAATAACCTATCAATCCATTAAGTACTGGTATTAAAAGTGATGCTAGATTGCCCTACTGATATATCACCTAAAGACACGAAGGATAAAATAGTAGACTGTCTAGGAACGTAATTATGTGTCCCAGAAATAAAGGCAAACAGTTGACTTGATCCAAATATACGAGTAGTCATTGCATGTTTTCGTTTGTGCACTTTGCTCTGTGTTGCTAGTTTTTGTTAACATTCGGCTTACGAGACAATGGTCAATGAGGCCTTGTGAAATCAGCTCAGCGAACACTAAAACACCTTAAACCTTTTCTCCGATAAAGTCGTCTGACCATTATTTATAAAAAAATCAATCATTTTTCGTACTTTTTATAAAGACATAAAATGCAGAAATATTCCAATTAAGTATGAAGCATGTGTTTATTAATAAGTCTGTCCTTCACAATTAACCGCGCCTTTATCATCATTTAAATGATGTTCTGTTTTATACATTTCATATTAATCAAATGACTACGGAGTTAATTAAACTTCAAAAGTCGTCCATGGTTATTGTTTTATACCATTCCAACCGTCCAATACCGTACAGTATGTGAGTAAAGTTCGTTCTACTCGCCGAAACACGTAAATGTCAAATATGTCGATACATCATCATATATAAAATGTATTGACAACACTTAACGTCATAAAATGATGTACATGTGAATATTCATCAAATTAAGCAACAAAGCGAACACGTATAAATCGTTTGGTCAGGTCAGTGACCCTTTTTACATGACAATGTGCATATAAACAATCCAATTTCTCTTACTAATTTGTTTGGTGCGTAAGGTTTTTTATTTTTTTATTTTCACCTAACCTTTGTTTAATTATTTTTTAACAAGCTTAATACTTTGCGTTCATACTACATTGTATACAAGAAACGGTTAATTATTTAACCTTTCGGTCAAGGATAACCCTTTAAGATGCAAGCACTTATTTCCAATGGGGTCCTGTGTTTTGCTGAAAGAACATCAAGTAGAAGAGACAGTGTTTTGATACAAGATATCCGGGCGCGCAGTCCTAGCTCTTCCGAAAAGACACCTTGGTTCTTTATCGTGTATACACGTATACACCGATACACGCGAGACTACCTCTGGGTTGCTAACCAGTTCATCTCTAGTCGGGTGGGAAACACAGAAAAGCGTTTCAGAAATGATCAAGTGCCCAGGCCGAGGCCTCTCGATCAGGAGTCAAGCAGTCTATCCGCTCGACCAACGTGCCACCTGAATGAACGAACTATATTTTTGATTTTCAATAATACACGTACAATATTTATACTAGTATTGTCCTACAAACGTTTTGCCAAACAGAACACTAGATTCATAAATGTAGTACTAACGGTACTCCATAATTATAAATTAAAGTAAATTAGCGAATGTAATATGGACGCAAAATTATTGAAAATTTATAAAGAACAAGACAAAGCACTAAATTGTAGTTCAGGCTAGAATTCGCACACAAAAAAAAGAATCATAAAAAGGCTACTGGTGGACAATAAAACGTTTGTTCCTCTCCTCCCCCACTATTGGCTCTTATGTCAATGAAAATGTCAACCATTTCTCATACATGACCTGGTAATACTCGGGCAAACAAAACGACCATTATTGTGTGTACTTTTAAAGTACATTATTCACAAAAATATGGATGAAAATTCATTAATAAAACTGGAAGGAATGGTGTACGCGCGTGTGTCATATGTGGGTCCTACGTGGGCGTTTTTCAAAATTGGGTCAGTGAGTTTTAATTAATAAAAAACTTAGTCGATTCAAAAGATACAACAGTCCTGTCAACATAATATTAGGGCATCCCGCCAAACATAGAAATACGATTTTCAAATACAAAATTTATGTACATATTGTTAGCATTTCTGTTGCCCATTCACCTTTTATGAGAATAAGGAAAAACCCCAATGTTTACAAAGTTCACGTTTTGATGTATCAGTACGCTTACTATTGTCCAAACGTTTGGCAAACGTTGCAAGAAAGGTCAGTAATGTAAATGGATTTTGAACCAGATGGAATAATGCAACCATCAGCCAAATACGGTACAATACGCATTCAGATATGAGACAAGAGCGTTGTCTATTATATGTGTTGTTATCATCATATTTTTCAGCGGGTTTTTTTTGTATTGTTGTTTCCATGAAAAAGAGGGACAGTGTAATATGATATGATAGTGGTTTGTATGTGCTCATGTTTCGTTCAATACATCTACATGTATGTTAGTTTCAACTGAGTACATGACATAAGTACGATATGGACTCTGGTACTTCACTGCATGTCGCCAATTAGCAACTTTTAATTATTTACCAACAGAAAACACATTCCATGTACATTTGTAGTAAACAAATGCTGTTCCAAACGCCAACGGACAGGTAAAGTGCTTATGTTTGTTTTCATAAAAGAAACGAAAGCCAATCCCTGGTAAAATAATGGTATAAATTCTTAGCACATATTAATTATGCATACAAGCATATGTACCAGTAAACATACAGCGTATATAGGTAACACGTCATTTGATTGGTAAATAACAGAAAATAAATTATTATATTAATATGTGTTATATTATGTGTACCTCCGTAGTTCAGTGGTTAGCGTACTTGTCGGCTAACCCGGTGAATAAAGGCTATATTCGGTATGGTCATATACAACAAGATCTTTTTCGCCTTTCAGAAACCTGGTTCGCCTTTCAGAAACCTGGTTCGCCTTTCAAAAACCTGGTTCGCCTTTCGGAAAGCTGGTTCATATGCAATTTGGTATAGCAGTTCCTAGTGATTGTCCCTTTTCAAATATTGCTCTTGTTATATGTGTTGGAAACGAACTTCTTTATAATATGTCAATGTTCTAGTTAAAGGAAACACCCATGACAATGGCCTTGGTGCCGTGTTATTGGATAAAACATGAAGTTGAAACATGATTGTTTGGTATTTTTGAAAGCTGAAAGTGTTAATTGCGACCTTGTCTGAATCGACACCTATTGAAAACATCAACAATTTTCCATAGCAACCCTTAGCAACAGAAATATTTTCCAATAACAATAACAACGATTATAACCAAAGAAACACCACTTTAAGATCCCTGTATTATGCTAGTATTATAAGTGAGTAAAATAGGTTGTTATTATTCAGTCTGAATAGTTTATGCAAAACTTCACAATTTTGACAAATATCTACAGAAAGCTAGTTTAAATGTACATTGTATACCATGTATGCAACTGCCATTCACCAAAATGTAAATGTTAAAGCTGCAATACAAAAATGTCGTGTGTAATTATACAAAATTCATTTCGAGATTTCTTCCCTAAATTTTCTTCAGTCGGAAGCAGCAATGAATGTTATACATATCATTAGGACACGTACCGTATAACAACAACATAAAACATGTGAGATGTTTTTCTCTATATTCATATAACGATGCACATCATACAATGTTCACACATAACCATGTTGACAAGTGACGCATTTTAATACCGATGTATGCATATTACTAAGTATGTATTCTGTCTTATGATATATCATACACCGTTTTTGACACATAATCATTGTTACTGCATGGTGCATGTATCTTTATGACGCATTGGGTGTGCACGTGAAACACGGCTTAATAACAGTTGTAATTCTTGTTCAAATATATAAGTTGCAACCTATGTGCAGGGACATATCAACGGGAATGTATGTATGCTGTAAAGTTCCACATTAGGTCAAATGATACTGGTATCCCTACCTACGCTTGACTTGTGTGCTAGCATATTGTGTTTGGCATTCTGATTGAAGTAACCGCAGATCAATGATTTGCTAGTGTCTATATATAACAATTTTCCAAAATAACATGTATTTCCGATAGAAACTAACTGGGGACATATATTTCTTTATTAAGTTTAAATACGATTTGCGTGCATGCTTTGATAAAACAGTATCCTGGAACACAACATTAATGTCTAAGTATAAATTGTTCAGAAGTGTAGTGGACCAAATTGGGGAAGCGTAGTACGTCATTGATATGGCAAGTCAGCAAAATTACAATTAATAATACACATATCATGTTCTGGTCATTCAAGGTCAACAGCTAATGTGACACATTGTACATTTTAATCATCTCTGTTGACTTTATTATTGTTTGAGCTGACGAAAATAGCATCCAAACATTATCCTAAATAACCTGTTCACCCCAAATCATTTTTCAAATACAAGAATTAATTGAGGTTACGTTTCTTCAAAAAATATAATATACAGTGCCCACCAAAAATATGAATACAGAGAGTTTTCCACCATTTACTTGCCTGAATAACACTACTTGCAGAACAGAGAAGCAACACTGTTTTTGAAGACAAGGATTTTTTTAGTGTAAAGACAATACATTGATTGGTACCCTAGATTGAAAATATTAAGTTTCTTTGCCAGCTTTGAACGACAACATGATCATATAATATGGCAAATTCAGCCCCTTGAACCCCATAGTTTATTTTTAATCAGAAAATGTTCATCTTTCTATCTGTCACATTTTTTACTCCTTCATTAACTGTAGTTTCAGAAATTGCAAACATTGTTACCGTCTGACCAATAGATATGGAATACGTTAAACCAATTATAATGCTGCATCTGTCAAAAAGCGTATCCATATTTTTGGTGGGCACTGGATATTATGTGAGTATTATAGTACTTAGTTTTATGTATCAATTATATTGAATGTAAATGTTGTTTAAATAATTATGTCCAGTTCTAAGCATTTAAAGAAAGCTGTATATCAAGTGCAGTTGTACCTTAAAAGAGAGAAAACCTCGGACCGATTTGGTGTGCATATCAGTTTTGCCTTTTCACAAAGTTATGGCATTTACTGTAAAAAATGCAGTATAATATATGATATGTCATATTATTTATAGATATAAATAATTGTGTTTAAACGAAAAGTACATGTAGACAGGTTTTTGTCAAACAGCATGTTCTAAAGATAAACTTGTTTTATTTAAATTGGGTATGTCAAACAAATAGATAATGAAACATTGGACATCGAAGGAAGCAATCGGAATTTATCTTTTTGGCAACAACAATCTTTATTCCTGCTTCACCAGTTAAGATGAAGACAATCCTATTCACATGTTATATATACATCGTATTCTAACACCGTGGACCTGTATTACGACGTAACTTTGGACATACTGACAGACAAGGAATATGTAATCAGATCATACAGTTAACGCCCAGATTCTGTACGCGTGTGATAGAAGCTGTCAAGATACATCACAAGAGATGAGGAATAATTAAAAGGTTATACAATCACCAAACCAGTTAGGTTGGCTAATTCGTAACTAATTAAACAAGAAAAAATATGGCAATAAAGTGCCAGGGACTCTAGTCTTAAACGTACTTTATTCAACTTTGTCGTGAGCTGGAACAACCCATAAGTTCGCGTCTCTAATTAATTAAACCAAAACGCAATTCACAAAATGCATAGTCAGCAATTTAAAATAAATCCTTAAGATTAATTTCAGTAAACCATGTACACATGTCACGTTATATTTCAATCAGCCATTATGTACGTTTTCAATTATTCATTATACGAGTACTTACAACTTACAACTAAACCTTGAGAGCATTCTAGGAATTAATTGTCATCAAGAGAAAGTCGGGTAAAGTGACAACGTCTTCACGTTTGAATGACATAATCGCGACTAATTAGCATACGTCCAACACTGGAATCATCACGAAACATATCTCTCGCTCTTCTGACAGAACTAGCATTGTTGTGTTACACTTTGCAATAAATTATGAATCTTCACAAATAATACATATGATATTTTGTTGGTAAATTTACCCAATATCGAAGTACAGTAGTGACAGCAGCGCTTTAGGATTTTTATCGGGCCCACAATGGTACCCACCTTATTTTCCCCGTCTAGTGGTTAGGAAGAGGTCGGTTTGGTGTTGGTTTGTATGCTGATACTTTGCTGTACCGGTATGTATTTTTCTATGTTAACCAAGGCCATATTTTTCCTAATTCATGCAAATGAATAAACGTAGCCGATTGAGAAGTGGCAAAATCTGAAAGCGAAACCGTTCTGCTTTCTGATGGGTTATTTTTGTTTTATTTATAAAAATATTGACTATATATGTATAACGCTCCTGGCCAAAGAAACATTAAAAGGTCATCGGTGTATAAATGAATATTAATACTGACCTTATACAGGTATGAGTGTACCAACATTAATTGTGACTATAAACAAAGCATAAAACACTAATTGATACAAGCCCGCTAATTATGACACTTTAATATGTGCTTTCCGATGTACTAGAATTAACAACCAATCAAATTTGTATACATTTCGTAAAAATGGCAGCCATATTGGAGCATCGATCTATTCGATAATGTTCGGTGCTTTTCGTTAATTATGACACTTTAATATGTGCTTTCCGATCTACTCGAATTAACAACCAATCAAATTTGCATACATTTCGTAAAAATGGCAGCCATATTGGACCATCGATCGATTCGTGATTGCTCGGTGTTTTTCGTTCAACTTGATAATAAACAAAGTAATTTCGGCAACAATAATCGGTCCGAAACCGATCATAATTTCATCATAACATCAATATGGTGACGTTTATGAGATATTTGTACGACATAATGAAAATTTTTGCGCGAATCTTTGTAACATTCTTGGTTTGACTGAGAAATAGTATAGTATGGTACACGGCTAAACATCACATGACGCCCCGGGGTTGTTGTGCCTCATTTGGTCGCCGTTTTGGCATGGTTTTGTGTAGGCATTGCTTAGGGTAGTTGTGTCGTGGTGTTTCCGATATCTGTGCTCGGCTGGTTAGGTTGATTGCTACCTTCCCTGTCGGATTTTCTCATAATATTGAATATGTAATATTGAAGTGTAGGACAAAATTCCCACTGGATATTAAAAGTTTATTCACTGTTGTTTTACTTGAAACCCATTTTACGACAAAACAACCTTAAATTGTATTTATTTATTATAAGTAAAAAACATGAAATTCAAAGACAAATGGTCAATTTTATAATTATTTTAGCAAAATGAACTATGATGCTTTTTTCCACCCAATGCTGGAAATGATGACCACCTTGCTTAAACGAGTAGTGGGGATTATGTCCAGTGGGAATTGTGTCCGTATCCCGTTAGATTGTACGAGTTTGTCTAATTTGATAGTAGTTACATTTTTAAAATATTAAATGTGCTCGATGCATAAATTTGCATGAACCAGACTGAGGAAACCACGTGACTGACGTCACGAAATGAACGCTGAATACGATTGGACGCCATACAATCTTATGGTACACAACTCAAACAAAATGAACGAGAAACTCACAACATCAACATTGAATTCATGTTGAACACAACTTTAAATAATAAATAATTTGGAGTTATCTGTACAAACAAATCATAAAGTTGAACAACGTGTATTTTGGACATATCAAGTTGTTATGCCGCTCAAGTTTTATTTAACATAAGCACATCAGTTATATGCACAAGAGACATTACGTCTCCTATATAAAGGTAAATTTGATTAATTATTATATATTCTAAATTTAACTCACGTTTTAAACTTCTATACACCATAGTAACGTGAAATTATAAACCGGTGTATCCATAGCAACGAACGATATGTTAAGTCTGGTTGGCAGGTTTCTGTGTCTAGGTCGCACTGGGATTCTGCCTCGGCGATGTACTCCGAGGAAGCTTCGGGGTAATCATTAGAAAATTTGTGATATCCCTGTTCCCGATGGTTCACGAAGCTAATGTATTCAGATCGGGAATACGTCTCTGAGGCCAAAAAAGACCAAGGTATAGAAAAGGTTCAAGAGGAAAGTAAAGAAGATCAGTTTCGATACATGTAGTCAATAGTTTCAAACAATGCGTGGAATAACGGGCATTTTTGTACAGTTTATGCACAAGTCACCAAATTTAACAAATTATTTGACATAGTACAAGTTGTTATAATACCGAGGCTTCACCATACACTAACCATTTCATTTATTAGCGGGAAGCGGTGGCCTCGATGTAGGGCGCGCGCTTCGGGATCGAGACGTCCCGGGTTCGATCCCCCTCTGGACCACTGGTTAATTTCTCTGAGCAAGACCCACATGCTCCACTCCACCATGGTGTAAAATGGTACCTGTGAGGACAGTGTCTATTCCTGGGCGCCGCAGATCGATGTTGGCTGCCACACCACAGGAGAGAAATAGTCTCCCCAGGGAGACACATGTGTAGGTTTCCATATGTAGCCCAATGACCAGGGGACTTAAATGTCAAAGGGTGCTTGAGCGGCCTAACAGCTGAAAAGAGCCCTAGAAATCTGGTAACTTAACTTAACTTTCTTATTCTTGGTTACCTACAGTACTTATAGACTGTCTGGTCCACCTGGTATGTCGCATCGTGTTTTATTTTTATTTGTAGATTGCAGAGATTTGCAACAATCAGACATCAATTGGCATTGTAAGCTTGTCTTTTGGACACCCTTTATATTTATGTAGATGGAAAGACACTTCAATTAACACTGTAGTTTATTAAACAAAACATAGACCGAATCCTAATTTATACGATATGATATGATAGCAAGATTTGACCATCTAATAACCCTTAGTTACCTACTTATAGACTGTCTGGTATGTGTTAGCATGTCCATCACATCCTGGCATAAACATTTAAACGGCATACGTCTGTATATGTGAGATGCGAGACATGTTACCATATAGGTATCAGTGTCAATTCTGGACAAATCTCTTTCACACGTGAGAGTTTCGGTACATGAATTGAGGATGGGGACCAAAACGTTCGTACGATAGAAATACGAAAGTCAACAGAACAGAACAAAATAATCTTATATAAATTTATTTCAGACGTGTACTATGCACATAATCTCCACAACAAACACATAAAAGGATGAAGGACAAGTTATAAAATTTAATACCCGTTTACAGGACATTATCTTAACTAGAACTTGTAGCAGTTAAGTTTCAATTTCTCGTTCAGTTTTATGATGTGCATTGTGTTGTATGCGTGCTGGTTGTGTTATGTTCTATTTTCTGCGTTCGCTGTTTCTGTCAAGAAACGCAGTCTCTCTCTTGTCCGACTTCATTATGTTTGTGTTTTAACTTTTAAGTGTATTTAATTCACATTCAGTGCTGACGCAGGGTTGTCAGGTATATACTTGTATACAATGGACGTGTGAAGTTAAGACCCATATGCACATAATTATTATTATCATATACTAATGCACCGAGTAGCTAAATAACTGAACATTATCACGAGCATAGATGTCTTTGGGCAGGAGTGTCGAAATTGATATGCTCAGTAAGCACAATTTATTGGTCCTAATAATCTGACATCACAATGCATTACACTACTCTATAATAAGAAATGTATATTTACCCTAGTATATCACCATTGGGTTTATTACCAAATAATCATATAGACTAGTGTGAGAAGTCTTGCGTATTTAAAGTACAAAACAAACAGTCAGGTGCCAAATTAAAGTGTACTGAGCACATTGAAATTGTAACCAGTTTTCTGTATTTAGAGATGTGGCGTAAACTAGACAAACCACGTGTTTGAATTTGGTAAAAGTCCTTTGCACTAGTACCAACTAAACCGGAATTGGTACTTATAACCTCAATCAAGAAAGAACGCTTGGGTCATTTATACTTCCGGTCTGAGCCTTAGTTCAGGTTAGTACAAATTAGTTTTCATTAAGATAGCTCAATAATGTTCGTATTTATAAACATGAATTGGAATCATATTGTTTATAATAATGTAGAAAGCTCAGTTTATACCGATTATATACAAAAGGGGTTAATTGAGTAGATTTCCTTGGAATATTGTTAAAATCCACGAAAGCATGTTCCCATGAAATTGTTATTTTACTAAAATCCGCGATACCTTATGAGTCTATAATAATATCACGTGGGAAATTCGATATTATATTATTACGTTAATACCATCCTGTTTAATCAAGCCTGGATCCAATTATAAACAAGTTTTCCCATTACCATCTATAGTCTATAGATGAACGCGCATCACAATTACGTCCGTACGTGGATGAACCCAGACCTGAGTACGTGAACCATCCTTACGTGCGGTCAGATATTCCAGAAACAAAACGTAACATTGGTGGTTGAAATAATCATATTGAGTGCATTTATCAATATTCCATTGGACAGACTAGATATAGGAACAATTATTATGAAAATACACTACTCCAATCAACTTAATGAGTGACGAAAAGGCGTACGATAAAAGATAGGAGCTCACTTAATTAAAATGACAATTTCTATATTAAGAACAGTGAGTGGGTGGCTGGTTGGAGAGTGAGGGAGTCTGTGGTCTGTGTGGGAATGTAGGGTATGAACCCCATGTATACTGGGTCCAGAAGACACAACATCAGTTTTAATAGTTACCAAAAGAGCTAACAATATAGTGAGCGGTGGTCTAGAGGTAAGGTGTGTGCTTCTGGGTCCTCCGTCTGGACCACTAGTGAATTTCTCTGAGCAAGAAAAACTCCGCTAAGGTGTAAATTGGTATCTGTGAGGGCAGTGTCTATTCCTGGGCACTGCTGCTCGGTGTTGGCTGCCAGATTCACATGACAGAATAGTCTCCCTGGAGGGAGACACGAACGTAGGTTTCTATAGGTAGCCCAATTACCAAGGGGGGGGGGTTAAAATGTCAAAGGGTGATTGAGCGGTTTAACAGATGAAGAGCCCTAGAAGTAAAACTTCTTTATCTCGAGGAGTGGTCGGGACAGGTAAAATGCTCGAGATAAACCATGTGTGCTCAAAATAATGATAAAAAGGGATATTGGTTTTAAACTTGCTCGAAATAGGTAGGGTGCTCGTAATATAGATGCTCGTCATAACGAAGTTTTACAGAATATCTATAAACAAAACAAATTATATTGTTAACACAAATAATAGTAATAGTATAAATGATAACCATGGAAACCAAACGTAACGACATGTAACATTATCTGATCAATTAATTAGGTGTACCATGCAATATTGATTGTCATACACTGTCATTTGCTTACGTGATTAACAATAATGTCTGGAAAACAATCACTTCGCTTTCTAATCAATTTGATCTGTATATATTCTACAGTAATAACAGTGGTTTCGATATTTCGTGAAATGTTACACTGTGATGAACAGAACAGAACAGAACAGAACAGGAGATTTTGATGACGTCACCAGACTGACCCACTTCAGTGACCATGCATACACATATAGAAACAAAATCTGAATACATCGTGATTAGTTTGCCCCTAAGTTGCCAGTATGAAGCCTAATTGGACCTAAAACATTCCATTACGTCAAAAGTTTAGTCTGTGTCTACGAATCATATAATGTTGGTTCGCTTGTTTGTTCATCGTCGCAACACGAAGGGACTTTTACCAGAGGATTTGGGGACCATTTTGGATTTGCCCAGTATGCTTTAACAACCAGCTAATGGAAAATAGTATGTTATTTACCAAAATAGCACGAAATTTGCGCCAAAGGAAATGACATATATTGCAACGGAACGTGTCAGAAACTGAGTGACCAAGCACTTAAGACTGACTTAGACAAACACATGCGACAGCAGCAAAACAGTAACTGACTTAGAATAAGACGGTAGTAAGTACAAAATCGATAGTTTGTAAAAATTGTCTGACAGTCACTCTTTACTAGATGAAAAACAAGATGTTTCAACTTCAGTTTTGTCAACATGGCAAGTTCTGATTTACATAATAATAGGCTCATAAGAAGCGCCTTGTGATGCTGATTTATCAGTCTTATCAGTAGTACTTACGACCTTCTCGTTCAAAACCAGCGATACAATTGTTACATGTAAATACACAGTCTCCATAGTGAACTCTCTGATAGAACATCTATAACTAATCTAGTACACCCACCATGTCTGTGAGAACATTACTTGAATGTCAATGAACTCACTGAATGTAACCTGATGCATTGTCCGCAATTGAAAGCTCATTTATTTCTGAAGCTGACTATATGTGTAAGTTGTTTCTTTATGAGACTTGTTAAACTCGTAACAAATTGATATTACGCCAGAGCAGACATCGCTCAACCTTATTCGATGCCGCCAGGAGGCGGCATCGAGTATGAAAGGGTGCAAGCAGATGTCCCAGGAGGATACAAGATTTGATTGGTTATAACGCTGTTGGACTCGCCCGTCAGGGGTAAAATAGGATGATAAATGTTCGGTAGGTACTAAAGTCCAAGTCCCAGGAGGATACAAGATTTGATTGGTTATAACGCTGTTGGACTCGCCCGTCAGGGGTAAAATAGGATGATAAATGTTCGGTAGGTACTAAAGTCCAAATCAGTTCGGAACGGGTGTTTATATAACGGCTACATATGTTGCAATTTGCGGGTCTTAGCAGGGGCTATTAAAAAGTAAAAAAAAACTATTTGCGCGGAGCGGCGATTTTCCTTTCGAACTTTTATGGAACATGTTAAATACTTTCATGTCTGTCAGATATTTTTTAGTTATGATTTTCGATTTTTTCCAGTTCTTAGGTTTTGTGTTAATCTAAATTTGATAAATGCAAGTGTTTTTTTAATCTCTATGTTTCTTTATTTATGTATGTCAGAATAGTTTGTTTTGCCAAAATTTAAACGGGTAAATATAGCTTGCCAACATTGAACTGACACTTCTTATTTACAAAATATTCATATGCGCTCCTATACTCCTGCCAAATGGAACTAGTTCTATGCATATTTTAAACTATGTTGAACGTATTAATTCGCAATAAATTTACTTATCAAGCTCACAAACC
Source organism: Spisula subtruncata (assembly GCA_963678985.1). Classification (NCBI taxonomy): domain Eukaryota; kingdom Metazoa; phylum Mollusca; class Bivalvia; order Venerida; family Mactridae; genus Spisula; species Spisula subtruncata. Next base: position 26,913,649 of record OY787671.1, on the reverse strand, counting down.
ACGAAATAACAATGTCCTTTAGTGTCAGTTTCACGTTGTCAGGCTATACCACGTTATTGGAATACACTTTGTTATTTTATGAAACATGCTAAATGCCATCTGTGAAGCATTAATCAATATTATAATGGTGCTCATATTTCTAAAACATGTTATGTTCATTTGAATAAATATTTCAATAGAAAATAGAATGTTTTCATGTTTTCTATTCTTTCCTGGTGTTTCACTGCCTTCAAGTTTTTAACCAGGTTTTCCAAAGGAAAACTCTGGTTATTAGATTGCTGAATGTCGGCGGGCCTTAACAATTTCTTCTGTGCACAACTCCTCCTACATTTCTTCATAGATTTCAACCAAACTTTCAGAGAATGATTGTCATCATGTGACCTGGTGCATATTATCAGGGTTTTATGATTCAACCAATTTTGACGGAGTTATGGCCCTTGAAACAGAAAAAATTGGCCGCTTTCCTTATGTCGCACGGTACTCAAAGTACACGACATAGAGTCATGAAACCTTCACAGAAATGGTCAGGATGTTTTCTCTACACCTGGGGTTTCACTCCCCTTTCAGTTTAGTACATCCAGAGTTATTAGCCATTGAAATGGTGTAAAATAGCCATTTTTGACTTGTTTCACATGCTACTCAAAAAGTATTTGACCTAGGATCATGAAACCTTTATAGAAATGTTTGACAGCATGTACTCTAGTGCACCTGGGGTTTCACTCCCCTTTCAATTTAGTACAACCAGAGTTATTGCCCTTGAATTAGTGAAAAATACCCATTTTCAGCAATCTTAAGTTTTTGCAGCGTACACTCAACACATGAGAATAACTTCCCTTGTGCATCACACATCACGCCGGAATTTTAGTTTGTTTACAAGTTTCTACCAATACCTTTTACTAAATAAAAAGATTTACTTAAAAAGAACTAGCGGCATCTTTGATGCCCAGCATCAACATTTCACTTGTTGTTTGTGGAAGGTGTTTGGCAAATGTTTCCAAATTAATCCATTGAACCATATGCTAATAATTTACCGTTAACATTGGTTTAAAGGGAGAGGATTGACAACTGGCGTCGTGGAAATTTTAACGACATGGAAGTTAGAACCAGAACCATCAAAATGCAATGAATAAAATAAAATGTACGTGTAATTAGTTAGTACGATGTACAATTGTAACAAAATTTGAAACGTTTTGTCTTATGTGGAATGAGCACTCATATAAGATTCAATTAATCCTATAACCATAGTAAATGTTAACTTTCTTCGAAAAATGATGATGTATGCTGCATAATTATGTTCATCAGGTTTCCAACCAAATTTATTGGTATTTGGAGCGTGACGCACGGACTTCGTGGGTCGCTAACGGGTCAATTCAAGGCACGTATTGACTTACGTTACATAACCCTGAACCAATCAACCAACCACCGTCAAGCTAATTTGCATATTTCTGTAACGGGCTGGGAGTGCATTACGATATTTCCGGCACGGCTTTAATGCTCTCCCACACCGCCGGTTATGTGATAAACACTACTATCATTCCAAACTTCACTTTTACTGAAAATTACTTTAGTAAAACTTAAGCTTGCATGCCTTGAGACAATGGCAACAACAAAGAAGGAAGGAAGCCATTCGGCGCCGTAGATAAGACAATGACCACTAATAGCGATGTAATTTGACCAGATAACTTCAGGTCGATCATAATGATCAAAAACCATGTCTGTATTTATATCCCAGCAATTATTTATAACAACTTAGTTTGTACATCAGATTAGAGCATATATCTCAAGTTTCTATCTGGCCGGTCATTGCCGGGGCGCCCAGCCAATGACGTACGCAAATATGTAACCAGTGCGTATGTTATGCTTGTCTATTTTAATTTGCTGTTAATAATAGGAAACACAAATGTTACTTTTTACATTCAGAACATGCATGTGTATATTATTATCTCAAAACCTCCCTCGCTTAACGTCCATTATGGCATATCCTAAATAAATGGGTATGTTGCATTCATTAACTTAAGCAAAAATTAATATCTTAAGAAGCCATTTCTCTGCAATCTTATGCAAAATACGAATAGCTAACTGACAATGTTACTGTGGACCATATTGAAAATTTGTCTAGAACCAAATATGTTATGCACTATAAATAAAGTCGTTATTATTATTATTATTACTACTACTACTACTACTACTAGCCTAAGTGAATTACTAGTAATCAGGTAGCTGTGTTTGACATTTCGCTAGGTTAAACTTAAAACTAAAGAAAACTCGGACAGCCAGAAAAGGCAGCATTCGGTTTAAAACAGCCGGACTACAATTACAAGTTGCCACAAGACTGGTTTGTCCGTGTTGATGAAATCGATGGCTTAGAATTAGAAGGTCGTAACTACCAAATCAATATTTTGAGAAAACACGGAAAAACTGTCTGACATTTACTCTTTACTTATGGTAAAACAAACTTTTACAACTTCATTTTGGACAACATGAAAATGGGCTCATAAGAAGCGCCTTGTAATGCTTCTTTTAAGTGGCACTTACGACCTTCTAATTCTAAGCCATCGAAATAGCGTCACATATTCACGGGGAATCCGCTCACGTACATGTAATGCAGGTTATTTGATATATTGATGTTATATTCCGTCCATTGTTCATCGTTCATAATTAATCAATATTGGTAATTAATTGAGACATAAGGTTCATATTTGCCCTGTTAGTACTTATATTTATCAGACAAGTAGAGGTGGATGAACTCATTACTCATTATAGGTGAAAATGGTATGACGCATTTTACAGTACTGTGGTCATTGGTTCTTACAGGCATTACAATCCGTTATGGGCTTTTATAAAATTAAATCATAAATGAATGGATAGATATTTAAGCCAAGAAGTCGTCGTAAACTCAAGGATTTTCTTAATAAAATGACGCCGAAAGCTCTTGGTTTTTTTTTCATCAAATGACGTCGTTAATTCGTGGATTTTGTTAAAAATAACGTCGTAAATTCGTGGATTTTCATAAAATGACGTCGTACATTCGTGTTTTTATAAAATGACGTCGTAATTTAGTTGATTAGATTTCTAGTACAGAGGAAATAAGACGCTTTTTAGGTGTCAATTAATCAAAGTATTTGTGATTCGATGTTGTGGATAAGGGATAGAAAATACACTGAATATACCAAAAATACTCAGGTTTATGTTTATGTAATCAAGTTTATAAACTAACATTACATTATTTTTTCAGGTGATTTTGATCATCCTAGGACAACAGTATTGTAATGGGTTCACTGGTCAGAGTTGTAATTTGTCATTCTGATCACAACGGCGTTTTTTTTATTTACAGGAGACAAACGGAAATGGCCGAACTTTCATGATGGGTAATTTGGAAGTGACTTGTGGTCATTTGGTATCGAGAAATCACCTTGGTTTATTAAGTTATGAAACGACGATGTACTGAACGATAACGCTATAACTCGGCAATTATAGATGTCAACATATATTGTACAAATAACTTAATTTCATGTGAAAAACGTATCACTGTGTTGTACGTATAGCTTGACTATTTTGACCTGACCCTGACCTTTATGCAAGAATATATTACAAGGTTCGTGCTTTGAATATATCAATTTCCGCAAGCAATACGTACAATATCGGTATTTCAAATTTGTGTTTGTAAATACATTTCGAGCGTCTTCGTGATACTCCCCGATTATGAAAACATACACTCGGTGTTGTGAACGTAGACAATATATCGTCTGTTAAATTATGCTAATCAATAGGTCAGGCTCATGTCAATCTCGCCAAGCTATACGTGTTGTGTTTGGTAGGGGAATACTGGAGGCATTATTGTCTAGCCGAATGACAAACATCCTAGAGTACAAAAACATATCTTTTAAAATACATAGAATTTGAACTTGCATCATGAAATAAGGCTAAATCCTATCAGTAAATTCGTTTTAATTTCATATTTATTGTCAGACATAAATGTTCTATTAATATTTAATAAATACTTTCCTACTAGCAGTTCAATGTAATTAGGTGTAAGACATGCAATGTAGGGTAGGTAAACCACAAGATCCAAGAGAAATTCTAAACAACCGGGTGCTAAGTATTACAGCATGTTAATGTCACTGTTGACCAACGTTATATATACGGAACTGTTTCTTCGTGTATTTTCAAAAGAAAAGGTACAAAAAATAAAAATGGATAAAAAATTGGTGCGTCGTAATTCGTAATTATCATACGATTGGTCTGTTTCAACTTACGACTTCGTACGACGTCATACAATGTTAAGCAACTCATAGAACATATTTTCTCGCAGTCAAAACACCGTTCTATCGTAAAAACACAAGTGCGTACAACACAAGTCATCGAGTAAACTATAATTTTCAAACGACTTAAGTTCCGTATCGCTGTCGTCTGAACTGACGCTTGTATGTTTTGTTTGATTGCGACAGGAACACGCTAAGTTGTCAGACGACATCTGTTTATGGTCTCCCTAACATTATCTGAAAGATGGCGTATTACATGAATGAAAACATAACATGTGGACACATATTTTCCGCGTTTCAAACATGTCGCAGTATCTTATTTACAAGGCTAAACAACAAGAGCCGAACACTGGTGCGATAACAAAAAACATTTTATACTTTGTATTTATACTGTACGTATGCCATTGCAAGAAGTACATACAGGTCTTCGGAGCTTGAACAGTCATTCAGATTGGCCACTCTAAAGTTGACATACCTCAACGATTTGGTCCATGGATTCGTCTTTTTGTGTAGATGCTCCGGGAGTGTATCGGAAATGCAATTCTCAACTCATGTACAAGAGAAGCATAGGCCGAGGGAGCAGACAGACGGAGATACTGTTCTAGCTACTAGGCGGAGACAAAACCATTTTTATGACATTTTTGTGACAAAATTATTCCCATTTACATAATATTCAGTATCTAACTCAATCATTAGCCATGATTAGTTGATCACAATGAAGCTACGGTATAAAATGTCAATTTACACGAATAAATCTCTTACTTTATAATGTTCACCTTAAGCATTGTCATATATAGTCATTAAAGTCGAATGATAGTCATAAAGTTGTATTTTACAACCAAGCTGACCCGAGAAGAGCTAAATTCAGACAACTATCGTCATCGCTGTGTTTCATATGAGAAGATGTTGCCAATGGTTACACAATGTGATTAGATTCCATTACAGCCGACTCCCACATATAAGGAAGACAACACAAATTCTAACGAGTTCAGTATGTAAAGAAACTCAAGGTTCTGATCATGTGTATGACTAGCAGCACTTGCTACGACACCACTGACTACATGCTCGTTTATATATATAGTACACTGGTGCCGTAACTTACAATTGCAAATAACAAATTACGTATTTGAACGGGAACAAGTCTAATGGAGAAGCTGTGAGTTCGCGTTGAAGAAAAACTTACTAAATTAGATATACACCAGCTAATAATTTTAACACGGTAAATAAGTAGTGTAATATTTCTTTCAGTGAGATTTGCTGATTTCCTTCTGATAGTTTTAAAAGACAATCTACCAAACCTCTATGAAGTTCAACCTATGGAAATGACTGATTAGTCGTCATTCTGAATAATAGGAGACTAACTTATTGTTTCCTTTAATATCATTCGCTTATTTTGTCAATAGAGTCATTGAAAATATTGGACTTTGTTATAAACGCTCATTTGCATATTTTGGGACATCTATTCATGAAGAGGTGAAGACACAATCTAATTTATTACGGTAAAATTGTTGTGCTATAAATTGAGAGAATTTATTGATGAAATAAATCCGTCCATTGTTAACACTCAAGTAGACATGGTATATACTGCACAACAGATCGTAAAGAACTTTCTCATCATAAATTTATAATTCTAAGTGTACGTAGTTTAGTATAAAGTTGATAAAGGCTCCTGGATTATTATAAATTTGCCATCATTTGAAGTGGATGGCAATAAATATTTTGTCAGATTTGAAACATGTCCCGGTTTTAATGATCTTAGTCTTAACTGTACCGAGGTGGTACGGTGGTCGAGCGGATAGCCTGCTTGACTGCTGATCGAGAGGTCCCGGGTTCGATCCTCGGCCGGGGCACTTGATCATTTCTGAAATGCTTTTCTGTGTTTCCCACCTAACTAGAGATGAACTGGTTAGCAACCCAGAGGTAGTCTCGCGTGTATCGGTGCTATACACCGGGCACGTTAAAGATCCAAGGTGTCTCTTCGGAAAGAGCTAGGGCATCTCGCCCGGATACCTTGTATCACACCACTATCTCTTCCACCTGCTGTCCCTTCAGCAAAAACACAGGACCCCATTGGAAATAAGTGCTTGCACTTTCATGGGTTATCCTTGACCGAGAGGTTTAAATAATTACATATACACATACATAATAAGTTCACGTCTTATGTCAACTGAGCGCTTCCATGGAGGAGGGGTGAAGTTTCAGCTTCAAACCGTTTGTCCCGTCACTGCTAGAAGTTCAAATCTGAATCTAGAAAAAAAGCTGACTAACGCGACAAAACACCAAATGAAAGGACCAGTTTGTTAGGTCTTTTAGAGATTATACTTGGGAGGGAAACACTGGGCGCTTATGACTGTACCATTGTGCATCCGCATGCATTTTACACATACTGTAAAATCATTAATTTTCGTGGGGGATTTAATTTCGTGGATTTCGTGGTTCACCTCAACCACGAACTTAAATCCCAACGAACATTGATTTTGACCCTTGTTTTATTTCCTGAAATGCAAAATCCACGAATTCAAATCCCAACGAAATTGTCTTTTTTACCAAAACCACGAAATTTCGTCCCAACGAAATTAAATGATTTTACAGTATGCTAAAAAAGCATTTGGTACACTCATGGATACATATATCTAGCTGGGAAATAAACAGTCTAACCATGTCGTAAGCCGCACATCGGCTATGCACGTATGCCAGAAACCGCGTACAAGGTATGTACACGTGTACGTTCCAGTATGTCAAAAAACAAAAAAATGTATATTTCAAAGAAATGATGATACAATGCAGCACGTATAACTTTATCAATAAATGTCTATCACACACTTTGATTATTTCATTAACATGAAAACTAACCCATTAGCTTTGTAAAGATTTAACGGACGGACTTCAAAGCGATCAACGAAATCAACGCCAGAAATTAAAAGCAAAACACACCACGAACAATAAACTTTGATGATGTTCAAATAAAATAAGTTAAATAACTAAAAACACAAACTATAAATAAAACAAATATCTATTATATACCGCATCTATATTTGGGATTTATTGTCCATCAGTCCAAAAATATTTGATAAATTTAATGCTAACCGTAATGATTTTAAGTTATAACTATCGAGTGTTTCTATTACTGGCGCCCATAAAATCGTAATCGTTTATGGTATTTATGTTTGTCTATTCTCGGTGTCAATAAAATCAAAATCGCTTTCGGTATTTATGCTAAATCATTAATAAAATCTGCGTTCCCATGGACTGGGTCAACCATGACCCAAATACGACCTTCATCCATCTAGCTTTTCCTTATATAAGATTTAAATTTACAGTTTATTTAAACAGATGAAAATGGCCATACAGATGAGCTTTCGGAGTATAATGATAAGAATGGCCAAACACGAACAAGTGGCGCCGAACATTTCAGCCAGAGACAACATGTAATAGGCTTGCTGCCACCAAGATTGCAAGCATTATCTCACTATAAACGATACGTTGTACATTACATGCTCTCTTTTTTGTAAGCGATGCTTATAATGCACCTTTTAATTTGTTTGTTGTTTCTTTGTTCAGCTTGTGTTTTGTGTCCTTCGCTTGGTTTATGTTGAGTGTTGCTTTCTATGTCCCATTTGTTAATATCTTATCACGTACCGTCTGTGTCTATCCACTAATGCTCACTGTGTGTTTCATTTCTCAGTTGACAATTTGTCCATTGCCTTTATATCAGTTCAATACCGTTGCATTCAGTTCGTTTCAATCCCTAAGTCTGTTTCGGGTTTCATTTTCTCAGTATACTATTTGTCCATTGCCTTTAAATCGGTACCATACCGTCTGTTTCGGATTTTTTTCGTTTTCTATAATAGTTCCGTTCATTCCCTTCTACCCTGTAGAGACAGTACTTGACTTTACTTATCACCGGTTATCCATGAATTATGCTTTACTGTACTTGGGAAAGAGAACTGGGGTGTCTACTAAGAGATGTCGCATAGTATATTGATATCATATCAGGGGATATTGATATAATAAAATCGATCAGTAATGTACATGTATCGCCGATATTGCACTTTAAGGGGGAGACAATCAGCATTGCAATTAGCAAACGATTTGTAAATCACCTGTAGATATTACATGTAAGTGTAAAATATTTTGCCTCGAGCGAATTACTAAGTTGATAATAACGACCTCAATATCAAATAGTATACAATTCCCTTTAAGGCATTAGCAGTACTTTCACATCAGTCGGTGATCAGATATATTCGGATCTATGTCAAGGCCGTTTACAGTAATTCAAAGGTATTTATGTATATCATGTGAATTGCACTGATTATGCATAAATTACAAGCCGGTATGTCAGCCTATCATAGATAATCTTCATATTCAAACAATGATACCGTCATTTATCTAACTAATATTTACGCGTACATTATTTGTACTATGATAACGTTTTGATACGATAAACGATATATACACTTTAATGAGATTTAGATCCTTTTGTGACATTTTTTGGTAGTTGATAAAAACATGAGCGTAAAACGATCTTCGTTTAGAGTTTAAGCAATGAGTCGCATGTATTTCGATACGACAGGCGTGCATTCAAGTAGGTGACAGCACCGATTAAGGCAGCTACACGTATAAGTATTAGATGTGTTTATAGGTTTTAACGTCACTTTGATGGTGGCAGCGGAAAACAACATAGCGTTATGAAGAACCATACTAGTGTGTTTTCTCTTGGTAAACGGTCCTAGATGCCCCCAGCAGTGAGTGCGGGAATAATCAGTAGCTCAGTGATCGTAAAAGACTACCAAGCCATAGTATTCTTGGAAAGAAAATGTTTCCAATCATGAAAACATTTCGATTCGTTCAAACAATACCATGTAAGTTTTCCGGAACAACTACCTTTGAAAACCGAGCACTCGGTATGCCCTCTGAGTGTGGTAACAGGTTATTGTATGTTAGTTTGACGTCTAGCAAATTTATAGTACATAATATTCACATGCTCAGAATCACCCTTTATGTCAGCAGAATAACACGTCCATGTAGGCGTAGTTGGCAGAGTGAAATACATATACATTACACAACGCGTACTAGTTACAACCGAGTAATTGAACAGTAAAATGATCGATTGCCCAACTGATCAACTTGCATTATCGAGGTTAACCTTTGGTCTACCTACATGGTAATTATTGATACATACCAGTAAGTGGATATCTATGTACGTGTGTGACCTGGTCACTGTATTAATTCCCATTGAGCTTTACTTTAAATCCCTCGACAATGAAATGTATGTCAACCTTGCAGGAGATTAATGGAAGTGACTTACATTTATGAAGGACAGTCAAAAAGTTCTAGGAAAGTACACGGTCCAATATATTATACTCAAATATTATGAGGGATAGTAAAAAAGTTCTAGGAAATGACATGGCCCAATCTAACACTAAAGAAGTATAGTCCATGAGCCAATATAATGGTGCAAATACTCAAGTTATATATTTCAAATACATGTATTAAAGAGAACAACGAAACAATGTCATATAATTATGGTACAAAAATGAATTCCCAAAATATACATGGCGAAAAATGTGATTGTCCGCCTGCTTTGTTATGCGACTGTCCTCGTATAGTGAAACGCTTAAGATAAAATCGATTACAATATTTAGAAAAAAACACGGACGTTTTAAGATTTGTTATCGCAAGCATACTGTATTATACAAATTTTGTTTAAAAATGAGAAAGAATGTTATTTGTCGTTTAAGAGTTAAGTTGAAACACTAACTAAGCGCACACTTGACTGATCTGGAGGCATTTGAAAAGTTTTAAGTATAATTTATAAAATATGTCATCAATAACAGAGATGGTTGGTGTCAGTTACCATTCATGTATAAATCTGACAACAAGGGGTGTTTCTCACGTATCCACAACCTGATGGCCGTTGCCTAAGCCAAGCGATGCTTAGCGCTTTCAACGGGATGTAACCCTGTCTTCTATATTTCATTGAATGGGATGTAACCGAATGAAGTCGCTCGGAAGCGCTTTGCTTATGACATGGATACATTGTGTCCGTCGCCTAAGCAAGGCGCAACGTAGCGCTTTCCATGGGAGGTAACCCATGCCTTCTATATTAAACTGAACGGGGTAACTGAATGAAGGCGCTCGGAAGCGCTTTGCTTAGAACATGGACACCGGTTGATAACTAAGGAAGTTTTTCACGTTTCCACAAACTGTACCAGTATCCTCATGTATGTGAACCCATTACTGTTACCGTGACCTTGACCTTTGCTACACATGTACCTAATTGAGTACAGGTAGTACGGTAGTACGGGTCATTCGTTGACCAAAGGAATGTGTTCTTGCCTTGAACAGGTCACATGTCGTCTCCAGTGTATGTTGACGATGTGACACATGACAAAGCATACATACAGTATTCATCAACGGTTCCTTTCATCAACATTGTTGTGTTTTACAGAGGGGTTATGTTACAATGTTTATGATCTAACTTCTAACCTTCTTGGCCTAACTAATTGTAATACATGTAATTCGAGGGCTCAGTGCAAAACTATGGCAACTAAATCTATTTAAAGAGGCCTATACCATAGTTTTGCACTGATCTCTCGGTATAGTCTAGTTGATTTCATCGGTCAACATTAAACGGTCAGTACACAGGCTGTAGTTAGTATCTTCATATTTCATATGTTTTATACTAGGTATTTATGCTTCATCATTGTCGCTTGAAACGTCTTGCACAATATGAGAATAGACAAGACTGCGCTTAATAAACGCTAATGTCCCCGTAGTCTACAAAAAGGTTATATCTAAAGTATATGTAACCGTCGATCAATAAGGATTATCAAAGAAATTGGTATTTTCTTGAGTTTAGGTTCATAATTTTGTCAAAGTGAACGTCAAAATAAGGTCATGTGATATAGGTGCATCAAGAGTATTCCAATACAACATCCAAGCAAGTATGAAACCTTGGTAGCAAGCCATATTGGTGTAAGAAAAAACGGCGAGTTTGTGTTAACCTCGCACGCACGCACGCACGCACGCATGGACGGACAGGTGATTCATTATATGCCTCCCGATCTTTCGATTTGGTGGGCATAAAAAGTTGTCTATCATTAGCAGCAAATTAAATGATATCTTAATATTTACACAACGTTTGCTGAATCGATGATCTGTTTTTAAGGTAAGACGAACATGTATGGATATTGACCCTTATCAAAATATGAACACAAGTAGAAAATGAAGCAATGGTTAGTCAAAATATAAATGCTCTGTACATTGTATATCACTTATCAAGTTATAAACAGAATATTCAACGACCAAGTGTTCAGTAATTAAATATTCAGTTTTAAAGTTTTAAAGCGGAAACTCGTTAAACATTTCCAGTTTATGCAGTTTGTGCCACATTTCTTGGTTTATAAATGGTACAACCAGTCATTCCGTGAATAATGTTAATATATTGTAACAATCTCTACGTTGGTTTAGTCCTTACAGAACAATTATAATAAAGTTCTGTGCTAGAATATGATAAGATAGATGAATATGAAAATATATAAAAAAAGATGGGACTCATTTGGCCACCGATGAGATATTGAGATTGAACTTAAAAATAAAATAAAAAATTAAAAAATATTTGAAATTCGTTTTCTCTGTTGTGCCCTAATCGATGCGGTGTTTAAGTGAGGTTGAAACATATTTGGTTTCCCTAGGCCTACTTACCAAAGACAACGTCCACATAATTATGAACACAAATTCGAAAGGTAATTATTACGAAACAGATAAGTGATACCGGTAAACTGTAACATCACCAAGACATCTTTTAACTTAAAGTTATTTCACAACTTAAGTTACAATGTTTAGAAATAGCTCTCCACACTAGATCTTCACAAAGGAGATGAAATAGATCTACATTAAAGGCGGGAAATATCATGATATATTCACGCGAGGTTGGAAATCAGATACTGCGCATATTCATTTTAAAACACATTTGTCTAACACGGTTCGCAAGTTTCACCATTATTATGGACATAATATAGGCGAGATGTGAAGTTAAAAAACTTTGAACAAAAACAAAATTATGATAAGTATATAAACAACTTTCGTAAGTTGTATTCAATCGTAGCTATGTAAGAGCATTTTCTAATCTTTTAAGTTAGCAAAGTTTTCAAGTGCAGTAAAATTGAGAATAAATTCAGGTACAAACTTATTCCACCCACTAATTTCACTAAACTTTATTGTGTGTGACAGACGGAAACTTGAAATATATTTGCACTTTAATCACACCATCAACATAATAATAATGATGTAAACATATGTGAATCATTATGGATATCCAAAATATGGATGATCTGCTTGTGTGCCGCGTTATAAAATCAGCCCACATAACTAAAGGTTGGTGGTTTCTTGAGGGTATGTGCGTCCGCCGGAGTCCAATTAATTTTCAGGAAGCGGCCTAACATGGAATCGCTTTCGTAACAATACCAAAAACAGATCTGCGACAAGTAGTGCACAAAGTGTGTGTTCCCGTCAGGAATACAGATAACTTGATCTGTCTACAGTATTAGAGCTGTACTGTACCTGCATATTAATGCATATTTGAATATTCGTAACAGTTATAGCTGTACTCATGGATTATTTATTTGACAATAAGCTCTGAATTCTACCTTGGACAAACGGTACAGATACATACGCTATATCATACGATATGTACACATTTGTATTATTTAGTACTGGCAAAGACAATGAACTCTCACAGCCTCCATAAAAAGTATAAATGTTTATATATAGCAAAATATACTAAACAGTGTAGTCTACATACAATATGTAGTTATTCCGCGATAAAAGACGCAAGGTCACCATTTGTTAATGTGTTTCTTCATGACAGGTTTTGACATTTTCGTCTCTTATTCGTGTCAGTGTAAATACGACCTAGCCAATCGTGAAAGCTCGGCAATATCCGTTTGTCTCCGGTAAACATAATAATACAGCATACTTTCCTAAATCGTAAAAGTTCGGCCATTTTCGTTTGTCTCCGGTACATATACAACACAATACATAAAGGTCAAGGTGACCAGAATGACGACGTCTCATCAAATTTTTACGTTTGTTTGTGTCTGTCTGCGTACTTCATGCATACAAAACCGATTATTCAAATTATTTTAAGTTATTCTTACGCCATTGTGTCTTATTTTGATGCAATCGGATAACCTCGGCCTTTATGCATTGCGATATATTAGCCGTAGATAAACGGAAATAACCGAGCTTAAACGATTCTATTTTGTTGGTGTCGTCTCCTTTAAAACTTATATAATTCATACAATTTATTACTCATGCATTTGAAGTGTCGCATGCAAGAGAAAAAAAACGAGGCCTGAATATGTCAACACATTGAATAAATAAGACTTATTGTGTTAAGTCTTTCAAAATATTGATATAACCCAGGCCATGAAGCTATATAACTATGTCTCGCTCTGCCAGATCACATTATAGTCGTCTTTATGCAGAACTTTGAATAATAAACATATATTATTTGTAGGTTTTATTTGTTAGGAATACAGATAGATAAATATACGAGGACTGTCGATTGTTTTTTTTTCACAATATATTCTTGTTCGATTATATGTTCAACTTTATTTATACTAAAGGTATGTACCTCGAAGATTTTGTTCACCCATAAACATAACTCCCACATAAAGAACATGTATGTATGTACCATGTGACGAGTTTATTATAAGACCCAGGTATACATAAAATTATATGACGTTTACAGATTAAGGTACGATGTTATACATGTACATAACAAATCCTAATGATTGCGTCCATGCTCGAACAAATTGACATTTAGTAGGGACCATAAAATGGTGACTTACGAAAGTAACATGACTGTTGTCTACGTTTTTAAGGATAAACTGTTCTAATTATGAACGTATATAAACATATCAAAATTAGGTCACAACGGCATGCCTCGCTGGACAAAGTTGTTGTTTGTCGGCTCGGCATAATCAAGAATGCTGTCATTGTATAACTTGACCTAGCAAACGTTTCCTTAAATATTTGAACTGAAGTGTTCAAGGCCATACTGATATATACATGACTGTATACCATATTAATGCGATTTGAAAATCTACTTTAGCTTCCTAAATGATTTTTCATAAGTAGTGGTCATTTTATAGTGATTATGTATGGTAACACATTATATAATATACTAATGGACAAAAGTCTTGTCCGGTATGGATTTCCATAATATCTTTTAAACGCGTAAACTGTTCCATTAGAACTGGTTAAAACTTAAACAAACAGCTTACATCGAATGCATATTAATGCCCTCTTTCCATCGATACCAAATTTATGAGTGTGTGATGTAACACAAACAAGATATTGTACTTTTTGCAGACCGTAAAAACTTTTGTCCATTAGTAGACCGGACAAGACTTTTGTCCATTAGTAGACCGGACAAGACTTTTGTCCATTAGTATATTATACAAGTGAGCCGAATTCATGTTTTACAGAGTAATACTACTATTAAAACAAACAGAATAAATATATCACTTGAACTGGATGTCACTGCACATGACATTCATTGATAAACGGTATAGATTAAAACGTGATTATAACGAGAAGTCTGCATGATTGTTATCCAAGAACTAGGGAAGGGTTGACCAGCATAGCAATATTGGTATCCTGAACGCAGTATAGGGACAACTACATTAATATTATCATAACGATCATATGAACTTCTTTTAACATTGAATGGTAAGGCGAATGTTTATGAAAGAACCCCTCCCGAATACCAGTATGTGTCACAACATAGTTTAGTACTTAGTTTCAATACAGCGACCAGTAGACAAATGGTTGCCAAATGGCACAGGCGACAAGCATGTTTCTATCAATAAGTATACACTAAAGGTTAAAATCTTGTCGTATTTATACTTAGCTTATCGACTATTGACATGTTTGGCGCACTTTCTGTAGTATCGACTGCTGATAGTAGTTTCACCATAACTATTCATCGAGTTACAAAATAGTCTCATAATGCAAATACCCAGATAGCTTAATAACGAATGACTACAAAAACATGTTGGTGCCGATATGGTTTAACTGTCTAGAGAACGCCATCAAGGATGGGAAAACACGTGATCAGGGTAATTACTTATTAAAGTAATTATTAAACTGTTCTAATTATCATACAGTAAATTAAAAGTAAAAATTCCGCTTACCTTTCATTTGCATTGTTAAAAGCTCGTAACTTCTGACTCTTCGGCGATGACTCCCGATGATGCCCGAGGTCGTGTCACCGTATCTTCGTCAACTTCTTCGGGCTCTTCCGTCAATTCCGGTGACGATCGGTCACTATTTAGGCCACCAATCGGCGTCTCGCAAACCACTTCCTCCTCGTCTAGAGAATTATCATCCGTTGCATTAAGACTTCCGTCTTTTAAATCAGATTCATGAAAGCCCGACTCTGAACTTTCATCATCAGAATCCCCTGCATGTGATATACAAAACTGCACTTCGTCGTCTAATTTTAATTCATCAATATCATTTCCAATTTCTAGATCTATAACACGGTCCGACACTGTATTACTATTACTATAATCCAATTCACTTCTTTCATGTCCATGTAATGTAAGTGCATTAAATGTTGGTGAAGGAATACCTTTTGGAGCTCCGTCAATTTCGTCGTCTTCTTCCTCTTCCTCCAGAATATCCTCGTCCAACTCGTGGTCCTCGTGAATAGATCCAAGTTTTGGCGCGGTGTTAGACTTACTTATTGGAGGCTTGAAATTTTGCCCAGTGCTTAACATTTGAGTTCGTTTAGGAATAACAGAATTACCGTGTAAGGGTAAAGAGTTTGTTCTCTGTAACGTTAGTCTAGCGTTCTGTTTTCGTGTTTTCTCGCGCATAAATTCCTTCAATGCAAATGATATTTTTTCATGAAGCTGCACAGCCATGGCTTTTGCTTTAGCTTCAGATTTGCACAGAACAGCATGGCATCGTAATTCTAATTTCATCCTCTTGCCTGAAAGACAGAAGTATGTTGGTATCATAATACATGTACAGTAATGGCTACAACAGAACGAACATGATAAGCCGGGTCGTATTCGGAGACAAAACATTCATTGAGGCATATCTTGTATAGCCTCTAAGTGAGGCGTTTTGTTTCTTCAAAAAACATACTTTTTGGTATTTACTCAAATTTTCACAGAGGCGCTCGTTGTGCTATACAACAACAGAGAATACGTTATTCTGCTCGATGGGCAACAGAAGGGCTCCCCAATGCTTCTTTGAATAATGTAAATGGAACGTGTACACCGTGAATAAGGTTTTGGAGTCCATGGTTATCTGTAAATGAGGGTACATCTACATGTATTATTGGAGAGATGTTCGAATTCATTCATTAATTTGCATGCCGAACAAAGCCTTTATTTGCCAGTCAGTTTTCTGCAGAATATGCCAGGCATATGTGTGCCTCCATCCGGATTAAACATGGGTCGCTGGTTTAGGCAGCAAGCGCGCTAATCACTGAGCTACGGAGGTCAAGAAAAACGGTAAGTAATAGCAGGTACAGCGACAACACCATTAACGTCCCATCTATACATGTTTTTGGTACGTCATTTGACTATTTCACTGAAGAATCATACTGAATGTTAGTAGCAGATCAGATCAAATATTTCGGAACCCTTCTGACTCAGGCAAGAGGCGAGTGCTCTTATCCACAGCGCTAACGGGACATGACTGGATCGTTTGTATGTAATCAGTAGTCTTAATTCGAACGATTTGGTTATCAAAATGTGTATTAATCCTATTTGAATATAACACCTACATTTGTACTGTTAACATATTCGTTCAACTTTTCAGGATTTCTACTATCAATGTAAACTCGTTAATTCGTGGTTGACCCATTTTTGAGGTCAACTTAAAAACCTACTTGCGGATTAGTTGAAATACCCTTCTTATCAAAATACAACACGTTATCTAAGTGTTAATGTATATAGTCTGTAAAAACAGTATAAAGTTCGTGGACTAGATCTTTAAAATAATATCGCAATATTTGTTCTTGAAAGTTATTTAGTAGTTTTGTAAGCATGTTGAATTCTATTTTAGGGAGATATATAAATCTGTGATACATTGTATTCGAGTTCATGGACTGTTTCAAGCGCTTTAATGTTCTCAGGACAGAACACCTAACTAAAAGGTCATCTTGTAATAATAAGTATCTCATCCCACTGAATTATGAAAACATTACTAATGCAAAAGGTTTGTCCGACTACTATTATAAAAGTACATTAACCTGTTTGACCAGACACAAATGCTGCAAAGTTTACGGTTTTATTAGGTAAAAGAAGGGTGATGTGAAAGTAAGATGTACTGTAACGTTAAATGTACTCCGAAAAGTACAGTGACCTAAATGACCTGAGAAAACAAATGCTTAATGTTTTGAAGTTTTCCCTCAGTTAAAAATAGAATGTTCATGGACAAAAACAGTAGAGTACTGAATTCAGCATGAACCGAGACAAATTGTTGAAAGTTTTATATCAACGCTTTAATATGTAAATGTATTATATTAGTACATACATTGAAGTTCATGACCTAAAAACAAATTATATAACCCAAGTTGTCAGTATTTAATGTTATGCATCATTTTAGAATCAGCAAACACAGTAAATGCTTATTGTTTATAACGTTAAATTGTACAGCTGTTCTTTCAACTATTAAAGTCTATGTTTACCAATATGAATGATGTTATCGTTTAGGATGTCAACTATTAGTTCAATATTTAACCATTCCAAGCATGCGCTGTATCTCTATTATATATTCCATATGATCTATAACCTATACTTATCGTTGTGTCACCAAGTAGCCGTAGCTCTCTGTCAGCACCAAAGGTACGACTATAACACTTGGATATGATGAAGGAAGGTACCCCAGTACCCCTCCTAAGCATCGTACACATGAATACCGTGTAGTCCTAGCTCTCTGCCAGCACCTAAATGCCGAGCAAAGCCTTTACCAATCAGCTTTCTGCTTAAATATGGCAGGCATATGTTATGCGTGTCCAACCGGATTTGAACCCGGGTCGCCAGATTTAACGCCAAACGCATTTACCACAATTGGTGGTTCAGAGGCTTAGCGGGATGAATTTGGTTGCAAAGAGACCTTGTAAGGTACAAGGAAAGTCTCAGTGGGAAAAACTCCTAATTTTGCAAAACAACTAAAACATCAAAATGGGTTAAAGCTTGAAGCATTCCACAGTTATCCTTGACGTTTGTGTGAAGTATATTTTGTCAATATACGTATATAGCATGCATTACACATTCATATAACTACAACCTAACATAAAGTCGCTAAATAGAAAATATATTCGTTATGCATTCTACATAAACCTGTCACTTTTCTAGACGGAAACAAAAACGAGATAATTAATGAAAACACGTCAAAATATGGCCTGTAAAAATACATTGACTACTAGTACAGTTGATGGTACAGCATGCTGTAAAATCGTTAATTTTCGTGAGGTAATAAATATCGTGGATTTCGTAGGTGGTTCACCTTCAACCAAGAATTCAAATCCCATCGAACAATAATTTTTACCCTAGAATTTTACATGAAATGCAGATACACGTATTTACGTTCCATCGAAATGGTCTTTTTTACCAAAACCATGAAATTTTGTCTGATCGAAATTAAATGATTTTACAGTATTGCTATAGAGATTGTGTGTATGAATATGAAAATAGCTCACTTAAAAACCGACAAGTGGTAACAGGGGCATGTGCAGAACAATATTTCAAGTTAGCAAATATAACAACAAAACATTTGTAGGATGGTAACTTATGATGGATTGTGCGGATGTTTTAGTTTGTACATATGATACGAAAATATAAATAGAAATGACAGTTTAAAGTAACCTGGTTTTCTTGACAAAAGTACTGCACAGTAGTTGAAGGTCCGCTAAAGTGTAAACAGTCGAATGAAGCCGCGCAAGCAATGAGTAAAGCAGAACTGCATGATTTAATTTACAATATGGAAGAAAGGGGGTCATCCAAAACCCACACAACGGTCAGTATTCACAAAGTTCCTGGTATGTTTTTTTAAAGTATTTTTTAGGTTTCACTCAGAAATATCGTGTGGGGTTTTCTTTGTAAAAAACTTACAAAACCGTTGAACAAACGTATGCATATTTGGAGAAATCATGTCTAAAATCAAATAACCCTGCAAACACAGTCAGTTAAAATCGGTTGCACATATTTTACTCTTTGCATTAGGCACATAAATATATTTACATTAAATTAATAAAATAAGATATACTGTTACTTTCCTTCAAATTATCGACATTGTGATTTTAAGTTTGACATCAGCCTGGGGGCTTGTGGGGATAGTTATCTAATTAGTATGTCAACAACCGACCACTTTATTGATCAAAAATTGTCAT
Source organism: Spisula subtruncata (assembly GCA_963678985.1). Lineage (NCBI taxonomy): Eukaryota > Metazoa > Mollusca > Bivalvia > Venerida > Mactridae > Spisula > Spisula subtruncata. The sequence goes on along the minus strand of OY787671.1, from coordinate 26,893,966 downwards.
AATTGCAAATGATATTGAGGAATTCAGCATACAAATTGTTGACATCCGTGTTAACACTGTTTGTCAGCCCTTGTCAGACATATTATATACGATGAACAACTGATAAAACGAGACTGAATTGAACCATTATTCCTAGAATTAATAGTCAGTCGATTCTGGTTTGCATTTCAAAAAGTAGCCGACGGTTTCTCGTTGTACGTATCGCTGGCTTAGAATGAGAAGGTCGTAATTACAAAATCAATATTTTGAGAAAACAAGAAAAAACTGTCTGACCATCACTCTTTACTTATGGTAAACAAGTGTTTTCAACTTCAGTTTGGTCAGCATGACAAGTTCCGATTTTCATGAAAATGGGCTCATAAGAAGCGCCTTATGATGAAGATTTCAAATATGCATTAGTCTTATAAGATCGTAAGTGCCACTTAAGACTTCCTCATTCTAAACCAGCGGCATATTGAATATCCGAATGCATAATCCTATGGAATTAACTATGGAAAACTGTAGTTTCTGGTCTTCTGGTTTATGACCGTTTCTCAACAATTGCCTATTCACCAAACCAGTTTTCCTGGAACGAATCAGTCGTACCATTACTAACGTAAACATCCACAAGGAACCAGCAACGTCTCTACATTTATGAAAGGGTATGACCTGTCGTTACTTGGAATCTAACCCGGATCGGTGGGTTACAAAATTACTAACACTAGCCTCTGGTACACGGACGCTACTTCTGAGTTTGTGGGTAAAATCTCTAGTTTTCTATCAGCTTTGTGCTGCTTGATATTCAGAGATTTCCCCAGGGCGTTTTAATGTCTGGGCTTGGATTCCAAAATCCAGTTTGCCCGTGCGCTTACAATTTGAATTGCGCTTAAAATTGCGCCTAAAACCTACCAAATTTGCACCATTTCATCCCCACATTTGTTTTCCAAAATATGGGACGGGACATCCCTCTGGTTCCCACCCCAATTGCGCTTAGAAAACATTCTGGGGAAATCCCTGGATATGTCTATGAATCTGTGTCACTTGAAGACAACCGAAGCAATGTTCCGTGTATCGTACCGTGCTCTGAGACATACGGTGTTGTTTGATCCGACTTCAGACAGTCGTTAATCATTAACTATCTTCAATATGTTTCAAATCGTTCAATGAATTATAAAAAATAACGATCTACACAGTATGTTCTATGTGTGCTTGCAAGTTAAACAATGACGTTAGGCCATACTAAATCGTTACTGCGTTTAGCGTACGAGGACGGATAGGTTTGGGTATCTTTGGAAAGAAAAAACAACAACCTCTTACATGTATATCTTCAAAATCCATTGAGATATTGCTTTCATACCCATCATACTTATTCACCATCATGACCCCAACCCCTACACAGCATTAGCTTCTACACAAACACGTTTTAAGTTATTTCAGTAAGTTATTATGTTTGACAACGTTTGATAGCTATATTTATTACCAATAGGCCTAGATGTATAATGATGATAGAAGTCATGATGATTTGTTTTTATTCGAGTGTTTTGTTTTTTGTCTCAGGATAGCTAGATAGGTTTTCGAACTTAGGGCGGACGCTAAACGAAAATACGATTTGGTATGGCCTTAGATGGTTATCCGATGATTGGGTGTCTGAATGAATCACCGGTAATCAGTAATTGTTTTATGTCAAGACGAATAATCTTAATGCAATTACAAACACAATAGAAATAGAATGTTATGGCTGATGCACATTGCACAATCATGTATTAGATTCAAATCAAATTCCACGAAGTTAGGGAACATGGACTTATCGCAAAGTGGTCTACATTATTGAAAGGCTGTTTCAAACTATCGTAACGTTATAGAACTTTGAACTTCATAATAGTACATAAGCCTTTAGCGGAGTATCAACCGTTGAGCCCTAAGCCCTTCAAATCATACTGATGTACATTTTGTCTTGGGCAATTTTCCATTCCAATACCGCTTGTGGAAGCTGCTGTTTGCGCTTCCATTAACATTGCTACGTAATCGATGCACTTTCCTCCACAAGGTCACCTATTAGTGGCAATGTACTTTCCACTTCAATGTCACCAATATTAATCATTAAACATCATTAATTACTATTAATTATTTTCTATTTGAGATATTTTAATCTTTGTATTCGCAATGCTCAGTAGAATTCTTAGCAGGATTCTCACTAGAAATATAAGAACTGATCAGTTTGCAATAACAACATCTGACATATCAGTAAGTGTGACAATCGTCAAAGCTCGGCCATTTCCGTTTGTCTCCGGTAAAAACCGCGTTGACCAGAATGCAAGACTGAGGGCGCGGTTGAGGATAAAGTGATTACATAGTCCATACGCTACGTGACGCGACACAAAATTAACATAGTGTTAACATTTATGGTTTTAATTATAGGCTCATCAAACGATGGTTAAAGTGACATGCTTTCGTCAGATCACGTAGATCACGTGCATGAGGAATCTAGGTCAATCGTAGGTGTTTGATAGCATTAAATGTAAGTTCACTTTGACAGTAATATGACGTGACGCAAAGTTGAAAAACATAAGTTTGATTTCACTGTCGTCAGCAATATAGAAATATACATTTATGACACTCATCTCACAAATTAACAATGGCGAACATAATATTCTGAGTGTCGGTCTTCATGTGTGTGTTTTTGAAAATGATGTGAAAATAACATACTAATTACGAATTAGGCATTGTGGATTATTCGTCCATTATACTAGTACCGATACATGTACCCGGGTATTTTATTATTGCAGGAGTTAATTGTAATGGGAGGTCAGTCCACTGGGTTATTAGTTATTACAGTATTCGTCAACCATTTGTCACTCATTATCGGATTATGGGTACTTAGCGGGGAAACATTTTCCTGGAACTATCACGCAATACCAATTAGCGCTTCCTCAATATTGCTGATATAGGCTATATAGCATGCCGAACACGGAATTTGAACCCGTATCTATCATTCAAGCCTAGGTCCCACTGAACGTTTTTGTCACGGCGATTTAATCTCTATTTGGACAAATCAGCTTCGGGAGGCATCGCACACATGGATTGCATATATTTTCTTATGACTTTCCTAAAGGTTCTGCTAGAACACGAGCATCCCTTTTCCTGATGTCTTCCATTGCTCTTTTATTAAATCTAGAGTACATCGCCGAGATTAAAATGCTCAGTTGGACCTAGGCATCATCATCTTAACTTATTGGTTGACAAACTTAACACCAATAGGAAGTTCTATTAAGTACGTGGTTCAACTACTGTAAAATTATCATTATTTGTGGAAGACAATTTTCTTAGGTTCCGTTGATTTTTACTTGCCCACGTGATCAACTCCATACAGCTCCATTGCCTAGTAGGCTAGTACAAGGACTATTCCCCCAATTCACGAAGAAATTACGAAACCCCAAAAAGAGACTTTGCAGTTACCAAAATACCCGGAATTATAAATGCAACTACTACGAATTTGATTATATTTCACTCATGTGTCGCTTTTGGTAGTAATCGTTCTGTGAAGTGCTGCTTCATTGGGTTTATGGAAAACTTATTGCAGATGTTTTCATATTTTACATTACATACATGTACTTCTCACTTCAAATATAATTACACGTAATAAAAGCAGCGTGAGCATCTTTATTAACTTTCGCAAGATGAAAGTGTAGTCTCTTCCAATTTGCGATACTTTCCTAATCATATTCATAGCCATGGACGAAGACAAAAATCAAGCTTCTTGAAATTTTCCTTAAAGTATTAAACAGAGCAGGACGGGATATTAACAAGTCTGCAAGAGGGTGCATTGTCGCCTATGGTTGACAATGTCGTACATTTGGGAGACGTAGAATGAAATAATTGTGCGTACTGTATATTGTAAGAAAATTAACATATTCGTATAGCACGCATCGTATATTTTAAGATCAAAATATACCAGGCAAAGTTCATTTTACGCAGACACGTCTTGCGTGCATTTTAAGAATTTTATGAAATTTGTCAAATATCTTTATGCAGACGCAGCATGATGAATTATGATTTTAAATTACAGTGTTTTGCTGTAATAAATAATTAGACAACCAGTCTTGAAACTATCCATATTTTAATAATGCATGTATATCATGACTGAGCGTCAACCATGTGCTGAACCAGTTCAAGTACTGGCTTAGATTTTATTCGATAAGTCACAGAATAGAACTAGAAACTTCTGGTGCAAAGAATGTTACAATTGTGTTTTGTAAACTGAAGGTCCGTTATAGCCATTCTAAAACACATTAATTATATTTAACTACGATACCAATATTTAATCAATGTAGTATTTTAAAAAAAGCACAAGAGATGTTTGTAAAACACGTATGTCCCCATGGCAGCTCAATAGTCAGAAATGGTGCAGCCAATGTCACAGTGACCTTGACCTTTGACCTACTGACCTAAAATATTCCAGGGTAAAGTGTTTGTTTAGCGGACACCATTTGATCTACGACATGTGCAAAGCAATTATAGTTTAACCCCTCATCAAAGTATGAGGGGACGGACAGTAATATAATGATAAGACAGATATAGACTTACCTTCGTGCCTGTATACCCATACAAATAGTTTCGGGTATGAGGGATGTGCTATACAATATGATATTCTATGGGCTCTATATTCAGTCAGCCCTTGTTCCTTCGTGAAAGCCTTGAGCCCAGATGAGGTCAAGGTCAATTTCATATCAAGCCCTGGGCTTGGGCTCCGGAGATAATTATTCCAAATAATACCGACAGGCTTATCAACACAGCCATCACCTTTCATCATGGCGGTCTGTACATTTCCTAGATATTTCACTTTATACGTAGGGTCTACGTCATTAATGACGAGACTACGTTTCTTCTTGAAGATACTCATATTGCTGGAAGTCACGTGGTCATATATACATCCATCTGAAATATCGAATATCGTAACATTAGTCTCAGTTTAAATCGCATGAGTTTCCTTGTATTCGAGTTAGTATAGCGAGTATGTATACTCTTATACGTACCACGTGCAGTATAAAGTTAAATACTTGGGTGTGTTTTTTCCAATAAAACGATGCGTATTTTGGCGTTTTTAGTGCCATACGATATAAAGAGTCTATCACTCATTGTCAATTGATATATTTATATTAATTTTTTTTAGGAAACAGTATTAAGCTCGCCTGGTGCTCGTTTAATAAAATTTCCAAAACTCGTTTAATATAAATTTATATCAATTGACAACTCGTGATAGATCCTCTATAGGTGTATATCTAGGTCATAACTGCCAAGAACTCCTGTTAAAGTGGAACTACTCCTATTTTCCTTGTTAATTGCTGGTTTTCCAAGTTCACAAATTTTGAACAAATGTACATTGATTCATTTTATGATCTTTTGTCCCATATCTATAACCATGTATTTTTATCAGTCTGTATGGCAAATCTCCCTCCCTGGCATCATTATGCACTTATAACAATAGTCAAAGTTGTTAATTGTTTAAAATACACATATACAGTACATGAATTCTTTTCTTGTTTAAACTAATTTCCAACACGCTCTTCGTGGGTTTCGTTATACGGACTGTCACTCGTGAGCAAGTTTGATACTTTTGTACAGGAATTGACTATTTTATAGTTAAACTACCTAGGATTTGAAGAAAAATCGTCATCGAATCGGGGTCAAAATTTCGTGGATAAGGTGGGCTACCAACTTAATAAAATCCCACTCAATCCTTGAACTTCTGTATAATTGCTTTTCTAGTATAAATACATCATGACTGGGAGTGACTGTAGGAACGCTGTTTTTCACACTAAGGCAATTAAAATCATAATCATGTGTTGTAGTAGTTCTTCACCATTAATTACACATCCTCTTAACTCATATCCTAGTTAGTAATTCGTAATTAAACGTCAGTTAATTAACTAAACAATTAAGTCTTTAGTTGTGTAGTGATTCAACATAATAAATGCCGAAACATGCGTAGTCATTTCGGTATAAAAAATACCCCAATTCACCGACCGCATCACTTCCTGGATTACGGAGGACAAGTATATATGTGTTTATAATTTTTTCTTATAACGACATTTAAACATGTGACTGAGTGCGGCGAGTTTGTCTTTTTATTCCGTTTGGTGTCGTTCTTTAAACGTTGTCATTTATAATCACATGGGACATACATCGCAATCGAAACTCCTCGGTCATATTTCTAGGTAAGGATAAATGCCGTACAGACGTTCCGATTGTAGACCGATCTTAACTACTCGGGTATTTCCGTGATGAATCCGGAACCTTTTCGTCTTAGAATTGTCCGCGGTGCACCGATTGATAGTACACGTCCGTCAATTCCTGAATTTATTCTAAACCTTGAGCAAGCCGAGAAGCTACTGGTAACATCATCTCATGTGGAGGGCATGGTTCATCAGCCATCGCTGAGATCGAAAATTACTAAGAGGTCGACCCTGTATTCGAACCCGGGTTGTGGTTTAGCTGTCAAGAAAGATGCTATAATTGGTACTATGTGGCTTTGACCGCAGTATGGTCATGACGACTTGATCATAAGACAATATGATTTATTTATAAACATAGTAGTGGTAGTATGACCAATACCTTTTACATATATGATGTCTGTTCCGTGTTTGAATTGTTTATGTATGTGTAGAAGGAGCTGCTCAGGTGTTAGTCACTGCAAGATGTTTTGAATTTATGACAATGCCACGACTGTGTAATAAACCAACGTAGACTCATTACCTGGACGTATTACAAAGACTTGACGCATGTGCACATTTAATTAAAGTACATTGTGCATGTACTCATAATCATGTAGTTGACACGTGTGACGCATGGTACACTGTAGTAGTAGCTATGAACCACTTTTTGACAGTTTCTCTGCTTCTGAATCATAAGAAATTTTGTTCAAAACACATAGAGCATTGTTATATTGTAATTTAACTAATTGTTAAGTTAAGCATCCGGGTCATCGTCATGATGTAGCAAGTCTAGTACAACAGTCTCTCTATCGTGTAATCTTGGAGGTACCTCGACCACGGAATACCACGACCATTAAGTGACATGGCCATGGTATATCGGTACATGGAATATCAGAACCATAGAATACCACAACCATGGAATACCAGAACCATAGAATACCACAACCATGGACTACCTCTATCATAGAATACCACGACCATAGAATACCACAATCACCATGGAATACCAGGACCATAGAATACCACAATCATGGAATACCAGGACCATAGAATACCACAATCATGGAATACCAGGACCATAGAATACCACAATCATGGAATACCAGGACCATAGAATACCATGACCATGGAATATCTTGACCATGGAATGCCAAGACCATGGAATGCCAAGATCATCGTGGAATATCACAATCACCTTGGGATGCCGGTAGGAGTCGCAGGTGACTCCGGTCAAGACCCTTCAGCACATACAATATCAAAAAGACAGATTTTGACTTCTGTTTCTAATCTAAACGTATATTTTTGTACTTCAAATATGTATAAAAACACGATCAAATTAGTATACAAACATCAGCAAGTCTGACCTACTGACCCTACAACGTACTCGGTGTCCGCTCAACTAGATGGATTGACAATGTTTTCTCTTTGTTTTTGTGTTGGTAATTTGGCGGCGTATTGTGGTCAGTTGACCAAGCCAGAACTTCAGGGCTACGAGCCAGAACAACACAGTATACGCACGTAACCGACAATCTGTGGTACCGCACGTACACGGTTTGTCATTCAAAGGTGAATGACCAACGCATTATCCGGTGTCCGTTGCCTAACAAGAAACGCTACCGAACGCCTTCATTCAGTTACCTCCCGTTCAATTAAATATAGAAGGCATGGATAACCTCCCATGGAAAGCGCTACGTAGCGCCTTGCTAGGGCAACGGACACATGAAGTCATCCTGGCAAGGTATCTACTCAATGCATCTTGCTCATGCTACGAGTACGAACAATAGACTGGTAGTCACTTAACCAACCGTCAAGACATACAATTTCGGAACTCCAATGAGCAGAAGTGTAAATTCAAGGGTCCAGTTAAATCCCTGTGTCTCGTACTCGATTATAATAGTATTAGGGGGCTAACAAGCCATAACAAGGCTGACAAGACGGATTTTCGTTGGTAATGAACAGGACAGAATGGAACAGAGTAAGGGTTTGTCGTCTAATCTGGCGATCCGGGTTCGAATACGAGTGGATGGACTCATATGCTTGCCATATTTTAACAAAGAGGTGACTGGTAAATAAAGGCTCTGTTCGCTATGATAAAATACTGGTTACAGAAATTGAAAGCAATTTATGGAAACCACACAGAAATAATACCAGGGTGATGTGGCATCGAATGTGTGGTGAACGTGCCTTCACTGAGACGCAGGATTAAACAAGTGCTTTGCTGCTACAGAATAATTGTCAACGAATTATGCAACGGGGGCATGGTCAATCAGTAGTTTTGTTTTATATATTCCTTTGGGTGGTCGTAGCTTAGATGGTCGTAGAAAGCTACGACCACGAATGAAGATGTGAGATGCAAAAAATGACGTTAAAATTATAATAAATTAAACAGTTTATTTTCGCATAGGTCTGTCAATTTGTTTGTTCGATATATGATATTTGCTTGCTGATTTCAGAATATAGAGAAACAATTAAGTTTTTACTTTTTACAACAAACGTGAGATGCACCATTCATGTATAATAACACCAGTTGGCTTCAACTGAGAGAATAGATAGCATGTTTATAAGAAAGAGTAAACGGGTAAAACAATGAAATAGTATATATCCCTATAGAATATGCTCAGCAAGTGTTTTGAATCATGTTAGCGTTTTACAGTCTAACACATTGTAATTTTAACAAATAGATCTACATGTAAATTAGTTTCCTAGAAATACATATATATTTTATCTAGGTCACAAACCACCAAATAGAGTTGTTCTTTAACTCAATGTAAAGTGACCTAGGTCAGCCAAAAAAAATGTCAACTTTTTGTCCATGGGGCCCTCTCAAAATCTTTTAATCAATAGAAATAGCATCCAGCTTGAAGAAAATGAAAAAAAATCAGGGGGTCATGTATCATATAAGAAAAATTTGGTTCGTCAAACGCGGTGAACAGATTTTCTCACATGTACGGATTTACTCACTGTCCGTTAGCCCCAACCTTACTTTCACTTTCATATTTAAGCCAGAATACAAAATATTTCTGAATAAAACCATTTCATTACATCACATACATGCATACAAAGCATTTAATACCAATTTCATGATTCTGATGCTGATTTGTCAAGACATATCCCCATTTTCAGCCGCTTTAAAGTTTTTTAACGGACTATTTGACTGTATCTGAATTTGGTCCGCGTAGGCATTTAGTGGTTATTTACCTCTATATATAGCGACATTTTGATGACACAGTTCGCGACTTTGTTCTACACAGGCGACAGTCTCTCCATTCGTTTCATTTTAATGAAGAACAATGCGTAAAAGAAAACCTTGAGTTATATTAAACATAAAAGTATGCAACTCCACATCTACTTCCATCAATTAAGATTCACGAGCGACCACAAAAGTGCCGGTGTCCCGAACAAAACAGTTTGTTTTCGAGAACGCTAAATCTAGATCGAGTACATATTAAATCGCAGACAAACGGCGACTATCGTGAGTTTTTAAAGGGTCTGTCTCACTGATGGAGCATTTTTTTCTAAAAAGTATAATTTTCTTACCAAATCAAGTATTTATATAATAGACCATTGCTGACTGTTGCTTTAAGAAAAATTTATTGCAACTAATCGATTTTAACCACTTTCAGCATGGCGCACATCAGTGTGTTATTCCTTTTAAAAACAGCGTAATTTTCAGTGTGCTTGTTAATGGGATAAACAGGCATCTATGCCAAAATTTAGTGAATATTTGACAATTTTGTTTCATTTTTGCTATACGCTGAAACGTGACTCAGTCCCTTTAACTTTGTGGTGGATCTTCTTTAAAATCGATACATGTACATTAAAATACCTAGCTATTTTAGACGCGTGGGAATACGTATAAGAAAATAGTTCGATTGATATACCTTTATTGCACAGGTATAAAATGTTCAATAAAACTATTTTGGGGATGACAATAAAATCGTTTGAATAATAAAATTCTTTTTATCGAAGACAAGTTTTGTACATCAAGGCCGTTAAGGGGTTCGAACTAATAAAAGGAGAGTGTGTAATGATAAATTCACGAATGCATTATGTGTGCAACTGAAGGGTGTGCGTACTAATTGTACTTTACCTTGAAATGTCGGGCATTTAAATTTTGGAGTATCATCACGGGGAAGACTAGTTACTTTCAGCCAAATTAGCCCAACTCAGTGCCAAATTCTCCATTCTTTCGCAAATGGCACCAATAGCGAACGCCAGCGGAAGCACTGCGGGCCAACTGCCTGTCGTTTGCCTATATGACTGAAAATGTGTTTTAAAAAGTAACACAATGAACACTCAGACCAATAGGGTAACGGGTAGGAACTAGGTCCGACTTATTTCGCTGAATAAACTACGTGTAGTTTGGTCCGTCATTTATTGAAGCACACTGACAACCTCTCCACCAGTGGAGGAAATAATAGTTGCAAATGTCCTGGAAGACATAATCGGAGTCATCCGGAAATAGAACCAGGATCTACGTGACTCGAATATTTAGCAGTAAGGGAACGACAGTAGTGCTTACATGGTGAATGAGTATGCATAAAAATTAGTATGTATTCCAGGATATAAATATGTGGACACAAACGTGACCATAATCACTCACTTACTCAGCACACTCCAATAGCTACTATAGATTGGCCACATTGACACGAGCCTGACCTATTGATTAGCATAATTTAACGGTCGATATATTGTCTACGTTTATAACACCGATTGTATGTTTTCATAATCGGGGAGTATCACGGAGACGCTCGAGATATAATACAAACACAAATATGAAATACCGATAGTGCACGATTTGCTTGCGGAAATTGATATATTCAAAGCAAGAACCTTGTAATTTATTCTTGCATGAAGGTCATGTTCAAGTCAAAATAGCCAAGCTATACTAGTTTTCAAATACATGTACTTTCATTTTCAAGCCAGAATCATACAGACAGAATCTTAGCAGAAATACAGACTACCCAGGCCTGATAGCTTTCACTAGGCTCCAAAAGAGAAGAGTCAAAATGACTCCAGGCCAGTGTTGGGCGGTATTTACCGCCCCGGTATTTACCGGGCGGGAAATACCGGGAAATACCGTCCTGTCCAATACTCCCAAAGTGTCCAATACCGGGAAATACCGGGAAATACTGGTCAAGTGAATGGTCAAGTGGGAATTTTTTGTGTACTGGTTATTTTAAATGCATTATGAAGCAACAGAACTCTCAGGTATTCATTTGTTGTTCTTTATTCAGTTCTATATCATTCAATAGATCCTTAATTTATTTGAGAGTATGATCTACAAGTGGTCAAATGAACTGGTCAATTCATTTTCAAAGTGGTCAATTGGACTGGTCGATTCAATTTCAATGTGGGAAATACTGGTCAATTGAATGGTCAAGTGGGATTTTTTTGTGTACTGGTTATTTTAAATGCATTATGAAGCAATTGAACTCTCAGGTTTTCACATGTTGTTCTTTATTCAGTTCAATAACATTGAATAGATCCTCAATTATTTGAGAGTATGATCTGCAAGTGGTCAAATGAACTGGTGGTCAAAGTGGTCGATTGGATTGGTCGATTCAATTTCAATGTGAAAAAAAAATAATCTAAAACACAATTATTCTTTAATAACCAAATTTTGATTTGAACATATAGATCAAATACACTTGTTACAAATCTAATTAAAATATTTAGTAATAATTAATATATTAATTTCAATTTAAAATGAAAGTTATAATGTCATAGTTATACTAGGAAGTGCATGAGAGAGACTGTTATAAATAATTAATATTGATAATCATTTAGACTTGTATAAATTGGCTTAAACTAATTTAGCACATTGTTAAATCAGGTCAACTAAGTGTGAAGTGTGAAACTGACAACTAACAGATTATGCAATATTGTGTCATAGTCTTGCAGTTAACAAAGGATTAGTCTGGGGGAGTGTTTACATAACTGGACATAACCCTAGTACCCTACAATACAAAATAAAGATGTTCTATGGACAATTTGCTACACAAAGTGCATGAGTTTCAAGCGTCCCATTGAAGAGAACTTGCATAAAAAATAGAATTTAAAACAAATAATAAGTTGATAACCTTTACACTAGTAGAGCTAGGTATATAGATAAAGATACATGTATGGAAGCATAATTTCACATGACCAATTCAATCGACCACTTGTATTGTCCAATTGACCAGTATTTCCCGGTATTTCCCAGTATTTCCCTTTCCCAGTATTTCCCGGTATTTCCCGGTATTTCCCGCCGTCCTGTCCGTTACTCAATCGACCGTCCGTTATGCCAACACTGCTCCAGGCTGAGTCATCAAAATATTGCTAGAAAATGTGTATTATAAGTATAGTAAATTTGACTCTTCACCTTAAATTTTCAGGAGTCAAAATAGACACTTTTGTCAAACGCAAGAGTCAAAATGCAGTTCCAAGAGTCAAATAGAAGTCCTGGAACTACCCCTGTAGATATTGTTTTGTGATGACTTGAAAGGCTGTTTTAGTTTATACATATCAATCCACGGACCTACATTAATATGGATTGAAATATTTATTCTTAAAATATCTAAATCGATGCTAGGTGAATGGTATACTTTTACATTGACGTAGTTCTATCTCGGTGTCACCATGAGAGACAGTGTATAGAATTCAAGAGTTGGTGTCATCAATGCCACAAGGAAGGGCAAAAGTGGGGACAGTTTAATGGAGCTATCGCTGGCTTAGAATAAGAAGGTCGTAAGTGATATATACTTGCGCCCTAATAAAACCGATGCATATGAAAATTTAGCATCACAAGGCGCTTCTTATTCATGAGCCTATTTACATGAAAATCGGAAATTGTCATATTGACCAAAGTGAAGTTGAAACAAGTAAAAAGTAATTTTCTGACAGTTTTTCTTGTTTGTTCAAAATATTGATTTTGTACTTAAGACATTCTCATTCTAAGCCAGTGATTTGTATGAACAAATAAGTACAAATGGACTGAAATGTGGACAAATACAATTGTCCAAAGCTACAGTAGATGCCTTAAGCTGCCAATATCATTAAATATTAACAATCCATAATGGCATTGTTAGATACTAAGTTCACGAAGAAGGAGAAGAGTACTAGTATGTCCAGATAATAGAGTATTTAAAGTAACAATGACATACAATAGTAAAATTATTGTGTTGTGTTTATTATGCAATTCTTCTCGGACTCCGCATAATAATATGGACATGTTGGCGAATAAAGCCATATTACTAATAAGTAATAACTACGTTACTAGTGTTCAGATTAGTCAGTCAAGTCAATACATTATGTGCAAACAAATACATGGTGTATACGCAAATAAATGAAAAGCCATCAATTTATCAAGACAATGTATCAGTACAATACATTTGTGTATCTATAAAACATACGCTGAGTGACTTGATAAGGGGTGTTTTCTAAACCGACCACTACTGTGTAAAATCTTAAATTTCGCAGGTACTAAATTTTGCAAATCGTGGCAAAATGGTATGAGGTGGAATCACTATCTTAAATTCGCGGATTGAAAATACAGAAGTAAAAACCCATTGCTGTGTATTTTAAGGTCAATTATTCGATGGGATTTAATTTGGCGACCTATAGCCTTATCTGCACTTTTAACGTACAATAATCAACCGTGAATATTAATAATTTGCACTACATGTAGGTATATATCACTATACGTAATCCTGTATAGGTGAGCGTGTACGATACGACACTAAAATTCTCCTAAAACAATACACTTTATGTGTCATCTATTGTAAGGATACCTCAAACTGTCTGACAGTTCAACATGTCGTCGTGTAGTCTTATATACACATGTTGTATGCACAATAACGGGAGGTCATCTTTAACAATCTTGGTTTGACACAAACTAGTTCTGTCTAGCTGTTTTTAGGATCCTGTTGTAAGTGTCTTAAAGATGCTGGACCCCAGAACGGGGTTTCCACTATACAAAAAGTGACGTGCACAATAATGGGAGGTCATCTTTAACGATCTTCGTTTGACAAAAAACCTTACCATGGTAGGTTAAAAATATTTGTTTTTCGTTTCTGACAAATCGGTTTCAATGCCAAGATGCTGAAACTCTAGCAGCGGTTCCACTAGAGGCCGATTATCAAAGAATCATTTTAACCATTGCATTGCAAGAATACCAGTCTTGTTAATTAATGGTTTGCGTGGTGTAAAAGTTAGTTCATATTACATCCTATTACTAATATTGAATCCGTGATGTATTCTACTTTAATCAATAACCGTACGTATTTCTTATTTCTGTTGTTCCTTGTATACATGATGTATAACATCTACTTCCCTGCGAGTTGGCTCACAGTTTCTGCAACCTGCTAATATGTCATGATGCGACTTATGAAGGTATAGCATATTGATATCGATTAATTATTCTCGAGATATTCTATAAAGATTCAGTATACAATGGTGTTTTAACTCCCAATGTTATTTCCACCAACGTACTTTGGTACTTCACTCATGCTGTTGTTTTACCATTCCTGTCGTATCAGGGTCACTGGGTGTTATTCCAGCGGTGCCCAACTCTGTCAAGCTGATGAATAAGGCACCAGGGGCTTCACAATGCCTTACTAAGATTAGTATGTACTTTGAATTTAATAGACACAACCAGAATGACAATATCTGCATACCAATGTAAAGAAACAAATATCATAGAAGTTAGACAACCTGATATAATGACTTTCAATGTGGTGCTGCTGTTTTGGTTGTCATGAAGGACAGTACGTGCCTGTGTGGCGATTACTAGTACCGCAATCACAACCAAAACATCTCAAGAGCCGATCAGGCAGAATAAGATGACTGTAAATATCCTAAATGTAAACAATATGCATACATGTAATCCTCGAAAAGCCAGGCGACACTCCACTGCCGCACTCGATGTAGTGAGTTCGGGGGTGGACTCACCGCCGGGTTTTCGAGGATGGTCCGCAGTTGTACCAGAAGCATCCAGTCCAGTTTCTACATTTTGTTCCGAAGTAGGTCAGGAAGTTGGTTGTTTATTATAATATGAACAACATAAAAATCTATTAAAACACAATGCAGGTCGCCGTATTGGCTTATCAGTGATATCAATGTTATCAACCGTGAACGTTTCACTGTGGTAAACTGATGTGAGTGGGTATGTCTGGTCAATATGGATATATGATAACTACAGCGTGAAAAGGATGAAATACAAGACGTGAATATGATCGTGCAAATGTTGTGTAATGTTGTAGGTGATGTTGTTCTAACAATACCAACACCAGCCAGATCAGCTAACAGACCTGACAGTAACAGCAGAACAGCACAGCTAACATAATGTAATATTCAACATCAGCAGCACTGACCACACGTGAAAATCGACCTATTTCTCAGTGAAGTGTGTATCTCCATCCTCATTGTCTAGTTATGGTTGTCAAATGTGTTCTTCTTCATGAAATGCCAGTCCTGTGTCAAATGTTCTATTTCGGGATCATTTGCAGTCTACTTATATCCTTCCCCGTCCTTTAAATAGTGCCTTAATGAATAGTGTTACCGTGTTGTATACACGACCACGCGACAGTCGCAATAATTATTTCTCAGCGACGTGTTTAATACTGTCCATCCCCAATGTCTAGTCAGGGTCGTCAAATACGCATGTTATAAAAATTATGTACATGTGATTTTGTCGGTGTTTTTTTTTCGAAATGCTATTTGTACTAGATATTAGATAATGCTGTCGATTTTAAATGTCAAGTGTGTTGTTTTCATGAAATGCCAGTCCTGTGTCAACTGGTCAATTTAGGATCGATTGATTATGATACCTCTATTTCTACGCAGTCTACTAATAGACCCTTCCTCAGAACTTGCCCGGTGCCTAAAAGCCTACTAGTGTTACGGTCTTCCATTTCCAGCCTTGTGTTAATTAAGAGGTTATCCAGGGGTCGTATTTTAAATTATGGACAATGGTGCAGCCATCTGCTATTCTAAACCCCTTCAGCCATTCTTGCGAAAACCTGAACGATCGCACTACACCGGTATTTCATTTACAAATCGCACATATAAACTGGTCGTCTTAAAGATGTGTTCATTTATGTTCAAATCTACAAGTTCAATATTATTTGGGACAGTTTAGTGTCAAATGATTTGTGATAAAAACCTGGACCACATCCGTAATTGGTCAATGTCACCCAACACAAACCATGTTAACTGCTACAAGTATCTGATCTGATATAATATTTATCATGAATAATGTACCACAGCAACCCACTCAAACAGATATCAGCTTTTCATAATTATAATAACAAGTATGAGGTACTGTTATATCATTAGTTTTCGCGGGAACTATCTTTCATCGACGAAGATAAATTTTCGAGAATCAAAACTGGCACAAATTGTGACAGTCGAAATACTAGTATAGTTTCAAGAGTGACGTGAAAGCCCTGTAAATTAAGTATGTGATTCTTGTGAACGGAGACATTGGTACAAGGCGTAGTTTCTCACGTGCATTTATTTAATTGGCTCAAAAAATGGCACATGAAAACAGTTGAGATGAGATTTTACTCAGCCTGTTTGAGATGCTTCGAGAGATCAGCGACAGGGAGGTCATGTTATATACTCGATTTGACAATTTACTTATGAAAACTAATTTCAGTAATTATTTGCCCAGTATTCAATGAGTCATTGACGATTTGTTAATATAAACAGTGAATGTGATACAATGTACGTCATTAATTATTCATTGATATATCTTAATTAAAGGGTTGTGCATTAATTAGTTACTGTTAGTCATTTGTCTGTTTTGTTGTAGAGGTTTTTTGACCTGTCAAAATGGAGACAATTACACGGTAGTTGCACAAATAGCTAGGTAAGTCATATATTCATTGCGGTGAGAATAACTAATGTATAGTGTTCAGTCACCGTGTAATTGTGTTTGTGACAGGTCAAAAATTGCACTCTACTGTACACATCGCTGGCTTAGAATAAGAAGGTCGTAACAACTACTTGAGACTGATACATATTTGATAACTGCATCATACGGGCTTCTTATGAGTCTATTTTCATGAAAATCGGAAATTGTCATGTTGACCAAACTGAAGTTAAGACAGCTTGTTTTATTATAAGTAAAGAGTAATTTTCGGACAGTTTTTCTGGTTTTCTCGAAATATCGATTTTGTACTTACGATCTTCTCATTCTTAGGCTCTTAGCCAGCGTCATAATTTAAAAAGACCTATTAGTTATACTATTGTAGCTACATTCAGAACCAGGACATCAAATAACTGTGTATTTTGTATTTGAAATCCAATAAACTGGCAAAGTAAAATCTCATAAATAGACCACCTCTGAAATAAGACCAGTTAGACCACTTACAAATATAATAAAATTCTACTTTTGGGTACATGCTAATTGGTTTGCTCGTAGAATTAGATATTAGATGTGTCTACTTAATTGAAGTTAATGCCTTGGTTTGTTCGGTATTTCAACCTCAACATTAAAACCAGCTCAACAATAAGACCACTTTTAAGGGTCACAGGGGGTGGTCGTTTATCGAGGTGTTACAGTACAATGCGTTAGATGGGTTTAATCAAGGAATTACTGTTTTACTTACTAGGCAGGTGTATGTACGAATGTGATTATATGCATGGTTCAATCCAGGGTCAAATTGAAAACATTGGTGTAGTACTTACCAGGTCTAAGAAAGTGTTATATTTACACAATATCTATAAATTTACACAATATTTGTAAATTTACAGAAAATCCAATCTGTAAATTTACAGAATAGAGGGCTCAAATTTCAAGAAAACATGTTTAAGTAAAAAATCGCAGTTTTATTTGGTTTTATATTGAAAGTATATCATTATTAAAGACAGAAAATGTGCTTCGTTTTCCAAAATATTGACTTTGAAATATGTCATATTTTTCATTTTTGAAATTGATAAAATGCATATTTTTGGTCGAAATACATGATAATATGTCTCATACATAACACCCCAATTTAAATAAACACGAATAAGTGCTTATATCTTAAAATATGTAACTTTGATTTTCATAATCTGTAAATTTACAGAATACAAAATCTATGATTTTAGAGATATTGTGTAAATTTACAGATAATCTGTAAATATAACACTTTCTTAGACCTGCTTACTACTTAGTAAGTTATAGTGATCCGGTATGTATAAATATTGTTACCTTGTTTAAACAATCGTTATTGTTATGGCTTGGTCATTGTTATACTACATACACCTCTACTAAACAGCCACCTTCTACCAGTATTCATATATTTGGGGTAATGTTTATGACAGGTTTTACTAACCTGGGTACATTTACCTGCTTACAGTTAAACCTCACTAACAAGACCACCTTTGTGACTATTTTTTTTTAAAATGGTCTCGTTATTGAGTTGGTCTTAATAGTGAAGTTTAGTATAAATAATAAAGAGCAGAACTGTTCAAGTGGACTGGAAAAAAATGTGTTGTTTATATTGATGTGGACTTATTATTGAGGTGGTCTTTTGGTGAGGTTTTACTATTTATTGACAGTATATTATTGTACAGTATTGATGTGTATCGACTATACGGATATACTAATTACATCATGTTAATTGACATATTTACACGGTCATGTGACAGACATCTGCATACCTTTAGTACAACAGTGACCCATTTTATGGTAATATTGTCCTACATGTAATTTTACTGTTTAATTACCCAAAACCGATTAAAGTATCCAGGTTAGTTTGTCAGTTTACGTTTGAATGTGCAACCAATATACTAACTTACCTAAACACAGCGGGAGATGAAACACACGTTTGTAATTGAAACAAAATATACTTCAGAATAATGACTATTATCCACGCATGATCGACCAAAACATGTACTGTACACTATATATAAACGTTTATAAATCCAACTGCAAAACCACTACACTGTTAACACACCTGAGGTTAAACTAATCCATATATTGAATATTTCAAACAGCACATGAATATTGACATCAACTCTAAATCACAAAATATAGAATGAAAACTGTCCAGCGATTTGCTTTCACAAATAATCCGACATTTTCTGGATAAATCGAACAGCCGATATTAGATGTTCACCTGTATAGCACATACAGTGGTGTAAATAGGTTCAGGTTAAGGAAGTCATACCTGTAAAATCATGTGACAGGTATTCTTGTCACTGATTGGCGGAACATTTACACATTCGAAACGCTTCGGTATTTATCGCAGTTTAATGAATGGTGTCCTATCGAGTAATGTATATCGGTATAGGCGACAATATAATTATTCTGATCATATATTGGTTATTGATTTTAGTATTATTTTATACATAAGATATAGGCCGATCAAAGGCGGTCAATGATTTAGGCCGATCAAAGGCGGACCGCGGTCAGTGATTTTATTGGGTCAGTGTATTATATAGCGAGTGTACATGGTTTTTATTTATATACATGTTGACTAATAAATCACGGTCTTACAATACAATATACATGTATGTAGTTGTGAAGCATGTTAAAATGTTAAATGAGTCGGAAGGTTATTAGAGAAATTGCATTATGTAGGATTTTTTTTCTAAGTTTTTGTCGCGTCCGAAATAGCATTTTAAAACTACTATTACGTCTTTAAATAATGTTCAGAACTTTGCTTAATTATAATATAACAACCACCTTGTCCTTTTGGACTGTATATTGAATTAGTGCCAATAACATCATGAAACCAGGTAGCACACATGCCCAAAGAGTTTTCTTTTAAGTGAGATAATTTCCAGACTTGAAAGTATACAGATGCCCAGATGACCGGCGTAATGTTCTAGGATTGTTCACAGGCATTGTCACGAAGAAGTGGGGTAATTTTCATCACGCACTTTAATTAAATTATGTTATTCTAGTAATAAGTTTTCTATTCCGGAGTTGGGTTCTCCATCGAACTAGTTCGCGTTTGCATGGATCGGAGAGCGGACCCCTCTAGGTTGTAAGGGGTGGGTAAATGCCAAATATGAACCACCCTAATTAATGCAAGTGAAATATGAGGTATATCAAAGATGTCCATGGCACATTTTGTTGAAGACAATTAAGTTGTACAGAGAACTAGCGAGTGCTCGCTGGAATAAAGCTAGGTTGAATTCAAGTGTCACTGGCCGGGTAGCCTTATTTTCTTTTCCGGTGAAACAACCTGCCGTAGTGTCCTTATCAGTTGCCTACATAATTGTTAATTACCAAGATTGGTGGGTGATTAAATGAAAGAAAGGTTATGTAACATTGTGGCCATATAACTTGCACGAACGACGTCATATTTAGAATCACAATCCGCTTTATCACGTGTTGAACTATTTGACATTAAACTTGACGAAACGCTAAGATACTTAGGTGAAAAGATCTTGATAAAGTACTATAAATAGCCGTAAGATGCTTATATGTAACGATTTCTTCAGTCTGATCCTACGGATAAAATAACATGCGTCTCGAAGTTCTCGTGCACGCTTACTGTAAATCACGTGCTACTGACCATGTGACAGTGACAAGCTCTGTGACTTAACAAATTTCCTGGAATTAATTATTTTGAGACTGTTGTCTGTCCGCCCTAAGTGACGGTCAAATCTCTTTGAACCTTGAATCACTTTGGGCGTGGTCATTTAGTGATCATTTTCGCTGATACCAATATCGATTACAATGCGTAATTAGGAATTAATTGTCTCGTGAAGTTCAGAAATGTCAAAGTCATTACAAGATGTATATCAATTCATTGTATCGGTTAAATCTATTGATGGGAAGATATATATATATATATATATATATATATATAGGATGACTGTTCATGTACTTGCCTAATATGTTGCCATGGGGTGGCAGCCTGGTCATGTGTATTCAGGAGATGCCGCTTAGAAAACGGAACCCTAGCTGTCTTACTCTGTCCAAGACGAAAATCCCTTGCGAGACGATCGGAATAAAAGGGAACTGGCTTCACTTCTCATACGCTTGGAATGAGGTGTCGAGCATGATTCGTGTAAGTCGGAAAAACTTGTTTCACAATCGGCCTAAAATTAATTAGCATATTTTAAAAAATACTCCTGCTGTATGCCTTGGTCCCATTTTGTATTTCTGGTCTCGGCGTAGTTCTCCCGGCTTTAGTGTGACCATACCACGTGGTATGTGATGTCATCAGTTTTGGGGTAAGAGTGGCAGCCAAATAGCTTCGACTCGGCGTGAAAAAGACCTGTAAGTACGTTATTTTCCACTCGATTTTTGACGAATTATGGTCGATGCTAAGGCGAAAAGTGTGCACTATTCCCGGTTGTTAGTAGAACTCTCAGCAATGGTTCACTTTTTTTCAATCATTAGAGTCAAATGTCAAATTAAGATAATTTTGCATAGGGTGTCATCGGAACAGGGATATCACAATTTATCTAATGATTACACTGGAGCTTCACCTTAACCAAGACGACCCTTTCCCCCAATGCCTTCCGATGCCTTCCAATGCCTTCCGATGCCTCCCGATGCCTTCCAATGCCTTCCGATGCCTTCCAATGCCTTCCGATGCCTCCCGATGCCTCCTGATGCCTCCCGATGCCTTCCAATGCCTTCCAATGCCTTCCGATGCCTCCCGATGCCTCCTGATGTCTCCCGATGCCTTCCGATGCCTTCCGATGCCCACCGATGCCTTCCAATGCCTTCCGATGCCTCCCGATGCCCCCCGATGCCTTCCGATGCCTTCCGATGTCCCCCGATGCCTTCCGATGCCTTCCGATGCCCACCAATGCCTTCCGATGCCTCCCGATGCCCCCCGAAGCCTTCCGATGCCTTCCGATGCCCACCGATGCTTCCGATTCCTCCCGATGCCCCCCGATGCCCCCCGATGCCCCCCGATGCCTAACGATGCCTACCGATGCCCATTTATTAAATGAGGCACAACAAACTCAGTTGGACCAAGGCGTTATCTACCACAATCATAATGTCATATCTATCATACATAGGAAACAGTGGTAATTGCTATGATGGCAAAATGTTTCATAGTCAGTATTCCAAAAATATTAACTTATATATACTAATTTATTTAAGGTCGATTGTGATTGTGAAAAAAGTTTTTCCAACTTTTATTAATCACTCTCGACACCTCATTCCTAATGTTATCTATCGCCACGAGGGCATGAGAGAAGCCGTGAGAAGCCAGTTTCCCTTATATGCTGAGCGTCTAGCAAGGGAAAAATATTAACTTGACATAGGTCTTAAATTTATACATGAATATTAATACAAGGTTGTTAGACCACAGTATGAAATAAATTAAGATGAATTTATTTGTGTTATTTTCTGTCTCATGATTGAACAAACACACATACAAAGGTTAATGATGATTAATCAAAGTTCACCACAATTGTTATTAATGGACAAACAGTTAGATTAATGAATTCTGGGGAATACTGTACACACATTTCAGTATATTTGTGAGGATAACGTGTTCTTGCACAAACCTAAACCACAAAATATAATCCAACGAATAAATCGCTGGCTTAGAATGAGAAGACTATTACATATTTTTAATAATTATTCATCATCACAATGCGCTACTAATAAGCCTATTTTCAAGAAAATCGGAACGTGTCATGTTGACCAAACTTTTCATAAGGCCATACCAAATCGTTTGTCCGAGGGATAGGTTTAGGCATCTTGGGAAAGAAAAAAACCCAGAGATTTTGTAACCCCTTATATCTTCAAAATCCATTGAGATATTGCTTTCATACCATACTTATCATCCTTAATCACCATCCTGTCCCTAACACATTACAGCAGTAGGTTTCACACAAACAAGTTTTAACTTAGTTCAGTAAGTTGTTATAATTGAAAATTCTAGAAATCTACTGGTGTTAGCCATATGCCTACATGTATAATTACGAGGATAGAAGTCATTATGACTTATTTTTTTCGAGCGTTTTGTTATTTTTGTCTCAGGATAGCTAGATAGGTTTTCGAACTAAGGGCGGACGCTAAACGAAGAAACGATTTGGTATGGCCTAATTAAAGAGTATTTTTCTTGAAATTTTGTAATTACGACATTCTTATTCTAAGCCAACGAAATGACCTACGGACAACGTAACAATGTGTCTTCCCGTCAATGATTTTAAACCAACGTGTTTTGCATGTTTGTTTATCAATGTCGACTGATTCACCTAACTGGCCCATATTTCCTGAGGCATCTCAAGTATGAATCTCATCTCAAATTGTAATTTTGCTCAAATTTGAGTCTGGGTTACATACAAATCTGAAGATAGAGTTCTCACAATTTTACTGTATTAACAAACTTAAACTACTGTCACTGTTTACTAAGTGGTTTAGTTAAACCAATTTCAAGTTCAGACGTACTAGTTCAGTCATAATAGAGAGGTTGCGAAATCGAATGTCAACGTGTACGTGTACGAGTGAACTACTTTTTTAGCAAATCGTCATCAAGGTATGTGTAGGGCTTACACGTTAACACCGTGTAGTGGGACTTGTAGAGGTATGTGTACCACATCACACATGTATGCGTAGGCACGGATAAATCGTTTTATCAAAAGAAACATGGACTAATCAAACAATACACACACTCATTTCGATTTATGTGGAAATTGTGCTTTAACTGTCACGCGATTTTATACGTACACGTTATCTTTCGCAGGCAAATTTAAATTACAACGTGTACGAGTACGTGTACGGGTATCTACACGTACACGTACCCGTACACGTTGCTTTCGCAACCTCTCTAATATGACAATATTTGCGTCGAGATTATTCTCGTATTGAAATGTTTTGGGAGATTGTGGCCTTGTTCCTAACCTTGCACTGTATACTTTCCTTGACAAGCACCAGTTTACCCTTTCACGAGGAACTAGCAGACTCCCCACGTGTTGCAACTCGACACTGTTGTCAACTATTCATGGAAGTGTGTGACCTGTCACGACCGAGGATAGATCTTCCTCTATCCTCAGTTAGGCGCCTGCACATCATCGATATTTCACCCCCTATACTAAGATATCTTGTTAAAGGTGACGGGTGGGGGCACCGTTCTTATGGTGTGGAGGTCAATAGCGTCCAGCTCTTCTCACTACAAACACGACTCCAAGCAAGACACTAGTCTGGCTACCCGACTAGATTATATATTTTATCCATCAAATAGCATAACTGTTGTTTTTAGCTAGATTTTATTCTGGGCTTGATAACCTATGTTTGGGGATGCAAAGGGAAATAATTTCATGAGAAAAAAGTAGATTGAGGAGTTGTCTTTATAAACATAGGGTATGTTAGACGGACTAGCAAGATACCAAGTAAAATGAAATAATCGTATTCTATATAAACTTGTAATTGTGTTTTTCATTCACTGCTATAACAAAGCATAGCATCTAACCAGTAGGTGTCATTATCTTATCATTAAGCGCTTAATTCGAGTATCAATCAAAATGTTTTTATTTAAAAAAACAACTTCCACTCTTAGACGTGTACGAAATGAATGTGTCGCCATAAATAGGACGTCGACATAGAGAAAACGTAAATGAACTTGGTCCCGTGTGTGCTTCCGTAACTCAGTGGTTAGCACGCTTGTAAATTGGTACCTGTGAGGGCAGGGTCTATTCCTGGGCCCCGCAGAACAAATGTCAAAGTGTGGTTCATGAGCGACTGAACAACTGAAAACAGCTAGCTAGCCCTCGAAAATTGGTAACTTAACTTTTTTACTTTAGTACTGTTGATGTTAAACTATAACAAAATTTCCAGTGATAAAATGACACACGTTCGCAACATTGTCATTTAAAATTTTAATTTATTTTTATTGTAATCACATAAGCTTCTTTACTTGGCCCAGTTCAACATAACAACAGTAATCCACCAAGGCCAATGGCATTTCAAACATGACTGAATACTGTGCCTTCGTGACATGGATTCGAAATTTCAGCTGAATATGGAGACTTAATAAATTATGCATTATTGGTGTCAGCTATGCCAAGCATTTATTTGCCAGTCACCTTTCTGCTGAAACATGGCTAGCATATATGAGTGCCTCCAACCGGATTTGAACTCGGGTCACATATAGGTTGTCCAGGAATCATTGTCAGAGTAAATACGTGCTATTGAACGCTGGAATTCCATACATGTACAACATGTACTATTTGTTCGTACTTAGAAATTTGCAATTTGGTCCTAAAATGCAAACTTGCTACTTACATCCATTTTTTAGCTTTCTATAATTATGTACGAGGACCATCCTCGTACAGGCATATTAAGGGAGACAACTTGGATCAGTTATAGAAGGAGACAAATTGAGTAATACTTTTGGGCAAAATCGTACCAAGGGAGGCAACCTAGTAAGACAACCTGAATTGCAGTACCAAATCCGATTTTTGTTTGTGTTTTATATGGCTTGTAGTGTAGATGTGGCGATTTCTGACAACATTCCAGTATTGTATGATTTGATATTTTGGTTTTGACCATAGCCCAATGGTTAGTGTGCATGACACCTAAACTCTCGACACAGGTTAAAATCCGGGTCGAGACACTCATAATATATGAGCCGTTCTACAGGAAAACCGGGCTTATTGACATAACAACAGTAATAGACCTATATACTCCGGATCTCCACTAATCTGTAGGTACAAATAGATTTTTACCGTTATAATCCTTGTGTCACTTGAATATTCATATCTGGACAATAGAGTTGGGGTCAGTTGGGTTTGCATATGAATACAAAACCAGTCAAAATAGGCCAGATTTGTTTGTACCTACATGTAAATTAAGGGGAAAACCACCTTGCACAGAGTTCCGGATATCAACTATTATGTAATAATGTTTAGAAAAAGGTCTAATTTAAAAATGAGAAAAAAGTCATGTTCACCGATTTAATCATAAGTAGTTGGATAACATAGTACTAAATAAAAGATTTAAATTGTCTATTAAATTATGATAAAATTACTTCCGTCGTTGATATGGTGACCAATTTCTGAAAACTACCAGACTTGAGAAAAACAAATGGTTAGTGGATAAAAATAGCAGCTACTTTTCCCTTTTAGAAATCCCTCACAATTGTGTCGTGTTTTATGAAAATCAGAATATTATTCTGAAATGTGAGAAAAAATTGACATCAATAATTCATCAAATAACGCGGTACTGCATGCGTTTATGAAATGATGGGTAACGTTACGTCAAAAAAACGTCCGAATGATGTTTGCGACGTCACTCAAAAACTTGGCGGGAGTGGTTAGTTTCAAAAGTCTATATCTTCCCTAATTTATGTAATAATTTGTTCAAATTTTCAGAAAGTGTTCGCAACAGTCTCGTCTTTCTAACGATTTATTAATATGATTTTCTCGTAATTTTGTCAATTAGCCTGGTTTCCTGGGCACTGTTTTATCAAAGGACTTACGAACACTTTAAACTTACGCTAAAACTTAAATTCCTTATAATGCGTTTACATCTGCAAATGAGGGATATATATTGTTTAAAATCATTAACTGAATTAATTAACTGATGATTTTACCTATCGCTTTACCAGAATTTGAAGCAGTTACATAATTATAAAGGATTCAAATTTGAACGTAAGTTTACGATTACCGTAAATGCTTTGATAAAACAGTGCCCTGGAGAACGACTCATATGTATGCCATATTTTTAGCAGAAAGCTGACTGGCAAATATAGGGTATGCTCGACATCGTCATTTTATTTCAACCCCTAGCCAATTATAATATTCATATAACCCATTCTCAGAACTTTCAAGCTCCGGTCAATACAAATAAAAACAAAACCTCACTTCACAAGAGAAAAAATTTATTTAATATTTAGAGATGATATAATATGACAAAATAAATATGATTCAGATAGAAAATGCCATTATGTGGCTAAACAGTGGACGGATGGTTCATTTATTCAAATAATAATAAACATGGTAACAACATCAACACCATGGCCCATGGGGTGTTGAAAATGATGGAATGTCAGTTGAATATGTGCAGAAAAATGCTAATATTCACAACAAGTCATAGTGAGATGGAGAAAATTAAGGAATTTGAGGAACTGAGCATTTCAACATTTCTGTACATCATTCATAAATACAGAAAGATAATATAGACACATATATAAACTTTCTTAGAAATAAATCTAAACCAAACCGGGAACCAGAAAGTTCAGAAACCTTTTCAACTTCTCCTAGTACTGCTATCCAGATAAACTTCGATGTAGGGTTATAGTAAATCACGGCAGTAATTTAAATACATTTACAACTGATAGAGAGAAAAAATGGAATTGAATAGATTAAAATATGTTTATTATTGAAATTCAGCAATGGTACATAATCTTGAACACAGGTCCCTATCAACAAAGATTCTTGCATTCCTAGAAGATCTACAGATTGAACTACAGATTGAATAAATCAGAAAAATTGTCAACTTCTCTCGACAGTTGTTACTAGAACATAGCAATTGACTTTCTTAAGCATCCAGTTATATATTATAGCCTAAGGGGTTAATCAGTCCACAAAGAATTAGGTGAGAATATTGAATTCTGTGAATAAACAAATTGGTATTCTCTACCTATCCAACATATTAATTGGTATCACTACCTGACTGGTTCAGACAGTCACAGGTTAAACTATAATTTATCACATCATAATAAATAAATACAAAAATGTAATTTAATTCTTAAACAAATTAGAATGTAGATCTAGAGCATCACAGTGAAACATTTGATCACAACAACATACTGTAAAATCATTTAATTTCGATGGGATGTAATTTCGTGGTTCTGGTAAAAAATACCATTTTGATGGGACGATAATTTGTAGATTTTGCATTTCAGGTAATACCTATAAGGGTCATAATCATTGTTTGTGGGATTTGATTTCGTGGTTGAAGGTGAACCACAAAATCCCCGAAATTAAATCCCCCACGAAAATTAATAATTTCACAGTAACAGAATTACAATATTACAACACGAGTCTATCGTCTTCCAGAACAGCAGGTGGGGCTTCCATATAGTTATACCCGACACCACCCTGTCCTCCACGTCCAAGCTGATGTTCTAGACACATACGTTTACATTCCATGAGTCGTTCTATATCACGCCACATCTTCATCTGTTGTAGCGCCCCCTGTTGGTTCTCTCGGACACCTTTCTGTTGTTCACGTAAACCTTTAGCCAAGTTCTCCTGTTCCTGTATCTTACGTACATATTGTTCCCTGGAAATATAGGGCATTGGTATAGTCATACATCAAATGACCTTCCTTGTATCCAGGTTAGTATAGTGAGTACATATATTCTTATACTACACATGTGATGTATAAGAAATATAGCCTTGAAGCTTATGTAGCCGGTGTATCAAACAAAATTGACAAAATAAAAATAAATCCCAAACTCCTCGACACATATTTTATTGGAAACTGCTAAAATGACCTTTAATCTTTAATAAAACTGCAAAATAACATCAAATGACCTTTGGAATCGGAAAAATACATGTAAACAAACACCATGTCAAATTTTCAGGAAAGGGAGATAACCACATGTTGCCAGTGCAACAATAACATTTTCCAAGTAAATTTGGTCCAGTTTGTTGACAAGTTGATTTTTTCCCGCCAAAAGTTGCACACGACCCTTTTTATCAATGGATGACGTCATAGCTGTCAAAATTATGTTTGATAAATAAACAAGCGAGCATTGAATACATGCATGTCAAACATTGCCAATTAAATAAGGATTTACTCGTAGTGAAGGTATGGTTTAAGTTTTTGTTGTGATTTCATTCAGAAATTGGTCCATTTCGTATTTATTTATTTAATTTACTCGTCAGTTATTGTAAACAATCCTGCACGCAATGTCACGAGAAAAAGAATCTACAATTTCATGAAAAAATTACATACATCGGTACCGTTGATACACCGGCTTCATGGGGTTTCACTATACTACATGGGTGTGTATTTTGTGTTATAAGTTTCATATGATATAAAGAATCTATCATGAGCTGTCATTTGATATGAATTTATATTAAACAAGTTCTGGAAATTCTATTAAGCGAGCCTCTGGCAATCCTATATTTATTTATCCCTTAGCTCAACAACAATTCATTGACATTATTAGACTATGGACTGTTTTCAATACTAAACTTCAGTTTTCCAGAATTTCAGTATTTTGGTCAAAAGTACATTTTAACCAAATTTTCTCAGACAATGGACATCTTTCAACACTAAACATATTTTAAGTTAACAAGAATTTGTCAAAGGTAAATTTCATTTTAATTTTCTTCTAGATTTTATGACAGCTTTTATGTCCTTAAAGTGTATAGAGCTATATCTGACGATATATTTTTTTAACGATTCAAAAACTGAAAAACAATTATGCTTTTATATCCATTAGATCATTTTTCACTTCAGTTTTAACAGAAAATCTCTCTGTGATTTATTGGACATGCGAATTGTCCATTTTCATACGAAAGAGTTCTAGAACACGTGGAGTCGACGGTTAAAATTATAAGAAATGTCTATTTTTTTCGACGATTAAATCAAAGTACATGGAACCTATCCATAGTTTTGACCTGCAAGTATCATACTAAAAACGATGCAAGTAATTATTTTGACATTAAATGACCTTTAGATATAGCTCTATACACTTTAATATGTGGTAAACTGTTGTATCTCTTGTTCTAACTGTACATATAGGATCTGTCATGAGTTGTCTTTGAAGACCAACATTTCTTAAACAAGTCTAGTAAATACAGGCTATTGATCAAGTTTTTGTCATGCTTAATAAATTCTTTTTTTGGGACAAGTTTAAGAAATGTTTATCTTTACTAAAAGGAGCAAAGAATACTTTAATACTGTCAAAACAATTTCCTATAAAAAATTTAAGCTGGCAACATGACCTTTTAAAAATTTCATGCTATAAATCTGGTGATGTCACACATTTGTTGGAGCACATCGATTGGTCATGCTTCCACATAGGCAAACACAATATTTAAGCGATAAATACTTTTCCTCTAACAAAAATTAAGCCTATGAAGAATACTTCAAAACATTACAACTAATATTTCAGCAAGTTAAATGTCCATATATACAATACCTATAGTTTTTCTTTCTCGCCGACACATCGTGAGCTGTGTATGATTTCATCTCATCATGTACTCTCTTCTCCTGTTGCTTCATGATACCAGACATACAATGTAGATAATGGTATCTCGATTCTTCCTGCGTGCATTCTTCATGTAGACCTCGAACCTGTAACATATAAACAGTTTCATGATACCCAACATACAATGTAGATAATGATATCTCGATTCTTCCTGCGTGCATTCTTCATGTAGACTTGGAACCTGTAACATGTCAATCCAATTAACCATTTAGCAATTTTGCTTACAGATAACAAAACTGATTGATGATTTACATCCCAAAGGATAAGACACGAGTAACAACCCTTGAAAACTGGTCTAATATTTAAGGAGTTTTAATATTGAGGTTTGTAAGACATTAATAAATTACTCCAAATTTGTGGATTTTGCACTGGTTTACACCAATTTGTTAATCATACATGACTTCTTTGCTAGCTGGCTTAACATATTTTTTAACTTATTAATGAGTATTAATATCAGAAATTAGAGCTATTTAAATTTTGTCAACAAAGGACTGCTTACCTCTTGTTCTAGTTTAGCCATATTTGATTCGAGTCCTGCAGACGCTGTATCATAAGCTTGTTTTCTATCATTGTATTCTATAGTAATCTCCTGAAATATCAATATAAACAACATTAACATCAGAAATATGAACAACGTTAACATCAGAAATATAAACAACATTAACATCAGAAATAAGAACAACGTTAACATCAGAAATATAAACAACATTAACATCAGAAATATGAACAACGTTAACATCAGAAATATGAACAACGTTAACATCAGAAATATGAACAACGTTAACATCAGAAATATGAACACCGTTAACATCAGAAATATGAACAACGTTAACATCAGAAATATGAACAACGTTAACATCAGAAATATGAACAACGTTAACATCAGAAATATGAACAACGTTAACATCAGAAATATGAACAACGTTAACATCAGAAATATAAACACTGTCAACATCAGAAATATGAACAACGTTAACATCAGAAATATGAACAACGTTAACATCAGAAATATGAACAACGTTAACATCAGAAATATGAACAATGTTAACATCAGAAATATGAACAATGCTAACATCAGAAATATGAACAACGTTAACATCAGAGATATGAACAACGTTAACATCAGAAATATAAACACCGTTAACATCAGAAATAAAAACACCGTTAACATTAGAAATATAAACAACATTAACATCAGAAATATAAACAACATTAACATCAGAAATATAAACAGCATTAACATCAAACTTCAAATATAGTTCTATTGTTAATACCAGCACAGGAAGTTTCAAATGACCATGTCTTAATCAATAATTTGATTTATTTCATGAACTAACTGAAGAAAAAAGTATTTGGATTATTCTGGAATTGTAGGATTCCTGATTATGAAGACATATTTTACAGTAACTATTCTAACACAATTCAGATTAAGACCAATGTCAAGCTTACCTGAGCTTGCTGTCGGAGAGGTCGGAGCTCCTTAATGATTGGAGCCAAGGCCCCCTTCTTCTCTGCGATACTTTTAGTGAGAACTTTCACCATGTCCGAGATCTCTTCCAATGTTTGACCCTTGGTATGATCGAGGTTACTTTTTTTGGATGAGACTTTCTCCAAGTTTTCCTGAGTCTGTCTATATCCACCGACCCCGTGTTGACTCTCTAGTGCTGACTGAAATACAAATAATAAGGTTAGAAAGTTTAAAGAAACGGTACAATTCACTGAATGACATCACTTCTATCCCTTAGCTGATGTTCACTTTGTATAAACAAGCCGATTTCCGGTAATTGCAATAATGAGTACACCTTGAATTATAGAGTACAGCAATAAGGAGTACAGTGATCAGATTTGACATGTGCTTTCAATAGCAATAAATGATACAAGTTGAATTTTATAGTAACCCAATAAGTCATAGTGCTTTGGTTTATATGCTGTGATGTTTAGTTGGTTGGACAGTTTGTCTGTGCTTTGAGGTGGATGTTCTAACCATTCAGTCACCAAGACTAGTACCTAATTTTTATACCATCCTTCTCAACAGTTACACATACCTTTAGTCCTTTATAAACCCAGAACTGTTAGCAAAAACTAGATGAGTCTTTTTCCCAGTTTTAGTCAGCAAAAGATTTTCCTTCTTCATAAAGGGAACTAAATCATACTGGTTTCATTTTTTCCCCCGAATTTTGAAATTTCAAACATTTATACTCCCAAACTACTTAATACATACCAATTGTTGATCTATATTTTCGTCT
Source organism: Spisula subtruncata (assembly GCA_963678985.1). Classification (NCBI taxonomy): domain Eukaryota; kingdom Metazoa; phylum Mollusca; class Bivalvia; order Venerida; family Mactridae; genus Spisula; species Spisula subtruncata. Next base: position 26,861,407 of record OY787671.1, on the reverse strand, counting down.
CGTTGTCGGAGTATTTCCTCAGTTCTTGATAATACACCAACTTCAGCTTTTAATTCAGCTAGCTCAGATCTCTTCTTCTTGTAGATTGTGCTCTTACTTCGTAGCTTGTTCACGTAACGCTTGAACTAAAAATAATGTATAAAATGATGTGATAAAGTGTGCTTACTTTAATGTACAACAAGTAAACCTTTGAACAATGACAATAGTCTACAACTCAGACAGAAGGTGATACACAAGAAATTGCAAAGGTTATGAATATAACACACACTGGCAAATAATAATGAGGGCCACTACAAAGTACGTAAGATTCCAATAAAAGTGTAGTTAAAACCAAAGACCATTACGGGCAACACGAATCATTTTTCACCAAAAAAACCCTGAAGTCTCCGACAAAGGGTCAACGGACCTGAAATTACTGAGAATATGCACAATATTGAAATCAGATCAGTGGTTAAATAGGCATTCCCTATAACTAGCATACTTTTCTCTACTTTCACATTTAATGAGCTAAATGTATAAAGCACTATCAATTATCATAATTTGTCAGAAGGAAGTGTGAGCAAATATGTCTCTATAATGTCAAAAATATGGTCAAATCACCAATAATGATTTATCGCTTCCAGCGATTTATTACTATGTGGTCAAAGGGAAACAACTTGTTACTATTTTGGCTCGTTACGGAAATATATTTTCATTTTTCTCGGTAATAGGTGGGAGCTTTTTGCTGAAGATTTGATGAGTTTAAGCAATAATGATTCTCATTTAATGTATAATATTCCTGAATCGATTTAAAAGTTCAAAGTTATAGGGAACGCCTCTTTAAAGAAAACAATTGTAGACTACTTTGTGACATCCAGACAGACACACATCTAACACAAAATTAATTCAATGTCTTCCTCATTATACGTGTGAGACGTAATTATACAATTAATTAATACCTCATCCCCTTTAAGAACCTCTCCACCACCGGATGCTTGTTTAGCAAGTTCTCGTTTTTCATCGACATCATTCATCAGACGGGAATATTCGTCTCTGGCTTCACGTAACGACTCTGCAGCATTCTCCTTCTTATGTGCGATAATAGCAGCCTATCAATACAGTAAGATACATAGGTTTATTTCATGGTTTCCAAAAAAATGCCAGTAACTCTGCAGACACTCCAGCAATGACAAAAGTTCAGGTACGTAACTCCATAATTATTCTGATTTACATTTCTGTCAACTTACCTCAGACACAAGTTGTATAATTAGATATTTCCACAGGTAAAATATTCTGCACTTCAGCCATTCGGAGTGCATAAATGCTATTTGTTTATCATTCTCGACACCTCATTCCTGATGTTATCCATTCACGAGGGTATAAAAGTGCACTAACCTGAACTAACTGAGGGCTGCACTAACCTGAACATCACACTAACTAAACTACCTGAGCACTGCACTAACCAGAACTAACCGAGTACCACACAAACCTGTACTAATTGAGCACCATACTAACCTTAAATGATTGAGCACCTCATTAACATAAACTAACCACAATTATTTTAAATATATTGCAATTCCAGGGGAATAATTTGAACAAGCTTAGTAGTGGACGACTAGTTGATGATACATACCAAATATGAAAGGGTTTCAGACAAGACATTCAGACAAGGGTTTCAGACAAGACATTTTTTAAGTTTGCATCTTAAAACCCCCATTTAACTATTCAAACAACTTTTGTAGAGGTCCACACAAGGAAATTCCTGCAAATATTTAGCAAATTTGGCCAAGTAGATTAGGAGAAGAAGTTTTTTAAAGAAATTGTTGACTACGAACGGACTGACGGATGACGGACAACGCTAGATCGATCCTAATAACAGTAAACTCATCTAACAAGAGCTGTCACCAGACAGCGAGCTCGACTGTACTCGGTCACATACTTTGATGGTGTAAAATTTATTTCTATTTTCTAAGTCAAAAGGGGCATAATTTGGTCAAAATATGTGATATGGCTACCTCCTCTTGGATAATGGTTTTGGTATTGATGGTGAACAAGTGTGCCAAGTTTCAAACCAATAAGTCAATGGACTTTGAAAATATTTGAGGTGGTATGTAAACTTTACCATTAACATTACGACGATGTGGACGTGGACGTGGACGCTCAGGTGACTGCAATAGCTAGCATATTCTACAAATAGTGGAGCTAAAAATGGATGCAGGGGAAACTCTATCCTTAATGGTCATCTGTACATTGAGGTTGCTGACTTGTGGATGATTGTAGAAAATACACCTAACTGTATGTGAGAAGTTTGAGACAAAACTAGAAATGTGTTCATGAGACACGGGTGCCCCCGTTGAGGTATATAGATAAAGTAAACAATGGGAGGTAACTCTGGTAAAAATTGATGGAGCAAAATTTCTATCCTTTATAGTCATCTATACATTGGGGTTGTTCATCTGTGAAAGTCTGAAGAAATTCCACCCAATGGTTTGTGAAGGGTTCAACACACAAAATTTGCTTAACGTACATACAGACGCACAGCACCAATGGCAATGCCTATATGTGTTCGGGTACAATCATGATACATTCAATACGAAAAAAACCCACATTTTGAACGATAATCAATGAATTGACAGTCTAACATGATGTAACATTTTTATAAATATTACATGTATACCTGTTGTCTGAAGAGTGAGAGTTTATCATCCATTGGTTCCCCACTCCTCATTCTTTTCTCTACAAGCTGATTGATCTCTGTATTCAAATCTTGTATCTATAATAGAATTAGAATTTGAGGGCTAGAAGAAACATTTGACACAAAGACATGTATCTCCAGAGTTTCATTTTGGTTTTGCAAACTATGAGTTATTTTCAATTAAACTTGGAAAATCAATGAGTCCCACAATGTAAAAATAGTATTTTCAAAATGTAGTCCCCAGCCAATTGTGTGAGTCAGGGATTTGCTCCAAAATGAATCACTGATGTCACAAAGCGCCGTAAATTTGACAAAAATTATTCAACCTAAACAGCCTGACATTTAGGCCAATGGCGCTTGGTACCATTAGTATTAATAATGAAAAGTGGTGGTTTTTTTGCGTTTCACTGAGAGAGTTGTAGTGTGTGGCTACTGGCCATTCAGTTTTATACGTAACAATCCTGACAGCAGAACAAGGCTTGGTAGCATGTATCAATGTGAATTTTTATTTAATCTTTTCAGCATCCGAATGACACATGCAAGTATGAATGCAGTGATTTTTCTTGGCTAGTTTTACAGCCTTATAAAGGTACTTTCCCCTTGCAAAATAACTGCCATTTTCCCCAAAAAGTCATCATTTTTCCCCCCCAAAAAAGGCATACATTCATCCGTGGTTCCCGTATTTATAAAAGAAACTTTTTTGGTATGACTGTTTTTAAGTCAAAACACAAGTCTTTGCAACATCAGTTAAGTATAATGAGAAGAAAAAGTCAAATATAAGCAAATTAATATAAGCAATATTTTAATGATTCCCAATTTTGCCATTTTTGGCTATAATTTTTCCCAAATTTATAGGCACAGGCATTTTTTACCCAGAAAATCACTGAAATGTACTTGACAACATTGACTGTCTCAACAAATTCAATGAATGAATGTATATACCTGATTCTGTAGAACCTCAAGATCAGCCTGACCCATGGCAGGTTCAGCTACCACCTTCTGCAAATCTGCTACCGTCTTTTTCTTGGATTCAATGTCCTTAGGTAATCTTTCCTTCACAATGTAACTGTTAGCTCGACTTTCTTCTTCCAGTCTTTGTAATAATCCTAACACACAAACAATATTATTGTAATACATGTATGTGAGTAAAAAAGCTAAGTTATCAGTTTTCGAGGGCCGCATTCAACAATTCAGTTGTTCAGCCAGACAGCCACCCTTTGACCTTTAACTTTGTCATGACGACGTTTGTATTATACTGACATCACAGGTCAATTCAAGGCACAGTTTGACTTACGTTACATCACCCTGAACCAACCAACCAACGCGAAGCTAATTTAAATATTTATGTAACAGGCTGGGAGTACATTACGATATTTCTTGCTTAAATGCACTCCCACACCACATGTTAAGTGATAAAATGAATATCATATATCTCCCATCACACATGATACTCAAATCTTAAAATGAAAAATTGGATTCTGATTGCGTTTGGACTGAACCCTTGGGTAGAGACTAATCACTTGGAAGCAAAGATTTAATATTGTAAAATCATTTAATTTTGTTGGGACGTTAATTCAGGCAATAAATACAAGGGTCAAAATTATTGTTTGATAGGATTTAATTTCACGGTAGAAGGTGAACCATGAAATCCACGAAATTTAATTCTCCATGATATTTAATGATTTTACAGCATAGCTATTGCTCTGGAAAGTCTCTGGTTTATGATATTTTCTCAGACTATACTAGATAATAAAGCCATACCTTCAGGTGTAGCACCTACACTGGCTTGTCGAGTATCATGAAGCTGCTGTTGTAGACGTTTAGTTCGCTGTTCCGAATGTTGAATCTGTCAATACAAAGGACAACCATCATCAATCATTCATCATACAATCATAGACCTTTTTAAACACTCAATGTCTTTATTGGATACACGTTAAATCTGTAAATTTACATTCCTATAATGCTTTTTAAACTATCATTTAAAAGTAAAAAAAGTGATTTATTTTTATGAAATTAAGCATTGTTTTTAACAAACTTTTAGTTATATACCGGTGTAACAGGCCCTGTCTTCCCCCAGTCAGTTTTATCCCCCGGGGGATAAACTGGACGGGGGATAAAACTGACCGTTACATCTGTATATATGGCAGTCGGTTGACCTATCTAGTTTATAAATTATCCACATGGCAGTAATAGGTTGACCTTTCTGTAAGCCATTGCCACAACTTCTACAAATCATCCCTTTGGTGCAACAAGATTGTATCTAACAATATGTTGGAGAGTGAGATACAACCTTGTTGCACCAAAAGGACGACATGTGAAAGACTTGATTATGGATCAATGTCACGGTAGAACATCAGCTATTTTACCAATCGAGGAACCTACAAACTCAGTTGCCGGGAAAACCCTCTGCACTAACTAGGTGGGATCAATGCTCACTTAACACACCAAACACAGGTACAGCAGAGAATTTCCCCAGATTTTTTCCAAGCTCAATAAGAATGGGAACGGTAGGGGTGTCCATTCCCATATTTTGAAAAAAATAAAATTTGGGGGATGAAACGGTTCAAATGTGGAAGGTTAAATCATAAATGGGCCATATCACAGATACAACAAAATTCATCAGATACTAATTTATCCACATGAAATAAACCAATTAACACATTCTTTGTAAGACATATTTAATTCCTCAGGTATGACTTTTTAAGCACAACTTTAAGCGCAATTCAAATTATAAGCGCACTGATTTTGGAACCCAAGCTCATTGGTCCAAGATATTAAAACTCCCTGGGGAAATCTCTGAGGTACAGTCATTGTATGGGTTCACATACCAGAGTCATTGTACACCTACAAAAATGCCACCTACCAGAGTTAGTTGTTCCTGTCTTTGTTCAGCTAATTTCTTTTCTTTGTCTCGTTCCAATCTTAAATTCTTTGCTACATTCATCATTGTGTTAGCATTAGGATGTTGCTCAACCTGAAAATATTGGTGATAAACTTCCTGAAGCATCTTCAAAGAAACATTCATTATCATTCCTATGTGGCTGCAACCCTTTGTAAAGCACCTTTGTAAAGAATGTGTGTCACATGAAAATGGTACTGTAAAATTTGGTATTCATTCATTATGAAAAAGATAAATGTTGTATTATCAAAAGATTAAAACAGCTTGTTTTGTCATGTACTAATGCGACAGAGAAAGAGAGGGTTATATTGCCAGTTGCCCCAACTAGATAGTTTATCAAGGGGCCATAATTCTGTTGAAATATTGGAGTGTTACATGGCAGTTGTTAGTGTTAGGTGTCAAGGGTGTGTGGTGGTAAACAAGTATGCCAAGTTTGAAAGCAATGTATTGGTGGACTTTTTTAACCTATTTGAGTTTCGAAAACTTCTGGTTAACATTTTCAGTAGGACAGCCGGACAATCACTGCATGCCTTCTGCATCAGTAGCAAACCTTACAGCACCGCCTACGAGTGCTAGACGATCAACTTTCATGTTCTTGATTATGATAGTATCCTATATAATGTAGTGTTTCAACTGGATACCTTAGATAGTATTTGAGAAAATAACTCTGTCAATAAACTTAACCAACGCACACAATCCCGTCACGACAATAGCTCTACTTTTTTTCTTCAAAAAGTCTCAATAAAAATTGTTCCATAAATGGGTTATTACATTCATATACTTTATGTACTTTTATAAGACAATATTTACCTTTCTTTTCAACCTCTCGACACGTTTAATAAGTTGTTCTTTCTCATCTTCCATGTTAGAGATGTCCTTCCTGATCTCACCCGTGTTATATCCAGAATTCTTCAAGTTCTCAGCTTGTTTATGTAATTCCTTAAAGTTCTCTATCAATTCTTCATACTGGGAAATAGAAAAACTCATACTTAATACTTATATAATTATACAAATGGTTGAAACTTTTTTTTGTATTTGACTAAGACAGTTGCAGTTCTTCTCCATTTAGATTTATTGCGAACTAATTGACATTATGCCAGTTTTCAACCAATACCCTTTAAATCAATTTTAACAGTATTTATAATCACATGGTCCAATGGATTAACTTGGAATCCTTCGCCAAGCAACCTTCAACAAAAATCCAAGTGGAGCAATCTCTCTCTCTGGCTTAATGTTAATAAAAAAAAAATAAAAAAAAAATGTTAATTGTCCAATGACCTCCAGCTTCAAGAGAAAACTTTCACAATTATGTGCAGGGGTAGTATTGTTACTTGACCATAATTTATCAGATCATGACAGTGTGGTTAAAGTATCTGCAATGTAAATGAAAGATTGCAGGTTTGATTCTATGACAAGGGCTTACCAATATATAGATTTTTCCATGTGGTCCAAAATACAGAAAGCCTTTGAAACCAGCAGGTCTGAGGGAATTTCAGGCTCTTCAATATTGGTTTATTTTGAATAAATTATATATAGTTAATCTAAATTGCAGATAAAAAATGCCGAACATAGCCTTTATTTGACAGTCAGCTTTTTGCTGAAATATGGCAGGCATATATATGTGTCTCCATCAGGATTAGAACCAGGGTCGCCAGGTTAGACGCCAACCGCACTGACCACTGAGCTACAGAAACACATGCAGATAGATGTTCCCAGTATACCCTCTTACAACAGTTACTATTTGAACAGGGATGGATATGAAAACACCTAGATACCTGTTGATAGAGATCTACAACTTGTTCTTCCTGTTTGATCTCTGCAGGTACTTCTACCTTCACTAGATACTTGGCTAGGTACGCTCTCTTCTGTAAGCCTGGTATATTCTTCAACATCCATTCCATGATGTGGTATACTATAGGCTTATCTCCCTGTACCAAACCTGATCTAAATGTACTCCTGTAAGAAACATTGTCAATTCAAAATATTTTATCGGGGCGATAGTTTGACGACCAGTATTGGTTATTACCAAATATTTTTATTAAAGCTGATTTGCAACTAATAAATTAGAATTAGATCACACCACTTTTAGCTATTGAACTATCTCAATGGATATTTTGTCAGTAAGTGAGTTGATTTTTCTGGTTTAGACGTGTGTTGGACCTTGTGATGTGTAACTGTAGTATGTGAAGTTTTGGTATGCATTCTGTGCTCAACTTGGGTTGAGTGCTACCTTTCCTGTCTGAATTTCTATTACCTTTTTTACTAAACAGAAACATGTCTGCATACTACTATTACTAGGGCTGTAACAGTACGCTCAACTCACAATATGATACATACCGTAATTTTTTCTAACGGTTCGGTATATTTCGGTATGATACAATATTCTCTAACAGCACCTTAAATACTACAATTTCTAAGTGACAATGAATTTGTTGATTCTAAAATAGCAATTATTATGTGGCTATCAACTATTTTAAATGAATTTCGACAATATGAGGCATATATTAATACAATTAAAACGAGTGATGCATGGTAATTATAAATAATCAGAGGGCTTTCAGACATATTCTTTGTCTGAATATTATTTTGCTTATAAAAAGCTTTTGTGTACCGCGGTATACCGTTACAGCCCTACTGCATACATTACAGGACAGTTTGTCAAAGACTCTACTTTACTCCTTTACCTCAAATGTCAAATCATGCCTGTTAAGGGGTCCTACTTAGACATTATGCTCAACCCTGCAAACAAGATGCTAGTCTATTTTGGATCTGATTACTGGTATACCACATCTCTACCTATGCGGTTTCAAATATTGAGGAATAGTAAGACCCCTGTGTGACTTAAGGGATGAAATAAATATAGGTTTACAAAACAAATTGTCACATTTGTTAGTCAATTAACTTGATAATATATAAAATACTAAAAAAATAACACACTCTGAATGAAATCAAGTATTTAAGCATAAATAATATGCGCAAAAAGTAAATTTATTCTCAGACACTGAACTTTAGCAATATACAGTAATAAGACAAAACATTATAAAAATATACAACATTTATTACAGTTCCAAAATCTGAATTTGTTTTGGTATTTTACAGGATTTCAACAATCATTTAAAGAAATAAAATGTTTACAGTAAAGCAAGCAAAGCTGGATAAAAAGGCAACATTTGTAAACACACATCAAAGAACTAACTGGTACTGTAAAAGCAGAAATTTTTGCTAGGGTTTAATTCAAGCTACACTCACACGACGTCTTTGAAAAATTCTTGCAAGACTTTCAGCAATAATACAATATTCATAATAGGATACAGTTAAATGAGTTTAATAGATTTGCAAATATTATACCATGGCGATGCGACTTTGAAAATTTTGACCCAGCAGAAATATAATATTATGCTTTTACAGTACTTTTTAAATCAAAAAAGCAATAAATTGAAAGATATTGGCGAAAACAAAATTAAACACTTTAGAACTGATTGAACATTACCGAGCAAACCGGCTGAAAGTGTTAAACAAATTCGGAATAAGACGTTTTACCAGGAAGTGTAGTATAGACAGACTGTGTGGAGATTGTGCAGGTACATATCTTTGGGAGACACTATTTTGTTCACTGGTCTGACAGAAAAGAAGCATTTGATTTGTGAAGAAATCAGCTACTGGTCCTTCAAGACTTAAACTGGACCTTTTTGATTTTCTCAGGCCTCAGGCCAGCGGACCAGTGTTAGCATGGAGCCTTATACCTGGTGTTCAAATGCACATTATTACAAGCAAATGCGTTTTCATCTTTCTATTAAGTAAAATGGGTTATATACATGTATAAATGACATAAAGAAACAACAAACAGAAGTTAAACATAGCTAAAGCTCAGCAAAGCAATCTCATGGCTGTATCAGAGGCTAAATAGCAACAAGGTCAATGCTTTCTAGGCTCTATTTCAGGGATTTAAAAAAAAATTTCTCAAATTTTCATCAAGACATTTGCCTTGGCGTGCCGCGTGCCTCAGTATGGCTACAGACCTAGATCCTGATATCATTCACGCCTCATTGCACCTTCCCCGAGACCTGCCATGCACACTTTGATACCCACTGGCAAATAAACGCTTGTAATTGCCTTAACGCCTAGGACCTTTTTAACCTTTAGTTTTCAACCGTTGCCTATCAAGTTGTCTGACATGATATTGGAACGTTAGAAGACTGGTAGACAGAAAGCAACAGTGAGCAGATGGGAAGTGATCACACACGGTGCAAAACACAGATACAAGATAGGTGAGAGTATCCATACATCGAGGGTTGCCTGCAAGACTGTAGTAAGTCCTTCTTAAATTATATGTAGCTACTACGGTCTTGCGGGCAACCCTCGACATCTCCTATAACTAAACTAGCAGTTCAGAAAGTGGTCTTCCCAATTTTGTGTTGTCAATTCAAAATACCCTATGCATTACATCAGAGATTTCGCAGAAATCTGTATTTAGCGTTTTCTTTTTATATAAATGCTTTATGTTTTGATAAGACTTTTAGTGATCATGGGACAACAGCATATGACAGTCCTAAAACTTCTTGACTTTCATCCATAACAAATGGTCAAAATGTAGCCGGGTGTATAGGATTTCATAACTAATAGGGGAGAAACTTGTGTAGGCAGCCGGCTAGCTCAGTCGGTAGAGCATTCGCCCTGTAAGCGAAGGGTCCTGGGTTCGAGCCCCGGTCTGGTTGCACAATTTTCTTCCCTATTAGTTATTAAATCCTATACACCCGGCAACATTTTGACATAAACTGAGGGTGAACAAAATGTTACAGTACTGTCCCCAATATTGCTTTGCACACAAATGTATCATGAAAAGACCACAATTACAGACTATATGTGCACACATTACACACAAAATACTTATATAAATAATCTGTACTTACACATCACTGAAAATTAAAGCAAAAACCTTAGAATTAAAGCTGTATTGAAACAATATAGCATCCCAAATATCCAGTGTTTAATTATTGACATCAAAATAATCTGATGAATTCCGATTTAAGTATACCGTATTACCTCGTATTATCGCCCCCGGGGCGATGCATTTTATGAAAAAATAATTCCATACCCAGTCGGACCTCGTATAAACGCCCCCCACGGAACAGTACCGTATAGTACGGTACTTAGCCGTTACCTTAATCAGTACGATTTACTTCCCATTCTTAAAAATACCGGACTTTGTTGGGTTTTTTTTGCGTTAATTAGAGGGGGAGCGCTAATACGAGGAAATACGGTATCTAGTTCACTAAAAATAAAATTTACATATTCAAAATAGTTATAAATACTTAACAGAAAGCCGTAGTTCAATATCTAGGTAGATAAAATTCGTAGCTAACAGTTAAATGACGAAAATTATATGTATAAGAGTTTCCATAGATTGAGATAGTCACCAGCTCGGGAAATTTAACTATTACATATAAATAACAAAACTAATTTTGGTCTGAAATTAATAAATGAGAGTTTATACATGAATTTAACTATAAATGTTGAATTTTGAATACATACTCAGTTGGTGGCTTGTACTTTAAGACACGAAGACAACCAAATATTCTAATGGCCGTCATATCAGGTGTTTCCTCACGGATATCCATCGCTTGCTGAAATACAGAAATGTAGCATTACAAGTACATGTACACTGTAAGTGTAATACACTGTTTAAATTCTAGTGACTTAATATAACTTTTTTTAAATAGATGAAATATTCATTTAATTTAATTACTTAAAATATATTAATACATAATTGATTTCTATTCAAATTATAAATGCAAATCAGTTAAATTTTATTTTTAGATTTTTAGATTCAGATGCTATAACATTTGTTTTTAAAAGCTGTAAGAACTGTTCACATAAGTTGAACTAAATAAGCGTTAACATACAATAATACATGAAATCTGGAGATAGTTACTGGGTCAAGTCACAGTAATGCCTTGTTTGGTCACTTGAGGGCATTGTGTCAGCATATCTATTTAAAACTTTTAGAGGTTATCCAGTTTCTTTACAGCTGGGACTTGGGCATTTCATTTTCCCTTTTGGTTATGTGTAGAGTGTAGACATTGTGTTGTGTATTTGTATTAACTTATGTGATATTGTTTGTGTTTGCAGTGCTCAGCTGGTTGAGTGCTGTCTTCCCTGTTTGGTTTTGTGAAGCAATGTCTTTTTATATACAGTGCCCACCCAAAATATGAATACAGAGAGTTTTCCCCCATTTACTTTCCTGTATAACACTACTTGTAGAACAGAGAAGCAACAATGTTTTTGAAGACCAGGAATATTTTTTTTTATTTAGTGTAAAGACAATACATTTATTGGTACCCTAGATGGAAAATATTAAGTTTCTTTGCCAGCTTTGAACGACAACATGATCATATAATATGGCAAATTCAGCCCTTTGAACGGGTAACCCGTTTTACCGGAATCCGCGTAAATTACCGGAATAGACCGGAATCCAGATAAATTACCGGAATAGGCCTATATTTCGATAATAAACAGTAGTTTTACATAGTTTTTTGTTTAAATCAATCTTATTTAACGTAAGCAACATATATGCAAAACTAAAATAAAATATGTTCACGAAAAAAAAATTTATTCGAGATTCAAAATTTGTTCATTTTACGATGTCATTACCATATTGGATCAGAATTAGCGTGTCCGGAATAGACTCGTTTCTCGTCTTTTATTGGTAATTATGTTCAATTTCTTCTATAATTCATTAATATATACTATTATTTTATTGTTTCCAAAAGGAAATTAAAATATTGTGGTGAATAGTGATTTTATACAAGTTTTAAAATCGCTCATTTCCCCGCATTGACCGCGCGTATTGAATGAGAGTGAACATAACCGGAATAGGCTTGTATCACGTTATTTATTGGTAATTGTGTTTAATTTCTGATATAATTCAATAATATATACTATTATTATATTGTTTCCAAAAGGAATTTAAAATATTTTGGTGAATAATGATTTTATACAAGTTTTAAAATCGCTCATTTCCCGCATTGACGTTACCGAAATAGGCTCGTATATCTCGCTATAAAATGGTAGTTTTGCTTAGTTTCTGCAATAATTCGTTCATATATACTATTAATAAGTTATTTCCAAAAGGAAATCAAAATATTTTAGCAAAACAAGATTTTGTGCAATGTTTAAATTCGTTCATTTCTCGCTTTGAACGCGCGTACTGAATGAGAATTAACGTATCCGGAATAGACCCGAATCTCGTTTTTTACGGTAATTTTGTTTAGTTTCTGCTATTATTCGATCATATATGCGATAAATAACTTATTTCCAAATGGAAATTAAAAATATTTCTTAAAACACAGATTTTGTGTTTGTTATTTACTCTAAAGAGTATGTATTTTCTATCACTTGGTCAATGCATTCACAGACCCTGTCGGCTGAATCCTTTATCAGGGAGTCCTTATGTTAATCACAAATGACACAAATGATATAGACGTAATTAACAAGTATTGCGAAGACACGTAACGATTACCTTCAAATAGTATTAGTAATCCATTATGATACAATATGATTTATAATATGTTAATTAACTGCCATGAGTTATTCCACTAACAAAGATTAAATATACGAGGTCTATAAAATGAGTGATGCCGCAATGTTTCTATTTCCATGTGTCAAAGTTCGGCTGCGTTACCTTTGATGTATATTTTTCACACAGGTAACTGTTTCACTGATAAAAATACTTACTTTTTTTGGAAACATTTTTTTGTACAAGGTCTCTATATGCAGGGGAATCGACGAGCCGGTCACTAGTGTGCATTTTATTTTCCATAATGTACAATACAGTATACTTATTAATCATCTAGTATGTAATGCTGTGGTTTAAAAAAAACATTAAATTTTATACATACGAGTGTCTCGCAATAACCACTGAGCTACGGAGTCATGTAGAAAATATAAAATTTAGGAAGTTATTTTTTTTAATGTTACTCTAAATATCAAATGGCAATGATACAGTTACCTGTGGTTTTCTCACACAGTTTCCTTTAATCCACCGACGTCAGTCGGCAACGCCTGATATTTAGCCGGCAACATTCTGTGATGTTCCCAGCGTCGGCGACATCTAAAGTTACAAAGTGATGCCGCGCGTCTCTTAGATCGGAAAACACAGTAAGGACAAGGTGTTAAATAGGTTGGTTATTTCTACAACTGCATATCTTCAACACGATCACGCATTTTAACAATATAAATAGTTCACCATTTCGCTCGTACATTCCGTAGATGTATACAAATAAAGATCGAGGTTGATTATTGTAGCATAAAAAAGTTTTCGGGCGACAAGTAGACATTTTTCTCTCAAAGAAATTTTGATCACCAAGAAATGAAACAAACATGGCCTAATAGTTGTTCCTGTACTGCAAGATATTCTCCCAACACACATGATGGACGGTCGACCACACCTTCATTGTGACACCCGAGAAAATTTGGGACCGCCGTGAAACATTTAGTAACAAGGACTGCTGTGGCACGTGCGTACTGTAGACGTTTGTCCAGTGTTACGATATCAGTGTTGAAATATTAGTGACCTATTCAATGTTGGATTTAAATGCCGTATGATGTTCGTATTTCAAGGTTATTGAAATCGCGGGATGCAATACTTTTTTGTAATGCACTACCCGAAATTGCCATTTTTTCAATCGCATATAAACTCTTTTTCTCTCAAGATATTACTGTTTCCTTTCGGAAATGACTTACCTTTGATACGTGTAATTCAATAATAATGTATAAGATACAAAATATTGACTTTAAAACAAAATACGATCCTATCCCGGTTGGATCAAAATGTAATGCGCTACCCGAAATGGCAATTTTTTGCAATCGCATATAAAATCCTTTTTTCACAACATATTTATATTTCCCTTTAGGAAATAGTTTACTTACAATACATACACTTAGCGGCACTTCTAACGCTGCCACTTGAATTTTCTTAATATCTCGAGAACCGTTCAAGATAACTTTATCAAATTTTCACCAGTTTTAGTTTAAAGCATATGCCTCTTACTGCTTTTGAAATTTTGAAAATTGATGGGTATGAAAGTTCGCATCAAATAAGTAATTTACGTCACCCAATATTATAAAGTCACAAAATTAAATAGCGTATTAACTAAGGGTAAATCGAGTATTTTCAAGATTTTATTTCTTTCATACTTCAAATGTGATATCACAATAAAAAATATTTAAAAAATACATCGACATTACAATTTCCGAGGAAATGAAATAGCAGTAGATACGCTTAGACCGCCCCAAAATCTACTCGTATTATAAATGTAAAGCCGATGGGTTAAAAATAAACGTTTAACCTCAATTGAGGCTGTTTGAATGATCATAAATTTCTTCTAAATAATGAGTGTACATAGTGTGTAGTAGAGTTAAATTCATTCAGTTTAATGCAATTTTGGTCACCCTAGATTTAAATTTCAAGTTGAGACTAACCCCCGTTATTCTTAGGAATCGTATTTTTCAACCGACACGCTATGGTTACGTTAAACACTCTTTTTTTTGCGGTAAAACCAAACTTTTTCCTTTCCTAGATAGTTGGTAAATATCGTAAATGATTATTAAAAGACATGAGCAAATAAATTGTCAACATGCACAATTATTATATGAAGAAAGGACATCTAGATGCACACATAACGACCAGGTGACCGGTATTGCGCGATAAAAATGCGACTTTCATTTTTAGTATTCAGTCTGTTGAAGACATATCATGAAATAGTCTATCGTCGGATCGAGCGGAAAATTGGAAAGAACTTGTGTCAAATATTGATATAAACGTGTGCCAAATTTCATAAAAAATCATTGAGGACTTTCCAAGAAAACTGAAATATATAAATGGCAGCGTTAGAAGTGCCGCTAAGTGTATGGTTATAGTAAGTGGATTCCGGTTATGTTAATTCTCATTCAAATAACCCGTTCAAAGTAGAAAACGAACGATTCTAAAACTCGCATTATATAACTTTTACACAACATATTAAATTTTCCTTTTGAATATGAATTACTTATGGTATATATGATTGATTTAGATAAAAAACAATACATTTCGGCTGTTTATTAACGAAATATAGGTCTATTCCGGTTATAGAAAGTGGATTCCGGTTACGTTAATTCTCTGTCAAATCGCGCGTTCAAAGCAGAAAACGAACGATTATAAAACTCGTATAATATCACTTTTACACAACATATTAAATTTTCCTTTTGTATTTGAGTTCATTATGGTATATATAATTGATTTAAACCAAAAATAATACAATTCTACTGTTTATTTACGAAATATAGGCCTATTCCGGTTATAGTAAGTGGATTACGGTTATGTTAATTCTCTGTCAATACGCGCGGTCAGAGCGAAAAATGACCGTTTTTAAAACTCATGTAAAATCAGTTTTCATTTAAATATTTTAATTTCTTTTTAAGAAACTACTTATTTTTCGTATCCATGATTGAATTATACCAGAAACTTAACAAAATTTTGTTTTATTAACGAGATACATGTCTATTTCGGTCAAGTAAATTCTGCATAGATAGCGTAATGACGAACGGACGACGGCCAATTTTAAAATTTCAATAACTTTTTTTTTTCAAAACATATTTTATTTTAGTTTTGCATATATGTTGCTTATGTTAAATAAGATTGATTTAAACCAAAAACTATGTAAAACTACTGTTTATTAACGAAATATGGGCCTATTCCGGTAATTTATCTGGATTCCGGTCTATTCCGGTAATTTTCGTGGATTCCGGTAAAACGGGTGACCGCTTTGAACCCCATAGTTTATTTTTTAATCAGAAAATGTTCATCTTTCTATCTGTCACATTTTTACTCCTTCATTAACTGTTTTTTCAGAAATTGCAAACATTGTTTCCGTCTGACCAAAAGATATGGAATAATTAAACCAATTATAATTCTGCAGCTGTCAAAAAGTGTATCCATATTTTTGGTGGGCACTGTAAGTGTAATACAAACCTTTGGATCGACGGTACCAAGTACATCATTAAGGACTTGGAGTAGTTGTAACGGTTCCAACGAATCAAAGCTGATTAGATTGTAGTTCTTGCTGAACGGTTCCTTGTTCAGTTCTTGAACTATGAACTTTAACTGCTCACTCATCTTGGCAGTTAAGTTGCTTCACCCCCTGAAATTGACACATTGTAATTACTGGTTATTTTAAGAAAGATTCCCTCACTGTGAGTGTGAGTGATAAATACATTCACTTGTGGAAGAGACAACTCACAGCTGTTGAGCTTCAAATGTCAAAATTCTAGTGACATCAGGATCAGAAAAAAAAGTTGGATGACATATGATTGGTCGGCATCTGGTAAGCTGTATCTGTACAAGTTCCTAGAAAGTATCTCTCTGATGAGCAAAAGTCTTTGCACTAAAATCACAAACAAAGGGAGTCATGGGTTTGAACCCCAGTTACCCCACGGCTGCACACTAACGGAGCATATTTCCGCAGTCCAACCTAGGGTAATAAGCTTTTATCAGCCTTATAAAAATTTTATTCTGCGTACAAGGGCAGACTTATAATGAATGAATAGATATAGAGGCATGATACAAGAAATCCAGGTATATGTACGCTACCCTAGCAGGGATTTCCCTGATGCAGGTTTTCTGCGTCCCTGACGCAACTTTGTGGCTTGGGACCCTCAATTCTGCATTACTGTGCATCCTTGGGACCCCATAAGGATCCCTTGAATAGGCATTTTTTATTTCAGCTGGAACCTTTTCTTTGTGCTATTTATTGCACTAAGTCTTGTGGTGCATTGACTGATTGAGCAATCTGAATTTGCTGTTTTATATATTTATTAACTTGATACTCACTCATGAGCTTGAAATACATTACCATATAATGAAGGGACCCCCAAAATTTCTCAGGGACTCCCTCAATATAAATCTTAAGGGTCCTGGGACCCTCGTGTGAAAAATCCTAGGGAAAACCCTGCCCTAGCTCTTCCTTGGTTCTTAAATGTGCCCATTGTTCAGCACTGATACACCTGAAACATGGCACCGTAATCAAACGGATTAAGCTTTTGACGACAAATACAGAGGTACTTGTGAATTGGGAAACACCAAAAATGTGTTTCAGAAAATGAGAAAATGTCACTGCTACTGCCAGCGGCTGAGGTTTGAACTAGGGACCTCTCTGAGGACTCAGGATCAGTAGTCCACTCGAACACATACCATCCACTGAACAAAATATTTCAAAGGAAAAAATTAAGACTTTCTCCCTGAAAACACATGACATGCATGATACTGAAATATGAAGAATTTCATTATTTACACATTCCCCACCCACTTGTTATCCTAGTGGTTGACAGGGACGCTACTTTGGTTTATTTTTGATAACACCCTCAATAACCAAAACAAAATGCGGTTTTGTGATAATTCATAAACAGTATGTGAAAGAAATAAACCGTAGGGAAGGCTCAAATCGCGAGATATAAGCATCACGGTATGAATCCTGTTCCATGATTTTTGAGTTCCGTCAGAGCGTTACAAGGGTTTTGAGTTCCGTCAGAGCAATCGCTAGGTTTCAGACCTGCTGCAAATTCCGTCAGGGAAAAACATCTTGTTATTTTAGTTCCAGAAGGCTCGTTGCGGAGTATGTCACCATCGTAGAGACAAAGGTAGATATAATATTAAATACAGCACGTTTACTCGAAACAATTGTGCGAAAAGACACTCTTTTTTATGGATTTAATGGTTTTTTATGCATTTTTCTTGCTGGATATACTAACATTACTTTAATCTTAATAAACAACGATTTATATTCAAAACAAACATTCAGTTTTGAATGTCAATGTTAATTGATATCTAAGCTAGTTATATAATACGAAAGCAGTCATAGAACTGCTGTATAATGCCATTATTTTTTATCTCAACGCGATCATCTGACACTGATGTTACAAATTCCGATTACCACTGTTACAAATTCCGAAGTTTTCAAAACAAGGATGATACAAATTCCGTGAATATGAATAAAATTCTAGGAACACATTCACTTACTTTTTATGTATGATTTTAGTTGTAAAGGAGACATTCTCACACAAAACATTAATTTTATTACCCAATTCGTGTTCTTAATGAGTGTAACCATTTACAAGTAATATACAGCCTTGAACTTCCATGCTTAAAGTACTTGACACATTGAGTCATACTGCGCAATATTCTGACAATAATTCTGAGCATTTAAATTGATATAAACTCATATGAACTGAACATATGTATCAAATTAACAAAATTAATCTACGGATTATTACGATCTCACAAACTTTGAATATGCGTACTGTACTCATACATAATTACACAAGACAATTATGTCATAATTAGTTCGAAATACAGAGCAATGCCGACTTGGCATAAACCGTGATCAGATTTAAGACTTTTAAGGTAAACATACTACAAAATTAATGAAATATTTGCTCAAATGCAAACAATAGCGTTATAATTGACTATTGAGTACTACTTAATTACCGACACCAAAAAACAATGGTGTGTACACTTACGGACTTTGAAAACGCACCACTTTTCAGGGGTCGGTATTTTTTGTATGAACTATTCAGGGTTATTTTATACCAATGGAATAATGTTCCTGGGTCAGAATGTTGTCAGTAAAGTATTGTTTAATCCAAATCTCATGTTTAGCGCGTGAGTCTCGTGCGAATGAAAATATCCGAACTGTGTAAATGACGATGTGTAAACGAGTAATTAGCATACCAAAATTTCAGTTTCCAAAACCAATGGTTACATTTCATGTCAATCTGAAACTGATATGTCTGGAGGTAAAGACATGTAACATACCGGAAGTAACCACCACGCTGGTTTTGCGCAATTACATTGTCATAATACAATAAATATTCGTCTTCAATAACGTTTTATGCCAAATGACACCACCATTGATCTCCAAATAGGGTTAAAAGGCCTAAAAACACACATAATTCGGATAAATTAATGCGCATGCTCCACCAAAGAAACGACTTCCGGTCAGCAACCGTGCCTGTCAAAAGAATGCTTGGTGTCGATAGATATGCTAAATCGTCAAAGAAAAATATCAAACACGTTTATTTATGAAATACAACATTATCATTGAGTACTCTGCCAATTTGTGTTTCTTCTAACATTGAGCACGTGCTTCAGCATGCAGTCACTTTCTTCCTGTATTACTGTTTCCGGATGACAGGGGTGTTAACCTTGGAAGTATGAATATAATCATGCGCATAAATAACGAATAGCAGTCACATTTCTTGAAGAAAACAGTATCTGCGTGATTGAATGTCCCGGATTTTGATCCCACCGAAAACTTATGACATGTTCTTTCAAACCTGTGTCCATGCATGAGTGAGTGACGCGATCGACCCAAACGGTTGTCCAAACCTTTGTTGATGAATGGAGGATATGGAGGAACATTCCCCAGAAGCGGATTGCACTTGTAACGAGTACCCGCTGTTGTGAGTGCACCAAAAACATAACTTTACACGCACTCCCCCTAACTGTGAACTTAAGCACGTGGATGTCACATTGTTAACTGTCGTTTTGAAATTTTGCTAGATGTTAAAACATAAAATGAGCTATCTATAGACAATTTTTTTTGCAATTAAACAATGTTTACTACAGAAATTCGTGGTTTGAATAAGTGGTGCCTTTTCAAAATCCGTAAGTGTAAAATAATCATGAATTGTTCCTTCAATTATACTGGACATTTGAAACCTCACATTCAATGTGCTTCAAATTTTCGATGACCAAACGATCAGATATTGGGTACTATGATAACATTAAATTTTAGCTGAAGCAAAATTATAGAATCTTTGTTTATCGGAAATGTTATCCTCGTTTAAAGGTGCAACCTTACAGATAGAAATAACGTTATTGTTTGTCGTAGTTTTCTTCCCTTACCAAAACTTTATATAAAGTAAAGTTGCTGGTTGGTGCTACATGAATGCTTTATTGCATATTTGCGATAATAAATTATTACTAGATATATTGTGAATTGTACTAAAATTTAGGTGACCAGTGCGCCTTTTATCTAACAGATGCATTTGAACTATTGTATATTATTGTAAACCCATAATGATATATTTTAGAAATATGCCAAAAAATGAGTTTACATTCATATTCAATCTTGGGAACTAAATGTTATGTTTGTTCTTATCTATGCCCATTTTGAATTTAACTGGCACTGTGTTCTGTTACATGAAAACCACTTTCATTCTGATCATACCAATTATTAGGCAGTTGTTTGTAAGATTATCGTTTTTTAAAGTGAAAAGATAGGTCACTATACTATCTGAGTTTAACATGAACCATACATGTATATTCGGTGGGTAATTCTCCCATCTATCTAGCATTATTTTAGGCATACCTTTCACAAGAAACCGACGTGTAAGACCGATAGTTTTTAACCAATGGAAGAATGTCGAAAACACGAACGAAAACATGTAGATCTAGGCCTACCTTCTGAAGTTTAATTTCTTACTAGCAATGTTGAAAGCGCTTAATCGTTAAGCGCAGTTACAGTGAGGAAAAGGGAACAGAGTAATATAACAAATTCATGGATTTATAAGTTACAAAAATGTACTTATATCCATATTTAGTTCAAGCTATGCCGGAAATAACAAACTATTTCTCCAAACATGAGTTTTCCTTATTGGATCCTCAAATGACGCAAGTTAACAACACTAAAGTACAATTCGTAGAGAAGACTACTGTTCGGAATTTGTATCACGTCCAAACGGAATTTGTATCAATAAAAATGTTCATGTAACGGAATTTGTAACAACACATCAACTTTCGGCTAAATACATGTATTTCACCATCTGAATGCATCCAACTTGGTGCGATACAAAGCAACATAGTTGTAGTATGAAGTGTTCAAATTTTCAGGTTGTTTTGAAAGATAATAAAAATAAAAATAAACAATCTTCCAAAGTGTCAAAATTTTGTCATATAATGCTTTTCATTCGTGATTATTGAGTGCGATTGTGGTTTTGGTACCGTAAATATAATCTCCAATTGTCATTTCTTCTATAACCAGAAGAAATCAATAGCATACTTACTTCCAGAACCTGTTACCGACGATATGTTGGAGTGAAGTGTTTATTTTTCTCTTTCATGGAATTTGTAACTCGCGCAAAATGCCAACATTACTCTGACGGAACTCAAAACCCTTGTAACGCTCTGACGGAACTCAAAAACCATGGAACAGGATTCATACCGTGAGCATATTTACCTTAAAATATTCTTTCAGTTTGGAACACTTGCCTAAGCTGCCGAAACTATTTCAGACTGTATTTGATTAAAAAGCTTTGAATTCGTGACGTCTGTGAAGGAATTTGTAAACCAGTCTGCCAATATTTCTAAGGGACGCAACTCGAAATTACAACCCAAGGGGAGAAACTCTTCCGGGCTTGTCGCGACAGGTGAGAAAAATGGACTCGTCCAGGTGAATGAAAATTGCGACCAATCAGTGCGCTCTATTAAACGTAGTGTCAATGGTTGTGTCACCAAGCATGCTAACTAGTGTGTATTGAAATATGTTGTGAGTAGAATACAGCACAGACTAAAAATGGAAGTTATAAAAACTTTTTTGATGATAATTGTGGTTGTTTTAAGTTTTGGAGTTGCTGTTGTAGCCGGACAAAATGGTTTATTAAGTGCCAGGTGTGCAGCTAGGTGTCTTACGGAGCATAAAGACAGTTTAAGAGGGGTGAGTTGAATTTATTTTTTGCAATTTTATCTAGTTTGACGAGCAAGGGAGTAAAACTGGTTGTTGAATTGGTGATTTCATATTCAGTTTTATGCAAACACATCTTATACGCGGAGTGACAGCCGTTAATAAAGCAGATAACATCTGTAAACTTGCTGCATATAAGACATGTGCAACTCTCAAAACTTTGTTACAAAGTTTGTAAATAATAAATTTGCTTGTCTAAACGGTTCAAGGGATTAAGTTAGAAATGTATGTAATTAATCGGTTAATTAGCGGCTAATATATTATCAAAGACCTAAATTATTATTAGGTCTTTGATATGATGATCAACAGTGAAATGGCAACAATTTTTTAAAATAATTAAAGATGCATTGCATGTACAGTTAAACCTGTCTACAATGACCACATATTTATATATTTCTCTCAGATTCGACCATTCTCAATGATTTGACCCATTAGAAGAGACCACCTGTTAACAAAAACCACTTACATCTGTATAGTCACAATAAAGCCTAAAGGTTAACCACACTCTCGTATAATGACTTACCGCATAAGGTGGTCTTTATATTTGGATGAATAAATCAGTTATAAAAATACTTAATAAATATGTTATTTTTGAAACTGTTTTTAATTTTGAGTTATAAAATAAATTCTTTAATCTTAATAATTAATGTCTTTTAGAGGTGGCCTTTTAGTGAGGTTTCACTAAAGGGCCTAATATTAAGTATTGTTCGTTACACCTTCCCATGCTCATACCTCTGTGGTAGTCAAGTTCGACGAAAATAGCTGGTTGCACGAGCTGGCCCCTTCCCTACTCAACTGAAATTGTTGACTCCCAACAAAAATAATTTTATTTTTTAAAAGAGTTGTGTCTGAACGGATGAAGTGTAAAAAGTCCTAATGCATTCAAAATTATTATAAATCAAAATGTAGAACTATGCACTACTAAACTGCATATATGCAAAACTATTTGTGAACTTTGAAGATAACTGATATATAGCGGTAGATCTAGTTATTTATATATTTTTTATTTATATTCGACACAGTTATAAATGCAAATTTCTGTTATCTTTATACATGCGTTTAGCACTTATTAATATGTATCATCAATGTCATTGAATTCATGAGGACTTATAAAATGAGTAATTTGTCCTCTTTCAGAAAGTTTTTCAGTGACTGTGTCTTGGGTGCTAAAATAGATAAAAAATACAAGATATGTTATGATCTAACTGGCTCAAAATATCATCTAAATAGTATTTACTGAGCATTGACTTACCAATCAACAATAGGGGACAAACGTGTCCCACATGACACCAATGTTTGGTTCACTCTAAAGTACCGTGTGTATTTTCACACCATTTTTATCTTTCACCTGTTTGTATTCACAGTATTTTTCATTTGGCATCAAGTTATTAAAAACAATCATGATTATGAATATTTAGACCAAATAAATAAATTCTTACTAGTCGGCTGTTTTATGAGTCGACCTAAACTAGGTGATGTTTTTAGTTTCAAAATGTAAATTTATGATTTTAAAATAGGTGGAAAATTTCTGTCAGAAGAAATTTATTCATTAAGTGTTCAAACAATATAAGAAGGATGTTGAAACATGAGGAGTTTAGTTACAAACAGTAATCATGAAAAACTTGGATGTTAATATAGGAATTATTTCATGTTGGCCTTAATACTAGAGTATGAAATATGTCACTTGTGTTAAATGCTGCACATGGATGCATACTTTTATATGATTCGTCTGCCAAGTCTATATTTGCTGCTGTAACATAACTGTCAAGTTATGTTAATGTTTATGATGACAATAGGTTCTTCCTGTTATATTTTTTTTGACAGAAATGTCAGGGGTGTAGCCAGGGAAACAAACATACTCACGTGCATGACATTAATTTGAGACATACGCATGTGCATCACTGCTTGACATTACTTTGAAAAGTAAAAATATAAAAACTCATGCAGACCACCTTAAAGAGGCATTCCCTATAACTTTGATTGTTTAAATCGATTCAGGAATATTATACATTAAATGAGAATCATTATTGCTTAACCTCCTTAAATTTTCAACAAAAAGCTCCTACTTTAAATTACCGAGAAAATTGATAGTGCTTTGTACATTTAGCTCATTTATTGTGATAGTAGAGAAAAATGTGCTAGTTATAGGGAATGCCTCTTTAATAATGAGGACATTTTTATCACTTTGTAATCTTCGATTACTAATTGTTTTTGTACCATTAACCATTGGTCAAGGGCTAGATTCACTGGTGTCTGTTTCATATGCAAAACAACATTTTAAAATTTTAAGATAGCGCTTTCCACAGGATCAAGCTAATCCATGTCTTCTATATCTAATTCAACGAAAGGCAACTGAATGAAGGTGCTTTGTAACGAACACCTGATTACACTGATTTGGTTTCCAAAAAAGCAAAACCAGTTTGAGTTTTGGCAAATAAACGAACGGGAGGTCTCCAGTTATGAATACTGAAATGGTTTAAAATCTGACTGAGTTTACAATCTACAAATACGTGCTCATTAACAAGTTAATTGGCCAGGTTTGAAATGGGCCTATTCAGCAATCTGTCCGGTAACTAGGCAAGGTTCGAGTATCCTGAAAAAATTCTTTATAATAGGACAAACAGTTTGTTATATTATTAGATAAGATGAGCCGTAATTTGTTCATCCCCTCGACTCGTTAGGTAACCGAGGAGAGCCAGATCTCTAGGGTGTATCATTTGTTACCATGCTGTGCGTAGAAATTGACGAGCCTGTAATGTTTACCTTTCATTGATAAACTAAAACTAAGTCCCCACCAGGTGGACATTGGATCGTAACAAAGAACAAATTGTTATTCATACTGCATACTATAGTAGATTCAATAAGTAATACTAATGAGGGAACTATCCCTTTCAAAGGAATAGCGAGAACTACCATAAACTCAGTCTCAGGTATACCCAGTTAAACCTAGATAAATGTAGTTTACCTTCCAGACAATAGTATATTTACAACTTTTCTCAATTGACTTTGAAAGGATTGTAGTAATTAAGTGGTTAAGTTAGCAATAACATGTTATTTATGCTGTATACTATTAGTTAGTGGCATCATTCAGTTAGCAACATGAAAAAAAAAATATTTGCAAAATTCACAAATTTACAAAACTTAAGTGACTTACTGTGACTATTATTTCTTGTAACAAAAATTTTAACTCACATAATAAATTGTTATTTCATTACACTATATTATATATAAAAATTTAACCCGAAAGAAATTTCTTGTCATACAGAATATACTTTGTTTAATGACACTGAAATCTATCTGACCTAATTCTTATTTCAATATAAATAACAATTCATCACAGGGTAATTGATTATCTTGTTGTCAATATT
Source organism: Spisula subtruncata (assembly GCA_963678985.1). NCBI lineage: Eukaryota > Metazoa > Mollusca > Bivalvia > Venerida > Mactridae > Spisula > Spisula subtruncata. Next base: position 26,835,691 of record OY787671.1, on the reverse strand, counting down.
TTGCTTAAAATCTATTCAGTAGGAATATTTTGGCTACTCACTTGATAAATTGTAAAAATGATTAACTTTTAAAATCTAATGTTTAAATTTAATATATGACATGTTTATACCATGGAGACCTAGTTTACAAAATATACTATGATGGATTCATAATCAGGTCTATTTTGTATGAAATTAAGGCCCACTGTGCAGTCTCCTAGCGTCAGTTTGTAAATCACTCAACTGTCACCTAGCAGATAGTGGCAGTTGCTTGGGCTTAAAATAAAATATTGTGTACAAGTATGTGAGTAGGAAAATATCTATTTTTTTCTAAAAAACAATACTTTAAAATACTACAAAGACTTTACTGTCAATTCAATAAGTAATACTAATGAGGGAACTATCCCATTTGAAAGAATAATGGGGGATAACAGTTATACCCAGTTAACCTAGATAAACATAGTTTACCTGACGGACAAGCTAATGGTTACACCATAACCATTTAACTTTGAACAGACTGTAATTAAACTCAAAATTGAAAAATTATTTCAATTGACTGAAACGAAGCCCGCAGCATTAAAATAATATGCCGTAATGGACAAGACGTAATGTCTGTGAATCTTCCAACATCAAAAAGATCTTGCTGTCTGTGTGATAGAGTGAAAAATTTACACTGGTGCCCTTCTTCATATTGCCTTGCCTCCATGTTGCCTTGCCTCCATGTTGCCCTGCCCCCATGTTGCCCCGCCAACATGTAGCCCTGCCCCCATGTTGCCCTGCCCCTATGTTGCCCTGCCCCTATGTTGCCCTGCCCCCATGTTGCCCCTCCCTCATGTTGCCCCGTCCCCATGTTGCCCTGCTCCCATCTCGCCCTGCCACAATATTGTCCTGCCAATATGTTGCCCTGCCCCCATGTTGCCTTGCCCCCATGTTGCCCTGCCCCCATGTTGCCCCGCCCCCGTGTTGCCCTGCCCCTGTATTGCCTCGCCCCCATGTTGCCCTGTCCCACGTTGCCCTGCCCCAATGTTGCCCCTCCGTCATGTTGCCCTGCCCCATGCTGCCCTGCTCCCATCTCGCCCTGCCACCATATTGTCCTGCCAATATGTTGCCCTGCCCCCATGTTGCCTTGCCCCCATGTTGCCCTGCCCCCATGTTGCCCTGCCCCCGTGTTGCCCCGCCCCCGTGTTGCCCTGTCCCACGTTGCCCTGCCCCAATGTTGCCCCTCCGTCATGTTGCCCTGCCCCCATGCTGCCCTGCCTCCATGTTGCTCTGCCCCGATTTTGCCTTGTCCCCATGTTGCCCCGCCCCATGTCACCCTGCCCCCATGTTGCCCTGCCCCATGTTGCCCCCAGCCCCGTGTTGCCTCCCCCCATGTTGACCCGCCCCTGTGTTGCCCCGCCCCCATGATGCCCTGCCCCCATGTTGCCCTGCCCCCATGTTGCCATACTGTCTTTTAATGATTTACTTTTACAAGTATTATGTATTTTGATAAATTCTAGAAGTACTTGATCATTGGTCAAGGATTGTAGGTTGCAGTTGAACTTGAGACGATATTTCAATCTGATTTTAATATTCAAATTCAATCTCTCTTTGTTTCAAATCCACATTGAGGTATGATATTTGAATAAAGTATGGGTATGTTGAAGATGATTTATTACATTTGTCATTTTCATCTCCTGAAGGATTTTGAAGTGTGATATGTATGTTTTTGTCAGGTAGATTTAAAGTTAGCACTTCATTTGTTGAATGAAGTATTATAGTTTTTACATCATTATACTCTGGCTATTCCAGGGCCTACATTCTATTACATGTTGTCAAACCCCTTAACCTCCTTCACATTCCAGGATGGGTTAATCTGTCTTCATGTTTGGAATAGTCCAATAATGTTGATGTTGAGGGTAGTCAGCATTTAATCATAAAATGCTAGGGCACTTTGTCTTTTCTGAATGACTGGTTCTCACCCAACTACGTTTGAACTGTTTGGTAACCCGGAGGTATAAATCTTGAGGGTATAAGAACCAAAGAGTTTGTTCAGCAAAGTCTATGGGATATTGGGAGTTAGTTCTGCAAGGGCTATGTGACATTGGGAGTTTGTTCTGCAAGGGCTATGTGACAATGGGAATTTGTTCTGCAAGGGCTATGGGCCATTGGGAGTTTGTTCTGCAAGGGCTATGTGACATTGGGAGTTTGTTCTGCAAGGGCTTTGTGACATTGGGAGTTTGTTCTGCAAGGGCTATATTGGACACCAGATACCAAAATTCCTTGTATCTCACAAGTTGTCTCTCCCCTGTTAGAGTTATTTGACTTAATTTGCAATATAACCTTGCACTTAAGACTAGTTTGTTCTGCAAGGACTATGGGACATCAAGAGTTTGTTCTGCAAGGGATATGTGACATTGGAAGTTTGTTCTGCAAGGGCTATGTGACATTGGGATTTTGTTCTGCAAGGGCTGTGTGACATTGGGAGTTTGTTCTGCAAGGGCTATGTGACATTGGGAGTTTGTTCTGCAAGGGCTATGGGCCATTGGGAGTTTGTTCTGCAATGGTTATGTGACATTGGGAGTTTGTTCTGCAAGGGCTATATTGGACACCAGATACCAAAATTCCTTGTATCTCACAACTTGTCTCTCCCCTGTTAGAGTTATTTGACTTAATTTGCAATATAACCTTGCACTTAAGACTAGTTTGTTCTGCAAGGACTATGGGACATCAAGAGTTTGTTCTGCAAGGGATATGTGACATTGGAAGTTTGTTCTGCAAAGGCTATGGGATATTGGGAGTTTATTTTGCAAGGGCTATGGGACATTGGGGGGTGTGTTCTGCAAGGGCTATGGGCCATTGGGGGTTTGTTCTGCAAGGGCTAAGGGATATTGGGAGTTTGTTTTGCAAGGGCTATGGGACATTGGGGGTTTGTTCTGCAAGGGCTAAGGGACATTGGGAGCTTGTTCTGCAAGGACTATGAGACATTGGGGGTTTCTTCTGCAAGGGCTATTGGACATTGGGAGTTTGTTCTGCAAGGGCTATGGGCCATTGGGAGTTAGTTCTGCAAGGGATATGGGACATCAATATTTTTTCTGCAAGGGCTATGGGATATCTGGAGTTTGTTCTGTATGGGCTATGGGATATTGGGAGTTTGTTCAGCAAAGGCTATGGGCCATTGGGGGGGTTGTTCTGCAAGGGCTATGGGCCATTTGGGGTTTGTTCTGCAAGGGTTATGGGCCATTGGGGTTTTGTTCTGCAAGGGCTAAGGGACATTGGGGGTTTGTTCTGCAAAGGCTATGGGACATTGGGGGGTTTGTTCTGCAAAGGCTATGGGATATTGGGAGTTTGTTCTGCAAGGGCTATGGGAGATTGGGGGCTTGTTCTGCAAGGACTATGAGACATTGGGAGTTTGTTCTGCAAGGGCTATGGGACATTGGGGGTTTGTTCTGCAAGGGCTTTGGGACATTGGGGGTTTGTTCTACAAGGGCTATGGGATATTGGGAGTTTGTTCTGCAAGGGCTATGGGATATGGGGAGTTTGTTCTGCAAGGGCTGTATTGGACATCAGACACCCAGATTCCTTGTAACTCGCAACATGTCTCTCCCATGTTAGGGTTATTTGAACTTATTTCCAATATAACCATGCACCACTAAGGACTATCTCAGTCCAACAAACAGTATCAACAGGCTCTTTGAAAAAAGTTTTTCAAGATGTCATATTAAATTGGTGAAATGAGTAAATGTTCCTCTTTGTCTAATAGAAATATACAGTATATTGTCAGTCCAAATCAAAATTTGTCAGTCAGGACTGGAGGAATGATCGCTTTTGCTGAGCCTGCATGAGCATTGAACTAGCAAATAGTTATTAAATGACTGGTTATACGTACCCAGTAATGTGAAAAGTTATATTACGTAATATTAAAGTTCATAATTGTCATATGGCTTAATTATTATTTCATGCTCTTTGAATATTCAATCCCCTGCATATATCATGACCAATTTACTAACTTAAATAAGTAATAAAGGGAGGTCTATTATTGAGTTGTAACAGTATTTATACCATTTGATGTCTTTGATACAAAATATTTGAAAGTCTTTAATACAAAATGTATTTTAAATTATTGATTTGATTTCTGCTTGTATATTTACCCTATGAGATAAATATGCTATAACTGTTTGCCGTCTTGCCTTTTTCAGTCGGCGTAACAGTATTAAGTTGAAACTTCAATTGACAGGCTTATGGATAAAATGCATGAAATATGGACCAAAGTTATTCCATAGACCAGTGAAACACGACAGAACTTGACCTAAAACATCGTGTGTAGAATAAATTGGAAATCAAAAATTAATCCGTTTTTTTTTTCTACCATTGATAAAAGTGGGGATTATGAACATGCAGACTAGACTCACCTTGCTATAATCAGCCACGCTCTCAAGTTTGCACTGTTAAATTTTTGTTTTACCCCTTCAACAAAGTTATATCGCTGGCTTAGAATGAGAAGGTCGTAAGTGGCACTTACGACCTTATAAGAGTACTGCATATTTGAAATCTACATCATAAGGCGCTTCTTATGAGTCTATTTTCATGAAAATCGGAACTTGTCATGTTGACCAAACTGAAGTTGAAAAAGCTTGTATTACCATAAGTGAAGAGTGATTGACGGACAGTTTTTCTTGTTTTTCAAAATATTGATTTTGTAGAACTTTATGACCTTCTCATTCTAAGCCAGCAATATTTTGAGATGAAATGGTCTTGTTTCTGGTAGTGACAAAATTTTTCTTCTGTCAAAATCATTTTAAGATATTCATGGGGGATTTAATTTCATGGATTTCCAGGATGACCTCAACCACATTGGGGATGTGGGGTGCGGTGGCCTAGAGGTAGGGTGTGCGCTTCGGGATCGAGAGGTCCCGGGTTCGATCCCCTCTGGACCACTGATTAATTTCTCTGAGCAAGACCCACATGCTCCACTCCACCATGGTGTCAAATGGTACTTGTGAGGGCAGTGGCTATTCCTGGGCGCCGCAGATCGATGTTGGCTGCCACACCCACAGGAGAGAAATAGTCTTCCCAGGGAGACACGAGTGTAGGTTTCCATATGTGGCCCAATGACCAGGAGAGTAATACAGTCTTTTCAGCTTGAGCGGCATTACAGCTGAAAAGAGCCCTAGAAATTGGTTACTTTTTTAATATTAGGGTGAATTTCAGCAGTGCCAATTTCATAAAAGCAGAAATCCTTGAAATTACATCCCAAAATAATGGTCTTTTTCACCTAAACCATGAAAGTTTGCCCTATTGAACTTAAATGATTTAATGTGTTGTAATATTTGAAACAGCTTTTTTTTAGACAGTAGCCACTACACCTGTAAGTTTGTGCACCTAAAATTTCAAATGGGCACATCTGCACAAAAAACAATTTAATTGGTCTGCGTTCTATAATTTAATAGTTAAATACACAAATGGCGATATTTTCAGACTTTAAATGCAAGAGTGAACTACTACCTAAATGCTGTAAAAGCAATTAAAGTCTAGGTATAAAGTTCATGCATCTATCTATAACATATAATTTACGTTTATCATTCAGTAATAAAAAAATAATATATTGCATGGGGGGATTTTTGACGTGTGGTTTTGGGAATTAAGGTCTTTAAGTGTATTACAATACCTCCCAAACTGGTATACATATCGGAAAGATGTGTTCTTGTAAGACCAGCATAATCAAAGTCTTTAATAAGAAACTTTATCCGAAATCAAATTCTGTGTTTTTTTGCACAATAATGGTTTTGATAAAAATTTGATGACTCGGCTAAATTATGATCTACGACGAAATAATGATCAACAGCTAAATTATGATAAACTGACTTGATTCAATGCCCATTATGATATGATAAAATTGATAAAAATTCATCAATTTCTTATTCACCTTAAGTTACGACCAGAAATTAACTCCTGCTTAATGTATGATCGTTTATTGATTTTGGCAGTTGACTGACAACTGATTGGGTCATTTATTATTATGTTCTAGACTGGCGACTCTTTTCGTGCGAGAGTATTCGGTGTCCTCCATTCATGCCACGACGGAAACAAAATACCACTGTCGTGAATTTTTTGCCATCCATTGACAACATGACTGCGGTATTGTTCAACGAAAGTGTCAAACGTTGTTTTATCTCTTTGAGGATCTAAACTTCATTAAGGTTATTCTATTTAGGCCAAATACTCGTATAAACTTGTTTGTATGACTGTACTAATTCTACTTACTGTAACGTCGCATATATTTGTTTACGTTAAAATTTCAGTATTAAGAAAATGAAATCTAGAGTGTGGTTATTACTCTAGGATTGTAAAGTTGACATATCTACCATAATTATAGTTTATAGTTAGATACAACCTTGCATCGAATGGATATGGGAAGTTTTGCCTTTTTCTGACATTATTGTTACAAATGGTGTCATGCCGCAGTCATACGTGCAGTTGTTTAAGTGTGATGGATTTGTTGCCTGCAATCTAAGGTTCATTTCCAAATCCCATCACCTCATACATTTCAATGAAAATTGGGCGACAATATAGATTTTCCTCATCCTGTGGAAGTGTACCCGTAAGTTAAGTACTGGTTAGGGTTCAGTCCCGGAAATCTGCCACCGTCTATAACTGAAATATAATTTGAGAGATGTCATTAAACGTGAATGCCATAACAATGGTGTCAGAAGTGGGATGATACCGAAATATTTTGTTACTTGGCCTTATACATTCAACTATGATGAATTAATATATGATGACATGATATTGAAAAAAACCAACATGATTAATGGTTAATTTTACTGTTCATCTTATACCTGCCTGGTTATGTCTCCCTTTTAACCCTTCAGTCTGAAATATTTCCTTTTCTTAAATTCTTGAAATAATTCTTAGGTAAAAAGGAACAGCTCAGGTCACATTATTTATTAACTGCCCGTTATGCCCTCTGGCATGTAGAGCAGCAAAGGACCAGTCCACCGGAGTCTTTCTTCCGTCAACTTCTCCACTGTTCCCCAGGACTGCCCCATGGTTCTCAGTTCTGCTTCCACTGCGCGCCTCCATGTGATCTTCAGTCTTCCGCCTTTTCTCTTTCCTTCTTGTTACACTAAGGTCAAATCATAGAAAACAATTTGTGTATGCACATATTATGAAGTGGCTGCATTTTGCATGGAACGTTCATGGATGACCCTGTTTCAGCTATGAAATGCTGAATGTGCTGATTTTAGTAAATAATTGTCGATAAAATTACAATATACTGAATATAGGCATGTTGATGAATAGATAGAAGGTAATTGATGTTGTCACTCAGAGGTTGGAAAATACGGCAAAGTTGGGCATCCTAGGCTTCATGCAGTAAATCTTAACTTTTGTTACAGGCATCAAGGGGAATTGACATTGTAATTTATCAAACCATCTTGCTTATATTATATATATAAAGTCCTTTAGTGCACTTTGACTGAAATTGTTGAGTCAGCATATTGTGTTACAGTATTAGTATAGCTTGGCTATTTTTACTTGAGCCTGACCTTTATCCAAGAATATATTACAAGGTTCTTGCTTTGAATATATCAATTTCCGCAACCAAATTGTGCAATATCGGCATTTAAGATTTGTGTTTGTATTACATCTCGAGCGTCATCGTGATACTCCCCGATTATGAAAACATACAATCGGTCTTGTAAATGTAGACAATATATCGACTGTTAAATTATGGTAATCAATAGGTCAGGCTCATGTCAATCTGGCCAAGCTATACCAAGGTTCAACTTAGTTGGCAATTTTGAATGAGTTATCGCAAAAACCTAATGTTGTTTTCAGATGACCTATGACCCCCAAAAGTTGCGGCTTTATAATGTCAGTCAGAGAAAAAAGGATTTGAAACGACTTGCCCGAATCAGCTTAATTGAACACTGCTCCTATAGACTCTATGCATAATTACTGCAAAGGTAACTTGCCCAAATCAACCATTTCTTGTCCCAGAGAACCGGACAAGTGCTAATTTTGCTGACTGTAATGTGTTAGGAGATTGTTGCAGTCCGAAAATATAATGCTTGCAAATGCACCACAGTGGTTGCCATTTTTCTGGTCAACTTTATGTTAGCGCAATTTGTTTGTAACCTGATCATGCCATATTTGATTGCCAGGTGGGCAGCTTTTGTCATACCCTTCCTTGAGAGTTTTTTTTGTTAACCTGTGGCCTAATATAATGGTGATTTGTTCTAGGAAATTAGTTTAAGTGGCATTTATATACCAAGTGTTGATTTTTGTTCAGATAGGTGTGTGCTTATATCATAAGAATACTTCACAAATTCATTCTAACTTACAAAATGAGGGGAAACCTTTTTAAATTTAATTCCATTCTTTTCATTCATGATATTAAGGCGGTACATTTAGCAAAAATTTGAATTTAATAAGTATGAAAAAGCGTGAATTAGGTATTGAAAGGAGACAAACTCCCCCACTAAGATTTGGAGTATGAAAGGCTTATAGCGGCCCTACTATAGGCATGATAAACTGTAATATTAAATAAATCGTTTCGTGTACTGATCCTCGGCAGACGGTGGACTACGTACTCTCATATTACCAAAGAGTTAAGGCCACACTTTTTGAATTAATAGCTTTTCGTGAAAGTTTAGAATAGAAATCTGTGGGGATGTTATTTTTTATTCCATTTTTCACAGCATTTTTTAAAAAAAATTCTGATTACAGTAAAAGAATAGAAACCTTAAATTGCAGGGGTAAAAGTTTTCAGTGTAAATACTGATTTCAGTATTTTTAGAAAAAATTGCTCTATAAAATTAATATAAACATCATCTAGTTCAGTACATAGGTAACTGAATCAATGATAAAGAAAAAGAAAAAAATTCAAAAAAAATTTGTTTGTTTTTTCAACGATGCAGTTACCTGTGGTTCAGTATCCATGTATTGACAAATAGTTTTCAGTATTTTGAACATTTTGAACTTTTACCCATGAAATTGTATGTGTCAACTTTATGAGTAATGAATGCTTAATTAGTTTCGGCTGTGGTCCAGCGGTCAATGATTATCTATGTCATCAGCAAGTCACTTCAAAGAAAATTTAACTAGTCTGCACAATGTTGATTTTCCTCCGCATGTGGAGAAGTTGCTGGTTCCATGCGGAAGAGTAATTAAAGTTAGTACCCAGGTTCCATTGCCTAAGCAAAGTGCTACTGAGCGCCTTCATTCAGTTACCTCCCATTCAGTTAAATCTAAAAGGCATGGATTACCTCTCATGGAAAGCTCTACTGAGTGCTTTGCTTAGGCATCAGACACAAATGCAGTCCGGCAGCCACCTATATAACTGACATAACATATATATCGATGGCTTAGGATAAGAAGGTCGTAACTACAAAATATTGAGAAAACAGGAGAAAACTGTCTGAAATTTACTCTTTACACATGGTAAAACAAGTGGTTTAAACATGACAAGTTCTGATTTTTTTATGAAATTTGGCCCATTAGAAGCGCCTTGTAATGCTTATTTTAAATATGTATGAGTCTTAAAAAGTCGTAAGAAGTAGTTACGACGTTCTCATTCTAAGCCAGCAATATATACGTGATGTCTCCCTAGGTTATATAATGCTAGTTAAAGGCCAAAATAGATAAAATAAATATTTGTTGAATCATTTAATTTATTCAAATAATGAACTGTGTAATAGTTTGTTTGATTACAGTATTTAAACTTTATGTCTCTGCTGTATACAGGACATTGTAGTTTTTAAAGAGAGATTGACATCATGTGTGCTATTTTTGAACTCCAAAGAAATCATACACAATAAGTATTACATTTTGTACTTCATAAAAATTCATTGTCAGCAGATGATTCTTTTTCAAATCAATATGTTTCATTGAGATGAAAGAACAGTGGTGTTATATATAGTCGGATGTCAATGTCCTCCCTACATGACAAGCCTAGAAGTCTAAGTGGCGTCTCTGGAACTCCAAACCTCGAGTATACCTAAGGCCACAACAAATTGATCATGCGTTCGTCGGGAGCGCCCGCTCCTGATTTTTCCAAAATGAAAAATAAATATTTAAATTTAAATTATTGCGCCCGCACCTGAGAAAACCACGCGCATGTGATTTTTTCCTACATTTTTTTTTTATTATTTTGCCGCTAGCATCAATATTTACAAATTACCAAAAATAAAGCCAACTTGTTTATAATTTCGTCACTCACTCACTGTTATTACAGAATATGTTCTGGGAAAGCGCGCTCTGCTGAGGAAGTTAGTTACTCGATTAATTTTGAGCAGTAAATTGTTGCACACTAAAATCGTGTGTAACTTTTTACGCAAGCGTCTGGTGAAATGATGAACCTGTCTGAATATTATGCCCTTTACAAAAAACACGCATATGTGTATAAACGTAGTAAAATGGGAAGAATTGCGATTGCGGAATGAACCAACAAGCGTGTCAAGATATGTTTGTATTCATTATTATTACTAGTATTCCGTACTACCGACGAAATCATGAATTGTCACCCATTTTCGCGACAATGCCGTCTCGTTTATACATGGTCCGTGGTATGTGATAATAACAGTTTTATGCGTCCCGGACACGCAACGCACATGTTAATAAGTTTCTATACTGTATCCTACATAATTTCATCAGGGATTTTAAATACTGTTCATAGAGAAACCTTCAGAAGGTCCTACTTTCATCAGAGTTAAAAAAAATTGATAAAAATAGTTTGCTCTAATTATTGCACTAAATGCTGTACTTTTCAGTCACTTGCTAAAATTCCAGCTAGATCTATTACAAATGGATAAATAACAGCTTATGTAAGATTTCATACTGCAGTTCTCAACATCTGTCATAACATTTTACCACGGTGGTCGAGTGGTAAGATGCTTAACTCCTGATCGAGAGGTCCCGGGTTCGATTCTCAGCCGTGACACTTGGTCATTTTTAGAAACGCTTTTTAGTGTTTCCTTACCAGCTAGAGGTGATCCTGGTTGGAAACCCAGAGGTAGTCTTGCGTGTATCGGTGCTTTACACCGGGCACGTTAAAGAACCAAGGAATTTATTCGAAACGAGCTAGGGTATCACACCCAGATTCCTTGTATCTCGCCTCTGTCTCTAACATTTGCCATAATGCCCAGAGTGGGACCTGCAAATTACATGGAAGAAAGAAAGGACCTTGTATATCCCTAAGGGAAGTGTGTTTGATGTGGGGCTAGATCCTATGACGGTAACCTTGCATAGCATTATGCATAGGTGCGCTACTAACAGTGCTAAATAAACAGCCGTCTGAGCATGATGTATCATTACAAGAACAAAACTATACAGCTTGATGCTTAGTTGATGTAAATCTTTAAGTTTAACCACTGGTCACTCAGTGCATTTGTGTTCATTATAATTTATATGTATGTGACAATGTCTGCTCACAATTACCTTGAATACCTGTATTCCGGTAAAATAATTTGATAAATCCTACACAACATAACAAGAAATGTATAACAATCATTTATGTGGCCTTATTTCTTATTTAAGCTGTTGTAATAGACACTATTTCCTAAAAATGGGTGCATCAGAAATGAATAGGGCACTTTTGCTCCTTCACACGCTTTCAAAAATGGCATTTTCAAAAATAAATTTATAAAAATTTATTTCGCTCCTTCGCTCGCTCTCAATTACGGGTTTTTCAAAAATAAATATTTATATTTCGCTCGCTCGCCCCTAATTTTTGCCAAAAAAATCCGTAGAACCAAAAATTAATTTGGTGTGGCCTAAGTTAAAATGTAAAATGAGATCTGTAGATTTTGTATAGCTTAGCTATTTTAAACTGTACCTGACCTTTATGCAAGAATATATTTAATTTACAAGGTTCTTGCTTTGAATATATAAATTTCCGCAAGCAAATCGTGCAATATCAGTATTTCAAATTTGTGTTTGTATTACATCTCGAGCATGTTCGTGATACTCTTCGATTATGAAAACATACAATTGGTGTTGTATCGTAGGTAATTAATATATCGAATGTTAAATTATACTAATCAAAAGGTCAGGCTCGTGTCAAATTAGCCAAGCTATTTTTACAATTTAAAACACAGGACACAACTCAAATGTTTGGCAGAATCTCAGTATAACTACATTGGCCTTGTGAACGGAGAACAACATTAATCAAAGCACTGAGAGCATTGTTGGTGGCAGTTTGTTTTCTGCTATTAAAAGCTCAGAGCAATGTCGCACTTTTATGTTTGTTTTCTTCAATAATGGCCAGAAAATGTACTGCTTTGTTTTTTTGTTTATTTTCGTTTATAATTGGCTTTGTTCCACATAGGTTTGTCTGTTTTTATGCTTGTGCACCGGCTTCTCTCCCTTGTTTTGCTGAGACACAGCCTTGTCTCCAATATTATCAGATCTCTCTTTTTATATAAAAATCACATTTTCAGTATAAATAATGTTCTGGTTGCACTATCGCTGGCTTAGAACTTACGACCTTATAAGACTGTTACATATTTGAAATCTGCATCATAAGGCGCTTCTTACGAGCTTATTTTCATGAAAATCAAGACTGTCTTGTCATGTTTACCAAACTGATGTTTGAAAGTTTATTTTACCATAAAGAAAGAGTAATTTGTCGACAGTTTATTCATGTTTCCTCAAAGTATCGATTTTGTACTTACAACCTTCTCATTCTAAGCCAGCGATATAATATAGCATAGTCAGAATAACTTTAACAAAAAGCACATTGAAAAAGTGCCGATCAATTAAAGGCCATAAATTGTTGGAAATAAATGAAATGCATTAAAAACCACTTTATTGAACCATTTAATGCAACCATTTACATTCTTAATGATGATGTGTAAATTGTGTTCTTGATGCATAAAAATGTGATTTAGGCAATTATTAACTGTACTCTTGGTGTGAATTATACTTTAATGTGTCTAGGCCTTATATAAAATATAGTAAGTTTCCCTACAATATATTAACTCGATCTCTACCTGCCAACTTTGCCTCTACCGGAAACTTTTTATTGAAAAATAAGAAGAAATATAAATTTTGGGGAAAAAAATATTGAATTTAGTTGATCAATTAATACCAATTATTTAGTTGATCAATCATATTACTTCTGTACGGTAGGATATGTATAAAAATATCTTTTTCCAACCTAATAAACTCTCAATGTTGTGGCACTGGGGAAACAAACAATATTATATTTAAGCCCCGCGAAATCTATGTCACAGATTTGTATATTTTAGGCTCTGATGTATCTATGTCACAGATTTTAATCTAGGTAAAGGTACATCAATATCACTGTTAGTATTTGTACCTTGCAGAGATTAAAATGATGGTGCTGAACTGTATACTGTAAAGTCATTTAATTTTCGTGGGAGATTAAATTGCATGGATTTCATGGTTCACCTTTATGTTGGCTTTTAAACCACAAAATCAAATCCCATTGCACAATAATTTTGGCCTTTGGATTTATTACCTGAAATGCAAAATTCACTAATTTATGTCCCATCGAAATAGTCTTTTTTACCCGAACCACAAAGTCGAAACTAAATGATTTTTCAGTATAGTACAAACATTTTCTATTGCATAATTTTCATTAAAATCACATGTGCAAACATTGAAACTTGGACCTGTAGCACATGCAGCTATGCAGATTGGTCTACTTAGTAGTTATGCACCTGTCAGTTGCATCCACGCCCTCCCACGGGGATAGCCGGGGAAACAGCCGTGATTTTACCTTCCAGCTTCCCCCAAAGTTCGGGGAAACATTTTCTCCAAACCAAAACACCGGAGACAATATTAAGTAGCCAGGGGGCCAGGGAAATATCAGAGATTTTACCATCAACCCTCACCGGCAGGGCCTTGGAGGGCGGGGGTTTACAACCTGCAAGTAAAAATCCCAGCCCATCCTGGGGATGGGCGGGGGGCGTAGATGCAACAGACTGGTGTATTACAGAGCATTGATGGGAACCGCATGGGAGCTTGCAGGTTTGATAGTGGACCATGGCCTATTTGCCCCTTAGATTTTAAATAGTGTGACTGAGTAGTCCTCAGGGTACTGTTTTATTAAAAAACTTACATAAAACGTAAACTTAAGTTAAAATTTAAATTCTTTATAATTCAGTAACAACTTCTAACTGGGGACAGATATTGTTTGTATGAGTTTATTAACAGAAACTTTATAAGTATTGCTGCTCCATTTATCACACTTTATCATGTTAAAGAATTACAAAGAATTTGAATTTGATCATAAGTTGAAGATTTTTGTAAATGCTTTAAAATTTGATAAAACAGTACCCAGATGACTGCAAGATGCCTGAATCCACAAAACGAAATACAAAATAAATCACAAATGTTTAGTTGATACCGTTATAAGACATATTACAAGAAGCCTAGGATATTTAACATAGGGCTTATTGTTTTCAACAATATTTGTTATGTCATAGTTAGACCTCCTCGAGACTTAAAGCAGCATTACTTAAATTCTTTAAGATGTGTTTGTTTATTGTTCCTAATTGACGTGATTAATTATCCCTAATTAAGGTAATTAACTGATAGAATAGGTATTGTGTATTAACGATTAGATGTGGCAAAAGTCACCAGATTTAATTAAATATGTTTCATACATGCAGCAAGTATACCCCCACCATTAATCATATATATAGCTTGGCTATTTTGACATGAACCTGACCTTTATACAAGAAAGGTTTTTGCTTTGAATATATCAATTTCCGCAAGTAAATCTCGCAATATCGGTATATCTAATTTGTGTTTCTATTACATCTCGAACGTCTTCGTGATACTCCCCGATTATGGAAACATACATTCAGTGTTGTATCGTAGGTAATAAATTGACTGTTAAATCATAATAATCAAAAGGTCAGGCTCGTGTCAAATTAGCCAAGCTATATTTATAATAGAAATACATAGTACTGTATATATGCAGCAAGTATACCCCCACCATTAGTATTAATTTATCATATATTTATAATGGAAATTTTATATCGTATACTAAATAACGGGTTTTGAAAAGTGAGACTCAAGCCTATGGTTTTGTAAGATCCCGTTCATTGAAAACGTTCAGCCGAGCGGATCCTATAGTGTGAAATTCCCATTGTACTTATTTATTGACAAAAAATTTCAAATCTGTCATCGTTTTTCGTGAGTATAATTACTTATCGTGTCGTTTGTTATACCCCCGGATTGTAACAAAGTTGAACTTATTCGGGCTTCATTCATGAATTTCAAGTAGACTTGAAAATTGGCATGTTCCGTTAAGACGGGACAATGGTTTTTGTAGAGCTATAAAATTGAACAAGATCGAACATATCAGAATGTCTAATAAATGGTTTACATTGTGTAACAACTAGTTCCTATCTAGTATGTTGTTACATATTCATTTGTCAAATCTTCACTCACTTCCAGTATACAGGCTCTACAGGGTTTTCCCTAGGATTTTTCATTAGAGGGTCCCAGGACCCTGCAATGTTTTTATTTAGGGAGTCCCTGAGAAATTTTGGGGGTCCCTTCACTACAAGGTAATGGATTTAAAGCTCATTTTTAGTCAGTATCAAATTTATAAATAAATAAAACAGGCATTTGAGATTGCTCAACACACTACAAGACTTAGTGCAATAAATAGCACAAAGAAAAATGTTCTAACTGAAATAAAAATGTCTATTCAAGTGATCCTGTTGGGGGTCCCAAGGATGCACAGTAATGCAGAAATGAGGGTCCCAAGCCACAAAGTTGTGTCAGGGACGCAGAAAACCTGCATTAGGGAAATTCCTGGCTCTTCTCTGTGAATTTAGAATTTGCAACTTGCCCAAATTGGTACATTTTAGTAGCTTCCCTACTATACTCTATGCATTATAAATGAAAAAGTGACTTGTCTGACTCCAAAAGTTACTTGCCATTCTCAGTCAACAGTTACTTAATGTCCCAGAAAACCGGCTTTTAGTTAAGACTTAATTAGTGCTAATTTCACAGACTGATTATAAAAATGAAATTCCATTCATCCCTTGTGCACAGTAAAAATATATATGCATATAATTAATTACCAGGGCTATTAGTGACATAATTTTATAAATGTCCCATAAACTATGATGATTGCCTGTATATGAAATGACATGATTATATTCTGAATACAACGGCCATGCATAGGCAGCAATGTAAAAGATTTGACATTTTTGTTTACTGAATTTAAATCCCCAAACGAGACAGGCTAGATGCTTAAACTGTGAATGAGTATTTTCCATGCAACTTGTTATGTTTCAACAAATGATACTGCCTGTAAAGCCATTGAGTTGGTTTGAAGCAAAAACTGTTACCTTTTGCACAAAAATATTAAGTGGCATTCTAGGTTTGAGCATTGAGGAAATTGTCTCGTAAATATCTGTCTAAAAGTTAAATAAAGTTAAGTTACCAATTTTCTAGGGCTCTTTTCAGCTGTTAGGCTGCTCAAGCACCCTTTGACATTTCAACTTCCCCTGGTCATTGGGCTACATATGGAAACCTACACTCGTGTCTCCCTGGGAGACTATTTCTCTCCTGTGGTGTTGCAGCCAACAGCGATCTGCGGCGCCCAGGAATAGACACTGCCCTCACAGGTACCATTTTACACCATGGTGAAGTGGAGCTGTGGGTCTTGCTCAGAGAAATTAACTCTTGGTCCAGAGGGGGATCGAACCTGGGACCAAAGCTTGCACCTTACCTCTAGGCCACTGCTCCCCACATGTCTAGAATAGGTAGAATACTTATGGATGTTTTTAAAGTAATGTTGACAGATTTTTATTTGGGTTCTTAGCCAAAACTTGCATTACATTCCACATAGTATGTCAGCATTGTTATATAATTGTACAAAACTCATATCTGTTCACTGTAAAATGTGGCCTTTATAAAGGACAAAATTTACATAATTTATTATGGTTTATAAATTGTAAATATGTTTACACAGTGGTACTTTGTTTTCATATTTAACCCATTTAGAACAATTTAAATATTATATTTAAGTAACCCAGGCTGACAAGCGTATTATTACACAGCTGCATGTAGACTATTAGCAAGAAAATTACCATATAATACAGTGCCCACCTTTAATAAGTATACACTTTTTGACAGATGCAGAATTATAATTGGTTCAATTATTCAATATAATATGTTTATCACATGGGCAAAACTATAGTAATTTCTGAAACTACAGTTACTAAATGAGTAAAAAATTAGATAGAATTAGATGAAAATGTTTAAAATTAAAATACCCATGGGGTCAAAGGGGCTGTATTTTGATGGCCAAGTTACCTCAAAAGTAAAACAAAGAAGTTTAAAAAAATTACATCTAGGGTAGCAATCAATGTATTGTCTTAACACTTACTAAACAAAAAATAATCTTCAAAAATATTATTGCCTATCTGTTCAGCAAATAGTGTTATACAGGCAAGAAAATGGAGAAATACCGTAAAATCATTAATTTTCGTGGGGGATTAAATTTCGTGGATTTCGTGGTTCACTTCAACCACGAACTTCAATCCCAACGAACATTGATTTTGACCCTTGTTATGCCCCCGTATCGATAGATCGGGAGGCATATAGTAATTCACCTGTCCGTCCGTCCGTCCATCCGTCCTTCCGTCCGTCCGTTCGTCCGTCCGCTCTTACGAGAGGTACAATGTGGGGTGTGCGGTCGTGACTATGGTACATTGTGGGGTGATTTTGCACTATGGGGTGCACCCCGTAATACGATATGCTCAGATAGCTGTAAATGAGCGAAAATGGACAAATTTGATGTTAAGGGGGGTGCACCCCAGAATGATTATGGGCTGATTGTCCGTACTTGGACTTTGAACTTTTGGACTGGTTATGGGCTGCACCTCACAGGGATTTAACAGTTGTAAACACAACAAGTTCAAAAAGGTGTGATTGTCACCCCATAATGCCTACATATACTCAACTCATAATTCATTAACTAGGGTATGATCAAAACCCTTTAAATGGACACTATAGGAATGTTTGTAGGGTGCACCCCACAACGATGAATTGTACAAAAACGACATTGTGGGTTGAATTTTGCACCCCGGAAGTAAGACTGTGGGGTGCAGCTCATAATGTACCTCTCGTAGGTATGTCCGTCCAGCCTGGTTAACCCAAATTGACCGTTTCGTCTAGCATTAAAATGGCTTGCTACAAAGTTTTCAAACTTGCATGGATGTTGTATATGACCACTCTCCACGCGCCTGTATCACCTGACTCCATTTTGACCTTCACCTTGACCTAATTTTGGACTTAGACTTATTGAAAGGTAAAATTCTTGGTTAACCCAAATTGACTGTTTCTTCTAGCATTAAAATGGCTTGCTACAAAGCTTTCATACTTGCATGGATGTTGTATATGACCACTCTCCACACGCCTGTATCACCTGACTCCATTTTGACCTTCACCTTGACCTAATTTTGGACTTAGACTTATCTCCCCTTTAGTATTTTTACAATAAAATTTTGTCTGGAGCGTATCTTCAAAACTATTTAACATATTGACTTGAAACTTGAAATATAAATAGATGGCAACATTGACAAAGAGCCATAACTCTGTCTGTCTTAAATTTTGAATTATCTCCCCTTTAGTGTTTTTTTTATAGTCAAATTTTGCTCTGAGTATATCTTCAAAACTATTTAACATATTGACTTGAAACTTGGAATATAAATAGATGGCAACTTGGAGAAGTGCAATGACCAAGAACCATAACTCTGTCTGTCTTAAATTTTGAATTATCTCCCCTTTAGTATTTTCAGAATCAAATTTTGACAGGAGTGTATCTTCAAAAGTGTTTAAGATATTGACTTGAAACTTGGTATATGAATAGATGGCAACTTGGAGAAGTGCAGTGACAAAGAACCATAACATCTATATCACCAGATCACACATGAAGTCGATCAAGGCACTGCTTTCAAATGTGGCATATTCTTTTACCATCATAAGCCCCTTATAGTTCAAAGCCATGTAACACTATCAAACATTTTAACTGAATAATGGCCCCTGATTGACTTAGCTTTTTATGGAGATGGCTTCCACGGGGGCATAAGCGTTTATTGAACGCAGTCTTGTTTTGTTACCTAAAATTCACAATCGACGAATTCAAGTGCCAACGAAATTGCCTTTTTTACCAAAACCGAGAAATTTCGTCCCAACGAAATTAAATGATTTTACAGTATTCTCTGTATACTTATTTTTGGTGGGCACTGTATATACATACAACAAATAAATAACGAGTTATTTTTTTATGATTTTTAATTGACCATACATCAGGTGTTTACATATGTAAATCAGGAATTGATTTGGTCAATGAAAGGATATAATTATTATTAAAAAATGCTACAAATTCAATAAATGGGGGTGATAACCTTCGTCAAAAACCTAGTCACTTTTATTTTATCCTGTCCTCTGAAAACCATGTCCGTTGCCTAGGCAATGCCCTACTGAGCGCTTTCATTCAGTTACCTCCTGGTCACTTAAATTTAGAAAGCATGGATTGCCACTAGTTGAAATTGCTTTAAATAGCACATTTCAAGGGCTCATGTAGTGCAAAACTATGGTAACTACCTTAATTTATAGAGGCACATGTACCATAGTTTTGCACTGAGCCCTTGATTTCCTTAGGCAATGAACAGCATCTTTCACTGAGCATCTAGCAAAGGAGACATACCTAGATGCGATCATCATTAACAATTTCTATGTATTGCTGCCTTGAATCAGACCCGAGACCTCTAGCACTTGAAGCAGACACTCAGCTGCTTTTAAGGTTATATGGAAAAGGATTATGATAAGTAAAACACTTGCTGATAAACCTAACTTTAATACAGTGTCAATAAACATAAAACACTCTCAGTGTCTTGTTGAAAAAATATGCTGACTAAGCTCAGAAAGTTCAGTGGGATTTTTAAATTGTTTTGTTAAGTCTATGAATGAAAGGCATACGTATAGCTCACGTATAGCTCTCGTAGGATCCAGTATGTCTGTCATACCAAATATGGTTTAATTCATCAAAGTGTTACAATGACGGGTAAAATAGACCATAGTATGATGGTTAGTCTTAATTCTGGATTGTATACGTAGAATGGGGTAGAATGTCGTAAATGGAAGACTATACGATAGTCATTGATAGAGAAAACATAATCCAAAATTATCCCATCAGTGATACTGCAATAGTTTGTGTGTATTAAAGAAATATTTTGTGTTAGGCCAAATCTAAATACTTAAAATTTGATATTAAGATTCTGGTCACATTTAGAAATAAAATGATCTAGGTAATATCAGGCCCTTTGCAGAAACAGGTAACTGTATCGTGGAAAACGAAAAACAACTTTTTTTGAAAATTTATATTTTTATGAATGAAAGAAAAATAAATATTTTCAACGATATAGTTACCTGTGTTTGCAGACATGCTGAGGCACAGCGAGGCTCTTGCCAAGGTGAAAATTTGAGAACTTACCAAAACAAAAGGTATTTTTTTGAGGGAAGCAAATATCTCAAATAGACCCTATAAAACATAATTGCCTCAGTGCTTTTTAGTCTCTGTATATGGCACTGAATATATATATATTTGCTTTGATGGAGAAGAAAAAAACCTTACTTTTTCAGGTTATTATATATTTTTTGTTCTGGAAAATTGACAATCTTTGGTAACATTCAGCAAACATGCTAAAATATAGGGTACATTAATATACATAGAGTTGGTTGGGTAACCTGAACCACAGTATTAATATTTTTGCCCTTAGATATACCTATTATTACCAAATATAGGTTGAATGAAATTTTGCATGAATGAGACACACTGTCAGACTAATGACTTTGGCAATAGTCCATTCAACAAAGGAAATATAATACGTAGCGCCCCCTGCTGGTCTGTTACAGGCTCTGACCCATGTCTCGTCGATCTATGTGACTTAATTGACGAAACATTTTGATTTGTCATGAATTGGCAGTAGCTATTGTTTATTAATGAATTTGCTATAAAATGTGCTGATTGTTTGCTTGTCTGACTCGTAGGAGATATATTACATCTGTTGACATTTAATGCCCCAGTTGGCCCGGCACGATAAGGTTCTATCTCACTGTATTAGTATATAATGCGATACATCGTTGTCGCAGCAAATGGTCAAATTTTGTTGTATGAGTTAAAATTTATACATTTAAGATAACGATATGCTTAATGAAGCTTCTCAATGAATTTGTTCATTAGGCCATAAATATACCTGATTTATTATTTACTGTCAAGTGAGAATGGTTATAAACATGAGCTTGTCCATCCGTTAAAACTATGTTTATCTACGTTTAAATGGGTGTAACTCAGTTAATTGTAGACCCTTCTATTCTTTCATATTGAATAGTTCTCATTAGTATTAATTATTGAATCAACAGTAAAAGTGAAAATAATTAACATGCACAAAAAGAAATATAACGTCAATGGCGCCAGGTTTTAAAATGTTAGCGTTATGTCATCATAACGTCATAATTGTCACCCCATGATGTTCCAATTTTAACACAGGTTTTCCAATTATGCCAATAACTGTACAATTTAAAGAAAAATTGAAGCCTATATTAACAGAATTTTTTTTTTTTAGCTCTAGATCAATTTTATTTCACTCCTTATCAAAGACAATCAAATTTTCACAAGTGACTATAACAGGTAAAGAACCACTAAATGCCTCCGCGGACCAAGTGGTGATACACTCAAGTAGTCCTTAAAAAAACTTTGGTTTGCCTGTAAATGGAGATATTTCTTGACAAATGTGGAGTTGAATGATGAAATTGAGTTTAAATGGTTGGTAAATATGCATGTGGTGTAGTAAAACTGTAATATTTGTATTATTCCACTATTTTGTTCTTGATACCAAAGTGAAAGTAGACTAGGGTAAAACCCAGAACTCATAAATCCGGACATGCGTAAAAACGGATAGACCGTGTTTGAAGGACAAAAACTTTCTTAGAAGATACATGACCCCCCTTTTTTATTGGATTATTTTGAAGCTTAAATGCCCCTCTTTACAATGATATATGTGGTCCAGGTGGCCATAGACTAAAAAAAGTTGAAAATTGGGGCCTACTATGGCCAATTTACATTGAGCTATAGAGCAAATCTATTTGGTGGTTTCTAACCTATCAGTTAGTTTCTTAACTTGATGTTTTATACTTTAAAAATCATTTAAAATCATTTAATTTCGATGGGTCAAAATTTCTTGGTTTGAGTAAAAAAGATCATTTCGATGGGACCTTAATTTGTGGATTTTGCATTTCAGGTAATAAAAATAAGGGTCAAAATTATTGTTCCATGGATTTCATGGTTGAAGGTGAACCACAAAATCATGAAATTTAATCCCCCACAAAAATTAATAATGTTACATTATTCTTAAACTTGTTTCTTCTGTTTTCAGGGCTCAGACAGAAATAACCACAGAAAATTTATGATCGACCATTGTAAGAATGACCCTAAATGTTTGGAGGTAATGTAGCATTCACTATTCTTTAGATTTATTTTCTTCAAACTTCTTTCTTGGATGGTGTTTTTCCGCTGACAGAATTTTTGGACTAAAAAGGGGCCCTAGTCTAACCATGGGACCTTCCACCTAGTTATACTGAGTTGGACATAAAAGTGTTACAGATAACATGCAGTATAACTTTAACTTATAAATCAACTACGGGATGGACATACCATGTGACTCTTTGGCTAAGTCTACAAGTAAAATTATGTAACCAAAACATTAAAAACAACCATAACTATCTTATACTTGACCGGTGTTTATGAGGTGTTTTTGATACTCAAGCTGAGAATGAGCACTACTCACACAACTTTATAGTTTTGTGAAACAGTGCAGTTTTTGTCCGAAATCGACTCAATGCATGTAAAGCAGTTGAGCGGGTATCTGTGGCATTCTGTTGATATTTATTGAATTGCATGGTTATTGCCCATTCTTGTCAAACATATACACTTAGCGGCACTTCTAACGCTACCGTTGATATATTTCTGTTTTCTTTAAAACTCCTTAATGCATTTTAATAAAATTTGGCACACGTGTACAGCAATATTTGACACAACGTTCGGTGAATTTTCCGCTTGATCCGACAATAGACTATCGCACAGTAAGTCTTCAACTGACGGAGTACTTATATTGAAAGTCGCATTTTTATCACGCAATACCGGTCATCTGATTGTCATGTATGCGTGTAGATGTCCCTATTTCCTAAAATGGTTGTGCATATCAAAACTTTATTCGCTCATGGTTTTTAATAGTTATTAACAATATTTACCAAAATGCTAGAAAACGAAAATTGTTGGTTTTGCTGCAAAATATAGTGTTTTCCGTGCCCATAGCGTGTTTATTGAGAAAATACGATTCTTGCGAGTAACGCAGGTTGCGCTCAATTTGAAATTTAAATATAGGGTGACTAATTATTATATCAATCTGAATTAATTCAACTCTACTGCGTTCTATTAACATTTGTTATTCAGAAGAAATGTGAATTTTACCATTCAAGTAGCCTTGTTTGAGGTTAAACGTTTATTTTAAACGCATCGGTTTTATATTCAGATTATGAGCTGATTTTGAGGCGGCCTAAGCTTACCAACTGCTATTTCGATACCTCGGAAATTGTAACGTAGATGAATTTTATGAATATGTTTTATTGTATACACTTATTATATGGGCGTTTTTCAAAAAAAGTGCAAATTTTGAAACAAATTTATTATCAAAAAAATTATGCTAAATCAAATTTTCTTTAACATGATTAGAAAGAGTTATTATAAACAAACACATTCCAAGTAAGGGGAGACCTCCTGCTTCACTAAAAATGTAAATATAATTGCTTGAATTTTTCAAAAAACATCATTTTCCATCCTGTTACCACACCAATATTTCTACATTAATTTTAATATAATAAAAATAAATATGATTTGATTGTTGCAAATCATCAAATGTATTATATTTATTGTATATATGCAGAAATAATTAAGTTATTTAATACAAAAACACCATTTTACATGAGAATACACCTTCACTCATTGTGCATGTATGTAATAATTACACTATTTAACTGTTTAATGTAAGCAATTTAATATTAAAACAAAATTTTCAGTGAAATACTGTTGCATATGCCAACTGGGTGAACATTTAATTAAGGAGTTCCATATAAAATAATACACAAAGTTGAAAACTTTAGAAATCTGATGGTAACAGGACGGAAAAACGGTAACAGGATGGACAAATTTGGTAACAGGATGGAAAATGTGGTAAAAGGATGGAAAGCACCTTCATTTGTCAGCCCTGTCAGTCAAATATAACATCCACAAAAAAGTCATTCAAGGAGGATTTCATTATTAGAGATATTCACTGATACTCTGTAATCATTCAATTTGACAAAAGAAGTAATTATACATTATGACATACAATTAAGATGGATTGTTACCTTAAGTATGGCCATAATTTCTATTTCAAGAAGCTCTGCCTCCTTAAGTATTGGGTGCAAAGTACATTAAAAAATATTTTTTGTTATGTAAGATATTCTTTTTTAAAATGACATTTAAAAATCTGTAAGGTATTAAGCAATTCGGAATTTATGATCAATATATCCATTATTTTTCCATCCTGTTACCAAAATTGAAGTAACAGGATGGAACAAAAAAGCATGGTAACAGGATGGAAAATTTTATTGTAATTCTTCCTATGAATAATAATTATCCCTCTAAAGAGTCATAATTAAGGTGAAAATAAGATTTCCCAATGTTTTTTAAATGTATGTCTGAGTTTTAATGTCATTATGTTGAATTTATAAGCAATGGAGCATGGTAACAGGATGGACAATTAAGCTTTACCATCAAATATGATTGTATGATTTTTATAAAAAACACTATTTTTCTTAATAAAACATAATATTCCCTTTCCCCATTATCTTTGTTAAGGAGACTTCTATCAAGTAATTATAACTGGATTATACCTAGGAATAAATACTTTGATGTATTCCTGTTTTACCAGTAAGGTAACAGGATGGAACAAAAGTGAGGGACACACTTGTTCACGTAAAAAAACACTGGTTTTATTCCAGACCAATCAGAAAAATTGACTATCCTCTACTGCAAAGTACAAAATCTTTATATTTAGCTTAAATTAGCATGATAAATTCATATAATAAAAGAGATTTTGAAGGAACAACATCACTCTGAACTGCTTGGGACAGCCCATTTTCAGGGAGTTAGATTCTTAATCGCAAAAATTTGAAGGATAAAAACAGTTTATATAGACATTTGCAGGGTTTGGTAGATAGAAATATGTTCAATCTTGTACATGACAACTGTTGGATTCAGTTGAGAGCTATATACACTATTTTATGAGTCAATAAATGTCTGGGACAACAATTTGCACTTTTTTTGAAAAACGCCCATATAACATTTGAAGCTATAAAGAACTAAAATATTGAAAATACTCAAATGACCCCTAATAAATACGCTGTTTAATTGTGTGACTTTGTAATTCCGGGTGACGTAAATTACGCTTTTACCACAAATTTTCATCCATATAAATTTCTGAATTAACAAGGGCAGCAATAGACACGTGCCTTAAACTAAAACTGGTGAAAATTTGATAAAGTTATCTCAAACGGTTTTCGAGATATCAAGAAAAATCAAGTGGCAGCGTTAGAAGTGCCGCCAAGTATATATCTCGTAAAAATAGGTAAAAAAATAAGATACTTATGGTTGTTTTTAACATTTTGTTTATATATTATTACTTGCAGACTTAACCAAAAAGTCATGTGGTATATTCACCCTGAACATATCAACTAGTACACTAAACTGCATAAAAACTACTGAGTCATGATTAAAATCATTTTGATAATTTGTATAAAAAAAGCACACTAATCATGCAAACATTGTTAAATACCAATTCAATTGCAGTTACAGTTATAATTAAAAACATAAATCATTTATTTGTAATTTATATCAATTTTTATTGATGAAATGACAAATAATTTTCATATTTGTACAATTGACCTGATTGACAACCATGCTCCACCCCTTACACCTGCTACACCTTAAATGCTATGATGAAGCAAAAAAATTTGGTTTACGGGGAAATGTCTTTGAGTAATTTCTTGTTTCATGAAAGGAAATGAAACATAACTAGAGGCCCTTTGAACCCCTTTCGGATCTCTACAAATGAAGGTCTCTCAGACAATGGTAGATGAGTCACTTCAGGGCCCATGTACCGGTACCCTCTTGTTATTTTTCAATTCCCTGACACAATATCAAGAGATTTTTAAAAAATCCTGTAAACCGTAAAAAAACTTTTAAAAAACACTTTGGCCTTATATCCACTCTGTAATGTGATGAAATAATGACTTTTAATATTTATGCAGAATTATTAAAGGTGTCAAGCAGTACATTTAGTTGTACATACATTCATACTCATATGTTTTATTCATCCCGATATTACCATATTTGGTCGTCTATTGTCATTATAACTGTTTAATAATTGTAGATATCATTCTATATTTCTTGAGTTATATCGTGATAGTACCAGGAGGGGGAGGCATGACATTGCTTGCTTCATTGAATCTCAATAACGGTGTTAATTAAGAAATAAAAATCTGTTCGCGTTTATTGTCGGTGAATAAAACACGGGCAGGAGTTCGTATGCGGAAAAATTAAATCACGAGTGCGTAGCACGAGTGATTTAATTTTCCGCATCCGAACGAGTGCCCGTGTTTTATTCACCGACAATATACAAGAACAGAGTTTTTATTTCGATTCTAAATACGATAATATCCCGCACTATTTAACTGCGCGCATTCCATTTTCACCCATTTGACACTGAACATATTTCCACGATGAAATTGAATGGCTTATTAGCTGGTACAATTACCTCCCTCGATAATGAAAACGACCTTCGTAATTTTCTGAAGGAAATACCACAATTTAAATATTGAAACAATTTTAATAACACGAGTATATGGTATCTATTTCATAAAATGAAAAATATAAATGGATTGATTATCAGAAGCTTTAATAAAACTTGGTTTCTAGAGTATATTGGAGTTTCTAAAAATAGATGCGTCATAGATGTAACACTGGATTCTCGTGCAACTCGCCTTGTCACCGTGACTCGTATTAAATTTTACTATAAAGTTAACGTTATTCATTCATAAATATGTCAAGTGATACTGGGCGTAAATAGAAACAGCCAATTTGATAGGTATGTTTTATGGGGGCAATAAAACATGGTTCGGTTCGTTCTTTGTGTATTGGATTAATCCGCGAATCGTGTTAGAATACACAATAAGTATAGCAGTGTTTATAATACTGTAAAATTATTTAATTTCAATGGGGCAAATTTCGAGGTTTTGGTAAAAAGACCCAATTTGATGTGCCGAAA
The DNA here is from genome assembly GCA_963678985.1 of Spisula subtruncata. Classification (NCBI taxonomy): domain Eukaryota; kingdom Metazoa; phylum Mollusca; class Bivalvia; order Venerida; family Mactridae; genus Spisula; species Spisula subtruncata. The sequence continues at coordinate 26,808,311 of OY787671.1, read as the reverse complement.
CTTGTGGATTTTGCATTTCACATTATAATAATTTAATACAAGGGCCAGCATTAGTGTTCAATGAGATTTGATTTCGTGGTTAAAGGTGAACCACGAAATCCACAAAATTTAATCCCCCACGAAAATTAATGATTTTAGGTTTTTATAAATAATTTGCAGTTACTATCTTCTATAATGAATATTTTATTTCCCTGCATTAACTCATCCGTTGTAAGAATAAACTCTCTGAGGCGTGACGAAAGCTCTACTCAACTTTTAATATGTCATATAAATAGAAATTTTAACATTAAAAAGTAAAATTAAGTTTTAAGATTAAGAATCTAAATGTAAATTTAAGTTTTCAGATTTAAATAGCAAAAATTACATTTATGATCTTTTTAAGAGCCGTCATTTAAAGATGACTTTAATGTTTTTAGTCACATGTATTCAGGTTCAGTCTTCTTTGAGTGTTGGAGGTCTAGGGCTTGGCTCTGCTGCCTTGGCTTGAAGGTATCATGTGTAGGAAAATTTGCTTCAGAATTTAGTTCACTATATGACTCAAAAAATTGTGTCACATAGTTTTAGTATTTACAGCTACTATGAGTGTCGTTGTCATCTGGACATGTTTAAAATGCAGGCAAGTGCAGCTAAATCTACGGGCAAGTGCGGCCAAATCTGTGGTCAAATGCCGCCAAGTCTGTGGGCAAGTGCGGCCAAATCTGCAGCCTCAAAATAGGTTGACCGTGGTACTTGCAGCAAAAAGTTAAACAATTATTGTTTATATCAGTATTTTGGTAATTATTGTAATATTTTGTTGTTTGTCTGAGTAGTTCTTAGATGTGTAAGATAAAATTCGCAAAATAGGCAGTGCCTTTAAGTTCATAATACTGAACTTATAAACTTATATTGATTAACTATGAGCCCTGTTCCCCTGCTTAAAAGTCACTGCAGCCCTTGCATATTAACTTCATTTATTTAAGTTTAAAGTTTGAGTAAAAAATCTCCTGCATTTCATTGAAATCTCCTGCATTTCATTGAAATCTCCTGCATTTCCATCACCAATCTCCTGCATTGGCTTCAGGAAAATATGGAATTATATGCTTGTAACATAATATTTAACATTACAGCTTCAAACTGGACCACTGGACCATTATCATTGGAAGGTTCCCAGGCACTAAACATAGCATTGCGAGGGTACATTAAAATACATTAAGACTTTTTTACCTATTATGTAGTTGTAATAACATATGTATGTCATTTGTAAAACAGCACGTTTCTTGATGTAATTTGGTGTCAAAACGATAATCGTATCAGAAATTCACGCACTAGATTAGATTTAAATCGACAGTGTGGCGTAATGAAATTATAATGACGCTTGAGTTTCTGTGTTATTCGTTATTTCAATGTGATCTATTTGTACCTATAACATTAAAGTTATTGAAGTCAAATCACTTGTTTTGCCCTATTTTTTGCTCACAAATTAAAATGACACATCAAAAACTCAACTAATGTAATCCTAGAATATTTAATACTTTATTTCATTGCCAACTTGTTTATTGGAAACCGTATTTGATAATTTGATACATTTGTAGATCTGGCAGTTGAAGAGGTCGTATGTTTAAATATTCGTCAATGGTAAATACTTCTGCATGATTCAGCAGATATGACCGGCCCATTTACCATAGCGTACACACATCCTTTAAAGGTATAAAATTAGAGCATGGTGAACATTTAAGGCTGAAGTTTAATGTGTAGATTTATATACACCCTTGCTTAAGCCTATTGATGTGACAAAGTGTTGTGATTCAATGGATATTGTCATTCATAGAATGAATGAAATATCAAATCATGTATTTATAAAGTTTTACTTACAAGTTCTTCGAGGCCGACAGCCAATCAAAACATTGTTTAGAGAAAACTGACCAATGATATACAGGTTACAAGTACCATATTTGCCTGATTTAACAAAGGCTTACTGGTACGTCAGGCAAGTGATAGATATACTGAACATCAGCTTAGGGGGGAAATTATTAAACCCTTCAAATATTTTACTAAATTTGAAGTTTGATGTAAATTATAACAATCACCAAGGGCTGTTGGAAATGATAATGAACGGGCATGATTCGTGACTTTAAGACCTCATGAGGCTGGTCAAACCCTTCCCTGAAAGTATGATACTATGTACAGGGTTTTCCCCATCATGTGGAGTATTTATTTGTTCCATGTGGAAGGTTAAGGTTGTATTGGTTAGGATTCAATCCAGGGAAACTGGTTAGGTGAATTGGCCATGGTATACAATTGTATTATTGCGTGCCTCTGTATTTTAGTGGTAAGTGCGCTTGCTGCCTAAACAGGTGACCCGGGTTCAAGTCCTGGTGGAGGCGTTCATATTGCCTGCCATATTTCTTCGGAATGCTGACTGGTAAAGAAAGGCTATGCTCAGCATTTTTACTAAACATTTTGCTGGGATAGGATGTTAAACCAGACTCACTGATAGCGTGGGATGATAGGTTCATTGATTGATTTTTTCATTCACATTTTGCAATCCACTTTCCAGCAGTTCAAATTCATTGTTAACAAAATTACGTACAAATTCTAAAACCAACAAATATTTGTCAATTACTTGACACACTTGGTTGAAATTACCTTAAAAAGATGATATTATTAATTATTCAATTAAGAATTTTATTACGTATTAGTGGCATTGTTTAAATTCCTCTTTTTATTTGACTAGACTGTTAAAATGGGGTGGAAGTATGTTGACTTGAATGTGTGACGTTTTAAATTTATTTTTTGTTCAATTGAAACTTGTTTGCTAACTGGTAGGGTTCTGTGTAGCCGATGTGTACAAATGTACAGAAATAGAAAATACGATATGACAGGCCAAAGTTTGGTATTTAAATAGTCTACATTTTCAAGAATGTCGTAAAATCATGTGATAATATATTAAAGTGGATTTTATATAATCTGCTGCCATATTACATGATGTGGAAATATTCATTCACATAATTATTAAGTTTCAGTTAGCGTTTAAGTCATTTACAGGTTCTATTTAACCATCCGTCGGTCATGTCTATTGCATTGCCCCTGTGGGTTGGTATTCTGTTAGTTGGTTGGTTGATAGGTAGACCAAAATAATTGTTTCTGTTCAATAACTGAAAAACCCTTAAAAACCATCAAAAGATTTTCAAACTTTGCATGGAGGTTGACAGTGAACACTAGACGACCCCTATTGATATGAGGTCTGTAGGTGAAGGTCACAATTTCCGACTATAGAGCGCAGCCATGACGGCATACATGTTTTACAAACATCTCTTGTATTCATGTTGTGTATATTAAATATGCGCTGACAATATAATGTCATAGGCAGGTAGCTCACATAAATGTCAGAGTTTGTGTTATAAAGTCTGTGCATACAGAATGTTGATCCTTATTTGGAGTTAGATATACAAACTCCCGCTTTATTTGAATGAACAGTGGTAGTTGTTTGCATGCATGATGTAGCAGTTAATGTTTTCTATATATAGATTGCTTAGAATGACTACTTACTACTACTACTTAAACTACTACTTACAACCTTATAGGACTCATACATATTTGGCATATGCTTCACAATGCGCTTCTTATTAGCCTATTTTCATGAAGATCGGAAATTGTCATGTTGACCAAAATGAAGTTTTAAAAACATGTTTTTCCATAGGTAAAGAGTAAATTACAGTCAGTTTTCTCTTGTTTTCTAAATATATCGATTTTGTAGTTACGACCTTCTCATTCTAAGCCACTGGGTTGTATACAAAGTTATGAATGGAAACAGGTCGTGAATTACCGAAGTTTCTTCGCCTGCTTGTCTCTGTGTGTATTGAGGTCTGAGAGCGAAAATGTTCTATCTTTCCTCTGTATTTATATACATTTAAAATAATTTCACACTCATAACTCAACTTGCACAGTATCCAAATTTATCAATTAGAATTATGAATAGCAATTAGCTGTTTAATATAATATGATGAATATATAAATAATACTGTAAAATTACGGAATTTCGACTGGATGAAATTTTGTGGTTTCAGTAAAAAAGACCATTTCGATGGGACGTTGTAAATCAGTGGATTTGCATTTTAGGTAATAAAAAGAAGGGTCAAAATTACTGTTCAATGGGATTTGATTTTGTGGTTGAGATGAACCACGAGATCTGTGAAAGTTAACCCCGCACGAAAATTAATGATTTAACAGTAACTGATTCATTGAAGGCTCACTGTGATTCAGCATATTCAGGCTTTACTTAAGACATTTGTATGATAACTCACAATGACCTTGATTTTATAGCGCACCCAAAATTTAATAAACATGAAGTGAGCGGTCCTGTCCGTGGTTAATGTGCTGGATTTGTTACTCAGCAGTCTTGACCTTGATTTTTAGCGCACTAGTGAATGTCAATTTTTCTCCACATTAATGAAAAAGCTGATGGTTCCTAATAGAAGATTGATTACAATTTGAGGAACGTCCCTTTAATGATATGGTCACAAATCTTGTACGATATCAATAGTTACAGATTTTCCAAAATGTTTGAATTCTAACTGTATTTGTACATTCTTAACATCTTGTCACAGATCGTACGGACCTCGTACCAGTTGTACAGAATGTTCAGTCCACCATCGGTTTCACCAAATCGCCAATTCCTCTATGAGGTGTGAAAATCGAGCCTTAATATCATTGCGGGCTCTTTACGGACGTCGTGCGAGTTCAACAAAATCAACTTGTACGGAGCTTGATGGACAAATGTGACCATGGTTTAAGTAGGATGGATCAAAAATACATGTTTTACAATCTGTAATCTTCTATTTCAGCGACATATTATATAAGGTATTGATCACTGATTGATTTTTCACCCCACAGGTCCCTTTCTAGATTTTTTCTCTCAAAAACCTTTAAACTAAAGACAATTTTATCCAGCATGTTTAACATGTCATCGTTTGAGCATGATTTAAAAGTGTTGTTTTTAAAATTGTTGTTGAAGCACCCTAGCATCTGCAGCATCTGTAACATATCAAAGCATTTTTGAAAATCTTTAAAGTTTTGTACCAGGTACAAATTGAAATTCTTCATAATTATTCATTAACAAATTGAAATTGTGCTGAACAGGTGTTTAAGTGCTTTGTTAAAACAGTAACCTTATACCCCTGTGTACTAGCTACTTCCGAATTCCGAGATTGTGTGCTTTACTTACATGTTTCTATTAACTGAATTCACTGCTAAAATGTCACATTGACGCAGCAAGGTTGTATCTAACAATACACTTTATAGTAAGATACGACTTTGTTGCACCGAATGACGAAAATGTCACATTGACGCAGCAACGTTGTATCTGACAATACACTTTATAGTAAGATACGACTTTGTTGCACCGAATAACGAAATGTCACATTGGTGCTACAAGGCTGTATCTCACAATACACTTTATAGTAAGATACGACTTTGTTGCACCGAATAACGAAATGTCACATTGGTGCTACAAGGTTGTATCTAACAATACACTTTATAGTAAGATACGACTTTGTTGCACCGAATGACGAAATGTCACATTGGTGCTACAAGGTTGTATCTAACAATACACTTTATAGTAAGATACGACTTTGTTGCACCGAATAACGAAATGTCACATTGGTGCTACAAGGTTGTATCTAACAATACACTTTATAGTAAGATACGACTTTGTTGCACCGAATGACGAAATGTCACATTGGTGCTACAAGGTTGTATCTAACAATACACTTTATAGTAAGATACGACTTTGTTGCACCGAATGACGAAATGTCACATTGGTGCTACAAGGTTGTATCTAACAATACACTTTATAGTTAGATACGACTTTGTTGCACCGAATGACGAAATGTCACATTGGTGCTACAAGGTTGTATCTAACAATACACTTTATAGTAAGATATGACTTTTTCACACCAAATCACGAAATGTCACATTGGTGCTGCAAGGTTGTATCTCACAATATACTATAATAGTAAGATACAACTTTGTTGCGAAAATGACGTAAATGTCACATTGACCTTCCTCCAGTTATGAATAATTTATAACATGTCACTCATAGATCACTGTACGTTGTAATGCATTATGTATGTATACATCTTATGTTCATATTTTGTTATAAATTGTAACTTAAATGTGTGATGTGCTAATTATAAGGTGCTGTGTGAATCATGTATGTTTCTTTTTGAAGAAAACACCCTACCCAATGACAATGTCAGGCATAGATTTTATTTACCAGTCAGCTTTCTGCTGTAACATGGTGGCCATTATGTGGGCTTCTACCTGGATTTGAACCCGGCGGGTGCCAGATTAGATGCCAAGCATGGTAACCACTGAACTACGGAGGCGCACGGTGATTGCAAGTGAGGGGCAAAGGTCTACTGGTGTGAACGTTCATAATTGATATATTCCCAATAATTCCCAGTACACTTAATATTGCAGATAACTTTATGTATACCTAACAAACAAAGCCTTTACCTTTACTGCCCCTATGACATTTGGGTCTAGAATCCGGGTTGCCTTTAAACCACCGAGTTGCAGGAGACTCGGAGTGACAGTAAAATCTAATGTATAATATTATATTGTTTGAAATACAAATGTACAAATAATATGAAATGAACTCAAACAATAAAAGTGCTAAGATTTGCTTGTATTTCATGACATGTCAATGTTTCAACTTTAGGGTCATAAATCAAAATCTTGTTTTTAAGACTAGGAGGTTTAGCGTTCAGCATGAAGTTATCTCTGCGAGGTTTACGCTACTACCCCCTTATCAGGTCAAACCCCTGTGTTGATTTCCTATGTAAATATAGTGAACATTTTGACACGCTTTTTCTAAACAGGTGATCAGATAAGGTTTGACACCTGTACAGTTTATAGCCCTCAATGACTTGTATTAAAAAACACTAGAAGAGGGGAGGGAAAACATTGAGCTTGGTCGTTTTGTCAGGTAGTCGCACATACTTGATGATTCCTGTATAAAGGACCCACAGTAAAGACAAAGGAAAACAATCAGGTCATGTTTGTAAGGTTACGCAAAATTTATTGCTTTCATATATCGATGTCAGAAAACCCCCTGCTTATGTTTTGCATAGTCATGCTTAACACTTTTCTTTAGTCCCTTTTGTATACATTGTACCCAATTTCACAAACTTTGCAGAAAATTTATTTTCTTACTGGAGTTAAAGTTATGGTATTGAACTGTGTCCTTTTCATTCAAAATGTGCTCCTGTAATTATTATAGTTAGGCATGAAGAGCACTGTGAGAGATTTAAATATACATGTATATGCAATAAAAATCCTTTCCTTAAAGAGGATTTCCCTATAAATTTGATCGTTTAAATCAATTCAGGAATATTTTGCATTAATTTAAATAAGAATCATTATTGCTTAAACTCCTCAACTTTTCAACAAAAAGCTCCCACTAATTACCGAGAAAAAAATGAAACATATTTCCGTAACAAGCCAAAATAGTCATGAGTTGTTTCCCTTTGACCACTTACTAATAATTATTGGTGATTTGAATATATTTTTGACATTATAGAGACATATTTGCTCAAACTTTCTTCAACAAATTATGATAATTGTTTGTGCTTTGTACATTTAGCTCATTTAATGTGAAAGTAGAGAAAAATATGGCAGTTATAGGGAATGCCTCTTTAAGTGAAAAGAAGTGGCTGAGTTTTTCGGCCATCAGAAAGCAATTGCAGATATCATTCACCATGTATGTTGCATGGCAAAAGAAGGTCGAGATCTGACCTTAGAAAATTTGTTCCAAAACAGTTTGCTACTAAAAACAGTATATACAGTCAATAGTTCTGCTTACATTGGTAGCAGTTGTCATTGCAAAGTTATTGTAAAACAAAAGTAATGTGTACACTATTTAGAAGCACTTAATTTACTTACGGCATAATGTATCTTCAGACATGTATTCAATTAGTAACCTCCCCTATTTGTTGGATTGATTTCAATGGGAAGCCCATATTAGGCGGTGTATATTTATACTAATGAGTCAGTTCTTGGAGTAGTTTGTTTGGGCAGAATCTTCATAACATATGGGGCCGACTGTCTTATTGAGACAGGAGGATGGGGCAAGTTTTGAAACACTATGGGGCCATGAAATCTTTGAAGACCAATGATAATTGAATTATAATTGGTATGTTAATATGTAACTGACCAAATATATGTACTATCTTGATGACAGCTCTTTCTGTGCTGTGTCACATCTTAGCTGGCTCTTGACGTTTTCTAAAAAGATGATGTCCCTTTGGTGCGACATGGTTGTATCCCACTATACTGTATATTCTATACAACCATCATTATCTTAGTATCTTGTTTTATAGATGCTCAAACCACTCTCAGATTTAGTATATAAAAGCATCCTGGCAATAAACCAGTTAAATTTGAATCCTGAATTAACATTTAACCTGTCAAATGTATTTTGTCTCGTTCAAATAGGTCAAAGAATAATAAAAAAAATGTTACTGTTTTGTTGGCAGATTTTTACTTGCAGTCTTAGCCAGAAAGTCATGTGGTATGTCTACCATGGTTCATCAGCAGCTGTTAAGTTTATTATGATAATATATTTACTAAGGGTAGACACTAACTATTTTAGTTACTGGTCTGACAGAAAAGAAGCATAAACTTGGTAAAGAAAACAGCTACTGTTCCTTTAAGAAATTTACTGGTCCTTCTTGATTTTTCTGGCCTCTAGCCACCAGACCAGTGTCTAAGTACGAGCCCTGATGACAATATTGTTTGTATATTTCAGTGTATGAAACCATGTGATATGTTGGATAGTGTGAATGGTGTAGATGATCATAATTGTGCTGATTATTGTATGGTAAGTCTACGTCATTCTCTCATTTTATGCTCCTTACCCCCCCACCCTTGGTGGTGCATTACACCATGTACATTAAAGAATTAAGGAGTTATTCAGAAAGAGCAAGTTCAGTGTTCCAGAATTCTTTGATTCATACCAACTCTCTGTCTCTTCTCTCAAAACTGGTTGTCATTGGCCAAGGATGCAGTGGTAAATAGAAAGGACGTGGCACGCACTACGAACCCCTAAACTAGACTAATCTGGCTGCGGGTGTGCCTCTTGAGAAATATAACAGGATCTATCCGTACTTTCAATGGTTGACTGTAAGGAACTTTGAAGAACTCATTTATGGTATAATATAGAATACCAAGTATTAAACTGTGGGTACTGTATATTAAATGATCATGTCGCCAACAGGTGACCCCTATCGACTTTGAATGTAAATAAGACCTGAGGTCAAGGCCACAGTCTTTCAGAATAGTTGGGACCTCAAAAAATATTGATCCTTCAAACTTTGTCAGATGGTTGTTTGACAATTATTCAGCATAAATGTTGACCAATGAAACCTTGTGTTTTACAAAACATTGATGTTTAGACTCTGTCTCATCATATTAAAACATTTTGAAGGGATATAGTTTGTGCAATTATATTTCCATTTATCATGTTTAGTTAAAATTACTTTTAGTCACCTTACTGTTAAATCATTTAATTTTGATGGGACGAAATTTTGTGGTTTTGGTAAATAAGACCATTTCGATGGAACGTTATTTTGTGGAATTTGAGTCTTAGGTAAAAAATACAAGGGTCAAAATTATAGTTTAATGGGATTAAATTTTGAGGTAGAAGATGAACCATGAAATCCACAAAATTTAATCCCCCACGAAAATTAATGATTTTACAGTATTATATTTTGTCCTTTCTTCAATATAACTCTTTTCAAGCTGTGTAAATGTGATACATTATTCAGAAGTAGGTCAACAATATTTTATATGAAAAGGTTTGAATTTGCTGACATAAATTATCTGTCAAAATACTCAGCATAAAATACTGGTAGTAAATTTTATTTAAAAAAAATATGATCAAGTTTTCACTGATCAATGTCTCAAAAAATTGTGACAGAATTTTTTCATTCACTGCTATATATCCTTATTCACTTAGTTTACAATAAAGTACTGCTGGGCGTCCTAAGTGCGGAGACAACTAGGTGAATTACCAACCGATCATTCACAGTATAATACTAATATTCTTTTTATTTCATGCTTTAAATATACTACCACCTTATAATAAGCTTGAAATAAAGATACATATTTAAAATCAGCATCACAAGGTGCTTCTTATGTCGGCCTATTTTTATGAAAATTGAAACTTGTCATATTGACCAAACTGAAGTTGAAACAGCTTGTTTTACCATAAGCAAAGAGCAATTTTCGGACAGTTTTTTTCTCTCAAAATACCAATTTTGTACAAGCCATTGATATTTGCTGCAGAACAGGATCTGACAAAGATGCTATGTTGTTCCTCATTTTGACAGTCCTTGCAAACTTGACGTCACCAAGTCAGCATCTCAGCTAGGTGCTATCATTAGATTTTACTTTAAAAAAATTAGAAGATTGCATTGCAAAACCACCGAATTGAATATCAAACAAAACTCTTGTATTTGAATGCAAGTTATGTCATGTATTGTCGGTTATGCCACTTTTATATATCCCTACATCGTAAATACCATACACTGAGGAAGTTAAAAAATACGAACATTTTGATATCAACTGTCATAACGATCACAAAAACATGGAGAAGTGTTTGATTTTAAGCTTAGAGAATATATTGATATTTTCTGTCAAACTGTATTAAATAAGGTTTATTAATAAGATTTTAACTTCTTATATGATATATTTAGATTATTAAATCAATTCTATTTACCCTACCTCTAATCATTATAGATAATGAACCCGCAGTAGGGTATGTCTCAGGCGCGGTGTATGAATTATTGTTTTTGGGTTGAATCTACAAACATTGTATTAAAGAGGTATTCCCTATAACTAGCATATTTTTCTCTACTTTCACATTTAATGAGCTAAATGTACAAAGCACTATCAATTATCATAATTTGTCAGACGAAAGTGTGTGCAAATATGTCTCTATAATGTCAGAAATATGGTCAAATCACCAATTATGATTTATTGCTTCCATCAATTTATTATGATGTGGTCAAAGGGAAACAACTCGACTATTTTGGCTTGTAACAGAAATATATTTTTCATTTTTTCTCGGTAATTGGAGGAGCTTTTTGCTGAAGATTTGAGGAGTTTAAGCAATAATGATTGTCATTTAATGTATAATATTCCTGAATCGATTTAAACGATAAAAGTTATAGGGAACACCTCTTTAACATGTATACAAATAATTCACATTGCTTTGATTTTTCTCATACCGATGTACGTGCCCACTTCAAGCAATTGTAAACTTCTCCATATGTAGCGATTGTTCAATATAATCGGGAATGTTTAATCGGGAATATTTAATCGCCGAGTGAAATACAATTAGTAAAATTACCCTTCTTTAGTTTTTTTGCAGGATGATACAAGTATATTGTTTTGTCTCATAAATCAAGGTGTAATCTATTGACTGTTGTATAATGAAATACTCGACATGTTTCTGTTAGGGGAAGAATTTCTTGGTTCAGTATAAGCAGTCCACAGTTATCTCCCCTCTGAAAGTTAAAGAATTGCAGAGACTACAGTTAACACAGTAACACCCAGTTTATTAAGACTCTAGACGAGAGAAATATAGTTTACCTGACAGATAAGCTTACGTTTATAACCATTCTCATTTTACTTTGAACGGACTCACTGTATATACTCAGTGTTCCCACTGCATTCTGGGGAAAGAGGTGTTTTCATCCCCTGCCTGCCATAACAGGGGATGCAACAAAAAATGGAGGTGACATGAGTTAAAACTTAAAAGTGCTGATAGACTTGAAAGTCGAAAATGGTTGAGGACGAATGCATAATTTTGACTAAAATCAAACTTATTAAACATGTATTAATCTTTTATATGTTTCTGTATTTACAGATTGGTGAAACAGAGTGTGATAAGTCGTGTGAATTTTTATATTATGTGAAAAAATACAAAGCTGGAAATTGTCCTCGGCGGAATACAGCGGAAGGTTTCGAGGCGGTGTGTCTGCGTTCATGTAGTTCTGATAGCGATTGTTCTGAGAACTTGAAATGTTGCCCCAATATGTGTGGACATGTATGTAGAAAGCCGGATTATTCCACTTATAGTAAGTACATGTTTACCTGAATCGTATTTCATAAATAAGTCTTGATTCTTATACAAAATAACAGAATGTATCAGGTCGGTCAAGCCCAAAAAAAAGTGATGTTAAGAGAACTTTTTGATAAATTTTGCAATTTTCCAACTGGAATTGAATCCCTTTTTCATGGGGGATCAACTTCTACCACAAAATTAAATCCCATCAAACAATAATTTTGACCCTCGTATTTATTACCTGAAATGCAAAATCCACAAATTAACGTCACATCGAAATGGTATTTTTTACCAAAACCAATTTCATCCCATCGCAATTAAATGGTTTTTACAGTACTTCATTTACCCATGGTTTAAAAGTTGTATTTTGTTACGTAGTTTTTCTTATTTTATTTTTGGTTAAAAGTAAAAAATGTTAAAATTCATGATATGATCTTCTTTGGTCAGCACTGTGTTTGAGTGGATATGGGTGTATGTCTCTTTCCTTGAAGCCTCAGGTTCAATGACAAATAAGCAAGGGATTAAACAAAATGATCTTGCACTAAGGGTGTTCTCAGTCGGATGCAAAAAAACTCAGTTTAATACTTTATTATAAATGAGGTAATATTGAACCGGAGCTGTGCCATTATCAAACATATGGTATTAAAATCTACTTATAGATTTGTCATCAGATATTTCATACTAACAGAAAGTTCTGTGTGGGTGGAAGAAAACACATTGTCATGCTATATGATAAAGATTTTGTCATTAATGAAAGTTGGTCTTCATATTTTGTTCTATTGGATAATAAATTGCCAGTCATTTCCTGCAGACCTCGCTTTTGATGGGTGTCAATGACAGAGTATGCAAGGGTGTCAATATTCCTGATAAATCTGGAATTTCGGATTGAACTTATCCATGATTTCTGACCAACATAAAAGTTATTTGAAGAAAATATCTTGAGAAATGCCAAAGTTATGGTCATTTTAGCCTATTTTGAAGAAATTTCTTAAGAAACAAAACTAAGTAAAATATGGAAACAATGTGGTTGGTGGCCTATTATTTGGCAAAAATGGTTGACCCCCATATGATTTTCCTGATTTTAAATTTGGCTCTGTTGACACCCCTGAGTATGCTTTAACATATCATAATAAAAAAAATAAAACAAATAGAACATGGGTCAGGCAGCACTCATCACAATAGCAGAGCAGGATAAGCACAAAAACAGTGCAAGTTCTGCATGAAAGTGGCCTGAAAATGTTGAATAAGTTTGATAAAGTTTGTCTTTATATTTTTTGTGATTTGTATTTTGTTTAGATTTACCACCAGTTCCTGTTAACCTCACATTTGAAGAGCGTAGAGAAGGGAGAGCACTCCATGTTTCCTGGTTCTTGCCATCTTCCAACAGGACGGTTCCCGGTGTAAGTGTATATGTGCTGGAACACAGAAACACAACCAGCCAGAAACCAGCCTGGAATGATAGAAATATACCCTGGACTACAGTACTCATTGTAAGTCACTGGTTTCAGTTTGAATAATCACGGAGGTATATAAATAAATGGAGGTGAATGTTGATGAACTTCCCGATTATCCTCGCCTCGGGAGATCGAATCGTCGCCATTTTGTAATTTCTTAACGAAGCGGCCTGAAACATCGTTTTTACAAGTTAACGCGTATTTACTAATTATATTTTGTGTTTTATTTTTAACAGAACATATTTGAGTAATTATTAAAGTTAAACCCGCACGAATTAGTCATGGTTAACGCGTCAAAACCAAAATAAAGTGCATTTTAAATTTCTTGATAAATCGGCCCGCCGCGAACAGAATTAAATGGCGGCAATTAGAATTTGTCATAATGTTGCAGTGCAAACTGTGAAGTGCTGGATGCAGTATTTAAATCAATTACCTGCTACATTTGTTCCTAATACATGTATCTTGGTCAGGGATGTGTTAATTTGTTTATTTTCGCTTGTTACTGTTCACAATTAATTGTAAAAAATAGAGTCGATGAAAATCGTTAATGGCGGCCGAAACCCTCAAAGTGAAGAGGTGATAAAATTTAAACGCATCTAGTGATGTTGAATGTGCATAATTTAGATTAATTACCCGCTGTATGTGTACTAATTAGATATATATTTGCAATGGATATGTTTTCTGTTCATTTTCTCAAGGTATCGTTCATTTTTAATGGTGAAATAAACAGTGTCCAAATTGACTCAAATAAGAGCATAATGGCATCCAATAAGGACAAATTGGTGTCAAATATTCCTTTATATAGAAATCTAGCTTTCTCTGGGATCAACCTCCATAAAGCAACAACCTGCTTCAAGCAATATTATCTAATATATAGACGAGAGTGTACAAAAAACGAAAGTTTTCTCATGCAAAACAGGTATTGCTCTAGAAATGTTGCAATGTAACTTTACATATTGATGGTTTACAATCCAAAATGAATGAACCAGCACTTGGCAATAAAATGGTTTTTATTCATAAACAATACTTACACACACTATCACCATGAGAGAGAACTTCAGAGGATAGCAGTTTCATATATTTTAGTAGTCACGTGACCCCTGGGTTTCAAATACAGATATTACACACCTTCCTATTTTCGATAATTATATTATTTCATAAACCCTGTATGTACATAATACACTTGCACGCAACGAGTTAGCTATGTAACATTATTGTGTTTGTAATTCACAATATTGCATCTTTTCATCTCATGTGCATTCACCATAGCAATTATAAATGCATGATCTTCTATATCTGATCTAATAAGTTTTCATAGTGTTTAATTGGCACAGCATGTGTTTATTGATTAATATCAAACAAATATTACAATAAGCTACTGATCACAATCATAGCTACTGTATAAATGTGACAGATGGTGAGAGCATATACTGATTGGTTGTATATTGGTCCTTACTGGAACCCCACTGTGTAAACTGTTTGGGTTTAAACACCTATCAAATTCAATGTCAATAATTAAGTTCATGTAAACTCTTAATTAAATTCGTTCATATTGTTTTTTTTACTAATGTACCACGTGAAAAGATCGGCATTTTTTTTAAAAAGAACGCGTGGACTTATTATCGCATAATTAAAATTATGGACGATTAAATTTAAATTAAATTGTTAATTGCCTTAACAATTTGTACTGATCAATAGCTAATTATCATACAACACAGGGCTATCAATTAACGATTAACGTTCCAGAGGTACCAAACACAAGACAGTACTTAACACCTTTGCCAAATACCCCGGCACCTATAGGCGGGCCTATTAATGAATTTATTAAGCGCGGATACAGCCCTGGTAGATAATTTAATTGCTTAGAAGTAAACAAAAAAAATGAAACAACAGAGAGAGGCTAGGCAGAATTAAACATTATTTATGACGAGCATATCATCGTATATATCTTAGATCTATCTGCAAAAATATGTTGGAAAAGAAAAAACGTAACTAGATCTATATTTATTTCGGCCAAAATTTCGGAAAGGTTTCATAAAAAGAATCATTTCAATAATCTATTATTAATCACCGCGCAATAAATAAACGCACGTAATAAAACACGTAGATCTACACATTAAATTAGCGATCGCATAAAAAGCTGTATAATGCCGTGAAAATCCTTTTCGCTCTTTTTATCTTTCCGCTTATTAGTGATTACGCTCATTAAATTCCTTGCGCCCCGTTGAGCATACTCTTATCAGTTTATAAGCAGACGATATTTTCTACGGCGAGGATAATCTAATCTCGTCAGTGTACTGTATAGGGAGTTTCAAATCCTTATATGTATTTAAATCCTTGGAATAATATAACCATTTACATAACAAATAGTCAAATCTTTTTTTACATTTTTTTTATTTACTTGTTTTCTTAGAAACATTTTAGAAAGGCAATCAATTTTCAAAGAAAAAAAATATAAAAAGATGGTAAATTTTTAGGTAAATAACCACTAAATGCCTACGCGGACCAAATTCAGATACAGTCAAATAGTCTGTTAAAAAACTTTAAAGCGACTGGAAATGGGGGTATGTCTTGACAAATCAGCATCAGAATCATGAAATTGGTGTTAAATGCTTTGTATGCATGTATGTGATGAAGTGAAATTGTTTTATTCAGAAATATTTTGTATTCTGGCTTAAATATGAAAGTGAAAGTAAGGTTGGGGCTAACGGACAGTGGTAAATCCGTACATGTGAGAAAATCTGTTCACCGTGTTTGACGAACCAAATTTTTCTTATATGATACATGACCCCCTACTTTTTTTTTCATTTTCTTCAAGCTGGATGCTATTTCTATTGATTAAAAGATTTTGAGAGGGCCCCATGGACAAAAAGTTGACATTTTTCTTGGCTGACTTAGGTCACTTTACATTGAGTTAAAGAACAACTCTATTTGGTGGTTTGTGACCTTTAAAGAAAATATAAAATGACGTGGCTATATATGTTAAAACTGTATCTGTGACTGCTTATTGATAAGTTTGATATAAAAATCAAGGAACAGATTTATTTTCGCTGTGTGATAATTGGTTTTTAATGATCATATAATTATCCCCGCTCTGATAGTTACTGTGTAATAATGAAATTTAATAAAGTTAAATCACCACCTGTAATGTGACGCATAACAATACACGCTTATGCAAAAAATTTGCTGAATGATTTTAATTGTTTTATAACACCGGTGCAGTATATCAGGTTTCATGTTGTGTGTTATTTAAGCGTTCCGGGTGTATAGGTGACGTGTTTTGTCAGCCAGTATGTGCGCAGTTCTTTTCATGCCGTGGCTTGGTAATTGTTTTGATCTTTCTTAAAAACAATTACCATATTATAGTTCAGTGTACTGCTAGTTATAAATATAGTAATTGTTCTCATTTTAAAATGTTTAAAGCCGAATCAATTAAAACAAATTAATTTCATGTATTTTACTAACATACTATAAGGTGTATCTTTATCACATACTAGTACATTGTATATTGCTTTAAGAAGTAAGGTATAAGCTTGGGTGCCCATTACCTAAGCATTACCTAAGTGCTATAGGTAGCACTTTCCATGGGAGGTAATCCATGCTTTCAATATTTAATCTTTAATATGAGGCTCACAGGTAAGACTGGCTTTGCTATCTGTGTTGCCTCATTAAATAAAGTCTTTATTATTATTATTATTATTATTATTAATCTAACTGGAGGTAACAGAATGAAAGCCCTTGGTAGTGCTTTGCTTAGGCAACGGATATCAGTTGTATAGCTACGTACCATGCCTTTAATGCACTTATTAACATCACCGGGTATGTCCCAACATGTGGGTGGCTGTCAGATTTTGTAAGAATATACTGATTCTGTTATGTCCAAATCCCATCTTTAAACACAAAAGTCCCAAGGCCCATGTGATGGTACCATTTCTTGCAGCTGGCATACGCCTCAAAATGTGGTCAAGTCTGTTACATTTTCTATTGTGTCTAAATGTGACTTACTTATTTCTACTTTGTCTTATATTTCAGACTCAACAAAAGAAAATTTTACTCAAAACAGTGCATGCTGGATATTGGTATCAGTATCGTGTTGCTATGGTAACAGCAAGTGGAACTCAGGGATACTCATCACCATCACAACCATTCCGTTCATCAAGACGTAAGTATTACTCCTCCAATTTGAGTTCAACCCTCTTCTAGACCACTTCTGAATTTTTCTGAGCCAGAATGACTTACATGCTCCCATTTACCCGAATGTATAGATGGGTACCTCACAGGGTCAAAAGCCAATATGCTGTGTCGTAACAGCCATTTTGTTATCCCCTCCAAAGGAAGGGGATGGTAATGATAAGCTTCAGTCAGTCAGTCCAGTCTGTCCGTCTGACCGAGCTTCTGTGTGCAACTTCTTCTACATTTTTTAAGGGATTTTGACGAAACTTTCACAGAATAACTACTATGAGGACCTACAGTGCATATTTTGTGATTCAACCATGTTTGTCTGAGTTATGGTCCTTTGTTGATGATCTTCTCTTTGACAAATCTGTGAAAATAGACTTTTTGTTGTATGATATATAAAAATTATACATTACAGCTGTGCAGAGATCGACACCCCCACAGAACATCACAGAAGGTGAAACAACCCTCAGTAAGGGACAGGTTGAAGTAACCATTAATTGGGAGCCTCCGATCTACTCAGATCTACCTATATGGAAATATGAGGTATGTTCAATTTATCTTGGTAGCAATACTGCTGTACAGCAATCCAAGTTTGATGCCTAGATACTGCAAAAATGATAAGAGGAAATCGGACAGGGAAGGCAGCACTCAACTTAATCAGCCGAGCACAGATAAAAGTAACAACACAACACAATTATGCCAACACACAACCCAAAGAAATGATTGAAAGCCCAAGTCGCAGCAAAAATGCAGGATGGCCAAATTTCACCAAGAATAACAAAAAATAATGATCTCAAGTGACCAAATAAAACGTAGAAATGTCATCTCATTCTTTTATAATTTCGCAATAATGTCAACTTTCCTTCGCGTTTTGGAAATTATTATTGTTCCGCATGGTTGGGCAAGTTAGAACTGGTTAGATACATTCCAGGAAAACTTGCTTAATCTTTGATAAGCAGACACATTGCTCATACATGTTGGTCTTCCTTGTAAAGCCTACACATCTGTAGGGCCTACATATTGTACAAATATTTCATGATAACAAAAAACTATGTTTCTACTGACAGATCACCTGGGTGGAACGATTGAGGACAATTTACCCAAAATTTCAGAAAATACCTCTACATGAGAAAACTGTGCATGGTGTAAGTATTGAATACATGAACATGTACATTGTTGTGTCATAAACTCTGTCATTGCCTTATGCATAGTTCCCGCTTGAGTATCTTTTGGCCATGGCGATGTACTCCCGATTCATATAAATTAGCTTCGGGAGGCATTGGGAACAGGGATATCACAAATGTTCTAATGACTTCCCCGAAGCTTTCCCTAGACCTCGAGAACCCTTTTCTTGATGCCTTCCGAAGCCTTTTTATTATATCGGAAGTTCATCACCAAGGCAAAGAAATCTCAGTGGGAGCAAGACATAACCCAACCCCTACCAACCAATTTCGTTTTAAAAAAGTGCTACAGAGTGGATGTTGCGAAAAATTGGTATGCTACCGGCAAGCACTAGCAGACCATTGTACAGCAAAGCACTATCGAATTGGTCTGCTTCACAAGATAGCCCTCCTCAAGCAAAGCGCTGAGTAACGAAATCGGCGAGCACTGCTCATTTGTAGAGTGTCATTGCATAGACATCATAAAATGCTTGATGGCAATATTTGGATTTTTTGCTTGTCAAATTGTAGAAAATTCTGACAATTCACCCATAGAAATTTTAACATTTTTTAAATTTCTTTGTAGGACAGGAGGAAATGTCGTAGTCATAGTCGTCATCGCCATTATCATCGTCATTATCATCATAATTATACAATAAATTTACATAACATTTCAGCATGTACATCATTTCAAACTGAGAAAGTTAAAACCTGGAACTACATATCATATAGAAGTAAGTTATTACATCCTATATTATTAGAGTTCAGAATTGATAAATAAGCAACATTTTCCATTTTTCAGTCATAGTCAGTTTGGTATTTTATTATTCTATCCAAATCTATTGATAAATTCAATATGAAAAAAACCACATGTATTTTCCTCCATGTAGAAAATTAGGAATTTATATTATTTGCTGCATGAAAAAGTTAAGTTACTAGTTTTCGAGGACTGCTTTCAGCAATTCCATCGTTCAGTCACGTTTTACCTTTTCCTAGGTGCACTATAGTTTATGTATGTTTGACTGTTTCAGATCACCGCCATTGTTCAACAACCATCTACTCATGGTAAACGTCATCTGAAGAGTAAGAAAGCATCTAAAGATATCACCACATTTACACCTCCAAACACTGAACCAGGTAAATATAAGTTTCTATTTGTATCTCAATGGATCCCAGCCTAGAAGTTTGATTTCTTAGTCTAACTCCCCTCCTAATCTGGAGGTTAGAATCCCAATTCTGACTTTACTCCTGTTCCGATCTCCTGACGCAATTTCTAAGCAAAAAACTTTGTCTCAACTTGAAACATAGATTTGCTTTTGAAATGCTTGGGGGAGGGGATATTGTGAGATTTGAGTTGAAATTCTAACTGGGCTAGAGGTTCAAGTGTTGCATATTTTGAATAATTTGGTGTTGACATGTGATTAAAGAAAGCCTTATTCAAGTTTTACAGAAGTTAAGAGTCGAGTTGAGCTGTTGGAGGGAACATATTCTGTCTCTGTTTTATTGCCTTATTCAAGGATTTCATTCAGTTTAGAACCTTTCTGTAGTCTAGAATTACCGTATGAGTGATAATCTTAATTCCTCTCATTTTGTTTGGGTTACATGTACAGTACATGTAATACATGTATTTGACTACAATTGATGTTGTAACAGAAATATATTAATATAGTGTAGTTAGTTCAGTTATATTGTTTAAATATATGAATTTAGAAGTTTAATTTTGATGTTGTAGAATTTATATATCTAACTGACACATCGGCTGCTATAGATGGCAGCCTGTATACAGGTACATATATCCTTCTTTCCTATAATTTCGTGAATTCCTATGGTTTCGTGAACCCTGTTTGACATATTTCTGCTAAACGTGCAGGTCCAAAATAATTTGACAAATGATTGAAGAAGTTAAAAAATGATTTTCCATAAATATTTTGAGCATTCGTCTCATTAAAACAAACTTTAATGGAAAAATTATAAAATACCCCTAAAATTCAGTTAGACAGAGAAGAAGATGACCACATGTCTATAATTTCATCATTTATGTGCGTCAGAATCATCACACAGCCACCATTTTGTGAATATACATGCTAGAAGAACCCCAATGGAATTCCGCTGTGAACCAATAAAAACAGAGTTCCAGAATGATTTTTATTGACCAGCCAATCAGAATTCACGAATCATTAGGAAACATGTCTTCTGATTGAAGAGTTGGAGTCCACTCTGTAAGATTGCTGCTACTTGGAAAATACGATGATTTCTCATCATGTTTTGTATTTAACTTGTAGAAAGGGGTTCAGGCATTAGTTCATCATAGAAAAATGTTTATAAATCAACAAACAATTGAGCATTCTCCAAAAACAAGTCTTAGGTTCACGAATTCACAGGAAAGCAGGATAGAATATCAGTGTGTGTCCGTATCACGTGGTCAATAATCATTCTCATATACTACACTGCGGCTATTATTCCCGAGATTTAGTCCCGCTTTGCTGTTCCTTGTGAATAATTTTGCTCGAAATTCATGAATTTCCATAAATAAACTTCCATATGGGGAAATAATGGACTAAGGGGGAAAAACTGACAAGTATATTTCCCCCAGGGAAAAAATAGAGGGTGGAACAAACTGACTGCTACACCAGTCTGGAACCTTCAACCACTATTCATTCTGCAAAATATGTCTGTTTCTGAAGTTTGCAAAATAAATATAGCACAATTATTAAATGTTTTACACTATAATTATCACAAAAAGTAAGCAGACATAGTGTCAATTCAGACTGAAAGTTCTTCACATTTGTATTTTGTGAAATGAAGAAGAGTGTAACATGCTGTTTAAGAACGACTTTTACATGCTTTAATACCAGAATAATTAATTTAGTAATAATGATTAGTCGATCTGAATGGACAGATTGTTTGCTTCTTGCGAAAATGCCATCATAGATCACATGATATGGCCCACACCACTGATTGTTTTGTTTCTAACATAAGTTGACGTTGTTGTCTAACACAGGGAGTAATATTTTGAAGTGTTTTAAATTTTTGTCTTACTCCGGGGGGGAAACCTTTCTGACTTTGTTGTTGCTATAGATACAGGTCTTTCTAATATAGATAATATTTTGCACAGAAATTGGTATGCATACTGGGTATACACTTTGTTATGGATGTGGTACCCTTCCTGTTGAAGTGTTTCAACTAACATTTTCTCGTTTTTAACTGACTAATTTCTGTAAGTTGTGTGTCCTGGAGAAATATTGATAATAGTATATTTAGAATGTGTGATTGCTGTATAATTATGAAACATTCAATGTAATAATATTTTGACAGTGTCAGTTTAAATTTTGTTCAAAAGAAAAAAGACAAAACTAATCATAGCAGCTTGAAGATTAGTAAATGGTGGATATGAATATAGTTTACTGTGAAATCATTTAATTCCAATGGGCCAAAAGTTTGTGGTTTTGGTGAAAAAGACCATTTCGCAGGAACGTATTTCAAGGATAACTTATCCACTAAGTTATATACTTCAGAAATTACCAATATTTGTGGAGATTTAATTTTTTGGTTGAAATCATCCACGAAATCCATGAAATTAAATCCCCTTTGAAATAGTATTAATGATTTTACAGTATATATAATTGTAAAAGTTCTGTACTTTAAACATTACTGCTATATCACCATGTGTCCTTTGGGGCAGCAAGGTTATATGTGACTATATACTATACAGAGAGATACAACCTTGTTGTACCAAAGGGACGATATTGCTGTACAGTTTAGATTATATGACAGGAATTTAACAGTTTGTATTATTGGTATATTTTCAGACAATCAACCACAAGTATACTCAGTAATAAAAGATCTTATCGGAGTAGAAGATTTAATAGTTGTTGATAGTATTCCTTATTTCGACAAGGGCTCCTTAAAGGCTCAACTTACCTGGGGTATTGAGGCAGGTAAGTGTCCTTTCTTTCTGTGAAAACTGCTTGTTCTTTGTGCCTCTGTTTTGATATATTGATGAGATTTGTCTATTGACAGCATGATCATGTGACTAAATCTGATCACATGATCTAGTTGTATTGGCAGCATGATCGTGTAACTAAATCTGATCACATGATCTAGATGTATTGGCAGCATGATCATGTGACTAAATCTGATCACATGATCTAGATGTATTGACAGCATGATCATGTGACTAAATCTGATCACATGATCTAGATGTATTGGCAGCATGATCGTGTAACTAAATCTGATCACATGATCTAGATGTATTGACAGCATGATCATGTGACTAAATCTGATCACATGATCTAGTTGTATTGGCAGCATGATCATGTGACTAAATCTGATCACATGATCTAGTTGTATTGGCAGCATGATCGTGTAACTAAATCTGATCACATGATCTAGATGTATTGACAGCATGATCATGTGACTAAATCTGATCACATGATCTAGATGTATTGGCAGCATGATCATGTGACTAAATCTGATCACATGATCTAGTTGTATTGGCAGCATGATCATGTAACTAAATCTGATCACATGACCTGGAAATATGAACCACTTGACCATATATGATTCCACTATGTGACTAGGAGTACTATTTTCAACATGCACATTTCTTTATTTAATTGAACGACTTGAACAATAATGTTTCTGTATATTTCAGATTTCAAGCAGATAGTGAAGAGTTATATGATATTCTGGGAGCCTCATTCCTGTGATCAGGAGTTTGCTGATTTAAAGCCATATTCTGCTACCTCCGATGTAAGTTTTACCGTTAACATACCTGCCAAGTACTCCTGTTAAAGTCTCTCCAATTATCATTGAGGCAAGCACCTCGTTTTGCCTCACCATAGCTTCAGGCCTGCGTGTAATAAAAAACAATTGCGTCAATATCATGATACACTGGTGTATTGTAAATCTAATATTGATTTGACTTCTTTCTTAAAGAAAGTGTCATTTCTGGTGTTTTGTTGAAAAGGCTATCATGTGATTAAAAGTTCACAGTTCTGTTCTGACAAAAAAAAATTACCTTTGTGGCTTTTCCCATTGAAATAGTTTGATGTTAGCAATGTGGATTGTCTTGAACAAACGTGAGCCAATTACAAATTTATCTTTTCCTCTGAAAAATGTATAACATGTTTATATTTCATGTGAACTTTCAGGTGCCAAAGTTTGAAGTTTATGATTTACAATTTGAATGCCAGTATAATATTCGAGTGAATGCTGTAACCAAAGCGGGTGTACGTGGGAAACCATCAGCAGTGAAACTACGTACTCCTGTATGTGAGAAAATACCAGTGAAAGGCAATAGTCTACCTCCAGAATGTCCTCAGCGAGGTCAGTACACGTAATTCTCTAAATATTACCCCCCCCATTTTTATCCTCCATATCGATTAGGGCTGTAACGGTATGCTCACTTCACGATATGATACGTACCGTCCATTTTTCTATCGGTTCGGTATATTTCGGTATGATACAATATTCTCTAACAGCAGCTTAAATACTACAACTTTTAAGTGACAATGAATTTGTTGATTCTATAGCAGCAATTATTATGTGGCTATCAACTATTTTAAATGCATTTCGACAATATTATGCATATCTTCATACCATTCAAACGAGTGATGCATGATAATTATACATAATCACAGGGCGTACAGACATTTTCGTTCTCTGGATATTATTTTGCTAATAATAAAGCTTATACCGAACCGTACCGAAATTTGCAATTCTAGTACCGTGAACCGTGTAGGACTGAAGTCCGCGGTCTTTCGTGTACCGCAATATACCGTTACAGCTCTAATATCGATAGATCGGGAGGCATATAGTGATTCACCTGTCCGTTCGTCTAGCTGTCCTTCCAGCCTGGTTAACCCAAATTGACCATTTCTTCAAGCATTAATATGGCTTGCTACAAAGCTTTCAAACTTACATGGATATTGTATATGAACACTCTCCACACGCCTGTATCACCTGACTCCATTTTGACCTTCACCTTGACCTAATTATTTACTTAGACTTATTGAAATGGCTTCCAAGGGGCATATTAAGTGTTTATTGAACGCAGTCTTGTTTATGAGGTGGTATAATCAGGGTTCTCAATAACAGCAGGCTACAGGCCTTATTGACCGATTAAAATTCTTTTTGGGCCAGCTGAAAATGTAAAACTTATACACAATTTTATGAAAATAATTACACTTAATAGAACCTTATCAGGCTAGTGTTTAAGCATTTCGGCCTGTTATGTTAAACTTATTGAGAACCGTGTTATAATGCTTTGCACATGTCAGTCTGTCGGTCGGAACACCAAACTGTTTCAATTCAATAACTCAAGAATGCTTTGATCGTCAAAATTTCAATACAGGTTGGCAGCAACAGTAGAAGACCCCCTTTTGAGTTTGAGGTCAATATGCCAAGATCACGGTCATTGTAGCCTTTACCATTTTGTACTATGGGCTTCCATGGGACATTCATGTTTGACAAACATCTCTTAAGACCTTTTTGCTGAGACCATTAGTGACAAAATGTGTGTTTGATGTAACTCTGTTTACCCATAATGTACAATTAACAATTACAAAATGTTTTTGAAAGCTGAACTTCATTATTGCAAAATTTTCGCTCCAAAATATTCATATTGAAATTTTGAAAATGTTCATGCGTGGACAGCCGACTTATTTATTTGTCGTTATTGTTCAATAATTTACTTTATTACTACAGCAATACAATATGATCAGTTAGAACACTTAGCTACCATATTTTATGTTGCTTCTTGTTATGATGGCAATACATAATATTTCATGTATTTATTGTTCAAGATCTTAAATGCGCTATACCAACTGGGCCAAACTAGTATGGAATGAGGAACAACATTCATTGTAAAATGCCTCAATTGCAGGTGAAGCAAAATTTATGCTTAAATCATAATGAGATATCTGGGCTGCCAAAAAATGCCACACACAATTTATCAAATGGTAGTGAAACTATAATATTTGTAACACATATACATGAGATGAATCTTATATTTCAGTACCCCAAATACCTAGACGACCAAAGAGGGTGGGACATGTCACTCTCAGGAATAATTGTAGTATAGATATCAATATAACCTGGAGACATCCAAAATCTGATCTTCCTATAGGTAATATAACACTTTTACTTTGATGTAACTTGTTCATGATTGTCTTTATTTCTGTCCCCCATCTTTAATGTGGGGGCATATTGCCTTGCTCGTGTCCGTCGGTCTGAAAACCAAAATGGTTTCCGTTTAATAGCTCAAGAACACTTTGCCCTAGGATCTTTAAACTTTACATGTAGGTTGGCCAGCAACAGTAGATGACCCCTATTGATTTTGAGGTCAGAGTGTCAAAGGTGACTGTAACCTACATGTTTTACAAACATCTCTGTGTTACTTTAAAATCATTTAATTTTGCATTTCAGGTAATGAATACATGAATTTCCTGAATATAATTAAGTATATGTGTTGATATTTTCAGATTCATACTTGGTAACTTATGAGAATATTGAAGAAATGCGGATGAATAAAATGGAGCGTGATGGACCAGTGTATAAACAGAAACCAGTTGAGATTAGATTAGAAAAGGTATGTCCTATTATACAGTGAAGCAATACCACATGACTTTGGACTACAAACCCAAGGAGAAATTTGCTTCACTTTGAAAACAAAAACAGCCATAAATATTTTATTTCTTAATCAATTTTTATGAAATATATGCCACGCTAAGGTCTACATTTTTAAGCCATTTTTCCCCAAGGTTTCACAGGGTGTTAGACAAAACGGCACAATGCTGATAGGGATCCTACATTTCGTTGAAAGCTTACATATTTTTCGCTTAGCGTGGCGTAGGTTTCATAAAAATTAGTAAGGTAATAAAATACTTGCGGCTATTTTTGTTTTCCAAGTGAAGAAAATATCTTCTTGGGTTTTTAGTCCAAAGTCAATTGTGTTATTGCTACATTGTTGAATGTGAAAACTATTGGTGCTTTCATGCTAGTTGCGAAAATATGCTTCAACGATTCTTATTATTTAGATCTCACTAAATATTGTCCGATTTGCAAGAAATAAAACTTCCAAGATTTGTACTGGAAATTTTTTAGCCACATTCACTTTGAATTTTAATATCCATAAGCATAAGTTCATTCTTAACTGGAATTTGTTTTGAATTTTTGCTCTTACACAGGCTATTTTTGCCGTGTATTCCTGGCCCCGATCCCCTAAAACATCTCAACCTGAGATAAATCTCATCTCAAATATTGCCATATGTCATTTGGATAATCTCCATGAGAGGATGGATTAAAAATTGGCATCAAAAACACTTTTCCTAGCTTATTACAATAAATTTTAATGAGATCCAACTTAAGATTTATCTAATAATCAGACATTGATTTGGGCAAAATTTCAATTTGAGATGAGATTTCTACTTGAGATGCTTTGGGAGATTAAGGCCTGGTCATGTGATATTTATCTCCGCTTTTCTTTACAGACTACAAGTGTTCTGGTTCCCGGACTGAAGACATCTGATGTGTATGTTATGAAGATACATGCAGTTTCAGCAGTTGGAGTGGGGGAACCAGCATTTGTTAAAATATATACACCAACAATTTTAACTTGTGGTTCTGATAAAGATCCGGGTAAGTTATTGTAATGATTTTAAAGGGACTCAACTCCATTTGGTAAATTGGAGTTTTTTATCAAAAGGCTCTCTTAAAAGTCGCATTTTTTGGCTTGACCTACCTAATACATTTATGTACGAATCTGAACTTATTCATCTAGAAGAAAATTAATCCCATAACATCGGTTTATTAAATTTAAAACCAAAAAAATCTATTGCGTGACTAACACATTAAAATATATATTCAACATTGTAAAACGTAGTGTAGCGTATTTGTTAAACATAGTTTTGTAATTAAAACGTCTACATGGAGTTAAGTCCCTTTAATGAATACTGTGATTTGTTAATTAGGTACATTAATGCCCCAGCAGAGGTCGGTGTGCTGGGTTTGTAGATTGATTCTCTGACGGAGCAGGTCATATCCTTCCATTAAAATATGACAGTGTCATTTTTATTCCATATGTGAAGTTGTTTGTTCTGTGAAATGTTAGCTTATTTCACTCCTAACTTTTTTTTCCAATTATCCAATAAATAGTTAATTAAAGGAATTGTGAAAAAAGTACCATTTGTGTGCTAATACTTGATGACAGAATGTTAACTTTATCTGTCAATATAATAGACCACAATCTAATTCAGTAAAATGTATGGATGACAAAATAATAATTTTGCAAGAGTTGCTTCCCTTTGACTATACAATGTTCATTTATTGTTAAGTTTACAAATCGGTATTCCTCAAATAACCCACTGGTAACTTATTTATTTTTTTTTATTTACTTTTTTGTGATCACTATTCGTCCGTCGTCCGTCAACAGTTGGCTTGTGTACTCTTGAGGCAAGAGTTTTGATCCAATCTTCATGAAACTTGATTAGAATGTTGTTCTCTATGAAATCTAGGCCAAGTTTGAAACTGGGTCATGTGGGGTCAAAAACTAGGTCACTAGGTCAAATTTTAGAAAAAACTTGTGTACACTGTAGATGTCACTAATTTGATCCCATCTTCATGAAACTTGATCAGAATGTTGTTCTCCATGAAATCTAGGCCAATTTCAAAACTGGGTCAAGTGGGTTCAAAAACTGGGTCACTAGGTCAAATCTTAGAAAAACCTAGTGTACACTCTAGAGGTCACTGTTTTGATCCAATATTTATGAAACTTGGTCAGAATGTTGTTCTTCATGAATATTAGGCCATGTTTGAAACTGGGTCATGTGAGGTCAAAAACAAGGTCACTAGGTCAAATCATAGAAAAACCTTGCATACACTCTAGATGTCACCAATTTGATCCAATCTTCATGAAACTTGGTCAGAATGTTATTCTCCATGAAGTCCATACCTAGTTAAAAACTGGGGGTTATGTGGGGTCAACAACTAGGTCACTAGGTCAAATCTTAGAAAAACCTCACCGTTCGGATCCAATCTTAATAAAATATATGGTCAGAATGTAAGTTGTATTGATACCTAGACCAATGTGCAACAGGTGAGCAATTGCAACCTAGGGCCCAACCTTATGGTGTTGGATTTGTTGAACATTGTAAGATTAAATTTCACTTAAATGTTTTGTTTGTAAATATTTCAGTGCCACCAGACAGAACGCGTAAGAAAAATAAGAAGAAGAAAACATCCATCAAACCTAGCACAGTATTTGTTTCTACACCGGGAAGATTCGTTCCTACCCTGGAAAGATTCGTTCCTACCCCGGGAATATCAACCATTACACATAACTCTACATCATCTCCTCCTGCAATATCTGTTACTAAATATAGAAATTCTATTAATAGAACAACTACGCAATATGTCCATAAAAATACTAGTAGAATGTTGAACATTTATGAAACTATTTATTATTTAATGTTATTTATAGCCAAGTTAATTGGATTATCTTGACGTGTCTTCTGGATGTGCTAGAACTAAGTCTTCAGTCATTATCTGCCAAACTAGTTAAATCCAAAAAAGGAGTGACAAAGCGGAACATGTCACAAGATGCACTTACATGTGATTTAAAAGGGATTTAGACGCATAAACAAGGAATGTATTAATTCTAGTGGTTATAAACATGGGACAGAAGATCATAACATGAATCAAATGTACCTTTGTTCAAAGGTAGGTGAACGTGGAAAACCAGAAAATAAGAGTAACTCCACTTTAATAGGAGTACTTGGCAGGTATGCTCCAGTCGTCATCAGATAGGCTTATAATGACAGTCATTGGTTTAGTGTCCATTGACCAAGTCTGTGTGAGATTTGCTTAAAATACCTGGCATGCAGTCACTTAAGAGTGCGCAAACTGATCCTGCGAAATCATATAGATGTTGGCAGGAACGTTCATTCTGCTAGTACTTTTAAATTGGGTACAAAATTCAAACAATTTACAATGAACATACATTTTTATGCAGCAATATTGACATTTGATGGTCTTGTGGTACCTTATTCCATTCCAAAATTGCATTATTTCCACTGAACACTGCTGTATGTTTTTTCGCTCCGATTTTGTTAAAAACTAATAATTTTATTTTTATATACTCTGTTTAATCTACAAGTGTTAACTATGATTACCTGTTATAGAATTACAGCTGTCAGGATATATCCGTATAAGGTACAATACACTATACACAGACATGTTTTAGAATGTCTTGTGCTAGGCCCAGATTTATAAAATAAGATCTCAATTGAGATTTGTCTCAAATTAAGATTTTACTTAACTTTTATATTTTAATTATTTATTGAACATCCAATTTAACAGCTTTTATGTGTAAAATGTTAAGATCCTATTGCCTTGAGATCCTTTTTGCCTTGTTGAGGTCCTTGCACAATGTCGAGATCTGCTCATCATTTTGAGATACTTTTGTCATAATGAGATCCTCTCCCGGTCTCCCCTCGTTGAGATTTCACTCATGACTTTTGTACGTTGAATTTCATAAAATGAGAATAATCATTGTGAGATTTTTATACCCCCACATAACGATGTTTGGAGAATATATAAGAGAGATTGTAATGTCAGGGGCCATGTTTTGTCAGATTAGGGGGCCATGTTTTATCAAATCAGTGGCCATATTTTGTGAGATCAGGGGCCATGTTTTGTCAGAACAGGGGCCATATTTAGTGAGTTCAAGGGCCATGTTTTATGAGATCAGGGGCCAGTTTTTGTCTCAGTATATGGTTTATAGTAATGTATGATGGGTGGTACCACATAAATTATCTATGGTCCAGGATGATTTAACGCTTTGAAACAAGTCCGTCCATTACAAATGGTCCGAGTAAACTTATTATTATTTTTATATGCTTCTATTGTGCCAAACTGTTATACACTTATATACCAAATGTAATATTTTTGTGTCATATTATAACCATGCTCATATTGTTGTATTTTTATATTGTGTAAGAGTGTACATGTGTTATCGGTCATTGCTCATGCGCCATGATGTCAGATTACTGTTGCCAATGTTTATCAATTAAAAACTTATTTACTCCCGAAAGCAGTTGTCAGATCGCTGCTTGAGATCATTTCCTTTAATGAAATTCTCTCAAAATGGTTTTAGTTAGGCAGCAATGTTGCTTTTAATTCTATTATTAACATATTGAAAGGTAAGAGCAACTTGTCTTGAAAAAGTAGGAAAATATCAATATTCCAATATTGCAGGTCATAAGTTATGAACTGTCATGCTTACGTGCAGTTCTTATTAAAGAGGCATTCCCTATAACTAGCATATTTTGCTCCATTATCACATTTAATAAGTCAAATGTACACTACCAATTATCGTAATTTGTTAGAAGAAAGTGTGCGCAAATATGTCTCTATGTCAAAAATATGGTCAAATCACCAATAATAATTTATAGCTTCCAGCGATTTATTATTATGTGGTCAAAGGGAAAGAACTTGTGACTAATTTGGCACATAACGGAAATATATTTTCATTTTTTCTCAGTAATTGGTGGGAGCTTTTTGTTGAAGATTTGAGCAGTTAAGCAATAAACGATTCTCATTTATTGTATAATATTCCTGAAAAGATTTAAACGATCAAAGATATAGGGAACGCCCCTTTAATTGGTGTTTTTCTAACTGTCCAGTCCTAAGTAATTATGATGAACATTGCAATATTCTGACATAATAACATTATCTTAGTGTAGTGCAGTTTTTCACAACCGTCAAAATTAACATGAATACATGGTAGCTGCACACTATGTATAAGTTACTCCAACCTTTCTGGTGATGACTTATCTACGTAGTTCAACTATTGTGTGATGTTTGATCAGGAAAAAACTCTGCTAGACTACATGGGTGCTATGTGCAATGACATGATATGCATAGTCATCAAATGGCATTATATATATACTGTATATATCATGTATCTAATAATACTGTCCGTGTCATATTTTGTATACGTTGCTATTGTTATAATTATTATACGTTATTACATATTGAAGGAATAAAAAATTACAGAAAACACCATAATCTCGTTTTGAGTTATTTCTTTTACAAGTAAAACATTTTATTCAAGGTAGAATATTTATTATCAAGGCATTTTTGCCAATCGAGGTTATATTGAACAGTTATGACTCGTATGTTTGATAAACATGAAATATCATACACAACAGTCAACTGCACTCAATTCATTTATATACCAGTGACATACACCCATACATGTATGGATCGCCTACGATAGCTTTTTATACAAACATAAAATGTCTAAAAACAACACAATCAGGTCTACAGGTCGCTTGTTTTTAGTATAGATTGAAAGAATTAAATGTATAAAAAGTAATTTCTTACAAGAGTGTACAAAAATATCACCGAAAATGCATTTTATTTCATCTGTTTATTGTAAGCAAATGCTAGAGTTATCACTGGCGGACTACATATGCTTTCATTTTGCAAAAACACGAAGTCTCATATTTATAGACCTATTTAGAAAATATAGATATATTTTGGCAACATCCATAAGGTTGTTTATCTAAATTCAAAGATTTTAGCTTAAATTCAAGTATGATTTAGCTGTTTTTGCCAAGGTTGAAACCAAATTCAAGGACTTTTCAAGACATATGTGTACCTTGTCCTCAGTAAAATTTAACATGCTTGTACGACAGAATTCAATGGTTAGACGTGCAAATATTCCAGTGTATCAAGTATACCAGTGATCAAATGGCATTGGGTAAGAAGTTTGTCTACATCGTGTTAATTTTAAGAGTGAGCATTTTGTCTCCTGTAATTTTCACCCATACGGCAGCACCCATGAGTCTGGAACAAACTATCTATAGCTTGGCCAATTTGACACGAGCCTGACCTTTTGATTACCATAATTTAACAGTTGATATATTGCCTACCTTTATAACACCGATTGTATGTTTTCATAATCGGGAGTATCACGAAGACACTCGAGATGTAATATAAACACAAAATTGAAATACCGATATCACATGATTTGCTTGCAGAAATTTATATACTGTATAGCGGGTAATTTTCGCGGGTGTTTAATTTTCGCTATATTCGCGGTCAACGTCGAATGCGCGAAATCTAAACCCCGTGAAATAATTTCCTAAAAATGTACAATTTTTACAAATGAAGACAATTCATCATTAATGTCAATGGGCTTTAAGAAATAACCCAACGTTGACCCAATTTTTTTTCAAGGTGTACAAATCAACATATAATATCGGTTCAGTAAAATGATAAATAGACTATGAAATATTATTCGAAATTAGATATTTGTGAAAAAAAAACGGGTTTAATCTCTATGCATGCGTATCAATATCGTGTATTTTCACAATTATAAGGGGTGAATTGTATATTAAAGACGGTGCATCAAACTTGTTCAATTGTAATAACAGTTTTGTTTGCGGAACGTGTAAATGTTTGCCGACTTAATTCATTTTGTTTGTCAATACATACATTTCTTATTTAAGCTTATGCTAGCTTTCTCATTGTTTACACATCAACTAATTTGGATGGACCATAATTTTTAATCATTGATTATGGATAGCAATATGGACCTCCATATTTTTCATTTATTCAAACAAGGTTTTATTTTCGCGGTCAATGTCATTTGCGCGAAATCAAGACGCCGCGAATTCAAAAGAATCCAATTAACGCGAAAATTGGACACCGTGAAATATACCCGATATACAGTATTCAAAGCAAGAACCTTGTAATATATTCTTGCATAAAAGTCAGGCTCACGTCAATATAGCCAAGCTATACAACATACAAATAGTACAAGCTTACTCTTCCTTAAACAACTACCAACTTCTCTGTACAGTAGGATTCTCAACACAAAGGTACATCTCAACACAAAGGGCCATAACTCCAGCAATATTTATCCTACATACAATTCCTGACTGTATACAACTAGACTTGGTACCAAGACCACAACTCGATTCTTGTGTTTCAAGGATTATATATAATCACCATGTATGAGCAGTTCACATCAAATACAAACAAAGATATCTTGGAGTGGACTATGTCAAAACGCCATTGTTAATTTTGAGATAATTTCATTTATTAACACTATATTATACACTGACAGATTTACCTAACTAGTTTTCCTTGCCCTTCCACAAGAAATTAGCAGCTTTTCCACACTCGGCATAAATCTATTTTGCAGTCAAATTTTGCGGTAACCTGCCAGATTATATATCAACACAACAAAAAGTATGTTTTCTTTATATTTCAATTATACAGATGGTTTTCAGACATTCTATACATGAAATGATGAAATAAACAACAGTCAAATCTTATTTCCATAGAAAGTCATTGAATTATATACAGAGGCAAGTCAAATACGATCATCACTTAGCTGATATAGCAACAAGAAATGATGGAAATAATATGATGGAAATATTATATAGCTTGGCTATTTTGACCTGAATCTGACCTTTATGCAAGAATATATAACAGGGTTATTGGTTTGAAAATATAAATTTCCGCAAGCAAATCGTGCGATATCGGTATTTCAAATTTGTGTTTGCATAACATCTCAAGCGTCTACGTGATACTCCCCGATTATGAAATCATACAATCGGTACTGTAAACGTAGGACATATATCGACTGTTAAATTATGCCAATCAAAAGGTCAGGCTCATGTCAAATTAGCCAAGCTACACTAGTATGATTGAATAATTGAAAGTGGAACCATCAATTCTCAGTTTTAACACTCCCAGAATGCTTTTATCCCAATCAAATAGTCGTGTTTGTAACAAAATAAAAGCTTAAATACCCGAAACCCTTGCAAAAAATTCATATTTTTTAGTAAGTCCGACTGAATCAGAACCATTTTGCTAGGACAATTTTATTACATTAGGGGGAATTTAGTCTAAAGGAGGAACAATCTCACCCTTGCAAAGTGAAACATCACTCCCCGAGGGAATTTTCAACACTGATTTTTGTGAAGCCTATGTTCAATGGAGACATATTAACAATATATATACAAACATACATAATTATACACATACATGTACACAGATAGAGTAACAAAGGCAGAGTGACAGAAAAGCAGGGTTCTCAATAACAACAGGCTGTAGACCAAATTGACCGCTTAAAAATCAAATTGGACCAGCTTGAAAAAATGAAAATATACACAATTTGAAGAAAATTGTTGCATTAAGGACCTTATCAGGCCTGTTGGTGAAGCATTTCGGCCTGCTAGGTTAAAGCTTATTGAGAACCCTGAGAAAAGTACAGAAACTGAAAATGAATGTAAAGATAACGAAAATGTAAATAATGATATAAACAATGATACTCATGATATTGGAGTGTGATGATAGTAATAATGATGAAGACCATGGTGATTATATGATGCCGACAGGGAAGACTGGGTATAGTGCATCCAGGATAACAAGAAAGGTGGGAGAATTTGGAATAGGCTACATAGGTGGAAACAAAATCAAGCATGCATGATTTATCAGTGTTATTTTAGTATACAATTGACCGTATATGTTTATACCTAAGTAACCATTTTTGCAACAGTAGTAGTACTAGACCAATGAAGTCAATGTTTGTAAATAAATATCACATTATCCTTAGACCCACTAAATAACCAACTGTGTTGCCTCTCAAAATAAAGTCTATATTATTATTACATGTATAATAATATAGTAAGAGATAGCCAGATAGCATTCAATACCGAAGAAAAGTTCAAGACCGAGGTTGGCCTTTATTTGATGTTTAACTGTAATTCTTGGAAAGAGAGAGTATCATGCAATCATTCATGGTCAAAACGAAAGATGAACTTTTGTTGCTTATTCACATTTATCATTAATTTTGTGGGGGATTAAATTTCCTGGATTTCTTGGTTCACCTTCAACCACGAAATCAATCCCATCAAACAGTATTTTTGACCATTGAATTTATAACTGAAATGCAAAATCCACAAATTAACATACCATCGAAATTGTCTTTTTTACCAAAAACTTTCTTCCAAGCAAAATTAATGATTTTACAGTACCCTAAATAAGACATGGCATTCTTGAGTGCGAATGTCTTTAACATAGTGACACAATAAGGGCTCAATATCATATTCATTTCACAAATAAAAATAATATCTACATGTATATACAGTTTAAAAATCTACAAATCGAGTGAAACACATTAAATACCATGAACACATAGTGGTTTATAAGATGTGGGAATTTTCAATGTACATTGATACACTTCATTACATTCAATGCAAGCATTGTTTTCCAAGCAATATTTTTTAAAGAATAAACTTTGATACGAGGGTCAGTCAAGAAAAACTGAGAGTTGTTGAATAAAGACTTCAAAATGTATATACAATTATAGTTTCTACCATCTATCGTCAAATATCATCCATTGCGGATATTCTGATGAATTACATGATCGGATATAGGCATAAAAATATAGTTGCTAAGCAACCAAAGAACTTCTCTAAAGGGTATGCGTTCGCGCCAGCGACTTGGTGACTGATTTTGTTATCAGTTCGAACGTTTATTTCAACTTTATATATCGTAATTTAGTACAACTAACATGTTCATCTTGTAGAATCGTATATATCAAATAATAATTGGCGTTTGATACAGAATGGTCACTAATGCTCTATTGTTTAGTTGCCTAGCAACAATTTTTCCCGTATTTTATCGATTTTCTCGGCATGTGTTCTTTGCGTTGCCATGGTATTCTAAAACTAATCACTGAATTCACAATTTCTGCTCAGGAGATTAATGAACATATCTAATGGAGTCCAGTGACCGTAATAGAAATAAGAAATATAACTCCGCTTTTGAAAAACATCATGCGTTCTTTTGGGTGGATTAAAATTGTGGTCTCAATACCAACTAATAAAGTGATAATTAATAGTTCCATCAAGTATATTTCCAATATCGGAGGAACAAATCCACCATAATTAAGTCTATCTGATAGATTAATGTATTACGAAATAAAAAATAAGTTTAAAAATGTTCGATATAACTTTTCGTTCCCATAGCAACGTACAATTGTGTTATACAGACAGCGCGAACGCAATCCTTCGAGTTGCCTTCTTCAGTTGCCTGGCAACAAGAACGAAATTTTCATACCCAAAATTGGTATTCGCCATAACATCGTTGCGATACCATATTTAACGATAATGTATAGACAATATACGAACACTTATTCTCCTTATCATTATTCACCAACTCTCAGTTTTTCTTGACTGACCCTCGTATAAAAAAATTTATACAAAATTATCAACTAAAGAAAAATGTAATTTCTTTGTTAGGGCTTATGTAAATGGGCTATTTTAGGAAAATAATCTTTAAAATCATGCAGGTTACACCAAAACTGAAGCAAATATGATTATTTCCCTATGTTATCAAAATATCAATATTTTACACAAAATTACAGGACTAGGAGGGCCCATCCTATCCAGAGTGAACCTTTTCACACCCATTATGCAGATTGCTTTTGTAGGAAACTGCTTTCCAGATAGTTAGAATACAATGCTTAAATAGTGTTTATAAACTAGTTGAGTGAATGTCTTTAACTTGGAAGATAAATGTCACATAACCAAATAATGCTTAGAGCAAAACGTCCTCAATCCATCCACATACAGTTCTCAACAGTGATATTTCTCATCCATCATGTAAGTATTCTCCTTTGTCACATTAAGCAGCATTAGGGTCTACTTCCTGTAGTGGTATACTCAGTTTGTTTGGGTTAATGGTCACAGATTTGGTACAATTATCAGTCTTGTATATCCCTACAAGTCGATCTGCCAGCTCAAACATGTTGTTCCTCAATGATATAATGATAAACTGTGCATTCTTTGTTCGTTCCTACAAGACAAAAAGTATCAAACAAAGTTAGAACTAACAAAGAGACCATTATACAGAGGAGCCAGGATAGCGTAATGCTAATGCGATGGCCCTACATTAAGGTATCAAACAAAATGAAATTATATAATTTAAATTTAAATTAGTTATGCAATATGTAGGTGTGAAAATAAAAAGAACTAGAAATGTGTCCATGGGACACGGTTGCCCCCATTGGGATATATAGCAAAAGTATAAAGGGCCGTAACTCTGGTAAAATTTGACTGCAGCAAAAAATCCATCTTCAACTATGTATACATGAAGGTTGTGGATCTGTTAATGTTTTAAGAATTTTTTGGGGGAGTTCCACAGGCAAGATTTATGTTACAGACAGCACCAATGCTATATGCCCCCTTATAAAGAAGTGAGGGTGCACAATCTGTAAGTTGTTCTTTGCATTTGGAGAAATATATACTGTGAAATCATTTAATTTCGAAGGGACAAAATTTGGTGGTTTTTGTGAAAAAGATCATTTTCAAAGAAATTAAATCCCCCTCGAATATTTAATTTAATGATTTTACAGTAAATAAAGTTATGATTTCTGATTTACTTACTTTAATATAGTTGGCAACAATGGAGACATTCTTGAAGTCGAGTGCAGCATCGATCTCGTCCATCACATAGAGAGGTGTAGGTTTATAATGATGTAGAGCAAATACTAGAGCTAGAGAACTCAATGTCTTCTCTCCACCAGATAGGTTAGATATATTCTTCCACGATTTCTTAGGTGGACGTACACTGTAACAGGGAAATATCAAATAAATTGACTAAATTTAGAACATACATATGCAACTAACTTCAATAGATAATGAGCTCAGGCAGATTCAGTTGCAACAAGGTTTCTTTATTGTAATCAATACTACCACAGCTTTCAGAGACAGATTATGCTCCCCGTGGAGTCATAGAACAAATAAATCCCAAAATATGCAAAAGTTCTGGTTCAATGACACTGCACTAATCTCATATAGTTGTAAATTGAATTCTCCAATATTGTTTGAGTTTTGGCATGGACAAGTATGAAAAATCAATAGAGTCATGGTTCTTCAGCACTACACTTCCATTCAATGATATGACATCAAATTTTCAAAGGAGCTCAGGACGTGCCGTAACCAGATAAATTAACTAACTAGATTTGTAAATGTACATACAGGAAGTTAAATATAGAAGAACCTACCTAAAGACGATACCCTCGGAGAACGGATCGAGTGAATCTACAAGTTCGAGTTCAGCATCACCACCTAGTGTAATCATTTGGTACATTTCTTTCAGTTTATACGTGATCACACTGAATCCTGCCATAAACTCATCCAGTCTTTGTTTACGTAAATCTTCATGATATTTACGCTGGTTGTCACGGAAATCAGTTATCTGATCAAGTTCTGCTACTCGTTGTAAATACAGCTCTTCCTATAAAGTATACAACATGAAATGTGACAATTCTGGTTTTTAAACATAACATAGATACATACAAATGTTGAACAGGACATATACATTCTTTGTTTAGAGTTGACAAGTAAGGGTAGGAAAATGGAACACACGGACAAGACGGTACAAGCTAAAGAGGCATTCCCTTCAACTAGCACATTTTTCTCCACTATTACTTTTAATGAGCTAAATGTACAAAGCACTATCAATTATCATAATTTGTCAGATGAAAGTGTGCGCAAATATGTCTCTATAATGTCAAAAATATGATCACCAAAAACAATTTATCGCTTCCAGCGAATGTGGTCAAAGGGCATCAACTCGTGACTATTTTGGCTGGTTACAGAAATGTATTTTCACTTTTTCTCGGTAATTGGTGGGAGTTTTTTGTTGAAGATTTGAGCAGTTTTAAAGCAATTAACGATTCTCATTTAATGTATAATATTCCTGAAGTGATTTAAACGATCAAAGTTATAGGGAACGCCCCTCTAATATCTTTTATTGAGTATAAACAATGTTTCAACTATTCAACAGTCTTCGTTTGTTTAGAGTTACTTAAGTGTAGGAGATAGTTTGCATGAATCTGACAAGTAATCCCCAAACAGCATGTTTTGGTGAGCTAAAACACATGTATCTTATATCTATATCCTATCATGAATTAACACAACAACTGCAGTATAATGTTAGTAAATCTTAACTTTCATTCAAGAAAACATGAGGTTTGTTTATATTATATTTAGTTAAGCTCATTTTCATATTTACAAACAAGCTGCTCAAAGGCTTTTCAAAGCCTACACTGCCGAGCATAGCCTTTATTTGCTTTACTTCTACTGAAACATGGCACCTCCACCCGGATTTGAACCCGGGTCGCCAGATTAGACGGCAAGCGCACTAACCACTGAGCTACGGAGGCACATAACCCAACACTAAAACAGTTTGAACTAAAACATTGCCTACCTTCTTTCTATATTCAGCTATAGCGGCCATGTTAGGTTTCATCTGTGTAACACGTTCTTCTAGTACAGTAATCTCATACTGTGTCTCATCCTTACTGATAGCCTCGATCTCCTCCTCTGGTATCGTAGCCAGTGTCTCGGCAGTCTCTCTATCTATAGGTGTCAGTGCTAGATGGGATAACTGAAATATTATACAATAGATACACAATGATAGCCTCGATCTCCTCCTCTGGTATCGTAGCCAGTGTCTCGGCAGTCTCTCTATCTATAGGTGTCAGTGCTAGATGGGATAACTGAAATATTATACAATAGATACACAATGATAGCCTCGATCTCCTCCTCTGGTATCGTAGCCAGTGTCTCGGCAGTCTCTCTATCTATAGGTGTCAGTGCTAGATGGGATAACTGAAATATAACACACGTACAATAAATAGATACACAATGATAGCCTCGATCTCTTCCTCTGGTATCGTAGCCAGTGTCTCGGCAGTCTCTCTATCTATAAGTGTCAGTGCTAGATGGGATAACTGAAATATAACACACGTACAATCAATAGATACACAATGATAGCCTCGATCTCTTCCTCTGGTATCGTAGCCAGTGTCTCGGCAGTCTCTCTATCTATAGGTGTCAGTGCTAGATGGGATAACTGAAATATAACACACGTACAATCAATAGATACACAATGATAGCCTCGATCTCCTCCTCCGGTGTGGTAGCCAGTGTCTCCGCAGCCTCTCTGTCTATAGGTGTCAGTGCTAGATGGGATAACTGAAATATAACACACGTACAATCAATAGATACACAATGATAGCCTCGATCTCTTCCTCTGGTATGGTAGCCAGTGTCTCGGCAGTCTCTCTATCTATAGGTGTCAGTGCTAGATGGGATAACTGAAATATAACACACGTACAATCAATAGATACACAATGATAGCCTCGATCTCTTCCTCTGGTATGGTAGCCAGTGTCTCGGCAGTCTCTCTGTCTATAGGTGTCAGTGCTAGATGGGATAACTGAAAAAGTACATCCACAAAAGTTATCAAGTTACCAGTTTTTGACGACCACTTTCAGTAATTCAGTCACATGACATTTGAACTTTCTACCTAAGGAAACCTGACATTTCTCTCTTGGGAGACTATTTCTCTCCTGGTTGGTGTGCCTCCCCCATTGACTTGGGGCCAAGGAATATCCAACATGTTGAGACACAACCTTCACAGATAAGACCATAATTTAGTAAATACATACAAAGTTTCAACAAATGACTTTTCATCACTTTTAGCAAAAAATTTCGTTCTTCAAAATAAAGCAAATCCAGATTTCTAGATTCGTACAGAAATTTAGCACCTTTGTTTTTAAGGTGAAATGAATACAAATACTAGGTTATATACCTCTTTCTTCCAATGTTTGACTTTAGCCTGATTTTCTTTCATGATAGTTTGATATTTCTCTAGTTCACTTTTAACATCGACCACATCTTTTTGTATCTTGTTTTCATCATCTTCTAGCTTGGCAAGTTCCTTGTTGATATCATTCAATGCTGTCTCTGCAGCCTTCATCGTGTCCTGAAATAAGTTGGGAGTGTCGATATAATTCTAATGGTTAATTCTGAATACTTATAAAAATTTATGTTGGGGTACTATTAATAAGGAATGTCATTTTTACACCCTTCTCCCTCTGGAACAGGCCAATGATTTTAATAACTAAGGATGGCAACGGATATCCGGATATTCGTATCGCGTTCCGAGTATCCGAATAGTAAATTGGGATCCGAATATCCGTTATAAAATTCAATAAAAATGTTTTCTCATAACTTTACGACGAAAACATCGATTGACACCTAGAACAATAGAATACATTTGATGTCGGTGACACATTGTTTATTGGGGGTCTGTTTATTTCTTTGACACGGGGTCTCCGTTAGATTTGCTTTTGCGTGATAATCACTGCAGTGTATCTTAAAGTCTGTTTTTGCCGGACAATTATCAGATTATAGGTGTTTGTTAGTAATTATCCTGATTTTAACAAGTTGTCTTCTTAATAAGTAATTAAATGAGACCAGTTTCAATTAATTGCGCGGGTCCACGAAAGGTGCTAATGGTGATTAAAGGGGTTACGAATTTGGTATTTGTCTTATGTAGCCGTATGTTACAAACATTCTTTTCTCATCGGCAGCTAGCTAAAATCAAACTAAGCTTTGAAGTTTTGGTTAATCTGAACGTAACTGTCGGCAAATAACTTACAATTAATATGCGTCGACGTGTATCATTGGCTTTGACCCTGCAACGCCCATTTCTAATTAAATATTACTCAAAGTGTATCAAGACTATCGATTGGTTATGATTGGAAATAAAAACTAAAAATGCACAATTATGTTATCAGTTATTCATTAACTTTCTGCTTAAAAACAAGATACTTATATACTGCGCAGCTACAATATTACTATATGCAATCATGCCTTCAAGTCTGCAGTCTAATATTTGGAAATACTTTACACGAGCGGATGATCGTAAGTCAGCTAAATGTAATTTGTGTGAGATAACACTTGCCTATTCTGGAGGAAAGTCCAACCTCAGGACGAACATAAAAAAATGCATCAGGAACCCAATAAGTTACACGTGTATATCGTCAAGGGAGATCACTGTGTAGCAGCTTGTCAAAACGAAAGTAGAAATAATTCAGATGGAGTTACGTACCCTTATATCAAACAGTCACACTCACGGTAAACACAAAATGTTAACAACTTACAGGTTTCTTAAGATTAAAGCTTAGAGGTCAGATTAAATATTTGGACTCGTAGGTATGGATGTAACAATAGCAGAATATCCGCATTGAGGCATATAATGTAAGTCTGTCTGGTACACAAAGACGATGGTGGTCGCGAAATTATGTTACATTGTTGCATAGCATTCCAACAGGATTTTAACAACATTCAATTTGATACGGATATCCGGATATCCGTTCGGATACCGTTCAGGATATCCGGATACCAATTTTGGTATTCGTTGCCATCCTTATTAATAACTGAATGATACTCTTTTATTTCACTGTACTATGGGATGTGTTTTAATTCAATTTCTAAAACATACAATATTGCTTATTTGATACCACAAAATTAAGAGTATAAATGGCAGAAGCGCCTAGCCGACCCAGGCAAGAGTCAAACACAAAATGAATTAGATATTTCAAGCTATCTTAAATGCTCACGCTGCAATGAATGGCACACTGTGAATTGTTTTTTTTTGCACAATTAAGCATAAAGGAGGGTAATTATGAATGATAAATAGACTGCAGCTAGACCTATGTGTTACCTGAGATTCCTGGTAGGCCTCCATAACTTTAGTAGCTTCCTCCTCTAGTTCAGTTAATCGTGATTCTAATTGTTTCAATAACTAGACCTAAGTATTACCTGAGATTCCTGGTAGGCCTCCATGACTTTAGTAGCTTCCTCCTCTAGTTCAGTTAAGCTTGATTCTAATTGTTTCAATAACTAGACCTAAGTATTACCTGAGATTCCTGGTAAGCCTCCATAACTTTAGTAGCTTCCTCCTCGAGTTCAGTTAAGCGTGATTCTAATTGTTTCAAGTTCTCTTTATTCTCTTCTATTTCATCGTGGATACTCTTCAACTTCTCCTCCGCTTTCTTCAAATTTCTGAAATAATTATAAAACATTATTTGTGATTAAACATTACCTCAGCTTTCTTCAAATTTCTGAAATATAGCAATAATTATTGTCATTGATGTAACATTTGAACTGATCACACAATGTATAGAATGGCTAAAGTGGCAAAAGTGGGTATTTCCTGGGTTAAAGTAATCAATACATTTATCGTCCATTCGAGCACACTATTTTCATAAACCAGTATCTTTTATTTTGGATTTTATTTTTATATAAGCATGTTCCAACATGCATTATCTGAAAATACTAATATGTTCAAAACCATTTCTAAACATTATTTCAGTTATAGCCTGAGGCAGATTCACCAGAACAATTTTCTGATACTGCATACTAACCACTACCAACTTACCAATTCACAATGAACTAGCAATTTCTCCACACATTGAGGAAAACATTGGGTGTCAAATTTTCATTGAATGGTATGACATACCGTGAACAGGAATCATACCCAGATAGCTGGGTAGCAGTGTAGTGGGCAAACCATTGGGTTAGATAAGCAGCTTAGATAAAAGTAGAGAAGTCAAAATGATATGACAAATAGATGAATGAGAGACAACTCAGTACAAAGTACTGGGGCCTTATTCACCAATGTCGCAAGACTGAAACTCAGACTTAGACTCAAAACTGCCATCATGTATATTTACTGCCATTTCTTTGCAAATGTATTTAACCATGTGAAATTTGATCTGATTATTTTTTGTTATCCACTGAAAATGTATACCCATTTATATCAAAATCGGAACATTTATAACAACATGAGAGTGAATAGAACATTTGGCAATATAAAGTCTAAGTCTGAATTTTAGACTTACAATGTTGGTGAATAAGGCCCCAGTACTGTAAACAAACTACAGATTGAGACATTTACCTCTCAGATGTTTTCACACCAACGGTTGCCTTGGTGATCTGTCCAACAGTCTGATCAATCTGTGATTGTATGGCATTCACCCGTGACTGTGCAGCATTCATCTTAGATCCACCTATATCCATTATCTGATTGTGTAACCTACAAAATACAGGCAGCATTGTAGTGGAACTGATTTTGACAACGGAAAAAC
Source organism: Spisula subtruncata (assembly GCA_963678985.1). Classification (NCBI taxonomy): domain Eukaryota; kingdom Metazoa; phylum Mollusca; class Bivalvia; order Venerida; family Mactridae; genus Spisula; species Spisula subtruncata. The sequence continues at coordinate 26,763,377 of OY787671.1, read as the reverse complement.
AACTTATCCTTTCTACTGATATGCACCTGCAACATTTTCTTATCTTAAATAGGGTAAACTGGGGTCACTCTATTGGTCGGTTTGTCAGTTAGTATTCTGTGGGGCAAACTTCTCCATAATTGGGAATGTTTTTAACAAATTTCAAACAGGTGATCATGATGCCTAGCAGTATGCAATATCGTTTCAAGGCGATGTCAAGGCAATTCTAACAGACAAATTTTCAATGTGAATCAGACTGAATGTCTAACAACTTTATTTATTGATCAAAAGTACTAAGTTTGTATGTTTGATTATGGAAAATAAGCTTGTTCAAGGCAATAAAATTTGAAACTATAATTTTGTCTATTTATTGTTTTTGGTCTGAGAGATTGATATTCAGTCAGACAGGTTTTTAGTTTCAATCAGTTTGAATGTTTAACAATTTCTACTGTAAAATCATTAATTTTCGTGGGGGATTAAATTTCGTGAATTTCGTGGTTCACAAACCACGAACTTTAATCCCAACGAACATTAATTTTGACCCCTGTTTTATTACCTGATATACAAAATCCACGAATTCAAGTCCAAACGAAATTGAATTTTTTACCAAAACCACGAAAGTTCGTCCCAACGAAATTTAACAATTTTGTTTTACCAGCATATACTTACTCCTGTACTTCAGCTTCCAATTTTCCAGCCACATCAGCAACTTTCTGATAATCTGTAACAACACATATTCAAATATAGAAAATATAGTCAATCATTAAATACACACAGATTGATCTTTTACATTTTTTTATAAATTTTCTTAACCAATAGTACACCTATTTCACAAGCCTAATCTACCAAATCTGACAAATTTTCAAAATTCATTCAAAAATACTATTGATTTACTTTAATCTAAGTACACTTTCTATAAGTAAGTCCTACGACAATTGTGGTAGATACCAGTAGGTAAATTATATATTCCTGTTTTCCAGAAGTAAAGCACACTTTAGTTAATTTCAAAGTCAAATGTTTCTCAGTGAAATTAGAAAGGCAACTTTTGGTGGGAAAGTAGGCCTAGAGGCTATCTATAGACAAAGTTATGACAAACATAGGATATATTGACAACCTTTTCTATATTCAGCGACAGTTTTCTCAAGTTGTTTCAATTCTTTCTCGTCAGGTGCTGCAGCTCTCACTTTCTTCTCCTGTTCCACAATCTGTACATCTAGAGATTCTACCTGCTCTGTTAACGCCTGCAAATATACAAACAAGACATGGGAATTCTATGAAAATTATATTTTTATGGTAGCCCTACTTTCAATACCAAGTGACCTTTTTTATTAAAGCTACCTACATAGCAAGTTTCATTTTAAACACTCATTCTTAATTTCAATCGAAACTACTCGGACATTTCCATAACTGAAAAACACGCCTCGTACATGAGTGTAGGGTTACAAATTTTGGTTATGAGGTTTCCGGTAACGGTCATTCAACAGATTTTCAATGCTATCAAGAAGTACCTTCCCAGGAGTAAGTAACATTTTAGTTCTCTTCGATTCCATCACTTGATTCTCATGAGCCATGTTGTAAAGAAGTCCTTGATAATGGTGGCTTCCCTATTATGTCCAAGGCACTTTCCTTGGATCAATGCTGATGAGTTTCCGATTGTCTTAACTTACGTTATTAAACGGAAATGATTTTTTAATTTTAATAATGGTAACCTTGACCTCACCGGCCCCACTTTCAAATCCAAGCAAGATTTTCATATAAGCTACATATATGTAGCAAGTTTCACCATGGTATATTATTCCAAACTCTATTTATCTATTTATCAATCTATCAATCGGAAACCATATTGTAGATGTCTGCTCATATACCGAAATCGCCAGTCTAATTATGTTGGTAAAAAATTTGTGAGGATAGCCATATGTTATCGGTACTTAAGGTTAGTGTAGATGACAGATAAATGGGGGTAAATAAATCCAAGTCAAATAACCAAACATTACCTTGATTTCAATACCAGCTTTCTGTATACTATGTTGTACATGTGTTATATCTTTCTTCTGTTGTTTGATGAAATCTTCCAATCTTTCTCTGTTAGCACGACATTGTTGTCCCTCCTCTGTTAGCTGGATAGTACATCAAATAAAACAAGTCAAAATACTGTACAAGATATGTTTGTTAAGTTTATATATGTATGCCCCGCCCTAATCGCTTAATATTCACGCATGCAACTGATTTGGCAAAACAATTGGAAAACAGATCATGATATTAAACATAACTATTGAATAGAGAATGTAATCAGGTTAAATTTTTTGGAAAATATAAAATCAATGTGCCCTGCTTGTGAATACAAACTGAATGATTCCTAACACTAGTTTATCTATTTTTAACAAAGTTCTTTCATCTTACCTTCTTTAGTTTAGTTTCGTTGTTAGCGAGATCCTTTGTATCAACATCTGAGGCAACTTTAGATCCCATCTTACCTCGGCATACTGTCTTACCACCTCCAGACATGGTACCTATATAACAACACAAATACATCAAGGACTTACAGGTTACTTTATAGGTATATTTTTTAACATTCATTGCCCTAACCAGTGTAGAACATTAAAGCAACTTCCCACAAACAGTTCTTTGCAAAAGAGCGGATATTTAAGCAGGTCAAAAAGATAGCATATCATAAATTTATTACATTTTTATGTGTAAATATTAACAAGGTTTTCTTTCTTTGCAGCAAACTCTGTAGACTAAACTTTACATATCACCTGGGGCCTTATTCACCAACGTTGTAAGTCTAAAACATAAACTTAGACTTTACATTGTCAAATGTTCTTTTTCGCTCTCATGTTGTTATAAATATACCGATTTTGATATAAATTGGTGAACATGTTCAGTGGGTAACAACAAATAGTCAGATAAAATTTCACACGGTAAAATCTTATTTCAAAGAAATGCCAGTGATTATGAATAATGACATTTTTAAGTCTAAGTCTGATTTTTAGACTTACAGCGTTGGTGAATAAGGCCCCTGTATTCAAACTCCACTTAAAACCACTTTTACAGCAGGTTTCATCAATGCTGCCTTTTAATTATGCTGAATGGTACAAAAAGGCGGCTATTATCAAAAGGATGAAGTATGTATGAGGCTAAAAGCTGTTAACAACTGGTATGAAATGAAACAAATAATACTGACCAGAAGTGTCAATAAGTTGACCCTGTAAAGTGACGACACGGAATCTGTGAGCACCGTAGGCAATTCTTGTAGCTTGGTCTAGATCGTTAGCAACCAATGTATCACGTAAAGCAAAGTAGAAGGCTGGCTTGATTTTACTATCAGTAACCTTGACAAGGTCAAACAGTCGATTTACATTCTCTGGTCTGTAAAGGTAATATAATAACCAATGCAGGGGTGTCAACTTCAAAATCAATAAAATCATATGCGGTCAACCATTTTTGCCAAATAAGAGGCCTTTAACCACTTTGTTTCCATATTTAACTCAGTTTGTATTAAGAAATTCCTTTAAAAAAAGACTTAATTGACCATAACTTTGCCATTTCTCAAGATATTTTCTACAAATAACTTTTATTTTGGTCAGAAATCATGGCTCTTTCTGTATGTGTAAATCCGGAATGTGTGAATTACTTTATGGTGGATAAATTAGCGAATAATCTCCCTTTAAACTCGAACATTTTTTTTGGTCTACTATAAGGGTCCATAACTCTGGCAAAAATCAACTGATCTAACATTGTGGAAAATGTGCACCAGTTGACTTGGTACGAAATTTTCATGATTCATTTGAAGTTTCATTGTTTCAAAATTTGAGACATCTATCCAGACATTATGCCTCTATATTATTGCAAGACAATGAAAATAGACTAGAAAGTTGTGATTTTATTATTGAGATAGACTTAAATAGAGTTCACATTTTACTGTATTATTATTTATACAACCAAAACACTATCAAACTAAAAATATTGTAACAAGCATTAAATAACAACGAAATAAAGCATCAGTCAGTTGCAACCACAATAGAGATGGGTAGTCGATAGCCGGGAAATGGCAGTGTTTTTTTACATTCCAGTTTTCCCCTGCCCAGGAAATTGTGGGGATTTTGTGTCCGAAACAATACTTATATTTAGTTGTCAGAGGCCCGGGAAATACCAGAGATTTTACCATCGGTTGGCACCCCAGGGCGGCTGAAAACTGGTAGGGGCCTAAAAATCCCTGCTCATCTCCGGATTATGCAACTGACTGATGCATAAAGGAAACAGACTAAAGTTCACTTACGTTTTGATCGTGCGTGATGCGTTTTCCTTCCATCTTGCCATTTTATCCAGACCAATAAATGTTGCACTACCAACGTTGTTCTTCTTCAGATATTCCACACATTTCTGTGCCGTATCCATAGTATCCACTACAATATTATCTAGAGCACCGCAAGCTGTCGAGATAGCCACATCAAACTTTCCATCTATACCACCCAGATCTCCCTGTAATATGGAATAGTTTATATTTATAGTTGGATTGGAACATGTAACTGTACTACACTGTCGCCATACCACTTCAATTTAAAGAGGCGTTCCCTATAACGTTTGATCGTTTAAATCGATTCAGGAATATTATACATTAAATGACAATCATTTATTGCTTAAACTCTTCAAATCTTCAACAAAAAGCTCCCACCAATTACCGAGAAAAAATGAAAATATATTTCCGTAACAAGCCAAAATAGTCACGAGTTGTTTCCCATTGACCACATAATAATAAATCGCAGGTAGCGATAAATTATTATTGGTGATTTGACCATATTTTTGACATTATAGAGACATATTTGCGAACAATTCTTCTGACAAATTAAAATATGGATTACTTTATAGTTTGTATTCATAAGGGGATTTCAACCTATACCACCGCTAAGCAATGCAAAGTACAAATGCTGAAGGCCACTTAGCAACCACATATTCCCCAAAAAAGGTTGTCATATCAGCAATCGAGTGGTCTATTACAGAACTGAAGCTATGAGGACTAAATTTATGTTATTTAGATACCCATGCGAGTTGTACAGCTCAATTAAAGAGGAGCTAAAAATAGAAAAATTAAATCCCATTATAGTAAACAATGTCTGGTTGCTTGTTTGATTACCTAAAGTGTGACACAAATACCCAGATGAGTAGTAAACAGTGAAGATTAAACAATAGCATAGTACATACCAATCTGCCATACACTCCAGGTAAGGTTCCTGATGATTTCAAGTTCATGATGAAATCTACAACTTTACTGTGACTTTTGTTAGCTTCCATAGAACTACGTGCTTCCTCTACCTTACGTCTGAGAGATCGAACCTGAAACATACAATACATAGGATAATTATGAAGATTTTTTAAAAATAATTATGGAAGTCTTGCATGTCAACAGCATTTCAGTCATATGGAGACCACCAAACCCCATTAACTTGAAGTGACCTGCAACTAACCAATCATGAGCAAAGCTATATACCTGGTATCTGCTACCTAATCAAAGCGCTACCTTCATTCAGTTACCTCCCGTTCAATTAAATATAGAAGGCATGGATTACCTCCTGTGGAAAGGGCTTAGGCAACAGACACCTGTATAGAAGAATTTAGTAAGTTGTTACATGGGATCCAACCTAAGACAACTAACACTCAAACACCCCTAGGCTATAGAGGTGCAAATTAACTGGTTTAGCTCTTATAGACAATGATTACATGACATTTTTTATATTTTTAAAACAGATTAATATGTTAAATTTGAACTACCATACCTCTTCAATGAGTTCTCCCTCACGTTTAGATGTATTTTGTAGATCACCTTCAGATTTCTCTTGAGCATTCTGTAAATCAGGAAGCTTTGATTCCAACTCAGCCACTGACCTACAAACATAAAACATAACAAACATTGTATTATATAATATCAGCTATAACTTGGCTATTTTGACCTGACTCTGACCTTTATGCAAGAATATATTACAAGGTTCTTGCTTTGAATATATCAATTTCCGCAAGCAAATCATGCGATATCGGTATTTCAAATTTGTGTTTGTATTACACCTCGAGCGTCTTTGTGATACTCCCCGATTATGAAAACATACAATCGGTGAAGTAAACGTAGGCAATATATCGACTGTTAAATTATGCTAATCAAAATGTCAGGCTCGTGTCAAATTGGCCAAGCTATACTGTTAGGTGTCTACTGTCACTGATCTGTCAATATAAAACACAACCAATATTGTGGTACATTGTCGCACCCACTTGTGCTTACATGCCTTACAAGTACTAGAGATCATGAACTGATTGGAAACTAAGAGGTGTAACCAAGCTACAGTGCCCACCAAAAATATGAATACAGAGAGTTTTCCCCCATTTACTTGCCTGTATAACACTACTTGCAGAACAGAGAAGCAACAATGTTTTTGAAGACCAGGAATATTTTTTTTTATTTAGTGTAAAGACAATACATTGATTGGTACCCTAGATGGAAAATATTAAGTTTCTTTGCCAGCTTTAAATGACAACATGATCATATAATATGGCAAATTCAGCCCCTTGAACCCCATAGTTTATTTTTAAATCAGAAAATGTGCATCTTTCTATCTGTCACATTTTTTACTCCTTCATTAACTGTTTTTTCAGAAATTGCAAACATTGTTACCGTCTGACCAAAAGATATGGCAAAATTAAACCAATTATATTTCTGCATCTGCCAAAAAGTGTATCCATATTTTTGGTGGGCACTGCATACTCCAGGCATATAGAAGAATCATGATGTCCAGTCAGAAAGAGCTAAGAAATAACGCCAAGACTTCTTGCATCAGGTGACTGTTCTTTTCATCCAAATCAGACATCTACTAGATCTACAACTGTCCACCGAATGCAATCAATGTCACAGCTTCAAACAAACCCCATGTGGTCAACAAGTTAAACATGCTTACTTCTTTTTCTCTTTTAAAGTTTCTTTACTTTTCTCCAGTTTTCGGGTCATATCATTAAGTTTGTTTGTCTCCTGTGTCTGGTTGCTAAGATACAGGTCTAATTCTGACTGCGATACTTCAAGCTGTGAAATAAGTGAACAAAGAGATTTGAAAATTTCACATATACCAGGACATGGTTTCAAACAAGGTCCTTAATTCAAACTTGCATTTAACAGAACAGAACAGAACAGATGTTTATTCATATTAATAGCTGAAGTGTACAACACTTATTATCTACATCATACTATTTACAAAATACAATATTATAATAATCACAATAATAACACAAACTCCCAAGTTTACTATTTCATATGCAATTGATAAATAGTATTAACTTTCACGACAATAAATTCTATAATCAGGGCTTTTTCTTACCTTGAAAACAGAGTCGTAGAACTTTAATAAGGAGCGTAAATAAATGGTAGTATATTTTGTATGTTAGTATGGTAACATGAGGAAAGTATTCAGAAAAGTGAAATTTAATTTTTAGTTATCCCAAAAATTGAAGTAACAATTGTTTGTCAACTGGTATATTACCAATAAAGTGTTGCTTTAAGTGAATGGTAAAGTTGCATTTGATTACCTTGGATTTGGTTTCATTCACAGATTTCTGTAATCCCAGCAACTTTTCTTCTTTCTTATCCTTCTCTTGTTGTAAACCCTGTAACAAAACAGTAACAGGCACTGTAATGTCTACATTTATCACCTCTCAGTTTGAAGTCACATATCACCAGGGAAATCATAATTTTCTATGTTTTCCAAATTGCATTATTTCTTCTAAGCTTTATTTTAAAATTCCATGATTTTCCATGATCAACATTTTGATACTTGTAAAAAAATCCATGATTTTTCCAGGTTTTTCTGAAAATAATAAACTTCCATGACTTTTCAATGCATGGAATTCAATTTGTCCATTTTCCAGGTTTGCCAGGTTGTCAATTACGGTGGGAACCCTGTCATAACTAATGGTGAAACACTTGATCTGTGACATGTAAGGGCAATCTGACAGTACATACCTGTGTTTCAGTTTTCAAACTGTCCATGACTTCCTTCAGTTTGACTTCTTCTTTCTGTTTCTCTTTCTCTAGACGTTCTTGTTTCTTCTCTAAATCAGAAATAGCTTTCTGGGCTTGTTCTGGGACCTCCTTCAACTCTTCTATCTGTTAAAACAAAAATATTGTTATAATTCCCACCGACCAACAGTATTTCAATCATATGGATACTTCCCAGTTATATTATCAAGACGCTGGGCCAACCAGAAAATACCTGGAACAGTTTTTGTTGAGCATCAAGCAAAGGAGTATCATGTTAAATTATTTTTTTTGGAATGTTGGGGCCTGGAATTGAACCAAGGACCTCCTGATATCAAAGCATGCAAAGGTCTCGACACCAACACTGGTCCCCTGGCCAAGGGACTGTGAAAATCATGAAGGACCAGTGAAAATCATGAAGGACCACTGACTGTTTTCTTCACAAATTTAATGCTTCCTTACTGTCGGGCCAGTGACAAAAATTAGTTAGTGTCAACCCCTGCAAGAGATGTTTGCCAACATGGATGCCTAATAGTGGAAAATGACCTTTGACCTCAAAATCAATTGGGGGTCATGATAACAAAATGTGCCGTCTACCAATAGGTCACAACTTTCTACATATATACATAAACGTCATTGAACCATGAAAGAATCTTAAGAATCAGTAAGTTCTGTTTAGTCAAATAGCCCCTAATAGCAGCCACATGATCAATGTCAATAGTTGAAAATATTTATATGGAGCTTTATATAACAAGTCTCTAAAGCGCTTAACACCCGAAAGTCAGTTAGTTGACAGTTCATTGAAAGTCTAAAACAATTTCACTTGATTCACTGATATGCACTTTTAAACAGATGTATTTTTAAAGTCTTTTTGAAGACTATCAGAGAGTCAAGGCACCAGATTTCCACAGGAAGACCATTCCATGAGGTGGCAGCACATTCGTCGAACCGCATTTCACCGTAATTCTTGGTGCTTACTTTAGGAATGTTTAATAGCATAGCAGTGTCATCTGTCTCGTTCTCGACTCTTTCAATAATAAGTTAAAGATCAGGGGTGTCAAGAGGGCAAGACTTAAAATCATGAAAATCATACAAAGCTGAACACTTTTGTCAAGCATTTTTTAGGTCTAAAACTAAATAGTTTCAATTCAATAATCAACTCTGTTTGAATTATAGATTTAAATGATTTCACCATAAGTCCTGTCATTTCTTGAGATATTTTCACCAAATAACTTTTGGTCAGAAGCCATTGCTCTTGCAGGAGTGATCTGGTAAATTGACACCCATCAAATGTGATTTTTCTAGTCCTGTTTTACCTTTTTCTTCTCTTGTTCTGTACTTTTTTCCAGTTTTTTACTCTTAGATTTTGCATGTTTGAGATCTTCCCTCAGTTTGACGTCAGCTTTCTCACATTCTGAGAATTTCTCCTTCCCCTCCTCACATTGCTTTGTTAGATCATCAAACGCTCTGTTGAACATAAATATAAGATTATAATCATACAAACACGTCACAGTCTTCCTTATATTTCACTGGCTTAGAGTGAGAAAGACGTAATCACTACTTACGACCTTATTAGACTGATACAAATAACATATTTGAAATCTGCAGCATAAAGCGCTTCTTATGAGACTATTTTCATGAAAACCGGAACTTGTCATGTTGACCAAAATGAAGTTTGAAAAAGCTTACTTTACCATAAGTAAAGAGTAAATTTCAGACAGTTGTTTCTTGTTTTCTCAAAATAATGATTGTGTACTTACGTCCTTTTCATTCTAAGCCAGCAATTTAACAAACAATCAACATCAGGGTTCCCAAAAACCAGAGATTTGTTCCCTTCTTACATGTATAACAATACGAGCCATTCAAACATTATAAGGTCTCTTCTCAATGAAAAGTTTTACAGTTTACAAAAGCCCTACAGTTGTCACCAAAAATGAAATTTATCTACTAGTAGTTAGTTTAAACTGCAGGGCTCGACACTAACACTTGTCCCCAGGTCCAGGGCCAGTGAAAATCCTGAAGGACCAGTGAAAATTATGAAGGACTAGTAGCTGTTTTCTTTACAAATTTAACGTTTCTTAACCGTAGGACCAGTGACCAAAAATAGTTGGTGTCAACCCTTGAACTGTAGATAACACGAAAACAACAAAAGTAATGGGATTATAAATTTATAATACAAACGTAAATGCAACTTACTTTAAGATTTTCTTCTGTTTTTTAGCTTTTTCCTGCCTATTGTTGGATATTTCCTGCATTTTCTGGTTGAATTCTTCCATACCACTGTTAACTCTATCATACTCTGTCTTAGCTTTCTCCTCATTCTTCACACACGATGATCTACAAATTAAAGTTTCACATTTAATCAGAAGAAAGTTCCGAAAAAGGCCATATCCTGACCACCAGGGCATTTTTTCCTTCTATAGCAGGGGCCGTTTACAGACCTCTTTCTCTCAGGAAAAATCTTTGAAATCATGCAATTTTCTAAAAATTTCAATTTACATAAGGTTTTTTCTTCCCTTTTGCAAAAACTATTTATTTTTCCCCACATTTTAAGAAAAGGCCCCTTCCCCGGTTGTTGAAAAAAGCCCAGCCCCCAGTTTCTTGAAATAGCATACTTTTATGCCATAGAGTGGTCTCATCAGCACAGTAATATTTCTGTAATTCAAAGAAAAGGTGAATTTTTCTACATCTCAAGTTGAACTTGCATGTAACATTTTCAATCAATGAATGAATATTATATCAAATTTATCACCATAAATATACTCCATGGCTTCAGTGAGTGGATAATAGTACCTTTTTCTAGTAGCCTACTAAAGGAGTACTGTTAAATTAAGTGTTAATAATGTGCTGCATACTGAAGTCTTATAACTAATCCAATGCCATATAATTTTATTACTTTCGAAAAATGCAAAAAAAATTTAAACATATCGATTGCTTAGAATTAGAAGGTAGTAACTACCAAATCAATATTTTGAGAAAACACAGAAAAACTGTCTGACATTTACTCTTTACTTATGGTAAAACAAACGTTTACAACTTCATTTTGGTCAACATGACAAGTTAAGATTTTTATGAAAATGGGCTCATAAGAAGCGCCTTGTGATGCTTATTCTAAATATGTATGAATCTTAAAATGTAGTAAGTGGCACTTACGACCTTCTAATTCTAAGCCATCAATATATAGATGTACAACAAATGTCGACGCATGACTCCTATTGAGATAGAATACAAAGTATTCACTAGTCACGCCTCAACGCTTGTTGTAGATCTATACTTACATATATTTCTGGTAGAGTTTATTCTTGAGTTTAACAATGTTATTTTCTAGCGTAAGGAATTCTACGGCTTCGTTCTTAGCTTCCTCCAAATCATCTTTATCTTTCTCCACAGCTTTCACTCTGTTCATCTGTATAAATATAGCATAGATGGGAAATATAACAACCAAACATGAACCTCTATGTAGCCTAGGGTAAGAATCTTTCACACGAGGCCTTCAATATATTAAAGTTTGGTGGCTGGGAACCAGTCAGGGCTTTCATTAGGTTCCATAAGTGAAGAGTCAAAATGACTCCTGACTCTCAATTTCCAAGAGTCATCTAAATACTGCAAGAAAATTTGTATTATAAGTTAAGTCAATTTGACTCTTCGACTTAAATTTTCAAGAGTCAAAATAGGCACTTTTGTCAAATTCAAGAGACAAATGAAGCCCTTTGGGGTGGAGCCTGGGGATCAGATTTTTGCGGTTGATGGTGCGTCATCCTGACCGGTTTTGTCTGCCTAATTATTACAGACTCATCAGAGGAATTTGACTGGCTCTGTCATGCAATTCTCTGATTGCAAATGTCAATATACTACTTGCGATTTAACTCTGTTTGTATTAAAGACAATCTTTCAGAGCAGATTAATGTCGCCATATCCTGAAATTGAGTTGCAAACCTGGGGCCTTATTCACCAACATTGCAAGTCTAAAACTCAGACTTAAGACTTTAAAATTTCCTTATTTATAATCACTGGCATTCCTTTGAAATTGAATTTAAACTTGTGAAATTTTATCTGACTATTTGCTTTTACACCATGTTTACCAATTCATACCAAAATCGGTACATTTATAACAACATGAGAGCGAATAGAACATTGGACAATGTTAAGTCTAAGTCTGAGTTTTAGAATTACAACGTTGGTGAATAAGGCCCCAGTTTCAGGTGACATTAGCACACCTCCATATGCATTAACTAGGTTTAAAACATGGTTTTATTGGTAAAATTCAGACAATAAAACTTCAAAAGACCATTTTAACTTTGTCAATTCTTTGAGCAAATAACTTTTATTTTCAGCATAAAGATCAGTCTTTCTTAGGCTGCAAATCCAGATTTCCGGATTATTCTGGAATTTTAGGACGCCTGTAGTATTCATAAACAACAATTACAGCATATAATGTAAAGTCATTTCATTTCGATGGGACGAAAGTTTGTGGTTTTGGTAATAAACACTATTTCGATTGGACGTTAATGCGTGGATTTTGCATTTCAGGTAATAAATACAAGGGTAACAATTATTGTTAGATGGGTTTTGATTCCGTGGTAAAAGGTGAACCACGAAATCCATGAAATTTAATCCCCCATGAAAATTAATGATTTTACAGTACAGTAATGAACAATATTTACCTTTTCTCCACGTAGTTCATTAAGTGTCTCGACACGTTTAGCCAACACTTCTATCGGTTCTTTGAATCTATTACTACCTATAATATCTTCCAGGAACTCTAACATACCGTCATCATGTTCAGACTGGCCTTTAGGTTTCATCATAGCTATCTGTTCAACCTCACCCTAGAAATCAAGAACTGTGTTCAGGCCTCAATCTCCCAAACCATCTCAACTTGAGCTAAATCTCATCTCAAATTATTTTCATTTCTCTCCAAGATAATTGCCCATGAGAAGCTGAGCATCACTACACAGAAACACCATTTTAAGTTCATTACAGTAAAATCTAAAGAGCCTAGACTTCAAATTATTCACAAACCTACCAAAGTTCAGAATCTGATTTGAACAAAATCTGGATTTGCGATGAGATTTCTACTTGAGATGCTTCTGGAGACTGGGCCAAAAAAGCTTATGTCCTGGTGGAAGCCTTGTCCATATCAACTAGCCAAGACAATCAGGGACCTTAATTCTGTTGAAATGGTGGATAGTGTTACATGGCTTCTTTAAGGCAAGTCTTTACGAATGATAGCAATCTGTTCAACCTCACCCTAATAACAATAACCAACATCAAACATTTAAATTGCATAAAATTAAAAAAAAAATCACAAAAAAAACTTAAATTAAAAAATTTAAACGAGGCCCATAACTCCGTCATAGATTGATTTCAGCTTAACATAAAATTGTGTTCACACAAAAAATCAACGTCCCTGCACAGGCATCATTTCATTATTAAAGTTATAAAATTTAGATCTAAAAGGAAATTTATCAGGAAGATTGACACCCCTGAAGGACCATTTCAATAATTTGCCAATATTTTTATCAAGCAACGTCAGTAAGGTTCATTTCACTGTAGACAGCAATTCTCGATGTCTGAATTATGACAAGACTGCGTTCAAAAACGCTTGTGCCCCCATGGAAGCCATTTCAATAAGTCTAAGTCAAAATTAGGTCAAGGTCAAAATGGAGTCAGGTGATACAGGCGTGTGGAGAGTGGTCATATACAACATCCATGAAAGTTTGAAAGCTTTGTAGCAAGCCATATTAATGCTAGAAGAAACGGTCAATTTGGGTAAACCAGGCTGGAGAGACAAACGGACGGACGAACGGACAGGTAAATCACTATATGCCTCCCGATCTATCGATACAGGGGCATAACAACAATTGTATAGAGCCCCTGAAACGAACCTGAAGAATCAAGAATCTGTTATGATCCAAGTCAATGCCACTACGACGTAACAGAGTGGCCACTTCCTTGTAAGTAGAACGTTTACCATTGATGCTATACACAGAACTGTTATCTTTAAATGCGGTTCTAGAAACATTGAATTCTGAGTCAGCTACAACAGTGTAATCATCCTCACCAATCTGAAACAAAAAAAGAAAATTTCGTCAATTTCGAGTAATGGCGATTATACATTTAAAATAACCGAGTTCGTTTGTTTACCATTTGCTGCACTTTCCTTTTGAGTGCCTTTTGGCACGGACGTGTAATCATTACACTTGCAACGTCATTATGTGCATGCGCTGTTGTCATTTCCTTTTAATTTCCATCCTTCATTGCGCCGCTCTGAATTTACACTTAACTTGATACTAAGTGAGTAAGTTAACACTGGTCCACTGGCCCAAGGAAATCAAGAAGGACCAGTGAGAGTCTTGAAGGACCAGATCCTGTTTTCTTAAATACAAAATATACGCTTCGTTACTGTCAGATCAGTGACCAAAGTAGTTGCACTAGGCTGTTTCTTTTCAGGTTCAGACAAAATGATGCAAGACTTGATGTAAAATATATACCCTGCAGGGAAGGAACTGGACCAAATTTCTGGAAAATATTTGAGCAGGATAGTTAGGTTTTCTTAATTAGATTAGGTTTGGTAAGATTATATTGGACAAGCTTCCCTTACTATTACTAAGACAGAATACAGGATTATAACTTCCACTGAGCATTTTTGTCTAAATGATGTACTCCTGATCATATTTGTTTACATCGGAATAAGAAAGTTTTACGACAATACTGCCGTTTTTTTTTTACATTTTAAAGACGTTAACTGCTTCAATGAGACTTTTACGACATCAAATGAAATTTGGTCTTAGAATTTAGCACTTTCACCACATTGAAAAATCCTGCGCCAAATTCTCATTTCTTGCGCAAATGGCGCCAGCAGAAGCATGGCAATGTAGTAAATGAGCATCAGAAGGCATCAGGAAAAGGATCCTCGTGGTCAAGGGGAAGCTTCAGGGAAGTCCCCGTGTTAGAAACCTACTTAATTAAGCTCATAATTTCAATCAAGAGTACATTGTCGAGACAAAAATTTCCTTTGGGACATAGGGTTAAAGGGCCTGTCTCACAGATAGAGTGATTTTTTTTTAAAAAGTACACTTTTCCTACCAAATTAAATATTTATATAATACATCATTGTTGACTGTTGCTTTAAAAAATATTAATTGCAAATAATCGATTTTAACCACTTTCAACATCGCGCACACCAGTGTGTTTTTCCTTTTAACACAGCGTAATGTTTCTTTTCAGTATGATTTATGAGTAATATTATTCACTAGATCGGTCAATAACATAAACAAACTTCAGTCTAAACATCTATGAAGTATTTGGTTTGTTTTTAAATTCGTTTTCATCACATCCGAGTAAATTTCAGGCAATTGAAATGAGAGACTGAGAGTAGTTTAAAAATCTATACCGTATTAATACGGTATAGAATTTTGGAGGTAAAATACCTTAATAATTACAAAATCCTGATGTTACACAAGTTATCTTTTATATCAGTGTGCTTGTTTATGGGATATACAGGTATCTATGCCAAAAGTTAGTGAATATTTGACAATTTTATTTTATTTTTGCTATACGCTGAAACGTGACGCAGTCCCTTTAAACACAATCATCAAGGTATACATCTTACTTACCCCAGTATCTATAATCTTCTGGAAGTACACAGTGACGGTACAACTGTTGATATTTAGATGATTCTCACTATTATGTATAAGACCACCTAGTTTCTTCAGTCGTACTTTCGATGCTCTGTATCCAAATACAAACAACATGGAGTCTATAACATTAGACTTGCCACTCCCATTGGGTCCAACAATTGATGTGAAACTCTGAAATTATAGAACAATGGATGTAGGTGTCAGGTGATCTATTAATGTGATGAATCAAGACGATGAAATTGATTTCCCAAAATCGTGAAAATACTGGAATAAATTGTTAATGACAATGATTATGTCTGATTATTTCATTTTTTAACTTGCACCCCAACAGACTGATAGCTACAATAAGTTGTAACATTTACCCCTCACAAGATATAAAGCATGAAAATAGTATTGAGCAATTGTCAAAGTTACCTTCACAATTTTTATTAACCAATTCACGAAATTTGGATCATGCAAAAATAACTCCTGTTTGGGGTTCTGAATATGTAGTCATTTTGATACTTTTTATTAAATTGACCATTTTTAATATAAGCAAAATACCTGGGATTTCAAGGAAATACCCTTCAAACCACAGGTAACAGTATCGTTGAAAAAGAAATTAAAAAAAAAAATTAAAAAAAATTTTTTTCTCAAAATTTAGGTATTATATACAAGGTATATTTGCAAGGAAATTGAGAGCAAAATCGAAAGGGTGCAATTTGTTTACATAGACTACGGCATTTACGTGAGTTGATCATGTACAAAAAGGCTGTGTGGGGGACAAATACAGAATTATGCCTTGCAAACATTTGAAATCATGCTTTACATTTACCTCGAAACGATCAAATGCATCGTTTAAACTTTTATTTTAACTCTCGACGGCGTAATTCAAATTACGCTGCAAGGACGGTCGGTGTGGTTTTTAGAGTGTCCGACGACTAGAGATATTCCGAACGTATTTTTATAACCAATGAAAGTCGTTGTCACAAAATGGAAATCATTCGCAACTTTCGGCAAAAATGGTGAAAATAAAAACTTTTTGACTAAATAAAATGTGCAGACAAATTTGTTTCGCGGCTAATACGGAAGCTCGCATATTTCACCACGGTAAATTTGTTCAAACTGTTGCGTCCTTCAATTCTACCGCATTATTATGCTTATTCATGACGATAAATACAAAATATGAAGGTTTTTATCCTCGAAATTTGTATTTTTGGTTTTATCGGAATGCACCTTTCGAACCGGCTGGACACAGGGATCTAAACTTTATGGCATAACTTTTTAATAAGTTGATCAATTTCGATGGAATTTTGCATGCGAGTAGTTTTAACAATGTTGCGTAAGAATATAATTAGTTATTGAATGTATCGAAAGCTAATTTTTGTTTTTTGATACTTTGAAAATCTGTGTTTTTAGGGCAAATATAACTTGCATTTTTTTTCAATTTTTTTTTATAATTTCTTTTTCAACGATACTGTTACCTGTGCTTCAAACCAGTCTTTAAGGTCAAAATGTGGCTGTTTGGAATTTTCAAGAGACAAACAACCTACTCCTAGATTGCCTAACTCCCGAGGGAAATGAAACCCTTGGGTAAAATGTGAAAAGCTTACCTTATGAAAGGGACCAAGAGCCCGCATGCCAGCGTAAGATTTGAAATTTTCATTCACTATCTTCGTAATCATGAGTCTAGGTCCGTTGATGTCGTATGTTGCAACAGTTTCTGGTGCTGGTGGCACTTCAATTTCACCATAATCTAATATAAAAAATAAATTTATTAGCTATAGGGAAAAGAAAGAAACAGAGAGGACCATAGATCATGTGGCGCTCACAGACCTGTCTGCTAAACATGACCGATTTTTACAAATATGATTCAGAGGTTTACTTAACTGGCAAAAACCAGAAATTAAGAACGAAAATAGGAGTAACTCCAGTTACTCCACTTTAAAAGGAGTACTTGGCAGGTATGTTTACTGCGAAAAACTTTTTTAACTTAACTTGGTGATCAGACATCAGCACAGAATTTACCTGCCAATGCTATCAATTATTTTACGGGAAAAAAATATATTCACAAATAGATAAAGTGCAGTGTAGAAATTGTGTTGAGTGTCAAACCTTAGCCACATACTGTTTCCTGCTGTCTATGCAACGATAAACTGATCATTTAAAATCAACTAAATACTATTTTATCAGGTCTAAGAAAGTGTTATAATACGTGGGGTGTTCCACAATTAATAGGACTTTTTTCATAGCAGCGTTGCAAATCAGAAATTAACAAAACTAATTTGCTAGAAATGAATTTTGATCTTTCACTGACAAATATGCGAAATATCAAAGTAATTGGTTGAAAAATAAGAAATATATTTAACGTTAAATATAACATGTACCAAGGGGGTGGGTCGCACCGTCACGTTATTATGACATCGCAAATTCGAACACAGTATTTTAACAGAAAGAAACACTCCATTATTAAGCTTTATATTTAGTCACCCTGACGTTCAAAACAGCTCTAATATCACTATTCCTATTGTATAAATGTAATTCGGTACCACTGCTTACAAAAATGTGTTACAGTTATGTTAGAAATGGCTCAACCATTGGATCGTTTATTAGTGTACGAACAGTCTTTAGCAACGTCAAACTACTTTTTCTTTGTCATCACCTGTGTTTAGTTGTAAGCTCATACCTCGGCAAACTGTAAATAATTTAAGCCGATAGACCACCAATTGCTACTTAATACCACTACATTCGAAGTATTTCATCATTTCAATGGTTATTACTGTTGGCTTTTCCAATGTATATTATTGTTTAACAGTCTTGCGGTTTCAGGTTTTTGGCGTTGGCGTCGTATCATCCATGACACGTATGGATACATACATTTGATAACTGACTTATGATCACAAACACAGCAATTTCTTCAAAATTTTGTATGCGCAATTCAGTGTCATCCACCTAATGTCACACAATTAGGCGATATTATTTATTGAATAGTTACAAA
The DNA here is from genome assembly GCA_963678985.1 of Spisula subtruncata. Classification (NCBI taxonomy): domain Eukaryota; kingdom Metazoa; phylum Mollusca; class Bivalvia; order Venerida; family Mactridae; genus Spisula; species Spisula subtruncata. The sequence continues at coordinate 26,744,767 of OY787671.1, read as the reverse complement.
GATATTCGCATTTTCAAGAAGGCTGGTAACGACAAATAACAGTGTGACCCGCCTTATTGTTACATGGTTACTATGACAACGCTTTATATGACCATCACCAACAACAACAGACAGCTGTTGCTATCAGTATATAGAGCATAAGTAACTATGCATATGGGTCAAATTTCATTTAAATGTATGTTTTGAGTAAAAAGTTATGAGAAAAGTCCTATTAATTCTGGAACACCCCACGTATTATCTGTAAATTTACACAATATCTGTAAAATCATAGATTTTGCATTCTGTAAATTTACAGATTATGAAAATCAAAGTTATATCTTTTAGCATATACAGGGTGTTAAAAAAGTTCGTAGACATTTGTTTTTTATCTGTCATTTTATTTTCAACCAACATTTTCACATATTTTTAATACATAAGTAACTACAATGACCTCCATTGTTTATTTTAATCTTAATCAAGTCAATCTGACGTGAAATGTATGAGATACGTATGGGTTTAAAAGACACACGTGACGACGTAAAATGTGGAAGACGTCAAAATGACGTCACGACTTTAGGTACTCGATTTTTTTAAATGTGAGAGTCCAATATACTCAAGAGTTTTTCAATTTAATTTGGTCGAGTGAGTTGCCAGGTCTTTCTTCTTTGTGTATACGGTGGTAAACACTAGTATCACGAATGTTTAACCGGGTCCTGGCAGGGGTGCGTGACAGGTAACATCCCCCACAAAATCAGTCCAATCTCGGTACCGGGTTAGACGCATGTTTGTAATATCACCATGGTAACCTCTTCTCGACTTTGAAAATTTTAGCGGTATTTCATTATTATAAGTCCTCACTATTATAGTCAGATGTAACAATTGTACCAACAGAAATGATATTGAGCTTTTTCAGGCCACATTTGTCAATAGGAGGGATCTACAGGTTGGCCGATATGCTAAAAATAGATTTACTGATAAGCACTGACCATAGCAACTGTTGCTGGTCGGACAAACATTGTTTGTACTACCTTCTGATTCACTATATATTTATACATGCATCAGTATGGATATGTCTTCTACTTCTGCTAAAAACGCTCTGGTGGGACAAAACATTGTTGTTAATGGTTTTGTAATAGTGACTCAGAGGTAGAGTGACTGAACTGACATGCAAGGTTTTTTTTCATAACTTGTCCAAAATCATAAAACAAATAATTTAAAGTGTAACAGATGGATAAGTGCATGGTTGAAAAGACTTTAAAGCAACTCACTTACTTGTAATGGAATTGCATGTATTAAAGATATTTATTGAATAAAAAATAGAATCATCTTTGTGTGATTATAATGAAAGAAACAATATAATTACAATATACATTTTTTATATACATGTACAACATATTTCTCGTTTATGTGTGTACGATATATTTAATCATTTACTAAAAAAAACATGACTGTTTTGTGTATCACAGTATCAATCTATAATTAACATATTTGGCTTGATCTGTGTTTTTATAATGACCTTAAAGTTAAGTGGGCATTAGATAGTGTGGTACGTATTCTCCAGAAATTCTAGCAATAGGATGTTCATTGTTGTTGTGGAAATCGGAAAGTCTCAAATTGTCCCAAAATGCAACGTCCCTTTCGATGGCTTCTACAATTATTCGTCATGGTGGCCAAAAATGCACGAGTCAGTTGCATCCACACCCCACCCCGGGGATACTCTTGGAATAGCCAGGAAAAGGGCGGTGTTTTTACCTTTCAGCATCCCCTGCACAGCTAGGAAAATGTTGGACATTTTTCCTCCGAACCAATACCCCAGGGACAAAATTTAGTAGTCAGAAATACCAGAGAGTTTACCATCAGCTTTCCCTGGCAGGGCCGTTGTTAACAACCCTAAAGTAAAACTCCCAGCCCATTCCCTGGGGTGTGGGTTGTGGATGCAACTGTCTGGTGCTTAACAACTTCACATACAAATAATGCATCAGTCAGTTGTATCTCGATCCCACCTCCAGGACGGGCCGGGATTTTTTTGTGTTGTTGTCATAACCGCCAACCTTCCACGTCCCTGCGTGTAACATCTATACAATCTCCGGTATTTCTCCCGGGACCTGACAAAATACTGCAGACATGTCCCCAGGGAACTGGTTCGGAGAATTTTTTACAAACATTTTCTCAGCAGTGCGGGGATGCTGGAAGGTAAAAACATGACCGTTTCATCAGCTATCCATGGCCTATCACTGGGGATGGGGCCGTCGATGCAACTGACTGGTGCATAAGCTTTGATCAAATTTCAAAATGGCATCAAGGCTTCATCTTAGCTCGGGATTAATCCATAGACCTGTAGTTTCCACAACTTTTAAAAATCTATTTTTTATGCACACTTTCCTAAATGTTCTGACCCAAAGCTTTAGGCTCGTTTGTTTTTGAATATCTTAATGCATTCAGGCCCAGAGTAATCTCATTAAACGATGGTATTTTCCTTGCCTAGTTTTTACACTTTGCTACTTGCTTTGCAGTTGAAGCAGCAAGCTGTGATGTGCAATTTTAACACATTGTAGTTTTTTTATTGTGTAATGTTTATTTCCAGTTATTGATTTAAATAGTCTCAGTGCTGATGTACTTGGATTTAATATTTAAGAAGCCTGGTCTATGCATTTGATAAATTGTACTCCTTCTTAACATGTGTGCTTCATAGCCAATACTGAAGTAATATATTAATATTGTTCTTTCATCAATGGCTTAGATATGTTGAGGTGTGTCAAATTTGAGGAGTCATCATTGTCACTATTGCCATAATCAACCTTTGCAGAAACAATGAGTACTATATCCCCGAACACTTGTAGGTGGAAATGATTTCCAACCAGTCACTTACAGGATAGGAAATGTTGGTCACAAACTGTTTTGAAACCACCTCCCCTCATCAATTGACACCCCAATGTCATCTTTGCCACAAGCTTGAAGACATGTTTTGCATATTAAAATAACTTGTGCTTCCAATAGTACTTATCATTATGCTGGCTACATATCTGATCAAATCTCTCACTGAAACAATGATTAACAGATGATGTAATTATAGTATTTAGATAAGATCATCCATGATAAAATCTACAAACTTCACCTGACCTATGTGTGAACTCTTATCGTTTTGTGCTCTTATTGGCATTGATCACTTATGGAACGTTATCTTCCAAAGATTTCCTTACAAAATCTTTTTGCTCGTTAGGTTCATGGAACAAATATTTAATACACTTACATAGGAAGACAAATTTCGTTCAGTCATTTGGAGAAATGTTCTTATATTTTCGATCAAACGCCAGTTATTTTCTTATAATATCTCACAGTCAGATACGGGTGGGTGGGGTATTTAAAAGAATACAATTTCTGTGTCTTTGTGCAAGTAACTCCATACAGTAACACGTCTTAATTCGTTTACAGCATTTGTCGGTGCTGTTACAACACACCTGATATAATTACCTTGCTTATATTTAAAATTTTTAGTTATCGTATACTCCCTTGCTCTGATCCCGTTAGGACGTCCTGAATGCGTACCTACCGTAGCGCTACCTTCTTTCCGATATTAAGCCTTTCACGTAACAATCAAACCTATAAAATCACTCATAATGCAGGCTATTTCTTTTATAAAATAACCAGCAAGCAAGTATAAAACAACATTAAGCCATTGCGGAGAAATCAATAGATTTTCAACACCGCCGCTTTCGACAAAACTGCTGTTTACAGAAACACCAACGATGACGTCATGGCGTCATGTGCATATATTCTTGCAGATATTAGCATTTAATTCACACAACATAAAGATAATGTATAGTTCTACATTCCTACCAAGTTTTAAAACTGTATGCTGAATGGTTTTGGATTTATTGAACAAAGTAAATTGTCTACGAACTTTTTTAACACCCTGTAAGTACCGATTTGTGTTTATTTCAATCGTGATGGTATTCATTAGACATATTATCATGTATTTCGTAAAAAAATGTCCTTTTTATTAATTTTAAAATGATAAATGTTTATTAAATGAATTACACACGTAATGCGCTCATCTAAGGCTTGTGTACGCGTACTGGGTACTCACAGTTATGTTTACATTGGATTTTCGGAAATTACACATGCCAATTTATTTATCGATTTATTGATTATACTTGATTCTCATCGACTCGATCCTTCTCATCGACTCGAGCCCTAATTGTTTTGGTCAAATACACACACGTATGGAGATGGTTCTTATCCAAAACATGTTATTGTTAAAATCTACCGGAAGTCATATTTCTGTCACAGCAACAAAAAAATCTAAACTTGATTTCTGACCAGGATTATGTGTGTCTTGACGCAAGAGACGAGTAGTCTCTAAGTGGAGATTGTTTTACTAGGAAGTTTTGTAACTGAGCGTGTGTCATGAGTCAGTGGTTTCGCTGGCGTTCGCCAATGTCGCAATAAATGAGAATTTGGCGCAGGATTTTTCAATTTGGCGAAAGTGCTAAATTCTAAGACAAAATTTCATTTGATGTTGCAAAAAGTCTCATTGAAACAGTTAATGTCGTTAAAAAGTCGTAAACGGCAAATTGCCGTATAACGTTCTCATTCTGATGTAAACAAATACACATGTCACGTTGACATGTTTATTGCAGTCTGTCGAGTGTAACGAGGTAACCAAGGTGATTACTATTGAAGCGTAGCAATGTTTGTATAATGGTCATTTGATGAACAGGTCTGATTGGCAAGTTGCAATTAATAGTGTAGCCATACTGTTTTGTTGAAATTTCAACATGTGTGAAATTCTGTTTGAATGGGAAAATGTTAGGCTATTCACAGTTTCGACTAAAGTCAAGTCCATCACGTCTATTCAATGAATGAATGAAAGAAATTAGGTCTGTAAATTGATAAAGCAGACTAGTATGTGGTGAACTTAGTACTGTAAAACAATTAAATACTAATTTAGGGCCATGTATTGAGACAAATATTTTTAAAAAGACAAGGTTATTTTGGTAATTTCTCTCATGATTGATTAATGGTTCTGATCATTTATTAAGACCTATAGCTACATTCTTCTTGATAGACATATTATGTGATGATTATGTTTCCATCCAACAATAGCCTGGAAATAATTGCATGTTTGCAATGAACACATTGGCAAAAACAGAAAATATAACTGTTTTTTTCTACAGATTTTACATGGAAAATAAAGATTGCATTATAATTTAGAAGAGAAACATAAGGGTACTAAATTAATAATGCATGGCCCTAGACACATACAATTAAAACACGTAATAGAGAACAGAAATTAAATTGCAGTGAAAACAGTAAAATATTGCCTTATTATAGGCTAAAATCTAGAGATTTGGCCCAAGTGGCGACAATTTTTTTCATTGGCAGTGGCTTGGATTATGTTACCGTAATCCTAGACCCACAGGCTAGGATTACGGAAGTCCCGTAATCCTAGCGAGTCCTAGCTAGGGCTGTCTAGAATTACGGAAGTTTTTATATTGAGTGCAATTAGGCGTGCAGTTCGCCTTATATTGCATGTTGACATTTATATTTGATGAATTTATACAAGAATTGGTATATTGACCATCGAGTAATCAGTTTTGGTTATGGTAAAGATGAAGAGTACGATAAAGATATTAAACGGCGGAAAATATCTAAATGCAAATACTTTTGATACTGTATTATAAAGCATGTACTTTCATCTATGCATAAATTTATAAAGTTATTAAAATACGAAAAATATATTGAGATAACCGATAACAGCAGGGTTGAACAAGAATACTTCAACATATATCGCGAATGCGGCTCGTGTGATCAGACCAGACACGAATGTATATACACAAAGACACATATGTATATACGTTCGTGGAGCAAAAAAAACCTTGTATGACCTTTGAATTATATTTTAAAAACGCATACAGGATCGATTGTTTACATAATTCTAATTTTATAAGATTCCTAATGACATGCAAAGCGTAATCAGGTACAAATTAAAATAAATAATTAAGAAACTAAATATGACCATATTTGGAATTCGTATCACTGCGCGCTGTCACAACGTAGATCCAGTAGTAGGCTATGTAAATTGTGAATGGACACATGATTTAGCTACTTGATGTTAATTTCGAGGACCGAATGACGAACAAACATATCAGATCTACTACCAAAATTAGCAACACAATTTGTTTCGATCATGACAATCAATTTCAATGGAACTACATTTGTGTATTCGACCACGTACATTAATTAATTTATAAACATTCGGACATTCTATTTTCTTCCCCTGCAAAGACAAAATATTAGCGAAGTAAAATTCGAAGCATGATATTCTGATATTATTTCTATTAATTTGTCAATTAATATACTAATATTTGTATAATTTAACGCTTAATTGCACTTGGTACAAAAACTTCCGTAATTCTAGACAGCCCTAGCTAGGACTCGCTAGGATTACGGAACTTCGCCAAATGAAAAAGGCAGTGGCTAGGATTACGGTACCGTAATCCTAGACCCACAGGCTAGGATTACGGTACCGTAATCCTAGCCACTGCCTTTTTCATATGGCGAATGTAGTGGCGCAAGAAAAAAATCCTGCAGAGGAGCTGTGAGTGAATCTCCAGTCACTACACACTTTTATTCTAACTATATTTTTCATATGAATGAATATCCTGGTACGTAACTTCAGCAAGTATTGTCTGAACCAAGAATAACTGATTTTGATAAACTAAAAATAATAATTTTCACCCCTCCCACAAAAAAAATTGACAAATTTCATGCTCGCCTTCGGGACGAAATCCTCGACTTGCAATGGACACTTGGGCTTGATCAGTAGCTTGTCCTTCTTCGCCATCATTGTCCACTTCCATGGGATCAGGAGCCTTTTTTGGACTTTCTCGCAGTTTCTTTTTAGGGGGCATTTTTCGTTTGTTTACGTTCAAAACTTGAAAAGTGCGCCTAACGTCGATCGCAGATTAGACCGGAAGTTTAGTAGTCAGTATATCTTTTATAATCTGGGGCAGGTATAAAACATGGCGCCCCTCTAGATTTTAGTACAAAAAGAAGAGAAAACATGGCGCCCCCTATTAACTTTTTTGTTTCTGGTTGGATATTTTATTAAGTTATATCATATTAAAGCTAACACTATGTAGTTTTAGAATATGTTATTGATTATTTAAATCCGTTTTGTTTTGATGCACTTATTACTGGTTAAAATTGGGTCAAAAAATGAAAAAAATATTATAGAATTTTGTGTTCGGAAAACATGGCGCCCCCTCTTAACTTTTTTATTTCAAAATATATTTTTTATACATTTACACTGTTGAAAAGCTATAGCTCTCTAGTTTTTAAAACTGTAACTATAACTGAAATTGAATAAGTAAAACGTTTTTTATCGCATGTTGAATTCGACTCATGTTTTTATTTTTTTACCGAGCGTAAAATTGGGTTCGGAAAACATGGCCCCCCTATTTATCTTTTTTATTAGTCAACATATAATTTTTATGAAAATATGGCTGAAAAGATTACGTTCTCTAGTTTTTATAAATGTAAAGATATTTAAAATTGATGCAGTAAAATAGGATTTATGACGAGTTAAAGTAGACGCATTTTTTTCTTTTTTTTTCACGCGCCCGATAATCGGCTTTTGTGATATCGCATACACAGTACAGTACATTGAAAATTAGTTATAATGCGTGTGTTAGACTGTAAACTGCTTCTTAATACCAATTTGAGCGAATCTTATAATAATGAATATTTCTTAATAGCGAAATTTTATTGAATTAAGAATGATTTTTCTTGAGAAAAAACTGCCCGTGCCTTTAAATTTGAAAAAAAAATAACTATTGAGAATTATTATTTATTGTCAGTATTAAGTTGTTCATATTTGGCTTTTCTACTGATTATACCCAACTGACGTAGCAGAGACCTTTGTCAACATCCATCCCAATATTAATTTATTTATTTAAAAAAAGTTTTATTATTATTATTTTACCCTTTGCATAAATGAGTGATAGATATGTTTTATAGATGATTTATAAATTAGTTCATACTTGTATATTTTATGTACATTACATATTGTTTTAACCATGTTTTAGTCATGATTGTACAGCACTTTTGAACGTGTGTATACATGAAAAAAGGGCTATATAAATACGGTATAATAAAATAAATACATAAAGTATGGACCGAAAGTGCTCTAAATGCTTGCTACTGAAGTTCACAATATTTTATGGAACCGCTTGATTTTGTGATATTTGTTATGACATTGAATCATGCTTGTAATTATATCGGATAATCTGCTTCAATTGGCAATATAATTTAATACATGTATAGTTTAAAATATTATTTAATAAGTACACAAAATTTAATTAGCTGTTCTCTCCATCAACAAAAATTGTAATTTAGGTCTTTGGTTCGAAGCAATACGGTAAAACAATATGCAGCTGTCAATTATATTCGGTATTTTATTATTTATTACTAACTGTTTTATAAAAGTGATAATCAGTTATCTGCCATTGAAGAAAACAACAACAACATTTCAGCTAATCTTTCATTTATAGGATTTTGGACATATAAGTTATTTCTTAATTTCAGTCTCATCTTTCAACTTTGTATATCGGAAATAAAGTATATAATTTACAAATCCTATACATGTACATCACAGTATAACGCTATAAATAATAATAGGACACTATTGTATCTAAAATTCATTAAATCGGTATGTTATCAAGTGTCACAATTATGCAATAAACAAACAATCAGCTACCAGTAACAGGATTATCTGATGATTGTATAATTGGTTTAACAATTAATGGCATGCATTCACAACCAATCACCAACTTTAATAGGATTATCTATCGGGTACTTGAGCAGCTCCTTACACGTCACTTAAAAATTAAACGTTCATTTTTGTGTATTAACGTAATCATGGCCTTTTTGATTTTCAAAATATAATTTAGAAGCACATGAAGAACAAAATGATGGTGACAGCAATAACTATATGAAAAAAGAAAACAGCATTTTTAATTGGACTGGTCAGGGAGCTATATAACAATTCAGTGTATACGGTCCATGGACTGGTAACGTACCACTTAGTAGTAGTTCTGATAGTAGTTAATACTACTTTTTAAAATCATACAATTAGGTGATAACGAACACACATTATTTCAATTGACCTTCCTTTAAAAATGATTTTAATGAACTATAGTTCATGAACATTATTGTCTCACAAATCACATTCAGAAAGAAAGTGTCGGTTTTAGGCTTAATTCAATAATGCACTGTTTTTCACAAGTTTTCTTACCTAACATTGTTCGGGCAATCAAACGGTAATGGGGTGAATTAAGTGTAATTACACATGGACGTGCTCATTAAAATTGTTATTCATTGTCAAGATTAAAGGCAGTTCCAAACTATGATTACTTAACAGGAAATGTTATATACAATACAATGATATTCATAACTTGAGTAATATAATATGGTAATTATCGATTTCCAAGACATTACATTTCACCAACTGTCATGTTTGATGAAAATATTGACGATATTTTAGCTCCACAATCAATGACATGACAATGATTTATTTGACATAGTGGCCATCGGCCCAAGATCAACATGAAGTATCATGAAAAATCTATACATGCATGAATTTATAAATAAGGAACAAACATTATTACAACATTATTCGCATGCATACATCATTTCATATAAATTGCTTCAATGTAATACAAAACATTTAAATACCATTCAATTTGTTGATAATAATATATGTTTGCGTTCAATAAATCCATAATAAACATACAAAGCAAGGTTTTTTTTATAATATTTCATTTCTATTGCTCAATAATATGATAAAAGATTGTGTACATACTCTGTTGTAATATTTTGGTGGGATATATTTAGTTCTTTATCGTGACAAGCTCGGGCATAATAATACAAAATGTATTTCATTTTCCACACCGGAACCACAAAGCTTACAAATACGTCCATGTCTTGGAATATTTTCATAACGTCCTCTTTCAATACCAAGATCATGTGATGAAGTACGTAAATGTGCTAAAGTACTTCTGAATTTACGCACATTTAAAACATCTAAATATGTTTCGTGCACAATAGAAGTTTTGAGCATTTGATATAATATAATATAATCATGAAATATATTATGCTAAATACCCCGCGAATTTATGTTGATTTTAATTAACATAGATCTACGTGGTTCTGATAATTTCCATTGTTATAAACCCATGCACACATATCATCTTAATTTTTATAATATTCAGTTACACATGCATAAGAATCAATAGCCGTTTTATATCAATATTGCAATTTAATACATTAACAACACACAATGCTTTCCTAATAGTTAAAGTTTATACATGTATCAAATGAACAATCTGACATGATAACTTATTTTCTATGTAACGTGACTGTACTGTTATGCGATATCACAAAAGCCGATTATCGGGCGCGTGAAAAAAAAGAAAAAAAAGCGTCTACTTTAACTCGTCATAAATCCTGTTATACTGCATCAATTTTAAATATCTTTACATTTATAAAAACTAGAGAACGTAATCTTTTCAGCCATATTTTCATAAAAAATATATGTTGACTAATAAAAAAGATAAATAGGGGGGCCATGTTTTCCGAACCCAATTTTACGCTCGGTAAAAAAATAAAAACATGAGTCGAATTCAACATGCGATAAAAAAACGTTTTACTTATTCAATTTCAGTTATAAATACAGTTTTAAAAACTAGAGAGCTATAGCTTTTCAACAGTGTAAATTTATAAAAAATATATTTTGAAATAAAAAAGTTAAGAGGGGGCGCCATGTTTTCCGAACACAAAATTCTATAATATTTTTTTCATTTTTTGACCCATTTTTAACCAGTAATAAGTGCATCAAAACAAAACGGATTTAAATAATTAATATCATATTTTAAAACTACATAGCGTAAGCTTTAATATGATATAATTAAATAAAATATCCAACCAGAAACGAAAAAGTTAGTAGGGGGCGCCATGTTTTCCCTTCTTTTTGTACTAAAATCTAGAGGGGCGCCATGTTTTATACTTTCCCTATAATCTGCGGACCCGATTCGCAAGAGTGTTGTCTCCCTTTAGGGACCACTTTTTAAACAAACTCTACACGAAGAAACATGTATCTATGGCAACAGGTCAACCAAACTCAACGATGTACAAAAAAGTTTTTATACAAATTAGAGGGAAACTGACCAGTACGAAAATGTCAGTTATAACTGGTACCTCGTACACAACTGTGAACTTAAATAAAATCAGGGATCTATATTACTAATATAATTCCTGATGAAATGTTTAAAATTACCATACTTATTACTGGTTACACAGCCTGTCACTGAGTAATAAAAGTAAATGTTTTAAATTGGTCAAAACATAACATAACCTACATAACCTAGAACGGATCCATGTCAACATGCTGGGCAAGCCCCTGTTGGTTTGACTTGTTTATAATGATTATTGAATGATGTCGTAATTAGTGTAAACGTGTAAAGGTTTAAATTATCAGCAGACTTCAAAAAGGGAAAAAACTCTTTAGGCATATACCGATAGTCTAGCTTGGTGAGATTCATGTGTATGTATTTCTACTAGATTACATCTCCCAGTAGACGATGTTCGTACTTGAAAAAAAGACTTATTATCATTCATCATAATGCATCTACACCTTAAAGGTCATATACGCAAAATTATTTTTTTGCTGTTTTAATAAGTTTATGGTATAAATATATGATTACATCAATCTCTACACTTCAGATATGATTATAACACACAATAAACGTCATCTCTTATTTCGATTATCTTTTTTTGTGAATAAACTAACCCGAGTTACTTCCCTTAGCTTGTGACGTGTTTTTGGAACATCTTATTAACACAGAGGCTGTATACTATTAGTGTATATTCGCATAAATCTTGATCTCTATTGAATATGTTCGATTTAAATTCATAAAAGTTACATGAAATGCATGTGCTATTATGTAATAGTGGGTCAAATATAAAGCACAATCATAAAATAATTCTCCACGGGGGTTATACATACATATACACAGCTTTGATCTACGAAGTGTCATACAGTTAATCTTGGTACATTATGCACATCACGGGTGGTTGTGACATGCCAAACACGAGATTATAATCAGCTGCTGACCGATTTGATGTTTAATTTAATTGTTTCTGTACGAAAATTCCTAAATCGGTATGTGTACATAGATTAAGTTTACGGTCAAATGCAACTGGAGACGCGTGTACATTACGCGTGTTATAGGAAGATGTTGTAACGGGCCAAGTATTAATAATATATATTTGTCAATCAAAATGCAAAAAGAACAGTGTATTAGACCAGATATAAAATGTTTATAACTCGGTAAACGTTTCATTAAATTATTAATTTAGTATGGATCCATAAATTGCATTTTTCTAAAACGATATAGATCGATCATTGGCATTTGAATTCAACTGTGTGTAAACTAATGATTCTTCCTAGTATGAACCTAGATCCACGTATCCATCTCCCGTTATGTACCCCCAACAAGAAAGTACATAACGGAAAAAAATAGATACGCACAGTTGAAATCATATGCCTATGATATAGATTTTAAAAGTTCGTGTTTAAATTGTGTATCGTTTTGCTTAATGGGTAATTATTAAAAAATACTGTCAGACTATCCGAAAAAGAACGTTGGATATATATTATATAAAAAATAGAGCGGTATTAAAGATTTATTCTTTGTTTGTGTTGTTCTGCATGTTCTGTCCACTTCAATTGTAGAATACTGAATGGAACAACGCATGGGCTCGTATACATGTACAGTATTGTTTATGTATATGTCAAAACGTGGCGTGTCCTTACCCAGTGCGAGCATCGTGGATTTAACAAAATACAAACAACATACATGTATGTAGCGAACTCCACGGTTGGTAATCTGCTTCCGTAATATAACTAAATTCTTGTTACAAATCACAAAATAATACTTGTCTGAGAGTTCAAACACGTGCCTCATTTTCCAGAATTTCAACGCACGGTCAGATATTTTGATCCTACAATTTAGACCGGCTTACATTTAAAGACTAAACATCAGTAAAATGCCGACACATATATGACACTGCGCTATAGGCCGCCAAAAGCAGGCGGTTATGTTTAAATAATATATAAATCACATGGTATCCAGCTCTTGGTGTGATCGTTGGCCCTGCCTGGCCTGCCATAGGTCATGCAGGTGCAAAGAGGCGTGGCGAAATTATTACAAACCAATTTGTATTCGCCAATCAAAATAACGCCATGAATTGAAATGTAAGTATTAATTATGGTCAGTTGAGCAAGTGCGTAAAAATATCTTCAATGAATGTGCGTAATAAACCAAGTTTTTGTTTATCAATGTGAAACTTTTTGAAAATGACAAGCTTAGGATTCGTGTAAACTCTAATATGTTTTCTGGTGTAATGGAAAGCTTCAAAAAGGTAAAAAAATATGTTCAAACTTCTGTGTAAGCATCGCACTATAATACTGTCACTTTTCAATGATACTGGATATAGTCAATAAATTTTACCATGAGGTGTCATTAAAAAAACATGCTTTTTATTACATGTGCATTGCAATACCAACAATATTGAAAAGATCATAACGCCGATTATTGTGTTGGAAATGCGTGAGTTTACATTTCCAAATTACTTAATTTTCAGCGCACTTGTTCTAACGTGTCATTGTTATGCACCTGTCAGTACTTAGCATCCACGGTACCCCACTCCTGGGGATGGGCTTATGGGTTGTCACCCCGCCTTCCACGGCCTGCGGGTGACAGCTAATGGGACAATCTCCGGTATTTCCCCTGTCCCTGACAACTAAATAGTGTCACTAGGACATTGGTTCGCTGATGGAACTGACTGGTGCAGTATGTAATGTTGAAAAAAGTACCAATCGATTTAGTTAATGCTAACTCTCATTTGAATTTGTATCCATAATTGAAAATGATAAAATGGGATTAACTCGGCATCCAAGAACTATGGACAATGTCTCTAACTTTACCGGTTATCTACCGACTTTTTTTTCAAATTTTCCTTTTACAATTTTTCGTCAATAATTTCCTGTCTAGAATTATAATGTTCATTTCTCAATTTAGGAATTCAGTAACTCAATTATGGCTAATTTATAAATTCTTTACAATTAACGACAGAAACTGCCAACTACGCGTCATTTCGTGTGTACTACAAATCATGTATATGTATGTCTAATATACATGCGTGTACAAATACGCAGCTAAAGTCATTTCTTGCGAACATAATTTTTTCCTCATACGGAATGCTTTACTTATGGTCTGTTACAAAACCTAACACATAAATATACAAAATAGTGACAGCTATATATATATATATATATATATATATATATATATATATATATATATATATATATTTAAAATCAATCACCGATGTATACACACACGCGTCAAGTGTATAAACAGCGTGATATTTATGCCCCCTGTAGCGCGCAGTTTGCACTGCTGCGTTTGTAATGTATAACACGCCCAGCAGTTGAAGTCAGTAATGTCCACATCAGTGTGTGGTCGTTGTTTTGTTTCTTAAAGACCTGCATTTTGGCACTGGGCCAACCAAATTCGGTCATAGTTTTCTCAGCATGTGGTTACTGATTTTTAAGATATCTGACCATATTGTAACATATTACATAATATTATGCAACATTGCACAGCATGTTAATTAGTTTACAAGAGGCCCTAGTATTAGATAAGAGACAACAAGAGTTCCCTTTATGACAGGAAGTTATAAAATATCTGTAGGCCTATAGTAAAATTAAATTGATATATAAGTTTTTGTAATATTTTATTGTGAAAAAAAATCTGAACCATCAAGATTGACATACTTTTGTTTGTGTTGCTTGAAAACGACTGTCGTGAGATTAGACACAAATGCATGCAAATTAATGCACAATTATAAAAGTGTTTAAAAAATCTGAACATATATAACTTATATACCGGTAGCTGTATGCCTCATGATTAACATTTCTTGATAATGTATTCAATGAAATGAGTGAATTGATATTATTCATAAGATATAAAAATGTTATTTTTGATGTTGGTTTTGTTTTGATGTTTTGAATTAAAAAAAAAATATTAACTAGATCTATGAGTATCATGTTATCTTATATTTATAAAAAAAGGTATATTCACAGACATACAATCAGAATTGATATTGTGTACCTCTTTGGTATAGTTGCTTAGTTTTATTTGTTTCTGGTTTGGGTGTGTATTTATTAAAATAACTCTTAGGGAATATTAATAACTTAAATAGTAAATATTTTGACAAATAGTTTTTACACACTTAAACCAGATGGAAACAAAAATCAAAGAAATATATCTAATTATACAAATTAAACAAACACACAATGGTAACACATATTTTCAAGGGTACATATTACAGTAGCACATTATTGATTATCAGAAGCTATATATGGGCCTCTGATCCCTTACACTGACCAGTTACAGTGTTTTATGACCCCAGATAATCACTGATAGTGATCTCATGCTGGCACAATGCTGGCATCATGCTGATCCCTCTATAAAGTTCTGGACCAGAAGCAAAGAAGGAAGAATGTAGGGCTTTAAATATTGAAGGGAATTAAAACGTGATTGAAATGACAACACATACAATGCTTAGAACATACCACATTGTAGTAATTTCCGTCACTGATCATGAATTTAATCCGATAAAAAATCGACAGGACCCATTCAAATTTAGTTAAACTGAAGAGGAACAGTTCCACTTGTGTCCAAAATGACGTCACACGGTCTAAAAGTCAAGGGAGACAACCAGGTTGGGTTTATGTTGTAATTTTGTTATCGTCAACTTTATCGTTATAAACCATCTTAAATATTGCAATTATGTGGATTACAAGTACGCCATGTCATTTATATGATATATATCTATGGAAATGTGTTACTTAAGTTAAATTAAGAAATTCTATCGTATTTGACCTTTAATAGTCCCATTGAATGTTAGATTCATGAAAAAGTTAGATTTTGCTGTTCATTAATGGCATATTTCCGTCAGTAAATAGCGTCTGCATTTACCGTTGGCTATGTTCATGCATTAGACAACACCAATAATTGTATTAGACAAACATCAATAATTTCATGAGCTGCGCTGCCCTAGTTGGTCGTGCGCTAGACTACCACTCTCATCATCATGGTTCAAATATTTGCTCTCTTATTTTTTTTATTTATTAAACAAAGCTTTTATTTGTTTTTATAAAACGAATGACTCTAAATATGCATATGCCCATGTGGGACCCATATTAAGTACCAGGGCTGTCCAGATAGGACCAATATGGAGTCCGGTTCACTCCCCATCTGGGTTGATATAATATCTTCTTTTTGTCTTTAATATTTATATTGGTCCAAAATTATTATGAAATGGTATTCATCTTCCAGATCAGATTTATCACAGAGAACACACGTTCTTCATAGGTTGATCCAAGCGGCGGACACAGCGTACGCCCCCAAACAAAAATACCCAAAGTTAAGTTGTTTGGATCTGAGATAGTCTCGTTGTATGAAAGTTGCCTTTAAATCTCGATGCAAAAGAATATAATGTGAGTTTTTCGTGTCTGCGAGTCAACATCAAGCACTAAGCTCGCAAAATAACTTTAAGTCACATTCTAAATTCGCTAATAAATAATTTATTAAAAAAATGAAAATGTATACTTAGAAAAGTTGTCAAGTTTATATTTACGAACATATGTCAGCAATGTTATTATTATATCTCGCAGCCAGACACGATTGGGATGGGCTTTGTAATGAAGACCATTTTCATGGTCTTTGTCAGGGATTCTATATTACTAACTATATAGAGAAGATTCTGTCTTTGTACAGTACCATGGCTTAATTCGTTTCCAATATTGTCGTTGCTTTTGCAACACTTCTGATAGATTTAGAACGTTTATATATAATTTTGTTTGTCCCCATTGCACATATTACTTTAGGACGTCCAGAACGTGTACAATCCGAAGCGCTACTCTTTTACCCTTTGTGCTATATTTAGTCTTCCACTTGGCAACCCAACATCCAGAATGCTGACAGATACTGAAAAAAGTAACCAGCTTCACATTATCATTTTATGTTACAACTCTGTCAAGAAACCAATTTACATAATTTTTCAACATCACTGACTTCAGATACAACTGCTTGCAGATTTGTTGTTGACAGAATCACAAAGGATTGTGTCATGAAGTCACGTAGTCTTGCAGATGATAGCATTTTATTCACACAACAAAAACACGATATATATCTACAACCATACCAAGTATTTGGAAAGGTATAAAATTTATTAAACAGCCTCAAAGTCTACACACTTTTAAACTCAATGTACTCATTTAAGTTTTTGTGTTCAATATACAAATTTGTACATGTTCATCACCACGCACCCTATCGCTAACCCGTACCCAAACGCATACACTTTCTCAGATTATGGCCACTCCACTGGATATCGACACATCAATCTTACCAATGCAAGTGTTGCACTTATTTCTACAAATCTGTCAATCCAAACAGGGTGGTGGCCAGAACATTGAACATGGCGAATCTCAGTTAGATGTGGGTGGGTAGACATAAACCACTTAGTCATTGTTGATGTGAAGTGTCTCAAATTTGTTACATTCATACCATCGATTCTACTGAAGGACGATATCAAATAAATACTATAGCGCAAAGAAAATCCAAAGTCACACAGGGCTCGAATATTGTACCAATGTTGATGAAAACTTGTATTACAGTTTGCACTTTGTACCCCAAGCTCTGACATATCTTCTACACGCAGGTTTTTATAACACCTCATACACACACTGTCATAGTGCTCCAATGCTTTCAGTGTACTGGAATCTTGACTAACACAGATGCATATATTCATAATGTTTCTTTGGAAGTCAGCCAGGAAACCTTCCATTTCACTTTCGGCCTCAAATGCTTCGTTGTCATGGAGACTGTGTAGCAGGTTTCTCCCTGGAATCATATAACATGGTAACTGCCTCTTCTGTATGCTTCGGTGCAAATACCCAAGTCCATCTTGTATCCTAAACAGTAGGAATTCAGCTTGGAAGCTTCCTTGTGGGAGTTGTTCTGACAACCACAGAGAAACATTTTTAATCAGATAAGATGAAAAAGTTTTGCTGACAAGTTTCAGGATCTTCTTGGCAATGATTCGCATGAGAACAAGCATCTTTATTTGTGTGTCATTAAATTGTTGGATCAAGTAGATTTCCCCCAACGTGAAACATATTCTCCATTGTAAGTCTTCACGTATACTTCCCCTACGACCTACTGGTACAACGTGAACTGGTAGTTGTGAGAAATGTCTAACCATTTCATCGATGGGCCAGCTGTTAGGACGAGGTCGGTCTATCCATGCTTGCAGTAATGTTGGGCATTCACATGGAATGGCTTGTACCTTATCTGTATCCTTATTTATGAGTCCATTGTCCCTTATTATGATATCATAGCATCTGCTGTACCAATCTACAGATTCTAGAGTTTCTGGTATAGATGGACCGCGTCTTTTTTCACGCAGTAGTGCACGTTCCCGCCAACCACCTCTCATCTTGAACTTGTCTATATTCTCAGTCATCATTCTGTCGCTAGATAGATACTGTGCAGAATTATACTCTTCTAACAACTCAGTGATTGAGTTGGTGTCCCCTGTTCCTTCTTTTAGACGCAACAATGTATAGCCAGTTGGTACACTCTCTGTCTCCATGACAAATACATGACGTTCTTGGTAGTTGTCCAGCACAGGATCTTCTACTGCTGCAAAGTTCTTGAGTACAATCATAACATCTGCATCACTTTCACCAAATAATGAAATACCTTGTCTCCTGCTATCTACTAATATTTTGTCAAACTCTTTTCCAAATACTTCATTGGCAACCATGGACATGGCATCAGAGATAAGAGAACGAATACGAATGCGTTCATTCACTTTACTCTTGTTGAATGCTAGATCATTCAAGAGCTTGTTACATACACCATTCTCTGACAGAGTATGGAACATCCTTCTTGCCAATCTGAAAGTAGATCATACATAAATGTAAGTAAATACAATGTATATTCGAGCATAAAGTGAGTGTTATTTTATATTATTTATTTCCAATGTTTTGAGCTGCATTCTTACCATGAATAACGGGCTTAGTGACGGGATTGTGAAAATTCTTCAAGAAACCGTTTCAAATGGTTTAACATTATTCTATATTCATATTTTAACTAAACATATTGTATTACCTGATCTAAAAGATTTGTCATTTGCAGTCAAATATTAAGACAACCAATAACTGAACCATAGTATTATGAAATGTAGTTTAAACCGCACGATACGTAACACGTAATTAGTTCAATCTGCTCGGGCAACTCGTCAAATGTATAGATTCTATTGTATCATATTCTTTTTTATTTATTAAAAGTCTTATTCACATATATTCAAATACAATCACATTATATTATATCACAGAGTCATTATTATGTGACCATTCTAACAGAGAATTATAAGAGACTGGTAAAATTATTCACTAGAAAAGTACAAAAATAAAACTACATATATTTATACACTGTATATATACTATTATTGTTACTATACATGTATTCATATTATATTAAAATAAAAATCTAGCTTTAAACCGACAGAAGAGTTAAAAAGTAATACTACATTTGCTTATAAATAATGATAGAATGCTAGTCTTAATCTAGTTATTAAGAATAATGTCTTGAATACAATGAACATAAAAAGGAACAATATAATAAATTATTTAACTATTAAGAGGTATAGCTGGAAACAAGATGATAAAAAGGTTACACATGACAGACGTGTAACGGGAAATAACAACAATTGGAATAATAATAATAATACATGTAATAAAAACAAAGTTATCTACATAGATAAGAACTTCTACGATTTAAAATATTACAGCAGGTTTTGGCAATTAAACGAATCAAATTCGGGTGAGTAAATAACATGACTAGTTTATCGTTGTCTGATAAATCATAAAATATATCACAGACTTGTTATATGACAGAAAATATAATATATCTTATTTTGCACACAGATGAATCTATTAATCATAATTGTCATGATACGTTTTAGATATTTTTAATGAACTTACTGGTCAAATAGCTTTTGCTATTAAATATTACTCCATCTCTCCTATTCACTTAATGAAGAATTCAATGCGTAGTTATTTCAAGGAGCCTTAACACTACTATGTAGTATTTACATATTCTCAATATATATCAAAAGACACTGAAATATTGGAAGACTTCAGGGGCGTATGCAGAAATTTTTCAGAGGGGGGCTTAACCTGGGGAGGGTTCCGGGAGGGGTGTCCCCTCCCTCCCGCGGTCGATTTTTTTAAAAGGCCCACTGAATTGGTTCAATTTCCTGCTATCTAATCTTCATTATGCTTGACAAATGAACATGCAATACTTGAAATAAAAAACAACAAATAAATTGAAAATGTTTAAATGTATAAAACTCAAGAAGTTAGAAATTGACCACATTTTCATAAAACGGATTGGTCACATATTTAATGTAGATAATTGTGGACCTAAATGTCGGGTTTTACTCCTCTTGTTGTGGAAAACTTAATATCTATCTATCAAACCGTTTCTTGGTCAGTCTGCCTTTTGCGCACAGACTTAACAAAATCTGCGAACAGACTTTTTTTAAAAATCTGTCTTCAGGGGGGGGGGGCTTAACCTGTGGAGGGTTCCGGGAGGGCTCCGTGGTAGAAAAATATAAACTGGCAAATTGAATTGGTGCAATTTCCTGCTATGTAATCACCAAAGTGCATGCAGTTAAAAGATGAACAACCTCAAAGTCAAGCCCCGTTTCCATGAAGCGTAAAACCAACACGTTTTCGGCGCGTATTTATTCGGCACCTACTACAAATGTACGCGCCGAATTTGCTTCAGTCTATATAGCATGTCTTGTCGTTCCCATTGACGCTCCATGGAAACCTGGCTTTATTGACAGTGTTTCAACTTCGACAATTTTGAGTCATGTGCGGTACTTTTTTAGAGCGAGCGAGGCCAGATTCTCTGTCACTCTCACACAATTGCTCTGGGATTTTTTTCTCAGACATATAGGTAATTTAGATATACTGCCATGTATGTGTTAATAAAAAAATAATAAATGTGTCAATAAAAAATCGTGGATGTCAAATTTCTGTATTTTGCCATTTAAAATCACCATCAACTAAACCTCATTATTTAATATAGTAGAAATTATATCACAAAACTCATAGTTTCTAAATCCCATTACTATCAGTATAAAGACAGAAAACAATCAGATCAATAATTTGTGTACATAAGTTTGTAATATAATTTCTTATGCCTATGGCTAAATGTATCAGGCCAATGTTTCTTCTTCAGCCAATCAGAGAGTGTGGTTTATCACCAGCAATCAATGAAGCATGTAGTTTACCTAGACTTGTATATCCTGTCAGGGGTTTATGCCTGGGGGCTAAATCACTCTGACCATACATGTAGCTGTATATTGGGGACTCTAGTTAACAGGAAATGTACCTATAGTGGTTAAGTTTGAAATTTTAAGGGGCTCATTTTTTATAAAATCGTATCTGGCCAGCCAGCTGGGGGGCTCAAGCCCCCTAGCCCCCCACCTAAATACGCCCCTGGACTTATTGTCAACTATAAGTCATATTTATAAAAATAATCTATGATATTATGACTCTTGAAATGAATTTATTATTTTTCAACATCGTATAATATAATTAACATGCGTATTATTACTGATTTTAATATTGCAATGCATATTCTGTATATTGATTTACCATATTCACACGGTATAACCGGATGCGTGGTCGGCCGAGTGATGCGTTACGGCCGAGGTAAATACTGATGACGGGTAAGTAGTGGGGTTATATTTCTTACCAGAACTTATCGATTTCGATATTTCTTTTGGATCTAGCGATTTGTGAATGACCAGGAAGGTTTAAATGTACTATTCACGCAGCTTCGCATGCTATCTTTGCGGAATAAATCTGATAGAGCCTGTTTATACACGACACACAGAAAATAATGCTCAATTCTCACATACATTGTCCGAAATTAAACAGTTTGCGCTAGTATTGAACTATTTAACCTCATAGATCTAACGAAAATTCATCTCTGAACAATTCTGTAAAGTTACAACTCTGTCCGTGCCCTGAAACCAACGATTGACCCTTTCAAAGAGACCCTAGTATGCGCCGAAATGATGACGATTACAGCCGAGGAGATTTTGTGATGATGACGTTTACGGCCGAGGACGAAAAATATGGATGACGTTTACGGCCGATGAAACTCTTACTAAAAACTGTCGTTTTTCGCAGTTCCAATGGTTTTCTCACAGGCAAAGTATGGATTATTCGCCAGAGTACATTCCAATGAACATTTTTTTACCAGAAAATGTTGGATAGGATTGCCTTACACTTATTTTATTTCTATATATTTGATATAAAACTTCATTTTAGATATCTATGACTTTACAAGACAGGTATTTGTTTGTTTGAAAAAGCATTTAACAGTCTACATGATCTCAACAAAGAACGCCAGTCAGTATACAGAAAATGACACTCTATTGAACCAGTCTATACCGTTGTGCTCCCTGTCTTCACCGGGACGTGTCTTGTACACATTCTTGTGTTTTTCATATTTTACAGAGTTGTGCACCAGTCAGTTGCAACCACGACCCATATCCCCGGGGATGGGCATTGGATAGGCGAAACAAAGCCGTGTTTTACCTTCCAGCTTTACTCGCCGGAGAATGTGGAGGATTAAATGTCCGAACCAATATCCCGGAGACAATGTTTAGTTGTCGGAGGTCGGTGAATACTGGAGATTTTACCATCAGCTATTCCCTGCAGTGTGGGGGAATTGCGGTGGGTTTCACAACCCGAAAGTAAAATTCCACACCAATACAAAAGGGTGGAGACCGTGGATGCAACTGACTGATGCATTATTTTAATGTTCGTATTTTACTTTATTTGTTTTGGCGGTATGTTTTTTATGGTTGGAGTAGGGAAAGAAAAATGTTCATTCTGAACTGATGATAAACGTTTTTTTAACCCTGTACATATCTTAATGGGTATACAGAAGGAAACGTTTTAAATACCGTCATCGACTCTTCCTATCACGGGCTAGGGCCGCTTCTGCTGTTACAGTGGCCATGCCGTAGGTCTAGAACCGCTTTTGCTGTTAACGCACAGTTGTTTCATGTCTAAATCCCCGCCCTACAGCCAGAGCTAACATTCCAAGTCTCCGGGGTCGGTACACGTAATCACATAAATCGCGGGTCTTGGAACCGAACTAAAATATATTCACTGGGACTAGGAGTCGATTAGGTTGTCTTTTTGCCACGCCTTGTGAAGATTTGTCGGTCTAATTCTCCCTGTACTCTCGCCGGCGGTACCGGGACCTGCACCGGGACAGTGAGAACGGGGCTAAAGTAATACTCGATTTCTCACGTGTAAATTCCAATAATATAAAAGATAATTTAAAAAAAATATATTTTTCTCCAAATTACGCTATGAAGTCATGATTTGAAGCCAAAACATATGTCTCGAATTAAAAATAAAAAAAAAATATCGGCTCCAGTGGTGTTTGAACCCACGATCTATAGGAAATTCGATTACCTTTGAAATTAATTATTTTATGAAAAATGTTCATCACATAAGGACAAAATACATCATACATTTAAATGACAAACGGACATCATAACAATGACACATGTTCATCATATAATGACAAATGCACATCAAATGATAATCATAATATGGCAAACGGACATCATAAAATGACAAAACATTGTCATATTATGACAAATGGACATGATATTTTTTATATCACGGTATAACAACATAATGCAACAGTTCTGCTTATCTTAAGGCAGCTGTGGCGTTCCATAGAGTTAGTCAGAGTTCCGTATGACCATATTTCACAATCGTAGTGAAATAAACAAAAATCTGTCGTGTAAATAACATATATATAGCTCTCCAAAATGACATTTGATATTGAAGATATAAGAAAAATATAAGTGTAAGGCAGTTCTTTTCCACATTTTCAGGCCAAATGGCAAAGAAGTGTTCGTTCAGTTGTACACTTGCGAATGATCCATACTTTGCCGGTGAGAAAACCATTGAAACTGCGAAAAATGACAGTTTTTAGTAAGTATTTCCTCGGCCGTAAACGTCATCCATATTTTTCGTCCTCGGCCGTAAACGTCATCATCACAAAATCTCCTCGGCTGTAATCGTCATCATTTTAGCGCATACTAGGGTCTCTTTGAAGGGGTCAATCGTTGGTTTCAGGGCACGGACAGAGTTGTTACTTTACAGAATTGTTTATAGATGAATTCTCGTTAGATCTGTGAGGTTAAATAGTTCAATACTAGCGCAAACTGTTTAATTTCGGACAATGTATGTGAGAATTGAGCATTATTTTCTGTGTGTCGTATATAAACAGGCTCTATCAGATTTGTTCCGCAAAGATAGCATGCAAGACTGTGTGAATAGTACATTTAAACCTTGGTGGTCATTCACAAATCGCTAGATCCATCAGAAATATCGAAATCGATAAGTTATGGTAAGAAATATAACCCCACTACTTACCCGTCATCAGTATTTACCTCGGCCGTAACGCATCACTCGGCCGACCACGCATCCGGTTATACCGTGTGATATTAGTGATTTGAGTTAAATAAATGGTTTGGTCTATTATGTTCACTTGTACCTTAATACACATACACACTATAATTGGTAACTGTGAGTAGCATACTCCTTAATTTGCCCTTAAATAGTTAACAATGGTACTTAAACATAATTAAACTATAAATTTGTGACTGACTGTATACACACATAATGTGCTAATCCGCCACTTAGTATTTTAGTCCGTGGTGTCAAAATGGACGTGTACACGAACGAATTCGGCATTTTTGATGACTGCTTATCTTGAAAAACACTTTACATCCTGAAATTGACTCGGGGAAACACTAATGTGATTTTAAAAATCACTGGAATCGTTTTTAGGATGCATTTATTCACATAAATTTTTAATGCAGACATGTTGAGATGGAATAAAGCCAAGTATGTTTTGATTTTTGGCCTACTTGTGGATTTATTCACAATGTCAGGTATGTTACTTAATAAAGCATGTTACACGTGTAAGGCATACATGCGCAAAGTAAATTACGACGCGTTCATGAACGATTTTGATGTAAGTTATGAATTCCCTACGCGAAAATACCTAACATGCTGAGTTTGGCACACAAAGAACGCGGCCGACCTGTCGTCGTGTCGGGATGTTATGGACTCGGGTAGAGTTGCGACCATAATTTTTTTTAATTTCACAAAATATTCTTTTGTTTGTTTATTTTTTGTAGTTGTAGTGGTAATCTCCGTTTTTCTTTGACAGCAATCTTCGGTTTTTGAATTTCAACATGCAAGTGTGGTTTTGCAAAATCAACCTTTTTGACGAAGCCTTTTTCTTATTTTATTCGAAGATTGTTACTCTTCAGACGATTTAATCTGTATGTACCGTGTTTTTCGTCGAAGGATGTGATCAATTATGCTTTATGCACGATTTCGTAAGCAGTTCGAGTACTTTTGTGAATTTTTGAAATATAACCCATTACGTAATTACGCCTGCCACGACTAACATAATCGTTTATCGTCCAAAATGAATTTATAATTAACTGCACTTTAGTATTTGTATACGAAATTTGATTAAGTCAAAAACTGATGTGTGTCGGATTAGAACTTCTGGGTAGTATAGTACTTTTTCACATGACTTTCCTTGTATCCAGGTTAGTATAGCCAGTACGTATAAAGTTATACGTACCACTTGTAGTATAAGATATTGATTTTTTTCCAATAAATCAATGCGTATTTTGCGTTTTTAGTGTCATATGATAAAAATAATCTATCACTCGTTGTATTGATAGATTTATATTAAACTCGTTCAGGAAATATTATTACGCTCGCCAGAGTGCTCGTTTAATAAAATTTCCAAAACTCGTTTGATATAAATTTATATCAATTGACAACTCGTAATAGATTCTCTATCTACTACTGGTAGTGTAATACTGCCTTTATTGGGAATTCCATTGGGATCTCCGTAATATATCTAGTACACTAGGTTATACTATTTCAATAAGTTTCTTTATGGCAACGATTCAATATAACGTGAACTTAGGTTTATATTTATCACAAACTTATTTTTTATTTCAGTGTAGTTGATGACAGAATCAGACCGCTGACTATTAAAATGTGATAAAATGCACTACTATAATATATGCAAAACAAAACAAAACGAACAATTGTAGTTTAATTTTCATTGGCCTGTCTGGTGATCATTCTGCATTTTGAAGATATAAATAGAAAGTAATACAAAAAGTTTTGAATCCTTTCACTAAATGTATGAAAGAAACTTATTGAAACTGTTTAACCTAGTACGCTAGATATGTTTTGGAAAAACCGATCAAATTTTCAATAAACGCACTTATGGAAATTTACTTCTATGATACACTGAAAGTTGGGAATCTTCTGAGTACTAGTATTCAACAGACTCTAGCTTGTTTAATACCATTGTACAATACAGTAAAACTTTGTTATCTCGAGGAGTGATCGGGACAGGTAAAGTGCTCGAGTTAACCCAGGTGCTCGAACTAACCAAAAGGGCATGTATTGATATTATGCAATCAACTAACAATATGGAAATGTGATTTATACGTATAATGGATACAAACAAGCTGCCTTTATTGAAAATTGTAAAAAAATAGTATCAACCGACTTCGAATACTTATAGATAATAGTTATTCGAGTATATGGTCCTTGAAATGTGGATCATAATCTTCATTTGGCGGATGGGGAGACAAGTAATAACACGGACAGCTCACAACTAATGACAAGTAAGTTCATTTTATAAATTTATTTTGTTTTACATAGAAAGAATATGTTCATTTTCTGTTCCTAAAACATACAGGTACTTGTTTTTCTTAGTGTACAAAATGACACATTTAAAATTGCTTGATACTATATATGTAGATCTAAAACATAAAGTATGCTATAAATATAAATTATACATGCACATGTATTTTTTCTTCAATCAACATGCAATTACTTTGGCTTAATCAGTAGAACGTGTATAATACATATACGCTGTGCTCTAAGAATAAAATAATATACATGTACGTGTATTTACTATTTAGATATACATAAAATAAGTTTCTTCAAAGATAAATTACTTTGGCTTAATAAGTAGAAATTGTATAATACATATACGCTGTGCTCTAAGAATGAAATAAGCTATATATGCTACGTGTACGATGGTTGTCCCAGTAAATCGTGTACTTTGCCAATAATTTTCTTATTTGACGTCACATGATTATGATTTTTGTAGTTACCTTTATGAATTCATTGTTGAACTAAAACAAATGAAAACAGTGAACGGATATGTACATGATGCACATTATCAGTGATTTACCAACCCCGTGTACGCAAATGCGGCACGACCCATAAAACGCGCCGTGATTCATTAAATGTATGTTCAATAAAGTTGTAATTGTCATATTTTCAATACGATATTGCGCATAATTTTCACGTCGGCATTTAGGACTGTTTGTTTAATGTCATCACAGTAAATTTCAAATCGATTTCATTATATGTGCGAGAAATACGCATGTTTGAATAACCACACTAAAAATAAAAACGT
Source organism: Spisula subtruncata (assembly GCA_963678985.1). Lineage (NCBI taxonomy): Eukaryota > Metazoa > Mollusca > Bivalvia > Venerida > Mactridae > Spisula > Spisula subtruncata. The sequence continues at coordinate 26,717,003 of OY787671.1, read as the reverse complement.
ACGAGAATTGTGGCGTCAGAAGAGAAAACACACGTAGAATCACAGTACACTTCATAGTTTTGGTTGGTATACCGTCGAAAAAATAGTTTAAGACTCTAAACTGTACTGGCGGATCTGCAGTAATGTTTCTAGACCACGATACATGAATGACGACGAATATGTCATGATATGTGTGACATCAGTGCGTTGCACACCCACACTTTATTCTGTGCCCCGCACCACGGGGCTTTAACTCTTCTCGCAGTAGAAGGGATATGTCCGTGCTAGTTTTTATCACACCATGAGGGTTGGTTGCATCGAACAGAAAGCTTTACTAAGGTGCATTCGATTGCGATTGATTCGCAAATTCGTATCAGAAAAAAGTGTAATGCCATCGTAAGCATATTTAATAAAAGGAACAACTTAAGATGCAGAGAAAAATGTTCCGCGGCATGACGTCTTTACTTTGACGTCACTGTGCGCCGCACTTGCATACCATGGGCATTAGAAATGTAAACTGACAAATTATTAATTGATTTATTTTCATAAAATTCCGTATACCTTTTAAGAACATATTCAATGATCATCAGTAAAAAATTGAAACGGATGTTTTGACTAATTTTTGTGCAATGGGCAAAGTACACGATTTACTGGGACAACCCTCGTATTTAGAAATATATTAAATAATTGTCTTCAATGATCAAATACTTTAGATTAATTAGTAGAAATATAATATAATACGTCCTTCTGTTTATTTAACAGCAAACTACTTACTCAACACCAATCCTGAAAATAATGAAATAATCAGTATGCCAGTGATTCTGTGCATAACGATGGTGTACTCTAGGGTATCAAGGATGATGCACTCCATGGTAACCTGGATGACAAAAATAATGATGAGATGGAAACATACCAGACGTCTACTGAAGGTACAAATACGAACATTGCTTATGCAAACCCCATGTAGGCGAACGTTGATATTATATATCTGTATCTCATAGACGATCGTTAAAACCAGACCTGCCAATGACTCATATTAACGTGGAGTTACTCCTATTTTCGTTGATAATTTTTGGTTTCCCAAGTTCATATACCTTTGCATAAACGTATATTTGATTCGCTTCATTTTATGATCATCTGTCCCATATTCATAACCACTAAAATTAATACAGGCATGCTTTTTGAATGCGAATAAAACCCCTTTAAATTACATTTAAGTGCATCTTGTCATTTTTGTGACATGTTTTGCTGTATCATTCCTATTTCGGATTTAACTATCTTGGCAGGTATGGTTAGTATCCTAGTACCCAATCGTGATCTGGTAGGAACCATGGTTATAATGAAGGGGTTAAAGGTTGTGTAAGTCTAAATGGAATATTGGAACTAAGAATTATTGATATACTATGACATTTGGAACACGTCAGTTTGAAGGAATTATTCTTTTTTTATGACATTAGCTAACACAGTTACGACAAATTGTGATAAAAAGCGGATACAAATATATACCGTGTCACATGCTGTTAATGCAGTGTAGTAGTTCAAATAAGGAAGTTCTGTCAAGAAACGAATGTGACATTAAAGGGTATTTGCATTTTATTACAATAATTATTTTCCCTACACACTGCATGGCACGAATGACGCTCATCTGAATACAGAACGTCACAAATAAATTGTAATTTTATTTTCAGGAATTTGGCTTCTTTAGACTGCTGCTCAGTTCATTAGAAAGAAAGAATGAAGCCTTTAATCAGACTATGCAGGATCTGGGGTATTGTAAAGGTGCAGTGGATGAGCGCATTCGTTGTCGCTCTGTTATCTCTGAAGCCATGACATTGGTTGGTCATAAAGCATTCGGGAAAGATGTTGATAAAATATTAGTTGGCAGCAGGAGAGAAGGTATTTCATTATTTGGTGAAAGTGATGCAGATGTTATGATTGTACTCAAGAACTTTGCAGCCGTGGAAGATCCTGTGCTGGACAACTATCATGAACGTCATGTATTTGTCATGGAGACAGAGAGTGTACCAACTGGCTATACATTGTTGCGTCTAAAAGAAGAAACAGGGGACACCAACTCAATCACTGAGTTATTAGAAGAGTATAATTCTGCACAGTATCTATCCAGCGACAGAATAATGACAGAAAATGTCGACAAGTTCAAGATGAGAGGTGGTTGGCGGGAGCAAGCACTACTTCGTGGAGAAAGACGTGGTCCATCCTTACCAGAAACTCTAGAATCTGATGATTGGTACAGCAAAGTATTAGACAACATTATAGGCGACATTGGAATGATAAATAGGGATACAGATAAGGTACAAGCCATTCCATGTGAATGCCCAACATTACTGCAAGCATGGATAGACCGACCTCGTCCTAACAACTGGCCCACCAAGGAGATGGTAGAAGATTTCGCACAATTACCAGTTCACGTTGTACCAGTAGGTCGCAGTGGAAGTGTGTGTGAATGCTTACAATGGAGAATCAGTTTCACGTTGGGGGAAATCTACCTGATCCAGCAATTCAATGACACACAAATAAAGATGCTTGTTCTCATGCGAATTATTGCCAAGAAGATCCTGAAACCTGTCAGCAAAACGTTTTCATCTTATCTGATTAAAAATCTTTCTCTGTGGTTGTCAGAACAACTCCCGCAAGAAAGCTTCAAAGCTGAATTCCTACTGTTTAGGATACAAGATGGACTTGGGTATTTGCACCGAAGCATACAGAAGAGGCAGTTACCATGTTATATGATTCCAGGGAGGAACCTGCTACACAGTCTCCGTGACGACGAAGCATTTGAGGCCGAACGTGAATTGGATGGTTTCCTGGCTGACTTTCACAGAAAAATTATTAAAATATTCATTGATATTAAATATTCGACTCCGCGTAGAGCACTTAGTGAAATTGATACTTTTTGTATAGCGAGTTATAGAACCCTAACGGTGGAAGATTTGGTTAATCTTGAAGCAATCAGTGCCAAGTGCATCACAAGTTACCAACAACTAATTTGTAACATCGATATGTTCACGATTTTTACAAGGCCAGGCCAAAATCTCCGTCAAGCAGAAGTACTTCGATCAACTGACCCAAGGAGATGTGAATTTAAGATAGTATATTGCTCCCGAAAAACTATACTATATTATGTCATCTCATTACTATTTCCTGGATTATGTCTAATTGGTTTCGCTCTTCAGGGGGATGTTATTTCCTCATTGATTATTTGTACAACCGTATGTATATACATGTACGTGCGGGGTGTTTGATAATTACGTGCAAAGTAATCTTCCCATACATGTGCACTGAGTGTTGAACTATGATCATATAGACCATTTTAGTATAATCACAGGAACCTGTTATTTTTATATAAATGACCATAAAAACAATCCAAGACCCCGTCACTGACATGCACCCTTAGAGAAAATAGAAGGAACGAAATGCGTTGGTCCGCCACTCACATTTCCTTTATGGGAAAATTCGTTTTGACAAAGTAACAGCTGAAAATTCCTGTCCAGGCAATCACTGAGGCTTGAAATTAAACTCGTACGACGATGCTGGTGACGATTGTCATATATCGACGGTGCCGAACCAAAACCCCGTAACTCAATTTTGGCGCGAAAACTTCTGTCTTGTCGCCATCTAAGTAACGCGATTGGCTATTTAAATGGCGACAAGACAAAATTGCGCGGGACGTCTATCAGATGCGGATGCTGCAAAAACAGTTTTCGCGCCAAAATTGAGTTACGGTTTTTGGTTCGGCACCGTCGATATGCGCTCGTTAATGCACATTTTAATCAAAGTACTGAAAGTACTGACAGGCTGATGAACTGCAAAGGGACAATAGCTTCTTAAGTAATATAACATCAAGTGGTTTTCTAAGTAGAAAGACAGGTAAGAGCTGGCCCAAAAAATTTTTTTGGAGCCGCCGTGATTCGATCCATCAGAAAATTACTTAGCGAGTTGCTTAACCACTCGGCGACGATCTCGTTAGAAAATGTTGAACTTAATAATTTAACATAATAAAATCATTGATGCAAGATTTATATCGCGTTCGTAACGCGTAGTAATAATTATCAACGCCTTTAAACATATTTTCTTTTGATTTCATACAATTTACTTCCATTACAAGAAGAAACTAATATATTACAATCGAACAGATTAAATGAAACAATGAAAGTTTAATGTTCTAATCTTGCAAAACTGATTAACGAGGAGGAACTATTTTCATTGAGTGTATAGATTCTCTGTTGTCAGTTTCGGGAGTAAATGCATCTTTGTGGAATTCATTTTATGGCATTGTAATAGGTCTGGCGACATCGCCTGCCTAAAAATAGTTTTCAAAACTCCGTGAATTCAGTGTATTAGATGATGGAAAATTGAGATCATGTTTTACTAAGTTTAGATTAAGAGTACATATATTAGAAATAGATAGAGGCAGATATAGAAACACCCTTCTTCATAATAGAACCTGTAAAATGTGTACCTCTGGGGAGGTAGAGGATGAACTTCACATGATGCTGAAATGTAATTTATTTAAAAACACCAGGTTAGATTTTAATACACAGATCGAAGTATACAGTAAAATTTTCAGTGCACTATCAGACTGCACTCTAGATAGTTACTAGTATATGGAAATGTTGTATGAAGCTTTGGCTTACACGGACTTGTTCTCTCTTGGTCAGAAACATTGTTGACTTGATGCTATGATGAGTACAGTCGAAGATCATCGGCAGTTGATTCTTCTTTCGGGATACTAAAATGAAACCCTGATGGTGGATGCCATTGTGTAAACTCGCCATCAACCGTAACCCCTACCTTCGTTGTTCTTTTAGCGACCTGCATTCAAGTAGGAAGTGATATATTGTTTCCTCATCTTTATTACACATGAGGCATGTGCCATTGACATTTTCCTTGCTGAATTTGGCCGTGTTGGTTTGACGGATTTACGTGCCAGTTATTAGTCTAACCTTCAGTTCGGCTTGTCAAACTTCGTGCTCATTTGGCTTAATGGCCTTCAATATACTGTGGACAGCTCTGGTCCAGTGATTATAAACATTTTTCCTTCTCGGACTCAAACTCCATACTCCATGCTCCAACTTAAAAAACAAATATTTTTAGAATTTTGCATCGAAACCAATACCAACTTGTAGCAAATGATCTAACTAAGAAAATGAACCCCATTTTATATGTTTCCATTCAGTAATTAATAAGTTACAGGAGTTTTTGAAACTAAAAAATACTCCGATTGGAGTACGGAGTACGAGTTGAAGCATGGAGTACGTACTCCAATGTTTATAATCACCGGGCCTGGAAGGTATATCCTGTATCTGTAAGTATTGGAGCGATGACTTGGAATTGATGTCTGCCTCCCACCTACGCCGCCAGTTGTTGTTTATTGCCTCATTGACCATTCTTTTCCATCTATACATTATAACTGGGTTTTTGAAGAGTTCCCACACGTCTGGCAGGATGTATTTCTTGGGAACTTCTTTCATGACTGTGGCGAGTGAGTGGCTATTACAAGATGCCATTGGAAGCTTGTCTTGAGAGTATCTCATGCTCTGCACTATGATAAAAAAGGTTTGAGGAAATTAGACAGGGGTGATAGCACTCAACCTAACCAGCCGCGCACAGAAATTTGAAACAGCACAACAAAACTACACTGATAAATGCCCACATAAACCAAAGAAACAATAAAAAGTCCAAGTCCGCGCCGAAAATAAAATAGGATGACGCTATTTGACAAAGAAGTTATAAAATAGCGGTAACTGCGTGAGACCGAATTAAACACAGGGCTCGTCTAAGTTCCCCAAGTCCCCACTGCACGGCGATCCAACCGCACAAACCCATGGTAAAATGGCGACCAAATGAGGCACAACCATCCCGCCACCTAGTTTAAGATACCAATGATAGTGACCTAACGTAAAGTCTGGCTAAGTTCATGACGTGGGATAGATGCATGCGGTCTAGTACTGATTCTATGGGTTCAGGTCCCATGATGATGTATACTACTGCTGCAGTGGTGCCTTGCGGTAAGCTCTGAAAGTGTTTGAGCATGACACTATGTTGTGTCTCCAATCGATCTTTATCAGCCTTAAAGATTTTCAGAACTTCCAACCCGTATATGAATCGCGGTAGGGCATGGCTTTTACACATCTTTAGCGCTACAAATGGAGAGAGTCCTCGTCTTGCATGGAGGCAAGGGCCAAGGAGGGGATAGATCGTTCTAATAGCAGTCTTCAATCTCTCTTCTGTGTTAAGACCATTCTTTACCGTTCGAACGACTCCCGGGTGTTTTATCTCAGTGGACTGTTTGACAGCAGTTCGTCCAAGGTGTACTGGGACAGGTGGTGTACCTCTGATAGTTAAGAATTCCGACTTCTCAGGGTTAACAGTCACTTTGTCTATGTTGGGTCAGAAATGAACTATGTTAAGCATCTCTTGCAGGTCGTGCTCTGGTGTTGCTAGTAAGACAGTGTCATCTGTGCATGTTTGGCTGTTACAATAACCTCGCCAATATTCAATCCAAGGTTACTTCGTGACAGTGCATCCGATGTGCTGTTGTGGTAGCACTTTTAAAAGTTATACGTATAACGTGGTGCCGAGCTTGGCACCTTACGTTGTGCCTTGTTGTAAGAAGAACTTTAAGGACATCTTTGGTTTCTTCTTAGAAACGTATATCGTCACGCAGCAGTGAGAGTCAAATAGAACAACTTGATATCTGATAAGTTACTTATCAGATATCAAGTTGTTCTATTTGACTCTCACTGCTGCGTGACGATATACGTTTCTAAGTAAGAGCCAAAGATGTCCTTGGATACCAAGATGATATAGCTTGTTGAATAGGACACGCCTTTTTGGCATCTTGCCTTTCCATGTATAGATTATCGGTATATTTAGAGTCATCGATTGTTTCAGATATCAGAAATGCTGCATTGTATAGCCGTTTTCATTTGTGTTTGGTGTATTTCATTTTGTTATGTATGCACGTCTTGTAAATCTTCAGAAACTGGAGGCAATAAAGACTATATCTAATATATATTAGTAATTATTATTTACAGTGTTAGCCTGAGCTTTTAGCATGGCTTATGCACCAGTCAGTTGCATCCACGATCCCCACCCCTGGGGTACAGTTGATTGACGGCCGCGCCGTTCTTTTACCTTCCAGTTTCCCCGCACTGCGCACCGGGAAAATGTTGGACGTGTTTTCTCTAAACTAATACCCTGAGGACAATATTAAGTTGCCAGTAGCCGGGGAAATACCGCTAGCCTGTTAACCGGGTAAGATAAGATCTCATTTACAAGCTTTTTTCATTATCGTGGTTCACACAAAGGGAAGTAAATGCGGCAAGTATTTCTACTCCGGATAGGTACGGTTAATGTTGATTTTATCTAAACAAGCACTGCGCATGACGGAAGCGGTATCTTTGAAGTTTTGTTTATGTTTGAACATGTCAAGTCGATGAGCGGACGATTTCAGATTAAAGGGATGACAGTCTTGATGCAACAAGAAAAACATAATTAAAAAGGTTAGACAATAAAAGAAAAAGTTGGCAAATAATATGATTGTTTTTTTCTTTCGCAGAAAATAACAGATCTCCAAAATAAACAAAAAAGTCATGGTGACCAAGTCAAACTTCCAAGTTCCAAGCAAAGCCAATGTTGAAACGTTTGATCCAATTAATTATTATTGAGTTCAGGAGCCAGTTGCATAGTCAAGGCGCTACCAAATGCTTTTCGGAAGCACTTATGCACCAATCAGTTGCATGAACAGCCCCCTCCACCGGCGATGGGTTGTCAAAACCACCGCCCATCCACGGCCTTGTGGGGACAGCTGATGGTAACATCTCCGGTATTTCCCCGGCCTCTGACATCTAAATATTGTCATGGGGTATTGGTTCCTAGAAAAAATCCCAACATTTCCCGAGCCCTGCGGGGGAAGCCGGAAGGTCTAAACACAGCCGTCTCCCTGGCTATCCGCTGTGAATCCCTGGGGGCGGGGGCCATGGATGCAATTGACTGGTGAATGACTACATTCATGCAACGACTGTCTACAAGCGAACATGTACCATACCTGATACCGTTTCCTAACACTTTATAATTGCAACAAACCACTTCAGTAGCGCAATGCTACACAATGGTTTTTTGAAGCAAGCCGTTTCTATTAAGCGTAGCTTTACGAAGAGCTGTTCAGTTATAAATTGAAATTTTAACTGAAAGCAGTTGTCTTAATTTTCTGTCCTTCTATGTATCAACACAATTTTATGCTGACATATTTTGACCAACTGCCGAATAAGTCTTATAGTAATTAGCGGTCGCTTTTTTAATGCATCAATCTGTTTTTGAAAATATACGTTTCTGAAATCCGTGGTTATGATAGTAACACAAATTTACCACACATAAATTCCTATTTATTGTAAAAGAAAAAAAAATTCAATCTCCAAATTACACTTTGAAAGTCTTGTTTTCAATGATACTGTTACTTGCGATGACGTATAGGAATATTGTCAATTTACCATACAATGAATGAACTTGAGTACTCCGACCACTCTTCACAGGGGTTTCAATCTTCCTGATCAGTCCAGAAGTCCGGGTTTAAAAATCCAGAAAGAGCCATGATACCTCCGTAGCTCAGTGGTTAGTAGACTTGCCGTCTAATCTGACGACCCGGGTTCAAACCCGATGAGAGACACATATGTATGCCTGCCATATTTCTGTAGAAATAAAGCAAATAGAGGCTATGCTAGGCATAAACTGACCAAAATAAAAGTTATTTGAAGAAAATTTCTTGAGAAATTTCAAGGTTTAATTAGGTCAATTTAGTTAATTCCTTATTAAAATCAGAGTTCATTATAGAAACAATGTGGTTGAAGGCATCTTATTTTGGCAAAAATGGGTGACCACATAAATGACATATTTTTTCCTGATTTTAAATTTGACACCCCTGTCTTCATAAGGAGATTCTGTATTACTATTAGGCCCATTCAACAGTATTCACTATTGTTTGTGTTATTTTGTTTCAACACATACATTTCCTGAAACCCTTTTATCATAGGTCAGTTGGAAAGCTTTGGTAATTGTGGTATAACTATTCAGTTTACTCATTTTAGTTAAACCATACAATTAATCATATTGACTGCCATGGAATGTAACAGCGACCAGGCTAACCATTGTTTATAAATAACCGAAATCCACTCAATAGTTCAATTTTAAACCCTGAGCCATGAACTTTCAGATGAGTCTATTTTGGCGGGTAACCAGTGATGTATTCAATTAATTATTTAAAGATATGCTACTTACTAATGTGTGTAATTTATCGATTGACAGTGTGAGGTTCCTTTATCAGCGAATGGATTAAACTTTAAAAGTGCAGTCACGGCTCAATGCTCGAAATCGAACTATACCAGGTATAGATATACAGCAATCATCGAGGCGTGACCTCTATAGAGATAGAATACTAAGTATTTACTAGTCACGCCTCGAAGATTGTTGTAGATCTATACACGTTTTATACTCAGGTGGTTTTATTCAGCAATACGATTACCTTATCAAGCTCCTAACTATACAAAGCTAACAAAATATTGCTGGATTATCACACACTGAAAACTTGTCATTCTGGTCCCAGTCCCCCAAAATTACAAGTGAGGGCCCTGAGTGACAGGACTGTAATGCATACAAAATACAAATACAATCTTTATTTTAAAGTGTATTGAGCTATATCTGAAAATATTTTTTTTTTAAGTTTCAAAAACTAAATACTAATTATGCTTTTATATCCATTAGATCACTTTTCGCTTCAGTTTTAACAGAAACTCTCTCTGTGATTTATTGGACATGCTAACTGTCCATTTTCATATGAAAGTGTTCTAGAACACCTTATGAAACTATAAGAATTGTCTATTTTTCGATGATTGAATCAAAGTACACGGAACCCATCCAAAGTTTTAATTTGCCATTAAGGTAGTCTAGTATCTTACTTAAAACAATGCAAGTAATTATTTTGACATTGAATGACTGTTAGAATATAGCTCTAAACACATTAAGTCAGATTTCATTTACAGCAATATTATGCAAGTAATTTTATTATGTTTTTTATACTTCTATGTCATAAGTGTAATTATAATAACCAAGTTACTTTATTCAGGTAATTGTGTACAATCAAAGCGGTCGAAAGATTTCTTTGGTACAATGGTCAGGATCATGCCAAGCTTTTCATATATCCATAGTTCTTATAATAAATAATCTATTTAATAATAACATTTCTTTTCACAGGTTTAATTATATAATGTATATTGCAGTAATTGTTACATTAAGTAATGACTGTTATTGCCTATAATAGGCTATTTGTATAATAAACTATATTTAATATGTACCATGCATATAAAACTTGTTGTAAACATATCAATAATGAGTCAGTGCTCTAGTCCAGGGAATTTTACTCGATCCTCAACTTTCTATTTGTATTAGCAAACTTTAACAGCTCATATACGTATTGTCTGTATATGTTTATAACCCCGGTTGCGAAGACATCGAGAAACTTGCCAAACATGTACCGGACATTCGGTCCTGCACAGATTGGAAAAGTACTGGACCGGAAAAAAATTATCAGACCAAAAATTTGATGAGTCTTATTTCCATTTTTTAACTCTGACAAAATCAATATAGTAGGTCTTTTTATGTCAAAATTCAAAGCAAACATCACTTCAAAAGACAAACGCACATTTAAAACTAAAATATTACATGAAATGGTACAATTTCCCTAAAAGGACAGATTTTCTGCCATCAGACATTCGGTTCATCAGACGGAACTCAAAATGTCTGGTAGATCAATCGGTCCGGCTTTGTTTCGCGATGTCTGTTGCATGTTTTCATATTAAGCGGGGAGTATCTTGAAAATGCTCAAGGTATAGTCGATTCAATAAGTAATGCTAATGAGTAATGAGGGAACTATCCCATTTGAAAAAAAAATAGCGGGGACTAGGTTAAAGTGTACTCGGATTCAATGTAAAGTACCGTTAACTCGGGTATGCACAGTTGTATCTAGATAAACATAATTTACCTGATAGAGGACTCGATGTTGACAAGTGATTATCGTTCAATTTTGAAAGATCTGTATATATGAGGCCCATATGAAAGATTGCATTATTGTAAATATGTTAGCCTCGTAAAATAAAGACTTTACTTACTTACTTACTTACTATATAAACTATATTACAAGCACAATATAAATGTACCGGTACTAGTATTGCATGATGTGCTTGCGGAGATTCATATATTCGAACCAAGAACCTTGTAATATATTCAGGTTAGGATCAGGTTAAATTCTCTGTGTTTATAATACTTAACAAAATAAATCTTTACTAAGATGATTGTATTATAAGCTAAGGATAAAAGGATATATCCATATAGATCCATTAGTGAAAAGAAATGATTTACAAATATTATGCAGTGTGTTCTTATTGCTGTAGACTTGTCGAATATTGCAGGGGTTTAATTTCATCAAAACAATTTGTCGTTTGCTTTTTCGGTTATTTAGGCAAAGAATGTTGTGTGTTTTCATTCTGTTTTTGCCTACTTGCCAATTTCAGCTAAGGACCTCTAAAGCGTGGACATTGCTCAGAGTGTAGCTGTGTTGTGGTGAAAATGATTTCTGTGCTCGGCTGGTTGAGTTCTGTGCTGCCTTCCCTGTCCAATTTTTTCATACTTTTTTTGGAGGGAGGAGACAGCTGTGCGTGACACTTATCAAGAAAAAATATCCTAGCTCTTTTAGACAGAATCTTTGGTTGCTTGCCATGTCTAGTGATAATAGACACTTTCTTGCTCTGGGTGACAAACAAGTTCGCAATTCATCAGTCATTACTTTAGTGTGAAACACTTAACAGAAATGACAATAAACCCTGACCCGGATTCCAACCAGAGGCCTCTAATAATTCTAACAACAAGTACAACTTCATTTGTAGTGGACCTCTCAGTCCGTAGTCTGGAGTATAATCTGCTATAGCAGTGAATTATGTATGGCCTTCATTTTAAAGGGGCCTTCCCTATAACTTTGACCATTTAAATATAATATAATATAACTGCTCAAATCTTCTGTTCAACAAAAAGCTCCCACCATTTACCGAGAAAAAATGAAAATATATTTCCCTAACGAGCCAAAATAGTCACAAGTTGTTTCCCTTGAACCACATAATAATAAATCGATGGAAGCGATAAATTATTATTGGTGATTTAACCATATTTTTGACATTATAGAGACATTGCGCACACTTTCTTGTGACAAATTATGATAACTGATAGTGCTTTGTACATTTAGCTCATTAAATGTGATAGTGGAGAAAAATATGCTAGTTATAGGGAATGCCCCTTTAAGAAACTTTTTAAATATGGTTACTTTTTATCTTTTATTCAGAACACAATGGTGGCTGCTACTGTATGTGGTTATTTGCTACGTTTAATGGCATTGTGGTCAAAGGCTTTTAAAACTTTATGTACGTGAAAAGGTCAAACTATTGCGAAAACTGACTTCTGTACGGCAGTATTAGGTCAGGATAGGCCTGTGGCAGATTGTATAGTATTTTCATAGATTTTCACTTTTCTCTGTAATTATTGTATTATTGTGGCTTAATGAAGTTAAACTTATTGTGCCGAGTGGAAGAATGTCACAGATTTATGTTGTGTGACTCCTATATTCTCTGGTAGCATGCTTTAATTGAAATATAATTGGAAAAGGAATAAATTTGTGGATTTGAAAAAAATTGATGTAAAAGAATGCATTTGTTATTGCATTGCCTCTTCCGTGTTCAATTCAATGAAATTGGAATTTGTTTGAAGATGAATACTTTCGTGGAAAATATTGCAATTATATTGGGCATTGTATTGATACTTCGACTGAGTGATTTTTAAAAAAAAAAATAGGAAATTTATGTAAAAATAACATACTGTTGTGAACTTGTGGGTAAAATTTATAACAAGCATTTAATTTTTGCAAATATTTTAATAAACCTGTATGTGAACTAACTTCAATTGTAGAAATCAGAAGGTGTCAAGAGATTTTCAAGGTTATTATTTGCAATTAACTTTCTGACCGAAATAATTTAATTAACAGTGTTTTTTTTTCACAGTGAAATCTGAAATATTCTATATGCAATATTGGTTTACTGCTGCGGCAAGAGCAAGAGGCCACTGGCATTGTATAGGTTCACTTTATCAAAACTGTAGGCCATTGAAGAGAGAAACTTAAATTATATGCGTTTTGAAGAATAGCAATGAAATAAAAAAAATCATTATTACTTATATGAAGAGAATTTTTGTGTTGATATGAATTTGCTGCCATATTGGGCAACCTATCTAAGTCTATTTGTCAGATTTGTATGGCTTTGATATAAATCTTTTTAACATTGCAAGGGGCATGATATTAACTTGAATTTTCATTTTAACACTCACATTTTCATAAATGGGTCATAGAAATTTGGACTGCAAAGTTTGACTGTTACATAATCTTCTTGTAGGTTTGTTTGTTGTGAAAAAGTTAGATGGATTGTGATAAATATAAATTCAAACACCGAATTCTTTAACTTGGGTTCATGATTACGAATTTCTGCTTATTGGAATTATCCGAGCATTGCGGTTACTTAAAATTCTAACCCAGGACTTTGATGTTTATTGTATAAATATTCAGTGAACGAATTAGTGAAATGATTAAAAATATTATTTATAATAACAATTATGACAATATTCTCTGTTAGTGCTGTGATGGGAAGATTAAAGATTGTTTCCCTTGACTATATTGGAAGATGATCTTGTTTCTCTAAACGTGGAATTTATTGAATTCACCATATTATTGTTAAATATGTTCGATTGATTTTTAGTATCAACACAAGTATTTGATTGAGTGGCTTGTGAATGCGAAATTAATTTCATGATGACATTTGATAGAAAATGATATCGGTGATTATTTCATTGACAGGATTATACATGGAAGTTTTTGTGTGACATTCTCAATTGGCATACTTAATTAATCAATCATGGATATTAATTTATACTTAGGTGCATTTAATAATTGTGTATTTAACTTACTGATTTAAGTCATGAATGTATAATTTTAATATTCCGTTGTTTCATGTCAAATATCACTGTAAGTTTCAGTGTTTCACATTTATAAAATTTTGCTTGTTTAGAATGAGAAGGTCGTAACTACAAAATCGATATATTGAGAAAAACAAGAGAAAACTTTAAGTAATTTACTCTTTAGCTTTGGAAAAACAAATATTTAAAAATTCATTTTGGTCTTCATGACAATTTCCGATTTTCATGAAAATCATAGGCTCATAAGAAGCGCCTTGTGAAGCAGATTTCAAGTATGTAAGAGTCTTATAAGGTCGTAAGTAGTAGTTACGACCTTCTCATTCTAAGCCATCGAAATAATGGTTGAATTAATTAATTTCTTTATTGAACACTTAACACTATCGAAGTTCTCCTGAATTCAAGTATAATTACGTTTTTAAAGTGTTCAAATGTATCTTTTGTATGACGGAAATGCTCCATTCTTTTACATGATAAATTTTAGTGATTTTTCAAACTGTTAGAAAACATATAGTTACTGTTCTCTACCTACTTAAACTTTCGCCTTTTATTTGCTCATTTCTGTAATTTACTATTTATCCCTGGGTAGATTTAAATGTGTTGTATTAACCTTTAATTGATTCAAAATCAATTAGAAATCTCCACCTCTGATTTCGTGCATTCAAATGGATTCGTTATTGAATTGGAATATTTTGTTCAAATTTTTACTTGAGGGTATATACCGTTTGTGGTCTGAATACAAGTTAATTTTTGTTGGACTAATTATAATTGAATTAAAAACTTTTTTTTTAGAGTGAATGTTTTCTTATAATGAATGAATGGTTTTTGGACATGTCTGTACCATTTGATTATTGGGACTGATGGAGATCCATCAATGTATGTGCACCTGTCAATGGCTTTAAATCGGTATAATACATGTAAAAATTAGTGGATTTTGAATTCTGAGAGAAAGTTTAGAAAATTTCAATCTTCGGGGTTTTTATTGATTATTGCCAAGTTCCTTCCACAAAATTGAAGAAAAAAATTTGCTGTTACTATTGAATGATTTTAAAAAATAATTGAATTGTTTTGATATCTTACAGTACTGCTCATACCATCTCAATATGTACATAAACATTCTGGAGGATTCAACATGGATAAACTTGTGAAATACTGGACACATTGTTATTACTGAAAGTAAATTGTATGGATAAATGTGCCCCCATCCCAGCTTTAGTGCAGGATGGGGGGCATTATTTGAGTAAAGCCGGAGGCTGAGCATGTATAATGAGCATTCCATTCTGGACGTTTAAACATCATCGCAAATTTAAAGCTTTCAAATTTAGCGCTATATGACATCATAAACCGCGCATGCGCAGTACACTATCAACAATACACAAAATCTCGTGAATTTCACTATTTAAAGGATATTTTTGTTGCTTAATGCCATGACCCCCAAAAGGGAGGGCAATAATCGTTATATAACTAATGTAATTCTATATAAAATTACTACACAAAGTGATTCATAAATCACGCATAAAGGGCAGGGTACCTACATGCTCAGCCTCCGGCTTTACTCAAATAATGCCCCCCATCCTGCACTAAAGCTGGGATGGGGGCACATTATTTTTCATAAAGCCTTCGGCTTTCACATGTATAATGAGCATCTTTAAAGGCAACAAAAATACAGGTAAACAAGGTATAATGATTTAATATAACACAGTCAAATATGACCAAACACAGCATCATTATACGACACATCACTTTCAGAATGTCTACAATAAAATTTTTTAAAGTTTTTATCTGATTTCCAGTTACCCTGTGAAATAATATTACTTATACTACAGCCTTTACTGTACGCTGCCGAGGCTGAAGCCCCCCTATAAGAATGGCCCTTGTAAATAGAGGTATCTATACCCGAAAGTTCAAGCACAATTTTGAGCCATCTTGATAAGGTATTAGTAGTTACAGCATTATAAGTTACAAATGAAACAAACACTTGGTCACTATTCCTCACTGAAGCTGTCTTTTGAATATAATATAACAAAGTATGCATAGCACAAATTCTCTCGTCAGTATAATGTCCTATTTTCAAAGAATAACACTGTCCTGCCTTGGACGTTTTAAGTATCCTAGAAAAAGTAAACACAACTGCCTGCTGTTGCACAATCATATTATTCAAATCTAAAGCACACAAAGTCTGCGCTCTAGGCGCTGTTGCTAATGCGATTAACGCAAGAGTTTTTAAAGTCAACACTTTAAGTGACAACTTCGATAATGGCATCAAACTTTGCAAATAACACAAAACCTTGGACACATCCCATGTCATTACATATCTAGGTCTCGATGGTTTATGAATAAACACGCTCTTCATAAATCTGGAAATTAAACCAGTCTCTTTGCACCACGAATTTCCAAACACTTGTAAAGTTTGAAGCAGCATTGCTTTGTGAA
Source organism: Spisula subtruncata (assembly GCA_963678985.1). Taxonomy (NCBI): domain Eukaryota; kingdom Metazoa; phylum Mollusca; class Bivalvia; order Venerida; family Mactridae; genus Spisula; species Spisula subtruncata. The sequence continues at coordinate 26,700,512 of OY787671.1, read as the reverse complement.
TGTTAATGATAGAATATGACTTACCGCTTCGGAACAGGTAATACAAAAAACTCAATACTACCGTTTCAGACGAGTAAAATGGACTGGACAACCTGATATTATTCCACAAACACCATCTTTTCCAAGCACTTCCATATTGCTTGCTTGTTCCTCCAGACCATGACTTCGAGATAAATGTTGCAACTTCTTTCTGAATTCCTCTACTCTGTAAACCCTTCCGGATAGAACCACACCAATCATCTTCAGCTTTTTGCCCAATGGGTGAAACTTGTTGTTGTGGGGTAAGGTCAGCAAATCTTGATGTCGTGGTAACCTGATAGGAAAATCAGACATATTTTCTAAAAGTATCGGAAACCAACTCTGTGTAAACCAGTATGGAACAATCAAGAGTGCTTTGTCTACCTTATCTGATACTATCTTATTTATAACCTTCCCTATTAAGTTAAATGGAGGAAATAAATATGGAACAAATTCATTCCAAGTCATGGAAAAAGCGTTAGCCGTCATAGCACCTGGTTCAGGAAACCACGAGACAAATTTAAACAAACGCTTGTTCAGCCTTGATGCAAACACATCAACATCTGGTAAAAAAGTATGTTTACAAAGTCTATCAAATATCTCTTGCTTTAACATCCACTCTGTGGAATCAGAAAAATTTCTTGAATAATAATCTGCTGTATTCAGTCTTCCTGGGACATGCACTGCAGAAATATAAATCTGTCTAATCAAGCACCATTCCCAGATTTGTTTTGCTAACTTATCCATTCTAATAGATTCCATGCCACCAAACTTATTGATATAAGATATTGCTGAGGTGTTATCAGACTGTATTTCAATATGCATGTTCTAACAATCATCATATAAGGCTTGTAAACTGTATAAAATTGCCAAAAGTTCAAGATAATTAATGCTAGCATTAAGTAGTTCTTCGTTATTCCATCTACCATTGGTATGACTGTTTGATTGTAAATCTATTCCCCCAAAGCCTAATAATGATGCATCAGTTCTACATCGTTTAGATACATTGACAGGTCTTATTCTTTTCCCATTAACATCATTAATATTAGCTATCCACCATTTAATCTCCTGTCTACTTGGTAGGGACAATTTTATCTCATTATCAAAGTTCATACTCTCACCCAGACCAATTATTTTTTCCCTTTCAAGAGTCCTATAATGTAAAGGAGCTTCCAAAATAGCATAAAATGCTGTAATAATAAGCCCGATAAATGAAGCAAGATCTCTTACAACTACTTATTCTGCCTTCAGCAAATTATGAGCTTTGGATAAAAGTTTTATAACTTTGTCATCTGGTAGAAATACTTTGAAAAGTACTGTATCCACAATGTATCCAAAAAATACCAGTCTCTGACAGGGTATTATTACAGACTTTTTATAATTTAATGAAAAGCCTAGGCTTGTTAAAGTTTCTACAATGGTAGTACAATTAGTATGACACACACATCTGTTTTGATTTAGATTAATCGAATCGTCTATATAATATGACGACCTAATATTTTGTTGTCTAAACCAAGCAAAGACTGGTCTTAATATTTTTGTAAACAAATATGGTGCAATTGTGAGCCCAAATGGTAAACAAACAAATGAATATAGTTTATTGTTCCAATAGAACTTCAAATACTTCCAATAACAAGGATGTATTGGGATAGAGAAATATGCATCTGACAAATCTATTTTTGTCATGTAATCATTCTCCTGGAGTAAGTCAAGTACAATATTAAAAGTTTCTTGTTTAAAATGATTATATTGTACAAATTCATTGAGATATCTCAAATTTATAACAGGTCTAAATTTACCTCCAGGTTTACTCACAATAAAAATGGTAGAAACATATTGACCTTGTTCCATACAGGATTCCACAATTGCACCCTTATTTATGAGTTGCTTAACTTCACTGTCTACGATAACTTTCTGATCGATATCAAAAGGAATCTCTCCAGGAATTTTATCTTGAACAGGTTGTTCCACAAAATCAATTTTGTACCCTGAGACTGCCCCTAAAATCCAGGGATCAGATGTAAACTTTATCCATGTATCTAAACAAAATTGAGTTCGGCCAATAGGACTTACCAATTCTATTATTCCTCCTCGTTTGGGTCACGACTGCCTGATGCAGATGTTGCAGTAGCTGTACCGCGTCTCCTAGGAGCTCTTGGTCTTCCACCAAATTGTCCAGCACCTCTTGTCGGAAAACCCCTTGTAGGGTATGGGTGTTGTCTATATCCTTGATAACCACTGTTTTGATTACTGTTATAGTTCTGGGGTATATACCCAACATTACCGTATCCACGACGGCCACGGAATCTACCTCGGCTACGAATAGCCCCCCTGAATGTACTCTGATAAAATGGATCCTTTCCTAAGAAAGAAATATTGTCACACGACTTCACCTCCTTGGAGATATCATCACTGGTAATTGGCATAGTCATATTGCAAAGGGGAGAGTATTTCTTTTTTAAGTAAGGTCTTATCTGATACCTCTTCTGAGGCTTATATTGTACTGAACCTGACCTAAGCCAGTAATAATGTCTGAGAATATACCTTTAACATCTTTGGTCATAGTTTTATTCTTCTTATGCAATTCAACCAAACTACAAATAGGTCCAAGGGTTGCACTGACCAAGTTCTGAATATCGACTAGTGTCCTGTCACCTAAGTGACCTTTTTTATCCATAAACCTCCATACCTCCTGATTAACTAATGGAGGAGTCGCCTTGTCACAGTTAACTGGAACCGGGTATTTTGACATGAGATGGTCGGTGTCACAAAGCTGCGTACATGCAGTGTTAATTAATCTAGCTAGCGATTCACTAATAGGTAGACCCCGTTCTGGGGTTTTCATCTTTGGTAGGTCCCAATTATATTCATCATCACTAAATGCACTGTTAGTGTCCCCGAAGGCAGAATACATATCAGTATTATCATTTAACTTAGGGATTTTGAACAGACCTGCAGAAGGATTATCATTATCATCCGACTCAATATCTTTGGAATCAATGGTAACCCTAAGGTTACCACCAGACTGAGCACCATACATAGGCTCTTTGTAATATTCTGGAAACTCAATTCCTAAAGCTGACCGAAGACCAGCAATATCCTCAGGGGATAATTTGGAAAAGTCTAGTACATTACTACTACACGGACTCGACGACGGTCCAGGAGGGTCCGAAGAACCCAACCTTTGTACGTTACCCGAAGGTTTTGGTTTTGTTTTAGGAGTTTTAGAGGACTTTATCTTAGCCCTGCCTCTAATAGGAGCCTTACCTCTGGAACCCGCAATCACCGAAACCACCGACTTCATCTTAGTGGGTGGGGGTGGAGGCGGTTGGTTTTCTTCGTCCGAAAACCCTTCAAACTCATCTTCTGACGGATGCAAGATGGTAATATCTTCCATACTTACATGTGTGTAATAATTTATCAACCAAACAATAATACAAAATCATAAAACTAAGTATTAAATCTAATTCAATTTAGTTTCACGTCTTCTTCACACGCCGCAAAATGAAAAAAGTGAAATTCACGAGATTTTGTGTATTGTTGATAGTGTACTGCGCATGCGCGGTTTATGATGTCATATAGCGCTAAATTTGAAAGCTTTAAATTTGCGATGATGTTTAAACGTCCAGAATGGAATGCTCATTATACATGTGAAAGCCGAAGGCTTTATGAAAAATAATGGTGATCTAAGTACTTTCGTATTTTTGTCAAAGGCTGTCTGGATTTATGTTCGACAACTTTGCTTTAATATGGATATGAGTATTAGTGTCACGGCCGTGTCGACTTGTTGTGTCAAGTCATAGGCTCAACTCGTTGTGATGTCCAATCTTAGTTTACTAAGATGATGCACATGTGAAGTTTGCTGCTTATATTTATTTTGTTAGATTGACTGTGAACAAACATTTAAAATGGTTAGCCAATGAAAATTATGTTTTAAAACAAAGCAGCCAATAGAAATTGTGATAATATAAGTGTTGACCAATGAAAATATGTTTTACAAATGATTGACCAATCAGCATAGGATCACATACATGTTGACCAATGAAAACATGTTTTACAAACTAACTGACCAATAGAAATTGTGGACACAATATGCTCGTGTATTCTCAACTGAATTTGAATCAATAGTGTAAGGAAGTGTTCTAGCTGAGTGAACAATGGATATGGGTGAATATTATGTGTTGAGTTATGACCATTGTAAAGACTATGTAACTTTATGCTCCAGTTTGAATCCACTAGACATGAGGACGAGCCCGGTCGCTGGGTTTATTGTTCCGTACAAATGCTATGAGCTTAGAAAACAAGATAAGTGTAAGTATGATAAGAGTATGAGAATTATAGTAAGTTATTTGCAAATATTGTTGTGTTTGTGGGGTCGCTGGAGGTGAAGGTCACTTTTGCACTGGTGGAGGCACTCATATGCCTGCCATATTTCAGCAGAAAGCTGCCTGGCTAATAAAGGCTATGCAGAAATGCTCGTCGCTGGGTAATGTTCAGAAAGGTGAAGGTCACATTAATATTCTGGGTACAGGGGTTTTAGGTGTTGTTTACACCACATGGGAACACTGACATACACCAATGATGAAACAATGAACCATGAGAGGTTTATAAAACAGGTATGAGTCCACATGCAGAGGGTTTATATGTTGCAAATAGACCTACTCCGGATCTCCGCTAATCTGTAGGTACAAATAGATTTTTACCATTATAATCCTTTTGTTACTTGAATATTCATATCTGGACAATAGAGTTTGTCTAACTAGGCCTGATTTGTTTGTATCTACATGTAAATTAAGGGAAAACCACCTTGCACAGAGTTTCAGATATCATCTTTTGGCACAGATTTTCATGTTCGGAGAAGGTAGATTTAGATTGGTAGATGAAGTAACTTGTAAAAGAGGGTATGAGTGCTTGTGTGTAGAAATAGTTTTGACCAGCGTTGACACTATGGTGGTAGTGTTTTTGAAACTTGTATTATTGTTGTATTAGGTAGACCTAATTATTGAAGATAGTTCTTGGTTAGACAATATGCCAGTTCTGTTCAAGATTTTTCAGTTCCGTATAAGTGATGAAGATGATGAATTGTGCAAATGAGTGGTGTGTTGGGAACTTGGGATTGCTTGCTTAAGACTGTGGTGGGAAACAAAAAATAGAAAATACCCTCTCTCATGAAATGTATTTGCTGGGATCATGAATATCATGTATTTAAGCAACAGATCTATATATAGAACCAGATTAATCATTATTCTACGGGTTATTATTACGGATTAAAGGATTAATACTATAATGAGTCAGTGAACTATTATACATAATACTTATATTGTTATCATCTTCTATTTCCTTGTGATTTGTCACATTTCAGTAAACACAAGATTGTTTGTGTATCTTATGTACTTAAAATTAATATAGCTCGTAGAAATTGACACGATCCTGACCCTTTATATATGATATATATATTACAAGGCTCTTGCACTGAATGTTTCATTTTCTGTGAGAAAATCGTGCAATATCGGTCCTTTAGGATGACTCCGAGTTGTGGCCCTTATCTGTATGTGACATACTCACAGAGATCTATTTGTGATAAAAACTGATTCTAGTTATGAATTATAAATGTAATTATTTCAGAATTTTCACTACAAATGTGTTGCTCTTTCATTGCTCTATTGCATATGTATGTAAACATCATGTATATACTTGTAATACCATATTGCAGGGTTCTAAATAACAGAAAATCAGGCCTGTTGGTTAAGCATTTCGGCATGCTAACTTAAAACTTATTGAAAACCCTGATATTGGTGAAAATTTGATTAAAAGAAGATCTGGTTCACTGAATCAGATGCTATATTGACACCAAATTCAATATAATATTCATTATTCTTCAACAAATTGTTCAAAATATACTCTTTTGTAAATGAAGTATTATACAACAAGTATATTATAGGAGTATATCAGTTGCCATTGTACAACAATTTCTTTGTATGCCTGCTTTGTTAAATATTTTATTTGCACTACTGAAAATCAGAAATTCATTTTTTTGTATTCAATCAAATAAATTATGAAAAATGTTTTATAAAAATCTGAAATTGTCCTATTGTTATGTTCAACATGTTTAAACATATAGATATGCTTAATTATTTATTGATATGTGATACACGATAAATAGACAGTAAATTATAAGATCCTGATTTTGGTGAGATTTTTTATGCTCCCTATACAAAGAAGTGAGGTCACCCAGGATTCCACAAAGTCTTCATTTCTGTTTGAAAGGCAATTTTCTCTTATTGGCATGGATAATTTGCCTATTAAATGGCAAAATTTGGTCAAAAATATAAAATCATCTTAATGACTTGTGAAATTCAGAGGTGAGTGGAATCCCTGGTCATGCTTTGTGTCAGTGGACCCAAATAGTTTCCAAACTTTTCTGGACAGGAACTTAAGAATTGAACTTGAAGGTGTGGTGTTTTTACCTGCATGTTATACAGTTGTTGATGTTGTGTCACTGTACAGTATTTGCTATGCTTGCAATTACTGTAAACCTAGAAACTTTCGCGGCTACAAACTTTCGCGTTTTGCCGATTGTCTGCATATTCGCGGCTACGAACTTTCGCGGTTTTAAGTCTCACGCGAACTCCGCGAACACTAAGTCGCATAGTGACAAAATTATTGATATTATAACCTGTCACATACATTGCTCGGTTCGTATATAATTGCTTCTTAATTATACTTCTCACCTTCGTTAAACCCTGTCAAACTCTTTTTGATGTAGATAGTTACCTATTGTATTGTTTACAAAAATTGCAAACTACGCTGGTAATGTTTTCACAGTTTTATTGACACTATCAGTCATTTTGTATTATGACATACCCGGTAATTAACAGCGCTATTTACACACATGTTCATTATATTGATTGTATTGTTAAACACGTTTTCAAGATTTTTTTTCAAAATGTTTTCATTATTGTACCGTGATCATAAAAGGCTTTATTCAGAAAAAGTACATTACACTTAAAATTCCATATTTTGACAGAATAGCACTTATAATACGGTCTTATAAACGTCGTACCAAAATGATGAGTTTCCTTCAAAAACGAGAAACTTTCGCGTTTTTCTTGTCCTGGACATGATCGCGGCTATTTACTTTCGCGGATTTTTACTAACCGCGAACTTAAATCGCGCGAAATAATTTCTAGGTTTACAGTTCATTGGATGAACTTTATTGGCAATGCTTCCTAGATCTCTGTATTGATGTCAGCACATTACAAAAATGTACCTCATCATATGATAATTGATTTAATTGATTTTCATATCGTTTAATTACCATGTAGCGACTAACTAACTACGTCTCGTAACTGGCCAATGATAAATAATGCTATTGTGTTTGTTACACATAAAGCCTACGCGAAATAACACGCTATACGTTCGTATTGTAGTCTGAAATAAATGATTGTATTTGGAACCACTCGACCATTTATTGTATGACTTTGTTTTACTGTTTGTATTTTATCATGTTTTAAGAGCACCTATTCTACCCCCCCCCCCTTGTAAGTAATAAGTTTATGCGTAAAACTTTAATAATGGACATATATTGTTTATTTTAGGAATTTTCAAGTGGTCTTTAAGACATAATTATATATTGTAGTTCTATAATGATTTATTGTTTATAATAATACTTACTTTAATCAATAATTTAGGTTTTTGTTCGTCTTTTATTTATTTGTGTGGAATGTTGACTTGGACACTTTAGGGTATTGAAAAACTGTCTTAATACCTTAAAGTATTGACCTAAAATCGGAATAATCTCCTCACTTTATTATACTCTTCAGTGGACATGAAATGAAGATTTTTTATATAAATTAGTGAAGAAAAGTGCATGTGATCAATGTTGGAGTTAATTTAGTTAAAAAAAAAAATTATGCAAAATTTGTGTTCTTGTGCAAAAATTATTATCAAGCTTTTAATTCAGGTTATAAAGTCATAAACATATGTTTACATTTGTCGGTAAAAGCATGAACTTATAATGCTTTGAATATTTAACAACATAATGCAAAATATGCATAAAAATGATGGTGTAATATATATATGACATAAACATGTTAATGAAAGGTGACTGTCCTACTGTCAATGATCTGTTTTCGTTCACAAACAAAATTATTCTTAATAGGTTTCATTACTCTGGTGGTTCCTGAAGGCTGGCGCCCTTTGATTAATATGCTGGTATATACATTGTTGTATAATATTCAATATGATTTGAATTATTTTGCAAATTATTGCGATTTTTTTTTTATGTAATGTTTGAATAATAAAAAAAACTACCTTTAAGTTTATTGAAACTGGGTGGAACTTTCAAATCAGGCAAAATACCTTTTATTGAAAAAAATGAATGGAGGATAAAAAAATGATGAATTAAGAATGGAAAATTGAGCTCCAATCCTCATTGATTTGATTGAAGTTTAGTATAAAATGACAGGTTGGTCGCAGCACTGTCGTAAACTTGTTCTTTAAAGTACTTTGAGTTACGCTAATGTTGCATAGATTCCATGGAATGTAATCTGAAGCCGTTTCGCTTATAACCCGCTTTCTGCAAGTCATAGTTACACCATTTTTGTTAATAAAAGCTTTTTGAACATCATCAAAACTGAACAGCTGAAGTCATTGATTGTCATGCATATTTCTTATATCAATAATCAATTATTATAATCGTCAACTTAATCTTTTCTTATTAAAATTATAAGTGACAGATGTGTTGAACTTTTGAATAAAATTAATAAAATAAAAATTTGAATTTTGGAACCTGTTCTATTGGTGGGCAATGATGCCCTGTAATTGACAGCATATTGACTAGACGTAAGGAGTATAATACACTAATGTATGATGCTGTGTGATTAATTGGAATTTATTGATTAGTTTGTTTTTGGCCAAAAAAAGAAGCAAGATGTATTTGGTTATGAAAAGTAAGTTGTTCTTTTATTTAATTTATAAATGTGTTGATAATGATGGATGACACTTTTGGCTCCTTCGTTTGAGTTGATTGTAATTTAATTATTTATATCAATTTTCCGAAAAAGAGTTGGTCATTACCCACTTTAGAACTAGCCAGTGATTATTTGATTTTACTAGACCAGTGTGGAATCAATATTTAGAAGTCTACACACTATCTTTTTGTTCCATCTTTCGTTGGAACTAGTGCCACTGGAAATGCTCAACTACTGCTCTTAAAACCACTAAATAGCTTAACCAGTTTGTCCTTTCACCTTGACATCACTGTACAAATTATGCTATTTTATTGTGTAGCCCTCATGAAGGAAAACTTTAATACTCACTTTGGAAATAACGCTGGAACATAAATTTGTGGAAATTGCCTTGGACTCTCATGAAAATATTGAAAATCCTGAAAGTTTTGCAGTCTTTTAAACAGAAGTAGTCAATACAGAGTCTGGTTGTTTTATCTTTCTTGGAAATAATAACGACTGGAAAATGTCAACTATTTCTCCTTCTATTTAAAAAAGCTTTGCCTTGTGTTATTTCCCTGAATAGCTCTCAAAATTGTGGCTGCTGAATGCCATGTGCCTCGTCAGTGATGTTTGATACAGCTAGGTAAATGGCATTGGATAAATATGTTGACTCTTGCTTGTTTTGTGTTTGACTGAGTTACTTGTAATTGTGTGGTCATTTGGTTTAGTCCTTAAATTACCAGATTGGCCAGTGAGTTTCAAATTTGAGGGACGTTGTTGCTTATTTCAAGAGACCTGACAAACACAATGTTGACTTGAAAACCGTGTTTGATATATCGATAGCTTAGAACAAGAAGGTCGTAACTACCAAATCGATATATTGAGAAAACAAGAGAAAACTGTCTGTAATTTGCTCTTTACCTATGGGAAAACACGTTTTTAAAACTTCATTTTGGTCCACATGACAATTTCAGATTTTTATGAAAATGGGCTCATAAGAAGTGCCTTGTGATGCTTATTTGAAATATGTATGAATCTTAAAAGGTCGTAAGTGGCACTTACGACCTTCTATTTCTAAGCCATCGATGTACAAGTACCAGTTACTTCTGAATATTAAACCCGACCTTCTAGATATAATCCATTGCTTGATTTGTTAGATGGCATGTAGTATAACTTCTTTATTGAATCTTTTATCTACATATTCTGGCTTATCATGAAATATTGGGGGTTCTACAGTAAAATAATTAATTTTTGTTTGGGGATTAAATTTCATGGATTTTGTGGTTCACCTTCAACCATAAAATGAAATCCAATCGAACAATAATTTTTTTACCTTTGCATTTATTATCTAAAATACGAAACCTACTAATTATGGGTAACGTCCGATCGAAATGGTTTTTACCGAAACAACAAAATTTTGTCCAATTAAATAGTTTTACAGTATCTCTGTATGGGCTATATTGGCATTGAACAATCGGCATTGAATACCCGACCATAGAAATCTGATGATAGTGTATTATACCCGACTGTCCGCCATTTTTATACCTCGTAGGTTATATACTCATGAAGTGTGGTGTATTGTTATTCATTTGGTATTATGTATGATGAATAATTATAAATTGACAATAGTAAATAATAAAAAAGTTCAATTGAGCTTATAATATATCACTGTTTGTCAGCAGAGTACTGGGATTGACTCTAACTATTTTTTGTCTCTGGTCCGACAGTAAAGATGCATTAAATTTGTAAAGAAAACAGTTACTGGTCCTTCATGATTTTCACTGGTTCTTCAAGACTTTCACAGGCCCAGGCCAGAGGACCAGTGTTAGTGTCGAGCCCTGAGAGTATGCAGGGGTTTCAATTTTCCAGATTTATCCTGAGTTAAATATGAAAATAATGCATTAAAGGCCATGCACTTGTTGGCATAAATGTTTGTCCCCATATAATTTTCCTGGTTTTGAATTTGGCCCAGTTGACACCCCTGAGTATGGTACACTGGACTTAATTGGTATACTGTAAAATCATTTAATTTCGTTGGGACGAAATTTCGTTGTTTTGGTAAAAAAGACAATTTCATTGGAACTTGAATTCGTGGATTTTGCATTTCAAGTAACAAAACAAGGACCAAAATCAATGTTCGTTGGGATTTAAGTTCGTGGTTGAAGTGAACCACGAAATCCACGAAATTTAATCCCCCATGAAAATTAATGATTTTACAGTACACAAAATTTGTTGTTTCTGTTGACAGTGTAGCTGTCAGCTCCCGTAAGTTGTGTCACCGCTTATATAGCGGTACTAAAACAATGATGTTGCTTGGGGTAATCAAGTTTGTCTTTAAATGATGGCTAGCACTGTTGGTAAGGCATTGACCTGTTAACTCAGGTAGATCTGAGTTTGAGTCCTTTGTCAGACAGGTTTTGTTCTTTTGTCATATTGGATAAACAAGTATTATCATCATGTTCCTCCGTGGCCCAGTGGTTAGTGCTCTTGCCGTCTAATCTAGCGACCAGGGTTCAAATCTGGGTGGAGGCACATATATATGCCTGCCATATTTCAGTATAAGTAAAACAAATAAAGGCTATGCCAGTCTTCACGAAAAACATTTCGAAGTACTAGCCAGTCGGGCTACCAACAAGGCAGAACTTACTAGCCCGAGAAGAAATTTACAAGTCCGAACATTAAATGATCAAATTAAAGTAGATTTTAATATCTGTAAACTTTTTAATCCTGTATTCATGACTATCATTGTCCCGACTCAAAATTGTTAGTAAAAAGTTGCACTTTGGATTTTTCTTGTCTTTTGATTTGTGCTATCAGGATTTTTTCACTATCCTCTCGAACTAGTCACCTAGAGACAATTACTAGCCCAACCCAGATTTTACTAGCCTCAGGCTTCGGGCTAGTGGCCAAATTCGAAGACTGCTATGCTCAGCATTATTATGATAATGTCAATTCCTCCTCATTTTAAGAAAGCAACAATCTCTTGCTGTTGGAAAGCTAGTTGGTCAACTCTAGGTGAAATGAGCTTGGTAAATTTATACAATTGAGAAATTATTCAAAAGAAAGACTGGTGTGAAAAATCTTGACATTAAAAAATTGAAGTTGTATGTATATCTTTAATCAACGTGATTTACTGGCTAGTTGTCAGATAGCTTGATGTGAAGTACTTATCAAATGATGTGTTCTTGTTGCATTAAGTGCACCATTGATTTATATAAGGACATACTGAAGGGTTTATCTTGCAAGTTTGTGGGGTGCACATTTACACACAAACAAGTGCGAATTGGTTTTGTCAAGGCTTTGTCAATTTGGCCTCAGAAATATTGAAGTTATTTTTTATGCCCCCGTATCGATATATTGGAAGGCATATAGTGATTCACCTGTCTAGCCGTCCATTCGTCTGGCCGTACAAATGCACCGGTAGTTGTGGGGAGCGGAACAATAGGCTATTTTTAGATTCCATTCATTCCGTCACTTGTGGGGTGCAAAAGTTACTTGTGGGTTGCAACCAAACAAAAGAAAGAACAAAAGAAAAACCCACAAGTACCGTCTCATGAGTACGTCCGTCCTTTCGTCTGTCCGTCCAGCCTGGTTTAAACCCAAATTGGCTGTTTCTTCTAGCATTAATATGACTTGCTACAACGCTTTCAAACTGGCATGGATGTTGTATATAACCACTCTCCACACGCCTGTATCGCCTGACTCCATTTTGGCCTTCACCTTGACCTAATTTTGGACTTATTGAAATGGCTTCCACGGGGGCATTAGCGTTTATTGAACGCAGTCTTGTTTCTTTGTGCTTTAGGTATAGATCAAAAAGGAGTATTGAGCCTTGACTGTAATATAGCTATAGACTTTATATTGTGTGCACCCAAATAAAAAAGGGATGGCATGATGGTCGCGAGGATAGTCTGCTTGGCTACTGATCGAGAGGTCCCTAGTTTGATCCTCGGCCAGGACACTTGGTCATTTCTGAAACGCTTTTCAGTGTTTCCCACCCAATTAGAGATGAACTGTTTGCCAGTGTTTGGCAACCCAGAGGTAGTCTCACATGTATTGGTGCTGTAAACCGGGCACATTTAAATTTTAAGAACCAATGAGTCTGTTTTGACTGAGCTAGGGCAGTGCGCCCGGATTCCTTGTATCCCACCACTGTCTCTTCTACCCGCTGTCCCTTCAGCAAAACACAGGACCCCATTGGAAATAAGTGCTTGCACTTTTATGGGTTATCCTTGACCGATAGGTTTAAATAATTACACAAAGGTTATGGCTACAGGTCAGAGTCTATGTATGTAATTTGATTGACAAGTTGCCAGTTAATGCATGATGTCAATCAAAGATTAAGTTGACCATTAACAGGATTATAGTTTATTGCAGGTCAATTATAGGCATAATGTTGTTTAATCCAATTAATTTTCAATTACTGAATCACAAATCCTGTCATCTAACAAACAATTAACCTTTGACGAAATCTAGATTCTACACGGGTGACTCGTGGTCTTATAGCCTGGACTTAGCCAAGATACTGGCCATGAAACTTAAAAAGCCAAATGAAATTTCAATAATACAATACTCAACTGCTCATTTAAAGCTCAAAGTAATGAACGATTATGAAAGAACTTATAAATTATAATTATTGTTTCAGAAATACAATACAAGATTAATTAGATGATTAAGGTAAATAATACAACATATATAATTGGATTGAAATGTTAATCATCAGTAAATTAATGCTGTATACAGGCTCCATAGACCATGTAAACATATTGTTATACTGGTCGGAGATTGTCTCATGTTCAACTCCTTATTTACCCCAACACTCGACGAGTACTGTAAAACTGGTTATTTTCATGTGATGAAATTTTCGTGAAAATGCTTAATTTTGAAATAATTTGAAAAATAAATAAGTTGCAGTAGAGCTTTATTGTCAATGAACCAGTAAAGTTATCTTAAAATTAAGTGTTTGACTTTTTTACAAATTTCCATTGTTGTCTTTTAATCATAAATGGATAAGCTTATTACGGAACACAAAAATTATATAAAAAAATATATAACTAGTTTTACAGTAAAATATTCAGAAAAAAATTTGATGGGATAATTTTCAAAGCGTGTTAAAACGGTGCTATAACACTTAGGTTGTCGGCACGATTTATGACGTTTTTGCGTTGACCTCCGAACACTGAGGTATACACATATATAGTATAACGCGAATAATTTTGATATCAAGTGCATATATAGATATTTATTGATGAGTTGAGTGTGGCTAAAATAATAGAATTTCTTATCTTTTATGTATTTTGTATATGTTGATTCGTTTCGTTTACTGAGTTCTTTGTTTTTTTAGTGAGCTCCGATCTTTTGTGTAGTCAATGCTCCTTTAGGTTGAATTTCAACAGAGTTACTTAGTCTATGATTTGGAATTTATTGGGATGTGATCATGTCAACTTGAAACTGTGAATTTTAAGAATTTTAAAAATGGATTTAGAAATTTTGTTAAGGCTAATTGAATGCTCTGTGTGAAATGAAGAAGTTATTAGAAATATTAGAATTATGGTGCTTGAACTGAAATTTTTGGAAACAGTTATTTCTGGATATCATGCATAGGCCTGTATAAGTTCATAATGAGTGCAATACATTATGTTTGGTGCTTATATTAGATTTATATTATGTGTCAAACTCACAAACATAATTATAAGGTGTTTCCTGAATTTAGGAAATAAAAAAAATAACTCTGCAGTCAGCTTGTGCAAACGTTGAAGAAAAGGCTGTCAAGTCATCGTAAAAGATGTGTTGAAAATTTAGTCAAAATTTTATTTGAACAATAAACATACTTTATTCATTTTACTTATTGAATTCAATCTGTTATTCTTATTTTTTTAAAATCCGCTATTTCACCGTAGCATGAGTCAGTGTTGGCTGTTACTATAAATATGATTTAAAACATATATGTAATATTGCGTCGATTTGTCAACTTTGATTACTTAATTGGTTCTTTGTTAATTATTACTATTTATGTAAAATATTGGCAGTAATTAATGAAATTTGAGAGATAAGTGTAACCCTTATTATTATTATATGGTACCCTGATATATCATATAGAAGATTGAAGTAGGTTTTCTACCGATATTAAGTTAATATTGACAATTACTTAACAAATTGCAACAGGTCTGAAGGAATGACTTAACACAAATAACTGGATTTTGGATTTTAAGTACTGTGATGCCTATAATAATTAATTGGTAAAGTAAATGATACCGTGTTACATATTCGGTAATAAAGTGCTTAAATTCAAGGGATCATTTTTCATGTGTAGTTTAAAATTTGTCGTGCTGAAATTACGATATTGGTACCCTTAGAGCTTCAGCCAGGGGCCTCATAACATGGGATGTGTTTCATTTTGGTTATCGTTTAATTCTCTAAAATTGGATCATTATTATGAATCTGTCTATATAAGTTCAGACAATGGAGGCAGTTGGCCAATGAAAATATGTTTCACAAATAATTGACCAATGGACATTGTGATCACATAAATGTTGACCAATGAAAACTTAAAAACAAATGACCAATGGATATTGTGTTAACATAAATGTCGACCATTGAAAACTTGAATTTTAAACAAATAACCAATAGATATTCGAAGCACACAGAACTCACATATTCCCTCCTAGATTCGAATCAAATGTTTTAGAATTAGGTCAAAATGATATATAGAGATTGGTTATTAAAAGTTTTGTGAACATTGCACATAGGAAGTTCACAGTTTAATCATGTCTTGGGGTCGGCCCAGAATAAACACATACCATAGGACGGGTATACTTGATTCTAGAGTGAAATCTGGTCTACTTGAATCTAGAGTGAAGTCGAGTATGTTTGAATCGAGACTGAACTCGCGACTAAACTTGTATCAACGTGAGAAGAGGTTACAGTTGGTTTGTCGTCCGGAGTTTGAAGGCGTAATCCTGATATGTGGTACATAATATTGATTTATTTCTCTACCTTAACCATACATGCCAAGTACTCCTATTAAAGTGGAGTTACTCCTATTTTCATGACAAATTACCAATTTCCAGGTTCATCTACCTTGCACAAAAGTACATTTTGGTTCATTTTATGATCTTCAATCTGTCCAATATTTATAACCACTTGAATTATTATTATGCTGTGCTGATTTGTTTGAATCCAAGTGAAATTTATACCAAGTAGTGCATCAAGTTTCAGCAGAGTTGGTCCCCTTATTTGAAAATCTGGTTTTCATGGAATTTCTAGTTTTCTTTGTCTGGTAAATTGGTCTATAGTTTGGAAGATTGTCATGTGGTAAAATATGAGAATCAATTAGGGTATATAGATATATTGACAAGATGTCATTGGTCTAATCTCATCATGAAAGTTACTTAATGATTCTTAAACCCAAGTGCTTATCCTGGTATTAATAGCATCAGATTATGGACTCAGATGGTCTCCGTGTTTGGATATATGGGTATAACATGAGAGATTAAGGTCTCCTTGATATCAAGCCTCCATGTTTCCTTGTTGGTTACAAGTGGTATGTTTAGAGATAAAACTGTGAGACACACGCACTTCCGAAAGTCAAAATAATGCTTGCTTTTGATTAAATGTAATAAGTACATTTGTAATACTAATGAGGGAACTATCTTATGCACAAGAATAGTGGGACTACAGTTAACTCAGTTAAACCTAGTTTACCAGATGGGTGATCTTATGTTTGTATCCTTTCTCATTTAACTTTGAACAGACTATATTTAAATTGACAGAGAGGTTGTTACTGTGTATGGAGGACCTCATTGTTGCTTTATAAAATGCCATTCTGGAAGGTTGCATTGTTTATAAAAATGTAACCTCGGAAATAAACGATGACATATTTGTGGTCTTGACATAATCTGTTGTACAATTATTTATATCTAATTGCTTGTGGGTAACAATGATCACCATTGGATTATGGAGGATTATGTGGCTTTGAATTAGCCTTGTTGTAATTGTCTTCTGTCTGCAAAAAATGATCACTTTTCTCTTTTAGTTATTCAGGCAGCAAATTCTTTGTAAGAAGGCATACAATGTCTTACGCTAAGAAATGGCTTACTTCAAAAAAGCACTAACTTTTTTGTGTATGCCATCAGTGAGTTTGAGGAGCGGCTAGCAGGCATTGCACAACAAAGCATTACCAAAGCGGTCCTTGCATAAGAAAGTGCTCATCTAGCAAAGTGCTGAGAAATGGTATGCTATCGGTGAACATGCTCGCTGGTAACATGCTGTTGCATATAGGACGTAGTAGAGCACTATCAAAATGCACGCGGTAGTGCCTTGGATTATGCAACAGGCTGCCAGTGTATGGAAGAATTAATTAATTTTTATAGATTCTTAAAATTCATGAACTGGTCACCTATCAATGGTCAGTTTACGATTGATTGGATATAATGGATTAACTGTTAATCCAATTAATGATGTAGTGGTCACCCTGGTCAGTAGTAGGGTAATACATTCACTGGATTACAATACAGTGACCAAATATTGGCCTTAAGCCTAGAATAACAATCAATAGATTTATAACAGTCAACATGGTTTATTTGTTTAGGCCTAGAATAAATGTATTCTTAGGTGAACGTCAGGTGCTTTCCTTAGGTTTTCATGCCTGTGTCTGGTCTAAAATATCTTTTTAAGTCAGATGAATTGATACTATCTTATTAAGAGAAATTTGTATGATCTGTCATGTTGACCAAACTGAAGTTGAAACAGCTTGTTTTATCATAAGTGAAGAGTAATAGTCGGAAAGTTTTTTCTTGTTTTCTCAAAATATCGATTTTGTACTTACGACCATTCACTCTAAGTCAGCGATTTGTTTATAGTAAGTAGGGATATATTGGAGGCTTTCAACCTTTGCAATGATCAAAGAGGGAGATTTTATATATGAGTTACATGTCAAGCTGACCCCCATTGTCCGTTACCTGTGGAAAGTGCTTACTGAGTACCTTCATTCAGTTACCTCCTGTTCAATTAAATATAGAAGGCATTCATTACCTCCTGTTGAAAGTGCTACGAAGCACTTTGCCTTGGCAATGGACAACTGACTATAAGGGTAAAAGACTGACTCTTACTACAGGCTCACAGTGCTGTTTTAGGGTTCTGCAAATATACTATAAGCTTTGTTACTTGTGGTTAGTGTATATTTATTAGCCGGACTTTGAATCACACCGTGAGCCTGGAATTAAAAAACCTCTTAAGCACTTAATAGCTTATCTTGCGGTCTGCTTTGGGACCCCAGATAAGGTGCATGTCATGTCCTTTTGTAACCAATTTGACAACAATTGAAATGTATATCAGGAATGGTTTAACAGAGCATGAAAAAGAAGCTGCATTTGGAATAGTTTCCATGTTTCCTTCTCAAAGATTTGGTATAGCTCGGCTATTTTGACCTGGCCTGACCTTTATGCAAGAATATATTACAAGGTTCTTGTTTTGAATATATCAATTTCTGCAAGCGCATCCTGCGATATCGGCATTTCAAATATGTGTTTGTCGAGCGTCTTCGTGATACTCCCTGATTATGAAAACATACAGTCGGCGCTGTAAATGTAGGCAATATATCGACTGTTAAATTATGCTAATCAAAAGGTCAGGCTTGTGTCAAATTGGCCAAACTATAAAGAGTTGACAAAAAATTATATTTAATGGGGTTTAATTGGTTAATCTATTCACCATGTGTGACCAATCAAGGACCTACTAAGATCTGCATTGAACACTCGTGTAATATATGACACATACACACTAAACTGGTTCCTTTGTTGTCGTGTGGGGGAGGTACTTGAATGTCTTCAGAAATCATTCATATTCTACTGCAGTGTTGATTAAAAGACTTAAAATGTCAAGTGCGTCTCATGAAAACAGTAATATTATCAGTTTCTGGCCTTTGGCCTTTGTATACACTGCTGGGTGGTACTGACTGA
The DNA here is from genome assembly GCA_963678985.1 of Spisula subtruncata. Taxonomy (NCBI): domain Eukaryota; kingdom Metazoa; phylum Mollusca; class Bivalvia; order Venerida; family Mactridae; genus Spisula; species Spisula subtruncata. Next base: position 26,681,584 of record OY787671.1, on the reverse strand, counting down.
GGCCATTGCATACACTGCTGGGTGGCACTTTGTCAGGCTATCCTCTCTTCCACTTTTCAAAATAAATATGGTAATGGGATCGACAAACAGGTAGTCCAGACAAAGTACTACTGAATACTTTCCTCATACAACAGGTCCCTGGTACAATGGCCACGACTTGATGCTATTGGTTAATTACGGGGTAGGGGTCCTTCTGGTTAATGTAATGATAGAAAATACGCTTGCTTTCAGTGTAAGAGGTCTCTGGTTATATATAGATCCCTGGCAGCGACGTACCTAATTGTTAAAATGGTACTGGTATATATCCCATGCTTGACAATCAGTGTTGTAAGTTCCAGGTAACTGCTCGTTTGCCAGTTCCATCAACTGGGTTAATTGTTTCTGTACTGAAATTGAGGGTTCATTGCAAAGTTATAGTACATTCCTCGATAAATTGATGTAGTTACCATAGTTTTGCACCAAACCCTCAAAATTGATACTGTTGACCCGTGGGACTTAAAAACCAATATTTAAGAAAAAAAGATATCTGTAAATGACTGCAATGTAACTGTGTACTATTTGTATATTACAGTGGACAAAAACAAGATGAGGATTCGGAAGGGTCGACTGAGACTGAGCCCTAACGAGGAGGCGGCCATCTTGAAGGAGGAGACAGAGAAACGACGTAAACTCCGCCTACAACAAGTACGAGAACAGAGTAAAGAGAATGCGGCTAAAATCAGACATGCCGTAAAACAAGAGAAACATAAACAGCTGATGCAACTAGCCACAGATATTAAGGTAGGATTAAATATATGAAATATTGAATACTTCGTCTGAGTCACTGTGTCGAGATCTGTCTGTTACATCTGGATATCTATTTCTTACAAACCACCTTACCAAAATCAATGATGCACAGTGCCTGTGGTCCAATGCTGCTGCACGGGGTTTTGACCTGGTGATTGGTTTTAATTCCAATTTGTAATATGATATACCCTTGCATGAAAATTTGACACCTCCTCATGATTGTGGAGAAGTTGCTGGCTAAACTTGTGGAGGGGTAAGTTCAATAGTAATGTTTAGAATAACGTCCAGGAAAACTAGTTTGGTGAATACATATCTGTATATTATTAAAAATCTGTTGAGAAATGGTGTTCAAATTATTTATTTTGAACAAACAAATCACACAGAATGGCATTTTAGATTTGACTACTTATTATGAATTATTGACTGGCAAGTATGATCAGGTTTTTGTATACTCTTGATACCTTAATGTCTCAATATATTGATGTCTAGAATGTTTTTTAAGTTATATTCTGTATTGTCGTCAGTATAATGTCAAGTCTGTGTGTTGTTTTGTAAAAAGAATGTCTAAATGAGAACTTTATGCAAAGTTTGAATTGCATTTGCTTTTGTAATGTACTTGTAATGACATGCGATGATAGATTATTGACCTACAAAAACATTAGCACAAATATCCTCCTGAGCATTCATTATTAGCTCTATTTCTATCTTGTTGAGGTTAAAGCATCTGCCACAATGGGTCACATGGTAGATTACAACAATATACCAAAGAGTTTGGTACTCAGCATATGGTACTCGGCATATGGTACTCGGCATATGGTACTCGGCATATACCATGATACAACTAACAAGGGAATTTCCCGCTAAGAATCTAAAAGGAAGACTTTATAATACCTGACAGAAGTTCTTAGCCTGGGCTTTTGAATCTGAAGTACAAATTCAGTTGACTTTAATACTCTCCAAAAGAACTGAAATTGATGACAATAATATTGATATGTTTCTTGATTATATTTGCAGAATCAACTTGATGCAGAGAAAGCGGAGAGAGTACGTCATCTAGAACAACAGTATGATAACAGTCTGAGAAACATTGGTGTCGGACATAAACAGGCAGCTAACCAGGTAAATATTGTACGTCACCTAGAACAACAGTATGATAACAGTCTGAGAAACATTGGTGTCGGACATAAACAGGCAGCTAACCAGGTAAATATTGTACGTCATCTAGAACAACAGTATGATAACAGTCTGAGAAACATTGGTGTCGGACATAAACAGGCAGCTAACCAGGTAAATATTGTACGTCACCTAGAACAACAGTATGATAACAGTCTGAGAAACATTGGTGTCGGACATAAACAGGCAGCTAACCAGGTAAATATTGTACGTCACCTAGAACAACAGTATGATAACAGTCTGAGAAACATCGGTGTCGGACATAAACAGGCAGCTAACCAGGTAAATATTGTACGTCACCTAGAACAACAGTATGATAACAGTCTGAGAAACATTGGTGTCGGACATAAACAGGCAGCTAACCAGGTAAATATTGTACGTCACCTAGAACAACAGTATGATAACAGTCTGAGAAACATCGGTGTCGGACATAAACAGGCAGCTAACCAGGTAAATATTGTACGTCACCTAGAACAACAGTATGATAACAGTCTGAGAAACATTGGTGTCGGACATAAACAGGCAGCTAACCAGGTAAATATTGTACGTCACCTAGAACAACAGTATGATAATAGTCTGAGAAACATCGGTGTCGGACATAAACAGGCAGCTAATCAGGTAAATATTGTACGTCACCTAGAACAACAGTATGATAACAGTCTGAGAAACATTGGTGTCGGACATAAACAGGCAGCTAACCAGGTAAATATTGTACGTCACCTAGAACAACAGTATGATAATAGTCTGAGAAACATCGGTGTCGGACATAAACAGGCTGCTAACCAGGTAAATATTGTACGTCACCTAGAACAACAGTATGATAACAGTCTGAGAAACATCGGTGTCGGACATAAACAGGCAGCTAACCAGGTAAATATTGTACGTCACCTAGAACAACAGTATGATAACAGTCTGAGAAACATCGGTGTCGGACATAAACAGGCAGCTAATCAGGTAAATATTGTACGTCACCTAGAACAACAGTATGATAACAGTCTGAGAAACATCGGTGTCGGACATAAACAGGCTGCTAACCAGGTAAATATTGTACGTCATCTAGAACAACAGTATGATAACAGTCTGAGAAACATTGGTGTCGGACATAAACAGGCAGCTAACCAGGTAAATATTGTACGTCATCTAGAACAACAGTATGATAATAGTCTGAGAAACATTGGTGTCGGACATAAACAGGCAGCTAACCAGGTAAATATTGTACGTCGCCTAGAACAACAGTATGATAATAGCTTGAGAAACATCGGTGTCGGACATAAACAGGCAGCTAACCAGGTAAATATTGTATGTCACCTAGAACAACAGTATGATAATAGTCTGAGAAACATCGGTGTCGGACATAAACAGGCTGCTAACCAGGTAAATATTGTACGTCATCTAGAACAACAGTATGATAACAGTCTGAGAAACATTGGTGTCAGACATAAACAGGCAGCTAACCAGGTAAATATTGTACGTCATCTAGAACAACAGTATGATAACAGTCTGAGAAACATTGGTGTCGGACATAAACAGGCAGCTAACCAGGTAAATATTGTACGTCATCTAGAACAACAGTATGATAACAGTCTGAGAAACATCGGTGTCGGACATAAACAGGCAGCTAACGAGGTAAATATTGTACATCATCTATAACAACAGTATGATAACAATCTGAGAAACATCGGTGTCGGACATAAGCAGGCAGCTAACCAGGTAAATATTGTACGTCACCTAGAACAACAGTATGATAACAGTCTGAGAAACATCGGTGTCGGACATAAACAGGCTGCTAACCAGGTAAATATTGTACATCATCTAGAACAACAGTATGATAATAGCTTGAGAAACATCGGTGTCGGACATAAACAGGCAGCTAACCAGGTAAATATTGTACGTCATCTAGAACAACAGTATGATAACAGTCTGAGAAACATCGGTGTCGGACATAAGCAGGCAGCTAACCAGGTAAATATTGTACATCACCTAGAACAACAGTATGATAACAGTCTGAGAAACATTGGTGTCGGACATAAACAGGCAGCTAACCAGGTAAATATTGTACGTCACCTAGAACAACAGTATGATAACAGTCTGAGAAACATTGGTGTCGGACATAAACAGGCAGCTAACCAGGTAAATATTGTACGTTATCTAGAACAACAGTATGATAACAGTCTGAGAAACATCGGTGTCGGACATAAACAGGCAGCTAACCAGGTAAATATTGTACGTCACCTAGAACAACAGTATGATAACAGTCTGAGAAACATCGGTGTCGGACATAAACAGGCAGCTAACCAGGTAAAAATTGTATGTCACCTAGAACAACAGTATGATAACAGCTTGAGAAACATCGGTGTCGGACATAAGCAGGCAGCTAACCAGGTAAATATTGTACGTCATCTAGAACAACAGTATGATAACAGTCTGAGAAACATTGGTGTCGGACATAAACAAGCAGCTAACCAGGTAAATATTGTACGTTATCTAGAACAACGGTATGATAACAGTCTGAGAAACATCGGTGTCGGACATAAACAGGCAGCTAACCAGGTAAATATTGTACGTCATCTAGAACAACAGTATGATAACAGTCTGAGAAACATTGGTGTCGGACATAAACAAGCAGCTAACCAGGTAAATATTGTACGTTATCTAGAACAACAGTATGATAACAGTCTGAGAAACATTGGTGTCGGACATAAACAGGCAGCTAACCAGGTAAATATTGTACGTCACCTAGAACAACAGTATGATAACAGTCTGAGAAACATCGGTGTCGGACATAAACAGGCAGCTAACCAGGTAAATATTGTACGTTAACTAGAACAATAGTATGATAATAGCTTGAGAAACATCGGTGTCGGACATAAACAGGCAGCTAACCAGGTAAATATTGTACGTCACCTAGAACAACAGTATGATAACAGTCTGAGAAACATTGGTGTCGGACATAAACAGGCAGCTAACCAGGTGAATATTGTACGTCATCTAGAACAACAGTATGATAACAGTCTGAGAAACATTGGTGTCGGACATAAACAAGCAGCTAACCAGGTAAATTTTGTATGTTATCTAGAACAACAGTATGATAACAGTCTGAGAAACATCGGTGTCGGACATAAACAGGCAGCTAACCAGGTAAATATTGTACGTCATCTAGAACAACAGTATGATAACAGTCTGAGAAACATCGGTGTCGGACATAAACAGGCAGCTAACCAGGTAAATATTGTACGTTATCTAGAACAACAGTATGATAAAAGCTTGAGAAACATCGGTGTCGGCCATAAACAGGCAGCTAACCAGGTAAATATTGTACGTCATCTAGAACAACAGTATGATAACAGTCTGAGAAACATCGGTGTCGGACATAAACAAGCAGCTAACCAGGTAAATATTGTATGTCACCTAGAACAACAGTATGATAATAGTCTGAGAAACATCGGTGTCGGACATAAACAGGCAGCTAACCAGGTAAATATTGTATGTCACCTAGAACAACAGTATGATAACAGTCTGAGATTATTGGTGTCGGACATAAACAGGCAGCTAACCAGGTAAATATTGTACTTCACCTAGAACAACAGTATGATAACAGTCTGTGAAACATCGGTGTCGGACATAAACAGGCAGCTAACCAGGTAAATATTGTACGTCATCTAGAACAACAGTATGATAACAGTCTGAGAAACATTGGTGTCGGACATAAGCAGGCAGCTAACCAGGTAAATATTGTACGTCATCTAGAACAACAGTATGATAACAGTCTGAGAAACATTGGTGTCGGACATAAACAGGCAGCTAACCAGATAAATATTGTACGTCGCCTAGAACAACAGTATGATAACAGTCTGAGGAACATTGGTGTCGGACATAAGCAGGCAGCTTACCAGGTAAATATTGTATGTCACCTAGAACAACAGTATGATAACAGTCTGAGGAACATCGGTGTCGGACAAAAGCAGGCAGCTAACCAGGTAAATATTGTATGTCACCTAGAACAACAGTTTGATAACAGTCTGAGAAACATCGGTGTCAGACATAAACAGGCAGCTAACCAGATAAATATTGTATGTCACCTAGAACAACAGTATGATAATAGTCTGAGAAACATTGGTGTCGGACATAAGCAGGCAGCTAACCAGGTAAATATTGTACATCATCTAGAACAACAGTATGATAACAGTCTGAGAAACATCGGTGTCGGACATAAACAGGCAGCTAACCAGGTAAATATTGTACGTCGCCTAGAACAACAGTATGATAATAGCTTGAGAAACATCGGTGTCGGACATAAACAAGCAGCTAACCAGGTAAATATTGTACGTCATCTAGAACAACAGTATGATAACAGTCTGAGAAACATCGGTGTCGGACATAAACAGGCAGCTAACCAGGTAAATATTGTACGTCATCTAGAACAACAGTATGATAACAGTCTGAGAAACATCGGTGTCGGACATAAACAGGCAGCTAACCAGGTAAATATTGTACGTCATCTAGAACAACAGTATGATAACAGTCTGAGAAACATCGGTGTCGGACATAAACAGGCAGCTAACCAGGTAAATATTGTACGTCATCTAGAACAACAGTATGATAATAGTCTGAGAAACATCGGTGTCGGACATAAACAGGCTGCTAACCAGGTAAATATTGTACGTCATCTAGAACAACAGTATGATAACAGTCTGAGAAACATCGGTGTCGGACATAAACAGGCAGCTAACCAGGTAAATATTGTACGTCATCTAGAACAACAGTATGATAACAGTCTGAGAAACATCGGTGTCGGACATAAACAGGCAGCTAACCAGATAAATATTGTACGTCATCTAGAACAACAGTATGATAACAGTCTGAGAAACATCGGTGTCGGACATAAACAGGCAGCTAACAAGGTAAATATTGTACGTCACCTAGAACAACAGTATGATAACAGTATGAGAAACATCGGTGTCGGACATAAACAGGCAACTAACCAGGTAAATATTGTACGTCATCTAGAACAACAGTATGATAATAGTCTGAGTAACATTGGTGTCGGACATAAACAGGCTGCTAACCAGGTAAATATTGTACGTCACCTAGAACAACAGTATGATAACAGTCTGAGAAACATTGGTGTCGGACATAAACAGGCAGCTAACCAGGTAAATATTGTACGTCATCTAGAACAACAGTATGATAACAGTCTGAGAAACATCGGTGTCGGACATAAACAGGCAGCTAACAAGGTAAATATTGTACGTCATCTAGAACAGCAGTATGATAACAGTCTGAGAAACATCGGTGTCGGACATAAACAGGCAGCTAACCAGGTAAATATTGTACGTCATCTAGAACAACAGTATGATAATAGTCTGAGAAACATCGGTGTCGGACATAAACAGGCAGCTAACCAGGTAAATATTGTACATCATCTAGAACAACAGTATGATAACAGTCTGAGAAACATCGGTGTCGGACATAAACAGGCAGCTAACCAGGTAAATATTGTACATCACCTAGAACATCAGTATGATAACAGTCTGAGAAACATCGGTGTCGGACATAAACAGGCAGCTAACCAGGTAAATATTGTACGTCACCTAGAACAGCAGTATGATAACAGTCTGAGAAACATCGATGTCGGACATAAACAGGCAGCTAACCAGGTCCTGTATGAAATGCTCCTATAGTCGCTAGCGTACATACAGAGGTCCGTGTTTTATGACAACTATACTCATTTCTGAGGTAATAATTTTGATCCAATCTTCATGAAACTTGGTCAGAATGTTGATCTCCATCAAATCTAGGCCAAGTTTGAAACTGGATCATGTGGGGTAAAAAACTAGGTCACTAGGTCAAATCATAGAAAAACCATGTGTACACTCCAGAGGTCAACGTTTTGATCCAATCTTTTTGAAATTTAGTCAGAATGTTGATCTCCGTAAAATCTAGACCAAGTTCTAAACTGGATCATCTAGGGTAAAAAACAAGGTCACTTAGTCAAATCATAGAAACCTTGTGTACACTCAGGAGGCAAAGGTTTAAAAATCTGACTGATGTCAAGTCTAGACAAATGTGCAACAAGTGAGCGACCTAGGGCTCGGCCCGTTGGGCCCTCTTGTTTGTGTGTCTCAACCCAAGTTAAGATAAACTTATTGGTAACCCAGAGTAAGTCTCTCGGGTATCTGTGTTGTACACTGGGCATAGAGCAATGATAATAATAATATTGACCTTACTTAAGAGGCAACACAGTTAGGCAAGCCCAGTTGCTTCTCTTAGAGTCTTTATGGCAAAATGTGTTTACACAAAATAGTACCAAGTAGTCCATTCAGAAAGATCTACTGTAAAATCATTTAATTTCGTTGGGAGGAAATTTCGTGGTTTTGGTAAAAAAGACAACTTCGTTGGGACTTGAATTCGTGGATTTTGCATTTCAGCCTTTTCAGATAATAAAACAAGGGTCAAAATCAATGTTCGTTGGGATTAAAGTTCGTGGTTGAGGTGAACCACGAAATCCATGAAATTTAATCCCCCATGAAAATTAATGATTTTACAGTATATGATATGACAAAGGGATTCCTCTTATAACTCAACTGTCTCTTCCTTTGAAATAAGAAGTTATTGGGAATCTTGTACAACATACAAACAAACTGAGCATTTTGTGACTTTAATGTACATGCACTTTCCTTTTTATTTCAGCCTGACTGGACGGATGAGAGAGAACTGGTCCAGGAAGCTGCCACTCTACGTGCTGAAGCCCGGGGACGTACTGCCATAGAGAAACTCAAACATGAGACAGCACACCAAAACCACACTGCACATAAACATATCATAGCTAGGTAAGGTATCATATCGCTGACTTAGAATATGAGAAGGTCGTAAGTACAAAATTGCTTTTTATGAAATCAAGAAAAAACAGGCTGAAAACAACTAGAAAAACTAGGTTTTTGAGCTTGAGTTTGGTCAACTTGACAAATTCCGATTTTCATAGATTGGGTTCATAAGAAGCGCTTTGTGGTGCAGATTAAAATATGCATTGGTCTTATAAGGTCAACCTTCTCATTCTAAGTCTGCACAAATAAATATAACATACCAAAGACAAGATCAAAATGGTATCAGAAATTCCCATGCTAGGCACTCAGCATATAAGCGATGGATAACATCAGGAATGACTGGTGTCGAGAGTGATTAATATAAGTAGGAAAAATTTGTTTCACAATCCACCTTAAATAAACTAGTATAAACTAAATATAATTCTCTATTATCTAACAGCTTTACCTTTGATTGTATTAACATTATAGCACAGCTGATTGATGATGTCATATTTTGTTGTGACTGTCATATATTATATCAGAGATGAAATAAAAAAGCACTCTCTATTTAAGGTAATTTAGACCCTTTTCGCTAAATATCGCCTGTAACTCGGATTTTGATGATATTTTGCATAAATATAGTATCAAGTATTGGCTTTCTGATTTTGATGGTTTTATGGAGAAATATCACGTGACGTACGATGAAAAGCGCCACCTAGCGGGGGCGTAATTCCTGCGAGCTTTTCGACGTTTTTCACCATTTTTTCCAGTTAATACTTACGTCATTGAAAATCGAAAAATATAGTTTTGTAGGGAAATAAATGCTGCGTCATATGGTGCAAAATATAGAAAGAAATTTTAATTATTTTTAACGTAACGCTGAAATAACCGCAACACGGCCTCGATAATAACGGCGTTTTAATCGTAGCATTTCTTTTATTCACACGCATATAGCAAGATCACAGGGTGTTCAAATTTTATTTTATTTGTTGCATTAGTTTATTTGAAGTGTCTTTTTTATTTTAGTGAAATAAAAAATGGGGTGTTCTTGGTGCCGTTTTCGCGCTATTTACAATCAAAAGTTTTTAGTCAGGGTATAATTACGCGATGTAAACGTTAGCTGGACGTGTGCTCACGACAGGAACATCGGCTCTTTCTTTTCTTTTAATAACGCAATTAGCGACCGAAAAGACGATAAAAGTATTTTTGATAATTCTATGATTTGCTTGAAAGAATAGTTTTGATTTATATCAAATGTAATTCGTTCTGTCCGTTTTTGCGAGTTTATTAATTTAAGGTCGGAATACAAGTTCTTTTAAATTTTGCCGTTAAACGTTAACTGGTGAGTTTTGGCGAACCATACCGTATCAAATATGAACAATATTTCGTTTCTGAAGAAACATATGTACTTGCGCAGGTATAAATTCATTTTGGGTGGATTTGTATATTCTGGAGTGATGTCATTGTGATGTTTGACGCTGAACGTAAAAATGCACTTAGTAAAAGTATATTTAATGAAATGCGTCAGTTCAGCAAACTGCACATTTCCTGCGAACCGGTTATAAAGCCTCATGTGGACGGTTATATCGTATTGGTCTTTGGCCCTCCCAGGTACCTAATCATATCTGTATATTAAAGTGAAGCAATCTTGATTATTCTTGCTTTTAGGAAATAAGCACTGGTTCGTACGGAGACCGACCTCGTACTTCTCAATAAGTATGAGTATACATGTCCTTCATCTAGGTACGCCCATCGTACGATAGTAAGTTCAACCCAGTTATGGTTGCATTGTTCATTGAATAAAATATCATCAAGTAAATACAGTCTGGTTGTCAATATTTGAAAGTTTGAAAAAGTGTTGACAGTAACCCCAGTGTTGCGTTTCTAGATGTACTCAGTACAGTATACATGTACATTGTACATAATTAAAAAAACTATATATATAGAATAATTCTTATACAAACAACTACATGTATATCCTATAAAACCTGCGCTTTCTCATGTGGATGTGACAGCCACCATAGACGAACTACCTCTCGTTCGCAGCTCTCAACTTAACTGCGAAGTTTGAAATATTATGACTGATTGTGATGTATAATTAGAAAAACATACATGTATATGAAATGAATGATAAAATCAATATTAAAAGTACTTCAATTCTCACTCCATTTTTCACAGATAATTAATAACGCAACATGTGAAATAAGCACTATGATGTTCCAACCGCCTCGATGGCTTTGTGGTAGAACGTCCACTTCGAGTGATGGAGGTCGTAGATTCAAATCAGGCTGCATCAATTCCGAGACAAAAACTTTGTATTAGTGATGCCCTCGCTGAGCTTAAAAACTCGTTCTATCACACTCTCTCGAGTCGATATTTACATTCGGGATTAATGCTACGGTCACAATACTCGAACAGTGTCCATTCGGATGTTCCAACTCGTACAAGTCGAAAATATTTCAACGGTATGTGTAGATTCTTAGCTTCTGGTCACAGCTCGTACGGACCTCGTATGAATAAAAGAGAATGTCTCTTACAAGGTCCGTACGGACATGATAATCTTCGCACGGAGATCGTACGGGACTCGTACAGAGACAGTACGGGACTAACAAGTAACTCGCACGTTGCCCGTAAGGTACTCGCACGGTGACCGTACAAGGTCCGCGCGACATGAATAAAATTCTTCGGCACATTTCATAGCTAATTTGACTGAAGCCGAATGTTGTCAGGCTGCAGTTCGGGGTTATTTTGTAGAATCGAGTGACGGCGGCCAGGGTAATTTAATTAAAGTATCTTTAAAAATAATACATTGCTACTCATCGGCCGGTGTCTGTGCAATCATCAATTAACAACGGGTACATATCGGATACAAGGGCTTGTGGAAGTGACCGAATGTTAAACGGAATCCGGGAACCCTAGCATTTCCGAATACACTGTATACAACTTGGTAATTTAACGTTTTAGATGTATACCACCTCTGGGTTTTCCAGCTACTCCATTTATTGTTAGGTGGAAACGGTTAAAAGGATTTTGGAATGACCATGTGTCCCGGTCGAGATTAAAACCTTGGATGGACCTGTCGATCCGTAGTCTAGAGCATTACCCACTCGACCACAGCCTGATTGTCACCCGAATGGTTGATTATACCACATGTTAAAAGACATGTTGACATACTTATATATTGGGTCTTCTTAAACTCATTCCAATACTTCTTTCAAAAGCAAGTAGCGCCATTATTACGATATATTAGTAATAACTTTATTTTAAGAGGCAACCCGGATGGACAAGCCCTGTCTGCTCTGTAGGCCTCTACTCTTATCTGATTCTTTTTAATAAACAACCATACAAACAATGACTCATAAAGTTTCTGTACGCCGAACATGCCATTTTGGGTGAAAAGACTTGTCCCATCACTTCAAGGATAAATCCGGCCACCTAGATTCCTAGACCTACATGCAATAGTAATATGTCGGTACCCTATGTTTCGTTCTGGCTAACACATCGTTCATTCCCCCAACTTCTTAATCAGAATGCCAACCATATCGCATCGTCAGCGTTATAGGCTAATAATGAAAAGTGACACTCATGTCAGTATTTGAAAGTCTGATACCTTTGATGCATATCATAATGTCGAACTTTTCACAAAATTAATACAGTGCATTTTATTGTCATGTTTTAAGCATGCATATCAAGCATATATTAACTTTTGGGGCTATTCATTTTGTTAATAATTATGTCGCGGCAGATATAAAAATACGTTCAAAATAACGACATTAATTGTTTTTGAGCGCTTACAGCATCACCAAAGAACATCGCATTGTTTCACTAACATAAAGCAATATATTTCACCGCAAATCAAAACAAACATAAAACAAGTTTTCTTTCGCTAATGGCGTCGAAAAGAAAGAATATGGATGATTTGAACGACGTCCGCACTAGTAACGTCGCTAGTAACAGTAACGTCGCGTAATTTTACCCTGACTAAAAACTTTTGATTGTAAATAGCGCGAAAACGGCCCCGAGAACACCCCATTTTTTATTTTACTAAAATAAAAAAGACACTTTAAATAAACTAATGCAATAAATAAAATAAAATTTGAACACCCTGTGTTCTTGCTATATGCGTGTGAATAAAAGAAATGCCGCGATTAAAACGCCGTTATTACCGAGGCTGCAGCGCGGTTATTTCAGCATTACGTTAAAAATAATTAAAATTTCTTTCTTTATTTTGTACCATATGACGCAGCATTTATTTCCCTACAAAAATATATTTTTCGATTTTCAATGACATAAGTATTAACTCGAAAAAATGGTGAAAAAGTCGAAAAGCACGCAAAAATTACGCCCCCGCTAGGTGGCGCTATTTATCGTACGTCACGTAATATTTCTCCATAAAACCATCAAAATCAGAAAGCCAATACTTGATACTATATTTATCCAAAATATCATCAATATCCGAGTTACAGGCGATATTTAGCGAAAAGGGTCTAAATTACCTTAAAAGGAAACAACTTGCTTCACTTCACTCACACACTCTTTTGTGAAAAAGTGTTGATTAATATAATAGGTTGCAGAATGTATTCCATGATCAGACTTTTATGTTCCAGTATTAATCATATAAAAAACTATTATGAAAAGGGACATGAAAAACACTTTAATAAACCCATGCAGTTTTCCTGGAGAACGGCTCATATTCATTTCAAATTTTGCAATCCACCACCATTCATAAATAACCATCAACTTGTAAAAATGTATGCAACTGTGTCCAGGATAATGAATATTGTTTTGCCTAGAATGTAATCCATAGAAAAATAAAGATGTTATTATTATTATTATTATTATTATTAAATGTGTGTCAAACATGTTATCTCTTACTATTCACCTTATATTACAGAAAACAAGCGCTGGAAGTAGAGAGAACTAGAGCCGCCGAGATTGCATCGATGCCTCCCCCACCCCCAGACCCTGTACTTACACTTAATGTCCCCAAACCAAGTAAGTATCTGCCTGTCTAGTTTTTATTCTACTGTAATTGCCCCTGTATTACATGCAGCGCTTGTAGTGTGTATTGCCAATACACAGGTAAAAATGGGACAAGGTGCAAAGATGATATTAATAATAAATGTTGAAAATTGACTGGATTCCTTAATTTTTTATCTGGCATAAACTATTTCCATCGTAGCAGAGTAAATTTATGTATACGGGTAACACTTAAGTAATTGTCTGAAATTTGATTTTTAAAAAAACCCAAAAACCTGAAATAGATTTTTGACTGACAGAAATATCTTCAACCATGATCCTGATGACATTGTATAATATGTGATTATTACAGAACCTGTGAAGGTGACAGATATGAATGCATTCTCTACATCACACTATCATCTACAGAATGAACTTGCTGTTGACAGGGCCACACCTAGTGAACAGGTATATATACACTCCTATATTCTACATCTATCCTTTACTGTATTACCAGATTTATCTACCCGGTTTAGTAATCAGTTTTTTCCCTCCTCCAGTTTTTCCCCTGGGGAAATACACCAATACTGTAAGGTCATACTACTTGATTAATGGATTCAGTGAGTGTGAGAGACTGCAACATACCAAAGTTATTGAAAAATCAGTAGTGTGTGTTTTTAAATGAGCTGAGTATAGCTGAGTGTAGATATCTTTACCTGTGGGAATGTTGGAACTAAGTTTAAATTTGAGTCATGACCTTTGTTTGAACACAACAATTTTTTTCATGAATTTCCAGTTTGAAATTCATGCCTTCGTAGCTCATCGGTAAGTGTGCTCATTTGCCTTCCATATTTCAGCAGAAAGCTGACTGACAAATGAAGGCTATGCTTGGCATGTCAATATTTACATGTTTATATGTTTACAGATCAATGCTCGTGATGCAGCTGAACTAGAAGCTGAGAGAATACAAGAACGAGCATTAGAACTGAAGAGATTACGTGAAGACCAGTTAGAGAGAGCTAGGCTACGTCATAATGCTGCACTTGAGAAAGAACTACTCAAACATGTAAGTGTTTATATAGCTTATATATAGCCTGGCTAATTTGACACGAGTCTGACCTTTTGATTAGCATAATTTAAAAGTCGATATATTACCTACGATACAACACTTATTGTATGTTTTAATAATCAGGGAGTATCACGAAGAAGCTCGAGATGTAATACAAACACAAGTTTGAAATACCGATATCGCACGATTTGCTTGTGGAAATTGATATATTCAAAGCAAGAACCTTGTAATATATTCTTGCATAAAGGTCAGGTTAATGTCAAAGTAGCCAAGCTATACATACCACCATACACATTACACCAGGGGCCTAATTCATGAACGTTATAAGTCTAAAATTCAGACTTAGACTTTTTATTGCCCCAATTCACCAATGTTGTAAGTCTAAAACTCAGACTTTATATTGCCAAATGTTCTATTTGCTCTCATAATCTAATAAATGTGCCAATTTTGATACAATTGGGTATACATGTTCAGTGGGTAACAACCAATAACAAGATAAAATTTCAAATGGTTAAATCTAATTGCAAAGAAAAATGTTGTCAATTTTAAGTCTAAGTCTGAGTTTTAAGTGTACCATGTTCAACTTGGTGAATAAGGTCCCACCTGGCCCCTGCTGTCACACCTAGAGATGGTTATTCTGATCCCATTCCAATAGAACCACACTTCAAATTCTTGCAAATTCACTATTTTGAGCATCTTACTTTTGGTATGTTTAGTTTTTTACCCAAAGTATATTCCTAATTATGGCATCTACTTCAACTCAATAAACTGGAAGTGCTTCTAAGGTGTTATTATTATAATTATACGTTGGGTTCATTTATTTCGTATTTGATGTAAGATTTCGGTAGTTTATTGTTATTGAGTTTCTTTGATATTTAAATCTATCTATGTACGGTTTAAATCAGTGCATCAATTTATCAGTTTACACACATTTAGATCAAAATTGACCTAGTAGTAGACATGTATTTAATTCATGTGGTCTACTTTTTGTGCCAAACTATTTGGGTGTGAGATGGCAGTAATGTTATTGTATCTAATATTAATTAGTTTAATATAGTAACTGTATTTTTTGTATGTTTAACTGTGCTATCTGGTGACAATTCTTATTCTTCCAATTGTTATTGTGGGTTTACCTTTAATTGAATAATGAGTTACTTGGTACTTTGTAAAATTAGTGTAAGATAGTCTTGTGCTGAGTAAAACTATAGTCACTGTGGTTCTTTGAAAGGATTTTAATCATTTTTCAACAATTGATGAACAAGATTTTGAATATTGGTTTTCAAGTGCTAGTGTTTGATTTTGGAAGTTAATATGGTAAAAAATATTGATAAAATAGGATATTGCTGAATGAAATAATTGAGTACCATATAAAAGATTAAACTGAATCTATATCCTTACATAGCCAGCCCACTTAGCTCAGTCGGTAGAGCACGAGACTAGTAACCACTACTGATCTCGGGGTTGTGGGTTCGAATCCCGGGCTGGCCAACTATAATTACTAATAGTCCTTCGGATGAGACTTTAAACCGAGGTCCCATGAATGGTGCTATACACTGGCATGTAAAAGAACTAGGGATGCCTCTGGAATTGGGGCATCTTCTGTATCATGCACTATCCCCCAAAAACTAAAAATACTAAAATCTCTTCCGGGGGCCTCGCCCATATGGATTATCCGGTGGCAAGGATAAATAAGACCAGTAAATAAAAAAAAAAAAAAAAAAAAAATAACCTTACAGTTACTTGTCATTGAACAATGTGAACATCATGCTGACTTTACATTTCTATATCTACTGTAAACTCTTTAGATTTTGATGGGACAAAATTTTGTGGTTTAGGTTAAACACTATTTAGATCGGACATTAATTAGTGGATTTTGCATGTCAGGAAATAAATACATGGGTAAAAATTATTCTTCGATTGGATTTGAGTTTGTGGTTGAGGTAAATCACAAAATCCACTAAATTTAACCCCCCATGAAAATTGATTATTTTACAGTATCATTTTTGGGTCAAATATAAAATATTGTTAGTGTCCCCTTCCGCTACCTACCTGGGGTATTTTATTGAATAATAACAAATAAAACACTTTTGATGAAAAAGGCAATTTGTGATTATTCAATTTTATTATCATGTAAAATACATCATAATATATGATTAGGGTCACAAAAAAGGAAAGCCTTCTGTCACCTACCTATCAAACCCTAAATATCACTTTAAAGGGAAACAAACAATATTTTATTTCAGACCTTATAGATTATTTCTCTTGATGCTGATGTGATTTATTTGTTTCCAATATGTTTAGAATTTATACAACAAAGTAATTGTCTCCCACCCTCCACTGTGTGATGACAGGGACTACGACAATCTATAATTGAATTCACTCAATTATTCAATTACCCGTATTACAATCAATATTGATTTCATTGTTTAAACACGAAGTGATATTTGTATACTATTGTACTTTCTCTATTGGGGTCTGATTTCTTATTGTTCTGTCTATATACTGGTTATAATGACGGTCTGTAAAATCTTGTTGAATTTTTTTCTCAATTTTACAGTTTGATATCATATTAAATATGTTAAATTTATTGGATGTTTACACTTGTGGATTGCACTTAACATAATTTGGAATCTGATTTCATATTCTGTCTGTATACTGGTAATAATTTCGGTGTGTAAAATCTTGATGAATTTTTTTCTGAGTTCTACAGTTTGTGATAATAAATACCATGAATTTATTGATGTTTAGGCTTTAGCTGTTTTCACTTGTGGATTGCACTTAAAATAAATTATATTTCTCATTGCGTGTATATTGTGTAAACAGTAGACATATATTTGATGATAATTTATGACTGTTGTTGAGGGTTCTTGTCCAAACAAGTCTGTGATAGTAGATCTATATGTATGTGTGTGTGGATTTCACTGTAAGAGGTGTGTTTGTTCGATACAGTAGAGAAAGTAAGATAAAAGTGACAAAATGTGGAAAAAGAGACTGGAATTTTTTTTGTAATAATTTTAACTAATTTATGAATATTGTTCTATATTCTATGACAAGGTTTTCTTACATTTTAGGATCACAATAGTATTTGACGTCAAATAGAGACTGTAGTTTGTTTTGTTTTAACCAATTTATTAATATGGTTGTATGATGATAATTTCTTACATTTTAGGACTACAGTAATATTCGACGTCAAATAGAGACTGGAATTTTGTTTCCTATTAACCAATTGATGGATATTGTTCTATGTTGTATTACAATATTTCTTACATTTCAGGATTACAATAATATTCTACATGATCTGAGTGACTTACAGCGTGCAGATCGTGAGAGGAGATTGAAGATTGTACATAACATACCTGTAAGTATATCTGTTTGATTCATTATTTTACCTGCCATAGTTACATGTATGGTGAGCTTTTTTGATCATCTTTCAAAATTGTCTATCGTGCTTGATGATTTTCTTTTCCGGTTTCATTCATTTGATTTGAATGAAACTTTCATTACTGCGGCTGATGAGCTTGCGGTTTCATCCGTCTTGGTGTTATAGTGTAGCTTTTGTTTTTGCTATGGCAGAGCATGTGATCACATATCAATGCAGTATCATTATTGGCCAGGGATACAGACTAGCAGGGGCCCAGTAGCCCACGGCCCCTAGATTTTGGGCTGGGCCCCTAGATTTTTCAAGAAATTCCCTATATACACTATACAATAATCAAAGAAAGTACTATGTTGGGCTACCAAGTTGAAAGTGTCAGTCTTTATCCCTGTTGGCTAATGCCTAGTCGGGGCATTTGTACTCAAATTAAAGGAAGCATTTTGAACGAACATCGTGAACCAGAGTAGCTTTTATTATTACACAATAAAAATGATTTCATTTTAACTAATCTTGCACACAAATAGTAGTTATTGTATAATCTTAATAAAGGGGTTGGCCATTTAAAGGTTTAGGTGGCTCATAAGTCAAATTGACATTACGCCAGTTGTCAATCAATACCCTATAAATAATTTTTTATGGTTTATCATAATCACATGGTCCAATAGATTAAATTGGAAACTTTCACCAAGCAAACAATCAGGTGAAGCGATCTCTGCTCTGGCGTAATGTCAATTGGCCTGCCCTCTTCAAGTAATACAGATGTTATATATATAATTATTATGTTACAGAAACAAGTATTTGAGCCTCCCAATGTACGTATGGAGGACAGAGAGGATAAACAGAGAAATCTGGAGGAAGAGTTTGAGAATATGTACATGGCTGGTACCCATCAGCTAGGTGATATCAGTATGGCATTAGATCCACTACCACGACCTATGACCCCAATGCAGGAAGATTCTCTGGACGTCACAGCAACAGATGGTACCCCGTTACAGGAACCGACACTACCCCTGGTACCCCCTGTACTGAGGGATATGACCAACATGCCGAAACCTAAATCCCCGGGCAAGAAACCTGGTCAGTATATTTGTATTGCTATGTATACATATAATAAGTTAATTAACCCTTTTCTCCATTGAACCCTTAAAAATTGCTGATATTTTGCAGACCATCTTAATATGGGTTATTAAAAAGCTGATAACAGAGGTGTCTATTCCCCTGATTATCAGGAATTCCAGATTAATTATTCCTGAAAGAGCAATGACTTCTGACTAAAATAAAAGTTAGGGTAAATTTAAATTAAGTCTGCTTAGAAAGGTTTTCTTTAATAGAAGCTGAGTTGAATAGGCATATAATGCCATTGAAGGGCTCTTGTTTGGCAAATATGTTTGGACGCATACAATTTTCCTGATTTTGAATTTTGCCCTGTGATAATTTTTACCCATAGAATATCTACAATTGTATTTAAGTTCATACATGAAAACTGTCTTGGTGGCTTAGTTGTAACAAATTGACAATAATTGTGTATGTTTTATTCGACAGAGAAAGTATTACGAAGCTTAATGGATCGTATCAAATCACAACGTGAAGATTGGATGACGTCACAATCTATGGTGGAAGTAGGTGACAGTATACAGCACAATGGGCAGTATCAATCTATGGATACAATGCAAGGGCAAGGTAAGGGAGCTAACTCTGTGGAGTCCTTTCCACAGGTGTCAATTGCCTTAGCAAGCGCATTCATTCAGTTACCTCCCGTT
The DNA here is from genome assembly GCA_963678985.1 of Spisula subtruncata. Taxonomy (NCBI): domain Eukaryota; kingdom Metazoa; phylum Mollusca; class Bivalvia; order Venerida; family Mactridae; genus Spisula; species Spisula subtruncata. The sequence goes on along the minus strand of OY787671.1, from coordinate 26,661,658 downwards.
TAATTAAATATAAAAGGCATGGATTACCTCCTAGCACTTTGCTTAGGCAAACGACACCTGTTCTTTTCTTATACAGTTACTGTAAAACAATATACTTTCACAAATACCAACTTTACATGTTTTGCCAATTGTTGGCATATTCCAAACTACAAATCTTAGCTTATCAGAGTCTCCTGCGATGTCCATATTTATTTAATATTTTGAACAACTTATCAGCTACTTGATTTCACAAGTTTAATTTCTACCACTCTCAAACTCTGAAATTAAATCACGCAAAATATTTTCTTTGTTTACAGTACAATCTTTTTATCTCTAAGCAATTTGTATTTAGTTCAACAAAAGAAACATGTTACACGCTAAGTTACCCCTAAATTTCGAACAAATTTGATTGCTGGGAAATAGCTGACCCATACGTTAACTTTCAGGGCAATCTCATTTAATGCATGATAATTATGGTGTTGTCAGTGAAACGTTACATGGTTTTGTCTAGTCTAGATTTACAGATTTAACGACATGTTGTAACTTTCAGTGATGAACGGTGGACAGTTTTATCAGATGGTACCCGACGAGACTCTGGTTCCCTCGCCGGAGAAACTTGCCAGAGTAAAGTCCCCTGTTCAATCAGCGCCATCTACAGGACAACAGATGTATATAGATAATAGGAAGACACCTATGGCACCTGAAGAATTTGCTGAAAAACTGAGATCTGTGAACCAGAGGCAGCAAACTAATGTTCAGGTAAATTTTGAAAAAAAAACTTAATTATATTTGTTAGGTTTGAAATTTTATTCATATTTTATTAATCCAAAATATGTTTGAAATGATCCATTATTTTTATTATACTTTGGATAATAATATAGAATTTTTGATCCCCTAACACAGAGGGGATGTACTGGATTCAACTTGTTCATCTCTCCATTGGTCGGTCTGTCTGTACAGGCACATTTTGTAGACAGTTCTTGAAGAGTTTAGTTTAAACTTCCACTGTCCAACAACCTTGACTTTTAGATAGTTATAAACGGAAAAAATTGCACAACATTGATTTTTGATAGAACTATTGCCTTTTGCAGGTGAATAAGGATTATGTTTGTAAGCTGAATGAAAACGGCTGAAGGTTTAATGACATATAATATTGTAGTTGGTAAATTACCGTTGTATTTTTTAGCTGTGGTTGTATAAATCATGACTTGATTGTTTTATTGTTACTACAGATACAAGCGGAACCAGCTCAGACTTCTATCATACCCAATGAATTACAACAGGTAGAACTCGCAGAAATCATGAAACAACAGGAAATTATTGCGTAAGTATTTCATTGAATAATGTAGTTTAATTTAAACTGTTATTGGCCAAATTAACAAGGGTAGCTTGAAAACAATATAACACACACAATTTGGCAGCAGGGTATAGCAAAAAATAATTTTCTGTATGATTAAAGAGGTAACTTGATTTAAGGATTTGACAAGGCATGATGGGGGGGTATTGTAAGGTTGTATCTGACCCCTAAATTTGCAGTCACACCTCCGTTCTCTGTTTCGATCTATACATCACTATGTGAGAACTAGTTTGCATCACTGAATCCTATAGCCTGTAATAGCACATCTGGGGTTCTAGAGCCATTTTATTACCAAGTTACGAGTTTTGATTTAGTCTAATTTCAAATTTCTTGATGTTCTTTTCAGGGAGCAAAAAAGACAACTTGAATTGAAACTTCAACAGTTAACATTTGAACAACAAAAGATGCAGATGGCGAGTAATGCTACTTCGTCACAGCAGCAGACGGCCGCTCCAGGATCCAACATGCCACCTATGGCTGTACAACCCGGTCATCAAACCATGCAAACTGCTTACCCTACACAGCAGCTTCCAGCCAGTGTATCTATACAGCAAAATGGACATGTAATGGGTTCTCAAGGTCAAATTATCAATGCTCAAGGTCAAGTAATGAGTTCTCAAGGTCAGATGCAGTATGCTCAGCCACGGCCCCAACCACCTCAAGGTGCTATGGTTGGAGCCCCCCAGCAGTCTTTACCTAATGTTCAACAACAACAACAACAACAACAACAGTTTGCCAGCAGCCTGTCCTCATCAGGAATGTCACAGCGACCTATGAACTCTATCCCTCCCACACATACTACAGGCACAGCACCAATGACAGCATATGCTGGTTACCCTGGATTCCAAGGTCAACCAGCAAGGTCAGGGTATCAACCACAGTCAGCTGTTCTAACAGCCGACCAGTTATTTGTCCCGTCTGATCAACCTGCCTACCCTCAACCCAATAACCAGGCTAGCTTCCAGAATGGTCTCCCAGCATCTCATGTGACAAATGACCTTGAAGTTCAAGGTTATGCAGTTTCTCCCGGCCATATTCCACCCGCTTCACTTACCACGGAGGGTATGTCAGAACAGATGAGGAAGGTTAAAGAATACCAGCAGCACTTGTTAGCTAGACATGAACAGAGTAAGAAAGTGTTAGATGAAACAAAAGCTGAAATAAAACGTCGACGAGAGCATCTTCTAGAACGCTACCCGAATCTTGACCTTTCACGTTTAGAGGAACTGGGAGCTAAACACTTGGATCAACCACCAATGATGTCAGCTTCGGTGTCACAGGATATGTCTATGGCATCTCAGGTCAGAGGTCAAGGTCAGGCTCAAGGTCAGGGTAATACAGTGCCAGTTTCTTCCCTACTTGCATCTCTTGCTGCTCATCCATACTACGCTGCCAATCTATCAAGGTCTGGCACCCAACAGACTGCCCCTGTCCCCACTTCCGTTCCCATGGTAACAGTTAGCAACGCTCAGGTTGAAAGTTTACCTACTCATCTTGATATTAACTCCGATATGAACCTGAGGAAGAACAAACTTGAAAATATTCGTAAATCTCTTCCATTTGATGCGGACGAGACGTTACCAACCCCTGTAAGGGTGTATGAAGCTTATGCACAGAAGTCGTTGGATACGACCGATATGACTGAGTCCGATACTTCCACCCTGACAGAACGAGGAAGTCCTGCACTGAAACCAGCACCTAGACCAGCACCGAGAACATCACACCTTGCGGCCCCTATTGGTGTAATGGCCATACCAACACCACAGTTAGATACGACTAACACTGAGTCAGAACTGGAGACTACGGCATCTGCCAGCATGTTGTCGGAGAAAGACGACGCGTCGGAATCACGTCAGGATCAACTTCGGGATCAGTTAATGGAAATACAACGTCAGAAAGATGAAATCATCAAACGTCATCAGGTAAATCATCTATGTTTACTGAATTTACACAGTACACAAAATATTGACAATTCACTTTGCATTTAATTTTGTTCATGGATTTTGATAATAGTAATAAAGACTTTGTTTAAAGATGCAGCACAAGTGGGTATTATCCATACCCAGTCTTCTCTGTGAGCTTCATATTATGAAGGGAATTTTTGTTATAATAACCCATCATGGCTGGTGAATATAGGCATATTGTGTTAGCCCTTTTCCATTCAGCTTCCATTCATTACTAGTACGGTATTAGGTGCTCATAATATGAACCTCGTATTGAATTTGAATTAAGTATAATTTATAGGAGCATCATGGCAACAGGGCATACTCAAGTTCGAATGTGATTTTAATTATGCAAAGCAATGTCCCTTTAAACACTTCTAACGAGTTGTGGTTTCACCTCATCTTCTCAGTCATGCATTGATGTTTTGAATTGAAATTTGGATGTAGGTACCATACACTAACATAACATTCAAAAAGAAAAGAGAAAATTGGACATGGAAGGCAGCATTCAACATAGGTTGGAATTTGATCCTAGTTGAATAATTTTATCATTTACGTACACTGTGTTATTGATATTTCTATATCCGTATTATATCAGCAAGGACAACAGAAGTTACAAGATAAAGAGGAGGAATTGAAAGCCAAGCTGGCAACATTAAAACCTGATGAGATACGACAAAATCTTCGTCAAACTTTGAAACAAAATGAACTCAATCAGGTAAAGTAAAATATTCTCAACAATCTTTCAGTTCCCTTGCATATATGAAGGCTGATTAACATAATGGTGATAACAATGTTATCAACAACGACAATAATGAAAATATTATGCAAATGACATCATGTTAAGCTCCTTGCTTATTGTGACTACATCACAGACATTATGCTCATATCATGGGTTCTACAATAATTCCAGATCAATCTGGATTTGCTGCACTAAAAAGAATGAACTTTTCTGATGAAAATACATTTGGTGCATTTGGTGAAAATATTCATAGAATTGACAAGTTGTTGTCATTTGAAAGTACATGAGCTGAATTTCAGCAATAGAATTATGTTTGAACTGAGTATTGGTGTGAGGGTGTCTGCTAATGACACTTGCAACAGACTTGCGACTCAGTTTCAGTGTTGGGCTTTTATACCTCTGTAGAACCTCAGTCTAATATAAAGAGGAATCAATTATCAATGCCTTGAATTATCTTTTTGTCTTATTTTTGATAAATAAAATATTAAATTAGTGTTGATTAATGAAACTTGCCAAGGCTCTAAAGCTTTGTTTGATTAATTTATTTTTCTTAACAATTTCAGATTCAGCAACTGTTAGCTCAGAACGATGCAAATTTTCAAAATGGCCGCCAACTTCAGCTGAATCTGTCTACGATACAGGAAGTGGATACCCCAGCAAGTACGAGACCGTCGGATTCAGGAACCAGTGACGGGGAGAATATTTCCCAGCGTTCCAAGAAATCCCTCGAGTTCTCACAACCGGAAACCATTCCAGAAGTTCCGGAACAACCTGGGTTTGAGAATGTAGAAACACAGATGCAGAAAGCTAAAGGTAATGATGGATTATGGTACTATAAAAGGGAGAGAATTCAATTATGAAAATTGACTTAAACAAGGAACCAAATCAAGGGAGATAATTCTTGATAATTGTTCAAAAAAGCTGCACGTGAGCTTCAGAGCTCTAGATAAGGTGCATGAATGCCTGATTACATTTAAATTGTTATCTTTAAACAGAATAAGCACAATTAGATGAAGGGTTAATACAGATTTGACTATAGTAAGTAATAAATAATGAAGACACTAACATTTGAGCTATGTAGGTGTAAACTAAACTTGAGTATTAAATACATATTCAGTATTTTTGCCTCCATAGCCCACTGGTTAGTGTGTTATCCGTCTAATCTAGTGACCTGGGTTCAAATTTGTGGTGGACGCACATATATATGCCTGCCATATTTCGGTTGAAATAAAGCAAATAAAGGCTAGCCTATGTTCAGCATAAAATTGGAAAGCTGTCTTCTTTTTGTCTCTCTCTTACCATCATGGTAGGGGTACCATCAGAAATGAGGTGTGAAACATGATTAGTTTGGAAAATTTGAAAATTTCTTATACAATCAATATAGTACAGTCTGGATAAAACTTGCTGACATAAAGATTCTAGAGTATGCAATGTTTGGTATCAATGATAAACCTTGGTATGTTGAGAGGGCTTCATAGAAAATCTCACAATATTATTATCAAGCAATTCATGAGTTTCAATGTCATATTTGGTATTCTGGGTTAACATGCTGTCTTATCATGTTTCACTGATTTGAACTGTAAAAATCTCTCTGTCTATTTTGTTACATTGATAATGTACCTAATTATGTACCAAGCAACATGAGGTAGGTTTTATAATTATCAATTAAATATTGGAGAAATGAATTAATCATGTTTAACCATGACAGTTAGGTCTGGCCATGAAATACTGTCAGATCATTTATATTGGTGCAAAATTAATTTTCATGTTTTGTGATATGTTAAACTTAATTAATTTAGGGCTTGAAATAAAAAATTGTTGGTTTACCCTCATGCTATCTACCTGCCCCGATATCACGTAGCATCTCAAGTAGAAATCTCGTCTCAAATTGAGGTTTTGCTAAAATCAGAGTCTGAATTTGAGGTAAATTAGAAGTTAGAACTCTTTAAAATTTACAGTAATAAGCTAAAAATAACGGTTGCTGTAGTTGATGCTAATTTTGAGTCCTTCCTCCCATGGAAATTATCCAAACGGCATATGGCAATATTTGAGATGAGATTTAGCTCAGATTGAGATCTTTCTGGAGATCGGGGCAGCCAAACTTTGCCCCTTCTTGAAATAGCTGAAAAAGCTGAAATAAGTGATGGTTTCCCTTCCAATATTTTTAAATCTAACTTTTTGCATCGTAATTTTTGTGAAGTCCACAAAATTATTTCAAGAAGTTAAAATGTCAAAGGGTGGTTGAGGGACTAAACAGCTGAAAACAGCTGAAAATTGGTAACTTACGTTTGTTTAACAAAAATTAATTGTTTTACAGTATGTAAAATGTGAGAGTGTAATTGCTTCGTGTAAGACACTGGTACATTGTAGTTGTTTTTTGGCAAAAGTTTTTTTTCATTCATCTGTTTTTTTCCAACTATTATGAATGAAACAAAAGTCTATTTTATTATTTGAGACAAGTGGAAAATTGAAATATTGTAGATGTCAATCATTTCATTTAGTAGTAAAAATAACAATGGATCATTTTTTGTATTAATGCAGGTTTTTGAAATGATATGAAAAGATTTTGTATTATAATTTATAGATCTGTATACACACAGTGGTAACTGACAGTCGTATTTTATCATCAATACAGTTCGTTTATACTTGATTTTATTTATATTTATTAATGTATTTATTTATGGTACTCAATTGATTTTATTTGGTTCAATCCTTGTTAAGACTTGGGTATACATATTGTAAAGAGGATTTCTTGCATATAAGATATTACTTTCTTTCATATATAAAGATAGAGATTTGTTCATTAGATGTTTTAATGGATTATCATATTTAGTTGCGAGTTATGGTGTATGCACTTATTTATATTTTCTAAACCGCATTTTATTTTTGTGGAGGAACAGTGTTAGATACTTTAAATTTTTTAAACCTTGTTTTATTTTTGTGGAGGAATGGTGTTAGATACGAACAAATACAAAAAATTAAGGATCTACCGGTAACAGATCTACAGTTTATTGAATACGCTCCGACAGCACATACTGTCTATTCAATGAGTAATACAAATGAGGGAATGCCGAACTATCTCATTTGGAAGACTAGGAAGGACTACCGTTAACTCAGTTACACCCAGTTAAACCTTAAATAATTTAACATAGTTTACCTGATGGACGAGGTTATGTTTATAACTGTTATCATTTAACTTTGATTGGACTGTAGTAGCTATGATATGAGGTACAAAATCCAGCCAAATTCACTTCCTGCTCAAGGCATGTTAAACTATAAATTTGTTTAAAAAAAATCCAAATCGATCGGTTATAAATTTATGAAAGCGAAGCGATTGTTATGATCCTGTGTTTAAACACAGAATATGATAAATTACAATGTTATGTTTACCTGTCAAGTTCCAGATAAAATGTCTGAATCAGCAGATTTGTGTTATAAAAAAATATGTGCAGTTTTGCAGTATAATGAAATTTCTTATCAAATAAGCTAATTATTGGTTTAAAAAGAACGGAAGATTGTAATATAATATATGTGGAATGTTGAACTGAAGGATTATGTGCAGTGTATATAGAGGATTAAGTGTGTTTCAATATTAAATCGAAATTTTAAGATATTATGATTCAGTGAGTACCTGATTTTCTCTTTGCTTTGGTGCTACAAACATTATTTGATGACAAAATTATAAGTAAATGTGTTCAAAAGTGAAATATTCCAATGGAATAATGTTTGGTGCAGATATTTGTTCACCTTGTGTCATGATAGTGTGACTGGATAGTCTCCATAGAGGATCTGTCACAAGTGGTCAATTGATATAAATTTATATTATTAATTTATTATTATACAATTTCCTGAACGAGTTTAATATAAATATATCAATGGACAACGACTGATAGATTCTTTATATCATATGACACTAATTTAAACGCAAAATACACAACATTCAATTGGAAAACACACCCAAATGTTATTTGTCACATGTGTAGTATAAGAATATACATACTAGCTATACTGACCTGGATACAAAGAAAGTTATGTGATATATTGAAATACTCTGTTGATCATTGGGAATTCAAACAATTTCTAAATAATTATAAAGCACTAGCAGTAGCAGCACAAGTCTTGTAAAACTGTCTAATATTATAACATTGTTTGCTACTATTACAGAGAGGAAGGGCCCAGTATCTGCTGACTACAGTGGTAAGAACATAGATGACGTCCTAGAGAGAGCGAAACGTTTTGAGGCTGAGGTTCTACTCAAGTTGAGAAAACAGACGAATGCTGTATTGTTTGATAATGAGTTTGACGATTCCCTAGAATTCAACACAAGCAGACGACAAACATCAGCTGACCCCTTATCAAGTGGAAGTATTACTCCTAGCTCAATGTCTACAGGTAGGTGCAGTTTATAGCTTAAAGTGAATAGCCAATGACAAACAAACGCATAATTGTCCGAAATTCATAAAAAAATCAGTTGACCAATGAAAGAATTCAATTTTTATGCCCCCGTATCGATAGATCGGGAGGCATATATAGTAATTCACCTGTCCGTCCAGCCTTGTTAACTCAAATTGACTGCTTCTTCTAGCATTAAAATAGCTCGCTACAAAGCTTTCAAACTTTCATGGATGTTGTATATGAGCACTCTCCACACGCCTGTATCACCTGACTCCATTTTGACCTTCACCTTGACCTAATTTTGGACTTAGACTTATTGAAAGGCCAAATTCTTGGTTAACCCAAATTGACCGTTTCTTCTAGCAATAATATGGCTTGCTACAAAGCTTTCATACTTGCATGGATGTTGTATATGACCATTCTCCACACCCCTGTATCACCTGACTCCATTTTGACCTTCACCTTGACCTAATTTTGGACTTAGACTTATTGAAATGGCTTCAACGGGGGCATAAGCGTTTATTGAACACAGTCTTGTTGTTTACTGTTTAAACATTGGAAACATTGCACATACTTTTGTATTTGCATAATCCAATGGATTCCCATGATCAAATTTAACAAAAACTCTTTGACAGACTCAAAATCTGAGAGTTTTCTGCACTTGCGCCTGTCCATTTCCTTGAGAGTATAAAAACTTATTGAAGTAGCATGAGGAAGGTAGGGCAGGTAGTGGTCAAGATTTAAATACTGGCCATGGAACAATGCCATCATATCATTGGTGTGCAATCTCTCAATGGCAACGTCTTTTGTCTTGAGATACTTAGTGTGTTTTAAAATGAAATTTATTGTTCGTTTGTAAGCCTTTAGAGAAATGATTGTCATATTTCAATATATTGCAACTCTTTTGTAAAGGTCTTGTAAAGCTTAAAGGTTTGAATAAAAATAAGTGAAGTGTTTTTTTCTGGCACAATTATTTTATTAAATGGTTGTCTTATTTAAAAATTTCAATATATATTGCAGGCCCATTAGATGAAACGTCTCAGAGCAGGTTGACTGATCCACGATCCACTAATGGAAGTTTCCAAGCAAATTCAAAATCCTGGGCAGACGAACTTTCACAGTATAAATTTCCACCTTCAAACCAATCTGACCTGTCATTCAAAGTTGTAAACCCAGCGGCTAGTAAACCAGTCCAGAAAACCACAGAAAGGGAGGTAAAAACATCGACAGAAAAACCAAATTCGCAGACGGAAGGAACTATGTTTGCTGGAGACAAAAATAGATTTAAAGTTTATTCTGATATTAATGAAAACGATACTTCTAAGTCTGATGTTAGCTCTCTAGAAAATTCTAAACAAGATTTTACTGACGATAGTTTTCAACCGGATTCTATGAATCATGGAGCTATGTTAGAACATTTAAAAAATCTGCAAGAACAAGTACGCAAAAGTGAACAAGAACGACTTATGTTGGCTAAGAGACTCGCTGAGCAACAGACCAGTAACACTAGGGAACAAAGTTTGAGTCAGTATTCTATGAATTCTAGTGGAAATGTTTCCCGACCATTCATGCCGGAAAACGATACAAATGCTGAATTATCACAATATTCATTCACTGATAAATCCACTGATGCTTCCATGGCTAACGACCAATCAAATGGACCGAAACAGTTACATGATTCTCCTGTCCAATCAGGAGCAAGCTTACATCAGAGGGTACTTCCTGTAAGGAGATCTCCTATTGGTGATCATGCTAAGCAGGTAGAGCCTCATTCTCGATCGACCAATGGTAGCGGAGCACAAGATGTTACAGCTACTGAATATTCATTCACCTTGTCAGAGAGTAGAGAACAAAGGTCAACCTCCACACCAGGTGTGTATTCTATTTCATGCTTCTTGTTTACAAATCCTTCAAAACTCTGATTTAATGATTTAATATACTTAAACTTTGCTAAATTGACAAGAATACCTTTTTCATGCTACCAAAAGCAATGAAGTTTGGTCTGCATTATGATTGTTACAGGCTAGGTCCCACTGAGCATTTTTTTGCCTCAGGGATGTACTCCCGATTTTGATAAATGATCTTTGGGAGGCATCGGGAAAAGGGATTTCGCAAATTTTCTAATGACCTCCCGGAAAGCTTTACATTTACAATGATGATTCTTTTACTGATACCTTCCGATGCTCATTTATAAAACCGTCTCATTCAAATGCAAAAAATATAACAAAAAAAAATGAAATAGCAGTGAATTGTTTATTAAACATGTCGAAGTGAAGTAACTAATCTTTACATGTATGGACACAATAGGAATGTTGTATTCTGAACTATGTTTGGTAAACAACCGCTTGTTATCACATTTAGATTTACACCTTGGCTGGCTGCTTACTACAGGAATATACAACCTCTGTTAAAGTGGCCCACTGTAGAGTAACACCCTCTCTTTAAAAACACCTTTTCAGAAGCTGGTTTACTATAAAATTAACCTCTGTAGAGCAACAACCTCTAAACAACAGCCAATATTTGAATCTCCTACTAAGTGTTGCTCTACAGAGGTAGTATTGTACATTCCACAATTATTTGATTTACTTGTCTTGTAGGTGAGGAAAGGAGAAAATCAGCCATGAACGGGACACAGCGTACTGAGTTACCATCAGCAATCACTGTTGGACGACCATCTGATACTGGGAGTTCAAAGTTTGGCTATTCTGGTACATCGGGTGATCTCTCATCATACACCTTACCAAATAGTTTGACCGGTAACTCAGCAGACTTCCGATCTCTGACAGGTAACTCTGCAGATTTCCGATCTATGTCACCAACTGCCGACAGCACGAACGAGAGATCTAACCCCAGGTCTGGTATGACAGCAGAGGAGTCGCTAGAAAGCATACAAAAAGAATTTGAAAGGCTCGGCAAACCTGTTGCTAAAGTGAAAACATTCGCAGTGAATAGAGACGGTGACTTGATACCAGATCAGTCCTTGTCTGATCAGTCGAGTAAAAACAATGACACGACGGGTACTGAACCGTCACAATATACATACTCATCACAGTCCAGTATGCAGGATAGTAAGTATGGCTCCAAGTTGAACAGTCAGTCTGTGTTAAGTAGCTATTCTCTACCAGATTCATCAGCAAACAAATCACAACCTCAAGTGTCACAAATTTCTAGCAGGACTTCTTTTTCAAGTGTTTCCACGGATACGAACCCAAAGTCGTCATCTTTCACTAACGTTACATCGGAGCAGTCACTGAACATGACGGGAGCGACGAGTCTAACACAGTACACTATGAATGATACGTGTGAAGATCTCCCGGAGATCGGACAGAATGAAAATGATAATAATCAAGTTAGTGATAAGTTCGCAAGTCTGGATAACTTGATAAGTGAATCTAAAACTATTATAGCTCGCCATAAAGAAATTATCAATAAGAATAAAACAGAAGATCAAGTGCCAAAACCAGCTAGTACCTTTGGAACCTCAACTACAGAAACTTCAAATTTCAACTTTAAAAGTAAGTAAAAGATAGTTTCAAATTAATTAGTTCATCCAATCAAAGAATGTTGAGTACTTCAGACTGGTTTGTTTCCTGCATCCAGGCCTATAACATGATACTAAAAACAAATATGGGCGACTATTTCTTAAACTATTGATTTTGCCAAAAATGATCTGCATTTTAGCAATTACAAATTCTTCTGCATTTTTTTCAAGAATATAGACTAGTTATAAATACCACTACATTCCAACATGATAGAAATTTTGATTGTGGAACATGAAATATTGTTATTTCACTTTTATAGAACCACAATCCCCGGTACCAGCAGACGACAGTTCTATGAAGGAGACGACTGCTTCCCTGTCTTACCAGTCCAAGGACACATCAGGGAATCAGTCCAAAGACACGTCTGGGAACCAGTCATCTAATGTACAGGAGTCCAGTCTAGATTACGTAAGTTCTCTCATACTGGGTTGTTTCACTGAGTCAGACATTATTTTCCTTATATAGTAGGGCTGGTAAACGTGGCGACTTCTGTAGAAAAAAGTCTTGAAAATCATGCTGTCTTCCCCACAAATTCACTTAACCTTTAGAAAATCAATTTAAATTTCTATACTGCCAAAAAACAATATTTTCCCCCCAAAATTAAAGGTCTAATAACCAATACCCGAAGATTAGAAAAATCACTTTTTTTATTTCATCAATGTAAATTTATTTTCTGTTATGATTTTAACTTAAATATTGTTAAGGTAATCTTTGAAAAAGCCATAGAGCTTGTCTGTAATTTGTTTTATGAGCTATTCTAATAAAAATTCTCAAAATAAAAAAATCATTTTGCTCATGTATGCACAAGTTTTTCCAACTGAACAAAACATTTGTGCTCTGCTGTTAAGTGTTGCTCTTGGGTGCCGGCTTCCCTGTCAGATTTGTTCTCATCTTTTTCTTTGTTATCACCAGTTGGTTGAGCACAGTTCAGGAATCACTGATGAACAGATGCCAAATCTGACTTCTATGACCATGGGCTCGGAGATATCAATATCTGAAGCGTTCGACAAAGTGGTGGACGTCTCTGGTGACAGCGATTCTTTGAAATCATTTGAGAAACATGAAGAGTCTGAGTCAGAATCGGCCTCAACTTCTCGTCACTTTGGTGAGGAAAGCTTAAGTGGTAAGGCAAATTTTTATGTGGGATTATATTTTGTGGTTCACCTTTTACCACGAAATCAAATCCCATCGAACAATAATTTTGACACTCATATTTATTACATCAAATGCATAATCCATGAATTAATGTCCCACCGAAATGGTCTTTTTTACCAAGACCACGAAATTTTGTCCCATCGAAACAGTATTTCATTTTTAGGTCAATTGACTTTTTGACAAAAAATGATTTTGAAAATGGCGACACTTGTTGTTTGCTACCAATGCCAGACTCTATATAGTTAGGCACATAACTCCATTATGCTGTTTGCAAGAATTATGGCCCCCTTATGAACTATATTTTATGTTTTTATGTAAACATATGTAACAATTGGTAGCACCAGTTAGAATTTAGCTTGCATTAAATGAAGTTGTATGTTGGTAATATGTACATGATAATGAATGTTTCTATTGCATTATTTTCAGATACTTCTAAATCTGACAGTCTACAGCAGATAATAGAAGCTCGTAAACACAACTTCATGGTTCAAAGTGAGCAAAGAGCCGTGGCTGCTAAAGAACGGGCCCTCGCCCAACGTCCGGGCACACGGGTGGAGTCACACCAAACTTTCCGAGCCGTTCCTGTCAGCATAGTTGCCGAGCCGACATTATCAATGTCTGTAAATGTTGGTAGTTCAGAACGAGGCAAATCACCAACAACTGTTCAAATGAAAGGAAAGACATTAAGTAACACAAAGACAGAAATTGAACCCAAAGAATCTGTTCAATCCATTGAAAGAGAACGCAAGTCTTCTACTTCATCATCGTCAAACAAAGCTTTGAACCGAGCTTTACAGCCGAGAAGTGGAGAAAGTCCTCGAGCTATGGACGGCGGAACAAAACCGCCAGACAGTGGTACCAAACCAAAGGAAACAAGTTACTTAAGTAAATTTGCTTCCTCTAAGTTTAACAATGAGGATCACAAGGAGAGTCGAGGGAGGCTGGTCGGAGAAATTCGACAGTTCGGAGGCTCATCAGGATTTGCATCGCCACCGACCCCTAAGAAGACCCCGCCTAAAGTGGCCCCTAAACCTCAACGCTCTAAGTCAGTAGAACCTCCTGTAACTAAAGTTACAAGCTCCGGGTTGTCCAAGACTTTATCATCCTGGAAGAAAAGCAGAACAGTCTCCGTACCATCTAAATGTATGTATGCTTGCTATAGTAATGAGTACTTGTACTTGGTATTTTATGCAGGTTAAAATATTTACTGTCGATTCAATAAGTAATAGTAATGAAGGGAACTACCATATCCCATTTAAAAGAATAGGACAGAGTACAATCAACTCTGTTTCACCCAGTTAGACCTAGATAAACATTAGTTTACCTGACAGACAAGCTTATGTATATAACCATTATCATTTAACTTTGAATGGACTGTAGAAGAATAGTAAATTATTTTTGTTGGGAAGGTTGAGACTGTAGCTAGTGGAGGCTCAGTAGTCAAAGCGTAGAGCATCATACTCATGATCTGATAGTTTTGTTATCGTCAATGATCAATCTCCCTAGTCTTCATTATGTTGACCAATGAGAGCTTATTTTATCTGAAGGTGTGCCATTATTGACCAATGAGAGTGCAATTTTTCGAAAAGTGTGCCAGTAACTCAATATTGACCGATGCCAGCTTACAATTTCTAATGTGTGTAATTATTGACCAATATGAGCTTACAAATACTGGTTAATAACCCAGGAGTTATCTATAGTAGTTGCAAGAAATACTTGCAAATTAATGAAAAATAAAGAAGGGGGAATTACTTAATTGTTAAACTTGAAATGTAGGCTATACTGTGATGTACATAAATTTTAAGAAAGGCTTTAAAATCAATGTAAAATGAAGAAGAGGTTTACTTATAAAATTGTTAAACTCGAGACATAGGCTGTAACCATATTTTTGTCCTGATTATTTAACAGTACCAGAACCTGTGCCACGCCAAGATGTCTCGTCAGCACCACGACAAGATGTTACATTAAAGGACTCTGTGAGAGTATTACCTAAGGAGGCACCACCTGCTCTCACGGAGGAAGAGAGACGAAAACGTGCCGAGGATGAACTATACGAGAAAAATATCAGGTAAACATTGTTTGTCTAGACTGTGTCTGGTTTGCATAGACTGTACCGAGTTTGTTGTGAGATAGAGCATGTCAAGTTTGCTGTGATAGTCCAAGATATGTTTCAAGTTTGCTTAGACTGTGTATTACCATAAATATATGGGTTCAGAATGTATTGATTGGTATAAAATGTTTTAACAATGGAAAAGGAAACAGTGATTCAGGAAAGGGGGTGCCTAGGCAATGGGGCGGACATTCAGTAAAGGGCTAGTGTGTTTGTAAGAGGTGTGTAGCTTAAAGAAGGGTGAATAGTGCTTGCAAAAGGGGCAAGTGTTTCGAATAAAGTAGGTTTATGTTGAAGTAACCTATATTATCTTATATATTTATGGTATACAAAGTTTTGTTTGATGTGATTTTATACTGGTATTTATATTAGTGTGTATAACCTGTGTGACTGTTTGTGTGTACCACTCGTGTGGGGTGATCTTGAAAGCGCATGTTATCTTTGATAGACAAGGTCAGCAAGTCTTAGAGTTACCTCTCTTATCTCAGGTACCAATTCTGATTTCATTCGTTTTGAATATTAGGCAACACAATATATTATAAAAACTATGCAGTTTTGGGGTTAAATAGCTGAGTAAAAATGCAATTTATCACATTAAAAATTTTGAGAAATTTGCATGCATATAGTATCTTGAATTGATTTAATTTATGTTTGCTACAATTCGTTATAAGTTGTTTTAGTATTACAACCTATTAACTTGATCTTCACTTGGCTGAAGTTTGGTTTGATTTTTAAAAAATATACATAATTTGTGTTATTACGTAGATAAGGGAGGTGACTGTTGTTTGACTTACATGTTTTGTTGTATAACCCCAGACATTAATGAATTGTGTCGAATTTGAGTTTGTATCTCAGATTTGTGAGATCAATTCCTAGTATTAATTCACTTCAATGCTTCATACTCCAATCAGCATTAATTGTTTATTTACTTGATTACATACCTTATTTGGAATTATGATAACAGAACAACTGCTCCAGGGCGACCCTCTGTAGAGCACCAACGTCTCAATAAAAATACCTTCAAAATTTCCCTAAGACAATATTTTTTATACATTCAACCTCTGTCGAGCAACAACCTTTATACATCAGCTCATATTTGCATTTGCTGAAGGATGTTGCTCAACAGAGGTTGTACTGTAGTTTTATAGATAACTTTCAAGATTTTAATTAACGCAAAAGTTGGCAGTACTAGTGTTCACAATTTTATTTTAATATTTTGGTCTAACTAAACACATGTAGGCCGAAATTCAATTTTGTTAGAATCTGTTAACTTATTTGATTATTGTAAAATTCTCACTTAGAAATATAGAGCATTAATTCAGATCTCACAAATTCTAAAAAGATGTTTTGTAGCAGTCACAACATATTTTGCATGTGGTTATTATTTGTGTGATATGACATGAAATCAATTCAGATCCAGCAATATAGCATGATGCTTGTGTCATTTGTTTTGTTTTTCTGTTTGAGACTCAGCACTGTATGATTCAGAGGTGTCAATATTCCTGATTAATCTGGAATTCTGTATTTGCATTACCTAAAAGTGCCATAATTGCTGACCAAAATACAAGTAATTTGATGAAATTATCTTTAAAAATGGCGAATTTATGGTCAATTTAATTTTTTTTTTAGGGAATTTCTTAATAAAAACTGATTAAAGTTTGGAAACAATGTGTCTGAAGACCTCTAGTTTGTCATAAATGGTTGACCACATATGATTTTCCTGATTTTAAATTTGGTTCCATTGACACCCCTGAATTGATAAATGAATTGTATGAATTTATCTGAGCCTGTAGAAAGATGTCTCGTCTTACTTAATGTTTGTGTATGTTTGCTGGATCTGATTTGAACATTGTGTCCTATATGTATAAACAAGCCAATGGTTACGGGGTATTATCGCATATATTTGCAAGTGGAGTGGTTATATCAGATAGATTCTTGTACAGTTTACATGCATGATGATTAAT
This sequence comes from Spisula subtruncata, assembly GCA_963678985.1. Taxonomy (NCBI): domain Eukaryota; kingdom Metazoa; phylum Mollusca; class Bivalvia; order Venerida; family Mactridae; genus Spisula; species Spisula subtruncata. Next base: position 26,644,471 of record OY787671.1, on the reverse strand, counting down.
CGTCTCATTGATGATTACCTGGCGGTAGGACCGGTGTAACGGTCAGTTTTATCCCCCGTCCAGTTTATCCCCCGGAGATAAAACTGACTGGGGGAAGACGGGGCCTGTTACACCGGGTAGTCGTCCCTTTGGTGCACAACAAACTTGTATCCCACTTTATACTATATACTGAGATACAACTTTGTTGCACCAAAGGGACAAAATTTTGCTCGGCAGTCAGATGCCAAATCTTATTTTACGTCTAGATTTAAAAAATTCAAATTTAGATAAAAATGTCTTAATATGAACTGATTATAAATTTTAGATATTTTAAAATGAAGTATTTATTTTGCAAATTTTTACAAAAGATAAAATAAGCAAACCTCTAATTAGGTTTTTTACTATGAGGAACTGGTGTCCATGCCTTTGCAAAGTGCTACTGAGTGCCTTCAAGTGCCACATAGCACTTTGCTTAGGCAACTGACACCAGTTATGACTGAAATTCTCTGAAGAGCTGATTGCTGTAACAGTTGTAGAAATGTACAAGAATTTATCTGACTGTTATATTTCTCACCAACATTGTTAATCTCACACTTGACTGGTTTGTTATCTCACACTTGACTGGTTTGTTATCTCACACTTGACTGGTTTGTTATCTCACACTTGACTGGTTCCCATTGTTTGATATTGTATTAGACTGTGTCACTGTTTCTAATCCCTCACTGCATGATGTTTGAAGTGTTGTATTGTAAACCAGTCTAAAACTTTGCTTTCTAAAATATCATCGCTGTCGCTGAGTTTTTGAAGGTGCATGACTTGACTTCCTAATGTGTAACAAACTCTGCTTTGAGTTAGTGTTTAGCTTTTCTTCCATAATTGCACAAAAAATTGTTGTTGTTTTTCAATCTTAGTCCACTACTTAGAACTAGTAGGACTTTTATTAGTATGATTTAAAGTCCTAGACTTGTTTAAATAAATCGAAAATTATTATTTATTAAATTCAAAACTTTTTAGAAATAATCTTTTTATTTACTTACGCAGTTAAATGTTTTCAGAATAAATAACTTGATTTTTTTGATAACTGAATTCAGAAAATATGCATATCATAAAGTATTATATTTAATGATACTTTTAGTCAGTCTTAGGAATATTGTGTACATCAATCACATGGGCTAGGGTTTCCCCTCACACCTCTATCCGAGTTTGTCCCCACCTTACACATGTTTGAATATCCTCATGGTTTCAGTTATGGTTCCTGGTAAAAACTATATAGATTGTCACACATTTTTAGCTCGACTTTTCGAAGAATATGAGAGCTATTACAGTCACTTGTTCGTTGGCGTCGGCGTCGGCGTCGGCGTCGGCGTTGCATATGGTTAAAGTTTTGCATGCAAAACTTTAACCTTGGTTATATTTCAATAACCAGTGCATATATTGGATTGAAACTTTGCACTGGCTTTCCCTGTCATGTAATCAACCATGTTAGATAACTCTTGCATGAATTTAATGCAAATTATGGCCCTTTTTTACTTAGAAAATTTGGTTAAAGTTTTGCATGCAAGTTACTAATAAGGCCATATCTCAAATAGTATCTGTGCTATGGCATTGAAACTAACAACACTTACTAACCATCATAAGGCAATGGTACCGGTCATGGGTAATAGCTCTATTATGATTATTATTTGAGTTATGCCCCTTTTTAACATAGAATTTTCTTGGTTAAAGTTTTGCATGCAAGTTTCATTCAGACCATATCTCAGCTACTATCCATGATACTGCATTGAAACTTACAACACTTGTTTACCATCATCAGTCAATGGTATCAGTCAAGGGCAATAACTCTAGTATTTTTTTATTTCAGTTATGCCCCTTTTTAACATAGGAGTTTATTGGTTCATGTTTTACATGCAAGTTCTATTCACGCCATATCTTAGTTACTATTTATGATATTGCATTGAAACTTATAACACTTGTTTATCATAATTAGTCAATGGTACTGGTCAATTGTAATAACTCCATTTTTAGTTTAATTCGAGTTATGCCCCTTTTAACTTAGACTTTCCTTGGTTAAAGTTTTGCATGCAAGTTACATTCAAACCATATCTCACCTACTATCAATGATATTGCATTGAAAAGTTTAACTTTTTAATGCAAACTATGATCCTTTCCAGCGAGGATACCAAACTTGTGTTGTTTGGCATGGTATTGTATTCAATACTAAAAATAATTACTAAACTACTTTAAACTCATCACTGATTTATTACATGACTGTATCCTCTACATTATTATTTTAATTTGTCACCATTGTTTTAAAATTGACTCCTTTAACAAATCATATCTTACTCATATGATTATTTTGTAGAAACTTTGTTATGTCAGTGGATGTATACAATTCCCTTTAAACATACACATTTCTTGCATAGAGTACAGTGCCGCTTGAAGTCTTAAAATCATTTTCACTGACAAATATTTGTTAATAGTCCAGTGTTGAGATAATTGCCATGCGTCAACAACCATTGTACATTAGCTTTCATTGCCATGTAGTCAACTAAGTAGCGTAACTCACGGTTTCTATATAATACAAATTTTAAATGGCCTGTTTTGAACTTATATTTTTTCTGACAAATGGCTGCGAATAGTCGAGCGCGCTGTCTAGTGACAGCTCTTGTATTTCTTTTTAATTTATTTGAATATAAAAGTCATTTTGTAGCATTTTAAGCCAGCTCGGTAAACTCAGTGGATATTGCACATTCTTGTTACTTGAGTGATTTGGATTCATTCACTAGATTGGGCTGTTTGATATGTCCTTTGGCGAGTATGGCTACCGTTGCTTCCTCCACATTTGGGAGTAGTTGTCAGTTGTTTGCGGACAAACATGTTAGTACTGGTGAATAAACTAATTCCAGGAAAACCCAGGTTCAAGTCAACTACCCGACTGCATATTATAATATTAGTAATAACAACATTATTTAATTTAAAAGTTACAATTGATAACTAAAACATTGAAACATTAATGATAATTAACTGAGATATTTTCAAGGAATTGAAGTAATACATCCATTTCATGACAATAAATTGTTAGTTTAGTGGTTTAATAGGCACAGGGCACAATTCATATATTTTCATATTAGAACTTACATCATATCAGTCTGTAGTACAGGGAATTTGTAATTGTAGTACAGGGAATTTGTAATTCCTATCGTCAAATCATTATTTATTAATAAAGTGCATGTTGACTTTGCTAGTCGGTTTAAATTATATTCAGTTTTGCTAGATTAGATTATTGTTTATTGCATTGATATATTTAAATTTTCATTAATGTTTAATTGTACTATTTCAATTGTTTCATTGAATTTCTAAGAACTAAACTTAAATTTAAAAGTTATTTATTAATTTATTCTGTCATTTAATGCTAAGTCTGCTGCAAGTATTTCTTTCCAATAAATAAATGTGAAAAATATGATTCTTAAATGTGGTTAATTTATTTCCTGAGGACTAAGTGAATTTTAATCCTTATATAATTTACTTATTTCAAATATGCAATTAATACGTTTTATCTTGAATGAAAACGAAGAAGTAGGAAGTTTTTTCACCGATTACCTTAGGCTGTGAATGAGCTTTAATTTGAGTTCACTCTTGTTCTGTCCCTCCATCAGTTATCTGTCTATCCATGTTTTCCTTATATGGACAGTAAAAATAAAGCTAGCAATATAAGTTAAAAAGTTGCTAATTTTCTAAGGCGCATTTCAGCTGTTTAAGCCGCTCAGGCACATTTTGACATTAAAACTTAATTTAACTTTGAATATCTAGAGGTATAATATTAATGAAACTTGGTCACCACGGTCATTTCAACATAATAAAGGTCAAGTTTGAAATTGGGTCATACATGGGGTGAAAAACTAGGTCACTGGGTCAAATGATGCATTTAAGCTGTATACATGAGTCACAGTTTCGGCCTAATTTTCATGAAACTTGGTCACAATGATCATTTCATACATAAAGGTCAAGTTTGATATTGGGTCGCATGGAGTGTAAATCTAGGTCACTAGGTCATATGATACATAAGCTGTATACCGGTCACAGTTTTGGCCTAATCTTTGTGGAACTGGGATCTTGCCAACATAATATAGGTCAATTTCGATATAGGGTAAAATTGGATAATTTTTTTGGTCATTTTTCACCCCAGGTAGGTCAACTTCCATAAAAAATAAACTATATATCACCACTATAATATAATATTTATTAAAGTCTCTCAATGATTGTTATTCTGTGAGAAATCTAGGTTAATAACTGGGTTGATAAATGTAGGTCCATTAGCCATAGGATAGAAAATACTTGGGTATATATGCAATAGAAGCTTTAATTATCACACGATCTGCTTGTAAATTTGTCAGAATGTAGGCATGTTTTTACGTCACATTAGGGATTGGACATTGGTCATCTGGGGCAATCATTCAGGTTACTAGGTCAAATTACTGAAAAGCCTTTTTGATTCAAATTTTAAAAATAATTTTTGAGGCTTTATTTTTCAATGAATATTGGAATGTTTGTTAAGATCAAATCTAGGTCAAGTGAAATATGAATCATCCGTGATCCAAAACTAGGTCACCAGGTCAAATTATATGAATACCTCGATTGTGCTTGCAATAGGCAGACTGATGTCCATTGGATTTTCATATTTAAAAAGTTAAAAAGTTGAAACTAATTACTTAGGTTAAAATAGGGGTATGCACTACTACAGTATAATATTATGACTGGTGAGTGACCTAGGGGAACAGCATACCCTTTTGTCTTAGAAATATGGTCAGAAAGCTAATGATACAGGATTTAATATTTTTGTTGTACCAGTATATTTTTTAAAACTTCACAATTTGATATATTTTTGATGTCATTTTAATTTATATCAACCAATGAAATGTTGTGTTACATAATGTTTGTGAGAAACAAGATATGCCTTCCACTTGCAACAAGGGTACTGATTGGTCGATATTGGCTTGTTTGACTTGTAGGGCTTACAATCCACGATTGTTTAGGTTACAATTCAAGTTGGACCGTGATGACACAGAAGAGGAGCCGGCATCACCACCACAAGGTGATAGGTCCAGGGAATCGAAGAAGGTAATTATTGCTTTATTTTGATCAACATTTTTAGTTTTTTAGTCTTAATTAAATAATTTGTTTGTTTGGGGTAAACTGCAATCCTACCAATAGTAGAATATGTCAATAAGTTGTGATTGTGATTTCAAAATTATTTGCTGTAAAATCATTAATTTTGCAGTGAGTATTTGATTTCATAGATTTCATTGTTCCCCTTCAACCACGAAATCAAATCCCATCAAAATATAATTTGACCATATTTATTACCTAAAATACAATATCTACAAATTAACATCCCTTCGAAATGATCTTTTTACACAATCCACAAAATTTTGAAATTAAATAATTTTACAGTATTTATTTGGGCACTGACACTGAAAGATATGCATGAGCAACTCGAGAACAGTCTTGTGCTATAGCTTGGCTAATTTGACACGAGCCTGACCTTTTGATTAGCATAATTTAACAGTTGATATATTGCCTACGTTTACAACACAGAGTGTATGTTTTCATAATCAGGGAGTATCACGAAGACGCTCGAGATGTAATACAAACACAAATATGAAATACCGATATCACACAATTTGCTTGCGGAAATTGATATATTCAAAGCAAGAACCTTGTAATATATTCTTGCATAAAAGTCAGGCTCATGTCAAACTAACCAAGCTATATCATGCACACTGAAGAAACTATAAAACTATATTGTTGATTTAGGCAGAAGCTATTACACCAAACAACCTTATATTTTATTGAAGACTTATTTACTATATCAAAAACCCTGCATGTCACTATACCCAAATCTATGATAGTATAGAAGCATGAAAAATCTGTTTTGAACAAAAGTTATTTGTTGTGCTCCTAAAGAAATTGCAAGAGTACTAGTTTTGCTGTGCAAAAAAGTACACTAAGTTTTATGGATACTTAAAAAAAATTTTTTTTTAAAGTGTGTAGAAAATAACTTAAAGGCTGTCAATTAATTTATTGGTTTCTTCCAAATGACTGTGATGTCTTGAATCATGCCCCTCATGACCAGCCTTGTATATTTTAAATATTCAGTTAAATACTAGCTATGTTTGATATATGTGCCATAATTGGCTGCTAACAGTCTTAAGATAGGTGTCTTGGATGGCAATTGTACTCTTTAGTTCTTTTAGTTCTCTTGCGCATATTATGAAGTAAAACAACAATTTTGTTGGAATAAAACTTTAAGGTAGAAACACTTTTAGGGGTGTGGAATTTCAGTATCCAACTTGCACGACTTGGATTTTAGTGCAAAATTAACATGAGAAATTAATATTTAGGGTCTTATTTTACCTAAAAACATAAGAAAATCCCTAAATTCTGCCTGAAAGTGATCCAGTATCAGGTACACTGTATAGGCTACTCTCAAGTTTGACTATAAATTTAATTGTTGAAACTGAAATTTTGTAGCTTTTTTGTGTTCTCCTGGGCAATTTTTCAGTCCAACTTGCCCATGGGCTAGTGAAAAATTTTAGGATTTCCACACCCCTGACTTTCATTCTGATACAACTTAATTTCTGTATATTTTAGTTCATTAGTATATGTTGTACAGTTTTTTCTGTATATTTATTATTTTGCTTGTGTTTAGTTTTCACTCTCGAGTGTATCCAGTCTGCCTTCAATCTCTGAAGAGTCGGACGTTGCGTGGGATTAAGATATGCATGTCTCATCTCTGGTAAATGGTTGATCTAGTTATCAGGGGTGTCAATTTTCCTGATTAATCCGGAATTCCGGATTTTCATGTCCCAAAAGAGCCATGATTTCTGACTAAAATAAAAGTTATTTGAAGAAAATATCTTGAGAGATGGCAAAGTTATGGTCAATTTAGTCTGTATTGAGGGAATTTCTTAATTATTAATTATAATAAATATTGATTAGATGTGGAATCAAAGTGGTGATAGGCCTCTTGTTTCTCAAAAATGGTGGACCACATATGATTTTCCTGATTTTAAAATTGGTTCCGTTGACACCCCTGAGTTATGTTACGGAATAAGTGCATGCTACACATCTAAGCTGTTGTTCTATTCTGCATGCTGTTGTTGTTTTGAAATTTATTGATTTGTTTGCCAGTTTGTTGGGCTCATTATCCCTTTTAATCTATCATTTAAGACTTCATCAATCATTTTTCATTGTCAGATACCCATGGTCAGTGTCATTTATTATACCCCCTGCATATAACAAATGTTGTAAGTGGGTTATACTGCATGTTCTCAGGTTGTCTGTCCGACTGTCTGTCTGTCCGTAGATAGATTCTTGAGGACGCGATACCTACTGCAGTTTTTACAGGATTTCCTTCCATCTTCGGCACATGAACAACCTGAGCACTTATGTGTGTTAGGAAGGAAGGAATTAGCGCTGCAATGGTTTTTGCCAGAAATATGCTCCTTTGCTGGCAGGGGGTAATTTTATTAGTCTGCTGAATGGCCACAGCTCTAGTTGAGATAAGAACATAGTCACCCCCCTTCAATAATAAGTTGTATAGGGGATAATGATGACCTTAGTACAGTGAGTGATATCTCGGGTTCAATCCCTTGCGGAGTGGCCATGGCATACCAAAGTTATGAAAAAGGTTCATGTATACTATCATAGTTGATTAAAAGATCTCTGTCACAACCGCGTATACAAACATTCAACCCGGGGGGTTATTACAGGTTTCTCAGGATTACATTCTATCATCATAAATACACTGATATGATTAAAACTCTTATGGTCCTATAGCATACTGGTTATACTTACTGCATTTAGCTATTTAGAAATAGAACATTCTGGCGGTTTTGACAGACATCTTTGAATCGACAATATATCCCTTGTTTGACTATCAGCATAGGATGTCCATGTCTACTACTCATAATTGTTGAAAGACTATTTCTAATTCGGTCCCTGAGGTTTGATACAACTAATTCACAGTAAGTTCATGCTAATTTCAACAGGAGTAAGGGGTATCCCGGGAGTTACAGCACTACACAAGCAACTGTAGGTAATACGGCTCAATGTTTCAACATACTATAATGCTATTCCGTATTTATTTTCTTGTTATTAGCTTGTTTGTTGTATTAATTAACAGCTATGTAGCTTACATTGTTCATTGTATCATTTATTTCTAGCAGTCATTCATAACTCATAGATATATTTTTTGCTAACTTTGCAGCCTAGTCTTATACCTGTGAAGATAAAGTGATAGTGACCTCTAAATGCTAGCCACCGTCTGGTACAGTTTTTTTGTGCATTTATTTTTGTGACCTTTGACCTTTATTGTGATTTTTGTGACCTTTGACCTTTATTGTGATTTTTCGTGACCTTGACCTTTAGAGTTTACATGCAGTTAGTCAGTGTTTGGTTTGATTAATCAAGATATAGAGAGATAACCCTTAGATGGCTTATTGGTGTGTAGGACAAACTCCCCATTTTGATCCCGGCTAGTTTTTGTCAAGATGGGGATTTTGTCTGTTTCCCGGCTTATCGTGGCTTTGTAGTGTTCCTGTGTTTGTTTTGTGTTTTTTCAATGACCTTTGTTTACCCACACATTGGATATTGTGTATTTCATGATAATTTGTCTGTTGTCATGGTTACAATGACCTAATGACCTTTGTTTACCTACATGGGATACTGATTGTGTATTTTATGATATTTTGTCTGTTGCCATGGTTACAACCTTTTATATATATGACCTTGACCTCTTGTATAGGAACAGGATGCTGGCGAGCCAATCAGATTGTCTCAATTTTCATCTCGTAATAAAAGATTAATGGCTTTTGTTTGTAAGTATGCTGTAAGAGACACGGCTTGAGCGACACTACTGTATATATCCTGCATGTATTTCTGTATTTATAAAGTGTGAAGTTGACATTTCCCATATGGTACTAGGGACCTGCACTTTGTTTGTTTTCTCTCTTTTGTAAGACTGTGTTATGTCTTTTCTATCTATCTATAGGTAACTATGTCGGCGAAAAAATTGAAAAGATATATAACATATTACAGTTAAGGCTTTTTGCAAAGCTATGGTATGTGCCTCTATAAATTGATGTAGTTACCACTGTTTTGCACTGAGCCATCGGATCATCATACTTTGTTATTAAGTGCTAACAAAGTGACCATGCCCCGATCTCCTGATGCATCTCAAGTTGAAATCTCATCTCAAATTGAGATTTTGCAGAAATCAGCGTCTGAATTTAGGATTAATCTGAAGTTCAATTGGAGACTCTTTATTGTATTGTAATAAACTAGAAATAGTACTTTCTGTTTTTAGTTTTACTGTTTTACTGTTTTTTTGTGATGCCAATTTTGAGTCCTGCCTCTAAAATAAATTATCTAAATTACACTTTACAAAATTTGAGATGAGATTTAGCCTCAAATTGAGATGTTTAGGGAGATCCGGGCCTAGACCTTAAAAAGCATTGGGCCTATATTGCATTTGTAATATAAGCTTCTTGTAAAATAAATATATTAATGTTCACAAATAAGTCCTGCCTTATTTCCATTTAGATTTATGTCTTCAGTACACTTTGTACATATTTGTAATCCAGGGCCGGTATTTATAAAGCATCTTAAGTGAAAACTTAAATATTTTGACTTAAGTTAAAATATTAACCTGCCCATATTTCACAAGAAATGAAAAATAGCCCACGTTTTCTATATGATAACTGTAGCTCTTTACATAACACTTCTAATCATATAGAAAACATGAGCTATTCTTTTATTTCTTGTGAAATATGGGCAGCACAATATTTTAACTTAAGTCAAAATATTTAAGTTTTCACTTAAGATGCTTTATAAATAGTCGGGCCCTGCTCTTCTTATGAAAAGGACGACAAAAGGCGACAATGAAAATAGACACTCAGATAATTAAATGTTAAATTATTATACACATAAAAAAAATTATGTTAATAATGGAACCAGCTTAATTTGTTTGAAAGATAAATCAATAAATTTTACAAAATATTTGAAATTTGAAAAAGAAGAGATGTTTTCACTGCTACAGTTACCTGTGATCTTTCTATGTTATTCCGCTTCCTCAAAGATGTCTAAACCCGTGTCTCACACAATGCGGTTTTGCAATTATTGCTCTGCGTGACAACATAGTTATCATGATGGAGTTGAGCATGTTGTTGTTCCCTGCTGTCATTATTTGTGTAGGCAATGAGACAATCAGTCACCCTCTGCTAAATGTTTCCTTGTACCTAATGTAATGTAAGACATAGAATGTGTCATTTTTACAGCATCTAATGATAGAGGCATATAAGCTATGCACCTGGTGTCCGTTGGTCAGAGTGTCACAAAATTTGGAACTCTGTCAATGTATTGGTTTCAAACTTGGCATACTCACAGTAACATCATTAATTTTCGCGGGGGTTGATTTCGGGGATTTCGTGGTTCACCTCAACCATGAACTTTAATCCCAATGAACGTTAATTTTAATCCTTGTTTTATTACCTGGAATACATAATCAACGAATTCAAGTCCCAACGAAATTGTCTTTTTTACCAAAACCACGAAATTTCGGACGAAATTAATGATTTTACAGTATTAATGTTAATACCATCATAAACACATTACTTTATCAAAGCCATGTAAGATTATTCAACATTTTGACAAAATTATTGCCCCTGAATGACTAAATATATAAGCTATTTGATATGGAAGACCTCCACCAGCAGACTGTTTCAGAGCCAAGGCTTTTGGTAGCGCTTTACTACATCTATGCAACAACAATCTACCGGCCAACGTGTATGCCGATATCATACTGTTTCCTAACACTTTGATAGACGAGCGCTTTCTTATGCAATGGACCACTTAAGGTCTGCTTGGTAGCACTTTGCTGCACAACGGTATATGCTAGTTGCAAGCGCTCGGCTGTAGCATGTAAATGTTTTGCTTTGTCCGCTACATAGCCCTTTTTTGAAGCAAGCCGTTTCTTAGCTTAGGGCTGCTGGGCGCTCGATAGTGCCTTGCTTATGCAACGGCCTCCTTGGCATAAGCGTTTACTTCATCCTTTCAGGAGCCTGGTATTTTCTGCAATTATTTTCCAAAATTCACTGAATTTGATGATCTATTTTAATAAATCTCCTGTTACAGTATATGAATTATGTCCTCCATTAAAAATCTAAACGCAATAGAAATATGAAATTGGAACTAAATTACAATGGCTGTGTACCAGTTGGAAGATTTATCACCCTTTTTGTATCATCTATGACCCTTTTCTCATCATTTATGACCCTTTTCTCAAGGAGAATCCATCAAATCTTAGGTGAATATGTGATTGGGTTTGTTGATTGTATAAAACTTGGTGGATGATATGTGGGTTGGGTGTATATGTGCCAACAGTTCTTGTTATTTACATATACTGTAAAATCATTAATTTTTGTGGGGGATTTAATTTCGTGGATTTCGTGGTTCACTTCAACCACAAACTTTAATCCCAACGAACATTGATTTTGACCCTTGTTTTGTTACCTGAAATGCAACATCCACGAATTCAAGTACCAACGAAATTGTCTTTTTTACAAAAACCACGAAATTTCGTCCCAACGAAATTAAATGATTTTACAGTATACTGCCCTCCAAAAGTTCCTTCACACTGCTAAAATTATATGATCTTCTTCATTTATCAAACACAAGTGTAAAATTCAAAAGTTTTATTGCAGGGCCTGTATTTATAAAGCATCTTAAGTGAAAACTTTAATATTTTGACTTAAGTTAAAATATTGATCTGCCCATATTTCACAAGAAACAAAACACAACCAATGTTTTCTTTATGATTACAGTAGCTCTTTACATAATGCTTCTAAACAATGTAAATAGTTTTTAATATTAGTTTTCCTGTTTAGCTGATACACTTAAGGAAAATTTGAGATTTTTTAGAAAATTCTAAGTTTTCACTTAAGATGCTTTATAAATACTGGCCCAGATCAATACTGACAATTCAATTTACTAGTGGTGTCAATGAAATAAGAAAATGACACAATGCAATCATCTATATAGGGTTTGACAGAAATCATACAATTTTACAGGTGTTTGTAAATGTAAGTGAATAGTATAATTTTAAGAATGTGAAGAAACTTTTGGAGGGCAGTGTAACTATACTGTTGTTTATTACTGTTGATGTTTGACCTCACCATGTTTGCTGTGTGCAGTTTTGATAACTATACTATAAGTTTTGTTGCATTATTGTATTGTATTTTTTGCGGTGCTAGATGTTATCTTGTAATCCTGACAGTTTGTTTTCTTCATCAGTTCTGTTGTTGTTGCAACCCGACCCACATACCTGGCCCCGATCCCCCGAAGCATCTCATATAGAAATCTCATCTCAAATTGAGATTTTGCCCTAATTTAGAGCCTGAATTTCAGATAAATATGAAATTAGAACTATTTAAAGTGAACGGTAATAAACTAAGAATAAATGTTTGCTGTTTGTAATTCTAATTTTGAGTCCATTCTCCCATGTAAATTATCTAAACGCATGGCAATATTTGAGATGAGATTTAGCTCAGATTGAGATGTTTTGGGAGATTTGAGCCTGTACTATGATTATACACTATACAACCTCTCCAGTCTAAAATTTCCCCAGGCCGATAGTTTTCTTTAGATGTACTTGTACCTCTGAAGCGTAGCGACCTCTTAACAATGGCTAACATTTGCTGCACCTAAGAGTGTTGCTCCACAGAGGTTGTGCTACATAATTATGATAGACACAAATTGTACTATGTTCTGCTACTTACAAATATCTTTTGTTTGTCTTTTGCGCATCATTCCATTTTTGTACCGGCTCACTTATTTATAAGTTGGACGCATATAGCATTGATGCTATCCGTCTATCCAACTGTCTGTATATAATGCAAATCTTGAGTGTTTAACTACTCACAAACTGTTCTTCAAACTTTCACAGATAAATAATCTTGATGTATAGTTGACCATAAAGAATTGAATTTTTACCAGAGTTATGGCCCTTTGTTACTCTTACTTCATACCCCAATAGGGGCACCTGTGTCGATGGACCCATTTCTAGTTAGATCTAATTAATTTGAAAACCTTACGTTCTGTGTTGAAAAAAGCTTGCACAATTGTCAGCCTGTTCTCATGTTGATTGCAGAGTTGTCAGAAAATTCACTAAATTAGTTAAAATAAGAACTAACTGTGAAGACTGACTGAGGATTCCAATTATTTAATAAAATTTAAATGTGCTAATAAGATTTAAATGTGCTAATAAGATTTAAATGTGCTAATTGATTAATCTTGTACGTTCTCTGATAAGGGAGATTATTTATATATCACGGATAATTCTTAAAACGTTGTATACTTTTAACTAATATTCACTTTATATCATGTCAAAACTAATAATATATTCATTCCCTTTTACATCAAAGATAACTTCATATTCATTAAATATTCAAGCAGATAAATTTTTTCATCATCATAGAGTATAGGACAAATGACATTTTTTGTGAGGTTGTTAATTTCACAATATATTTTCAAATGTTATATAAAACATCAATTATTTTACAGTATTATTTATAAAAGTATATTTGTATGTAGTACTTTTCATGTGTGGTAATGTTTTATGTATGTTTTTTTTAGGAATCTGATGACAATCTAAGAAAGAACAGAAAATGAGATGTAGAATGGTTACCATGGCAACCATAGGTTGATGTTGACAACCAAGACAACTGGTAGAGGTCCCTTCTGAAGATTTGTGATATTGTCAGCCTGGATCATACGATGTTTCAAGTACCAAAATAAAAGATAATGCAGGAAAAATGACTCCAGCCATGTGATTCTACTAGAACTGTGATGTTTATAGACTTGATGAATCTTGGCCTGTATCAACTTTATTCCTCCTGAAGTTGCTTGGATATCAATGTTACTAATAGTGAACATTATTTTTTAAATTCTGTCGACAGTAGCACTTCAATTGACATTACGCCAGAGCAGAGATCACTCCACCTGATTGTTTGTCGAAGGGTACTTGGCGAATGTTTTCAAGTTAATCCATTGGTTAAAATTCATTTAATTGGTATATATTGACAACTGATGTAATGTCAATTCCGTTATAATCAGGAAATCTGTTTGTTGCACTAGAGAGAATTATCTTTCTACAGAAAATAAAAGAGTTTAGTTATTTCATGAAAGAATCTTGCTGATTGTCGTATAGTTACGGTCATTTGACATTTTATAAGCTGAAAGTTGACGTTACAAAAGTGTTTAAATTTGAGTAATGGTGTAGGGCTGTGTGCTAATGGGGCACCTGAAACAGACCTGTAATTCATGTTCGGTTGTGGGCATTTTTGTATCAATGCCCCAGTTGTAAATTATTTATTAAGTAATTTAGCTTATGTTGGTCACAGGAATTTTTTATCAAATTTTTCAAGTTTTTGTTTTTTTCTGGAAGCAGGTTTCGGCCAAATCAGGGCCGTTCTTAGAAATTATTTCTATATAATTTCTAAACTTATTATTTTAACTTTTGTTGCATTATATTATTTATTTATTTCACTTTTTTTCTAATAGCTAGACTATTTACTTAAATTTGAGTTTTATTTCCTATAATTATTGGACTACTAGAATTATAATACACTTGGGAATTGGTCTGCACACACATAGGCTACTTGTATTTATGTGATGCCATAATTATGTATTTATATAAATAAACAATCACGCTTGTAGTATAGTCATATTGTTATTGCTAGGTTCATTGTGTATGATATTTTTAAAGATTTCACTGACATGTTCTTTGATATTAACTTAGGACAACATTCATCTTTTCTTCCACTGAATCTCCCAAAAATTGGATCTGTTCTCAATTCCATTGTACATGTAATAATAAATCAATTACCTGTATCATCATTACATAAAATTAAATGTTAATTTCAGGGTACTGTTTTATCATCGCATTTACGCAAATTCTAAATGTACGATCAAATTTTAATTCTTTATCATACTTTTACAACTATAAAGTGTGATAAATGGAGCTGTCATATTTATCAAGATTCAGTTAATGAACGTCTACAAACAATATCAATCCCAATTTGTAGTAGTTAAGGAAATACACAGATTTTTAATTTGAACGTAAGTTTACGATTTCCGTAAGTCCGTTGATAAAACAGTACCCAGGTCTTGTATTTTTCCGACCTGTGCCTGATTTCAGGTTTTTAATTTTTGGATTTTCCTTTTTTGTCTGTATTGAAAAGTTGGGTTTCTAAATGATGACGCTTTGAAATTTCATTATTCAAAAACACAACTTTTCAATACAGATAGATAACGAGTATGGTCACCAGGCCTGAACTTTTTAAGTCAATGTAGATATTGTAATGGGTTTCCGTGTATTGTGATAATAACTTGTTACAGAATTTGTATACATTCCGTCCAGACTGGTGTACTCGTGTATAGCATGGTAATACTGAAATGGTACTCATTATTTTTCTTGTGTATTTGCTATTTTACTGTTGTTGTAAGAATGATTTGACTTGTTCAAATAGCAAACATTGATTAAACATGAAATATCCATGAGTTCCAGTTCAGTATTGTCACACTATCGTAATAGGTTATAGGATATAGTTATGCTTTGTACCCATTTTGCTACATGTTTGTACCCATTATAGTACTTATTGTAATCAATGCCATGGCATTAGGGGGTATCTATCCTCATATGGCATACTGATAGATTGTGAAAATGTAGCTAAACATATTTAATAACTAAGCTTGCACAGGTTGGTGCAAATACTTTAAAATCAATTTTCTATGTTGACAAAATTATATATTATATTTAAATGAACAATGTTTTGGATATGAAATTATAAATGATTATGTAAATTTATTCTTTATAAATTGTATAAGAAATGTATATGAATATATTAAGCTGGATACATGTACACATAGCTTGATAGTATGCCGCAAAATTATAAATATTTGTGTTGTATTAATTTCCCTGAAAAACTAGATTGCAATCCCTTAGAATAATTGACATCTTAAGCATGTAGCAAGAGGTTTTTCTGTCAATATTTTATATCCCCAATTTCAAGAAACCACCAAATTTCCAAAATCTAAGAAATTAAATATATTCCTCGCAAAAATTAATGATTTTGCAGTTAAGTTACCTAATAATTCAACAAAATGATATTCTTCCCTGGCGCAATAAGGTTGTATCTTACTATATATTGAGCGGTTTCCAGTCTAAATACTGATTTCCATATTTTTAGAAATAATTGCCCTGTGTACAATGTATATGAAAACCATTTAGTTCAGTTTAATATTAACAAGCAGTTTTCAGTACTTTGAAAATCTTGAACTTTTACCCATGTATATTGTGATACAACCTTGTTACATCTAAGGGACATATATTGTGTGAGCATACTTGACAGTCAAACCTTAGTTAAGCAGCCACCTGTCTTAGTTAATTAAGATTGTTTGTAACCATTGACAGGCTGTTTTAAACAGCTTTGACTCACTGGTAACTGTATCATTGAAAATGAGTAAAAAAATTGGGAAAAAAAATATTTTTTTTCTCAAAATTTGTTCCTTTACATTTATATTACAAATTCATACAATTTTTTTTATCCTTTTTCAATGATACTGTTACCTGTGCTTTGACTGTGTATTTATATATACATGTGTATTATATATGATTTGATGTTATTTATTCTAGTTAGAGAAGACTGTAGTTTGATAGAGAGTGAGGGAAAACTTGCTTATTGTACCTTTGTAATGAAATATAAAGTGTTTAAAATTGACTTTTGTTTCTTTGATGTGTTTTTCTAAACCAAGGAACTTCTCTGTAACTCTGTAAAATCTTATGGGACACTCAAACATTGGCTGTTGTAGCCACCTCTCCATAACCACACAGTGAATTTAAGCTGACATGTGAGTCAGATGATGCAATATTATTGAAGGTGGTTTACACAAAGGAAAGGTTTGTTTATTTGGGTGAAACGCCTTTTTAGCTCACCTGTCACAAAGTGACAAGGTGAGCTTTTGTGATCGCTCTTCGTCCGTCGTCCGTCCGTCCGTTCACAATTGCTTGTGAACACACTAGAGGTCACAAATTTAGCCTGATCATTATGAAACTTGATCACAATGATCATCTCCATAAAATCTAGGTCAAGTTCGATATTGGGTCATCTGGGGTCAAAAACTAGGTCACTAGGTCAAATCAAAGGAAAACCTTGTGAACACATTAGAGGTCACAATTTGAACGTAATCTTTATGAAACTTGATCACAATGATAATCTCTGTAAAATCTAGGTCAAGTTCAATATTGGGTCATCTGGGGTCAAAAACTAGGTCACTAGGCCAAATCATTGAAAAAGCTTGTGAACACACTAGAGGTCACAATTTGAGCCTAATCTTTATGAAACTTGATCACACTAATCATCACTATAAAATTTTGGTCAAGTTCGATATTGGGTCATCCGGAGTCAAAAACTAGGTCACGAGGCCAAATCATTGAAAAAGCTTGTGAACACACTAGAGGTCACAATTTTGACCTTATCTTTATGAAACTTGATCACAATGATCATCATTATAAAATTTAGGTCAAGTTCGATATTGGGTCATCGGGGGTCAAAAACTAGGTCATGAGGCCAAATCATTGAAAAATCTTGTGAACACACTAGAGGTCACAATTTGAGACTAATCTTTATGAAAATTGATCACACTGATCATCACTATAAAATTTTGGTCAAGTTAGATACTGTGTCATTTGGGCCAAAATCTAGGTCACTAGGCCAAACAGGTGAGCGACCCAGGGCCCTTTGGACCCTCTTGTTTCAACACTGTTCAGCTATATCAGTGGCTTAGAATGAGAAGGTCGTAACTACAACATATGATTTTTTAAGACAGATACATATTTGAAATCTGCTTCATAAGGCACTTCTTATGAAACTATTATCATGAAAATTGGAACTAGTCATGTTGACCAAAGTGAAGTTGTAAAAGTTTTTTTCCATAAGTAAAGAGTAAATTTCTTGTTTTTTCAAAATAATGATTTTGTACTTACGACCTTTTCATTCTAAGCCAGCAATATACTGGTAAGAAGACAGATTCACCTAACAGTTTATCTGGACTGTATTCTAACCATTACTAACTTGCCCTTTTATAAGCAACCAGCAACTTCTCAGCAAAATTCAACATTGTTCTCAACTATTCCTTTAAGGAATGACCGGGTAGCAAATCCGGCTCAGCGGACCAACATCAAGGCTTTACACAAAGGAATGAAAATTCAAAATATACAAACAACAAACTAACACACATTGTTTTTAAACAAATATTTTATTGCTAAGCAATGATGCCCAAAAAATAAGAGATTCAACCCAAAAATTTGTTATACAAATTTTATTACAAATATCTACCGTAGGTAACTAGGTATTAAAATAAAACCACGATAATCAACCTGGAACTATAAAAGAATAAAAATTAATATTGTAAAAACACAATGTTGGACTTTCTAACAAAAGCATACTGAGGGCTTGATGCAAATCTATGGTAACTACATCAACTATTAGAGGCATGAACCATAGTTTTGCACTCAGTCCTGGATACATTTCTTAACTTTGTTTGCTTCAGTTTCTTGTCTGATTTGGGAAACTATTCCAATAATAGAAATTGTTCAAGCTTTGTACATGGACAAACATCATGTAAGAACTAGAAAAAACAAAAGGAATCATAGTTTACAGCGCTTGTTTAGTAGTTATCTGCCCTTGATTGAATACACAAATTTGAAAAAAAAACACAAGTTCCATGGGCAGATAACCCACAAACAAGGTGTCATAGGATTACGTTGAACAAATTCCAGTGAATTAGGATTCTCCCATCTCTTATACAGGAAACTGCACCAAACGTCTTTGTTATGATTTTTTAGTGAATGTTGGATATCAACCAACACTTCGACTACAATGTCTGCAAAACACAGATTCTCACAGAAGTTCAATATAAAATATCACAATTTTCAATAAACAGGAATGTGCAAAGTTGCAAAATATTGAACATATATAACTTTATGATATAGCCACAGGCACATGGTTTTGTCGATTTTAGCAACTTGTACAATTTATTTTTATTTCCACTACCTTCTTAAACACCCACAGGTCGCTCAGTAGCCATTTTCTCAATCAACGGAAGTACAAGATTTCATTATACAATGTGATATCGATTTTTACCGGTACCCCAACTATTCGTTCCGATGCGTGTACAGTACACGCTGGGAACCAAAGAACTTCAGTTGAGCAAACCTTTGTGAGTTTAAGAAGGTAGTTGAAAAAAGTTGTTAAGACTGCGAAATTATGCCTATGCATATAGCTGGCTTTAGTACATAGATATACTGTATTTACTGACTAACTCACATAGTTATGCAGAGCAATATTTACTCTTTTATTATGAGGGGGGACTTCGTTTTGTGATGGAAAATAATGAACAGAACAGAAATTTTCAACTTCCTGAAATAATGTAATTACTGGCACAGCAAAAACATGTTTACATAGTTACATACATAATTGTCGGTGAAATACTGGACTAAATGATTGACTTCCAATTTTGATTGAATATAGAACACATATTGATTGATTGATTAATTTGGTGATTTTAAAAAATAAACAGATGGACTAACTAATAATATTAATTTTGTGACTTAAGTAATCTCATAATGACATTTTAATGAGTTGAAACATAATGATACACAAGCTATAAACACAAACAACACAAGACATACAAACACACACCACCCATTAACACACAGTCACATGTTATGTGTTAAATTACTTTCAAAATCACACATTAGTATTTTTAACAAATAATTCAATAACATCTAATAAAATTCTAATGAATAATAATATATACAATTTGCAGGAAAAACATTTATCAAGCGGTCATTAACAAGATATTCCTCATTTATTGGAAAACTATCAGTGAGACTACAATATAATACAATCTTTACTTTTAGTAGAAATACATAATTCAACAAAATAACATTAAATTTATATATAGCTATTGTCCGACATTGACTGTGTCATTATCACAAAAGAGATGTTTAATACACCTGCAATACTTACTACATGTGTTATTGCTATTTACCAAAGGTTCATGAAAAGTGTCCAAGGTCGCTTTTTATACATATATATGAGCCGTTCTCTAGAAAAACCGGGCTTAGTGACAAAATTGTGAAAATGTTCAGTAATATATGGTTAGAAAGAAGAGACTCTTGTGAACGATTTCTGAAAAATTGAACACATTATTTCATACACATACAAAGTTACAGACTTTTTAAACCAACCACTACCGCCTACTTTTTGAGTGACGTCGCGTTTTTGACGTAACGTCAACTGACATTTCAAAGATCCAATATCTGATAATTTTTTGACGGAAACTTTTAAAATTGTGGAACATTATAGAATCATATACTTATTTTGATAAAACGTGTCCAGTTTGTGAGTGTTTGCTTGCAGAGAAAAATTGCAAGTGTTTTTAGCCACTTAATCCTTGTTTTCCTTGAAATGAGTACTGTTCAGAAAACGATCACCATAGCAACGACAGAAGTTATTTTAACACAATTTTAAAGAAAAATTGAAGCTTATGGATAGTACTATATTATTCAATTACTTAAATGTGAAATCAAAGGACACAAGTTTTTCCTCATTTTAGACATTTTTCGAAATCTTATTGCATAATTACAAAAATACAATGTCATTAAGCCCGGTTTTCCTGGAGAACGGCTCATATATAGATAAAGGTCACCTTAGAGGACACCTTTCATGGACCTGCTTTATTCACTAATTTAAAAGAGGAACTTGGTCATCTTCAATGTGAGTAGGAGTTTAAAATTATGTCAAGTAGTGAATCATTATGCTGAAAGTTCCACATGACATAATGTCGATTTCAGAAAGATATAAACTGGCCAACCGGCACATAATCAACCCCAGTAAATCAAATAACTATGACAATAATAATTATGCTAACAAAATCACTAAACAAAACATTAGACAGTCATGTGATTATTTATATACATGAACATGAATACATATTGAACACATTAACATAACAGATTTCATAGTGTGACAAAATAAGTGTTAACAGTAAGTATTAAAATGGATTTCATATAGTTTAACAAATTATGAAGTGCTATTATAATTATAAAATTATAATTGAGACATATACTATAAATTTTCTGAGACAAATATCTACAAAATGGTTACAGGTACAATTTTTTCAGACAGTAATTAAAAGCACTATGTTCAAATTTCTGGAAAAAATACAGGGTTATCGAAAAATATTCTCATAACTTCCCGACCTTTTCCAGAGGTTGCCCTGATCGAAGAGCAGTCTTCACAGTCCAGATTAGAGAGGTTCAACTGTATGTCAATTCAAGTTAAACTTACAATGAATTTCAATAATATAATAAATGCAAAATTCAAAATATGTGAACTTTAGAGAGGTTCACAAGGAAAACTCAGGACATGCCCAGCTGTGTTTCCTCTTAAAATAAAAATTAATTCATCATTACAATTATATTATTTCCTCTGAATGGGAAGTATATACAACCTTACAATATTTAGTATCACAAATAGCTTGGTGAATTTGACCTGACCCTGACCTTCAGCATGAATTTATTACAAGGTGTTTGCCTTGAAAATATCAATTTACGCAAGCAAATCATGCAATATCAGAATTTCAAATTTGTGTTTGGATAACATCTCGAGTGTCTTCGCGATATTCCTCGATTATAAAAACTTACAACTGGGGTGATGAATATAGGCAATATTTCGGCTGTTAAATTAGGCAAATTAAAAGGTCAGGATCGTGTCACTTTGGCCGAGCTAAACAATCAATAAACATGATTTGATATGTAAAATGTTCTACATGATCACAGTGCAATATATGATATAAAACATGATTTATTATATAAAAAACTAGTATGATTTAGTCTATATGATTCACTTATCAACCATTAGATAAAACCTATGTAGGACAAAATCACAACTGGAAGTTATCCCCACTGCTTCTTTTTTTCAAAGTGGACATAATTCCACTAAGAAATTTTACAGGGTGGTCAAAATCTCCATCCTAGATTTTACAGGGTGAATATAATATTATCTCCAGTGGAGATTTTGTCCGTATCCCAGATACATGTAATTAAAAAACAAGTGTGAAAACCCACACATGGTCAAATCGTTCTGTACAATTTGAGTAGAATCGCCAACTGATAGCAGTTTTAACTCAGGCCATTATTAGGCTTTGAGCTTATCTACAAGTTATGAATATTGCAACAAGGTCAGTGGCCTTATTCACCAACGCCATAAGACTCAAATTAAGACTTAGACTTAAAATTTACAACATTTACAATCACTGCCATTTCTTTGCAATTCGATTTAACCATGCACAATTTTATCTGATGATTTCCTGTTACCCCCTGAACTTGTTTATTCATATATATCAAAATCGGTGCATTTGTAACATCATGAGAGCGAATAGAACATTTGGCAATTTAATGTCAAAGTCTGAATTTCAGACTTACAACGTTGGTGAATAAGGCCCCAGGTGTGTTAGATTTAATTATGGAATGTGGAGAGCAAAATTACAATTAAATAGTATGTAAAGTTATAGTAAACAATGCAGTGACTGAGCTTGCATGGTTCCAAAATATTATGCATACAAATTGGACTTAGTCTACATATATATTATTTAAATCTCTGAAAAAACTTTTGAAAAAATATTTTTGCGAAATTTCGATATTTGGACAAATATAAACAATGACAAACTATTCATTGTTCCAAAATATTATGCATGATATTGGTCTATAAATAAATCTCTTTAAAAATCATATAATTTATAAATTCATGTAAACTTGTTATATTGGGACTATTTATCCATTGTGGTCCGATTGTGTTGTACCCTGTATAAAGTATAAGTTAGTAGATTCATGATTAGTAAGTTAAGTTGATATAATTTCAGCACAAATATTTGTTACAATGTTAATGGAATACTATGTACATATTAGCTAAGTCTTCAATTATAGCTGAATTGAGTGGATTTCTAACTGACATCTTGCCTGTAAACATACATAGATCCCGGATACCAACAATGCACTGGTCAACTGGGTACCAGCAATGTACTGGTATACAGGGTACCAGCAATGTACTGGTATACAGGGTACCAGCAATGCACTGGTCAACTGGGTACCAACAATGCACTGGTATACAGGGTACCAGCAATGTACTGGTATACAGGGTACCAGCAATGTACTGGTATACAGGGTACCAGCAATGTACTGGTATACAGGGTACCAACAATGCACTGGTCAACTGGGTACCAGCAATGTACTGGTATACAGGGTACCAACAATGCACTGGTCAACTGGGTACCAACAATGCACTGGTCAACTGTGTACCAGCAATGTACTGGTATACAGGGTACCAGCAATGTACTGGTATACAGGGTACCAGCAATGTACTGGCAAACAGGGTACCAGCAATGTACTGGTATTCCGGGTACCAGCAATGTACTTGTATAGCATTTTATCCTGAGAAACATTGTTTGGTTCCCATACCATTCACACATTTAATACACCTACAACCGATTCAAAACCAAACTAAACCAAGTCCATATCCATGTCTTAATGTCCCAGTCTGCAGTAACTGTTCTACTTAGTTCTGGTTTTACCTTGGTTTTACAAACATTAGGTTAAAGTAAGTGAGTTAAAACAATCCTGAGAAATGGTCAATTTACACAAGAAAAAAGACCATTTTTGGGATGAAGTTCAGTAAAAAAATACTTAAAGCTTCGACCCATGTTCTGTGTGATGAACTGTTCTACATGGTATACTACACTGTATCATTGGTCTGTTTCTTGCAGTAGCAATATTTACGTAGATCTGGAAACTTGTCTTGAACACATGCTGGTTGATTACCATACATATCTATACGACTCACATCACCCTCTATCACAGTATATTCACCCGATGTCATGTTCACCTGTAATACAAAAGATGTTGGATACACATAACAGTACACCCCAATGGAACCTCAATATTCAGAAATGGTCAAAGTCACAGTGACCTTGACATTTGACCTACTGACCTCAAAATTAAAAGGGGTTATCTACTGCTGCTTGCAAACCTCCATGCAAAGTTCTGGGGTCATTGAATGGAAAGCATTTGTTCTACCGACCGACCTGTCGATGTATGTGCAAAGCATTATAGCCCCTCAACCTAAATCATAAATGGGGGTATAACGAAACGACACAGATCAGTTCACTGTGAAAACAAAGGCTATAACTCTTTGTTCATATATAACAAAGGCTTTTGGCAAGGAAGGTAGGTAATCCCACCATGCATGATTTGGCATTAGGCCTCAGTGGGTTCCCTATGGCGACTTTGTCCTGCACACTGCAAGTGGCCTCAACAGAATCCATTTAAATTTCATTATAAAAGCATATCACACTTAACAATACTAGCCTAGTAGGTGAAATAATGAGTAGTCTAATGCTTAATGGCCTATGCGATTACGCTACTATCAACAGGAGGAAATTATTTAATAAAGCCCAATGTGATAAAATTTTAACCTCATACCTGTATAGTACTTTCATACAATCCTTTGTTAGGCATTGTTTCTATGGTAACCTGGAAATGGGCGTGGTCAACTATAATATTACTGGAAAAGTTTGCATATCTGTTATCATCATCCCACGATTTCTGAAACATTAAAACCTGGAAAAACAAAAAATGTTGGTAAAACATGTAGGTATAGTTCAATTTTGAACCCTGAGCCATGAACTTTCAGACGAGTCTATTTGGGCGGGTAACCCGTGAATTATTCAATAGTCATTATTTAAAGATATGCTACTTACTACTGTGTGTAATTTATCGATGTACAGTTTATCGGCAAATGGATTAAACTTTAAAAGTGCAGTCACAGCTCAAAGCTCGAAATCGAACTATACTGTAAAATCATTTCATTTTGATGGGACAAAATTTTGTGGCAAAAAAACATTTCGATGGGATGTTAATTTGTGGATTTTGCATTTCAGATAATAAATTCAATTTTGTTGTTGAAGGTGAAACAAAGAAATTTAGTCCTCACGAAAATTTATGATTTTACAGTATGCCCTCACATCAGTCAAATAGTCTGAAATGGTAAAGACAACAGTGACCTTTGGCCTACTGATTTCAGGGCTTTCATTAAAAATTTAGAATCAGGAGTCATTTTGACTCTTCATTTTTTGAGCCTAGTGAAAGCCCTGCACTACAAAATTAAATCCCATCCAACAATACTTTTGACATTTGTACAAAGGAAATGATCTCTTTTACCAAAACCACAAACACTTTGTCCCATTGAAATTAAATGATTTTACAGAACTTAAAATGATTCAATATGCATATGATGATCGATTCAACATGTGCAAAGCAAACATATACACCTTTTTTAAGGCAGGGGGTGTATAATCTACATTATTCTACATGATTGTAACTACATTTTCAATAAATTATCTCTCTCTATATTAGTCAACATGTAACACTAGTAGGTGCGTGACTATGCATATTTAGAAACAGTCGCTATAAATAAACTAGTGATTTATAAACAAGTGATAATAAATATTTTTAACACATGTAAATATAAATATGAAAAAATGTGGTATACTGGCTTTTAACAACAGCTTGGCTAGGAGGTAAATTATCATGACTGTATCCAGTATCTAGAGACTAAAAAGCACTGATGGAAAAAATGTTCAAGGCTATATATCTAGGGTGTTCATTTCTTGACTGAGAAAACTGCATGATGTACAGGCTGAGGCTAGTATCCACAAATCATCTTAAGAAAAATGTTTAATATTTTCGTTTGAGTTTTATTTAAAAAACAATTTGAGCTGCACATATTTTTCAAGACTTGAAGAATAACCTGAAGACAGAAGTGTGCATGTTTTCTATGTGATCATTGTAGCTCCTTACAAATGATAAAGATGAATATTTAGATTTTCCTGTTTAGCAGATACACTAAGGTATTTATTGCATTTTATGAAAATTCTTAGTTTTCCTTAAAGACTCTTTGTGACTATCACCCCGATTTATCATGCTTGCATTTAAAATTTCGTAGTTAAAAATGGGTCATGACTAACAAAATAAAGTGAAATAAGGGGTATACCACAGTTTATGCATGTTTCATTGCAATTCTAACATTATGTAAATATCTATCTTAGGTCAATGTTATTTCGCTAGAGTATGCTTAATACAGTATACTATTTCTAGTTAACCTCAATCACCATCAATGACATATTAAATACCTGCATGCTTTTACGTCATAACCATAGTTTACTGAAAGGTTTACTGGTAACCATGCTATTCTTGTATTTTGTATGATAAAATCAGTCTTATAAGAATACTTTGTAGTAGGACTTAAATTTGAACAACAAATTAAACAAGAAAAATTATTACAAGTGTTTGTTGATATAATATATACATGTACTAGGAACTTAAATAAAAAAGGAGAGCACTATATATTTTCGAAAAAAAAAATTTTATAAAAACTTTACCTTTTCATTGGGAACCAATAGGAATGCATGGACCAGACTCTGATATCTCAGCTCAGCACATAACTGTCTTTGTGATTCTGTTATTTTGTTAATAAACTTCACTAGAGCATTTACAGACTTCTGCACATATTTATCACTAGCGGCCAGCTCCATCTGTTTCAAACAGGTACACCAATGCATCTGTATCTGGGCATCTGAACATGTACGACTCGGCGGCACCGGTCGCAACAAGCTCAATCCCCGCTGACTTACTTTCTGCGGAGATTCTGACCTCTTAATATCGAGAATATCTAATAATGTTTCATGAATATCAAACGGTGTAGTTAACTTATCAGAATTTTTTTCAAGATTTGTATAAATGTTGCGATATTTATCACGGAATCGTTTCGGTAATGCCACAGACATGAATGGAAGCCGTTCCTCCATTTTACCCTGCACTGTTTTTCTGACTCGGCTATACCGAGCCCCATGGTCAGCGAAAGCAATCACAACAGTATTATCTAAGAGTCCTTTTTCTTTTAAAAATTTGAAAAATTGCACAAAATCAGCGTCCATGTATTCACCTGGGTTATTATCCCAATGTGTAAGTTCACTCCCGAATGCAAAAGCAAACTTTGACGTATTTGGGTATTTCACGAACAAATCTTTTACATAATTTAGAAGATACATATGATTGGGAACATTTCCCGTACAAAATCGCGGGCTATCTTTTCTCAAACTTGTATCCCACAATGCTTGCCAGAAGGGTCGCATATAATGGTCAGTAGGTTTCTCACGGAAGCCGTTTAGACGTAGATTAAACACGCCTATTGAAGGTTCGTCCTCGGCCAGTAAGGTCACATATCCCTTGGATTTATATTTTTTCCATATTAAAGGGTACACATCAACAGCATCAGATTCCCAGCGGTTCTTCCTAGCCTCTGGTAGCTCTATCTCTGTTTTACCTGAAAATATTCAAATAAAAAGATATGTGTACGAGAAATTATTCTGACTAATATTCTTATGAAGATGAAAACTATTCCACAATTACTTTTCAAATTGCAAAATTTTATCATTCCAAGGGCAATCACTCTGCTAATCTGCTAATAGACTAGTGGTCAGATCCATAGTAAATTTATACTGTAATTCTGTAAAATCATTTAATTTAATTTTGATGGGACAAACTTTAGTGGTTTTGGTAAAAAAACACCCTTTCGAGGGGACCTTAATTCGTGGATTTAGCATTTTAGGTAATAAGTACAAGGGTCAAAATTATAGTTTGATGGACTTTGATTTCATGGTTTTTGATTTTTGAACCACGAAATCTATATAATTTAATCCCCCATACAAGTACTTTTTATATTAAAGATGACACAAGATTTCTTGGATGGAAGAACAACTTTGGCAAATCTAAACCATTTGTTTATCGAGTCCACCTATTAAACCCACCCACTAGATGTAAAAGCTGAAATGAATACCAGCCTTTTTTGGCGAATCAGGGACTTAGTACTCACACTAGCTAATTGAAATATTGTGTATGAAGTTGTGAAGTATATTTACATGTACCTGTTAACATTGGTATAAGTGCCGCAGTTGTAGCATCACCCACAATATTATAACCATCCATTACCACAGCTTTCAATTCTTCCTGAAGAAACTTATAAGTGAGAGGCATCTTTCTTTGATACGATAAATGCGACATGGAATCTAGACCAAACATCAATACATTCATCTTCATTTCAACATTTTCCGAATTTTCCGATTTTTCTGTTTCAGCCGCCTTTTTATCAAAGTCTTTAGTTGCATTAAGGATTTCATATTTTGGATGAACTTGTACGAGGAGTTGATCAAAGTCTGCAGACGGACCTTCACCGTACATCATATCATACCCCCAATATTCCCGGGAATAATCATTACTCTCATCACCACGGTTACCATCACCCTCGTTGTCGTCTTTCAGATCATCCAGATTTGGAACATCAATTTCATCACCCACATCTTGACCTACGTCTTGGTCGAAACTGTTTAACTTTCTGAGCCCAGCTTGACGAAGAACTCTCTGTATATCAATATGAGATTCCCCATCGATTATGTCTCTATCCTTCACACTCTCAGCAATTTTCAGGTGAGAAGTTGAATTACCGGCAACTACATGTATGTCCACATTTTTTTCCGATTTTAGTTTTTTATCACTTAGCTTATCATCAACATTTTCCAATTTTTCATTTTCAACAGACTCATCCTGTTCTTCTAAAGTTATGTCACCTTTATTTGCATCATCTTTCTTCAGGTAACATTTTATTCTAACAAAATCATGCATCAGTTTTAGATCATACGGTTCACTAGTTTTAGTTATAGGGTCGGTATAAGAAGAGAAGTCATCGGTAACCCTTTCAATACCGTAATATTCACACTTCTCAAGCTGACGATCACCTAACAGTTCTCGTCTCATCTTAAACACACCGTTATCGGTGTAGAACAACTCTTCTTTTGAGCAGTTGAGAGCATCCATGTGGAAAAATGCATACTTCACACTGTCATGGTTCAAATCAAAACTAGGTCTTTTACAAACTGTATCCGACGATGAAACATTGTCTGTGTTAACTTTACCTTGTGGTTGGAAACTTCTCAGCACTTCTTTAAGTTTCAAATGTTCCGCAATATTGACAACTTTCACTGTCGGGGGTATCGTGGTCTCACAGTTCGGACAAAAAGGTCCGTAACAGGGGAACTTACAATTCGTTTCATAATCCTCCACTGAGGAATATTTCGAGTCGAAACCTCCGGATAAAATATACAAACAAAGCAGGGTTAGTATTACTAACAAAATGTGTCCTTTACGACGTCGTAAATATCTGTAATAGATCATTTGTCTAGTTGTAGTGTCTGACCTATTCATTTACATCTGAATACTTCACTATGTGTGTAGTCCGACCTTTTCCATTCATCGATGGTCACTTCTGGATCAAGAACTAATCTGACCAATTCATTTACATCTATGATGTTTGGTTACAAGCAAAGTCTCGGTGCTACATGTCTTCTCAGTCAGCAACCTGAAAATAAACAAAACCTGTCACAATGAACATTATACAAACCGTGTAAGGGGTTTATTGGTGAATTAGGACATTTTAAAAAATCTGCAAAAATTTCCTTAAATATTCTTTAATTCAATTGTTTTTGAAAATTGCTGATATTTCTGCACACCTAATGTCAGAAATTAAAACGTGAATATAAGTAACTAAGTTCACATCAGATTTCTATCCAACTTCCAAGAAGTGAAACTTGTCACTAATCCAGTACACTGAGCCAAGGTTTAGAATATCTCAACAAAATGTTAGCCAGCAGCTGTTGTCCTCATACAACTATAATGAGTGACAATTATGCATACTTTTCTGGGTAACATAAGGCCACTTAATATACATGTGCTTTTTCTGGGTAGCACAAGGCCATTTAATATGTGCTTTTCTGAGTGAAATCAATCTGCATGTTTACAACAGCCTCATATCAATATGGTGTACCTCGTATTTGCATTTTATTTGTAAATGCATTGAGATTGAATAAAACAGATGTTCTGTTCTGAGAAAAAAGCTGACCATTAAG
Source organism: Spisula subtruncata (assembly GCA_963678985.1). Lineage (NCBI taxonomy): Eukaryota > Metazoa > Mollusca > Bivalvia > Venerida > Mactridae > Spisula > Spisula subtruncata. The sequence goes on along the minus strand of OY787671.1, from coordinate 26,614,294 downwards.
AAGGTAACATATTCAATATTAATTAAAGGTATTGATTATCATATTTTAACATATGTTACCCTCATGATGTAAAATGGTTTGTATGAAAGTGAAGAAAGTTTTAGATCACTGTTACACTGTACCATACTGCTGTTTCATAGGCGGGTGTAGGTAGCAGGGATGGGGTACTCGTACTTGTACTCGAGTATTATGAGTACAAGTACTGATTTTCCAGTACTCGCTTGTACTCAGTACTCAGCTGAAAAAATCAGTACTTGTACTCGTACTTACTCGAGTACCATACCTAAAATACTCGGTACTCATGAGTATTCATATCAGTACTCACGATTTTTTATCAATGAAGGTATACCTGGCAACATTCATTATGATCCTTTTGTGTTCTGTATTATCAAGTGAGATAAAGTGTCAATATTGCTGTTGAATAAACATTTTTTCACACCTAATAGTTGACCTATTGTTATTACATTCTCAATTATTGAGGGTACAATAAAGAAAGGAGATGATTGATCAAGTTAAACAGCCTAAGGGTGATTACAGATATTTTTTCTCTTAAATCATTTAATATAGCAATTAATTGTAATCTTCATACAATTTTTTACTTATCAGTTATTAATATAAACTTTTGAACAGAACATTTATAAACAAAGGAGATTATTGTTTAAAATTGATTCTCCTGGTTAAATATCTGAGTTGCATTCATTGTAACATATCATGTCATATTTTGAATAGAACTTTGAAATGTTAGCTTTCCATTGGTATATAAAAATAGCGGATGACATCAAGCGTTTTCTTACAGCATTTTGCTGAAAGTGTATCAGATATTATGAATAACCCTGTATATACAAGTTTTACTAAATGCGGAATATTGGCAATGTTAAAATCAAAATGATATGTACTTGTCTTTCTCCTATCCATAAAAAAATAATAAAGCGCGGTCACTAGATGCGCTTATTAAATGACAGCCATCCAAAATCAAGAGCCTACTTTATTCAATAGATAAAACAGTTTAACACAGGTACCTTTTCATAATATCTTTTAAAAGTCAATTGCAGCTAATACAACAGTTACATAAGTCAGTATTTTACAAGCACTTGATTTATTGAGCGGTGCTGTTGGAAAAGTAAGAGGAAAGTACTGACACTGTCATCACTTAATCTTTGTCAATTTTGAGAATATGATGTACCCGTTACAAATGACCTATGACCAAGTAACCTTGAACATAGTTTTAATCATTTCTGTCATTATGTGGACTGTGTAATATATATATAATGTATAGTATTCTAAATTATGCTACTACAATTTTGTAAGTGGGTGCAGTAATTGCTCGTAACCTTCAAGTTTATGTTAACAATGCTGTACTCAAAAGTACTCATCCTGTACTCATGAGTACTGTATGTAGTACTCGAGTACTACTCGAGTATTGGACTAAAAATAGTACTCAGTACTCACTTGGGTAAGTACTAAATTTCAAATACTGGAGTATTACTCGAGTACTGAGCATGAGTACTGATGCTCAGTACTCGACCCATCCCTGGTAGGTAGAGTAACAGCTGGTACCCTAATTCACTCTAAGACAAGAATATGGACAATACATCATCAATCTACGATTTATGCACATAGATGATCTAGTAACAGGCCCATAAGTCATGATTCACTTACTAAGCCATCTCACAGTTCATATCTGATATAAATTCAAGATTTGAAAATAGCAGCATCAGTTTGGATGTTATAGACACAATTTTAGCCCAATTAATGAGCTACAAGTTAACCAAGAAGTGTTTTAAAAGCAGAAAACATGAGGATTTCCCATTCATGTACCCATGTATCAATTATTCAATATTTCATAATGTGGCAAACTCACTGCCTGATTGTCTGACATGATCTTAGCACAAAGTCAGACACAATTACACAGGAAAGCAATTGATATCGCTTTGATAAATGTTTCCTAGACGAGCGCTATAAAGCGCTTAGTAGCGCCTTGCTTAGGTAACAGGATCCTGTTGCATAGCAAAGGCACTATCGAGCCCTTTTTGGTAGTGCTTAACAATGTCTATCATGAGAGGACATGGTACCAGCAGCAGTTTTCGTCGAAAGCACAAAACAGGAGTGCTGAGCGCAACAGTCTGCTAGCCATGGGCCCTTGCCAACTGCATAAAAAAATTATAATTTTTTCGCTTTGTCTACTATGAAACACATTTTTTAAGCAAGCTGTTTCATAGAGCCTGTTAAGCAAGGTGCTATCAAGCAATCAGGTAGGGCAACGCTAATATGTAGCGGACGAAGCAAAAATTTATATGTTACCGGCAAGCGCTCATGGCTAGCAGACCATTGCACAGCAAAGCGCTACCAAGCAGGACCGAAGTGTCTGATGCATAAGATTAAGAAAGCGCTCGCCTAGCAAAGTGTTAAGAAATGGCATGCTATCGGCGATACACTTTTATCATGTCATTGCATAGATATGGTAATGCACCAGTCAGTTGTATCCACGGACCCCATCCCAAGGATTGGCTGGGATTTTCCCTTTTGGGTTGTAAAACTGCTGCCATTTCCCGGCCTGCAGGGAATTAAAAAAACTGTAAAATCTCTGGTATTTCCTGGCCCCTGACAACTAAATATTTGTCCCAGTGTTATAAGGTCTGACTCTGAGAAAAAATCCTTAACATTTCCCAAGCAGTGTGGGGGGAAGCTAGAAGGTAAAAATTTCTGTTTGCGTGGCTTTCAACCTTCGCTTCGCTTCACTTCGCTTGGGTAGTTCCCCACTCTATTAATAGTGGCACCTGTCTCTAGACAGTAGAGTTGATTCTTGTAGAATCCAATGAATAATAAACAGTTTAACACTGAACGGTCGAACACAATAACGGTTTAATAAGTTAATTAATTCATTCATTCGTATTGATCAATATATATAAATCAAGTCTTAATCACTATGTACATGTTAGTATGGTCCGTACTATACACTTCCGCACTAAAAATATGGTCCGTGTCTTATTCATTATAATAAAGCGGGGTTTACAAGTGCGACTTAATTTTATTTACTGCAGTATAGTTTATTATTTATTAAGTTGTATGTTATTGGAGAACTATTGAGCTTTATATTGTAAGTTTGAGCACTCGGTCTGTATGAAGATGGAAACAATAGCATTGTGAGGCTCGTTCAACAGCTTTCATTTGGTCTGCCGTCATCTTTACTAAATCCTGCACCTCTGTATGCGTGCAATCCATTAATAGTTGAATTATTTTTCCTGCTTTCAGAATGTGGTTCAATCCGCTTGGATGTATCTGGCTCATAGTCTTTTCTATAGTACACATACCTCGCTGTCTGGTTACTTCTAGGCTTGGACAAGTCAGGAGGTGGGGGACAGTGTTGCAACTGACTCAGTGACTGACCAGTGCATTACACATAACACTGGATGGTAGAGTTGCCATATAATTTGTAATTAAAAGATCTAGATCTTTCATAATGACATGTCAATGCAGTTCACCACACAGGACGACAACGTGTCCTGACTTAGTCAAGATTGACAAGAACAGAAATTGAGAAAACGTAAACACAGATATTTTTTTGGTTTTCATTCCGAAAATTTGCGCCTGTTAATTGGCATCACTTACGAAGAAATAGGGGAATAAAATAAATTAATGGAGAATAATAATTACTTGCAACTGAAGACATGACAAGTCAAAATAAACTGTGAATCCAGAAAAAAATCAATCTTCAATCAAATGTTTTTTTAACGCAGTTGTCTCCCTTTCTCCAAAACGGTGAGCGTGCAACTTACACGATCGTGAGACATACAATGTTTACCTAAAGGTTAGCTTTTTATTTGTGAAGAAATCTGCTGGTTCACAAGAGATAACTTCTATTTTGGTATGTAAATTTCACTTGCTCTGTTCACTGCAATGTAATTCCATCCAGAAACCTCATGTTTGTTTGTTTTGAAAATATATATTGTGGTTTTCCCTGGTAGATTTTGCCAGATGTTGCCCCTGGCCTAGATGTGGGGCAATCTGCTAGGAGATTTTTTAATTTGTGACCTTTATCTCCAGTGCATAGAAGTGGATACTCTAAGTCGAGATTGTTTGATTACCCCTGGCCTAGCCACAGGGATAAGGCTCATGAGTCGAAAATATGTTCATATACTATAATATATAACATTGCTATATATGATAGTATATGAACATATTTTCGACTCAATGAGCCTAATCCCTGTGGGCCTAGTCATCACTCATTCACTGACTGTCAGATGGAAATTCTAGACCTATATCTGCATCATTGATCCCTCGATAGTGGATTCCTGTAAGAAAGTGCTAGTATCAAGTATACCTTCTTGTACTTGAAGGTATTCAAGAAGGTATACTTGAAGCGAAAATTTTACTGACTGAGCACAGTTTGAGGGTTCGGTGCAAAACTATGTTACATACCTCTATAAATTGATGTAAAGTTACCATTCACCAAATCGATATAAGAACTTAAAATCTGTTTTACGCAATTCCATATTATTGTTGTGCGACAGGTATTCATGCGGGAGATATTCCGAATATGTCAGGGGGGTAGAAACATATATATTATATATGGAGCAACCTGCAGACCTGTATAAAAATCGCGTTTATTTTTGCAAAAATGGAAGAATTTGTAATTTGTTTTGCTGTAACATAATAAGAACACTATTTTGCGACTTTTGCAAAAATGATTTGTCTTGAAAAAAAAGGTATATTTTCTTGTCAGCGGCAACAAGCTCCAGAAGCGGCAGTCTAGAATAAAATGAAATATTTTAAGCATAAAGCGTTGTTTAACATAATTGTTTGCTAAAGCAAATATTAGTGATAATATTCAACAATTTTTTATGCTTTATGCCTGTTTAAACATTGAAAAAGAATGATAACTTATGTAGATGTTATCATCTGTTACTATCATCTTAGTTTACCAATTATCTACCAATTTGTCCAGTATCAATTTTATGGATTTAGTATATGATAGATTTAACATGATTTACTGTCTGATTAAGATAACAGGTATTAATTGAGACTGTGCAGCAGTGTAATATACAACTAAAGAAGTGGATTAATTTCCTTAATAAATAGACAAGTCAAGTCACTGATAACTTTGTGTTGCAAAGATGAAGGAAAGCGCTTAATCTATAGGAGTTTTAGGTCACAGTTTGACAAGCAACAGGCCCCCTTTATGTACAGTGGTAGATTACAATGTGTACAATACTCGATTCTTGGACAGGGCACTTTTAATTTCTGAAATGCTTTCAGTGTTTCCCACCCAACTAAAAGACGAACAGGTAAAAAATGGTAACCCAAATGTTGTTTTGTATGTATCAGCTTCTGTGATGTACAATATATACTGGGTATGCTTGTTAAAGAATGATGGAAAAGGGAAGAGTAGGAGTGTGATAAGAACTAGGGTACCATATCATGCTCACAACTTCCTGAGACTTTCATTGATGCCGTAGGTCATTGGCTAATCTGGGTATAAAATGTGACTATGCACTTGTGACTAACAATGTATCTCAGTTGAACATAATCAAACAATCTGATGTATTGATATAAGCAACTCAGAATTTTATTTTCAGAGGTAACATAAGTGTAATTAACAGAGCCCTAGCAGAGATAGAAAATGACTGAAGATACTGGAATACCTGTTGACAGGGGCTGGGCTTGGGTTGTAGCTCTCGGTAAGTGTTCATGCTTGGATGTTCGTATAAGATGTTGTAGTTTCAACTTTCTGTGGTGCCACCCAGTGTATAGACTTAATTAACTTTCTTGCTACAAAATATGGCTAATCATATTCTAAAATTGCATAAGTTTAATGTTTAAGTTTAAATCCTGATGCAGGGTCTGTATAAGGTTAACTTGAAGTTTGCCTGCCCAGACATGCCATTGCATACAGTGACCTGTGATAGGTATTTCTGTATGTGTACAGTACAACCAGTAACATTAAAACTTCTCCAGAGGGGCTCTCTCCGGGTTGTCATTAGGAGGTGGCAGGAGGCCAATTTGACTGCCTCAAATGACATTTTGGCTGCCTCAAATTTACACTCAGCTGCCTTCCCTCTTCAGTGCTCAGGCACCTTGGCCTCCTCAAATGTACAAAAAGCCTCCTACATGAAATCCTTGTGAAAGCCCTGCTCTCTATTGCAACACCTTCAAATTTCCCTAAGCTGATATTTACTAGTTATTGAAACCTCTGTAGAGAAACAACCTCAGTCTGTACAACTGTCAATATTTGCAGCTTATTAAGGGTGTTGCTTTACTGAGGTTGTACTGTACATTATTATGTATATTGTTTTGTTGATTTTAGGTTATTTCTGTGGAGTATTTTGTATGGTTGGAACAGCAAAATCATTTGGAATCCTCCTGCCTTATTTTGTACAAGAGTTTGATGTACCTGTTGCCGTGGCAGCGTTAATTATGGGCGTGTCTGGTGCCGTCTATACAGTGGCAGGTATGTTCATTTTATGGTATAGCTTGGAGAATTTGACATGTATCATGAGCTGTGCAATTAATGTCAACAGCTTGTACTTGGACTTGTAGCTGTTTTAGTTTTATTGAGAAAATTATTTACGAAAATTGATTTATACTTGAGTCTAATAAATGTATAATTTTGTTTTATTCTTTTTCAATGATACATACTTACTTACTCATACAGTGCACCCAGGATTACGTGATATTTACAAACATTGCCTAGGGTTTGCCTACTGTTGAAAAATTGGTTTCCGAGGTTAACACATATGGTCAATTTTACTAAAATACAACTGATAAATTGTGTACACTTGGTTAATCTCCCTATGTGTGTTGTGCCAAAATTTCCTGCCTTTCTCATTATCCTGGGTGCACTATGCATGTGGTCGAAGTGTCAATTTTATCAAAACAAATGATTTTCATTTAATTTGCCTATTTTCTCACATTTTGTGTTTGTATATTTCAGCGCCTGTATGTGTGGCTGCCGGACAACATTTCACACAGCGACATGTCGTCATGCTAGGGGGCGTGGTCGGCTGTATAGGATTAACATTGAGTTGTCTATTGTTGAATATAGAATGGGAAATATTAACATTTGGTGCTCTTTTTGGCAAGTTCTAATGTTGATGTGTTTCTTGTGTAGTTAAATGCTTATAACTTGCAGCCACATTTCATCTGATAAGCCATTTGTATTTTCCAATACCTTGTGTGGGTGGTTGTCTTCTATTTATGTTTTCTCTTTATCTTATTATTCTGATTCAATAATCTCCCCAGGGTTTTCCCTAGGAATTTTCATACGAGGGTCCCAGGACCCTTAAGTTTTATATTTAGGGAGTCCCTGAGAAATTTTTGGGGGCCCTTCATTATACAGTAATGCATTTCAAGTTCATTATTGGTGAGTATCAAATATATAAATAAATAAAACAGCAAATTCAGATTGCTCAATGCTCCACAAGACTAAGTGCAATGAATAGCAGACAGAAAAATCTTTCAGCTGAAATGAAAATGTCTATTCGAGGGATCCTATTGTGGGTCCCGAGGATGCACAGTAATACAGAAATGAGGGTCCCAAGCCACAAAATTGCGTCAGGGACGTAGAAAACCTGCATCAGGGAAATCCCTGCTCCCTAACGGGAATAAGGTGTCTATGGTTGTAGATTACGTTTCACAATCGACTTAATATAAATTAACATAACATCTCCTTTTACAGGTTTTGGAAATGCTTGTTTGTTTGGTAATGGTCTGGTGATGTTGGGACAATATTTCAAGAAATATCGGAGTCTAGCAAATGGTTTAGCTCTGACAGGATCGAGTATTGGACAGTTTGTGATGTCACCATTGTTACAATATCTACTGGACCAGTATCAATTAAGGGTAAGTATTTCCATGAAACTATGTAATCAATTGTTATTTGCGCCGCCATTCGTTATGTCCAACTCTGTTTCTCTATAAGTTACGTTTAAGTATTATTGTATTATAGTAGAAGTATTTTAGTTACATGTATAATAAAAGTATTACAGCCACTTAAGTTGTAAGCCTGTGGCTCAGATTTTGCTCTAGTCCCATTTCTAGGAATGACAACGTTAAATTGTGTCTCCATGTTCTAACTCAACATAAAAAATATATTATAGCATAAAAATGGTGATTTTGCTCATACTTAAACGGGGAAAAAAAGGTACATTATTGTAAAGATTCTCGCGCACACATGCTGTTGGTGTTCAGTTTTAAGTATGCTCATTTCAGGACTCAGCCGACGAAAATAAATGATTTACAGCGTTATATGAACTGTAATTCACATTCTAATTGTAACTACTAATCAATTTTCTATAGTAAAATAATAAAGGTAATCAAACCCCCCAATGTCACTGTTTTCTTGGTATTTGCCGATACCGGAAGTCGACGCTCATAACAAAAACTTGTATGTGACGTAACGTTTGCTAAGCGACGTCGCATTTGTTTTCCCGACGTCGCCCAAAATTTCCTGTTAAAGTGTCATAAGTTTGAAAAACACACTCATAAAGTGTTGTTTGTATGCTATAATAGTGTTTACGCAAGCTTTTTCGTGCCATTACATCTGCAGAGTCCCTCAGGAGAGTTGATGCCCTCGCCCTAACAGGCTTGGGCACCAACCGCCCCTCGGGACTCTGCAGATGTAATAGCAAGAAAAAGCATGCATTAACCCTACAGTGTAGGACATTTTTATTTTGTACCTGATGTAAGAATGTCACAAAGCTTGTCTGCATTTGTTCTCATATATCATGGGGCAGATTTCAATGAAACCTCTCATAGAAACTTTTGTACTAAAGCCTAGAGGTTCATGTTGTCAGGATAGTTGATTATGATCTAATGGCCCTTTGAGGGACACTCGTCTAGTTTATATTACAGCATGTTGAGTTCCAATTTTCAGGGAACATTGATGATAGTGGGTGCTATATATCTACATGTCGTGGTGTGCGGTGCATTATTTAGACCTATTTCATTCTATACAAGAAGGAAACGAGTTCAGGATGCCAAACAGGAAGAAATGAAACTGTTAGAAAAACAGGATCAGTGGAAAGCCAATCAGATTGTAAAACATGGAGCCGATAAAACTGAGGATACGTGTAACCATGGTAACCAAGATGTTAGTGAATACGCTGAGAAAAAGAAATTGTCCGACGCCGGCGAACCTGATTCTGTACAGTTCCGAACAACTAGTACAGGCAGCGTAGTAGCGGACTCTAGTCTAGATGCCGTGGCGGTACCAAAGGGAGATAATACTGTTGAGACTGCGGATAACGATAAGAAATCACACAATAATTCGTGTCTGCAGTTTATCATTGGATTGTTAGACTTCAAGGTGCTTATGAACTTTATAGTGCTTCAATTTGTGATCGTGAGCTTCTTTATATTCTTCGGATATTTTAACTTCATTCTATTCATGCCATGGACAGCTGCTAATAAAGGCGTGGACAAATTTGATCGAGCATATTTGGTATCCATCGCCGGGATCGCCGACCTTGTTGGACGTGTAATGGTCGGCATATTGGGTGACCTACAATTTGTGGCGAGGTATAAAATCATGTGCGTATCAACATTCCTATGTGGACTATCCATCCTAGGCTTTAATCTAGTGCAGAGTTACTGGTCTTTGGGTTTGTTTGTTGGTTGCTATGGATTTTTTGGTGGTTGCTATGTAGTGATTAATGCACCAGTTCTGATTGACCTTGTTGGTATGCAGGTGATGCCGAAAGCTCTCGGTGTCGTGTTGTTTATTCAAGGAATAGGAGCTGCTATCGGACAACCATTGTTGGGTACGTATTGTATACTTAGCAACTTTTCTAAGTCCACATGTATATTTTTGTTGATAACTTTGTTAAGAATGCATATACGTGGGGTTATCCAAAAGTTTGTGGACTTTTGCTCTAAAAAAATTATTTTTAGTCAAATCAGTATGGAATTACCATACAGTGACATTAATCTGTCACAAACAATAGCCTCAAAATATTTTTATAAAGTACCCTTTCTATCAAGAGTAACACGTTGCCATAGTAACATCAAAATGTGTAAGCGGCGCACTGCAGATTTTATCCAGTAAAATGTGTTACGTTACTGTCGATTGTTACAATGTTTCTTCATTTAAAAACAGAAAAATGCGTCCTCGTGTTGAGTAATGTCATATCAATATTTTGGTATAATTTAAAGGTTATATCTTATATATTCGACATTTTATTAATATGAGGGTTAATGTTGTCATATAAAATTTAACATAAAATTTGACTTCAGTCTCATAAAGTTCAGAAGATACCCTTTTGATGTCGCAAAATAATTATATATACAGCTAGGGGAACCCTCAAGAAAGACAGGAATTGTTTGGCATATTAATTATGAACCCTTCTGCATTGTATTCAATTGTTTTTAAATGACATGAATAGTGTTTAAGAGCTTCATGAAATGATTTAGTTGAGAGGGTGACGTCGTGTGTCATTTCTGAGCGTGAGCCTACCACGCATGCTTACAAATGCTATATTTCCAATATTTTTTATCATATCCATATGATATTTGGTATACTTGTACAATACAATTCAATTTTACAGTGACCATTGATTCGTAGCTTTAAGTCAAATATATTTTGAATAAGAGAAAAAATCCACTAACTTTTGGATAACCCCACGTACATCTTACGAGTTATTGTTATATGGTACTGACCAACAATAAGCCAGGTTATAAATAAGTTTATTAAATTAAAACATTCTTAAAATATCTACCAATGAAAGTAAAAGTGGCAAATACAGATTTTATAATCCAATAACTATGGGACCCCATATTCTGATTCCTCTACAGACAGTCACGAATTGGCTGAATGAATTGACTCACCGAATTGTGCCTACGGGTTTGGTCGATTTTACATCATAACGTCATATCTCAACTAAACATTCTTGCAAAATGCCAAATTATTTGCTTGTTATATTTATTATTACATGTGGTAGATAAATAATTTATAATTCATACGTAGGTGGAACTAATACTTGTAACAGGCACAAAATATATTACCTCTCAAGCGTTGACATTTTCCGCTCTGGCTAAACAGCAGTACCCTGGTTAACACTTATTACTGGAGTACATGGGGTGTTCATTCGTAGGTGGATTAAATTCCATGCTTTTATATGTCTTACCAGCCAGAACACATAACTTACCACAGCCTATGACTTTGTTGATAATTGATATAAATATTTTACAGGTGTACCACAACCTATGACTTTGTTGATAATTGATATAAATATTTTACAGGTGTACCACAACCTATGACTTTGTTGATAATTGATATAAATATTTTACAAGTGTACCACAACCTATGACTTTGTTGATAATTGGTATAAATATTTTACAAGTGTACCACAGCCTATGACTTTGTTGATAATTGATATAAATATTTTACAGGTGCAACGCAACCTATGACTTTGTTGATAATTGATATAAATATTTTACAGGTGCAACGCAACCTATGACTTTGTTGATAATTGATATAAATATTTTACAGGTGCAACGCAACCTATGACTTTGTTGATAATTGATATAAATATTTTACAGGTGCAACGCAACCTATGACTTTGTTGATAATTGATATAAATATTTTACAGGTGCAACGCAACCTATGACTTTGTTGATAATTGATATAAATATTTTACAGGTGCACCGCAACCTATGACTTTGTTGATAATTGATATAAATATTTTACAGGTGTACCACAACCTATGACTTTGTTGATAATTGATATAAATATTTTACAGGTGCAACGCAACCTATGACTTTGTTGATAATTGATATAAATATTTTACAGGTGCAACGCAACCTATGACTTTGTTGATAATTGATATAAATATTTTACAGGTGTACCACAACCTATGACTTTGTTGATAATTGATATAAATATTTTACAGGTGTACCACAACCTATGACTTTGTTGATAATTGATATAAATATTTTACAGGTGCAACGCAACCTATGACTTTGTTGATAATTGATATAAATATTTTACAGGTGCAACGCAACCTATGACTTTGTTGATAATTGATATTACCAGTAATATTTTACAGTTGCAACGCAACCTATGACTTTGTTGATAATTGATATTAATATTTTACAGGTGCAACGCAACCTATGACTTTGTTGATAATTGATATAAATATTTTACAGGTGCAACGCAACCTATGACTTTGTTGATAATTGATATTAATATTTTACAGTTGCAACGCAACCTATGACTTTGTTGATAATTGATATAAATATTTTACAGGTGTACCACAACCTATGACTTTGTTGATAATTGATATAAATATTTTACAGGTGTACCACAACCTATGACTTTGTTGATAATTGATATAAATATTTTACAGGTGTACCACAACCTATGACTTTGTTGATAATTGATATAAATATTTTACAGGTGCTATACGAGATGCGACGGGATCATTCCAGGTTGTTAACTATATATGTATGGTAACCATGGTAGCCGGGTCTATAATATTGTTCCTGTATCCACATGTGAAGTCATTCCAGGAGAGACAATCTACACGACGCGATGGTACCGACGTAGGTACCGACGTAGAAATACCTGGTCGTACATGATGTTGAAATACCCATCAATTGATAAAACTGTGTTTTTATTGCATCTCATTACATGTGCCAATGTAAGGCCTAAACAGATCTAACAATATTATGGTTTTCGTAACACACATCTCGGGTAGGTAGGAAAAGGAGAAGTCACTTAGATTTTTTAATTGATAAGTTATAGTTGTTGATGTAATTTGATGTGGGTGTGACCCATTCACATGTGAAACAGCTATAAAAGTAGATCTTTAGAGGGTGGCTGATTGTGTGATCATACTTGATGATGAGATGTTAAAGCACTTTGTTACCTGCACTTGTTATATGTACGAGGGTCATTCAATAAATTCGTGGACTGGACTCGTCTTTTCAATACACATTGATACAGAGAATAAATAATTATATCACACAAAACTACAGTCTTTCTGACACAAGTGGAGAAAACTTTGCAGGAAATTGGAATCGACACATTTTTAAAAAATTATGGCTTAAACAAAACTATCACTTTACTGCAACCACCACACAAGGCATATATATTCTGACTTCAGCGGCGTAAGTGACGTTTTGCCATTTCTGAAATGGTTACCCTAAATTGATTGATGTCAGTCATTTAGAATTAAAAATAATTATTTAAGTCGTATATTATTATATAGATCTACCACAACAATTTATGTATTCAAAATTAAGGATTAAGCTAGACTTAATGGTTGTGTGTTAAATGGAAACGCCTCGCATACTTTTCCTTAAACGTCCCCCATGTTTGCAAATTTCGTCCGATCACTGTTTCATTTCTATAACCAAGCTGTTCTTCAGAAATTTGATTGTTCCACTAAAACACAGGGCACTGAATACTGCATGTTCCCTGTTTGATCTCATGAGCAGCATATGTGTGTTTGATGTATATTTCGAAGACAAGTGCGCAATTTAATAGTTGCATGAATTTTCTTGCTTAAATTCATCAACATTTTGACGTAAATGAAAACTGGACAGGCATAGATCAAATACTTCTCATTTCAAAATCAAACGTCTAAACAACTTGATAATTTCACAAATTATTATGATACTATCTTGCAATGATATGACAAACATATTAGGGGAATGTAAATTAATTAATTCGGAATTTATAACTAGTTGAGCTAGTGAAAAATTTACGTTACGTTGGACGGAGTTGGTAGTGCGTTACTATGGTAATACAACGGATGTGTACAACGGCGTGCTCCTGGTTTGCATAATCAAAGATAATTTTGTATCTAGCATAGATAACAGATAAATGTTTAAAAAGATATAAGAAATTTGTATTTAAACATTAATATAATAAAATGAGAACAGCTGTCTAGTGTCTACGAATATGTTGAATGACCCTCGTATGCCTATTGTACTTCTATTGTCTAATGGTGCTTGTATGTTAATGTAGATGTTTTACTTTTATACCAACCAAACCAATGTGTTACAGATATAACATTATATAGCTCGGAGCTGTCATTTTTCGCACATGGAATATCATGTTATTTATGTTATCAAACATTTTACTACATTACTTTATTCTGATAGAAGATTACATATAATTCATTCATACCTCATATGCATTTTTTTTGCACGATGATCAAGAATTGTCTCCCTTGATGTTAAGTTCATTTCTGTAATTTGATTGTCTCCCTTCCACAATCAAAATAATTGATAATAGGAAGTAACAATAATAGGAGTAAAGGGTTAATACTGATTGTGCTACACTTATCATAGGGTACTATTTAGGGAGCTAAGGGACCGTGGTCTGTTGATATGAAATATGATTTCTTTATGTGAACTGGTACTGTACTAGTTTAGTTTGTTATTTGAAATGTATGAATTGTTAGGGACTAGCCTGTTTAGTTATTTGAAATATATTAATTCAATGTTAGGGACTAGCTTGTTTAGTTCAAATATGTGGATTGTTAAGGGACTAGCCTGTTTTGTTACTTGATATATCAATGTTTATGAGTTTTATTCCTGTTGAAGTGGTTTTGTTTATGCTTTTCATGTATGTTGGATTAAAAGTTTCGAGATGTGACTAAAATCTCACATTTACATCAGAAGGTCTGAATAAGTCTACATACAACCGTGACCATGGCCATGTGGTAAGGGCGTCTGCCATGGGAGCAGGAGGTCGACGGTTCAAATCCCGAAGGAAACTGGGTTAGAACTGATGATGCCCGTTGGTGAGCCACCAGCAAGGTAAATAATAGTTATTGTTGGTCTATCTCTGCCATTCGCCCGACAACGAAAGAAGGGATTCGGGAGGTACTGTATGCAAGAAAGATAGTTGACTTAGAAGTCAAAATGGCTAGCCCTTTCACACACCTACCTACCTAATACGAGAAGGGATTCGGGAGGTACTGTTCGCAAGAAAGATAGGTGTCTCAGAAGTCAAAATAGCTGGCACTTTCAATAGGGTGACACTATAACTTAACACTTTACAACAATTCCCTTTATTCTTAAGCAAAATGTTGTTGTAGCAAATATATCAGTGTACTGGATTGATAAAAAGAGTGTTTTAAACTTTTGTTTGTCCCTATTAAGAAATGAAGTCAGTCTAGATTTAAATGAGTTTCATTGTATGGAGACCTGAGTGTATTGTATTTTCTAGAGTCTTAGTAGAAATAGATCAGCTAGAATTGTTTATATGTATCTTGTCCTATGTGTGTCCAATATCCAGTGTTACTGTTTGAACTTATGTAATTAAACTCATGTACCCGGTTTTAAGTACTTTATATCGCTGGCTTAGAATGAGAAGGTCGTAAATACGAAATCAATATTTTGAGAAAACAAGAAAAAACTGTCGAATACTCCTCTTTACATTGAAAAAACCAACATTTTGGATTTCAATTTTGTTAACACGACAAGTTCCAGTTTTTAATAAAAATAGGCTCATAAGAAGCGTATTGCAATGCTGATTTCAAAGGCCCTGGTATGAATGAGTCGTATATGGTTATATGTAGTACTTATTCTAAGCCAGCGATATGTATGTATGTCAACTTCGTGTGAATCTCAATGAAATTATAATCTTTTATTCCATGCGTGCATTTACTGAATAATACTTTTTATTTTTGCCCTCTTTAATGATCCGTAATTGAGACATTTCATGGTCAGTAATTGAGACATTTCATGATCCGTAATTGAGACATTTCATGATCCGTAATTGAGACATTTCATGATCCGTAATTGAGACATTTCATGGTCCGTAATTGAGACATTTCATGGTCCGTAATTGAGACATTTCATGTTCCACGAGGTATTATTATCTATAAAGGTATGCAACATACCCCGATATTTACTAAGAATCTCAAAATAACATGAATCTGGCTTTTTGCTTCAGCTGTACTTTCTTGTACGTTCAGAGATTGAAATTTCTGATCTCGTTCATCCTTTAAATTATTTACACGAAAATTAAGTGCAACAAATATATGATTATTGTTTTTACAGTAAAATCTAGTATTATCATCTATGTGTATATTTGCGGTATTTAAATGTCAGTTTACATTGTTGCATTTATTAGCTCACCTGACCACAAAGTGGTCATGGTGAGGTTTTGTCATACCGAGATGTCCGTCGTGCGTCGTCCGTCGTGCGTCGTCCGTCGTCCGTCCGTCAACAATTTCTTCAAACGACTTCTCCTCCTAAACCGCTTGGCCAAATTTGATAAAACTTAACAGGAATGTTCCTTAGGTGGACCTCTACCAAAGTTGTTAAAAAATTTCCGGTCTGTCACATAACTAGGTCACACAGGCTAAAAATAGATTTTCAAAAAGGAAACTTTAAAAATCTTCTTCTCTGAAACCGTAAGGCCTAGAGCTTTCGTATTTAGTATGTAGCATCACCTTGGGGTCCTCTACAAAGATTCTTCAAATTATGTCCCTGGGGTCAAAATTGGCCCCGCCCAGGGGGCCCTTAGTTTTACTTAGAGTTATATAGGGGAAACCTTAAAAAATCTTCTTCTCCGAAATCGCTTGGCCCAGGGCTTTCATATTTAGTATGTAGACTCAGCTAGAGGTCCTCTACAAAGATTGTTAAAATTATGTCCCTGGGGTCAAAATTGGCCCCGCCCCGGGGGCCCTTAGTTTTACATAGAGTTATATAGGGGAAACCTTAAAAAATCTTCTTCTCCGAAACCGCTTAGCCCAGGGCTTTCATATTTGGTATGTAGACTCAGCTGGAGGTCCTTTACAAAGATTGTTCAAATTATGCCCCTGGGGTCAAAATTGGCCCCGCCCCGGGGGCCTTAGTTTTACATAGAGTTATATAGGGAAAACCTTAAAAAATCTTCTTCTCCGAAAGCGCTTGGCCCAGGGCTTTCATATTTGGTATGTAGACTCAGCTAGAGGTCCTCTACAAAGTTTGTTCAAATTATGTCCCTCGGGTCAAAATTGGCCCCGCCCCAGGGGCCCTTAGTTTTACATAGAGTTATATAGGGGAAACCTTAAAAAATCTTCTTCTCCGAAACCGCTTGGCCCAGGGCTTTCATATTTAGTATGTAGACTCAGCTAGAGGTCCTCTACAAAGATTGTTAAAATTATGTCCCTGGGGTCAAAATTGGCCCCGCCCCGGGGGCCCTTAGTTTTACATAGAGTTATATAGGGGAAACCTTAAAAAATCTTCTTCTCCGAAACCGCTTAGCCCAGGGCTTTCATATTTGGTATGTAGACTCAGCTGGAGGTCCTCTACAAAGATTGTTCAAATTATGCCCCTGGGGTCAAAATTGGCCCCGCCCCGGGGGCCTTAGTTTTACATAGAGTTATATAGGGAAAACCTTAAAAAATCTTCTCCGAAAGCGCTTGGCCCAGGGCTTTCATATTTGGTATGTAGACTCAGCTAGAGGTCCTCTACAAAGATTGTTCAAATTATGTCCCTGGGGTCAAAATTGGCCCCGCCCCAGGGGCCCTTAGTTTTACATAGAGTTATATAGGGGAAACCTTAAAAAATCTTCTTCTCCGTAACTGCTTGGCCCAGGGCTTTCATATGTGGTATGTAGACTTAGCTAGAGGTCCTCTACAAAGAATGTTCAAATTATGTCCCTGGGGTCAAAATTGGCCCCGCCCCGGGGGCCCTTAGTTTTACATAGAGTTATATAGGGAAAACCTTAAAGAATCTTCTTCTCCGAAACCGATTGGCCCAGGGCTTTCATATTTGGTATGTAGACTCAGCTAGAGGTCCTCTACAAAGATTTTCAAATTATTCCCCTCGTGTCAAAATTGGCCCCACCCTGGGGGTCACCATTTTACTTAGACTTATATAGGGAAAACATATAAAAATCTTCTTGTCTAAAACTACAATGCCTAAGAGCTTTGATATTTGGTATGTAGCATCATCTAGTGGTCCCCTACCAAGATTGTGCAAATTATGCCCCTGGGGTCAAAATTGGCCCAGCCCCAGGGGTCACCGTTTTACATAGACTTATATAGGGAAAACATATAAAAATCTTCTTGTCTAAAACTGCACTGCATAGAGCTTTGATATTTGGTATGTAGCATCATCTAGTGGTCCTCTACCAAGATTTTTCAAATTATGCCCCTGGGGTCAAAATTGGCCCCACTCGGGGGTCACCGTTTTACATAGACTTATATAGGGAAAACATATTAATATCTTCTTGCCTAAAACTACACTGCCTAGAATTTTGATAATTGGTATGTAGCATCATCTTGTGGTTTTCTACCAAGATGTTCAAATTATTCCTTTGGGTGAAAATTGTGCAGGGTTTATAATCAAGTGAGCGATATTGGGCCATCATGGCCCTCTTGTTTTATTATGGTTTACATTTCATAATAATTTATTAAGACTGTTCACAAATTTTATGTATGGAACATATATTTTCACTAAGGCAAGTACGTTGATGTGCCTCTGTATGGTTAAGGACCTGGTCCCGATCTCCCGAAACATCTCAATCTGAGTGAAATCTCATCTCAAATATCGTCACGTGTCTTTTAATAAATTTCCATAGGAGACTTGACTTAAAATTGGCATCACACAACAGAAAACATTATTACAACAAATGATAAAAGAGTTTTAACTGAAGATTAATCTCAAATGCAGACTTTGATTTTCACAAAATCTCAATTTGAGATGAGATTTCTACTTCAGATGTTTTGGGAGATCGAGGCCTGGTATGTTGTTATGTCTCTCGCTTATTGTTGGTGCTTGTTCACTTGAACCACTGGGTGATATCAATTTTTTGTACCAAGCCTAGTTTGGCATATTTTAAGGAATTAAGATTGAGTGATTTTTTGCAGAGATATAGCTCTGGTGGGAAATATTATGTTTTTGTCAAAGATTCTTCTAGTTGAAATCGAGCCTGCCATTTTTGTGATCACTCTTCGTCCGTTGTCCGTCCATCCACAATTTGTTTGTGTACACTCTAGAGGCAACAGTTTTGATCCAATCTTCATGAACCTTTGTCAGAATGATGTTCTACATGAAATCTAGGCCAAGTTCGAAACCGGGTCATGTGGGGTTAAAAACTAGGTTACAAGGTCAAATATTAGAAAACTTTGTGTTCACTCCAGAGGTTACTGTTTTGATCCAATCTTTATGTTTTTGTCAAAGATTCTTCTAGTTGAAATTGAGCCTGCCATTTTTGTGATCACTCTTCGTCCGTCGTCCGTCCATCCATCCACAATTTGTTTGTGTACACTCTAGAGGCAACAGTTTTGATCCAATCTTCATGAACCTTTGTCAAAATGTTGTTCTTCATAAAATCTAGACCAAGATCAAAACAGGGTGATGTGGGGTCAAAAACTAGGTTAGATCTTCGAAAAACCTTGTGTTCACTCCAGAGGTCACTGTTTTGATCCAATCTTGATACGAAATATTTAGGGACTTGCTTGTTTATATGAAATATTTTTGGAGTTTGTAAATATGAAATATTTCGGGACTAGTTTGTTTGATATGAAATATTTAGGGACTAGTTTGTTTATATGAAATATTTAGGGACTGATTTTTTTATATGAAATAATTAGGGACTAGTTTGTTTGATGTGAAATATTTAGGGACTAATTTGTTTAATTGAAATATTTAGGGACTAGTTTGTTTGATATGAAATATTTAGGGACTTGCTTGTTTATATGAAACATTTTTGGAGTTTGTTTATAAATATGAAATATTTCAGGACTAGTTTGTTTTATATGAAATATTTAGGAACTAGTTTGTTTATATAAAATATGTAAATTGTTCAGGTACATGTAAACGTCCTATACTAGATGTACGTGGGTTGTCCCAGAATACCGTATAATCCTGTTATATCTTAAAAACTATCAAGTACTGTATGCCCAAATTATAATCGACGTTTAGAGAAATTATTTCTTGACATATTAGCCAAGTTTCGTGATATATCTTCCAAAAATATTCAAAGTGTGTCCATTTGACGAGTACTAGGTGACGCTTTACGGCCCACAGAACGTCAACGTCAACACTCGCCAACAACATCATTCTACCTCAGTTTTCCAAAGAACTCACATTCGTGGGCTTTACACTTTAAAATTATATGCCGAAATTGTTATCAACTCTTTGGAAATATATTTCTTTACATACTGTCAAAAGTTCATTAAATGTTTTTCAAAATGGACAGCTCGAGCTGACATTCTGTGCAGATAGTGTAGTAAGCGATCTGACGCAAGTTTTTGTTTTGATCGGTCCGTCTGATCATTTTTGTTCTGCTTCCTTTCTGTGCCAAACAAAACGTCGGGGAATCTTAAAAACAACTGCCAAATCACCAAGATGTATTGTTCTGTGGATTTAACATAATTTATCGTTCCTCCGGATACTATTCTATGTTATATACAGGGGCGTAGCTAGGACCTTAGCAATGTGTAGGCCTGTAGGCAAAGATGAAAGAAGAAGGGGGGTCTGGGGGCATGCTCCCCCTGATTTTTTTATTACTTGATAGGTACTGGTGCATTTTGACGTATATTTTGGAGATCAAATTTTAAGTTAAACTTAAAAAATATATATATTATTTTTTCTCGAAATGATGTGTAGGCCCGGGCCTAATGGCCTAGCGGCAGCTACGCTACTGATATACGGTATAACACAATGCATAGGAAATGGCAGTCACTCCGTAATGTCGTCTGACGTCGTGATTTTTTATATTGTAACGCTAACAATGTTGCTATATTACTTCATTAACCAATCAAATATGACCTCATCACTATGAATCATTGTATAAAAACTCGCCAAAAAATGCCAATTATTCTTATATATATTATGGCGCGATCAGGCTAAAACTGCTTATAATTAAATTCATTTTTGTGATACATACTTTTTTCGTGCTGGCTGTAAACCGTTACCATGGGTTACAAATACATCAATTTTTTGAATACCACGTATACTGATATAAAATAATTTCGTCAAATACACGTGCTATGGTTGTAGAAATGTCCATACAAAATTATAAAACTATATCATTATGTTGGAGTAAATAAATCAAGAATTATACGCTATTCTGGGACAACCCTCGTATATTCACGCATTAATTGTGTTGTGTACCTTGCTTTATTTAATGTTTGCTTTATTTGAATACCGGTACTTTAAAATTGTCTCCATCATATTATGTCCCTAAAACTTTGAAAAATCATAGATAATTTGTTTTAAACATGTTTGTCAGCCTGTTTAGTATTTAATTGTGGATGAACCAAATGGCATCCAACCAACATAAAGACATGACTTTAAGTCAAACCGTAAGATCTTACACTTTCTCTGACCTTTTGAGGACCCCAATCAACCTTAAGGTGAAATGTCAAAGCTATGGTGACCAGGGTATATGTAGATCAAATATCGAGGCTGCATTGACTGGGGAAAATGTTGTTAAAATTCAAGGCTGCTGCCACCAGGGTATATGTGGCAGTATGATTAGTTTTGTTTGAGATATTTTTCCGGTGTATTATTTGTCTATTGTTTATCCCTTTATTGTTAGTGATAGTTGGATGATTAATATTTTTAAACAGTTTTACCCATGTTTTGTTTGTTGCTGTTAATCTATATTCAATGTATATGATAGATGAACTGTAAAATCATTAATTTTCGTGGGGGATTAAATTACATGGATTTCATGGTTCACCTGAACCACAAACTTTAATCCCAACAACCATTAATTTTGACCCTTGTTTTATTACCTGAAATGCAAAATCCACGAATTCAAGTACCAAGTTCAAGGTTGTCTTTTTTACTAAAACCACGAAATTTCGTCCCAACGAAATTAAATGATTTTACAGTATAATAATTGTATTGCTTTTGAGATATTCTTAGATCAGGCCCTGATCACCCTAAGCATGTCAATCTGAGATAAATCTTTGTTTATTACTATACAATTTATAAAGAGCTTGAACTTCAGATTTATCTCAAATTCTGACATTGATTTTGGCAAAATCTCAATTTGAGATGAGATTTGTACCTGAGATGCTTCGGGAGATCGGGGCAAAGACTGACCATCGACTGTTATCTGACCTGGCTTGTCAAGGATTAACTTAAACTGTCTTGCTAAGTTGCTCTTGGGTACGGTTTTATCAAAGCACTAAAGGGAATTTTAAAACTTCCTGAAATTACTGTAAAATCTTGAGGGGGTAAATTTATTGGATGGTCTCAACCATGAATTTAAATGCCCACAAATATTAATAACTTAGAGTATTTGACTAAGTGGATAAGGGATCCTTGAAATTATGTCCCAACGAAATGGTCTATTTCACCAAATCAACAAAATGTTGTCCCATTGAAATTAAATGATTTTACAGGATTCATTATTCTTTAATGTAGTTGATTGTGATAAAATGTTGTTCATTGGGAATCATGCTTCAGTTAACAAATTCCTACTTACAAACGATATCTGTCACCAATATGTAGGTTTAAAAGACTAAATAAGAATATGAATTTGATTTTTTGTTTACAAATGTCTGTAAAAGCTCAGTTAATGCAGCACTATGGTATCTAGGTCTTTAAACTGTCTGTTGATACAGAACATCTTTGTTTTTCCACTTTGTACTGTCCTTACCATTTATTTTATGAAAAGTGTATTTATTATTTGCTTTCATAAATACTGTAAAATCATTTAATTTCGTTGGGACGAAATTTCGTGGTTTTGGTAAAAAAGACAATTTCGTTGGGATTTGAATTCATGGATTTTGCATTTCAGGTAATAAAACAAGGGTCAAAATCAATGTTCATTGGGATTTAAGTTTGTGGTTGCGGTGAACCACGAACGCTACGAAATTAAATCCCCCCACAAAAATTAATGATTTTACAGTAAGCCATGTATAATCTTGCGTTGCTCTTTCTTGTGATCAGCTTTTACCCAGCAGCCTCTCCTGAGGTTTGTGAAAATGCTTTTATAAGATGCCATCCATTATCTAGCTTTGCTACTTTTTTTTTAATTATCTATTAGCCTTTAATAATTACTCTTTTAGATTTGCGAAAATGTATACATTACATGTATCTATGCCGTGCATAATCATTCTTTGTTTACTTTTTATATTGTTTCAGTATTTGCTATCCTTCATATTCATATGCTGACTGGATGTTCTAAATGACCAGTTTTTACATCAAAAAAAGATACATTTTGTCTTTAACTCATTTAAATTCACTAGCACAATCTGTTTAAGGGTGATCTTTACTTAAATGTAAGGACAGCATCGTTTATGACAATTGTATTTTAGGACCCTATAGGTTTGCCCTCTGTCCATTAGTCAGTTTGTCAAGAAAATCTGGATCCTTCCATAAATCAAACAGTTTGCAAGTTAGGTTTGTGGTTAGGGATCAATTAGGATATTACGGACGTCATATGTTTTTATTCGGACAAATTGTGGTTACCATTGCAACAGAAACATTGACAACCTGAAAACCAGGAAGGAGACTTCTGTATTGCTTGCAATTCCTACTTACTAGTTATCATGATTTCTATCATCTTCCCTAGATTAAACTGCCAGTAACAATCAGAATCTGTCCACCTTGTATTTCAGACCACCTGTATTCAAACAATGATGGTCTTATTAATCAGGTATTTGATTACATCAACATTTTTGCAATCAGGGTAAATTCATTATATTTATACCTCCATTGTGCATTCATATCGTCAAGGGGCCTCATTCACCAACGTTATAAGTCTTAAACTCAGACTTTGACTTAAGAGTGACAACATTTATAATCACTGCCATTTCTTTACAATTAGACTTAGCCATGCAAACTTTTATCTGATCATTTGTTGTTACCCTAGGAATATGTATACCGATTTACATCAAAATCGGTACATTTATAACAACATGAGAGCGAATAGAACATTTGGCAATATAAAGTCTAAGTCTGAGTTGTAGACTTACAACGTTGGTGAATAATGCGCCTGGACTAATTGCATACAATCAGACTTTAATTAGTAATTAGTGATCACCTTAATTTAACAACCACCTCTCTTCAGGAGCCAATATCATTATATATAACAAGCCATCTGTTGTTTCGCGGTACTAACAGTAAAACAGTTAAGCAAATGCAAAAATCGAAATATATCAAACAGAATTTGATATAATCTTTCTTTTCCATCTGCAAATATGCCACTGAAGCAGCAAACTTAAAAAGTATTGCTGCTTTGTTTATGATAGGTATCGGCCATTTAAGTTCAATGACGTCATCATTGGTTTCGCGGTAAGTCTAAATTCCAAACAGTAATTTGTATACCGAAAGGTTAAACACCGCTAAATGTTACCCACGCGGTATTCACATCTATTTGTGGTTGATCGATAATTTTAAAAGTTAAATCTTAAGGCTAATGAAAGAATTGCCAACCATTAAAAAAACTTCATGTTGCTGAACAAATAATGTTCAATACAGTGCTAGCAATAATTGGACTGTCGCTCGTTTGCACTCCCACTTGGGCCTATTTCTTGAAATTGACAGAATGTATGCATCTTAAAAATCAGTTTTAGTGGTGTGTGACCTATTTCTACAACAACCACAGGAAGTTAAACTTTTGTAAACTCTCGATGATAGAGTTTTATAAATACCGCGAGTTCAATGATGACGAAACCAGCGATATTGAGTATATATAATAATTGTTTTATGTTTTTCACTTTTTTGTGTTCCACTTGTATTAAGAAATGATTGCTGAGTTTTGTGACTTTAGTTAAGTGTGTTCTAAATACTGTAAAATCATTAAATTTTGTAGGCATTACATTTTTCTTGATTTGGACAAATCTAACAAGTGGACCTCTTTGGACAAATCGAAATTTTCAGGTGTGCAAATGGTTTTGTTTAAAATACGTGGGTATATCCAAAAGTAATGTCACTGATGCTGTAAAATCGTGTATAATGCCAGTAAAATCACGAATTTTTTCACACCGTAACTTCAGTCTAATTTGAATATGATGACAAAATTTCACAACAATGCACAGAATAGTTCTTGAGATATGAATATTTATATGAGACATACTTACGAACATCGCCGCAAGTCCGACGTCAACGACGTCACAATGACGTTACTTGTCGACACCTACTCATGCAGCAGAAGTTCATCCCTGGTAATTTCTAACGACTCTTAAACCATACGGTCATTTCCACGACCTTAAAAAATGTGCAACCCACCCGACACTTACTCTCTATGAAGTCAAAGTATTATTAAGTGTCCTCTAGATAGTCCCACAGCAAAAAAATAAACTCACCACCTAATGATCGCAGTTTTGAACGTCGAATTGAATGGACGGCGTTAAAAATACTCTTGTCGTTCTTTTCGGATCTACTACAAACCGTTCATATGACTCTCTATCGATAATGATTTGTTGATCCATGCCCCCTTAAAAGCTTATACTACAGGTACACGAGACTATGTTGCCGCCGTGTGTAACTTAAGTTTCAGTAGGTGACTTTCATAACTTTTAGGAAAAGTGCATTATTACGCGCAGCGTCTTTTTGTCACAAATCTGCCGTGTTTTCGCTAAGTAATCAGTGCGTTGAAAATATATTGCGAGTTTCAAAATGGAATGACGTCAATGAATTTTTAGCAGCAGGCACAACACATTGGTTTTTATCACGTCACGAAAGTATCGTCTGCTTTCGAGAATTATTTTTTTATAAAAACGCATAAAAGAAAATCGTTATGATAATGAAAAAATATCGTAATTTTCGTGTGCGGCGATATGACGTCATAGGTATGTTTCAAATGAACATATAATCCAATTATGAAAATGGAATAATATAGCACGTTCTTTATTAATAAGAATTAAATTGCTGAACATTTTGATATCATATTTATGCATATCGGCCTATAAACAAATAAACCACGGGAGGAGTGACATTACTTTTGGATATACCCTCGTAGTTTGATGGAAATTTGATTGTTAATAAAAGTATTTTGGGGTTGAATTATTTTGATGGGGTGAATTTCTTGTTCCAATTATTCCACAAAATCAGAAAAAAAATCCCTGCAATATATAATGGTTTTACTGTATACATTGTCTAAGAAAAGAAAATATGAATCATTCTGTAGTTTGACTATATTGTTCTGCATATAAATTGTAAATCAAGGATTCCCTGGAAGGCTGTAGTATGTCCTTTAATTATATGTAGTTACTATAGTCTTGCAGGCGATTCTCAAATTGTGATCAAGAGCTATTTTGAATAAAATCTAATGATGAAAATGTGTGCTTGTCTTCTTTTATGCACCCAAAAAAACAACATTGTATAACATTGTCACCCAGAGAACCATTAATTCTTCTCACTTATTGGACAATGGTTGGCCAATAGTCTGCATGGTTCCCTGTGGTACTAGATGAAGGGCTGTCTTCTAGGAGCTTTTCTTAAAATTTCTGACCAATAGTCTGCATGGTACCCTGTGTGTGTCTCTGTAGCTTAAATGCCTGTCATATTTCAGCAAAACGCTGACTGGCAAATAAAGGCTTTGCTCATTGCTTGGTACTATTGGACCATATAGTATTTTAGTGACTTTGTGATCTACGGGTTGATCATCAAACTTGGTATGTACACTAATCTAGTGTAGACTGTAACATTAACCGCAGGTTACTGTGTAGCAAATAATGTCTCACACATATAGTATGTGGGACATAATTATGGATTGTATGCTGGGTCTGTGTATTAATATAAGGTTTATTTAAATACCCAGGCTGGATAGAGGCCACAGTTTGTATGCACATGCTCTCCTTAACCATCTGACATATTTCAGTGAAACTTCACACAATCTTTGCCATTTTCCAGAGTAATTGCCCTTTAATTGATAAAAATAACGTGTGCGTTGCTGCTTGTCAGATTTCAGTGAAACTTCACATAAAAACTTTTTTCAAAAGGGAAGTAACTCGATACAGTTTGAGTAAATATAGTGTAAGAGTTGTTTCCCTTGGTTAAAATTAGGTTGCTTCATGTATTCAGTGTAAATAAAATGCACAATGACATCCAGTTTGACTGGACGCAGTCCCTGTATGTATGACATATTAACTGACCAACATTCTTCAACATCAACAAAGAACAACAGGTAATCAATGGTTAAGGACGTCAATAATTGAATATGCCAAGTTTTTGCAATTTTGTAAACACGCACCCATGATCTTTCAGTTATAACAAATATTTTTAACCTTTAGAACAGAAAATTTTGTTAAATACATGTACTAGACATGCAATGATTTCTGCAACAGTTACAGTGATTTCAAGAAGTTCTGCACATGTGCA
This sequence comes from Spisula subtruncata, assembly GCA_963678985.1. NCBI lineage: Eukaryota > Metazoa > Mollusca > Bivalvia > Venerida > Mactridae > Spisula > Spisula subtruncata. Next base: position 26,587,063 of record OY787671.1, on the reverse strand, counting down.
TTCTCATAAATCCTTGGTTAGTCCAGTCCTCAGACGCTGGTTGAACGAAAATGCGTTTTTGTAACTCACAACCAACTTGAATTACAGCTGACAGTGGTTGAGTATCCAAAAATATTCAGGTACTGGGTTTCCCATTGATAAAGTTAAATGGACATGTTTTAGTCGGCATATATTTTATAAAACAAAAATGGAAACCATTTTCATTCATTGAATTTTATACCCCGTCCATCGTCTGCACAGAATACAATATAAACTTGTTTTATAATTATTTAATCACGTTCTCACACATTCATACTTAATCTGCAAGTGTTTATTGCATTACAGCATTCTTATTGTCTAACAGGAACGCAAATTAAAGGGTACCTTTCTGGTACTACAATTCATACTGTACATTTATTTGTTTAATTTACAAATTTATGACCATTTACAAAAAATGTTCATAATATTATAGTACTAGTAAATACATACACGCGTACATAAATTAAAAGCACTTGCCGTCTTGAAAAGTTTGTGTGTTAAATGATTCATTTTCCATTGACGTAAAAAATCTAGCTTTGTATTTTGACACAAGTATCAATTAAAAATGTTTAATATTAACAATTCAATCGAGGTTTCTATCGTTCTGTAGTAACGTTACTGTAAATCATCAATTTTAGTGGGCATTAAATTTCCTGTATTTCTTGGTTTATCTTCAACCACGAAATTAAATCCCTATTGTACAATAATCAAATTATTATTATCCTTGTATTCATTTTCTGAATTGTAAAATCCACGAATCAACACGTTCCATCGAAAATGTACTTTTTACCAAAAAACTACGAAATTTCGTCCTATCGAAATTAAATAATTTTACAGTATATGGAATTCGCCTGAGGAGAAATTGTATTAATTTTCGTATGAATGGTTCAAATCAGTTTTAAGATGTGAAATTTCAATGGAAATACCAATTTATATCAAAGATAGTTGAAATGAAATTGTTGAACATAAAACGTATAGAAAGTGAAAAAGTGAGAAGTTGATGATTGATGCACGAGTAGGCTGTGTGAATTACGTCGGGTTAGTGGATTAACGCAGTTGTAAGTTTTGCTTTACGTATTAATACTATATTTATGTCATATCTTAATGATGCTTTAAAGTCACATTACTAGTTAGACTCACGCATTGAAGTAACTGTATCAGAATCAATGTGTATAAAGGAGTCGATATCCGGCAATTGCAATAAGGGGTACACGAGGAATTATATGGAACGACAATAAGGAGTACATGGATCAGATTTATCATGGGCTTTCAATCGCAATAAATGATACAAGTAGAATTTTATAGCAATCCGATACAGTGATTTGGTTTATATGCTGTGAGAACTCCAAGAGTTCCAGCTGATGATAGCCCTAAATAATTCATTGGCTAAATACAAAATGCCATTATGCGAAAACAGGAAAAACTGTGAAAAATCTACATTATGTTTAACATTGGTATTTAGATAATAAAAAAACAAGCGTTGTCAACATGACCACTTCCGATTTTCATTAAAATCGGTCCGTAACTTACGTCTTTGGGTTGCAGATTTTGAATATGTATGGATCTTATAAGGTCGTAAGTAGCAGTCACAGATTTTTAACATTACAATACCAGGTTTTGAAACCTTGATTACCGTGTTCGACTGATTTGTAATACAAACTCTTTAATATAATGTTGTTTGAATCTTTTATTTTAAACCAATATTTGATAATCTGAATATACCTATTGACATACATAGGATAGCGACCGAGCTCGCCGTATACAGCTGCCGTACATGTACTTTGTTTGACACCAAGAACTTGCTTGCAAAATTTTAAGTGGACACGTTCTAAGTCCTTAGATTTAGTGAAGCCCCACACTGCAATTGCCAACAATTTGGTGGACATCGAATGTAATGTAATTAATTTGCGGTAATTTTAAAATTACTGTCGCAAGTAATTAGTTGGTACTTTAGCACAATGGCGGACGTTCAATTCATTAATTTAGTTTATTTCGATAATTGTATTATTGGTACGCCCTGATAGTGTTGATTGACTTTGCTGTAAATGTGGAATTCGCGTATTTAAAGTATGTATTTCATTATATGAGCCTCGATCCGTAGCTCAGTGGTTAGTGCGTCTGTGGTATTGCTCGGCATCATTGCATAAATTGACTTGTTAATTAGGATGTGGACTATTAAGATAGTTCAAACTTTTTTCCGTATATACAATGAATGTTACTTGTAAAAGTATAGACTACGTGTATTTTTTACCCTGCATATCATCCCCATCAAAACGTCACCAAAAACCTGATAATAATAACAACAAAAACCTGCTTAATAAATAAAAACTTGGTGTTATAATTTGTCGTTTTGAATGATTCCTTTATTACAAACATTGCAGGAGAGATAATACAATTATGCGAACACTAAATGCAGTGTAATGTACGGAGAAAGCATACATAAGACGGAGAAATACATAACGCTCCCTTTAATTAGAAGACTTCAGTAAAACAGTGTCACACCGGTCCGGTGTACCGACTCGTATGAGAACATTTTTCAATATGAACAATTGTGCTACCATAAGGAGTTAGCTACACTTATTTAACTTTTGAATTCAAGATTTAATTCAATTGTTTTGTCGTCTGCAAAATGTACAGCGATCATGTATTGCAATAGAGGCTGTCCTAATAAATTCCTCCAAAATGAGTGTAACCATACCACTTGTATTATCTTCTTGGCTTTGTACGCTATGTTCGGTTTATGACTTTCCAGCAAGTTATTATTATGTGATCAAAGGGAAACAACTTTTGACTTTTTTTGGCTTGTTACGGAAATATATTTTCATTTTTTCTCAGTAAATGGTGAGATCTTATTGTTGAAGATTTGAGCAGTTAAGCAATAAACGATTCTCATTTAATGTATATAATAATAATATTCCTGAATAGATTTAAACGGTTCAAGTTATAGGGAACGCCCCTTTAAGTTTGAACAAATACAACGTTAGTCCAATGAAAGAAATGTTATCCCAAATACATACATACATTTACAACACGTATTGTAGCAGTATGTGTGTGCGTGTGTGCAATTTGAGGAGATTAGTTCATGTGTGTCCTTTTCACAGAATAATTTGATATTTGACATTAATTTTTATGCCAATATCGCATGCTTGTGAATTAACAAGTACCCTTGATATTTGTTCATGATCATGTAGAATGCATGGCACGAATTATCAAATACGTGCCCGCATGCGATAGTGACAACCGCATGCGATAGTGAGTTAGAAAATGCATTTTTAGTACAAGAGTTTGTTCTTGAAGATTTAATTTTATTTAAAAAAGAACTATGAAATTCCAACTTATGTTCACTACCACATAAATCAGTTTGCGCATAATGAGGTTCGAACGTACATGTATTTATACCACTCAAGGCTATCCAAAACTCCAAACATGGTGTCGCAAATAAGCATCGTCACTTTGAATGTGCACCACACCAGTATTCGGTTGATACCCCTACATTCAGATACGGTAGCAATTTCTTTTTTGGATTAAGTTTTAGTTTTCATATAACACACCGGAGGAGTGGTAAGTACACAAATAATATAATGTAAATATGGTAAACATTAGCAATTGTGAAACTGACTAGAAGTTACAACAATGTAAATGACCGTTTGACGAACTTTCTCGCATGATGATCTGTCACCTGTGTTGTATACCCACCCCGAGGACTGACCGACCGGTCGCTATCATGTAAGATAATCTATAAAACCGATTAAAGTTTTAATGATTCAGTACACATGTCACATCTGATTGACAATCGTGAAAGCCCGGTTTTCTCCGGTTAAGCTATAGCATAGCATTAAGTCCAAGGCGATAAGAATGATCTGATTGACGAAACTCCTCTCTTAATTTAATAGACTGGTTCCTCATTTCCGACTCAATATCTTTGAGTAGGACGCGAGGTACCAGTCTCCTCTCAATGACTAGCATGGCTAGCATGAATTATTTACTTTATTGTCAACCCTTGTAATTCTATAATACTGTTGCTTCTTACAAAATGTAAATTTTGAGCTATGTTGTTGTTGTTGTAGTTCTATGAGTCACATAAACTGGTATCTCGATCAGGTTCGGACTATTGCTTAATGCTTTTAAATATTTGAATGGGTACCAGTCTACGAGACTGTTTTCACAATCGGGATATGTCGGACCATTCAAATGGATCTTCGGCAAAACGAACAAAAAGTTTAAACGATTGCTATTTTCTGAGAAGTTTCACCCCAAACACCTATTGCTACACTACACAAGTGGACACATGATAATCGCCCCTTAATCAGGCAACCAGAGGTGGCTCAGCAACTTCCTATATAACCCGGCTGGACCTCTAGCTACCGTATTTGAACCTTTGGTTGTCCGCTTCAAAGACGGGTGTCTGAAACCTTTCAGCCACATGTGACACATCAGGTACCTAACATTAACAATTCTGATCACCTCGGTATTTACCGGAGACCAACGGAATTGGCCGAGCTTTTACGATTGTGACAACAATCTGCAGAGAGCGAACCGATGAATTGTAATAATATGTATAGATACTTTAGTAGTCGACCATTGCTGGAAAATTATAACTCATCTTTTATTATGCTCATGTCAAGCAGTGTCATTTCAGTTATACACGTTTATGTTCAATGTGCAATATTAAAATCACAGATAACTGTATCACTGATAACAAAACAACAACAGTGTTTTGTATTCTTTTTAAGAAAAATGTTCATTTTTACAAAAACACACACATTTTGGTTACAGCGAAACAGTAACCTGTGCAATATATCGTGTTCTATTCAAATGTTTTAAGAAAGCTCACTACTCCACCTATTGTGTTCTGTTTGATATATCACGTTAAATCAATATCCGTGTAAAGCCTTGGTGCCATGGAAACCAAACAAACAGATGAGAAAAAACGCTCAGGTTCATATACAGTTTATCATTTATACCATCAGTCGATTTCTAAATGGGTTTCTGCAACAGAATCTCTATAAACGAATAAATGGAACATTTGTGACAATAAAAATATCCACAGCGCGGCAATTAACTTCCGGTTATAATGATGCGCGCGCATGAAATATGAGCGACGTCCATTTAGAAGTAAAACATTGGTAGTTAACCAGAAGCGTATACAATTTCTCCGAGAAGTGCGTGCATTAGGGAGCAATAAAATATCAATTTCAAAGACAATCAACTCCCTTGAGTAAAATAAAAATTATAGTGACATGATATATCATAAATTCTTGGTATATTGCAAATGCAACAGCACGCGAATATATTTCTTGCTATTTAAACTCCCTGTGTATTATTTATGAGAAATCGACTACTCTGTAAACAGACAAAACAAAACACCGGCAATCGTGAAAGTTCGGTCATTCTATTTGTCTCCGGTAAATATAATGCAAAAGGTGATCAGAATGAAAACACCGAGTTATCTCGGTGCAGTGATAAGCAGAATGTGTCTCTTGTTACTAAGTACAAGATTTCTCATGGAACCGTGACTGTAATCTAGCATTTCGCAAGCTTAATTCAATTCCTTGCCCAAATGCAAAATGTTTCAAACAGTAAACAAAAGATTCTTTGCCCAGACTCAAATGTTTCACAAGCTTAATTCAATACCTTGCCCAAACACAAATGGTTTCACAAGCTTAATTCAATACCTTGCCCAGTCTCAAATGGTTTCACAAGCTTAATTCAATGCCTTTCTCAAACTCAAATGGTTTCACAAGCTTAATTCAATACCTTGCCCAAACTCAAATGGTCTTACAAGCTAAATTCAATGCCTTGCCCAAACTCAAATGGTTTCACAAGCTTAAATCAATGCCTTGCCCAAACTCAAATGGTTTCACATGATTAATTCAATGCCTTGCCCAAACTCAAATGACTTCACAAGCTTAATGCAATGCCTTGCCAAAACTCAAATGGTTTAAAAAGTAAACAAAAGTTCATGTTTTACTGGAAACCTAACATCAATTAGACAATAAGTCATTGTTCGCAATACTAGTATAGGGAAACTCTATATTAGAAATTCACTGCTGTGATACTACACATACGCTATATGTTCACTACTCATCAGATAACCTCACGAAAAGTAAGTCCTTTGAAATATGTTTATAAAGTCTGATGTTATCAGTTACCCAAAATGATCCCAATCTAGATCAGTGGAATTTATTCTCCAAGGCATCTTTGAACACAGTCCTTCACAAGAACTTAAATAGAGCAGAAAATATAACTCATGTTGTTCGTAAAGTGAAATCCGAGGAATTTAGCAAACGGCGTTAAATGACTTTTTTATGACGCTTCCAGCTTCAAAATGATAGAGAATCGGACAGGGAAGGTAGCACCTAATCTAAACAGCCGAGCACAGAAAATATAAAAAAGTGCATACTAGTATATGATATTAAAATTACACGACATTATGCTCAACACTTAACTAATCGAGAAAACGAACTGTACCACTGATAGGCCAAGCCATACAGAAGAGGTGATAGCGCCTAGCCATTCATGTAATACACACCGTTTATATCTCTGAGAAGGATACATTTAAAAGACACGAAAGTCTTGCAAATTAGGTTAAACTTTGCATACGCATTTGTTGTTCTGTAAACCATTTTCCTTTGTTCGTATGGACTTTGAATACGACTACGGACAACTAACGCTGGGCCAATGAAATGAGTTTACTAGTACATGTTAATTGTTCTTTACATTCGAAAGTTCGTTATAAACATGTTCGGAATTACCCTGCTCATCATATCCTTAGCATATTATTCGTCAAGAGTGACCATAGAACATTTGTAATCTTTAGTCTACTTGTTTTATGGTGTACAATCATTTTATCTTTATATCAGACATTTTCTGGGGAGAAATGTCGTGAAACTAGGACGATAAACTATCTGGAACACAATTGTTTATATGATTACTGAACTTTATAAGGACAACCAATGTAGTTTGACATATTTAGGTCAATGATACACTGTTTATTTCTCTAGTGTTATTAATTTAGGTTATCTTTTCAAATTGCTGCAATTTTCGTCAATTGGTGAATAATTCAATGCCATTAAAACATGTTCCAGTCGCGACTATTTCCATAGTTTGAGACAAATTACGGTTGTGTACTTCAAAGATACTTGACTTTAATTTCCCCTGTCAAAGTAGAGGTACTTGAATTCCAATGTAAAGGGGAAATCTGGATGTTAGCAACTCAAAGTCCCATTGAATTAACTGGTATTTACAAATGCACATGGTTTTGTCTGCATTTAATATGGCTACTGAAATAAGTTGCATATTTGACCGATGAACTGTTTGTAAATATTATACTAACAAATTACCGAATAAAATTGCTCACAATATAGTATACGTTTCAGAAAGGCGCGCGAACCAATTTAAACGTAAAAGACGTCGCGTCACAAGTTGGAGCTATTTTGCGTAACGTCAAAACGCCGTTATTTTAGATAAATGTGGTTGGCGTTAAGTTAACGTATAATTGTCATTAAAATTAATTCACGGACGACAATAACATCAAAGACGGCACACTATTTGTGTTCTAATGTGCATTGGGACACACCCCAAGAATGACAGAAATTTACTATGACAACATAAATAGCAACTCATATTACAACAACGAAGCGATAATTTAGCGACAAAAATGGTTCATTTACATGTAAATAACCTCAACGTCTTTGTTGTTGTGCTATAAGTTGCATACATGCATGTATTTCGAGTACCGACTGAGGAAAAAAATCAAATCAATCTTAAATCAAAAACATACTAGAATACATTAAACAAAAGTAAACGAGTAATTATGTACAGTAGATCCGCATATAACTTCGTTTAACACTCAAATTATTTCTTACCAATCTCTTCATATATACATGTATATATCCAGTCAAAAATATGGTTGTAAAAATAATATTGTCACGTGCTAGCGGTTATCTGTATCTCAGTGTTGTCTACTGTAGATATGTGGTAGCGTGTCGTTTCAGCACGGACAATACAAATACAATAAAATAAAATGGACTCTCAAATGGACTCAAAATAAATAAAGTAAAATGAAGACAAAGTATAAATTCCAGTCTCTACCATTTAATATGATAACAAACTCTCAATCTAACTGTAATAAATCACCAATGTCAGAACAATACTGTCTAAAATACAACTAATTCACATGCAAAATATCACCATAAAATCTCTAAGTATTTTCACCAACGTTCCAGTTAATTAAATAACAAGTTTTTCTTTTAATAAAAACTCTTAAAATCATTCAAATGTATCTTAAATAATAAAATAAATAACCCTAAGTTGATAGAATTAATGTTAAAGAAAAATAAAGAAAATCAGTCTTGCACCTTCGAGCTAAAAAATCAGAGTCCCAGAATCTGAGCTGACCGGTCCTTATATAGTGCACCAAAAAATGTGTGCGCTACGTTGCGCGCAATGTGCGCTAAGCTGAGCGCACATCAAATCTTGTGCGCTTTACAACGTAAAAGCGCACATGACAGCGTTGCGCACATCTAGCGCACAGATAAAACTGCGCGCTCCAAAGCAGAAGATATGCTCGCGAAAATGTATGAAACTCAAAGAATCGAGCTAAAAATGTACAGAACTCGATAAATCAAATACACAGTCATGAAATACAATAATAAACAAATAAATCCTTACATGTTAAGCAATATCCAGTGAGTAGATCAGGAGAAATAAGCTGTTGAAGTCGACAGACGACGAAATGATGCCAAAATGGCTCCAACATAAACTACCCAAGAATCCGTTTACTAGGTCAAAAATACTACGTATCCGGTAAAAACAATGGCCGACTCATTAAACACACGTTTGTTTACAAAAATGATGATAGAAGATCTCGGGTTTATAACATAGAGTACAGGTAATAAGTTGATTCAGATCAACTACTGAAACACTAAAGATCGTGAGCCATGCAATTCTTAGGCTTGCCAATGCCGATTTACGTAAATAAACAATAAATAAACCGTGGGAAAATTGCCGAGACAGAATGTAAACAAACATACATGTACATAATCTAGGACGACCCAGGGCATTACATTACCCCCTCCTTAAAGCTTAAAGGTCCCTCTTTAATAAAAAAATAAAAACAATCTATGACAAGAAAAACTATAGACACCTATATCTGAAATATGACAAAAATGAAAAAAGGTGGTATGCTACCTTAAACATCATCATGTCATGCTACCTTAATAACAAAATAATTACTGACTTCTCATATCAAAGCAAAAATTGAAATCTACATACAAAAATCACAGTATTAAATAGCACCAATGACAGACTGGACCAACTCCGAAAACATACATAACAATAGCAATAACAAGAGATCATCTCGACAATAACAGTCTAATCATGTACACAACAATATTCTGAGATCATAAAAATGACTAGATCATTTAATATCCTAACTTCATATCACCTCTATAAAATTACCCACGACCAAGTGCGACTAAAGGATGATCTCCGGACTAGAGTACCTCTATTACAACTAAACATAAAAATGCATCATACAACAAACAACAAAATAAACAGATATAAGATGCATACTTGAGAACATCACTTTCAAATATCATATGAACTCAGACTCAGGTTAGCAACACGGTTCAACAACCAACGGACAGGGATTGTTAACAATACCTAGCACAGGCCTATACTTTCAAAACATCATTCAAAAGATAAATCGACATACCCTGAATTAATAAATAATATCAACATTTTCTACAATCATCTGTCAACACAGAAATTCTAAATTATCCTTCAAAAGCATTAAAATACTCAACTGTACTTAAAACATTAAAATTGTCCTAACAAGGCAGACAATAATTGAGTAGATCATAAATTAATAAGAAAAGAAACCCCTATCGTTCGAACATTCTAGCAAAATAAATTCACTCTAATAGAAACTTCACTTAAAGCTCTAAAATTCTAGATTCCATGTGAAACAAACCAAGCTAAAATATTAACCAGTAATATCAAGGTCTGAGAAACAAAAATTTACTTATATTAAGTTCAAAATTGTCAACAAGTTCAAAAACAAAACTTAACCACTAACACAGCAAATAGGGAAGGACATCATTTTCTTATCAGTCTTGACCGCTTTTCTGTCTCATCATCTGTCCTCTCTCCTTAAGAGTAACTTTAAGGTTCCTCTCGCTGCTTCAGAGTTGCTCTCGCTGCTTCAGAGTTGCTCTCACTGTTTCACAGTACCTCTCACTGCTTCACAGTCCATATCGCTGCTTCACAGTCCATATTGCTGCTTCACAGTCCATATTGCTGCTTCACAGTCCATATTGCTGCATCACAGTCCATATCGCTGCTTCACAGTCCACATCGCTGCTTCAGTTCATATCGCTGCTTCACAGTTCCTCTCTTATGCCGTTATTCTACTCTTATTTTACTCTGCTATCAGTCCTGTCCCAACTCCTGTGGTCTCTCTATCATTAAGGGATCTCATCTCTATGACAATAAACATCAGCCTCTGATCGTAGCATAAAGTAAATGAAGACATATCGAACCGTTTTCTCATCATCAGCTGCTCAAGACTGAAAGTACATAAAACATAAAAAAATATACAAAAGTTGAAGCAATAACTGCTCGAACTACTACTGATAACAACTGTCATGATCTGCACTTGCTCTGTACTCTGATTTCTAGAACAAGATACACAAAAATATATAGCAACAGAAGATTCCATCAAGTCCACAAATCTGCACCATCAGTCACCGGACTTCTACAACATATCAACTCTTTCTGTCAGCTGTTAAACTCAAACCTTCTCATCACGTTCTCTTATTCTCAACCTTCAGCTTTCACCTCACTGGTCATCTACTCTCATACCCGACCCTACTCTAGGTCAATCCTTCACATCTCATCATCTAAAACAAAATCAAGTCAAACAAAATATAATCCGTTCTGTTTCCTTTCACTTCTGCTCGCTGACTTCCATCTTCTTCTTACCTTCTTCACAGGACATGACACTTCTGCTACACAACAAGACAACAATGTAACTCTGTATTAGTCTACCAACCTCCACTCATTCCAATTCTTGACCAAATCTGTATACAACTTCAATACCACTTCCTGTAATAAATAGGAGCAATCACCAGTTGAAGCAAAATACAATACAGAAGCTCATTATAGAAGACACTTCTATAATATTAAAAATGAAAAAAATGCAAGTGTGAACAATATTCTCCGCCGGACATGCACTATCCATCAATACTGCTCCACATCTCAGGTTGTCAGCTATGGCATCACCTTCCAACAGCTACAACACGGCATCTAAATATAGAAAATCATAAAAATACTTACTACACAAGGATAATATAACAACAACAACAGTACAGCAATAACAACACACAGGTTTCTGTGATCATTCCGTTATTGCTGTTCCTTACGCTTTCTCTGTGTTTGCTGGCTCCAACCGTCGTGCTGCATCCTTGACCTTGAAGTGTCCTCATATGTGGTGATATCTTGACTCTCCCCGCTTGATCTACATGTTGCTTGATACGCACCTGTCTGTGTACTTCCCAGACTCAACTTGTTGTTCACTGTGACCCTCCATACATTGGAGCTGTTATAGTCACCATACTGTGCTGAGGTCTGAGTCTTGAGGGGACAGTTCCTGGCTATGTGATTTTCTTGGTTACAAGAATAGCACCGTATCACTCTTTTCTGAGGGGTTTGACTGCTCTGTATACTATGAGGTGACTGCTTTTCTAAGGTAAGCTCATTCAATTTCTGTAGCACCTGTTGTAGGATGTCATTCTCACTACTGGTTGTGTTGCTAGGGCTTGTTTCTGTATCAACCACTTTTGCTGTTCTCTCCTTATGTGATGCTGCACCTTTATTTCCCAGCTTTGTCTTTCCCTTGTATTTCTTGGACGGTACTCTGTACGCGTGATCATATTCTTCATTGCAACTTACCTCATCCTCATCACTATGCTCTGACTGTGCTTCTTCGCTCTGTGTTCTTCGGACAGGGTTTCCTGCGTGCATGTGCCGTCTTCTGGTCTGAATATAATTAACTACATGGTACACTGCCTCATCGATGTCTGCTGGTTCTTTTACATACTCGACTTCCCAGCGCACCTCTTCATCTTTCAGACCATCTAAGAATCTGCGCACCAGATCTTCCTTTCTCGTTCTTTTATCTCGCCTGGTGTGCGCCTTGTCATACAAACACTTCAGTACTGCAGCATATTCCTCAGCTGTCTCCTTTGCTTTCTGGTCTCTCTTGCTAAACTTCGCAGCGAATGTTCTAGGTGTCTCAATTACTCTATACCTACTGTTTAGTTCACCCACTAGGTCCCTGTAATCCCTTAATGTGTTGCGTTTAAGCTGTGTGAACACGAACTCTCCGGCACTACCCTGTAGTTTCGGAAGCAGATTATCTAGCCTCTGTTCGTCATCCCAGTTCTGGCGCTCAGCTATGACCTCAAACCTGTTGATCCAGACTTTCCACTCATCCTTCCCTGTGAAAGCAGGTAGCTTGATATCAACGTTATACCTTTGATTCCGCCTAGACTGTGTTCGATGAACAGATCTCGAATAGGTAACATTATGCTCAGGCTCAGAATCTGAAAATATATTACATGTATCATTTGCATACTGCTTACCTGAAGTGGCTCCTTTATTAGACTGATGACTGTCTGTACTATGGTGATTATAGTTACTATTTGTCTTAGGTTCATTGGAGCTTGGTGATACTTGTACCTTCTGGTATATATTGGTTAGTAAAGTGGTTACACTAATCAGTGCCTGGGACATTTGAGACTGCATGCTAACCATGTTCCTTACAGCATCTTTCATCCAATCAGATGAATCCATATTCATGTTACATGTCAGACCTTGATCCTCCAGCCTCTGTTCATATTCGCATCTGGCTTCCGCTGAAATTTCCAAAGTCTGTTTAATCCTTCCACTTGACAAAGTATAACTTGCTCCTTCTGTATCTTGTTGTTCAGAAGTTGACATTCTAATTCTTTCTTGAGACGGGTGTCGCAGACATTATGAAAGTTTAAAAAATTGGCCGGACATTCGGTCCGGCAGCAACTTCCAATCTGCCGGACCGAAACAAAAACTGCCGGACCGAAAATAATCAGCAATAATCATGTCAAATTTCATTATTCCAAGGATAACTCTGTTAATACTGGTCAGATCCCAATGAAAATATATGTTGTGTGCACAACAACTCATGGCTGACTATTCCTATGAAGTTCGAAGACTGTAGCACAATTACTTTTCAAGTTACAAATGTCACAACATTTTGGGACGGACAGACTGAGTCGGTGACAAGAGCAAATATATCATCGTAACAATGTATGCACCAACAATTAGTTTTACTTGGTTGGGCATGAAAATGAAGACTTTCGGAAAGAACGATTAATTCCTATTCCTTTTCTTTCCGGGTTGTGCCGAGTCGAAATATTTTAAAATCGACGCCATTTTGTTTACGGCAGTGGATAAAGGCCGGTCAGTCGGACCGGTACGGAATAAAAACACGTCGGACCGTGACAAAATCTGCCGGACATGTCCGTCGGACCGGCGAGTTTCAGAATGTCTGGTGTCGATCACTGAATCTTAACTTGAATTGACGAAGATTCCACCTGGCTGCCACCATAAATTATGTCACGTGCTAGCGGTTATCTGTATCTCAGTGTTGTCTACTGTAGATATGTGGTAGCGTGTCGTTTCAGCACGGACAATACAAATACAATAAAATAAAATGGACTCTCAAATGGACTCAAAATAAATAAAGTAAAATGAAGACAAAGTATAAATTCCAGTCTCTACCATTTAATATGATAACAAACTCTCAATCTAACTGTAATAAATCACCAATGTCAGAACAATACTGTCTAAAATACAACTAATTCACATGCAAAATATCACCATAAAATCTCTAAGTATTTTCACCAACGTTCCAGTTAATTAAATAACAAGTCTTTCTTTTAATAAAAACTCTTAAAATCATTCAAATGTATCTTAAATAATAAAATAAATAACCCTAAGTTGATAGAATTAATGTTAAAGAAAAATAAAGAAAATCAGTCTTGCACCTTCGAGCTAAAAAATCAGAGTCCCAGAATCTGAGCTGACCGGTCCTTATATAGTGCACCAAAAAATGTGTGCGCTACGTTGCGCGCAATGTGCGCTAAGCTGAGCGCACATCAAATCTTGTGCGCTTCACAACGTAAAAGCGCACATGACAGCGTTGCGCACATCTAGCGCACAGATAAAACTGCGCGCTCCAAAGCAGAAGATATGCTCGCGAAAATGTATGAAACTCAAAGAATCGAGCTAAAAATGTACAGAACTCGATAAATCAAATACACAGTCATGAAATACAATAATAAACAAATAAATCCTTACATGTTAAGCAATATCCAGTGAGTAGATCAGGAGAAATAAGCTGTTGAAGTCGACAGACGACGAAATGATGCCAAAATGGCTCCAACATAAACTACCCAAGAATCCGTTTACTAGGTCACAAATACTACGTATCCGGTAAAAACAATGGCCGACTCATTAAACACACGTTTGTTTACAAAAATGATGATAGAAGATCTCGGGTTTATAACATAGAGTACAGGTAATAAGTTGATTCAGATCAACTACTGAAACACTAAAGATCGTGAGCCATGCAATTCTTAGGCTTGCCAATGCCGATTTACGTAAATAAACAATAAATAAACCGTGGGAAAATTGCCGAGACAGAATGTAAACAAACATACATGTACATAATCTAGGACGACCCAGGGCATTACAATATATTCCATTTAAAACCCTTTGTTCTGCATATCAATGGGGGGGGGGTGTTTTAGAAAGGCAGTGGCTAGCGAACCGGAATCGGTTCGCTAGACAGCGACCTTTTAGAACCGGAATCGGTTCTCCAGCCTGCCCATTGAGGGTAGGCTAGCGAACCGGAATTTTCGTTTATTTTAAAATACGGCAAATTAAAGAATAATTGATGTATCAAATATGTTATTTTATGTTGCAATATATATATACTTACAAACTGTGTTGATTTAAACTTGTATAATCGTGTATATTTGTGTATATTTGACTATTTCAGCGAGGACCTTTTACCGGCACTTTACAACATAGATATCCGCCATTTTAAGACATTTACGAAAGGGAATAGTGCAGAATCGTTGTCGACACTAGCCCAATATCCTGTCGAGGTTTTGAATATTATTTCTTGTAATAATAATTTGTACAGACGCAATTTATATAGAAAAATAAACTATAAAATGTTTTTCATTGTTCTTTGTATTGGAAATACAGAATCTTAGCCATAATTTGATGATAATATCTATACATTGGTGTCAACACAAACGTTATAATAATTGTTAAACATTATTGACTGGGTACGTGCACACTTAAGTATACGCCTGTAAAAATTGAATTGAATTGAATTGAATTGTATTTAGCCTTAAATAGCACAGTAGAATTTGGTTATGGGATATTGCTTTTCACACCTTGGTAATATTTTACAACA
The DNA here is from genome assembly GCA_963678985.1 of Spisula subtruncata. Taxonomy (NCBI): domain Eukaryota; kingdom Metazoa; phylum Mollusca; class Bivalvia; order Venerida; family Mactridae; genus Spisula; species Spisula subtruncata. Next base: position 26,571,513 of record OY787671.1, on the reverse strand, counting down.
TGTTACCACCTAATGTATTGTCTAAGGTGTGAGATAATCAGATTAGGTAGGTGAAGGTAAGAAATGTTAATATGAAATATGAAATAATTACTAACTATTATAATAAATGGTTCTATTCAACGGGCGAATAACAAGCTCAAGTGCTACGCATAATAATTAATTTCTGCACGGTCAATCGTAATTTATTACAATATTTTTAATGCATGAACTTAATGAATTAAATAATAACTAATACTTTACCTGATCCATTAACAGCCAGTTTCACCATGAACATCACTTCTTGTGAGAAATGCATTAATTATCAGACGTTTAAGAAAGAGCGTTCAGTTATGACAGGATGAGTTGAAGTACAGTAATTTAAGAATAGCAAATGTTTTGCATTGGTTCATTGCAACGTTTTATTTTGTATTTAGGAGTTAAAAATGCCAATAATTTAGTACTGATTCATCCTGTCACATCCAGGCCATACCACGAGGAGGCGCTCTTGTCATGGCCCATCCCCCTTCCCACTAAATATCTGTTTTATTTGTTCCCTTTCAGTAAATTTAAATTCAGGATGTCAAGTTCAGCGATATGTTTCTATGATTTATAACTAATTTTCCCACGTTTGCAGTCGTCACAGAACCAGCTCTGTGCTTTCGGTGCGTTGCTTATACCAGCACAGTGGTAATGAAACCAACACAAACATCGATCACAACCGACACACCTCGTCTGCAACTCCTCTGTACAAACTTTACATTGCCATTGTGACCTATCATTTATTGACTCGCACACACTAAGTGTCACTCAAATACCAATCATTCATTGACACGCATACACTAAGTGTCACTCAAAAACCTATCATTTATTGACTCGCACACACTGAGTGTCACTCAAATACCAATCATTCATTGACTCGCATACACTAAGTGTCGCTCAAAAACCTATCATTTATTGACTCGCACACACTAAGTGTCACTCAAATACCAATCATTCATTGACTCGCATACACTAAGTGTCACTCAAAAACCTATCGTTTATTGACTCGCACACACTAAGTGTCACTCAAATACCAATCATTCATTTTACTCACAATTTTATCAATCATTGCCTGACGCACACTAAGTGTCATTGTCTCACGCACACTAAGTGTCACTCAAATACCAATCATTCATTGACTCGCATACACTGAGTGTCACTCAAAAACCTATCATTCATTGACTCGCACACACTAAGTGCCACTCAAAAGCTGATCATTTATTGCCTCGCACACACTGATTGTCACTCAAATACTAATCATTCATTTTTACTCACAATTTTATCAATCATTGCCTAACGCACACTAAGTGTCATGTTCATATAGACATTATATTGACATTATAAATAGTTTTTAGGTTACACTAGCATAATGATAGAATTACGAACACCATAATATATAAAGCATTTTTAAATCTCATAAATAAGTTAATGTATATTATATAAGTTCGCAGAACGAGAGGGGATACATTTTCTATGTACACACAAATGTCCTAATTTATTCCACAAGTCGTATTCGTATTCATATTCATATGATAGTCTCAAAACATTGAAATACACCAGTGCATTGTAATTGGGTGTGCATGATTGTATGAATTGTTTTCACGTTATTATTGAAATTAATTACAACAATTCCGTCCGTACAAGTTTAATAAGCATTTGCATTGTATAAATGTTTTACGTATAAGCAACTATGTACAGTAAAGGTCTGCTAATAAGACCTGTATTCAATTGTATTGGATAAATTTATTAATTGTACGCAAAATATGTTATATTGAAGATTTAAATAGATGTTTTGTGGTATTGATGGGAGGTAATTCGAAATAACATATCATTGTTAAACTTCCATCATACATATTTTAATATTTGCCGAAACTATCAAATATTAAGTAGTGTTGTGAATTTAAATTGTCAGAATTAAAAGTAATATAAACCTATTTTCTGCATGGACAATCTAGATAAGAAAAAAGCGCATCTTTTATCTGCAGGTGAAATTATCAGTTTGGGTGTCACGTGCGTTTCGTGCATATTGATTTTCAATTAATTTGCATAATTTTTTCTTACTGATGGCCAGGCCATAACTGGCCAATAAGACATGAACTGACTACATTTACGATTATTGAATAAAGGAGATAGAAGTTATGCAATGTAGATATTTCTATTCTTATATAGGCTATTCTTATTATCTGAAATAGGACACATACCTGATTGACCGCTTTCCATGGCCCTTGCTCTTGAAGTTCCGACCACCATGTATGCAGCTATAAGTCAGATTGGTGTACTTAACATCCTTATTAAAAGTCTTGTTTGGAAAACGACCTAACGATTTCTCGATTGTACGCGAATCACGTCTGTAAAATTGAACACATTTAAATTTTTGATAATACGATAGTTTTTCTTCAAACTCCGAAAAGCTGGAGAATGTGTCTCCGACAGAAAAAGATACGGTAGCCATTGTCAATTAGGAAACTTTAATGACATCTTTGCTTTACAACATTCCGTTTATATGGACAGGTATGAATTTGTTTGTTTGTTTTTTGTTTGAAATAGACATTCCAGAAGAAGAATATCATAAAACGATACCGATTTCGCACAAATAATTTCAAATGTCGGCCGACCTTTTAATCTCCACGTAATTAAAGACGCAATTAGTAATAACTAAATTACAGTCTCAGTCGAACGTAAACAAACCAAAAAAAAACGTAATTATATTTATAACACAATAAGGCGCACACTCGTAATTTCAATCTGTTTAGGTGTTAATTGGGTGTTAAATATTAACACAACATTCCAATCAACTTGACAATTATTGTCTAATTGATTATGAAAAGGACAACGTGTGATTAACAGGGCTGATATAGATTATCTCAAACAAAGACTTTATTGCATTAAATATGAACACAACATTCCAATCAATTTGACAATTATTGTCTAATTGATTATGAAAGGGACAACGTGTGATTAACAGGACTGATATAGATTATCTCAAACAAAGACTTTATTGCAGATAATTCACTTCTTTATTACCTGTTTACAATATAATTCATCTTTCAAAAGCATCTATTTATACAAACAAAAGTCCAATTAATAAAAAAAATTATACGAACAAATGTCAATTATATTTAGTAATGCATATATTGTAATAAAAAGATAGGCCCATCGTTTATTGGACTGGGGTATGACGACATCGATTCTACACTATTCGTTAATGTCTTAAAATGGCGGATATCTATGTAGTAAAGTACCGGTAAAAGGTCCTCGCTGAAATAGTCAAATATACACAAATATACACGATTATACAAGTTTAAACCAACACAGTTTGTAAGTATATATATATTGCTACATAAAATAACATATTTGATACATCAATTATTCTTTAATTTGCCGTATTTTTAAAGAAACGAAAATTCCGGTTCGCTAGCCTACCCTCAATGGGCAGGCTGGAGAACCGATTCCGGTTCTAAAAGGTCGCTGTCTAGCGAACCGATTCCGGTTCGCTAGCCACTGCCTTTTAGAAAATGATTTCGCATATAACAAATCAATGCCATGCAAACAGATTTTGTTCTTGTAGAAATACACGAAGCGTTTTAAGTAGATATCAACGTCAGCGTCGCCTAAAACGTGCCGTGGGACATTTCTGTGGACATGGATTATTACGCACCATTTTATCATGCTTGGAGCAATTAACACTATAATACATGTATAGATTCAGAAGAAAAACAATATTTTATTTCTTCAGTCGTTTGTTTGCAATACACAAAGCATAAAACATAAAGAAGAAACGAAAATTACGGTTTACATAACGAACGAATTTTTTACGCAAGTGGGACATTTCTGTGGACATAGAAAAACAAGGAAAAAACATTGTTTATGTCATTTTACCACTTGAGTTTGCACACATTATTATCTAGGAAAAAACAATATTTGTGTATTCAAATATTTAATACGTGCGTTGGAAAAGATAGGTGTAATTCACATTTTAAATTCTTACTTGTAGCCGAAACGCTACTTTTTTCGAAATCTCTACATCAATATTTTTCTTCAAACCATGATTATTTTACAACTTCCGGTTCCGTTAAGCAAATCTGCGGAAATTATATCAGAAGCACATGGTTTCAATTCTTGTCATGCAAAATTTTAACGTCTTTTGTCTTAAAAGTATTGGTGAAAATTAGGTTTTACTGCAAGTGCTCGATGAAAAGTGTTACATCTCTACAACGTGTATTTTGTAGTGTTGTAGTCTTTCAAACAAACTGACGTCTTAATCATTTATCATTTTTAAGGGAAAATTACACATTTGTGTAAAACAATTGTTTCTCTTAAAAATGATGTATAACATTGTATAGTTACGTGACAGGTGAACAACAGAATCACTCAACAAGAAATGAAAACGCCGCAAAAGTGAAATAGCTCCAACTTGTGACGCGACGTCAAATGCATTTGTAATGGGAATTGTATCAAATCATACTCGCGTATAATTATGCTTTTGACAAAATTATACATTCCAGATTATATCTATTTACTCAATATGCAGATTACATGTATATCTATTTGCCGAGTATGTATGTTAATAAAATGATGTTTCTCTTCCGTGTCCTAGTCGACAATATACAGGACGCAATATGGGAGCTCACGGCAATTAGTGGAAAAGTTCATTAACTGCCATATGACAAAACGCTTGTGAGGTCTGATTCAAACATTGGTCATATAAGTAATAAGATAAAGCAATACACGTAAGAAACGGAATAGAAGTCTTTATTATCGCTTTAGGACTGTCAGCAAATAAATGCTGAAATTGCTTAACGATCGAAAACTAACGTTTCCTTGCAGTTATCATAGACTTTCGTTGTTTTATTATAGCTAGCGTAAAGTTGATTATGTGAGGACTTTTGGACTTTTTAAATATCGTAAAACTGACGTGGTTAGCAATATCCTAGAGGTAGAGCGTTTCAGGATCGATAGGTACGGGTTCAACCTTCGTCTGGACCACTGGTTAATTTCACTGAGCATGAAAAACCCACATGCTTCACTCCACCAAGGTGTAAATTTGTACCTGTGAGGGTTGCTCGGCATGATCGATATTCCTGGGCGCCATATAACGATTTTATGGAAATCGTCTCCACATGCAGACTCGGACGCATGTTTCCTTTAATGAGTGCAGATATCTTTAGACATGTAGCCCATTGACCAGGGGAAGATAAAATGCCAAAGGATGGTTGAACAGCTCGACAGCACTAAAATTTGGGAACTAAACTTTAAATCGCTCCTTTATGTTGGAATAAGCTAAACACTAAATTTGTGTAAAATGTACCCTCGCTAAAAAGCTTGCTTACGGTAAACAAGTGGAATTTCACTTATAATCAAGTCTAGCAATCTTACTGTCTCAGAAATGAGCTGTTTCCGGTGAGCAGACTTGCAACGTTGCTAAATGTTCATTTTTATTTTAATGCTTCATTTAAACATCTATGTATTGCATGTTTAGTCTAATTAAAACACAAAAATCAATACTGTACAATGCACATAAACATCTTATTCATTCTCGTGGATGGTATGCGATCAAATCACGCGACTGGATATTTCGGATCAATCGTGAAAGCTCGGACATTTCCGTTTGTCTCCGGTAAATATAAAATGCAAAAAGGCCGAGGTCATCAGAATGATTTTGGATGCAGTTTAATCGCATGGATTATAATGCGTGGTGCATTCAAAAAAAATCAGTAAAATTTGTCTCTCACAAACTTTGGTGAGTAAACAGTAAATCACCGATTTTTCATGAAAAAATGCCAATCATAGACAATCAATTGCAGTTTGTCGTGACGTTTGAGTTAGAGTTTTAAAACATGCAGTTCCAGCATTGAACAATTGCAATATCAGCATATTAGCAGATCGTATCCACGAAGAGAAGCTCTGTCAACCCGCTTAGTTCAGTCGATAGAGCACTAGACTTTGTGGTTGTGGGTTCCAAACCCAGGGCTGACCAATTCAATTTAATAATAGTATTTTGGATGAGACTTTAAACTTAGAACCCGTGTATGATGCATGCTTTTACGTGCATCAGACACGTGAAATAACCAGGAATGTTTCTGAAATTTGGGCTATTTCTGTATCACTCTTAAACTAAATTACTAAACGCTCTTCTGTGGGCCTCGTCCATATGGATTATCCGGTGCCGAATTCAAACACAAACCATTATTATAGCAAAATGCGTATATGGCCAGGTAGCATTCGCAAAACTACCACACAGTATCCGGTATAACATTGTTGCTTACTTGAGTTAAATGTAAATGGGTGGCTAAACGGATTAAATGCTGAAAGCGGCACTCAAAAATTGGTAACTTAACTTTTAAACTGATTTTTCGCAAACATTTTGAAAACCGATCAATGCCGTATTGGAAAGCCAAAATGCCGTGTTCCGTATAAAAAAAGTCATCAATCGTTCAATATTGATCTACTCACTAATTATATTTCCTGCAAATAGTCAGTGTACCATACCAGGTTTCATTGAACATGTAAACCATACCAGGTTTCATTAAACATGTAGCTAAATGAAGTCAACTGGTGTTCGAATCGATAGATGTACATTACTTGATAAAAACGTTAATGAATACATTGTTGTTGACATCACCATCACTGTCTGCTAATTTGACTGATAAAACACCAGACTAAGAGTTGTTAGTACAAAGTTAGTGTGACCAATAACAAGATTGGCGCAGATTAACAACATACTAATGTTATTTCGGATAACCGTGCTTGAACGACTGGTTTCTAACGTGAGTACATGTTTATATTCACAACTTAGTTATAAAGATCCATGAATGTATAAGATATGCACGAGGGTGTGTCGATCGTTTCTGGACAGTTGTCGTAACTTTATTTTTGTAAACAGTCTAAGTTGTCTTTCATATTGACCAACTGACCTGTGATGTTCCTCTTCTGTGTCTAAGTACACAACACGTAGGACGTAATATCTGAGCTCTCAACAATAAGAGGAAACCTCATTAACTGCCATATGACAACATTGTTCATATCAGAAATTGGATAGGCAATAAAAAGTTCTTAAGACATACGTAGAATAGAAATGTTTATTACCGCTATAGGGTTGTCAGCAAATAAATGCTGAAATTGCTTTACAATCCAAAACCAAAGTTTCCTCGCAGTTATTAAGACCTTCGTTGTTTAGTTCTAGCTAGTGTCATTTAATTATGTGAGCACTTTTGGCGTCCGTACTTCCAGTACATTTAGTTATATTAAATATCGCAAAACACGCGTTCGTATTGGAATTCGCAAAAACACTAATTGTATTGCATGTCGAGCATAGCCTTCATATGTCATGCAGCTTTCTGCTGAAATATGTCAGGCATACATATATGAGTGCCTCTATCCGGATTTGAATCCGGGTCATCAGAATGATTTTGGATGTCATTTAATCGCCTTGATTATAATTCGTGTTCCAATCCATCCAATCAATCAGTAACTCTTCTCTCAGAATGTTTGGTGAGTTCACAGTAATTCACCGATTTTTCATGAAGCAACACCAATCTTAGACAACCAATTGCAGTATATCGTAACGTTTGAGTTAAAGTTTTAAAATTTGCAGTTCTAGCCTTGAACAATTGCAATATCAGCATATAAGCAGATCGTATTCACGAAAAGAAGCTGACCAATTTAATTTACTTATAGTCTTTCAAATGTATGATGCATGCTTTTACGTAAAAGAACCAGGAATGCTTCTGAAATTTGGGCATTTGCTGTATCACCCTAAACTAAATTTCTAAAAGCTCTTCTGTGGGGCTCGCACATATGGAATATCCGGTGTCGAGGATAAATAAAAGCAATAAATAAAAAAAACAAGCACAAACCATTATAATGGCAACAAAATGCGTATATGGCCAGGTAGCATTCGCAGAACCACCACACAGTGTCCGGTATTACAGTGTTGCTTACTTGAGTTAAATGTCAAAGGGGACTTGAACGGATTACATGCTGAAAGCGGCACTAAAATATGTTACTTAACTTTGTAACTGACTATTTCGCATACATTTTGAAAACCGATCTATGCCGTATTGGAATGCCAAAATGACGAGTTCCGTATAAAATATCATCAGTCGTTCAATATTTATCTACAAACTAATTACAATTCTCGCAAAAAGTCAGTGTACCATACCAGGTTTCAATAAACATGTAAACCGCACCAGGTTTCATTAAACATGCATTTAAATGAAGTCAAGTGATGTCCAGATCGATAGATGTATATTAGTTGATAAAACGTTCATGGATACATTGTTGTTGACATCGCCATCACTCGCTGCTAATTTGACTGATAAAACACCCAGTGTTGTTAGTGCTAAGTGAGTGTGACCATTAACAAGATTGGTACAGATTGTTGGTTTGGATTTTATTTGTAGTTCTTTACAGAGTGGTGTCAAACGTGAGTACATGTATTTATTCGCAATTATATTTAGTTCAAAAGGTCTGCAAATGTATAAAAAGAATGCACGAGGATATTATGAAGAATTTTGGACAGATGTCGTTACTTCCTTATTTGTGTTGATAGTGTAATTTGAGCGTTAAAACAAGATTTCAAAGTTTTTTCGATAACGTTGCATCAAATATATAGCAATACATAAAATTATGAATTAAGTAAAATATGGACCCATGATCACAATATCAATATGATTTTTTTACGACAAACCGATTTTGCTTAATTTAGATTTAATGATTTCGGTTGTTTAAAACAGGTGGGAGCATACTTCTGGCGACCGCTTAACCATGATTAATGCGTATGCTCGATGGTTGTTCAAACAAATTGGGGAATCCGATACATATTGTTATTTCGTTATTTTTTTACCGTAGCTTTATTTGAAAGTATTTCGTGGAATTTTATACATGCGGTCTTTGGCATGAATAGTATAGCTCTTTGGCTCTTGTCAGTATTTGTCATTTGGTATCATTTAGCCTACATTGTGGTATGTTTACCCAGATAAAAATACAAGACAAATAAATGTAAAAAGGACTTATTTTCCAGTTGTCCTGAGTGTTCGCTTGGTTTCTGGTACTGGACTGTGTTTCATCTTATCCGTGACACAGTGTACGGTATTGACAGGGTTGACATACAAAAAAGAACACATGTTTCGTTCACGGCTTATAAATGTGTCTATCCGCATAACATATCGTAGCACTACAATATATAATAATAGAACAGAACCGAACAGAGCTGTGCATTGTCGTAGAGCGCACTGTATTCTCAGGACGTTTGGCTACGTAATTAATTTTCAATAAATACGCGAACTCGATACGTTTGAGATTATCTATGCATGTAAACCAAATTAAGCGAAGAGCACAATTATTTTCTTGAGCAAAAAAGCGAACATTTTAAAAACTCTCGAACGACTTTATATATTGATGTTCAGAAGGTCGACCGATCGACAAAATAATAAAGCCATTTATATATTTCAAAATCGGGATAATGAAAATACACATACAATTTCAATCATATATAAGATGCTTTAATTGTATTCATCAAATTTTTGTAGATAGAAAATAAAATAACAGTATGATATAGATTATCTTGGCGTAATAATAAAGTTGAATAAACCCGTTATGATAGATTATGCTACATGCAAGCTATCAGAAAGGTTTGGGATTTTGATATAAACACACATGCTGTTCACAAAATCATTCTAATCAGTTTGCAAGATAAAATGATTTAGATTTGGCAATCATGGTCACAAACCACCAAATAGAGTTGTTCTTTAACTCAATGTAAAGTGACCTAGGTCAGCCAAAAAAAATGTCAACTTTTTGTCCATGGGGCCCTCTCAAAATCTTTTAATCAATAGAAATAGCATCCAGCTTGAAGAAAATGAAAAAAAGCAGGGGGTCATGTATCATATAAGAAAAATTTGGTTCGTCAAACGCGGTGAACAGATTTTCTCACATGTACGGATTTACTCACTGTCCGTTAGCCCCAACCTTACTTTCACTTTCATATTAAAGCCAGAATACAAAATATTTCTGAATAAAACCATTTCACTACATCACATACATGCATACAAAGCATTTAACATCAATTTCATGATTCTGATGCTGATTTGTCAAGACATACCCCCATTTCCAGTCGCTTTAAAGTTTTTTAACGGACTATTTGACTGTATCTGAATTTGGTCCGCGTAGGCATTTAGTGGTTATTTACCTCATGCAAAATATCCAAGCTCCGTTACTTAGCGGTATAATTATACAGTTGATATAAACGTTCACCGTAGTTGTTTTATAAGTTCGGCTTTGGCTTTGGTTTGTGCTGTTCTTTTTGAAAACAAACCACTATTGTTGCGGAAAGTAAAATATGCCCAGCAGTAAATCCACGCTTGACATGGAATAATTTATGGTTTAAACACATCGTTTTCCATGCAATCTGTTATAAGAGAGAAATATGATGTTCCATTTACCAGACTTTATGTCACAACGCTTAGTTTCCCACTGTTCCAATGCGACTGACTGACTGTAGTTTTTTACATAACACAATCCTTCTAAAATTAGAGTTGCTACTTATCAGATAATGACGGATATATATCATGCATATAATGTGGTTGATGTTGTTCCGTTCCTTATCACTGGTTAACACTAGGCTCCGGTTGTCGCGTGGTGTTAAGCCCTAGTAGACTATTAGCTTTGATTGTCGCATAGTGATAACCCTAGAAGACCAATAATTTTATAGACCAGGGCTGCGTTCGTGAAGTGTGATTTTATCTCAGTCACTGCCTCTCTGTTTACATTCTTAATAAACAGTATATAACTCAATCAGGGAACACATATTTTCGTGAATCAGTCAATACAATCAGCAAATCTACAATCTAGTCAACAGACAAATATTTAATAGCGGTCACTAACATACGTTACACTATACACTTTGCTTAAATGCTTGCCTCATATAAACATGTCGTTGACATGGAAACGTATCTTACAGAAAAAAGTATATCTAATAAATTAAAGTTGATTACATTTGAATAAATATGTACAGACTTGAGGAAATTGGAGACGATGTAGTAGATAAATTTATCCGTAAATGAAATTAGTCTAGAGTGTTGCTCGATGCCTGGAGAGTATAGTAGTAGTGTTTAAACGAAAAAAGTTATTGGTTTCATAGACAAGTGAAATGTTTGTTACATTACAACCGACAGACGTTACGTCATTGTAGCACATTGGAGGATATTTATGTATAATCAAAGATGTTTATGTCCCAATGAAAGTGGCAGACAAGGCCATCCATCACATAGAAAACTAGTAAAGGTTGTTCCGTACAATATAATACTAGTATGAAAGAAATTATAACCATATAGCTTTTACATACAAATGTAGTTTAAATAATGTCAAATTCCTCCGGTTCTGATGGTTCTATTAGATTTGTATTAAGCAACAACTTGCTTAAAGCATCCACATTTATTGTTTTATTACTATCAATTAACCAATGAGAGCTCACTATGCCAAAAGGTGTGACACGATTGACCAAAGAGAGCTCACTTTGTCAATATGTGTGACAATATTGACCAATGAGAGATCACTATGTCAAAAGTCGTGACCAGATTGACCAATGAGAGATCACTATGCCAAAAGTCGTGACAATATTGACCAATGAGAGCTTACTATGCTAGGAGGTTTGTCTAGACATATATTGACTAATAAGAGTCCATATGAACAAGTTAATAGGAACTGAAATTAAGAGCAGGTGATTGGTTAGTGCCGATGAACACTAACACATGTTTTAATGTGTATGTACAAGGATAATCAGACGACCCACATGTTGACTTTCGTCTCTTCACTGACAGACAAATATTTACATGGCAAATACTTAAGTGTCCACGATATACGGATAGTACTAAATTCTTGTATCTATATTTGAACTGAACAAGACAACTGTCTACTTAACATTTGTCTTATAAATGATTATCCATCGATTGTCAAACATCCGTCATCTTTTAACATTGAAGTATATACTTATGCTTGCCATATTTCAGTAGAAATAAAGCAAATAAAGGCTATTCGGCATTTACTTACTTAGTCATCTTCTTCGTGTACCTTGACACATAAGGCTGGTGTAAGCTTTCTACATTTTTGGCCTGATCCTGTTTTTATTTTCTACTTTCTTCTATATATCTCCGTTAATTCTCCATAAGCCATTCTCCCCCAGGTTTTTTGTTCGTTTTTGGTCCTTTAAGATTACTCTCAAAGAGTTTTTTTAAAACCCGACCACAGAAGATTTGGTCTTGCTTAATTCTATGTACTAACTTTGTGTTTCTATTTTTGGATTACTATTATGTGGATGGGCTTAAGCAATCAGAATTTTATTTCCTTATAAGGTAATATAATTTGATTATTGCACATTTAAGTCCCATGCTCAAGTTGAGTCGAGCATTTGCTTTGATTTGCTTTGCAAATTATGTTGCGTTGTTTTGCACTGGATTTTGTACTTTACTAGACTGAATGACATTGTCATAATGTACGCTGGTGATATTGTCAAACTTGCATAACCTGTAGAAAGTTTAAAACAAATCTTACTAACATGAAAAGCTAATTTATATAAATTAGAAAAGTCACATTGGATGCTGCACTAGACTGTATCTAACTATCTCGTAGTAAAAAAACACTCTCTTATTGTGCGAGATAATAGTGTTCAGTGCTAAAAAACTTTCTGTCTTTGTTCTGTTAATGGGCATTGTACGATATCAATTCTGTGTAATTGAACATGACCTTTTTGCACTGATTCAGTAAGTGCTAAAAGCCAACCACTGTGTGATGTCCGTAATTCTACATGAGAAATGCAATACGCTGGACGTGAAGTGCAAATGGACAATATTGATGTTTCAACAAGTGATTTTGTCATTAAACATGATGTGTCACGTGGCTAGAGTTTATTTGTCACTCGGAACATCTCGGTCATTTCTACGTAAATGAGGTATACGCAGTTTGATAGTGATAAATGCCGTACGGTCGACCCGATTGTTGATCTGTCCGAATCAATATGCAATCTCTCGCTATAGTGACCAGCCAGCATGTCGGTTCCAATAAAACAAAACATGATGTGTCCAGGAAGGCATGAATTCGATCATTATTAGAGTTATTGCTTAGATATTCAGTGACTTTTTACATCGTTTTCTGTCAAGAATTGTTCAGCTACATTAGTTTCACGATTGACCAAACCGACTTTCCTGGGCCCGTATTTATATAGCTCCTAAGGGGAAAATGTTCCTTAGGTTGATAAATTTATCTAAGGTTTTATAGGAATTCCCTTAGTTTTATATGATTTCACCTTAGATATCTGAAACATCCTTAAGAATTATTCAGATATCTAAGGTGAAATCATATAAAACTAAGGGAATTCCTATAAAACCTTAGGTAAAGTTATCAACCTCAAAAATAATTTCCCCTTAGGAGCTTTATGAATACGGGCCTAGGTGAGTTGTGCATGTATAATGTTTACTTGATATAATATCACTAATTGTTAGCGCTGCTGATGGACCCGGTGTTGGTAACTTTGTCTGTTACAGGTTCCTTGGTGCAGCCTGCTTGTGATTTATAGTCGGTTGTGAAATTTCTATAATACAGCTCATCCTTGTCATTGAAGCTAGATTTGATCTACGGTACAATGACAATAATGCAAATGTCAACCTCGACAATTGTAGCAAATTGAGGTAATTTGGTAACATTATTTCAATGATGTATTTCATATTTAGACAGACCAGTTGACATTATTTTACAAAGCAAAATGATTCATTTTATGTTTCATGAAAATTCCATTGGCAGTTCATAGTACTTTTTTGTCACAAAAAGTAATCCGATTTCATATTCAGGCAAGATAAAAATGAAAGAATATCATGTTTCTGTGACCCTGGTCCAGTGTTAAGTGTAAAGAAAGTATAATAAGTACTAAAGCGATGAGATTATCCAAAGCTACACACGCATAATGTTAAGTCATGTACATAGAAGGAATCAACCCTACTTCAAGCAAGCTCACCCGCAAAGAATAACACACGATGTATTTCATTATGGTTCGTGCAAAATAAGCTATAATGCATAACGGATGTAAATACGAATGGTAACGACACTAATAAAGTTATGAAGTAAGGGAAGACTATTTAATGCCGCCGTCAATGAGCATTTAGGTTAATTAAGTTAAGAAAGCCAACACTTTTCGCTTCCTCTTGTCATTGGACTTATTAAATAACTAAATAAACCTGCTGAGGGGAGGCTATTTTTCTCCTGTTGGGTGTACAGTCAATATCGATCTGTAGTGCCCAGTAAAATGTAACATGTGCAGACACGGCCATCACAGGTTTCTATTGACACTTTCATCCAGTAATGCATGTGAGTTATTCTCAGTACGACAGATAGGTCACAGTTTGACAACGATAGACCAGTCTGACAGACAGGCTTCCTTCCGGACAGAATAATTATGTTGAGAATGTGTATTCATGAAGTTTGCGACCTAGCAGCTTTAAGATGGCACCGTTAAGGTTGCTAGACCGCAACTTCACAAAATATTCTTGAAAGCTTTGGGTTTTTCAGCATACAGGATAGTTGATTAGTTCGAACAGTAATTGAGAGGTTAGGACAGAAACCAGTCAATACCAGTAGGTGTAGTTAATGAGTTCAAACGAACGAGAATAACAATAATCTGCACTATTTCTGTCTCTGACGTTCGAAATTAAGTAAATTAATGTCGCAGTCAATGTGTACCCTGTCTTTCCACGCACATTTCTAATTAGTTTAACAATCGCCAAATGAGTGTTATGTCACGTTACTTCCCCCATCTTTAAGTGTCATTGATTCGGTCATGTGCCTGGTCTACACGAAACCATCTGTACACATGCCATACTGAATATGGGTTTGGGCGAGTGGTTATATGGAACCTGTTCCGAGAGCATGCCCAATTCTTCGAAGCTTCTCAAGTAGAAATTACAGCTCAAAATGGGATTTTGCTGAAGTAAGAAGCCAAATTTAAGATAAATCTGAAGTTAAAGCTTGTAACAATGTTTTATTATATACATTGTACTCAGACTAGCGTGTCTGTTTTGTGGTACCAGTTTTGAGCCCAGTCTCCTGTTGAATTTAACATTAAATCAAAGAACAATATCTAACAATGGGACATGAGATTGGGATTAAATTGAGATCTTTCGGAAGATCGGGGCCATGACTCGGATAGAAGAGAGTTGGAATCTAGGAATTGGTTTATGTCATGTCCCGGCAGGTTAAATAATGAACATGTCACGTTCCTTTGTCAAATGAAAAAGGCATATATATTCTTTATTTTCATCCATATTTGAAAGAGTATAATTATATTTTGCCTATCCCAGTTTTTATGCATTCCCCATTTGGTTACTTTAAATCATAATTAATTTTGAATTCTACATGTTTTGTAAGAGTTATGTCGTGTGTAATGAAATAGTTGTACTCTTTCTTTATTTCCATTGTCAATTTGTCACTCGTACTTAGTTAATTTCAGAGGATTCTGCACCAATTTTCAACAATTTGTTCAGACTTTTAAGACGACCAGTTTTACCTAATTAGTTTCCATCGAATCAATTAGCTGCCAGCACTTATTTGCTCGTCCGTAAGCCTCTGATTATGACTGACATATCCTAGCCAATGCCATCGAAATGTTCTCTACACCCACATAATCATTACATGTATTTTACTGGATTAAATATGCGAAAATATAAGAACCCCAATTTGTTTGTGACATGTTTATTAATCAACTATACTCGTGGTCGTATTAAACATCCCACCAAACAGTCACGTGCTTTCAGTTGATGTATTTTGCCCCTAATAATTGACGACCGATTGATGTCTTGCGCTGCATAATTACTCATATATTCATATATTTGTAGCGTTGCTTTTGTGACTGGTTCAATTTTGTACTTGAGTTTTTTTTCTCGTGCGTTCATATTGCTGCCTTACACAACCTGCTGTTTCCGTAAAGCCACCGCGCCCTTTTCTAATCCCTTATATTCGCATTTGAACATAAAGGACAAGATACTAGTTCAACATAGGAGCTTTAGTCTCAAAACCAACAACAATAATAATATTAGACCAATAGTCGTCAAAATTCTGTATTCGTCATTTGTTTTGGGGTGGGTGGGGCTGCACTTCCGGGCAGATTGAATAGCAATTGAATAGCAAAATTGATACCCTTCATGTACTTATTCAAGTGTGAATTTCGTATTCTGCTGTTTTTGTTGAGTGTTGCCCTCCCTGTCCGATTTGCTTTGATTGCTTTTGGATTTAATTAGGAATATTTCAGGGCTGATATATTCTATAGATTTACAGTTATTCTAAACTAATTATCACGCTAAATACTTTACCGATAACACTTGTTAGAATAATTTGTAATTTCAATATTACTTTTATCACTAATTGGTTTCAAAATTACAAACTAAATGTGATTTTTGTGAGTTCATTCGTTTTCTGTGGCTGTGTGAGAGTTCTTCCAAAGTAGCACCATCGAGTCCAGGAGTTCTTCGCCTTACCAAATACTTATATAGCATAATGAGACATTGTTTATCTCTTTATATGAACCTTGTGCTCATACCTTATAATTATAGGAACAACGTGAGAATAGGTTCTGTTTTTTCTGTGGTTGGCTATTTATGTTGAGCATTTTCCATGTAATAGCCTATTTGGACGCGTCTCTGATGGATGTATCCATATATGGTCAAATGCATAACCAGTACATTAGATTGTCACAATTACATGCTAACGTGCTCACATTCTCATATGCCGATATTCTCACCAAACTTTTTGCTTCCACTGAATCGTAAAACCATTGTCTACCTTATTAAGTTGTATGCAATTGATTAGACATATTGAGAGATATTGTAAGATATTGCGAGATATTGCGAGAAGATCTGATACATATTCCACTGTCCCTCGATACTTCACATTGATTGCTACCAGTGTTTGTATTGTAACGTTGGTACGATATTCATGAAGTCCAGATTCTTGATAACTTACGTTTTGTATGTTCCTCATTTATTCCTCATTTATTTCTCAAATATTTCTCATATATTTCTCATATAGTCCTCATATGTCAGGAATATATGTGTTATACTGATAACAGGAGGTTCACGTGATTTGCATGCTCCGGGGAGAATAAGATGACCGGGTGATAGGCATGTACGAGAGAGTTTAAGTGATTGGCATTTTCCGGAGTGACCATGTTCTTTTAGTTGACAGAGTTGTCTTGGCAAATGTTTCATGACGTCGCATAGTAGAAAGTCGAACTATTGCACTAGGAATATTCAAAGTCGAACTAATAAAAATATAAATCGGCCAGGGAAGGCATTATAAGGTGTTGTTGCTCTTGAGATTCGCGCTCTTAAGTAGATGTACTGGACAATATTGACTTCCATATACTAGCATCGTACCAATACAGTTGCAGTGGTTTAGCAAAGTTTTGAATAACATGTACAATTAATGAACACTTTCAGATTTTACCTTACGCAAGACAGATGGTAAATGTTTTAAACATGTAGGTAATAAATGATTGTGGTGACAGTTTATTGGAATCAACGCAAATATTTCCTCCTTGTATATTTAAACAACTATATCCGATGTATCAAAATATATTAACGTTTTTCATTTCAAAATGTTTAATTGACATTTATTATCATTTTTGTATTGAAAATAATTGATGGTCGGTGTTTTTATTTTGTTTACTTGTAAAGATGGTGAAGGCTTATGATTTTCTAATATATCCTTCGATGTGTGTTAATATTACCTCGGTAACCTAGTGGTAGAGCCTCTGCATCAAGTATGAGAGGGCTCTCAGGTTCTACTATGTCAAAAACGACATAGTATACAAAAACTAGTACTGGTATATCTTCATTGCGTGACGCTTAAAATATTGAAGGGACGATACACGTAACTGCTGGTTTGTCTGGTGTTAGGATAGGTTGATCTGGTGAATATTAATGAATAACGCTACTGTTGACCAGTGTGATATAAAACAATATTAAAAAACACGTGTACCATTCAATATTTATGTGCGTACATTAATTGATTAAACATGCGTTAAACGGTTTTCACTTCGGCTCTGACCTTTAGAAGTGATTTACAATATTTATGATGCGTGTTAATGTATTAGTTAATTAATGTACTCCTGTTAATTGGTATTTTCTAGTTTATACAATGAAGCGATACAACATTAACACCAGTGGCATGTGACTCCGTCAATAAACATGCACGATATACTCAGTACGATTAAAGTCGCACATTCATTGAACATTTTCCTGCGTAAGTTTACCAAGATAAAACAAGTCAGATAAATGTACAATATACTTTTTTGCAGTTGTCCTCATTTCTTGCTTTATTTCTGGTACTGGGAAATGTTTCAGTTTTTCCGTGACACAGTGTACGGTATTGACAGGGTTGACATACAAATAAGAACAATGGTTTCGTTCACGACTTTTCGGATTCCTTTTAGGTAATCAAAGTCGACGCATACACTATCTCTTTCACTTGTCGATGATTCAATCAGAGCGTTTCACTACGGGTGTGTTTTGTTGACATTATGTCAAAGTTAAGTAAAACATATCGCCTCCAATATCTATAGGTGTCTGACCGCCTGACATATCGTAGCACTACAACACATGATAATCTCATAAACGAGAATATAGTGTTGTCTAATGTACAATTCGAAATGCTCGCAATGACTAATTTCCGCTAATTACGCGAATCCAATAAGTTTGACTTTATATTAACATGTTCGGAAGGTTGACAGATTGCCAAAATAATTAAGCCATTAATATATACATATAAAAGTGCACATTCATTTTCAAAATATAGATGTTACAATTTTATTCATCAAGATTTTGTAGATAAAAAATAAAATAACAGTATCATATAGATATCACATTATCTTGGCGTAATTTTTACGTTGAATAAACCGGTTATGATAGATTATGCTTCATGCAAGTTATCAGAAAGGTTTGGGATTTTAATATAAACACACATGCTGTTCACAAAATCATTCTAATCAGTTTGCAAGATAAAATGATTTAGTTTTGACAATCATGCAAAATTTCCAAGTTCACAAATGTTCACTGTAGTTGTTTTATAAGTTCGACTTTGGCTTTGGTTTGTGCTGTACTATTTGAAAACAAACCACTATTGTTGCGGAAAGTAAAATATGACAGGTAGTAAATCCGCGCCTGACATGGAATAATTTATGGTTTAAACACATTGTTTTCCATGCAATCTGGTATAAGAGAGAAATATGATGTTCAATTTACCAGACTTTATGTCACAACGCTTAGTTTCCCGTTGTTCCAATGCGACTGTCCGACTGTAGTTTCTTACAGGACAAACTCCTTCTAAAATTAGAGTTGCTACTTATCAGATAATGTCTGATATATACCATGCATATGATATGGTTGATGTTGTTACGTTTCTAATCACTGGTTAACACTAGGCTCCGGTTGGCACGTGGTGTTTAGCCCTAGTAGACTATTAGCTCCGGTTGTCGAATAGTGATATCCCTAGAAGACCCAGTATTACTTTATACGCGTTCGTCACGCGTGATTTTATCGCAGTCATTGCCTCTATGTTTACAGGAACCAGTCGCCTACTACAGACAATTCTTTATTGGCGGTCACTAACACAGGTTCCACAGTACAATTGTAAAAATGTTAACGTCTCATAAACATGTCATTGACATGGAAACGCATCTTACAGAAAAAAGTAGATCTAATAAATTAAAGTTGATTAAAGTTTAATAAATATGTACAGACTTGAAGAAATTGGAGACGATGTAGTAGATAAATTTATCCGGGAATGAAATAAGTCTAGCATGTTGCTCGATGTCTGGAGAGTACAGAAGTAGTGTTCAACGAATAAAGTTATTGGTTTCATAGTGAAATGTTTGTTACATTACAACACAACAGACGTTACGTCATTGTAGCACATTAGAGGATTGACCAATGAGAGCTCACTATGTCAAAAGGTGTGACAAGATTGACCAAAGAGAGCTCACTATAATAGGGGGTTTGCCAATAAATACATTGACTAATAAGAGTCCATATGAACTGAAATTAAGAGCGGTTGTTTTGTTAATGCCGATGAACACTAACACATGTTTGAATGTGTATGTACAAGGATAATCAGACGACCCACATGTTGACTTTCGTCTCTTCACTGACAGACAAATATTTACATGTCAAATGCTTAAGTGCCCACGAATACGGGTAGTACTAAATTATTGTACCTATATTTGAACTGAACAAGACTACTGTCTACTTAACATTTGTCTTATAAATAATTATCCATCGATTGTCAAATATCCGTCATCTTTTTACAATGAAGTATTATATACTTATGCTCGCCATATTTCAGTAGAAATAAAGCAAATAAAGGCTATGCTCGGCATTTACTTACTTAGTCCTCTTCTTCGTTTTTTCGTGTACCTTGATACATAAGGCTGGTGTAAGCTTTCTACATTTTGGCCTGATCCTGTCTTTATTTTCTGCTTTCTTCCATATATCGCATTTTACTCTCCATAAGCTATTCTCCCCCAGGTTTTTGTTCGTTTTTGGTCCTTTAAGATTACTCTCAAAGAGTTTTTTCAAACCCAACCACAGAAAACTTGGTCTTGCTTAATTCCATGTACTAACTTTGTGTTTCTACTTTTGGATTACTATTATGTGGATTGGCTTAAGCAATCAGAATTTCATTTCCTTATAAGGTAATATAATTTGATTTTTGCACATTTCAGTCCCATGCTCAAGTTGAGTCGAGCATTTGCTTTGATTTGCTTTGATTTGCTTTGCAAATTATGTTGCGTTGCTTTGCACTGGACTTTGTACTGTACTGGACTGAATGACATTATCATAATGTACGCTGGTGATATTGTCATACTTGCATAACCTGTAGAAAGTTTATAACAAATCTTACTAACATGAAAAGCTAATTTATATAAATTAGAAAAGTCACATCGGATGCTGCACTCGACTGTATCTGACTATCTCGTAGTAAGAAAACACTCTCTTATTGTGCGAGGTAATAGTGTTCAGTGCTAAAACCTTTCTGTCTTTGTTATGTTATGGCCATTCTACACGATACATCATGGCGTATACACCTTATGATGTACATTATACAGTTGGTACATCTTGTGTAACTACACGGTAAGTCATGACCTATGAGATAAACACAATTTACCTCCAAAATTTGTAAACAATGGCGACATTTGAAGACGACTTATTGATATGGCTGTGTTAAATAATTATTTGTGTTGATTTTGAACAAAATATAATAATTTGATAAACATGTAGACACTAAAATTATATAACTTTGTCTAAATCAATTTTCAAAAGCATTGTATTGTTTCAATAACAATTTATGAAAAAACATACTTTACAATATTGTATACTGCAACAAATATTTCGATCAAATGTTCCGTATTATTGTTATTTCAAGCCACTGTGTTTAAGACACAGGGGAAAATGAGTAAATATTGTGTGAACATCCACTAATTGGCTTGAATTTCATTCTAATCTGCTGTTATCAGGAAAGTTAATTACTTCTTCACGATCGGTCTGTACCACAAGACTTACGGATATAGAACATGTTCTATCCTGTACATCTCCAAAAATTGTGTGGTAGGGATGTACTATTCACATCTACACGATACATTTTGACCCCATAAGTCAAAACTTATACACCAAGATGTATCGTGTAGAAAGGCCATTAATGGGAATTGTACGATATCAATTCTGTGTAATTGAACATGACCTTTTTGCACTGATTCAGTAAGTGCTAAAAGCCAACCACTGTGTGATGTCCGTAATTCTACATGAGAAATGCAATACGCTGGACGTGAAGTGCAAATGGACAATATTGATGTTTCAACAAGTGATTTGTCATTAAACATGACGTGTCACGTGGCTAGAGTTTATTTGTCACTCGGAACATCTCGGTCATTTCTACGTAAATGAGGTATACGCAGTTTGATAGTGATAAATGCCGTACGGTCGACCCGATTGTTGATCTGTCCGAATCAATATGCAATCTCTCGCTATAGTGACCAACCAGCATGTCGGTTCCAATATAACAAAACAAGATGTGTTCAGAAAGGCATGAATTCGATAATTATTAGAGTTATTGCTTTGATATTCAGTGACTTTTTACATCGTTTTCTGTCAAGAATTGTTCAGCTACATTAGGCTCACGATTGACCAAACCGACTTTCCTGGGCACTGTTTGATCAAAGGACTTACGAACATTTTTTACCCACGCACAAATTTAAATTCCTTATAATGCGTTTACATCTGCAAATGAGGGAAATATATTGTTTAAAATCATTAACTGAATTAATTAACTGACGATTTTACCCATCGCTTTACCAGAATTTGAATTTGAAACAGTAACTTAATTATAAAGAATTCAAATTTCAACGTAAGTTTACGATTACCGTAAATGCTTTGATAAAACAGTGCACTGGTGACTAGGTGAGTTGTGCATGTATATTATTTACTTAATATAATATCAGTAATTGTTAGTGCTGCTGAGGGGTGTTGGTAACTTTGTCTGTTACAGGTTCCTTGCTGTAGCCTGCTTGTGATTTAGAGTCGGTTGTGATATTTCTATAACACAGCTCATTCTCGTCGTAAACATTGAAGCTAGATTTGATCTTCTGTGAGACAATGATGCAAATGTAAACCTCGACAATTGTAGGAAATTGGGGTAATTTGGTAACATTATTTCAATGATGTATTTCATATTTAGACAGACCAGTTGGCATTATTTTACAAAGCAAAATGATTCACTTTATTTTTCATGAAAATTCCATTGGCGGTTCATAGTACCACAAAAAGGAATCTGATTTCATATTCATGCTAGATAAAAATGAGAGAATATCATGTTTATGTGACCCTGGTCCGCTGTTAAGTGTAAAGAAAGTATAATAAGTACTATAGCGATGAGATTATCCAAAGCTACTCACGCATAATGTTAAGTCATGTATATAGAAGGAATCAACCCTACTTCAAGCAAGCTCACCCGCAAAGAATAACACACGATGTACTTCATAGTTCGTACAAATTTAGCCATAATGCATAAAGGATGTAAATATGAATGGTGACTACACTAATAAAGTTATGAAGTAAGGGGAGACTATTTACTGCCGCCGTCAATGAGCATTTAGGTTAATCAAGTTAAGAAAGCCAACACTTTTCGAGGACTGTTTTCAGCAGTCTTTCACCAACCCTTTTAGGCATTTTAGCTTTCTCTGACCATTGAACTAACTAAATAACTAAATAAACCTGCTGAGGGGACGATATTTCTCTCCTGTCGGGTGTGCAGTCAATATCGATCTGTAGTGCCCAGTAAAATGTAACATGTACAGACACGACCATCACAGGTTGCTATTGCCACTTTTATTCAGTGGAGCATGTGGGTTTTCTCAGTACGACAGATATGTCACAGTTTGACAACGATAGAACAGTCTGACCTAGCAGCTTTAATATGGCACCAGTTAGGCTGCTAGACCGCAACTTCACAAAATTAATTCTTGAAAGTTTTTGGTATTTCAGCATTCAGGATAGTTGATGAGTTCGAACAGTAATTGAGAGGTTAGGACAGAAAACAGTCAATATCAGTAGGTGTAGTTAATGAGTTCAAAACGAACGAGAATAACAATAATCTGCACTATTTCTGTCTCTAACGTTCAAAATAAAGTAAATTAATGTCGCAGTCAATGTGTACCCTGTCTTTCAACGCACATTTCTAATTAGTTTAACAATCGCCAAATGATTCTTATTTCACCTTACTTCCCCAATCATTTAGTGTCATTGATTCGGTCACGTGCCTTATATACACCCAACCGTCTGTTCTCATATCATACTGAATATGGGTTTTGGTGAGAAGTTGTATGGAACCCGTTCCGAGAGAATGCCCAATTCTTCGGAGCATCTCAAGTAGAAATGTCAGCTCAAAATGAGACTTTGCTGAAATAAGATGCCGAATTTAAGATAAATCTGAAGTTAAAGCTTCTTGCAATGTTCTATTATATACTCAGACTAGCGTGTATGTTTTGTGGTACCAGTTTTTAGCCCAGTCTCCTGTTAAATTTTACATTAAATCAAAGAACAATATTCGGCAATGGGACATGATATTGGGCTTAAATTGAGATCTTTCGGAAGATCGGAGCCATGACTCGAATATACGAAAGTTTGAATCTAGGAATTGGTTCATGTCGTGTTCCGGCAGGTTCAATAATAGACATGTCACGTTCCTTTGTCAAATGATGAAGGCATAGAGAGATTCTTTATTTTCATCCATATTTGAAAGAGTATAATTATACTTTGCATAACCCGGTTTTTATGCATTTCCCATATGGTTGCTTTAAATCTTATTTAATTTTGAATTCTATATGATTGTAAGAGTTATGTCTTGTGTAATGAAATAGTTGTACTCGGTCTTTTCCACTGTCATTTTGTCGCTCGTACTTAGTTTCCTCTACACCCACATAATCATTACATGTATTTTGTACCAATTTTCAACAATTTGTTACGACCAGTTGTACCTAATTAGTTTCCATGGAATCAATTAGCTGCCAACTCTTATTTGCTCGTCCGTAAGCCTCTGATTATGACTGACATATTCTAGCCAATGCCATCGAAATTTCCTCTACACCCACATAATCATTACATGTATTTTACTGGATTAAACATGCCAAAATATAAGAACCCCAATTTGCTTGCGTACATGCTTATCAATCAACCATGCACGTGCTCGTATTAAACAGCCCATCAAACAGTCACGTGCTTTCAGTTGATGTATTTTATCTCCTAATAATTGACGACTGATTGATGTCTTGTGCTGCATAATTACTTTGTAGTGTAGCTTTTGTGACTTGTTCAATTTTGTACTTGAGTTTTTTTTTCTTTTTCGTGCGTTCGTATTGCTGCCTTTCACAACCTGCTGTTTCCGGTAAGCCACCGCTTCCCTTTCTAATCCCATATATTCGCATGTGAACATAAAGGACAATATACTAGTTCAACAAAGGAGTTAAAGTCTCAAACCCAACAACAATATTAATGATACACCGTGTTAAATATTAGACCAATAGTCGTCAAAATTCTGTAATCGTCATTTGTTTTGGGGTGGGTGGGGCTGCACTTCCGGGCAGAGCTACCAATTGATTAGCAAAATTAATACCCTTCTTGTATTTATTCAAGTGTGAATTTCGTAGTCTGCTGTTTTTGTTGAGTGTTGAGCTCCCTGTTCGATTTGCTTTTATCGCTTTTGAATTTAATTAGGAATATTTCAGGGCTGATATATTCTATAGATTTACCGTTATACTAAACTTATTATCACGCTAAATACTTTACAGATAACACATGTTAGAATAATTTGTAATTTCAATATTACTTTTATCACTAATTGGTTTCAAAATTACAAACTAAATGTGATTTTTTGGTGAGTTTATTCGTTTTCTGTGGCGGTGTGGGTGTTATTTCTAAATTACACGTAGTACCATCGAGACAAGGACTTCTTCTTCTTACCAAATACTTATATAGCATAATGATAAATTGATTATCTCTTTAGCAACTTTGTGCTCATACCTTATAAATGTAGGAACAGACTGAGCATAGGTTTTGTTTTTCTTTGGTTGGCTATTTATGTTGAGCATTTTCCATGTAATAGCCTATTTTGACGCGTCTCTGATGGATGTATCCATATATGGTCAAATGCATAACCGGTGCATTAGGTTGTCACAATTACATGATCACGTGCTCACATTCTCATAGGCCGATAGTCTCACCAAACCTTTTGCTTCGACTGGATCATAAACCCATTCTTCAATTTATTAAAATGTATGCGATTGATTAGACATATTGAGAGATATTGAGAGATATTGTGAGATATTGTGAGATATTGCGAGATATTGCGAGATATTGCGAGAAGTTCTGATACATATTCCACTGTCCCTCGATATTTCACATTGATTGCTACCAGTGTTTGCATTGTAACGTTGGTACGATATTCAAGTCCAGATTCTTGATAACTTACGCAGTATACGTTCCTTTTATATTTCACATATATTTCTCATACTGTATATGTCTCATATATTTCTCATTTATTTCTAATATGTTCCTCATATGTCAGGAATATACGTGTTATACTGATAACAGGAGGTTCATGGGATTTGCATGTTCCGGAGAGAATTAGAAGACCGAGTGATAGGCATGTACATGTACCAGAGAGTTTTAGTGAGTGGCGTTTTCCGAGGTGAACATGTTCCTTGTAGTTGACCGAGTTCACGGTGTCTTTGCAAATGTTTCATGACGTCGCATGGTAGAAGGGGGTCGAACCATTGCACTTGGAATATTCAAACTCAAACTACTAAAAATATAAATCGGACAGGAAAGGCATTATGACTCGCTGTTGCTCTACAGAGAGGCACTCTTGAGTAGATATATTGGGCAATATTGGCTTCCATATACTAGCATCCTACCAATACAGTTGCAGTGGTTCAGCAACGTTTTGAATAACATGTACAATTAATGAACACTTTTACCTTACACAAGACAGATAGTAAATGTTTAAACATGTAGGTAATAAATGATTGTGGTGACAGTTTATTCGAATCAACGCAAATATTTCTTCCTTGTGTATTTAAATAACTATATCCGATGTATCAAAATATATTAACGTTTTTCATTTCCAAATGTTTAATTGACATTTATTATTATTTTTTTATGGTCGGTGTTTTTATTTTGTTTACTGGTAAAGATGGTGATGGCTTATGATTTTCTAATATATCCTTCGATGTGTGTTAATCTTACCTCGGTAACCTAGTGGTAGAGCCTCTGCATCAAGTATGAGAGCGCTCTCAGGTTCTACTATGTCAAAAATCACAGGTGATCTGGTGAATATTGATGAAATGGACTAATGTTGATCAGTGTGAAAAAAAACCACCAATTTTTTAAAAAGGCATTTGCTTCAATCAATATTTGTGTGCGTGCATCAATTGATTAAACATATGTTAAACGGTATCACTTCGGCTCTGACCTTTAGAAGTGATTTACAATATTTATGATGCGTGTTAATGTATTAGTTAATTAATGTACTCCTTGGTATTTTCTCGTTTATACAATGAAGCGGTACAACATTAACACCAGTGACATGTGACTCCGTCAATAAACATGTACGATATACTCAGTACGATTAGAGCCGCGCATTCATGGAACATTTTCAAGCGTATGTTTACCAAGATAAAAAGTCATACAAATGTGCAACGTACTTATTTTCCAGTCAATGTCCTCAGTGCTTGCTTGATTTCTGGTACTGGACAATGTTTCAGATTATCCGTGATACAGTATACGGTATTCACAGGGTTGACATACAAATAAAAGCAATTAATGGTTTTGTTCAAAACTTTTCGCATTCCCTTAAGGTAATCAAAGTTGACACAGCCACTATCTCTTTTACTTATTACTTTGTAAGTAATGAATCAGAGTGTATCGGTGCGTCTGTGATTCGTTGACAAAATGTCTAAGTTAAGTAAAAGCCATTGCCCCCGATAAAGGTGTCTGACCGCCTGACATATCGTAACACTACAATATAATAGAACAGATGATAATAGAGTAAAATGGAACAGAGCTGACCTGAAAGCACGCAGCACGCAGCACGCAGCACGCAGCACGCAGCACGCCGCACGCAGCACGCCGCATGCAGCCACTTATTGTCGTTGAGCTCACTGTATTCTCCGGATGTTTGGCTACTATGTCATCCAAATGTTCGCGAATGTTTAATTTTCGCTAAATACGCGAAGTCGATAATTTTGTGATTATCTGCATAATTTGCCAGTAAACGACATGAAAGCGAAGGACAGAATTGTTTTCTTGAGCGAAAACAAAACGCATTTAAACTCTCGAACGATTTATATTATGATCTTCGGAAGGTTGACCAATTGCCAAACGAATAAAGCCAACAAGATCTTTCAGAATCGGGATAATAAAAATACACATTCATTTTCAATAATATATAAGATGCTATAATTTTATTCATCAATATTTTGTTGATAGAAAATAAAATAACAGTATGTTATAAATAACACATTATCTTTGCGTAATATTTCCGTTAAATAAACCCGTTATGATAGATTATGCTACAAAGAAGCTATCAGAAAGATTTTGGATTTTGATATAAACACACATGCTGTTCACAAAATCATTCTAATCAGTTTGCAAGATAAAATGGTTTAGGTTTGGCAATCATTCACTATTTCCAAGCTCCGTTACTTAGCGGTATAATTATACAGTTAATAGAAATGTACATTGTAGCTGTTTTAGTTCGACCTTGAAAACAAACCACCAATGTTGCGAAAAGTATATGCCAAGTACTAAATCAGTACTAGACATAGACCTAGAATAATTCATGGTTTACACACATAGTTTTCCGTATAATCTAAGAAAAGAAATATGATATTCAATTTACCAGACTTTATGTCACAACTCTTAGTTTCCCGCTGTGCCAACGCGAGTGGCTGACTGTAGTTTCTTAAAAGACAAAATCCTTCTAAAATTAGAGTTGCTACTTATCGGATAATGTCGGATATATACCGTGCATATGATATGGTTGATGTTGTTCCGTTCCTAATCACTGGTTAACACTAGGCTCCGGTGGTCGCGTGGTACTAAGCCCTAGTAGACTATTAGCTCTGGTTGTCGCATAGTGATAACCCTAGAAGACCAATAATTGTATAGTCCAAGGCTGCCTTCGTCACGTGTGATTTTATCTCAGTCATTGCCTTTCTGTCTACATTATTAATGAACAGTATATAATTCAGTCAGGGAATACGTATTTTCGTTCAATACAATCAGCACATCTACAAGAATCGAAACAGACAATTTATTTTTTTAAATAGCGGTCACTAAAATACGTTTCACTATACACTTTGTTTAAATGTTTTCCTCCCATAAACATGTCGTTGACATGAATACGTATCTCACAGAAAAAATAAATGTAATAAAATTAAAGGTGATTAAATTTAGACAAATATGTAGACGTGAGGAACTTGGAGACGATGTAGTAGATGAATTTATCCGTAAATGAAATTAGTCTAACATGTTGCTCGAAGCCTGGAGAGTACAGTAGTAGTGTTAAACGAATAAACTTATTGGTTTCATAGACAAGTGAAATGTTTGTTCTATTACAACGGCAGACGTTACGTCACAGTAGAACATTTGAGGATATTTATGTGCTAATCAAAGATGTTTATGCCCTAATGAAGGTGGTAGACAAGGCTATTCATTACAGAGAAAACTAGTAAAGGTTGTTCCGAACAATGTAATACTAGTATGAAGGAAACAATAATCATATAGATTCTAGATGCCTGAAACATTCTGCCATATGTGAGGCATCTAATACCTGGTAACAATTTGTCGAGAACGAAGTAAAGCTGACAAACCGATGATTTGTAATATTTATAGATACTTTAGCAGTCCTAATGACAAAATTACAACGCATATCTTATTATGCTCATTTCAAGCCATTTCAGTAATACACATTCTGTACAATACTAAAATTACAGGTAAATTAACTGTATCACTGATAACCTCAAACGGGTTTTTAAAATAAAATTTATAATTTTCTTTAGAAAAATATTCATTTTACAAAAAAAAAATACTTTTATTTCGTTTTTGTCTTTATGAACAATGCAGTAGAATCATAATACCAAAAAGTTACCTGTGCAATAAATTGTTTTGTATTAAAGTATTTTAAGGAAGCAACCTACACTACCAGTTGTTATACTGTTTGGTATATCACGTAAAATCGCCAACCCTTGGTGCCATGGCAACTAAAAAAAACAGATGAGAAAAAAACCCCGCTCATGTTCATATACAGTTGATCATTTATATCATCAGTCAATTGCTGAATGGTTTTCTGCAATAGAATCTCTATAAGCGAATAAATGGAACATTTATGACAATAAAAATATCCACAGCGCGGCAATTAACTTCAGGTTAATGATGCGCGCGCATGCAATATGAGCGACGTCCATTTAGAAGTAAAACATTGGTAATTAATCAAAAGCGTATACAATTTCTCCGTGAAGTGCGTGCATTAGGGGGCAATAAAATATCAATTTCAAAGACAATCAACTCCCTAGGGAAAAGTAAAATTTGGAGTGATATGATATATCATAAATTCTTGGTAAATTGCATATGCAGCAGCACGCAAATATATTTCATGCTGTTTCAAACTTGTCAAGCATTATTTATGAGAACTCGACAACTCAGAGACAAAACAAAACCAATCGTAAAAGCTCGGCCATTTCCGATTGTTTCCGGTAAAAATAATGCATAAACGCTGATGTGATCTGAATAAAAACACATGTTAATATCTTGTTGCAGTGATAAGCAGAAAGTGTCTCTTGTTGGACTCTAGGAAGTCAAGTCAAAGTCATATGTTTGAAGTCCGTTCAGGCTATATGGTAAAATGCCTAGCGGATTTGAGAGGTTTCCAAGGACAAAAGTTTTACATTTTGGGCAGGCAATTTGTTAGGAAGCTTTGGACCTCGAACGGAAGCTAAATACAAAAATGAACTAGTATTTCCATAAGTGCTTTGTAAAATGTCATTCCCTCGAAGATCAGTACGTTTAATTTGTTTGGTTGGTGCAATGGAGTGAATGTTGCGGATCAATATAACAGATTGTTTGATGTGGAAATTACTGTCAGATTTGTGTCATGTTGTATTCCCTGTAGAATATATATTTGATCAGTTTTCCTTAGGATGTTTACAGTGATTGTTTGTGACGTATATGATACCTTGTATGTATTAATGAAAACAAATACTATATGTGATGTCATTACAATGATATAGAACTGTCTAGTCATTGCAGTAATAGACGCTTATGTTCAATGTGCAATATTAAAATCACAGATAACTGTATCACTGATAACAAAAAACCCGTTTTTTGTATTTCTTTTTAAGAAAAATATTAATTTTTACAAAAAACACACATTTTGGTTTATCAGCGAAACAGTTACTTGTGCAATATATCGTTTTCTATTTAGGTGTTTTAAGGAAGCTCATTACTCCACCTATTGTGTTCTGTTTGATATATCACGTTAAATCAATATCCGTGTAAAGCCTTGGTGCCATGGAAACCAAACAAACAGATGAGAAAAAACGCTCAGGTTCATATACAGTTTATCATTAATACTATCGGTCGATTCTTAAATGGGTTTCTGCAACAGAATCTCTATAAACGAATAAATGGAACATTTGTGACAATAAAAATATCCACAGTGCGGCAATTAACTTCCGGTTATAATGATGCGCGCGCATGAAATATGAACGACGTCCATTAAGAAGTAAAACATTGGTAGTTAACCAGAAGCGTATACAATTTCTCCGAGAAGTGTGTGCATTAGGGAGCAATAAAACATCAATTTCAAAGACAATCAACTCCCTAGGGGAAAATAAAATGTGTAGTTATAAGATTTATCATAAATTCTTGGTAAATTGCATATGCAGCAGCACGCGAATATATTTCTTGCTATTTTAAAACTTCCCGCGCATTATTTATGAGAACTCAACTACTCTACAAAGAGACAAAACAAAACCAACCGTGAAAGCTTGGCCATTTCCGTTTGTCTCCGGTAAAAATAATGCAATAACGTCGATTTGATCAGAATAATAACAGTAACATTGTCTCTTGCTGGACTACAGGAAGACAAATCAAAGTCAAATGCTTGACTCTTTAACCAGTCCGTTCAGATGCTGAGTGGATTTGAGAAGTGACTTAATGTGCCCATGGACAAAAAGTTGACATTTTAGGATCGGCGATTTGTTCGGTGACTTCGGTCCACGAGCGGAAGTTTAATACTAGTATTTTCCACGATGTGATTTCCCCAGGATTCAGTACCTTTAATATGTTTGGTTGGAGCAATAGATTAAATGTTGCAGATCAATATAACAGATTGTTTGATGTGAAAATTACTCTCAGATTTGTGTCATGTTGTATTCCCTGTAGAATATATATTTGATCAGTTTTCCTGAGGCTGTTTACAGTGATTGTTTGTGACGTATATGATACCTTGTATGTATTAATGAGAACAAATACTTTATGTGCTGTCATTACAATGATATAGAACTTTTCATATTGATGTTACATCTGTAAACAACTTTTTGGAAGCTCAACAACAGTTCCTTGCACATACTTTAAATGATTCTAAAACAATGAAAAATGTGTTTCACCTTTTACTTGACCCTTTATATATACTAGTAGCATTTAGACTGACGTAACATTAATAAATTGTTTAGTTACTGGCTACAAGGCTTGTCATGGAACCGTGACTGTAATTAAGCATTTCGCAAGCTTAATTCAATTCCTTGCCCAAATGCAAAATGTTTCAAACAGTAAACAAAAGATACCTTGCCCAAACTCAAATGGTTTCACAAGCTTAATTCAATACCTTGCCAAACTCAAATGGTTTCACAAGCTTAATTCAATGCCTTGTCCAAACTCAAATGGTTACATAAGCTTAATTCAATGCCTTCCCCAAACGCAAATGGTTTCACAAGCTTAATTAAATGCCTTGCCCAAACTCAAGTGGTTGCACAGGCTTAAGTCAATGCCTTGCCCAAACTCAAATGGTTTCACAAACTTAATTCAATGCCTTGCCCAAACTCCAATGGTTTCACAAGCTTAATGCAATGCCTTGCCCAAACTCAAATGGTTCATAAAGCAAACAAAGGTTTTTGTTTTACTGGAAACCTAACATCAATTAGACAATAAGTCATTGTTCGCTATACTAGTATAGGGAAAACTCTTTAGTATTAGAAATTCACTGTTGTGATTCTACACAAAGTTAACTGCCTTTCTTGCTATCTGTGCAATACTCATCAGAAAGCCTCACCGAAAGTAAGTCCTTTGAATTATTTTTAGGAAGTTTGATGTTATCAGTTTGACCCCAAATGATCCCAATCTAGATCCGTAAAATTCATTCTCCGAGGTATCTTTGAACACAGCCATTCACAGTTACTTAGATAGAACAGAAAATAGAACTCATATTCTTCGTAAAGTGAAAATCCAAAGAATTTAGCAAACGGCGTAAAATGACTTTTTTCAAGACGCTTCCAGCTTCAAAATGATAGAAAATCGGAAAGGGAAGGTAACACTAAATCTAAACAGCCGAGCACAGAAAATATAAAAAGTGCATACTAGTATATGATATCAAAATCACACGACATGATGATCATCACTTAACTAAACGAAATAATTAACTGTACCACTGATAGGCCAAGCCATACAGAAGAGGTGATAGTGCCTAACCATTCATGTAATACACACCGTTTATATCCCTGAGAAGGATACGTTTAAAAGCCACGAAAGTCTTGCAAATTAGGTCAAATTTGGCATACGCATTAGTTTTGTAAACCATTTTCCTTTCTTCGTATGGAATTTAAATACGACAATGGACAATTATATCATTGCTACGTGATGTTAACTGAAGCGCTAAATCCAATGATAATCGAGGGGGTGGGACTTAAATTTCACTGGAATGGGAGCAATAACTACAGTGCATTATAATATTATCCTGCACTGAAAGTTATCGCACGCATACTGTAAATCATTAATTTTCGTGGGCGATTAATATTCTCGGACTTTATGGTTCACCTTCAACCTCGAAATCAAATCCATTCGAACAATAAACTTTACCATCGTATTTATTACATGAAATGCAAAATCCACGAATTAAAGTCCCATCGAAATGGTCATATTTATCAAAACCACGAAATTTCATCCCAACGAAATTCAATGATTTTGCAGTGTACCATTGTTTATACGTTAACCGTAAAATAATCCGTGATGTCCGTGCTTGAAAAGTACGTACATGGGTGTACAACTTTAAGGTAATAGAGTGTAATCTATAGAGAAGTAAAGTTTCCAAAATGTTTTTTCCTTTCAAATTTATTTTGTCGGATAAAATAGACATTGTATTATGTTAAGGAGAAAGTCCAAGTAACTGTCCATTCCTGAGAAATAATGGAGACGAGGCCCCAAAGGGGCCGAGTATTCATTATTTCTCAGGAATGGACAGATACGCGGATTTTCTCTGACTTAAAATACACCATTACTGTCAAATGTAAATTTGATTTTTTGTAACGATGCTGTAAATATCAAAATTGAAAGAAAAATGCATTTTTCCAAAAAATTCACCCCTGATGTACCTCTTACAAATAAAAGATTAAAAATATGAACATGTCTGAGCGAGAAGATCATGCTTCCTCATGAAACCAGTGAAACAATACAATAACTCTCCATTACTTTAATAACGATGTGTAGTCCATGCAAACACATGTTGTGAGTTATGTGTTACACGATCAAGCAATGGTCATTTACCCAGTGTCATTTGATGTTATAACACGGTGGACATTATAAAGACTATTAATGTTTCAGTCAGGGGATATATTTCCGTGCATAAACTTAACATGGATATTTATAATTGATATGCAACTTGATGGACATAACTACAGTGTTTTAACATTTTTTATTAAGCACAGAGCTGTATTTGCACAGTCATTTAAATTAAGGTATTCATTAATGTACTCAGAAATTGGTATAAAAACTTGTGAGAGCAGTGTCTATCAGATCGACGTTGGCTGCCACGCCCACAAGAGAAAAATAGTCTCTCGAGACTCGAATGTTTCATTAGGTAGCCCAATGACCAGGGGAAGTTAATGTCAAAGGAAAATCGAGCGTGTTATTATATTCAAACAGTTTTCATCGGATCATCTTAAAACCTAGTTGCAATGTTTATGGTCATTCTAATGTAGGTCAATGTCGATTTTTTAATTGTCAGTATCATGCTGAAGATCGGGTTTCATGATTTAGTGATAATTTTGGCCCTTATGAATTTATAAAAAATACTGTAATTGCAACTCATATAATTGTCATGGACACGCGAAAGTAAATTAATGATTTGCAAAATAATGTTATTTAATATCACACTAGCATCATCTTGATTTCTTTATTCCTTGTGCGCGTACCACCTTAATAGCTGAAATTATGTCATGTTTATAGTTATTTAGTAACAGCGGGTTGATTTCATTTTCTAGTTTCGTTGTGGATTGGGCATTTTTATCTGTGTTCGGCTCTTTCAGTTGAGTGTTGCCTTTCTTGTGATTTGTATTGTCCTTTTGGTGAATACGTGCATTTTCTAATGCACCAGTCAGTTACATCCACGGTACCAACCTCTGGGTATGGCTGTGGTTTTTTTTATACCTTCCAGCTTTTCACGCACTGCTGGGGAAATGGTGGGAATTTTGTCACCGAAACAATACCTTTGGGACAATATTTAATTTTGAGCTGCCCCCGCATGGGCCGTTTGAGGGCGGGGGATTTGAAAACCCAAAAGTAAATTTCCCGGCCCATCCCTGGGGATGGAGTGCAATGAATGCAACTGACTGGTGCATAATATAGACATTATTTACAATAATTCTCAATTACCTGTTAACACATTTAATAAAACTAACTCGCCATTTTTTGTTAACACAACATAATTATGTGTGTTATGTTTTTCAGGCATGAAGAGTTTCCTTAACAATAACTCTCCATTATTTTGTATACACATTGCATTAAATGTGTATACAAAATAATGGAGAGCTTTTGTTAAGACAACTCTCCATTCCTGAAAAATAATGGAGAGTTTATGAAAAGGCTAATCCCCTGGGTGTATTTTAAGATCATATCACATTTGCACAAATAAATTTCAAAATTTGGTGAAGCATATGACAGCAATTGGATTGCAAATCTTGCTCGTTCACAATCAAAGTAAACATGACATTAAAAGTCCAAGTTTGTTGTCGGGGACTTAGTCAGTAGTATAAGGAACGAAATCTTACAAAGACATGATTATAAAAGACATTCATTAGCTTGTATCGTGCAAAACTTCAATGACCTTGCAAACCGAAAGAAGAAAATGTGTAATTTTCTTGAAAAACATGCACAATCTCCAAGTTATACTCCATGCCCTTAATTTCACAACGTGGTATTGGAAATTTAAATCGGTCAGCGAGGACAATGTACCATTATGTGATTTTTAGCCACACACAATACAATTTGACAGCCAATGATATAAGCCAGAAAGAGAAACTTAACACTCGGTTTCCTTATTTAGTCTGGGGCTCCGCCCTCGACGAAATAAGGCAACCTCGCGTTTGCGTTCTCTTTCTATAACCTAACGCTGGGTCAATAAAGCGATTTTACTAGTACATGTTTTGTGCATGTAAATGTTCTTTACATTCGAAATTTCGTTATAAACATGTTCGGAATTACCCTGCTCATCTTAGCATTGTATTCGAGTGACTTTATCATAGTTGTAAAATTTAGTCTACTTGTTTTATGGTGTACAATAATTTTATATTTATATCAGACATTTTCTGGGGAGAAATGTCGAGAAACCATGACGATAAACTAGCTGGAACACAATTGTTTATATGATTACTGAACTTATAAGGACAACCAATGTAGTTTGACATATTTAGGTCAATGATTCAATTTTTATTTGTCTAGTGTTGTTATTTTAGGTTATCGTTTCAAATTGCTGCAATTTTCGTCAATTGGTGAATAATTTAATGTCATTAAACATGTTCCAGTCGCGATTATTTTCATAGTTTGAGACAAATTACGGTTGGGTTCTTCAAAGATACTTGACTTCAATTTCCCTTGTCAAAGTAGAGGTACTTGAATTCCAATGTAATAGGGGAATCTGGATTCTAGCAGCTCAAAGTCCCATTCAATTAACTGGTATTTACAAATGCACATGGTTTTGTCTGCATTTAATATGACTACTGAAGTAAGTTGCATATTTGGCCGATGAACTGTCTGTAAATATTATACTAACAAATAACCGAATAAAGTACACAATATAAAGGACGCAAAGTGGGAGCTCACAGCAATTAGTGGAAAAGTTAATTAACTGCCATATGATAAAACGCTTGTGAAGTCTGATACAAACATTGGTCATATGAGTAATAACATAAAGCAATACACTTAAGAAACAGAATAGAAGTCTTTATTATCGCTTTAGGACTGTCAGCAAATAAATGCTGAAATTGCTTAACGATCCAAAACCAAAGTTTCCTCGCAGTTATCATAGACGTTCGTTGTTAATTATAGCTAGGGCCAGTTTATTATGTGACTACTTTTGGCGTCTGTATTTCAAGTACACTTAGATATATTAAATATCACAAAGTTACGTGGTGAGCAGTTGCCTACAGGTAGAGCGCGCGCTTCAGGATCGAGAGGTCCAAACCTTCAAACCTCGTCTTGACCACTGGTTAATTCCGCTGAGAGCGCAAGAATAATCCACATGCTCCACTTGACTAATGTGAAAATGGGTACACGTGAGGTCAGTTTGACATGATCGATATTCCCGGGCGCCATATATCGTTTTATAGAAATAATATCCCCATGGAGACACGGACACATGTTTCCCTTAGTAAGTGCAGATATCTTTAGACATATAGCCCATTGACCAGGGGAAGTTAAAATGCCAAAGGTAGGTTGAACAGCTCGACAGCGCTAAAAAATTTGGAACTTAACTTTGTATTGCTCATTTATGTTGGAATAAGCTAAACGCTTACATTCTGTTACACACAAATAGGATTGTATTACACTAGGTTAGGGCAACATTTACCTTCGATAAAAAGCTTGCTTACGGTAAACAAGTGGACTTTCACTTATAATCAAGTCTAGCAATATTACTGTCTCAGAAATTAGCTGGTATGCAACGTTGCTTAATGGTAATTCTTATTTTAATGCTTCATTTAAACATCTATGTATTGCATGTTAAGTCTAATTAAAACACAAAAGTCAATAATGTACAATGCACATAAACATCTTATTCATTCTCGTGGATACCAAATTTCGTGGTGTGCGATAAAATCATGTGGATTTCGGATCAATCGTGAAAGCTCGAACATTTCCGTTTGTCTCCGGTAAATATAAAATGCCGAGGCCATAAGAATGATTTTGGATGTAGTTTAATCGCATGGATTATAATGCGTGGTGCAATGCATCCAATAAATCAGTAAATATTGTCTCTCACAAACCTTGATAAGTAAACAGTCATTCACCGATTTCTCATGAAACAACGACAATCATAGAAAATCAATTGCAGTATGTCGTGACGTTTGAGTAAGTGTAAAAATAAGCAACAGTTCTAGCACCTAAAGCCTTGAACAATTGCAATATCAGCATATACATGTAAACAGATCGTTTCCACGAAGAGAAGCTCTGTCAACCAACTTCATTCGATAGAGCACGAGATTTCAGATCTCGGGGTTGTGGGTTCGAATCCCGAGCTGAACAACTAAATTGGCTAATAGACTTTCGAATGATACTTTAAACTTAGGTGCCGTGAATGATGCTATACACCAGGTACATAAAAGAACCAGACATGCTTCTGGAATTATAACATTTTCTGTATCATGCACTATCCAGAAAAACTAAAATTACTAAAACTCTTCTGGGGTCCTTGCCCATATGGATTATCCGGTGGCGAGGATAAATAAAAGCAATAATTAAATGAGCATTCCAAACCATTATGATGGTAACAAAATGCGTATATGGTCAAGTAGCATTCGCAGAACCACCACCCGGTGTCCGGTATTATACTGCATACTTCAGTTAAATGTCACCGGGTGGCTGAACGAGTGAATGCTTAAAGCGCTACTCATAAACTGATACCTTGACTTTTTAACTGATTAATTTGCAAATACAATGTAAAACAACCAATGTCATATTGGAATGTCAAACGAAGTATTCCGTAAAAAACAGTCGTTCAATATTTATCTACTCACTAATTATATTTCCTGCATATAGTCAGTGTACCATACCAGGTTTCATTAAACATGTAAACCATACCAGGTTTCATTTAACATGTAGCTAAATGAAGTCAACTGGTGTTCGGATCGATAGATGTACATTACTTGATAATACATTGTTGTTGACATCGCCATCACTCGCTGCTAATTTGACTGGTAAAACACTCAGTGTTGTTGGTACTAAGTGGGTGTGTCCATTAACCAGATTTGCACAGATTGACAACATACTTTCAATGTTGTTTTGGATATTGTTGCTTGAACGACTGGTGTCAAACGTGAGTACATGTATTTATTCATAATAATATTTAGTTCAAAAGATCCGCGAATGTATAAAATATGTACTAGGGTGCCCCGAACGTTTCTAGACATAAGTCGTAACTTCTTTATTTATGAAAACAGTCCAATTCGTCTAATAGATTGACCAACTGACCTGACGTTTAAAACGAGACTGTTTTATTTGGATTGAATGATATCGGTTGTTACAAACAGGTAGTTGCTTACTTCAAATAACCACAAC
This sequence comes from Spisula subtruncata, assembly GCA_963678985.1. Classification (NCBI taxonomy): domain Eukaryota; kingdom Metazoa; phylum Mollusca; class Bivalvia; order Venerida; family Mactridae; genus Spisula; species Spisula subtruncata. The sequence goes on along the minus strand of OY787671.1, from coordinate 26,532,088 downwards.
AATTATACCCATGGAATGATCAAACATATTTTGGATGCATGTCGTTATTTCGTAACTTTATCATTTTTATCTTAATGCATTTCGTGGAGTGTAATACATTTCGCTTGTTTAAGGTCTTTGTAATTTATAGTAGGCATATGTATAGATCTGTGGCTCTTGGCAGAACATGTCCCTGTGTATCATTTAGTCTTCATGACACCATTGCAACTATTCAGCACTGTCTGTACGTGTTAAGTATTAAGACAGCCATAGTTATATAAAAAATAAACAGAAACATACTCAAGTTATGTGTAAACCATGAATTCTGCCGGGAGCCGTCAAATTACGTATGATGTAAATATCCATATTTGTTTAGACTTGTATCTATCGTGTTCCAAACTAAAACGAGCATTTGTTAGCTTGACCATCTGATAGTTTTATTATTGTTTGGAATCATCTACAAGTGTATTGCTGTTGTTCATGCTGTTGTGGATATCCTACCTGCAGTCGTATAAGAACTTGATCCACTATGAAGAGGACAAACAATATTAAAACTTCGGTAGTTTTCTGTATACGATTTTGACACAAAACAGCCGATCTATTTTACATGTGTAACATAGTTTGGAATTTCTTTGACGTCACTATGACTTTCCCATACTGAAATTCTCTTATGTAGCTTATTGTTATTTTCACTTATATCTAGTCTACCGATAACATGGTATTTGCATATACATTACGTGTAGTCAGTTCTGAAATAGCATTGTGACAGTTATGGCATAATCTATTGGTACCTCTGAGCATTTTTGGATCTCGGTAATGTACTCCCGGTCTATATAAATTATCATCGGGCGGCATAGCGAACAGGGATATCACGCATTTTCTTTGAATATGATTACCCTGAAGCTTCCCCTAGACCGCATGGACCCTTTTCCCGATGCCTTTCGATGCCTTTTTTACATCGGGACTACATCGCCAAGGCAAAACTATCCTGGTGAAACCAAGGCATAACATTGCATATGGAGACAATTCGGGTGTTTTTGTGTTACTGGTAGTCATTATTTATGTTAATACATATAGCGTGCATCTATATTACAACTGACAGTTTCGCATTCAACCCTGTGGGAGCTTCATCTGTCAGATCTTAGACAAATTTAAATGGAAACTTTACTTTCCATACAAGGTATAGCTACGAACCGTATATTGGTTTAATTTCGAGCGTGTCGATTTTTGCTACTCTCCAGGAAATGTGAGCTTCGTGACAATTTAAGTAGCACTGGTGGACATTCTCAGGACAAGCCATCGGTGTATCATATTATATATTGTAATCACTATTATATCGCTGACTTAAAAGGCTATGGTTGTAAGGACCTAATAAGATACATATATGTATATATATATATTCAAAATCTGCATCGAAATGTTAATCTATTGTCGTGAAAATTAGGAAATCGTTGACCAAACTGAAGGAAGGTGAATCAACCTTTGATATTCCTTAAGTAAAGAATAATGTTAGTGTTCCGGCAGGTTTTTCTTGTTTTAAATGGCCTTTTTGTAATGATACCCATAAACTTCCTTGAAAACAAATAGATTTAATGGAAATAAAATACATTCTTGTATACAGTGTATATGTGACATATAGTCCGCTAAACTTGCACAGTGCCAATATAACCCTATATGCAGTACATGAAGTACAAAAATGTATTTCCCATAGGTACCGGCATAGCAAAACAAAACATTTGCAGAAATTCACTTATTCCCATTAAGTCGATATTTCAATTATTTACATGGTCTGTTTTTGGAATGTCATCTCAAATATATTGCCAAGTGTTTTATGGACTCAATTGACTTAACGTTTCATGACGAAAGTTGCCTCCAGCGCATGCAACAACTTCAGTAAAATGTCTTACAAATAAATATGTAAGACGAAAACATATTTCTGTGCAATTTCAAACTTGTACCAATGACGGATTGAATATCGTTTTCACGAAATATAGCGAAATTATTCCACAAGGAAAATAACATAATAATAATTTTGAGGTATTGTTATAGAGGACTTGTTGTTCTTCAAAGGGCCGCTCTTTAGTGATTGTATTGTACAACATTGGCTTCTTCTAACGTTGGCATCCTACAAATACATGTACAGTTAATATATACATGTATATATATATCATGGTGTAGTGGTTTAGCAAAGTTTTGAATACAATGTACAATTAGATCTAATGAACACTTTAACGTTTTGCCTGACATTATTACAGATGATAAATGTTTTAAACATGTATGAAAAAGATGGTTGCGGTGGCATAAACGCAAATATGTCCTCCAAGTGCATCAAGCATGATAGGGATCTTGGGTTCCAGACCTCGACATTCCAAAAATATCATACATGTAGTAAAATTATGATACTGGTACTTGCATGACGCTTAATATTGAATGACAGTTTCAGGTAACTGGTGTTGTCAGGGTGAATCAGGTGAATATTGATAAAATAGGATACTGTTGACCAGTGGGACTTAAAAATATTCTGAAAAACATTTGTACCGATCAATGTGTTTGTGCGTACATTAATTGATTAAACATACGATAAACTGTTTTCACTCCGTTCTTGACCTTTAGAAGTAATTTACAATATTTACGATGCGTATTTAATGTATGAGTTAATCAACGTACTTCACTTATTTGGTATTTTCTCGTATATACAATGAAACGATACAACATAAACACTAGTGACATGTTGCTCGGTCAATACAAATGTACGGAAATACTCAATAAGAAAAGAGACGCACATTCATGGAACTTTTTCAAGCGTATGTTTACCGAAATAAAAACAGTTTGATGAATGTACAATGGACTTATTATCCAGTTGTCCTCAGTGCTCGCTGTTTGATTTCTGGTACTGGGCAATTTTTCAGCTTTTCCGTGTCACAGTGTACGGTATTGACAGGGTTGACATACAAATAAAAGCAATGGTTTCTTTCACGACTTTTCGGATTCCTTTTAGGTAATCAAAGTCGACACACACACTCTCTCTTTCACTCGTGGATAATTTAGTCAGAGCGTTTCAATGCGGCTGAGTTGGTTGACAATATGTCTAAGTTAAGTAAAACATATTGCCTCCAATATCTATAGGTGTCTGACCGCCTGACATATCGTAGCACTACAACACAGTATAGTGTCATAAACGAGAGTATAGTGCTGTCTAATGTATATATTACGCTGTTCGGAAGGTTGACAGAATGCCAAAATAATAAAGCCATTAATATATACATCACAATCTGGATAGTAAAAGCACATTCATTTTCAAAATTTAAGATGTTATAATTTTATTAATCAAAATTTTGTACATAGAAAATAAAATAACAGTATGAATTGGACATCACATTACCATTAGCGTAATATTAAAGTTGAATAAACTCGTTATGATATATTATGCTTCATGCAAGTTATCAGAAAGGTTTGGGATTTTGATATAAACACACATGCTGTTCACAAAATCATTCTTTTCAGTTTGCAAGATAAAATGCTCCGTTACTTAGCAGTATAATTATACAGTTGATATAAATGTACAGAGTAGTTCTTTTATAAGTTCAACTTTGAAAACAAACCACTATTGTTGCGGAAAGTGAAATACGCCAAGTAGTAAATCAGCGTCAGACTTAGGGTAGTTGTGTCGTGGTGTTTCTGATTTCTGTGCTCGGCTAGTTAGGTTGAGTGCTACCTTCCCTGTCGGATTTTCTCATACCTTTTTTTTTAATAATTCATGGTTTACATGCATCGTTTTCCATGCAATCTGTTATAAGAGAGAAATATGATGTTCCATTTACCAGAATTTATGTCACAACGCTTAGTTTCCCACTGTTCCAATGCGACTGACTGATAGACTGTAGTTTCTTTCATGACAAAATCCTTCTGTAATTAGAGTTGCTACTTATCGGAAATGACGGATATATATCATGCATAAGATATGGTTTATGTTATTCCGTTCCTTATCACTGGTAAACACTAGGCTTTGGCTGTCGCATGGTGCTACGCCCTGGTAGACTATTAGCTCCGGCTGTCGCATAGTGGTAACCATAGAAGACCCATAACTTTGTAGATCAAGGCTGCGTTCGTCACGTGTGAGTTTATCTCAGTCATTGCCTCTCTGTTTACATTATAAATGGACAGTATATTATTAAGTCAGGGAATACGTATTTTCGTTAATCAGTCAATACAATCAGAAAATCTACAAGAATCGTCGAGAATTTTCGAGAATCAGTCAACAGACAAATCTTTAACAGCGGTCACTAAAATACGTTTCACTATACACTTTGTTTAAATGTTTGCCTCACATAAACATGTCGTTGACATGGAAACGTATCTCAGAGAAAAAGTAGATGTTATAAATTAAAGTTGATTAAATTTAAATAAATATGTAGACGTGAGGAAATTGGGCACGATGTAGTATATAAATTTATCCGTAAATGAAATTAGTCTAACATGTTGCTCGATGCTTGGAGAGTAGTAGTAGTGTTTAATCGAATAAAGTTATTGGTTTCATAGACAAATGAAATGTTTGTTACATTACAACCGACAGACGTTACGTCATTGTAGCACATTGGAAGATATTTATGTGATAATCAAAGATGTTTATGTCCTAATAAAGGTGGCAGACAATGCCATCCATCACATAGAAATTAGAAAAGGTTGTTCCGTACAATATGATACTAGTATGACAGAAATTATAACCATATATATTCTATATACAAATCTAGTTTAAATTATGTACATATGCCTCCGGTCCTGATGGTTTTATTAGGCTTGTATTAAGCAACAACTTGCTTAAAGCATACACATGTAATGTATGATACTATCAATTAACCAATGAGAGCTCACATGTCAAAAGGCGTGACAAGATTGGCCAATGAGAGCTTACTATGCCAAAAGGTGTGACAAGATTAGCCAATGAGAGCTCACTATGTCAAAAGGTGTGACAAGATTGACCAATGAAAGATCACTTTGTCAAAAGGTGTGACAAGATTGACCAATGAGAGCTCATTATGTCAAAAGTTATGACAATATTGACCAATGAGAGCTCACTATGCTAGGAGATGTGACAAGATTGACCAATGAGAGCTCAGTATGTCAAAAGTTATGACAATATTGACCAATGAGAGCTCACTATGCTTGGAGGTGCGACAAGATTGACCATGAGAGCTCACTATGCTAGGAGGTGTGACAAGATTGACCAATGAGAGCTCACTATGCTTGGAGATGTGACAAGATTGACCAATGAGAGCTCACTATGCTAGGAGATGTGACAAGATTGACCAATGAGAGCTCACTATGCTAGGAGGTGTGACAAGATTGACCAATGAGAGCTCACTATGCTAGGAGGTGTGACAATATTGACCAATGAGAGCTCACTATGCTAGGAGGTGTAACAAGATTGACCAATGAGAGCTCAGTATGCTTGGAGGTGCGACAAGATTGACCAATGAGAGCTCACTATGCCAAAAGTTATGACAAGATTGACCAATGAGAGATCACAATGCCAAAAGTCGTGACAAGATTGACCAATGAGATCACTATGCCAAAAGTCGTGACAAGATTGACCAATGAGAGCTCACTATGTCAAAAGTCGTGACAAGATTGACCAATGAGAGATCACTATGACAAAAGTCGTGACAATATTGACCAATGAGAGCTCACTATGCTAGGAGGATTGTCAATAAATACATGTACTAATAAGAGTTCATATGAACTAGATAATAGGAACTGAAATTAAGAGCAGGTGATTGGTTAGTGCCGATGAACACTAACACATGTTTGAATGTGTATGTACAAGGATAATCAGACGACCCACATGTTGACTTTCGTCTCTTCACTGACAGACAAATATTTACATGTCAAATGCTTAAGAGCCCAAGAATACGGGTAGTTTTAAATTCTTGTACCTATATTTGAACTGAACAAGACTACTGTCTACTTAATATTTGTCTTATAAATTATTATCCATCGATTGTCAAACATCCGTCATCTTTTTACATTGAAGTAATACTATATACTTATGCTTGCCATATTTCAGTAGAAATAAAGCAAATAAAGGCTATGCTCGGCATTTACTTACTTAGTCCTCTTCTTCGTGTACATTGACACATAAGGCTGGTGTAAGCTTTCTACATTTTTCGCCTGATCCTGTCTTTATTTTCTTCTTTCTTTCATATATCTCCTTTAATTCTCCATAAGCCATTCTCCCCCAGGTTATTTGTTCGTTTTTGGTCCTTTAACATCACTCTCAAATACTTTTTTCGAACCCGACCACAGAAAATTTGTTCTTGCTTAATTCCATGTACTAACTTTGTGTTTCTACTTTTGGATTACTATTATGTGGATTGGCTTAAGAAATCCGAATTTTATTTCCTTATAAAGTAAATATAATTTGATTTTTGCACATTTCAGTCACAAGCTCAAATTGAGTCGAGCATTTGCTTTGATTTGCTTTGCAAATTATGTTGCGTTGCTTTGTACTGGACTTTGTACTTTACTGGACTGAATGACATTGTCATAATGTACGCTGGTGATATTGTCATACTTGCATAACCTGTAGAATGTTTTAAACAAATCTTACTAACATGAAAAGCTAATTTATATAAATTAGAAAAGTCACATCGGATGCTGCACTAGACTGTATCTAACTATCTCGTAGTAATAAAACACTCTCTTATTGTACGTGGTAATAGTGTTCAGTGCTAAAAAACTTTCTGTCTTTGTTCTGTTAATGGGCATTGTACGATATCAATTCTGTGTAATTGAACATGACCTTTTTTGCGCTGATTCAGTAAGTGCTAAAAGCCAACCACTGTGTGATGTCCGTTATTCTACATGAGAAAATGCAATACGCTGGACGTAAAGTGCAAATGGACAATATTGATGTTTCAACAAGTGATTTTGTCATTAAACATGATGTGTCACGTGGCTAGAGTTTATTTGTCACTCGGAACATCTCGGTCATTTCTACGTAAACGAGGTATACGCAGTTTGATTGTGATAAATGCCGTACGGTCGACCCGATTGTTGATCTGTCCGAATCAATATGCAATCTCTCGCTATAGTGACCAGCCAGCATGAATTCGATAATTATTAGAGTTATTGCTTTGATATTCAGTGACTTGTTACGTCGTTTTCTGTCAAGAATTGTTCAGCTACATTAGTTTCACGATTGACCAAACCGACTTTCCTGGGCCCGTATTCATAAAGCTCCTAAGGGGAAAATATTCCTTAGGTTGATAAATTTATCTAAGGTTTTATAGGAATTCCCTTAGTTTTATATGATTTCACCTTAGATATCTGAAACATTCTTAAGAATTATTCAGATATCTAAGGTAAAATCATATAAAACTATGGGAATTCCTATAAAACCTTAGGTAAAGTTATCAACCTCAAAAATAATTTCCCCTTAGGAGCTTTATAAATACGGGCCTAGGTGAGTTGTGCATGTATAATGTTTACTTGGTATAATATCACTAATTGTTAGCGCTGCTGATGGACCCGGTGTTGGTAACTTTGTCTGTTACTGGTTCCTTGGTGCAGCCTGCTTGTGATTTATAGTCGGTTGTGAAATTTCTATAATACAGCTCATCCTCGTCATTGAAGCTAGATTTGATCTACGGTACAATGACAATAATGCAAATGTCAACCTCGACAATTGTAGCAAATTGAGGTAATTTGGTAACATTATTTCAATGATGTATTTCATATTTAGACAGACCAGTTGACATTATTTTACAAAGCAAAATGATTCATTTTATGTTTCATGAAAATTCCATTGGCAGTTCATAGTACTTTTTTGTCACAAAAAGTAATCCGATTTCATATTCAGGCAAGATAAAAATGAAAGAATATCATGTTTCTGTGACCCTGGTCCAGTGTTAAGTGTAAAGAAAGTATAATAAGTACTATTGCGATGAGATTATCCAAAGCTACACACGCATAATGTTAAGTCATGTACAGAGAAGGAATCAACCCTACTTCAAGCAAGCTCACCCGCAAAGAATAACACACGATGTATTTCATTATGGTTCGTGCAAAATAAGCTATAATGCATAACGGATGTAAATACGAATGGTAACGACACTAATAAAGTTATGAAGTAAGGGAAGACTATTTAATGCCGCCGTCAATGGGCATTTAGGTTAATTAAGTTAAGAAAGCCAACACTTTTCGCTTCCTCTGGTCATTGGACTTATTAAATAACTAAATAAACCTGCTGAGGGGAGGCTATTTTTCTCCTGTTGGGTGTACAGTCAATATCGATCTGTAGTGCCCAGTAAAATGTAACATGTGCAGACACGGCCATCACAGGTTTCTATTGACACTTTCATCCAGTGGTGCATGTGAGTCATTCTCAGTACGACAGATAGGTCACAGTTTGACAACGATAGACCAGTCTGACAGACAGGCTTCCTTCCGGACAGAATAATTATGTTGAGAATGTGTATTCATGAAGTTTGCGACCTAGCAGCTTTAAGATGGCACCGTTAAGGTTGCTAGACCGCAACTTCACAAAATATTCTTGAAAGCTTTGGGTTTTTCAGCATACAGGATAGTTGATTAGTTCGAACAGTAATTGAGAGGTTAGGACAGAAACCAGTCAATACCAGTAGGTGTAGTTAATGAGTTCAAAACGAACGAGAATAACAATAATCTGCACTATTTCTGTCTCTGACGTTCGAAATTAAGTAAATTAATGTCGCAGTCAATGTGTACCCTGTCTTTCCACGCACATTTCTAATTAGTTTAACAATCGCCAAATGAGTGTTATGTCACGTTACTTCCCCCATCTTTAAGTGTCATTGATTCGGTCATGTGCCTGGTCTACACGAAACCATCTGTACACATGCCATACTGAATATGGGTTTGGGCGAGTGGTTATATGGAACCTGTTCCGAGAGCATGCCCAATTCTTCGAAGCTTCTCAAGTAGAAATTACAGCTCAAAATGGGATTTTGCTGAAATAAGAAGCCGAATTTAAGATAAATCTGAAGTTAAAGCTTGTAACAATGTTTTATTATATACATTGTACTCAGACTAGCGTGTCTGTTTTGTGGTACCAGTTTTGAGCCCAGTCTCCTGTTGAATTTAACATTAAATCAAAGAACAATATCTAACAATGGGACATGAGATTGGGATTAAATTGAGATCTTTCGGAAGATCGGGGCCATGACTCGGATAGAAGAGAGTTGGAATCTAGGAATTGGTTTATGTCATGTCCCGGCAGGTTAAATAATGAACATGTCACGTTCCTTTGTCAAATGAAAAAAGGCATATATATTCTTTATTTTCATCCATATTTGAAAGAGTATAATTATATTTTGCCTATCCCAGTTTTTATGCATTCCCCATTTGGTTACTTTAAATCATAATTAATTTTGAATTCTACATGTTTTGTAAGAGTTATGTCGTGTGTAATGAAATAGTTGTACTCTTTCTTTATTTCCATTGTCAATTTGTCACTCGTACTTAGTTAATTTCAGAGGATTCTGCACCAATTTTCAACAATTTGTTCAGACTTTTAAGACGACCAGTTGTACCTAATTAGTTTCCATGGAATCAATTAGCTGCCAGCACTTGTTTGCTCGTCCGTAAGCCTCTGATTATGGCTGACATGTCCTAGCCAATGCCATCGAAATGTTCTCTACACCCACATAATCATTACGTGTATTTTACTGGATTAAACATGCAAAAATATAAGAACCCCAATTTGCTTGTGTACATGATTATTAATCAACCATGCACGTGCTCGTATTAAACATCCCATCAAACAGTCACGTGCTTTCAGTTGATGTATTTTTGCTCCTAATAATTGACGACTGATTGATGTCTTGCGCTGCATAATTACTTTGTAGTGTAGCTTTTGTGACTTGTTCAATTTTGTACTTGTGATTTTTTTTCGTGCGTTCGTATTGCTGCCTTTCACATCCTGCTGTTTCCAGTAAGCCAAAGCGTCCCTTTCTTATCCCATATATTTGCATGTGAACATAAAGGACAAGATACTAGTTCAACATAGGAGTTTAAGTCTCAAATCCAACAACAATAATAATGATACACCGTGTTAAATATTAGACCAATAGTCGTCAAAATTCTGTATTCGTCATTTGTTTTGGGGTTGGTGGGGGGGGGGGCTGCACTTCCGGGCAGAGCTACCAATTGAATAGCAAAATTAATACTCTTCATGTACTTATTCAAGCGTGAATTTCGTATTCTGCAGTTTTTGATAAGTGTTGAGCTCCCTGTCCGATTTGCTTTCATCGCTTTTGGATTTAATTAGGAATATTTCAGGGCAGATATATTCCATAGATTTACCGTTATACTAAACTAATTATCACGCTAAATACTTTACATATAACACATGTTAGAATAATTTGTAATTTCAATATACCTTTAATCACTAATTGGTTTCAAAATTACAAACTAAATGTGTTTTTGTGAGTTTATACGTTTTCTGTCGCTGTGTGAGTGTTCTTCCAAATTAGCACCATCGAGTCCAGGAGTTCTTCGCCTTACCAAATGTGCTACTTATATAGCATAATGAGACAATAGACATTGATTATCTCTTTAGGAACTTTGTGCTCATACCTTATAATTGTAGGAACAGCATGAGCATTGTTTCTGTTTTTCTGTGGTTGGCTATTTATGTTGAGCATTTTCCATGTAATAGCCTATTTAGACGCGTCTCTGATGGATGCATCCATATATGGTCAAATACATAACCAGTGCATTAGACTGTCATAATTACATGATCACGTGCTCACATTCTCAAATGCTGATATTCTCACAAAACTTTCTGCTTCTACTAAATCGTAAGCTCATTGTCTACTTTATTAAGTTGTATGCGATTGATTAGACATATTGCGAGATATTACGAGGAGTTCTGATACATATTCCACTGTCCCTCGATACTTCACATTTATTGCTACCAGTGTTTGCATTGTAACGTTGGTACGATATTCATGAAGTCCAGATTCTTGATAACTTACGCAGTATACGTTCCTCCTATATTTCCCATATATTTCTCATATATATTTCACATATCTGCCTCATATGTCAGGAATACATGGGTTATACTGATAACAGGAGGTTCACGTGATTTGCATGTTCCGGGGAGAATTAGATGACCGACTGATAGACATGTACAATAGAGCTAGTGATTGGTATTTTCCGGAGTGAACACGTTCTTTCTAGTTGACCGAATTTGTCAACCGTGAAAGCTCGGCCATTTCCGTTTGTTGTCGCCTCTTCGGTAAATATATTAGTGAAATGCATACCAAAGGTCGAGGAGATCAGAACGCGAGTTTGACTCTTGCACATTTTGTTAGAAGCTAAGTCTATTCTGTAGTGCACATCCTGAACATTTTACGAAGTCTCAAGTATGACATTTCCGTTTCATTACGTCGTATTGGCAAGTGTTTCATGACGTCGTATTGGCAAGTGTTTCATGACGTCGTATTGACAAGTGTTTCATGACTTCGTGTTAGCAAGTGTTTCATGACGTCGTATTTGCAAGAGTTTTTATGACGTCGTATTGGCAAGTGTTTCATGACGTCGTATTGACAAGTGTTTCATGACTTCGTGTTAGCAAGTGTTTCATGACGTCGTATTTGCAAGAGTTTTTATGACGTCGTATTGACAAGTGTTTCATGACGTCGTATTTGCAAGTGTTTCATGACGTCGCATGTACTATAGTGTAATATTCCGTTGCTTGGGGGAACTGACGTCCAGAGGGTACCATCATAAATGAGATATCGATAGTGATTGATACACCGTGTACTAGTATATTGCGCTGTAGAATCGGTTTCACCATCAATATAACTTTAATTAGTGCATTTGATTAATTATACTAATTATTTCTTCATAAGAAATAAAACATGTATATACAGTATACAGTGTTGGGAAACAGCTCATAGAGATGCAATAATACACCACTGTGTATTCACCATAACATTGCGATTATCAGGTTTAGTTTACAAAACCAACAATACACTGTTGTGGCTCAACAATAAAACAACAATAGTGACTACTGTTGCCCTAGAAACAGGCGTGTAAATAGAACCCGGTGGAATGATAATGTTGCATTGAAAGCCAATCTACCATATGCGCCAACTTAAGTTTAACATTACTTGTTGTTACACCTCGTAAAACGATATACTAGTATTTCATTAAGAATCTATTTTGAAACTGTTTTCAGTGTCTGAATTTCTTAAATTGTTTTAAAATAGTCTAGACTATTAGACGTTGTACACCGGGAATTAATGTAAGCGTGTGAACCGCAAAGACATTTAATTAACCATTGTATAGTGTATGTAGCAACGTTAAATGTCGCATCGACGCTAAATGTCGCACTTGACGTTAAATGTCGCAAGGCTGACGCTAAATGTCGCAACCGACGCTAAATGTCGCAATTCCCCCTGACGCTAAATGTCGCATCTGTGACGTTAAATGTCGCAACAAACTGGCCTGACGTTAAATGTCGCAACACTAACGCTAAATGTCGCAATCCTTTATATACACTATTTTGTAGTATTACTGTTCTAGTTTTGGTCCAGACGTATCCACAGTTATTAGGGGTTTACTCAAAGGGGTTCGACACTTAAGCCTGCAGTGATTAAAAACTTTAAAAAAAAATTATTTTTTTTACTTCTACTGTGTATATTGTATGAAATATAGATATTTTACTCGTTATACCCGGTTCAGTGAACTCTCGTACAACCGTAACAACACTGGATCGGCAAGACGAACCGTGGTGAACCGTGATACTGTAATCAAACTGGCAAAAGAGGCCTGTTTTAAGCCTTGTGGAGTCATCAGGAGATACCGGGAGGAATGGTCAATATTTCAACAGAATCGAAATATGGAGTCAAAACTGGGTTACAACCTTAGCTGTACCGCGATGTTACATTCCGGTACATGTATCAGTACGGATTATCTCGGTGTATCCCGGTTCTGAGCTGACAGCAGTTTATTTGTATTTACGAAAAGTTGTATTCAACCCCACACGATGAGTTTCTTAGAGGATAATGCACGGCTGATTAGGGCGGGGTCTACATAATCGGCCAGCAGGAAGCATAATGGCCCGAGTGGCTTTAGTCCGAGGATGATTATCAGTCGGAGCAGTCCGTACGGCGTTTGTACGGGATGATTCATAAGATTGTCCGAGGTGTCCCGATTGGGTGATTATGCGAACCGAGGCCCGATTGTCAGGACCCCGCCCTCTACACCGTGTATTTAAGGTTAATACACGACAATGCCGTGCAGGGAGGCGATAATCCGCCTGGAAAATGAATAATCACATCGAGGGCTTCAGTCACCCTGATTTTCAAAACAGATAAATATGTTGTTACTCTCCCCATTCATTGAGTCTCTGTAGATCTACCACTGTTACAAAAATGTGTTACAGTGATGTTAGAAATTGCTCTCACCTTGAGCGTCTATCAGTGTACGAACGGTGTCTATCAACGTCAAACTACTTTTTCTGTGACCTGACAAGTATTCACTTATTAGCTCATATCTACCCAGCTGCTCTACCATTCACATAGCATTCTATCAGCCAGCGATGGCGAAACTATATAGAGTGTTGGTTTATTATTGAATTTCAGGAACCGGATGATTTAATCATAAACTATATACATAAGTCAAAAGACATAGGTTAAGACATCCATAAGGTTATAAACACTATCAAACAGTGCAATAAATACGTACTTTACGTAATCATAATAAACACAGAACGTCAAATGACGCCATTTGCATAGGCCAAACATTAGGACTTCTTTCGTAAGTAAGGTTCAAGGAAGTATCGTCATTTCCGTCTATTTCTGTCTATTTTCTGCTACTTTTGAATCGAGTATACTATACAGATTAAGAGGGGGTCTCTAAAAAACATAAATTGTGTTATAACTTATCTATATTGAACTTTTAATACACCAAAATGATTAATATTGTTAAACATGAAATCGTCAACGACTCTTCTGTTATGTGTGATGAGTATAATACTATTTCTCTTACCCACCCATCCACACGCTCATACACACACGAACCAGCCAGCAATAAATTGTTACGGTCTGGACGGACTGGGGTAATTTAACCGTCACGGTGTAGGCCCTGGTAAAGAAAGCAACCAAATCGAAATGATCCGGGCCGTTTTCCCAACGAAAGTAGTTACGTTCTCAATAGCGATGTTCCTCTGGTGTAACCACATGCCGGACGGGACATAAGGATCAGACTAAATGCATGATTTACGTTGTTAGGACATATCTAATGCAATCATTACAGTCGGTTTTGTGTTATGATAAATCAGATACTACATAATATTATGTTAGTTGAGGAGGTGTTTTCCTCTGATTATAACATATATTTAGCCAGGCCGTTATAACGTAACTGGCCCTAACGTGAGGGCCGATTACAGATAACGGCCCGCACAACAGAATTACGTTACGTAAAATGGCGCGTAAGTGACGTCGCTATAATTTGATTCCAAGATGAAGAACGAATAACACGTTTCTAAAGCAAAAGGAAACACGAAAATAGAAACAAAACATACTATGTGTGGTTTAGGAATTTAAAACCTTTACCTAGAAGTAAAATATGTATTATAAACGACATTAATACACTGGTTACTATATATAGTAACAAAAATAAGACTTTTTGAGGCTGATTATGGCCATCACGTGATTGATTATCGCCTATCCGCCCGGTCCGCAATCTCATTATCATAATTGGACCGGTTGAACGAGAGAACGTTACGTTATCCATGTTAACATGAAGTCACGTTGGAGCCAAAATGACGTTACGTTGCTCTTATGCAAGATTTCTTTGCCAATTTTATTCACACTAAGTGTATTTTATTGGTTACAAGATTATTATATATCTACATCAGTAATATCTACGTTATTTGTTCTTCATAGATATTCTGAAATTGAACAATTGTATTAAATACTTTAATACACTTCAGAGCCTGGCCGGAAGTTGATAATCCGCCCGGTATGAATAATCACCCTCGGGCTGAAGCCCTCGATGTGATTATTCATTTTCCGGGCGGATTATCGCCTCCCTGCCCGGCTGTGTCGTGTATAAACCTCTAATTAATACACTTGTTACTATATATAGTAACAAAAATGAGCCTATCTGTGGCTGATTATGACCATCACGTGATTGATTATTGGATATCCGTCCGGTCCGCAATCTCATAATCATAATCGGACCGGTTGAACGGGCGCACGTTACGTTATCCATGTTAACATGACGTCACGTTGGAACAAAAAATGACAATACGTTGCTTATTTGCAAGATTTCTTTGCCAATTTTATTTACTCTTAGCGCATTTTCAAAAAAGGCTTGGTTACAACCTTATTGTTTATCTCAATCAGTAATATTTACGTTAGTTGTTATCCATAGATATTATGAAATCGAACAATTTAATTAAAGTCTTGAATACACTTCAGAGCCTGGCCAGGAGTTGATAGTCCGCCTGGAATGAATAATCGCCCTCGGGCTGAAGCACACGAGGTGATTACTGATTTTCCGGTCGGAGTATCGCCTCCCTGATCGGCTGTTTAGTGTCATGATTAACCTCTAAATACACGGTGTAGAGGGCGGGTCCTGATAATCGGCCCCTCGGTTCGCATTATCACCCAATCGGAAAACTTCGTACAATCTTATGAATCATCCCGTAAAAATGCCGTACGGACCGTTCCGATTGATAACGACCCTCGGGCTAAAGCCACTCGGGCCATTATGCTTCCTGCGGGCTGATTATCTAGACCCCGCCCTAATCAGCCGTGCATTATCCTCTAAGTAACTCTTCGTGTGGGTTTGATTACTACTTTTTGTAAATACAAATAAACTGATTTGAACAGAATTTCAACTACGATTTACATAATTATTTACTGTATTTGGCATTGTTCGACAAATACTCGGTAACTGCAACTTCACACACCTTGGTCGTGATGAAACGAGTATAATTATGTATCATCCGTAACGAAACGGGGTTCTACCGAGCATTACCGTATATAACCATAATTCTGGTATATACTAGGTTCTTCCCTGCCTTTTTACTTAAGGCAATCCAATATACCTGCTCGCTCAAGGCTCGCAGGTAATAAATACATAAAATAAAAAAATACCAGACTTGGTTTGCACCTGAAGTGGATATCGAACCCATACTGTACGCTGTCATACGGTCGGATCAACACGGTTCGTCAAGGTTAGCCTAAAACGACTAAGAAGTTCACGATGTCTCAAAGGTTCATACAACGGGACAAACCGGGAATGCCAAACCGGCACAGTGATAATAGGTCTCTGCTGTCAGCTCAGAACCGGGATACACCGAGATAATCCGTACTGATACATGTACCGGAATGCAAAATCGCGGTACAGCTAAGGTGTAACCCCGGTTGTAACCCAGTTTTGACTCCATATTTCGATTCTGTTGAAATATTGACCATTCCTCTCGGTATCTCCTGATGACTCCACAAAGCTTAAAACAGGCCTCTTTCGCCAGTTTGATTACAGTATCACGGTTCACCACGGTTCGTCTTGCCGATCCAGTGTTGTTACGGTTGTACGAGAGTTCACTGAACCGGGTATAACGAGTAAAATATGGTTCATCCGGTAAACCTAAAGGGGTTCGACACATAGACCTGCAGTAATTAAAAACTGTTTAAATTTTTTATTATTAATTTCTAATGTCTATATTTCATACAATATACACAGTAGAAGTAAAAAAAAAAATTTTTTTAAAGTTTTTAATCACTGCAGGCTTAAGTGTCGACTTAAGTGTAAACCCCTAATAACTGTGGATACGTCTGAACCAAAACTAGAACAGTGATATAGAGAAACTCGGGTCCCTGTCCGGTGAGAACAATGTTATCAGGCGAGGTGATATCGTTCGTGTGGCGAGGTTTACCGAGCCATCCCGGGCGATATCGCCAAGCCTGATAACATTGTTCTCACCGGACAGGGACCCGAGTTTCTATTTCTCATGAAACCAACAACGGGACATAATTTAGAGGCATATTTTTTAATTTTAAACTGGAGTTGTCGATCGTCCTTAGACCGCCCGCCGATTAACACAACTTCATTTGCTTCCGTACACAAAATAAAGTTCTCAATTCTACGCTGTTCAATTAACAAAAAATATTAAAAAAATAAATAAGATCTATTTCAGTTTTTAGTCAAAACGAGAAATCTAAGCAAATTATAAGTATTACCAAAATAAGAACATCGTGTCGTAAAAGTAGAATAAAATTCCGCTCATGAATTTTGATGTTTTTTTCTTCTGGATGATGCATTGATCAATGAAACGTCATCAATGACGTAGTGTGTGGAGAAGGTCGCTAATTATGTCAAACTTTCTTATGTTATTCATCACACAATGACAAATACGAATTGATTTAAATACTGGATTGTGTGTGGCAACGGACAGTGCAAAATTGTATCCCGTGAAATGGAAATAACTTCAAGAATGAACAGTTTAGACATGCTTGTAGAACCGAGTGGGTGGAGAACAGTTTTCAACAAGATCAACTTAATCCCGACAGAATGCTGATGAAAACAGATGGAAATACACAATGGTGAGTAAGACATTGCTTTGTTGAAGAGTCTATTAAAGTTTGTTCTATTTTTTGTATAAATTGTAAGGTTGTGTACTGAATGTAACAATGTTTTGATTCACAAAAAAAGCTCGGTGTCTCATGGTTTTCGTTTTGTAGGTCAACCTTCGCGAGTCGTGAAAATGAGATTAAAAATTCCTTTAGGCCAGAAAACTGGATATAGAGTGGATAACTATGACTATTTTAACGTTTATTTATCTTTGACGATGCTTAGCCAGTGTATTTATCTGTGTTTGTTGGTTTATTTCAGGGCCTTTCAAAACGATCGATCCGTGGGCGACCCGTATGAATTCAAGAACAATTACTGTGGCAGCCCTACCTGGCGAAGAAGCATTGCTAATCTGGAGTGTAAAACTAAACGTTGAATAAATAATAGCTATTAAATGCACAATTCTGTTGTTTTCAATGATATTTATGACAATTTAAGACGGAATGCCATATTGCAAAATAGTCCGTTATTTGTGGGCGGAGCCAAAAAGTGTTCTCAGGCTATTGACCTGAGAACACATACTTATCTCAGGTCATGTGTTATCAGGCAGTTACCATGGTAGTTGCATGAGAAACTACAAAATAGTGTATATAAAGGATTGCGACATTTAGCGTTAGTGTTGCGACATTTAACGTCAGGCCAGTTTGTTGCGACACTTAACGTCACAGATGCGACATTTAGCGTCAGGGGGAATTGCGACATTTAGCGTCGGTTGCGACATTTAGCGTCAGTCTTGCGACATTTAACGTCAAGTGCGACATTTAGCGTCGATGCGACATTTAACGTTGATACAGTGTATACTTCCCATATCATTACGAATCGTTTAATTCAATAATGTGATGTCCAATGGGACCGTCTCGTCTTGTACATTCCCAGGCGCAGTATGACCACCCGACTAGATAATATATTTTATCAATCAAATAGCATAACTTTTTTTCAATTTTAGCTGATTTTATTCTGGGCTTGATTATCTATGTTTGATATGATTGAGGAGTTGTCATTCTAAACATAGGGTATGTTAACCAGACTATCCCAGGCAACACGTCTGGCGATCAATAAATGACATTTAAGACGACTACGTCGACTGATGCTCGAAATTTACATGTCCAAGGTGGTTCGTCGAACGCTGGACGGCTTTGCCAAAATTGTTTTGCTCACGTTTTTCGTCAATCGTCAAAGCTCAGCCATTTACGTTTGTTTTCGGTAGGTATCTTCCATTGGATAAAAACCGAGGTGATCAGTATTGTTTTTGATAAATTAAATTCAGAAAACTTAAAAACGCAAATGTGGTTACGTCAAAAGTAAACACCCTGCGCTGACTACATTCGCAAACTGTGTCAACTAAATGTGCAATTATGCAATATTGCGGCTATTGCCACAATTAATCAAGTGACTGGCTGAAATTTGTAGTTTATTTACATTCCTAATATTTACAAATAAAGAATACAAATAAAATTGTTAGAAGCTTATACACTTGTGTATATACATAGAAGGTTAGTTTTATAAAACATACAAATGCACTGTAATGAAGAAAATAGAACCTTTTGATAGTAATTAATAGAATAAATGAGCTCTGCTGTGCGATTTCCAACCGCTTGATAAAATATTGATTTTTGGGAAACCCATATTTAGTTCAGAGCACATATCTTTTTGAGAAAAATTGCGAAAAAATATTTTTTGTTTGATGATGTCAAACTATGGGTGTTCTGTAACATACTAAAAATCTAGGTCCTTACATGTTTGTAAAACTCTATTATTTTGGGGTAAAACCTTACAAAATATAAAAGCTAATCATGATTATTTGGAATCAGTAACCCACGTCACCATTTACAGTTTTATGGGATACAATTATATTGTGATAGGTATGTTGTTACTTGTAGTTTATAATTTAAGAAATCATTTTCCGTACCGTTGAATAAAATCCGATATTTTTGGGCAAAACCTGTCAAAATCTAAACAAGAGCGAGAATTTTGGGAATCGGTTAATTACAATGTTATAAAAAATTATATTTAGAATTTTTAAATTGTGGTAAGTACATAGTGCCTTGCAGTTTAAGATATCAAAATAATAGTGCCAGAATATTTTGCTAAATGATAGTATTTTTGGGGCAAAATAGTGTAAAACATAAACGAAAAGTGATAATTTTGAGAATTGGTTAATTATTTTGTTGTGTTTACTAAAAAAATCAAATATCCAATTAGTCCAACAAACTAAATATGTGTATTTTATTTCCTTTTTCTTATTGGGCGCTTATAATAGGACCTGTACTAAGTATATGACGTTATCACATTTGTTAATTTTTTGTGACGTTAGTGACGTCATTTTGAACGTTAGTTGTAATCACATGCCTCTAGTTTTCATTTTGTCATAGCATGTCACTAAGTTGAACGATTTTGAAAAGGTATACCTTTTTGGAATCCTTAAACATTATTCTACACAATCTTGCCAAAATGTGAAGATGTGAAATTTTGACATCAGGTTGGAAATCGCACAGCAGAGCTCAAATATAAGTAAATATAGCCTATAAGGCAATCATGAATGTGGATATAAACGTGAATATTTGGAACCGCGGCTCTAAATGACAGCGATAAGAATTTCTTGTATTTGGTGTGACGGAAATATCAGCCGGAGTTTCTATATTTGGTCTTCTTGGACATACTTTTCGTAATTAAGATGTAGTAGCATGGATAAATGATGCAACTTAAGTATTTTTGTAGATTATATTCAAAAGCAAGATTCTAACTTGCAATGTTATAAATATCTCGATTCGCGATAACAGCGAAAATTAGACATGCGTGAATAAAATCCGCCTTACTGTATTTCATATTTATACACGATCGTTTATTTCTTCTTACAATAAAAGTTACAAGTTAAATAGTTCCTGCGGCCAATTGTTTTACAGACCAGTATTGTGAGAGACATTTTGTTTATAATTTTAACAACTAGAACGTTTTAAGGTGTTAGTAAGGCTTGATATAAAGGTATGAGGAAATCGGACAGGGGAGGCAGCACACTTTACCAGCTGAGCAAAGACTCGCATCAGTAACACCACGACACGTGTACAATGAGCAATGCACACACGTGAGCCAAAGAAACAATTAAAAGTCCAAGTCCCCGCCGAAAAATGCGGAATTTTACAAACCTTTCTGATTTTGTAGGCTTATGTGTGTTTGGGTATATTTACCTAGTATAATTTACCGAAAAATGGTGCTATTTTCATTATTAGTTATTCAAATGCGTAATATAGTTTATTTACGACAAAAAGTTTTTTTTACAAGTATTTGGGTAAAAAAAACGTTCATATTTTTGTATATTTGGGTATAGGCGCACGTACTGTCAGAAAGTATGAACGGTTTTTTACCCAAATACTTGTAAAAAAAACTTTTGTTATTATCCTATATAATTACACCATTCACACCCATTATACGTTTCGATAATCCTTCTTTGTTTAACCCATCAGTAGATCCGTCAGTGAAATCCCTCTATATCTATGTTGTCAGTAGAATGCGTCAGTAAATTAGACAGTCCCGTAAAATAAAGCGATTCTCACGACGTGCAAATATTATGGACAAACGTCGGTTCGAAATGATACTGGGCCGAGTCTTGCCGAAAAACTTGCTAGTTAACGTTTATTTAGTCATCACTGGTCATTAAAATGCGTAATATAGTAAATCAACCCCATATTGTTAGTTAAATACAAGTTTTTGGGTAAAAACGTTACTATTTGGGTAAGATTTGGGTGTTTAATGCCGACGCCTCGGCCTGACCTACTTAACGTAGATCTAGGAGAGGTAATCCAGACTGCAGGTGCACGCCAAAACACATATCGAAACACATTTTTTTCTTATTTTTAATTACTTAAAGGGGTAAAAGAAATGATTATAGTTATTAACTTAGATTACTTTATTTTAAATAAAAAATAAAATAATAGTGAAATAGTCTGGTTTACGACATTCGCACAAAGTGCTTCATTTTTTTGGATTTAGTTTTGAACGCGTGAACCAGACTAACGAAAGGTCAAGTGCGCGTTAAAACACATTTCGAAATACATTTTTTTCTTATTAATTTTTACTTAAAGGGGTAAATTATGGTTAATACTTTATTTTAAAATAAAATAAAATAGATCCATACGAATCTAAAAAAAAAAAATGGTATTAGTCTGGTTCACGACATTCTTAAAAAATGCTGATCTTTTTGGATTTTGTTTTTGAAATGGTAAACCATCCAGAACAGGTCACGTGCCCCTACATGAAAATTTTTCTTGTTGCATACAAATACAAGACAAATGTTGATGCAATGCATCAAAATAGCCGCAATTGTGTAATTTACATGACATGAATACCGTTATATAAAGCATCAACAATAACGCTGTTATAAATTATTCTATCAACTGAAATCTCTAATACAGTAATCAATATCAATTGATATTGTTTGGGATTTATATGATATGTACTAAGTACTAAATTAAATACACATGGATACTGCCAGAGGGATCTTGACATAATATTGGAGTATTGTTTGCACTGCAGGCAACAGTCACAGTGAACTTCTGTTAGTGGACTCAAAATTAAATTATGTCATATATACTGCTGATGACCAACATACCTGTATGCGCCTATGTCAGCCAAATAATCTAATGGAAACTGTTTCCAGTCTAAGGTCACAGTAATCTTAACTTTTGATCTGGTGACCTCAACATCAATAAAGGTGATTTTCTAATGAAGATCAACATCCATGTAAACTTTGAGAATCCTATTTCCAACCGTTCTTTAGAAATCGGTTTGCAGGTAACAATAAGGTAAAATGACAACATAATAAAGATACTGATTACACATTTTAATATCAAATATGAAACCACAGGTAACTGTATCGTTGAAAACGAAAAAAAAATTAAAATACAAATTTTCCAAAAAAACATAAACATTGTTTCGTTTTTAGTTTCACTTTTCGAAGAAAAAAGTGGAGCTATAATTGTCATGACCCACTCGTCGGCAGCGGCGTTGGTTAACCTTTTCGTTCAGGTCCATTTCTCAGTAACCGTCAAAGATATTTGATTCAAACTTAGTATGCATGTTAGACTATAGCGTCACTTCGCTTGGTTCCCGATTCACTCGGTAAGAGTTATGAGTGGACCAGCAACCAAAATAAAAGGCTATTTATAGACCCTTTTCACCGTTACTAAAAGTAGCCCTATGTATATCATTATCTTGACCACATGTTCAGCTGGAGGCAAAACATTGACTGATGATCTTAAGGAAGTGGTCATGTGCTTGTCTTTCTGAAACCACATGCATGTAGATTATTATAATGAATTAATAAATAAAATAAAAGACAACCTGCTAATGTGCTAACTATTTTAGCACACTACCTTAGGTGATCGTATGTAGGTATTTAATCACAACATTTCAGGAAGCTTTCAAGTATGACTGCTTGCTAGTAGATCTAGGTTGTTTTACTTGAAAATGTGCATACTATACTATAAACACAGAATATAAAATAATAATTTATAAATAAAAAGATTTGTGTAAATGCAGTATAAATGCAGTATAAATGCAAAAACACCTGCTATGAAATTCATATTAGATCTACAAACACCAGAAGTATTTGTCCATGAATTTTGCTCTGAATGAGTTGAGTCTTTATGAAGTCAGTTAATGTTTTTAAACCATGCCTCTCTCATTAACATGGGATATTTAGGAATTCTATTCAATACTACTCCCTTTTCTTTATTCTGGCGGTTCCCACAACCAGCAATGCAACAGTTATGTACCATATATTGGTGCAAATACTATCACATGTATACTGAATTTACTACTGGAGGCTTATCACCAGCCTACATTATATAATTCATGAGCTTATCAGTCAGGTGGAGATTTGATGAAAGGGGTCTATACATGTAGTACTGAATTTATAAATAGACTTAACCCGGTGATACACAAAATGTTTAACGATAAATTTCAGCAATATATTTTCTTTTCATTATCTATATTTGATAAATAAATAAATTTATATGAAACTCTATATTATTGTTATCACGCGAAATCATCAGCATCATTGGTAAACGAATAAAACTAACGATAAAACTAGCGATCAGTTCAGTAGTAAAAAAAAATAGACACCCCAGCAAGTCTACGCTAAAAGGGATCAGCAATTGAATTATTAAAACGGAAACATTTTCTATTTTACTTATGAACATTATCCATCCAAAAAATGTAATTTATGGTGGAATAAATAAGTAATTCATTGTGTTAAAATAGTAATCAATTAATAGCTTCAATATCCACGCAAACAAATTTATTCATTTTATTAACTATCAGTAACTTGTCCTTTCACCTACATGGCAGAAATTTGATTCCTATTCCATTAGATAGCCGGCTCAAGGCCGGCTATCAATAACCTGCGGCTCAAGGCCGCAGGTTAATAACCATTCTCGACCAACCAGCGTATTTTCATCTCAAATAATACTGGAGACTTGACTTATACCCTAGTCACATTTGCCCTACGAGCTCCGTACGAGCTCCGTACGAGCTCCGTACGAGTTGATTTTTCTGAACTCGCACGACTTCCGTACGGAGTCCGTACGGATATCGAGACTCGTACGAGCATCGTACGGATTTTCACAACTCGCAGAGGACTCAGTGATCTGGTGAAAACTATACATTCTGTACAACTCGTACGAGATACATACGAGCTGTGACCAGATGTAAATACTGTTAGGATTATAATATTTCAGACTCGTACGAGTTGGTTAATCCGTACGGACATCGTACGAGCATTGTGACCGTACCACTGATTTACGAGGAGTGTTATAATGAGACCGTACAATATGTGAAAAATCGTAAATAATGACCGATATTTAAATGAAGTTATTTAGTGGGTCTCTTACATATTTACGTATACTCGCCAATCGCCGTTGTTGTTTGTTTATTAAATTTATATTAGAAATGTACAAGTAATATTTACGACACGTTATCGGAAGTATTATGTCCACGGTTTGGGGCGGAGTGTCCACTTGAGATAAACCACTGACATTATTAGTTTGTAATGACCCATATTTGGACTTAATACTTAATTTCGAGTGTTTACGACAGTAAAGATGTTTATAATAAAATATGAAGTACTATAACCCATATCCAGGTGTTGGTAGATCGTCTGGGTGTATTTCTGGGGCTTGTGGGAAAGAAAAACTGATATACAACACTATTAATGTTAAGTTATTCACTGTCACTTATATGGGAAAACCGATGCTGGTGTAATGTGTTTACTTTGTACATTTTTGTACCAACGACATTTGACCGATATATGAAACGTTTTCGGCAGACATTGTATAAAAAGTGTTATTTACTATTATTTATATTAAACTTTTCAATAAGGAATTTTACCGAGTGATTCTGACTATATTGGAATAGAAAAATAGAAACCGCGGTACATGTGTGTGAATTGTTTATTTGAAAGAGACCATAGATTTATTATTTTCGGATTTATTACCTACAAAATATAACTTTTTCGTTTTGAAAGCATGGTGTTACATGTGTAGTACAACTAATAGGGATAACTGCTATAATTAAGGTAAGCTTACAGGTTGTTTTATAACAGAGTAAATGTTGAAACTAAAATTGTTTAAACGTAATCTGTATACAAATATAGTACATATACGAATGTATTTATTCAATCTGGTAATAAGGAGACTTGAATTCAAAAGTGCTGCATTGATAGCGTATTGGTTAAAGCATCCGCTTCTACTGCGAGGTGTCTCTGGTTTGATACCAAATCGCGTTATACCAAAATTGTCTGGGTACTCTCTTTTGTTTGGTTGGTTTCATGTGACTGCTGATCCAAATGCTGACTGACATGCAGATAATTCGACTGGCAAATCTCCTGAAAATTGGATTATCGTCGTTTTTATAGCTGAAACTTGCACTTATCGGTTTTTTTTGCATGTAACTGAAATACACTTGCCATGTGGGACTATTTTGTTTTTAAAAAAGTATTTTTTTTAAATCAGTTTTCATCAGCAGTTTTCATCAGCTGCTGATGTTTCCCGTTGAAAAAAGACGACTGGTGAATAATGGTGTACATGTACTCACATATATCGATATTTCGGTCAAGGATGTCAATCCCTGCACTTATAAGTCTACCCACTCAACCTGCTCAATCTATGTTGACATAATACTATATAAAGGTACCTAAAGCTTTGTATATGTACAATAATGTACTATCCGACCAACGATTTTTGACAGTTACGTCATTCTGTAAACAATCTATAAATAAGCAGGGTATATCCCCAAAAATTGAGGATCATGCTTAATAGAAGTATGACCTTACCAAGTCTTATATTTCAAGTAATGCATGGTTCTGTGGATGTGTTTGTTGACTCTCACTCAGGCCATCTAAGTTCTAAGCTTGGGATAGACATTAAACTATAACTTTTTTTCTTGTATTATATACGAGAAACGTATACCCTTGGATGATTTGATAAGATATTTATTTTGTCTTATTATTATTAAATTTAAAGCCGTCGAATTCGTGTAATTGAAACACATTTAGGGTAGCTATTGGTTTCTCTTATATTTATCAAAAACTCCCTAGACTATAATTTAAAACTTGTTCTCAGCTATTAAATTAAGCCATTTAAAGGTGAGTGAAATGACAAAGGTATTTTTACTCAAGCATCTTTCTGTGCACATACTTTGTATGCGATTGAATAAAAAAAAAATAAGCTTATAAAGTTGCGCTGACGGGGTTCGAACTCGGCATGTTTTAATTACTAATACTGCACCGTTATCCCCTCGGCCACGATTTCATTCAGATTATAGGTTAAGAAATATACTGATAATCCACATTTTTGCAGACGATATATAAAGCAATCAATTGATTGTAAACACAACATGACGTCACTGTCAGGTATCACTGGTCGGACTGTTTTTTTTTTGTACAGTCCGACCAGTAATACCTGACAGTGACGTCATGATGTGTTAACAATCAAATGTTTACTTTATATGTCGTCTGCAAAAATGTGGATGATGAGTATATATCTTTCACCTTTGATCTTAATTAAATCGTGGCCGAGAGGATAACGGTGCAGTATTAGTAACTAAAAAATGTTGAGTTCGAACCCCGTCAGCAGAACTTTTGTACGATAATTTTATTTTATTTTTGAAATTGCATACAAAGTATGTGTACATAATGCTGCTTGAGTAAAAAACCACTTTTGTCATTTCACTCACCGTCAAATGGCTTAATTTAATAGCCAAGAACAAGTTCTAAATCAGAGTAGGGAGTCTTTGAATAATTAAGAGAAACCAACAACTATCCTAAAAGTGTTTTCAATGACACGAATTCCACGGGTTTTAATTTGATAATTATAGTAAGGCAAACACTTCCAAAATTTTCAAAATAAATATATTATCAAATCATGCAAGGGTATAATTGTATGGTTCTCGTATTATTAAACAAGAAAGAAAATATATAAATTAAAAATAAATTATAGATTAATGGCTATCAAAAGCTTTGAACTTAGATCGCCTGAGTGAGAGTCGACACACACATCCACAGAACCATGCATTGCTTGAAATATATGAATTGGTTAGGACATACTGCTATATAGTATGATCCTCAATCTTTTTGGGGATATACCCTGCTTATTTATAGATTGTTTACAAAATGACGTCACTGTCAAAAATCGTTGGTCGGATAGTATCCATGTATAGCTTGACCAGATTTAGTAGGCACTCCGGACATATTCCGTGCATATTTCGGACAAAGTCGGTGCAAAATAAACAAATATTTCCGATAAGTACCGATTACGCTTACGGAAAATAATACACGCTTCCGAAGTTTAATGAGTGCCTACTAAATCTGGTCAAGCTATACTCGTTCTTATTATATGTTAAGATACATGAACCTGAATTCATGTTGAGAGTTATTAATGCACATCTCCATATAGGTAGGACACTCTTAGTTTATAAACATGTATATAAGGTCGAATGCGAAACAAGTTCGACAACTTATATTAATCATTGTCTATCCCTCGTTACTGATGGTACATGTATCTTAGTTAATAAACTGATATAGCTCCTTGCCGGATAACCTCACTTTCATGTAACAAATAAGTCTATTAATTTTTTAATCACCTCGCCTACAACAGCTGGCCGACAACTCCCATACACGCAAAATACTAGCTTTTGTATTCCTTATTTTCTTAGTATTCTTAGTACGAGGGGCATTCAATTTATTCGCAGACCATCGTTCTCATTTCACTTTATTTGCCTTTTAAGAATAATTTCTTATTTTATCATAAACATTTTTTTTTTACTTGGAAGCAACGTGGTTGTAAGTAGGAAATTATCTTGTCAGGTTTTAGCTATTGTCTTATGCATGCTGTATTTACAGACAGACCTGTCTTACTATTTGGGTGGTAACGAAAATTCATTGTCTCATACACTGTGGGAAATTATTCCAATAATCTTATTAAACGTTTTATATGTTCTCATTACAAAATGTTATAGAACTTTTCACAGACGACTGTCATCGAATTAAGCATACGTGTAGAGTGCTGGGTCGTTTATTTATTATTTAAGACAAATGCTCGACATAATTTAGAGATAAATTCACATCCTAATTATGGTAGTTTTTCGCGGAGAACATTCGCCACTACCAAACGACCTATTCTTTTAAGTTAAACTTCACTGTTACCAGGGTTCCGTCTTAGGATCAGTTCTTCTCGATATCCTATGGTGGTTGAGCGTTCGCTTCGAGTGCGGGAGATACCGGTTTCGATCCCATGCCACGTCATCCCATGCCACGTGGGGAGCGGTGGCCTAGAGGTAGGGCGCGCGCTTCGGGATCGAGAGGTCCCGGGTTCGATCCCCCTCTGGACCACTGGTTAAAATCTCTGAGCAAGACCCACAGCTCCACTCAACCATGGTGTAAAATGGTATCTGTGAGGGCAGTGTCTATTCCTGGGCGCCGCAGATCGATGTTGGCTGCCACACCACAGGAGAGAAATAGTCTCCCCAGGGAGACACGAGTGTAGATTTCCATATGTAGCCCAATGACCAGGGGAGTTAAAATGTCAAAGGGTGCTTGAGCGGCCTAACAGCTGAAAAGAGCCCTAGAAAATTGGTAACTTAACTTAACTTCATACCAAAGACGAAATAAAAATGGTACCAGAAAATACATTGCTGTAGACGTTCAGTATGTGAGGGAAACTGGCTTCTCTTCCCTTATACCGGTTCTAGTGGGCTGGCGATGGATAACATCAGGAATAAGTGGTCGAGATTGATTGATATAAGTTGGAAAAACTAAAATAAGTTCTTCGGCAATCGAGCGTCTTACCGGCATAAGCAAATGATCTAACACATGGCATCACATGGTAACTCTATGTGTTAAATTGAGGCCGTTTCCGGGTTGATCTTACACCTTTTGGTTTAGTTGTTTCTTCTCAGTTCTGTACGGCAGATATCATAGACAGTAACAATTGACCTGTCCAGTTGTTCGGATTATTAATCAACTCGTGCACTCACACTTACCTTTCACAGGAAACTAACAACTTCTCCATAGTCATATTGGGGACATGACTGTAGCCTACGTCAGAGCAAAACATAACCATAAACCTATCTATAAGTTAACTTGTCGACTGACACTCGCATTACTCTACCGAATATGCTACAACAACAGTCAACAACAACCAGACAGACATATTTTGGGATGTAAACAGTTTACTGTTAATCGGTTAGCAAATTGACCGAAGAACACTTAGCACCCCTAGACAGAATCATTAGAAAGTGTCCGCTTCATAAAATGTTATGGTATAAGAAAATCCATTGAAGAAATTAATACTTATTTGCTACATGGTAATGACCAAGTATTTCCGAATGACCGATAGTTGCGTGCGCAAAAATCTACTCTAACAGACAACAATATCCGGTTCTTTGAGAGACGCTAATGTCACGATATACCTTACACATAAACATTTCACAGAAAGTTTTAAAAGCCCCGGATAATGAACGATAATTGAAGTGAAGTTTTTTGTCTGTAAATTGTCGTCTTATTGTTGGGTTTTATGTTGTTTACTTTAGTCCGGTTTCAAAAGACATCACAGTGATGACGTCATGCGTTGCTTTACTTCAGCTTATAATAGAGTGACAAGGGAGAGTAATACGTAGCAGTATGTCCAGTCGGAGCCCCTCGTACATAACTGGACGATCGAAGTTTGGCTCCTGCCAAACATTAGTATTGACGTAACCCCAACAACGGAAAAACCCGATTGAATTTTGTCGAGCTTGAGAATGGAATTAAAGAATTACGATACAACAATCTTTACTTTTTTCAGAATAAATAAATACAATACTTTCCATTAAAGGTTTAATCAAACACAAGCCATTTGACGTTTGTGTGCGGAATTGAATTGAACATAAACACAACTTTTTTAATTGTTTGACAATGTGGGATTATAAGGAAATAGACCTACTGCCGGTTTAATAAAACCCGGAAAACAATGGCATTTTACTGAGGTTTGGCTGCTTAAGGCAGGCTAGCATTTTGCCATGAATTGACTCCCTACACAAGCTAGATTGCTACCTGTACATTGAGCGCATACTTGTTTAGAACTCATTGATGTTAAAAATTCCACAAGATGTGTTTTACCTTCGATATAAACAACATTTTTTAAGAATGTTTCACTGATATTTCCCTTATTACAATTTGCCATTCATGTTGTATTTGGTAAACAGGTCTATGTCGTTTTATCTTGGCTTTTTATATCTAATTTTATTCACCTGTTTTGTGATTTAAAATACATTAAATTAATACGAGAATACGATGAATTCACGATCAAGTTTCATGGAATGTGGGAGCCCAATGATTACTTTTGATGATGTAGTATACATTGTGTTGTCACATATACATTGTAAATGTTTCATTTTGTTGTAGGTTTGATTTTGTTCATCGTAGGAGGATGGTTATTGAATTCGTCCCAATCAAATAAGCTGACGGCATTCGACGTCGTGGTGGCAAATGTTATGTTCATTTTGAAATCCAAACAACACTCTTTCAGTATTATGGAAACTGCATTCTCGAGTTACTGACCGGATGCAAATAAATGGCAGATCAACGATCGTGCGTAGAAATTGATGTGCGGCGTTCGCGGTACCACGTTACAGTAAACCACGTGATACTAGTTAACCGAGTCCGTGTCTTAAACGAAGAGAACCAATTCCATAATTTAGCACTTCAAAAATACTTGTAGAATGTCTTTAAAGTTCTAAATTCTCGAATACAGGTTTGTATGTTCTTGTATAATACTTCATTAGGCACAAACGGACATGACTGAGCAAAATAAGGGGCGACGTAATCTAAAGGAAGGGCCAAATGAGCGCGAAAAGAGCGGATATGGGCGAAAGAGACGAAATTCCTTCCCTACAAAAAGTACCGCACTGTTTATGCAGTACACACACATAAAACACTTCGTTTTGTTTTGTTTTTATAAATGCACAAGCTTGTTAACTAATGCAGTGACATAGTTACATGCACTTGTCGCTTGTCATAATGAGGATTGTTTTACTCGTCATGTCTGATTGGTATTTGACAGCCCACGTTGGAATGTCATTCTCATTGTTTCGTGTATTTACTACATAATTTATATCATGTTTATTATTTACCTTAGATAATTTCTCGATTACAATTTGAATTGTTTTATCGGTCAATTGATAGTTTTATCAATGTTAAATTACAAATGATTATAGTAAAGCATTTTCGCTCATGATAGTATGACCGCGTTAGACTTAAATCCAGTTCAAAATTAATTCTTTTTTAATTTCTATTACAAATTGGTGAATATGCCCTATGTTATTTTGTTATATATGAACAGTTTGACTGTAACGAGCTTTACTTGCAACATTCAAATTTTCACACCGTTTGATATGCAGATATATAACATTACTATCTATAGGACTCATGCAGCATCGTATATCTATTATATGAAAGGTATATCTGCACATTATATTGCATATTTATATATAAATTACTATTACTTGAGATGCAACCTGAATGCTGTCTCCACATGACTGAAAGACTGCCAGTGGGAAATTCAAACTCCACAATATAAATGCATGACTGAAAGACTGCCAGTGGGAAATCCAAACCCACAATATAAATGCATTATCAATACACGACGGATGCTTCTTATACTTTCTGTCTCATCGAATTCGTGCATGACAGAGTTGTTTGCGAGCATGAAGGATATCCTATGTGTTGATTAAATAGTGTCTAGACCCTGTATTGATACATATAGTAACTTAGATGATTGACTAATCCGCGCCAGTTTGGCATTAATTCCCTAGAGATATAATGTATTAATTAATACTACGTACGTGTCGTGAATATATCCATATGTTTTATGCTCTAGATAAGTCTGCATAGGTTTCTTCATATCGCACATATAACTATACCGCCTACATTTTGTGATTTAGAAGTTAAATAGGTGAGTGCATATCCATGAACGTCTAGTTAATATACGTCTGGAATTGAATTTTTTACTTTTAACTGTGAATATTGACTAATATTAGGTCGATTGTGAAACGAGCCCTGCAACTTGTATTAATTACTTTCGACACCTCATTTATGATGGTTACTACTGTCACAAAGATACGTATTTGTGAGATAAGTAAAGCCAGCTCTATAAGTTCAAGGCAACATACTTATGTATCATAATCACTTTGTCATTTGCGAACACCACAGGAACTCTATGTGGATATTCTATCGATGGTATCATTGGAATTCAAAAAAACAACTGAAAAACTATAAATGCTATAAAGATTCGTTTATATTATAGTACATCATTGAAGCTGTGAATATATTTCAATCTCGCCAACAACATTTCGTGAAATTAAAGCAAGACATATTGTGCGATATTTCTGTATTTAATTTCACATATTTCACTAATTCATCTCGATACACAATATGCTACCATGCTGTTTGTGGAACTCTATTATTACTGATTAGAGGGTTTATGTCACAGGTAACTGTATCTTTGATGAACAAAATTTGAAAACGAATTTTTTTTTAATTTATATTTTTCTGTAACATTGTTTTATAAAGAAAAAATAATTATAAATTTTCCACATTTTTTTTCTTTTTTTCTTTTTTTTTCTTTCTTTTTTTCTTTCTTTTTTTCTGGTTTTCAACGATACAGGTACCTGTGGTTTATGTAACACTATTTACCAAATGCCAACATTATCATCATGCTGGGATGGCGGGGAAATATTTGATGGAAAATTGTTATTTCTGTAATGTTGTTTGGGTATCTAATAATACGACTGACAGACTGAACGTATTTGATAAATTGTTAAACACACAACGAATTAAGTCTTGTTGCTTAGAGCATAAATTGCATAAATACAGTAAGACTTTTACAGTTTGTTTATTGGTATACACTGTATGCATTTAGTGCTAACGTTAGCATCGGAATTGGTTTTATGAGAAACAACATTTTGATATAATATGTCTCCGCATTATGTAATAGATACAGTACTAGTTTTTGATCAAAAGTGTCCTCTTACAACCGTTATAGGATAGTTTTGTAAGGACAAACAAGAAATTGTCCGAGGCGAAGCCGAGGATAATTTGTTGTTCGTCCTTACAAAACTATCCTATAACGGTTGTAAGAGGACACTTTTGATCAAAAAATTGTACTTTATCTTACTTATACTCCGGCAAAAAGTAAATGATGTCCAGAGAGACAATGATTAGCACAATCAATTCTGGCACAATTCATGAGCAGAACACATATTGAATTTTAGAAAATATGACTCTATGTAACATAATAACCTTGGCCTAACACATCTGAGGGATTAACTGTCATATAGATTGAGTAAAAATCAAGAAACTATTAATACAACATACAAAAGCTAAGATTACACAAGCAATTATTTTCCACATTCATGGATTAAGGCTTGATGCACAAAGGTATATAGCATTTTATTTGTCTTCATTTGTTTTTTTTAAATAGACGATTGTCATGGAATTATTTATAAAATTAATGTTTATTTGCAAACAGGATCATGTTAGCCGATTCATATATATATCTAAAACTGCTCAGTTGATGTTAAGGCAGTGTGTTTTATTTTATAGATATTAAAAAAATGTTGGTATTATAATAGCGCCGTAATGAATTGACACATGTTCTAATTTAAACATTCATTTTCATAGGGCTACATAATTTGATATAATGTTGTATTCGAGTGATTTTATGTGGCATCACGTGTGCTCATGAAAGTTATAACTGCTTTCGATCATTGTATAATAATAATTCAGGATTCTTGTCGGTTGCACAATGTATATTTTTATACATTGTTTATAGGTTTGCTGTATTCCTCCTGATAGCTAATAACGTAAAATCATTCAATTTTGATGGATTCTGCTCCCAGCATTGTGGACAGCAATATTAAAGGATTAGCCATTGTCCTATTATTGTTGGAATGTAGATGAATTGTGATTATTTTGTTTTAGTATTTAGTTAAACCAAGACTAAAAAATATAATCTAAAAAATAACGCTACATTTCTTTGTTTTATTATTAAGTTTCACAAAAGACACTAAATAAAATGTAATGCTGCAAATTTGATTAGTTTACAGTAGCACAGTCATGTTAATCCCTCGTTGTGTGTTTTTACAAGTTTTAGTCTTTAGGCTATCAGCAGTGACATTTATTTAACTGTGTTTGTGGTTATGCAAATCTGAAATATTTTGAAGCTTAAATTGACCAATCATTTTGTGAGAAAATGTCTCACAAAAGTGTACATTTACAGAAATAATGTACACTTTATCAATGGAGTCAGTGGGCATGACGGAGTATAAATGTTTCTATAGACAGAAAATTTGATTGTCAAAAAGTTACAAATATATAGAGAATCAAAGTGATTGAACAATCATAATACAAGAGTAACATCAACTAACATGACCACCTAGTACTACTAGTACAGTAAAATTCCGCTAATAAGACCACTTTGATTATTTTGAAATCATGCAGATTTTTGCCAGTTTAAGGTCCCAAAGTATTAAATTTAGAACAAATATAGTCCGCTGATAAGACCGATTCGCTATTTAGACCACATTTTTGACTGGTCTTATTAGCGAAACTTCACTGTTATGACAGAAATGCTGCTCGTTTGGGACTTTAAAACCAAAATACAAGTGTGATCCAGTTTACCTTATTACCTCTATAAATGAACCCCAATTTTACTTTCAGTCGACCATGGACTTATACCTTACCCATGGCGGAGTAAGACCTTTATTAGTTTCGGTGGGAAAGTAGTGGCTTTATTTCGCTTGATTTTAAATTGTTAAACTCGACTAATTGACTTTACGACTACAAATAAGCGACTTATTCATACCGTATGTGGATTAATGCGACTCTTTCATACATATTTAATACATTTAAATGGATCAAATTCATCAAAGTGTAACGATCAGCGAAGTTAGACGCTTCATTGAACACTTTAATTACTGTATGCAGCAAGGATCTTGCATGTTTTGTATTTAACTTGTTCAGAAAGTAATGGGTTCAGAAATTGATCGATTGTTTTAACATTCGTTAAGATTTTTGTAAATAAAAACTTGAAACAAGATTGAAGGATTTCACTCGGCGTCTAGTGTTTATGTGTGTGATATATTATAACGTATGGTGTTCTATGTGATATTGTGGAAATACTTGAATACTGAGTAAGTAAGGGATGATTGTAGTTTAAAGAAAGTGCAGCTTGTTTTAACAAACAGGCTAGAGAAACAATGAATGCATATGTATCAAACGGTGGCTGTTTAAGGAGGTACGTGTGTCTCTGGTATCAGAGGTGGGTGTTTAAGATGGTATGTGCCACCTAAAATAATTGTTAAGGAGGCATGTTTCCCATTTTATCTCAGAGGTGTTTAAAGGAGGTTGATACGCCTGTTATCTTAGGCGATCGTTTAAGGATGTACGTGCGATTTTTATATACGGTGGTTGTTTAAGGAAGTATGAGCGTATGTTATCTTAGGTGGTTGCTTAAGGAGGTACATGCCCCATTTTTATCTTAGTGGGCTTTTTAAGGGGGTGTGTGCGTCGGTTATATGAGGTGGCTGCTTAAAGAGTATTGACGTCGTTTTATCCAACAGGGCTGGTTAATACATACCTTCTTTACATGATTTACTGATTTATTTGGATTACGAGTAAAAAATAAATATTGACTTCTTGATTCAGATCGTATTTAATTTTGACATTTATTTGTTATAGGTTATATCAACCCAATGCCATTATTTTCGCCTATGCTGCTAATGGTAAAATAAGTTGCATTCATGAGAATAAAAGATCGAATATTTGTTGTTAAAACGACAA
This sequence comes from Spisula subtruncata, assembly GCA_963678985.1. Lineage (NCBI taxonomy): Eukaryota > Metazoa > Mollusca > Bivalvia > Venerida > Mactridae > Spisula > Spisula subtruncata. The sequence goes on along the minus strand of OY787671.1, from coordinate 26,496,108 downwards.
GTTGGCATATTTCAAAATTTGCGGATGTCACATTTCAAAAGAAATTCAATAAGAAAATTGAACAAACTGTGCGATTTTGTTATTGGTTAAGTTTATCATCGACATTGACTTGGAGTCTTCCCATACAAATAAAAATACGAATATATTACATGACATGAAAGTTGTGATAAATTTATTCAAATTACGCTTTGATACAAGTTATCAAAGAACGTCAAATATTGTACTATCGGAAGTATAATCATTACGTATAATATCGGTATATTGCTTGGCTAATTTGACACGAGCCTGACCTATTGATTAGCATTATTTTACAGTGTATATATTGCCTACGTTTATAACACCGATTGTATGTTTTCATAACCGGGGAGGATCACGAAGACGCTCGAGATGTAATACAAACACAAATCTGAAATATCGATATCGCACGATTTACTTGCGGAAATTGATATATTCAAAGCAAGAACGAACCTTGTAATATATTCTTGCATAAAAGTCAGGTTCAGGTCAACACAGCCAAGCTATACTATAAAGGTTATTACATTCCGTCCGGGATGGCGTGACGTACGGGTATGCTTGGTTTTTACATCAGTCGGACAAAATTAATCTTTTTGATGTTTAATCGTAACATAGGTGAAATATATCAAACTTTGGATATTTGTTTATCGTAAATGACATCTGACATATTTTTGATAGCTTTCTATTATGCGACGTTTTTACACCCAATATGTTAACAGCTGTACTATGTCTACGTCTGCGTTGAAATAAAAGAACACTAACACACAGTCGATGTGTCCCTTTACTATATATACTGATATAAGGCTATATTGAACCAAAAAAAATTATGTGTCAATCCCCTGTGGTCTACGTTTAATATTTGTACAATTGTATACTCGAGTGAGTAATGATTTTTACATTTTTGGTGGTTTTTGTTTTTCCTAAAACATATATAGTACCGATACACGTAGATCTACATTTTTGTAATTCAGTGTGTATTTGATAGTTTTCTTATTATTATGTTACCATTTTACCACACATTCGTGACTAGCTGGACTATTTTAGTGTTCAATATTGGTGTGCTTACGAGTGAGTTATGATTTCATTGTTGAGGAAATATTTCGGTTTCGGAACAGTGTGTGATGTATTTGCCAAAGGCTATGTCTAGTTGTTTTAAGGTGAATCTGATTTGATTTCTTTTTCATTGAAATCATACCTCGAATTTCAGTCAACGAATATTGTCGTGATTGAAGGATTTACTCATAGCCAGTATTGTAACCTCTGGCCACCATGCATGAATTAATACAAATGTACATCCGCACGGGTTCAGGACGAAGCACTTTAAACGTACAACGTGCTACAAGCACGTACGTTGGGTAGTGACCGGGACTCAATGAATTTTCCTGGATTCTACATTTAGCCAGTCCACGGCACTTGTTCGCCCCAGCAACTGTCCATTTTCTCTATGTAATTCGTTCGTATATTTATGTACAATTGTATTTATAACATGTAATCATAGAGTGCACTGTGACACATGGTTTACATATTCATTAGTCTATTGTTTATATGTCAATTTATTGTCTTATTTATTTAAATATTATGACGATATTAGGTCATAGTGACAAGTATGAGCTATACTATACGATACACCATGATCAATTCCATTCTCGAGTATTTTTCATCTGAAATAATAATAGAACATTGACTAACCACTGCTTTTTTAGGATGGATAAATTCTGATTGCATTGATTTAAATGGGATATATTTCTTATTTCAGGGGAGTAACGGGCCAAAACCTTCGAGTAACCAGAAGACTTTTGTGAAGTAGCACCAAATCCGGTGTCTGGAATTAAAGTTTTCAATAATTCGGATGACTTCGGTCTTCATCGATTCACTGACCAGCCAGATAACGATAGACTGCTAACAACTGTCACATTTTCTGACACTGTCTACAAATACCAGAACCGTGGAAGAATTCTATCATACGGAAGGATTTCAGTCAAGTCGCCCATCGAACCGGATAATTTCTATCTCCTTGGAAAATAAGTTTTTGAGAAATCGAATGAATTCGATTCAGAAAATAATTGGCCGGCCAAAGTTATATTCAGAAGCCTTCTAATATCGTCGCTTATCGTTTAAGTTTGATACACATTTGTATAGGAGTCTATTGTAGATAGATTATTTTGTTTCTTTGGTTATTCAATGATTGTTATAACTACGGATTATTTAGTTAGATAATTGTATCTTAAGTAAAGATCGTCGGACTACGCCTGGTTAAATACCCAACATTACGTCTGACCGGTGATATTGACGGGACCGGACAATGTTTAAGACTTCTAAGTCATTTGGTGACTCGCTCTTATCGAGTATTTAGTTTTACGACGAGATCCAGCTGTCGTTCTCAGTGGTTTGTTTAAAATCTTCCCGACTTCTCTGTCGTAATATCTTGATAATTTCTGTCCATGTTTTGCTGTAGGATATCGGGACTGAATGACACAGAGGGGAATAAATTCTCTAAATTAGCGCGATTGCATTAAATATGCATCGTGGATAAACTATTTAACGAGTCGAATTCAAGTGTAGCAGAGAAAAAAGCTAATGTTTTCCCCAGCAATACAGCCATAGGGCACTCAATGCGAACATCGGAATAATAAAATACATCAGTTACGAGTTTTATACATTGCCGCGCATTGGATAATAAAATATAACAATTATAAGTTTTAGACATTGGCGCTCGACGTTGCAGACACTTTAGCGGTCTGTGTGAGTAGTTTATTGTGGAATAAATAAAATAACACTATAACATGCAGAGGAAAAAATGCATGTGAAATAAAATGTAAATCTGGGACTAAAACTTGCAGGATGTTAGTTAAGTGTTTTATAAACTGAGACTTGAAACACTTGAGGGTAATTTGGACTGCTGTGAAATCGTCTGAGACTTTGTTACATAGATCCAATCTGAGCCGAAGTCTACGAGAAGTCTGCCAGGACTTGGTGCCGTCGATCATGAGGCTGATAGTGGGATAGATAAATGTAATCAGAAGGTGTGATGGAAGATCTGAAATAGAAATATAATTATACAAACACCTACAAACATACAGTGATCTAACTTCTGAAGATTTTCATTCTGATGAAAGTTTGATGCGGTGGATTTTCAATTAATCGGAATATATATCGTGCAAGTAGCTAACTTAGAGAGAGAATGTTGAATAACATAAGCGTTACGGGAATAATAGAGCTGTCTTAAGATTGGAATTAATGTAACTGTTGCTGTTTCGTATTATTCAAGTTTTCAGATATTCGAGGAATTAGTATTTTTTTTCTCAGTGAAAAATTCGCTGATAAACGTAAAAAATGTCTGGATTATCCGGTGTGGGAGTTTTCTGGGCTTTTACGTCATTTCTAGGATCTGTGATAGCATGTGTGGGGTTCTTTATGCCTTACTGGATTACCGGCCAAATGAAATTTCCGTTTAATACCGATTCCGGACAAAATATTCCGGTACACTTCGGTATTTTCCGGCGGTGTAATTATCCGGCTATAAATGAGGAAGGTGATTTAACGATGGTGTTAGAATGTGGAAGATATACTACATTTGTTGACATTCCCAGTACAGCCTGGCAGATCGCGACATTGACTATAGGAACCGGATGTGGTATATGTTTACTAACGGCCCTTACTGCAATGTTTGGGATCTGTGTTAAGGGCGTTGTGGTACCTATGGTAGCCAGATCAGCAGGGATCCTACAAATGTGTTCAGGTTAGTAGAACGGCTTCTAGTTGTCACAGTACCCCCTGTGCCTGTAGGTAGCGTGTTTGATACAAGGGATAAATTAATCAACACAGAAAATATTGGCTAATTAAAGAATAAATAGGTCTAGTACTAGATTAAATTGGGGCTGCGCGGCATCCATAGTTCTCATTTTTAAAACTAAACATAATTTGCCTCTGTCATGTTGCCAATTCAAAGACGTAAATTACATTTAATCCGCTCCTGTACTCGCCTGATGTAGCGATTTCGGGAGCGGAGTCACCACTGGATCTTCGATGATGTAGCCAATTCATTTACCCCATTAATTATAATCATTTTCCTCATATTTTTGAAATGTTGTCACAGGACAAGCATGAATCAGGACAAGAAGGGTTGTTATATACATGTGGTTTTGTATATATCATTTATTCGATGACTCATGACCATACCTTTAAATGTTAAATAGTTGAACAATGTTTTATAGACTTCTTACGTTACATACTCGCGTGATCTAAATACTAACCAGCAAATTTAGGTGCAGCACTAGATACGGTAAAAGAATCACACGAAATAAAAAGCCACACAAACAGTAAATGCTAATATTCGGACGGACCACAATTCGGTCAGTGAAACAAAATATCTTCTTTGCACCGATAAACCGTACACTGCTGTAGTTAATTAACCAGCCATAGTCAATTAGATTTCTCCCGTACAAAAAACACACACAATACATCACCCTGTCAAGTACATTTTTTGTACGTTACGATCCATTTTACGCTATAATGTACCATCATGTGTAACCTGTCTGACATTCCGTGTCACTAGATGTCACTAGCCTTTCTCTTTCTCATAGTTTCGTGCGAAACAATCGGAGGTTTTTTATTGTACCAATTGAGAGAGAAAGTATTGTTTGAGTTTGTTATCAAATACCGACCTCCAATCATCCACAAATGTGAGTAGGGCAGAACTGTTGCAAGTAAAATTTAATTAAAATTTCTTCATTTCATTTGTTTAGTTTTCCCGAAAAGACAATATGTCTTAGTCTAGCATTTACATCTAACGTTTTAACAAACTTCCAATCCGGTAAGATTGCTTAACTATATTTGAGACACTTTGTGCAGGGGCCACTATATGAATTTAAAGGGGTCACGTCGATCAAACACATTTGACATGTTGTTTTGCACTACAGGTATGTAACAGTACGGATCCGAGTGTATATCTAAGATTGATAGCAATGCTCAAATCTCACTTAGGTAGAATTAAATCTGACCCATGTTTGCTAGTTTATCTGTACTATCATTTATAATACTTTATTTAACGTTTGCTTGTCTTATAATCTTATTATAACATAATATTGAGAATCTTTGGAAGATACCGACAGTAGTCAAGTTTATAAATGTACATTTTAAGATACTGTCGATTCAATAAGTAGCACTAATGAGGGAACTATTCCATTTGAAGGATAGCGGGGACTAAAGTAAGCTCAGGTACAATCAGTAAAACCTAGATAAACATAGTTTACACGATGGATGAGTTTATGTTTATAACCGTCATCATTTAACGTTGAACGGTATGTAGTTACGTCGTAAAATAAGTCTTTATTTCTGTTATGTTTGTGATTCATGGGCCAATGGCCTAAAATCTTGAAATAAACTATTTCTTTTATGTTTGGTTCCTTTAGACAAATTAAACTACGCGATCTTCCAAAAAGTGAATTATGAGGACAGAGTTGTGTAGAGAGGATTATTTAATGATTATTATGTTGGTGTTAGGGGCTACTTGCTCTCTGATTGTAACCCGACCCAGCTTGAGTATTCGGTCACTCCTACCGTGAAAGCTCGGTCATATCCGTATGTCTCTGGTATATATAACACTGCATTAAGGCAGAGGTGAGGCCCGAACAATCCAGGTTTGAATACTGGTCGAGTAGTGTTATGTTCGTCCTTGAAACAGTCATGTCATCCACATATGGAGAAGTTATCTGTTACTTTCAGGTTGATAATTGGTTCTAGAAAAGCTGGTCTTGTCAATTAACCCGACCCTTATTATACCAATGAAGAATTGAGGAAAAGAGACGGTCTAGACACGATAAAACACTAAACGCGTATTCTGATATTTATAGTTCACTTACTATCCGGTCGTGTAATGGTGCAAGATTTAGCACAATCTACTGTAAGGCAGCAGGGATAGTCCATCAGTAACCTGTCCCTGAAGACCATTACCACAAATCACTGGCTTAGAATGAGAAGGTCGTCACTACTACTTGCGAACTTATAAGACTGGTATATAATTGAAATTTGTATCATAAGGTGCTTCTTGTGAGCCTTTTTTCATGAAAAATCGAACTTGTCATCTTGACCAAAATTAAGTTAAAAAGGGTTGTTTTTTCCATAATAAGTAAAGAGTAAATTGCAGACAGTTTTTGCTCAAAATATGCATTTTGTACTTACGACCTTCTCATTCTAAGCCAGCGAATTGCTCCTTATGAATAGGCTATACAATGAGTACATGTACCTTTAACATTCTAACCGTTCTACACGATACAGTGTCACAAGTTCGTTACGGACACCACACGGAGACAGGGGATAAATAAGGGCTCAATATATTACCACGGATCTTAAAAGAATGGCAAATATTTGTAGAAAAAATACCTTAAAATCATTCATTTTCGCGGTTAAACAATTTGGCGGATTTAAGCAAAATGGTAATTAAATGGTCTCTTGAATTCGTGGCGATTAGAAAAATATTGAAATAAAATTATCTGGTTTCGTCTATAAGTTGAGGTCAATTATTAGAGGGGATTTGATATGGCATTTGTTACTAATATATCATCCGCGAAATAAGCGAACATTAATTCACCGCGAATATAAATACGTCTCAGTGTTAAATAACTACTGGATTATTAATGATAGAGTTGTTGCTGTGAGGCCGACCATGTAATAAGTTGCTAGACTATAATATAATATACGACCTGTTTATCCTGTCATAGTATTTGTCCATTCAATACCGAATGACAGAAAATGATACCGTGACAACCAGGACAAAATACGTTAACATGATAATTTTCACTAAAGAAAAAAAAGCTGGGTCGTTTCCGTTTGTCTCCGGTAGATATACAATGCACAAAGGCCATTTCGATCATAACTTTTTAAAAGTGTATTTCTTCAATGATTTTCATTCAAAAGTTGTAAAAGTGGAAACAACAGCTAGCCGTTTTTCCACCTCTTCCCCGATAACTTAATGTTTGAACGTACGTTTCGATTGCGAGTGGTCCAACGTTTGATCCCAAGCCAGATACAAAAGGCGAAGTAAAAAAGGTACCAGCAATTCACTTGCTAGACTCTAAAATAGGGAAACTGACTTCTCCTCACACACCCTCGTAACGATGTAAACATGAGACATTCCTAGGCACTGTTTTACCAAAGCATTTACGGAAATCTTTAACTTACGATCAGATTTACATTCTTTATAATACAGTTACAACTGTAAAATATGGAAATTCGAGCTGTACTGCTAATCAAGATTCAGTAAATGAAGTCTTACAAACAATAACTGTTCTCAATGTACAGCTGTTCAATAATTATACTGAATTTAAATTTGAACGTAAGTTTACGATTTCCGTAAGTACGTTGATAAAACGGTGCCTAGGTGTCGAGTGTGATTGAACGACCTATTTTAATGATACGCCCATCTCGGAATCAAGTATATGTACACCATTTCAAATCAATGCTCACTATTTTCTCTGTTTTCAATCTGAAATCACAGTCAAACGTTTTATAGGAGTGATTATACTTTGTGTGAAATGGTAGGTCAAAATGACTCGAAATTTGACTGATATAATCTATTGGTTGATTCGTAATAGAAAACCTGCAATAAATTAAATAGTAAACTAACACTATAGTAACTAATCAAGTGTCGTTATAACCATACATGTAGAAATAGAGTAGACATGATTGTTTTGGATCAGAAAGTACTTCAAGTTTCGAAACATTGTACGGGACTCTACCGCGGCGCATGTGGCTATCGAAGCGGAGTGTAAACGTTATACTGTTAACGGATTGAATAACCAATTTCTGTTATTTGACCAATACGTTTTCTCGCAAAGTCTTTAATATTATAATTTGCATAACTCGGATGACAAACAGAATTGGACTAGGTTTCTCAAGAACCGTTTATGTTCAATTGTTATAAACATCAATAATTGTTTATGATTAATCTAAGATGTTACCCTATTATGAGTCAGTGCACATCTGTGCCGCCAGTATTGTACCATATGAATGAACCCACATAATACGGACAACCCGGCTATTATACAATAAACCAATGTGTAGTCTCGCACAAGTAACAATACTTTAAAGAAAATGATAATGTGAGTGAGTCGCCAGATTTTCAGCTGTTACCATTTTTATGAATTTTAATTAATCGTTACCATGACAACGTGAGTCATCTTTGTTATAAAATAAAATAAACGAGGGATAATGAGGTCGGGTTACAAGAAATTATATTGATCGTCATGTGCGTATCTTACAGAATTCAGGAGAAAGAGTAATACAATTAAAATGCAAGCCCGGATCTGAAGCTAATAGCATGGACTCAGTCAACCCAATTTTAGAGAGTTGACCCTTTATTGCTACTTCCAAACATTAAATTAATGTTTGGAAGTAGCAATAAAGGGTCAACTCTCTAAATTATTCTATTGTAGTGTAATGCTAATATTAATAATATTAGCATTACACTACAATAGAATACGATTACAAAAAACAAAACATAGTTATCATTTGCATTTTATTTCTTACATCCATGTTTAGTTGAAATGTTAACAAATAGTGGTATGGGTAGGAATATGTAATGCGGATCAAATTTTGTGTCGTTGATAAAACGAAGCGGAGCGCATTGTGGGTACGTTCAAACAAGAGTCAAATCATTTGAGAATAAAAAATAATTCCGCGTTCGTTTAAATGCATTCTCATAAATCAGTGGTTAGTCAAGTACCTAGACAATGTAATTGAAAAAAACATACGCTGGTTGAACGAGAATTTTTAAATGCCACAAAACGAGTTTGACTGTGCATGATGCATTGTGTTTCAATTATTGATAGACAAGCTCTGTTTCTGTTTTCGTCTACATCGATTATACACTGGCAGTAATTGACTATTTTATATCAATTAATCAGAGAGATCGTCATCCGTGAAATAAATACTGCTGATGCATGTTTTAATTATCGAGCTGAAAATGTTGATTGTGTCTGTATTCAGTGTTCACGTCATGAACAACAACAACAAACACTTGGGAATTCATGGTTTATTGCGGACATCGGGGAAACGATGAAGCATCACGCACCATGCACGCCATATCCGTGCTCGTCTATTTATTAGCATAATTATTTTGACATTGGGTTTGAATTTATTTGTTACCATTTTGTGATAAGAAATGTAACTGTTTTGTAGCTTTCATTAAAAATGTAACCTCGTCGAAATGTTAAATTTCATTAGAGTTCGCTTGGTAAATTTAAAAAAATACAATGTATGGCATACTGTCTGACCGGAACGAACTTGCTTTCACCCTTATGGTCTTATGGTACCTTTTGTGCTCGACTTTTTCTGTTTAGCACTATTTTCAAAAAATTGGAACTTGTCATGTTGACCAAACTAAAGTTTAAACATCTCGTTTACTATACGTAAAGAGTAGTTTTGGGACAGTTTTTCTTGTTTTCTCAAAATATTGATTATGTAATTACGACCATCTCATCATAAGGCAGTGATATGAAGGGTAGTACAATTGAACAAGGTATGAGTGATTCTGTGTAAGTGTTGAAAGGTTAGGTAGGGTTAAGGGGGCGTTTGGAAAGACATGGACATATTTGGATTTGTTTACCCTCGCCACCGGGAAATCCCATATTGGCGAGCTTTGGAAAGAGAGAAATGGTGGCATTAAAGACTTGAGTGAGAAGTTTTAAAAATAAATATTGAAGGAAGGAAGAAAGGAAGGAAGGAAGGAAAAAAGGATGGAATGAAGGAATGAAGCAAGGAAGGAAGAAGGACTAGGTAAGATAGACGAAGGAGGAAGTTGGGAGAGTGTGCTCGGTTAGGAAGACCTTGGAAAATTATGGACATACAAAAATGTACTATTTTTTTAAATAAGCGAGGGGACATGGAATGCGGCAATTGCACTATGATGACATAGGGAAGGAAGCGGGTGCGGCTCTGTAGTTTTGCGGTTGGAGATTATGGTGAATTATACCTCTTTATATAGAGAACTGTTTGAATGACCTTGTGTGGAATTCCGTTGATCCGATTTTCTCCACATTGCTCGGCGAAAATAGTATTTGCAATCAAGCTTTGCTTTGGGAGTCATTATTTACAGGAATAACACACTACACCAAGTCATAGCAGTAATTACTCGCCTCATTTTGGTCTGTGGGAGACAAAATCTACACATTATATTTAATTATGGACATTTTCAGCGCTGCAGAAGGTTTTATCTTATTTTATACCCTCAAGTTGTTAAAGGATAGCGATAGTTTACACGTGAAGCAAGCTGACCTGAAAATGCAAACACCTTCAGTATGATCGTTCTTATAAATATTGAATACTGTTACCAAGGATACGTGAGAAGTTTGGTGTCAATATTGGTCGGTTATTTCCAGCTATTTCTAGTAAAAATATTACATTTATAAGAAACTTTCTTCGATATATCTGTCTGATCTTGTTTGATACATTAGTCATACAATGAGTTTTCCTCGTACTAATAGTGGAAAGTTCGATGTTCCAGAAACAGTGTCGATAACTGAAAAAGCGAACAGTGCCGAACGTTTCAGAGCAATTCCGAACGATTCGGAAACCGAAACAGGTAACATATTCTCCACACAAGTATCCAAAACGGACAGCACGGTTATATGAGAAATCTACCTAGTTTAGCGATAAATTACAAAGTCTGGTGTTCTTAGAATTGACGAATATTACGGACATTGTCAAACATTCACGAGCATTTAAAAGGTCCGACACAACCATCGGCTTCCGAAACCTTCACCTAATATTAATCAAAGTACTGAAAGTACTGACATGCTGGCGAACTGCTAAGGAACAATAGCTTTTCAAGTAATATAACATCAAGTGGTTTTCTTAGTCGAAAGAGAGGTAAGTGCTGGACTTAACAAAAAAAAATTAAAAAATATAAAAAATTTGGAGTCGCCGTGATTCGATCGCTGGACCTTAGCGAGTTGCTCAACCACTCGACCACGATCTCGTTGAAGAATGTTGACCTAAATAATTTACCATAAAAAATCATTGTTGCACGTGCTATATCGCGTTAGTATATAACGCGTAGTAATAATTATCAACGCATTTAAACACCTATTCTTTTAATTTCATACAATTTCCTTCCATTACAAGAAGAAACTAATATATTACAATCGAACAGAATAAATGAAACAAGGAAACTTGAATGTTCTTATCTTGCAAAACTGACTAACGAGGAGGAACTATTTGCATCGAGTGTATAGATTTTGTGTTGTCAGTTTTGGGAGTAAATTCATCTTAGTTGATTTCATTTTTAGGCTGGCGATTTGCGCCAGACTATTACAATCCTAAAAAATGAAATCCACTAAGATGAATTTACTATATGAGCAACTCGCTTAGTAATTTTCTGATGCTAAGGTCCAGCGATCGAAGTGGTCACTTTTTTTTTGTTTTTTTGTTGTTGAGTCCAGCACTTACCTCTTTCGACTTAGAAAACCACTTGATGTTATATTACTTGAAAAGCTATTGTTCCTTAGCAGTTCGCCAGCCTGTCAGTACTTTCAGTACTTTGATTTAGGATTGTAATAGTCTGGCGCGAAATCGCCAGCCTAAAAATGATAATTTTCATCAAACTAATTGTTTCAGTGTTTTTTTTTGATATCTTAACTAAATCTTAGCATTGGTGATTTGCTAAAAGGAACGTTACCCTGAAGATACGATACTGTTTCATTTTGTCACTTTTCCTAATATCTTGTTCCTAACTCAATCTAATTGAATTTCACAAAATTTCTTTGCATGTACTTTTTGTCTTGGTTTCGAACAAACTGTCTTGTTTGGATTTAATTTAGAATTAAATTTGCACATTTTCATGTTTTATCCGCGTATGAATTTGATTTGGATAGCTCTAATTGTTGGAGTTTTTTGTCCGTAATTGAATTTCCGTTCTCATGGCGTTCTGTAGTGTCATCATACACGTTAAAATGCGTTACTTAAATTTGTACGAAAAGTGCCTGAAACTGCCGATAGTGAATTTGCGTTCATTGTAGTGGTCATAGTGCGCCCAGGATAAGGTGATAACGTTATTTACAAACTTTATTTGTCTACTGTTGCAAAATTGGTTGCTTAAATAAACACATATTGTGAAGTTTATACTAAAATAACATTGAAAATCGTGCACGCTTGCATTTTTCACCTATCTGGTCTATACCACATTTTCCCGCGTTTCTCGTTATCCTGGGCGCGCTATAATACCTAACACAAAATAGTTCATTGACATAATAAATTGTAAAATTACTTTATTCTGCGGAAGGATACATGGTGTTTCATAATATCTGTCCCCATTACAAACTAATGCCATGAGAACATGCTTGATCTCATCTGATATATTCATATACCGATGGAAAGCCAACATTTCACCATTTTATTCAGTAAATAAACATGACAATGTTCCTATCAATGCTAGATAGGAATTAAGATTCCCAAAAAGTCATTTTTTCGGTAAATGTATTATGAAACACCCTGTACATCTATAGTGAAGGCAAACAGTCAGGCTACACACTGTACATTGTACCTCTCATTAAAATATTTCTTCCTCTTTGCACAGTGTCATTGATACGTAAAATCCCACGACAACTTAGGGAGCCAGTAAATTGCTATACACACGACGTAATTAGATTTCACGTTTAGCATTTTACATTTTCCGTCTCATTTCCCATTCTCGTATAGAGTCCCTGTGTGATACTTAGTCTAGTATATGTGCAGTGACATTCACGCCATTTCTGTAGAGAAGCCTCCTCGTTGCTTGCTTAACAATTCTGCAATTCTGTAATTTTAGTCACGTAATGGCAATTATAGTCTGGTATGATGTTTATTAGAAATTTTATAAATTGTTCCAAGATATTTTGGTTACCAGTCAAGTTATGACGTACATTTTGTCATTCTGATCACCTCGGTTTTTATCCAATGGAAAATGTATTTATCGGAGACAAACGGAAATGGCCGAGCTTTTACGATTGACATTTTGTGCCTCTCGTCGGTTTGACGTCTTTATGTGAGGACTTTTATTTTTGGATATTATGGGGCAATGATTAGAAATCAGTTTCGATCGATGTTAAGACACAGCATTGTCATATATTCAATATTAACAGACGATAAATGTGGGAGATTCACACTTGTGAAATTTGGTCGTCCTGAATTTTTGCGACGGGAACTTGGGCTTTTTGGTCGTTTCTTTGGCCTATGTGAGGGCATTGCTCAGTGTAGTTGTGTTGTGGTGTTACTGATTTCTGTGCTTGGCTGGTTAAGTTGAGTGCTGCCTTCCCTGTCCGATTTCCTCATTTCTTTTTTGTTTGAAATAATTTGCGATGCATCAGTGTTTGGTCCGCAAACGATTAAAAAAATACAAAAATGCTAGTATATAAAAAATCCGTCACTGAGCTAATATACTATCAAGGTATAATGAGTACTGTATGCCTATATGCCAAAGATTGTGGAACATTGCATCTCGTTGTTTAAATATACAACATAAAATACCATTCTCATGAATCAGTGTATAGTCAAGTCTCTATGTAATTGAAAATAATACGCTGGTTGAACGAGAATGTAAAATACGGGCACTGAAGGAAAATTGCTACACAAGTCATTCAAATAAACTGTAAGATATTCATTTTTACCGAAAAGCTCGTTCAATTGTATCTTACAACTGCGAAACGGAAAACAGTGCTCCTTTCGTTATTTAAATTCGCTCGAGGCCATTTTATTTACGCACTGGATACCCGCTCCACTCACAGTATCATACTTATTGTTAGGAACCAAGTCTATTTTTAGATGCGATGCCCCAGAATCTTTGCACATAGACCTTAAGACGCTTTATACCTTGATAGTGTATTAGCTCAGTGACGGATTTTTTCAAAGCATTTTTACTCTTTTTTTCAAACACTGATACTGCCACCTGTGATTCCACCAACAGCTACGGACGTTCACATTGTGTTAGTTGCTTCAAAGGTAGATAAAGTACTGGCTCAAGAATCTTAAACCATAACTTCTCAATGAGGGGGCAGGCATTCTCTATTTTCTTCATAATATACTTCACTAACGACTATAGTATCTAGTATCTTAAAAAAATATAAGCGATAAATAACGTTATCAACATTAAATAAAACGTATATTTGAGATATTGTTGAGCCTCGTTAGATATCTACTGCTGAGTGAACTGACATTTTGAAGTACCCTTGAAGAGCACTTTACGAACGTAATTACTTTTAGCCGAGAAATCTAACTTTCTGGAAATCCAGCGTTCGGGAAAACTAGCGTTATGGTGAGCTCCTAGTGCCTCCTATCACTAAGGGCTACCAGGAATTGAAATCAGGCAATCATCATTTAATTTCTAAATCACGAAATGTAGGCGGTATATGAGCGATATGAAGAAACCTGTGCAGACTTACCTAGCATAAAACATATGGATATATTCAAGACACGTACGCTGTATTACTTAATACATATATCTCTATAGTAGGGAATGAATTCCAAAATTGTACGGATTAGTCAATCATCTAAGATGCTATATGTATCAATACAGGGTCTAGACAGTATTTAATCAACACATAGGACATCCTTCATTCCCTATAGTATAGTTATATAGGTCAGTTATATATATATTCGGAATTTAAAAAGTTTTGTGCTGAAAGGCGAGTAACAACATGTGCATTGTAATTACAAATGTATGATAAATCTTAATACTGTTCTTGAAACCAAGTGACAAACGCGTCCAGATCGGGAACATGAGGTAGTGGATTATAACAATGTTTACAGTTATCATCACTTAATATTCAGTCACAATTGTCATAAGAAGGCCAATGATTCTTTTGAGGCGTCATGTTGTCATACATGCAGTACATTTCTTATTGATACACAAACTCGTTCACTTGACCATTACAAATTGTTGGCTAAGAATCAGAATGTCGTAAGTAGTACTTACGACCTTATAAGACTGATACATACTTAATATCTGCACCACAAGGCGCTTCTTATGAGCCTATTGTCATGCAAATCGGAACTTGTCTTGTTGAACGAAATAAAGTTGAAACAGTTTGTTTTACCAAAAGAAAAGAGTAATTTTCGGACAGTTTTTCTTACTTTCTCAAATTATTGATTTTGTACTTAACCTTCTAATTATAAACCAGTGAACGGAATGTATCTTGTGATTCTTAGAAATTCTTCATTAATGTGGATCAGGTGATGTAACTTTAATATACTTTATTTACTGTTACCATATTTCATTGAACATCATCAATATTATGTTACCGTATAAAACACAATGTTGTTTAAGGAGGAACATACCTCTTTGGGGAAAATCATAAATAATAGAATTTTATGTAAAACTCGGATGTTGATGATAAGTTTTACACAAATATACTAGTATTGTCTACATCAACTGTAAGTTTTATTATTTTGGTTGTTTTAGAAATAATTTTCACGTTTCGTGATGTTGAAATAGCGCTGCTATTTTTTCCAAATATGATCGAAATCTGTGTAACATACAGTTTTCATCAAAAAAGGCTTATTCCACCTTAAGTACGGATGTTTTCACATAAGCATATTAAACTGTGTCATAGTAGCTATCGTAGTAAATAAATTATACTAACAAGGAATTTCAACTATTGCATACTACGTTAACTATGAAAGAATGTAGGTTAATATACTAGTTTGAGTTTATTCATATGTCATGTTTATGTCAGTTACACTGCTTAATTTTAAGACGTATGGTTTGTTTCAAAATATGAAATACGTTGTTTTTATTGTATACGTAATGTATAACTTATACTGTTGAGTTTTCATCAATTGTTTTCTTCGTTCAGAATAATTGTAAACAAAACTAATGAAGGCATTGAATGCCATGGCCAAGTAGTTAGGGCGTCCACCTTGGAGCTCTCGAATCTCCGAATTTCAGCGGAAGCTGAAGTGGTTAGAATGGATGCGACCAGTGTTGATTCGCCAGCTGATTAAATTTGTTTACTTTTGTTTCGATGTTGACGGTTATACAGGAGTACTTAATTTGGTCGAACAACTTTGATATTGTCGCTGTATAGAGGTTCGTTCAAGAGGTGGTGCAGAACCGAGAAATAAGGCTTTCTTGTGTTGCAGAAAAGTTGTATCCATACATGTGTAACATACAGACTGTTATATGGATACTACTATTTTACAGGATTGTTGATGGCGGCGGGTGTCGGTGTTTATCCTAATGGTTGGGACAGTCCAGAAGTAAAACAAGCGTGTGGAAATATCTCAAAATCTTATAACCTTGGTATGTATATTGTAACATCAAAGTTCGTCAACCCACTGATAAAATACCACTGTGTCATGTTTTAGCGTATAGCAAAAATCAAATAAAATTGTTAAATATTTACTATATTTGGCATAGATGCCTGTATATCCCATAAATAAGCACACTGGTATAAATATAACTTGTGAAACATTATTTAAGTATTTTACCTAAAAAAATTCTATACCATATATCTGAAATATAGCTTAGCAGTTATCCAACATCTACTATTTAATCCCCGTTTAGGCGGTGCCTTAGTTCTGCAAAGTCTTGATTTCTTTCAATATTTTGTAATCAAATCTAGTTAGAATTTATATTTACAAGCACAGGAATCATAAATATATTGTTAAACTACGATAAAAGTCCATTCTTGAAATCCATGTAGTAAAATTATTCCATTATTTAGTTGGTTTTGATATTTAGGTTTATCAGCGAAAATGGACATGCATGTTGAGATGGCCTTACACCCCAGATATTCTTATCATTAAGAGCTTTCTTATATTTCCTGATTACGATATGTATAAGCGGTTTCGATTTCCCCCACATGTGGAGAAGTAGCTTGTTCATTGTGGAAGGGTAGTTAAGTTAGATCGGCCGCTGTTTGCAACTCAACATTGTTGAAAACGGTCACGGTGGCAAAAACGAATAAACATATTCCAATAAGCTATAATGGTGCATTCTTTAGTTTCTTGCATACACAACTTTAAGTTTTATTACACTCAACTTTATATGAATATTTACCAAGCACGAGGAAACCTCAGAGAGTGAAGTCCATGGTTTATGGTTTATGGTGTACTAAAAAAACAAGACAGTTTTTAAATGAAAGTAAACTGTTTGTTTCCTAGCAACATACAAATATTGTCGGTTTAATGATTTTTGAAGCCGTCAATTCCGTTACTGATGATATTTCACTCTCTTTATCACAATTATTAATTTCAGGTGATTGTTCGTTGTCATGGTGCTTTTATCTGACGTCAGCAGGAATCGGAATGACTCTAATGTGTTCGGCGCTTGCATTTCATGCGCCTAAACGGAAACAGATTGTCACCGGGTATGCTCTCTAGTGATGCATCATGGGAAATACTCCGTGGACAAAATGGACGCACACGTGAACACAATACCACATACATAATGCAGTAAAATACACATTTAAATCTGCAAAATTGATCTCAAAAAAATGTGTGCAATGTGTATGCAGCGCATCACGGTGATTTTGCATGTATCAAACACAAAAAACGCCGATGCAGTCATCATTCAATCTGTGTATATATAGTGGAGACATTTGCAGTGACGTAACATGTTTTCAAACTTGGTGAATCCATCAGCGTTTGGGACATTTAACTGGCGTACCATAATATAGGGATATTCGACATCAACGGAATGACCCGAACTGTAACGGAAAGATCCGAGCATTGGTGGAATAGTTGGACTCCGGCTTCAGTGGTTCCATAAGGTTATGCATCTCAAAAGTCGTGCTGATATATTAAACTTATGACCGGATTGCGGCTGTTTATACATGTTTCGGACATATAGTCTTGACTCAGAGTAAACTATAGTAAAAAATGTCGCATTATTCTGATAAACGAGTGTCAAAATATACTCGTATGTAGGGCCTCTAACTTTGTACATTGTATACGAAATTCCAGGGTGTCACATCATCTACTTCTGTGAAATGGGCGCTGCCGTCCGAATCGGGAGAGTCCAACTATGGCATTTATAATCATTCAATGGGACTACATATTTACATGATAACATATAAGGTGAAATAGAACCCTGTGTTGTACATTGGGGTTCCAACATGACTATGTAGTGTGGATACGAGGTTCCGACACTTGTTTGGTGATATTTGATGGAAAAAGCTGCGATATAATGTTGTTCGTCCATCGGTGCACAAAGAGGACCACGACTTGCTTCTACGCGGTTGACTTGATCTGTGTGTCCAGAGGATACTTGGTAGAACAGGCTGGGATATAGTGCTACATAATTTTATACTGATATTATACATACACTAAGTTGACTGAAAGAATATACTCATAATAATGTTTTATATTTTGGCAAACGATGATGTAATAATAGTATCGCCATTACAGAGTTCTGACCACAGGTCTAATAAATTGTATCACAGAAAAAAATAATCCCCAAATGTTCACTCATTCATTTGATAAATGAAACTACATGTACATTTTGTATATTGCATGGGTGAAAAATTGGGGAAGTAAAAACTGTCGTTTGTGATACAATTTCTTAGGCCTTTGTTCTGACATACAACGTGCAAACGTACATATTGCTTGCATAGACATTGACTTGATATCTATTCATAAACATGTCATTTTTTCGCGCGTAAAATTAACTAACATTTCATATATAAATTATATAATTATATTATATACATCATCATAAACATTA
Organism: Spisula subtruncata; assembly: GCA_963678985.1. NCBI lineage: Eukaryota > Metazoa > Mollusca > Bivalvia > Venerida > Mactridae > Spisula > Spisula subtruncata. The sequence goes on along the minus strand of OY787671.1, from coordinate 26,477,399 downwards.
CATCATCTTCAATTTCATAGTTGATATATGCATATACATTGTATGTAAGTAATGTGACACGATGTTTACTGTATAATACAGCTGACAAATATTGTACGTGTTTTTCATATTATATAAGTTATCAATTTTCGAGGGTTCTTTTCAGCTGTTCAGCCGCTCAACCACCCTTTGACATTTCCCCTGGACTACCTAATGAAACCTACATTCGAGTCTCCCTGTGGAGACTATTTCTCTGCTATGGATGTAGCAGCTAATATCGATCTGCAGCGCCCAGGAATATACACTGCCCTTACAGGTACCAATTTACACCTTGGTGGAGTGGAGCAAGTGGGTATTTTTGTTCAGAGAAATTGACCAGTGGTCCAGACGAGGGTTAAACCCGGAAACTCTTTATTATCATTTATATCTTATACGTGAACATGCAAAAAGTATAAGATACATTCATGCAGTTTAATATATCGCTTCATTAGAAGCCTTTTCAACTAAATTGTACAGTTTTGTCAACATGACCTATTGACCTGTTTGTATGTTTGAACATAGTCTCATAAGCAGCCCGTTATTATGCAGATTTCAAATATGTACGAAGCTAACTATCTGCTCATTATAAGCCAGTAATGCGGTAAGTATGACTTCCGTGAGTATGTAAGTCGTTACAAGAATAACAACAAATAGCGTTATTAGCTTCAACGTTGCAAGACCATGTCCAAGTCCAAGCTTGATGTCAACAGAACAAAGGCTTGCAAGTTATGGTAATGTGTGGGCATTGCACCGTGTAGTTGTGTTGTGTAATGTTGTGTTGTTACTGTTTTCTGTGCTCGGTTAGTTAAGTTGAATGCTGGCTTCCCTGTCCTATTTCCTCATATCTTTTTCAACAGACGCCACCTACATGCACGGTGTAACATCTCGACAGCGACCATCACTTGGAAGATACAGGATAAATTAATAAAAAACATGGTAGTAAACGGAACCAAGTTCATACATGTACCATCTTAACGTCTAACAGACAGTGTTTGTTTTTTCTTTGCATCGTCCGAGAATGAACCTGCAATGCACTGTTTACTAGGAACACTCTCTAACAACCATTCCATCGAAACGGGAACGGAACCGGGACCGACACTAATCGTCAACTCCACGAAAGACACATGAAGATAATTATAATGTTCATAACCGAATACTTTGACTGGGATAGAGCGATAATCTAAACGAATGGTCAACAACTGAAAATACATTACTAATTGAATATACAATAACACAATTAGTGCTGTAGGCGTAGATACTCCATTTTTAATCCAATTAGGTTATAAAGAGGGCACGATGGCATACATACTAGTATGATACAGTGTACTTAGTTGAACATAGACAATCCAGTACTAATAGAGGTTTGTGTTTATATTGGAATTACAGGTAATAGTATCATTGATAAGAAAGACATTTTTACAGAAATTGATTCATACCTAAGTATATTTTCCCAATTTTCCAATTTTTTCTTCTTTTCAATGCCACCGTCACCTGTTATTAGAACCAACAATACTGAAATATGGGAAATTAATTACACAAGCTCCCATACTCTGAACTAGGTCTACATTTTTGTATGTTTTTATTGCCAAATAATACAAAAAAAACAGTATGGTTATAACTGATAAATTACCTAGAAACAATACAACCAATTAAACAACAGAGGTCCATTGTAATTCTGTAAATTCTATGAGAAGTTCAGGATAACCTCTAGCAGAATACCAGTATCAGCAATTATCGGAACACCTCGCATAGTTCTCAAATAGAACCAAAAGATAAATGCCGTACGGACCGTTCCGATAGCAGAACCAGGTGTACCCCACCCAGTAACAAACACATTACGCACGTTACACTCAATTAACGACGTGATGAGAACATGTTTCAGTTCATCTATAGATGTAAGAAGTATGATAACAAACTTACAACAGGTGCAATACCTGTAATATGTCAGATATATAACTTAATGAGCTGTTACACCAAACAAAGATTATTATCATTCTACGATAATAAGGAAAATACAGTACAACCTCTCCAGTGTGGATACAGTACAACATTTCAAGTATGAACCTCTGTGAGGCAACATTCTCTCTACAGCAGCACAATAAAAACGTCAGGTGTCAATGTTTACTACAAATTTAAAGGGGCGTTCCTTATAACTTTGATCGTTTAAATCGATACAGGAGTATTATACAAATGAGTATCATTATTGCTTAAACTCCTAAAATCTTCAATAAAAATATCCTACAAATTACCGAGAAAAAATGAAAATATATTTCCGTAACGAACCAAAATAGTCACGAGTTGTTTCCCTTTGACCACATAATGATAAATCACTGGAAGCGATACATTATTATTGGTGATTTGACCATATATTTGACACTATAGAGACTTATTTGCGCACACTTTCTTCTGACAAATTATGATAATTGATAATGCTTTGTACATTTATCTCATTAAATGTGATAGTGGAGAAAAAAATGCTAGTTATAGGGAATGCCTGTTTAACCACTGTCATACAACACACACCAGGAACGTGTGCAGTAACTATGCGGAATATCAAGCCAGTGAGATACTAATAGGTGTCCGTTGCCTAAACAAATCGCTAAGAAACGCTTTCCATGACAGGTAATATTTGCCCTCTATTTCAATTAAACGGGAGGTAACTGAACGAGAGCGCTACGTAGCGCTTTGTTTAGGTAACGGACAACAGTGCCGTATTAACCAATCGGGACCCTCGGAATTTACTAATGCAACAACCGGATTCATCACGGAAAGACCCGAGTAGTTACGATTGCACATCAACTACTCTGGTATGTCTCAGCGCGGGATTGTATCGGAGAGCTTTTGTACTCGAAGCGGAGCCGCTCATCCACTGCGCCATCGAGGCGGACTTGTGTTTCTTATACCGTATTGTATGAGCAGAATTATACATGCATGATGCTATTTCAATACCAGACTCTGAAAAAAAAAACGAAATATACGTCAGGACTTCGACCATGTACGATAGTCAGTTTAAAACAGACGAGCTGAACATTGGCACAGAATCCGATAAAAAGGATTCAAAGAAAAAATATCGGAACTCATACCTTTTGACAATATTTGCCAAAGTTTACCATAAAGTTGGGCGTTGGACCGAGACGATTGCAAAATTGCTGCCAATATATGATAGTGTCTATCTCAAACCTAGGGTGCCAATTTTACAAACTTTATCTGTTTTTTTTTCTTCAGATTTTGGCAATTTCATGACAGTGGTGTATAAATGCATCTATATGGTCCCATAGTCGAGCAGATGAAGAAAGATAATGGAATCGACGGCTGGCATCTTAAGTGAAAACTTAAATAATTTTACTTAAGCTAAAATATTGAGCTGCCCATGCATTCACAAGAAACGAAAACTAGCCTATGTTTTCTATATGATTACTGTAGCTCGTTACATAATAATATTAATGCTCCCAAACAAGGTAAATAATTTTCCTGTTTAGCTGATACACTTAAGGAAAATTTGAGAATTTAAGATATAAGTTTTCCCTTAAAATGCTTTATAAATACCGGCCCAAACCAACTTGGTTTGTTTGAACACGAAGTTTTCTTTACTGTGAATGACTGTTCGTTTTGTTTTTAAATTTTAATTAATATTGTTTTAAACAGGTGATAGCCTAATTCAGATGAACACACGGTGTAATAAAAAAGTTTGTGTATTATAGTGTCAAGGGCCGGTCAATTCTGACTTATGAGACACTTACATGTATACCTTGCTGTTCCCATCCTCGTATGGTCGGGCGCCTGGCAGAGATTGGCCTACAGTATCCATTAATTTAACTAGCTGGTGGCTGCCCAACCGGTCACATCAGTTCCAACTCGACTTCAGTCTAGATTCGAACCTTCGACCTCCCGCTTGCTAGGCGGGTGCCCTAACCACTCGGCCACGGTCGCGTGTAATATGTCACTATACGAGACACCCAGCAAATTTGTCGGTTTAAACAGTCGTATTGTTTAATCTCCCTTTCCCGACTCAATCCAATGGCTCTGTGTGTCTATAGTGGTAATCAATACAAAAGATCTAATGTAACTATGCTCATTTTATATTTATTAAGTCAAAAAAGTTTTGGATTTACTTCTGTACACCCGGATTGGTTACTATGAAAAAGCATAGGACTTATATTCTATTAAATATTTACCGAACATTTATAGTATATCAAACGAACTGATGTCAATGCATTGGTCGACTGTCGATTAAAGCCATATTAATAAAAAAAAAGTGCATTTTGGTATAGGCCTATGACGTGAAAACTAAACTTTGAGTAACGTCCTTTTTAGGCAAAAAGGCACAATTGTCCAAAATATACAGTTCGAAAACAATGTGACAGAAAAGTCCAAGCACACATTTAGAATAATGAATATGACACCGGAGAGGAGTCGACAGAAGTATACTGTACATCGTTAATACTAAAGGGGTGGTGTCGTGAAAGAAACTTTACTATATCAAGCCTAGGTCCGAAATGCATTGGACGAGTGATCAGTTTTGAACGTTCATTCCTCACTTCACGGATGTCACACGCTGGAGTCTTCTTTAGAATGGAAATGTTTGAATTATTATTTAACATATTACTGGTAATGTGGTATCTCTGCCTTAAACAACTGAAATTATTTTCTGCAAATGACCAAACTATCTTGCCTAATACTGAAACAATGGTATAGAGACATAAGCGCTTTATTGGACCAATGTGATATTCGAATAGTACTATAGTAAGTCAACTGGCCGCAACTTAAACATCGCAGGAAAAACAAAAGAATAACATCATTTCATAAGGCCGTCAACAACGAATCCCCTGTCACCATCCCTGATTATGTAAAGAAACCTACTCGTTAAACTTCAAGATCACACAACCAATCATTCATAGAACTCCGAGCCAATTACGAACCATACAAAAATAGCTTCCTGCCAAGAACGATCCGGGATTGGAATGCCCTACCACCAGACCTTGTGCAGACTACTTCTGTAGAGGAGTTAAACCTCGCTCTGCAGAAGCACACGGCCTAGACAGTGCACTGGGTTTTTATGATTTTAAATCTGTACAGTATATCATGCTCACATTTGAGCTTTTTTAACCATTGTGATGATGTCACTTGCCCGTGATGCATTATAAGCCCTGGGCAGTAAACAAATAGAACTAGAACGTAAGTGACGCCGTTGACGTCATTATTGTGTGGCGGGTGGCTGCACCCACGGTTACGAAACTGATGACATCTCTGTAAATAATCAATGCAAATCTATGCAAAGTTCTATGTACAATCATATACTTTTATCTCGACATACGACTTTTCTATTTATAGACAATTTACAGCATTTGTCTCATTTCGTTTTTTCATCACCCCGCGTCAGAAGCCTGATATTTCTAAAAGCTGCGAAAGGGCAAAGAAGAACAAGTTCGACAACTGGGTGAATATTTGATTAGGTGCAATTCTGTGTCCAATGTCATTAAATAGAAAATTATATGCATTAACAGTTTGTTCTATGTATCTGCATGATTTGTAATCTTAGATAGACGTAGTGCCGTGGTTATTTCATACCAACTGGCCATATCAATGGATTTCTATAGAATTTTATAGTGCTGACCCCCCTATTTTTCGTAACGGTGTTGTGTCCGGAAACCACATTCTGTCTTTTTGATATAATTTTAAGTAGCCAATTCCTTCCTTTAATATACTTTTTTTATTGTTATATCTAACAATATACATAACTGTAAGGGAAACCAATATTTTTCATTTGTAACAATTCTTTTGCTAATGAGCTATGTGCATTTTAAAATGTGTCCGAAATTTTCTGTGTCCACACCGCTACGTGTTTCAGTCATGATACTTCGGTACGGTTAGGTACGGCATTTTTCATTTTTTCCGTACACGAAACGTCCTGTTATCCTCTACTAGCAAGCGCCTACGTCAATCGTGAAACTTCGACAAATTTCGTGTATCTTCGGTAAATGTGAAAGTTAGGTTTATTGTCTGTCGACACCGTTCATCTTTTTCCTTGACAGTTTGCGGAGATACAATTTATTTTCCTGCACAATAAAAATAGTATCATGATTTGTAGTAATATAAGAAATCAGGCACATGTTTAGCTATAGAAACACGCCGTATACACGCGTTTAAAGAGTAATTGTCGACACCATTACTGCTCGACACCGTTACATTTCGTGTCAACACCGTTACGTTTTGTAACGGTGTTGACGTTTTGTTACGGTGTCGAGCATGCATATACGGTCTTTGGTATGCATGTCAACACCGTTACGACATATTAAATTGCCAGTAATTATGGTCAATGTGAACTATACTGTTGCAAGCATGCCATTCTACCAGGGGTTATATTAATTTTATATACATGCAGAATATTGAGTTTCATTGCGATTCAAAGCCAATTTAATTGATTGGTAAAACGAATGTACAGATTGATTTTAATGCAAAAATGTGTTGACACATTGATGTACAAAACTACTAATGATAGAAACCTAAAAATTAGCGGTTCTTTGGTAATCCATTTGATGGTGATGCTGTATGTTGACTTCAAACCATGTTTTGTGTAATTTATTTGATATTTGTAATAATAATCCAGTTTGAAGTGTGTTTGTCCGCAACGGTGTTGACATTTGCCTTGCTGGTCGCACTGACCAATTGGCATACCACAGTGATATTTTTCAATATTCTTCGCAGCAAAACATGGGAGAATACCCTTAAAACATATATTAAAAGAAATACCAACCCAACGAATAGTTTTGAACATGTTTATTTTAGAGCTTTTCCAGAACCAAAATACCCCTAATCAAATATTCACCCAACTATGATAAATTTAGGTCCGAGTTCAACTGCAGTTATTTCTCTTCATTTATTAAACGCAAGCTAAATCTATTATTCAAACATGATTTAACTGCAAGTTTTGGTCCATCTTGATGAATAAAACAAAACAAACGCATTACTGCATCATAACAGCCGTAATTGAATTTTAATTGATTCCATCGGATGCTCAAGCAAATCTAACGCTTTGATTATTTTCACGGTAACACCAAAAATGGCTGCGCCCATGAAAACTGAATGTTAAAAAGTTGAAATTTAGGCAAAATATGTCTACGAAAGAGAAATTGAAACCAGAGGAGCCTAAGGCCGAGATGAGAGAGCCAGGTCTGAGAAATGCTAAAACAACAAACGTTTTCAGAATCGTCAATTTCGAGCTGTTCGCAAAACCTGTGAGTAATACATATTTCGGATAAAACATAAAGTTCGGATATTATCATTTTAATGACATTGTTTACTAGAGTTTTGACTTTCAGCATTGCCACTGGAACGCAGTAAATGCTACCTTTATTAAATTAATTAAAAAATGTTGCCAATTTGTGTTTCTAAGAAGTGTGTTACATGTCAGCTGCCAAGGTCAGAGACTGTCATGGTTTTGTGTGTGGCGGTCTTTCATCATTCTTATGAGTCATATGACAGTACATATAGACTCAGAGCTACAGATAAGCTGCGTATTGGGGTAATTTTCCAATTAATTTTCTTAAAACCAAATAGATTTTGAGAGAAGGGAGAAAGAAAAAGCAATGAAAATCTGAAATACCCAAAAGGTAAAGAACCACTAAATGCCTCCGTGGGCCAAGTGGTGATACCCAAGTGGTGATACACACAAGTAGTCCTTAAAAACACTTGGTTTACCTGTAAATGGAGATATTTCTTGACAAATGTGGAGTTGAATGATGAAATTGAGTTTAAATGGTTGGTAAATATGCATGTGATGTAGTAAGACTGTAATATTTGTTTTATTCCGTTATTTTGTTCTTGATATCAAAGTGAAAGTAGACTAGGGTAAAACCCACAACTGATCTGTCCGGACATGCGTGAAAATGGATTGACAATATTTGAAGGACAAAAACTTTCTTAGAAGATACATGACCCCCCCCTTTTTATTGTATTATTTTGAAGCTTAAAGGCCCCTCTTTACAATGATATATGTGGTTCAGGTGGCCATAGACTAAAAAATGTTGAAAATTGGGACCTACTACGGGCAATTTACATTGAGCTAAAGAGCAAATTTTTTTGGTGGTTTCTAACCAAAAAGAAAAATGATGTTTTAATGAAAAAGAGTACATAAAAAGAACATTACCCTATGAGTTAGTCAGTTTGATTAAATACCCAAATAAAATTTGTCAAAACCCAATCAAAATAGAAACTTGGGAGTAAAATACCAAATGGACTAAAATCTTATAAATAAATTTGATTTTTGGATGGCAAGTGGTGAAGCAGATCACACTCTTGACTACTGATCAAGAGGTCCCTGGTTTGATCATTGACCAGCCAGACCAGGACAATTGGTCATTTCTGAAACACTAGAATTTTAATAGTGTTTTGCAACCAACTAGTGATGAAACTCAGAGGTAGTCTGTGTGTATTGTTGCTATACATAAGGCACATCAACAAACACAGGAATCTTTTCGAAACCAGCTAAGTACGGTAACCCACCCCAATTCCTTGTATCTGATACTATTTGACTTCTGATTCTTCATTGGTTTTATGTCTGCCCAAGTCAGACACCTGTCAGTAAAGATCGGATAGCGATAGTCAGCAGTACAAAGTTGAAAGAACAGATATATCAAGTTTACGTAAAAAATATGAGCATATAATAATAAAGCAATATTATTTTGTACATGACTTGTCCAGTTGCATTAATGTTAGAATGGCCAGTATCCCCTTGCCATAATTAGGAAGTCTGGGAAATATGTCACTGTGATTAATACTTTTTTTACTAGAATGACATATAGAATAAATAATAAACCAAAGTATGATATTTTACCTAATACTGATCGCTGCATCTGTTTATATTTTTCAGAACAAGAAAGTTATGGGTCTTGGTACAGCGGTATTCTTGTTTGCTTGTGGATTTATCCTATATGAAAGAATGACTGACGAATATAAAGGAGTTCCTACATACAACACATTAAATGATGATGGCTCCCTTACTAGAAGAGTGAAAACATCCAAATGGGATTGAACTATTAATTGATATAAGAGACACCATCTGTAGTGACTAGTAAATAAGTGCAAAGAAAGCTCTTTCAAAATTTTTCTATATAAAGTTGATGTTAATTATAAATTGACCTCTGTTGAATGATAAGCCTCTGTACAACGACCAATATTTGAAGCTCCCAATGGGTATGAACTATTTAAATGCTGAGAGTGATTGTAATTATTACTTGTTATTTTAAATTGATATTTGTGACATGTTGAAGTTCAGTTGTATACAAAATGAACTGCATACAAGTTATTAGATGAACTTATCAGTTAATACGGTTAGTGTTAATGATTCATTTGAAAGACTTTTGAAGATTATGGAATTTATTTCACAACGCTGTATGTTTGCTATGGAAGTATTATTGACATAATATCCTTATTGGAGTGCCTCCATACAGACAGAGGAAGATACCAGAACACTTAACAGATACAGAATTTGAGGGCTCTGTGCAAAACAATTGCAAATGACTATAATTTGATGCAGTTACCATCGTTTTTCACTGAGCTCTCGAGATACCGTTAATCAAGTTATCTATCAACTCCTGCAGCTTCAACTTTCATATATCGAGTTGTTCTTACAGCAAGTTACATGTGAATATTATGCATAGAAACTTATCATGCTGTTGCCTTTTAACTATTGATTGAGTTTGATGTTACTAACTTTTAAAATGTGATAAATTAAGATTCTCATATTGATTGTTCTTGTTTGATTGAAGGGAGGCTACTCTTGTTGATAAAATGTTGTTAATATATTACTTCCCCTGAAAGTTCTCTTGAATTTTTTTATGTTTGTGATTTCCTGATGAATCCTATGGGACACTTTAGAGTTCAATATTGTATATATTGTAATATATTAATATTGTGTTTGTTTTAAATACACAGTATATTTCCAAGTTCTTTAGTGGGTCATAGGAATATGCGCTAGCTTGTATGGGCCAGTATTAAAGAATGCAGAAGTCTGGGGAATTCATGTGGCTGTAACACAATGAGACCAGATTTCAAGGGTCACATTTATCATTTCTGGCAGTTATTTACGACAGGGTAAATTATATTTGGTCGAAATAGGCATGCAGTCGATCAATGGAGGCGCCAAATTAGGTTTAGATTGAATGCTTGGTTAGTGCTGGAAAATCTAATTTAACCATATTGTGGACATACCATGTATAATGCGACCTAATATTTGGCTAAGAACACAAGAAGAACCCTCACCTGTCTGGTTATATTTTTCATCCACTACTAACTTGCACTCTCACAAATGACATCCAACTTTTCCACCAGTGGAGTGCATAGAGGGGGACACAAACTGTCCAGCATCAGGATTTAATCCAGAAGTAATAGCTGGGAGAATTTGAACCGATCCTGACCTTTATCATTATGCTTGAATTGCGTTGGGCGAGCAAATAGTGTAATGTCGGTACTGTAGATTTGTGTTAGTACTATAAAAATACATCTCGAGTCTCCTTTTGATACTTTCTGCTATAAAAACAGACAGTAATAAGCTGTTAAATAATGCAAATATAAGGTCGAGAGTCATGTCATATTCTGCTAGCTATATTATAACGACATCTTCGCGAGATCACTGAGCTACATGTACACATATAACAGGACAGGCAAACAACAGTGAATGCCTTGCTTTACAATACACTCAACAATAAAACTGTGTATGTAGCTAAAACAAGGATGCGCTTTGAAAATTGGATATTGATGATGGGAGGACGAACGTCGATCTTCAGTTTCATCATCTTGACCGTCTTCTGTACCTGCCTCAGGGGGCAGTACATAAACATAGCCTATTTGGTCCAGGTATTATTATATACTCGCACTATTGATAGAACAGTTCCTGTTTAGTCCTAAAACGTTCCTCCCAAACACAAACCAAATGTATCATTTTTACATTGGGGAAAGCCGTTGTTTAGAGGCAGCATGTATATTAATTTAAATACATATGGAGGCAGTGTGTGCGCATTTCAAATCAAAAAGCCCCCGGGTCGATCCCGCCTGCGCAACTACTATCTAATCTAGAATAATTCACAATGCTAGACCTTACGGTGTTTAAATGGGTTCCTGAGATGACCAAAAGCCAACATGCTGGACAGTCATCAGCCCTAGTAAACTAACCAACGACAAATACTAATATAAGGTGGAGCGATCTAAGAAGGCGCAGATATAATCACGCCTATCGGTTGTCGGACTTTGATTGGCGAACATTTATATTGTGCACAAATCATGTGACATTTACAAACATTGACTGGATCATTGGTCTACTGTTACAAAATTGGTAATTTCGATATACTGATCAATTGTAACAATATAGACGTTGATAAATCGTTCACTCTTGATTTTTCCAACTTTGTGACCTCTACCAAATCTTCCCGCCATTTTCGTTATGCTGGACGCACTATGTCAGTTAAACAATAACTAGCATTCGTTATACAACAGTTTCAACGTTTATAAAAAAAGTAAAATTAAATCCTTTCTGTGGTCACCGAAATCCTCGATTTAATCGCCAAGTTGATTAACATCTGTGTTAGGGTCATTTGATTTAACAATTTATTTGTTCACAATTTATCACCTTACCTAAATGCCCTCACGATCACTTCCCAAGTACAAGTATTAAATGCTTTATGTGCCAACAATTTCAAATACAATATAATAAAATAATAATACTAATTATATACGGCATTATGTAAGTTTAAACTACATTGTACGCACCTAATCAGGTTAAGCGGATTACCTCATGTTTTTTAAGTATACATTCATAAAAAAATGTAAAATTATATTAATCGCATGTATTGCCACGTGCGCGTACCTGGTAGAAACATTTTCGACTGGACAAAGAAGACACAATGTGGGAAATACAGCCCTCTTCACTGAGTGATAAATTAAAATTAAGCCCGTCCCTCATAAATCTGGATTCGTCAGTCCGCTTAGCCCATTCGGTAGAGCGCGAGACTTATGTTCTCGGGGTTGTGAGTTCGAGTCCCAGGGCTGACCTACTAAAATAACTAATACTAGTAGTCTTTCGGATGAGCCTATATACCGAAATCCCATATAAGGGTGCTAAGGGTGGCATGTAAAATAACCAGTGGTGCCGCTGGAACGAGTACATCTGTGTCTGCACTATCCCCCGAAACCTGAACCTGAAATGGCTTAACGTCTTCTGGGGGCCTCGCCCATACGGTTTATCCGGTGGCGAGGATAATTAAAAGCAATAAAAATCTGGATATTTTCTGAAAAACTCCTTTTATACTTGTTTTTAATCAAAGGAGTACATTTTCATTGGTGTTCCTTGTCTTCAATGTAACTTTAAACGTGTCTTACACAAAGAAGGACACACCACCACGTTACGTCATGTCAAATCGCTACTTTCACATATTTGAAAGTGCACAGAATCGATGTTGTAGTTTACAGCCATAGAGATATTTACACTTTGTACATAGAGAGTTGAGCTAGAGTACGCTCTCTATACATACAGGTGAATGGCCATACTACAACATGCACCAGATAAGTTAATTGAACGCGACCTCTTATGTAGTGTTGTCAGATCTATCTAACAGCACAAAGTAATGGGGCAATGATAGGGTCTGATTCTAATGAGATTGAGAATGGAGCTCATTAATTGATTAATGCATTCGACAAGATGGCAATTTAAGTTAGTCAGCAAAACACCAGGAGCGTTTGATATTCTTATACTAGTATAGCTTGGCCAATTTGACACGAGCCTGACCTTTTGATTAGCATAATTTAACAGTCGATATATTGCCTACGTTCACAACACCGGTTGTATGTTTTCATAATCGGGGAGTGTCTCGACGACGCTCAAGATGTAATACAAAAACAAATTTGAAATACCGATAGCGCACGATTTGCTTGCGGAAATTTATATATTAAAAGCAAGAACCTTGTAATATATTCTTGCACAAAGGTCAGGCTCAGGTCAAAATAGCCAAGCTATATTCATGGTACATGCATACTATGTACGCGTGGATATGTGAAGCGGTTTGTTTTTGTGGGGGGGGTCGTCATGTCTGTATGCAACAGGTAATTACTAATTAGAGACACATTCCCCTCTCCACAACAAACACTCAACACAAAAGAGGTTTCACTGTACATGTTTCTATGGTTTTCATTGCCTAACTCTCAGCCTTATCGATGATCTGTGACATCGAGATTCGGGGTGACCACGGTGAGTTATTATAGTTCACGTAAAAAAAATCATATATTTTTTACTGTAATCAAGTTATCATGAATTTCATTGTTATTGCGGAACGATTTATTTCAGCTTTTACTAATCGCTTCCAATACTTCGCTGGCTTAGAATGAGAAAGTTGTAAGTACAAAAAGATATTTTGAGAAACAAAAAAATGTCCGAAAATTACTCCGAGGCTTTGCTTATGGTAAAACATGCTGTTTCAACTTCAGTTTGGTCAATATGACAATTTCTGATTTTCATGAAATTAGGCCCATACGAAGACCTTTGTGATGATGATTGTAAATATGTACAAGAATCAGTCTATATAAGAGGACAGCATTCTTATTATAAGCCAGCAATTGTGCCAATTATTATGATTAACTCATTTATAATATTAACCGAGTCAAATTAAGTACGATCCGCATGTCTGTCCTAGTTTCCGAATTATATAAATTTTTGGCACCTGATTTAATCTTTTAAATATTTCTGTTTTAAATTCGGTTTCCGATTTTCATAACACTCATAAGGTTAAAGAAAGTTGGACTACACAACGAGGTTAAATAGGTAATTAGAGTATAATAATTATAATAATTAAATTAATTAATTACTAACATTAGCTAATAAAGTTTTACATATTCCGGAGTAACACATTTGATGGACACAGAATATTTTGATTCTTGTAACGCTACTTATTTATTTAAGGTTGGTTTTGATTTACGTTTCTTTCTTCAAATTATATTAATCGCACTCGACACCTTATCCCTGATGTTATCCATCGCCCCGAGGATTATGAGAGAAGAGCAGCCAGTTTGTCTTTTATGCTAAGCGTCTGACAAGCGAAAACTTATACCAATGTACCATTTCTTTGTTGGTACGGTGTGGACTTGGTTCGAACCCGGGAACCTCACACACTCGTGGAAAATCTTCTAAGGTTATGCTAACAATGATGCAGCGACTGAGCCTGAGGTTTTTTTTCAACGTTACGGCATGAAAGACATAAGCCAGGGGCCTCCGTAGCTCAGTGGTTAGTGCGCTTGCCGTCTAATCTGGCGACCCGGGTTCAAATCCGGGTGGATGTACATATATTCCTGCCATGTTTCAGTAGAAATAAAGCAAATAAAGGCTATGCTCGGCAATTCACATACTTATTTACCAATTTTGTAAGACTGAAACCCAGACTTAGAAAAATTGTAAACACTGCCACTTATTTGAAATTTGTTTTAACCACGTGAATTTTTTTATCTGATAATTTTTTGTTATCCACTGAACATGTATACCGATTTATATCAAATTCGGTGCATTTATAACATTTTGGGAGCGACTAGAACATTTGACAATGTATATAGTCTAAGTCTGATTTTTAGACTAACAACGTTGGTGAATAAGGTCCAGTTTTCATTCGCTGTCGAGGATCTTATGGAAGATTGACTAGTATTCTCAAAACAGTTTCCTCGTAAGCAAGGGAAATAATGTTACTTGATCAGTGACGTTGTCATATTAAAGCGTATAGAGCTATATTTTAACAGTCATTAAATGTCAAAATAATTAATTGCATCGTTTTTAGAACGATACTAGACTACTTTAATTGCAAATTAAAACTTTGGATGGGGGTTCCGTGTACTTTGATTCAATCGTCGAAAAATAGACGATTCTTATAATTTCATAGGGTGTTCTAGAACACTTTCGTATGAAAATGGACAGTTTGCATCTGCAATAAATCTCAGAGAGAGTTTCTGTTAAAACTGAAGCGAAAAAGGATCTAATGAATATGAAAGCATAAGTATTTTTCAGTTTTGACACTTTAAAAAAAAATCGTCCGATATAGCTCTATACACTTTAAAGACGAGGAAATATTAGTTGTAACTACTGTACAGGTGTGTGGTGAATAAACAATACAACATGTAATACTTTCAGAATCAACACTGGCAATGGACTCGGCTACAGGCTGGACGTTATTCGTTCTTCATGCCATGCTTATGTCGCAATGTCTAGGTAGTATATTTATTTTGTACATTAATGATTTTAAATATGCATATTCAAATATTACATTCAATTAACATGAAAACGCAACAACAGTATGACGTTATTAAGTTATTGGTACTAATGACTTACTTACTTGATTTAGTCCTCTTCATCCCGGCTGGGACATAGGACCGTCACCACAGCTCGTCATTCGGAACGATCTTGTGCCGTCTGTTTGGCCTCTCTCCACGACATCCTTGATTTTTTGTACTAATGCGCACAGTATTTTAATGCCGCCAACAACGTTCTTTGCAAGCGCTTTTGTTGCTGTGGGTTATATGAGTACCGTAGAAAATGCAAATTTGAGAACACGACACCCATACGTAACTGTATGTGTCCATGTCAATTTAGTAGTTTTGAGGAATAAATTAAGCGCTGTACAAAATTTGACGTCGCGTCACAAGTTGGAGCTATTTACAAGTAATTTATTTAAATACAGTCAACACGATTGTAAAAGAACTTAAACGATTACTTTTGACTACGTGCACATACACGATGGTTGCATTTTTTATGAAAACATTTATGATAAAACAAAATGAATTCTTGAACAACACGAGTGTGTACATAATTTCAGGCGTTTGTACATACTTTCAGGCGTTTGTTCATATTTCCAGGCGTTTGTTCATATTTCCAGGCGTTTGTTCATATTTCTTCATATTTCCAGGCGTTTGTTCATATTTCCAGGCGTTTGTTTATATTTACAGGCGTTTGTTCATATTTCCAGGCGTTTGTTCATATTTCCAGGCGTTTGTTCATATTTCCAGGCGTTTGTACATAATTTCAGGCGTTTGTTCACATTTCCAGGCGTTTCCAGGCGTTTGTACATAATTTCAGGCGTTTGTTCATATTTTCAGGCGTTTGTTCATATTTTCAGACGTTTGTTCATATTTTCAGACGTTTGTACATATTTTCAGACGTTTGTACATATTTTCAGGCGTTTGTTCATATTTTCAGGCGTTTGTTCATATTTTCAGACGTTTGTTCATATTTTCAGACGTTTGTACATATTTTCAGGCGTTTGTACATATTTTCAGACGTTTGTACATATTTTCAGACGTTTGTACATATTTTCAGGCGTTTGTACATATTTTCAGACGTTTGTACATATTTTCAGACGTTTGTACATATTTTCAGACGTTTGTACATATTTTCAGGAGTTTGTTCATATTTTCAGGCGTTACGTATCACTGTCCATATAGATCGGGTGGGGTCAACTATCCACAGTTTAATCCGTATAATGACGGTGTGCGGGTTGGTTCTGTTACCTCCATGAAATTCCAAACAAAAGGTGAGTGATTTTTAGTAGTCAAATACATGATGATTGTATCTGGAAAATGTTCACTGATACTGTGACACTTTTTGCTAGATATACATTTGTAGTCTTAAACATCACTTCAAATTGCAACATGCCGAGCTTTGTCTTTATTTGCCAGCCAGCTTTCAGCTGAATATGACAGGCATATGTTTGCCTCCATACGGATTTGAACCGGGTCACCGGATTATGCGACAAACGCGATTGACCTAACCACTGAGCTGAGGGGGGGGCACCTTTAGATGTGCTATCACCGCTTATGGAAGCTAGAGAATGGAGCCGTCGTCTAGTGTTGTGTACATGTAGTCCGACGGCCCGGGTTCGAAATCCGGTCGCGACATGTCTTACCCTTCATGCCAATGTGAAAAAAATGTCATTTTCCCTCCACATTTGCATAAATTAGACGAATCAACCGCCATAAAGCGGTTACTGTCTATCCTTCATGAACGGTGACTGACATCACACTTCTGCAGGGACGCCATGTTGGAAAGCAATACATAGCCTCAACAATTATAGAGCTATCTAGCGTTGCCGATTCTGATCATTATAGTATTGTATACAGTACATGCTCTTACAAATGTGGCTTAAAATTTCAAATTGATGCACATGTACAAATGCATTTGGTATAAACAGTGTGTACCAAATACAAGACCACCCAACAAATGACTTATAACAACTTTGTCAAAATGATTTGATATTAACAAATGAGGTATTAAATGAAAGATAATTGATGTTTACGATTTTCCTCATTTTAGGAAAGAATGACGCCCATATTCTACTACAGTATGACCGTAACAACTATAACTCCAAAGTTATTGAAGTTGTACTTGGTGGGTGGGGTAACAGTAAATCTGTGATACGTGATAGACAACAGGGAAGTCCTAAATCGGAATACCGGGTAATTATGCTGCCTTGGCTCCGCTTAGTATTTTTTTTGCCTCTCCTTCGGGAGTCATTGGGAACAGGGACATCAATTTTCTGCTGACTACCCCGAGGCTTTCCCTGGACTACAAGGACCCTTTTCCCATTCCAATGCCCATTGTTTAAATCGGGAGTACTTCGCCGATGCAAAAACAAATCAGTGGGACCAAGGCATTAACTAGCTTTTGCATTTTGCATGAATTCCAATATTGTGTTCATGGATTCAAGTTTACTGTACCAATATTCCAACTCGGTGATGCCTCTCTAAGTCTCAATCGTAATTACTCGGGTCTTTCCATGATGAATCCGGATGTTTGTTGCGTTAGTAACTTCCGAGGTGTCCCGATTGTACTAGTCTGATGTCCGCTGGTAAATCTTCCATATTTCCAGGAGCTTTAGTTCAATGCAACCCTCTTAGTATGGTGACGAGATGTTTGCGAAGGAGTCTCCTTTGGAAGAAAAAGTAGTCCCCTTGGCAGAAAAGTAGTCCCCTTGGCAGAGAAGTAGTCCCCTTTTTGGCAGTAGTGTAGTTCTTTGTAAGGAAATCACTGCATTTCGACAGAAGAAAGTTACGTATGGCAGAAAAGGGGTCATTTTGGCAAAAAAGGAATCGCCCTTCTAGAAAAATTATTTATTTCAAGTGAAGTTTGGTTACAAGGATAGTTGATTCGTAGTATTATAACAACATAATGGTATTAATGTGACATGAACATAAAATACACCATGCCAATTAATCTAAGGTCATATATTATTGTGTTTGATAAGAACTACATGTGTATGTATTTGCAATGGTTTTCTTTCAGGCGACCGTTTTATCACAGTCGAGTTATCGATGGTTTTGGATTTCTTGGACAAGCGGTCACGTGAAGGTAAAGAATGTTTGTGTTTAAAATGTCGTGTCTTGTAGTTTAATTAATACGCCATTTTTGTATGATTGCGTTTCGATATTCGTTGCCTTTTTGTGCTGTTTTTAGAGAATTTCGGATCAGATACGTTATGTTGTTGAATTAAATTTGTGATTGAAATGTACCTAGTATACGGAGAGCAAATGATATAGACTAAGACGGAGCATGTGAACGGAACGTGTGAGGGTATAGGTTCATGAAGATTACCGTAAATACCCATTTTCGAGGGGTGTTCATACGTACATGCTTGTATAATAACTTTTTTTAGTTTAAAGAGATATTTTCGAAACAAATCTTGTTCGTGGACAATTAAGTGACATCGGAAGTATAGTTTCGCTATGAATTGATAGTGAATGTTTGCGTGTTACAGGTGGGTAAAGGTGATGTGGTTGGTTCGAGTCAAATCATGAGCTGGAATGGATTATCACACGACATCAATGGTGTCAGGGTCAGTTATGGTTACGGCAGTGATGGATATTTCATCTTTGAACAAGCAGGTAAATATATCCACTCTTATATTCGGCCGTCAGCAGATATTTTCAGCTGCTTGTTGCGCTTCTGTCAATCAAGATATGGTGACCATTTTTCTAAATGGAAAGTAGGTGTCGACGATGGTGATGCCTCCATCCAATCTATTATATTGACAGCAACTGTCGTACAGTAATAATACATCGACCATCGGTCAAAGGTAACAGTACATGTATCATTGAAAAAGAAAATTAAAAAAAATGAAATTGAAATTGTTAAAGATGGGATTTTTCTCTCTCGAAATTTACGTTGTAGAACTCGAATTTGATTTTGTTTATTCGGGGTACTAGCATTTCGTATAAATGAGCATATCAACCATATTTATGTATGTCAGAATGTATTGACTTTGTTCATTGATTAATTTTATTGATTGTTTATTAATTGTGTAATATGTAATGAGAGGGCTAATACATGCTAAGCGTGTTGCCCAGTCCCATTTCTTTCGAAATGAAATATAATATTATATTAAATTACATACAAAAACACGAATATTCAATTTCTCTTGATATAGTGAACGGTGATTGGTCGGACTGGGGAAGTTGGTCTAGCTGTTCTGTTACGTGTGCAGCCGGTACGCAGTCTAGACAGAGGGCCTGTAATGACCCAGCCCCTTATGCTGGTGGGGCTGATTGTGCCGGAAATAACGCAGAAACCAAAGCGTGCAATCTGGGTGTATGTCCAAGTGAGTATCTTACATTCTTTATTCCAACTAAAACACGTACAAGACAGACAATCAGAATATATATTAACATATTATACATTTATATATATTAACATACATATAGTTACATATACTAGTTAATTGTTAATGTGTATAACTTTATTGAAAGTTTAGTCTTTCTTGTGTCCGGTCTTCAAACATATTTGAATCAATAGCGCTAGTTAATCACATACTTAATATCATTACGTTTTTGTATTCGCTGAGGGTTTACACTCATTGCGCTAATATAATATGGTCCATCGGTTTGTACATGTACTTTGTCAAGGATTGAACTGTACAGAATAGTACTAAACCCTGTTTCCCTCTATTTACAGGCGTGACCTACTATTGTCCATTCCGATCAGGAGGTGTCAACTATCCACAATTTGACTTATATTCCGACAATATACGTGTCGATACTACAACGTCCTTTCAGTTTCAGACAAAAGGTAAGCCTTGTGTTGCTTGTACATTTGTAAAATATTTTGTTTGTGCCATAAGGTTGATGTAAAGCGGATAATCCTCCATTCACATCAGTTTCAGACAAAAGGTAAGCCTTGTGTTGCTTGTACATTTGTAAATGATTTTGTTTGTGCCATAAGGTTGATGTAAAGCGGATAATCCCCCATTCACATTAGTTTCAGACAAAAGGTAGGCCTTGTTACATGTACATTTGTAATTCATTTTGTTTGTGTCATAAGGTTGATGTAAAGTGGGTAATCCCCCAGTCACATTTGCCACAATGGGTAACAAGGCCGAAGTTATAGTGAAGACAAAAACATACAAACTTACATATTTCCCCTGTGCCTTTTACTTTTATAATGCACCATGTTAGCACCACGACAATGAAGTCTTAAAACATATGATAGGTATGGGAAAAGCACATGTGCAAATTCCCTTAAAATGTAAAAGTTGGCGGCACTCTAGTTTTGTTATGTTTTTCGGGCTAACCGACCCACTGCCTGCTACCGTGGTTCGGCAACTATACGAGACTAACACTTGTAAGGTTGCCCTTACTGTAACTTTAAAACCATACATACTAGTGCAAGACAAAATATTTTACCGCGGTGATAGTTTGACGACCAGTATGGTTTGTTACCAAATATTTTCGTTAAAGCCGATTTACTAATGCCTTAGAGGCTCACAGGGAAGACTGGGCTTGCCCAACTGTGTCGCCTCTTAAAATAAAGTCGTTATTATTATTATTATTATTATTATTATTATTTTTAATGCATATGAATAAGATCATCATCATCAACAACAACAACATTTATTCAGCTTTTAAGCCGTACTTTGGCTTCTAGCCTACACATAAAAACAGAATTAAAGTTGAATTACACCATTTTAACTACTGGTACGTAACGGCAATAAATATACCAAATTTGTTATCGATGCTTTTCAGGAAAGAATGACGCACATATTCTGCTACAGTATGACCGTAACAACTATAACTCCAAAGTTATTGAAGTTGTACTTGGTGGGTGGGGTAACAGTAAATCTGTGATACGTGATAGACAACAGGGAAGTCCTAAAGCCGAATATCGGGTAAGTATGAACAAGATCTTGTATTTCTTTGTTATTTGTCTTATAACGTTATATTCGTTGTTATAAGTTATAGCAATAATTGGTATCCGGAACTCTGTGCAATGTAGTTTTTCCCTTAATTTACGTGTAGGTACAAACACATCTGGCCCAGTTAGACTGGTTTTGTATTCTTATGCAAACACAACTGACCCCCACTCCCATGTTTTCCTTGATATGAGTATATAATGTTTAGAAAACGATCACCATAGCAACGACAGAAGTTGTTTTAACACAATTTTAAAGGAAACTTGAAGCTAATGGATAGTACTATACTATCCAATTACTTAAATATGAAATCAAAGGACATTTACAATGTCATTAAGCCCGGTTTTCCTGGAGAACGGCTCATATTATTCTTTATTATAATCATGTTTATATTTCAGTCGGCGGTATTATCACAGACGGCTTATCGATGGTTCTGGATATCCTGGGAAGGTGGCCATGTGAAGGTAAATGTTGTATGCTGTACCCAGAAATTAATATTTGCATCACTTTGTATAGTCCATCGAGACTTTTGATATTATTAACCGAGCTCTATCGGTGTCCTGATGGTCGAAGCGTTAATCCCCTTAGATTAATGGTATTAAACATTAATATGAAAATTATTACATTTTATAAAGTTACACAAAGGGACTGGGCAACATTACTGAGGCCCTCTCCAAGAATATTTACAAATTCATGACAACTGCAAGAAAATAAGTATTATAATTATAACACAGTTATAAATAAATGGAGGTATACGTGACTGTAAAAATACAAATAATATCGGAATCCAAATTGACATTCAAATAGGTGAGGACAAGGGCTTTTCAAAGTTTTTCCCCCAACTAATTATGAACTTGGTGTTAACTCACCTCTCCTAAGTCAGTATGTTAAGTACCAAAAAGTGGCCTAACCCAAAAAAAATCGTATGCAAATTATATTCAAGATGGCCGCCAAGATGGCCGCCAAGATTGCTGCAAAAATAGAAAATGTGCATATTTATACAATTTTCTAGGTTTCCAACAGTATAAAACACGTAGGTTTCATAGTATTCTATTGTTAAGTAAGGATTTTACTAGTATTAATTTATGTATCGTGTGCCGTTTGAAGGTCTCACGTAAGTGGTATAACACATGTTTGAACTGTATTGCAGGTGGGTAGAGGTGAAACAGTGGGATCTGATACAATTATGAGTTGGAATGGACTAACACACGATATCAATGGTGTACGTATCAGTTACGGCTATAGCAGTGACGGATATTACATCTTCTACAAAGCTGGTAAATATATGACACATATTGATTTTTGCGGACGGTGTGGGGCTAAATTTCGCGGCATTTAAAGTGTATAGATCTATATCGGATGATATTTTTTAAACAGTTTCAAAAACTGAAAAACATTTATGCTTTCATATGCATTAGACCATTTTTTGCTTCAGTTTTAACAGAAACTCCGTCTGTGATTTATTGGACATGCAAATTGTCCATTTTCATACGAAAGTGTTTTAGAACATCCTATGAAATTATAAGAATCGTCTATTTTTCGACGATTGAATCAAAATACTCGGAACCCATTCAAAGTTTTAACTTGCAATTAAGGTAGTCTAGTATCATACTAAACAGTTAAAAACAATGCAAGTAATTATTTTGACATTAAATGACTGTTAGAATAAAGCTCTATACACTTTAATAAAACGGTAATTTTGTGGTTTCATATATTCGTGGATATGATGTAATTTTTTGTACAATGTACTAATGTAGGAAGAAAAGTCGCTGTTTTATATGTTTTAATATTTTGAAGTCATTTATTCGTTGGATTTAATTCCACGATCTCGTGCATCCTCAAAATTAACAAAAACTAATCCTCTATTAATATGAATGGTTTTACCATATGTAGTATACGCATACATTACCCATGGAAGTCACCTTTGAAATAGTTTAGATATTTTAGATTGCAATGATAATATTTTTATGCCCCCGTATCGATAGATCGGAAGGCATATAGTGATTCACCTGTCCGTCCGTCCGTTCGTCCGTCCGGCCTGGTTAACCCAAATTGACCGTTTCTTCTAGCATTAATATGGCTTGCTACAAAGCTTTCAAACTTGCATGGATGTTGTATTTGACCACTCTCCACACGCCTGTACCACATGACTCCATTTTGACCTTCACCTTGACCTAATTTTGAACTTAGACTTATTGAAAGGCCAATTCTTGGTTAACCCAAATTGACCGTTTCTTCAAGAGCATTAATATGGCTTGCTACAAAGCTTTTCATACTTGCATGGATGTTGTATATGACCACTCTCCACACGCCTGTATCACCTGACTCCATTTTGACCTTCAGCTTGACCTTATTTTGGACTTAGATTTATTGAAATGGCTTCCACGGGCGCATAAGCGTTTAGTCAACGAAGTCTTGTTTCATTATTGTTTCAATTGCTCCTACTGATTTTGGAGGTTTGAGGTAGTTACCTAGCCTACAATTTACTTTCGTATGTCCAACCCCGAATGAAGGAATCAAATATTCACATAATAATCTCACATGATGTACATGCATAACTTGTATAAAGATATAGTTTTCTGAGTTAATACACATACCACTTTACTTATTAAAGCATTGTAAATACAATAATAATTATGAAAGTAAGTTAATTTCGGTCCCGACCGATTAAAAACAAATCCTTTAAGCGGCTTATATTGTTCATACTTAATTAATATACACGTAAATGAGGTCAATAGTACAGAAAGGAAAATTGTGCCTATTGGCTACAAAATAGTCCAGCATGACAAGCTAAAAGTGACAAAAATATTGTCAAGCGTATTAATCTGTGACAGGTGCCAGTACACGAACTATTTCGTAGTTCAGACGAACATGGTTCAAATCAAGGTTTTCTGTCTCTGAGAAGTATACCTACAATGAATAGACATACGTATTAAGAAGTTGCAGAAGTGCCCCGAGTTGGTTCATTTTTTCAGAATTTAATCTTTACTAATTTATTTAAAGTCTACTGTACATACATGTACTTGTACTAGTATCACAGGCACACGGTGTCATCGATTTAATCAACTAAACTTGCATAAAAAAGAACGTAGATTTCTAGGTCTAGTATTTACTAGTTCCACGTGTTTTTTCATGCAAGTTTAATGAACTTAATAAAATCGATGACACCGTGTGCCTGTGACTAGTATTATATTCCAAAGGGCCTACATAAAATACAATCTTCTTTATCCATGTGTGTTATCCATGCCCTTTGAAATGTGCTTTAGATATCAAAACGATGAATATGTAAAAATTAACACATTTACTTCAGTTGCTGGCGGCTGGTCGACATGGAGCACATGGGGATCATGTTCACAGACGTGTGGTAGTAGTTCACAGACAAGGTCAAGGTCATGTAACAACCCTACACCAGAACATGGCGGTGCTGATTGTGGAAGTGATAACGAAGAAACACGGACATGTTCTGTCCCTTCATGTGCAGGTAAGATTAGCACTTTATTAATACATCCCTTTTCTTCTGTTCTTGTAGTCTCCCACTATAACCATAGGTGGCAGTATCAGTGTTTGGGAAAAAAATGAAAAATTCCGTCACTGAGCTAATACACTACATGGACCGTATATATATCGATTGTCTATCTAACTCCATGTACATTATGGATAGTATACTATTAGCTCAGTGACGGAATTGTTTTTATATTTTTTTATTCTATTTGTTTTAATCGTTTGCGGACCAAACACTGATACTGCCACCTGTGACTATAATGACAATGGCACTCCCAGTAGATTATCATCCAGGGTGGTGAATGACGCATTGTCGTAGTACCTAACAAAGTCATTGCATTCTGATCACCTAGGTATTCATGTATCGTAAAAAATAACCGGAAACGAACGTAAATGGTCGAGCTTTCAAGAGGGCTGACCATCGATGTTGTTTTTTTAAACTATTTGTACCGTGATAACCACACCAATAGCCTCTCAAATGTGGTGTATAAAGCGACGTGTTAGTATTGACTCCGTTTTCTACTTATATTTGTACGAAACAAAAAGATGGACATTAATATTACCAATTCGCAAAAAGGCCTTAGTTCAAACACAGGAAAAATTATGGCGTACGCCAGACGTACGTTTTGGACAAAACATAACCGTTACCTAAGTTTGTTCCCTAACCGTGTGGTTTGATTTCCAGTTGACGGTGGGTGGGGATCATGGAGCACGTGGAATACATGTACGGTGACGTGCGCTGGAGGTACCCAGGGTAGAACAAGGTCATGTGATAGTCCGGCAGCTCAACATGGCGGTGCTGATTGTGTTGGAGACACTTCCGAATCACAGGCGTGTAATACTTTAAACTGTCCAAGTAAGTTTTGAAATTTACTCAATATGTTATGTTAATCTTGTTTTATGGCTAATGAATGATAGTTGCTAGGCATATTTTATGCTCAAAGTTATTTTTGCCAAAACTTTTTTTGGCTGAATTCAAACATGAAAGTAGGCAAATATTCAGATATGCCATTTTACTAGGATTTGTTCTTACATTTTTGTATGAGGCCCAACCGGTGTTCAACCGGAGGGGACTATAGGTTTGCCATCCGTCGGTCCGTCAAGACATCTGGATCCTGTCATAACTCAAACAGTTTACAAGCTACTTGTATGGAATTTGGTACGTGGATATAAAGACCAAATAGTACATTATGCTCGTCTAATTTTTTATTCGGTCAAACAGTGTGATTACCATGGCAACAGAAACATTAACAACCTGGAAACCAGGTTGGGGACTTCTGTATTGTTTGCAATTTCTAATTACTAATTTAATATGTTGTGTGTGTCCTTTTGATTTGTACTTGTAAGATGTACGTCAATATCTTGTTGTATTTGTAGTTAACGGTGATTGGGGATCATGGAGCACGTGGGATACATGCACTGTTACATGTGCTGGAGGTACCCAGGGTAGAACTAGGTCATGTGACAGTCCGGCAGCTCAACATGGCGGTGCTGATTGTGTTGGCGACGGTTCCGAGTCACAGGCGTGTAATACTCTTAACTGTCCAAGTAAGTGTCAAACTATGTTTTCTTTTCTTCATTTTAATTTGGATATTAAAATATAATACGAAAGAAATATGTGTACGTCGATAACAGACCTAAGGCAGGGGTATTTTTAAATTGAAGACGTCAAGACAACGTGCTAGAAAATGTGTTACCTTTAATATAAAGCGTCTCGGTTCCACATGACTAGGATACCAAAATGTTCTATCGTAACTTCTCGGGTCTTTCCGTGACGAATCCGGAAGTCCGCTCGGATGTATGAAATGTAGAAATGGTGGAAACTTTCCCACACGAGTGATGCAGTCACATTCATGTGTGATGCGGTTTACAAGAAAATAAACCATAACATATCCATCGCATATGTAGACTACGATGTTTTAGAGAGCATAAATATATAAAACATGCTAAGTCAAGAGTATATTAATGTCTTAGATGTTTAATCAGCGGCGCAAGTTCCATTTTTGACCAGTTTTCAAAACCTTCTATTTATGTCCCAGAGATGATTCTTCTTAGAATTGTCCGAGGTGCGCCGATTGCCAAATGTTGAGGTCCTTTGTCGAAACCAAACCCTGAACACTACCCCTGTCAGTCCCATCAATTAGTTCAGAACTGATTCGATGCAAACACCTCCGACATATATAAATAGTATATGGCACCTCTGAACCATAGCCTCCAACGGTTTACTATAATATGACATCTACTGGTTCGATATATACCTTAAATCATCCTTACGTTCATTAACGAAAACGTCCGCCGCTAGAATTAGTTCGTCACGCGAACTACTTATTGAACGATTATGATTGTTCGCTGCAAACAATTTCAAAACACATACAATCTACAATTAATATTTAAATCGCTTAGATTATAATAAATTAAATCAAATATTTATCTATCCGCCATCTTTGTTCGCTTGGCAACGCTTGGCGAGCTATGTGTAAAGGTCGTTCGCGATTGGCTTACATGTTCGTGGCGAACTTATCGTTCATTAACGCGAACTCACGTATTGTTCGCGAACGTTGGCGAGCGTTTTCGTTAATGAACGCACTGCATGTCTGTACGTACATGAGTAAATGCAAACAATAGTTTTGGCAACCGAAAGTACGTTTTATCAAACCCATATTTGAAAACAATATTGTAAAGTCACATAGAATATGTGGACAGATTCGTTTCCGCGCATTTGTGCTAAACGTTCGAAATAGTATGGTCCGTGTTAAGTACCACAACAGTTATGAGCCATTTCAATACTTTGACAAATAATTGCACTAAATAACAAATATGGAGTATTTACCTAGAATTAGAAAACAAGAAGGTTTCCGGGATCTTGTTAGTATGCTTATAACCATTTTAGTCACTTGGTTCCCAACACTAATAATGAGTAATAAATATTTATCCGTTACGTCAGTTGAAATATTGCTAAACCTTGTGATTTCTTAACAGGGTGCTTAACCCTGTTCTGTGTTAGCGTTAAAAATACACAAGACATGATTACGAGCTAAAAATAGCTCCACTTGCGCATTCCGCGGGATGACTTCGGACTTTATCGCCTAATCTTTATATTATTTCCAGTTGACGGTGAATGGGGTTCATGGAGCACTTGGGATACATGTACGGTGACGTGTGCTGGAGGTACCCAGGGTAGAACAAGGTCATGTGATAGTCCAGCAGCTCAACATGGTGGATCTGATTGTGTTGGAGACACGTCTGAATCACAGGCGTGCAATACTCTAAACTGTCCCAGTAAGTCGTGTAGCTACTCAAATTGCTGTTGTTCTATGGCTATTCCCGCTAATAAAAATACAATCTATGTATATAGAGGATCTATCACGAGTTGTCAATTGATATAAATTTATATTAAACGAGTTTGGACATTTTATTAAGCGAGCCTTTGGCGAGTTTAATAATATTTCCTGAACGAGTTTAATATAAATATATCAATTGACAACGAGTGGTAGATTCTTTTTATCATATGACACTAAAAACGCAAAATGCGCATTGATTTATTGGAAAAAATCAATATCTTATACTACACGTGGTACGTATAACTTACTGGCTATACTGGCTATACGTACTGGCTATTCTAACCTGTATACAAGGAACGTCATGTGATAAATCACAAATACGAATACGAAAGCGGTATTTTGAATAAAGCAGCATAATATATTGCGTATGGCAAATTATACAATTGTAATTGAATTTTGATTATTACGAGTACCGGTTTTGCTGGAGTATTTTACCTGTCCGACCAATCATCGAGACAGCGAAGTTTTGCTGTAGTTTCCAGACATTCTTTGTGTGTATGCCTTCTAATGAAAATTTGTTTCGTTGACTTACTTGTTTGTTTTGTGGTTTGTGTTTCCGATGTGTTGATATAATTTTTACTTCCATTATTCATAGTTTCATGCATGCCTATGGGTATGGCTTTTTAAAGTATGTGTTACTCCCACCAAAACAGAGCAGAAGGTATTCCTATTAAGGTATTAGTAATATGTTTGTAGTCTGTTTCAGGCGCGAGCAAACGGGTTTTAACAGAACTTACGGTATATAATTATTGATGTTGTTTCTTACAGTTAATGGAGATTGGACTGACTGGGGAGCATGGTCGTCATGCGGGGTCACGTGTTCTGACACACCCCTTCACGTCACGCGGGAACGTTCTTGCACCAATCCTACACCACAATACAATGGTGCAGATTGTGCGGGAGACGAAACTGATACCAAAGTTTGTGATATTGATCCTTGTCCAGGTGAGATCTCGTACTTGTATCAAAAACCTAAATTACACGAGATTGGAAACATGTACCAAATCTCACTATATCTCGTGGCAGGTCTTCTGAAATCTCGGGAAATACCATATATCTCCTGTTCTAATATACTTACGAAAAAAGTAATAAGTCTATGCAATAGATTTATTATTCCAAGTTTGTCAGAAAATACCTGACTTGCCACATTCAAATCCTAATTTTCTGTATTTTATAAGAGGTAGACAAAAATGAGTTACTTTATGTACATGTAGTAGAAGAAACGTTGTCCATTACAATTGGATGACTAAAAAAGGTTTTATGCACAATAACTGAATCTGATGCCTGTTATTTTGCATTTTCTCTAAATTTCAGTGAAGTGTCCAATCTGTGTAATTTAGGTCTTTGCTTGAATGTACGCCGTGTAATTATCAACGACGGTCAGTTAAAACATCTGATAGTTACCAAACCTGCTTAGGGAAATAAGTGTTACATACTTTTTGTAAAATATTTTATTTCACTGATGAAATGGCTAATTTCAATCTCCGTTAAAACAATATGTAATTGTTGCCAAGCAATAATGTCGACACTCTTGTTACATGCTTTCATTATATCAGGCGAACTTAATAAAGGTTGTGGAAAACTTGGTTTTGATTGATTGATTGATTAATATTGATTGATTGTAGTAGTACAATATGTCGTCATATGTTTGTAGTTGAAGTACTTGCACACGTATTTTTATTTATTATTTGATTGGTTGAATGTTATAGTTGACGGTATGTGGGGAAGCTGGGCACGTTACGGTACGTGTTCAGTTACGTGTGAGGGTGGTGTTAGGGACCGGACACGCCTCTGTGATGATCCGGCACCAGCATGGGGCGGGGCTGACTGTGTGGGCGTGTCGTCAGAAACTGGCGTCTGTAACGAGAATGGATGCGACGGTAAGTAGAATTTTGTATATGGTTTATTTCATTTATCGCACCATTGGTTACAGTAAAATAGATGCCGTTGTAATTTTGTAATCTAAAGGCAATTCACAAGTTACATGTATTTCCAGATCTTAACGTACTCTATCCGTGTCTTATATCATGGCTACGTGATGTTAACTGAAGGGGTGGCGCTAAATCCAATGATAATCGAGGGGGTGGGACTTAAATTTCAAAGGAATGAGTGCAATAACTGCAGTGCATGATAATATTATCCTGCACTGAAAGGTGTCGCACTCACACTGTAAATCATTAATTTTCGTGGGCGATTAAATTTCTCGGACTTTATGGTTCACCTTCAACCTCGAAATCAAATCCATTCGAACAATAAACTTTACCCTTGTATTTATTACCTGAAATGCAAAATCCACGAATTAAAGTCCCATCGAAATGGTCATATTTACCTACACCACGAACTTTCATCCCAACGAAATTCAATGATTTTGCAGTGTACCACTGTTTATACGTTAACTGTAAAATGATCCGTGATGTCCGTGCTTGAAAAGTACGTACTGGGGTCTACAACTTTAAGGTAATAGAGTGTAATCTATAGTGAAGTAAAGTTTCAAAAATGTTTTTTTTCTTTCAAATTTATTTTGTCGGATAAAATAGGCATTGTATTATGATCATTTTACATTTGCACTTGAGGTTAGACACAAATAAATTTCAAATTTGTTGACGCATATGACAGCAATTGGATTGCAAATCTTGCCCGTTCACAATCAAAGTAAACATGACATTAAAAGTTCAAGTTTGTTGTTGGGGACTTAGTCAGTAGTATAAGGACCGAAATCTTACAAAGAAATGATTATAAAATACATTCATGAGTTTGTATCATGCAAAACTGCAATGACCTTGCAAACCGAAAGAAGAAAAGGTGTAATTTTCTTGAAAAACATGTACAATTTCCAAGTTGTACTCCGTGCCCTTAATATCACAACGTGGTATTGGAAATTTTAATCGGTCAGCGAGGACAATGTACCGTTATGTGATATTTAGCCACACACAATTTGACAGCCAATGATATAAGCCAGAAAGAGAAACTTAACACTCGGTTTCCTTATTTAGTCTCGGGCTCCGCCCTCGACGAAATAAGGCAACCTCGCGTTTGCGTTCTCTTTCTATTACTTAACAATTTGTATTTATCTTTTGTGTTAGGGTTATGTGACTTATGTCCCTTTCTTCACGGGTTATGACCCTGAGTTCAATCCATTTTGTTACTAGTGTTGTTCATTCTGTACAAGGTCTGACTATTTTTTACGAATAAAGTCCGTTTCAAAGTAAGTCACATACTCTACAAGCACTCTGCATTTATTAAGTTTTCCTTTATTACGATTTCTTTGAAATTCGTTTTGCTGTTGAACTCTGTAATTACAAACTGGATGTGTTTCATTTTAGAAATGCCTCCTGTGGACGGTAATTGGGGAACATGGGGAGGTTGGCAGGGTTGTTCAGTGACATGTGGTACTGGTGTAACGAGGCGGTATCGTGAGTGTGACTCCCCGGCACCAGAATATAACGGCTTACCATGCGGTGGTGACCGGTTTGAGGAGAACTCTTGTTCCGGTGGATCTGCATGTCCAGGTGGGTACACATACTAGTATCGCTGATATGCTTAGAATGAGAGAAGGTTGTAACTACTACTTTCAAACCTTTATGACTAATACATAATTAAAATCTGCTTCTTATGAGCTCATTTTCATGAAAATCGAAACTTGTCATGTAGACCAAAATGAAGATGTAAAATCTTGTTTTTCCAAAAGTAAAAAGTAAATTTCACTTCTATATATTTTTTTCTAGTTTTCTCAAAATATTGATTTAGTAATTACGACCTCCTCATTCTAAGTCAGCGATAGATTAACTGAACGTGTGTTTGGTAACAACTGTTATAGATTACCCTACTTCTTTATCCAATCAAAAGCCAGGGATTTTCAAATTTTTGAACCACTTATTCATTTATTTTTGCAATGGGCAAAATAACTATTAAGTAAATCAGTTCATAAGGACATTTTGGCTATTTCCAAATATGGAAAACTAGACCCGCCTACCTCCATAAGTTCA
This sequence comes from Spisula subtruncata, assembly GCA_963678985.1. Lineage (NCBI taxonomy): Eukaryota > Metazoa > Mollusca > Bivalvia > Venerida > Mactridae > Spisula > Spisula subtruncata. Next base: position 26,445,353 of record OY787671.1, on the reverse strand, counting down.
CTGTTATTCTATCATCAGTAATGAAAAGCAATTTATTTGCAATTTCACTCTCATTACCCCATAAATGGACATGCTATTGTTTGCATCCAAATCTTATTTGTTTATAAATATAATATGTGCTGTATAACCTATACTTATATTACGTACAAGAATAAGTTTTTAAGTGCGCATTTTATATTGATAACAAAATAAACTTATTAGCTAACTTTAGAGATAATGTCGATACATGATATCATTTTAAAATGCTTCATTTAACACTACTTTCAATAATGTTCAGAAATTCAAATGGAAAGAGCAATATTATAACATTAAAAAATAGTATAAGCATTTATTTTGCATTGGTTTCAACAGTTGCCGTTGACGGAAGTTGGAGTGCTTGGAGTACGGCAGTTAGTTGTACCGCCACGTGCGGGACCGGAACTTCCACCAGAGTGAGGCTATGTGACAGTCCGGTGCCTAGTAACGGTGGTAGACAGTGTATTGGTGAGGCTATGGTGGTGGAATCATGCACAGCGGCCGCACCGTGTGGTGCCGGAAATAGCTCCAACCTGAACGGTTATGGCGACTCTTATGTCAGCGTAAGATATCAGCATTCTATACATGTATTCTAGGTATACCTGCCAAGTTAGTTAAATCCAAAAATGGAGTGATGAAGCCAAACATGTCACAAGATGCATGTAAATGTGATTTAAAAGAGATGTTGATGCACAAACAAGGAATTTATTAATCATAGAGTGTTTAAATATGGGACTGAAGATCATAAAATAATAAAGTAAACTTGGAAACCAGAAATGTACCAATAAAAATAGGAGTAATGCCACTTTAATAGGAGTATACTTGGCAAGTATGATTCTAGGTGACACTATCAGAATTTGATGCATGTACAGCAAAACCCTTGTCCAAAACAACAACAAGACAAATATATCCAAGACGTATGTTCCTTTATTCTAAAGGTCGCCGCGGAGGTCAAATTTGCTGACCCTTGAAACTTTTAAATATAATTGATTTAATCAATATACATGTAGTTTCTACATGCACACATTGCCAAAACAATAATTTACTAAATACCAACTGGACAAAATGCTTGTAACATTTATAACTCTGACAGCTCATGAGTGCATTTTGTTAAAGTGTTTTTCACTTTACAATGTTTTTCCTAGTAGAATCTTATAGATCACATACGACTTATCGTCTGTGATTATTTTCTTTTTACTCTTGTAATGGTTTTCACATTACAATGTTTTTCCTAGTAGAATCTTATAGATCACATGCGACTTATCGTCTGTGATTATTTTCTTTTTACTCTTGTAATGGTTATGGTAAACCATGTGGACTCTAATTTGCGAAAGTGTAAAGTATATAAGGTAATAAACCGCCCCTGATGGGCGAGCATGCTTTTCCATTGCCGGGGTCGTTGCACGTTACACTCTTTTCGTGCTCTGTTGTACACTTCTGTGTGATGTTCTCCTAGTCCAATTGTCTTTTTTCTAATCTTAAGCATAACTTGCATAAGTAAAGTGCTACCGAGCGCCTTCATTCAGTTACCTCCCGCTTTATTAAATAAAGAAGGCATGTGTTACCTCCCGAGGAAAGCGCTACGTAGCAGAAACGGACTTTTGGTGTGTATGTTCTTTTGTTTATTTTAGGTATGTCCTAACGGCTATTTCACGTGTTCTGCTGGTTACGTGACGTGTATATCCGAGGTGTTCCGGTGTGATTGCGAGGACGATTGTGTCGATGGGAGTGATGAGAATGAGTTCTGGGCAGGATGCACTGCTGAAGAGGCAATGCAATGTAACTCCGCAAATGGTAAATTCAGTACATGTACTAGTATATGAATTCCCCAAGTCGTTAAATACGAGGGGGTCTAGAATTACTTAGTGAGGAGCGGTGGCCTACAGGTCGGGTGCGCGCTTCGGGGTCGAGAGTCTGGACCATCGGTTAATTTCTCTGAGCAAGAATAACTCACTTGCGCCACTCCACTAAGGTGTACATTGGTATCTGTGAGGGCAGTATCTATTCCTGGGCACCGCAGATGTTGGCTGCCACACCCAAAGGACAGAAATAGTCTCCACATGGAGACACAAACATAGCTTTCCATATGTAGCCCAATGACCAGGGAGGGTAAAAATATCAAAAGGGTGCTTTAGCGGCTTAACAGCTAAACAGAACCCTAGAAATTTGGTAACTTGACTTTTTTAACGAAGATTTTTGCTGTAATCAGAACTAGCTGGCCTGATTCAAGCAAGGCTTGCTTTTGATTAGTGTCCCTCGATGTTCTGTATTAAAATGTATCATATTTATTCTTTTTATGCAATAAGTATTAGATTCTACATTTAGTTATTCATACAATGTCATGTACCTTTATAATAACCTAATGTAAAAACTACATATTTAGAATTATTGTGTATATTTAATATTACAGGTATCCACTGTAGCGGACTGGTTACCGGAAGTTTAGTGTTGATACTCGTGGTGAACTATCTGCGCTCTCTATACCACTAAGTGCAGGAATCCACCGGTTTGGACCGCTTACCGGAAGTAAAGTGCTGATGCAAAGATGCGCAAACATAGGATTTTATGTATATACAGTTGTATAAGTATGACTACAAACTGCAATTGTATAAGCGATTTTTCTTATCTCTTTCATGTCATTTGCTGTACCGTCAGTAATGTGGACAAACTATTTCACATATTTTGGTATTTGTTCTATATACAAACCGTTAAATTGCAATTGTACAGAACATAAATTGTACGACATTTACAGTAATAAATTCCAGGAAAGCATTTATGTTTTATCTATTAATGAATAATACAAAAATCGACATATAGTCATGAATCACCATACATGCAGCACATCATCGCGACGTCTCCCGGTTAGATACAAGTACATAATGTAGTTACTGAATCAGGTTTTCATTGACTGATCACTTACATAATTATCTGCACAACATTTTTCAAATACATTTGCAACGTCCATAGATCTTCCACGGACACGTTTAATGCCACAATCTTGTCGACCGTCCTACATTCATGTTTCTGTGATACATTTGTATGATAAAATGTGATTTGTATATTATCGGACATAAATTGTGACCTGTTTCACAAAAACTATAAAGAAACTTTCGGTTGCTTGTTTTTACCCTTTTATTGACTGATTTTTACCACAGGGTACAGTATCAAGAGTAGTTTCCCTTATGTAGTAATATTATATAGAGGGTGCGACGAGTGGATATCAGCAGCTAGTCGATTTTTTTTTTCATTTATCCTTTTTATGGGCATATTTGCATCTCAAATCTTCTAATTTGGTCGATGAAGTATCATAGAATTTAATAAAGCCGTTTTGGTACCCAAACTGTTCTAATTTTGACTAATTTCAATACATGTTTCAAGTAGTGGGTGGAGTAACTTTTTTGCAAAAAAAACCACACAAATAAAGTAATTTGAGCCTTGAAATACCTGTCATATCATTTTATTAACATTATTATTTATTTAAAATTCTGGTTTGACCAGCTGCATGTATATTAAACCTCAAAATCAGACTTTTAATTTTTTGATGCAGCCGATGTTATCTGTAGCAACTTAGTAAGCCATTTTCTCTTGAAATATTAGTCCGATTTTGACAAAACTTTCCAGAATGGTCATTTGGGGTATTGCCATCACTGCAACAATATATTTTTATTGAAATTTGGACATTTCGTATGAAAAATGGACAGTTTGCATGTCCAATAAATCACAAAGAGAGTTTCTGTCAAAACTGAAGTGAAAAATGATGTAATGGGTATGAAAGCATGATTGTTTTCAGTTTTTTTACTTTTTAAAAAAAACATCTTCCGATAGAGCTCTATACACTTTAAAAACATGGTCAAAATTTCATATAACCCTTTCTATATATTACTACATAAGGGAAACTACTCTTGATACTGCACCCTGTGATTTTAACTTGTCGGCAAACCTGATATAGGCTTGCTTGAAATATCCTTCTGTATGGGATATGGATAGTACGTTCTATGTCCGAGTCTTAGATGACTGTGCGATACAGTATTTATTTATCACTACAGTAAACGTGTAAAAGTCTTCCCCGACTACTCATTGTAATCATTGCTCTTCGGAAGCTTTGATATTTGTGGTGTTTTCCTTTGATGCTGTGTATTGTATTTTGCCTTTGGGATATGCTTCTTCGGGATCTACTGTTTCTCGCAATACAGCATTAAGGTACGCTTATGGTACTTAAGATGCTTGTTATGCAGTATATCGTGGTGGTGCATTTTCAAGATACTTTTGTTACAGGCATACGAAATTGCATCAAAAAATACAGATTTTAGCATCCCCAATTTAGCGCTCTTATAACCATGTTTAATAATTATATCGAGTAGACGTCATAGACGGAAAATTTGGAGGTTTCAAAACTATTGTGATGTAATCTCATAGGTCTGTGCTTGAAACATGCCTATTTCCGAGTAGACCAGTACACTCGGTAGATTTACAAATTAAAGGAAATAAAAAAAATGTAAAATAAGACAAATACATTCGTATCTTTAAGAAATGTATTCTTTCAAGATATGTAACGATGGCAACATAATGATGACGTAATGATGACGTAATATATCACAGATGACGTGTCACTCGAGTCAGTCAACTTCAAACATAAGCATGAACAATATGGCGGGAACTCTTCTCTAGGCTCTAACAACAAAAACTCGTAATCTTCAATTTCTGAAATAATAAAAATCATAATTGTAATGTGTTACCAATAAACCAACTACGCTTTCATTTGCACTATGATATAGCTTGACCAGATTTAATTGACACTCATCAAAGTCCGTAAAGCTCGTCCGGTCATTCTCGGATGTATTCGATTTGTGTGTTAATTTTCTATATCTCCGGTCTTTTACGAATTGTGCAAGGAGTCTCAGTTTAATCTGGTATGGTTATACAACATGAATAAAGAGAAAAAGATATGAGAAAATATCGGACAGGGAAGGCAACAGTCTGTAGAGTCAATTTAACTAACAGAGCACAGAAAGCATTATAAAAACATGACGTAAGCGGCAGAATTTCTACATAATGGCACACATAGCCGAACGATATAATTAAATGCCCACAGTTCAAGCTCTGATTTAAAGAGGCGTTCCCTATAACTTCGACCGTTCTTATTGATTTAAAACATACTAGACATTAATCAGAATTACGAATGCTACAAAAACACCAAATTTCACCCAAAAAAATCCCAACAGTTATTAAAAAATTAATAAAAACATATTTCCATAAAAAGTTGATTAGGTGGATTGAGACGCCAAACGCTTAGCCTTTAGTACTGCCTGATTAAAACAAGAAAAGCCATTTTTCTACGAATCGGACGACAGTGACTAAAATGGGAAAGACAAATACACGTTTTGAAATAATTATTTTGATGTAGATCTATCTATAAGATGATATTCGAGTTGATTAAGAACAAAATAGTACATTATATTCATTTCGTTGAGATTATATGCGTGTAAAACAAAAGAAATCAACGTTATTGTATTTTGTCATCTCCGTTGCGTCCGCTTCGTTGAACAATGTCCGTTTCGGATTTTAATCACACTGTTCTGTGGTTGTTGTTGTCGAATAAAAGGCTGGAAGCGATTTATTATTTTAGAAATTTAAATATATATTTTGATCATTATGGAGACAACTTTCGGCATATGTTCTTCTTACATGTTAAAACGATTTAGTGTTTTATGTTCATTTATGTCATAAAATGCGATAGGTAGTAATAATATGCAAGAAATAGGGAATGCCTCTTTAATTATGGGCTAACACATCCGTTGATAGCGTAAGAAAATGTAAATAAAATGACCAGGTGCTTCGGTTTTCTATCTAAATCTCAATCGTGAAAGATCGGCCATTTCCGTTTGACTCCGGTAAATACACCGGTCGGTTGCGAGGTAATCTATGGTGTAAGAATACATATAAAAATAGTACCTACCATATTTAACCCTGGACGATGGTGATAGGTGTGGTGGAGGAAGAGGAGGTGGTGTTGAAGAGATTTCCGTTGAACAAGATCATGATGAGGAAGAGGAATCCAATCAGGTACACTGAAAAAATCACGTGACAAAAATAAGTTGTTGTTGTCGTTGTTAAGCCAATGAAATCGCAAAATTGCACAGAATTGATCAGAATTGATCAGACGAAACATGGATTGATACAAATATGCACTCATATGAAGTTTAACATTTACAATATTTGACTTTGTGACGTTTTTTTGGTGTATTAACCACTGCGTGACTCATTTTGGTTTAATGTAAATTTACTTATTCCGCGGAATTTTAACTGTTATGCGTGTTCGCGATCTACTAAATAAGACTTAAAAACATAGTAGCTAGCAATATGTACATTGAAGCGATTCCACAGTCGAACAATCACACTTTATGTGAAAACAGGATGGCTGTTAATGTGTTTATGAAATTTGTGGAAAAAATGTCAACAAAATATGCACCAATGCCTTACAATACAGTCCTCTCAAAGTCAAATGAGAACGGTTGTAAATACACTTCCCTCATTAGCACTACTGATTAAATCGACTATAAATGAACTATTGCAACGCGATCAATGCCGATGTGTTCCGCATGAGAATATAACTTGTTAATTTGTTACTATTTTTAGAAATTTATTAAAATGATACTTACAGAATGAGTTGTCAGCTCCAAGACCGCTACCTCCCTGGCCGTATCCGTAAGCTGGAACGTATGTGTAACCGGCATTTCCGTATCCGTAATTCATGCCGACGGCAGCACCGATAACTCCGAGGAGTGCGAATAGGGCAAGAAGTGTGATTTTCATGATGCTAAAAGTAGAAACAATATGATCGTTTTACAATTTGTTAGTTTTCATTTTGGTATAATTTATTAATAAGTAGAAACAGGTTAAGCATTTATTTAACTTGATGAATATATGAAACCACAGGTAACTGTATCCTTGAAAACGAAAATAAACGAAAAAATGGAAAAATTATATTTTTCTTTCTTATAGAAAAAATGATATTTTTTACGGGTTTTTTTGTTTTCAAATTGTCCTTTACAATGATACAGCTACCTGTGTATGAAACTGGTGAAATACACAAAAATTCAAAATAGCGAAAAATTATGAAAAAAGTCCATTATTTTTAAATGAAAATGCGTTAACCAAATCAGTCTAATATAAATGAAGATTTTTAACGTATTGTATATAAAATCGTTTTTAATAGAAAAAATAATTAAGTACATAATAATAAATTTAATTGAATTTCTAAATAATGAACGTTTGTTCAAAACATTGTAAATAAAATTAGAATCTATTTGAATAGAAAAAAAAATTAAATACATATTTAATTAAATATTAAAAATAATTCTAGAAAAGTAACTTTGATTTACCTTGTTAGTTGACTGACGACTACCTGAGGAAATAGTGACGATCTCTAAGGTTGGGAAGATATTTATACAAACTGTGAAGTTACTTCATTATGTAATTTCCTGGTACATTTTGCTGGCGAACAGACAACTTCCTGATAACATGATAGCTGTTCGGTAATACTAGTAATCGAGAAGTTACGGAACATAACGGAAAACAACGGAAAATGAATCGGTAAAATTCGTGATATTACGGAAAACTTCGTGAATCATCGTTCAGGTAGTGTATCCCGTATACGAAGTAATCCGATCATTTACGACGGTCCGTTATGCCCGTTGGCGGTGAGCGTTTTTGTAAACATAAAACTTTAAAATTGTTACACTGTCTTACAAAGACCTTTAGGCAAAGCTTGTCAAATATCAATAAAGATATTTCATAACATGTAACAACCGTTACTGTGTGACGGGTAGCTCAGTACTTGATCATAACTGGCAAAAACGATAAAATAAATTATAATAATAATAATGTATATTTTATACTCGTACAAGATTATGAATAACTAAAAATGAACACAATAAACATCACACAGAGAACTGCATCATTGATAAAGACGAAAACGAAAAAATTATAATGAAGAAAAATATAAATGTTGCATTTTTCGGGTTTTCTTGTTATCATTGATACAGTTACCTGTAAACTAGCATAGAAAAAAGAAAATGCATCGATCCCTCTTGTCTTTAGTATGAGGCAATTAATTGTAATTCACGCGAATTTACATTTTGCAGATTATAATTATAATGGACATTAGACTGTGAGTGCACACGTAAGTCAAGTTCCCATACAAATGCCGACAAATACGCGGGTTGAATGAGAATGCCATTTTTGCATCCAACCTATACTAAGTAATTTAGTATTGTTTAAATCATAATACGAGTATAACAATATGCTAAAACGTTTCACGATACATGCATGTATTCACCCTTGTTATCCAGATAATCCTGAACGGTACGGATAAGCCTGAACGAACCAAACATGGCGGACATGAAAAAAGTGGTTAGTACATTGTTTTGCAATATTTTCTGTATAAACAATCCCGATTGTTTATTGTCATATAACAGATTTAATGTATACTCAACCGCTTTAAAAACGCACCACATGTGAAAAATCGGTTTTAGTGATGAAAACGTCAATCTATGGTTATTTATTTTCGGATTAATAATCATCAGTCTATACACAACGAGTTGTTTGATTTTCATGCCATTATTATGAGTTTAAAATAAATTATGATATAGATAACACAGTGACCCATGAAAGTGAAAGTCACAATTTCAAAAGCAATTATAAGAGCCCGCTACATTGATGCATGTACGTGGTTTCTTCTCTTAAAGAATAACATTTATTACGCAATATGATAGAATTATGTTCGACGTCATGTTTCTAACCATCCAAGCAATGCTTAACTTGAATTATAAATGTTATATGGCTTTGGCTGTCTGGCTAATACCATACGACTGAGTGCGGTTCCGATATGCGCATTATGTGAATCTAAGATAGATTCAAGCCTTATTTAAACTTGAAATCTTGGTTATGAGCATCAGACTGTCAGGATATTTCCCGTGGTGCTTATATGACACCTCACTATGAAGGAGCTTGAAGCCAAAAAGTTGAGCAGTCGGTTCTAAACGGGAAAAACTGGAAAAAAGTGTACTAAAATGATTTTCCTTTTTATTGACAATTATGAAAAGGTTTATTGATACCCGACATTCTTTTAACACTGTGTGCAGTCATGCGGAACCAATTACAGTGGCACAACCTGTGTCATGTTTCCTCATAGCTCGGACTCAATACCTTTAGCTTGTTTCATCCAGGTCGGTTTATGACTGTGTCATTCCCTAGGAATCTATGTCATAAGCCCACAATCGTTGTGTGGAGGCAGCTGAGCCGCCATGCTAAGGCACCGATGCTATTTTTAGTTGGAAGCGAAGGCACAATCATCCGAACAAATATTCGAGATATTTGCAGCATAAAAATACCATTAACAAATACTGTTTCTGTTGTTTTCACAATGTGTAAACCAACAGCATACAGTTTAAAGTCGATATTGACCACAAAGGTCGACGCAATCGAGCAGCACGTGCAAAACATTCAAAATAAAAAAAGTTCTTTGGGTGGGGTAATCCGAATGAAAACACAATCGTTTTCTTTAATTAGGTCAGGCTTATGAACTGAACAAACCCTGTAAACTATTAATTTTAGCAAAAAAAGATTTTTGACAATTTTTGATTATTTTCAATAGTGGTGCGTTTTTAAAGCGGTTGAGTGTATAACATAACTATACCCATTGCACTAAACAATTCGTGTCGAGGTAATCATTTTCACTATGAAATGCCTTATGTACATTTTGCGTTGTTGAATAGTTTTTGTGTTTTAAAGCGTTGCCAAACTCATTTTATGGGCTTCATGCATTGAAAACAATTTCAGAAGCATCGGCTTTTGTATAAACTTCGCTTTTGACATAAAGACAAGTTTTTATTTTGGACCAATTAACGCTCAAAAACATTAATGTAAACATGCTCAGTATTTTATGGATAATAATCTGAATAGGACTGGAAAATATATGGATAATCTCCGGAATGGTATTGGATAATTACCCGAATTGTCAACTGAAATCTTGCTAATGTGGTATTCCATGCACCAAATAAGTAAACACAGATGAAATCAGCTCATGAATTTTGGCAACAAGTTAATAAGCATACACAATGTACGGCAAAAACACCCATTCAATGCCACATGTTCCTGAATTTAACTTATTAAAACTGAAAATTATGTATTAAAGCAAGAAATAATCAAAATACAGAATAAAATGAAATGGTGACCAGTCAGAAAATGTTTACGTTAATATGTTTGAATATTTTCTCCTTTTTTAATTTACAACAAATATGAACAGGTAATCTAAATGTAACAAATACAAAGGGAATAGGGGTATGCTATTATTATATGCTTTTTCACAATTGAATATGCTTTTCATCTTTCGCTGGATAGTTCAATGGAGTCAACTGCCTTTCACAAATAAAAAGTGCCCCATCCCTTAGTTTAACCGTTTTATGTTGTAGTTCCAGAGTTCTAGGGATGATGCCTGGAAGCACTTTCGTCGTGTAGCCTAATTTTCCCGTTACTACGTCCAGAACTAGTTCACAATATTTAATGCATAACTCTTTATGGACTATTAATAGCATGGCTCACTACGTCGGACAAAGAGCTCAATCCCATCTCACATCTAAAGCACTTGAAGCTGTACATCATCAGAGCTGAAATATAAAAACAAATAATTATTATTAAATATGTTATTATAGGAAATGAAAGATAAAATATGATACGAAGTGACTATCATATTTTGTGTACAAATACCATTATAATATAGACATGTCGGTTGTCATTACCAATTAATCATAGCACAGTATGCTATTGTGCTTGTAAATGCTTAGTGTTTAACAATTATACGAGTGTGTGCATTTTATGTGAGTATGCAAATGATAAGTTGTGTTTGTGAAACCAGTATACAAGTTATTAACCTGTACTACTCATCATGTTTTTCAACCACAAAGCAATAGTGCTTGGTGCACAGTGAAAATCCACTTTAAAATAGAACCAATTCAGTGATTTATCCACTTTAAAATAGAACCAATTCAGTGATTTATCCATGACCATTATGTAAATTATCCATTTTTCATACCTGTGTCACTACAAATAGTTCTCAAGTAAAAACCACAAGTGTAAACAAATTTCTATGAATTAAGTCAGATAGTGGGAAGGTACAGCCCATGACAGCCTTATAAACGTTTAATTTCAGCCAAAACAAGGAACTAGAAATATGTGTAAATCGCTTTCCAAACAATAAAGCATTGATTCTTGTAACTGTTTAACATATTGCGCTTCATATTTACAATAATACAGTAAAATAGTTGCACTTTCATGAAAAAAACTTACCAATGTTTCTTCATGTAGCACCAGAACGTTGACAAATATGTCAAAATCGGTACAAATGGTGAAAATGTGCGAAAATTAGTTAACATGCTTCCGCCATGTTTTGGTCGTTCAGGCTTATCCGTACCGTTCAGGATTATCTGGATAACAAGGGTGGTATTGCAATGGGCTTTCGTCACCTACCTACCGACAAAAAAAGTCCTACCCATTGTATTTTATAAAAAATATAGCCCAAATTGAAATAATAATAGTTTTTCCATGAAATATTTGGTAAAATTGTGTGTTTTTTTATCAAGAATAACAGAATTTTATAAATTTTAATATTTGTACACCGGTCTTTTTCTTACTAGTATATTTGGTACTACCTATATATTTATAAGACTGTGGGTTTTCCGCATTCAGTTGTAACTAAATTTGATGATTTAAATGTATTGACCAATATCTATTATCTAAAAATAATTCCAAGCATACTGTTTCATCTAAATAGATTTACTCCGGAATTCAATGTAATCTAGGTTTTCCACACTAATCCTACAGTACAAACAACGTTTACCAACAAGACCATTATAAAACTTCTTGTATTGGGTCGGGAAGGGGAAACATAGACTAATTTAAGTTCGGCACTGTCAAACATTATGTAATTACAAAGTCGGAAAGAGTTACTTCCCCTGACAAGTGTTACAATTATGCGTCGGCACTTGATATGAATGCGTGATTTCAACAATCAATGAGTTGCATTGTTCGACTCATCTTTTGGTAAATCATAGTAAGGGACCAGCAAATCAGTTTCGAGTGATCGACCCTGATACTGTATGAGTCACCTATGGTTTTTCAACATGAATAATAGAGGGATTTTGCCGGGAGCTATAAGAACCAGTTCAATGCAATCTGGGGTGTTCAAGGCAAGTCCTGTTCGAGATATCAACGTTCTGCTTTATAATAATGATTTATAATGTGGCATGATTGGTTAGAGTTTTGTCGATGCAAGTATACCGTTACCCTGTGTTACTGAGGCAGCTTAGCATAAATCCCCACCTGGGACTTAGTACACTCCAGTTGACGGATTCCCGTACTGTAAAGGGAGAAAAAGAAATATGTTGTGCTTGTGTTTCCTGTATGTTACAAGACTTTGCAATTAGTTGAATAAACTGAAACTTAAACTGTACAGTATGGATAAGAGAGGCCTAATGTTCGAATAGGCGGGAAACTGTTTGGCACCATAACGTCACTTCCGGCGTGACGTCTATTACTTCCGGTTTTCATTTACTTTGATTTATATTATTTTATGATTTTATGAGACTATTTGCAATACACTGTATTGTGGTTATAGTGTTTATATCGGGAATTTTGATAGCTGAAATAGGCAGGTCGCCAACACGGTAAGTATCAAACATAATTTATTATATATCGAATAGGCCTATTGTGCAGAAATGACATAGTTGTTCAATACGAAGGCTCTTCTGAGTTTTAAATTATTATAATGTTCTCATTTTAAAAAAATATTTCTGACAATATATTATTTTGCAAAAAAAGATCAGACAGAGGAAAGCGGACAGGGAAGGCAGCACTTAACTTTTAAAACCAGCCGAGCACAGCAAACAGCATCAACGACAGCACAAATGGCATCTGAAAAACATAATACATAATAGAATACGATAATTTTGCAGACGGTTTATACATTGGGTACCAGCAATAGTAATGGTTACATTGAGTTTGCTAGCCAGCAATTAGACTGCAGCAGCACTATGGGATGTTTCAAAGTACGTAGGCTTCACCCAGAGTAGATATAAAGTTTTGAAATATTGAATAGATGTAGATTTTTTTATGTAAAGAGGGTAGAATTTCAAAGTGTGGTGCCAGAGAAAACAAATGTAGGCTATTGCGAAATAACTCGGATAAAAAGTAATAAGTTTGTATCAACAACAAAATTGTGTGTATTGATTTCTGTTTCTCCAACTTTAGATATCGCAGACGACAATTTGACGCATATCGTTTACCGGAAGTAGGATCTGGACGTGCGTTCGAATGGCGGGGAATTCCCTCCAGCACGTGCACTGAATGTTTAGCAGACGACCGGAAGTTGACATCACAGCTGCGACCTAAGACAACATATACAAATTATGACGATGTTTATGCTATTGATACTTTGCATGAACTTATTATAGGTACAATAAACTTCCTTCACATTTAAAATAATGACGTTGCACGCAAAGACGTCAAAACTTATTGACTGAATTATACTTTAATAACGTTACTAGTAGTAGCCCCGCAAATCCGCCTCAATTTGATACTTTTGGATTCCCGAATTATGTTGTTCTTGTAGTCATGAAGAGGATCCGATTATTTTTCAAAAATATACTTAAGTCAAGTCTGTCAGCGTTCGTAATAAGACCCCGTAAATATTTTCGTTATGGTATGGTGGTACATGTGTATGTATTACATAACTCCATATTATGACGTGTGATGTTAACGTGTACATTCTATGGAAAGTTTTTATTTAAGCCATACTTTATACTACACGTCATATGGAAATAAAACTGTCCAATGTATGTGAATCATTCAATGCATTACACTGTCGGTAGGCAATTGTGACTTTTTTCCTCAGAGACAATTTTGTTTTAATTCTACCCTAACTTTATAATACTTAGTATTTATCTATAATATTTATTTCAGTATTATCCTTCATCATCATCGCAACATCATGGGTGACTGTAATAACTTTAATACTAAATAGTAAGTATCTTATTTTAAAGTACATGCTCCAACGATAGACCCATAGGAGCCCATCGGTTGCTTTAATTTCCAAAATTTACCGTACGACTCCACTGCGGTATAACGTACACCGGATATTTACTGGTTGCACAGGCTAGGAAAATTTATGGAGGAGATAGTTTTGTATAAAATGTACATTAAACACACTAAGAAAAACTAAAAATCATCACTGAACTTACCCTTGTCAACACTAGAATGTCGCGAAAATTGATAATATTACTCATCTTGCTAGCAATATCCGGTGTACGTTATACCACAGTGGACTCGGCTGAGCAATGACTTAAAGTAGTTTTTCTTGGAATTGGGACAGCCGTATCGTGTAACTAAATATTGGTGGTCAATAGCAGTGCCAAAAACATTCATACACTTCTATTTAACATCCTCGTACATCAGTGTCGTTAATCAAGTTCCAAGAGTATTTTCCAGACGAATAAACACGCTGTTTGAAAAAAATGTTCTTTAATGGACACTTAAATAAACCTGTTCAGCTTCACGTATATTACCTTTATTTTACAGGTAGAATACAAAGGCGGTTAGATCAAAGACTTCTCGCATTGTTTATCCATGGAGATCCGCACGCGGCATTCCGTTCCAGTCGACGTTATGGATAACACTATACGGATAACATGCGATACTTTGAATATACATCATAGCTTTATAATAATAAATTAATAATATGAATACATTTTTCCACATCTCTCATTTGTGTGTGATCTTATTTTAGTAAGCGTTATTTCAGACCATTCTTTAGAGGATAAAGTATGGCTGTTCGAGGCAGATCTCAGTCTTGTCTAGTCAAACAATCTCGACTTAGTGACTAGCGTCGCTTGTGGAGATAAAAGTCAGAAATTAGACCAATCCCCCAGCAGACAACACCTCGTCTAAGTCTGGGAACGATGGCCGATTGGCTAGATGCTCAAGCTGCTCGTTGTGTTTTGTCCGTTTAGCCATGCACGCTCCAGCACCCAATTGTATAAACGTTGGATAAAGTTATCCAGTGGATAACTATTGGATAAGTCTGACTTTTGGACAACTTTATCCAACAATTGGGTGCTGTAAAACATCTCAGTTTTAAAATGCTTATGTCATGATGCAATACCGGAAACCAAGACTTTTGGAGAAACATTAGAAACCGAACGACTACCCATTCTTGACGCGTCTAGTGACGTCATTTTTGCACCAGTCAATTTTATGTCCGTCTGGGGGTTGGGGATACAGGGAGAATTAGACAACCTTATCATGGACAGTATATGTAGCTTCATGACCTTATCGACTCCAAGTCCCAGGGAATAGACTTTGGTCCGATTCCAAAGCCCGGATGTCCCGACCCAGGGATGGAGACAGTATTGTCTCCAGGGCGGGTATTTAGACATAAAACATTCGTATAATTCCCCAGGGTCGCCCCACCCCCTCCCCCGGTGGTAAAACTATTTACAGATAAAGAACCACTAAATGCCTCCTCGGACTCAAGTAGTCATTGAAAAAACTTTGGTTTGCCTGTAAATGGTGATATTTCTTGACAAATGTGGAGTTGAATGATGAAATTGAGTTTAAATGGTTGGTAAATATGCATGTGGTGTAATATAACTGTAATATTTGTATTATTCCGCTATTTTGTTCTTGATACCAAAGTGAAAGTAGAACTTATAAATCCGGACAAGCGTAAAAACGAATAGACCGTATTTGAAGGACAAAAACCTTCTTAGAAGATACATGACCCCCCTTTTTATTGCATTATTATGAAGTTTAAATGCCCCTCTTTACAATGATATATGTGGTCCAGATGGCCATAGACTAAAAAAAGTTGAAAATGTGTGCCTACTATGGGCACTTTTCATTGAGCACACTGGAACAGTCTATTAGAATTACATTGTTCCTGCATTGAGCTATTGAGCAAATTTATTTGGTGGTTTCTAACCTACAGTAGATTCTACAAGTTTAGTAGGTATTAGGTTGTCATTATGTGTTCTTTTTTAGGTATTTGGTTAGCCCTATAAGCTATATAGACACAATTCACCACTTCAACAAGATTGTTCTTGTCACTGTACACGTGATTGTAGGTACTTCCAACAGCCTTGCTGTTGAGTAACTCTTTAGTGATGAGGTTGAGTGTCCGCCTTCAACACTAGATGTCGTGGGTTCGATCCTTGGTGGAGACCCGATTTTTATCGCTCCCCTAAATTACTTTATCACATATCGCACGAGAGTGAGTAACAAGATGGGGGACTTATTAAAGGGAGCTAACCTCTACAAACTCGCAAAATCTTCAACA
This sequence comes from Spisula subtruncata, assembly GCA_963678985.1. Lineage (NCBI taxonomy): Eukaryota > Metazoa > Mollusca > Bivalvia > Venerida > Mactridae > Spisula > Spisula subtruncata. The sequence goes on along the minus strand of OY787671.1, from coordinate 26,428,951 downwards.
ACAGTTAGCTCCCTTGAAATAAGGTTAACAAGCTTATTACTTGTAAAACAATGGTTTGGTGTGTACAAAAACTTTGACTAGATATATCGTGAATGGCCTGTATCACTTGAGTAGACAACAGCAGTGTAATACGTTACGTTAGCCTTTCTTTAGAACTTCACGAAACTACAACTTTCCAAAAAAGTTCTGTGCGCATGCGCCGCTGAAGTTGCAAAACATCCGGAAAAGTTGGGAGGGGCGAACCTGTTGTTGGAATTTTGCATTTTTTAGGGTAAGACATTTTGTTTTAGGAATCCATTGAACGATTTTAACGTTTCTACCAATGTCAGTTATCCCAATTAATCATGCACGTTTAATTTTACCTGAACAATGGCTATCGTTGATGACACATCTTCTTTTAGTCTCGGACAACATTCGTCCACGAAACTGTTCGTAACTGGGGCCGTACCATAGACTTACTTCAGATTTACTTCTGGCAAACCTCCATCACTTATTATAGTAAATTACACAGATTAAACACTCTAATTAAAAATTGAGAGTAAACGAAAAATAGCATGTTACCATGTATCAGGTTCAGTTATTTTGCAAAATTGTATTTTAGAAATTTAGTTAATAAACCAGACATGGTATAAACTAAGGGTGTAACAATATACCGTCCACACGGTATATCGAAATTGTTAGGTCACGGTTCAATCTAGGGTACCACGCCTAGATCCCTACGGTACGGACCGGTACAGCGTTTATCCTTCAGTTAAAATGAAGAAAAATATGCATCATTCGCTTGACATTATTAACCGATTAATTTCATTAAACGAATGGTCGTCAATATTTTTTTAAATTCAATTACATGTGCGACATCTCAGAAGCAATATTGTGTTGTTTGTTATTAAAGAGCATGATAAAAGCGACAGGACGACCACCGCCGTATTGGTCATGCAGAATGGCTAAAGACCCTTCGGGACCATACTATACGTATCCGGACCGAAAATACGTTATAGAATAGAAGTAAATTCATAAAACTGAGTCAGTGACAGGGGATGGGCAGGGAATTTTTCTTTTGGGTTGTCATTACCAGTGTTCAATCTAGCTCATAATGTCAGGGGGCCATTCAGGCCCATAGATTATGCAAAAGGGGGCCATTTTGGAAAAATAGGGGCCCTTGAAATATTAACAAAACATTCCTTGCTGTATTCAAAATGCATGAAAATTATATAATAATTCCTGTTTTGAAAAGCCATGTTCAAAATGTTAAGCTACATGTAGCCTCAATGATTTTAACTTTCAAATTCACAAAAATATGCCATTAGTTTTGATAAATCTGTCAAATGACTCGCAATATCTTTGAGTCAAAGAGCATGAAACATAACTATTGGATTTGTATGGAAAATTTCTTACAATTGTCAATATTGAAGCTGCAGTGATTGAGTAATTTGTGGGAAATTGTGAAAGTGAAACATTGCACTTTGCAGGTCCGTCGTCGGTGTTAAACGAAAGTATTCATCGAAATAACTGACATCAATTGAAACACATTGGAGTTTCTTGTGTTTTTCTTTCAAAATCATTTTTATTTATTTTATACTTTAACCAATATAGCCTTAGGTGTCAAATGACTTGAAAAGTTTCAATTATGCTTCAATGACCGGCGGCTGACATCTTCTCCATATTGAAGAGTTACTGAATGAACTCCAAAGGACTAAATTAAAAAGTAACGAAAAGATAATGTAGCCAAAAGACCCAATATTTTCAGAGTGCGCCCACGTGACCCATTGCAACATCTTAAGTGCGCCATTTCAATTTTAAGGGGGGTCAATGGCGCAATGGTGCAGCCTAGATTGAACACTGCATTACCTCCGCCATTCTGGTGGACTGCAGATCGTAAAATCTCGTCAGGGGTATTGTTATTAGTTCAGAGAAAAAATTACCCACATTTCCACAGCAATGCAGGGGAAGCTGGAAGGTAAAAACACGGCCTTTTCCCTGACTATCCACAGCTCATCCCAAGGATTTGTTGCAACTGACTGAATGTGATGCATTAGTTACTGGTTGGCGAGTAGTTTCCGACAAACTTTGCATGTTTTTTTGTCATTTCTTGAAAACTAGATCTACAGTTTTTAACTTGTAAATTTTATTTTGTTATTTACATTTTTTTATCCTTATACTCAATGACGAGATTGAAGTCACAATTTGACATTTGTGACGTCATACAGTGCATGGAATTCTGGACGTAAAGGAGTCACTATTTTAGGCCATAAATGAATTTAAATGACAGATCTATGTAGAGCAGCATTAGCTGACATAAATTAAAAAATATACTTTTTTGATAGCCTTACCCTATCAGTGCTCCCGCTGGCGTTCGCCAATGGCGCCATTTGCGCAAGAAATGAAAATTTGGCGCAAGATAATTCAATTTGGCGACAAACATAAAAATCGGCCATTTTTTCGATAAGACAACAATATACAGTCATGTATACTGAAGACTGCGATAAACAATCAATTAGAGCTGCTATCTGTATTCTGTATTCTGTATTCTGTATTCCAAGTCTTCACCTCCTCTATAGGAGAACCGTGATATATCCTCACGTCAGGGGAATCGTAAATCCTTCACCACACAATGTCTATATTATTAAGTTTACTGAAAACGCTCAGTGTTAGCTATTCTGGGTACGACGGAGTTTTGTGCTTTGTTTTCTATCAATTATACCAATGTGTTGCAGAATTCTGTAGCGCTCATTATGAATGTTGAATAGTAGTCTACGGCAATGAAAGTCGACTCCCTTCAGGATATTAATGTTCCGCTTTCTAATGTTTGTATGATCCCACAGATGGGTACAGTCTAATATGATTTTAATCTTGGCACTGTCGACAAGGTTCTCCCAGCAGGGTAGTCCCAGTTGCTCAGCCTCGAAGACGATTTCTCCGATGATAGAGTTTCTTATAGTCTTTAAAGAGTCACATTTTAACACGAAATGTATCAAAGTTTCTGGTTCATTACCACACAACTTGCAAGTAGCATCAACAGCGTTCTGGTTGAAGGCACTTCTAGTCGCTTGAAGGACGTATACACCAGTCAGCAGCTTAAGCTTGATTGGTAGACGATTGGAATCGTATGAAGATGCAGGCGGGATTTGTAGTAACGTATGCGGTTTATTCAGGTTGATGGCTTCTGGGTTGATGATCCTCAATGTAGTTTTAGATTTCGCTTGTTGCACAAAGTCTCTCTGGTAATATTCACCCACAGCCTTGTTCACTAATCTTTTCCACTGTTCTTTCTTGATAGGTTCTTGCAGGAGTTGGGTTGGATCACCAAGTTCGTATCTCCAGAATAAATGTCTGATTTCCACAAACCAACTTGCACTTTTCACAGATTTTACAGTAAGTTGTCTCTCAGCCAGTCGTCTTTCAACTGCGTCTTCGCCTTGTAGACATACGTTGTTGTATAAGGTTAACGCTTTCTTGTGAATCTGCCCTTCAACCGGTAGGAAGCCGCTCAAGATATATATAGCCGCGTCTGATGTGTTGGTTGGTAATGTGAATAACTGTTTCAATAAACGTTTTTGGAATAGCTCTAACTTTGTGATAAGTGTCTTATTTGGGAGTATAATTTCAAGTCCATAAGTCAGAACTGGGCTCACGTAACACTTCACCAGATGCAGCGCTGTAAGGATGTCGATACCCCCAGTTCCATGTAATCCTGCCGACAAGAAGCTGTAGACGGTTCTTCTGGCTTTCTGAATGTTACTATCAACGTTAGTTTCTGCAGTTTTCTTCAGAGAAGTTGCGCGTTTTATCCCAAGATGGGTACTTACTTCCGTATTAGTAATTTCACAGTCATATAATGTAAAGAGTTCTTTTTCACTCACTTTTCGATCATTCGGTAGGATTTTCAAGGCTTCTGTCTTCTTTGGTTGAAGAACGTATCTCTCATGGTCTGAGAATGTCTCCGCAATGTCGATCAGGACCCTGGTATCACGAGGTGTCGTAGAATTGAGAGTAACGTCATCCGCACATGCTGATGCGTTGCAGCGAATATTGCCAACTGTATAGCCAGCTGAACAGAGTTCAAGTTGCTTCAATAATGGGTTTATGTAGATCTTGTAGAGGTTTGTACTAAGGACGCCACCCTGGCGTACCCCTTGATGAATATGGAATGGTGCTGACTGTTTTGAGGACCACTTGACAACACTCTGAGCTCCTCTATGGAGGTTTTCAATAATTAACCAATGTTTATCGTTGACTCCTTCCTGGTACAGGCGTCGCAGCAGGTGATCATGGTCCACCACATCGAAAGCGCTCTTTGCATCGAGTAGAATCAGGTCGAGTTCCCTCTTATGGTCTTTACTGTCCCGCGTTACTTCCTCGACTATGAGTGCAGCATGCAATGGAGACGTGTTTGCGGAGAAGCCCCGTTGATATACACTCTGGTTTTCTTCCATCGTTTCACTGATACGGTTTTTAATCACAATCTCGATAATTTTTTCAACCACTGGTAAAACAGTTATTCCTCTAAAATTACAAGAGTCAGATTTTTCACCTTTGTTTTTATATATTGGAGTCAATAGTCCGGTTTTTAGACATTCTGGTACTTCTCCAGTCTTGAAGATGGCATTCACTATATCGAGAATAACTTTATGTAGAGCTTCTCCCCCATTTGCGATACTTTCAATTGTCAGACCATAATAATCCGCTGCTTTGCCTCTATTAATATCCGCAATTGCTTTCTGTATTTCATTCATAGATACTTCTTCAACATCACTATGTTTTACAAGTTCCTTTATGTGGCTAACTTCGTTCCTGACCATATCATTATAATCAGCTTTAAAACGTGGATTGTACGATTTTTTTGCTAGTTCCGAGAAATGCGCCTTAAAACCTTCTGCTACTTCAGCGCCTTTATAACTCTGTCCGTTCACATTCAGCTCATCGATATCACAGGACTTCGACTTTCTCTGTTTATTAACCAGTTTATAAAATGTACGGGAATCACTAGATCTAGCATTCATCAAATTTTCTTGATCGTTATTTCTTCTTCTTGCATGTTCACTGCGACATTCACTGCGAAAGTTTTTCTTACAGTTTTTCAGTTCTATCAACAGCGGGTTATTATCATGTTGGGGTTTTCCCTGTGATTTCCATGTTCTGTATGCGACTTTCAGCTTTTGCAGCGCACTCGCGATAGATTGAGTCCAGACCTTTAACTTCGGTTTAGAGTTCATTTTGCGTATTTTTGTTGAGAATGCTTCCACTGTTGTTTTTACAATGTTCATTGTTTTGGTTGTGTAGTCGCCCAAATCAGTCAGTTAATCCCATCAAAGATGTTAAAATTTGCCGACAATTTGTTTTAAATGCGTATCGGGTTGATGTTAAAGACTGTTTTCGGCCGTACTTATATTCCGGAATTTTCACATGAAATGACCACATGAAATACGACCGTGATGTCAACAAAATTGGTTATGAACTCTGTGGACCGTAAAAGCTGTATTGGAAGGCATTAATTAAAGACTTGAACATTGCAAGACATAAACATGTCTTAGTAAAAAGAATTTGCCATTATAAATCACTCAAAATGTCGACAATTTGAAATGTCATATGTTTTCGCGACCTTCACATACGATTTTGTTACAACAATAAGAATTTGACATGTCAGTAGTCAACAGAAACATTACAATACATATCAACAGATGTTTGATTAGCAACAGGTGTGTTTCTTTACCCTTCCTAGACAGTTTTGTCTTTCAAATCTCCATTATGGTAGCAAATATGTAGCATAGACCACAAGGGAGGTAACTCTGCTCTGACTGACATTCATATGCATACTGAATCAAAGCACTGGATGCATGAAATTTGAGTCAAACTTACACACAGTTTAATATAGTTATACATATAGGCCTACAGTCTGGACTGAAATGTTAGCAATACATTATTTTTACTAGGCCTCATGATATTAAAATGTCAGCCAGCACAAATATAAGTTTAGCTTCAGTTATAAGAATATTATAAGAATACAGAATTTGTTAATTGTGCCTGGTGCAAGGGAAAGCCCACAATGTATATGAACAGTTCAACTATAAAAAAATATACTGGGTATCAGGTTACCCGTAAGGTAGTAACCAGCCACAATGTTTACCAAGCATATGACAAGTACATGAATGCTATGTTACTTGGCTTTTATTTTTGCACAGTGAGGAAAAAATGGCCAGTGTGAGACCTGCTAAACATCTCCATATAAACACCTCTATCAAAGTTAACTGCAAATACGAAGCAAATTTATAGCGGTACTTCCACGGTTGAAATTTCAGGGCAACTAGAAAAAAAATTCTGGTAGCCCTGTGGGCAACCAGCTAGATCAGAAATTTATCGGACACTGCTGTAAGCATGCTATTCTCTGATGAATGGTTAGCATATTGTCAATAACATAGAAAATAAAAATAAATTGTTATAATAATGCTGTAAATATATTTGTAACAATGATGACTTCTAAGTTCACACTGAAGAGGAACATAAGTAATGCAATTAAGGCATTACCATGGACACATCAAAATACACATAAAACAGAAATATATACAAAAATTACAAATACAAGATTTAGTCCATCATTTACATCATTTCAATTTTTGTCAAAGTGGCGCATAAGTGGCGACAACTTTTTTCATTTGGCGAAAGTGGTGGCGCAAGAAAAATATAAGCCAGAGGAAGCACTGCCTATTTCCCACCTTTAACCCTCTCAATAAAAGGGAATTCTCTCCTGTTGGCTGAACATATATTCTAAGAGTTGTCTTTCTTTGTTTGGATATACATAGATGATGAAATCGAGGCCTAATAGTTGTTATATAGTGTGCCCAGGATATTGAAAAGGGCAGAAAAAATTGGTATATATATATATTGTAGAAGGAAGAAAGAACCCGTCCCGGGAAATGTATATAGAAAAATTGCAAAGAAAAATTAGCTGCCTCCGCTGGGAATCGAACCCAGGTCCCTTGGATTACCACAAGGGTCCCTGGCCCCAGTCCCCAAAGTCTTACTCTAGTTAGGGCCCTGCATTTACGAACATTGACTAGATTGGTCTACTATTGCAAAATTATATTTATTTTATTAACACATAATGTCTTTTTTTTATTATGATATATATATTTCCGGCATGAAAAGCCACTTCCAAGGTATATAACAAGTCAACAACTAACAACTGTAGAACAGCATTTACAAATATGGAGGTTCTTCATTGACTAAAATTTTTTTTTGTAATTTTGGAGGGGATTTTTTTTCAGAAAATATGGGGAGGATGTGTATCGTCGGCCGGGGTCGAAACCCTCGTATAAAAATTTTGGCACATTTTTATTTGTTTCCATTCCGTTATGGCGTGCTTCAGCTGCAAAAAATGCTGGACATTCTATCCAATCAGATAGTGAAGTAAGATACTTGTGACAAAATGCTGTATGTTCATTGGTCAATTTCTGTACTTCGAAAAGCTTGTATATTTCACTAAAACCTATCTATGCAAGCTATGGAAACAACCATATTAATGCCTGAAATAAGGCTAAACAAACGATTGGATGTAATTATTCGCAGCTAAATTATATCTTTCATTAACCTTTCTCTATTACCCATAAATTTGTCAGTATTGTACTTTATTTAGTGTTTTCTGATACTGTATAGCGGGTATATTTCGCGGGGGTTTAATTTTCACTATATATTCGCGGTCAACATCGACTGCGCGAAATCTTAACCCCGCGAAATAATCACCAAAAATATATAAATTTTACAACGGGAGACAATGCATCAAGGAGCTTTAAGAAATAATCCAGCATTACTTTTCAATAAGTACAAAATGATACATTTTGTCGCTTCAGTAAAATACGGTAATAATAAATAGACTATGACATGTATAAAATATGATTAGAAATTGGATATTTGTATAGAACGTGTATAAATGTCTATGCATCGCCGCATGCATATCAATTTAGTTTGAAGGTTTGAATTGGAAGCCGTTTTATCACACTTGTTCAATTTTAATAACAGTTTTGTTTGCCCAATGTGTAAATGTTTGCCGAAATTATTATTTGTTTGTAAATAGATCAACATATTTTTTATGTCAGCAGTTAATGATCATTATGTTTGGTTTATTGCGTTTCTTTATCCTCGCCACCGGATAATCCTTATGGACGAGGCCTCCAGAAGACATTTAGTACTTTTAGTTTTTGGGGGATAGCTCATGATACAGAAGATGCCCTCATTCCAGAAGCATCCCTGATTCTTTTTGCATGCCATATGCCATATGCATAGGCATATGTATATTCTAAGAAAAATGCTAAATGCAAAGATTGTGGGAAAATTGTTAGTGCAAAAAGTGAAAGACTGAAAGCACATAGATTGAAGTGTCCTCATCTACTGATCTAGTGTCGGATACTTGCAGTATCGATCAGTTTAGCAGTTTAGCACAGGATGAACAACAGCGGTCCACACAGCAGCCCGCATTTGTAGTGTTTTGCTACAGAATGTTAAGAGGAAAGGAAGAAATTGACTGGTAGTGGTATTTGTGGAAGTAAGTTGCATTCAAATGTGTATAAGAGTGTTATACAAAATGTACTATGCAACACATATGATATAAATGGTATAGACCTACAATTTGCTAACTCGATATTGAATTTTTCATGTATTTTTTATATGCAAATCACATAATTGAACTAGTATATATATATGTGCTAATTAAACTAGTTTCACTATGTTTTGCTTTACTTATGGCTTAGCAAGTGTTTCATCTCATTGCCAGCAATTAATTGTAACAAAATCACCATTAATAAACAAAATACAACTGAAAAACTTCTTATTACCCAGTATTGCCCACTTCAGTCAATTTTAGGAGTATTGCCCAACCCGGGTTTTCCCGGGTGGGTTTTCCCACCCCGGGCGGGTAGTTGCCAACCCTGTGTATAGCACCCATACGCGGGACCACGGTTTAAAGTCTCGTCCGAAAGACTATCAGTCAAAGGAAACTTTGTACAAAAATTCCAATAGATTTGACGATTGCATTTTTATAAAAACAGTTTTTTGGTCTCTCCTGAAAACCTGCAAATAAATTATACGAGTGATTCGACGCCGGAAGATCATATTCATTTATAAATGCACCAGTCAGTTGCATCCACGCCCCTCCTATCCCCGGGGTTCCACTGGGGATAGCCAGGGAAACAGCTGTGTTTTTACTTATCTTCCTTCCCCCCTGCACTGTTGGGCGACTGCAGGGTATTTATTCCTGAAACAATTCTCTAAACATGGATGAGTTAAATGTTCATTATCAACACGACTGTCCCAAGGACAAATAACAGGGTTAACATCTATTTACCCATTTATTGACAATTTTGTTAAATTGATTTTAAAAATAAATGTCGTCACATGTAACACGCAATCAATTTACAATCGTACTAGACCGACATACTAGGCTGTGAAAACATTTGAAAAACATTTTTTTTTCAGATTTTTGCATCCACACATACAGTATAATTATTTAATTTCGATTGGACAAAATTTTGCAGTTTTGGTAAAAAAGACCATTTCGATGGTACGTAAATTATTGGATTTGCATATCATGTATAAATAAATCAATGGGATTTAATTTAGTGGTAAAAGGACTTTGAGGTGAACTGCGAAATCTCCAAAATTTAAACCCTAGCTAAAATTAATCATTTACAGTAGAATTAATTGTAGCGATCTAACTAAGAAAATGAATATCCATATGACATGTTTCCCTTCAGTATAAATATAAAAATTTATATACATTTTAGTGAGTTAGAATCGATTCTCCGCTATTTAATCACTTTTTGGCCCTGTTTATTAGATTTATAAATAGGTATTGTCATTTTCAGATTAAATCTGACAGCAAATGAATATTCTGAATCAGTGCTAATTTAGTCTATTTATATTAGCAAGCCAAGTATATAATATGCATGTGAAAGTTTGTTAAATATCCAATCGAATGAGTATTCGATATATTATGATAAATTATATTTTAAGAAATATTCTCGCATGCATGAATTAAATTTTTTATGTGCTTAAAATCAATATACATATACCGGGTATGTCTGCTTTATAATATAAGGTTATAAACTGGTCCTAGTCATTCATGACATCGTAACCACAATACAATGTAGCAATTTCTTCACTGTTTAAACATTGCTTAATGTCCTTATTGTAACTTGAATTACTTTGTAATCCTCAATATTAACATTCAGGTTAATACAAATATCACCCGCTTGAACGTTGTGTTAATCGATTTATTCCGCACAGATTATGTCGTATTAATAAACTTCATATATACTTGGATAAAACACTGAAGGGAATTAATTTATATTTAATTTAAAGTGAGTTTATATTTATTTTTACAGGGTTTTGGTTGGGGGGGGGGGTAATTTTTGTTTTTAAATTTTTTATATTTACTTTATTCGGAATGACTACATTGTTATTTTTATGATCATTGAACATGCATGCGCATTTTTTAAGGAAGTACGCACACTGAATCATAAATTTCTTTCAATGGAGAGCTAGATATACTAGTATACAGGTCAATCTAATTTTGGATTCTCATTTTGAAATACCTTTCTAGTGTTATGAAGTTACTATGGGGTGATAGAGTATGGTATTACGATAAATACTCAGTGGTATTGTGTATTATATCTGTAGTAGCATTCACGTCATAGTTTCACTGTCGGGTATTGTTACCAACTTCAGATTCTATTGAAGGACATTGGATCTTGTAAAAATTGTCATTATAATATTTCATTACAATCCTGGTAAACATGACCTAGATGCATATTATTATACATACTTCTATTGATTTATGATTTTTATCTTATAAAAAAGACTCCATCTGCTCCAACTGCGACCAGCCTGAAGGTTGGGGTTATTTACATGACCTATATGTGTATGCATGTATATGATTATACATACTGCTATTGATAATTATTTTATGAAAAAGACTCTATTTGCTCAGACTATGATCAAGTGAGGTGCCAGGGGAGATATTTATGACAGTTCAATAACAATTAGATGACCTCTTTGACTGAAATATGCATCACATTTTATTGATTCAATATGTAATACTAAAAAGTAATGAAGGAACTCAATCCCATTCTAAAGAATACCAGGAATTACAAGTAACTCATTTTGTGACACCCAGTTAAACCTAGATAAACATAGTTTACCTATCGGACGAGCTAATGTTTATAATAGCTATCATTTAATTTTGAATGGACTGTATGAGACTTCACAGAATTATTATTAAAGAGACACTGAGCGTAATGTGCTTGTTTAAGTCGCCAGCTAAATGTAGTTGACTAATATACAGGTAAAATTGGAGACTTAATAATGCACTTATAATAAGAGTGTGAATGTGACACTTGAATTTGGGGTAGGTTAATAGGGGGGACATTAAATTTAGTTATCTTTAGCGGTACATTAATTTATGATATAATACATGTATACATTCCATACTTGTCATTAAGAGTAGTAATACAGTAGCAAATGTTGCAATGTGCAGTCATGTGGGACTAGAGCTACAATATTAGGTTACCATGATGTGTGGGTGGAATTTTATACTGTATATGTATAGTAAATATATACAAATGTATTACGTAACATACCTTATCCGTGAAGAATATCAACTACTGTCAGCAGTTGGTCAAAAGTCTAAACTAGAATGAATGAATGAATGAATGAATGATGGAACAAATGAACGAACAAACAAACGAACGAACGAACGAACGAACGTACATGCTAATATAAATAAATTGACGTACGTACGAATAATTGAGTGAAATTGAATGGTATGTCATGGTTATACTTATGTAGGGTTAACGCATGCTTTTTCGTGCTATTACCTGTGCAGAGTCCCGAGGGACGGTCTGTGCCCAAGCCCGTTAGGGCGAGGGCACCAACACTGCCGAGGGACTCTGCAGATGTAATAGCACGAAAAAGCATGCGTAAATGCTATTATAGCATAAAAACAACACTATACTAGCATGTTTTTCAAAATTATGACATTTTGGTGGGACATTTTGGGCGACGTTGGGAAAGCAAACGTGACGTCGCTTAGCAAACGTGACGTCACGTACAAGTTTTTATTATGAGCGTCGACTTCCGGTATCGGCAAATACCTAGGTAACAGTGACATTGGGGGTTTGTTTACCTTTATTATTTCACCATTATAGAAAATTGATTAGTAGTTACAATTAGAATGTGAATTACAGTTCATTTATTTCATGCTTATTGGCGGTTTACGGCGAAATAACGGTGGATTTTTCCCCGATAATTTCACGCAAACTATTTTTTAAAAATTTTAACAAATTTCCCCGCTGCCAAAAATAAAATAATAAGCATTAAGTTCACTTGCGTTCTTAATCTTTAACAAATAACAGAACATTATATGTACTTAAATGTAGAACAAATGGACGAAATTGAAGCCATTGCAAAAGAACTATTTGATTGCAACTCGACGCGTGCATGGCGGAAAAAAAACCGACTTCACGCAAAACATTTGAGGTATATAGTGGAGTATTTCCATCATTTAAGCTATTTGAAGCATGAAATAAATAGAATATGAGTATTTTACCGTGTATGATCGTTTGATAATTCACCTTGTGAGCTGCTGACTTATATTTTCTCTCTTTACAATAACGTACCTTTTTTCCCCGTTTAAGTATGAGCAAAATCACCTTTTTTATGCTATAATATTGATTAAAAAGATGCTTTATTTCATAATATTTTATTATAAACAACTTGTTGCGAATTCTGATGGCAATGTTTTCTAATTTTAGAAATGAAATTGTTAGCCCACTGCTGAATTTGTTAAAGAATTTACATTAGCTCTATACATTTTATTGCCATTGTTGCATTATCAGTTTATCAGTATTATAATCATTAGTAAAATACACATAAATAATTTAATAAAATTTTTAAGAAAAATGAGCTTATTAAAAATGCTTCTGCACACTCTTTGATAAGAGTTGCCTTGGATGGGTTCTGCTATTAAGTATTTTCTCTTTAAGGTGAGAAGAGTTGATATTGAGGATACACATGTATTTATCTACCATTTAATAATTTTATAATTAAATTGCATAAATTTATGCTTCACAGGCTGTTAGTAATGAGGGTCAGGAGTGTATATATTACATTATATTATATGATACATGCTGAGTGTTATAAATGTTCACACAGTGTAAAATTCATGAGTAATAAATTGCAATTAAATGCAAAAAGCCAAAAAAAAACTCAAACATATCTGACTGGTTAAGTTGTTTTGAGTCTTATAAATACAATGTACATGTTCAATTGTAAATATAAAATAAAAAAATAAGTACAAAAGTGACCATTTGCAATAAATGGTCTCTTTTGTACTTATTTTTTTATTATACCCGGGCCCGCTGTTGGTCTGTTGGTCTGTTGGTCTGTCGGTCTGTCGTTACATTAGCATCGTGTCCGCTCTGTAACTTTGTCATTTCTTCCTGGATTTTAAAATTGCTTGGTACAAATGTTCACCACATCAAGACGGTGTGTAATGCGCAAGACCCAGGTCCCTATCTCAAAGGTCATGGTCACACTTGCAGGTCAAAGGTTATATAGTCATGCAAATCGTGTTGGCTCTGTAACTTTGTCATTAATTTCTTACTGGATTTTAAAATTGCTTGGTACAAATGTTCACCACATCAAGACGGTGTGTCAATCGCAAGACCCAGGTCCCTATCTCAAAGGTCAAGGTCACACTTAGAGGTCAAAGGTTATATAGTCATGCAAATTGTGTCTGCTCTGTAACTTCGTAATTTCTTACTGGATTTTAAAATTGCTTGGTACAAATGTTCACCACATCAAGACAGTGTGTCATGCGCAAGACCCAGGTCCCTACTTCAAAGGTCAAGGTCACACTACCACATCAAGACGGTGTGTCATGCGCAAGACCCAGGTCCCTGTCTTAAAGGTCAAGGTCACACTTACAGGTCAAAGGTTATATAGTCATGCAAATCTTGTCCGCTCTGTAACTTTGCCATTTCTTACTGGATTTTAAAATTGCTTGTTACAAATGTTAACCACATCAAGACAGTGTGTCATGCGCAAGACCCAGGTCCTTATCTCAAAGGTCAAGGTCACACTTAGAGGTCAAAGGTTATATAGTCATGCAAATTGTGTCTGCTCTGTAACTTTGTAATTTCTTACTGGATTTTAAAATTGCTTGGTACTAAGTCATGAAATTTCAATCATGGTGTTTTTCAATCTGTATAGCAGCAGATTTCCATCAAATGTGTTGTTTCGACTATAATTTTAAATAATATTCCGGTGTCAAGGCGGTGCTGGGGGGGTATGATTCATCACTCCTGTGATAGCTCTAGTTATAATCTGCTCCAATCTGGAATAAATTAATACAGCTGAAAGTTTTGCTCCTTAAGCAATATTCTTCGAGATGAAGCTGTTGTACAACGTAGAAGAAGATTGACGGTATTGTAACAATTTTGTATAATTCTTGATTTCTTATAATTTCAGTTACTACAGTGATTGAGGTAAAGTCGACATAATGAGTTATCCTAAGTCAGAGGAAGCCAAGGCTGTAAGTGGGGACCAGCCCCCTATCAACATGCAACCAGTACCTACAGGTTAGTTTAGGGGTGCATTTAGGTGTCGCTAGATGGGGGACCAGCCCCCTATCAACATGCAACCAGTACGTACAGGTTAGTTCAGGGGTGCATTTAGGGGTCGCTAGATGGGGGACCAGCCCCCTATCAACATGCAACCAGTACCTACAGGTTAGTTCAGGGGTTCATTTAGGGGTCGCTAGATAGGGACCAGCCCATATCAACATGCAACCAGTACCTACAGGTTAGGCCCCTTTTCCTTCTCCATAGAGTATATATTTTTCCTCTAAAGTTTCCCCTTTGAGTCTTGCTCAATATTTTTTGCATATAAATTGTGTAAATTGAATTGATAAATCAATGCATAATGGATTGAAGTAAGTGTGTCTTAAAATACCACCAATAATCAAATTAACTAGCATTTAAGGGGAATTTAACAATAATTCAAAATTCCCCTTTAGCATTTCCACACACTGATTTCCGCTTCCTATGGGACAGGACCCCTTTCCACCAAAAGTGAAAAGAAACACTAAATGCTGAGGATAAATAGGGCTTTTTGAGACAAGGGGTAAAAGTATGTGAAGGAAAATACATAGAGGATATTCGTTGAATTTCATGATTGTTTACAGAAATCAAAATTTTCACGTGCTTTGTTGTGAAATAAACTGATCAACGAAGTTTCTGTTCTTTATATTCTTGAATTTCTAATATAATGTTACAGTTATTGGCTTCATTGGAAAAAAAAGTTGAAATAAGAACGTCACCACCGCCATAACGATGTTACACATAATTTATAGCCCGGCATCGTTGATGTTTCGTTTCTTTTTGTGTGTGTTACTGGAACCTGGTGAGCTTCCAGAACTGTGAAAAATGTTATTTTCAGTTATTACTGATAAATCTCTATTATCCATTTGATAGCATATAATAAACAATAATTGATATAGCTTGACCAGATTTAGTAGGCACTCATTAAACTTCGGAAGCATGTATTATTTTCCGTAAGCAACGACTACTAGTCGGTACTTATCGGAAATACTGGTTTATTTTTGCACCGACTTTGTCCGAAATACGCAAGGAATATGTCCGGAGTGCCTACTAAATCTGGTCAAGTTATACTCTACAGAAAATTCACTGTAACTCTTTCAAAACACTCATCATCACTTGATAATTCAAATAAAATTGTAATATTGACTTGTCATAGCATGCATTGATCTAACTTTCAGGTCCACCTGGTGCACCTGGGGCTCCTGGCGTTCCCGGGGCTCCTGGACAATGGATGCCGGCCCCTCAAGTACCCCCTAATTGTCCACCTGGATTAGAGTATCTAGCATCTGTAGATCAACTGATGATTAAACAGAAAGTGGAAGGATTAGAAGGTAACTTACAGCTAACACAGATTCTAGTGTGTCCATTTTTCTGATTTATCCTGAATTCTGGATTTATCACTCCTGAAAAAACAATGGCTTCTGGTCAAAATAAAAGTTATTTGAGGATAATATCTCAATAAATGACAACGTAATTCCATCATGTCTGCTCTGAAGCATTTTCTTTATTACAAAATGTGTTCATTATAAAACAATGACTTTGAATGCACCTCTCGTTTGACAAAAATGTTCAGCCACGTAAGATTTTCCAGTTTTTCTATTTGGCCCTCTTAACACCCATGCAGTTTATGATACCACAGTATATTTTCGACCAAAATAAATTTTTAGAAGCAGGCCCCTTACATAGATAGTTGGGCTGCATTCCAGTTTTCAATATAAATTAAATACTGGTATTTTACTGGTATTTTGCATTCGAGCGATACATCGTGATAAACATGCCCAATTACAAATGTGTCCGTATCAGTAAAAATATCATTCAACAAAAATGTTTCTGTACACCACTAAAACCCCATATTTGAGGTATTTTTGTTTGGTCTAGAAATGTTCAGGACGATAGACAATGCTTCCAATGCAAACTTGTATTTTTAACAAGCTTTCTCTGTCGCCATATTTGGTATTCGCAAAAAATAAATTGTAAAGTATCAAAAATATCAAAAATCAAATCCAAACTTGACAGAAATCTACATTTCATTTCAATTACTTTTAATTTGCATTTAGCAAGATGCAGGATTATTGTAAAACATTGATTGATTGATTGCTTACTTGATTGATTGCTTGTTTGCTTGATTGATTAATTGTTTGACTTGTTAAGTATTTATTAATTTATGAATATTTATTGTTTATTTTACAGCTTTCACTGGTTATGAGACGAACAATAAATACGAGATACTGAATTCCCTTGGACAGAGAGTATTCTACGCTGTCGAAGGTAATATATTATATATCATTTATAGTTGATTATAATACCAGTTGTTGGTTCTTTTTAGTTTATCGTATTTAATTGGTCCAGGAATTCAGTTCAGATAGAAAGCAGATTTAAGGGTTTTAATCAAATAGAGCATGTTTTAGCATCCTCCATTGCTGAGTTGTTAGAGCACCCACTCTATTAAAGAGGCATTCCCTATAACTAGCATATTTTTCTCTACTATCATGTTAAATGAGTTTAATGTACAAAGCATTATCAATAATCATAATTTGTCAGTAGAATGTGTGTGCAAATATGTCTCTAAAATGTCAAAAATATAGTTTCTGTAAAATCATTTAATTTCGTTGGGACGAAATTTCGTGGTTTTGGTAAAAAAGACAAGTTCGTTGGGACTTGAATTCGTGTATTTTCAATTCAGGTAATAAAACAAGGGTCAAAATCAATGTTCGTTGGGATTAAAGTTTGTGGTTGAAGTGAACCACGAAATCCACGAAATTTAATCCCCCACGAAAATTAATGAATTTACAGTAAATCACCAATAATAATTTATCGCTTCCAGCGATTTATTATTATGTGCTCAAGGGAAACAACTCATGACAATTTTGGCTCGTTAGGGAAATATGTTTTCATTCTTTTCTCGGTTATTAGTGGGAGCTTTTTGTTGAAGATTTGAGGAGTTTAAGCAATAATGATTTTCATTTAATGTATAATATTCCTTAATCGATTAAAACAATCAAAGTTATAGGGAACGCCTCTTTAAGAATGCATTGATCCCAGGCTGTGACCAATCAAATTAATAAAAAATGATACTGGTACCGGTATGTTTCCCTTGCTTGTGGCTCAGCATAGATAATTTCAGGTAACTGCTGGTTTGTATGCTTTTATTTATCCTCATCATTGAATAATCAATATGGGTGAGGCCCCCAGATGAGTCTAGTCATTTTAGATTTCTTGGGATAGTGCAGATACAGGTTTTGTACTCATTTCAGAGACAGATTTTGTTCTCTTTCATGCCAGGTGTATAGCACCCATACACGGGACTTAGGTTTAAAGTCTCATCTGAAAGACAATTAATAAATTCAGTTAGTCAGCCCTGTGACTCGAACCTACAACCCTGAGATCAGGGCCTGAAATTACAACCAATATTTACACTCTGCACTCTGCACTCAGCACTCAAATATTGAAATTTCTTCTTTAGGGTCAAAGCGACATTTTTTGTGAACGAGAACTTTGAGTTATGTTGAATAGGTGCTTACTACTATCATTTGCTTGTTTCCAACTGAAATTTAGAGCATTTGTAAGCTCTAAGTGTAATTTACCAGTCTGAGTGCGCTCAGATACAATTATACTTACGTATTTTCCTCATAAATAGTACAAAATAGCAAAAATAGGTTTGAAATGTTATTTGCAACATTCAGATAATAATTCTATACATTTTCCTTATTTATATTTGCAATCTAGAACAAACAATATCTCATTATATAACATTTTCTATTTTTAAGTGCTGAGTGCATAGTGTAAGTATTGGATGTAATTTCGGGCCCAGAAGTCTTGTGCTCTATCGACTGAGCTAAGAGGACTGACAGTTTGCCTATTGTAAGGATAATGTGGCTGGATAATCTTAATATGACTTAAAGTGTATAGAGCTATATCGGAAGATATTTTTTTAAAAAGTTTCAAAAACTGAAAAACATGCTTTCATATCCATTAGATAATTTTTCGCTTCAGTTTTAACAGAATTTTTTCTGTTATTTATTGGACATCCAAACTGACTATTTTCATACGTAAGTGTTCTAGAACACCCTATGATACTATAAGAATCATCTGTTTTTCGACGATTGAATCAAAGTACACAGAACCCATCCAAAGTTTTAATTTGCAATTAAGGTAGTCTAGTATCATACAAAAAACGATGCAAGTAATTATTTTGACATTGAATGACTGTTAGAATATAGCTCCATACACTTTAAGTTCAAAGTGTAGTGTTGAGCAATGATACTAAATACAAAACTTAAAAGACAGAAAGAGTGAAATGACAATCCATTAATATATAATGGGCGTATGATTCATTTAGTTGTTTTGAAATGTTTGTAATATATATAGAAATCACTTCAAGCTTAACCTAGGAACTATTGATTTGGAATCAAATACTAATTGTGACAGCTCAGAAAATATATATTGATTTAAATGCCAATGTTTCTCGCTGCTTGGATTGAGAGGAATGACATTTATAATTATTATTATTATGTATTGAAAAATATATTATAGATTTGATTGGTCTGTAAAATCATTAATTTTCATGGGGATAAATTTCTTCGATTTCGTGTTTCACCTTCTACGATGAAATTAAATACCATCAAACGATAATTTTTACCCTTGTATTTATTACTTGAAATACACAATCCATAAATTATGGTCCCATGGAAATAGTCTTAATTTACCAAAACCATGAACTTTCATCCCATCGAAATTAAAAGATTTTACAGTATGGGCGATATTCGTTTTTTCACCTCACTTGGTTACCAATATAGATGGAACAAAAACGATCGTAAGTGACAATGGGCAGCAAGTAATCATTCACTTACTAAATACTTACTTTGTTATTCAACAATTTCCAAAACAATAAGTGAGTGAACAATTTATGAATAGATTAAAACAAAATGAACATGTAAACTCTGCTTGCATGAAATTCCTTAAGTACTGTAAGATCATTCAATTTCAATGGGACGAATTGGCTGTTTTGGTAAAAAAGACCATTTCGATGGGACGTTAATTCGGGGATTAATTTTTGTATTTCAGGTAATAAATATATATCCACGAAATTCAATCCCCTATGAAAATCTATGACAATACATTACACTAGTCTAGTACTATGTAACATGCTGGTGATAACTCACATGAATATGATTTAGAACTTATAATTCAAGTGTCCTACATTTTCGAATGAATAAGAATGATCTTTTCTGTGCCGAATAAAATTTAACTTTATTATTTGATGAAAAAACAATTGGTCATTTGAAGTTACATAATCTAAATTTTTACAATAAAACAATGTCGAATAAAAGTTATTTGATGAAGAAACAATTGGTCATTTGAAGTTACATAATCTAAATTTTTACAATAAAACAATGTCGAATAAAAGTTATTTGATGAAAAAACAATTGGTCATTTGAAGTTACATAATCTAAATTTTTACAATAAAACAATGTCGAATAAAAGTTATTTGATGAAAAAACAATTGGTCATTTGAAGTTACATAATCTAAATTTTTACAATAAAACAATGTCGAATAAAAGTTATTTGATGAAAAAACAATTGGTCATTTGAAGTTACATAATCTAAATTTTTACAATAAAACAATGTCGAATAAAAGTTATTTGATGAAAAAACAATTGGTCATTTGAAGTTACATAATCTAAAGTTTTACAATAAAACAATGTTCGAAGCCTTGTAAAGGTATTGGAGTGTCTGCTTATGGCTCCCAGAACAGACTTGTGGCTTGCTTAACAGGATTTCGCATTATGCCTTAAAGTCCCATTAAGTCTTTAACTGCTTTAATAAGCTATAACTTGATAACCTCTCTGCAGAATAGTGCAATTTGAGCAATTTAGTTGATTCCCAAATGTTAAAAAACACCATGTGATGAAGGAAAATGTAATACAACATCCAGATGGTTTGTTAACAAAATGACAATTTGTAAACAATAAATGCATTAAAGTGTAAGGGGAGCAACTCTTGCAAATTGAGTATTTTGTTCACCATACAATTTGCTAAATACAATATTTTGTTTACTAGTTCGACAGATACAGTTAACTTTCTAAAGTCGAGTATTGGGCATTTGTTAAGAAACAGCCTAATGGTTCCATAATTAATTGTATGAGATGGATGATCGGAAAACAGTTGTGGGAGCAATAATGTGACTTTAATATAAACCATGATTATATACATATACCTATGATTACAGACACGTGTTGTTGTACAAGGAATTGTTGTGGACATCACAGACCTTGGGATATCAAGATATTAAACAATCAATCGAAGGAAGTGATGCATTTATCCCGTGGACTCCGATGTAACACATGCTTCTGTCCCTGCTGTCTACAGGTAATTCATTCAATAATAGATAGTCATGTCAGTAACATCAGGTGTCCTTACATTCGAGAATTATCAGGATTATGCTGCACTGAAAAGAATGAACTTTTCTGCAAAAAAATGAAGGTTATTTGACGAAAATATTCCAAGTATTGGCAAAGTTATGGTCATTTGAATAGATATACTCTGTACCCATTGCAGTCTGGTTTTTCCACGCTAATCCTGGGGTAAAAACAACTTTTACCATTATCCAATTTTTTGTTTTTATAAATATTCATATGAACCATTGAAATTAGCAATGCTTTTTTAATCAAAATAGCATTAACCAAGGATTTAGGTCAACATTCTTTGTACCACATGCAAATTTGCGGAATACCCACAATATTGTACATTCCCGATTGTATTTATTTCAAAAACGAAAGTTAACAGAAAAACAATGCTTTTAACAGTGTTTTGGTGAAGGGATGTATGCTAATGGCTCATGAAACAAGACTTGTGACTTGGGTATCTGGATTGGGCTTCACATATGTCTCAGTAGGAAGCCTGTTAGTGTCATTATGTGTTGTAATTGCTTGGCTATTTTGACGAGAGTCTGACCTTTATGCAAGAATATATAACAAGGTTCTTGCTTTGAATATATCAATTTCCGCAAGCAAATACAATATCGTAATTTCAGATTTGTGTTTGTATTACACTTCAAACGTCTTCGTGATACTCCCTGATTATGAAAACATACAATCGGTGTTGTAAACATAGACAATAAATCGACTGTTAAATTATGCTAATCATTAGGTCAGGCTCGTGTCAAATTAGCCAAGCTATACCCACCTTAATATTTTAATTCAGATTTGACCTGTATTAGCAGAGTTATGGCCCATGAAATGATTATATTTAGCTCATATTTCTGCTTGCTATATAACAATTTGTGTAACAATTATCTACCTTTGTAGGAATATTAGTCAGTATGTGCAGTTGAGTAATTAGATTTGGGTATTGCAAAAATTACAAAAAGCAGACATGGTCTAAAAAAGTAATAGATTTTGGAATAAAGTGTTGAGAGTGACCAGCATAATTTGTTAAACGTGGTTCACAATCATCATAAAATTGTCCTGTCCAGTCTTTCATCCGTCCGTTACCTTATGTTGAACTAGTTTATTGGGTTGGTTATTATGGACAAGGCATACACAGGAGCATAAGCATTTATTGTTGTTGAAGGTGAACCACAAAATTTAATTCTAAATTTATACTCCACGAAAAGTGATGATTTTACAGCATATATTTTACCTTACAGAAAGTTACCATCGAGGCTCCAGCAGGTCAGGTGATCGGCTACGTATCACAATCGTGGAGTTTATGTAAACCTAGATATAAGATACAGACAGCTAATGAAGATACAGTACTCAGAGTGAAAGGACCATGCTGTACTTGGAACTTGTGTGGTGATATTGAATTTGATGTAAGATATACAACTTTAAACTAATCCTCCCCTTTTATGATATTAATCAGTTGTAGGTTATTCATCATTTAATTAATAGGTTATAAATATTGGGAATCATATATTTCAACTATTTGTTGAGGTGTCAATAAAGGGCAGCATTCAGACATTTGATTAGTTAAAAGTTATGTTAATTGCTCTTGGTCATTTCAGAGATGAGATATAGTCTTGTGTGTTTCTTTGATTTCCCCCAGGACCTTACACAGAAACAAGAAATGTATTTCGGAAAAGCTATAGATGGTATCATACCAAGATACCTTTTATCACCAAAACATTTCTGTCTTCCCTTAAAACTGGAGTTTATTGGCCGGATGACACACTTATGACTGTCAGTTGAACACAATCAAACAACTGTTAAAGTAAGATTAATGTGAAAATATTGAGTAACTTTTGACAAATTTGTCTCCGAAGGAGCAATAGCTAGAGAAACTGGAAAGTTACTGAGTTAAGGTTTTTGTGGAGAATTTCTAGATTTCTTGTTGGAAATTCTCTTTATTATGATATTGACACATTTCATTATCTCATTATGTTATATTACAGATATCAACTGCTGATGAGACATCATTCTGTGGCCGTATCACCAAACAATGGTCTGGTCTAGCGAAGGAAGCATTTACAGATGCTGACAACTATGGGATATCATTCCCTATGGACCTTGACATTAACGTAAAGGCCGTACTGCTCGGAGCTGTGTTCCTCATTGTAAGTGGTTTATCCTACAGTTTTAAAAAAAAGTTAAAAGTTAAGTTACCAATTTTCTAGGGCTCTTTTTAGCTGTTAGGCCCCTCAAGCACCCTTTGACATTTCAACTTCCCCTGGTCATTGGGCTACCTATGTAAACCTACACTCTACACCTACAGACTATTTCTCTCCTGTGGTGTGGCAGCCAACATCGATCTGCGGCGCCCAGGAATAGACACTGCCCTCACAGGTACCATTTTACACCATGGTGGAGTGGAGCATGTGGGTCTTGCTCAGAGAAATTAACCAGTGGTCCAGAGGAGGATGGGACCCTCTTGATCCGAAGCGCGCGCCCTACCTCTAGGCCACCCCTCCCCACGATACTAATTATCAGGGTGTAAATTTACCAGATTTATCTCGAATACCAGATTAATTATGCCTAAAAGACTCCTGACGAAAATAAAAGTTGTTTGATAAAAATATCTCTAGAAATGACAAAATTATGGTAAATTTAATCTGCTCTGAAGTTTAGTGTGGAAATTTTATCATTGAAGTCCTCTAGTTTGGCAAAACAATTTGGCGACATACAATTTTCCTGATTTTTCATTTGGCCCTCTTGATACCCCTGTTACTATATACAAGCTGCTACGTATTATTTATATGCCCCCATTTAACCCAAGGGATCTTTTTCAAAATTCAATAACTTGATAAACTATCTGTAGAGTGCTGCATTTTGAGCACTTTAGTTAAGTCCCGAAGTCGACAAACACCACAAGATATACCCAGTACATCTAGAAACGCAACACTGGGGTTATTGTCAACATTGTTGAACTATGTCATGATTGGCAATCAAACTGTTTTTACTTGATGATATTTTATTCCACTAACAATGTACTGGCCAGATTTGATCACATATTGCTACCAGCGTGATCGAACAGTATTTGAGTGTATAAAGCCGGTAAAAAATAACGAAACACAAATTTGTAAAATCATCATTTTTCAAAATCGTTGTTCCAAGTGAATAGCTTAAATATCGATTAATTTTTTATTGATTACATACAAATGGCGTCTAACAAGCTGTTTAGCAATGCATGTATCAGTTGCAAGTCTCGTTTGGAGATCGTACAAGCGGAGTTACTGTTCCTGTCGGAGAGTTGTTACACATGGATGACTTTGACATGGGTAGTTGTAAAAGGTGCCAGAGTATTTATAGCGTGTCATCAGATGAGATTTTGTCAGTGAATGACACTTTAACCGTCATACAACCTCCCATTTGACGTCCGCGTCGCAGGCATCCCAAATTGTCTTGTTTGCTCATGTTCAGACAATCGTGACATCTTTATTCCAAACCTAAGACTGTACTTTTGTGATTTTCTATTCGTTAACAAACATAACAAAGGCTTAGAAAGCTTAGAAAACTTTTACCTAAATGTGTCATGTGTAAATTGTACACGTGGAATGCATGCGTTTTGTGTTTTTCTTGAATCACGGGAGTTACGTAACCCGATTGATACAATTTAGATAATAGCCAGGTTTCTACACGGTTATACAATCATATTTCATAAAATTAAAAAATTTATGTACAACGAAAGTAAGAAAAAATCGAGGGTAAAAACGTTGCGTTTCTAGATGTACTGAGCATATAAGAAAACAAAATACAGTCTATTTATATTCATATAGTCCAACGGAAGCTACTCTTGCCAAATTAGGTTTTTGTCATCCATGGATGCTTTGCATATATCAATTTCCACAAGCAAATTGTGCAATATTGGTATTTCAAATTTGTAATTATATTACACCTTGAGCGTCTTGGTGATACTTCCAGATTATGAAAACATACAACAGGGGTCATAAATATACACTGGATATTGGCTGTTGAATTACCGTCAATGGATATTGGCTGTTGAATTACCGTCAATACTCAGTCATAAGTCAAATCCAGCCATAAGTCGCAGGGGGACTTTCGAATAAAAAATGAATGTTTTTGCATGCTAAATAAACGGTCAGGATCGTGTCAAATTCCCCAAGATTTACAAGCAATATCATGTGATAATAAAGATGTATTATTTTACTTACAGGACTTTATGTACTTTGAAAACAATACCCCTAAGGACAAGACTAAGGTGAAGAACTAAAACATTCAACAAAATGTGAAGAATGGTTTGGACATGTGAAGATTATATAATAGTCCAGCAATAATGTCTCCAAAAATCGAGTAATCATTAATTTTTGGAGAAAGTTGCCAAACTTGGTATATACATTGGGCAAACATATTGGAATATTTTTTTCATGAGACCCATCTCGTATCTGCCATTATGGTTGCCATGGCAACCATTTTTAAAGATGGCCGCCAAAAACGATAAATCGGTGTATATCTTCTATATCGCATGATAACAACGTTATTATGAGTAATTGTAAAGTATTTTTGTTAGAAAAACTTAACTAACATCTAACTTATACCTTTAACCGAAAAATGTTTTTGAAATATCCAAAATGGCCGACAAAATGGCCGCCAAATTAGGAATATTCTGTATAATAGTCTTTAGGTATACTGATACTATATTTTTAACAGTTCTAGAAATAAAATCTGGTTAAATGTATTCAAGTTTAATTATTTATTAGTGGATAAAGCAGGTATTTTATTCTAGGGACGTAAATTTCAATATTAATAAGCCTCGATCTGAGAAAAGGGTCCATAATGACATTGACATGAAATTGAGAAAATTGAGTTTTTAAGTTATGTCATCATTTTCAGCGAATTTTAGAACAGGGCACAAAATGCACATAAATGTTTTATGTTATATCCTGTCACACAATTGTTGCCTTGTAACATACTTAAGGGGGAGTTCTAAACTAACACTTGAGACCAATATTTTTGGGGTAAATCATGAGAAACTACAAACAAAAGTGAGGATTTTTGGAATTGGCCGACCACAATGTCAATTATAGTAGTATTTTACTGAAAACCCCTGCAATATAAGTGTAGTATCTGGTAGTATTATATATCATACGAAATTATCAGCTATTGATCAAGATACGATATTTTGGGGTAAAATACTTCAAAATGAAAACAAAAATGATGATTCTTGGAATCAGTTCACTGTAATGTCATTTATTATGGTATTTGATTATAAATCAATAGGATGGACACATATTGTGTTCCTTCTTATGATATTACTAAGCTGGTCCCTAAATGTTATGTATTTTAAGACATTTATGGGCAAAAACATTGGAAATGTAAACAAAAGTGAGGATTTTAGGAATCAATTGGCCACGATGTCATTTAAAATCGTATGATTTAGAAAACGACTGCAATTAGTTTGTAGTAACTTAAAGTTTAGTATATCAAATAATATATTATCATTTATGATTACTGAATGCTTTTTTGGGGTAAAATCGTACAAAATATAAACTAAAATGGTGATTTTTGGAAAAGGTTTACTACAATGGCACCAATCACACTATTTAGTTATAAATCACTAAGACAGATATATATGCAGTTTTTCCTCTTAAGATAGTAATAATCTAGTTTTCAAAATGACTTGCGTCTTGGGATATATTTGGGGTGAAACAGTCCAAAATATAAATAAAAGTGAGGATTTTTGGAATATAATGATCACAATGTCATAACGCCACAAACTGTGCTATTTTATAATTAATCACTACGATAGGCACATGTTGTCTTTTCGCATAAGAAATTAATAATCTGTTCTAAAGGTTGTTTATATGTTTTCTTTTTTTGGAAATTAAGTATTTTTTGAATCAGAAGACCACACACTTATTAATCATCGTATTCGTCAATAACTCACTGCATTTGGTTGGTAGTAACAATTTGCTTAATACATCAAAACATTTATGTATGAAATAACTTGTGTAAAATGCAATTCTTTGGAAAAAAACACAAAAAATATAAATGAAACAACCTACTCCAAGCAGTTATGTATCAGGCAATGATGTGTACCACAAAAAGCCGTTATCTACCAAAGTCATTGCAAGACAGGAATAAAACACAACGTGTCGCCAAGAAAGGAATTTCTGACGAGGAATTGCTGTGCCCGACCAAACCAGGTATCTTTAGTGTCAGGATAAAAATGTTCAGTGAGACCTAGGCATAATGATGAATACTACACAGGCATGGAATCTCTGCATATTGCATTTTGAGTAGATCATATTGTTTGAGATGGCTTTACCTGGTCATATTTTCAAATACTAGTACCTGGTGTGGCCCGGACAGTTTCGTAAATATACAGGGCTTCAAATCTGCTAATCAAATGAGGTTAACACTACATGTGGGTCCCATTTCCTTGATTACTGTTACAAAATTTGTTAAGTGTTACACTCTAAGGTCACCATCTCATATATTTTTGTTAACAATGCATTGTTTGAAATATTCGGAAAAAACCCCACTGAAGTTCCACAACAAGAAACTATGAAATTCCATGAAAAGTTGAAAATCATATTTTCATGTCGGCCAAATAATCTGGCGCACAAAACGCTATGTATTCTTCAGACAAGCTACATTTACAGCAATTGCCATCATAATATCTCATTCAAAGTAAGTTGATAGTAAACTGATACTCTTATAAAGTAACTATGACGTTGACCCCCTAATGCTCCACTTATATATGAGCCGTTATCCAGGAAAACCTGCTGACTTGACATCATGTAATTACTGTATAAAACAAGGTTTTGAAAAGGCTCTAAAATAAGTGAAAAATGTATATATCTCTTGATTCTACTTTAGGTAATTTATCCATATAGTACCATATCTTAGCTTTAAATTGCCTCATAAATTATGTTGAAACTATATACTTTGTTGCCATGGTTACCAATTTCGAAAAAATACTTCAATTTAAAAAAACTGACACTAAGCTGTTTAAAACAACAGTAGCCTTTCTCTTAATGCAACATGTTTCTTTTATGATTTATATTTTAAAATTCAGAACATAATTCTAAAATGTGACACTATTTTGAACATTTTATGTCAAGAATTAATCATAATGTGTAATTACGAAGTACTTTTTACAGTCAAATACCGTTCGAATGGCGTTCGCGACGTCAGACAAAAAACTCGGAATATGGACTTTACGAAAACAGCTGTAACTTCCTCAAAACTCAAGATATTTACACAATTTCTTTTGAATTATGCTTCATTGACATTAGTCATTATAACTATGAAACATCACAAAAATATGTTTCTTGTCAAAATAGCAGGTTAACCTGGAGACTGGGTCATAAATATAACATAGTAAACTCAAGGTTTGTCCGTTTATAAAACTGGATCCGGTCATAGCTTAAACAGTTTTGAAGCTAGGTTAATGAAACTTGGTATGTGGATACGGATTAATAAGCAGATTATTCATGTCAACTTGTGTTTTATTCAGACAACAATTGTGGTTGCCATGGTAACAAAAATATAGAAAACCAAACAGGGTGCTTATATATTGCTTGTAATTCGTAATAAATTGTTATTATGAAGCAAAAACTGACTGTTTATTTTAGCAACGTTGACCTTGACCCCATTTATACCTATTTTGATGGAAAGTATCTTCGCGAAAGCTATATATAGATCACATTTCATTCATATATGTCATTCCGGACTAAATATAGTCAGCGGAAACCGATTTTCTATTTTTAGTAACAGTTACCTTGACCCCAAATGTCCCATTTTTTATCCCAATGTGTATCATCCTACAAGCAACGTATATAGCAAGTTTCATTCAAATATCTCATTCTTAACGGAAGTTATTCAGCAAAAACTGATTTTCTATTTTTAGTAACAGTGACCTAGATATTGACCCCACGAATCAAACTTTTTATTTTTGGTGGCGTATTGAGTCAAGCTACTTATACACCAAGTTTCATCACGATATGCAATTCTAAACTGAAGTTATTGGGCGAAAACCGCCGTTTGATCAATTTGGCGGCCATTTTGAAAACCGTTGCTATGGCAACCAAAGAAAATATTTTAAGTGGGTCTCATGAAAAAAATGTTTCAAATGGACCAAAGAACAGTTGTACCAAGTTTGGTAACTTTCTCCAAAAATTAATGTTTAGCGGACGTTATTGCTGGACTATAAGAAGATTTAACACATACCCTACATGTCTGAAGACTTCAGCCATATGGATTCTGTAGAACTCTCTATATTTCCGCTTTTTGAAATGTATAAACTTAGCATTTTTCAGTACTGGTTTAAAAATTCAGTTGTGAGTTTGTTGATTTATAAATAATTTTAAGTTAGGAATGAATTTCAAATCACAGAAAATTAAAATAATATTAACAACTTTATAAAAAATCTGATGTCTGTTGGCAAAGCAAAGGGCTACGTAGCCATCTATATTAAACTGAATAGAGGCGCTCTGTAGGGCTTTGCTAAGGCAATGGCTCCTGGATTTACAGTGAATACCACTTGTTACCCTGAGTAACCCACTGATATTATCTATACACTTTTACAGTATGTTTATTCTGTGATCAAGACAAGTTTGTATGATATTGTTTTAGAAGAAAGATCTTGTTTGTTTTGTGTTTATTGATTTCATATTCTTACCATTATACCTTGATGCGTGTTCTTTTAAAATATCATAAATAGACTTTAATGATATACTGTATTTATCAGAATTTATCGTAACCATTTTTTATACTTCAATAATACATTATGTAAACACTATTTTTGCTTATTGCTTTTATGTTGCATTTTTATGAGCCCGCTTTTGAAGAAGACTGATAGCAAAAAGGGGCACAAGTTGTCCCCTGATCAACATATGTGATTTCTGATCAATATTTGAGAAATACATGGAAGGATTATTAAGGTTTATATTTTATACATGTACATAGGCATGTATGTATTATTTAGGACATTGTTTAGTTTTCTCTTTTTATAATATAAATATATTGTCAACATTCAACTAAAATTGGGCCTTAGCTTGACAATTAATTATTTTGTGCCTTAACAAAAGTTTTTATGCGGAAATCCAAGTGTTTGTTAAATTTATTAAAATTGAATATTCATAATTTTTTTCGAAATAATTCTTTTTATAATTTATCAAATCTTTTAGTGTTTACAAGTAAATTATTGGCATATTTTTATTATTATTATTATAATGAATGTTTTTATTGATTTATTTACTGTTAAGGGTACACAAAACTATGAAATTTGCTGCTTGTTTATTTTTTTTTTACATTTTTTCTTCATGCAAATTAAAAATTTGTATCTCTATATATATATTCTGTATATTTCTGTCATTTTTTATATCATGTCATTTTACAAAATTGTGTAGAAATATTGTGGGCTGTGTAAATTATATACATATTGTAATATTTGTTTTAATACAAGTAAAGAAAATGTAAAAAAATGCATTATTTGGTACAGCTGGTTATTTTAGCAGTTCTGGCTGTACCATTATTTGCTTGTGCTTGCTTTTGTATTTCCTGTTAATTCTAAACCATGTTTGACCCCCCCCCCCAAAAAAAATATTTCATTCCTTTATTACATAAATGCGTAGAAAAACAAGAATTCTTGATGTAAAAATCATGAACAAAATGCATGGAAAATTGAATAAAATAACAATGTTAGTATCAATAAAGCCAAATTTTTCGCTGCTGAAAATGCACCTTCTTCATGGGCATATTGAACCAATGTTATTGTATTGTGCATTTAATTATTGTAACTCAGAAGTGTTGTGCATTGATACATAATGTAGATATATAATCATGTAGTATTTTGATAACTTTTACACAGGGAGTATTACTATGTATCTTTTCTCTTCTATTGTACATTTTTCATGCCATGTTTGCTAGGAAACATATGGTGTAGGTTGGGCAGTACTTTTGCTAGGCAATCTTGTTGTGAGACAGCAGTGTTGCTAGGCAACAGTATTGCTTGGCAGTCTTGTTGCTAGGTAACAACCTGTAAAGAATGTGTTTTATTAAGGTTTCTGGTTAGTGCTTTCTAAAAAACCTCTACTTACTTCCTCTTGTAGACGATTACTACATTGTCAATAGCTGTGTTGTTTCAACCTGTCAAACACTTCATTACACAGTTTGACTGATGTAAATTCATTGTCCACTGCTTATTGATCTGACCCTTGTTATAACTTACTGCAGTTTGTAGGGTATGTTATGGTACGCCCCCCTGTCTAACCTTACATGGCAATAAAGGGTCTCCATTGCTGTGATGGTTCAACTTACCTAACCGTCTTTATACAGATTGACTGATGGAAATACTTTGTTCCCTACTTTTTTATCTGTCCCTTGTTATAACTTACGGGATGTAGTTTGTATGCTACTTCCTGGACTGCCCATTTTAACTTACTGGGTGGCATTTGTTGGGTACTTTTGGTACACCCCTTGTTCTAACTTACATCATGGTATGATATAGGATCTCTGAATGTGTTCCAGCTTACAGACAAACCTGTCTTAAGCATTCTGTCTTGGTATGACTTTATTTGGTCTCAGTAATCAGGTGGGTCTTGAATACAAGTGAAATTGTATTTATGAAGCAGGTCATTGTTGGGGTTTTCTTTTCCATTTTCTATTTTTAGATATAAATAAACTTACATAATAATTTATTATTGGTGACTTGGTATTTAGATGCAGTACACCCTCTCTTGAGTAACAAGGTTGGAAACACAAAGTTTGGTTGTTGTGTTCTGCAGGAGGAATTTTGACAATTGTTATATCTGAGACAATAAATGGTGTTTGCTAAAAAGACGTAGTTGCTCAAGGGAGGGTTACTCTTGTTAGGTTGTTGCTCTTGAGAGGTTGCACTGTATATTGTATGTAGATGTACGTGTATATTATACATACACTGCCCTCCAAAAGTTCTTTCATACTCCCAAAATTATACGATTTTCTTAAATTGACAAACGCCAGAATTTGAATGTTTTATATCCGATAAATGCTGACTGAGTGTCAAATAAATAAGAAAATGATAAAAATGCAACAATACATGGTTTGGAATAGAATGTGACATAACACTTGTGTTTGTCAATGTGAATAAATTGAATATTTATTTATAATTTGAGAAGTGTGAAGCAACTTTTGGAGGGCAGTGTATATCATGAAATGGTCTTCTTTACAGTCAGTGTTCACTCGTTATTACTCTGTATTCATCTTACATTTTACTATCTCTGCTTTTAATGAGATTTTTCTTTTTTCGGAAAAATGAAAAATTTAGATTTGCTTATTCGGCAGGCATTTTATGTTATATATACTATGTGTTTTAGTTAAAATATATTTGTATTACCTTCTTACATGCATATGTATGCAGACATACATATAGAAAGGTGAAGGGGTCTGGCTTCAAATTCCCCTAACATAGTGACAAGTGACAACCACGTTAAAAATGGTACTAGTATGTTAACCATACATGTTGCTCAACCTACTAGCAGTTAGTTGCAGATTACTGCTGGTACGCAATTTTTTGACTGGTATTTCTTTGTATGACTGAAATACTGTTGACCAGTGTGGCTTAAAACAATAATTTTGTTTTCACTATGGCCATTCCCCATGCGATGGTCAGGCGAGTTTACAGAAATGTTAATCTGCTTGAAGTAATTCAGCTTAGGTTTCAGTTGTGCCATAGTATTTGTTTGAAAACCTATATTAACTGGATTTTCCAGCTTTTATTATTTGTTATTATTTTTTTATTATTTCCTTATTCTACTTATATATAAGTATATGCACTGGAATATATATTTTTCATAACATTATACATTTGTATTTTGCATGCCTTTTTGGGATACTATTTTTGGATATTTTACACATTTTTGAAATTTTTACTAAAAATATCACAGGTTTCAAAAATGTGTTTCATTAAAATTATATACTAGGGCTATCTATCAGGTACTAAGGCAATTTATAGTCTAAGTGACAAATAAAGAGCAAAAG
Organism: Spisula subtruncata; assembly: GCA_963678985.1. Classification (NCBI taxonomy): domain Eukaryota; kingdom Metazoa; phylum Mollusca; class Bivalvia; order Venerida; family Mactridae; genus Spisula; species Spisula subtruncata. Next base: position 26,395,881 of record OY787671.1, on the reverse strand, counting down.
TCATGTATTCAGGTTTGCTCTTGATAAGCTTTACTTATGTCGATATTATTACATGCATGGTTATAACATAATGGCGGCATTAAAGATTTCATGGCATGCTTATAATAATTTCTTACAAAATATGATCTTTCTTGGATACTGTAAAATCATTGAATTTCGTTGGGACTTGAAAGAAAAAAAGACAATTACGTTGGCACTTGAATCATGGATTTTGCATTTCAGGTAATAAAACAAGGGTCAAAATCAATGTTCATTGGGATTTAAGTTCGTGGTTGAAGTGAACCACGAAATCCACGTAATTTAATCCCCCACGAAAATTAATGATTTTACAGAATGCCTGTGTTTTAGGGTCCCTGATACTCTAACATTATGCCTGAATGAACCCTGTATTAATCATAACTATACTGGTACTTCTATTACATCTCATGCATTTATTATAATCAATAAATCCTGAAAAATTACAAAAATTTAACCTTTGGATATTTGCGATATTTTTACCCTGTGAATATGTATAATTTTACAAAACCATATCTCTACTATTAACCGTCTTCTTTACATGTAATATTTGGCTACTCTTTCCTTGATATATTATTGATAAATCACTAAATTGCTAGAAAAGCTGTCTTCCTTAGAGCAAAATATGTTACCAACAAAACAATACCATTATCTTAATATTTTCCTTTACCATACCACTAGACACCAAATTGAAAAATAACGTATACATGTATACTAGATTTAGTGTGGTTCAAATTTTTAATAGCAATAATTCAGTACTCAAACTATGGTTTTGATGAGGCCTTATCTTTTGTTCCGATAGTACTTAGTCATCAAGCTTGGATAACATAGTGGTAGTCTAGATTATATGAGCCTCGGTTGCTTGAGGTCCTGGGTTTGATCCGAGGCCGTGTCATGACTCTGATAGAACTTCGGTTACTGGACGTCCTGGGTTTGATTCTTGGCTGTGTCATGACTGTGATAGAAATTCTTGAAGTTATTTCACCTGTTTGTCACCTTTTGTTAACTGACATCATAAAATAAAACATGGCATACTCTGATATTGTTGTTATTGTTGTTCTACATCTGCATGATACGTCACACTTGAGCATTACGCGGCGGTTTTGTTTCTAAGTCAAGAGAAAGAAAAAGTTTTGAAACAATAGGAAAGTAAGAAGAAAAGTGGGATAGATCAAAGATAGGAGTAAATTAGGACAGTGATTTGCAGCTGCTTTTTCGTCTTCCTCCTACCAGACCTCTCCGGTTATGGTAGCCACTGCCGACACAGTCCTAGACTATCCTGGAAATCATCGATGATTTACTTACAGCTGACCCGGGCCTTTAGAAATGGATGGTTTATAACCTCAGCTTGAAAGATACCAAATTTGGTTATGGTTATATGTGAACAGTCAAGATGCTTCAATAGCCTAGTTGTAAGTTGTGCAATTATCCACTTCCTGTACTGAAGGTCCTATGTTCGATCACAGACTGTGTTATACTCTGCAACAACGTATTAAGGTAAACCAGTCTAGAGATCATAGTGGAGGTCCTTGGTTCAATCACAGGTAGTATTATAATGTTCACAAATGTATCATAAACCTCTCGCTTAAAGAGCATTTACATGTAAAATAGGATCAAATACGTTAAGGAGAAAGTCCAAGTAACTGTCCATTCCTGAGAAATAATGGAGACGAGGCCCCGAAGGGGCCGAGTATTCATTATTTCTCAGGAATGGGCAGATACGCGGATTTTCTCTGACTTAAAATACACCAATACTGTCAATAATGTAAATTTGATTTTCTGAAAAGATGCTGTAAATGTCAAAATTGAAAGAAACAGCATTTTTCCAAAAAATCTCCCCTGATGTACCTCTTATAAACAGAAGATTAAAAATATTCACATGACTGAGCGAGAAGATCATGCTTTTTTCATGAAACCAGTGAACTAATACAATAACTATCCATTACTTTATAATGGTTTGTAGTCCTTGCAAACACAAGTTGTGAGTTATGTGTTACACGATCAATCAATGGTCATTTACCCAGTGTAACTTGATGTTATAACACGGTGGACATTATTAAGACTTTGTTTCAGTCAGAGGATATATTTCCGTGCATAAACTATACATGGATATTTATAATTGATATGCAACGTGATGGACATAACTACAATGTTTTTAACATGTTGTTTTTAAGCCTAGCTCTGTATCTGCACAGTATTAATTAATGTACTCAAAAATTGGTATATACAGTATACTTGTAAGGGCAGTGTCTATTCCTAGGCTGCCACGTCCAAAAAAGGGAAAAAGTCTCCCCGTGAGACTCGAATGTTTCATTGGGTAGTGCAATGATCAGGAGAAGTCACTGTCAAAGGGTGATTTAGCGACTGAACAGCTGAAAACAGCCCTCGAAAATTGGGAACTTAACTTTTTTCTTACACTCCAAAATTCATACAAACTTTGCCTGTTCTTTAATTCAAACTTAGAAGACAAATCGACACATGTCTTCCTGGATTAAAAGCCTTTTTATGACCCAAGAACAATTATTAAAATCCACCTAGGGGATTAACCCATTCATAAACTCTCCATTATTTTTCAGGAATGGAGAGTTGTCTTAACAATAACTCTCCATTATTTCGTATACACATTACATTAAATGTGTATACGAAATAATGGAGAGTTATTGTTAAGGAAACTCTCTATGCCTGAAAAACATAACACACATATGTAGTGTTACAAAAAATGGAGAGTTATTTTTATTAAATGTGTTAACAGGTAATGGAGAATTATTGTAAATAAGGTATAATTATACACCTGTGAGTTGCCCGCCATCCCAAATAACCCTTCCACGGCCCATGAGGGGGTATCTTACAATTAAACATTGTCCCAGATGTTCGGTGAAAAAGATCCCAACATTTCCCCAGCAGTGCGGGGAAGCTGGAGGGTAAAACACCACAGCCATACGCGGGGGTTGGGGCCGTGGATGCAACTTACCGGGGCACTACAAAATGTTTGTTTTCACAAAAAGGGCAATTTACAATTTGCAGGAACAGCGGCTGAAACTGAAAGAACCGAACACAGAAAAATGAAAACAAAGACAGATAAAAATGCTCAAACCACAACGAAACCAGAAAATGAAACCAACCCACTGTTACTTTTAACATTAATATAATTTCAGCTATTAAGACGGTATGCGCTCAAGAAATAAAGATGATGCTTGTGTGATATGATATTTTAAAAATACCGTTAATAATTTGAAATTGCACTTTCGGGTGATCATGACCAATCAATAAGTTCCAATTACAGCTTTTATACATGCATAAAGTCCAACATTCTCACTAAATCATGACACCCGTCTTCAGCATGATACTGAAAATGAAATAATCGACCTTGGCCTACAACAAAATGTCCATAAACATTGCAATTTAGGTTTTGAGATGATCAGATGAAAACTGTTTGAATATGATAGTACGTACAAAGCTAATTTCTAATTGTTCTTGGGTCATAAAAAGGCTTTTAATCCAGGAAGACATGTGTCGATTGGTCTTCTAAGTTTGAATTAAAGAACAGGCAAAGTTTGTATGAATTTTGGAGTGTAAGAAAAAAGTTAAGTTCCCAATTTTCGAGGGCTGTTTTCAGCTGTTCAGTCGCTAAATCACCCTTTGACAGTGACTTCTCCTGATCATTGCACTACCCAATGAAACATTCGAGTCTCACGGGGAGACTTTTTCCCTTTTTTGGACGTGGCAGCCTAGGAATAGACACTGCCCTTACAAGTATACTGTATATACCAATTTTTGAGTACATTAATTAATACTGTGCAGATACAGAGCTAGGCTTAAAAACAACATGTTAAAAACATTGTAGTTATGTCCATCACGTTGCATATCAATTATAAATATCCATGTATAGTTTATGCACGGAAATATATCCTCTGACTGAAACAAAGTCTTAATAATGTCCACCGTGTTATAACATCAAGTTACACTGGGTAAATGACCATTGATTGATCGTGTAACACATAACTCACAACTTGTGTTTGCAAGGACTACAAACCATTATAAAGTAATGGATAGTTATTGTATTAGTTCACTGGTTTCATGAAAAAAGCATGATCTTCTCGCTCAGTCATGTGAATATTTTTAATCTTCTGTTTATAAGAGGTACATCAGGGGAGATTTTTTGGAAAAATGCTGTTTCTTTCAATTTTGACATTTACAGCATCTTTTCAGAAAATCAAATTTACATTATTGACAGTATTGGTGTATTTTAAGTCAGAGAAAATCCGCGTATCTGCCCATTCCTGAGAAATAATGAATACTCGGCCCCTTCGGGGCCTCGTCTCCATTATTTCTCAGGAATGGACAGTTACTTGGACTTTCTCCTTAACGAAATTAGCTTTGTACGTACTATCATATTCAAACAGTTTTCATCTGATCATCTCAAAACCTAAATTGCAATGTTTATGGACATTTTGATGTAGGCCAAGGTCGATTATTTCATTTTCAGTATCATGCTGAAGACGGGTGTCATGATTTAGTGAGAATGTTGGACTTTATGCATGTATAAAAGCTGTAATTGGAACTTATTGATTGGTCATGATCACCCGAAAGTGCAATTTCAAATTATTAACGGTATTTTTAAAATATCATATCACACAAGCATCATCTTTATTTCTTGAGCGCATACCGTCTTAATAGCTGAAATTATATTAATGTTAAAAGTAACAGTGGGTTGGTTTCATTTTCTGGTTTCGTTGTGGTTTGAGCATTTTTATCTGTCTTTGTTTTCATTTTTCTGTGTTCGGTTCTTTCAGTTTCAGCCGCTGTTCCTGCAAATTGTAAATTGCCCTTTTTGTGAAAACAAACATTTTGTAGTGCCCCGGTAAGTTGCATCCACGGCCCCAACCCCCGCGTATGGCTGTGGTGTTTTACCCTCCAGCTTCCCCGCACTGCTGGGGAAATGTTGGGATCTTTTTCACCGAACATCTGGGACAATGTTTAATTGTAAGATACCCCCTCATGGGCCGTGGAAGGGTTATTTGGGATGGCGGGCAACTCACAGGTGTATAATTATACCTTATTTACAATAATTCTCCATTACCTGTTAACACATTTAATAAAAATAACATTTTTTGTAACACTACATATGTGTGTTATGTTTTTCAGGCATAGAGAGTTTCCTTAACAATAACTCTCCATTATTTCGTATACACATTTAATGTAATGTGTATACGAAATAATGGAGAGTTATTGTTAAGACAACTCTCCATTCCTGAAAAATAATGGAGAGTTTATGAATGGGTTAATCCCCTAGGTGGATTTTAATTGTCAAATAAAGAACCTTTTTCTGAATGAACTCGCTCCCTTTTGCTGCCCGTAGGGAGATAACCCATACTTAATTATACATGAAGTGAGTTTTTCCCCTTACATAAATTGTTACAAGTTTAAGAAGGCTGCTTTTAGCACTTAACCTCAGTCACCCTTTGAATTTTAACTTTCCCTGGTCATTGGACTACCTAAGGAAACCTGCTTTTGAGTGTCCCTGGGGAAACTATTTCTCTTCTGATGCGTGTGCAGCCAACCCTGAGAAACGACGTCCAACATCTACAGATACTGCCCACACAGATTAATAATTGATGGAAAGTTAAAACCACGTGCCTACGAGTAGTTACGTACAGACGGGAATCACTCACCCCCGAAAAAAACCCCACAAGATATTCAGCCAACAGAATATCCATGTCGATCATTGAGGTAATGGTCATTGATTTCTGTCTATATTGACATTGCAGATTATCGCGTTATAGAACCCTGTAATATTTATTCGGATCATGTCATTATTTCCATTCTATATATCGTATCATGTATTAAATACTGTTTACAAATATACTGTTTAATGTAGTTTAAATATACCAAGTGTGAATTTTACTTAAATCCAATAAAGTCATTATTTCTATTCGTCTTTTGTTCTAAGTGGAAACCTGAGACTTCAAATCATAGCTTGACGTTCCGCTAGTTAATTATACGTACACATTTAATGGTCTCCATTGTTTTATGGCAACGGTGACAAAATTCACAGCATTTGACATGATAATATTAATATAACTGAATGTAAATGTGTTATTAAATATATTTGCATTTACTATTTATTATTAGTAATATTATATAGATGAAATGGCACCGCACGGTAAGTGTTTTATTTATTCTGTTTGCGTGTTTATCAAAAATGTAAATGTTTTTGCTACGTTGTGATTCCATAAACTTTGAGTAATATAGTAGATAGTTTAGCTCGGAACAAGTGTGTCCTCTTTGCTAGCAATCCCGGAAAGTCACATGTTCCAATCACTGTCGGTGACACTGGGATTTTCAGGAAACGCCCTTCTGTGATGTGTACCCAACCAGAAAGGACCTGGCATTTGTTATATAAATGGCACCAAAAAGTCTATCCAAGATTCTGTCACTAACGAGCACCATTAGAGAAATCTATTTTATGCAAAGGTGCTTGTCGGTAACGGGGTCTTGGATAGTGTTTTGGTGCAATTTATATAAACATAGCAGATTCCTGTGCCCATAGACAGCCTCGCGTGTATTTTAGTCACAAATAAACAAAGTACCTAGTGGGAATACTTTAGTGTACAATGTCATAACATTGCTCGTGTTAATCCCACCCTGCGAGTGGTACATCATAGTTTGCCAAGCGCAAATTTAAAACATCAGAATATTTTGACAGCAGACTTTGAGTGAACATTAATTGTCATTGAAAATTGCGTTCGTTGAGAGTTTGGTCAATAAGAACGTTACTAGTATTCGATTTGAAATGAATGTCCAGAATACAAAAATCTTTACCGCGTATTTGTTGACCACCCCTTGTATGATGTCTATGCTTACTAAGTCATGATAGCTGGGTGATGTTGTTTAAGATTAGTTTGATGTAGACCGTTGGATGCAGTACGTTTGTTGCAATGGTAACAGACGTTATTGGACACCCTGTATGATAACATCCTCGAAAACCCAGGCGACATCCCGGTCCTGCACTCGCTACATGTAGCGTGTCGCCCGGTCCTGCACTCGCTACATGTAGCGTGTCACCCGGTCATGCACTCGCTACATGTAGCGTGTCGCCCGGTCATGCACTCGCTACATGAAGCGTGTCGCCCGGTCATGCACTCGCTACATGAAGCGTGTCGCCCGGTCATGCACTCGCTACATGTAGCGTGTCGCCCGGTCCTGCACTCGCTACATGTAGCGTGTCGCCCGGTCATGCACTCGCTACATGTAGCGTGTCGCCCGGTCATGCACTCGCTACATGTACCGTGCCGCCCGGTCATGCATTCGTTACATGTACCGTGTCGCCCGGTCATGCACCCGCTACATGTAGCGTGTCGCCTGGTCAAGCGCTCGCTACATGAAGCGAGTTCGGGAGTGGAGTCACCACTGGGTTTTCGAGGATGGTATGATAGCTTGCTTGTATTGTTTCAGATTTATTATGTAAATGGTGCAGTACTTTTGTTGGTAAAGGGAAGAAATTCTGCAGTATATTCTGTGAGTCAAGACATACACGTAGTAAACGTAGAAAACTAGCATTTAAACGGGTAAGTTGGGTCTCCTAAAACATGTACATGGTGGTACAGGGTGATTCGTATATCTCTCACAGTTTCAAACTATTTTATCTTTTCGTTCAAGCTTTATATATAATTCACAAACATTATTACTGTAGACTGAAACTGAAACTTTAATTTGACAACATTTATAAACACTGTCATTTCTTTGCAATAAGGGTTAACCATGTGGGATTTTATCTGATCATTTGTTGTTACTCACTGAACGAACATATATACCAACTTATACAGAATCGTTACAATTATAACAATCTGAGAGTGAGTAGAACGTTTGGCAATATAAAGTCTAAGTCTGCGTTTTAGACTTACAGCGTTGGTGAATGGTGCCATTGTACAGGCTCAATCGATATTGCTCTGGTACGGTAAATGGACCTAAAGCCCGACATTTAGAACATAAATGGCTCTTTATCTATTAACACCGATTCTCGAATAAGACGCAGCTAGTTTTGTCTCGCTCTATCAGCGGAACTTTAAGGTACGGTTGTATATAAAACTGGCGTTCCTTGTGAGCTTACATGTACAACAAATTCTCACTGTTGTCAGGCATGCGTGTCCGTTGTATAAAAATCTCCAAAACATTGTATAACATACTCACTCTTATTACTTAATATTTCCACCTATTGGTCTTCTAAAGGAGCTATGTCACTCTATAGAAGACCAATATGTCGAAATATTGAGAAATAAGAGTGATTTTGCCAGAAACAGTATTGTGATCTTTTTTAAGGATATATTATTGCCAGATTGTATAACATTATATGATACATTATTTGTTGCAGCCAGTATATTCCTCTGGACCGACAGAAGGCAAGGAATACGTCTCGCCGAGATCAAACAGAACGGCACCAGCTAGAAAGGAATCGTTTTTGGAAGGTAAGGTATACATGTACTATAAACCAAGAACTTATTTCGCGCAATTTAAATTCGCGGAATTCGCGAGTGGCTGAAATTCGCGATATTTTAAAAGTCGTTGCAAAAGTGCTCAAACCATTAATATGGACATCGCGTTAGACTTAAAAAACGCGAAAGTTTATAGTGGCGAATATATATAGACCCTAAAATGTAGATGTCATAAAATGATGAAAACAAATCCCTAAAAGCTTAAACTATTTAGCAAACATTTTAATCATAAAACTTGTAGAGGTCATATCAATAGTAATTTTAAATAACTGTTATTTTATGTACATGTTGTATTTATAAACAAGACGAGTGTTATTGTCGTTTCAGACGTGATGACAGCGATAGAGAATGATAAGCCATCCCCAGAACGGGACAAACACAGACGTAAGTTCCTATAACGTTACCATAGCAACCGTACTAAAATCTCTAACTGCAATGTTGAACAAAATCATTTCTGAAAGTACCTTACTGTCCTTTTTTGTGTGTTTTTTATGCTCCAAAAGGGTGGGCATATATAGTCGTCGTGTTGTCCGTCCGTCCGTCCGTCCGCACGTACGTAACGCAAATCTTGTTCGTTGACCTCATAAACCGTAATTTCTTCAAAGGTGCTCAGATGATCTAGCCAAATGTATAGACGACCTTAAAGGATTAATATTTTGCTTGGTTCTTTTACTAAATATCCTATAATAAAAAGAATCCCATCTCCTTCCCCATTCACTTATATGCATGCACTATACAATACTCCGGTATTGGAAAACATCGCTAATATTTTACGTCAAAATGCATGGAATTGTCTGTCAAAATGTTTTGACCCATGGACATATCCATTATACAGAAAAGCTGTTAAGTGTAAATGTTTCAACATGCGTTCATGTTTTATATCCATTTTGACTCGCGACGCCGTTCGTTTTAAAACTAAACTGGGACAAAAAATAAAGTATTGCTTGTATCCCCTTCCCTACCTACCCGACAAAAAGTCCCTATACCCGAAATATTTTGACCCTCCGAAAATATCTTCATTTGTATTATATAAAAAGTCAGGTTTAAAATCAGAAAGTCACAATCTAGTTAAAATAGTACAAATAAAATCAGTAGAACTAATAGTAGTAAGGCTGACAGGCAACGCGCACATCATTGAAAAAAAAATATTCCAAAAAAACTTCTAACCTCAAACTGAACCCTCCGGGATGGGGATACAAACATTATTTATTTTTGATCCCCGTTGTACGTACGGGTTTGCTAGCGACAAACGGTGCAATGCAGTACATTGAGTTTTACTAGCAATTCTCAACTCTGTTCACTGCAGCAGCACAGTTACTAGCAGCACACACAGTATTGAGAAATGCTAATAAAATTCTTTTTGTACTCCGCAGTGAATGGTGATACGTCATCAACCAAGTCTCCACCATCGTCTGCGCGTCTGCTACCATCCACCGGAAGTCAATCTACCGGAAGTCAGTCTACCGGAAGTCAACAAGATGGTTCGCAAAATATAGCTATACCAAAGCTAGATCTCAGTAGTCATAAAGAAAAGACAAGGAAGGACCAAAGCGACAGTGACGCTCGAGATAAAGTACGTAAAGTTGATAAAGAAAAGGGTCATGTGAATAATATTAGTGAAAAGAAGAATAGTGGTGAAAAGCTATCGTCAATAAATAAGAACGATCGATCAAAGACACATACGCTTATGGTTCACAACCAGGATAAGAAAATCCCGGTACAAAATAAAGCTTTGATTCACCATCGAACTACAGAACCTAAATCTAAGTTACACGACGATTCATTAAATGATGATGAAGCCAACCATTCAACACTAACCAATGATATAAAAAAATCAGCAGCGGCTAAGAAGGCTGAGCTCTCGGATATTACAAATGCCGTCAAGACCGTACAGAGTGCACAAAGACAAAGATCGAAGACTGTCGTGGATATGGAGAAGAAAGTCCGGTCGTCTGGTTACGGGAATCATGTTAATCCGCGACTTCGACCTTTAGCGCTTAAACCAAAGAGTGCCACCATAACTAGCACATTGTCTAAACAAAACAGAGAAACGAGCGCTAAATCAACAAAATCTGCAAATGTTGACCTCCATTCTATGAAAACAGACGATACAAGACCGACTGTTGCTCGTCAAACAAAAGGGAATCGAGAGTTAATACCGACAACTATTACGGAGGAAACAAGTAAACAAGTAGCTTTGAATGGTAACCCGTCGCCGGAGAAGGAAAATCCAACACCGAAAAGCACGGCCCGGAAATCAACGAGATCTGACGACAGTACCCGAGAATTGGCGAAAATTCACGAAATAGTACGAGAAGAGTCGACACACAGCGATCTTCTAAGTCAAACAGAACTTCAGCTCAGACTTAGCTCCATTAAAAGAAAAGTCGAAGTACGGAGACGTGGCCGGGACAGTAGGTCATCATACGGTAGTGATTTGGATTCGTCATTTCAAGACAGGTAACTCTTTCCTCACATTTGTGTTGTGTTTTACGGAATACTGTTTGTGCCATATCGAATATTATATATTCCGTTGCTCCGAACGTTTTGGGCGACAAACGATATATTATTCGACATGTCACTAACAAGATTCCGCAGTATTTAATTATTAGCCTATTCGAACAATGATGTTTGTTTTTCCTTCTCCAACTTATGCCATTTAGAACTGGTAGTAAGGAAAAATTGAGGAAATGTTTTATGCAAATGCATTCATTTGTCTATTTGTACATTACATTACAGAGGGGAATGACTTGAGCTGTTCCCACCCTTAACACATCGATGGCTTAGAACCAGAAGGTTGTAACTACTACTTACGACCTTATAAGACTCATACATATTTGAAATTTGCTTTACAAGGCGCTTCTTATGAGCCTTTTTTCATGAAAATCTGAAATTGTCATGTTGACCAAAATGAAGGTTTAAACACGTGTTTTCCCATAGGTAAAGAGAAAATTACAGACAGTTTTCTCTTGTTTTCTCAATATATAGATTTTGTAGTTACGACCTTCTGGTTTTAAGCCAGCGACATGTTTATTGTCTGTTTGCTCAATATTGTCTTGAGTAGGGGTGATTTTTAGCTTTTGAAAAAGAGTTGATGGTAGTTTGCGGGAAAAACATACATTATTTCATTCTAGGCCTGAGTAAATACTTTTGAAAGATGTTCTATAAGTTTATAAATAGAACACTATTGGATACAGTGTGAATCTGAACACGTGCTGCTTTTATTTGACATGCTTTCATACAAATATTGATTCTCATTATAATACATTTCAAATCCTATAACAGTGAAATAAATCATGTCAGTACTCAAATATCAAATGTTTACTTTAAACATTTGTAGCACGAATAATAAGATAATTCCAATACTGTAAAATCATTTTAAATTGGTGGGAAAAAATTCGTTGTTTTGGTAAAATATACCATTTCGATGGGACATTAATTCGTGGATTATGCATTTCAGGTAATAAACACAAGGGTTAAAATTATTGTTCGAAGGGATTAAATTTCGTGGTAGAAAATGAACCACGAAATCCCTCAAATTTAACCCCCCGCGAAAAGTAATGAATTTACAGTATGCTATCCTTTCTAGACACAAAAGCTATTTAAACCGCTCTTTATCAAATGCACGTAGAAGTATAATAATTATGTCATACGTGCACACGTTCTATGTAACAGAAAAAACAACGCAACATTCCATGATACATGCATTGACATTCGTAAGGTAGTCTTTCATCATTCAAATACTAGTAACCGAAACTATGTCATAACACGCACATGGTACCATTGTATGAAGACCACGCGTATGTGTGTGCGTGCGTGCGTGCGTGCGTGCGTGTGTTTCTGTCAAAGGATAATAAAACAGTTTCCCATACACATATATTATCCGTATTCTATCCACAAGGTGGAAAAACGCTGAACTGATAGACCTACCTTATTATAAATATACACATACAAAAAATCAAATCAAATTATCCTAATCGTATTTGAGTTAACGGTTTAACCATCAATAAGTTTTAGACCAACTCAACAGAAATGCCATAAAATGTATAAAACTCCAAATTCTGCATTCCGATCACCTCGGCCTATAAATACATCGCCACTTTCTTGGTATCAATTCATCACAAAGGTGTCACTGTACATTCGTATTTCTAAACGCTCTTCGACCATTTGAAATATCCAGATTTTAACCACTTGATTTACCCAGATTTTGACAGCTTGAACTATCCGGATATTTAACCACTTGAATTATCCAGATTTTAATCACTTGAACTATCCAGATTTTAACCACTTTACTATCCTGATTTTAACCACTTGAACTATCCAGATTTTTAACCACTTGAACTACCCAGATTTTAACCACTCGAACTATCCAGATTTTTAACCACTTGAACTATCCAGATTTTAACCATTTGAACTATCCAGATTTTAACCACTTGAATTATCCAGATTTTGAAACATTTAGCGTCACGTATGTAGCGGTGTCACATTTGTGTTCCATACCTGATATCCCATCAATCATAGAGTCACTTGTATTCCTATACCCGAGCTTCTGTTTCACCATTCTTAGAATATTTTGAAATTTCCGACGAATTTTCTTTCTATTAGCATCCCTGTTTCGGTATCCGTCAATAATCAAAGCGAGCAGTACTGCTACTAAAATGATCTTGACTTGGGTCGGCGCAATTAGAACGAAAAATACATCAAATAAAATCATTGTTACTTTATAAATACGATGTCTATTTTTCTATATTGAATAAACAATCAGAACTTTCCAAATATTTCACATCTCCCAAACAACTTGTACTTTTAGTCAGAATCGTAATTATAAAACTATTCACACATGCTGTATAAAACACAGAGTTCAAATCACACGTTTACTAGATCTCCAATAATAATATATCCCTAAAATGGGATCACAACAATGTCTGTAGCAAAATCACTCTTATTTCTCAATATTTCGACCTATTGGTCTTCTACAGGAGCTATGTCACACTCTAAGCATATCTACATTTTTCAGTACAGATTATAACTTTACAATATAACTTGTTCACTAGAACGTCATCTTCAACTCCTAGTTACTCGATATTGAAATCCGTTCGGCTGGCATTGACTAACGAGTGAAAAACTAGCACATTGGCCAAAAACGTTTGATCAAATTTTATCAAGTATGTAGGAATATTTCAAGTCTGGCCAAGTTAAACTAGAACCGTAAATTCTGGAATAGGACACCCCATTAACGCCAGCCATCATATTTATACAGACTGATCGAGTAGCTATCCATAAAATACAAAGGATCTATTAATACACCGAACAATCGAAAAAGTAGAATGACACTAAATTGCCTATGAACATAATGCTATGTTCAAATATTTGAAATCTGATAAAAAGACATCTTTTAGCGTAACTATACGCACACACGTAAATTTATAACAGTATTGAATAGTTCAATACAAAGCTCAAACATCTGAAACGTGATAGGAACTTAATGTAAATGTATGGCTTTGATAAAAGCTTTTTAACATCATTATAGTGAGGTACTTATATATTTTGCCCAACAATCTGGACAAACCCTCGACTCTCATGATAGGACCACTGCATGGTAAAGAAGCAAATACTGTCGATTCAATAAGTACATGTAATACTAATGAATGAACAATACAATTCGAAAGAATAGCGGGGATTATAGTTAACTCGTGTACATACAGTGCCCACCAAAAATATGGATACAGAGAGTTTTCCCCCATTTACTTGCCTGTATAACACTACTTGCAGAACAGAGAAGCAACAATGTTTTTGAAGACCAGGAATATACTTATTTATTTAGTGTAAAGACAATACATTGATTGGTACCCTAGATGGAAAATATTAAGTTTCTTTACCAGCTTTGAACGACAACATGATTATATAATATGGCAAATTCAGCCCCTTGAACCCCATAGTTTATTTTTAAATCAGAAAATGTTCATCTTTCTATCTGTCACATTTTTTACTCCTTTATTAACTGTTGAAATTGTAAACATTGTTTCCGTCTGACCAAAAGATATGGAATAATTAAACCAATTATAATTCTGCATCTGTCAAAAAGTGTATCCATATTTTTGGTGGGCACTGTATACCCAGTTATACTTAGATTAGCATAGTTTACCTGACAGTCGAGGTAATATTCACAACCGTTATCAATTAACTTTGAACGGAATGAAAAATAAACTAGCATCAGGTTACTATTCTGCCAATACACAGACCCTATGTAAATAGGAGACAAGTGATCAGTCTTCTCAGTTTTCATGCAATTATTTATATTAATGCACCGCTCAAATATAGATAAACGAAGCCCAAATAATGAAGTACAATTGTACAGCTAAAATTAATTTTTCAATATACTATGCTAACTGATTGATTAAATTAATGATCTATTCGGGTAGCCAGAATAACGTTATCAGGTTACGTATTCTGGGTGTTTGTAGTTTATTCAGGAGCCCTTAGCTTGACCTTACTGGAGCAGGGGGTCAATATTTCAATATTTATTTTCACCTACTTCAATCGATGGAAACATTTTATCGTGATATTTCACACAATGGTAACTTGAAGCTGATTCGTAAACAAGTACGTTCTAAATTTGAAATCTATAGAAAGATAGGACGTTTACTCATCGAATATGAAACCTTTGTACAACATTATTGATGTCAAGCGTTTATAATGACATGCCGGTCGGGGCAAGTCGGGGCAAAATAACATGAGTGTACGCCCGTTTGAACCATTATTCTGACGATTTTTGTAATTTGAGCATTATATATACAGTATGGTCGTCCAAACCGCAGGACATTTTATCATTGATAAAGATTAAAATGAAAAACTTTTTTGTAAAATTTATATCTTTCAATAAAGGTAGGCCTATATTTGTTCTAAAGAAGCCAGAATTTCAAGGAATCAAAAACAATAATTGATTATCGATATCTTCATAAACTAATTACATTCATACAAAGTATTGCTCCAATAATTAAAAAGTTATACATGTACTATGAAATGTAGATTCGGTTTCGAAACCTACATGTATCACTGTGGCGCATAATTTAGGCCATACCAAATCGCGTTTTCGTTTAGCTATCTATCCTGAGACAAAAAACAAAACACACGAAAAAAACAAGTCATATGACTTCTATCCTCATCGTGATACATGTAGGCACATGGCAAACAAATATAGCTATCAAGCGTTATCAATCATAATAACTTCCTGAAATAACTTAAAACATGTTTGTTTAAAAGTTACTGCTGTGTAAGGGTAGGGGACATGATGGTGAATATGTATGATAAGTATGAAAGCAATATCTCAAAGGATTTTGAAGATATAAGAGGTTACAAATTTTGTTGTTTTTTCTTTCTCAAGATGCCCTAACCTATCCGTTAAAATTAGGCATACTTTCTTCACATAACATTGTTTGTGTAAATCCAAAGCATTTAATAGATAATTGATATGCATAAATCCGTTTATATGAATAACCAAATGCACCCCAGTGACATGCTCGTCAATTTCTGTACAAAAGGACCTTGAAAAAAAATATAAATTTTACTTTTTCCCCTTTTTTCGTTATCAATGATATTTACAGTTACCTGAGGACCGAACCAGACATTGCATTATTTTGCGAATAAGTAAATATGAGTCACCAAAAATGTTTGGGGTAATGTCAATCTTTTGATTCTGATATCCTGACCGATAAGTATCATAACAATTTTTTTTTACTTTTTCCCGATGAACCCCCTATTTTTGTGAGATGTAGATTTGAATGATAAGATGCTATTCCTGTACCGTACTTACTCATTAGAGCAACACAAAATGGAAACTGAACATTTTAGCCGTTAAACAGAGTTTTGCTGCTTTTCAGAGGTGAAAATTATAGAAAAAAAGGTTGTTGCTCTATAGAGGAGGGCCGCTCTGGAGCGGTTGTACTTTGAAAGAATGAAGAAATAATAATATATCACTTCGACCAACCTGCACTTTGCGTTTAGATCATGTTACCCCGCAGGTAACTGTATCATTGATAAAGACAAGTTGAAAAAATGGTGTTTTTTTGTAAAATTTATAGAATTTTAAATTTTCGTTTTTTTTTCGGAATAAATCATTGTTCTATATAGGCTATAGTTCAGTGTTTATGTTTATTTCTAAAGAACCTCTCTGTCTTTATTTCAGTACGGCTGACTTCGCTGTTGACAAAGACGGTTTAAATTCATCGTTTAGTAAAACAACAAAAACTTCCCGTACAGCTCGGTCCAACATCACACGGATCTCTAAACAGTTCCAACCTAACATACCGAATGCAAGTGGCAACAGCAGCAATAGAAACTAGAAACTGTTCTGATGTGAATTTGTTATAGTTTTGTTTAAAGCACATGTAACTGTATCATTGATAAAGACAATTCGAAAACGATTTTTTTTTAAATTTATATATTTGTAAGAAAAATATAAATTTTCCAAAAAATATTTTTTCGTTTTCAACGATTCAGTTACCTGTGGTTTTAAAGTAGTTTTGTTTGTTATTTGTTGTTTATTTATTTATTATGTTTGTTTATCATTTGTAGTAATTATTTATTTTGATGAAGTATCGCACTCTATTTTTCATATAAACCGTTTAAACAGGGGCGTATTTAGGTGGGAGGGGGGCTAGGGGGCTTGAGCCTCCCCCAGCTGGCTGGCCAGATACGATTTTATCAAAATGAGCCCCCTAAAATTTCAAACTTCCACTATAGGTACATTTTCAGTTAACTAGCCCCCCCAATATACAGCTATTAGGGTAAGTGTGATGTTTAGCACCCAATCATAAACTTGACAGGATATAGTCTAGGTAAACTACATGCTTCATTGATTGCTGGTGATAAACCACACTGTCTGATTGGCTAAAGGAGAAACATCAACTAATGAAATTCCCTGAAACATTTAGCCCCAGGCATAAGAAATTATATAACAAAATTTATTTACACAAATTATTAACAACCAACCCGCTTAGCTCAGTCGGTATGTAAAAGAAACCAGGGACGCTTCTGGCATTGGAGCATCATAGTGTATCATGCACTTTCCCCCAAAAACTAAAAATACTAAAACTCTTCTGGGGCCTCGTCCATATGAATTATCCGGTGGCGAGGATAAAGAAACTAATTAAATAAATAAATAATTTTTTTATTGACATCCCCCATTTCATCGTCGGATACCCACGCTACACATTACGTACAACTTCATTTGGTACCGTGGGTTTTTTGACTGCCGAATTCTCGTTTCTAAGCTCAAAGGGAAATAACTCTTCAAACCCTGTGTCCAATGAAATCGCTCCTTACAAACAGAATACTCTTCAATCCGAGATTTAACCTTGCGTCATTAGGGGGGTTTTGTTACTTCAAATAGATTTTTCTTTTTGTTGAAATCAAAATGGCCGCCATTTTGGAGAATGAAACGAAGGCCGAATGTAAAATGTAATTTCATTGGCTGAGCTTCCAAAGTGGAAATCTTTTGGAAACCAATGAAATTGCACCATTTATCTATACCGTTTACGATATTTTGCTAGCCAAATAACCCACGGTCGATGTATGAGTATAACGTAATGCAATCAAATGTGGGTATCTGACGATGCCCCCATTTCGGTCATTACTAAAAGTAATGAGATTTAGAAACTGAACTCTGAATGTTGTGATATAATTTCTACGATAATAATTATCATATAAAAGTATGTGGTTTAGTTGATGGTAATTTTTAAATTCATAAAATTTGCAATTTATTACTTATTAACAAAATACAGAAATGTTGACTCAAATTGTCGAAGTTCGTATGTTGATTCGTTGAAACACTGCCAATAACTTTGAGGTTATTCATGTTTGTATCGCATGCACAACGACGATTAAATAGCAGGAAATCGCACCAATTCAATTTGCCATTTAAA
Organism: Spisula subtruncata; assembly: GCA_963678985.1. Taxonomy (NCBI): domain Eukaryota; kingdom Metazoa; phylum Mollusca; class Bivalvia; order Venerida; family Mactridae; genus Spisula; species Spisula subtruncata. Next base: position 26,377,451 of record OY787671.1, on the reverse strand, counting down.
TTTTTTTCGACCACATGAGCCCTCCCGGGACCCTTCCCAAGTAAAGCCCTCCCCCTGAAGACAGATTTTTGTTGTGTTCGCAAAAAGCAGACTGACTAAGATGAGGGTAGATAGATTGAGATTAAGTTTTCCACAACAAGAGGGGTACGACCCTTTATATATTTAGGACCACAACCTTAAAATTTTCTAGATGAACTTTGCGACCAATCAGTTTTATGAACATTTGTCCAAATTCTAACTTCTTGAGTTTTATACATTTAAAGTTCATACATTTTATCATTTTCAATAAATTTGTAGTTTTTAATGTTTAAGTATTGCGTGTTCATTCGTCAAGCATAAAGGTGATTAGATAACAGGAAATTGCACCAATTCAGTGGGCCCTTTAAAAAAAATCGCCCACCCCTCCCGGAACCCTCCCCAGGTTGAGCCCCCCTCTGAAAATTTTCTGGATACGCCCCTGTAAACTTTTAATAGTTTTTTTATTTGAATAACTTTTCTCATATTATTCTTATCTTTTCAGCTGCAAAACTTAAAAAAAATATCGTCTGCTATAGCTCTACACACTTTAAAGTAGATCAATTAAATATTGTTAAATGTAATCATTGAAAATGATATATAACTTGTATGTAATTTGTTTTATTTTTTTCAAATTGAATTTTAACAAGAGCAAACATCCGCTTTATTAACTTTAGGGTGTAAAATTTCTCTAGACCCCTTTACAGTAAAGTTTGTGAGGAGGGTTTTCTAATTAGTACATAGAACATACTAGACCACATGTAAATGTATCATTGATAATGAAAAAAAACCCCGAAAAACAAAATAAATTTTACACTTCTTTTCGTTTTAGATCTAGTATTTAAATAGTTAAATAAAGATGTTATTATTATCATTATTATTATTATTATTATTACCGATGAAACAGTTATTACCTGTGACATAGACTGGGTGCAATATAAATGTACATACACACTCATCAAATATGCATTCTCGTTTAACAAGTTTATTATTCATGTGAAATATATGTTAGTATAGAGACTTGACTAACCGCTGATTTGTGAGGGTGCAGATATGCAACATGTTCGTAACTTGATACACAGGTAATCCAAAGACCTCGATGTACACATTGAGACAGGTCCTCGGGACAGAATATTTGACATGTGGCATCGAAACAAAATGTCGGTTTTCACGGCAAGTTGAATCAGTAATTGTTTAGTGTTTAATATTTTGTACAAACACAAGAAACGTATTTTGATCAAAATAAGTAATGTAGCACAGTAGATTTTGTTCCAAATAAACGATGGATACAATATAGAGACAATTGGTTGTTGTTTTTAAAGATATATATGTTGAATTCGGTCGGTCTGTCGACCAAATGGTTTCCGTCCAATAACTCAAGCACGCTTTTTCTATTTTTTCTAGCATCTTCAAACTTTACATGACTCGTACGTACAAATGTCTTTTTGAAACAGAGCAACTCCTGAACGAACCTTTGTTAATATTTTGATGGAGAAAGGTCCATTCCATTGTGTTCGTACCATCATCGGTTTGGGAATGTGGACTCAATTGCACTAGAATAATATCTTTGATAGACTTTTACATATTACATATCGATGTTTTTTATACCCCACCGAAGGCGAAGGGGATATGGTAATGGTAGGCGTCATTCCGTCCGTCAGTTTTAGGCAGAGTTATTGCCTTTTGTTGTGTTTTACATAAAAATTCTTCTGTGTGCAAATCCTCCTACATTTCTTAAGGGAATTCGACGAAACTTTCACAGAATAACTGCTATGGTATAGACCCTTTCAATTAAGCGATAATCGTATGTACAGAGTTACCTCCCGTAACCGGATGTGACGTCAAACGAGGGCTCTACAAATTAACGACACTATAAACGCAGTAGCGAAGAGATTATTTAATCGCTTTTTTCGTTAATTGCATGTTTTGTAGCTGTTGTTTTTTCAATAAAGATGTTTATAATGTACTAACAATGTATGTATAATATGTTACATGTTATGGATGTGGAGGAAACGTGTGATTTCTCGGATTTTTTTCTATCAACAATGGTCAATTATCGGGCGTTAATTTCCAAAAAGATCTGTAGTTGTATTAATGTTGTTTTGTAATTCGGTTGATTGTCATGCACATTTCGTATTTTAAATTGAGCGTTAGTGCTAAGATAGAGTGTATATTTGTACTTTGATAAATGTATATTTTGCCGGGAATATAAAGCGCAAGTATTTTCACCTGGTTCTTCCAATACTACATCATTACCGCCATTAGACCTAGTTAACTCTGGATCATTGCTATGTCTCATTTCTTTTTACCAATACAATTCACAAGTTATGTGTTGTTTATTATGGATTGTAATAAAACAAAGACATAATTATTTAGGCCTTTTAATAAAACTACACGTATATTAGAGCCACAACGATTTATTGGAATGTCCTATCTGGTTACATACGCGCCATTTCGGGCAAATTCGGCTTAAAAAGCTGTATAAATGACGATTATGATATCAGTTGATTGTTATAAATTAATTTAAAAAATACATTATTTATATACAACTGCTCTTCAAACTAACATCACAATTAACAATATTTTGTTTTTAATATAAGAATTCAGGGGCGTATTTAGGTGGGGGGCTAGGGGGCTTGAGCCCCCCCAGCTGGCTGGCCAGATACGATTTTATAAATAATGAGCCCCTTAAAATATCTAACTTATCCACTATATGCACATTTCTTGTTAACTAGCCCCCCAATATACAACGAGGGTCAGTGTGATTTAGCCCCCAGGCATAAACTTGACAGGATTATACTAGTCTAGGTAAACTACATGCTTCATCGATTGGCAGGTGATAAACCAGACTATCTGATTGGTTAAAGGAGAAATATTCGACTACTGAAATTCCCTGAAACATTTAGCCACAGGCATAAGTAATTATATTAAAAAATATATGTACACAAATTATTGACAACCCCAATGTTTCTGTCATTAGCCTACTGAAAGTAATGAGATTTAGAAACTCTGAATATTGTGATATAATTTCTACTATAATAACTATCATATAATATAAAAGTATGTGGTTTAGTCGATGCTGATTTTTTTAATTTATAAAATTTGCAATTTATTACTAATTAACAAAATACAGAAATGTTGAAATTTTTTAACTTCGTACGTTGAAACACTGTCAATAACTGTGAAATTATTCATTATTTGTATTGCATGCACAACGATGGTTACATACCGGTAGCTGGAAATCGCACCAATTCAATTTGCCAGTTTAAAATTGTTCGACCATGGGAGCCCTCCCAAGTTAAGCCCTCCCATTGAAGACAGATTTTTGTTTTGTTCGCAAAAAGCAGACTGACTAAGATAAGGGTAGATAGATAAAGATTAAGTTTTCCACAGCAAGAGGGATACAACCCTATATTAGGACCACAACCTTAAACTTTTCTAGATCTATGAACTTTGTGACCAAGCAGTTTTATGAACATTTGTCAAAATTCTAACTTCTTGAGTTTTATACATTAAAGTTCATACATTTAATCATTTTCACAAAATTTGTTGTCTTTAATGTTAAAGTATTGCATGTTCATTCGTCAAACATAACAGTGGTTAGATAACAGGAAATTGCACCAATTCAGTGGGCCCTTAAAAAATTTCGCCCACGGGAGGGGACACCCCTCCCGGAACCCTCCCCATGTTGAGCCCCCCCTCTGAAAATTTTCTGAATACGCCCCTGGAATTGTAAATTTGAATTCACAAAAAGTGACCTGAACTGCAATTCGAGTGATGGGAAAAACATAACAAATTAAAGTGAGACAGATACTTAAGAAGTTAAGGTGCTAAAACCCTAATGCATAAATAAAATCTTGTCAGATGATAAGGTGCTAAAACCCTAACGCATAAATAAATTCTAGGTGCTGTATAATTATATAATGATTTACAATAAACAGCATGGATCCCCTAATATCAAGATAAGCCACCAAGACCATACTCTCAATTAGTTTCACAGCAGGGAACTAATATACAACCAATCAGTACTATGTTGTCACCATCTGTCTTGTACAGTATATTGATCAGTGTTTTACCTTAAATGATTGACATTGATTGACACTTTTAAATCAACGTTTGGGTTACTTTTATAAAAAGTATGAATTATGTCTATCCAAACCACGGAGGTCTCTCTAATTCCGTGTCCGAACAAAAAGTGTAAATTATTGGACATGCACCTGTATGACTTGTGCTACAATGCTCATTTTGATGTTTCAAATATATTTTATTGCAATATTTTTACACGTAGACACCATTTAAAATAAATAAAGCACTTTTCTCATTTACTTGTATATGAATTTCAAATGAACAAAGGTTTCATGATGGAAGAGTAAGATTTGAAACAGACTACATTGTATTGCCAAACAATTTAGTTTTACCTACATACAACAAAATTTTACATAGAATTGATTCTGATTTTAAGTTATTCGTCGTGTGAACTTTTCCGGTGATTCCTTACTTTCTTTGATTGCAGTAAAAAACACATCAATGTACTCGTGTTAACACTAAACAAGTAAGCACATGCGGACATGTAAAATCATGCCGCCCGGATTTTAGTACAAACTATATCTAGAAAGAAATTTCCTCCTGTGTAAATTAACGTTTTAATTTCTGGCTGGATAGTCGTACTTTTGAAATGATATAGCTAATATTCTATACTTTTATGATGTGTGATGAATTATTAAAATACACAATTTTTTATGCTAGTATAAAATGTAAGTCAGGTTTCAATGAGTGGATTGTGCGCGCGTGATGCATTGTATTTAGGTTCGAAAAGCATGGCTCTCCTTTTAAAACTTTAATAATATCTTTTAATAATATAATTGTTGGAAAGCTTAGTCACACAGTTCTTAAAACTGCAAATAATAAACATTTTGAGCAAGTTAAATGCCAATTGTTGAGTATTGAATTCAGTTCTTTATTTTTACATTTTCTCGCTCTTGAAATTTTCGTTCCGAAAACATGGCTTTTTATGTTTTATTATGGAAAATACATTAACAAAAGTTACATTATTAAAAAGTCTATACGATCTTGTTTTCGTAAGTGTTCATCTTTTAAAAATCGACAGAGTAAAACGTGATTTACAGCGGTTTAAAGTTGACACATTTTTTATTTCCTTTACACGCTAACGGTAATCGGCTCGTGTATTCGCTTTGAGCCCTCGTTTGACGTCATCAAAGGGAGACAATTTAATTACGGTCTTAAATGAAAGGGTGTATTGTGTCAAAACTTTTACAGAAGTACAGTTATGAGGTGCACTAGCGGATATCGACAGGGTTTTTTTTATTTCGGCCATTTTTGAAAGAATTATAGTGGATAAAATTATGTTCAATACAAAACATTCTTCATGTACGTGGGTATATCCAAAAATAATGTCACTGATGCTGTAAAATCGTATATAATGTCTGTAAAACCACGGAAGTTTTCACACCGTAACTTCAGTCTTATTTGAATATGATGACCAAATTTCACAACAATGCACCTAATAGTTCTGAAGATATGAACATTTTCATGAGACATACTTACGAACATCGTCGCAGGTCCGACGTCAACGACGTCACAATGGCGTTATTTGCTGACACCCGCTCATCCAGCAGAAGTTCATCCCTGGTGGTTTCTAACGACTCATAAACCATGCAGTCATTTCCAAGACCTTAAAAAATGTGTAACCCATCGGACATTAAATCTCTGCAAAATCAAATTATTTTTTAGTGTCCTCTAGATAGTCCCACAGCAAAATATTTAACTCACCACATAATGATTGCAGTTTTGAACGTCGAATTGAACTGATGGCGTTAAAAATACTCTTGGTGTGTTCCTTTCGGATCCATTAAAAACGTTCATATGACTCTCTATCGATAATAATTTGGTGATACATGCTCCCTTCAAAGATTATACTACATACATATGAGCTTATGATGCCGCCTTGTGTAATTAAAGTTTCAGTAGATGACTTTCAAAACTTTAAGGAAAAGCGCACTACTACGCGCAGCGTCTTTTTGTCACAAATCTGCCGTGTTTTCGCCAAGTAATTAATGTGTTGAAGATATATTACGAGTTTCAAAGCTGAGTGAGTCCGACGTTATTGGATTTTAAGCATCAGACACAAAACATTTGTTTCATCAAGTCACGAAAGTATTGTCTGCTTTCGAGAATTATTTAAAAAAAAAACGCATAAAAGAAAATTATGATAATGAAAAACAATCGTAATTTTCGTGGGCGGCGATATGACGTCATATGTACACGTATATTTTAAATGTTCATATAATCCAGTCATGAAAATCGAATAATGCAGCACGTTTTATATTAATCAGAATTGAATTGCTGAACGCGTTTTGATATCATATTTATGCATATCGGCCTATATAAACAATTAAACCACGGGAGAAGTGACATTACTTTTGGATATACCCTCGTATGTACGCTATATAATCTTGCATCATTAACAACAATTCAACTGTATTGGTCATCTTTATGAAGTTTTCCTGATAATATTTGTCGTTTACCTCAATTTTTCCTTCGGCGGGGGATATGGCTGTCAGTGACTGCTTCTTGTTTCACATAGATGCGTCTGTGGTGTTGAACAAAACAGAACAGAACAGAACATCTCTTTTATTCTTTCTCAATGCAAACAAACATGCAAATCTGAGGACATGTATATTATACACTTAATACGCAGTCTTCGGTTCGTGTATTGTTCGAACTCCGGTGTAGCCATGGTGGGCAGACCCACATGTGATTTGATACACCGACCTTGACATTGTGCGAACCATCATATTATTGTAGGTCTCCACTACAGTGCCCGGGAGGCTGATGATGAAATAGTTGGATATTGTAGATTTTGTTATCGACAACTCTATATACCCGGAAGTCGATTCTGTGATCGAGGCTGTGAAAACCGGAAGCGACAGTTGGGATGGAAATTGGCGCCATTAGGTAATGAGCATATATCCCACAACGCAATGGGTATACACAATCATCGTTCATCTAACGAAAGCCGACATCGAGTAGCCTGGAACTCTGATAATAAAGGTATTTAAAGAGACGTTCTCTATAACTTTGATAGTTTAAATCGATTCAGGAGTAATATATATTAAATGAGAATCGTTTATTGGTTAACTGCTCCAATCTTCACCAAAAAGCTCCCGCCAATTATCGAGAAAACGTAACGAGCCAAAATAGTCACGAGTTGTTTCCCTTTGACCACATAATAATAAATCGCTGGAAGCGATACATTATTATTGGTGATATGACCATATTTTTGACATTATAGAGACATATTTGCGCAAACTTTCTTCTGACAAATTATTATAATTGATAGTGCTTTTTACATTTAGCTTATTAAATGTGATAGTGGAGAAAAATATGCTAGTTATAGGGAATGCCTCTTTAATCAGGTAACGATGAACGGATAAATGAATGCTTTGCCCTCGTTACTGATAGCCTCGGATACTAAAAGAAGCGGATACAGTTGGGTGAAGCACAACATTTTCTTACTGGTGCTATCACAAATGATTTATGACACTTAACAGCGATTTGAAAACAAATGCCTTAAATGGTATATCCTGGTCATTTTTGAGACTGTGTGACAGCACGTCATCTGTCCGATTTATCATTATTGCTCATGTACGTTTGTGATAGTCCTTATGTTCTTCAATTTCTTTTCGATTTCATATTTTCAGTCAAACAAGTAGTGCCACACTTTATGCCTTCTAATTGTAATTTACTAAAACATTGTGACATTGTTGGCGACATATAATTATGGACCAAATAGTTGGGTATGGCAAGGACTTGTTCTATCAATAGTGTGTAGAATCCCTGGTATGGCATTTCATGTACTGTTCTGTTAGGACATACCAAATCGTTTCTTCGTTTAGCTTCCGAGGGCGGATAGGTTTGGGCATCTTGGGAAAGAAAAAACAGCAAACTTTGTAACTTCTTATAGGTTCAAAATACATGGAGATATTGCTTTCATACTTATCATACTTATCTCCCCAACCCCATACACAGCATTAGCTTTCACACAAACATGTTTTAAGTTATTTCAGTAAGTTATTCTGATTGGCAATGCTTGATAGCTATATTTGTTAGCCGTAGGCCTACATGTATAATGATGAGGGTAGACGTCACAATGACTTGTTTTTTTGAGTGTTTAACAGTTTTTTTTTTGTCTCAAGATAGCTACATAGGTTTTCGAACTTAGGGCGGACGCTAAACAAAAATACGATTTGGTATGGCCTAATTATAATCTTAAATCATTTTCAGATTTGCCGAAAATACGCCGTAACCGTTATTGTAAGTATTTAAATTTACGTTACTCTGGAAGGACTGGTGCTATATATGAGCGCGTATTTTATATTTGCAAATATTTAAATCATTTATAAATACAAGAGCCCGTCTGCTCATTAGCCAGAAAACTAGACTGTACCTTTTTATGCATGTTTATTAAATCGACGAAACCGTGTGCCCCTGTGTTATCTTGGTGCGATGTCCAGTAGTTTCGCTGACTGATAGGACTTAACAAAAATGTGCATTGTTTGAGGGAGGGGGGGGGGGCATTCAATTTGTTCCTATTTTCGTCTTTATATGATTTCAAAATAATAAATGATGTTACACGCGCGGAACCTCACTATGGTTGACAATGCCAAAGGACAACTGATAGGGAATTGATTCAAGTTGACTGGGTGGTTAGAGTAACAAGGCTGAAATCAACAATCTTGGTGAGATCCAATCCATAAATGAGTACCTATCTCACTCGATGACATTTATATAGGCACATTATGTTGGGCCGTGATCATCATGTTCAGGCCCGGATCCAGACATTTCCGAGTGGGGGGGGGGGCACGGGATATGTACGGGATTCCGGGGGGGGGCATTGCTTAATATGTGTGTGAAAATGCACAGGAAGGGGTACTTTTGTAGATGTGGGGGAATCCATAGTACTTTTTATGTTATAAGCGCGAACATGTACATTGTGTATGTTCGTGCATATTAGTTAGTGTTCACATACAGTATTTGTATATACCAGCTTTCATCCTTTTGGCCATTGGAATATTATAACATAAGTAGGGGGGGTCCGGGGGCATATTCCCCGGGAAATTTTTTAAAGCAATGGATGAATCTAGTGCATTCTAAGCCTATCTGGGAGCCCTGAAATACCTTTTTTTCTTTATTCTGAGAGTTAACCTTAATGGTTTAGTTATGATTATTTAACAGTCAAAAGGTAATATAATGAGCTAGGGCAAAAATTATCTTGTAATTGATTTCTGTGATACAACAGCTACGTATAAATATATACATGTATATTAAAAATATTATGCGAGCGAAGCGAGCATGAAAAAAACCATCTAACAAATACTTTTTCATCTAGAACATAAGAAAAAATACCCATATTAATTAGAGATGTCTGTTCAATACCTGTTTTACTATTTATTCAAAGTTTTAAAAAAAAAATCTCAGCCAACTGGGGGGGCACGGGCCCTCGTGCCCACTGCCTGGATCCGTGCCTGATGTTGGATGCTGTAGGATTTTAAGTCAATACGAACAGTCGTGTAGATAGAGACAAAAGATTGGGGCGCTCCAAATTATATCTCAGGAAAGGATCAAACCAGCTATTTGCCTCAGAGTGGTTAACAAGCTATCTTTCTTAGAGTCCAAGTATTGTCTTCATCACAGGTAAAAGTATCGTTGAAAAAGAAATAAAAAAATTGAAATTGAAAAAAAAAATTCTCGAAATTTAGGTATTATAATACCTAAATTTCGAGATTTTTTTCCCCTTCAATTTCATTTTTTAAATTTCTTTTTCAACGATACTGTTACCTGTGGTCTTCATCATCTCATATGAACTATCTTAAACCACAGAATTGCCAGACAGCGAGTTTCAGACCTTCTCTGGAATCGTGAATCAGTGTGGTTACATTATTGAGATTTTATCAAATATGATAACCATTGTTTCAGTGTGGGATAACCAACCAAGAAAACCTGAAGATTTTACAAACTTCTCAAACTACAAGGCTTCCTGGGAGATGGTTGGTCAGTAACCAGTGCAGCATAACTACACTACCATGGCAATGGACCAGTGAAAAAAAATCTTTCTTGTTAACGAGCAACAACCTGTAGTGGGATATAAATGTAGTGACGTGTATATGATTTAATTATAGCCTGGCTATTTTGACAAGAGCCTGACCTTTATGCAAGAATATATAACAAGGTTCTTGCTTTGAATATATCAATTTCCGCAAGCAAAACGTGCGATATCGGTATTCAAATTTGTGTTTGTATTACATCTCGAACGTCTTCGTGATACTCCCCGATTATGAAAACATACACTCGGTGTTGTAAACGTAAGCAATATATCGACTGTTAAATTATGCTAATCAAAAGGTCAGGCTCGTGTCAAATTGGCCGAGCTATAACAAGAGGAGAGCAGGTGTTGCACAAATTTACAGCAAATTAGAAAAGGATACATGTTTAAGTGGTCATTGATTATGATAGCTCTATAAACAATGCTTCAAACATTGTGCACAGTGATCAATTTTATTGGTTGTCTTGTTTAACAGAGACACTTTTGTTTAAAAGTAAAGTTCAATGTTTTAAGAAAATCTTTAAGTATTCAACTAAGATCCTTTATAAATACCGGTCCAGGGAGGTAACTGCTGTTATATTCTTATGACTTATTGGAATACTATAAAACTTAATTTGTATTACTTATTGCGATTAAAAATGTAACTTCTGATCACTGTATGACTTATTGGGATACATGTACTGTATAATTCCACTTGTATGTCTTATTGCATTAATGGAAAGTTAATTGGTTTATACACTACGCTATTGCTGAATGTGAAGATTTGCGTTTATTTATGTACAATCATAAAGTTGTAATCATAAAGTTGTAATCATAAAGTTGTAATCATAAAGTTGTAATCATAAAGTTGTAATCATAAAGTTGTAATCATAAAGTTGTAATCATAAAGTTGTAATCATAAAGTTGTAATCATAAAGTTGTAATCATAACGTTGTAATCATAAAGTTGTAATCATAAAGTTGTAATCATAACGTTGTAATCATAAAGTTGTACTCAAGGTCACTCTTTATTTGACACACACTCATACAAGACTGTATTCAATAAATGTGTATGCCCCGGTGAAGCCCTGTCCATAGTACTAGCTCAGTCAATCAGGAGCCATAATTCTGTTGAAATGCCGATAATGCAACATGACTTTAAAATGTAAGGTGATTATGATGGTCAACAATATTGAAAGTAAATAGAATTAAAAGATAACTAGATGCGGTGGCTGCGGGGTTGCCTTCATATCACTTAGAAACGCAGATCCCTACTAGGCTGAGAACTAAAAACGTGTTGATCCAAAACTGTGCAGACCAAGGGGATCTATATTGTTTTTGACTACCACGTATAATGTGGAGGTTGAGAAAATTTCCATCCGAGTGTGGGGTTGTGGTGTTCTCAGGACAAGTGGCATATGCAATGAATGTGCAGTTGCCGTAACCTGTTTTGCTGACAAGATGTTTATAAGTAGCATGTTTGCTGCGATCTAAAGCTTGTCTATGCTGGTGTGTTACGACTAGTGTGTTTGGGATACTCTCCAATTATGTTATTCTGGTGGCATCCGCCGATGGCCCTCAAATAGGGTAAATTCGGAATCATAGTGGCCGAGTGAAAGCCATCAGTGGATGTCACATGTTGACTGGACGACTGCTTTGTGGCAAGTGCGTAGGCTTATGACTACCTTAGAATTAAAAGATAGTTGTGTTTCAACAACTTGAAAGTCTTAATTAACATTTTAAAACTAACAGATGAAAGAGCAAATGGATTAGACACTCACTATGTCGCCTCCTGCCTCGGTAGATGTTAGGGCATAAAAATAGTTAGCAGCCATCAAAATGTGATTGAACAGGTACAATAAAGAGACATAAACATACATGATAACAATGGAGGAAGGAACAAACAGACAGGAAAATCTCTATGTACCTTCCTGCATCCAGAAACCGTCTAATCCATTGAATTAGTTGAATTAGACGGTTCCTGCTGCATCTAAGAGTGAGCAGCAATACTTCAAAAAGTGTTTGAACAGGGACAAAGAGACCAAAAATATAAACATGACATCAGTTTAATAATAAACATGTACACATACTGTGGTTATACTATATAAATCCACATAATTATATAATACAGGGTGATCATTAATATATGGTAACATAAATAACGTTAATAACTTTGTCAGATTTAATGATAGAGTAGTGGTTTGATCCTTATTTCAAAGCTAATGGCTCCAAGTTTTTGTGAGATATGGACAATAAATGCATGCTATGTGAATATGATGTCAAATCATCATCGATGATGCCGTACATTTTCAGTGGTTCCAGGAATTTTTGCGATCTGGAATAATTTTGCTGAATACCACGTTTACATTTGACCCCTACACTCACCCCAGACTTAAACCCCTTGGCTTTCTGATCATGTGAATGGCCGAATGAAGAATTGTAAATTGTTCAAAACCAGTATATTTGATTGATTTGAATACAACAATACAATGTCAAATTGGAAGCATAAATGGGTAAAATGCAAGGAATTCATTGGTAATTTACGACATCATTTGATGCTGATTTTGACCGTTTTTCAGATTTTAGGAAAATGCTTCAAACATCTGCTAAGAAAAAAATATGTGACATTTGAAAATGATTTATATCCTGAATAAAACTTACATGCATAGGTTAAATCATGGCATAATACAACACATATTATCTTAAAAACTAACAAAGTTATTACAGTTATTTATGTTACCATATATTAATGATCACCCTGTATAATACATGAACATCAAATTTTCATTCAAGGTCATAATTAACACAATTTTTTCACACCAAGTAGACCCCAGTATACTACACAAGTTGAATAATGTAGTTAATACAAATCAACATGATTCTATAAATATTTCAACTTTTCATTCAAGATCATAATGGGCTCAGTCGTTTTACACCAAATTGGTCCAAGTATACGAGATAAAGTTATCTTCCCTTACTTTTACATGTTCAAGGTTATCATTAGGAGGTGTCAGGAGGCTAAGTTGCTGCCTCAAATGATATTTGGGCCACCTTAAATTTACCCCAGCTGCCTTCCATCTTCAGCGCTCAGGCACCTTTGCCTTCTCGAATGTACCATAAGCCACCTACATGAAATCCTAATGAAAACTCTGATGTTATGCAGCATCATTTCGGTATAATATTCAATGCACCTGTTATTACTATTTATTTCATGCTTATCGGTGGTTTACGGCGGAATAACAGTGGATTATTTCACTGTTCATAATTTCACAGTTCATAATTTCACGGCAAACAGACTATTTTTTTAAAATCAAATTTCCTCGCCGTCAAAAATAAAATATTAAGCATTTTCACTTGCTCTCTTAATCTTTAACAAATAACACAACAATATATGTACATAAATGTAAAACAAATGGACGAAATTGAAGCCATTGCAGAAGAACTATTTGATTGCAACTCGACGCGTGCATGGCGGGAAAACGACGTCACGCAAAACATTTTAGGCATATAGTGGAGTATTTGAAGCATGAAATAAATAGAATATTAGTATTTTTCCGTGTATGATCGTTTGATAATTCACCTCGTGAGCAGCTGATTTATATTTTCACTTGTGGCTACGCCACTCGAGAAAATATTACATCAGCTGCTCACTCGGTGAATTATCAGCCGATCATACACGGAAAAATACAAATATCCTCAATGTCATCTGTGCTGAAAATAAAGGTTATGTTCTGTTCTGTTCATATGAATGTGAACTAGACTACAACAGATGGGAGTAATAAGACAATCAGGCCCGGTGATTATAAACATTGGAGTACGTACTCCATGCTCCAACTCGTACTCTGTACTCCAAAACTGCTGTAACTTCTTTATAACTGAATGGAAACATTTGAAATGGGGGTTCGTTTTCTTAATTAGATCATTTGCTACAAGTTGGTGTCGGTTTTGATCCAAAATTCTAAAAAAGCCGTTTTTTACATTGAGTTTGGAGTTTGAGAAATGTTTATAATCACCAGGACAGGATATTAAAAAACAAATTTCACAGTTTACAGTTTATTCAACTCAAGTTAATTAGTCAAACTCAATCAGGGGACCCACGTTTATAGTCGTTTGATTTTCAATTCATTTGAATAGCTTAAGCTATAATTTTACATTTCAATAAGTCAAATTGTTTTTGGTGGATTAAGCACATTTTACTGGTCTATTCAATGTCCGCACATAACAGTTTATAGTTCAACATCTTTTCAACAATTATCTATTGTAAGAATGGCAGCTTGCACTACTAATAGGTACTGATCACTACACATGGTGCCACAAACTAGCAATGCTTAATTCAAAGATCTAAATTACATTTTAGGTCTTTGGTCAATTCTTCTTGGTAAAGAATGACATTAAATTGGTCTGTTTTCCACTTCCAGCTCCTTTCTTGCCCGGGGATGTCTTCTTAGGTGATTTCTTTCCCTATAAACATAAAAATTAGAAAGTTAACTTACTAATTCTACAAAAACTGTGTTTTCAAACAACATCAGAGGAAATTGGCAATTTGTTTCCCAAAGTAATTGCTTTATTGGGAAATTTTGCTTAAAAATGTCCATTGTATCAGAAAATACCCTGACAAGGTTCATACCAACCACCTTTGAAGGAGAATACTTGGTCACACAGCCAGATACTGTCAGAATGATAAAACATCAAAACATATACCTCCATCTCATAATTTTGTGCCTTCACATGAAATCCGTGCTAGGTTGAATTCAACTCTTTTATATGTTTTACATAGTCAATATGGTAAAACTACCCAAATAAATCATCCCACAAATATCCTGCATCAATTGATGCCATTATTTTGGACGACACATCATAGTTGTCACCTTGAAGACCAGAAACAATACACCTAGTATTTATTCCAGCTTATATTTTTCAACTAATTGTTTTGGCATCCCGTTTTCATTACACATTATTATTATCACCCAAGTCTTTAATACTTAGACTGAATACGCACTTTGGTAAGCAGTACTCCAAATTTATAAACAGACAAACAGATTTCATGGGTAACAGTCACCAGAATTCAGAGCATGGACCTAAACATCAAAAAGTTATGATTTAAAGAATTTCCGAGGACATTTTTTAATTTCATTTTTCTTTAGTTATGTTAACATTTTTTCTTCCGAAAATGGTGCAGACAATTTTAAAACTTGTATGGGCGAGGGTGCATGCGTCGCTGAAACTGTTCAGGACGCGGAAATATAAGACAACAGCATACAGTAAACTTTTTGACACAGGCACATGCCTTCCACACAATGGGTCATAACTGTGGCAAAAGTCATCCTACCAAAAAAGTCACAACTGTATGCACAACAAGCCTTGGTACCACAAATTCATGTGAAGTTTCATTGAAACCCAACCAATAGTAAGATGAAGTGCAGCCAAAATTTCTGATATCCATTGGGACATCCAGCACAAATTCCCCAAGTGTGATAGCAAATACATGATATCACATGCTTTGTAAAAAGGTAATGCCATCTGCATAGATTCGTTATTTTTAATGTTGTTTTGACTTGGGTAACTATGTTAATGAGGTTAAAGAAATCTGTCTTTTGTTGCCATTGCGATTAACACTCCTTCGACTTGTCAAGAAATAGAGGATCAGCTATCATGAGTTGTCAATTAATATAAATATATCAATTGACACTGACTGATATATTCTTTATATCATATGACACTAAAAACGCAAAATATGCATCAACTTATTGGAAAAACACACATGTAGTAAATCCTTATAACACACATGTTACGTATAAGATTATACATACTCGCTATACTAACCCAGAAACAAGGAAATTAATGTGATATAACAAATTATAAAGCTCCCTCAAGGCTTGCTTAAAGTGTATAGAGCTATATTTTAACAGTCATTCAATGTCAAAATAATTACTTGCATCGTTTTTGGTATGATACTTGACTACCTTAATTGCAAATTAAAACTGTGGATGGGTTCCCTGTACTTTGATTTAATTGTCGAAAAATAGACGATTTATATAGTTTCATAGGGAGTTCTAGAACACTTTCGTATGCAAATAGACAGTTTGCATGTCCAATAAATCACAGAGAGTCTCTGATAAAACTGAAGCGAAAAATGATCTAATGGATATGAAAGCATACTAATTGTTTTTCAGTTTTTGAAACTTTAAAAAAAAAAATCTTCCAATATAGCTCTATACACTTTAATAAACTGTGTTTTCTAGACTTGTTTAAAAAATGTTTATCTTCAAAGACAGCTCCATGATGGATCCTATATGTCACCCCCTCCATAAGTTTGATACTGTAAAATCATTTAATTTCGATCAGACAAAATGTCCTGGTTTTGGTAAAAAAGATCTTTTCGATGTGACGCTAATTTGTGGATTTGGCATTTCAGGTAATAAATGCAAGGGTCACAATAATTGTTCCATGAGATTTGATTTCGAGGTTAAAGGTGAACCACGAAATCCACAAAATTTATTCCCCCACGAAAATTAAACATTTCATAGTATATAATACTCACCTTAGCGGGAGATTTCGATGTTGTTGTTGTTGTTGTGGTTTTTGTTTGTTTCTTAACAGGTTCATCACACTCTGAGGCATCAGTCGAGACTTCCTCATACACTTTCTCTGTTACTGTTATATAAGATCAATAAAACAAGTAAGTAATTACGAATTAACATTACGCCAGAGCAGAGATCATTCCTTCTGGTCATTTGCCGAAGGTTGCTTGGCCAAGATTTTCAAGTTAGTCCATTGGACCATGCGATTATTTACTGTTAAAATTTGTTTAAAGGGTTTTTATTGACAACAAAACTATACAGTCCCCTACCTGGTTTTCAGGTTGTCAATGTGTCTATTGCCATGGCAACACATTTTTTGTCCAAATCAAAAGATAATTTGATGTGCATAATCTCCGTATTGGTCCCTATCCACATACCAAATTTAATAAACCTAGCTTGAAAACTGTATGAGAAATGACAGGATCAAATTTGAGGTATTTTCAATATTTTCAGCATTTCCGTATCCATAGCAAACATATTATTAATTTTGTGAAAATCAAAAACAAAGACATGTACAATCTCCTTATAACAAATCCACAAACCAAATTTCATAACACAACCTTAAAAACTGTCATGGCAGGATCCAGATTTTCTTGACAGACTGACTGACGCAAACCTATAGTCACCTCCAGTTGAAAATAGGGGCCTAATAGGGCCCCAGTGGAAGCTTTATCCATAACATATAGCTAAGTCATTAAGGGGCTATCATTCTGTTGAAATGTTGGATAGTGAAGCATGGCTTTGATAATGTAATGTATTGATGGACAAAATCTTTTGAGTTTCAACATTTTGTAACGGACAAATGGACAGGTGCATCGCTATATCGCTTTATATCGCTGACCCTACCATTGTCATAGGAAATGTCGACAATTGACACTGTCTGAAGGGTGGTATGGTGGTTGAGTGCATAACACTCTCGACTGCAGATCACTGCCACTGCAGTAACTTCTGAAATGCTTTTTATATGTGTCTAATCAAGAGAATGAACTGGTTCAGTAACCCAGAATTAGACTTATGTATATCATTGACGTACACTGTGCATATTAAAGAACCAACCAAGAATTTTCTTCCGAAAGAGCTAACATATTGTACCATGATTCCTTGTATTCCACAATATCTCTCCACTCAAAGTTGGAGATCATTGGCCAATATAGCAGGGAAACCCCATATGACGCAACAAGACTATCTTAGTTTAACAACACTAACATACAAAATCTACCCACCCATAAATCCATCATTATCCATGTACGTTTTGTTCACAGCTTTTCGTTTTTTAATTCTTCTTTTGGCTCCACTTGTTGATTTAGATGACTCTTCAGTTTTAGAGTTAGCTTTAGGTACAGGGTCTTCTATTTCCTCTATATCTGGAGAGCTATTTACCAGCTCTGGTTCGGGAGAGGCTTGTTTAGGTGGTGGTGTGGGAGGTATAGGGCTTTCATCCTCTTCCATTTCTGTACATGGAAAATGAGAAACGTCACTGGACACAAAATATGATAATCTCCCTGCAAAGAGCTATAATACAAAAATTAAAGTGGACTTTTTTCGGAGGTGTGAAATTTCGCTCAGATAATTACCTCTAGCAAATGCAAACAACTTGTAAGTTTGTAACGAACCAACAGACGGACGAACAAACGGACAGGTGAATCACTATATGCCTCTGCATCATTAGACGCAGAGGCATAAAAAGATAAAGAAAATCAGGGGGAAGGCAGCATTCAACTTAAGCAGCCGAGCACAGAAAACATAAAAGAACAACTTTACGGGGTTACTTGTTTAACCAGAATCCAGATGTATAACCAGAATAGGCTTGTTCTCATTAATAAACAGTAGTTTTGTATAGTTTTTGGTTTAAATCAATTGTATATGACATAAGTAACGTGTATGCAACAGGAAAATAAAATATGCACACGAAAAAAAAGAAATTATTTGAGATTCAAAATTTGTTTGTTTTACCTTCCTCGCTATCACTATCAAACAGGTCTTGTCCAGTACGACGTCGCTTTGGTCGACATATCACCTCATCATCTGTAATAATAACGTAGATCATACATAAGTAGAACTTATAAGGCTTGCTTAACAACCGGTGACTTCTAGACTTGTTTAACAAATGTTCATCTGCATTTCATCCTTTGTAACAATTTCTTTTATAAAATCTTGTAAATGAATTTTACATCCGTCAAATTCTCGATATTAATTGAATTAAATATGAAATTTACTGCAAAAAAATGCTTCCAAGCTACAGTACAACCTCCATGCATTCAACATGTACAGGGTGTTGAAAAAGTTCACTCTCAATGCTACAGTTTCACTAGTTTATTTTTCTGATGTCAAAAGAAGGTAAAACTTTGTCAAAAGAACATGAAGTTTTCAGGTTATTATAGAGGGGTTTCATCATCATTCTTATCTCACTGGAGCCTTATTCACAAACAGTGTAAGTTTAAAACACAGACTTAGACTTAACATTGTCAAATGGTCTATTCACTCTTATGTTCTTTTAAATGTACCGATTTTTATACAAATTGGTATACATGTCCAGTGGGTAACAACAAATAATCAGATAAAATTTCACATGGTTAAATCAAATTGCAAAGAAATGACAGTTATTATAAATGTTGTCAAATTTAAGTCTAAGTCCGAGTTTCAGTCTTACAACGTAGGTGAATAAGTCCTCCAGCCTCTAATGAAGCTATCAAAGTTAGAAGTTAAAAGTGTACATTGTTTGCACATAGAGCTCTCAGATAAAAGTTGATATGAATTTAACATCCAACATACCGGAGTCTTCTTCCCTGGCCTTCTTTTTTGAGACTACTTCTTCTTTTACTGGGGATTTTGTTTTCTTCGGTGAGGGTTTGGTTACAGCTTTCTCTGAAGCTTTTGAAGCCTTGCCTGAAACGGATCATGAAACAGAAAATACTAGACAGTGCTGTTAATGACTTAGTCTGGTTAAGTATTCATAACATTTTCGGTGGGTTTTTGAAGATTTATTCTTGTCAAATATAGAGGCCAACCGTTGGGGCATAACTAGCATGGATGGAATTTATTAAATAAAAACTAGCATTAATACTGACTTGTACTAAATGAGCTTATCAAATATGTAGTTTAGGCATCAACATTTTTTACAGTTTGGGTGTTCATTTATTTATTACAAATAAAAAATCCCTACACAATTCTCAACATGAAAATGTCTGGGTGGGGTAATTATATTTATTTTACGAGGTCAGTCCCTTACATTCTTAAATGCTGAGCATAGCCTTCATTTGCCAGTCAGCTTTCTGCTGAAATATGGTAGACATAATTATGAGTGTGAATGTCTCTAGCTGGATGCGAACCTAGGTCCCAGGATTAGGTGGCAAGCGTGCTAACCACTGAGCTACCTAGGCAGAACTATTCAAACAGCACTAAGCGTTAGTTACCGGTATCTTTAGAGAAGAACGCCATCATTCCTCCACCACCAGCAGCCCCTGCCTTCTTACCGGCTTTACTACTCTCCTATAATATAGTTGTTCATACTTTTATATACAGGACACCAGGGCATTGGGAATTTCAGAAACGCTTTCCAGTACTGTAAAATCATTTAATTTCGACGGGGCCAAATTTGGTAAAAAGACCATTTCGATGGGACGTTAATTCACGGATTTTGCATTTCAGGTAATAAATACAAGGGTCACAATTATTGTTCGATCAGATTAAATTTCGTGATAGAAGATGAACCAAAAAATCCATGAAATTTAATTCCCCTCCAAATGAATGAATTTACAGTATTTACCTACTAACTAGAGGTGAACTGGCTTAAAACCAAGAGATAAGCCGGCATTTATCAATGCTAAGTAGACTTGGCATGTTAGAGAACAAAAAAGTTTATTATTAGCTTTCAATGGATTATGGTGATTTTCAGTGAAAATATCAATGACAAATAACAGTGAAATCATCGTTTTGTTATTTTCACTGTTTTGAAGCTGGTTCCAGTATCGTGCAGTACAGAAACGTAATGTCAACAGCGCCGGGCTTCAAAATATGCGTTACGTCATAGTTGTCACGTTGTGACGTTCTAATTTCAACGTAATTTTTTCCAATTTAGCCAATTACTGTACCGTTTTACGAGAAAATGAAGCTAATAATAAACAGAAAATTTGTTGATTTTTGGTGAAAGATCTTATTTCCTTTCACTCGTGATCACAGAAAATTATATTTTCACTCGTGGCTATGCCACTCATGAAAAAACTGATTTCTGCAATCACTCAGTGAAATAAAATTCGATCTTACACCAAAATCAACAAATATCCTCTATATATTCGGAAAGCATGCCCAGATTCCTTTTATCACACAAACTTGCAACAAAAGTTGACACAATTCAAATTTTGTTGAGAAATGTATCCAAATACAACAAATATACCTTTCATATAACTTAACTTGTTTGTATGTTTTACATGAGATAGTAATAAGTGTGTGTCCCAGCCACATTGGCCATTAAAAGAGACATTCCCTATAACTAGCATATTTTTCTCTGCTATCACATTTATTGAGCTAAATGAACAAAGCACTATATCAATTATCATAATTTGCCAGAAGAAACTGTGCGCAAATATGTCTCTATAATGTCAAAAATATGATCAAATCACCAATAATAATTTATCGCTGGAGGCGATTTATTATTATGTGGTCAAAGGGAAACAACTCATGACTATTTTGGTTAGTTACGGAAATACATTTACATTTTTTTCGGTAATTGTTGGGAGCTTTTTGTTGAAGATTTGAGGAGCTTAAGCAATATTGATTCTTTTTTAATGTATAATATTCCTGAATCGATTTAAACGATCAAAGATATAGGGAAGGTCTCTTTAAGTCGGACCACAATATTACGACCACAATATTAAATTACCTAGGTCACAGATGCAATCATGTTGAGCAATCAAAATATGTAATTATGTCAACACCTTTCAAAAGTATTTATTAAGAACTGGAGAGCTGGCATCCGTTTCCTAAACAAAGTGCTATGTAGGACTTTCCAAGGGAGGTAAGTCATGTCTTCTATATATAATTGAACAGGAGGTAACTGAATGAAGCCACTCAGCAGCGCATTGTTTAAGTAATGGACACCAGCTGTGGAAGCCTAATGCACTGAAAACTACATAGGGAACATGAGTGACTGAAGTAAGCACATTTGTTATTATATTTAAGCCTAGGTTTTATTGGATACCTTTTGCCTCAGCGATCTACACCAGATGGAAATAAATGAGCTTCAAGAGGCATCGGACACAGGGATTTCACATTTTTTCACTATGGTAACCCCAAATTTTCCTTAGATCATGCGGACCCTTTTCCCTGGTGCCTTCCGTTGTTCATTGATTAAACCAGGAGCATATCACCGAGGAAAAAATACTCAGTGGGACCTAGTTTTACCTTTGGTTCTGTTTTCACAACAGATTTAGTGTCAGTGGTATCTTTCTTCTGTTTTTTGTTGGCGTCAGCCTTGGAGAACATATTCTGTATGGCTGGTTGTGGCTGTTTCTTACTGGCCGGCTTCGATACAGGACCTCCATTACTGACTGCAGGTTTCTAATAGTAGGATGCAACAAATATTAGGGGTCTTATTCACTAACATTGTAAGTCTTAAACTCAGACCTAGACATTACATCAATTTGGCAAGTGTTCTATTCGCTAATATATAATTATTAAAGTACCGATTAAGATATAAACGGCTATATAGCCTCGCCTCGTATTTCCGTGGTACCCCTAATTCCGTGGTAATGGATATAAACAGTTGTGTGTGTCATACATACGAAATATACCTGTAAATAAGTGCACTATCACTTAAATCTCACAAATTAATAAAAAAGTAGACAAAAAAGTAAATAAACAATCTTTTTGGTATGAATTAACTTTTCCTCCTAGTAAAGAGTAAATTTTCTAGTGTTTTAAGAGTAGGCCACTTGCTAAACCTCTAGCAACAAAAGTATATATAACAGCTTATGTTAACTTGTCTGCTTCAGTTAGCAACATCTGTATTAACATTTTTACTGGGTTTCGGACAGGTGCATGTCTTGTAGGCGGACACTAAGAACTGTTTTCATTGGATACCGTGGAAATAGGGGATCCGCTCTCCAAGTGTAGAAAGGAGTAGGTTATGGAAAAACTTAATTTTGTTTTTGTTTTGCCCGATAAAAACATTTAATTAAAATAAATCACAAACCCAAGGTACATTTTATTATTCAGTGGCAGGCTGTAACCAGTATTGCTGTTGTAAACATTATATTTAAGTGTATAGTTAAGTGCCACGGAAATACGAGGCACCAGTATACATGTTCAGTGGGTAAAAACAAATAATCAGATACAATTTCACATGGTTAAATCTTATTGCAAAGAAATGGCAGTGAATATACAATGTACATGTTGTCAATTTTAAGTCTAAGACACTTACAAAGTTGGTGAATAAGGGCCCAGGGGTCTTATTCACCAACGTTGTAAACTTAGACTTAAAATTGTCATTATTCATAATCACTGGCATTTCTTTGAAATTATGTTTAAACATGTGAAATTTTATTAGACTATTGGTTGTTACCCACTGAACATGGTTGCCAATTATATCAAAATTGGTACATTTATAACAACATGAGAGCGAATAGAACATTTGACGATGTAAAGTCTAAGTCTATGTTTAAGACTTACAACGTTGGTGAATAAGGCCCCAGGTGTACTACTACTTCATTCATTAAGGTCTAACAATGTGTCCCAAATATGTTTATACTTATTCACCAAACCAGTTTTCCTGGGGCTGTTTTCGCACCAGTACTCACTTATCCTTTCACAAGGAACCCGGTTTGTTCATCAGGGTAAAACATTTGTTCAGTAATATACAACAGCTGATTCAACTAAACGGTTTTCCTGGACTGTATTCTCAAATATTGTTTAGTTGTTAAAATTTGGCTAATGGAACTTCAAATGAACATAATTTTGTCCCTTTTTTAAAATAATTTGGTCAAATATTTTTGTATTTTATGCAGAAAACATAATTCTTCCAAATGCAGCCAATCTGGAATTCCGAATTATTCCCGAATAGTAGGACCCCTGTAGAGAGACAATGATATAAAATGCCTGATTCAATTTTCAGACGACCACAAGTTTATTTAACAGGGGTCTCACTTTTCCAGGTTGATCTTTTGGATTTCTGGAAGTGCAATGAAAAGTTATTTAATGAAAATATCTCAAGAAATGGCAAAGTGATGGTCAATTAAATCTGCCATGAAGAAAACTGATTTGAATATGGCAGTGCTTTCATTTGACTCTTGAAACTGCATTTTGACTCTTGAATTTGACAAAAGTGCCTATTTTGACTCTTGAAAATTTAAGGTGAAGAGTCATATTTACTATACTTATAATACAAATGTTCCTGCAATACTTTGATCACTCTTAAAAAATGAGAGTCAGGAGTCAATTTGACTCTTCACTTTTGGAATCAAGTGAAAGCCCTGTATGGATATTATGTCATTGAAGACCTCTTGTTTAACAAAAATATTTGGCTGTACACAATATTACTGATTTTCAATTCGGCCCTGCTGATACCTCTGTCATTATTTCAGACACAAAAATTCATCAAATTCAATCCAAAATTTACATTGACGGCAAACTACTTCTGAAAGTTATTTCTCAGAACAGTATAACGCTATTTTCCCCAATCTGACCCCTAAAATCCCTTTTTTCCAAAAGACATGATATGAAGTTTTGAATTAAAACCTCTTACCTTCTCCGGTTCTGATGTAGGCATGTAATTCATTGTTAGCAGTTCCAGATCTTCTGTGGAACGAGGTTTGGCCTTCTCATATTGTATACTACTATATCTAGATCAAATAAAACAAGACCATCATATACTGTAAAATCATTTAATTTCGTTGGGATGAAATTTCGTGGTTTTGGTAAAAACGACAATTTCGTTGGCACTTGGATTCATGGATTTTGCATTTCAGGTAACAAAACAAGGGTCAAAATCAATGTTCGTTGGTATTATAGTTCGTGGTTGAAGTGAACCACGAAATCCACGAAATTTAATCCCCCACGAAAATTAATGATTTTACAGTAAATGAGGTTTATATATTACTGGCTTAGAATGAGAAGGTCGTAAGTAATGACCTTATAACATTAAACATTTATACATATTTGAAATCTGCATTACATTAATACGAGACGCTTCTTATGAGCATATGTTCATGAAAATCAAAACTTGTGATGTAGACCAAACTGAAGTTGAAACAGCTTATTTCACCATAAGTAAAGAGTAATTTTCGGACAGATTTTTTTTCTTTTCTCAAAATATTAATTTCTACTTACGACCTTCTCATTCTAAGCCAGCGATATAAACATTTAGGAACTGGATTGTTTCTGATAAAGTAGGTTCATACTGAGCAATAATACCTAGTATAACAAGAGATGTTTGTAAAACATGTATGCCCCCATGGCAGCAAAATAGCCGATAAGGGTGAAGGTCACAAAATCAATAGGGATCTACTAGGGGTGTAACGGTATGCTCACCTCACGATATGATACGTACCGTCAATTTTTGTAACGGTTCGGTATTTTTCGGTATGATACAATATTCTCTAAAAGCAGCTTAAATACTTCACTTTTTAAGTGATAATGAATTTGATGTTTCTATAACAGCAATTATTATGTGCATATCAACTATTTTAAGTGAATTTAGACAATACGAAGCATATCTCAATATGATTACAATGAGTGATACATGGTAATTATACATAATCAGAAGGCTGGCAGGCGTTGTTGTCTGAATATCATTATATGAATATTTTGCTCATAAAAAAGGTTATACCGAACCGTACCGAAATTTAGAAGTCTTGTATCGTGAACCATGTGGGACTGAAGTCCGCGGTATGTCGTATACCGGGGTATACCGTTACAGCCCTAGGATTTACTGTTGCTGACCCCCATGTGAAGTTTAAAAACCCAAGAGCAAAACATTCTTGAGTTATTGAACAGAAACCATTTGGTCTACCAACCAACTGACAGACATGAGCAAAGCAATATACATTTTTTGTGTACCCTCTAATCAAAGATAGGGGGCATAATAATTCGATATTTATCAAATATGTGCTCAAGAGTTAAAACTGATAAAAAATCTGGACTAACATAGTAAGATGAAATTTGTATGAACACACTCAAGAAGATACTAGTTTTTGGTAAATTTAACAAATTCTAATTGACCTAAAGATTAAGGACATACCGTAAAATATTATAATTTTGTTGGGACGAAATTTCGTGGTTTTGGTAAAAAAAAGACAATTTCAGTGAGACTTGAATTTGTGGATTTTGCATTTCAAGTAATAAAACAAGGGTCAAAATAAATGTTGATTGGGATTAAATTACATGGTTGAGGTGAACTACGAAATCTACGAAATTTCCCCCCCCCCACGAAAATTAATGATTTTACAGTAATAAGCATATAAATAATTGATTTATAATATAATACATATATTTCACATGTAAAACCATAATATTTTAGTAATACCGTCTGTAAAATAATAAATAGGGATTTTATTTTGTGGGATTTGTGGATGACATCAACCACGAAATTAAATCCTTTCGAATAAATATGATCCTATAGTATCTGACTTAGTGGATGATGTATCTTTGAACTTATGCAGTCCCTCCCGAAAGAGTCTTTTAAACAAAAACCATAAAATTTCATCCCATTGAGATAAAATGCCATTTAATGGTTTAACACTATTTGGCATACAAAGTGTAACATCGGTCTATGATACATGTACAGGGTGTCCAACGTGTCAGTTAGGATTAGGCATACAAAGTGTAACATCGGTCTATGATACATGTACAGGGTGTCCAACGTGTCAGTTAGGATTAGGCATACAAAGTGTAGCACAGGTCTATGATACATGTACAGGGTGTCCCACATATCAGGTAGGATTAGGCATACAAAGTGTAACATCGGTCTATGATACATGTACAGGGTGTCCAACGTGTCAGTTAGGATTAGGCATACAAAGTGTAACATCGGTCTATGATACATGTACAGGGTGTCCAACGTGTCAGTTAGGATTAGGCATACAAAGTGTAACATCGGTCAATGATACATGTACAGGGTGTCCCACATGTCAGGTAGGATTAGGCATACAAAGTGTAACATCGGTCTATGATACATGTACAGGGTGTCCTACATATCAGGTAGGATTAGGCATAAAAAGTGTAGCATCGGTCTATGATACATGTACAGGGTGTCCAACGTGTCAGTTAGGATTAGGCATACAAAGTGTAACATCGGTCAATGATACATGTACAGGGTGTCCCACATGTCAGGTAGGATTAGGCATACAAAGTGTAACATCGGTCTATGATACATGTACAGGGTGTCCTACATATCAGGTAGGATTAGGCATACAAAGTGTAGCACAGGTCTATGATACATGTACAGGGTGTCCCACATATCAGGTAGGATTAGGCATACAAAGTGTAACATCGGTCTATGATACATGTACAGGGTGTCCCACATATCAGGTAGGATGAGGCATACAAAGTGTAACATCGGTCAATAATACATGTACAGGGTGTCCCACATATCAGGTAGGATTAGGCATACAAAGTGTAACATCGGTCTATGATACATGTACAGGGTGTCCCACATATCAGGTAGGATGAGGCATACAAAGTGTAACATCGGTCTATGATACATGTACAGGGTGTCCTACATATCAGGTAGGATTAGGCATACAAAGTGTAGCATCGGTCTATGATACATGTACAGGGTGTCCTACATATCAGGTAGGATTAGGCATACAAAGTGTAACATCAGTCTATGATACATGTACAGAATGTCCTACATATCAGGTAGGATTAGGCATACAAAGTGTAGCACAGGCCTATGATACATGTACAGGGTGTCCCACATATCAGGTAGGATTAGGCATACAAAGTGTAGCACAGGCCTATGATACATGTACAGGGTGTCCCACATATCAGGTAGGATTAGGCATACAAAGTGTAGCATCGGTCTATGATACATGTACAGGGTGTCCTACATATCAGGTAGGATTAGGCATACAAAGTGTAACATCGGTCTATGATACATGTACAGGGTGTCCTACATATCAGGTAGGATTAGGCATACAAAGTGTAGCACAGGCCTATGATACATGTACAGGGTGTCCCACATATCAGGTAGGATTAGGCATACAAAGTGTAGCATCGGTCTATGATACATGTACAGGGTGTCCTACATATCAGGTAGGATTAGGCATACAAAGTGTAACATCGGTCTATGATACATGTACAGGGTGTCCCACATATCAGGTAGGATTAGGCATACAAAGTGTAACATCGGTCTATGATACATGTACAGGGTGTCCTACATATCAGGTAGGATTAGGCATACAAAGTGTAACATCGGTCTATGATACATGTACAGGGTGTCCTACATATCAGGTAGGATTAGGCATACAAAGTGTAACATCGGTCTATGATACATGTACAGGGTGTTCTACATATCAGGTAGGATTCGGCATACAAAGTGTAACATCGGTCCATGATACATTTACAGGGTGTCCCTCATGTCTTACCACTTACCTATTGGTCTCCAGCGGGTTCTCCTTGAATTTTTCATAATCTGTCATATACAACGCATTGGAATCCTGTAAGTAGAATACAGTGTGTGTGTCCAGCATACCTGCCAACTACTTCTATTAAAGTGGAGTTACTCCTATTTTTTATGTTAATTTCTTGTTTTCCAAGGTCACCTAACTTTGATCAAAGGTACATTTGATTCATTTCAATATGATCTTCTGTCCCATATTTATAACCACTACAAACAATAGATTCCTTGTTTATGCATCTATAAATCTCTTTTGAATCAAATTTAAGTGCATTTTGTGACATGTTTTGCTTTAGCACTCCTATTTTAGATTTAATGCGCTAGGCAGGTATGGTGTCCAGTGATTTTACGTTCTATGTTTAACAGGTACTGACTACTATAAATGATGTCTTCCATTTAGAAAAATGATCAATTTCCCAATTTCTGAGGAAACTATTTCCCAATCTATCGCAGAGCTGTATTTTGGCCTAATGATTCATGCTGACATTTTGCTGATTGGATAACAAGGAATACATGACACAAGCCACTTTATGTAAGTTTACAATCCCGGTCACAGCGCTGGAATTTTCCCAGTTTATCAGATACAGTCAAACCGGTGCCTGTCCTAATCAAGCAAATGATACAGAATTTATCCATACTTCACAGTTTCTAAAGTCCAGAAATGACTTACCAAGGTTGTAATTTGGTAGTATGATCGAATATTAACTTATTATTCTACAAACACCAAGTTCAATGGCAACAAATATATGACCAGACTTCTCCAGGAAAACCGGGCTTGATGGCATTGTATTGTAATTATGCAATAAGATTTAGAAAAATGTCAAAAATGAGAAAAAACTCGAGTCCTTTGATTTCATATTGAAGTAATTGGATAGCATAGTATTATCCATTAGCTTCAAGTTTTTTTAAAATTGTGTTAAAAAAACTTCTGTTGTTTCTATGGTGACCTGTTTCTAAAAAGTACTCATATCAAGGAAAACAAGGATTAAGTTGCTAAAAAACGCTTGCTTTTTTCCCCTGTAAGCAAAACTCACAAATTGGACATGTATTATTAAAATTAGAATATGATTCTAAAATGTGCCACAATTTTAAAATTTTACGTCAACAATTTATCAGATACTGGATCTTTGAAATGACAGTTAATGTTACATAAAAAACTTAGAGATTGACGTTCGCAACGTCACTCAAAAAGTAGGCTGTAATGGTTGGTTTAAAAAGTCTATAAATTTGTAAGTGATGGAATAATTTGTTCAAATTTTCAGAAACTGTTCACAAGAGTCTCATATTTCTAACCATATATTATCAACATTTTCACCATTTTCACAATTTTCACCGGTTTTCCTGGAGAACGGCTCATATTTTTTTAAATAAGGAATACATCAAATGTTTACAGGGGGCTATGTTTTTTTGTTTAGTTGAAAAAACTTTAATAATGTGTGAAACAAAACTGCAATCTTACCTTTAATTTGGTCATTTGAACACTGTATATATGACAACTAGTTAACACTGCCAGGGTTGATTTGTAGGATTCCAATTTTTCCTCTGGTACAACACTACATCTAAATATCTACAATACAACACATTGATATCACATGACTTTCCTCGTATCTGGGTTAGTATAGCGAGTATGTATAATCTTATACGTATCATGTGTAGTATAAAGTTAAAACTACACAGGCTGCTTTTCCAATAAAATGATGCATATTTTGGGTTCTTAGTGTCATAGTGTATGATATAAAAAATCTATCACTTGTTGTCAATTGATATATTTATATTAAACTCCTTCAGGAAACATTATTAAACTCGCCAGAGGCTCGCTTAATAAAATTTCCATAACTCGTTTAATATGAATTTAAATCAATTGATGACTTGTGATAGATCCTGTGTATGTAAAACAGACTACCATGTTTGTTTCGACTTTTTTACCCTGATGAAGGCTTCAGTGAAAAGCCGAAACTTTGGTGAAAGAAATGGAGAACCACATCCGTTGTTAAAGTGGCTAGCTCCTCATATGTATTTATTGTGTTAATTTTTTTTTACTTTGGTTTGATGCTGTGTGTCAACACTTTTTTGTTGTATCTGATGACGGATTCACCTTACAATATTTCCTGGATTGACAAGGGATCTGCTAAGAAAATAGTAAGATTAGTTTACTGAAAGAGCTTAGATAAATTGTTCTGCAACGAATCACTCAATCAAACAATCACAAAGTCATAATTTATTATTATTATATATAACCAGGTTCTTGCGTTGAATACATAAATATCTGCAAGCAAAATCATGCAATATCAGTCCTTTAGATTTGTGTTTGTATTGCCTGGTGTCGGTTGCCTAAGCAAAGCGCTATGTAGCTCTTTGCATGGGAGGTAACCCATGCATTCCGTAGTTAATTGAACAGGCGATAACTGAATGAAGGCAGGGCTCGACAAATCCACTCGTCCGCTCATAATTAAGAGTAGAAATTCACATCGGACGAGTCAACATCCAGCAACGCTCGCCCTGCAGGACGAGTGCAATTTCTTGCAGAAAACAATCAGTTTCAATAATTAATCGAGCATTAAAAAACACAATTCGATAAAAAAACAATGTTTGTATTCGATACAAACATCAGATCATCTGTCCGGCAGGACAAGTGGCTTTTGAAAAATTTGTCGAGGCCTGGAAGGTGCTCAGTAGCAGTTTGCTCAGGCAACCGATACCTGGTCAAGTGTTTAAGTGATACTCCCTACTTATGAAAACATAAAATTGGTGAATAAATGTACTGTAATATCATTAATTTTCATGGGGGATAAAATATCATGGATTTCGTGGTTCATCTTCTACCACGAAATTTAATCCCATCGAACCATAATTTTGACCCTTATATTTATTACCTGAAATGCAAAATCTACAAATTAACGTCCAATCGAAATGGTCTTTTTTACCAAAACCACAAAATTTCATCCCATCAAAATTAAATGAATTTACAGTAGATAAGAAATCAGCTGACAATTTATGCTAGAATTAAAGGTTGAGAAAAGTGTTAATAATCGGAACTATATTTATAGGTTTGTAAAAAGTAGAGATTTACCTGTTCACCATTTTCATTAGGTTTTGTGAGTCCGGACACAAAGTAAGTAACATTAAGTCCATCTGTGTCCTTGCTATTTCTCTCTGTATCTATATACTTATATAACATCCTGTAATACAGTCAGCATATTGTACATATATTATATAGCAAGCACACCCAGGGGAAGTAGATGGTTTTCTTTCTTCTGGCACAATTCCTCACCCTAGAGCTTAACATTTGTATAAATCCCCATAGTGGGTCATGCTTGGAGCTACAAATGGCCCAAGGATGTCCGCCATGCCATCCTTAATAATATTTCTGTTTGGAAATCCAGGCTTTATCAACATAAATATTAATACTCCCCTATCAAAACAAGTTTTCATGTGTTTCTTGATATATCTACATTTCCTCATAAAAGAAACATTTAACAAAATATATACCTTTTTTAACAATATAAAAAGTAAAAAAAATGTGGCACACTTATATTCTTCTTGTATAAAACGTAACAAATAAACAGTACAACATTTTACTTACTGTTTTGCTGTATTACACTGAACTTGCAAAGTGAGACTAAGCCATTTGTAAGTAACCTGAAAAGATGAAAAACATCACCACTTCATAAAAGTTTGAACACTAAAAAGGAAAACGTAGTCTATATCCCTGTTCAAACAGAAAACGTCCACACACTTTGCACACACATGTGCAGGTAACTTTTCATTGATCAGAGTTCAGACAACAACGGCGAGAGTACAACAGACTCAAGATGATGTTCAAGATAGTGGAGGGTATGGTGGCAGCAATAGACACCTGTGAATTTTTAGTCAGAAAAAGGCCCCGTCGTAAAATTAAACCTATTCAATATTCTGATTGTGTGACAGCTAACATTTTAGATAGTCAGGTTACAAACAATTCCAAGTGCTTTGAAATAGATTATAGCGCGAGTAGTGACCAATATAAAAACTCATTCTTTGTCAGAACAGTAGAGAACTAGAACCATCTGGAACACATCGGTCGAGGCATTCAAGAGTGCCATACAGGCTCGAGATTACAGAGATTACTCGAGGTTACAGATACAGATAGACATCTCATGATCTTTTCAGGCAATAATTTGTTGGGAATTCAAACCTGTAAATTTGACGTTTCCACTTACGGATCATTAGCTTAAGCAAAGACGTCCAACACTGGATTTGAAAGTCATCGATTTTACCGAAAATCTTGGATGGTCCACAATGCATTGCGCACGCTTCGGTAATTATCGACCGTTTCCGCTAAACCTTGATTTTACCGCGTTCGGTTAACTCCGTTAATTTCCGCTGATATTGTTTACAAAAACGGCATCTTTAATGCAGTGGACAGGTGGTTTAAATGGGAAATTATTATGTTTTTCACACATTGATCACGAACAGAAATACGAACGAAATTTGGATTTGGACGCCCGATTAAGAATTCAATTTTACCCCCTCAAATAGAAAAACGAAGTTGTTTCATTAACACAAGTATTTTCAAGACAGTCCAAAAGTTACAAAAAGTAATATTCCATAAAATAGCGAGTACGAATAGCTCTAAAAGAATAAAAAACAAACCGCTTAATTTGTTGTGGGCCGATTCGTCGGTTCAAAACTCCATTTCGATGACTCGCACAAATCTGAGGTTTATTTTAATATATCGAACGTATCATACAAACTATTGTAACTTAAACATAGATTACATATTTTTTATTCAATAAATGCCCATATTTGTTCAGTTTGACTGATGATTGAACTTGCAAACTCGGATTTAAAACGAATAAAAATCTTCTCTTATCCGAAAAAATCCAAGATGGCGGATAGCGTTTTTTTAATCGTGTGACGTAGGTAGATCACGTGACTGATAATCTCGGGTCAGCTAATCAGAAATGCTCTAAGAAATACTCTACTTTCATATCCAGTGTTGGACGTCTTTGGCTTAAAGGGGGACTTTGGTTTACCAGGAAAAAAATTAGTGGGTCAGCAGGCTCTTCATTAATGGCAATGTGTGAAAACTGGTATCTGTGAGGGTCAGTCGAAACATGTGTTGTATCTTTCCTTATCATCATATATCAGCATGTGGCCTATGGTAAGGGTAACTTGGACAATAATATGCGAATGATAGCATCTCTTTATTCATTTTCTATGATTCTAGTTTTTTTTATATGCCACATTATTTCGAGCATTCATTAATGATTGAATATAATTGAGAGGTGTCAAACGGCAGACGTAAAATCAATGAAGAGAAAGAGGTGAGATAAAAGGAATGTGACCAGTGACGTGTAAAGCACCAATACATGCAAGACTACCTCTGGATTTCCAACCAATTCATCTCTAGTTGGGAAGGAAACACTAAAATAGCATTTCTGAAAATTTGAAATGACCAAGTGTCCCGGCCAAGAATCGAACCAGGGACTTCTCTATCAGGACTCAAGTGCGTTATCCATTCGACCAAAGACCTGTAATTTAGGTCTTTGATTCGACCACCGACACCGTACCAATTTTTACGGTTCAAGCCTATTTTTGTGGAGCATGTACCTGTGATGAACAACACAGATACGTATCTGAATTCTAATGAAGTTTTTGTCTTGCTTACATAGAGTGATAGTGATAGGACTAGGAGACTAGGAGCTGTACAAAGGCTGTTACAGGCTCGAACTTAGTGCTAATGATAGACCCTGCGATTGCTTCACGGTATGTAGTCAAACAATCTCGACCTAGTGACTACTACGCGTCACTAAGGTCAAGACCCAAAGTGCAAAAAACCAGGTAGAAAACACGCAGATGATAAAGTTTAATTTTAAGCCCGATTTTGATGTTTTTCGCCAATGCACATGCATACTATGAATAAAAAAGACGAATGTCGTCGAATACCTGGTAATATGGTTCGTTATTACCCGTAAATCGATAAATAAATCGGCACACACGCACCTTGCAAAAAACCTTCATGTACACAATCCACTGTGTGTTATCATGTGCCAACGTGTCGAGTCTAAAAGACCGTTTTCCGTACTTTCCCGGAATTCATTGGTTAACATTATATGAGACGTAAAAGTGCATAAGAAGTCCAAACTCTTCTTGTTTTTGTTTGTTTATCAATATTTAACTGTTTTTATAAAAAATCATCTCCATTCATCAACAAATGTTCGTTTACTTTTAGTTTTTTTGTTTCAAGCGGGCGCCGGAAGTGTATTGTTTCACGTGTACTACGGTACAGTTCAGTGAAAATCAAGCGCGCCAAAAATAACAAATTTTCGGGAAACCCCTCCCAGAATCCTTTCATTTGCGTATTCTGATTGGTCGATAGCTGGAACACCGATTTCTACAACAACAACATTGAATAGAATAGAACATAACGAGAGCAAAACTGCAACATCGTCGTGTTAAACTTTACGGATAAGCAAATCGCTGTATGTTTTAGGAATATTTTTGGTTCATATAGCAAACAAAAGGTTCATTCTTCCTGGATATGTTATAAATTTCACGGAGGTTGGTAGTTTTCGTTAACTTTTAAGTTTCAAAAGTTGCGCGCAGATTCTCGTCGCAAAATCTGCATTGAAAAGTGACATAATAGTTCGTGTCTCCGTGGAAGAAAACCACCGGAGACCGAAATCTTGTCTACACGGTATGCTACACTATGTTTCACAAACTTGGGTGCTTAATAGTCGCTCTTAGATGTGCATAGCTTTTTGCGACACGATTCTTTGTCGCTGTTTGGTGACCGATTTAGAGAATTTAAATTCAATATACAGTTAAAGCACACCACACATGCCTTCATAAATACTTTCCTATCGTTCAATACCAATATCTGCAAGAACACTAACCTCACTGATGCACAAATTAATCCAGTTTCACTTCCACTGCCAAATTACTGAAATTTCCAGAAGGTTGACAAACAACAATATGGCGAATTTTTATTAGACGAAAAAAGTGGCTAAAACCCGGTATCCGGAACATAAAATCCGGAACGATAATCAAGAACGACTACTCTGTACAGATTAATTATTTCGTCTAAGACACGTGCGTCTACATTAGATAACCAAAATGGGGTCAACTTAAATTGATTCACGGCGGCTGTCAGAAAACGTTTTATCTAATATTGGTTGTGTAAAGGTATATTTAATGATGTTTTTGTAGTTTATGAATGAAATAAGCGTTACTATGACCATGTTAGCTGTTAAATACAGAATAGGTGGTTTAGTTTGCAAATTACACTTTGCTATGGAGAGCTATTAATAGAGCTATAAAACTCAGTACAGGAGCATATTCATACCGCGAGTATCTGAGTTTTACTAGTAGAACTAGCTCGAACTTTGTCATATTAAGTCGCGAAAACATGTTACATTTAATAATTAGGTAAACAACCGTGACGAACCCGTAATACTCACCAACTTCCTTTCATCCTTAACATATTCATCAAGGTTCTCCAGGTAAATTTCATCAACAGACATATCTTCCAGTAAGTTTTCAATTTATATGCAATTTATTTTCGATTTTACTATTCCCGCAATATTTTTGGCGCGTCGTGATATTAAAAATACGTGACAATCACTCATCGTGTCATTTTCCGACACGGTCTAAGACGCGCACTTTGTGATTAAATTATGAAAAACATTACAAAATTTTAACACTTCTAGATATAGAGCATCTGTCATGAGTTTATAATATTTCCTGCACGAGTTTAATATAAATATATCAATTGACAACGAGTGATAGATTCTTTGTCATATGACACTAATTTAAAAACGCAAAATGTGCATTGATTTATTGGAAAAAACTCAATACTTTATACTCTATAGGCCCTACAAGTGGCTTAGTTTCAGCCTTACGTTCATTAAAGAAAACGTCCGCCGCGAGAATTAGTTCGTCACGCGAACTACTTATTGAACGATTATAATCGTTCGCCGCAAACAATTTCAAGATATTTTCTAGTAATACCAAACTTTTTCATAGACTGATTAGGAAACAGCGAGGAACATTGAAAAACTCCTTTGACGATCTGCATGTCGGGGGTGTTTGTTATTCCGGTGAAGATGGTGTCCTAGAAGGTTTTAAGTTACACTTTAAAGGTTTGGCGCGTGAATCTGTAAATGAAACATTTGACGACCAGTATCATAACACAGTCTTAGATGAATTACGGGTGATCAAGGAAAATGTTAAAGGAAAACCTGCTGAAAATGTATCCGATGTTGAATTTCTGAAAGCCCTGAAAACCATACACAGAGGGAAATCCGCGGACATATACGGTGTTAATATCGAACATGTTGTGCATGGAGGTGACATTCTGCAGCATAGACTCTTGAATATTATTAATGCTATATTTGAAAGTGGATCAATCCCAGATTGCCTGAAAGTTGGACTGATATCTCCAGTCTTTAAGAATAAAGGACATCCGTCTGAAGCCGGAAACTATCGAGGAATCACAGTCCTCCCTGCGATTTGTAAGATCATCGAGACAGTTATAAGAAACCGGATCCAGGAAAAAGTTCTCCGAAACCAAAATGTTACGCAAAGAGGCTTTACGAGGGGCTCCTCCCCGCTCAATGCGGCATACATACTAGAGGAATACTACCGTGAATGTGTGGACAAGAAGGTTCAAGGTCACGTTGTGCTTTTGGACGCTAAAGCAGCATTCGACGGTATTTTATCCACGGACCTTTACAAACTATATGTCAAACCGCTCCTGAACCAGTTAACCTCTTGTGAACTTGGAGAGAAGATCGGTACTTTGCTTGTAAACAACTGTGCCTGTGCTGATGACGCGTGCATCATGGGAAATTCTGAATATGATTAATATGGCTGAGACATTTGCGTGTGAAGAAAGATATTTGCTGCAACCAACAAAAACTGTTGCCCTACATGTTAAACCCTCGAGAAGCAGAAAGTGTGATACACCAGCTAGTACTTTTACATTGGGACATGTACCCTTGAGCATCGTCGATTCTGCCCCGCATCTGGGTATAACGCGCTCTTCAACCGTGGATGAGACCATGGAAGTGAACGTGAATAAGAATATTGGTAAGGCACGGCGAGCCCTCTATAGCCTACTCGGAGCTGGACTACATGGAGTGAACGGCCTTGATCCGGTGACTTCTATAAATATCTACAAAGTTTACGTGTTGCCTATTCTTCTGTATGGACTAGAAGTTATATTACCAACCCAGAAGTATGTTACATTGTTAAAAACATTCCAAAAAGGCACTCTGAAGAACATTTTATCATTGCCCAATAGTGAGGCGGATCCGTCAGTTTACATACTCCGTGGGCTCCTACCAGTGTAGGCTATCTTGGACCTGAAAATATTGCGCTTCTTCAACAATCTGACCAACCAGAGCGATGATAGCCTAGATAAACAGATCCTTATTAGGCAGCTAACTGTGAAAGGTGAAAAGTCGCATTCATGGGCAAAACAGATACAGCCAGTGTTAACAAAATATGAACTTGGTACATATCTCGAAAATCCACTAAACAAGGACTCCTGGCAGAAAAGTGTTCATGTTGTGGTTGAAGAAAGCTGGAGAAAGACTCTTGAATCGCGAGCAAGTCTATACTCATCGCTTGAACGCTTGAACGCATGAACTGTGAATATTCACCGGGGGAACCTCATACAATATTACGAGTGTCCTGTTCATCCTCGAGAGAAGCTAAGAGACTTCCACCTAGATTACGTGTGCTGACGGGTACATTTATACTACAAGTGAACAGAGCTAGATTTAATCAAAATGCAATTGATACATTGTGTCCCCTCTGTCGAGAAGAAGACGAGACACTCCAACACTTCATACTTCGATGTCGAACCCTGCTGCCGGCGAGAGTGTCTGTACTTGACATTCTTCAGAGGAACGGCATTGCTGTGAGTGATACCTCACATTGTGACTTAGTTGACCTTATTGTGGACTGGTCAAAAGTTTTCCCATCGTTTATACAAGAAGACGACTTCACCCACCAGCTGGAATTCCAGACGAGGCGATTACTCTTCAACCTACATACGTTGAGGAACTCACTGTACAGAAACTCCCTTCCTGGTGACCACCCATAAGTAACGTGGTCTTCCTGATTAAAATAGAGAGTTTTGATAACCAGAGACGTTGTGGATATAGACGTAAAACACTAAAACTGTATAGTGAATTTTTACTGTGTTTTGCATTATCTGGCACAGTGTACATGTATACGCGTATATAGATTGACATTGTGGTGAAGGACACATACTACCTAATTCGCTAGGGTTCGTCATCATTGGCGGTTAAGACAACACAGAAACAGAAACAGATGGCGGAGATAGACGATTTAATGGCCTAACTTGTTCTGTTAGATTTTCAGCCGTAGATTGAAAATTAGTGACTCAGTAATACTTCTTTCCAGCTTTGGTATCCACACTGTATCATAAATGCAAAACACATACAATCTACAATTAATGTTTAAATCGCTAAGATTATAATAAATAAAATAAAATATTTATCTATCCGCCATCCTTGTTCGCTTGGCGAGCTATGTGTAAAGGTGGCGAGCGTTTTCATTAATGAACGCACTGCTGGATACAAGGAAAGTCATTTAATTTCTACTTGAAGACTGCCTTAAGTTCATTAACGAAAACGTCCGCCGCGAGAATGAGTTCGTCACGCGAACTACTTATTAAACGATTATAATCGTTCGCCGCAAACAATTTCAAGATGGCGGAGATAGACGATTCAATGGCCTTACTTTTTCTATTAGATTTTCAGCCGTTAGATTGAAAATTAGGAACTCAGTAATACTTCTTTCGTGTTCTATTTATTCAGCTTTGGTATCCGCACTGTATCACAAATGCAAAACACATACAATCTACAATTTATGTTTAAATCGCTAAGATTACACTAAATTAAATCAAATATTTATCTATCTGCCATCTTTGTTCGCTTGGCGAGCTATATATATATATATGTGTGTGTAAAGGTCGTTCGCGATTGGCTAACATGTTCGTGGCGGTATTTTTAAACAAATCCTAACACTTTTACGTACACCATGATGACATTACACCCATCTCCCGTCTATATGCATATTTTCACACTTTTATTCGTCCTTTTCGCTGAGATACTGAAGTTTAAACAGGACATGGTGTCATTTTTTCGACAACAATGGAGACGGCTGATGATTAAAAAAGATCACATAGAAATCAGATGCAACGGTACAGATGATAACAATGAAGACAGTCCAAAGGCAACGTTTTTGAAATGCAATAACAATGAAATAATACACCAAATGTGTATAACTGGATGTCTATAATTCGCTATTTCTTAACATTTCTTAAAATTAATGTTAATTATTAGTTGTGTGTATGCTTTTACTGTAATACATTTGTAGATAGCTACACGAGTAAATATATGCATTATTTGTCGAATTCGAAAATAATATTAAACTGGGCTCAACAAATAATTGTTTTCCCATTTCCAGGAAAACTTGAAAGGTCACCCATTATGAAATCCTCTCATATCTTCCCGGAAGTCACCGGAATATATATAGCGCTGGTGCTGGGTTCATATTAATTAGTGCCATATTGCAACGCGGAACCACTTCATACAAGGTTGGTCATGTCGCCGAACACAAATATTCGAATACTCCGTCATTTCCGACAGTCTATATACTTTGTATTATATGTTAATACATGAGTGATTTGATATCATCAAGTTGCCCTGTTATTTGTTCGAGGGTAGCCATATTGGCCCGAGGCCGTAGGCCAAGGGACAATACGTCTGTCCCGAGGACAAATAACAGGGTTAATATCAAATCTACCATTTATTGACAATTTTATTAAATAAGTATCAATTATTTTCAAATTCTTCATCGCGTTGCAGAACAGCAACGTATAAATCTGGCATATGAAAGGCTCCAAAATATGTAAAAAAACCAACTTGTTTTATGTTTTTTAATCAAAACTTACACCAAAGTGTAGCATATCGTCTAACTAAGAAAACGACTACCCACATGACTTTAATGTAATTAAAAGTTACTTTCATTTCAGTGAATAAGAATCGATTCTCCGTAATTTCAGCAGAGACTTTTCGACCCCGTCTATTAGCCAATCCGATTGCTTAAAAGGAGGGTAAATATTAATATCACTTTTCGGCCTAGTCTATTAGCCAATCAGATTTTAAAACACTTATCGGCCCGGGCCGATAACTGATATAGATTTTCGTCTCTGATACAGTGGAAGCATGCGTATTATTAGACTAGGACAATGCAGTGTTATAGGGCTAATAATTGATAGTCATTAAATAATAACTCATACTCATGCTGTTGAGTGTGTAACGTTATGCATATAATGCCCGTTGATATAAATATTGGAGAACGTACTCCATGCTCTAACTCATACTCCGTACTCCAAGTGGAGCATTTCTTAGTTACAAAAACTGCTATAACTTCTTTATGACTGAATGTGGTTCATTTTCTTAATTAGATCATTTGCTTCAAGTTGGTTTGGCTACAGATGCAACAATCTGTAAACAAAACTGATTTTCAAGTTGAAGCATTGAGTATGGAGTTTTAGTATGATGATAAGCACTGTTGATCATCACGACGACGTTCATATCTGTCATTTAGGGTTGCCTAGCCTTGGCGTAGAAATAAGCCAAAACTTACGACAGAAAGTGAACTAAAATATCTTTGTAAAACGCATAAATTTACGAAAATATTATCGACGCATGCAATATTTTAGGAAAACATAGGTTTACACTAGCGTAAATGCTTTGATAAAACAGTGCCCTGGTACTAAGAGTATAACTGCAACAATTACGTCTGTTACAGTATAACTGAAAATTATACTTGTATATCTCATGTTATTGGTCGGTGCCAGTACTGGTTCTTCTATTTTGTAAATATTGTGTTCTGTTGTACATTGTATGCATATAATGCCTAGGTCCCACTGAGCAGTTTCTGGCCTCGGCAATGTACTTCTGATTTCAATAAATTAGCTTCGAGAGTCATCGCGAACAGGGATGTCACATTTTTTAAATAATTACCCGAAGCTTCCCGAACATATACCACGATGACTCCTTTCTCGAAACCTTCCGATGCCCATTCATTAATTCGGGAGTACACAATCCTACCTTCCCGGTCCGACTTGCTATTATGTGTTTGACCCGATGTATTTAGCTAGGAAAACTAGGTATATATTAGTGTTCATCCTTACTGTTCTATAGAAATTAGAAACGTCGACGGGAGCGAAGCGACAGGAGACGTTTCTAATTTCTATAGAACAGTAAGGATGAATACTAATATACTTAGTGTGCAGGTTTATTTGAATACATTTATAGAACTGCGGTACTATGCTACATAGAACGGTACTAAGTTACATAGTACGTTCTATGAACCAATTTTTACATAGTGAACCATCTTGTTCGTTCTACGGGATTTAGAACTCTCGAAACATTCAAAATACAGGAATTTCATTGGCTGACAAATAAACCTGCACACTAAATTCTAATAATGGTGACCGAATAAATGATTGTGTTTCATGTACAAACAGCAATACACCAATAGTCTCAGATATTAAACAATACCGGACACATAATGATGAAATGTTGCTGAGGCTAGTTTTTAATTTGGGTCAACCTTAATGCTATAACAAACAATATTATCACTTTCCCCGATAGTGCGAAAGAGCTGCGAATTGGTAATTGTCTTCTGACCGAACTACGGACAGGTATTCACCAGCTTTCAAACAAGGTACGTGTGCTTTATTCGTTAACTTTACTGAAAAAAAAGGTTTTAGCTTCAATAGTTATTGGGAATATATTATAATGTAGTTATACTAGCTCGTACTATGTCAAAGAACGGTCTAGAGACAGAACCCAGAATGTTCAGTCCAGTACGTTATATTACATGCTATATCGTATGTAGTTATGTACCCGTGGGGTATCCGATGATGGGAATAAACTCCTTCGTTCATAATCTTCATATATATTCCGTAGGGAATTACTTCGTTCATGTTTGAGACCCATTTGGGTAACCCCGTTTAATCATAATATTTGACATGGTACTATTGTACAAAATATAATAATCATAAAAAGTATTTAGTTGTGTAACAAATATTGTTGTTGTAGTTCTATTACGCTACTGTCGTAGCGAAATGGTCTCTCTGTACTTCGGTAATACTCTCTTCAGCCTTGTGCTCTCTCTATTAGCCTCAGTTCTTAGTACGGTTTCGCTTTACAGTCTTGAGCTCTCTCTGTGTGCTTCAGCTCTTGTTACTTCGGTTTCGCTTTATCTATCTATCTCTATCTCCCGTTTACCGCAAGGGGACATAGACCGGGACGCGCGTCACCAACAAAGAACATTAGTATAAAGACTGAGTAAAAAAGTATAAAAGAGAGAAAAGTAGGGTTAAAAGGTTAAAAACAGGGCAGGTGTGAAATTAGGGAGATACATGTTCAATCTGGCTGACTGCCAGACTGAACTCAGGGCCGGACAAGGTAACTGTATCAGGGGGTAGGGCATTCCAGTGGACTAGGGTTCTAGGAAAGAAGGAGAATTTATAGTAGTCGGATTAAGTGTATATTTGTTGGAATGCCCTAGAATGATTTGTGCGAGATGGTCTTGTGTTGGGGATAAGATAGTCAGGTATTGGTATAGCAATCTGGCTGTGCAGGATGTTATGTAACATAACCTTACAGTCTTGTTCTTTCTCTGTGTGCTTCATCTCTTAGTACGTTTTCGCTTTATAGTCCTGTGCTCTCTGTGTGCTTCAGCTCTTGGTACTTCGGTTTCGCTTTACAGTCCTGTGCTCTCTCTGTGTGCTTCAGCTCTTAGTACGTTTTCGCTTTATAGTCCTGTGCTCTCTGTGTGCTTCAGCTCTTGGTACTTCGGTTTCGCTTTATAGTCCTGTGCTCTCTCTGTGTGCTTCAGCTCTTGGTACTTCGGTTTCGCTTTATAGTCTTGTGCTCTCTCTGTGTGCTTCAGCTCTTAGTACGTTTTCGCTTTATAGTCCTGTGCTCTCTGTGTGCTTCAGCTCTTGGTACTTCGGTTTCGCTTTATAGTCCTGTGCTCTCTGTGTGTGCTTCAGCTCTTGGTACTTCGGTTTCGCTTTATAGTCCTGTGCTCTCTCTGTGTGCTTCAGCTCTTGGTACTTCGGTTTCGCTTTATAGTCCTGTGCTCTCTCTGTGTGCTTCAGCTCTTGGTACTTCGGTTTCGCTTTATAGTCCTGTGCTCTCTCTGTGTGCTTCAGCTCTTGGTACTTCGGTTTCGCTTAATAGTCCTGTGCTCTCCCTGTGTGCTTCAGCTCTTAGTACGTTTTCGCTTTATAGTCCTGTGCTCTCCCTGTGTGCTTCAGCTCTTAGTACGTTTTCGCTTTATAGTCCTGTGCTCTCTCTCTGTGCTCCAGCTCTTGGTACTTCGGTTTCGCTTTATAGTCCTGTGCTCTCTCTGTGTGCTTCAGCTCTGTGTACTTCGGTTTCGCTTTATAGTCCTGTGCTCTCTCTGTGTGCTTCAGCTCTTGGTACTTCGGTTTCGCTTTATAGTCCTGTGCTCTCTGTGTGCTTCAGCTCTTGGTACTTCGGTTTCGCTTTATAGTCCTGTGCTCTCTCTGTGTGCTTCAGCTCTTA
The DNA here is from genome assembly GCA_963678985.1 of Spisula subtruncata. NCBI lineage: Eukaryota > Metazoa > Mollusca > Bivalvia > Venerida > Mactridae > Spisula > Spisula subtruncata. The sequence continues at coordinate 26,333,514 of OY787671.1, read as the reverse complement.
GTACGGTTTCGCTTTACAGTCTTGTGCTCTCTGTGTGTGCTTCAGCTCTTGGTACTTCAGTTTCGCTTTACAGTTTTGTGCTCTCTCTGTGTGCTTCAGCTCTTGGTACTTCGGTTTCGCTTTACAGTCTTGTGCTCTCTGTGTGTGCTTCAGCTCTTGGTACTTCAGTTTCGCTTTACAGTTTTGTGCTCTCTCTGTGTGCTTCAGCTCTGGGTACTTCAGTTTCGCTTTACAGTTTTGTGCTCTCTCTGTGTGCTTCAGCTCTTGGTACTTCGGTTAAAGTATTTCGCTGCTGGTTAAGAACTGACTCATAGTACTGATTAGTTAGCTTCTTCCTTCTTCTCCAACCACGTCAATGTCTCCAAACAATACGGATGGTGATAAAACCCCACACGTTATCTGCAGTTTGTACAATATCTCCTCTACCGGCCGTTCTAGGATATCTCTATCGTCAACAAATTTCGCACACTCGTATATGTAGTGGTTCACAGTTTCTGGTACATTTTATCAAGTTATCATTATCATTCATGATATTGTTCCAGTGGTACTTGAGTTTTGTTTTTCCACTGATCAGTTGATTGATGATGCTGAATGTATGTCTGTTATTTTCTCCAATACAATTTCTTGTTCCGGGTTCGGTGTAGATCTCTTGTAGCATGCCTATTTTTCCGAGTTGGAATAGCTGGTGTTTCACTTCTTTGATTTAGTGTTTTCATATGTTTGGTGATTTCAGATGCATCCTTTTTTCAGTGGTCACTGTGTATTCAATGGCACTCATTTCCAGGGCTGCTACTTTGGCTCGTTTGTCTGCAAGTTCATTTCCAGTGATAGTTTTTGACCAGGTACCCAATGGATCTATATGTTGTTCTGTTTTGCTTCAAGGGATGCTATCATTATTTTGATGTTGATTATATTTTCTATTCTGGATTTGGGGATTTCATTATTGAACACACTTGGCAGCTTGGCAGTCAGTAAAAATCTGAATATTCCTGTTGGATATAGAAACCAGCTTGTTGATGAAGTCTTTTCGGACCACTTCTCCCCAATATTGAGTTTACCAAAATGTGGCACTTTTCGTAAAAAAAGTAAAATACTTTGTTGTGTACCACAGTTTTATCTGGGTATACAAAAAGAACATGAATTAATGATATTCATTTTGTACCTGCTATTATTTCGAATGGGATAGATATTTCCCTCAATAATATTACGTATTGAATCTATACGTTACTTTCTTTTTTCTATTACAGCAGAGTGTGCATGTTAGTACTTTGAAGGATCACACATATTATGGGTTGGAGTATTCAGATAGGGGCATTGCTGCTCGTCCAAGGTGTGTGTTCAGGATATGATGTGATTGCTCGTCCACAACAATTGCACTTGACGTATGCTAACCCACCAATATGGCATCTAAGTTACATGGACAGGCTTATGCTGACACCAGGTTGTAATTATCATCCTTAGTAACGTCACAGGCCTAAGAAATTGTATCACAAACTACAGTTTTTACTTCCCAAATTTTTCATCCATTCAATATAGTATACATTTGACAGGTTTGCAACGTTTTGGGTGGGATTCCATTGTCAATATCAAAACAGCGTGACAATGGCTTCCAACCCGGAACGGCTCAGCGTTGAAAGTACCTGATATTATAACTTTAACACGACTTATGGTATATACTTTGATTGTTTCGTATGGTACAGGCATAATTAGTCCCGACCAAAACCATTTTCTGGCCCGTTCATGCGTTAAATTTTATGTTCATGTAGGGGCGGACAGAGACGTTTCAAACATGTTCTTTTATCTAATGAATGAGTGAAAATTTGGGGATGTTAAACTATGTTTTTGTGATATAATTTCTTAAGCCTGTGGTTTCATATAATGCTTTCTCTGTATCACTATACCTTTGTTAATTGTATTTAACTCAAATACGAATAATAAGCTTTGGTTCAGGCCTTTTTCTTGATATTGTCTGAGGCCTTTATCGGGCCTCAATTTTTTTCCCAATCGCTAAATATATCCCAATTGCTTCAGAATAAATTCCAAAGGGATGTTTTTCCCCAAAATAATGTAACCAAAAGCATAAAAGCCCAGAAAAGCGCTTCTTTAAGTTAAAACCAATGAAGTATTACAAATACACAGATGAAATGTTATATGTTGCACTTCGTTGGTGTCAATAAATTGGAACAGTAAAGTTCATTTTATATTTAAATCTTAATACCCCTATTATTGACCAAATAAATCCTAATTTTGCCATTTAAACGATTGAATTTTTTTCCCAATTTCGAAAATTTAGTGACGCAAAATCCCCAAATTTGGCTACAGCCTTTTTCCCAAAAAGGGCAGAAAAGGCCTGTGGTTACAATATCATCTTTTGTTATGCCTTGCTGTTTTCTCTATTTTTAGCTCACCTGTCACAAAGTCCGTCTTCCGTCGTCCGTCCGTCGTCCGTCCGTCCGTCCGTCCGTTCACAATTGCTTGTGAACACACTAGAGGTCACAAATTTAGCCTGATCATTTTGAAACTTGATCACAATGATCATCTCCATAAAATCTAGGTCAAGTTCGATATTGGGTCATCTTGGGTCAAAAACTAGGTCACTAGGTCAAATCAAAGGAAAACCTTGTGAACACATGAGAGGTCACAATTTGAGCCTAATCTTTATGAAACTTGATCACAATGATCATCTCTGTAAAATCTAGGTCAAGTTTGATATTGGGTCATCTGGGGTCAAAAACTAGGTCACTATGCCAAATCATTGAAAAACCTTGTGAACACATTAGAGGTCACAATTTGTGACTAATCTTTATGAAAATTAATCACAATGATCATCTCTATAAAATCTAGGTCAAGTTCGATATTGGGTCATCTGGGGTCAAAAACTAGGTCACAAGGCCAAATTATTGAAAAAGCGTGTGAACACACTAGAAGTCACAATTTGAGACTAATCTTTATGAAAATTGATCACAATGATCATCTCTATAAAATCTACGTCAAGTTCGATATTGGGTCATCCGGGGTCAAAAACTTGGTCACAAGCCTTTGAAGGCCAAATCATTGAAAAAGCTTGTGAACACACTAGAGGTCACAATTTGAGCCTAAGCTTTATGAAACTTGATCACACTGATCATCACTATAAAATTTTGGTCAAGTTCGATATTGGGTCATCCGGAGTCAAAAACTAGGTCACGAGGCCAAATCATTGAAAAAGCTTGTGAACACACTAGAGGTCACAATTTTGACCTTATCTTTATGAAACTTGATCACAATGATCATCATTATAAAATTTAGGTCAAGTTCGATATTGGGTCATCTGGGGTCAAAAACTAGGTCACGAGGCCAAATCATTGAAAAATCTTGTGAACACACTAGAGGTCACAATTTTGACTCTATCTTTATGAAACTTGGTCACAATGTTTATCTCTATAAAATCTAGGTCAAGTTAGATACTGTGTCATTTGGGCCAAAATCTAGGTCACTAGGCCAAACAGGAGAGCGACCCAGGGCCCTTTGGACCCTCTTGTCTATTAATTGTTACTGTTTTATGCTATGATTATAAATGGCATGTTTGTATGTAATGACCCTTGATAGGAAAATAAAATGATTCGATTCTATTCCAGGGACGTTGTCCAAGCTTCGTATCAAGGATAGAACCGACATTGTTGACACAACGTTGAACAATACCGCGATGTTTCCATGGCAACAACTACCACGTGACACAATTGTTCTACACATGTTGTGCTCAAACGGTTATAACAATCAAGAGTTAATGCAACAAATTGAAGCCGGCTACGTTGGGATACACTACAGAATGATGGAATACATGAACATTACGGATTGTCCCCTGCAGGATCTGACTTCCCTAACATTCCGGGGCTTATCCATGTTGTCAAGCTTGATCATTCGGAGTAAATTCATCGAATACCTTCCGTTGAACGTTTTCAGTCACGTGACGAGCTTAATATTCCTGAAGATGGAGCTCTGCAGTTTAATGACAGTATCTGGAGATATGTTTTGTCACAATCCGAAAATAACATTTGTTAATTTTGCATATAACAACTTACGTGCTATTACAAGCGGGGAGTTAGCACATGAAACATGCACAACTGGAACGATCAACTCCCTGGTTTTAAAAGGGAACACAATAGAAAACTTGATGAATGTCAACTTTAAAGGTTTTGACTTGGATGGTGTTCTTACGTTTTCAAATTGCTCCATTCAAGAAGTTTCTAATGCGACATTCCAGGGTCTGTCGAATGTACGAACACTGGACCTTAGTAACAACAACATTGAAAACATACCAGATTCTTGTTTTCTCACATTGAACGAAACACTTCAATACATTAACATCAAGTCGAACAATCTATCACGTATCAATGCTTCGGTGTTATTCGATGGTTTGTTAAGCGTAAGAACAATTGTGCTCCATACGAACCGCATAGAAATGATTTCTGGAACATTCTCCAATCTGAAGATGTTAGACAGGTTGCAATTGGAAAACAATCGACTCACCTTAGTGTCAAAGGGAACATTTGGTGGTTTAGCAAACCTTGATCGAATGTCACTTGCAAATAATTCTATAGAATCGATTGAAGAAGGCGTATTTGATGAGCATAAGAATTTGCAAATTCTTGAACTTGATGACAATAGAATCAGGGAACTTCCAAAAGAAATTTTCAAATATACATCATCACTGTCGGAATTGGATTTGAGTAATAATCATATTTTGAGACTGGATGAGACAATATTTGAGAAATGCTCACGACTTAGTAAAGTTTTTATTGATTTTAACCAGATCAGCAATTTGAATCGTTTGTCGCTTACTAGCGATCGTATTCGTTATATAGATATGTCAAACAATGACTTAGATGTATTGCCTTCATTTACGAAGCCAGATTCAGTCGACTGTCATAGCTTTCCTTCTTTGAGAGAAGTAAAGTTTAACTACAACCTTATTACAAGTATCAATGCTACTTGCTTTCAAACATTGGAGAAGCTGAGTGTTAGTTACAATGAAATTACAAACATAGATGGGTTTGGTAGTATGTCCAAGATTTCTACACTTCGAATGAGACAAAACCGACTAAGCACCATACCAAAGACAGAAATGTCAAAAATCTGTAATACAATAGTTGAACTCGATGTAGGAGCAAACATGATACACCACATTGCCAAGGGTACATTTTCTAATTGTCAGAGTTTGAAAGTACTGAAGCTTGACAATAATGCAATTAGTCATTTTGAACCTATAGAATTCTCTGCTTTTCGGAATTTGCAACTAAGTTTCAATCCGATAGCATGCGACTGTGAAAATGAACAATTCTTGGATTGGTTGAAATACCATATGAATGTCGTCGTGGATGCCATAACTTGCGCCAACGGAACATCAATTGACGTTGTTCAGATCGGTGATTGCAGTATGTTCGATTGGTTTAAAAGACATGCGAAAGAAATTGGAATACCTCTTGCTGTGGTGGTCTTCTTGTGTCTTGTTCTCTCTGCCGCTGTCTTCAGATATCGCTACGAAATACAGATAATCGCCTTTTATAAATGGAATATAAGACTGAAATGTTGCTGTAAGAAGAATCCTGGAATGAATGAAAATATTACATACGACGCTTTCGTCTGTTTTGCCGAAGAAGACATCAATTACGTCACTGATACATTGATTCCATTCATTGAGCCCAAGTATAGGCTTTGTGTTTACTACCGTGATTTCCCGCTCGGTGAAGATATCGCAGAGGCCATTCTCAATGTCATCAACCAGAGTGCAATTATCATTATATTACTATCACCAGAATTTCTTAAAATCAGATGGGGCACCTTTGAATTCAGGAAAGCACACCATGCGGCCATTACAAATGATGACAAAAGAATGATAATCATTCTTCTAGACGATTCTGTTTTAAATTCCAATCTCGATCTGACACTTCGAAGTATCCTGTATACAAAGGCTTACCTTAAGAAGGGTGATAAACTATTTTCCCAGAAGCTTTTACATGCTATGCCCGTGGCACCTGTTGGTGACATGGTGAAGAAGCAGGGAAATGAAGAGAACGATTTGTATAACGACGAACCAGCTGCAGCATTGAGAAATATAGGTATCGGGTGTGTATGTGGTGCAGACGACGATATAGAAGATCCTTATGACTTTATCATGTAGCGACACACTATAGTAATGTTCACGTGATGATGACGTCAGACCATAGTGACACGTGACGATAACGTCACAGTATTTTGACAGGTGAACTTATGTAGCGGCACACTATAGTGACACGTGACAACGACTTCACATCATTGTGACACGTGATGATGACGTCACACCATTTTGACAGATGGCGTCATTATTCGTTTATACCTGACCCAATCACATAGTGCATACCTGTCAAGATAGTTACATCCAAAATAGGAGTGATGGAGTTAAACATGTCAAAATATGCACTAAAATGTTATTTAAAGGAGATTTTAAGATGCATAACCAAGGAATGTGGGCTTCTAGTGGTAATACATATGGGACAGAAGATCATAAAACGAATCTAAAATATGCTCAGTACATCTAGAAACTCAACGTTTTCATCCTCGATTTTTTCTTATTTTCATTTTAGATCTACATACAATTTTTAACTTTGTGTAGAAAAATTGTAAAACAGTGTAGAAACTTGGCTATCATCCAAATTTTATCAATCGGGTTACGTAACTCCCGTGCTTAAAGAAAATAAAAAATGCACGAATTCCACGTGCGCCATTCACGCATGAAATAGGAGGTTTTACGCCAGTTAAATTGTTACGCACCGACAATGTCTTTTTGGAAACACGCTTCCAGCACTATGGTATCGTTTACAAACAGCCGTGTTTAGGCCATACACTTGAAAAAATGAGGAATTTTCAAATTTGTGTTTCGTTATGTTAAGCCGCACTATACATCCAAACACTCTTCATTCGCATTGGATTTTCTAATGTGATACAATTGTACGGATATACAGTAAAACTTCATTATGACGAGCATCGATATCACGAGCACCTAGCTGGTCTGTCTCCAGCAAGTTTTAAAATAGTATCCGCTTGTATCATCAATACATGCTCTTTGGTTATTTCGAGCACCCTGTTTATCTCGAACATTTCACCTGTCCCGATTACTCCTCGAGATAACGAAGTTTTACTGTATTGGTAATGGAATGACATATCACCAAGTAAATGCTGTTTGACTTTCAATTAAAGCAAGGTTAAACACTGTTGACTGTAACCCCAGAGTTGCGTTTCTAGATGTACTCAGTATACCTTTGAACAAGGTTAGATAACTTGGAAACCAGAAATTTATCAACGAAAATAGGAGTAACTCCACTTTAATAGAAGTACTTGGCAGGTAAATGTAGTGAAAGGGGCATGTAATTCAGACTCTTGTTTATATACGTGTTTTTCGTCAGTTATAACTATTTATTATTTATATCTCGACTAAAATGTTTGTATGATTGTTGTTTTGTGTAGTACAAGCTTGGTAACATGAATAAAACAACCAGTTTTTGTTCGTATTTAGCGCCGTTTCGTTAGATGTGTGCGGCCTTTGCTAATCACAAAGCAACTTGCAGCCTTAGCATCATGGACGTATTATATACAAGAAGAAATTTATTTTATATATCAAAAAAGATATGAGGAAATCAGACAGGGAAGGAAGCACTCAAATTAACAAGCAAAACACTACGCACCACAACAAAACTACACGGAGCAATGCCCACAGACAACACAACGAAATTATCAAAATACCATCCCCCCTCTGTAAAAATGCAGGATGACTCAATTTGCACAAAGAAATAACCAAAAAACCGGTGATCTCATGTTTAACGAAATCTCGTGTGGCTTGCATGATAGAAATTCAATGGAACAATTCAAGCTTACAAGTACATCTGTATGATTATAATTTAATTAATAGTAAGTTATAGCACGTGCATTATAAAGTGTACACGGTAACATATCTGTGTTCTCATTGGTCAAGATGAACACACCTTTTGCATTTGTTTATAGTGTGCTCCTTCTAAAATACTAGTAGTGAGCTGTCATTGGTTTATATTGACACACCTTCTAAAAGGCGAGCTGTCATTGGTTAATATTGACATACGGTCTAAAGTGCTGAGCTGTCATTGAGTAATATTGACAAACATACAAAAATGATGAGCTGTCATTGGTTAATGTTGACATACCAACTAAAATGGTAAGTTGCCATTGGGTAATATTGACACACCTTCCAAAGTAGTGAGGTCAGTTGCCAAGCTTGTTTTTACGTCCTCATAGGATGTTAAATTTATACAGAGGTTGTTTCTTTCTGTGTTCTGACATTTCCGGTGAGAGACCGTATATAACCAGGAATTGTCCACTTTTCTTAGGGGTAAGTATTTCCCCCTCCCATGTGTAATCATCGACCTTCTCTAGCACGAGGTCCTCCACGAATACATCACCAAGAAACGGGGATGCAATTCGGAACTTCACGGGCGCATTTGGTTCGAGGTCCCGGTAGGTAGGCTCTAAGATACAAACCTGATAGGTCTGCGCTGAGGTGTACGAAAACGGGAAGTTTTTCACAAGGTTGTTAATATCGGTACACTTCAGGATATATTTAACTAAACCTGGAACCCTTGGAGTTGTATCCCCTTCTCGTTTTCCCGCCAATTTTAAAATATAAACACCTGGCGATGGTGGACGGACGAGTATCTTGTAATGGTCCTCGGAGTCACGGAATGTTGCAACATAAGCGTCCATGTTGACTTTATCGGATGTATCTAAAGTGGCCGTAATTTGCATTATGGGAACAATGGTCGTTTTAACGATAATGTGCAATTCTTTCCGAAACACAATGATAGGTTCCCGGTGCGAGAACTCCACACCCCAATCCTTGGTGACTGCCTCAACTTTCACTGTCTTGTTATATTCATCCAGGGTCACTGGACGTCTGAGAAGTTGCCACATTTCACTGGACATTGGGTCGTTTCTAAGGTATGGGAAATGATCGTTGATAAAATTATCCGGATCCGTCATGAACCAGAACTCTTCATATCGGCGATGATAAATTCCGTCTTCGTCCTCAAAGCCGGCTCCCCACGCGCAATCCACGAACCTCCAATCATGACCAACATATACAGCATTCCAGGAATGCTCGGGTTCATCTAACTGTGTGAAAGGTTCCTCGGGATCGTACTTGGAATCCTTTACGTACCCCTTTAACTTCTTCACGGGTATTGATACAGATCTGAAACATATTGAAACGTACTGAAATTTTATTTTATCTAATTTGCGCATTTAATTTAGTGCTTTTACAAAAGCCAAAGTCTTATTTTAATAAATTTCTATCTACCGGTAAAACAGATTACTTTGGATTTTCGTAAATATTGCTTCAAATCCAGTAGTAATTTGATAATCATATTGTAGTTTTTTTTGGTGACTACTATCTTATATATTTTAAAGAGGCCTATAACTTTGATCATTTAAGTCGATTCAGGAATATTACAAAATTAAAAATAAGAATAATTATTGCTTAAACGCCTTAAATGTTCAACAAAAAGCTCCCACTAATTACCGAGAACAAATGGATATAATATATTTCCGTAACAAGCCAAAATAGTCACGAGTTGTTTCCCTTTGACCATATAATAATAAATCGCTGGGTGCGATACATTATTATCGGTGATTTAAATGTATTTTTGACATTATAGAGACATATTTGCGCACACTTTCTTCTGACAAATGATGATAATTGATAGTGCTTTGTACATTTAGCTCATTAAATGTGATAGTAGAGAAAAATATACTAGTTATAGGGACTGCCTCTCAAACAATATTCAATATTGCATTATAACGTACGGTTGGAACTGTTCGAGAGTTTGTATCAATAAATGTTATAACAAGGGTATACGTAATATAAGCGCAAATTAAGTGTGAAGCCAGAGGCCACCCGAAACTAATCGCTTGAAAGTATCATGCGTGAGTATATTCTGGGCAAACTATAAGGACGACATACCTGCATAACGCTGAGAATAGGTTGGCATATCCTTCAGAAGACGCTGCCGTACCGTGGCGTATAACCGTGTTAGGATCGTTTGGACTGTCTCGTTTCGGGTACTGATAGTTTCGATCAAAACTAGGAAAAAGAGAAATAATTATGCATACTAATGCCAAAAAAAGTAGGAGAGAATGCTTGAAAGATACACATTTAGAAACTGAAAAAGAGAAAAAGTTATGCGTAACCATGCCAAAAATAGAAAAGCGGATACATTGGTGCCGGGCGTAGTTAATACAACTTGTGGCAATACCACGTGACTTTGGACTACGTACAAACCAAAGAAGAAATTTGCTTCACTTCGAAAAAAAAGTATTTTAGCATACAGTCCGGGACAACTGTTTAACTGCATGCGCAATTCAAATTGAAACCACAGCTCCAACCCAAGGTAATTGCGGGGAATTTTTACTTTAGCTGTTTCAATACCCGGGTAAAATCCCTGCACCAGTATCATGGTAAAAAACCCTGCACATTGTCCCAGTCCCAAAACCAGTGAAATAATCACGGTTACATTTTTTATTTAGATCTTCGGCGGGAAACAAAAGCCCCGAACTAAAACGGCAGTGCGGGGGCATCGGAAAATGATTAAATGACTGTTCCCTGCTATCCATCGCCTTCAGTAGTGTAGGGAGGACCGTGGTCTCAATCAACTGGTTCGTTATCCCGTATACAAACTGACATACCCTATATTGTTGCAGATCCAGTAGTAGAAAGCTCGGACTTTTTCAATATCAGACTTACAGGGTCCAGTTAGATATGCTACCAGAGTCTTCACATTCTTTGCTACATTGCCCGGGGTCTGAAATACACAATCAACATAGTGATACAAAAGGGGGCTTATTCATCAACGTTGTAAGTCTTAAACTCAGACTTGGACTTAAATTTGACAATATTTAAAATCACTGCTATTTCTTTGCAATTAGAATTAACCATGCGAAATTTTGTCTGATTATTTTATGTTACCCACTAAACATGTATACCAATTAATATCAAAATCGATACATTTATAAAAACATGAGAGCGAATAGAATATTTGGCAATTTAAAGTCTAAGTCTGAATTTTAGACTTACAACATTGGTGAATAAGGCCACGCATATATGTATTTATCACCAGTAGTAAACGGTCGGTTTCGTAAATCGAGCTTATTCGCGATATTGTCAGCAGGAGTTTATGCCTGGAAAAGCGAGCGACGAAATGTCGTTTCATGAGCGAATTATGTCTCTCCTGGCAAATATGAAGCCAAGTACGGGGGTTTTGGAAAAACGGCAACCCATTGGCGTCTAGTTTTATTAAGTGTATTTGGAACTTTGGATTTACTACAATAAAATGTCGATAGTTGTTTAATTGATTAAACGTAATAATTCATTGGAATTAAACTATCATACATGACTGGTTTAAAGAGGCGTTCCCTATAACTTTGATCGTTTAAATAGATTCAGGAATATCATACATTAAATACGAATCATTATTGCTCTTCAAGTTTTCAAAAAAAAGCTCCCACTAGTTACCGAGGAAAGAATGAAAACATATTTCCGTGACGAGCCAAAATAGTCACGAGTTGTTTCCCTTTGACCACATAATAATAAACCGCTGGAAGCGATTTAACTATTATTGGCGATTTAAATATATTTTTGACATTAAAGAGACATATTTGCGCACACTTTCTTCTGACAAATTATGATAATCGGTAGTGCTTTGTACATTTAGCTCATTTAATATGAAAGTAGAGAAAAATATGCTAGTTATAAGGAATACCTCTTTAAAAGTCACGAAATTAATGATTAACGTACCGAATGGTGCACTGCGCGCTCCGGGATCACTTCCGGCGGGTGTATTTCGTTCTCTTCCGGTACAACCGGCATGCCGGGATCTTTTATCTAATATGAAATATAGAAACACGAGGTTCAACTATATTATGACAATATGAAATAAAACAAAATGTTTTAAAACAAAATGTTTTCATAACATGTTATTCTCAAATGTTTGAATAAGAATTTTAAATTGTTACATTGATTACACAGCTACACCAGATTTACATGTACGCGCTAAATAAATCTTATTGAAAATGTAATTTATCGAAAATGACATCTGGAATTATCCTTTTTATGATACTACATATAATACGTAGAAAAATAAGGCTTTTGAAATATTACGTAATATTTATTTGAAATAAAGGATGAAACTTCAAGAACCTCGTATTTCTATAAAGCGCTAAGTCAAATTATGTCCCAAACACAGGTAACTATATCGTCGAAAAAGCAAAAACGACAACATTTTTTTGAAAATTTATATTTTTTTATAGAAAGAAAAATGTAAATTTTCCAAAAAAAAAATTTTTGTTTTTATTTTCGTTTTCAACGATACAGTTATCTGTGGTCCCAAACGGCTATTTTAAAAAGCAACAATTTATTAAATTTTGAACACATTAGTTTAGCCCAACGGTGGAAATATATAAATCGAAATCATACGTTTTTAGGAAGAAAACGAAATACAGCCTCAAGATGGTTCGTTGATAAAATAGCGAAGGCAAACATGTTACTGTAAAATAATTAATTTTCGTTGGGAATTAAGTTTCGTGGATTTTGTGGGTCACCTTCAATCACGAATTCAAATCCCATCGAATAATAGTTTTGACCCTTGTAATTGACACCTGAAATGCAAAATCAACGAATCAACGTCCCATCGAAATTGTCTTTTTTACCAAAAATCATGAAGTTTCGTCCCATCGAAAGTAAATGATTTTACACACTTTTCATACAAATCTACCTTTCGAACGTGTTCATCAACATGCATGAACATATAAGGGGAGGGAACTACGATTTTCTTTTTCTCTTTAGGTGGCGCTGTTTTAGGAGTTATCTTTCTTGTCAATTTCCCGCCCGTGAATCCCGAGCAGAAACAGCCACTAACGCTGTCCGTGTCTTCACCCCGCGGGTTACTGATATACACATCCACTGACGAACAGCAACCCATTATCCTGCAAATATAGATTACCTAACATAATAGACAAATCGGTGGCTTAGAACCAGAAGGTCGTAACTCCTACTTACGACCTTATAAGACTCAAACATATTTGAAATCTGCTTTACAATGCGCTTCATATGAGCCTATTTTCATGAAAATCTGAAATTGTCATGTTGACCAAAATGAAGTTTTAAATACGTGTTTTCCCATAGGTAAAGAGTAAATTACAGACAGTTTTCTCTTGGTTTTTTTTCAATATATCGATTTGGTAGTTTCGATCTTCTGGTTCTTAGCAATCGAAATGTACATGTCAGTGTCCATGTTGAGAATTGACATTTACTGTCTTATATGTTATCCACATTAAATAAAGTTGTTATAATTATAAAACCACCTCTGTATCTAACTGCACACTTTGACAACTGTGGATGTTGACCGTTGTATAGAGGTATTTGCTCTGCAGGGGTTACAATTACAATATTTGCTTACGTACGTAATTTTGGATTTATGTTCACTACATTACAACTTTGTATATTTCAATCAAAAATGAAGAAACGGTTTCTGTTTTAAAGAATCCAGCATGTACATAAGTCAGCAAAAATTGACCCCAAGTGCTTGTGGCGGTGTAAATCCAGGGTAAGGGACAGTCTTGATATGACAATTGTCACAAATATTATGAGATATATCGATGGCTTAGAACCAGAAGGTCGTAACTCCTACTTACGAACTTATAAGACTCATACATATTTGAAATCTGCTTCTCAATGCGCTTCTTATGAGCCTATTTTCATGAAAATCGGAAATTGTCGTGTTGACCAAAATGAAGTTTTAAAAACGTGTTTTCCCATAGGTAAATACTAACTTACAGACAGTTTTCTCTAGTTTTCTAAATACATTGTATATCGATTTGGTAGTTACGACCTTCTTGTTCTAAGCCAGCGATATGTCTCACTTAAGCTAAGTTGGTTGGTCATAGAAAAACCAATGACACTATAATACGACAATCGATTGAAACCACGGACCCTCACCCCAGAGAAAAGACACTGATTGGCGTTTTACCTTTTCCTATACCCCAATACTCCAGCAATACCTTGTGATTAGGTCCTATGAGCAGAGCCTGCTCGCGACCAGAACAACAGATGTAAGATTATGGGACGTTTGTATCGCACCAAAATAGCAGGAAAATAGTTATTACCGTGACTATTTCACTGGTTTTGGGGGAAGGGAAGGCACCATCTTTATGGCCCTGTGTGGGGAGCAGGGATTTCACCAGTGTTTAGAAAAAAAAGCAAAAAGTAAAGGGCACCACCATTCCCGGGGATCGGACCGGTTCCAATTGACTGGCACATTATAAGCACGCACACTTTACAGTTTCCAATTGGTAATAGTGTATCGACGACCCAAAGCCACACAGTTACGGCGGCAGCGTCTAGCCACTCACGCAAGAGTCAGACATAGAACGAACCATGTTCCAAAGCAAAGCATACATGATTATTCTTGTAAACATTGAACATACCTACTTATGAACATATTTAAATGAACAGCATTTTATTTAATTATAGTATAATAATTATAATATTTAAAATATAATGCAAAATGTAAATTCAAATGATAATGTTTTATTACCTTAGTTACGCCTTGTATCCATGGAAATATACGTCACACGAACAAAATGGCCGCCTTACACGTGGTTATTATATTTATCAATTTAAAAACAACACGCATATCATTCTTGATCTGATCCAAATCAATTTTGACAAAATTACACCAACATTCCTACATTACGTGATAATAAACCTTATTTTAAATGTCCAATGTTTCTATAAAGTGGTTCGAAGTTTCGTGCAATGAAATCGATCGTACTCTTACAAACAGACGGACAATTGAATCTTATCTTGTGGAACACTGGTTTTGTTTTAAATAAACTTAAGTTTATTTTCCTATTGTTTAACAATGAACGATTCAATAAATGCAACCTTGTCGTGCCCATTGGTATGAAAATACATAAATTTAGCAAACACTGACAAGAAATTGTTAATTCTTTTGTCGTCTTTGATTATTGGTATGTAATAAAATGTCTAAATTACCCCAAATGGGTTTTAAGTTTTGCCGAGCACGGATAATGCAAAGTAAAATTATAAGACTTATGGAATAAAAATGGTGTTTAAATAGACGTACATTATTGCTTTATTTTAATTTTTCTTGTGGATTTAATACATTTTCGACAATGTTACAGTTATAAAAATATGTGTGCAAACCGGAAGTGATGTGCGGTAATGATGGTGTATTAATGCGCGACAGAAACGAATAGCGCCACTAAAAGGTAGGTCATACACACACACGCTTAACCGTTTCGAGAGAGAGTTTGGTGGTTTCCGGATAGAATTCCTCGAAAATTTCAATATCAAACATAAGTCACGTGTTTGCATAATCATTTACGTTTTATTAGAATTAGACCCACGGGTGGATTCAACTTGTCCATATCGCTGGCTAAGAATGAGAAGGTCGTAAATGCAAAATCGATATTTTGAGAAAACAAGAAAAACTAACCGAAAATTATTCTTTACTTGTGGTAAAACAAGCTTTTAAAACTTCATTTTGGTCAACATGACATGTTCCGATTTTCACGAAAATAGGCTCATAAGAAACGCCCTTTGATGTAGTATGCAGTCTTAATTATGTATCGGTCGTACATAAAGCCGTAAGTAATAGTTACGACCTCCTCATTCTTAGCCAGCAATGTAGCAAGAAGCAGTCACATGCAGTCATATCCCAGCTGAAGAGAAGATAATTGTGGCAAAAACGAATTGAAACACATTAGTTGCGTGAAAGTTTGGTTTCAAATATTTGTGAAATGTTTTAGTAACAGTGACATTGACCCTTGCGCATCCACATTTAATACAAAACAAAGTTTTCACATAATATACCAACATAGAACTCGCTGGTGCTACAGCTTTCGGATAGAGACTAAAACGTTGTCCCCGAGTCAAGACCGTCATAGTTATACCGCAAACACGTTGATTTAAATGGTAATGCCTTACTTGACCTAGTCCTCTTCACCCCGGCTGGACCAAAGGGCCGTCACCACATTTCGCCATTGGACACGATCATTTGCCGTCTGCTTGGCGTCTCTCCATATCATCCTGGATCTTTGGAGCTCTGTGTTGAGGGTTCTTCTCCATGCTGGATCTGCCTCTCCTTCTACTGCCTTGTAGCTTCTAATCTAAATCGTGCTTGACAATGTTGTTTGTATCTCTTCTGAGAGTAAGTAAGTAAGTAAATAAGTAAGTAAAGACTTTATTTAACGAGGCTACACATTTGGTTACCCAATCTTCCATGTGGGCCTCAACAGTGTGCCCAATCCATCTCCATTTCATCTGCCTGAGAGTGTCTGTGTTAATGTGATAAATTGTAATGACTTAAACATAAACAGCGACATAAGGGCCAATAAACCTATAAAGATAAGTATGTCAAAGTTCGAGAAAACGTATTTGACATGACAAAGTTGTCACTGTAAGATGATTCTAAAGATGTTGACCGTTAATTACAATTTAATGGTTAAATGCACAATGGCAGTATCGCCTTTTCTCATGAGGTAAGCAAGTTGACAAACAGTAAATAAAGACTTTATTTTACGAGGAGACTTCTTATGGTGTCACACCGGTGAATTTTCTGCCATTCAAATTAATGCAAAATGACCCAAATTCGCATCTCTCCCTCCGTTTCACTGACATTCCGGGTGATTTTCTGTGGCCATTTCAATAAAAAGCAATCCCTGTCATCCAAAATAAGCTGGAGAAAATGGCATGTCGATAGTTGCGTTTTCGAGCTACTGCAGGGCTTCTGGAAGGACAACGCTATTCTCCATGCTCCAAAAGCTGACTTGACCGTAGCACACATACATTGTCAGTCTTCAGTCAGGGAAAGATAATTCAGAAAAATATCGAAAGGGACTATAGTCCAGTCATTTTAACTTTTAACCTCAAACTAATTGCAAAACAAACAGTTTTGTGTTTATATGGTGCGCAAAGCTATCCTTAGCAATGTACAAATTGTCCTAATTGAATATTTGTGGGACTTTTTGAGATATTTACAAATATATTCAATTGTCACATGTTTTCGCGATATTTGTCACTTTTGATGTAAATAAATCTTGACTTGTACCAGTAACTTATTTTTACATCGTGCTTAGAGGTCGCAATTTTGGTCTGATTTTTATGAAACTTGGCAGCAATTATCATCGTAAGCTTATCTAGGTAAAAATAAAATTTTGAGTTAACCAGAGCCAAAATCTAGGTCACTAGGTCAAAACATAGAAAAAACAAGATATAGTCACCAGGGGTCGCAATTTCGACCTTACACTTGTGAAGTTTAGTCACAATGATCACCTTACAAAAATCAAGGTCATGTATGAAATTTGATTAACCTGAGTTAAAAACTAGGTCACTAGGTCAAATTATAGAACAAATCTTTAGAATGCACCCTTTTTACATAATCTTTATGAAACTATGTCACATGGATCATGAAGACAAAATGTAGGTCAAATTCAATATTTACTTATCATGAGTTAAAACTGGGTCACTAGGTCAAATAATAGAAAAACCTTCATGCGCCAAAAAGTCGCATCAATTATTTTAACCTATTGACCTAATTTTTACCCAAATAACTCAATAACATACTTGTCTTAGATGTTTTGATATGAGCATTCTGACCAAGTTGCATAAATATTAGACCAAAATTGTGAATTTTGTACCTACACAACGTTTACCTTTGATTTTAACTAGCGACCTACTTTTTGACCCCGGATGACCCAATTTATAACTTTGACCTATATTTTGTTGATATTATTATTGTGACTAAGTTTCATAAATATAAGGTCAACATTATGACCTCTAGCGACTACACAAGGTTTTGCAACAATTTGACCTAGTGACCTAGTTTTTTACCTATGATCATCCATTTTTTACCTTGGCCTAAATTTTGTTCAGATGACCAATCTGACCAAGTTTCATAATCATAGAGTCAAAATTGTGAATACAAATGCAATTGTGGACGAGCAGACAAAGAGAACAATCACTATGTCTCCAGAATCGATAGATTCGTGTACATTTTGTATATTGTCCGTATTGTATACTGTCCAAACACAAATATCCTTTTTCCAAAACACACACATGTATACAACACACGATATGTGTAAATTTTAAACAAATTGGATTAATATTAAAGAAATGAATAAAACTTTGGTTCCCCTTCCAAGTGCTATTTTGAGTCATTTTGTTGACATTTGAATGGGTAGTATACCAACACGTAGACTGGCATATATATGAAAAGTAAATAGTCTGATGATAAAATCAATATTTGTATTCGATAGAAGAAGGTGGTATCGTTCAGAAAATATAAACGTTAAGGTGCAATTAGTAAATATTTAACGACTTACACGGGAATTATTAGAACTTAAAATTCCCAATGTAGTATTAAATAAGGAAAATGCTGAAATTGCTACCAAAAGTGACCTTAAACATGTCGATTTTTTTTATTTTCCCCACTGAACTCGCATATTTGACGTTTTGTCTGTAGTCGATAATAGTCTGTAGATGATGAAAATGCAAAGAAACTCTGTTTTGCAATTTGTTTGAGGTTGGCCATATTTTTTAGCTTCAATGACTGGACTACTATTTTAGCATACTACGACCCGGAAGCACTTTCCACCGGTGTGACACCTTATTTGACAATACTAAACAATCACTCTTACATTTATAAGATACATGTACTCCACATATCGATGGCTTAGAATTAGAAGGTCGTAACTACCAAATCGATATTTTGAGAAAACACGGAAAACTGTCTGACATTAAATCTTTACTTTTGGTAAAACAAACTTTTACAACTTCATTTTGGTCAACATGACGAGTTCAGATTTTTATCAAAATGGACTCATAAGAAGCGCCTTGTGGTGCTTATTCTAAATATGAATGAATCTTAAAAGGTCGTAAGTGGCACTTTCGACCTTCTAATTCTAAGCCATCGATATGATTACATGAATGCCTTCGAGGACAAAGCAACAGGACTAGATGGCACCCATGTACATTTTGTAGTAGATGTACATTTGTATAATTATAGTACGCCATTGATTGCTAACCCATTAGCTCATATTATAAATTTGTGTCTCATCCAAGATATTGTCCCTGATGTTCTTAAGTCAGTACAAGTGGTCCCGTTGGCATATTCTGGTGCAATATGCATCTTGAAATATGTAATCTTAATTCCCGCCCTATTGCTACCTTGTCCATTATTGTACACCAACCTAGTCAAGTCGTAGTTGTGCCTCGTTAGGTCGCATCAACGTTATGTCACTGTCCTTGAGTGTTTTAAACTAAGCCACGGGGTGGTTGTGCCTCATTTGGTCGCCACTTTGCCACGGGTAGGTACGGTTGGAACGCCGTGCAGTGGGACCTTAGGGAACTTGATCGGGTCTTGGTTGTGTTTCATTTGGGTCAACCTGCATTTATTTCGGGGGGGGGGGACTTTGACTTTTAATTGTGTCTTTGGTTCATGTGTGGGCATTTCTCAGTGTAGTTGTGTTGTGGTGTTTCTGATTTCTGTGCTCAGCTGGTTAGGTTGAGTGCTATCTTCCCTTTCTGATTTCCTCATACATTTTTACATAAGAAAAATGACAAAACTGTAGGGAATAACTGTACTGTGTCTATACTTAGTGTTATATAAAAATATAAAGGGTCTTCTGTAGCCAAGTTGAATTATACACCAAGAACAAAAATGATATACAACTTCCAGTCAGGATTCCGAGCGGGTTATTCGACATAATATTATACTTGTCTTGCACATCTATCTGATTTTATTAAATTTGAAATGGATAAAGGGCATGTTGTCGGAATGATTTTACTTGACCTGCAAAAGGCTTTTGGTACTGTTGATCATTAAATTCGTATGTATAAATGCATTGGTCATGGTCAAGATATTATACGCGTGTTTGTTTCTTACTTGTCGAGTAGACGACAACTAGTAAATCTAAGAAAGTTAAAATCTATTGATATCAATGAATTCAAAAAAGACATTGAATCCTCAGATATTTTGAGCAGTGGGCTGCACATATCAGACGTTGATGAACTAGTTGAGGTTTATACCCATGGACTTTCATCACAAATTGACAAGCATGCACCCCTTAAATCAAAAACAATAGTTTTAAGACCCTCCTGTCCATGGTACACTGAATATCTACATGACGCCAAACATCTGAGACGAAAATTGGAGCGAAAATGGCGAAAATCTAAATTGACAATAGACCATGAAATATATAGGAATCAATGTTCGGTAGTCAACAAAATGTTGAAACGATCCAAAGTATCCTATTACACAGATAAGGTAGAGTCCTGTGGTCGTGATCAGAAAGGGTTATTCAAGATAACTAAACATCTGATGGGTGAAGAAAAAGAAGTAGTGTTGCCAACTGGTAAACCTGCTAAAACGCTTGCACAGGATTTCAGTGATTTCTTCATTAACAAAATTGAAGCAATACGTACTGAAATAGCCTCCACTATTCAGTCATACCAACAAAACGACAGTGTTGAAGTCGAAACTCCGTTCGGTAAAGAGCAATTGTCAGAATTTTCTCCAACATCTGAGGATGAAATCCGAAAACTAATAAATAAATCACCTAGTAAATCATGTGAACTTGATCCAATACCAACATGGCTGTTAAAGGATTGCTTGAATGAACTTCTGCCATTATTAACAAGAATATTCAATGCATCACTCAAAAGTGCTTATGTACCCAAGGCTTTTAAAAGCTCCAGAATAAGACCACTGATAAAGAAGCCAGGCCTTGATCAAAATGTACTGAAAAATTATAGACCTGTGTCAAACCTACCTTTCATTTCCAAAGTTCTCGAGAAGGTAGTCGATGCTCGACTGGAAGAGCATTTAACACTGCACGATCTCCACGAAGAACGTCAGTCAGCATACAGAAAATTCCACTCAACTGAAACGGCTCTTCTTCGTGTGCAAAATGACATCCTTTGCTCTCTAGATCAGAATAAAGCTACGGTCCTGGTAATGCTGGATTTATCAGCAGCCTTTGACACCATAGATCACAACACCCTACTACGCCGACTTGACAATCATTTCGGTATAATAGGCAAGCCACTAGAGTGGATGAAATCCTATTTGTGTGACCGCTACCAGACTGTCTGTATAGATGGAGAACTTTCAAAACCTGTACTAATGAACTACAGTGTACTACAGTGTACCACAGGGTTCTGTGCTTGGTCCGAAGAACTACATTATGTACACAAAACCAGTAGGTGCAATCTGTAGAAAACATCAATTGCAACATCATTTCTATGCCGATGACTCCCAATTGTATATGGCATTCAAACCAAAAGATTGTGTCTCGCGAGATGAAACACTGCAACGAATTGAAGCTTGTCTGAAGGATATCTTGCACTGGATGAAAGAAAATTTGCTGAAACTTAACGCCGAAAAAACAGAGGTAATCTTGTTTGTACCGAAAAGGAATGCCAGTTCAGTTGACAATCTCAATGTAAAAGTTGGTGATGCTGTGATCAGACCAACGTCGATGGTGAGAAACCTCGGGGCCATGTTGGATTCGCATTTGGACATGGACAAACATGTAAACTCTGTCTCAAGGTCGTGTTTCATGCAGATCCGACAAATAGGTCAAATCAGACAATACTTAACTGTTGATGCAACAAAATCCCTGATCAATTCTTTAGTAACATCGAGACTGGATTACTGCAATTCATTATTATGTGGCACCCCGAAAATCATTTTGAATAAACTACAAATTATTCAAAATACAGCTGCCCGCCTCATCACACGGACACCACGTTACAATCACATCACTCCTGTGCTGAAGGATCTTCACTGGCTACCTGTACAGTACAGGGTAGAGTACAAGGTCTTGACTCATGTTTTCAAAGCACTACATGGAAAATCGCCTGGCTACATCAGAAGTATGTTGGAAGTATACACTCCACAAAGACAGCTAAGGTCTCAAAATGATTCTGTTCTTCTAGTTGTGCCAAGGACGAGGACTGTGACTTACGGTGACCGATGTTTCACAGCTGCTGCACCCAAACTCTGGAATGCACTGCCAACAGCGCTAAGAGACAGTCAAACACTACCGTCCTTCAAGAAAGCGCTGAAAACGCACTATTTTAATAGAGCTTATTCATGCTGACTGTGTTTATGTTTCCCATTAACTTGGCGCCCTATCATTGGGCCCAACGACCCACATGTTCCCAGGACTATAAGCCCCATCCACCTATTGGTAGATCCCTACTATTAAGTTTAGTAGGGCCCCGTCTACTGGGTTAAGTAGAGCCCCGCCTACTGGGTTAAGTAGAGCTCCGTCAACTGTCTTCAATAGATCCCTACTACTAGGTTTAGTAGGGCCCCGTCTACTGGGTTAAGTAGAAGCCCGTCTACTGGGTTAAGTAGAGCCCCGTCTACTGGGTTAAGTAGAGCCCCCGCCTACTGGGTTTTGTAGGTCCTACTTTTATATTTTATGTACATTATATACTGTTTTAACCATGTATTAGTCATGATTGTACAGCACTTTTGAACGTGTGTATATATGAAAAAAGGGCTATATAAATATGGTATAATAATAATAGTTGAATTATTCAGGGTATAACTCTAACGCGGTATTAGGACCTGTGCCACTTAAAGTATACAGGCAGATCAGGTACAACAACATACAAGGATATCGGAAAAGGGATTATCGTTTTCAATGTGTATAGCTTGGCTATTGTGACCTGAGCCTGACCTTTATGCAAGAATATATTAATAAATTTCAGGGCTCTACAAATCCTATAGTCCGACGTCCGGGACAACTCTAAACCCGTTTCGGACAACTGACATTGTGCAAAAATTTTGTCCCGGACAACTCTAATTTCAAAGGACAAAAAGATCGGACAACTGTCCAAAAATGCGTACTGTATAATCAAATTCTACGCCCGATATTTGACTCTCAGTGACAATTATTACGACCCCATGTGACCTTCCGGACACTGCAATAAACAATCGATAGTCAGATAATCCGTGTCAATTATACCGATAATCAAGCATCACGGGAGGTCTACTGACATGCTTGAATCAACAAACAACTGCAAACTCGCGTCGAAGCTCCGCCTTCTCTAATTTGATTGGATAAAATTCGGTACCGTGACAGTCTATGTGCAACCGCGCACGTGCACAATATTGACGAGTAATTAATTAAAATCTGTCAGTAAAAAGACTTATCAATAATGAAAATCATCAGATACCTGTAATGCACGTATATATATATTCCGCAAAAATTATTCCAACAAAGAAATATTACAGTAATCCAACAAACTTGCAACTCAGAGTAAAAAAATAAGCAAGCAATCGACACCGCACCCGCGAAAATCTCGGTCAAGTTTGTTTTATGTAGTCGTCGCTGCTCTTACATCTAACGACTTCAAGACGCACCGCGCGTCGACCCAGTAAAAGAGCGGCGTCTTTGGTGTGCAGATTTCGTAATGTATTCGATATTTGTGGGTATTAAATTTGAGTAATTGATACAATATATTGAAAGTTAGCGAGTTATTAGTCGCGGGTTAAATGTAAATTTAATTGGAACTTTTGGACATAGAACGTCCATTAGTTGAATAATCGTGACGCATAAAACTGGTTTGCCAATGACGGTACGGCAGTATTCTTTCAATTTCACATCAAAATTAAGTATTTAATATATTTTGATTAGTTATTAAGTCTAATTAAATAACTGGTACAAATCACAAATGATCGGAAATAAGACGACGAGATACACTCGAGTGACCCGATTTCGGATACATACGCATTTTCGGACAAGTTCGTTTTTGGTTGATTATTTATATGTTTCTTTAGTGTTAATGGCTACCAACAATAAATTAAATCATTTTCAATTGGTATTTAAGTACTGTAGTAAAGTGTGGCATCTATCAAACATATGATGCAACATGTAGAAGAATCATTTAGTAATTGATTGCATCAACTTACTAAATTATTTTTCCTTTCATTGTCATGAGAAAGTTCATGTTATGTGTTGTTTACTGCTCGAACTCTGCAATATCTTGATTTTAACTGTGTATATAGACAACCTGCCGAACTTGGTATTAAACTTATTCAAACAGCTAGTCAAGTAGAGTGTGATTTTAGTATATTTCAGTGCATACTTGCCACATCAGGACACTGACATAGAATTATATACAGAACAAACTTTACTAAGTACTGTCAACTTGCAATCCGACTTAAATTAGTTCAAATTAAACATATAAACTACAATTATGATATTATGATTGACAGTAGTATGAGGCTTCCTGAATTGAAGAGCATATTATTGTCTTGAGCTCACATATAGGGCTACCTATGGTGAAACGCTTCAGTAAACTAATGTGGCCTCTAGTTATGAACGCGACCGACTACTGTTTGTTATAACTGGGACAACTGAACATAAAATTCGGACAACTCTATTTTGTCATGGTCAGTTGTCCTGGACAACTCTACCAAGAAAAAGTTGTAGATTTTTGCTTTGATTATATCAATTTCCGCAAGCAAATCGTGCAGTATCGGTATTTAAGATTTGTGTTTGTATTACATCTTGAGCGTCTTCGTGATACTCCCCGATTATGAAAACATACACTCGGTGTTGTAAACGTAGACAATATATCGACTGTTAAATTATGCTAATCAATATGTCAGGCTCATGTCAATGTGGCAAGCTTTACCGTTATTTTAATTTACTTGGTGAATAGAAGTGAGCAGGTAAAATACACTTCCGCTCTCCCTAAATCGATGTAATGGTCAGTGATTTCTGTTTATATTGACATTGCAGAATATCGCGTTAGAGTTATACTGTGTTGTATTGAAGATAAAAACAAATAACACAGCTTGTGTAAATAGTCAATAACTGTATTTATTTCGGTATATTACAATATGGCTGCTGGAAAGCATAATGCTACGGCGATCGTAATAATAACATAATTATATCTGACAAATACGTACAAGTAGGTATAACAACACTAAATTCATAGGTGTGACTGTAGTAAATGTCTAAATACAACACCTAGGTCATCAACAGCCAATGTCACTTGTACCTAAAGGATCTCTACTTTATCCACTGTTATTTCTCATGTATGTTAATGATATGGCAGCTGTTGTCAAAAACAAATTACTTTTATATGCTGGTGATTCCACAATTTTCGTTTCACGCAAGGACCATTGAGTTGTCGAGAAGTGTTTGAGCGAGGACTTGCACTCAGTTAGTAAATAGTTAGTTGACAAAAAACCTTCTCTTTATCTCGGTAAAAACGAATCTGTACTGTTTGTTCAAAACCAAAGTTGAAATCCAATCCTTCGTTACAAATGTCCTGCAATAATACGTCTATTCAGTCTAGAACTTCATCTGCCAAATACCTTGGTGCTACTCTGGATCAAACTCATCAATGTGAATCTATGGCAATGAATATAATAAAGAAAGGCAAATGCAAGATTAAAATTTCTCAACAGAAAGAACATTTCTCACAGAACATTCAAAGAAACGTCTGGCATCTTCATTAATTCATTGTCACTTTGACCTTCTGGCCTCATTCTTTGATCATAGAACTTAAGTCTAAACTGCAAATCACTCAGGATAAACTTATAAGATTCTTTTTCAATTTTGATTGTAAAACCTACGCTGATCAAAACCATTTCAAAACATTAAATTGGCTACCAGTTGAAAAGAGAGTTGAACAGGTCATACGTGCCCATGTTTTTTAAATTAAAAATGATTTATCCCTATATTATATGAACGCGCACTTGAATATGTCAAATTCAATGAACACATACTACACTAGATTTAGTGCAAATGGCTGCTTTGTTGTGCAAAAGGATTGGTCCTTCGGAAAGGGGACATTTTCTTACGTAGGATGCGGCCTTTGGAATAGTCTTCCATCTAGTTTTGGGGACAGTGCCAGTGTCATTAGTTTTAAAACCAAAGTTAAAAAGCATCTACTTGTCGTGATACAGCTGTTAAATTTGAACAATGCTTATCCTTTTTACTATAATATTTTTGAAAAGCCAACCACGATAAACTGTCAATTTTTTTATTGTCATCTATACTTACAAATTTATTTACAAAATAGTGAACTATTCATTTATATAGTCAAATATTTTTACAACTTTATTAATTTTTAATAAATAACTTTTGAGAACTTTCTATTCTTAAATAGCTTACATTACAAATGTATTTCATAGGTTAAATACTTTTCAATGCCTCTCTGTGTCAGTTCACCAAAAATGACCGCAATGGAGATAAGAAGTCTGCCATTTTTTGCGTCATTCTGGGTGTGGATGTGTTTGACATGGCCTTTTCTTGTTGTCTTTTAATATAATTATGCAATATTTTAGAATTGTGTGTTACAAGATACATGTTTTTTTTTATATTCTGTGATATCTATGATATGCCATGTAACATACTACCTATACTGAATAAATATTATTATTTGATATATTCTGATGAGGCATTCCATATTGATCTTATTTGATTTGAGAAGAAGGATAGCCTATCATATTGCCTGTTACTGACCATAAGTGTTTAATATAGATAAAAATCAGGTTACAATCGTAGTCATGATCGACTTAAGTGCAGCGTTCGATACCATTAATATCACAATATTGATTAAAATCCTACAAGATGAATTTGGTATTCAATAATACTCCACTAGAATGGATTAAATCCTATCTCACAAACAGAACAATGAAAGTCTTAGTCGAACAGTCAGCATCAGAGACTGAACCATTGAGGTTTGGTGTTCCACAGGGTTCTTGTGCTGGTCCAGTGATATTTACTCTCTATATATCGGCTCTCAATCGGGTTGTCCAGAAGTATCCAGCCGATCTCTATGGATACGCAGATGACCATAAGATTGCTTTTAAATTACAATCAGGAAATTCTCAGGAAGAGACAACTGTTATTCAACAACTTAACAGCTGCCTCATTGATATCATACAATGGATGACAACATTCAAACTGAAAATGAATCAGTCTAAAACTGAAATAATCATGTATGGAACCAAACAACAGTTAGCTAAATTAAACATCACAAGTGTCAATGTTGGTGGGTGTGAAATAAAATGTGTGAATGAGGTTAGAGATCTTGGTGCAATCATGACCAATACACTTAACTTTGACTGCCACATTCAGAAAAAATGCCAGATAGCTCATGTGCAGCTACGGAATCTTCAAGCTATACGTAAACATCTCACACAAAAGTCTACTGAAACATTAGTGCATGGACTGGTTCATTCTTCTGCAATGCCTTATTCACTGAAATTCCAGTCTATCAGATGAAAAAAATACAGCGAGTCCAAAGTCATGCCGGAAGAGTTGTCATGAATGTTTCTTATGACAAATCCAGTGCAGATCTACTGACAGAATTACACTGGCTTCCAGTTAAGGCCAGGGTAATGTTCAAAGTTCTGGTAATCTTATTCCGTGTCATCATGGGTACAGCTCCATCGTATCTAAACCTATTCGGCAAGGGTACAGACTACGATCACAAAATGACACTAACTTTCACATCCCTAGACGGCGAACAAAATTAGCAGACATATCTATAGCCGTCACTGGTCCAAAATAGTGGAACGATCTACCAAACTATCTCAAAGACATCAAAAGTGAAACCAGGTTCAGAGCACCTTTGAAAACTTATTTGTATAGGAAGTTTCATTGGCAATGAGTGTGCTCTTTATTATATGACTAAATCTAGTTTCTAGAATCCAGGTTTTAAATTGAATGTTTTAAGTGAATGTATATTAGTGTAAAGCGCAATAGAATATGATTTGTATTTGTATATGGTGTGATCTGATTGGAACTCAAATAAGATCGAAATTAAATACGACCATTGACCTGACGATTCTTCACACATGAAGACACGCAATGTATTAGTTTCGATACACGGAAATGTCTAAAAATTATTGGAAACTTCACGTCAAATGGTCAAACAATGGTTCCAACTTAAACATAACGTGTTTTAAATTAAAAATGTACTTGCAAACTAAGGATTACATTTAGTAAAAGACTTGCTCTTTAAACTTAACTTAATGTTTAACTTGTTCACAAGTGTCAAAAATGTCGTCAAAGGTGGAGTGAAATTCCTAACCAGTTTCTTTCAATTGTTTTAGCCATGTAATCCAATCTTGAATCAATAAGATCAGACCTATTGATAACGTCTCTACTATCAACATAAAATCATGTTTAAACTTTTGAAAAAAAAGTATTATGAAAGAACCCAAGCGATAACAATCGCGTTTGACATTTCTATTATAGTAACAGAACGTTTACTTTATCAATACATGAACCGTTCATTTTTCATGACGATAAAATGAAATATGATACCTCACATATGTTACAAAACAATAGATAAACCACGTACCTTATTATAAATGTCAAACCCCATAAGTAATATAAAATATATTGTAACTGTCGTGTTAGGTCAAATCATACCATTTCCATGTACACGAACCATTTGAAAAAATATTTCACTCTTACACAACTATATCTTAACTGGAATGAAATGAAATGAGAGGTATTTGGCATATAAACTAGATTCTATATTAGTTTTTTTTAAATGTTATAAAGTATAAACGAATTTGTTTAAAAGTTTATAAATTTATTCAATCAGTTTGTGTGAGTCAGTATTAAATTTTTCAATACAATCTATTGCGGCTTCAATCGGTGTTTTTTTCTTTTATTCAATTTAGTGTCATTTTATTGCTCGAAATAGTTTATGTACTTAAATGTATTTCAGCTAAATCATCACCATTGTTGATGCGTTTATGATAAATATATTTTGCAGGTGCGACAATGGGCTGTTTCTTCTCTAAATGTCGATCGTCACTTATACTAAACAAGAGCGGGACTATGCCACCCAACACATGTGTTCAACGTATAGACCAAACAAACACCAATGGCATCGCACGTGTTCCAAAACTCAACCTAGATAAACACGATGAAGCCCTGCCTCTAAGAAATGACAGGGCGTTACTTAGAATGAAGCCACCTCCTCCAGCTCCTCCCCCGTCACCGCCCAGACAGGATACTTCGCCACGCCCTATTTTAACAGCACCCAGATCTCCGGTAAACCAACTCTCAATAAATCAGCTACAATATGCCGAAGATCTTCGTCCGGTCAGTATAATGACGTCAGACTTTCCAAGCTCACACAAGAGTCATAGAGAAAGTAGCGTGACGGTTTCAGATGTACGGCTAAATCCGACTGTATTGGGGCTGAAACGAACATCCTCAACACGACGGAAAGACGAACTATCTATTGAAGAGCTCGACACAGATTGTGAGGACGACAGTAAACTTAGGTTAGTGCATAGAAGGCCAACACGGCCAAAATCTGAATCACATTTAACTAGAAACAGAACGTTTGTTGTTAATCATGGACTTACACGCTTTGATAGACCTTCATCAGAGAGGGTTAGACCATTAACTGATGTTTTCATGTAGCACTTACCTCGTGCTAGTGACTACTAAACTTGTAGAACTTAATGTTCAAAGGAATTAGATCTATGTAAGCATTTAAAAAATAAAAAATGGAAATTAATTCAGAAATTCATATTCAAAGTATATTGGAATTTAATTCATATTGTTTTATCATTGGAAAGTTTCATGTTGTCAGTGAAATTCACGAACCATGTATCAGTAAATATCACCTCCAAAGGAGTGAGTTCATCTTTCGACTGCACTGGATTATCAATAAAAACATAAGCGCCAAGAACATATAACTAATACGATGATTTTCTAGAGTATTCAAATAATTGCTCAGTTGCAAGCATGGATACAATATGTTTTTACATTAACATGTGTTGACAAAAGAACGTAATATGTATTTCTGAAGTGTATACTTTGAGCAAAAAAAATCGATGTTTTTGTCACGTTTTCTAGTGTTTCTTTGTGTTTTCTCAAATTTTACTGGAATAAATACATATTTTTAAGTACAATGAGAAGAAATAATCACAATAAGATGCGTGTTTGAGAATTTCACTGACGATAAATAACTCTACTGTCCATAACAAATATAACTTACAAATCATAGTAAGCATTTCTTTTAAAGAAGCATTCCCTATAACTTTGATCGTTTAAAATCGATTCAGGAATATTATACATTAAATGTGAATCATTATTGCTTAAACTTCTCAAATTTTCAACTTAAAGCTCCTTCTAATTACTGAGAAAAGAATGAAAAACATATTTCCGAAACAAGTCAAAATAGTCATGAGTTGTTTCCCTTTGACCGCATAATAATAAATCACTGGAAGCAATAGAATTAAATAAATTTTGACATTATACAGACATATTTGTGCACACTTTCTTCTGACAAATTATGATAATTGATAGTGCTGTGTACATATAGCTCATTTAATGAGATAGTAGAGAAAAATATGCTAGTTATAGGGAATGCCTCTAGTATTCGAATCGGCTCGTATATCACATGACTTACATAGCCAATAGATGATCATTTAGCGTGATATAAGTTCAGTTACCAATTTTCGAGGGATGTTCTCAGCTTTTCAGCTGCTCAACCACCCTTTGACATTTTAACTCATCCTGGTCATTGTGCTACCTAATGAAACCTACATTCGAGTCACCCTATTAATTATATTTCTCTCCTGTGTGTATGGAAGCTTACATCGATCTGCGGCGCCCACGAATAGACATTGCCCTCACAAATACCAATTTATACATTAGTTGAGTGGAGCATGTGGTTTATTCTTCCTAATCACAGTTTACACTGTTCACATACGTAAGAGATTACACCTATATTCCAACAGTCTGATTCAAAATTCCATGCATCGCATATCCATTTACAAATATATAGTGGCCTAAATGTAATTAACGATGCCTATTGTACTGGACGATTAACGTTAACACAACCTCTCTTGAGGTCCGCATGGAAGATTGTGTTTTTATGCAAATGTGTTAACCTCGTAAACTAAAGTCATTATTATTATTATTATTATTATTACCATAATGAAACGGTATGCAATACAGTTCATGACATACTAGTATTGGACAGAGAAGGCAGCACCCAGCACACTCCCTTGATCACAAAAAGGAGCACATACACAAAAGAAAAGGTCACCATTATAGCAACGGAAAACTGAACATGGAACTTAAACGTTTCATGACGCTATAGCGAGTTCAAAAATTGACAAAGCTTCCACAAGCGTCAAAAGCATTCAACTTATGCCTTTTAAATAAAGTCAGAAGAGCAAGCGCTCGAAAATTGAAAAAGATTCGTTGTTATTTTAACTATGTCTGCTAAGTTATGAGATGTGGATATCGTGTTTTAGTATAGGCTAATAAGCTATCCATAAATGACAATAGACGTTAGTGAAACATAACTGGGGACAGCAGACGACCACACATCACGAGCACGTCCATATATCGCGGGAGCGGTGGCCTAGAGGTAGGGCGTGCGCTTCGGGATCCAAAGGTTCCGGGATAACCCCCCGTCTGAACCACTGGTTAGTTTCTCTGAGCAAGAATAACCCACATGTTCCACTCCGTCGGGTGTAATTTGGTACATGTGATGACAGTGTCTATTCCTGGGCGCCAAAGATCGATATTGGCTGTCACACTCACAGGAGAGAAATAGTCTCACAGGGAGACACGAACGTGGGTTTGTGTCCTACTATTTCCATAGGTAGCCCAATGGCCAGGGGAAGTTAAAATACCAAAGGATGCTTAAGGGGCTGAACAGCTGGAAAGAGCCCTAGAAAAATGGTAACTTAACTTTTGTCTCCAAAAGGACATCCTCCAAAGCTACAACCATCGGCAACACTTGACACTAAACATTATGTCTTATGATATTTTTCAAATAAACATAATTAGTTTAACCAAATTGATACAGTGACTAATCGCATTTTTAAAGACTGTAGTCCTTCATTAGATTGTGCATGAAAGATTCGTATTAATAAAAATGAAAGGTCAAAAATTGTCCCCCAAACATCAGCCATGGCCACAGGTAAATGTACCATTAAAATATAGTGTAGCCAGTTTGCGATAGAAAAAAAATCGCGTTTTTCTGACATTTCTGAAAATCTTTTCATCAGAATTTAATAAAAAATTACACAGAACTACAATAACTTCCTACCTACTCCCATTCTGAATATCATACTTTTTAGTCACCTTTTAAGGACATTTATTCTTTATTATTACAATGTGTGTGACGTACATTTTGAACTAAAATAACGCCAACGTCATGTTACAGAAAGGTATTGCAACATCGTGCGTAACGTCTATATATTAAAATTACATACGTATGGACAGTCTAACGCATAGAGGTAATCTGGTACTTCATGGATTATTTACTTTAAATTTTGAACCATTACAATCCGTGATCGACGGGATTGACATTGTTGTTATGCAGTCGAGACTTCGAAGTGTATGAGACGGGCCTCGAGTGTATCATATAAAGTACGTTGAAAATACGTAACTATACCGTTAGGCGTATCACGTGACTGTAAAATTGGCTGTTGCAAGTATCAAGTCGTTTAATTTGATATTTCATCCAAAACTACAAAAAATTTACATAGAACTTTTTGAACTAATTTCTGATGTTACTGAAATTTCGTTGTGTATTAGATAGATATGTTTAATTTATTTGCGCTTAATTTCATACTTGTAGATGTAGTAATTACAGAGAAATATGTAAAAAACACGATTTTTTCTATCGCAAACTACATTAGCTAAAAGCAAAAAATGTATTTTGTTTTTATAAAATTTACTTTTTTCTAAAGAAATATAAATATAACATTTACAATAACTTTTTTATTAATGATACGGTTACCTGTAGTTCATGACTTGCATTATTCAAACATTGCACAAGTAATGAAGATTACAATTTATCACATGACTTTCCTTGTATCCAGGTTAGTATAGCCAGTACGTATAAAGTTATACGTACCACGTGTAGTATAAGATATTGATTTTTTCCAATAAATCAATGCATATTTTGCGTTGTCAATTGAAATAAATTTATATTAAACGAGTTTTGGAAATTTTATTAAGCGAGCCACTGGCGAGCTTAATACTTTTATCTGAACGAGTTTAATATAAATATATCAATTGGCAACGAGTGATAGATTCTTTATATTATATGACACTAAAAACGCAAAATAAGCGTTGATTTATTGGAAAAATCCAATAACCTATACTACATGTGGTACGTATGACTATATACGTACTGGCTATATTAACATGTATACAAGGAAAATCATGTGATATTAACCGGTTACCATTTTATATCGATGAACGCCTTAATAAAATAAATTCGTAATTTGTACACGGTACAACCCCTTCAGAGTAGTCATCTGCAGAGTACTACCCTCTCTATAACACGACCTTCACACGTCCTCAAAGTCAATACTTAGCTATACTTAAACATATGTGTAGAGCACCAGACAGCACTCTTAAACATCCCCTAAGTCAACATTTATTATAATTAACATGAGGTGTACAGCAACAATCTTTATACAACAGTCAATGTTTACATCTATAGTCTAGTTAGGATAAAATGACAGCTGGACTGTACTAACGGTGTTGGCTGTTTGTTTTTCTTCAAAATTTAAAAGCTTGCATGACCCTGGAATATGGCGTATGAATATGGTTTTTGGCCTATGAATATGACCTATGAATACAGTATGAACTATGAATATTGCCCGCACATATGGCTTACAAATGTATGAATATGGTATATAAATATGACCTATTTATATGGCTAACGATAGCATTAAACAATCAGTATATTGCAAAGTACTACACTAGTTTATTATTTCAGTAATAGCAGATACAGCGCCAGTGGACGATTGAACACACCAACAACAGACATCTTACTACCTAGAAGAAAAGATACAACACATGAATCAATACATAAACATAAACCAATTCCAAACAACCCTCCCAAGTCTGCCGATTCAAATAGAACCACAGTAGTCACTACAGGGAACGTCACTCATCGCAACGATACGCCGATACCTCGTCATCTATATGTGAAAAACAAAAGAAATGTGAAAGCAGATTCACAAAAGAGAGTTGATATTATACGAGAGCAGACCGAGGGGACAAAAATTACCGCGGATGTTTTAGTCACAATGGCTGACGAGACCCGTGACTCAATGGAGGAAATGAACGTTAAACAAAGCATTTCAAAAAATGATACGTCAGGGTTTATTTTTTCAAGCAATAAAATTAAGATAGGGGAGACAGTTCGAGATGCGTACACAATACAACCGTTAGATGAACCAGTGGAGCGGACATTTCTACAATTTCCGACAGGTAGTAAATCAAAATTTCCTGGTACACCAACAGAGTCTCCAAAGAAATTGTTTGATACAGAAATGGAGAGAAAGAGGCAAAAAAGAAAACGAAAACGAGGCACAAATCAAAGACAAGAGTATATACCAGGTAAACTGAATGATCATGATACATCAACGTTATTAATGTCTGCATTAAAGGACCGACCTGATTCTAATACAAGTAGATGGACACTGGACAGTAAGACATCATTTGGAAGCAATGTTACTCTAAATAGTTTTGAAATGGACGTGCAAGATTCCCCCAGAGCGGACCGTTATTCTTACATTCAAAATAACTCTACACCGATTAGTTTCAAAGCATTGGCAATGGATATAGACGGCGGACAAGCTGAAATCATTGACCTTGAAGATGATACGGACGATGTGAACAATTCCTCGTGGCTGGATGATAGCAAACACGAAACAAACAGGGATAAAAAAATAGATGGTTGGTATGGGGTCAAACCATACGAAGTGCATTCAAGTAAAAGCAGATCTGACTCTGGTATCTTAACAGCAATAGAAAGAGAACCAAGCTCAAGCGAACTAATAACAAAAAAGAAACTTTTATATTCGCGTTTTACACGCCGTCCACAGTCAGAGACATTGTTGCGAAGCTTGGGCAAGCCACCGCTACCACCTGGTGCCGGAAGAAAGGTCCGACCTGTGTCTGACACTGGACAAAGGACGCCAAGAAATTCTTCAAGATATTTCACAAATGATTTAGACATTCATTAAATTAGGTAGCGTATTGTGGGACTTTAAACTGAGTTGGTCGTATCGTTTTAAAATCGAATTATCAAATTGTTTATGAAAACGTGCTTATCATGCGTTGCTGTTTGCACGTTTACATAAGCAGGTTGGGTATTTTTGTGACTCTTTCAAATATACAAATGTACTTCAATACGTAACGCACCGGTCACGACTAACCTAAGTGTTTATCGTCCAAAAATAAATTAATAATCAACTGCATCTTAGATTCAAGTATGTGCATGCAAATTCCATGAGAGTGCATGCTTTAATAAAAAAGATATGGCAAAAACTGACAGGTGGTAGGTTAGAACTTTTGGGTAGTGTATACAGGAATCCATGTTCCGTAGTCAACCAACTGTTAAAAACATCCAAAGTATCCTATTACACAGATATTAGAATTAGAGTCCTGTGGTCGTAATCAGAAAGGGTTATTCAAGATAAATAAACATCTGCTTGGTGAAGAATCAGAAGTTGTATTACCATGTGGTAAACCTGTTAAGATGTTGGCACAGGATTTCGTTGATTTCTTCATCAACAAAATGGAAGGAATACGTATTGAAATAGCTACGATTACTCAGTCAAACCAACAAGATTAAAGTGCTAAATTCGAAACACCGTTCAAACAACAGCAATGTTCCAACATCTGAGGTTGATGGGTCTGTTGTTTAATTTGTCTACAGTTATATATATTTGGACAAAACTGCAGAAAAACCTGCTATTTTGACAAAGATATCACTTTTGAGAATTTCAAAGAATTATACTGATAATGGAACAAAATGCAAAAAACTGTTTTGTTAGAATAGATATAGAATCAGTAGTTTTATACTATATATACTTACCGTATATACTTTGGGTTTGCCTGCCAGAAAAAATGTACTTAAGATATATCGATGGCTTAGAACAAGAAGGTCGTAACTACCAAATCGATATATTGAGAAAACAAGAGAAAACTGTCTGTAATTTAGTCTTTACCTATGGGAAAACACGTTTTTAAAACTTTATTTTGGTCAACATGACAATTTCAGATTTTTATGAAAATAGGCTCATAAGAAGTGCCTTGTAATGTTTATTCTAAGTATGTATGAATCTTAAAAGGTCGTAAGTGCCACTTACGACCTTCTAATTCTAAGCCATCGATATACTTACCGTATTTACTTTGGGTTTACCTGCAAGAAAAATGTACATAAGATATATGTATGCAAAATAGGCACATAGGGCATGTCTAAAAGCGCATATCATTTATAAGCATACATTATTTCACTTAAGTATCGAATATCGAAAATAAGAGTATGAAGTGTCTCTAAAATTTATATAAGCGTATGTGCTTATTTACTAGATTCTACAGTTGTAATTGTTTCTTATTTTTGAGCCTTTTTAAAAACTTGTTTCATATGTTAATGTATAATGTCATAATAGCAGGTTTTCCTGGAGAACGACTCATTTATACATGTATTCTACTCACATTATTTTGTATTATGTTTGTATCGATTATACACATAGATGATGTACTCGTATTAAACAATGTCTCAATCGTAATTGTACAGCACTTTTGAACGTAAATCGTATAATTTACACGAAAAAGGGCTATATAAATTTTGTATAATAAAACAAAACTTTACCACAACAGAGCAATAAATTACACACAATCGGCTTTTGAGTACAGGATATAGAGTGACGATTGCATTTTAAAATATGTTTCGAGTACCTAGTATTTTGGGAAGTATCTAACAGGTACAGCTAAAAATAGCACAGACTATTAAACTGTCGAATTAGGCATATGTCACACCAGTCGGGCAACCTAATAATATTATATGAAAAACAAAAACAAGCAGCCACATGTAAAAGCTGAAATGCTGTTCGACTGCCTCATGAATGTGTCGCGATGACAAAGTACGAGGATTGTCTCAGTCAATCGTGTACTTTGCTAATAATGTTCTTATTTGGCGTCACAAGATCAAGAAGTTTTGTAGTTACCTTTGTAAATTCATTGTTGATAGCATTTGCGTTTGAAAAGTATATTGATGTGTATGTATTTGGATAATAGAGAGGTTGCGAAAGCAACGTGTACGGGTACGTGTACGTGTAGATACCCGTACACGTACTCTTACACGTTGTAATTTAAATTTGCTTGCGAAAGATAACGTGTACGTATAAAATCGCGTGACAGTTATAGCACGATTTACCCATGCATCGAAATGAGTGTTTGTATAGCTTGATTGGTTCATGTTTCTTTTTATAAAACGATTTATCCGTTCCTACGCATACATGTGCGATGTGGTACACATACCTCTACAAGTCCCACTACACGGTTTTAACGTGTAAGCCCTACACATACCTGGATGACGAATTGCTCAAAAAGTAGTTCACTCGTACACGTACACGTTGACGTTCGATTTCGCAACCTCTCTATTATTTGCGATCAACTAACTCCATGTAGGCAAATGCGGCGCAAACTATAAAGTGCGCCGTGATTAATTCATTTGTTTTTCATTAAACTTGTTATTTTCGTATTTTCAATTAGTTGTTGCGCATAATTTGCACGTCATCATTTATGAGTGTCTGTATAATGACATCACAGTAAATATCAAATGACAATCATTGTATTGTTTATGCGAGAGATCCGCATGTTTGAATTGCCACACTTAAAATGTAAACGTGCGAGAATTGCGGCGTCAGGAGAGTAAACACCCGTAGAATATGGCGTACATTCAGGGTCAATTTAAGTTAGGGCAGCCCTAACCTAGTTAGGGCAGCCCTAACCTCAGCCCTAACCTGGTTAGGGCAGCCCTAACTTCAGCCCTAACCTGGTTAGGGCAGCCCTAACCTCAGCCCTAACCAGGTTAGGGCAGCCCTTACTTCAGCCCTAACCAGGTTAGGGCAGCCCTAACTTAAGATGGTATTTTAGACCCTCTCCGTACTCGTGAAGTTATAAGAATAACAGTGCATGCTATAGTTTTGGCTGGTATGCCGTCGAAATAAAGTTTGATAGTAACGTTACTGGTGGATATAAGGTAATGTGTCTCAAATCGGTATGGATGAGTGCCGAGGAATATTTAATGATGCTTGGGACATCAGCGGGTTTTACATCCACTTTGCCATACACTGCAGGGTTTTCAGTCATCTTGCAGTCCATATTACCTCTCGTTGCTTGCGTTATACCGCATCACGTTCGACCTAACGGTCTCGCGAGATACGGCATTACACAAGTAACTTTAGGTAGTACGGCCCGACGTATCAACATACCTCAGTGATATTCCGTATTTATCCAGTCACTTCCGACAAAATCGACCCGACAAAACGGGATGCCTTCAGTGTACAAACGTGACGTTACGCGCATATAAATTTTACTTAATAGTCCCGATGTTTTATTCCTTAATATTTAGTGACTGGATAAATAGAATAATAGGTTAGTGCCGTGCTCACCCGATAAATTCCTCCGTCTGTCTGATAAACTTGCTCATCCACGGCACTAACCTATTAGTCTCTATATAACACACACAATAGAGATTTGCAGGTTAAAAAGAAACATCAGCGTCATTGTAGGTCGACAAGCTTCGGTTTATGAAAAAGTACCAGTAGTTTTATAACATGTTATTGGCTAAATTAGGTAAAGGTAAAATCATATTGTATAAAGCCACCATTCTCGTTCAACAAGCGTATTTGTCATCTAAAATATAATGTTACACTGAAGACTTGACTAAACACTGATTTATGAGGATGAAAGCCATGTTTTATTATCTAAAGGTCAAGGCAAGCACTGATTTTTTTTTTTTAGGAATCCTGGACCACACTGTGTGTTCCCCTTATTTTCATACACCCGTCGTGTAATAAATATAAACAGAATATCAAGTTTAAG
Source organism: Spisula subtruncata (assembly GCA_963678985.1). Taxonomy (NCBI): domain Eukaryota; kingdom Metazoa; phylum Mollusca; class Bivalvia; order Venerida; family Mactridae; genus Spisula; species Spisula subtruncata. Next base: position 26,294,508 of record OY787671.1, on the reverse strand, counting down.
TAGCCGGTTATTGTATAACTAGTTCATCCATATTTGGTTTTCACACTATGTGCATGAAAAGGATAGTCCTTTATGAAGAAAGGTTCGTATAATTTTGATAATTTGATATAAAAAATTGATTGAAAATATAAAACAGATTTTCATACTGAAGAAATGAGGTTCACAACGTTAACAAAGAGATACGAGAGGTGCCCCACTTATATTTGAACAGTATTGCATATCAAATAGTTCGATGCTTATTACATATAATCAAAATATTTCTATATCATCGTGCAAAATAACGTGTTATGAAACACATACAACTATTGATTATTACTTTATTTCTTAGTTTGCACTCAAATCTACAATTTTGTAGGGGGTATGGTGTTTGGCTTTTTGAAGACCGAATTATCCGATCGATGCTGTTTGAATTTCCCGTCTGTAATAAACGCAGCAATATTCCATAGACTAAAGGGTTTGTGGGTATATGTTCATTATACTTCGGCCTTTATTAATATTGCGTAATATACTTCAAATGTGCGTTCTTAAGGTACAGAATGGTGTTTTTGTGGAGGGAGTTGAAGCTCCGTGTTGACAAAACACCATGCTCCCCATATGGTCTCGAGGAAAGTTGTTTTGCAAACATTTTGACCAAATATGGTTTGGAACCTAATGTACACAGCAATGTGCATTCACCTTTGACTTTTTAGTAAAACATATGCGTTCAATTAAGCCAGTATAGCAAACAACAGCATACGTTATGCAAACGTTCGGAAACATGTGAAGCTTAACGAATGTCAACTTAGTGGTAGCCTTATCGACATTTATCATATAGTAGGCTGTCCGTTCATGGTATATTTCTCAACAATAAAGCATTGCCTCTACAGAGTAGACAAAGTTGTGGCATTTACGGTTCCGTTGAAGCATACACGGCGGTAACGACATTTATCTCCCTTATGTTGTTTTTGTGATATTGAGCATGTAAACACCGATTTATCCCGAGTCCGGCATGTATAATTCTCTAAATGAACAAATCGAAAGTTCCAATGGGTACTCTTAACGTCGCTGAAGTCCCTATTTTGGTTTTTGGATATGCCTTACTTATCAAATAACCAAATGTTTTAGATTTTGGTAGGTATCATCAGTTTTTGTCAGTTTTTAATATTTTGCGTAATTTCGTAAAAAACAACAACAAAGCGATTCTTCCTGTGACAAAAATTGCATATTTTCTTCACAAAAATGGAATATCCATACTCAACCAACAACTTTTAAAGGCTTTTATGGCAGTGGCTGACCTTCAAAACGCAAAACACCATACCCTCTACAAAAGTGTTGTTTTTGGTTCATTCTATTTATCAAACAAACCAAACCAACAGTTAGTGTAAATGTTACCTAACACATATGTTTATACAGTACAAAAGAAATATTTGATTTATACCATATTTCCATGAAAATATGTCATGTTCAACACTGTTCAAATATAAGTGGGGCACCTCTCGTAGTAGACGAAATTATCAATCAAAATGTAATTAATAAATCTTGTTTGTGATATTCACAAATAATCTAAAGGGAAAACTTAAACAATCTTATAATTCCATTAAGTGCTTCAAAAACTCCAGGTTTTCAACTTTTAGCTTTGATTTGAAGTGTTATGTAAAGCACCACAATAATCGCCAATAAATATGGTTTATTCTTAGTTTCTTGCAGCTCAATTGTTTAACTTAAGCCAAAATATTTACGTTTTCCTTAAGATGCTTTGTGAATACCGGCACAGGTAAATCGGTTTAAATATACAGAGTTTGTAAGATTATATTCTTGTTCACTTGTTGTTCATATTTGCGAACTAGTAATTTACAAATGTAGTTGTTTTGTTGCTGAAACCATATAATAACGTTTAGCAAATTGACAGCTCGGACTTGGTTTTTCAGAGATTTAGTTCAATTTACTTGTTTGGTTTTATGTTGTACACAAGTATTGTACATGTAATGGATTTGATGTTTTCTGTGTTCTTATTCACCAACATTGTAAGACGGAAGCACAGATATAGACTTACAGTTGACAATATTTATAATCAGTGCCATTTCTTTGCAATTACCCAGTGAACATGTATTGTTCTGTTACCAAGATAAAACAGACTGACAACCATTTCCACATTTATTGACTATTCAATGTTGCAAACATGATGATGGTAAAGACTGCAAATAAAGAAAAAAACATGCTCAGTACAAATATTGACCACATCATTCATTGGAGCCTATGAAATAAAACACAGTAAACACAGCTGAAACATTATACACATATTATCTTAATTAAAAAGGAAGTTACATTAATCTTGCAATAAAAGGACATAACAAGCAGAATAGAACAATTTAATTATTATCCGAAAATTAACCTATCAGAAACGACAAGCAGACTCAACTTAGAATACTGAACAAAGAGACTCTCAGAATGTAACACTGCATTCTATAGGTAGAATGTTATACAAAAATATTAAATACATTAAATACATACACTACGGTGCTTGTCCAAACACCAAAACACTTCGAAAAGGCGGCCGAAAGCCAACGAATAGAAATGGCGTCTCTATCGAGCCATGTGAGACTTAACAAGGGCGAATAACGTATCGAAATGTCGTCATCGTCTAAACATGAGTTATCTCCCTTATTAATTGAATGTCGAGTTCACCACACTCCCCGTCTGATATAATATATCACATATTTCGAGCTTATGACAAAAATGCCCCTGTTATCTATAAATGAAGTAAATCAAAATTTATGTACGAGTCAACAAACATGCTAATTTCCATGCCTATACATAATGACTTACGTTTTATGAAATGAATATAACACCATCATACAAAACATGAAATAGCTTCAACCTCAAACATTGATGCAGTACTATATGTACATTACCCTAAGAACATACATAGACTATTGTTTTCTAATAATATAGACTAATACATAATCAATCATATACACAAATAAACATAACCTATTAAATGTCACTAATCTGGTAAACATACATAGGTATTTAGGTTTCCCTAAACTTAAACTTGACCAACATAGATAACTTTATGTAACACGTTTCATCAAAAACGTTATCTGTTAATATTCGGTAATACCTTTCACTAAAAGTACAATGTCAATAATTGATCTAGTCTATAAAACACATTTCTCATCCCTGAAAACAGCTACTTCAGCTTTTGTTACACGGCCATCAATACTTGGAAAAACTCTACAAATAGTCCATGTCCCAGGTCTTGAAAATTGAAGATCCATTACCAAAGAGGTGAACAGATCCAACAATGATTTTCGGTTAGCTTGATATCTAAGCTGTACGAAATCAGTTGATGGACTTGCGGGACATTTTGCTAAACGACCCTTTGGCGGCCATCTTAGTCTTTAAAGATGGCCGCTGTTATTTTAAGCAATCAGAGGGTTTAGGAAAGCTTCGATTATTCCTCACTCACAAGGGCTATAGGCTTGTGATATGTCTTAAAATGTTTGCAATCGAACCCCGCATGTGATAATATATAAATATTATAATATGGTTATTAATTAATAATTATTTATTTTTTAAGGAAATTATAATCTTTTTCGATTTTTGTCGTTAATTTTTTATCTTTCTAATCGGATCTGAGTGTGTATTTGACTATTTCTTGATTGTTATATGTAGAGGTAGGTTCTAGGCGTCCATAATAACCATTACATTGACAGATTTTCAGATGAAAATCATTCATTAGCCAGGAATATTGGATAACTGAAAGTTGATTAATAGTCAAGTCTATAAATGGGATATTTAGGTTATACCCGGCATTGGATTGTATTGTAAATAATTTTTAGTTTTCAGTTAGGGAATTTGTTGTCATTGAAGAATATGAATAATGCCCAGCTGGCATCATTGAGCATTTTGTGAAAATCAAGATGGCGTCCAAGATGGCCGCCAAAATTCAGAAAAACAATCAGAGGTGCCAGAAATTAGGATCAAATCGCCTTTTTGCAGATTGGTAGTAGTTTAAATGTTTTAAGCATAATTATTTATTTATATTCAATATTATTGATTGAGTTAGTGAATGTGAAAAGGCAATCGTGATAACTGGAATCAACATCGTGGCTAAATAACAAGCTGTTAGGAATATATTTGTTTTTATCACAATTTAAGTTGAAGTGGTGTATAATAAATTGTTCAACTGTAATATGTAATAAATGCCTGGACATGAAACAGCAGGTGAATTGGCAAAACTGGGAGCACAGTCAGTACAACCACCAGTACATGTGAGATATAGAGAGAAAGTTATCATTATCAAGAACTTCACAAAACAAGATGCTGATCCCCACCATCGCGTTAACAGGTCAGAACAAGTGATTATGGTATGACTACACTTAGGGCCAACATGTTGAACCACCGCATGTACCGGAAGTACAATTTGGTGCCGTCTCCGATTTGTCCATGCGAGGAAGAAGAACAAACTGTCGATCATGTCCTTCAGAGATGCAGAAGACACAAACAGGATCGAACTGCAACGTTACCCACAGATACAAGCTCTATGGAGATGCTGATGATCTGCGGAAGACTAGAAAGTCCATCGCAGACACCGGGATGATAGTGAAGGACGAACGACTGAGGTGAGGTGAGGAAGAATATAACTGGTCATGGTCCGCATGAAGCTACGATTCCAAACAACATCCACACAAGTTTTTGGAATACTATACTCCCTTCAGACTTAAGCATCACACCCATCATCAAAACGGGAGACCAATTTATAGCGACCTAGCAACAACTGGTCCATCTCCATCAAGTCTGCGTGTAGTGAACTGGTCGAGCTCACACCGTTACTTCAAAGCCAGATCATGGCCCTTCTTGACACGTTTTAGATACTAGCTGACTAATAACATGGTTCAGAAAGATATTCACTGAGAGCCAGCTGCACTCCATAACCAACTACAACTGCTACCTAGATGGTGGAGATCAGATCTGCCCGTCATTCGGGACTTCAACAAAGCCTTCGGTCTAAGGAGAGGCAAACCAGCAAACTGAATTATTACAATATCAATGGAACCTGCTAGGCAGGAATAGTACTAGCATAATTCTTGCAATCAGAACCCAACATGTACTGGTCGGAGAACAGTCAACCACAGCACCAGTCACACCAGGCGTACCTCAGGGATCAGCAATTGGACCACTTTTTTTCTGTTGTATATCTACAACCTTCTAACTCATGCAACATCTACTCACCATCTGTTCGCTGACAACAAACTCTTGAACAGGGTAATTATTAAAGAAAATGCTTAAGCCTTATAAGATGACTTGGACAGACTACAGCAATGAATGGGAGGGTCATATGGTTGATGTCATTTTTAAAATCCTTACAAGTATCACTAGGAAGAGAACTCGTGTTAAGACTCCGTTTTTCATCCACAACAGCATGACGCGTAACAAGTTGTGGCAGAGATAAGTACATCGGGGTATACATAAATGAGATCTCTTTGAGTACCAATGTTGCTACCATTGTTAGGAAAGCCAACAACAGCATCGCATTCTTCAGGACAAAGATTACCTAAGATAACCTAAAATGTGGACAAACTATCGAAACAGATTAGGGTAGATTTACCGGTTTACTTTAGGTGTCACAGGTCCCAATACCGCGTGAGAGTTATAACGGTTTCGTTTTTATAGAAAATGCCTTTTTTGGGGACATGTATGCCGATTACACTGTAAGACTATTCGATTCAGTAAAGACCAACTAGTCGGTTTTTGTCCAATTTGGAATGTGAGCCGAGTATGCCGAAATGTACGTGCATGTTGTGTTTTCGCTTCCATGAAGTTACACATGCACGTAATTTGTTCCAACACTTCCAAGTTATGTTAAAAGACTCGCCACTTTTGCAAAACATTCGAAAATCAATTATAACATCACACAACTTTATTCGTCAGATGATAGCAGAACAACGATAACGTGGCATAGTGGTATTTGCTGCCGACATTTAAGAAGAATTGCCCCAAAACATCACTGGTTGGTTGATTCGTAACGTAAACGCGTTTATAAGTATATAATCTAAGTGTATTGAAAACAGAAATCTGCAAGGTAAATGTGTCGTATTTTTATTATACTTTTCTTTACGCATGTAGATCCGAAATCTGTGTTCAAACCTTCAACATTGCTATTGGTTAGGCAAATAGTTCAATGTTTGGAAGAACATAGTTTTATCGAAAGAACAACATATGAAAGAAAAGACTCAACATTCAGTCAAAATCGTACCGTCGATAGATTTAGCATTGAATTTTGGTTTATAGACACAGTCCCTGCCATGTTTTCTGGGTGAAGATGGGATCATGGGTTCCAAACCACATGTCAAGTTTTTGTGCCATGGGACAAATTAGATATTGCAATGGGTGATTTTGTAAAAAATATTGACCAAAACACGAAATACTTACTGTTGTTTACTTTCAAAATCGGTCGAAAATGAAACTGTACGCTTAGTTAGGAGCGACATCCGGTTTATGCGTACAGGAGTCAACACACTGTGAGTATTGTATAGACGGAATATCTCGCAAAAGTAAGATCTACTTTCTAATTTAAATCCAAAAATTTAAGGTATTTTCGATGTATATTCACGAGACATTCCCTGAATATATCCTTGAAACATTTAATAAACCCGGTAGTTCTTTTCAGCGAACGCATGTGCAGTAAATTCCAGCTATGCACGCATGACTTATTTTACAACTGAGTGAAGAAAACATAAAATTTTCATACGCATAACACAATTACACGGACAATACCCCTGGATAACATAAGAAAAAATGAAAAGCTAAAGTCCACGCTAGAAAAGAGCTGGATAATCTAATTTCACAAAATCGTGTAATAGAATGGAATAATGAAATATGTTGTATACATTTATTTCAGATCAAGCATGGTATATGAGATTATCTGCTGTTTGATACTATATCAGATCATGCCAGGTAACTAGTGTATTTATAACATACTATTATTCACTACACTTGTTAAATAAATGTTATAAGTACACCAACATGTAATGCGTATATCTTTTTTATTATGCATGATATCATGCTCATTTTTGCATGTCTTCATGCAAGTAGTATAGCAGCAATATCCGATAATTCGATGATTATAATTCGCACGCTGCGAGCAATGAACCGTGAATTTTCAAGTTATGCAAAATTCACGTGCAAAACAAATGATTTTCGCAAGAACTCAAAAAATGTTACATACACATTGTTCAACAATACCCATACAAGGAAAACACAAAACCGGAAGAATTACGATAACAGACTGTACAAGAGAGGTTTCTGAAACATACACGACTCACGACAGTAATAAGCCTAGTGTAGCTAAGGTCACCACGACCTTGACCTTTGACCTATCGACCTCAAAATTGGTAGGACCCTACATTTGATGATAAGCAACCTCTCTGTAAAGTTTTACGATATAAGGTCCTATATTTCTTATGGTGTGGACCAGTGATTGTTGTGTGTTAAAAGGTCATGGTGAGTTTGACCTTTGATCCAAATTACCTTGAAATTTAGTCGGGCCGTCTGTGGAGGATGAATAATCTCCACTTAAAATTTTAGAATCCTAGGTTGAATCGTTTTGGAGTTATTGTTGAAAAACCATTTGGCATGTCATTTATAACATACCATCATTCACTATATTAATAACATACTATCATTCACTATATTTATAACACACTATTGTTCACTATATTTATAACATAACATCATTCACTATATTTATATCACACTATTATTCACTATAATTATAACATAACATCATTCACTATATTTATATCACACTATTATTCACTATAATTATAACATAACATCATTCACTATATTTATAAGATACTATTATTCACTTTATTTATAACATACTTTCATTTACTATATTTATAACATACTATCATTCACTATATTTATAACATACTATTATTCACTTTATTTATAACATACTATCCTTCACTATATTTATAACATACTATTATTCACTTTCTTTATAACATAATTTCATTCACTATATTTATAACATACTATCACTTACTATATTTATATCACACTATTATTCACTACAATTATTATAACATAACCTAACATCGTTCACTATATTTATAGCATACTATTATTCACTTTATTTACAACTTACGTGGGTTGTTCATTTAATTCCCGGACGATCGACATTGCTGAAAACCCATTGAACGGATATTAATGAAAACGAACACTAGTACATTCGCATCATTCCTTTATTCACAAAATTTCAACTTGGTACAATGAAGGGTTTTCATAATATTACCGTTTTAGTAAGTTCATGTAACGTTAGTCGGCCCAAGTCGACGTAAAATGGCGACATTTTTGCAACCGAAACGCTACTTTTGTGCATCATTTAATCATTATTTAGGGGTAAAGAAAATGTCCGAACACATAAGTTCGCCGTGTTAAGAGTTCAGCAGTGATGTAATATGCTATAACTACGGAAAATCGCATGTAGCTGCAATTTATACGGCAGTTATTATTCTATTAGTGTATACTGCCCAACAGGCATTGAATCTACGTCATTTTGGTTTGCCCGGCCTTTGATCATCACGTGGTGATGCCATTGCATCGTAAAATGGTTTATTTAACATATAAACAACGGTCCGCGTTTACAATAATCGTCTAATGGGTTTTTCTAAAAGAGAGTCTTGCGTTATACAGGTGTACGGCCAAGATTTTCATAAAAGTGTTTCATTACCCGTTTTCTCTAAACAAATCCGAGTTTATTGCGATATTCACAGAAGCACACTCTTTGTGATTAGAACGTAAACGGCTACATGGAATTTACATCAAATGTTATATTACACGACCTAGATGCATACATATAGTTGTCTGACGTTTTCTGCTTATAATATGCGATACTACTACGACCCCTACCTAATTTACACTCTAATTACCACTACAAATTAAGGTTGGGCCGGGCAGTCGTTTGTGGGGTTACTATAGTAACCATAGTTTGTGTTCGGTTGGATACAATTATTTCATGTTTTATCAAATAATCCAGTTGGTAACTAAGTCTTATGAAACGAAATTTAACTACAATCGTATGTTCCAATCAAGCGCTATGGCGATCGTCCGGGAATTAAATGAACAACACTCGTACTATTATTCAATGTATTTGTAACACAGTATTTTCCCCTATATTTATAACATACTTTCATTCACTATATTTATAACATACCATCATTCACTATATTTGCTGACTTCACTTCTATAACAGCTGAAAAGAGCCCTAAAAAATTGGTAACTTAACTCAACTTATTTATAACATAGTATAAGTCACTGCATTTATAACATACTACTATTTCGCGTATTTATAACATACTATTATTCAGTATATTTATAACATACTATTATTCAGTATATATCATATAACATACGTTCTCCTGTTTCAGTACATGGTACAGCTATAGACGTTCGACTATCTCCCATACCTAATGTAGAGGTTCGACCATACGAAGGTCTTATTGAAGTATTAGTTAATGGTACTTGGGGTTCTATTCGTCGTTATGGTGTTGATGATGTCACAGCGAAAACTGTTTGCGAACTATTAGGATATGGGTAAAGTATATATTACAATGTGGTTAGAATTCATAATTTGCAATCAGCTTCTTTTGTTCGCCATTTAAAATCGAAGCAGATTGTTTCGCAAGCAATCATTTGCAGAATAATGCGGTTTCGTCGAAAAAAGGCAAAGAGCAATACAGTGAATCGATGTAACATCAGGAAAGTGATTAAAGTCAATTCCCATGAACTGTTAAATATCGCGAATTGTAACATGAATTGAGTTGGTAAAACTAAATACTACAGTAGTGTTTAACGTTCCACTGGTCAACAGTAGGTCACTCCGAGTCCCGTTGTCCTGATACTTTACCAACTAACGATTTCCCGGAATAACCTAATATTATAAGCGTTAAGAAAGGGTACTTCACCGGTACTATTTAACCAAAACTACCCTTATATACAGAGAAAAAAAGACTACATCGGTACTATTTAACCAAAACTACCCTTATATACAGAGTAAGGGAACGACATCGGTACTATTTAACCAAAACTACCCTTATATACAAAGTAAGGGAACGACATCGGTACTATTTAGCCAAAACTACCCTTATATACAAAGTAAGGGAACGACATCGCTACTATTTAACCAAATCTACCCTTATATACAGAGTAAGGGAACGACATCGGTACTATTTAACCAAAACTACCCTTTCAGTTAAGTGCTGCCTTTCCTGCGATTTGCATTGCCATTTTTGAGAACACATACATTTTTAAATGCACCAGTCAGTTACATCCACGGTCCCAACCTCTGGGTTTGGCTGCGGTTTGTTACCTTCCAGCTTCCCACGCACTGCGTGGGAAATGTTTGGCATATTTTTTCACGGAACCAATACCTTTGGGACAATATTTAATTGTCAGCAGCCCCGCATGGGCCGTGGAAGGGCGGGGTTGTGAACACCCAAAAGTAAATTTCCCGGCCAAACCCTGAGGATGGCGGGCAATGAATGCAACTGTCTGGTGCATAATATATACATTATTTACAATAATTCTCAATTACCTATTGACACATTTAATAAAACCCAATTTTCTTTTTTTTGTTAAAACTAGATATGTGTGTTTTGTTTTTCAGGCATGGGGAGTTTCCTTTACAATAACTCTCCATTATTTTGTTAACACATAACATTAAATGCGTATACAAAATAATGGAGAGTTATTGTTATGATAACTCTCCATTCCTGAACAATAATGAAGAGTTAATGAATGGGTTATTCCCCTGGGTGTATTTTAAATACAGAGTAAGGGAAGGACATCGGTACTATTTACCAAAACTACCCTTATATACTGAGCGTTAAGCAAGGAGACTACACCGGTACTATTTAACCAAACCTACCCTTATATACAGAGTAAGGGAACTACATCGGTACTATTTAACCAAAACTACCCTTATATACAAAGTAAGGGAACGACATCGGAACTATTTAACAAAAACTACCCTTATATACAAAGTAAGGGAACGACATCGGTACTATTTAATCAAAACTACCCTTTTATACAAAGTAAGGGAACGACATCGGTACTATTTAACCAAAACTACCCTTATATACAGGGTAAGGGAACGACGTCGTTACTATTTAACCCAAACTACCCTTTTTATATCACTGATTCATCAAAAACTTCTGTAAATATTTTGTAAACATCTTATGAGTAGGTAGGTTGTTGATTGTTTGTATATATTTGTACGCGTGAGTGCGTGTGCGTGTGGACGGATGCATAAATGTGAGTATTGTGCGAATTTTGTGCGATTGAGAGTATGTATGTGTGCGAGTAATTCTGTACAGTTTGCATGATGGAGTAACGATATTTCATTATTATTAAAATTACTGTATCGGAACATATGTTATATTGATGTAAATATGCATGTCAACAGATGGGCAAAAGTGCCAAATGTTTTTCAAATAAATAAAAACTTACATATGCTGAACAATGGAACTGCATCGGTACTATTCAACGGTCACAGTGACGTTGTTTGGAAACCTTCTGACGTCTGGTCCGATAATCAGCGAGGACGACTGGACTGGATAGAACCAAAGTGTGTGGTATCATGCTTTGTTGAGATAAAATTGCAAATGGACTTGTAATGATCTAAGGTCCGGGCTTCTATTAATAACGCTTCTGTAGTGCTCATATAGCTTGACAATTTTGACATGAGCCTGACTTTTATGCAAGAATATATTACAAGTTTCTTGCTTTGAATATATTGATTTCATTAAGCAAATCGTGCAATATCAGTATTTCAGATTTGTGTTTGTTTTATATACAATCGAGTGTCTGCGTGATACTCACTGATTATGAAAACATACAATCGGTGTTGTAAACGAATCAAATATATCGACTGTTCAATTATGCTTATCAAAACGCCAGGCTCGTGTCAAATTAGTCAAGCTATACTAAGTATTGTCTTATTTTTCCTTTGTCTTCAGATTTACAGGATTCCTAATAAATCAAGTTAGTATTAATAGATACCCTTTGTTGACCCGTCTTACATGTGTAGGTAACGAAACAACCATTACAGAATGCTCACAACAGCCTTATCGAGTCAATGAAGGACCAAGCGATTGGGCATCCGGTGTACATTGCTTTGGTAAGTATGCTGCACTTTTTTAGTATTTAAATTGAAGACAGAAATGCATATTTATCACATGAACCACGGTGCGACAGTTTAATAAAGCCCGTTTAATGAAAACTATATTACACTACTGAGTAATATAATAACTATGCGAATGAGGTGGATAATCACTATTTCTATGTATGCATAGGCGCTGTCAAACTAAACATAGATAGACAGGATACATAGAAAAACAGGTCTGTGACGTGATTACGAATCAAATATACCCAACTCGCTCCAATGATTATGGAACAATCTAACGTTAATTGAAATACAGTGTCGCACAATGTTTATTTGCTCATTCATTTTAACAGCATTACTCACTGACTTTATTCGCTTCTATAGGGGAAGGTAAACCTGTATATTTTTAGCACATTTACAGGCCTTATTTTGTTTATGTGATAAAAAGAATCTTATATTCGTGTCTTTCCATATAAATTCATTAAAATCTTTGGATTTTTTTAAAAAATACTAGGCAGAACCTCGTATTTTATCACTTTTGTAGCTCGTTTAATAAATACACTATGAAAAGACATTCATGTTAGATCCTTACATAGTTACATAGTTCCTCTTCTGACAGTAGGTCTAGCTGAAGCAGTTCTTCTTCATAGACGGTCGTGTATAAGTGGTTGTGTGCCTTATTTATTGTTATACAGTCTTTATAATAGAACATTTTGTCTTGCTGTTTCCAAAATTTATCAAAATTCTTTTAATAAGACTAAATTGTTTTAAAGTCAACTGCTTTTTAGGGAGAAAATTCCAAGGGTCAAATACTCGATTTTTGAATGAGTTTAGCCGAAGTTACTTAATATATTATTAATCAGTATAGTTTGGAGACTTTAACCTAACCCAAACGAAAAAGAAAATCAACAAATTACTAACAAAATACTAACAAATCACTAACAAAACATAGTTTTATATTTTGTTAGTATGTTTTGTTAGTACAGCATTTAACGAAATACCAATGAAACACTTTCTGGATTTTGGGGGTTTAGTGTTTTGTTCATGTTTCATTTAATGAACAGTGTTTTGTTGATGTTTCATTACACTTAAAAGAATGAAGGCAATGTTTTGTTAGTGTTTCATTACACTTTAACTTGTTCATCCTGTATTTTGTTAATGTTTCATTGGACTTGACTAAATGAAGATAGTGTTTTGTTAGTACAGCATTGAACATGTCTGGTCCAACTGTTTATAATCAAGATGCAGACTGATGAGGTTCTCAGGTCACTGGGTAATAAAATATTATCTCTACAAAGCAGTGATTCCATTGGCTAATGGACTAATGTGCACACACACAAAGGAAATTTGAATTTCTGTTTGTAACAGCTATGGTTTAGAGAAAAGTGGCCAGTGTTTTTATTTTGTGGACACAAATATGAAGGAATTATGTGACAGGATATGTGACAGTTGGACTGAAATCAACATGCAGGTACAATGCTATAATATCTATACTTGTTATCAAGATAAATTTCGATCATGATCAATTTCTACTGGAATATTGATTGTTTCAAATTCCAATAAAAAGATTGTCATCATACAATTAAGCTAGGCTTCAATAAATGCACATTTGAGATGAGCAAAGTGACAAATAAATACATTTAACACTTCTGTTTAATAAAATATTCGCAATCAATTGTATCAATTGAATTTGCTTTGAAACGTGGATTAATTAAAAATCATGACAGTTGAGCAATTTTGATTTAATTATTTGAATTGTGGCATCCATTCCATATATATACCAGAATATAATTACACATTTCTATGTGCATGCATACGCATTTCTACTGGCATATCTTAAATGTAACTTTTTCGGTTTTAATTCCCGGCCGGTATATATATATATATATACTGATGCCAGATGGGGAGGCATACAGTGATTTCTGTTCGTCGGTCCGTAACAAAATGTATAACAAGTTGATTTACATATCAATATGGACAAAGCTATAACACAGGGGCATAATAAAGCCTCATAACTGAATGCTGTCTTTTGCACCTCATATGTTTTGTTAGTATTTTGTTTACAATGTTTTGTTAGTATTTTGTTAACTCATTTGCATATAATATTTTGTTAGTAATTTGTTAGCAGTGTTTTGTTAGTGTTTTGTTAAACAACGTTAATGAAACACTAACAAAACATACAGTATTTTGTTAGTGTTTTGTTGAACTATCCCTTTTCATATGCAAATCAGTGTTTTGTTAGTATTTTGTTAGTAGTGTTTTGTTAGTGTTTTGTTAGTATTTTGTTAGCTCATTTGCATGCGATTTGCTGTACTAATAAAACATCAACAAAACATATATTTTGTTAGTATTTTGTTACAGTGTTTTGTTCCCCCTTTTTTTCCGTATGGGAACCTTATACGAGGGGCATTTTAAAAGTTCTGATAATGGCTCTGTAACTTGCTCAATATTAAATAAATGTACATAAAAGTGTATATTTTCTGAAAGATGCAACCTTCCTCTAGCGTAAACAAGTAATGATATCATCATCAGATAGTTTAATATTTGAATATATGGCATTATACATGTAATACTTAGTATATTTACCAACTGAATTATCGACAAAATACGCCATATTAGCGCTTTGGGGGTAATATAAATGCACATCATTTCTGCAATTTCAATCCGATTTGATTTAAACTTGTACATATCATGTAATATATATCTATGTATCTAATGGTATATGAATATGCATGTTGCAACAGTCTACATGACTCAAAATATACATGAGATAGACCGAACCTAAAATTATCCCGAAAACGACCATTTTACCGGTCTCTTTCTGCTAGATGTGTTACATAAAATAAAAAAAACACATGTGTCCATTTCACTCCTGAGTACAAATATAATATTACTTCTGTTTGAGTGTGGGAGAATTTATCTACATACTAATTTATGCAATTGCAAGGTTCTGGGTTATAATGTAAACTGTTCCAGATATGACTAGAATTAAACATGTTTATTAAATTATGCATGACAAAGTTGAATATTAACAAAGGTGAACATGTTACATATTTATATTCCTTTGTCAACATTGGTGTCAAGGTAATATTTATAAGAGGTAAAATGTCAAATTCTGAAGGCATTTTTGGAACTTACTTTATATGTATGAGCCCGAAGAAGTAAAATGTGCAGGAATAAATGTAATGTATAACTCGTATTTTATGTTGATATCATAATTTGTACATTAGTTAATAAATTATGTTCATTATCTCAACTCTGTAGCATATGCCTGGCACCTGAAATAATACACATGTTGAATGTGGATAGATATTATGATACACAAGGCAATCATTTAAGCTAAACTCAAATATGCTCCCAATTAATGTTTTTTTCTTCCAAATATACAATAAATTAATATTATGTACTAACCTATAAACAGAAAGCTGCATAATGAGCACTTTTGTTAAGTCCCAATGTTGGAAAACACCATTTAACTTTTTGTGACAAAGTTCTGCATGACTGTGTTCTTAGCTAAAGCATGCGTCACATACTACGTAGAAATAAAATTATTAGTATAAGTAGTATGTCTACATTGATACGGGTGGTATATTTGATAGATAATATCGTGTACTTTACTTTACTAAATTGAAAATTCACCAGAAATTGACAGTTTATATATTTTCTTAGAGAAAACATATGAAGTAATGCTTTGTTATTAATTTACAGAGCAGAATTTCACAGAACTCAGCCTTACAGGGGGGCAAGACCCAAACAGTGGTCAAGTCCTTATAAAAATGGATGGTCGTTGGGGTCTGCTGTGCGGTGATAACTCGATATCTGGAACCCTGCGTCACCCTGAAATTGATTTAGTGATATGCCGAACACTAGGTTACAAGTAAGTTCTATTGTACTGTATGTAATCTGTGTGTGTTTTGAGGGCTGTCTTTTAAGTGTGTGTTTAGAGGGCGCGGTCTTATAAGTGTATTTTTGGAGGGCGGTCTTATAAGTGTATGTTTGGAAGGCGGTCTTATAAGTGTGTGTTTGGAGGGCGGTATTATAAGTGTGTGTTTGGAGGGCGGTATTATAGGTTTGTGTTTGGAGGGTGGTCTTATAAGAGTGTGTTTAGAGGGTGGTCTTATAGGTTTGTGTTTGGAGGGCGGTATTATAAGTGTGTGTTTAGAGGGTGGTCTTATAGGTTTGTGTTTGGAGGGCGGTATTATAAGTGTGTATTAGTAGGGCGGTATTATAAGTGTGTGTTTGGAGGGCGGTATTATAAGTGTGTGTTTGGAGGGTGGTCTTATAGGTTTGTGTTTGGAGGGCGGTATTATAAGTGTGTATTAGTAGGGCGGTATTATAAGTGTGTGTTTGGAGGGCGGTATTATAGATTTGTGTTTGGAGGGCGGTATTATAAGTGTGTGTTTAGAGGGCGGTATTATAAGTGTGTGTTTGGAGGGTGGTCTCATAAGTGTGTGTCTAGAGGGCGGTATTATAAGTTTGTGTTTGGAGGGCGGTATTATAAGTGTGTATTAGTAGAGCAGTATTATAAGTGTGTGTTTGGAGGTCGGTATTATAAGTGTGTGTTTGGAGGGTGGTCTTATAGGTTTGTGTTTGGCAGGCGGTATTATAAGTGTGTGTTTGGAGGGCGGTATTATAAGTGTGTGTTTGGAGGGTGGTCTTATAGGTTTGTGTTTGGAGGGCGGTATTATAAGTGTGTGTTTGGAGGGCGGTATTATAAGTGTGTATTAGTAGGGCGGTATTATAGGTTTGTGTTTGGAGGGCGGTATTATAAGTGTGTGTTTGGAGGGCGGTCTTATAAGTGTGTGTTTAGAGGGCTGTATTATAAGTGTGTGTTTGGAGGGCGGTATTATAAGTGTGTATTAGTAGGGCGGTATTATAAGTGTGTGGTTGGAGGGCGGTATTATAGGTTTGTGTTTGGAGGGCGGTATTATAAGTGTGTGTTTAGAGGGCGGTATTATAAGTGTGTGTTTGGAGGGTGGTCATATAGGTTTTTGTTTGGAGGGCGGTATTATAAGTGTGTGTTTGGAGGGCGGTATTATAAGTGTGTATTAGTAGGGCGGTATTATAAGTGTGTGTTTGGAGGGCGGTATTATAGGTTTGTGTTTGGAGGGTGGTCTTATAAGTGTGTGTTTAGAGGGCGGTATTATAAGTGTGTGTTTGGAGGGTGGTCTTATAGGTTTGTGTTTGGAGGGCGGTATTATAAGTGTGTGTTTGGAGGGCGGTATTATAAGTGTGTATTAGTAGGGCGGTATTATAAGTGTGTGTTTGGAGGGCGGTATTATAGGTTTGTGTTTGGAGGGCGGTATTATAAGTGTTTGTTTGGAGGGCGGTATTATAAGTGTTTGTTTGGAGGGCGGTATTATAAGTGTATATTAGTAGGGCGGTATTATAAGTGTGTGTTTGGAGGGCGGTATTATAGGTTTGTGTTTGGAGGGCGGTATTATAAGTGTGTGTTTAGAGGGCGGTATTATAAGTGTGTGTTTCGAGGGCGGTATTATAGGTTTATGTTTGGAGGGCGGTATTATAAGTGTGTGTTTGGAGGGCGGTCTTATAAGTGTGTGTTTAGAGGGCGGTATTATAAGTTTGTGTTTGGAGGGCGGTATTATAGGTTTGTGTTTGGAGGGCGGTATTATAAGTGTGTGTTTGGAGGGCGGTATTATAAGTGTGTGTTTGGAGGGCGGTATGATAGGTTTGTGTTTGGAGGGCGGTATTATAAGTGTGTGTTTGGAGGGCGGTCTTATAAGTGTGTGTTTAGAGGGCTTTATTATAAGTGTGTGTTTGGAGGGCGGTATTATAAGTGTGTATTAGTAGGGCGGTATTATAAGTGTGTGGTTGGAGGGCGGTATTATAGGTTTGTGTTTGGAGGGCGGTATTATAAGTGTGTGTTTGGAGGGCGGTCTTATAAGTGTGTGTTTGGAGGGCGGTATTATAAGTGTGTGTTTGGAGGGCGGTATGATAGGTTTGTGTTTGGAGGGCGGTATTATAAGTGTGTGTTTGGAGGGCGGTCTTATAAGTGTGTGTTTAGAGGGCTTTATTATAAGTGTGTGTTTGGAGGGCGGTATTATAAGTGTGTATTAGTAGGGCGGTATTATAAGTGTGTGGTTGGAGGGCGGTATTATAGGTTTGTGTTTGGAGGGCGGTATTATAAGTGTGTGTTTGGAGGGCGGTCTTATAAGTGTGTGTTTAGAGGGCTTTATTATAAGTGTGTGTTTGGAGGGCGGTATTATAAGTGTGTATTAGTAGGGCGGTATTATAAGTGTGTGGTTGGAGGGCGGTATTATAGGTTTGTGTTTGGAGGGCTGTATTATAAGTGTGTGTTTAGAGGGCGGTATTATAAGTGTGTGTTTGGAGGGCGGTATTATAAGTGTGTATTAGTAGGGCGGTATTATAAGTGTGTGTTTGGAGGGCGGTATTATAGGTTTGTGTTTGGAGGGCGGTATTATAGGTTTGTGTTTGGAGGGCGGTATTATAAGTGTGTGTTTAGAGGGCGGTATTATAAGTGTGTGTTTGGAGGGCGGTATTATAAGTGTGTATTAGTAGGGCGGTATTATAAGTGTGTGTTTGGAGGGCGGTTTTATAGGTTTGTGTTTGGAGGGCGGTATTATAAGTGTGTGTTGGAAGGGGCAGTCGTATAAGTTTTGTATGTGCTTATAATCCGTGTCCTTGCGTTTCTATATTGTTCTATATGTTATAGATAGGGGAACTCAGTGCTAGTTTTTGATCAAAAGTGGTATCCCCTTGCAAGCGTTATATGATAGTTTTGTAAGGACAAACAAGAAATTGTCGAGGCGAAACTCCTCAAATCTTCGACAAAAAGCTCCCACCAATTACCGAGAAAAAATGAAAATGTATTTCTAGAACGAGAAAAATAGTCACGAGTTGTTTCCCTTTGACCACACAATAATTGACGCGATAAATTATAATTGGTGATTTGTCCATATGTTTGACATTATAGAGATATATTTGCGCACACTTTCTTTTGACAAAATATGATAATTGATAGTGCTTCGTACATTTAGCTCATTAAATGTGATAGTAGAGAAAATATTTTAGTTATAGGGAACATGGGGAATAAGCAATAATGATTCCCATTAAATGTATAATATTGATGAATAGATTTAAACTATCAACGTTATTGGGAACGCCTTTTGGATACAACTGCATTGATTCTGTATTCTTATGTGTTTTGTTAGACTCGATCTTAAAAGTCTTATTTAACCTTATATTTAAGAAATAAACTACGAATTATCATAGTGTAATGGCTAATATACAATATTTTGGATATTTTTATACCACGTAGGCCTGAGTATTTAATAATAAGCGTCAGAACGACAATTTTGGACGGATAGGCTGCACTCTTGAAAGATAAATGGCCGAGTACGAAAGGAAATGACAAAATAAAATAATGACATATAATTTGTTATATTTGGCCAGTCAATGAATGTCTGCTAATTGCGATTTTAATATTATTTTGTTTTAGACGAGCACTAGAGACTGTCCACGCTGGAGTCGATTTGGATATTGTCATTAGTTGGCTAGAAATAGATTTCATACAATGTACGGGAAATGAAAGCCACTTAAATCAATGTGAGCGCAGAGATGGAATAGTCTATCAGCCAGGATGTTATAGTAGGCATGTTGTTTCCTGCTCAAGTAAGTAAATATACGTGATTTGCTGTTGTTTTTTATATATAATTTTTCGGCTAGGTCATGAAGCCCATTTATTCTCCCCGTCGTAAGTGGGAGAAGGTCGGGGAACCATCCTTCTTCCCACCTTACAATATTGGGCATAAATATATGAAAGATAGAGTATAAGATTAAATATCAGTATAATTGGAACAATCCAAGGGGAGCAACTCTATTAGCCTTATTGTTTCACAAGACAGAGTTCCTTCCCTTTGGTTTATATACGAGAGCTGCTTCAGAACGTTCCTTCCTTAATTTTTGCAATATTAATTCTAGAACCATCAATAATAGATATTGTAGATAATTGGTTATTTATATTGTGACGTCACATTGTACTCGATTGCGTCATTGATAGTGTAGGGTAAGCCGAGCAAACGTAATAATTCGAAAGTTAGCAAATCCCTGCGCTCTGTTCGGCTAAGACACGTTAATGCTCCAGTGAACCTCCGTGTATAAAGTGACGTTTAGGTAAAGAACCACTAAATACCTCCGCGGACCAAATGGTGATACACTCGAGTAGTCCTTAAAAAATTTGGCTTGCCTGCAAATGGAGATATTTCTTGACAAATGTGGAGTTGTTGAATGATGAAATTGAGTTTAAGTGGTTGGTAAATATACATGCGATGTTGTAAAAATATAATATTCCGCTATTTTGTTATTGATACCAAAGTGAAAGTGGACTAGGGTTAAACCCAGAACTGATCTGTCCGGACGGATAGACCACGTTTGTAGGACAAAAACTTTCTTAGAAGTAGCATGAGCCACTTTGTCTGGCTTAGAATGAGAAGATTGTAAGTACTGCTTACTTACATATTTGAAATCTGCATCACATGGGGCTTCTTATGAGCCTATTTTCAGGGAAATCAGAAATTTTCATGTTGCCCAAAAGGAGGTTCTTTATGCTTGATTTACCATCAGTAAAGAGAGAGTTTTTCCTTGTTTTCTCAAAATATCGATTTTGTAGTTGCGACCTTCTCATTCTAAGCAAGCGATATGTGGTCCGGGTGGCCATAGACTAAAACATGTTGAACATTAGGACCTACTACGGGCAATTTACATTAAGCTAAAGAGTAAATTTAACATTTACACATGCACGAACGTCCTTTTCATAGACTACATACAAAATATGGAGCTATTATTATGACGTATATTATATTCTGATTGCCGGAAGTTAATAATCTGTATGTACTTACGACCTTCTCATTCTAAGCCATCGACATATCCCTACTCTGTCGACTGACATGTATCACATGATATCAAGATTATACAAGGTGTCAATATACTAAAGTGAACTTATTATGCTTAACAGCGGAACTAGGAGAAATTTGTAGCTCAGATGATATATGTACGGCTGTGGCTAACGCTGTTTGTATCGATGATAAATGCGAGTGTAGATATGGATACAACAACAATGGAACATATACGTGCTCCGGTAAGTGTTCTTATACAATATAGCTGTATTATCAGAATGGGGTATATATCTGCTTCCACTCCTTCAATGTGTTCGTCATGTTTGCCTATTCGTCTCTATACTGCGGGATCGCTAAATTTCGTTTACTATCGTATGCTTATGAAACAGGGTAATATTTATATAGGGTCACTTGAAAAAGTACTGATCAGTGACCAATATCCTGTTTAATATTAAATTAACGTCTATAAAAGTTGGCATTTTCTGACATATAAACCTTTGTCTATGATTATAATCAATCAATATTGAAATCGGACTAGTATCCATTCCGTTATATGACATTTAACTAATATGGGTATGGCACACTGGTTTTGCGTCAAAATAAGGCATATTGCTAACTGAAAGGGTGATATTTATAATTTCTAAAATTTTCAACCGATTGATTTGAAATTTGCGCAATTCATGTCTCACGTACGTACTAAACTGGTGGTAAATCGTTGCGTTTGTTAGTATAGTATCAATAGCTTTATTTCTCATGTGAACTTGATATGTTCCAAATACTCATGAAAACAGCATTTTTCTGGATTTGAACCCTATGCGATATTACTGTATTGGACTACTCGATGTATTTAGTAGACATATAGTTATCTAAATATTTTTTTATCCAGATATACTCGTAATATTGTCTTTCACATAATAAAATAAATCTGAATTATTTATAATGTAGCCTTAACAACAACTCAAAGAATGTGACCATGTGATCAAAATATACGTCATTTAAATTTATAACGTCATATCTCTAATACAAGAAAAAGAAAAACTAAACTAAAACACCAGATTTTAATTTCATACAAGAAAAAAACATGAAATGTACCAATGTGGTGATTATTGTCTTTTTTTATAATAAATGGGGATATAACACCCCCTTTTTAAAAAAAAATGAGATGTTACATACAATTTTGATATAAAAACTATATTTTGGGTGAAATTCATTAAAATACCCGACGAATGAAACTACAAATCTACGTCTAGCAATTTTGGCATTACCAGATACAATTGGTATTTTTGGTTCTGATGTGCCTTGTTTATATTGATATTGTATAATGGTTATTAAATATTTGCCAACTTATGGAAAGTCATTCAAGATTACTATAATGCATATTGCAAATAAAATCAATTTTATTTCGATCAGCCTAAAAGACATGTGACAACAGCGTTCAGAAAAATCTAATGAGCCAATATGACACTATTTTCTTACATATTTCATGAGAGATTTTTACCAAGTGTATGCAACTTACCCTGCTATCAGACCAATAAAATGAAAATGCTTTCCAATTCATTTTTAACGATGAAAATAGTTAGATTGTCTAGCTGAGAGATAAAACTTTAAGAAAATATACACTTTTATATTGCCAGAGACGCTGATGTTTATATATCAGCCACTGATCAGTACTTTTTAAGTGACCCTCGTATGTTAAGCAAAATACATTTTCGATACATTTGGTCGAAGATGAGCTTAGAATCAATTAGGAGACGGATTTGATTAAATTTTACTGTGTATTTTACTTGTGTGCATACTATAAGTGTAAACTTGTATAATTTGTCCATTGTTATATATATTTTACCCACATTAGTTTTACTATCATTTGTATTTATAACATAGTTTAACCATGATTGTCTTAATGGTAATTGTACAGCGCTTTTAAACGTGTAATGCACATGAACACGTGATTTATAAATTTGGTATGATACTTGTAATAATAATAAATAATAAAAATTAATAAATAAAAAAATAGAAATAGAATAAAAAAAAAAAATGAAATAATAATAATAATATTAATAATAATAATAATAACAGTTATATACAGTTTTATTTGTTATGTGTTGCAGAATGTGACGAAGACCATTACGGAAAAAAATGTTCGCAACAATGTGACTGTGAACTGAACAATGTTTTATTTATAATGACGAACAGATCATGTGATATCATTACCGGAAGTTGTAGATGCAAATCGAACTGGACCGGAAGTAGATGTGACATTGATTCAACAATTGCACGGATATCATCTGAATCTTCTGACACTCAGATGTTGATCATTATAATATCGTCAACAGCTGCTGGATTCGTGTTGTTTGTGGTTATAATTACCGCTTGTGTATGTAAATATAGAAAACGCAACTTTAACGGTACGTTACTATACTTATTATACCACACTGCTATAAAACTGATAATAAAATATAAATATATTATATAACACTTACTTTAAAGAGCCATTCCCTATAACTAGCATATTTGTCTCTACTATCACATTTAATGAGCTAAATGTACAAAGCACTATCAATAATCATAATTTGTCTGAAGAAAGTGTGCGCAAATATGTCTCTATAATGTCAATATTATATAATATGGCCAAATTACCAATAATAATGTATTGTTTCCAAAGATTTATATTGTGTGGTCGAAGGGAAACAACTCGTAACTAGTTTGGCTCGTTACGGCAATATGTTTTCATTTTTTCTCTGTAATTGGTAATTTTTTGTTGTTGAAAATTTAAGGGGTTTAAGCAATAATGATTCTCATTTAATGTATAATAATCTTGAATCGATTGTAACGATCAAAGCTATAGGGAACGTCTCTTTAACATGATTTTTATACACTGTATGCGTTTAAATATCTTAAAAAATCGATCTCGATCAAAGAATTAGATACCTAAAGTTTATTGTTACTTGTCGATTTAGCTAAACGGTCACGTTGAATGTGAAACATGTATCAATACGTTAACATGTTTATTTGATGCATATTCTTCGTATTGGTGATATGTTTATTTTATTGTCCTTAGTTCCGGAGTAAAAGCCATCTAAATGTTTGTCAGTACGTATTTGTACTTGAAATAGGTAAGCAGTTAACTAATGTTTCAGATAAAATCTGAAAAATAGGTTGAGCCTTGGTTTATATTAATATTTATGAGTTTCCTGTCTTTATCATGACGTCCTGTTTATATTTGCAGAGCCAGCCTTGGAAAGAAATGAGGTATCAGCAACTGGGTACGTGTAGTTTTGATTAATTTAATTTATATTTCCAGTTCGTCAGACTTTATACTATGTTGAAATCAAATCCAAGGTGCATTATATTGTATTGGAATTATGTTTGTCATGATATCGATAGATAAATTGACAATTCGGTGATCCTTGCAGTGTGTAGTCATCCTGTTTGTCTGATGTTGTCTTCTAGCTCATTTTATACGCCCAAAAGGCCCTATTATGTTATCGTCTCCACCGTATGTCAGTCCGTCCGTTTGCAATTCCGTGTCCGGGCGGTATCTTCGTCACTTGCGATAGGATTTCAAAATCAATTAGCACAAATGCTTACCACAGGGAGACGATTTGTCGTGCACACGACGCAGGTCCCTTGGTGAAAGGCCAAGATCACAGTGGAATTTGAAAAGTTTGCACTGCTATTCTGTGTCCGGGCTATATCTTTCTTACTAACGGTAGGATTTAAAAAATACTTGGCATAAATGATACACATAGGGCAACGATGTGTCATGTACATGATTTAGATCCGTAGATCAAATGTCAAGGTCACATGGGGACTTTCAAGTGTTGCGTGGCTCTTCCGTGTTCGGGCTGTATCTTCCTTCCTTGCGATAGGATTATAAAATTACTTGGCACAAATAATTCTATGCTACTGGGTGTTCAGCTGTTGCGCCTTTATTTTTGCTTTGGGTCTATAATGTACCACCAGCGGTGCTCTTGTTGCTTTATTTGCTGCCGTGGGAAAGTTGAAAATCGTGGTTTTATGACTGAATCGTGCTTTGATGTTTCTGATTAACGCTGCCCTCTTTGTCCGAATGTTCCTATGTACTAGGCTCATTCAATATATTCGAAGACCAACATTTTCATTTGGTTATAAATGTGCTTAAATAATATTTTTGATATCATTGCAAACATAAACGTATTATACACAGTCTATAAAAAAGTATATTAAGAGTTTTCTTCAATAATGAAAACCAGTAGCACGATAGCGGCAATTGTATTTCCATAGTAACGGGCCACCATCCCGGCCGACATAACATACCCATTTTATAACTAACGAATACGTTCATTAATCTTATGCATGACGCGGCCTGGTATCGAACCCGATACCGCTATGCTGGAAACGAAAGCTTCGCCTTTGTTGCATAGAGTCTAATATAGTTTAGTCATTTTTAGGCTGCGATACATTATGATATCGGCGATACTTTATGAAATCATTTATTCTTGTATTTGTGTATTGTAGGAGAATCAACAAAAAAGAACCCAACCTGGCTATGACTTCAGCTGGTGAAGAATATACCACTATTGATGATTGTAATGTAGGACAAGATATAGACGCTGATACAGAGTATGATCTACATCCTGACCTGCTGGTAAAAAGTGGAGGAAATGACGTGAACACAGAGGAGGAAGACAAGTATGATTCTGATGGATATCTTAAGCTGGAAAGGAATGATAGAAATGACATGAGAACTGAGGAACAAGTTAAGCATGATTCGGATGGTTACCTTAAACCGAGACCAACTGATAGGACTGACGCGAAAACACAGGAGGAAGACAAGTATGATTCGGACGGGTACCTTAAACCAATACACACCAACATCAATACTAGCTATGACTATGCTGGTGCACGTACAGGAAACGAACGACTTGAAACTGACGAAGAGGGATATCTTAGAATGGAGAAAGGGATACGTCAATTGCCAGATGCTCCAACTGTAAAACAACAAGAGTTACAGCATCCATATGAAGTACTGAAATGCCATATGCAGGGGGAACACGTTTATAGTAAAATGAAACAGACAAAATGAAAATGAAAATGAAACATTTGGTATTGGAAGGAAAATCTAATATCGACAGTAAAAATACGTTTATATATTTGCCATAACCTTGTGGGGAGCGGTTGCCTTGGGGAAGTGCGAGCACTTCGTGATCGAAATGTCCCGGGTTCAACCACTGTCTTTATCACTGGTTAATTTATCTGAGCAAGAATAACCAACATGTACCACATTACCAGTTTGTAAATTGGTACCTATAAGGGCAGTGCCTATTCCTGGGCGCCATAGATCGATGTTAGGGTGTTTCATTTTATAAACTGTTTTATTGATCATCTACGAGTGGCATTCAAAAAATACGTCTAGATAAATCAATTTGCTAGTTTATTTTTTCAGATAAATCAATAATTATTTACTATGTTCCTGCACCCCCTTCATTCGTCAAAATCGAAAAGTTTCATAGACATCGGACCAACGGTTATGTGAATGTTATGTGAATGTCGTGTTTTATGCATTGCACCTATAGTGACCACGGGGCAAGTCCAGAGGTCGTTGTTGATGTCATAGGTTTTGGTAACCTCACAACATCTTCTAAATTTTCACAATAAAACTCATTGTACAACTCTAACCATTCTGTATAATGACCAATTTTTACGGCGGATTAAACTTACAAAAAAGAACTAATAGCATTCATTATTTCATTTGATGTTTCGAGTTTTATACTCACGTACCCAAATCGCGCCCATATCAAAGTCTTGACGTCCAGAAAAGCGAAATCTGGACTCCATGCGACATTTTTCAGCTGATGTAATCAAGAAATATATACAACCCCAGCACTGTATGTTTTACATAATGTTCCTACACTTCCTCTAGGTGAAATATCCAATTTTCGGCCACGATTCAAGTAAGTATGTGTGTTTAAAAACTGTTTATACCAAGCGCAACACATACTTTCAGGATAACGCGTTCCCCCGTGGTTTAACGCGACGTCACGTTTTCTTTCCGCTTTTAACAGTGACTTTGCATGATAACCAATATCTCTGCAACCCTGTTAATTATGTCATCATGAGTTGAAACACAAAACTACATAGTCTCCCACGATACACAGATTAATTCTATAAAAGATTCGCAACCGTTAAAGATAAGTGATGGGGTGAAGAAATCAACACCAATTTTCTACGGGATAAATCGATGTGTTGCCCCGTGTGTCCAATTTTACGTTGCTATAACTACCATATTTTCGAATATAACATATATTGTTCGTGATAAATATACGCACTGAATTCATAACCGGTAGAACCTGATTTCTACCAATTTTGATGAAATTCGGATGATAGATAGTTAAACAATCGATGTTGAATGGCCCTCGTATATAATGTATCCAACCGTTCTCTATTAAGTGATGGACACACGCTTTATTTAGTGAACTGCATACCTTCTGTAAGTTATACGAGAAGCTATAGTTTTAACGCTGTAGGACTCAAGTGGAACCCTATTGCAATGTCGTTGAACACTTGTCTCTTTTTGCTAGCCCCGTTTTATATTAAGCAAACTTCTCTGTACTTTTAAGCTTTTCTAAGCTGACGTTTCCAAATCTACCCCCATACATATATTTTGTTAAAACCTTCCTACATGTTTTTATTTATCCATGTAATATGTACTTCAATACTGCCTGCCTGCCTGCCTGCCTGCCTGCCTGCCCGCCCGCCCGCCCGCCCGCCCGCCCGCCCGCCCGCCTGCCCGCCCGCCCGCCGCCTGCCCGCCTGCCCGCCTGCCCGCCTGCCCGCCCGATACCTTTCGTTAGTCTGTAAGACTTATGTTGTACGAGGCTATAAATCCTATGTGTATACAAGTGATTGTTTGTGAACAACCGGTGTTGTGAATATTGAATGAATTAAGTGTGTTGCTGTCAACGCACGTCTCTTTTAAAGACTAGTACTAGTACTTGAAACTAGTCAATTGAAGTTATGTTTTCTAGCATTGGTGTTTATTTGGGGACCTGCACGTTACAAATTTGGTGCACAACGGGGGACCCATTCCTTTATAGTAAGCTAACCAACCCGAACATGAATACGAAAGAAGACTTTGAGCAGAGATTTGAAGATATGGCCAGAGAAATCGTTTTCTGTAGGAATGAGATTACCATGATGCTGAAAGTACTGAATGAATTATCACACATTCGGATGGAGTTACTGCTTGGTACATCAACACCAGCCCCGGATTCCAAGCACGGCACGACATAACCGAGAGTAGTCGAATAACGTAACATGAGGGCAAAGCTACGACACCAATTGTACAAATTGCGTGTAACGAGCCGAGAGGGTCATTGCTGGAGCCTAAGATGTATGAAGTGAGTTGTGGTTATATGGGAAGTGGCGAAGAATGAGAATATTTGCTACCTGATAGATACGTTGCGCAGCGGAAAAAGAAGCCAAGTAATAATGACTACAACACGGGCTACGCGGGGACAAGAAACAGCTTAAATGACGCCCCGAAAACAGTGACGAAGTAAGCCAGCAACGTATAACGGTTCCAACGAAAAGTCCGATTATAAAGTACACTTCGAGGACCGTGCAACGTTGAAAGGTAGGGTTGATACACAGAGAGGACTGTTCCTGTCAGTGTTACTTAGAGGGAAGGCACATGGTGTATTGGGGAACCTTGCAATTAACACCACAGAGTCTTAATACGAGCCTTGGATGACATGTTTTGCTCCACCAAATCAAACAGAATTATACCGCTTCCAACTTCAAGATTGAGAGAATAAAGCGACAGAGAATATAACTGAACTGGGACAGAACATCCGACGACTAATCAACTTGGCCTATCCCAACACACCTACTAATGTGAGAGAGACGCTGGCAAAAGAGCAATTTCTAGACGCCCTAGTAAACTATGAGATGCGTTTACACATTGATCAAACCACACCACCTGACTTAACTAATGCAGTGAGGCATCCGATGTTGTTGGGGGAATTTTATAGGGCAGGAAACTGTCAACAGTGTACGAATATGTTAAGTGTACTGTCAGATACTACAACGCTTTCCTCTGAGGTAGAATCTCTTCAGAACACGGAAACAAATCTACAAACCCTCTCCACACCAACTTACGAACAGGAAGAAAACAGTAACAAAACAACTTAGGGGTTATAAATGACCTAAACGAGTACGTTGAAACAGAAGAACCTGAAAATGCCATCCGAGTGGGAAATATAGAATGTGTTCTAGTTTTGCTACAAATGTCAAATCTAAGTAATAGACTGCTGGCGTGTACATAACTGTAAATAATAAATCATACCATTTCTTTGGTCTGTTGGTATAAAAGTTGAAAAGTATAGTCATATAGTCGTATGATGTGTGATTATACTTGAGTATTCTATATCTTTATTCTTGCTGAATGAATATTTTGTGACTATTTGATTTTATCCATGTTCTTTATTGCTGTGTTAGAGAGGCATTCCCTATAACTAGCATATTGTTCTCTACTGTAACATTTAATGAGCTAAATGTACAAAACCTTATCAATTATCAAATATGAGAGCAGAGAACAACATGCAAGTTATAGGGAATGCCTATATAAATGGTGTATTATACGAGGGTCAGTCACAAAGAATTGAGAGATATTAAAAATGATGAAACATTATCGTCAAGTAAACAAAGGTTTGTTTATTCTAGTGCAACCCTTTTTAACGGGCCACCCAGATTTGAATTATGCGACATTATCTTCCATACATACGCACGACTCGTACAGTATATTCCCGAATCCCCTCTCGAATTGCCGGGCATACGGTTACCATTTATTTAACTAGCTGGTGGCGCACCAAGCGATTACTTTAGTCCAACATCTACCACTTCCCAGGCGGACATCGTAACCACTAGGCCACATTCGCTGTAAGACATATGATACATCTCCGATGTTATGACAAATACTAGTTTGGTCATGAAGATTTTGATTCATTTGCTTGACAACAAAAGAAGACAACTCGATGACATGTTTGACTTTTACCAATACTTTTAGTTGAACGTACATCACACTGCACAATCTTCTCTGCTGACAAATAGAAAACCCTTCATTTATTTACACAACTTGAGAAACAGGCGTGTCCTTTTTGTAAATTTATAGCAATGTAACAACTGCTGTTCAATTTATTCTCCGGGACAAATGGTGCTTCTGCTCGTGAACAAAAGAAGATAAACAATAAAACATAACAGCCTTGTTCCGGTAGCTGCATACTTAACGCTATACATAACACACGTTTTAGTAGATGTTTCTTTTGTTTTAAGTAATGGTGAACGGTTAGTTGAAATGCTGCAAACCACCTCGTCATTCAATGATATGTATGCGGGCGCGTATGCGACAAGTAAAACAATAATGGAGGTATTCTAGTAGAGTACATTCCGATTCCTGGTGATGAACATATATAATATGTAAAAGCACAAACGTGGTACAGGTTATTCAATCCATGAATAAGGTTTATTAGATATTGAAAGCTAACAAACAAAATATCAAGGATGCTATGGAAATAACAAAACATTGGACAACATCGACGCTTATGAAAACTTCCAAGGTCGGTAAAAAGTTACCAATTTTCGAGGGCTGTTTTCACCAGTTTAGCCGTTCATCCACCCTTTTAGAGTTTTCCTCCCCTCATTGTGCTACGTAAGGAAACAAGCATTCGAGTTGCAATGGGGAGACTATTAATCTCCTGTGTGTTTTGCAGCCAACGTCGATTAGGGTGTTTCATTTTGAAAACTTTTTCATTGATCACTTAGATAATTAAACATTCGCTCTCCGTTCAGCAACATCATTCGTCACTTCAAAACTATATGAGAAAATGGAACAGTGAAGGCAGCTGCCTACTTAACCAGTTATGGCAAGCAAATAAAGCATCTTAATATAATAGTGGCATTATCTTGTAACCACACATACGCCGTACTATACTTAACATATAACCGAAAGGGAAAACGAACTACCCATGGCAAGTACCAGTTTCGTCAGAATACATCGCATTGTCATATTTACGAATAGTAGATCGAATTGGCCTTGTGATTCGGACACCATGTGGTCCTCATAAAGTGAAAGTGAAACCATAGCTCGGACACCAATAAATTGATAATAGTAAACTCGTATTCTGTATGATTCGCTGTGTGATGCCACAGACTCATCAAACAAGACAATATAGATCACAAGGGTGGCATAGATTATATGGATAATGATGCATGTCATCGGAACTGTATGGAGCATTAACAAAACATATAGTAAGCGCATTTAGTAACTTAGAAGTATAATTGTGATGGAACTGCTTAAATGAAGACCAAATTTAAAATGTATAGAGCTATATTCTTACAGTCATTTAATGTCGAAATAATTACTTACATCGTTTTTAGTATGATACTAGACTACCTTAATTGCAAATTTAAACTTTGGATGGGTTCAGTGTACTTTGATTCAATCGTCGAAAAATAGACTATTCTTATAATTTCATAGGATGGTCTAGAACACTTTCGTAAGAAAATGGACAGTTCGCATGTCGAATAAATCACAGAGAGAGAGAGAGTTATTTTAAAACTGAAGCGAAAGATGATCTAATGGATATGAAAGCATAATTGTTTTTCAGTTTTTGAAACTTTAAAAAAATATCGTCCGATATAGCTCTATACACATTTTTACGCGAACTAAAATATTCTTCCAACTTGGGTGATAAAGATGGTTGGTGAGAGGGTGTTCGTGCTGATCATTGGACGACAGAATAACCTTTCATAACAATATGTTATATTACGAACAAGCATTACGAATGTATATCGAAGTGCCCCCGTGGCTCTAAGCTTCTGTGGATAGTAATGTAAACGTATCTGTGGGAACCAATCACCAAATTGAACAAAGTCCGTTGGACATCAAAGGATAGATATCAGCCATAAATCACGCTGTTGAAAGTAGTAAGGAAGGTTTTGTCAATTTATGAATCCCTTCTTTGAAATAAAATAGTTATACTTTATATTTCTCATTGATGGTTTTACTAATCTCCCTCTGATGTTTTAAAAAAATACATGGGTCCAGGTGATATCTAAGTGCAATATTCAAGAGCTATTGGTTTGAAAATTTAGGAGCTAAATCCCGAAATCCATATTGGTTATCTGTCGATATTAGATTGTCCATTTAATATCAAAGGTTTCATGTATTTATTATATTCCCCCTTATGTCTATTGCCTTTCAGTCCTTCATTTGTATGTTGTATTTTACCATTTTAACGTATAAACTGATTTCTGTTGTCAACGTGAGGTTGTTCTTTCAATAACAAATGTTTCATTTCGTCTGGTTCATTTTACTATAAACGTGTTCCCCCTGAATATTGCTTTTCAGTCCTTCATATGGATGCAGTTACTCTTGTTGTTTTACGGTTGGAACATCTGGCAATCGCCGTATCCCATTCTCTATTTTAAGATATCCCTCTTCGTCAGTTTCAAGTCTTTCGTTCTCTGTAAGTGCACCAGCATATTCACAGATAGTATTGATGTTGGTGTGTATTGGATTAAGGTAACCGTCCGAATAATACCTGTCTTCCTCCTGTGTTTTCGTGTCATTCCTATCTGTTCGTATCGGTTTAAGGTAACCGTCCGAATAATACCTGTCTTCCTCCTGTGTTTTCGCGTCATTCGTATCTGTTGGTCTCGGTTTAAGGTAACCATCCGAATCATACTTGTCTTCCTCCTGTGTTTTCGCGTCATTCCTATCAGTTGGTCTCGGTTTAAGGTAACCATCCGAATAATATTTAACTTGTTCCTCAGTTCTCATGTCATTTCTATCATTCCTTTCCAGCTTAAGATATCCATCCGAATCGTAATTGTCTTCCTCATCTGTGTTCACGTGACTTTCTCCACTTATCACTAGAAGGTCAGGATGTAGATCATACACTGTATCAGCGTCGATATCTTGTCCTATATTACTATCATCAATAGTATTATATACTTCACCAGCTAAAGTTATTGTCGGGGAGGGTTCTTTATCGTTGCTTCTCCTAGAATACGCAGATACAAGAATTAATAATATTGTGATGAATCGCCGCCTAAAAAGGACTAAACTATATTAAACAGTATGCAAGAAATACAATCCCCTCGGTGACTTATGGGTTGATCTCTCGGTTCGAACATAGACGTCATCGGTTTCAATACCAGGCCGCGTCATACCAAAGATGAATGAACTTATTCGTAAGTTTGTTAGTTATAACTAGTTGAACTAATACGAATGGTACGTTATGTCAGGTGGGGTGGTAGCGCGTTACTATGGTAATACAATGACCGCTATCGTGCTACTGGTTTGCATTATTGAAGATTGAAGAACATTATTTATTGACTGTAGATAATAAGTTACTGTTTGCAATAATATAAGACATTTGTAATCAAATGAAAATGTTGGTCTCCGAGTATATTAAATGAGCCTCTTATAAAGGAACATATGCAAATGGGGGCAGCGTTTATGAGAAATATAGGAGCACGACTCAGCTTCCCGCGGCAGCCAAAAATGAGCTAGAAGAAAAACAAACCCATAACAACAGCACATGGGAGTTGATTTCAACTTAGTATAAAGTCTGACAAACTGGAATTAATTCATAAAAACTACACGTACCCAGTTTCTGATACCTCATTTCTTTCAAAGGCTGGCTCTACAAATATAAAGGGCATCATGATAAAGACGGAAAACTCCTTAATATTAATATAAACCAAGGCCCAGCCTATTTTTTTCAGATTTTATCTTAAAATTAGTTAACTGCTTACCCATATCAATTACAAGTACGTACTAACAAACATTTAGATAGCATTTACTCCGTAACTAAGAACAATAAAATAAACATATCACCGATAGGAAGAAATACACATGATAACGTACTGATACAGGGTGGACATGGAACGTGACCGTTTTGCTGAATCGACAAGTATTAATATGTCAACAAAAACTGTAAGTATCTTATTGCTTGATCGATTTTTACGAGATATTTAGATGCATAAAGTGTGGATGTTAATGAAACGTGTTAATGGGTATATGTTTATAAATGTATTTATTATTTATATTTATTTGTTTGTTGCTAACTGATGAGAAAATTGCATAGTTCAGTTTCCGTACCGTATTTTATTACTGAGCGAAAACAGTCCGTAATTTTTATGATTATTAATTCTCTTAGTTTGATTTTATTTTCTACCATTTGGTGGGTGTTCTGATACAATGCTCTTTAAAACGTTATTGTTCTTAATTACCAAAATACGTGTTACCTTAAATTTATCTTAAAGAGACATTCCCTATAACTTTGATCGTTTAAAACGATTCAGGAATATTATACATTAAATGAGATGATTATTGCTGAAACTCGTCAAATCTTCGACAATAAGCTCCCACCAATTACCGAGAAACAATGAAAATATATTTCCGTAACGAGCCAAAGTAGTCACGAGTTGTTTCTCTTTGACCACACAATAATAAATATCTGGAAGCGATCAATTAGTATTGGTGATTTGACCATATTTTTGACATTATAGTTACATATTTGATCATTCTTTCTTTTGACAAATTATTATAGGGAATGGCTCTATACAGTATTTTTTATATAATATGTATAAATATTTATTTATTATCTGTTGAAGTAGCAGTGTAGTATAATTAGTATAATAACATACCGTTAAAGTTGCGTTTTCTATATTTACATGCACAAGCGATAATTATGACCACAAACAACACGAATCCAGCAGCTGCTGACGATATTATAATGATCAAAGACTGAGTGTCAGAAGATTCAGATGTTATCCGTGTAATTGTTGAATCAATGTCACATCTACTTCCGGTCCAGTTCGATTTGCATCTACAACTTCCGGTAATGATATCACATGATCTGTTCGTCATTATAAACACAACATTGTTCAGTTCACAGTCACATTGTTGCGAACAGTTTTTTCCGTAATGGTCTTCGTCACATTCTGCAACACATAACAAATAAAACTGAATAACTATTACTAATATTATTATTATCATTAGCATTATTATTATATATATTTATTATTATTATTAATATTATCATTAATATTAATATTATTATTATTATTAATAGTATCATTATTATTAATATTATTGTTATTTCATTATTATTATTATAACAAGTATCATACCAAATTTATAAATCCCGTGTTCATGTACATTACCCGTTCAAAAGTGCTGTACAATTACCATTGAGACAATCATGGTTAAACTATGTTATGAATACAAATATGCTAGCAAAACTGATGTGTAAATATATACAACAATGGACAAATTAAACAACGAATGATGCACTCAAGTTAAATACACAATATAAATGTTTCAAATCCGCTATACAGTATGATAAGTTCACACGCGCAATAATCCTTCCGCTATATGACCACTTCACACGCGCAATAATCGATCCGCTATATGACAAATGCACACGAGCAATAATCCTTCCGCTATATGACCAGTTCACACGCGCAATAATCCACCCGCTATACGACCAGTTCAAACGCGCAATAATCCATCCGCTATATGACCAGTTCACACGCGCAATAATCCACCCGCTATACGACCAGTTCAAACGCGCAATAATCCATCCGCTATATGACCAGTTCACACGCGCAATAATCCACCCGCTATACGACCAGTTCAAACGCGCAATAACCCACCCGCTATATGACAAGTTCACACGCGCAATAATCCATCCGCTATACGACCAGTTCACACGCACACTAATCCACCTGCTATATGACCAGTTCAAACGCGCAATAATCCATCCGCTATATGACCATTTCACATGCGCAATATTCCATCCAGTATTTGACAAGTTCACACGCGCAATAATCCTTCCGCTATATGACCAGTTCAAACGCGCAATAATCCACCCGCTATATGACCAGTTCACACGCGCATTAATCCACACGCTATACGACCAGTTCACACGCGCAATGATCCATCCCCTAAATGGCCAGTTCACACGCGCATTAATCCATCCGCCGGTATTCCTTGTGCACATTTCAACCTTACTTTAAAGTTTGCTGCAGACATTAGTGTTTCAGGAGCAACGCCAAGAAGTAACTGCTATGATAAACCGTCTCCAAATTGATTCTAAGCTCATCTTCGACCAAATGTATCGAACATTTAATTTGCTAAACATATATAAATAATAATCATTCCATAAGCATACGATAGTAAACGTTTTTAGTGAGACCACAGTACAGAAACGAACAGGCAAACATGACGCACACATTGAAGGAGTGGAAGCAGAAATATACCCTACTCTGATAATACAGCTATATTGTATAAGAACACTTACCGGAGCACATATGTGTCAAGGACTGCAGAAATCAGGCCAGATGCTAAAATTTCACATTTTGAGTTATCTTCATAATCTTGAAGAATAGCCTTTTAAGAATAAATTCTCAAAATTTCAGATGATTCCGGTGATTATTTTCGGTTTTACAGCATTTTCTTCACGTGC
The DNA here is from genome assembly GCA_963678985.1 of Spisula subtruncata. Lineage (NCBI taxonomy): Eukaryota > Metazoa > Mollusca > Bivalvia > Venerida > Mactridae > Spisula > Spisula subtruncata. The sequence continues at coordinate 26,257,960 of OY787671.1, read as the reverse complement.
ACTTGATGCCGAAAACACAATAAAAAGGTGAAACGGCTATACAAAACCTATAAATCCTTCAAAAGGAAAATCCATGATCTTCTGCTTTTTCTTTGTTAAATGTATGCCATGCAACATCAAGAAGTTCATATATTGCTTGAACAGCAACATTCTTTTTAAAACATGGTTACTATGGAAATATTTTGCATATTATAATAGTAACCATGGCAACAGTACTTCAATAACTATACATGTGGCTGTGAATTAGATTTTCAGATCAAATACACTCATTTCTTTGTAGTAAATTATAAAATATGAAGATTCTGATAAGCTCACATTGTTATCTTGAATTATTTACATTATAATGAAATAAAATGCTGTAACTAAGTAACACTGCCTTAGTGCAAAAGTATGACTTTTCCATGCCAAATACAATAAGAAGACATTAAAACAGTGTAGCTATAGTACAGCAATAAACACACAAGACATGTTATCATTTTTATTGTTTATTATTATTTTAACAAAAAGTTGGAATATTCAACATCTGCTTGTAAATAATGACATTTTGGTTGCCTAGCAACGGATAGAAACTAAATTTTGACCAAAAATATCAAAATACATTGAATCTACAGGTATTAAGTTAAAAAAATCTAAGGTCAAGTTAGTACAATATTAAAATTAATACTTTTGACAGTATAATGCATTTGAATTGTAGATTTACATGTTTAATTATGAAGCTTTTGATGCATTTTCAAAGAAAGCTGGATAACAAATTACCTTCTTCTATATATAAATGTTTTAGAGAACAACATTCAAACATGGTATACACTATATACAAGTGATATTCAAGCTTAACTACACATCATCTTATCATAACAGTACTGTATAAAATTATCATGCATTTCCAATCATGCAAATGTCCTTGACAACTGGTGGAATAGAACATTTTGCATAGCAACCGCAAAAGTATAACAGACCCTTTCATGTGGTTTTTGTACTATTTGCTCTCTCAATTGTTTTCTTATCCCATTTCAATGACAAACTTTTGTATAGCAACAAAACTACAGTTCAGTAACATCAGAATAATACAAGGCTTGATAAACAATTCATTTTTAACCAGTAGTAGCAGCAGAAACAAATATAAAATGCCTTAATTCATATAATCAATAGACAATACATGAAATAACATCAACATTTGCATAGACAGATAAGATACCAATGCAAGGCTATTACATCATATACATGTATAATATACAAATCTAAACTCATAACTGGAACATGCTTCACTTGACAGAATATAATTAAACTTTCAGAAAATAAGTTATATTGTTACAATTGTTAAAATACATGTAGTTTCATTAACAATTACAGTTATTCAGATGTTAGTTATGTACATGATTTTCATCATGTATGACAATTCAGGTAGAATTAACTTCCAGTCATGACTTGTTGATTTCCAAAACTGACTAATTGAGTTATAATAATCATCTGGAATGTTTCTTATCTTCACTTCTTTGCCATATGGTCTCTGTATCAACTTTTCTGAAAAGAAATTATAAGATTTTTTTATTTAATGTCCTTATATTATGCATTAAAGTGCAAAGTACTGGTACACAGTTTATGCTGGGTATCACATCCATTAATTAATAGTCCTGATAAAATGAAAGCAACTCAAATATTGGGCATATTGCAATCAAATTTAGGCCAATACTATTGAAAGAACTCATAATTAAACCAATCAATTAATATATTTGTGCAGCATCAGCATTTTACAAATTAATGGACACTGCTCAAATAGAGTCTTGCAAGCATTTTTTTTATTTATGAATAATAGAAGATATGTATCATAGTAGCCTATATTGTATTTAAAAAAGGAAATGACATTGAAAACTATTATTGATATGTTCACTATTGATAACAAATACTGAAATTACTGGCATAATATCAGCTACTGTCATAATCATGATATATTATGTTGAAATAGTTCTGTGGATCAACCACTTCATGATCAGCAGTCAGGTCTACAGTATAACAACTGGTATACATATCCTTGGTCCAGTAACCACTACAGATAATTAGTGGAATAAGTAATATAAAGGATTTACAAATGAAAGTTTAACAATTGGATCAGTTGTATACCTGAGATAGAGGTCTCTGTCCAAACTCAGGCTCCCCACAGTAAACTCCATATAACTGACATGTTCATGGTTTGTCCACACATGTTGTTCAAGATCAATTATTGAACATCCTGAAAATGAGAATTAATTTTATGAAGATCATCATTCATATAGAATATAGCTAAGTATAATTTGCCTTTTATTACATGCAGTCAAACTGTAAATACTAACCACAGAACAGGCATATCTTACTGTTAGATGCATCAAGGATTTCCCAGTACTCAGACTCAACTCAGTAGGCCTACTACATTGTAGTTATAAGTAGAACAGCTACTAGAGGCTTGTGTATACCAAATTGTTACATTGTTGTAGAGATGTGCAGTTATTTGGGTGTGCGGTTAAGTCCGGATGAGCCGTACGCACTTGAATTAAACCCGTTTAAGTAAGCCGGCAGGAAATTGGCCTAGTGAATTTGAGCCGCATAGATTTTTGTAGGGATGGAAGCCTACAGAAGCTGAAGTGTCAAATGAATTTACTTGTCAGTACAGACAGTCTAAACCAGACCTATTTTACTAGTAAACAGTAGTGTTTGAACATTACTGAATTTCAGGATGTACTGGTGAGTTGGATATATGCATTCAAAGAGTTTGAAAAAATGAAGACAAATGACAGTCATTTTACTTGATGTGTGCAAACTTCAGCAAAGTAAGGTGGGTGGGGAATATGTCAACAAACATGAATGCATCCATCAGCCATGAACAATCCTCATGTTAACTCATTATCTGCAGGCATTAAATTGGCACTATGCTATGAAGAATCGAGTATACAATGGACTTATCCACATAAAAACAGACTGTTTTGTAGCATTTTAGGTCAAATTTCGCTTTCAAAGTCAATGTTATCAACGAATTTAAACCTATAATTCACAACAGTAAAGCAATCACAGACAATAAAAGATATGCTTACCTCCAAATACGAGCTTTATAATTCGATATCAACCAGATCAAACCAACATCAGCGTCATTTCTCATCATTATACCTTACAAACTGAACTCAACAAAACACAAACAATCAACTGTCCGCCATTTTGGTTTGTTGACATTTACTGAGTAAAAGGGAAATAACTATCGCTAAAATGGCTAGACTACACTAAAATATTCGTGAAGTGGTTGTGAAATGTTGCAAATATATCTTCTTAATTGTTTATTTCTATAGCAGAACTTTTGTTATACAATTACACTTGAAAATATAAGTTAATAAATTAGAAAATCCGCGAAAAAAACAGCGCAAGTTTTTGACGTCATTTTTCTAAAAATAGACGTTACCGCATCTGGCCTGATTTCTGCAGTCCACGTCACATATATGTTCCATTGGTACTGTATCCATATCTACACTCGCATTTATCATCGATACAAACAGCGTTAGCCACAGCCGTACATATATCATCTGAGCTACAAACTTCTCCTAGTTCCGCTGTTAAACATAATAAGTTCACTTTCATATATCTACATCTTGTGTCTAAAGGGGTTCTACACGACTTAAATTCTATCACTTTACACTATATATATTATAAGGGAAACAATTCAATGGCAAAACCAGAAAAAAACCAACTCAATATTGTGTCCAATATCTTAAACAAGTCGAATGCAATCATTCGATGGGTACTGCCCACTTCACGACAATACTAGTATATCATCATACATGAAAACACAACTTTGAAGGGGCGTTCCCTATAACTTTGATCATTTAAATATATTCAGGAATATTATACATTAAATGAAAATCGTTTATTGCTTAAACTCCTCACATTTTCAACCAAAAGCTCCCACCAATTACCGAGATAAAAATGAAAATATATTTCCGTCACGAGCCTAAATAGCCACAAGTGTTTCCCTTTGACCTTCTAATAATAAATCGCTGAAAGCTATAAATTATTATTGGTGATTTTGACCATATTTTTACATTATAGAGACATATTTGCACACACTTTCATCTGACAAGTTATGATAATTGATCGTGCTTTATACATTTAGCTCATTAAATGAGATAGTGGAGACAAATATGCTAGTTAAAGGGAATGCCTCTTAAATCAAATTCCCAATGTACTAACATGGAGCATTGAACGTTCGCAAAATTCAAAATTCCAACTCCGTTTAAATATGTGTGAGTCGAATGACTGTCATTTCAATGACTATTTAGTTACGAGTTTTCTGATTGGTTCCGATGTAGACAACAACAACTGTTCAGCTAATCAAGTTAGTTGTAACAAAACTTGCATGGTTTGTGCTACGGGTAAATTGATTGGGTGAAAAGGTGGTGTTGTCCTACATTTGAACCAATAAAAAAAGTCGTTACTTGATATACATTGATGTGACAATTTGTGACAAGTTATGTTTTAGTTTATCTGTTGATTTATTGTGTATAACTTATTTAAATATAAGCAACACAGTTACAGACAAGTGATGGTATGTTGCACAAAATATTCTCCCAAATTCAATTCCTGCCGGGGAAAGCTGATGGTAAAATCTCCGGTATTTCCCCGTCACCACAAAACTAAATATTGTCCCCGGGGTATTGGTTAGGGAAAAGAAATCCAACATTTCCCCGGTATTGCGGGAGAAGCTGGAAGGTTTAAACACGGCCGTTTCCACGGGCGATTCCCGAGGATCCCCGGGGTGAGGGTCGTGGATGTAACTGACTTGTGCATTACTTATGCTAGTTTGCGTGTCCTTCACATTGGTCCAAATAAATGACGCAATCGAGTACAATGCGACGTCACAATATAAATTAATAACCCAATTATCTTTAATATTTCATGGTTCTAGAATTAATATTACAAATGTTCGTAGGAAAGTTCTGGAATTCAATTGACCTAACCTTGTACATTTACTTACTTGAACAAGTAACAGCATACATGTAATTACTATAACATCCAGGCTGATAGAGAGTTTCTTCCGTGCGCTCACATTGATTTAAGTGGCTTTCATTTCCCGTGCAGTGTATGAAATTTATATCTAGCCAACTGATGACAATATCCAAATCGACTCCAGCGGCAATAGTTTCCAGTGCTCGCCTAAAAATAAACTTGCAGTTTAGCACACATTCATTAAACGGGAAAATTAGGCGCATTATTTGTAACTTTCTGCTCGGATACGGATTTTGTGCCATCTTATTATACTAATATTTATAAAACAGAAGATACCTTCCACAAGACCTCCCGTCTATACACAAATACAAGACTGTCCTTCCGCATTAACACACGAATTTGGCAGCCCCACCAATTACACACTTATAAGACTACACCTACATACAAACACACATTGATAAGACCGTGCCAACAAACACGCATTGATGAGACCGTCCCTCAAAACACGCATTGATCAGGCCGCCCCTCAAAACACAAACTTATAAGACTCCCCCCATACACACACTAAGATACCCCAAACACACACTTATAAGAACGCCCCTCAAAACATTCACTTATACGACCGGCCCTCCAAACACACACCTAAAAGACCACCCCTCCTTACACACACTAATACGACCGCCCCTCTAAACACTGACCGCTAAGACCGTCCCACACCCCACTCCTATAAGACTTCCCCTCCTTACACACAATAATAAGACCTTCCCTCCTTATCCACACTAATAAGACCCCCCCTCCTTACAAACACTAATAAGACCTTCCCTCCTTACCCACACTAATTAGACCTCCCCTCCTTACACACACTAATAAGACCTCCCCTCCTTATCCACACTAATAAGACCTCCCCTCCTTACAAACACTAATATGACCTTCCCTCCTTACCCACACTAATTAGACCTCCCCCCCTTACACACACTAATAAGACCTCCCCTCCTTACACACACTAATAAGACCTCCCCTCCTTATCCACACTAATAAGACCTCCCCTCCTTACACACACTAATAAGACCTCCCCTCCTTTCACACACTAATAAGACCTCCCCTCCTTACACACACTAATAAGACCTCCCCTCCTTATCCACACTAATAAGACCTCCCCTCCTTACACACACTAATAAGACCTCCCCTCCTTACACACACTAATAAGACCTCCCCCCTTACACACACTAATAAGACTTCCCCTCCTTACACACAATAATAAGACCTCCTCTCCTTACACACCCTAATAAGACCTCCCCTCCTTACACACACTAATAAGACCTCCCTCCTTACACACACTAATAAGACCTCCCCCCCTTACACACACTAATAAGACCTCCCCTCCTTACACACACTAATAAGACTTCCCCTCCTTACACACACTAATAAGACCTCCCCTCCTTACACACACTGATAAGACCTCCCCTCCTTATCCACACTATTAAGACCTCCCCTCCTTACACACACTAATTAGACCTCCCCTCCTTACCCACGCTATTAAGACCTCCCTTCCTTACACACACTAAGAAGACCTCCCCTCCTTATACACACTTATAAGACATCCACTCCTTACACACAATAATAAGACCTCCCATACATACAAACACTGATAAGACCGTCCCACTAAACCCACTCTGCTAAGACCTCCCCTAAAAACACCACTTATACGATATCCCCTCCAAATACACTCTAATAAGCTATCCCCTCCAAATCCACTTTTATAAAATATCTCTGTCATACACAATCTGATAATATATCCACACACCCACTTTAATAAGACCTCCTCTACATACACAAACCTATAAGACCACCCGTCTAAACCCATACTGTTAAGACTGCCATTCCATAGTCCACACACCGCCCCTCCAATCACAGACTGATGGGACTGCCCCTCCAAACACAAACTTAAAATAATTCCCCTCGGACCGCACATCCAAGCACACACATATAAGACCGACCTCCATTCACACACTTATAAGATCGCCCCTCCAAAGATACATTTATAATTCTGCCCTCCCAAACACACACAAAACCGCTCCTCCACATACTAAACCTATTAGACCGCCATTCAAAACACACAGAAGACCGATCCTCGATAGACAAACTTATAGGACCGACTCTTCAGACACACAGTTTTAATACCGGCTTTCAAACACGTACTTACAAGACCGCCCTCCATACACAAATGTATAAGACCACCCTCCCAGACACGCTCATTAAGACCGCCCATCCCAACGCATACCCAGCGCTCAAAACATAACATACCCTACATAAGAACTTACTGGTAACCTAGTGTTCGGCATATCACTAAATCAATCTTAGGGTGACGCTGGGTTCCTGATACCGAGTGCTCACCGCACAGCAGACCCCAACGACCATCCATTTTTACGAGGACTTGACCAGTGTTTGGATATTGACCACCTGCAAGTCTCAGTTCTTTGAAATCGTGCGCTGTAAATTAACAAACCATTACGTCATGGGTTGTCTGCAGGGACACATATAAACTGTCGATTAATGAAGAATGACTTAAAGAGGCGTTCACTATATCTTTGATAGTTTAAATCTATTCAGGAATATAATATATTAAATGAGAATCGTTTATTGCTTAACTGCTCAAATCTTCAACAAAAAGCTCCCACCAATTACCGAGAAAAAATGAAAACATATTTCCGTAACGAGCCAAAATAGTCACAAGTTGTTTCCCTTTGACCACATAATAATAAATCGCTGGAAGCGATAACTTATCTTGGTGATTTGACCATCTTTTTGATATTATAGAGTTATATTTGTGCACACTTTTTTCTGACAAATTATGATAATTGATAGTGCTTTGTACATTTAGCTCATTAAATGTGATAGTGGAGAAAAGTATGTTAGTTATAGGGAATGCATCTTTAATGTGACTTCACGTATACATATAAAAGTACATACATACTTTAAAGAAATTACCTACCCAACACACTACCCTTATCAGTGTATACTAGTACAAACACAGTGGTTTGCGACGTCATGTTTGGCCAAGAACACATGTACACCACATGAAGAAATCAAAGGGTGGTTGAACGGCTGAACTGCTGAAAACAACCCTCGAAATTGGTAACGTTTTTTTATACCAGTATTCACCGAGCGATCTAGCTGTGCTCAATCAACACCCAAATATCGTTTCAAAAACATTATTTCGATCATCCAGTAAAAAAACATTCTCGTATAACCAGCGTATCTTCCATCAGAATCAATCTGGGAACTTGACTAACCACTGATTGTACGAGCCTGATAAAAATAAATAAGTTTGATGTTTTTCACAATTGACCAATAAATGACGATATGCTACAAGCACCATTTAGTAAATATCTTGACAAATATCTATATGACAAATACAACTTCTGCGAGAGTTGCTTCCCTTATACTATACTATAGGTCTTTATAATTGTGTCAGCAATTGGTTTTAGTTTGCTTTTTCTACCATATGGGGTATCTTTGGGACTTAAGTTAAGTGTTCAATGTGCAATTTTAGTTGACCAGATAACTCTTGGACACCCTTTGTATTGCACAGGATTGACTTTTTTTCGAGTACTCGAATACTGATTTCACTATTCGATAATCGGACGTTTGATTTTTTGCCGAAAAGCGTGCAAAACTATCCGGACAGGCGATTCAGCGTACAACATCCACACAACGCAATGACTGTGGTTTAAAGGGACATCCACTATAACTAGCATACTTTTCTCTACTATTGCATTAAATGAGCTTAATGTACAAAGCACTATCAATTATCATAATTTTCCGAAGAAAGTGCCCGCAATATGTCTCTATAATATCAAAAACATATTTAATCAACAATAATAATTTATCGCTTCCAACGATTTATTATTATGTTGTTAAAGGGAAAGAACTCGTGACAATTTTGGCTCGTTACGGAAATATCTTTCACTCCTCTCTCGGTAATTAGTGGGAGCTTTTTTGGAAGATGTGATGAGTTTAAGCAATAATGATTCTCATTTAATGTATTCTATTTCTGAATCGATTTAAACGATCAAAGTCATAGGGAACGCCTCTTTAAATATAGATATCGCACAATTTGCTCCCAAAAATGGGTGTGTGAAGTTAGCTGTCCACTGTCCACTGTCCATTCTAGCTGTCCATTTATCAACTTGAATTAGAGAACTATCTCTAATTCATTTTTTGGACAACTGTCCACTGTCCATAATAGCTGTCCATATATTTATATAGACTGGACAACTGTCCAACATAGCTGTCCATATATTTAAATATACTGGACAATTGACAACTGTCCACTGTCCACTGTCCAAAATAGCTGTCCATATATTTAAATAGACTGGACAATTAAAAACTGTCCCAAATCGTTGTCCAATCTGGCAATCCACTCATGCTGCCAATCCTAGCTGTACATTCTGGCTGCACATTCTGGCTGTCCACTCGAGGTTTATAATCTGGTTGTCCACTCTGGCTGTCCATACGAGGTTAATAATCTGATTGTCCACTCTGGCTGTCCACTCTGGCTGTCCACCCGAATATTTATAATCTGGTTGTCCACTTCACTCTGGCTGTCCACTCTAGTTGTCCACTCTGGTTGTCCACTCTAGTTGTCAACTCTGGCTGTCCACTCTGGTTGTCCACGCTGGCTATCCAATCTGGCTGTCCAATCTGGCTGTCCACTCGAGGTTTATAATCTGGTTGTCCACTCTGGCTGTCCACTCTGGCTGTCCACCCGAGTATTTATAATCTGACTGTCCACTCTAGTTGTCCACTCTAGTTGTCCACTCTGGCTGTCCACTCTAGTTGTCCACCCTGGTGGTCCACTCTAGTTGTCCACTCTAGTTGTCCTCTCTGGCTGTCCACTCTGGCTGTCCACTCGAGGTTTATAATCAGGTTGTCCACTCTGGCTGTCCTAGCTGGCTGTCCACTCGAGTATTTTGAATCTGGCTGTCCACTCTGGTTGTCCAGTCTGGTTGTCCACTCGAGGTTTATAATCTGGTTGTCCACTCTGGCTGCCCACTCTGGCTGTCCACTCTGGTTGTCCATTCTTGCTGTCCACTCTAGTTGTCCACTCTGGCCGCCACCCGAGTATTTATAATCTGGCTGTCCACTCTAGTTGTCCACTTAGGTTGTCCACTCGAGGTTTATTATCTGGTTGTCCTCTCTGGCTGTCCACTCTGGCTGTCCACCGGAGTCTTTATAATCTGGTTGTCCACTCTGGATGTCCACTCTAGTTGTCCACTCTAGTTGTCAACTCTGGCTGTCCACTCTGGCTGTCCTCCTGAATGTCCACTCTGGCTGTCCACTCTAGTTGTCCACTCAAGTTGTCCACTTTGGTTGTCCACTCTGTATGTCCACTCTAGTTGTCCACTCTAGTTGTCTACTCTTGCAGTCCACTCTAGTTGTCCACTCTGGCTGTCCACTCTGGCTGTCCACTCTGGTTGTCCACTCTGGTTGTCCACTCTAGTTGTCCACTCTGGCGGTCCACTCTAGTTGTCTACTCTGGCTATCCACTCTAGTTGTCCAATCTAGTTGTCCACTCTGGCTGTCCACTCAAGTTATCCACTCTGGCTGTCCGCTCTGGCTGTCCACTCAGGCTGTCCAGTCTAGTTGTCCACTCTGGCTGTCCACCCTAGATGTCCACTCTGGCTGTCCACTCTAGTTGTCCACTCTGACTGTCCACTCTGGTTGTCCATTCTTGCTGTCCACTCTAGTTGTCCACTCTGGCGGTCCACTCTAGTTGTCCACTCTAGTTGTCCACTCTGACTGTCCACTCTGGTTGTCCATTCTTGCTGTCCACTCTAGTTGTCCACTCTGGCTGTCCACTCTAGTAGTCCACTCTAGTTGTCCACACTAAATAATGTCCACTCTGGCCGCCACCCGAGTATTTATAATCAGGCTGTCCACTCTAGTTGTCCACTCTGGCTGTCCACTCTAGTTTTCCACTCTAATTGTCCACTCTAGTTGTCCACTGGCTGTCCACCCGAGTATTTATAATCGGGTTGTCAACTCTGCCTGACCACTCTGGCTGTCCACTCTGGCTGTCCACTCTAGTTGTCCACTCTGGCTGTCCACTCTGGTTGTCCACTCTGGCTGTCCACTCTAGTTGTCCACTCTAGTTGTCCACTCTAGTGGTCCACTCTGGCTGTCCACTCTAGTTGTCCACTCTAGCTGTCCACTCTGGCTGTCCACTCTGGTTGTCCAATCTGGCTGTCCACTCTGGTTGTCCACTTTGGCTGTCCACTCTGGCTGTCCACTCGAGGTTTATAATCTGGTTGTCCACTCTGGCTGTCCACTCTGGCTGTCCACTCTGGTTGTCCACTCGAGTATTTATAATCTGGCTGTCCATTCTGGTTATCCACTCTGGTTGTCCACTCGAGGTTTATAATCTGGCTGTCCACTCGGTCTGTCCACTCGGGCTGTCCACCCTGGCTGTCCACTCTGGCTGTCCACTCGAGTATTTATTGGACACCCAGAGTGGACAGCCAAAGTGGACAACTAGAGTGGACAACCAGAGTGGACAACTAAAGTGGACAACTAGAGTGGACAGCCAGAGTGGAGTGGACAACCAGATTATAAATATTCGGGTGGACAGCCAGAGTGGACAATCAGATTATAAAGCCCGTGTGGACAGCCAGAGTGGACAACCAGATTATAAACCTCGAGTGGACAGCCAGAATGCGCAGCCAGAATGTACACCTAGGATTGGCAGCATGAGTGGACAGCCAGATTATAAATACTCGAGTGGACAGCCAGAGTAGACAGCAAGAGTGGACAGCCAGAGTGGACAGCCAGAGTGGACAGCCAGAGTGGACATCCAGATTATAAACCTCAAGTGGACAACCAGAGTGGACAACCAGAGTGGACAGCCCGATTATAAATATTCGAGTGGACAGCCAGAGTGGACAGCCAGAGTGGACAACCAGATTATAAACCTCGAGTTGACAACCAGATTGGACAACTAGAGTGGACAGCCAGATTATAAATACTTGAGTGGACAGCCAGAGTGGACAGCCAGAGTGGACATCCAGAGTGGACAACCAGATTATAAACCTCGAGTGGACAGCCAGAGTGGACAGCCAGAGTGGACAACTAGAGTGGACAACTAGAGTGGACAGCCAGAGTGGACAACTAGAGTGGACAGCAAGAGTGGACAACTAGAGTGGACAACTAGAGTGGACAGCCAGATTATAAATACTCGGGTGGACAGCCAGAGTGGACAGCCAGAGTGGACAACCAGATTATAAACCTCGAGTGGACAGCCAGATTGGACACCCAGATTGCACAGATAGAGTGGACAACTAGAGTGGACAGCCAGAGTGGACAACTAGAGTGGACAACCAGAGTGGACAACTAGAGTGGACAGCCAGAGTGGAGTGGAAAACCAGATTATAAATTTTCGGGTGGACAGCCAGAGTGGACAGCCAGAGTGGACAACCAGATTATAAAAACTCGGGTGGACAGCCAGAGTGGACAACAAGATTATAATCCTCGAGTGGACAGCCAGATTGGACACCCAGAGTGGACAGCTAAAGTGGACAACTAGAGTGGACAACCAGAGTGGACAACTAAAGCGGGCAACTAGAGTGGACAGCCAGAGTGGAGTGGACAACCAGATTATAAATATTCGGGTGGACAGCCAGAGTGGACAACCAGATTATAAAGCTCGTGTGGACAGCCAGAGTGGACAACCAGATTATAAACCTCGAGTGGACAGCCAGAATGCGCAGCCAGAATGTACACCTAGGATTGGCAGCATGAGTGGACAGCCAGATTATAAATACTCGAATGGACAGCCAGAATAGACAGCAAGAATGGACAGCCAGAGTGGACAGCCAGAGTGGACAGCCAGAGTGGACCTCCAGATTATAAACCTCGAGTGGACAACCAGAGTGGACAACCAGAGTGGACAGCCAGATTATAAATACTCGAGTGGACAGCCAGAGTGGACAGCCAGAGTGGACAGCCAGAGGGGACAACCAGATTATAAACCTCGAGTGGACAACCAGAGTGGACAACTAGAGTGGACAGCCAGTTTATAAATACTCGAGTGGACAGCCAGAGTGGACAGCCAGAGTGGACAACCAGAGTGGACAACCAGATTATAAACCTCGAGTGGACAGCCAGAGTGGACAGCCATAGTGGACAACTAGAGTGGACAACTAGAGTGGACAGCCAGAGTGGACAACTAGAGTGGACAGCAAGAGTGGACAACTAGAGTGGACAACTAGAGTGGACAGCCAGATTATAAATATTCGGGTGCACAGCCAGAGTGGACAGCCAGAGTGAACAACCAGATTATAAACCTCGAGTGGACAGCCAGATTGGACACCCAGATTGCACAGCCAGTGTGGACAACCAGAGTGAACAGCCAGAGTGGACAACTGGAGTGGACAACCAGAGTGGACAACTAGAGTGGATAGCCAGAGTGTAGTGGACAACCAGATTATAAATATTCGGGTGGACAGCCAGAGTGGACAGCCAGAGTGGACAACCAGATAATAAACCTCGTGTGGACAGCACAAGTGGACAACCAGAGTGGACAACCAGATTATAAAAACTCGGGTGGACAGCCAGAGTGGACAGCCAGATTATATATACTCGGGTGGACAGCCAGAGTGGACAGCCAGAGTGGACAACAGGATTATAATCCTCTAGTGGACAGCCAGATTTGACACCCAGAGTTGACAGCCAAAGTAGACAACCAGAGTTGACACCCAGAGTGGACAGCCAAAGTGGACAACTAGAGTGGACAACCAGAGTGGACAACTAAAGTGGACAACTAGAGTGGACAGCCAGAGTGGAGTGGAGAACCAGATTATAAATATTCGGGTGGACAGCCAGAGTGGACAATCAGATTATAAAGCCCGTGTGGACAGCCAGAGTGGACAACCAGATTATAAACCTCGAGTGGACAGCCAGAATGCGCAGCCAGAATGTACACCTAGGATTGGCAGCATGAGTGGACAGCCAGATTATAAATACTCGAGTGGACAGCCAGAGTAGACAGCAAGAGTGGACAGCCAGAGTGGACAGCCAGAGTGGACATCCAGATTATAAACCTCGAGTGGACAACCAGAGTGGACAACCAGAGTGGACAGCCCGATTATAAATACTCGAGTGGACAGCCAGAGTGGACAGCCAGAGTGGACAGCCAGAGTGGACAACCAGATTATAAACCTCGAGTTGACAACCAGATTGGACAACTAGAGTGGACAGCCAGAGTGGAGTGGACAACTAGATTACAAATATTCGGGTGGACAGCCAGAGTGGACAGCCGGAGTGGACAACCAGATTATAAACCTCGTGTGGACAGCCAGAGTGGACAACCAGATTATAAACCTCGAGTGGACAGCCAGAATGCGCAGCCAGAATGTTCACCTAGGATTGGCAGCAGGAGTGGATAGCCAGATTGGACAACGAATTTGGACAGTTGTCAATTGTCCAGTCTATTTAAATATATGGACAGCTATTTTGGACAGTGGACAGTTGTCCAGTCTATATAAATATATGGACAGCTAATATGGACAGTGGACAGTTGTCCAAAAAATGAATTTGAGATAGTTCTCTAATTGAAATTGATAAATGGACAGCTAGAATGGACAGTGGACAGCTAACTTCACCCCCCCCCCAAATGATAATTCTATACTAGTATTAAAGGCTAGAACCTTGTGTTGATGCATACACACTGCTGTTTTTGAAAATCAATCTTTCCAACCATACCGATTAATAATATAATAACAGTTCTATCTTTAATTGTGATACATAAATAAGGTAGCATATTTACCGAAGCAATGCACACCGGGTGAGTCTTTGTAATAGTATGCAGAATACAATTGATGTGTGCATTCTGTCAGTTGTATTTCATTACCTTCGCAGGTAAAACTGTCCAACAAAGGATCTTCTTCATGGCTAATTCGATCTATGAGAAATCCTGTAGATCTAAAGATAAATAAGACAATACTTAGTATAAGCACTACAGAAGCTTTATTTATTGAAGCCCGGGTCATACACTCACAGGTAACTGTATCGTTGAAAACGAAAAATAAATTGAAAACATGTTTTCCATTCATATGTGTGCACCTCTTGAACCGGCTCGTGGATTTCTTTACAAATGAACCTTGGAAGAATAATATAAATTTTCAACAAACAAATTGTTTTCGTTTTTTTTCAACGATACAGTTACCTGTGCTTATACCTAGACTGTAATACAATGATACCTGTTTCTGTCTGTTTTCTGTTTGTGTGTACTTTGAGATCACAATTTCCACACCGTATTTGACGATTATCGTACTGCCAGTACATTACAAGCCCATTTGAAACTTTAACTCAACATACCACACAGTTTGGTTCTATTAAAGACACATTTTCTATAACTAGCATATTTTTCTCAACTATCACATTAAGTGATCTTAATGTACAAAGCACTATCAATTATCATTATTTGTCAGAAGAAAGTGTGCGCAAATATGTCTCTATAATGTCAAAAATATATTTAAACTAGAACCATCACTGTCGTGATCAGGGCCCTGTCGTTATCATTGTCAATAAGTATTGCAAGTTTCATTTGAATATCTTGAAAAAGTTTTTGAACTATGGCCAATGTTAAAGTTTTGAAGTCGAAAAAGTGGCACAAGCCAAAATTTATTAAAGCTAGAGTTGTTGCCCTTTGCTTCACATGTGCGTATTGTCACTGTCAATATGTATACTATTAGCAAGTTTCATTTGAATATCTATAACGGTTTTGAAGTAATGTAGAAAAAAAGATAAAATATGAGGAAAATTGTAATTTTACAAAGGGCCATAATTCTTACAATATTGTAGCTGGAGTAACATAACTTGGCATACAATAGTGTATTGTTGCTGTGTCCTTATGTTTAAAGTTTGAAGTCGATACCTTTAACGGTTTGCAAGTTATTAAGAAAAAACATGAAAAATCTGGACGGACAGACGGACGGACAGACAGACGGACGCACAGAGTGATTACTATAGGGCACCGGCAAAAAATTTGCAGGGCCCTAATTTGAGGAAAGTGTTAGTTGTTATAGTATATGAGGAATTGGACTTAACGTTCTATATATAAGGGTAGTTCGAGGAAAGGGTCAGTTGTTACAGTATAAGAGAAATTGGACTTAACGTTCTATATATGAGGGTAGTTCGAGGAAAGCGTTAGTTGTTATAGTATAATTATGAGAAATTGGACTTGGGGAGATTTACTCATACGGTTGATCTGTGAAACTTGAAACACTATACTATAGTATTCAGTTTTTACCAAATCAATCTATGTTATAATTCGCGATATTAAACATTGAATGGGAATGAACTTTAATCACTTTATCTAGTTGTTATATCGATTCAGTTAATTTACATTTTTCCCTTTTTCGACAAAATCGAATTCTTCAAAAGATTGATAGCAAAATATATCAGCTTTGATTTTAAATGGCGAACAACGGAATCCGGTTGCCGATAATAAATTCTAACCACATTGTAAATTATACTTTACCCATATCCTAATAATTTACAAATTGTTTTCGCTGTAACATCATCAACACCATTACGACGAATAGAACCCCAGGTACCATTGACTAATACTTCAATAAGACCTTCATATGGTCGAAATAAATCTACATTAGGTCCGGGAGGAGATAGTCGGACGTCTGTAACTGTACCATATACTGAAAAGTGATAGTATGCAATAATACTGAATAATAGTACTAAGTTTGTTATAAATATAATAAATAATGTAACATTTATGTCATGTGTATCCAGTGTGTAGAATCACCTGATCAAATGAATTACGCTTACACTCAAAACTGTTTCGATTTCGTCAGCTTACGCTGAGTTTGTTTCTTGATATTAACGACCGTGCACGTGGCAAGTGTAGATTTCGCTCCATCTTTAGCTGTGTTTAATTGATGCTCGACCAAAGTATTATTATCGGTTGAAAACTGCATTGAAAATACATTTGGTCGAGCATCAATTAAAAACAGCTAAATATGGAGCGAAATCGGTACTTGCCACGTATTCTTACTTATACGGGATAATTATTCTTTAGGCTATATAATATAACCATATTAAATGCATGATCGTTATAATCAAGAACAAAATCAGCGTTAACAGACGAAATCGCAATAGTTTCGAGTGTAAACGCTATTCATTTGATAACGTGATTCTACACACTTTTATCTGTGGTGTACTATATGGAATAACGACGAATTATTCTCCGATAATTATTCTGTTGATATTTTTTCTGTCGATACTCTCACTCAAACGGACTACTTTAAAATACCCGTTTAGCACCCTGATCCAGATCACGCCCATTGACGTCTTTACCTCGAAATGATACTGCCGGTCTTGAACTCTAAGACGATTCCCGAGTTAGGGGTAATGTAAGGGAGAAATAATAAGTTATAAATACACTGACTGATATAGTATGTAATAAATATAGTGAACAATACATTTTGTAGTGTGTCATTAATATAGTGAATAATAGTATGTTATAAATATAGTGAATGATAGTATATTATAAAAATAGTGAATGATAGTGTGTTATAAATATAGTGAATGATAGTGTGTTATAAATATAGTGAATGGTAGTATGTTATAAATATAGTGAATGATGGTATGGTATAAATATAGTGAATGATATTTTGTTATAAATATAGTGAATGCTAGTATGTTATAAACATAGTGAATGCTAGTATGTTATAAATATAGTGAATGATAGTATGTTATAAATATAGTGAATGCTAGTATGTTATAAATATAGTGAATGATAGTATGTTATAAATATAGTGAATGATATTATGTTATAAATATAGTAAATGATAGTGTGTTATAAATATAGTGAATGATAGTGTGTTATAAATATAGTGAATGATAGTGTGTTATAAATATAGTGAATGATAGTATGTTATAAATATAGTGAATGCTAGTATGTCATAAATATAGTGAGTGATAGTGTGTTATAAATATAGTGAATGATAGTTATAATAAATATAGTGAATGATAGTATGTTATAAATATAGTGAATGATAGTATGTTATAAATATAGTGAATGATAGCATGTTATAAATATAGTGAATGATAGTATGTTATAAATGTAGTGAATGATGGTATGTTATAAATATAGTGAATGATGTTATGTTATAAATATAGTGAATGATAGTATGTTATAAATATAGTGAATGATAGTATGTTATAAATATAGTGAATGATAGTATGTTATAAATATAGTGAATGATAGTATGTTATAAATATAGTGAATGATATTATGTTATAAATAAAGTGAATGATGGTATGTTATAAATATAGTGAATGATAGTATGTTATAAATATAGTGAATGGTAGTATGTAATAAATATAGTGAATGATAATATGTTATAAATATAGTGAGTGATAGTATGTTATAAATACAGTGAATGATAGTATGTTATAAATACAGTGAATGATAGTATGTTATAAATACAGTGAATGGTGGTATGTTATAAATACAGTGAATGATAGTATGTTATAAATGTAGTGAATGCTAGTTTGTTATAAACATAGTGAATGCTGGTATGTTATAAATATAGTGAATGATAGTATGTTATAAATGTTGTGAATTATAGTATGTTATAAATGTATTTAATGCTAGCATGTTATAAATATAGTGAATGCTAGTATGTTATAAATATAGTGAATGATAGTATGTTATAAATATAGTGAATGGTAGTATGTAATAAATATAGTGAATGATAGTATGTTATAAATGTAGTGAATGCTAGTTTGTTATAAACATAGTGAATGCTGGTATGTTATAAATATAGTGAATGATAGTATGTTATAAATGTAGTGAATTATAGTATGTTATAAATATAGTGAATGATAGTATGTTATAAATATAGTGAATTATAGTATGTTATAAATATAGTGAATGATGGTATGTTATAAATATAGTGAATGATAGTATGTTATAAATATAGTGAATGGTAGTATGTTATAAATATAGTGAATGATGGTATGTTATAAATATAGTGAATGATAGTATGTTATAAATATAGTGAATGATGGTATGTTATAAATGTAGTGAATGATAGTATGTTATAAATATAGTGAATGATAGTATGTTATAAATGTAGTGAATGATAGTATGTTATAAATATAGTGAATGATAGTATGTTATAAATATAGTGAATGATAGTATGTTATAAATATTATGAATGATAGTATGTTATAAATATAGTGAATGATAGTATGTTATAAATATAGTGAATGATGGTATGTTATAAATATAGTGAATGGTAGTATGTTATAAATACCCAAGTTACCTGGGATGATCTGATATAGTATCAAACAGCAGATAATCTCATATACCATGCTTGATCTGAAATAGATACAGATACAACATATTTCATTCTATTACACATGTAACTCTATCAGCAATGAATTGTAACACGAAATAAATGTATCTGTTCTATCATTTATTGTATTTAAATGATACTTTTGTGAAACAAGGCAATCCTGATATTTTACAGTGGGGACGTCTAGTCAGTGCTATGCTGATTTGGTCACTTCGCCAGCTCAGTGCTATAGTGTTCTATCTCCATTTGTTATGAATTTGGGAAATCGAGTTTGAAAGTTTGACGTGTTCTAGGTTATGTAAGAGTATAGTCAGCTAATACCATGGTCACATTTACCCTACGAGCTCCTTACAAGGTCCGTACGAGTTGATTCAGCGGTAATCGCACGGCGTCCGTACAGAGTCGGCACGGAGCCCGTACAGAGTCGGCACGGATCCCGTACGGATATAAAGGCTCGATAGCGTACTATACAGCTGTGACCAGATGCTTAGTATGTGCAAAATACCGTTAGGATTCAAATATTTCAGACTCGTGCGGTACATCTGTAGAAGTAAACGTTGGTTTAAATGACCTAGATAAAGACATGGTTATCCTCAATCACTAGATGTGCAAATGCTTGTGCAATCACGTTTTGAGAATTTACTGAACCGAACTACGAAATGGATTTACCACCGGACACAAAGCAGCACATGCAATATAGGCAAACTATTCTTGTAAGTTCATGCTTGGACTGTGGGGATCGATGCAGTTGTACTGATGACGCTAAACTTGAAGGCAGGCTCAGATGGTTGTTACGAAGTGCATCATCAGATTGTGTCTCGCGAGATGAAACACTGCAACGAATTGAAGCTTGTCTGAAGGATATCTTGCACTTGATGAAGGACAATTTGCTAAAACTTAACGCCGAAAAATCAGAGGTAATCCTGTTTGTACCGTAATGGAATGCCAGTTCAGTCGACAATCTCAAGGTAAAAGTTGGTGATGCTGTGATCAGACCAACGTCGATGGTGAGAAACCTCGAGGCCATGTTGGATTCGCATTTGGACATGGACATACATGTAAACTCTAACCCAAGGTCGTATTTCATGCAGATCCGAAAAATAGGTCAAATCAGACAATACTTGACTTCCCTGATCAGTTTTTCAGTAACATCGAGACTGGATTACTGCAATTCATGTGGTATTCCGAAAATCATTCTGAATAAACTACAATTTATTCAAAATACAGCTGCTCGCTTCATCACACTGACACTGCGTTACAATCACATCACTCCTTTGCTGAAGGATCTTCACTGGCTACCTGTACAGTACTGTGTAGAGTACAAGGTCTTGACTCATGTTTTTAAAGCACTACATGGAAAATCGTCTGGCTACACCAGAAGTATCTGAAGTATGTTGGAAGTATATACTCCACAAAGACAGCTAAGGTCGCAAAATGATTCTGTTATTCTAGTTGTGCCAAGGACGAGGACTGTGACTTATAGTGACCGATGTTTCACAGCTGCTTCACCGAAACAGCGCTCAGAGACAGTAAAACACTACCGTCCTTCAGAAAAGCGCTGAAAACTCACTATTTTTCTATAGCTTATTCATGCTGACTGTGTGTATGTTCCCATTAACTTGGCGCCCTATCATCGGGACCCACGATCCACATGTTCCAAGGACGATAAGCCCCCTCCACCAATCGGTAGATCCCTACTACTAAGTTAAGTAGGCTCGTCTACTGGGTTAAGTATTGCCTCGCCTACTGTGTTGAATAGATCCCTACTACTAGGTTTAGTAGGGCCCCGTCTACTGGGTTAAGTAGAGCCCCGTCTACTGTCTTCAATAGATTTCTACTACATGTACTAGGTTTAGTAGGGTCCCGTCTACTGGGTTAAGTAGAGCCCTGTCTACTGGGTTAAGTAGAGCCCCCGCCTACTGGGTTTATAAGTAGGTCCTACTTTATATTTTATGTACATTATATACTGTTTTAACCATGTATTAGTCATGCTTGTACAGCAATTTTGAACGTGTGTATGCATAAAAAAGGGCTATATAAATATATTATTATAAAAATCATCAACCAAACTCTTCAGCGCGTTTAGGTAGTAACGTGTTGTCCTTACAGCTGTGTAGAACACACTTTAAATATTCTATATATTCCAACAGGCGGACCTTTTGCTCAGCAGGATGCAAGCGAACTAAGAGGTAAGCTACTCGCTTTAGGATCGAGAGGTCCCGGGTTCATCTTCTGTCTTGAGTACTAGATCTCTAGGCAAGAATATCCAACAGTCTTCACTCCTTCAAGGTATTAATTAGTACCTATGAGGGCAGTGTCTATTCCTGGGCACCGCAAGTCTCTACAGATGAAGTTTAAATGTCAAAGGTTGAGCGGCTACTATAACAATATTGACCTGAATCTGACCTTTATGCAAGAATATATTACAAGGTTCAGGCTTTTAATACATCAATTTTCGCAAGCGAATCGTGCAATATCGGCATTCATTTCAGTTTTGTGTTTGTATAACTCGAGCGTCTTCGTGATACTCCCCGACTATGAAAACATACACCCGAGGTTATAAATACAGACACTATATCGACTGTTAAATTATGCTAATGAAAAGGTCAGGTTTGTGTCAAATTAGCCAAGCTATAACTGAATGAACTATAAAGCGTATACATGTACAGCGACATCGCGTGATTAATGATAATCTGTTGTTGGCCATAATTCTTTCACTGAACTGCTTTAATACCAATTTGAACAAAGCAATACTTGTTATGTGCACACTGTTGGGTGCATGTAGTTTGCGATGAGTCAGCGGCTGCAAATAACTGACACTTGTTGCATTACAACCTTCATCCAATATTGTTCAAACAGTTTAGTTTTATGACATTTGTGGTTTGTTTGTTTGTCCCGCATGAACGATGCTTCGCAACATGATTCAGTCAAATTTACAGCCGTTGGCCCTAACCCCCAAAACGGTTATAAATACATGTATCAAATAAATTAACTGTACCGACGGAACAATTTTAAAACAGTTTTGCTGGTAGTTTAATTTGTTGAAATACATTTGGGGGGTATTTAAACGATGCTCCGGCTGAGCACCACTACGACTTTGTTTGCTGAAAGAAGACACGAGACAACCCTTGTAAAGTGTTCAGGAATATGTGAAATCATATTCCAAATTCAAAGATATGTCATCTAAAAAAGTAATTATCACCAATAAAGGTAAAGCAATGTCCTTTATTTCCATTTTTAACCCTGATCCATGACTTTTACGCCGAGTCCATTTGGCTCGTGGTTTATTGATTTCAATAGTCATGATTGAATGATATGCTACTAAGAGTGTGTTCGAAACGTCCGTTTTTTCTGTTCCGGAACAGACGGAACAGAGAACATACTTACGAACAAGCTGGAACAGTGTTTTGGACATTTTCTATCTGTTCCCAATGCACATGTGGTACAGACAGATAAGGTCACGTGATAACAACAACAACAAAACAACCGGAAACTTCACGTAATGAGTTATTCTGATCATCTTGGCAATATTATATCAACGGAGTTTAACGGGAAATGACAGAACTTGTTTGATGGGAAATTTTCTTTTGTCATATTTCCTAAACCAATATAACGGCTGCAACTCACAATATCGACCACATTCCATGTTTTATTTTTATATTGATTCATATATTTTGCTATTACACTTCCTGTTCTGTTCCTGTTCCATTTTTTCGTAAGTTGCTTTAAGTGGAACATTCGGAACACTGTTCAGAACATTGTTTTTGTTCGTTAGTTGCTGGAACAAGAACAGAAGGAACATTGTTCCGAGTGTTCCAGAAGAGACGCTACGAACACACCCCTAAATAAACGTATGTAATGTACCCATTGACAGTAAAATGCCGAGTAATGACGAGCATAACCAGGTGCCCGTTGCCTAATACTCAAGTCACATTTGCTCTACGAGCTCCGTACGAGCTCCGTACGACTTAATTTTTCTGAACTCGCACGACGTCCGTACGGAGCCCGCCCGGATATCGAGACTGGTACGAGCATCGTAGGGATTTTTCACAACTCGTAGACAACTCGGCGATCTAGTGAAAACTATACATTCTGAACAACTCGTACGAGATCCGTACGAGCTGTGACCGTAAAAATACCGTTAGGATTAAAATATTTTAGACTCGTACGGGTTTGTAAATCCGTACGGATATCGTACGAGCATTGTGACCGTATCATAAGCAAGGCGCTTCGTTGAACTTTACACGTGAGGTAATACATGCCTTCTATATTTAATTGAACGGGAGGTAACTGAATGAAGGCGCTCGGTAGCGCTTCGTGTCAGCAACGGACACCTTCATTTGCCAGTCAGGCTTCTGCTGTCGTTAGCTGAGTTAGTAACGATCAGGATCTCAACACCAAACGTAATCGGTTCGAATCTCGTTGGTATTTCTTCTTATTCTATTTGTGCAGAAGTATTGTGCAATGAAAAACTTCCATTTTGATGAATTTGAGAAAAATGATATCGTTGTGATTGAAATTTCAAACTTACACCTATTCTTATGTCGCCTAAAGCTTCAGAAGTTGTTCTTAGTGGGTCAGTGTAATGCAACATTGCTAAACAACTATTTTTGTTAAATTATTACTTTTAATGATCAAGACAAATATGTGTCTATATTTGGAAGCCTTTCGGTAGAACTTTGCTCTTCATGCTCTTCAAGGACTTCTAACAATTTTGAAAATGAATGAAACTGATAATAAATGATGTTTTAATCTATCTCCAACTAGGAAAAGCGTCATGGAAAGGCATACTAAGTGCCACTTACGACCTTATAAGACTAATGCATATTTGAAATCTACAATACTAGGCGCTTCTTATGGGCCTATTTTTTATGAAAATCGGAACATTTCATGTTGACCGAAATGAAGTTGAAAAATCTTGTTTTACCATAAGTAAAGATTGATTTTCAGACAGTTTTTCTTGTTTTCCAAAATGGTTGATTTTGCCGTTACGACCTTCTCAATCTAAAGCCAGCGAAATGTTGAAAGGCACTCGTCTAAACTAACGATCTGCAAACCACTTAAAATATTATTCAACCTCTCGTTTCAAATGCAAACATTTCCTCTTCAGTGGAAACAAGTTATAGTGTTGCTAATGTTCATAAACGAAAGGCAACAGGCACGAAGTTTCAAATTATAAACGTGTTCCTAGTCTTTCTTGTGTAGGAAAGGCATTTGAAAGAGTAGTCTCTAAGCATTTACATAACTTTCTGGTAACCAATAAATTATTTCATAAATATCAGTCAGGATTTATGCCCTCTCTCTGTACTATCTGTCAACTAAAGACAATATAATTATGCCAGGCTTTTGCCAAAAGGAGAACATACAT
Source organism: Spisula subtruncata (assembly GCA_963678985.1). Taxonomy (NCBI): domain Eukaryota; kingdom Metazoa; phylum Mollusca; class Bivalvia; order Venerida; family Mactridae; genus Spisula; species Spisula subtruncata. The sequence goes on along the minus strand of OY787671.1, from coordinate 26,233,252 downwards.
GTATTAGTACATGTTTAGTTTTTTATGATATACCAAAGGCGTTTGTGTTTGATCGAGTCTGACATCGTCGTCTAATGGCTAAACGTTAAGCATATAGAATAGATGATAATTTGATCAATTGGAAACAAAATTGTATTAGAGATAGAAAACACTGTGTTATAATGAACTACATGTATTTAATCTCATCAATAGGTAAAACTAATGCTGGTGTTCCAAAGGGTTTAATACATGGACTAAATTTGTTTTTAATTGCGAATTACGGAATCAAAATTAGCGCTGCGAGGAGTGTGATCTTTAACGAGACAAGTAAATCAACTTATTCGCTGAAAAACCAAGCTGTCAATTGACTATACTTTATAGTTTCAGCTAGGAAACAGTAAATTACCGAGTTCTACTGTGATTCAACATTCGTGAGGAGTATTTCGCAGATATAAACAATAAGTAAACAATATAATCTTAGAAACTATGTACACATGTATAGTTAAAACGATTTACCTGTTTTCCGGTATTCACAAAGCATCTTAAGGGAATACGTAAATGTTTTGACTTAAGTTAAATCATCGAACTTTGCAAGAAACTAAGAATAGCCCATATTTTATTATAACGTTGTGATTAACATAACGTTTTTAATTTGATCTTAATCTAGAGTTTTCTGTTAAGCTGAAACACATAAGGAAATTATAAGTTTTAAGAAAATTTTAAATTTTCCCTTAACATTTTTGTGAATACCACCCCAGGCATCACGTTCGAGATTTGTTAATTATATTTCGATTAATACGAGCATTTGTTTAATATCTCCTTGTTAGCGTTGCAGACGTCATTTCTTCAGTATGAGAATCTGTTTTTTACTTTCAATCAATTTATTATATCACATTATCAGAACTTTACGAACCTTTCTTCATAGAGGACTATCCTTTTCATGCACCACATATGGGTGAACTAGTTATACAATAACCGGATACTTAAACTTGATATTCTGTTTATATGGAATTTATTACACGAGTAGTGTGATCTCGGATTCCTAAAAAAATCAGTGTTTGCCTTGACCTTTAGATGATAAAACATGGCTTTTATCCTCATAAATCAGTGTTTAGTCAAGTCTTCAGTGTAACATTATATTTTAGATGACAAATACGCTTGTTGAACGAGAATGGTGGCTTTATACAATATGATTTTACCTTTACCTAATTTAGCCAATAACATGTTATAAAACTACTGATGCTTTTTCATAAACCGAAGTTTGTCGGCCTAAAATAACGCTTATTTTTCTCTTAAAAATGCACATCTCTATTTTGTGCGTTGTGTAGAGAATAATAGGTTACTCCTTCGGGACCTATAAGCGAACAGAACCAATAGACAAACGATCGTTATTTCTCCTCTCCTGTATCTCTTGAGAAGGAGGTTATTGTGTGTTCTTGAGCTCTTATACATAAGGAAGCTTCGTGTAAAATTTCTTTAGTCTAAGAATAGTATTTACGCAAAAATTCTTCTTTCATTATTACCCCTCCCACTTTCTGTTTTGTTTACATTGGGGGATTCCGAACGACCTTCACCCCCGGTGCAAAACTTTCCCCATGGGAGCCTTTTAACCAGAACACCTCTAAAAATGTCTTTAAACGTTTATTATACATTAATAAAGCTAATGTGATATAAACAGTTCCAACAATAAGAATAAAAACATAAAATTTTACCATTTGAATCCTGAATCAATCAAGGGAAGTAATCAAGTCTAAACTAAGTTCCAAATAAGAACTGTTTACTTCCCTTGATTATAAAACAAAATGTAGTATTTCCACCGTTTTGACCAACGTGACTATCAATGTAGCTGATTTGAATCTCATTTCATGATTATGAAAGTTTATTATGATTATAAACTGTGTCAAAGTGCTTCTATGAAATTGTGCACTATGAGATAATTGAGCCCACGATGTGATGTACGGAATTAGTACGGTGTGAACCGGCAGTTAATAGCACCCACATGAAAGTTGACGAGGGATCTTGTGAAGGTTGATTACATTTGTTGAAATCAAAATTATTTTATATTTACCCTTCAATGTCATTTATTCGTCCGTTGAAGCCATCTGTTCGGGTACTGGTACTGTAGACTTACCAATTAGCATGAATTAGTGACCCTTTTGGAGCCCCTGTTTTTGGACGCATGCGCAGACGAGGCTAGAGTTGTTTACATTTCTAGACGGGGGAAAGGCTGTAGTTTATCAAATTGCCGATTATTTTAGTAGAAAAATAGTTTTTAAAGACAAAATCGGGAAAAACCTTCATCTTTGTTCGCTTATAGGTCCCAAACGAGTAGTGTCGTAGATGAGTAAGTTTATCTGACAAGGCGGAGGAATTTATCACGTAAGCCGTACAGTAGGCGAATCCGATTACTTTCGCAGCCCAGACGGATATATAGAGGATCTATTACAAGTTGCCAATTGATATAAATTTATATAATATGTATATAAATATATCAATTGACAACGAGTGATAGATTCTTTATATCATGTGACACTAAAAACGCAAAATATGCATTGATTTTTTGGAAAAACGCAATACCTTACTCTACACGTGGTATGTATAACTCTATACGTACTGGCTATACTAACATAGATACAAGGAAAGTAATGTGATATAAACGTTTACTCACTCCGCGGAATTTACCTATTATTCTATTTATCCAGTCACTAAATCTGCTTTGATAAGGTATAAAACATCGCGACTGTTTAGTTATTTTTTCATAAATTTGCGCGTGACGTCACGTTTGTACACTGACGTGACGATAAGCAACGACGTCGGGCATATTGATAACGTCTTGTACACGCAGGTACGTCGTAGAAGCATTATCGATCAGCCCCAGATCATTTTAAATAGGAAAACCTCCATATCGGGTACAAAGTTTCAACTGGTGACTTCGCTTTAAAACAAGCCCGTCACATTGTGAGGTAACTGATATAGCAAGTCACATGACATGATATAGCAAAGTTTATCAGGCACCCCGTCATCAGGCCGATTTTGCCGGAAGTGACTGGATAAAAGTTAATATATATCTAATAGGAACATTGTTTTAACAAAATGTAGACCCTGTTTGTGCTATACACATCACATGTTCAGTCATGCAATAGCCGTACACCTATGTGTATTCAATGCATCTTTTGTGCCTTGTGTCGTAAACTGTCTTCAGCCAATAGTAGATATCAGGAACTCTGTCCAAGGTGGTTTTCCCATTAATTTACATGTAGGTACAAACAAATCTGGCCTAGTTAGACTGGTTTTGTATTTATATGCATAAACCACTGACCCAAACTCTAATGTCCAGATATGAATATTCAAGCGTCACAATGATTATAACGGTAAAACTTTATTTGTACCTACAGATTAGTGGAGATCCGGAGTAGGTCTATTAAATCCTACGACTGTCGTTAGGCAGATTTGATGTATACTGAAACACTTGGTCGTCGCGACACATTCATGAGACAGCATGTGGGGTTCCTCGAACAGAATTTCAGCTTCTATAGTTGGCGGTATGGCTGCAGGGGTACTTGCGGTTGTGTCTGTGGCATGGTGGTATTTAAATTGTTTTGGTTTTCAAATAAATTTATAATGTTGCTCATTTGTTTGAATGATTCTTAATTCAACAGATCAATAGTTTGTGCTATTTTGAGCTTTGCACGTTAGATACAAAAAGGGAATTAAACCCTGCGAGAGCAATGCATTCACATAAACACATAAACTTGCCAAAATACTCGAATCATATTTGAAATACAATCGACACTCAACATCATGTACTTAGAAGTCGATGCTGTATAATTTATTGCACTTCAGAATCTGTAGTTGAGTTGAATTACAGCATACAATCGAAAATGTAGCTAGTTCAAACTTTCGTGAAGTTGTTGTGCCAAACACAATGTTTACATACCGGGACATTCATATAAAAAAGTGATAAAAAGTTGGTGGAATCTTATCATTACTCACACACGATAGCTCAAAATGTTTTCAAATTTTAGCATGACGCAATCATAAGTACAACAAAACTATTGGTCAAATATAATTGAATTAGTACTTAAAACGTCTACATCAAAACGCGCACTTGCTGTATCAACAGACCGGAGCACGCCAGCCACACTTGATGATCAACGTCGAACTTACGCCACGTTTGTCAACACTTAAGTTAACGATTTAATTCATTTTCGCTTCTATAAGTAGCGAGCACTAGCGTCGCTGAATTTCCTTTGGCCTTGCCAAGCCATAACTATACCTCGTTGCGACTAATAATACCATGTATGAGGTATTAAAAGTGATTTATAAATTTCAAAAACACTTGTTTTACGATCGACTAGAAATACATCAGTATAAAGTCAACCAGGTCTTATAATCGAAATATTAAAAATAGAGTAACACACTAAAGTATGCGAATGGTACACATGTATATGTTAACAATTCATTCAGGTTAAACTTCCCATTAATGTTTTAGAATAGTTTTACTATTTACATAGTATATACATATACATGTACTTTTGACAACTAGAATAAGGAGTTGCTGTGTGTCGAATTTCAATTTCTTGGTTATAGTATAATATACTAAGCAAAACAGCTAACCGAACGCTTATGTTTTTTATGAATATTTATAGAACTATACATTGGAATTTTCTGAAACTTGGCTTGAAGGATAATCCAAACATAAGAAGGCTGGTCGAAAAATTTCGTCAATATATTTAATTTGCATCATCGTCAAATTATGTATTTAATGACATCACCCATCAAGATGAAATTCACAAAATGTACAATTAGCCTATTTCATGAATGAGCAGCGGTTTTTACCGTATAACTTTTTTATTTATTAATATTTTTGCACAAAAAATTGTGAACTTGTTAATTACGATCTTGAGGTGCGATTTAATAAATTATTAGTTTTATTTTCAAAAATGCGAATCGAAAGTTCACGGAACCATAAAATAACAGAACCAGACATATAAACTTGAAATTCATGAATAAGCGTTAAATAATAAAATAATTTAGGTTTATTCCATACACATTAAAGTTTAATCGCCAAATCAATAAAACAAATAGTCAAACTCGGTATAATGCGATTTGATCACAAAAACATCGATTTTTTAAATTTTCAAAATTATGATGTTTATTTTCAATGGTCAAAGGGAGGTAAGTTGGTCAAATATCTTTTGTGCGGATAAATGAGGGTAATAATTGACTTAATTTTGGTTTTATTCTCAGTGTTTTAATATTTATTTTTGTTTTCGTTATCAGAATATACACTCAAAACAATCTTTATTACCTAAGCGGGCATATAGATGCATTAACAACTGGTCGAACACCTGATGAACGCACTTCAAAAGAGTCCTAGATACTGACTGGAGAGAAAACACGTTTTTTCAAACACATGCAAAAAAGCTCTCAGGACTAATATGTATTATTTTTTAAAGTCTACGTGTTTCACTAATGCATGACAATACAATTTGATGGGGATATGTAGTGAATGAACTTAAAAAGAAGTAAAATTATGCAAGAGTCGTCCCACTTGAATTTACTATTTTTCGTTTCTCCTGTGATTCCCAATATACTGTTTTATGTATTTTAATGTGCATTGGTATTCACACATACGTGAAATAAAAGGAACTAATGTTTGTGATAATTTAAATCTGTTTTAAACTGATCTGTCTGATTGATACCCTCCAGGGAGCGTAATGGCCGCTCTTCCACGACCTACCTTTGACAAATGCGCCAAGTTATTGACAAAATAGTTTGTTTTTTCGACTAACAAACACCCATGCTACACAACATGCACTCAAAACTTGTGCAATTCTAGAGCAATCGATCACAACGTGCAAAAATGTGATTTGAAGCTTTTTCGTCATGGATGAGTGATTTTGGCATGTATTTTCATGTGGTAAGCCGTATTAGGTGCACAATCTATATTGAAATAACTATGAAAATTTTAGGTTTGTACACTTACAGGATACTGAAATATTTAAATTTAAAAAGCGTTCGGTTAGCTGTTTTGCTCAGTATAGGTTGTAGTTTCATTGCATTATTATTGAGACGGACATTGCTACCTTTGTTTTTGGTTTTGCGTCAATGCATTATTTTCGTTTTTGCAAAATATCGTATTGTCCCAGCTAAATGAACTGGAGATTTAACTGTGACCAATTCAAAAACTGACCCAGTGTACACAGTACATGTATGCGTTTGCGACCGAGTAACTGACCCAGTTTACACAGTATGCGTTTGCGACCGAGTAACTGACCCAGTGTACACAGTATGCGTTTGCGACCGAGTGACTGACCCAGTGTACACAGTATGCGTTAGCGACGGAGTAACTGACCCAGTGTACACAGTATGCGTTTGCGACCGAGTGACTGACCCAGTGTATACAGTATGCGTTTGCGACCGAGAAACTGACCCAGTGTACACAGTATGCGTTTGCGACCGAGTAACTGACCCAGCGTACACAGCATGCGTTTGCGACCGAGTAACTGACCCAGTGTACACAGCATGCGTTTGCGACCGAGTAACTGACCCAGTGTAACCAGCATGCGTTTGCGATCGAGTAACTGACACAGTGTACACAGTTTGCGTTTGCGACCGAATAACTGACCAAGTGTACCAGTAAGCGTTTGCGACCGAGTAACTGACCCAGTGTACCCAGTAAGCGCTTGCAACCGAGTAACTGACCCAGTGTACACATTATGCGTTTGTGACAGAGTAACTGACCCAGTGTACACAGTATGCGTTAGCGACGGAGTAACTGACCCAGTGTACACAGTATGCGTTAGCGACCGAGTAACTGACCCAGTGTACCCGTATGCGTTTGCGACCGAGTGACTGACCCAGTGTACACAGTATGCGTTAGCGACCGAGTGACTGACCCAGTGTACCCGTATGCGTTTGCGACCGAGTGACTGACCCAGTGTACCTGTATGCGTTTGCGACCGAGTGACTGATCCATTGTACCCAGCATGCGTTTGCGACCGCGTAACTGACCCAGTGTACACAGTATGCGTTTGCGACCGAGTAACTGACCCAGTGTACACAGTATGCGTTTGCGACCGAGTAACTGACCCAGAGTACACAGTATGCGTTTGTGACAGAGTAACTGACCCAGTGTACACAGTATGCGTTAGCGACGGAGTAACTGACCCAGTGTACACAGTATGCGTTAGCGACGGAGTAACTGACCCAGTGTACACAGTATGCGTTAGCGCCCGAGTAACTGACCCAGTGTACCCATTTGCGTTTGCGACCGAGTGACTGACCCAGTGTACACAGTATGCGTTATTGACCGAGTGACTGACCCAGTGTACCCGTATGCGTGTGCGACCGAGTGACTGACCAAGTGTACCCGTATGCGTTTGCGACCGAGTGACTGATCCATTGTACCCAGTATGCGTTTGCGACCGCGTAACTGACCCAGTGTACACAGTATGCGTTTTCGACCGAGTAACTGACCCAGTGTACACAGTATGCGTTTGCGACCGAGTAACTGACCCAGTGTACACAGTATGCGTTTGCGACAGAGTAACTGATCCAGTGTACACAGTATGCGTTTGCGACAGAGTAACTGACCCGGTGTACACAGTATGCGTTTGCGACCGAGTAACTGACCCAGTGTACACAGTATGCGTTTGCGACAGAGTAACTGACCCAGTGTACACAGTATGTGTTTGCGACAGAGTAACTGACCCAGTGTACACAGTATGCGTTTGCGACCGAGTAACTGACCCAGTGTACACAGCATGCGTTTGCGACCGAGCAACTGACCCAGTGTACACAGCAGGCGTTTGCGACCGAGTAACTGACCCAGTGTAACCATGATGCGTTTGTGACCGAGTAACAGTGTACCCAGTTTGCGTTTGCGACCGAGTAACTGACTCAGTGTACCAGTTAGCGTTTGCGACCGAGTGACTGACCCAGTGTACCCAGTAAGCGCTTGCAACCGAGTAACTGACCCAGTGTACACAATATGCGTTTGTGACCGAGTAACTGACCCAGTGTACACAGTATGCGTTTGCGACCGAGTAACTGACCCAGTGTACACATTATGCGTTAGCGACCGAGTAACTAACCCAGTGTACCTGTATACGTTTGCGACAGAGTGACTGACCCAGTGTACACAGTATGCGTTAGCGACCGAGTGACTGACCCAGTGTACCCGTATGCGTTTGAGACCGAGTGACTGACCCAGTGTACACAGTATGCGTTAGCGACCGAGTGACTGACCCAGTGTACCCGTATGCGTTTGCGACCGAATGACTGATCCATTGTACCCAGTATGCGTTTGCGACCGCGTAACTGACCCAGTGTACACAGTATGCGTTTTCGACCGAGTAACTGACCCAGTGTACACAGTATGCGTTTGCGACCGAGTAACTGACCCAGTGTACACAGTATCCGTTTGCGACAGAGTAACTGATCCAGTGTACACAGTATGCGTTTGCGACAGAGTAACTGACCCGGTGTACACAGTATGCGTTTGCGACCGAGTAACTGACCCAGTGCACACAGTATGCGTTTGCGACAGAGTAACTGACCCAGTGTACACAGTATGTGTTTGCGACAGAGTAACTGACCCAGTGTACACAGTATGCGTTTGCAACCGAGTAACTGACCCAGTGTACACAGCATGCGTTTGCGACCGAGTAACTGACCCAGTGTACACAGCATGCGTTTGCGACTGAGTAACTGACCCAGTGTAACCAGGATGCGTTTGTGACCGAGTAACAGTGTACCCAGTTTGCGTTTGCGACCGAGTAACTGACTCAGTGTACCAGTTAGCGTTTGCGACCGAGTGACTGACCCAGTGTACCCAGTAAGCGTTTGCAACCGAGTAACTGACCCAGTGTACACAGTATGCGTTTGTGACCGAGTAACTGACCCAGTGTACACAGTATGCGTTTGCGACCGAGTAACTGACCCAGTGTACACATTATGCTTTAGCGACCGAGTAACTAACCCAGTGTACCTGTATACGTTTGCGACAGAGTGACTGACCCAGTGTACACAGTATGCGTTAGCGACCGAGTGACTGACCCAGTGTACCCGTATGCGTTTGCGACCGAGTGACTGACCCAGTGTACACAGTATGCGTTAGCGACCGAGTGACTGACCCAGTGTACCCGTATGCGCTGCGACCGAGTGACTGACCCAGTGTACCCGTATGCGTTTGCGACCGAGTGACTGATCCATTGTACCCAGTATGCGTTTGCGACCGCGTAACTGACCCAGTGTACACAGTATGCGTTTGCGACCGAGTAACTGACCCAGTGTACACAGTATGCGTTTGCGACCGAGTAACTGACCCAGTGTACACAGTATGCGTTTGTGACAGAGTAACTGACCCAGTGTACACAGTTTGCGTTAGCGACGGAGTAACTGACCCAGTGTACACAGTATGCGTTAGCGACGGAGTAACTGACCCAGTGTACACAGTATGCGTTAGCGACCGAGTAACTGACCCAGTATACCCATATGCGTTTGCGACCGAGTGACTGACCCAGTGTACACAGTATGCGTTAGCGACCTAGTGACTGACCCAGTGTACCCGTATGCGTTTGCGACCGAGTGACTGACCCAGTATACCCGTATGCGTTTGCGACCGAGTGACTGATCCATTGTACCCAGTATGCGTTTGCGACCGCGTAACTGACCCAGTGTACACAGTATGCGTTTGCCACCGACTAACTGACCCAGTGTACACAGTATGCGTTTGCGACCGAGTAACTGACCCAGTGTACACAGTATGCGTTTGCGACAGAGTAACTGATCCAGTGTACACAGTATGCGTTTGCGACAGAGTAACTGACCCGGTGTACACAGTATGCGTTTGCGACCGAGTAACTGACCCAATGTACACAGTATGCGTTTGCGACAGAGTAACTGACCCAGTGTACACAGTATGTGTTTGCGACAAAGTAACTGACCCAGTGTACACAGTATGCGTTTGCGACCGAGTAACTGACCCAGTGTACACAGCATGCGTTTGCGACCGAGTAACTGACCCAGTGTACACAGCATGCGTTTGCGACCGAGTAACTGACCCAGTGTAACCAGGATGCGTTTGTGACCGAGTAACAGTGTACCCAGTTTGCGTTTGCGACCGAGTAACTGACCCAGTGTACCAGTTAGCGTTTGCGACCGAGTGACTGACCCAGTGTACCCAGTAAGCGCTTGCAACCGAGTAACTGACCCAGTGTACACAGTATGCGTTTGTGACCGAGTAACTGACCCAGTGTACACAGTATGCGTTTGCGACCGAGTAACTGACCCAGTGTACACATTATGCGTTAGCGACCGAGTAACTAACCCAGTGTACCCGTATACGTTTGCGACAGAGTGACTGACCCAGTGTTCACAGTATGCGTTAGCGGCCGAGTGACTGACCCAGTGTACCCGTATGCGTTTGCGACCGAGTGACTGACCCAGTGTACCCGTATGCGTTTGCGACCGAGAGACTGACCCAGTGTACCCAGTATGCGTTTGCGACCTAGTGACCGACCCAGTGTACACAGTACGCGTTTGCGACCGAGTGACCGACCCAGTGTACACAGTACGCGTTTGCGACCGAGTGACCGACCCAGTGTACACAGTACGCGTTTGCGACCGAGTGACCGACCCAGTGTACACAGTACGCGTTTGCGACCGAGTGACCGACCCAGTGTACACAGTACGCGTTTGCGACCGAGTGACCGACCCAGTGTACACAGTACGCGTTTGCGACCGAGTGACCGACCCAGTGTACACAGTACGCGTTTGCGACCGAGTGACCGACCCAGTGTACACAGTATTCGTTTGCGACCGAGTAACTGACCCAGTGACTTCTAACAATGATACTGTTACATGTGATGTTTACAGCACAATTGTAAAAGGTTATCAACCGAGCAGTCATAGATTAGCCATATATCATATGACTTTCCTTGTATACAGGTTAGTATAGCCAGTACGTATAAACTATACGTACCACGTGTAGTATAAGGTATTGAGTTTTTCCAATAAATCAATGCGAATTTTGCGTCATTTGACATAAAGAATCTATCACTCGTTGTCAATTGGTATATTTATATGAAACTCGTTCTGGAATATTATTGAGCTCGCCAGAGGCTCGCTTAATAAAATTTCCAAAACTTGTTTGATATTAATTTATATCAATTGACAACTCGTGAAAGATCCTCTATATAATTGAATCCTAATCCGATATCAAAGCATAGATTTACAATTTACGTTCAAATTTGAATTATTCATACTTATTTAACTGCTACAAACTCTGGTAAAGCGACATGTAATGTCAATCGTTAATATGTTCAATCAATTATAGTAACATTGCTTCCGAATGATGCCCATTATTTAAAACTAGGTCAAGTCGTAGTTGTGCCTCTTTAGGTAGCATACCATTAGGTCACTGTCTTTAGTGTAGTTTAAACTCGGTCACGCCCGGGGTTGTTGTGCCTCATCCGGTTGCCGTTTTGGCATGGGTTTGTGTGAGCATTGCTCAGGGTGGTTGTGTTGTAGTGTTTCTGATTTCTGTGCTCGGTTGGTTAGGTTGAGTGCTACCTTTCTTGTCTGATTTTCTCATACCTTTTTTACTGTCCAATGTCCACTTACTTGTATTAGAATCAGGTCGGTACTTTAATACAGACACTAACAATGTTGATGTGTCATGATGATTTATACTTAGCAAAACAGCTAACCGAACGCTTATGTTTTTATGAATATTTATAGAACTATACATTGGAATTTTCTTAAACTTGGCCTGAAGTATAATCCAAACATAAGAAGGCTGGTCAAAAAATTTTGTCAATATATTTAATTTGCATCATCGTCAAATTATGTATTTAATGACATCACCCATCAAGATGAAATTCACAAAATGTACAATTAGCCTATTTTATGAATGAGCAGCGGTTTTTATCGTATAACTTTTTTATTTAATTAATATTTTTGCACAAAAAATTGTGGACTTGTTAATTACGATCTTGAGGTGCGATTTAATTAGTTTTATTTTCAAAAATGCGAATCGAAAGTTCACGGAACCATAAAATAACAGAACCAGACATATAAACTTGAAATTCATGAATAAGCGTTAAATAATAAAATAATTTAGGTTTATTCCATACACATTAAAGTTTAATCGCCAAATCAATAAAACAAATAGTCAAACTCGGTATAATGCGATTTGATCACAGGAACATCGATTTTTTAAATTTTCAAAATTATGATGTTTATTTTCAATGGCCAAAGGGAGGTAAGTTGGTCAAACATCTTTTGTGCGGATAAATGAGGGTAATAATTGACTTAATTTTGGTTTTATTCTCAGTGTTTTAATATTTATTTTTGTTTTCGTTATCAGAATATACACTCAAAACAATCTTTATTACCTAAGCGGGCATATAGATGCATTAACAACTGGTCGAACACCTGATGAACGCACTTCAAAAGAGTCCTAGATACTGACTGGAGAGAAAACACGTTTTTTCAAACACATGCAAAAATGCTCTCAGGACTAATATGTATTATTTTTTAAAGTCAACGTGTTTCACTAATGCATGACAATACAATTTGATGGGAAAATGTAGCGAATGAACTTAAAAAGAAGTAAAATTATGCAAGAGTCGTCCCACTTGAATTTACTATTTTTCGTTGCTCCTGTGATTCCCAATATACTGTTTTATGTATTGTAATGTGCATTGGTGTTCACACATACGTGAAATAAAAGGAACTTATGTTTGTGATAATTTAAATCTGTGTTAAACTGATCTGTCTGATTAATACCCTCCAGGGAGCGTAATGGCCGCTCTTCCACGACCTACCTTTGACAAATGCGCCAAGTTATTGACAAAATAGTTTGTTTTTTCGACTAAAAAACACCCATGCTACACAACATGCACACAAAACTCGTGCAATTCTAGAGCAATCGATCACAACGTGCAAAAATGTGATTTGAAGCTTTATTGTCATGGATGAGTGATTTTGGCATGTATTTTCATGTGGTAAGCCGCATTAGGTGCACAATCTATATTGAAATAACTATGCAAAATTTTAGGTTTGTACACTTACAGGATACTGAAATATTTAAATTTAAAAAGCGTTCGGTTAGCTGTTTTGCTCAGTATAGTTTACCTGGTATGTACTCTTTGTCTTTGATTTGCGCCTCGTTTTCGTTTTTGCCTCTTTTTTATAAATTTCGGTATCACTTCTGCGTGGACTCTTTTGGTGAACCAGGATAATTCCCACCTGTCGGAAATTGTAGAATTGTCTGCTCAACTGGTTCATCTAACGTTTTTTTTGCGATGCATCTCGAACTGTATTCCCTATCTTAATTTTACTACTTGGATAAATAAACCCTGACGTATAATGTTTAGAAATGCTTTGTTTAACGTTCGTTTCCTCCGTAGAGTCACAGGTCTCGTCAGCCATTGTGACTAAAACATCCGCGGCAGTGTTTGTCACCTCACTCTGCTCTCGTATAATATCAACTCTCCTTTGTGAATCTGCTTTTTTTCTTTTGTATGGATGTCCTTGTGATGTGTGGTCGTCCTTGTGATGTGTGGACGTCCTTGTGATGTATGGACGTTCTTGTGATGTGTTGTCGGCCTTGTGATGCGTGGACGTCCTTGTGATATATGGTCGTCACTGTGATGTGTGGACGTCCATGTCATGTGTGTTCGTCCTTGTACTGCGTGTTCGTCCTTGTGATGTATGGTCGTCACTGTGATGTGTGGACGTCCATGTCATGTGTGTTCGTCCTTGTACTGCGTGTTCGTCCTTGTGATGCATGGACGTCCCTGAGATGTGTGGACGTCCCTGTGATGTGTGGACGTCCTTGTGATGTATGGTCGTCCTTTAGATGTGTGGTCGTCCTTGTGATGTTTGGGCGCCATTATGATATATGGACGTTGTTGTGATGTATGGTCGTCCTTGTTATGTGTACTCGTCCTTGGCATGTGTTGTCGTCCTTTTCATGCGTGGACGTCCTTGTGATATGTGGTCGTCATTGTGATGTGTGGACGTCCTTGTTGTGTGTGGACGTCCTTGTGATGTCAGGTTTTCAAAGTGATGTCTGGTCCTCCTTGTGATGTGTAGAGGTCCATATGATGTGTGTTCGTCGCTGTAATGTGTAGACGTTTCTGTGATGTATTTTCGTCCCTGAGATGTGTTGTCGTCCTTTTGATGGGTGGTCGTCCTAGTGATGTGTAGACGTCCTTGTCATGTGTGGTCGGCATTGTGATGTATGGTCGCTCTGGAGATGTATCGACGTTCTTGTCATGTGTGCACGTCCTTGAGATGTGTGGTCGTTGTTGAGATGTGTGGTTGTCCTTTTGATGTGTGGTCGTTCTTGTGATGTTTTGACGTTCTTGTGATTTGTGAGCATCCTTATGATGCATGGACGTCCTTGTGATGTGTGGTCATCCGTGTGATGTGTTGTAGACATCCTTGTGATGGGTTGACTTACATGTGATTTATGGACATCTTTGTGATGTGTGGACATCCTTGTGATGTGATGTTGTCCTTGCGATGTGTGGTCTTCCCTGTGATGTGCGCTAGTCCTCGTAATGTGCGGTCGTCCTTGTGATGTATTGGCGCCATTACGATGTGTTGAACTCCTTGTGATGCGTGGACGTCCATGTGATGTGTGTTCGTCCCTGAGAATTGGGCTCCTGTGATGTCATCCTCGTGATGTGCGGTTGTCCTATTTTGGTGTGAGGTCGCCCTGAGATATGTGAACGTCCCTGTGAACTGTAAAATACTTTGTGATATGTGGATGTCCTTGCGACGTGTGGTCGTTATTGTGATGTGTTGTCGTCCTTGTGATGTGTGGTCGTCCTTGTGATGTGTGGTCGTCTTTGTGATGTGTGGATGTCCTTGTGATGTGTGCATGACCTTTTGTTATATGTACGTCCTTTTGTTATGTGTACGTCTTTTTTGTTTGTGAACGTCCTTGCGATGTGTGGTCGTCCTTGTGATGAGTGGTCGTCCAGTGATTTGTGGACCTCATTGTGATGTTTGGTCTTCCCTGTGATGTGTGGTCCAACCTGTGATGTGAGGTCGTCCTTGTGACATGTGGATGTCCTTGTGATGTGAATGTCCTTGTGATTTGTACACGTCCTTTTGATGTGTTGTCGTCCTTGTGATGTTTGTACGTCCATGTGAAGTGTGATCGTCGTCATGACAGTGTAGACAGTTTTGTGATGTATTTTCGTTCTTGTGACGTGAGGTTGTCCTTGTCATGAGTGGTCGTCCTTGTGATTTATGAACATCCTTGTTATGTGTGGAAGTCCTTGTGATGTGTAGGCGTCGTTGTGATGTGTGCTCATCAGTGGGGTGTGTTAGCGTCATTGTGGTGTGTGAAAAGTCCTTGTGATGCGTGGACGTCCTTGTGATGTGTGGTCGTTCTTGTGATATATTGTTGACCTTGTGATGTGTACTCGTCCTTGTGATGTGTGGTCCTCCGCGTGTCGTGCGGTCGTCCTTTTGATGTGTGGACGTCCCTGTGAATTGAAGTTGACTTTGTGCTGTTAGGATGTCCTCGTGATGAGAGGTCGTCATTGTAATGTGCGGACGTTCTTTTGATTGTGATCGTCCTAGAGATATGTAAACGTCCATGCTATTTGTGGTCATCATTGTGTTTGTGGTCCTCCTATTAATGTGTACTCGTCCTTGTGATGCGTGTACGTCCATATGTTATGCGTGCATCTTTTTGGTGTGTGGACACCCTTATGATTTGTGGTCATCCTTGTGTTGTTCGGACGTCCTAGTGATGTGTGGACGTCCTTTTGATGTGTTTTTGTCCTTGATATTTGTGGCCGTCCTTGTGATGTGTACTTGTCTTTGTGACGTGTGGACCTCGTTGTGGTGTGTGGTTGTCCTTGGGATACGTAGTCATCCTTGTGATGTGTGAACGTCGTTGTGACATGTGGACGTCCTTCTGATGTGTGGACCTCTTGGTGATGTGTGGACGTCCTTGTTATGTGTGGTTGTCCATGTGATGTGAGGACCTCTTTGTGATTTGTGGTTGTCCTTGTGATTTGTGGTCGTCCTTTTGATGTGTGGTCGTCCTTGTGATGTGTAGACGTCCTTGTGATGTGTGGATGTTTAAAGGATGTTTTGTCGTCCTTGTGCTATGTGGACCTCCTGGTGTTGTGTGGACGTCCTTGTGATTTATGGTCGTATTTGTGAGGTTTGGACGTCCTTTTGTAACGTTTACGTCCTCTTGATGTGTGGACATCCTTGTGAAGTGAAGTCGACCTTGTGATGTGTGGTTGTCCTTGTGATGTGTACTCGTCCTAGTGAAGTGTCGTCGTTCTTGTGATGTTTGGTCGTCCTTGTGATGTGTGGTCATCCTTGTGATGTGTGGACGTCCTTGTGATGTGTGTAAGTTCTTTTGTTACGTGTTCGTCCTTTTGAAGTGTGGACATCCTTGTGACGTGTAGACGACCCTGTGAAGTGTAATCGACCTTTTGATGTGTGGTTGTCCTTGTGATGTGTACTCGTCCTTGTGATGTTTTGTTGTGCTTGTGAAGAGTGGTCGTCCTTGTGATGTATGAATGTCCTTGTGATGTTTGTATGTCCTTAGGCTATGTGAACATCCTTTTGATGTTTGACGTCCTTGTGATGTGTGGTAGTCCTTGTGATGTGTGGACGTCCTTGTGATGTGTGGACGTCCTTGTGATGTGTGGACATCATTGTGATGACGGACGTCCATGTGATGTGTGGTCGTCCTTGTGATGGGTGGATGTCCTTGTGATGTGTTTACGTCCTTGTTATGTGTGGTCGACTTTGTGTGTTTATCTTTGTGGTGTGTACTCGTCCTTCTGGTGCGTGGTCGTTATTATGATAAAGTCATTGTGACGTGTAGGCCTACATGCGATGTGTGGTTTTTCCTGCGATGTTTGGTCCTCCTTGAGACTTGTGGTCGTCCTTGTGATGTGTGGACGTCCTTGTGATGTGTGGACGTCCGTGTGATGTGTGGACCTTGTTATTAGTGGACATCATCGTGATGTTTGTATGCCATTATGCTATGTGTACGTCCTTGTGATTTGAGGACGTCCTTATGATGTGTTGTCGTCCTTATGATGTGTGTTCGTCCTTGTGATGTGTGGACGTCCTTGTGATATGTGTACTTCCTTTTGTTATGTGTACATCCTTGTAAAGTGTAGACGACCTTGTGATGTGTGGCCGACCTGGTAATATGTGGACGTCCTTGTGATGTGTGGCCGACCTTGTGCTGTTTAATCGTCCTAGTTATGTGTGGACCTTTTTGTGATGTACGAACGTCCTTGGAGATGTGTGGTCATCCTTGTGATGTCTGGGCCTCCTTGTGATGTGTGTTCGTGCTTTTGTTATGTTGTCATTTTTGTGAAGTGTAGACGATCTTGTGATGTATGGTGTCCATGTGGTGTCTGGACCTCCCTGTGCTATATGGACCAGTTTGTGATGTGTATACCTCCCTGTGCTTTGTGGACCTCTTTATGATATCTGGACGTCCTTGTGATGTGTGGTCATCCTAGTTATGTGTGGACGTCCTTGTGAAGTGTGTACGTCCTTTTGTTATTTGGACATCCTTGTGAAGTGTAGACGACTTTGTGATGTGTGGACGTCCTAGGGATGTGTGGTCGCCCTTGTGCTGTGTTATCGTCCTTGTTATTTGAGGACCTCTTTGTGATGTGTGGACGTCCTTGTGATGTGTGGTCATCCTTATGATAAGTGGACATCCTTGTGAAGTGTAGACGAACTTGTGATGTGTGGACGTCTTTTTGATGTGTGGTTGTCATTGTGGTGTGTTCTCGTCCCTGTAATATGTGGTCGTCATTGAGGTGTGTTGTTGTCTTTGTGATGTGTAATCATCCTTGAAATGAGCTTTTGTCGTCCTGGTGCTTTGTGGTGCTCCATGCGATATGTGGTCTTCCTTTTGATGAGTGGTCGTCCTTGTGATTTGTTGTAGTCCTTGTGATGTGTGGTCGTCCTTGTGATGTGTGGACGTCCTTGTGATGTGTCGTCGCCCTTGTGATTTGTTGTAGTCCTTGTGATGTGTCGTCGTCCTTGTGATGTATGGTCGTCCTAGTTATGTGCGGACGTCCTTTTGATCTCTGTTCGTCCATGTAATGTGTGGTCGTTCTTGTTATGTGTGGCCCTCCTTTTAATGTGTGGTCGTTCTTGTTATATGTGGTCATCTTTGCGATGTGTGATCCTCCTTGTGATGTGTTATCCTCCTTGTGATGTGTGGTCCTCCATGTGATGTGTGGTCCTCCTTGTGATGTGTGGTCCTCTTTGTGATGTGTGTTTGTCCTCCTGATTAGTGATCGTCTGTGTAATGTGTGGTCGCCAAGGTGATGCGTATTCGTTATTGTGATGTCGTCCTACTTGTGTCGTGTGATGTTTCTTGTGCTATTTGGTCCTTCCTTTGATGTCTGGTCATCCTTGTGATGTGTGTTCGTTCTTGTGAAGTGTAGACGTCATTGTGATGTGTGGTCGTCCTTGTGTTGAGAGGCCCTCCTTTTGAAGTGTGTTTGTCCTTGTGATGTGTGCTCGTCCTTGTGATGTTTGGTCGTTCTCGAGAAATGTGGTCGTCCTTGTGATGTGTGGACGTCCATGTGATATGTGGTCATCCTTGTGATGTGTGGACGTCCTTGCATTTTATGGTCCTCTTTGTGATTGGCGGTTTTCCTTCTTGTGATGTAAAGTCCTCCTTGTGATTTGTTGGTTGCCTTGGGATGTGTGATCATCCTTTGATGTGTGGAAGTCCTTGCTTATGTGGACATCCTTGTGATGTGTTGTTTTCCTAGTGATGTGTTGTTTTCCTTATGATGTATGACCGTCCTCGTACTATGTGGTCTTCCTAGTTACGTGTGGTCATCCTTGTAATATGTGCTCGTACTTGTGATTTGTTTAATTCCTCGGGATGTTTATAGGTCCATGTGATGTGTAGTCGTCCTTGTACTGTATGGTGGTCCTTGTGATGCATGTTGCTCGTTGTGATGTGTGTTCGTCCTTGTGATGTTTGGTCGTCCTTGTGATGGGTGGTCGGCTTTGTGTTGTGTGGTCGTTGTTGTGCAGTGCGGCTCTCTTTGTGGTCCGCCTGTGATGTGTGCTCCGCCTGTGATGTGTGGTCCAACTGTGATGTGAGGTCCGCTTGTGATGTGTGGTTGTCAATGTGCTATGTGGTCGTCCTCGTGATGTTAGTTCGTCCTTGTCCTATGTGGTCGTCCTTGTGATGTTTGGTCGGCTTTGTGTTGTGTGGTCGTTGTTTTGCAATGCGGTGCTCTTTGTGATATGTGGTCCGCCTGTGATATGTGGTCCGCCTGTGATGTGAGGTCCGCCTGTGATGTGTGGTTGTCAATGTGCTATGTGGTCGTCCTCGTGATGTTAGTTCGTCCTTGTCCTATGTGGTCGTCCTTGTGATGTTTGGTCAGTCTTGTGTTGTGTGGGCGTCCTTGTGAGGTGTGATTGTCCTTGTAATGTATTGTCGTCCTTTTGGTGTTTGTTAGTCCTTGTGATGTTTGAACCTCCTTGTGTTTTGTGGTCGTCCTTGTGATTTGTGGTCGTCCTAGTGCTATGTGGTTCTCTATGTGACGTTTGGTCCTCCTTCTGATATTGTGATGAGTTATTTGCCTTGTGATGCGTGGTCGGTCTAGTGATATGTGATTCTCCAAGTGCCTTCTTATGTACAATGTATGGTGTTCCTTGTGATGTATGGTCGTCCTTGTGATGTATGGTCTTCCTTGTGATGTATGGTCGGCCTTGTGATGTATGGTCTTCCTTGTGATGTATGGTCGGCCTTGTGATGTTTGGTCGGCATTTTGATGTTTGGTCAGCATTTTGATGTTTGGTTGGTTTTGTGCTATGTGGTCGTCCTTGTTCAATGTGGTCGTTCTTGTGATGTGTGGTCGTCCTTGTGATGTGTGGTCATCCATGTTTTAGCAAAGCATTCACGGAAATATTAAACTTACCAATCCAAATGCTTTATAATACCTTAACAGCAATAACGCCCATTAATTTGAGCTAGTTGCAATACCAATAAAGATGCATACCTAGGAACATACTAAATAGCTGTTAACAAGTTGCAGTTTTTAAACAATTATGAAGAATTTAAATTGGAACGTAAGAGTAACATTTCCATAAGTGTGTTGATAAAGCATTACTCACACATCGGGACAAAATTGTTGTACTGGGATACGAAATTACGGATACCTCCCTTGAAAATGTCTAACCTTGTCGCAAATGCGCATAAACACCATTGGAAGGTACAGTGGTAGTATATATTGCATTATTAAATACATAAATCAAGTGTATCTTGCAGAAAAGCATAGCTCAAATAATGAGCAATTTATTCAGAAGTGTCACTACTGTTGTATTCGACGTTGCCTAGCAACAATTTTATATCCCATTTTATAAACTTTGGAATATACAATCATGTACCTCATTGAGTCCAGTTACAACCGTCCTAGAACCTAGAAATAAAATACTTCACTTCGTTTTGAAAAAAGTTCTTTGGTGTGTTGTATGATAGTGGGTTTTATGCCATCAAATAAATTGACAATTTATATTTTCGTCCAGTTTATTTTCTAAATTGATATAACAAATTAACTAGAATTAAGTTCATCTGATAGAAGTGTGCAGGCTAAATATTTATTTATGTTTGTACATATAAGAAACACCTTTTTGTTTCCCACGTTCGCACTGACATAGTGAACGTATATCGTATATTGACTCTCTTTGGCCGCCTGGGAACAAGAATCAAATAGTCATGACCAAGTCTTATATTCGCCATTGCAAAAGTGACAAACGATAATGTATAAAACATACGAAGTTTCATTTTCCTGAAAATGATTTAGATTTAGTAAATATCCGTTATTTCTGACTGACCCTCGTATATGTATACATGTAAACAAAAACATAAAGTAGTATCGCAAACATGGTAGTTTCATTGTAATCAGAAAAACTAATCTACATACTTTCTATTTAAAGGAGTATAAGCATATAGTATCAGCAAGCATCCAGGTTAACCTACTACATGTATTTAGATATTGCGAAAAAGGATTTTGATTTTTTTCAAAAATAAGGAAAGTACGAGTATATATCTAGCTGACTTTGAATGAGAAGCTCGTAAGTATAAAATCGATATTTTGAGAAAACAATAAAAAAAATTATCCGAAAAATATTCATTACTTACAAGCTGTTACTACTTTAGTTTGGTCAATATGACAAGTTTCGAGTTTCATGACAAAAGGCCCATGCCTTAATACTTTAAAGAATTCATTCTTACAACGTCGTAACTACCTTCTCATTTAAGCCACCGATCTATGTGTTCTATTTTAAAGAATTTACCTATGTACTATACTCTATCTATTAGCTTTAAATATTCCCATGAATAATATCTAATTCAAATACTCGTTACTATGGTGATTTTTAACCCAGGAAAAAAGGGATAGTATTTCTTTTTCGACTTTATACGGTATATCAAACATGCATACGGTATATAAAAACATGTATACATACGGTATAAAAACATCTATACGGTATATAAAACATGCATATGGTATATAAAAACATGTATACGGTATATAAAAACATGTATACATACGGTATAAAAACATGTATACGGTATATAAAACATGTATACGGTATATAAAACATGTTTACGGTATATAAAAACATGTATACATACGGTATAAAAACATGTATACGGTATATAAAACATGTATTCGGTATATAAAACATGTTTGCGGTATATAAAAACATGTATACGGTATATAAAACATGTATACGGTATATAAAACATGTATACGGTATATAAAACATGTTTATGGTATATAAAAACATGTATACATACGGTATAAAAACATGTATACGGTATATAAAACATGTATACGGTATATAAAACATGTATACGGTATATAAAAACGTGTATACGGTATATAAAAACATTTTTAAGGTATATTAAAACATGTATACAGTATATTGATGTCGGTAGCTAGGACAAGTGACTGTTCGTTATTTTCCGTGTATGAGTACACCGGAGAAGCTGCTGGTAGAGTAGGTGTGCTCATACAAGCTCTCCTTGCAGCTAGATACACACCTTACGGTAATCCGATCACCCTTCACCACGCCAGCTACCGTAACCATTGTATGAATGGTGTTATAATCATTTTCTGCAATCCGACCCCGTTGTACCCATTCATCATTTACATAAATGGCATAATATGCATGGTGTGTTATTTGCACAGACAATTGTGCCCAGAACATATATACACCGTCTTTCGGTACAGTGAAGATACCTGTCTGGTAGCTATATGAATTCTCGAAGTTAAGTTGATCAGTAGTAAATATGATAACTTTTCCGCTCGCCATGGATTTGTCTGTCACGGTGTTGCTTTGGAAAGCAACTGGTGGCACCTTCGATGATTCTGAAATGGATGGACTTAGGGTATAGTCCGAGCTAATCAGAGTGCGTAAAGTGCTGGTTAATAATAATATTACTTTTCGGCCCCGTCTGTTTGCCAATCAGATTCATACATTTCTAACACTTTAGGGGCCGATAACTGATACATATTTCGGCGGCCCTGATATAGTGGAATCATGGGTTTTATTAGACTAGGTCAATGCTGTGTTATAGGGCTAATAATCGATATATTTAGTTGTTTAATAATCATGTGAATAATCATATCTTGTATAGCCAAATGCTCTTTTCCTAGTTTTTGTTTCCCATAACACATGGCGCATCGCGTGGTCTAGACCATTGGGGCGGCGGGCAGGGTGTCCCTTCCCTGTTATGAGAACATTTTGTGAAGAAAAAAATCAAATCACAAATGAAGCTATTTCCCGTACATGTAATATGCATTCTCGCTATTCTGTGAATTTGTATTTTAGTCTATCTCATTTCCAAATCATTTTTAACTCGACCATGTAAACGGTTGGCAATGCTGTCGTGCATTTATTTGAGAAACAATTAAACCAACGCATGCATGTAGCCATTTCTAGGACTACAAACGATCTAAGACCAAAATAATTAATAACAGGTCTTTGAAACGATTCACATGTAATTGAATTTGATTTTGCCGATCTCTAAATATTTAAATTAACTTTAGGCCTCCGTGTTCGATTAGTTTAATGCCGATTATCGAAACCCTACCTGCGTGATGCCTAGCATTTCGAATGATAGGACTCGGGAGACACATCGAGCATTAATGTATCTTAATTTTTAACAATCAATGGCTAAACATATTTTTTTCATCGTATACTCTGAGTAGACGACTATTTCTTTTTAATATATTGAGATATACAAAATTGTCGCCTTTATTAAAATTTATGAAATAAACACCTTTAACAATTACCAATTAGGTGTCAATATCGCCTTAGAAACCACCGGTCCTGCTCTGACATTTTTGCCGCTACAATTCACAATTTGTTGCTAGAAAATCATAATTTATAGGTATTTTCACAAAATCTTGCCTTTGCTTTTCAAAATATTGGGACGGCTTTCACCGCTTCTTCCGCCCCAGTCGCGACGCCTCGATACTCTTTTTATTCCACCTCACATTCGAGAGTTGGCAATTATATTGACTTATTTCAGTAGTAAAAGAAAAACAATCTTATACATGACAGTAGGGGTATTATACCTCTGTTGTTTCAAACTTACACCAACGATAATGTTACTGAGAATGTTTTACTGGCTTTTTCCATTCACAAAACACGCTCAAATACCATTTAACGCCATAGACCGGTATTCCATGTGCATACGGACACGGATACCCTATCCCATGTATCTGCTAATTTGACGCACCATACACGCTCAAATACCATTTAATGTCATAGACCGGTATTTCATGTGCACGTGACCGTGGTCTGCGTGCGCGTTTAGTATCCGCGTTCCGCATACGGACACGGATACCCTATTCCATGTATCCGCTAATTTAACTAATAGAAGTATAAAGAATCGTTGACGCACCATATCGAGTATGGTCTTGGTAATATTACAACGTCTTTTGATTAGTTTTGCAAAAACCAGAAACACAAAAGCATGTGTTAAACAGGGATAGTTGCTATGAACAAGCAAAAATAATATTAAAGCGTCACTGCAGGAACAAAATAATTAAGTTGCTTAAGCTAGGTTGTTGCTCAAGGAAGGGTCGCTCCGGGTAACACAATTTACATTGCCGTGTCTACATATTCTTCACAACAATTGCTTTTAAAATACAGTATAACCTTTGTTAAGACCAAATTTGCCCTTTAGCTTGATGTGCTATCCGCGTAATATATTCGCATACGTTAAAAATTGCTCAATGAGAGATTCTTTGCTGAGACGCTATAGGGACGACGTATGCGTGAACGGAATGTACCCCCATAGCTTTCAACCAGCCTTTTTTGGCAGACACGGACTCGCGGAACGCGGACACGTGCACATGGAATACCGGCCCAAGGCTTTTGTTGCAATAATAATTGATCAAATATTATCTAAGACAATTATTTGTCTGTATAGTTCAAAACTAGTTCATATATTTTCACCTAATCTGAATAACCACATACACTATTTTAGAAAGAAAATATCAGATAATGACAAGTCAAACTATTCTTCGCGGCAATCGTTCATTGCCAGTTTTCGTTAGTGAGATTTACTAATACATGTACATGTAAATTAAAATGAATTAGACCACAGCATTAATTTTTAACTATTAGTATTAGCTCTGTCTCGCGATGAATAAGCATTTTATCGTTAGAATCTACTACATGTAGTATATATTGATCACCCTACTATGTGAATCCTATGCTTTTAGACTTTCTAGAACCAAATTGCACGTACCTTTGGTTTTCGTGACCTCATCGGCAAACTGCTTAATAGCATCCAAGTGTTGATTCTTTGTTTTCACCAAATCGTCTTGAATGTCAGCTTTCGTGGTCTCAAGCGAGTCCTTCATCTCGCGAATTTCTGTCTGAACCCTTTTACGTTCTTTTGTAAGCGTGTGCAGCTCATTTCGGACCTTACTATGAGTTGCGTCAACTTCATCTTTTATACGCTCGACAAATATTTGTAACCGAATAAGTTTTTCCAATGTCTTCTCTTCGTATTCGAATTTCGAACACGACTGTTCCAGTTTAAAAGCCACATTTGAACAAATTAGTACCGCGGCCGTGATTATAAACACAAACATTTTGTTCCACTACTATACTGATTAATGCACAAATTTCAGAAACACAACTGTCGACTTGAAGGATCGAAGAACTTTTGAAAACTCAACTGTAACAACTGTAGGCCTATACTGGTAGGTATAAGCGTATATTAACACAAACAAGAGGGGCGTTCAATGAATAGTCAATGAAATACTAAACATTACACCAGTATTGCGGATTAATTGCCAGAAATTTAAATGATGTAATGCCGATACTTAACAAAATCTTAATCAAACAAAAACTATTATATCCTTGCTTAATTTTTAAAAAAAGATCTCATTAAGTACATATCATGTTACATAAAAGTTTAATTAGAACTTTCCTCGAGCACCTGTCGCCGAATATGATGTTTACGAATTCGCTGATTCACAATTTCAACTTCGGTCATAGTTTAATTGATGTTATAGAGATAAACTGGTTGGTAACCCAGAGGAGGTCCCATGTGAGTCGGTGCTGTACACTGGACAAGTTCAAGTACTAAGGAGTCATATCGGAAAGAGGAACTATCGAATTAGACAGAGGTGTTGGCAATCTTACAGTAAGAAAATGAGTAACCACTCACACGTTTACGACTCATTGGATCACAAAGATGGCTCCTGAATCTACACATTAGGTCCATTATAGGCAAGGAACATTTTACAGATATTAACTGATTACCCGTTACTGATAGAGTAAACCAAATAATTCTATGCCATGTTTTTAAGATTAATTCTAACCTTGGTTCACCATATATGAATATTATACCTATAACCCATCCATTTGTGGTGAAAGGTGGCCTAGACGTAGGGCGCGCGCTTCTGAATCGAGAGGTCCCAGGTTCAACCACCTCTGGACCACTGGGTAATTTCTCTTAACAAAACCCACCTGCTCCACACCACCATGGTACATGTACGTGTGAGGGCAGTGTCTTTTTTTGGGCGCCCAGATTGATGTTGGCTGTCACATCCACAGAAAAGAAATAGTCTCAACAGGGAGACTCGAGTGTAGGTTTCCCAATGACAAGGGGAAGATAAAATATCAAAGGGTGTCTGAGCGGCATAACAGCTGAAAAGAGCCATAGAAAAACTCTGACGGCCTCGATCATTTTTCCGACAATATGAGATATGTCATTTCAAATGTTAAAACTTCAAAAAGTTATTTTGCCTACATGGATGCTCCCTATGGATCAACTTACATGTACCATAGTATATAGGAGCTTTTGGAACCGTATCTTCTTTAAAATCTAGTGTTAGAGAATATTTTTTAAATTGTATTGGAATTCGATCATAATTTTTAATCATATCTATATCATAGTATATTATGTGAAGATAGATAATAAAATATTTTATCTCTCATGGCTTTTCAGAAGACTTGTCTTTGTTCATGCAGTATTAATTTCATCATAACATCATAATGGCATAGCAAATATTTCAATATTAATATATTTATATAGTTTTAAAGTACAGATGTATACTTGCGTGTTTAACTTATTATAATATTCATTTTTATTTTATAATCAACATTATTATCAATAAATATATAATTTTATAGAATAGCGTGTTATAAACAATTTGTATTTACCATTAGGTTAATGTCTTTCATTTCACGCTTATCGGTTGTTTACGGCGGAATGACGGTGGATTATTCCACGATAATTTCACAGTCAATAATTTCACTCAAACGGACTACTTTTTTAGAAAAATTTACTCGCCATCAAAAATAAAATAATGAAGCAGTTTCAATTTTTGTCTTAATCTTTAACAAGTAACAGAACACTAAATGTACACAAATGTCAAGACAATGACGAAATTGAAGCCATTGCAGAAGAACTACTTGATAGCAACGCGGCGCGTGTATGGCGGGAAAAGGCCATAGGTGGGGAATTCAACCAATTGAGTCTATTTGAAGCATGAAATAAATAGAAAATAATATGCATGTTATTTTTGGCTTCAGTTAAGTTTTCCTCCAAGATTGGAGTACATTTTCTAGTGTTTCAGAGTAGGTTACTAGTTAAACATTCACCATCAACTCAGGGTACCAAGTCAATAAGCGTGCTCTTATAATCCTATAGGATTTATTAAACGCCCCTCATATCATTATGTTTAAACCACGTCTTGTTTACGCTATCATGCGAAAAAAAACTGAATTGCATACACTGATAAAGTGAAGACCTATCGACGCATATGGTTGTCACCACTTTAGCTCAACTGATGATTCTATTCTCAACCTACCAAGCTCGTAAACATACTTATCACAAAAATAACGTCATATTTCCACGTGATAACAATAGAAGGAACAATGTTCTCCTGCACGTGTGATAACAAATCCGCAAAAAAGCAACGTCGCCGACCTATATTCGTTATTTCTGACGTTGTTTTGTCTCTATAACTATGGTAATGTGATAAAAAGAATCCGTCATTCTTTGTCTTTGAGATCAACATTTCTTAAAACTCGTCACGAAAACAAAGGGCTCGCTAAATAACCGTTGTGTTTTCTATACTCATTTAGGAAACATTGATCGAAAGACAACTCATGACGGATCATGTACAGGGTGTTAAAAAGTTCGTAGACACTTGACTTTGTTCAATAAATCCAAAACAATTCAACATATAGTTTTAAAACTTGGTAGGAATGTAGAACTATACATTATCTTTATGTTGTGTGAATTAAATGCTAATATTTGCAAGAATATCTGCGCATGACCTCATGACGTCATCGTTGGTGTTTCTGTAAACAGCAGTTACACAAGCAGTTTTGTCGAAAGCGGCGGTGTTGAAAAACTATGAATTTCTCCGCAATGGCTTAATGTTGTTTTATACTTGGTTGCTGGTTACTTTATAAAAGAAATAGCCTGCATTATGAGTGATTTTTGAGGTTTGATTGTTACGTGAAAGGCTTAATATGGGAAAGAAGGTAGCGCTACGGTAGGTACGCATTCAGGACGTCCTAACGGGATCAGAGCAAGGGGGTATACGATAACTAAAATTATTAAATATAAGCGATGTAATATATCAGGTGTGTTGTAAAAGCACCGACAAATGCTGTAAACGAATTAAGGCGTGTTACTGCACAAAGGCACAGAAATGGTATTCTCTTAAATACCCCACCCACCCGTATCTGACTGTGAGATATTATAAGAAAAAACTGGCGTTTGCTCGAAAATATAAGAACATTTCTGCAAATGACTGAACGAAATTTGTCTTCATATGTAAGTGTATTAAATATTTGTTCCATGAGCCAAACGAGCAAAAAGATTTTGTAAGGAAATCTTTGGAAGATAATGTTCCATAAGTGATCAACGCCAATAAGAGCGCAAAACGCTGATTTTGGGAGCAATTGGCAATTGTGGCCAGAAAAAGTTCAATATCATTTCTGTTGGTAAAATTGTTACATCTGACTATAGTGAGGACTAATACTTATGAAATACCGCTAAAATTTCCAAAGTCGAGAAGAGGTTAACATGGTGATATTACAAACATGCATCTAATCCGGTACCGAGATTGGACTGATTTTGTGTGGGATGTTACCTGTCACGAACTTCTGCCAGGACCCGGTTATACATTCGTGATAGTGTTTACCACCGTATACACAAAGAAGAAAGACCTGGCAACTCACTCGACCAAATTAAATTGAAAAACTCTTGAGTATATTGGACTCTCACATTTGCAAAGATCGAGTACCTAAAGTCGTGACGTCATTTTGACGTCTTCCACATTTTGCGTCGTCACGTGTGTCTATTAAACCCATACGTATCTCATACATTTTATGTCAGATTGACTTCATTTAGATTAAAATAAACAAAGGAGGTCACTGTAGTTTCTTATGTATAAAAAAAATGTGAAAATGTTGGTTGAAAATAAAATGACAGATAAAATACAAATGTCTACGAACTTTTTTAACACCCTGTATATATATCTTTCATATTCGTCGACACACCTTCTTAATTAACGTACGAGGATCAAAGTTCGCCAGGAGTCGACACAGTGAAACAGTTATTAGGCACTCCAACACATAGTACATAAACTAAATGGATTCTATACGAAACAGGAACGACACTTATGTTATATGAAACAGTTTAGATATGGTGTTCATTGACTTATTTCATTTTCGAATGAAAAAAACTATTTTATAACCCATATATATGACCGACGATTTTAGGGCGGGTGTGACCTAAAGTCGCAAATCAACATGTCGGAGGTTTTGCATTATAGCAGTTATCACGCACACGTTTACACACATTTCATCACAAAGATTATATGTAACACATTTACAAATTGTCAAATTCCGTCCATCAATAATTCCTGAATGTCCGCTCATTTGAAGATGGAATTGTACTTTTAACAAATTTAAGATATCCTTATAACAAATGTTAACTTGAATCTATGAGCGATTCAATGATATATCTTGTGTCCCATTTATGTCATATATGGCGTCGCCATGACGTCACAAACGTTATAATTTTGCGTTCTTATTACGTCATTTTACGGTGCCCAAAACGATTATAATTGACATCATGCCAAACATAGAAATCTCTTATAGAAGGAATATAAATGGAACAAGTATATCCCTTGTTTGACGCTCAGCATACAAAAACCTATTTATCATACAACCTGTGGTGTTGGAGTGCATTAAAGCCGTGCCGGAAATATCGTAATGCACTCCCAGCCCGTTACAGAAATATGCAAATTAGCTTAACGGTGGTTGGTTGATTGGTTCAAAGTAATGTAACGTAAGCCAATCCGTGCCTCGAATCGGCCTGTTAGCACCAACGAAGTCCGTGCGTCACGCTCCAAGTACCACTAATTTTTATTTGAAACCCCATGAACCTATGCAGCGTACACCATCCTTTTTCTAAGAAATTAAATGTTTATTAAGGTTATATGATAAATAGAATTTTACATTCGTGCTCATTCCTTACCATTTTTATTAAACTCGTAGACAAAAACAATATGACACTCGGCAGAGCCTATTGTCATATTGTTTTGTCAACTCGTTTAATAAAAATTGTAATGAATGAGCACTCATTCAAGAACCTCTATTTCTCAATCAATCTAAATGGATCATTAGTAGTAACTTACTAATAACTTCGTAGCAAGTGTATTATATAATACATAATTATAAACGTGTTTATTATATGCGTGTACTATGTAACCGGGTGAGTGATATAGAAACATCATGGACTTCTTGTTGAAATGATTTCCCACACTGATTATCATCAATTACTTATTACTGGCATGATAACTGACATGTTCTGATAAGAATATACGTTCGTGTTGCTGAGTAGCACTTGATCATATCTATATATATATTCATATTATCAAATGAATGGCCTTAGATAAATCCTAACAAACAAAAACATCTGGGAAACACGAAACACTATCGTCACGGATGGTACTTATTAAAACTTGAAAATCTATGAGTCCTTTTCCGCTTGGTATAAGGATGTTGTTGAAGATAAAAAAAATCTTTTACGCAGCAGTTTTCTAAAGATAAATGCACTTAGCAGGAGCGTATCTGTCCAGCGTATATTTCGCTGACTTAGCATGAGGAGGTCGTTAGTACAAAATCGATATTTTGTGAAACATGGAAAAACTGTCCGAAAATTACTCTTTACTTATGACAATAAAAGTTGTTTCAACTTCAATTTGGTGAACATATGATCATTGGAAGCGTCTCGTGGTGCTGCTTATAAATATGTATCAGTCTATAAGATCGTAAGTATTACATACGACCTTCTCATTCTAAGCCAGTGATTTGATTGTACAAATAATATAAATTCAATATTCACTGGGCGTATTCTATATAAAGATATGTAAATGGAATAGGAGAACGGTGTACCTTTGTTTGAATGTGGTCAGAAATTATTTTATTTCTTCCTTTTTGGGTAAAATTGATATTTTTCTTTAAATATTTATTCAATTGTTTCTTAAGTAGCCATACTTTCAAGGTATCAAGAACTAGAATCGGCTATGGTTATCTTCATTAACTAAATATATTCATCCACATAATTGTTATAACTACTTTCGTGCACATTTCCATCGAAATTGATTAAACAGTTAAATAGTTACGACGTGAAATGTAGATACTGTGTAGAAGCGAACCAATGTGGTACATTCAACACAACCAACATTCGCTTGAAACATATTATTCTTTGGTTTTGTTTGGGGCTCTGTGAGTGTTTCTGTCACTAGTCACTTCGGCCAAAGGCGTTGACATTACGAGAAAACACCTGAATGGTGTGCGATAATTCTAACAATGTTGGCCCGTCGTTATAGGTCTAAGTAATGTACTGCAAAACTACGACGGGTGTATGAAATGTTATACTGTAACCCCCTTTATTGTAAGCTAGTCAAACATGTAAACATTAAATTTATGTAAAGCTTTTTATTTAAAAAAGAAGAAGTTGTACTCAATACATTTTTTAATAAATTACCTCTAAACTAACTGAAGCAATCGTAATTACTCTGGCATTTCCGTAACTGAGAAATACGCCTCGTACATAAGTGTAGGGTAACAAATGTGGTTATGCGGTTTCCGGTAACCGCCAATCATCAGTTTTTCAATGCTATGAAGAAGCCCTTCAATTGATCAGACGCCTCAGGTGTTTAATATTTTGAAAAACCATAGAAACTTAATATCAGTTGGCTCTGAAGGATTCGTAGCTCTTCAAAATGGGGATTACCACCACTAAGCATCGTTAGACACCGCGAAAAACGGCAGGTATGGGAGACACTTTTCTTGCTGAAATAACCTAGCTCAGACATACTGTTTATGTAAAATGGGGCCAAAAAAGGATCGCATTAGTTTTAAAAACACTAATTATGCGGTGAAATTGGTCACTTTTGCATTTTTTAACTAAAATTTGGAGGGGTAGGGGAAAAACAAAGGGCCATAACTACACAACCCTAAGGGATTAGCCTTGCAATTTGATGTTTTTTCTATTTATGTTGCCCAGGGCTTGAGACTGACACATAAATACTTTCCTGTCTTATTTGCTGTTTTCAAGAAATCCACTTGACTGTTCGCGGCCGGTTGGAACCTCATAATTGGCCAAACAAATATCCCCTGTGTCCTTATTATGTTATATAAACGCCAATTACAACTGAAGGTGTACGAGTGCTCATACTTAGTGCATTGATCCGTTCATCAAGCAGCTCCTTAGGCTAAGGCTGGATGTAATACATTATTGTAAGTTGAGTAAGCGAAAGAAAGTACTTCAAACCTTTTTGATAAATATGATGTTGAAGTATCTTAGAATAACGACTTTCCTTAATACATACTTAACATACGCATAAAAGTGCTTGAATAAGGACAAATAAATCCGGTTTTCTATCCTCGTATATTTACATACTCAATTTAGTTATATTTGAGTCATACTAGTGCTTTCCATATAATAAGCATATTTTCTTTACTATCACATTAAATGAGCTACATGTACAAAGCACGACCATTATCATATTTTGTCACAAGAAAGTGTGCGCAAATATGTCTCTATAATGTCTCTATAATATATCTAAATCACCAAGAATAATTTATAGCTTCCAGCGATTTATTATTATGTGGTCAAAGGGAAATAACTCGTGACTATTTTGGCTCGTTATGCAAATATGTATTCATTCTTTTCTCTGTACTTAGTAGGAGCTATTTGTTGACAATTTGAGGAGTTTAAGCACTAATGATTCTCATTTATCACATAAACCATGGTGTGGGAGTGTAATAAAGCCCATTACATAAAAACGATATTACACTACTGAATAATTAATCATAACTATGCAAATGAGGGGGGTTAATCACTATTTTTATGTGTTCATACGCGCTGTCAAAAAAATAAACAAACATGCCCGACCGCGATTTTTTTGTCAGCGGTAGAGGTCAGGTCGATTGACAAGGCGAATCAGAAAATCAACGAGAATTTACAAAGGCATTTCAATTCAAATATGATAAATAAACACAAACCTACATTTATTTATTGAACAAAGCATAGGCTAAAACTTCCTGCACGATTTTAATGCATTTTGAGTTTCAAAATCGCATCTCTTCAAAATTCATCCATCTTATCCCGGATATTCGAAGTAGTGATGACGTCAAAACATAAACATGACGTCACAATGTACGTGACGTTTCCCGTTTTTAGTACGAGTATATTCCCCTTACCTAACTGATTTCAAGACTGGATAGGGCCTACTTAAAAGGTCCGTGACGTTATTACCGTTCAAATATACCTGTCTCGGCTTATTTTCGTTTCCAACATTGAATTAAATGTAATTGAAATACAGTCACTGTGTTGCACTATGTTTAGATGCTCATTTATTCTTAACCGCATTACTCACCTCAATATTCTTCTCTCTTAAGGGAAAGCGGGTCTACTATTTTTAGTTTTCTACATTTAAATGGCTTATTTTGTTTATGTGATAAAAAGAATCTTACATTCGTGTCTTTCCATATTAAATTTATCAAACTCGTTGGATAAAAGTAATAAAATACTCGGCAGAGCCTCGTATTTTATCACTTTTATCCAACTCGTTTAATAAACTCAATATGAAAAGTCTCATGTAAGATCCTCTATTTAATGTATAATTTTCCAGAATCGATTAAAAGGATCAAAGTTATAGGGAACGCCTCTTTAAATCCAATTTGAGGAAAATGTATTGTTCTTGCTCCATACTCTATTAATTTTAAACCTGGTACGTAATAAAATGGCCGACATTTGGACCTTTCTCAATATAAATTCATAATGATGTAAATAATACCAAACATGAAGTACGCATTAAATTATTCGTAGCCGAACCTTGAACTGTTTTCCATAATGTTCTGTTCATACAAAATTAAATGATATCTGTAATAAATCTTTAATGTAATTTTTTATTCATAGTATTGGAAATTTCTAAAATAGGTATGAGAAAATCGGAAAAAGAAGGCAGTACTGAACCTAACCAGACAAGCTCTGCTATCAATAACATCAAAACACAATTAGGAAACTTGTCCATTGTACACATTATGCGTTAGCGATCGAGTTGGACCCCATACTATTAACAATGATGTAGTGATTTTTCACAGCTTAATTGTAGAAGGTAATTGAATCAACCGAGCAGTAGATTACCATATAATGGAATCCTAATCCGATATCTAAGCATCTATAATTTACGCTTAAATTTGAATTATTCATACTTATTTAACTTCTAAAAATTCTGGTAAAGCTAAATTCTGTTTGTATAGTTTGAGCTATTATGTCCAGTTATATTCAAGCTTAAATTAGTGATGAATGTGTTGATTTTTAAACGGTCCATACTTGGTTACTTTCTCACCCATATCATTATTTTACTAGCATTTTATATCCTGTGCATATTAGTTTTCTTATGTCTAAATTGTGATGATTGGTCATCACTTTTGAACGTGTAATTTACATGAAAAAGGGCTATATAAAATATGGTATAATAACTTAATGAATAAATAAAAAAAGCAACATGCAATGAAAATCGTTAATAAATTCAATTAAACTGTTTATAGTAACATTGCTTCCGAATGATGCCTTGCTGTCCAGTGTCCACTTACTTGTATTAGAATCAGTTCGGTCCAATACAGACACTTATAATGTTGATGTGTCATGATCATTCAGTTTACCTGATATGTACTCTTTTCTTTGATTTGTACCTCGTTTTCGTTTGTGCCTCTTTTTCTCCATTTCGGTATCATACAAGTTCTTTGGGGACTCTATTGGCGTATCTGGGTACTGTTTTATCAATACATTTACGCTAGCGTGAAACTAAGTTTTCCTAAAATATTGCGTACGTCGATGATATTAGCGAGAATGCGTTTTACAAATATAGTTGAGTTCACTTTCTGTCGTAAGTTTTGGCTTATTTCTACTCCAAGGTTGGGCAACCCTAAATGGCAAATGTGAACGTAAGTGAAGTGTTTTTAACACGCACTGTTGATTTTTACCATCGCATGTTATTTAAGACCGTCATTTGTTGTTTAAGACCGTCACTTGTTGCTTCAGACAGAGATTAATCATCAAATCTTAACAACCGTTTATGTATATTTATTCATTATGGTCACCGTTATATTTTTTATATGGTGTCCCGACTTACTGTACGTTCAATCTTCAATATTGTTGCGCAAATACATGCAAGTACTTGCGAACGTTCAGTAAAACACACTTACTAATTTGCGTAAGGTACATTTACGCGACATTTACGCATTGTTAGTAAAACTGTACTCAGGAGAGTTTGATTTACTGCCTATCTCCACTGGTACATCAAACGGTTGTATTGTGTATGCATCTCCAACTGTATACCCTATCTTAATTTTACTGATTGGATAAATAAACCTGACGTATCATTTTTGAAATGCTTTGTTTAGTGTTCGTGTCGTCCATAGAGTCACAGACAGGTCTCGTCAGCTATTGTGTCTAAAACCGTCATTGTGAAGTATGGTCGTCCTTGTGGTGTGTTTATGTCATTGTGATGTATAGTTGCCCTTGTGATGTATGGTCGCACTTGTGATGTATGATCGCCCTTGTAATGAATGGCCGCCCTTGTGATGTATGGACGTCCTTGTGAAGTGTGGTCGGCCTTGTGATGTATGAACGACCTTGTGATGAGTGGTCGTCCTCACGATATGTGGTCGTCCTTGTGATGTGTGGCCGTCCTTGTGATGTGTGGTTGTCCTTGTGTTGTGTGATCGTCCTTATTATGTGTGGTCGTCCTTGCGTTGTGTGGTCGTTCTTGTGTCGTGTGGTCCTTCTTGTGCTATGTGGTCGTCCTTGTGATATGTAGACGTCCGTGTGAAGTGTGGTCGTCCTTGTGATGTTTGTACGTCTTTGTTATATTAGACATTCTTGGGATGTGTTGTCGTCCTTGTGATGTATGGTCGTCCTTGTGATGTGTTTGTCCTTGAGTTGTGTGATCGTCCTAGTTATGTGTGGTCATCCTTTCATTGTGTGGTCGTCCTTGTGTTGTGTGGTTCGTTTTGTGATGTGTGGTCGTCCTTGTGATGTGTTAACGTCCTTGTGATGTGTGGTTGCTATTGTGCTGTGTAGTCGCCCTTGTGATGTGTGGTCGTCCTTGTAATGTATTAACGTCCTTGTGATGTTTGGTCGCAATTGCGCTGTGTGGTTGACCTTGTTATGTCTGGACGTTCTTGTGATGTGTGGACGTCTTTGCGTTGTGTGGTCGCCCTTGTGCTGTGTGATCCTCCTTGTGCTGTGTAGTCGCCATTGTGATGTGTGGCCGTCCTCGTGATGTATTGTTTTTTTCAGATGTGTGGCCGCCATTGTGATGTATGGTCGTCCGTATGATGTGTGGTCGTCCTTGTGATTTGTGGCCGTCCCTGTCTTGTGTGGCCGCCCGTGTGATATGTGGTTGTCCTTGTGATGTGTGGTCGTCCGTGTGATGTGTTGACGTCCATGTGATGTGAGGTCGTCCTTGTGACGTGTGGATGTCCTTGTGATGTGTGGTCGTCCTTGTGATGTGTGGTCGTCATTGTGATGTTTTGACGTCCTTGTGATGTGTGGTCGTCCTAGTGACGTTTGGACGTCCTTGTGATGTGTGGTTGTCTTTGTGATGTGTGGTCGTCCGTGTGATGTGTTGACGTCCTTGTGATGTGTGGTTGTCCTTTCGACGTTTGGACGTCCTTGTGATGTGTGGTTGTCTTTGTGATGTGTGGTCGTCCTTGTGTTGTGTGGTCATCCTTGTGATGTGTGGTCGTCCTTGTGTTATGTGGTCGTCCTTGTGATGTAGGGTCGTCTTTGTGGTGTGTGGTCATCATTGCGATGTATGGTCATCATTGTGATGTATGGTTGTCCTTGTGGTGTGATGTTGTCTTTGTGATGTGTGGTCGTCCTTGTTATATGTGGTCGTCCTTGCGATGTGTGGTCGTCCTTGTGATGTGTGGTTTTCCTTGTGATGTGTGTTGGTTTTTGTGATGTTTGGTCGTCATTGTGATGTAGGGTCGTCCTTGTGATAAGTGGTCGTCATGAGAAGTGAAATCGGACTGTGTTTCTTGTGATGTTGGGGTCGTCCTTGTGTTATGTGGTCGTCCTTCTGATGTTTGGTTGTCCTTGTTATGTGCGGATGGCCTTGCGATATAAGGTTGTCCCGTGTGATTTGTGTTCGTCTTTGTGAAGTGAGGTCGGACCTTGATGTGTTGTTGTCTTTGTGCTATATGGCTCTCCTTGTGATGTCTTGTCGTCCTTGTGATATTTGATCGTCCTTGCTATGTGTGGTTGTTTTATATATGCGTGATATGTGGTTATCCATGTTTCAACAAAGTATTTACGGAAACCTTAAACTTACAAATTCAAAGACTTATAATACCTTTACAGCAATAAAGAGCGTTAAATGGAGCTAGTTGCAATACCGATACAGATTCAGTTAATAAACGCAGGAATACGAACAGTACATTGCACCAATTTGCAGTTGTTAAAAATTATGAAGAATTTATGTTGGAACGTAATATTAACATTTCCGTAAGTGTGTTGATAAAACATTACTCTGACATCGGGACAAAATTGTTGTACTGGGATACGAAATTACGGATACCTCCCTTGAAAATGTCTTTCCTAAAGCAAATGCGCATAAACACCATTGGAAATGAGCAATTTATTCAGAAGTGTCCCTTAATTTTATATCCCATTTTATAAACTTTGAAATATACAATCATGTACCTCATTGAGTCCATTTACAACCGTCCTAGAATCTAGAAATAAAATGCTTAGCTTCGCTTTGAAAAAAAGTTCTTGGTGTGTTATATAATTGTGGGTTTTACGCCATCAAAT
This sequence comes from Spisula subtruncata, assembly GCA_963678985.1. Taxonomy (NCBI): domain Eukaryota; kingdom Metazoa; phylum Mollusca; class Bivalvia; order Venerida; family Mactridae; genus Spisula; species Spisula subtruncata. The sequence continues at coordinate 26,195,325 of OY787671.1, read as the reverse complement.
AAATTGACAATTTATATTTTCGTCCAGTTTATTTTCTATAATTTGGTAAAGCAAATCAACTAGAATGAAGTTCATCTGATAGAAGTATGTATGCCAAAACATTTATTAATGCTTCTAAATATCAGATATAACTTTATGTTGCCCAAGTTTGCACTGACATCGTGAACGTATATCCTCGAATTGTCTCTCTTTGGTTGCCTTGGAACAAGAATAAAATTGTCATGACCAAGTCTTATATTCGCCATGACAATAGTGACAAACGATAATGTATAAAACATACGAAGTTTCATTTTCCTAAGAATTATTTTTGATTTAGTATATATCCGTTATTTCTGACTGACCCTCGTATATGTATACATGTAAACAAAAACATAAAGTAGTATCGCAACCATGGTAGTTTTATTGTAATCAATAAAACTAATCTACATACTTTCTATTTAGAGGAGTATAAGCATATAGTATCAGCCAGCATCCAGGAAAACCTGTTACATGTATTTAGATATTGCGAAAAAAGGTTTTTGATTTTTTTCAAAAATAAGGAAACTCCGAGTATATATCTAGTTGGCTTTGAATGAGAAGGGCGTAAGGATAAAATCGATATTTTGAGAAAACAAGAAAAAACTATCCGAAAAATACTCACTACATACAAGCTGTTTCTACTTCAAGTTTCGATTTTCATGACAAAATGCCTTTGCCTTATGATTTTAAAAAAATCATTCTTACAAGGTCGTAACTACCTTCTCATTTAAGCCACCGATCTATGTATTCTATTTTAAGGAATTGACACATGTACTAAACTCTATATAATTATTAGCTTTAAATATTCCCATGAATAATGTCTAAATCAAAAACTCGTTACTATGGTGATTTTTTAAACCAGGAAAATTGGGATAGTTCCCTCATTAGTTTTACTTATCGAATCGACTGTATACGGTATATAAACATGTATACGGTATATAAAACATGTTTAAGGTATATCAAACATGTATACGGTATATAAAAACATGTCTGCGGTATATAAAACATGTATACGGTATATAAACATGTATACGGTATATAAAACATGTATACGGTATATAAAAACATGTACATGTATACGGTATAAAAACATGCATTCGGTATATAAAAACATGTATACGGTATAAAAACTTGCATACGGTATTTAAAAACCTGTTCATGGTATACAAAAACATGTATACAGTATATTGATGTCGGTAGCTAGGACTAGAGACTGTTCATTATTTTCCGTGTATGAGTATACCAGAGAAGCTGCTGGTAGTGTAGGTGTACTCATACAAATTGTCTCCAACACAGTTATTTACACACCGTACTGTAATCCGATCTCCCTTCACCACGTCAGCTACCGTAACCATTGTATGAGTGGTGTAATAATCCTTTTCTGCAATCAGACCCCGCTGAACCCATTCATCATTCACATAGATGGCATAATATGCCGTGTGTGGTGCTTGTAGAGACAATTGTGCCCAGAACATATATACACCGTCTTTCGGTACAGTGAAGACACCTGTCTGGTAGCTGTATGAATTCTCGTAGTTAAGTTGATCAGTAGTAAATATGATTACTTTTCCGTCAGCCGTAATTGTGTCTGTCACTTTGTTGCTTTTGAAAGCAACTGGTGGCACCATCGATGATTCTGAAATGAATAAACTTAGGGTATAGTCAAAGCTAATCAGATTGCGTAAAGGGCGGGCCAACAATAATTTTACTTTTCGGCCCCGTCTATTAGCCAATCAGATTTTATAGATTTCTAACACTTTAGGGGCCGATAACTGATACATACGAGGGGTGATCAATATATTCGAAGACTTTTCATCTAGAAGTTTCATATTGGCAGTAAGGCCCATATCCATTTAACATCATTCGGAGTAAGATGTCTCAGACCGAATGCACTAATAAAATTATTTGATTTATACAAGGGGTGCGTGACGTTGGGCGTCACGCGACGTCATTCCAAACGTCACCGTCGGAGCAACACATAGCTCCTTTTTGGACTGATACTCGGTCCCATGTATGAGACTGGTTTTCTTTTACTTCTGAAAAAGTAGTTAATAGTCCAATCTGGAATGTGAGGAGGAATAAAAAGAGCATCGATGCGTTATTGGAAACAAAACTCGGAAAACGGCGGTTGGGTGTACAAATTAAGATTATTCCAATTGAGAATGAAGCACGACCTATCAGGGTTAGAACGCAATATCGAAATAACCCTTTTGATTTGGAGTCAACGATTTAATATTGTGCAGCCTATACTAGTCTTCGTTTTCGCAAGTTACATTTGGTTGAGATCTGTGCGTCCTATTTCGCAGAATTTAACGGAAGGTGTCCCTAACGCGGTGTTATTTTTGCTGTTTATCCTTTTTTTATTGACTCAACCGTTTGACAGAACCTCAACAATCACATAAACAACGGAATCATATGAAAATGATTAATTGGAAGCGCACAGAATCCATGCACACTTTAGTCAAGTCATTTTGGAGATATCGCGAGGATTTTACATGTTTCGCGTTAATTTTCATAGCATGTCGTTACTAAGAAGTAACGTTACGTCCGTCATGCTCGACGGAGCGTGCTTCACCATGGTTACAAAAAGTGACGTCGTCAAGTTAATAATGGCGTTATCATAAAGTAAATTAAACAAATTGCGAGATAATTGATTGATCTTCTTCAGCTTGTAATTCTATTACTCTAGTTCCAATATGTCAAAATTGAGAAGGAAAGTCCTCGAATATATTGATCACCCCTCGTATTTTGGCCCTGATATTGTGTAATCATGGGGTTTATTAGACTAAGTCAATGATGTGTTATAGGGCTAATAATCGATATATTTAGTTGTTTAATAATCATTTGAATAATCATATCTTGTATAGCCAACTGCTCTGTTCTTAGTTTTTGTTTCCATAACGCACATGGCGCATCGCGTGGTCTAGACCATTGGGGCGGCGGGCTGGGTGTTCCCTTCCCTGTTATGAGAACATTTTGTGAAAAAAAAAACAAATCACAAATGAAGCTATTTCCCGTACAAGTAATATGCATTCTCTCTATTCTGTGAATTTGTATTTTAGTCAATCTCATTTCCAAATCATTTTTAACTTGAACATGTAAACCGTTGGCAATGCTGTCGCGCATTTATTTGAGAAACAATAAAACCAACGCATGCATGTAGCCATTTCTAGGACTACAAACGATCTAAGACCAAAAAAATTAATAACAGGTCTTTGAAACGATTCACATGTAATTGAATTTGATTTAGCCGATCTCTAAATATTTAAATTAACTTTATGCCTCGGTGTTCGATTAGTTTAATGCCGATTATCGAACCCTACCTGCGTGATGCCTAGCATTTCGAATGATAGGACTCGGGAGACACATCGAGCATTAATGTATCTTAATTTTTAACAATCAATGGTTAAAAAGATTTTTTTCATCGTATACTCTGAGTAGACGATTATTTATTTTTAATATATTGAGATATACAAAATTGTCGCCTTTATTAAAATTTATGAAATTAACACCTTTAACAATTACCAATTAGGTGTCAACATCGCCTTAGAAACCACCGGTCCTGCTCTGACATTTCTGCCGCTACAATTCACAATTTGTTGCTAGAAAATCATAATTTATACGTATTTTCACAAAATCTTGCCTTTGCTTTCCAAAATATTTGGGCGGCTTTCACCGCTTCTTCCGCCCCAGTCGCGACGCCTCGATACTCTTTTATTCCACCTCACATTCGAGAGTTGGCAATTATATTGACTTATTTCAGTAGAAAAAGAAAAACAATCTTTTACATGACAGTAGGGATATTATACCTCTGTTGTTTCAAACTTACACCAACGATTATGTTACTGAGAATGGTTTACTGGCTTTTTCCATTCACAAAACACGCTCAAATACCATTTAATGTCATAGACCGGTATTCCATGTGCACGTGACCGTGGTCCGCGTGCGCGTTCAGTATCCGCATTCCGCATACGGACACGGATACCCTATTCCATGTATCTGCTAATTTAACTAATAGAAGTATAAAGAATCGTTGACGCACCATATCGAGTATGGTCTTGGTAATATTACAACGTCTTTTGATGAATATTAGTTTTGCAAAAACCAACAACACAAAAGCATGTGTTAAACAGGGATAGTTGCTATGAACAAGCAAAAATAATATTAAAGCGTCACTGCAGGAACAAAATAATTAAGTTGCTAAAGCTAGGTTGTTGCTCAAGGAAGGGTCGCTCTGGGTAACACAATTTAGATTGCCGTGTCTACATATTCTTAACAACAGTAGCTTTTGAAATACAGTATAAACTTTGTTAAGACCAAATTTGCCCTCTAGCTTGATGTGCTATCCGCGTTATATATCCGCATACGTTAAAAATTGCTCAATGAGAGATTCTTTGCGGACACGCTATAGGGACGACGTATGCGTGAACGGAATGTACCCCATAGCTTTCAACCAGCTTTTTTTGGCAGACACGGACTCGCGGAACGCGAACACTTGCATATGGAATACCGGCCCTAGGCTTTTTTTGCAATAATAATTAATCAAATATTATCTAAGACAATTATTTGTCTATACATTTCAAAACTAGTTCATATATTTTCACCTCATATGAATAACCACATACACTATTTTAGAAAGTAAATATTAGATAATGACAAGTCAAACTACAGTATTCATCGCTGCAATCGCTCATTGCCAGTTTTCGTTAATTGCGATTTGCTAATACATGTACATGTAAATTAAAATGAATTAGACCACAGCATTAATTTTTAACTATTAGTATTAGCTCTGTCTCGCGATGAATAAGCATTTTATCGTTAGAATCCACTACATGTAGTATATATTGATCACCCCACGTGAATCCTATGCTTTCACACTTTCTAGAACCAAATTGCACGTACCCTTGATTTTCGTGACCTCATCGGCAAACTGCTTAATAGCTTCCAAGTGTTGATTCTTTGTTTTCACCAAATCGTCTTGAATGTCAGCTTTCGTGGTCTCAAGCGCGTCCTTCATCTCGCGAATTTCTGTCTGAAACCTTTCACGTTCTTTTGTAAGTGCGTGCAGCTCATTTCGGACCTTACTATGAGTTGCGTCAACTTCATCTTTCATACGCTCGACAAAAATTTGTAACCGAATGAGTTTTTCCAATGTCTTCTCTTCATATTCGAATTTCGAACACGACTGTTCCAATTTAAAAGCCATATTTGAACAAATTAGTACCGCGGCCGTAATTATAAACACAAACATTTTGTTCCACTACTATACTGATTAATGCGCAAATTTCAGAAACACAACTGTCGACTTGAAGTATCGAAGAACTTTTGTACATTCAACTGTAACAACTGTAGGTGTATACCCGTAAATGTAAGTGTATATTAATACAAATAAGAGGGGCGTTTAATAAATAGTCAGTGAAATATTGAACATTACACCAGTATTGCGTTATAATTGCCAGAATTTTAAATGATGTAATGCCGATACTTAAAATCTTAATCAAACAAAAACTATTATATCCTTGCTTAATTTTTAAAAAAAGATCTCATTAAGTACATATCATGTTACATAAAAGTTTAATTAGAACTTTCCTCGAGCACCTGTCGCCGAATATGATGTTTACGAATTCGCTGATTCACAATTTCAACTTCGGTCATAGTTTAATTGATGTTATAGAGATAAACTGGTTGGTAACCCAGAGGAGGTCCCATGTGAGTCGGTGCTGTACACTGGACAAGTTCAAGTACTAAGGAGTCATATCGTAAAGAGGAACTGTCGAATTAGACAGAGGTGTTGGCAATCTTACAGTAAGAAAAAGAGTAACCACTCACACGTTTACGACTCATTGGATCACAAAGATGGCTCCTGAAACTACACATTAGGTCCATTATAGGCAAGGAACATTTTACAGATATTAACTGATTACCCGTTACTGATAGAGTAAACCAAATAATCCTATGCCATGTTTTTAAGATAAATTCTAACCTTGCCTCACCATATATGAATATGATACCTATTACCCATCCATTTGTGGTGAGAGGTGGCCTAGACATAGGGCGCGCGCTTTGGAATCGAGAAGTCCGAGGTTCAACCGCCTCTGGACCACTGGGTAATTTCTCTTAACAAGACCCTCATGCTCCACACCACCATGGTACGTGTGAGGGAAGTGTCTTTTCTTGGGCGCCCAGATTGATGTTGGCTGTCACATCCACAGAAGAGAAATACTCTGAACAGAGAGACTCGAGTGTAGGTTTCCCAATGACCAGGGGAAGATAAAATATCAAAGGGTGCCTGCGCGGCATAACAGCTGAAAAGAGCCATAGAAAAACTCTGACGGCATCGATCATGTTTTCGACAATGTGAGATAAGTCATTCCAAATGTTAAAACTTCCAAAAGTTATTTTGCCTGCATGGATCAACTTACCACAGTATATAAGAGCTTTTGAACCGCATCTTCTTTCAAATCGAGCGTAAGAGAATATTCTTTAAAGTGAATTGGAATTCGATTATAATTTTTAATCATATCTATATCATAGTATATTATGTGAAGATAGATAATAAATATTTTATCTCTCATGGCTTTTCAGAAGACTTTTCTTTGTTCATGCCGTATTACTTTCATCATAACATCATAGTGGCATAGCAAGTATTTCAATGTTAATATTTTTGTATAGTTTTAAAGTACAAATGTATACTTGCGTGTTTAACATATTATAATATTCATTTTTATTTTAAAATCAGCATTATCATTATATTATTTTATAGAATATAATCAAATTGTATTAATCATTAGGTTAATGTCTTTTAGTTCACGCTTATCGGTTGTTTACGGCGGAATAACGGTGGATTATTCCACGATAATTTTACCGTCAATAATTTCACTCAAACGGATTACTTTTTTAGAATCATTTACTCGCCATCAAAAATAAAATAATGAAGCAGTTTCAATTATTGTCTTATTTTTAACAAGTAACAGACACTACATGTACATAAATGTCAAGACATGGACGGAGTTGAAGCCATTGCAGAAGAACTACTTGATAGCAACGCGGCGCGTGTATGGCGGGAAAAAGCCGTCACGCAAAATATTTGAGGCATAGATAGGGAATTCAACTTATTAAGTATATTTGAAGCATGAAATAAATAGAAAATAATATGCATACTATTTTTGGCTTCAGTTAAGTTTTCCTCCAAAATTAGAACATATTTTCTAGTGTTTTAATAGTAGGTTACTAGTTAAACCTTCACTAACAACTCAGGGTACCAAGTCAATAAGTGTGCACATATAATCATTATATAGGATTTATTGAACGACCCTCATATCATTATGATGTGTACGCTATCATGCGAAAAAAACTGAATTACATACACTGGTAAAGTGCAGACCTATCGACGCATATGGTTGACATCACTTTAGCTCAACTGATGATTCTATTCTCAACCTACCAAGCTCGTTAACATACTTATCACATAAATTACGTTATATTACATGTAATAAAGGGGGGGCACGGTGGTCGAGTGGTATGACGCTTGCCTCCTGATCGAGAGGTCCCGGGTTAGATTCTCAGCCGGGACACTTGGTTATTTCAGAAACACTATTTAGTGTTTAGTGTTTCCCACCCAACTAGAGATGATCCTGGTAGAAAACCCAGGGATAGTCTCGCGTGTATCGGTGCTTTACACCGGGTACGTTACAGAACCAATGAATCTATTCGAAACGAACCCAGATTCCTTTTATAACACCTCTGTCCCAGAGGACATGGAAGAAAGGAAAAAGAAAGATAACAATGTTCTCCGACACGTGCGAAAACATTACGTCGCCGACCTATATTCGTAATTTCTGACATTGTTTTGACTCTGTAACTATGATAATGTGATAAAAAGAATCCGTCATTCGTTGCCTTTGATATCAACATTTCTTAAACTTGTGGCGATTGATACCAGCAGATTTGAGGTACCGATATCGAGGTTGATTAATATAACATTTGCCACACTGTCAGGGACACAATGATACAACAGCCTATTTCTCAATCAATCGAAATAGATCATTAGTAGTATCTTACTAGTAACCTGTTGTTCTGTTCTAAAAATAGAACAAATCACGTGGTCACAAAAGCACCTCAAATTTGTACTTTGATGACAATTTTTAACATGTATTTACCCTGATGAAGGCTATTGCATAGCCGAAACGTTGGTATTATAAATATAATATATAATTAAACTTGACCCGTCTCGTCCGTGTATTTCACTTTCCATACCTTTTACCTGTCAGTTAAGTAACTTATTAGTTAGTTTGTTATATAATAGAATAGAATACAATTTATTGAAAGGCAATTTTGCCCATAGACATATAATACAAGCAATGTACAAACATCATCATAATAATAAATGCATATAATAAATTACACTTCCGATCAGGTGAACAAATATAATAAATATAATGAGAAGAGTATACAAAGATTTTCTAACAACAAAATTGAAAACATCATATAAATAAAATGCGCTTCAAGTATAATATAGTATGAGAAAGTCTAACGAAGGTATTAAATTAAGGATTTAGTGAAATGATGAAATTCGGAGAAAAGTGTTTAGTTGTAAGTACGGTCAAATACATATTTCTTATATCGAATATAGTATGTGTTATTTCTTTTTTCCATACCCGTGAAGACAAAAAATGATAGATTTTGAACAGTTTTAGTATTTTCTGTTGAAATCAGTTCAATAAATTTAGGTATGTTTGGTATTTTCCAGAAACATTTTTTAATATATTGTTTTCGATATTCATAATATAAACGTGTATATTTTATAAGTGTGATATAGTAACCGGGTGAGTGATATAGGAACGTCATGGACTTCTTGTTGAAATGATTTCCCACACTTATTATCATCAATTACTTATTACTGGCATGATAACTGACATGTTCTAATAAGAATATACGTTCGTGCTGCTGAGTGGCACTTGAACATACTCGGATCTTAATGGAGTTATCAAATGAAAGACCTTTGATTGCTCTAAACAAACAAAAACACCAAGGAAACACGAAACACTATCGTCATGGATGGTACTTAATAAAACTTGAAGATCTATTAGTCCGTTTCTGCTTGGTATAAGGATGTTGTTGAAGATAAACAAATCTTTTACGCAGCAGTTTTCTAAAGATAAATGCACCTAGCAGGAGCGTATCTGTCCAGCGTATTTTTCGCTGAGTTAGCATGAGGAGGTCGTTAGTACAAAATCGATATTTTGAGAAACATGGAAAAACTGTCCGAAAATTACTCTTTACTAACGATAAAAAAAGTTGTTTCAACTTCAATTTGGTGAACATATGATCATTGGAAGCGACTCGTGATGCTGCTTATAAATATGTATCAATTAAAAGGTCGTAAGTATTACATACGACCTTCTCATTCTAAGCCAGCGATTTGATTGTACAAATAATATAAATTCAATATTCACTTGGTGCATGCCATATAAAGATATGTAAATGGAATTGGGGAACGGTGTACCTTTGTTTGAATGTGGTCAGAAATTATTTTATTTCATGGTTTTTGGGTGAAATTTATACTTTTTATAAAATTTAATGTTTATTCAATTGTTTATTCAGTAGCTATACTTTCAAGGTATCAAAAACTAGAATCGGCTATGGTTATCTTCACTAATTAAATATATTCATCAAAAGTATTGTTTAACTACTCTCATGCACATTTCCATCAAAATTGATAAATAGTTAAATAATTACGACGGTAAATGTAGATACTGTGTAGAAGCGAACCAATGTGGTACATTCAAATTAACCAACATTCGCTTGAAACATATTATTCTTTGGTTTTGTTTGGGGCTCTGTGAGTGTTTCTGTCACTAGTCACTCCGATCGATGGCGTTGACATAACGAGAAATCACCTGAATGATGTGCAATAATTTTAACAATTTTGGCCCGTCGTAACAGGCCTAAGTAAAGTACTGCAAAACTACGACGGGTGTATAGAATGTTATACCCCTTTATTGTAAGCTAGGCAAACATGTAAACATTAAATTTATTTAAAGATTTTTATTTAAAAAAAAGAAGTTGTATTCAATATTTTTTTAATAAATTACCTCTCAACCAACTGAAGCAATCGTAACTACTCTGGCATTTCCGTAACACGCCTCGTACATAAGTGTAGAGTTACAAATTTGGTTATGCGGTTCAATCATCAGTTTTTCAATGCTATGAAGAAACCCTTCAATTGACCAGACGCCTCAGGTGTTTAATATTTTGAAAAATCATAGAAACTTAATATCAGTTTGCTCTGAAGGATTCGTAGCTCTTCAAAATAGGGATTACCACCATTTAGCATCGTTAGAAACCGCAAAAAACGCCAGGTATAGGAGACAACTTTCTGAAATAACCTAGCTCAGACATACTGTTTATGTAAAATGGGGCCAAAATATGATTGCATTAGCTTTAAAAATAATGAAATTGGTCACTTTTGCATTTTGTTACTAAAATTTGGAGGGGTAGGGGAAAAACAAAGGGTTATAACTACACAACCCTAAGGGATTAGCCTTGCAGTTTGATGTTTTTTCTATTTATGTTGCCCATGGCATGAGACTGACACATAAATACTTTCTTGTCTTATTTGCTTGTCAAAGTTATAGGGAACGCCTCTTTAAATCCAATTTGAGGAATTGTTACTGTTCTTGCTCCATGATATATTACTTTTAAACCTGGTACGTAATAACACGATCGACCTTTAGACCTTTCTCAATATAAATTCATAATGATGTAAAAAATACCAAACATGAAGTACGGATTAAATTATTCGTTACCAAACCTTGAACTGTTTTCCATAATGTTCTGCTCATACAAAATTGAATAATTTCTGTTATGAATCTAAAATGTAATTCATTATCGTAGTATTGGAAATTTCTAAAATAGGTATGAGAAAATCGGACAAGGAAGGCAGTACTGAACCTAACCAGCCAAGCACAGAAATCAATAACATCAAAACACAATTAGGAAACTAGTCCATTGTACACATTATGCGTGAGCGACCGTGTTGGACCCTAACTGTTAACAATGATGCAGTGATTTTTCACAGCACAATTGTAGAAGGTAATTGAATCAACCAAGCAGTCATAGATTACCAGATACCTAAGCACTATAATGTACGCTTGTATTTCAATTACTCATACATGTACTTATATAACTGCTACAAACATGTAATGCCAATCGTTAATAAATTCAATTAAACTATTTATAGTAACATTGCTTCTGAATGATGCCTTACTGTCCAGTGTCTACTTACTTGTATTAGAATCAGGTCGGTCCTTTAATACAGACACTTATAATGTTGATTTGTCATGATATGTCAGTTTACCTGGTATGTACACTTGTCTTTGATTTGTACCTCGTTTTCGTTTTTGCCTCTTTTTCTCCATTTCGGTATCATACAACTTCTTTGGGGACTCTATTGGCGTACCTGGGTACTGTTTTCTCGATACCTTTACGCTAGCGTTAAGCTAAGTTTTCCTAAAATAGTGCGTACGTCGATGATATTTGCGAGAATGCGTTTTACAAATATATTTGAGTTCACTTTCTGTCGTAAGTTTTGGCTTATTTCTACGCCAAGGCTAGGCAACCCTTAATGGCAAATATGAACGTAAGTGAAGTGTTTTAAACACGCACTGTTGATTTTTACCATCGCATCTTATGTTAGACCGTCGTTTGTTGTTTTAGACCACCACTTGTTGTTTCAGACCGTAATTAATCATCAAATATTAACACTCGTTTATGTATATTTATTCATTATAGTCCCCGTTATATTGGTTATATGGTGTCCCGACTTACTGTACGTTCAATCTTTAATACTGTTGCGTAAATGCACGCAAGTACTTGCGAACGTTTGGTAAAACACACTAACGAATTTGCGTAAGGTAAATTTACGCGACATTTACGCATTGTTAGTAAAACAGTGCTCAGGAGATTTTGATTTACTACCTGTCAGAAATTGTAGAATGGTCCGCTCCACTGGTACATCAAACGGTTGTTTTGTGTATGCATCTCCAACGGTATCCCCTATCTTAATTTTACTGATTGGATAAATAAACCCTGACGTATCATTTTTGAAATGCTTTATTTAGTGTTCGTGACCTCCAAGGAATCACGGGTCTCGTCTGCCATTGAGACTAAAACATCCGCTGTAGTGTTTGTCACCTCAGTCTGCTCACGTATAATATCAACTCTAGTTAATGAATCTGCTTTCACATCTATTTTCTTGTGTTTTCTTTGTTTGGTTGTCCTTGTTATGTATGGTCGCCCGTGTGATGTATCGACGTCCTTATGATGTGTTGCCATCATTGTAAAATATGGATGTTCTCGTGATGTGTTGTCGTCCTTGTGATACGTTGTCGTCCTTGTGATGTGTAGTCGTCCTAGTAATGTATGGTCGTCTTTGTGTTGTGTGGTGGTCCTTGTAATGTGTGGTCGTCCTGGTGGTGTGTGGTCGTCCTTGTGATGTGTGGTCGCCCTTGTGATGTGTAGTCGCCCTTGAGCAGTATGGTCCGTCTAGTGATGTATGGACGTCCTAGTAATATGTTGACGTCCTTGTGATGTGTGGTCGTCCTTGTGATGTGTGGTCGTCCTTGTGATGTGATGTTGTCTTTGTGATGTGTGGTCGTCCTTGTGATGTGGGGTCGTCCTTGTGATGTGTGGTCGACCTTGTGATGTGTGGTTGTCCTTGTGATGTGGGGTCGTCCTTGTAATAAGTGGTCGTCCTCGTAATGAGTGGTCGTCATCGTTATATGTGGTCGTCCTTGTGATGTGTTGTCCTTCTTGTGATGTGTGGACCTCTTGTGCTGTGTGGTCGTCCTTGTGATGTGTGGTCTTCCTTGTGTTGTGTGGTCCTTCTTGCGATGTGTGGTCGTCTTTGTGATATGTGGTCGTCCCTGTGATGTTTGGTCATCCTTGAGATGGGTGTCCGTCCTTGTGATGAATGGCCGTACTCGTACTAAATGGTCCTCCTTGTGATTGGTGGTTGTCCTTATGATGTTTGCTTGTCCATGTGATGTGCGGTTGTCCTTGTGATGTTTGCTTTTTCTTGTGATGTGTTGTTGTCCTTGTGATGTTCACTTGTCATTGTGATGTGTGGTTTTCCGTGTTATTTGTGTATGTCCTTGTGGTATGTGGTCGTCCTTGTGATGTGTGGTCATCCGGGTGATTGGAGGCCGCTCTTTTGATGTGTGACCACTCTTTTGATGTGTGATCGTCTTTGTGATGTTAGGTCGCCCTTGTGATGTATGGTCGTCTCTGTGATGTGTGGTCGTCCTTGTGATGTGTGGTCTTCCTTTGCTGAATGTACGTCCTTGTGTATGTGGACGTCCAGGTTATGTTTGGACGTCCATGTGATGTGTAGTTTTCTTGTGATGTATGACCGTCCTCGTACTGTGTCGTCATCCTTGTGACATGTGCTCGTCCTTGTGATTTGTATAAGTCCTCGGGATGTTTATAGGTCCTTGGCATGTATTGTACTCCTTACGATGTGTGGTGCGTCTTTTGATGTATAGTCGTCCTTGTGATGCGTGTGCTCGTTGTGATGTTTGGTTGACCATGTGATGTTTGGTCGTCCTTGTGATGGGTGGTCGGCTTTGTGTTGTGTGGTCGTTGTTTTGCAATGCGTCTTCGTTTGTGATCTGTGGTCCGCCTGTGATGTGTGGTCCTCCTCTTGATGTTAGTTCGTCCTTGTCCAATGTGGTCGTCCTTGTGATGTTTGGTCAGCCTTGTGTTGTGTGCGCGTTCTTGTGATGTGTGGTCGATCTTGTGATGTATTGTCGTCTTTTTGAGTTTGTTAGTTCTTGTGATGTTTGGACCTTCTTGTGTTGTGTGGTCGTCCTTGTAATTTGTGGTCGTCCGAGTGCTTTGTGGTTCTCTTTGTGACGTTTGGTCCTCCTTGTGATGTGTGTTCGTCCTTGTGTTGTGTGCTATTCATTGTGATGTGTGGCGTTCCTTGTGGTGGCACATATATATGCCTGCCATATTTAAGCATAAAGCTGACTGGCAAATAAAGGCTATGCTTGGTTAATTTGTGATGAATGGTCGGTTTTATGATGTTTGGTAGGCCTTTCGATGTCTGGTCGGCCTTTTAATGTTTGGTCGACCTTGTTATGTACGGTCGGCCTTTTGATGTTTGGTCGGCCTTGTGATGTCTGTTCGGCCTCGTAATGTATGGTCGGCCTTGTGATGTTTGTTTGGCATTTTCATGTTTGGTCGGCCTTTTGTTATGTGGTGCTCCTTGTGATGATTGGTCGGCCTTGTGATGTATGGTCGACCTTGGCATGTGTGGTCGTCCCTGTGATGTATGGTCGTCCTTGTGTTGTGTGGTCGTCCTTGTGATGTGTGGTCGTCCTTGTGATGTGTGGTCCTTCTTGTGATGTGTGGACATCCTTGTGATGTGTGGTGGTCCTTGTGATGTGTGGTCATCCTTGTGATGTATGGTCGTCCTTGTGTTGTATGATTTTCCTTGAGATGTGTGGTCGTCCTTGTGTTGTATGGTTCTCATTCTGATATGTGGTCGTCCTTGTGTTTTGTGGTCCTTCTGGCGATGTGTGGTCGTCCTAGTGATGACTGGGAGTCCTAGTGATGTTTAGTCGTCCTTGTTTTGTATGAACGTCACTATGGTATGTGGTCGTCCATGTGATGTGTGGTCATCATTGTGATGTATTGTCTTCCTTATGATGTGTGGTCATCTTTGTGATGTGTGGTCGTCCTTGTGATGTGTGGTCGTCATTGTGTTGTGTGGTCCTTCATGCGATGTGTGGTTCTCCTTGTGATGTGTGGTCGTCCTTGTGTTGTGTGGTCCTTCTTTTGATGTGTTGTCATCCTTGTGATGGGTGGCCGTCCTTGTGATGTATGACCGTACTCGTACTGAATGGTCCTCCTTGTGATTGGTGGTTGTCCTTGTGATGTTTGCTTGTCCATGTGATGAGCGGTTGTCCCTGTGATATGTGCTTGTCCTTGTGATGTGTGGTTGTCCTGGTGATGTTTACGTGTCATTGTGATGTGTGGTTTTCATTGTAATGTGTGTGTCCTTGTGATATGTGGTCGTCCTTGTGATGTGTGGTCGCTCTTGTGATGTATGGTCGTCCTTCTGATGTGTGGCCGCTCTTGTGATGTGTGATTGTCCTTGTGTTGGTGGTCGCCCTTGTGATATATGGTCGTCCTAGTTATGTGTGGCCGCTCTTGTGATGTGTGGTCGTCCTTGTGCTGTGTGGCCACTCGTGTGATGTGTGGTCGTCCTAGTGATGTATGATCGTATTTGTGTTGTGTGGTCGCCCTTGTGATTTATGGTCGTCCTTGTGATGTGTGGTCGTCCTTGTGATGTGTGGTCTTCCTTTGCTGTACGTACGTCCTTGTGATATTTGGACGTCCATGTGATATGTTGATGTCCATGTGATGTGCTGTTTTCTTGTGATGTGTGAACGTCCTCGTACTGTGTGGTCATCATTGTGATGTGTGGTCATCCTTGTGATATGTGCTCGTCCTTGTGATTTGTATAAGTCCTAGGGATGTTTATTGGCCCTTGAAATGCCTTGTACTCCTTGCGATGTGTGGTTGTCCTTGTGATGTTTACGTGTCATTGTGATGTGTGGTTTTCCTTGTGATGTGTGTATGTCCTTGTGATATGTGGTCGTCCTTGTGATGTGTTGTCGCCCTTGTGATGTATGGTCGTCCTTGTGATGAGTGGCCGCTCTTTTGATGTGAAGTCGTCCTTGTGATGCGTGTGCTCGTTGTGATGTTTGGTTGACCTTGTGATGTTTGGTCGTCCTTGTGATGGGTGGTCGGCTTTTTGTTGTGTGGTCGTTGTTTAGCTATGCGGATCTCTTTGTGATGTGTGGTCCTCCTCTTGATGTTAGTTCGTCCTTGTTCAATGTGGTCGTCCTAATGATGTTTGGTCAGCCTTGTGTTGTGTGGTCGTCCTTGTGATGAATTGTCGTCTTTTTGTGTTTGTTAGTCCTTGTGATGTTTGGACCTCCTTGTGGTGTTTGGTCGTCCTTGTGATTAGAGGTCGTCCTAGTGCTATATGGTTGTCTTTAGGACGTTGGATCCTCCTTGTGATGTTTGGTCATCTTTGTGATATGTGTTCGTCCTTGTGGTGTGTGCTATTGATTGTGATGTGTGGTTTCCTTGTGGTGGCACATATATATGCCTGCCATAGTTCTGCATAACGCTGACAGGCAAATAAAGGCTATGCTCGGCATTTTTTGCTATGTATGGTCGGCCTTTTGGTGTTTGGTCGGCCTTGTGATGTATAGTCGGCCTTACGATGTTTGGTCGGCCTTGTGATGTCTGGTCGGCCTTTTGATGTTTGGTCGGCCTTTTGTTGTATGGTCATCCTTGTGATGTACTAGTATGGTCATCCTTGTGATGTACTAGTATGGTCATCCTTGTAATGTACTAGTATGGTCTTCCTTGTGATGTTTGGTCGTCCTTGTTCAATGTGGTTGGTCTTGTGATGTGTGGTCATCCTTGTGATGTGTGGTCATCCTTGTGATGTGTGGTCATCAATGTGTAACAAAGCATTTACGGAAATATTAAACTTATCAATTCAAATGCTTTACAATATCTTACAACAATAACGCACGTTAAATGGAGCTAGTTGCAATACCAATAAAGATGCATTTAATATGTTCCTATGAACAATAGCTGTTAACAAGTTGCATTTTTTAAGCAATTATGAAGACTTTTTATTGGAACGTAAGATTAATATTTCCGTAAGTGGGTTGATAAAGCATTACTCACACATCGGGACAACATTGTTGTACTGGGATACGAAATTATGGATACCTCCCTTGAAAATGTCTTACCTTGTCGCAGATGCGCATAAACGCCATTGGAAGGTACAGTTGTAATATAGATTGCATTATTAAATACAACAATGAAGTGTATCTTGCTGAATAGCCTATCCCAAATAATGAGCAATTTATTAAGTGTCACTACTGTTGTATTAGACGTTGCCTAGCAACAACTTTATATCGCATTTTATCAACTTTGGAATATACAACCATCCTGAAACCGTCCTAGAACCTAGAAATAAAATGCTTAGCTTTGCTTTGAAAAGTTATTTGGTGTGTTATATAATAGTGGGTTTTATGCCATCAAATAAATTGATAATTTATATTTTCGTCCAGATTGTTTTCTATATTTGTAAAACAAATCAACTAGCATTAAGTTCATCTGATAGAAGTAGGTATGACAAAACATTTATTTATGCATGTAAATATCAGATATAACTTTATGTTTCCCACGTTTTCACTGACATCGTGAACGTATATCCTCGGATTGTCTCTCTTTGGTTGCCTTGGAACAAGAATCAAATTGTCATGACCAAGCCTTGTATTCGCCATGGCAAAAGTGACAAACGATAATGTATAAAACATACGAAGTTTCATTTTCCTAAGAAGAATTTAGTAAATATCCGTTATTTCTGACTGACCCTCGTATATGTATACATGTAAACAAATACATGAAGTAGTATCGCAACCATGGTAGTTGTATTGTAATCAGACAAACTAATATACATACTTTCTATTTAAAGGATTATAAGCATATAGTATGAGCCAGCATCCAGGTTAACCTACTACATGTATTTAAATATTGCGTAAAAAGGAATTTGATTTTTTTCAAAAATAAGGAAACTCCGAGTATATATCTAGTTGGCTTTGAATGAGAAGGTGCGGTATAAGTATAAAATCGATATTTTGAGAAAACAAGACAAAATTATCCGAAAAATACTCATAACTGATTGCAAAACGAGCTGTTTCTACTTCAGTTTGGTCAATATGACAAGTTTCGATTTTATGACATAATGCCTATGCCTTATGATTTTAAAAGTCTTCATTCTAATAAGGTCGCAAGTACCTTCTCAATCTAAGCCACCGATATTTTAAGGAATTTACCCATGTATTATACTCTATATAAGCTTTATATATTCCCATGAATAATGTCTAAATCAAATAGTTGTTACTATGGTGATTTTTTAAACCAGGACAAAATGGGATAGTATTACTTATTGAATCGACTTTATACGGTATATAAAAACATGTATACGGTATATATAAAAAATGCATACGTACGGTATATAAACATGTATACGGTACATAAAACATGCATACAGTATATAAAAACATGCATACGGTATATAAAACATGCAAACGGTATATAAAACATGTATACGGTATATAAAAACACGTATACGGTATATAAAACATTCATACGGTATATAAAAACATGCATACGGCATATAAAACATGTATACGGTATATACAAACATTCACACGGTATATTAAAACATGTATACGGTATATAAAACATTCACACGGTATATTAAAACATGTATACGGTATATAAACATGTATACGGTATATAAAACATGTATACGGTATATAAAACATGTATACGGTATATAAAACATGTATACGGTATATAAAACATTTATACGGTATATAAAAACATGTATACGGTATATATAAAAAATGCATACGTACGGTATATAAACATGTATACGGTATATAAACATGTATACGGTATATAAAACATTCACACGGTATATTAAAACATGTATACGGTATATAAAACATTCACACGGTATATTAAAACATGTATACGGTATATAAACATGTATACGGTATATAAAACATGTATACGGTATATAAAACATGTATACGGTATATAAAACATGTATACGGTATATAAAACATGTATACGGTATATAAAACATTCACACGGTATATAAAACATGTATACGGTATATAAAACATGTATACGGTATATAAAACATGTATACGGTATATAAAACATTCACACGGTATATAAAAACATGTATACGGTATATAAAACATGCAAACGGTATATAAAACATGTATACGGTATATAAAAACATGTATACGGTATATAAAACATGTATACGGTATATAAAACATGTATACGGTATATAAAACATGTATACGGTATATAAAACATTCACACGGTATATAAAAACATGTATACGGTATATAAAACATGTATACGGTATATAAAACATGTATACGGTATATAAAACATTCACACGGTATATAAAAACATGTATACGGTATATAAAACATGCAAACGGTATATAAAACATGTATACGGTATATAAAAACATGTATACGGTATATAAAACATGTATACGGTATATAAAACATGTATACGGTATATAAAACATGTATACGGTATATAAAACATTCACACGGTATATAAAAACATGTATACGGTATATAAAACATGTATACGGTATATAAAACATTCACACGGTATATAAAAACATGTATACGGTATATAAAACATGTATACGGTATATAAAACATGCATACGGTATATAAAACATGCATACGGTATATAAAACATGTATACGGTATATAAAACATGTATACGGTATATAAAACATGTATACGCTATATAAAACATGTATACGGTATATAAAACATGTATACGCTATATAAAACATGTATACGGTATATAAAACATGTATACGGTATATAAAACATTCATACGGTATATACAAACATTCACACGGTATATAAAAACATGTATACGGTATATAAAACATTCATACGGTATATACAAACATTCACACGGTATATAAAACATGTATACGGTATATAAAACATTCATACGGTATATACAAACATTCACACGGTATATAAAACATGTATACGGTATATAAAACATTCATACGGTATATACAAACATTCACACGGTATATAAAACATGTATACGGTATATAAAACATTCATACGGTATATACAAACATTCACACGGTATATAAAAACATGTATACGGTATATAAAACATTCACACGGTATATAAAAACATGTATACGGTATATAAAACATGTATACGGTATATAAAACATGTATACGCTATATAAAACATGTATACGCTATATAAAACATGTATACGCTATATAAAACATGTATACGGTATATACAAACATTCACACGGTATATAAAAACATGTATACGGTATATAAAACATTCACACGGTATATACAAACATTCACACGGTATATAAAAACATGTATACGGTATATAAAACATTCACACGGTATATAAAAACATGTATACGGTATATAAAACATGTATACGGTATATAAAACATGTATACGGTATATAAAACATGTATACGCTATATAAAACATGTATACGGTATATTAAACATGTATACGGTATATAAAACATGTATACGCTATATAAAACATGTATACGGTATATGAAACATGTATACGGTATATAAAAACATGTATACGGTATATAAAAACATGTATACGGTATATGAAACATGTATACGGTATATAAAACATGTATACAGTATATAAAAACATGTATACGGTATATAAAACATGTATACGGTATATAAAACATGTATACGGTATATAAAACATGTATACGGTATATAAAACATGTATACGGTATATAAAAACATGTATACGGTATATAAAACATGTATACGGTATATAAAACATGTATACGGTATATAAAACATGTATACGGTATATAAAAACATGTATACGGTATATAAAACATGTATACGGTATATAAAACATGTATAAGGTATATAAAACATGTATACGGTATATAAAACATGAATACGGTATGTAAAACATGTATACGGTATATAAAACATGTATACGGTATATAAAACATTCATACGGTATATACAAACATGTATACGGTATATAAAGACACGTATACGGTATATAAAACATGTATACGGTATATAAAACATTCATACGGTATATAAAAACACGTATACGGTATATAAAACATTCATACGGTATATAAAAACACGTATACGGTATATAAAACATGTATACGGTATATAAAAACATGCATACGGTATATAAACATGTATACGGTACATAAAACATTCATACGGTATATAAAACATGTATACGGTATATAAAACATGTATACGGTATATAAAAACATGTATACGGTATATAAAACATGTATACGGTATATAAAACATGTATACGGTATATAAAACATGTATACGGTATATAAAACATGTATACGGTATATAAAACATGTATACGGTATATAAAACATGTATACGGTATATAAAACATGTATACGGTATATAAAACATGTATACGGTATATAAAACATGTATACGGTATATTAAAACATGTATTACGGTATATAAAACATGTATACGGTATATAAAAACACGTATACGGTATATAAAACATGTATACGGTATATAAAACATGTATACGGTATATAAAACATGTATACGGTATATAAAAACATGTATACGGTATATAAAACATGTATACGGTATATAAAACATTGATACGGTATATAAAACATTCATACGGTATATAAAACATTCATACGGTATATAAAACATGTATACGGTATATAAAACATGTATACGGTATATAAAACATGTATACGGTATATAAAAACACGTATACGGTATATAAAACATGTATACGGTATGTAAAACATGTATACGGTATATAAAACATGTATACGGTATATAAAAACATGTATACGGTATATAAAACATGTATACGGTATATAAAACATGTATACGGTATATTAAAACATGTATTACGGTATATAAAACATGTATACGGTATATAAAAACACGTATACGGTATATAAAACATGTATACGGTATGTAAAACATGTATACGGTATATAAAACATGTATACGGTACATAAAACATTCATACGGTATATAAAACATGTATACGGTATATAAAACATGTATTCGGTATATAAAACATGGATACGGTATATAAAACATGTATACGGTATATAAAACATGTATACGGTATATAAAACATTCATACGGTATATAAAAAGATGCATACGGTATATAAAAACATGCATACGGTATATAAAAACATGTTCACGGTATATATAAACGTGTATACGGTATATAAAAACACGTATACGGTATATAAAAACACGTATACGGTATATAAAACATGTATACGGTATGTAAAACATGTATACGGTATATAAAACATGTATACGGTATATAAAAACATGTATACGGTATATAAAACATGTATACGGTATATAAAACATGTATACGGTATATTAAAACATGTATTACGGTATATAAAACATGTATACGGTATATAAAAACACGTATACGGTATATAAAACATGTATACGGTATGTAAAACATGTATACGGTATATAAAACATGTATACGGTACATAAAACATTCATACGGTATATAAAACATGTATACGGTATATAAAACATGTATTCGGTATATAAAACATGGATACGGTATATAAAACATTCACACGGTATATTAAAACATGTATACGGTATATAAACATGTATACGGTATATAAAACATGTATACGGTATATAAAACATGTATACG
Source organism: Spisula subtruncata (assembly GCA_963678985.1). Classification (NCBI taxonomy): domain Eukaryota; kingdom Metazoa; phylum Mollusca; class Bivalvia; order Venerida; family Mactridae; genus Spisula; species Spisula subtruncata. Next base: position 26,172,897 of record OY787671.1, on the reverse strand, counting down.
GTATATAAAACATGTATACGGTATATAAAACATGTATACGGTATATAAAACATTCACACGGTATATAAAACATGTATACGGTATATAAAACATGTATACGGTATATAAAACATGTATACGGTATATAAAACATTCACACGGTATATAAAAACATGTATACGGTATATAAAACATGCAAACGGTATATAAAACATGTATACGGTATATAAAAACATGTATACGGTATATAAAACATGTATACGGTATATAAAACATGTATACGGTATATAAAACATTCACACGGTATATAAAAACATGTATACGGTATATAAAACATGTATACGGTATATAAAACATGTATACGGTATATAAAACATTCACACGGTATATAAAAACATGTATACGGTATATAAAACATGCAAACGGTATATAAAACATGTATACGGTATATAAAAACATGTATACGGTATATAAAACATGTATACGGTATATAAAACATGCATACGGTATATAAAACATGCATACGGTATATAAAACATGTATACGGTATATAAAACATGTATACGGTATATAAAACATGTATACGCTATATAAAACATGTATACGGTATATAAAACATGTATACGCTATATAAAACATGTATACGGTATATACAAACATTCACACGGTATATAAAAACATGTATACGGTATATAAAACATTCACACGGTATATAAAAACATGTATACGGTATATAAAACATGTATACGGTATATAAAACATGTATACGGTATATAAAACATGTATACGCTATATAAAACATGTATACGGTATATTAAACATGTATACGGTATATAAAACATGTATACGCTATATAAAACATGTATACGGTATATGAAACATGTATACGGTATATAAAAACATGTATACGGTATATAAAAACATGTATACGGTATATGAAACATGTATACGGTATATAAAACATGTATACAGTATATAAAAACATGTATACGGTATATAAAACATGTATACGGTATATAAAACATGTATACGGTATATAAAACATTCATACGGTATATACAAACATGTATACGGTATATAAAAACACGTATACGGTATATAAAACATGTATACGGTATATAAAAACATGCATACGGTATATAAACATGTATACGGTATATAAAACATTCATACGGTATATAAAAACATGTATACGGTATATAAAAACACGTATACGGTATATAAAACATTCATACGGTATATAAAACATGTATACGGTATATAAAAACATGCATACGGTATATAAACATGTATACGGTATATAAAACATTCATACGGTATATAAAAACAAGTATACGGTATATAAAAACATGTATACAGTATATATAAACATGTATACGGTATATAAAAACATGCATACGGTATATAAAACATGTATACGGTACATAAAAACATGTATACGGTATATAAAACATGTATACGGTATATAAAACATGTATACGGTATATAAAACATTCATACGGTATATAAAAACACGTATACGGTATATAAAACATTCATACGGTATATAAAAACACGTATACGGTATATAAAACATGTATACGGTATATAAAAACATGCATACGGTATATAAACATGTATACGGTACATAAAACATTCATACGGTATATAAAACATGTATACGGTATATAAAACATGTATACGGTATATAAAAACATGTATACGGTATATAAAACATGTATACGGTATATAAAACATGTATACGGTATATAAAACATGTATACGGTATATAAAACATGTATACGGTATATAAAACATGTATACGGTATATAAAACATGTATACGGTATATAAAACATGTATACGGTATATAAAACATGTATACGGTATATAAAACATGTATACGGTATATTAAAACATGTATTACGGTATATAAAACATGTATACGGTGTATAAAAACACGTATACGGTATATAAAACATGTATACGGTATATAAAACATGTATACGGTATATAAAACATGTATACGGTATATAAAAACATGTATACGGTATATAAAACATGTATACGGTATATAAAACATTGATACGGTATATAAAACATTCATACGGTATATAAAACATTCATACGGTATATAAAACATTCATACGGTATATAAAACATGTATACGGTATATAAAACATGTATACGGTATATAAAACATGTATACGGTATATAAAACATGTATACGGTATATAAAACATGTATACGGTATATAAAACATGCATACGGTATATAAAACATGTATACGGTATATAAAAACATGTATACGGTATATAAAACATGTATACGGTATATAAAACATGTATACGGTATATTAAAACATGTATTACGGTATATAAAACATGTATACGGTATATAAAAACACGTATACGGTATATAAAACATGTATACGGTATATAAAACATGTATACGGTATATAAAACATGTATACGGTATATAAAAACATGTATACGGTATATAAAACATGTATACGGTATATAAAACATTGATACGGTATATAAAACATTCATACGGTATATAAAACATTCATACGGTATATAAACATGTATACGGTATATAAAAACATGTATACGGTATATAAAACATGTATACGGTATATAAAACATGTATACGGTATATAAAACATGTATACGGTATATTAAAACATGTATTACGGTATATAAAACATGTATACGGTATATAAAAACACGTATACGGTATATAAAACATGTATACGGTATGTAAAACATGTATACGGTATATAAAACATGTATACGGTATATAAAAACATGTATACGGTATATAAAACATGTATACGGTATATAAAACATGTATACGGTATATTAAAACATGTATTACGGTATATAAAACATGTATACGGTATATAAAAACACGTATACGGTATATAAAACATGTATACGGTATGTAAAACATGTATACGGTATATAAAACATGTATACGGTACATAAAACATTCATACGGTATATAAAACATGTATACGGTATATAAAACATGTATTCGGTATATAAAACATGGATACGGTATATAAAACATGTATACGGTATATAAAACATGTATACGGTATATAAAACATTCATACGGTATATAAAAAGATACATACGGTATATAAAAACATGCATACGGTATATAAAAACATGTTCACGGTATATATAAACGTGTATACGGTATATAAAAACACGTATACGGTATATAAAAACACGTATACGGTATATAAAACATGTATACGGTATGTAAAACATGTATACGGTATATAAAACATGTATACGGTAAATAAAAACATGTATACGGTATATAAAACATGTATACGGTATATAAAACATGTATACGGTATATTAAAACATGTATTACGGTATATAAAACATGTATACGGTATATAAAAACACGTATACGGTATATAAAACATGTATACGGTATGTAAAACATGTATACGGTATATAAAACATGTATACGGTACATAAAACATTCATACGGTATATAAAACATGTATACGGTATATAAAACATGTATTCGGTATATAAAACATGGATACGGTATATAAAACATTCACACGGTATATTAAAACATGTATACGGTATATAAACATGTATACGGTATATAAAACATGTATACGGTATATAAAACATGTATACGGTATATAAAACATGTATACGGTATATAAAACATGTATACGGTATATAAAACATTCACACGGTATATAAAACATGTATACGGTATATAAAACATGTATACGGTATATAAAACATGTATACGGTATATAAAACATTCACACGGTATATAAAAACATGTATACGGTATATAAAACATGCAAACGGTATATAAAACATGTATACGGTATATAAAAACATGTATACGGTATATAAAACATGTATACGGTATATAAAACATGTATACGGTATATAAAACATGTATACGGTATATAAAACATTCACACGGTATATAAAAACATGTATACGGTATATAAAACATGTATACGGTATATAAAACATGTATACGGTATATAAAACATTCACACGGTATATAAAAACATGTATACGGTATATAAAACATGCAAACGGTATATAAAACATGTATACGGTATATAAAAACATGTATACGGTATATAAAACATGTATACGGTATATAAAACATGTATACGGTATATAAAACATGTATACGGTATATAAAATATTCACACGGTATATAAAAACATGTATACGGTATATAAAACATGTATACGGTATATAAAACATTCACACGGTATATAAAAACATGTATACGGTATATAAAACATGTATACGGTATATAAAACATGCATACGGTATATAAAACATGCATACGGTATATAAAACATGTATACGGTATATAAAACATGTATACGGTATATAAAACATGTATACGCTATATAAAACATGTATACGGTATATAAAACATGTATACGCTATATAAAACATGTATACGGTATATACAAACATTCACACGGTATATAAAAACATGTATACGGTATATAAAACATTCACACGGTATATAAAAACATGTATACGGTATATAAAACATGTATACGGTATATAAAACATGTATACGCTATATAAAACATGTATACGCTATATAAAACATGTATACGCTATATAAAACATGTATACGGTATATACAAACATTCACACGGTATATAAAAACATGTATACGGTATATAAAACATTCACACGGTATATACAAACATTCACACGGTATATAAAAACATGTATACGGTATATAAAACATTCACACGGTATATAAAAACATGTATACGGTATATAAAACATGTATACGGTATATAAAACATGTATACGGTATATAAAACATGTATACGCTATATAAAACATGTATACGGTATATTAAACATGTATACGGTATATAAAACATGTATACGCTATATAAAACATGTATACGGTATATGAAACATGTATACGGTATATAAAAACATGTATACGGTATATAAAAACATGTATACGGTATATGAAACATGTATACGGTATATAAAACATGTATACAGTATATAAAAACATGTATACGGTATATAAAACATGTATACGGTATATAAAACATGTATACGGTATATAAAACATGTATACGGTATATAAAACATGTATACGGTATATAAAAACATGTATACGGTATATAAAACATGTATACGGTATATAAAACATGTATACGGTATATAAAAACATGTATACGGTATATAAAACATGTATACGGTATATAAAACATGTATAAGGTATATAAAACATGTATACGGTATATAAAACATGAATACGGTATGTAAAACATGTATACGGTATATAAAACATGTATACGGTATATAAAACATTCATACGGTATATACAAACATGTATACGGTATATAAAAACACGTATACGGTATATAAAACATGTATACGGTATATAAAAACATGCATACGGTATATAAACATGTATACGGTATATAAAACATTCATACGGTATATAAAAACATGTATACGGTATATAAAAACACGTATACGGTATATAAAACATTCATACGGTATATAAAACATGTATACGGTATATAAAAACATGCATACGGTATATAAACATGTATACGGTATATAAAACATTCATACGGTATATAAAAACAAGTATACGGTATATAAAAACATGTATACAGTATATATAAACATGTATACGGTATATAAAAACATGCATACGGTATATAAAACATGTATACGGTACATAAAAACATGTATACGGTATATAAAACATGTATACGGTATATAAAACATGTATACGGTATATAAAACATTCATACGGTATATAAAAACACGTATACGGTATATAAAACATTCATACGGTATATAAAAACACGTATACGGTATATAAAACATGTATACGGTATATAAAAACATGCATACGGTATATAAACATGTATACGGTACATAAAACATTCATACGGTATATAAAACATGTATACGGTATATAAAACATGTATACGGTATATAAAAACATGTATACGGTATATAAAACATGTATACGGTATATAAAACATGTATACGGTATATAAAACATGTATACGGTATATAAAACATGTATACGGTATATAAAACATGTATACGGTATATAAAACATGTATACGGTATATAAAACATGTATACGGTATATAAAACATGTATACGGTATATAAAACATGTATACGGTATATTAAAACATGTATTACGGTATATAAAACATGTATACGGTATATAAAAACACGTATACGGTATATAAAACATGTATACGGTATATAAAACATGTATACGGTATATAAAACATGTATACGGTATATAAAAACATGTATACGGTATATAAAACATGTATACGGTATATAAAACATTGATACGGTATATAAAACATTCATACGGTATATAAAACATTCATACGGTATATAAAACATGTATACGGTATATAAAACATGTATACGGTATATAAAACATGTATACGGTATATAAAACATGTATACGGTATATAAAACATGTATACGGTATATAAAACATGTATACGGTATATAAAAACATGTATACGGTATATAAAACATGTATACGCTATATAAAACATGTATACGGTATATAAAAACATGTATACGGTATATAAAACATGTATACGGTATATAAAACATGTATACGGTATATTAAAACATGTATTACGGTATATAAAACATGTATACGGTATATAAAAACACGTATACGGTATATAAAACATGTATACGGTATATAAAACATGTATACGGTATATAAAACATGTATACGGTATATAAAAACATGTATACGGTATATAAAACATGTATACGGTATATAAAACATTGATACGGTATATAAAACATTCATACGGTATATAAAACATTCATACGGTATATAAACATGTATACGGTATATAAAAACATGTATACGGTATATAAAACATGTATACGGTATATAAAACATGTATACGGTATATAAAACATGTATACGGTATATTAAAACATGTATTACGGTATATAAAACATGTATACGGTATATAAAAACACGTATACGGTATATAAAACATGTATACGGTATGTAAAACATGTATACGGTATATAAAACATGTATACGGTATATAAAAACATGTATACGGTATATAAAACATGTATACGGTATATAAAACATGTATACGGTATATTAAAACATGTATTACGGTATATAAAACATGTATACGGTATATAAAAACACGTATACGGTATATAAAACATGTATACGGTATGTAAAACATGTATACGGTATATAAAACATGTATACGGTACATAAAACATTCATACGGTATATAAAACATGTATACGGTATATAAAACATGTATTCGGTATATAAAACATGGATACGGTATATAAAACATGTATACGGTATATAAAACATGTATACGGTATATAAAACATTCATACGGTATATAAAATCATGTATTAGGTATAAGAAAATATTATACGGTATATAAAACATGTATACGGTTTATATGAACATGTTTACGGAATGTTTAAACATGAATACGGTATATAAAAACATATATACGGTATAAAAACATGCATACGGTATATAAAAAGATGCATACGGTATATAAAAACATGCATACGGTATATAAAAACATGTTCACGGTATATATAAACGTGTATACGGTATATAAAAACATGTTCACGGTATATTAAAACATGTATGTGGTATATTGATGTCGGTTGCTAGGACTAGTGACAGTTCATTATTTTGCATGTATGAGTATACCAGAGAAGCTGCTGGTAGTGTAGGTGTTCTCATACAAACGATCTACACCACAGTTATCTACACACCGTACTGTAATCCGATCTCCCTTCACCACGTCAGCAACCGTAACCATTGTATGTATGGTGTGATAATCCTTTTCTGCAATCACACCGCGTTGAACCCATTCATCATTTACATAGATACCATAATTTGCATAGTGGTTTGCTTGCAGAGACAATTGTGCCCAGAACATATATACACAATCTTTCGGTACAGTGAAGACACCTGTCTGGTAGCTATATGAATTCTGGTAGTTAAGTTGATCAGTAGAAAATATGATTACTTTTCCGTCAGCCGTGGATCTGTCTGTCACTTTGTTGCTTTTGAAAGCAACTGGTGGCACCATCGATGATTCTGAAATGAATACATTTAGGGTATAGTCAAAGCTAATCAGATTGCGTACACGGCGGGCCAACAATAATATTACTTTTCGGCCCTGTCTATTAGCCAATCAGATTTATAGATTGCTAACACTTTAGGGGCCGATAACTGATATTTCGGCCCTGATATAGTGTAATGATGGGTTTTATTAGACTAAGTCAATGCTGTGTTATAGGTCTAATAATCGATATATTAAGTTGTTTAATAATCATTTGAATAATCATATCTTGTATAGCCAACTGCTCTTTTCCTAGTTTTTGTTTCCCATAACGCATGGTGCATCGCGTGGTCTCGACCATTGGGGCGGCGGGCTGTTTGTCCCCTTCCCTGTTATGCTAAAATTTTATGAAAAACCAAATCACAAATGGAGCTATTTCCCGTGCATGTAACATGCATTCTCGCTATTCTGTGAAATTGTATTTTAGTCTATCTCATTTCCAAATCATTTTTAACTTAACTATGTAAACCGTTGACAATGCTTTCGCGCAATTATTTGAGAAACAATAAAACCAATCCATGTATGTGGCCATTTATAGGACTACAAACGATCTAAGACCAAAATAATTAATAACAGGTCTTTGAAACGATTCAAATGTAATTGATTTCGATTTTGTCGATCTCTTAATATTTAAATTGACTTTAGGTCTCGGTATCGATTAGTTTAATGCCGATTATCGAGACCATACCTGCATGATGCATAGCATTTCGAACGATAGGACTCGGTAGACACATCGAGCAATTCTATATATTCATGAGACAGAATATCTTAATTTTTAATAAGGAATGGTTAAACAAGAAAGAAGTTTTTTCATCTTAATACCATTTAACATATTAGGCCGTTATGCCATGTGCACGTGGCCGTGGTCCGCGTGCGCGTTCGTTAGCTGCGTTCCGCATACGGACACGGATACCCTATTCCATGTATCCGCTAATTTAACTATAAAGAATCGTTGACGCCCCATACCAAGTATGTGCTTAATAACATGACAACGTCGTTTGGTAAATATTAGTTTTAAAACACTGGGAACACAAAAGGTGTTGAACAGAGGTTGTTGTTATGAACAAGTAAAAATGATATTAAAGCGTCACTGCTGGAACAAAATAATTAACTTGCTTAAGCTAGTTTGTTGCTCAAGACAGGGCCGCTCTGTGTAACACAATTAACATTACCGTTTTTACATATTCCTCACAACATTAGCTTTTAAAATACAGTATAACATTTGTAAAGACCAAATTTGCCCTTTAGATTTATTAGCTACCCGTGAAATATGTTCGAATACGTCAGAAATCGCCCACTGAGAGATTCTTTGCGGACACACAATATGGACGACGTATGCGTGAACCGAACGCGGAGACATGTAATGTACCCCATAGCTTTCAACTAGCTCGTTTTTTGGCAGACACGGACTCGCGGAACGCGGACACGTGCACATAGAATACCGGCCCTAGGCTTCGTTGCAACAATAATATAATGTTGACCACATACACTATTTTAGAAAGTAAATATCAGATAATGACAAGTCAAACTATTCATCGCGGCAATCGTTCATTGCCAGTCTTCGTTAATTGCGATTTGCTAAAACATGTACATGTAAATTAAAATGAATTGGACCACAGCATTAATTTTTAACTATTAGCTATTAAAACTCGCGATGAATAAGCATTTTATCGTTAGAACCTACTACATGTAGTATATATTGATCACCCCACGTGAATCCTATGCTTTAAAACTTTGTAGAACCAAATTGCACGTACCTTTGATTTTCGTGACCTCATCAGCAAACTACTTAATAGCATCCAAGTGTTGATTCTTTGTTTTCACCAAATCGTCTTGAATGTCAGCGTTCGTGGTCTCAAGTGCGTCCTTCATCTCGCGAATTTCTGTCTGAAACTGTTCACGTTCTTTTGTAAGCGTGTGCAGCTCATTTCGGACCTTACTATGAGTTGCGTCAACTTCATCTTTCATACGCTCGACAAATATTTGTAACCGAATAAGTTTTTCCAATGTCTTCTCTTCATACTCGAATTTCGAACACGACTGTTCCAGTTTAAAAGCCATATTTGAACAAATTAGTACCGCGGCCGTGATTATAAACACAAACATTTTGTTCCACTACTATACTGATTAATGTGCAAATTTCAGAAACACAACTGTCGACTTGAAGTATCGAAGAACTTTTGACAACTCAACTGTAATAACTGTAGGCCTATACTGGTAGATGTAAGCGTATATTAATACAAACAAGAGGGGCGTTTAATAAATAGTCAGTGAAATACTGAACATTACACCACTATTGCGGAATAAAAGATAGAGTAAAAAAATCTTTGCCATGTTTTTAAGATTAATTCTAACCTTGCCTCACCATATATGAATATGATACCTATAACCCCTCCATTTGTGTTGGAGAGGTGGCCTAGACGTAGGGCGCGCACTTCGGAATCGAGAAGTCCGAGGTTTAATCACCTCTAGACCACTGGGTAATTTCTCTTAACAAGACCCACCTGCTCCACACCACCATGGTACGTGTGAGGGCAGTGTCTTTTCTTGGGCGCCCAGATTGATGTTGGCTGTCACATCCACAGAAGAGAAATAGTCTTAACAGGGAGACTCGAGTGTAGGTCTCCCAATGACCAGGGGAAGTTAAAATATCAAAGGGTGTCTGAGCGGCATAACAGCTGAAAAGAGCCATAGAAAAACTCTGACGCCCTCAATCATGTTTCCGACAATATGAGATATGTCATTCCAAATGTTAAAACTATTCACAAAAGTTATTTTGCCAACATGGATGCTCTCTATGGATCAACTTACCATAGTATATAAGAGCCTTTGGAACCGCATCTTCATTCATATCTAGTGTTAGAGAATATTTTGTAAGTGTATTGGAATTCGATTATAATTTTTAATCATGTATCTATATCATAATAAAATATTTTATCTCTCATGGCTTTTCAGAAGACTTTTCTTTGTTCATGCAGTATTAATTTCATCATAGCATCATAATGGCATAGCAAATATTTCAAGGTTAATATATTTATATAGTTTTTAAGTACAAATGTATATTGGCATGTTTAACTTATTATAATATTCATTTTTATTTTATAATCAACATTATCATTATATAATTTTATAGAATAACGTGTTATAAACAATTTGTATTTATCATTAGTTTAATGTCTTTCATTTCACGCTTATCGGTTGTTTACGGTGGCATGACGGTGGATTATTCCTCGATATTTTCACAGTCAATAATTTAATTCAAACGGACTACTTTTTTGGAAACATTTACTCGCAATCAAAAATTAAATAATGAAGCAGTTTCAATTATTTTCTTACTCTTTAACAAGTAACTGAACACTACATGTACATAAATGTCAAGACATGGACGAAATTGAAGCCATTGCAGAAGAACTGCTTGATAGCAACGCGGCGTGTGTATGGCGGGAAAAACTGTCACGCAAAATATTTGAGGCACAGGTGGGGAATTCAACTAATTAAGTCTATTTGAAGCATAAAATAAATAGAAAAAAAATATGCATGTTATTTTTGGCTTCAGTTAAGTTTTCCTCCAAAATATGTTCTAGTGTTTTCATAATAGGTTACTAATTAAACCTTCACCAACAACTCAGGGTACCAAGTCAATAAGTGTACTCTTATATTCATTATATGATTTATTGAACGCCCCTCATTTCATTTTGTTTTAACCACGTCTTGTTTACGCTATCATTCGAAAAAACTGGATTACATACACTGATAAAGTGCAGACTTATCGACGCATATGGTTGGCATCACTTTAGCTCAACTGATGATTCTATTCTCGAGCTACCAAGCTCGTTTACATACTTATCACATAAATAACGTCAAGTTACCGAGCTCGTTAACATACTAATCACAAAAATTACGCTATATTCCATGTGATAAAGGGCACGGTGGGGGATCCAACATATCGATACCAAAATGGGTTATGCATAATTTCATATGTCGAACTTCCTGGTCTACATATGTTGTACACATTTCGACGAAAAAAATGTAAGATTCTTATTTGTTATTGGTTAATGTTAAAATCAAATTGTTTTTCCCAAATATCTCAATGCAGTGCCACCCTTTATACATTTCCAAACATGTACGTGTATATATCTTATCTGTAAGTGTTGCAATAACGGAGAAAAACTGATTCTCCGTCAGGCGGTATGGCTGAAAATTCGCCGCAGTTTGATCACCACGAGAAACTCTTTTGTATTTTCACCTCATTTGTTTGATTATTGTTACAGAAATATAACATACCTTTCATTACACACATGTTTAAAATTTTTCAGCGATTTGATGGCTAGAAAAATATTTATTGTAAAAAAACAGCATGCTCTACATATGTTGTACGTGTTTTCCATATGTTGGATTGAAAATGTTTAATTTGCCGATTTTATTTTGAGTTTAAATGGATTTCCTGGAAAAAAATTGAAACTGAAATATGTTTAAGTTATCATGCCACCATCGATGAGTGGTATATTGCTTTTCTGGTGACTGTCCGTTTGTCTGTCTGTCTGTCGTTAGACCAAATGCTTTCCGTTCAATAACTCCAGAACACTTTGCCCTATGATCTTTAAACTTTGCATGAATGTTGATCGGAAACTGTCGATGACTCCTTGATATTTTGAGGTCAGCAGGTCAAAGGTCATGGTCACTGTGACCTTAACCATTTTTAGACCAAATGCTTCCGTTCAAAACCGAAGAACGCTTTGCCCTTGTATCGTCAAACTGTACACGGAGGTTAGTTAGTAACAGAAAATGAGGTCAGGGTTTGCAGAAATCATTTTATAAATAGTACTTGTCTGTTTGAGCGTCGATGAATTCTTGTTGAAATTAGTCGAAAAATCAAGATTACATATAACTGTTGGGTTTTTTAAAAAAAAAAAAAGATGAAGAACACTTGGTATCTACACATCCGTGTGGTGTTAATAAGGTCAAAATTTAAATCGCATACCTCGTTTTTATCACTGATTATCTCTTGTAAAAACTTCCTGACTGACGCTGTATCGACCAACGCCAGGTTATCTTACTCAGCGTCATGCATAATCAGATTGATATACAAAACCTTCAATTTCAATGCATTCCAGTAGATTCATACCAAATCGGACTATCACAATTACCTGTCTTTCTAAGAACTAATTTGTCATTTTTACTGCAAACACCTCCTGATATGAGGTGTTACCTTAATTGGCTCAAAGTTCAGAATAAAGTCATTCAAATGTATCAGTCAATGTATCGCACTAATGCATTGATAGTCCAGTCATTGAAGCTAAAAAATATGGTCAACCTCAAACAAATTGCAAAACAGAGTTCTTTGCATTTTCATCATCTACAGACTATTATCGACTACAGACAAAACGTCAAATATGCGAGTTCAGTGGGGAAAATACAAAAAAATCGACATGTTTAAGGTCACTTTTGGTAGCAATTTCAGCATTCTCCTTATTTCATACTACATGGGGAATTTTAAGTTCTAATAATTCCCGTGTAAGTCGTTAAATATTTACTAATTGCACCTTAAAGCTAATATTTTCTGAAAGATACAACCTTCTTCTATCGAATACAAATATTGATTTTATCATCAGACAATTAACTTTTCATTTATATGCCAGTCTACGTGTTGGTATACTACCCATTCAAATGTCGACAAAATGACTCAAAATAGCACTTGGAAGGGGAAACAAAAGTTTTATTCATTTCTTTAATATTAATCCAATTTGTTTAAAATTTACACATATCATGTGTTGTATACATGTCTGTCTTATGGAAAAAGAATATGTGTGTTTGGACAGTATACAATACAGACAATATACAAAATGTAAACGAATCTATCGATTCTGGAGAAATAGTGACTGTTCTCCACAATTGCATTTGTATTCACAATTTTGACTCTATGATTATGAAACTTGGTCAGAGTGATCATCTGAACAAAATTTAGGCCAAGGTAGAAAATGGATGATCAAGGGTAAAAAACTAGGTCACTAGGTCAAATTGTTGCAAAACCTTGTGTAGTCGCTAGAGGTCATAATGTTGACCTTATATTAATGAAACTTGGTCGCAATAATAATATCAACAAAATATAGGTCAAAGTTATAAATTGGGTCATCTGGGGTCAAAAAGTAGGCCGCTAGTTAAAATCAAAGGTAAACGTTGTGTAGGTACAAAATTCACAATTTTGGTCTAATATTTATGCAACTTGGTCACAATGCTCATATCAAAACATCTAAGACAAGTATGTTATTGAGTTATTTGGGTCAAAATGAAGTCAATAGGTTTAAATAATTGATGCGACTTTTTGGCGCATGAAGGTTTTTCTATTATTTGACCTAGTGACCTAGTTTTAACTCATGATTAGTAAATATTGAAATTGACCTACATTTTGTCTTCATGATCCATGTGACACAGTTTCATAAAGATTAGGTAAAAAGGGTGCATTCTGAAGATTTGTTTTATAATTTGGCCTAGTGACCTAGTTTTTAACTCAGGTTAATCCAATTTCATACATGACCTTGATTTTTGTAAGGTGATCATTGTGACTAAACTTCACAAGTGTAAGGTCGAAATTGCGACCCCTGGTGACTATATCTTGTTTTTTCTATGTTTTGACCTAGTGACCTAGATTTTGGCTCCGGTTAACTAAAAAATTTATTTTACCTAGATTAGCTTACGATGATCATTGCTGCCAAGTTTCATAAAAATCAGACCAAAATTGCGACCTCTAAGCACGATGTCAAAATAAGTTACTGGTACAAGTCAAGATTTATTTACATCAAAAGTGACAAATATCGCGAAAACATGTGACAATTGAATATATTTGTAAATATCTCAAAAAGTCCCACAAATATTCAATTAGGACATTTTGTACATTGCTAAGGATAGTTTTACGCACCATATAAACACAAAACTGATTGTTTTGCAATTAGTTTGAGGTTAAAAGTTAAAATGACTGGACTATGACCTTAAATTTGAGTTAAAACAATGAGTTACCTAACGGCAATCAACATTTTTATTCTTGGAAGAAACGTGAAAAAAATCAGAATTTTACATAGAAAATTACACCAATATGTAGCCGAGTGTCTAATTAAGAAAATTAGTATCAACATGATATGCTTCAGTTTTATAATAAAGAAGTTACGTACAATTCAGCGATCAATCTGCTGTCAGTAGATCCATTTAAAGTGTATAGAGCTATATCGGAAGATATTTTTTTTAAAGTTTCATACACTGAAAAACAATTATGCTTTTATATCCATTAGATCATTTTTCGCTTCAGTTTTAACAGAATTTCTTTCTGTGATTTATTGGACATGCAAACTGTCCATTTTTATACGAAAGTGTTCTAGAACACCCTATGAAACTATAAGAGTCGTATATTTTTCGACGATTGAATCAAAGTACACGGAACCCATCCAAAGTTTTAATTTGCAATTAAGGTAGTCTAGTATCATACTTAAAACGATGCAAGTAATTATTTTGACATTGAATGACTGTTAGAATATAGCTCTATACACTTTAAGTTTGATGATAGGACTGCTCGAACTCTTCATTCTATATTTCGGGCCACCGATTACTGAACATGTTTTGCCTAATTAGTGTATTCGTAAGTGTGTAGTTTTAACGAAAAAGGAACGGCATAAATATACATAACAGGTCTAGTCTGCAATTAGCAAACATTTTGATTAGTTAGATATGCAGACATTTGCTGAAATGAAAATACATGTAAGTGCGTAAATAAGTTGGTGTAACGAACACGAAATGATATGAAGATAACTTAAACAGATTTGAGTTTGTGTTTTTCCAGGAAATATATTTAAACTCAATATAAAAGCGACAAATTAAACATTTTCAATCCAACATATGGAAAACACGTACAACATATGAAGAGCATGCTGTTTTTTACCAATAAATACTTTTCTAGCCAACAAATCGCCGTTAAATTTGAAACATGTGTGTAATGAAAGGTATGTTGTATTTCTATAATAAAAATCAAACTGTTACAACTGAAGTGAAAATATAAAAGATTTTCTCGTGTTGGTCAAACTGTCGCGCATTTTCAGTCACACCTCCTGACGGAGAATCAGTTTTTCTTAGTCATTGCTACACGTACAGATAAAATAACTACATGTACATGTTTGGAAATGTATAAAGGGTGGCACTGCATTGAGATATTTGGGCAAAACAATTTGATTGTAACATAAATCGATAAGACTTTCGTATTTTTTTCGTCAAAATGTGTACAACATATGTACACCATGAAGTTCGACATATGAAATTATGCATAACCCATTTTGGTATCGATATGTTGGATCCCCCACCGTGAAGGGGGGCACGGTGGTCGAGTGGTATGACGCTTGACTCCTGATCGAGAGGTCCCAGGTTCGATTCTCGGCCGGGGCACTTGATTATTTCAGGAACGCTATTTAGCGTTTCCCACCAAACTAGAGATGATCCTGGTAGAAAATCCAGGGATAGTATCGCGTGTATCGGTGCTTTACACCGGGTACGTTGTGATGACAAATCCGCAAAAACATTACGTCACCGACCTATATTCGTTATTTCTGACATTGTTTTGACTCTGTAACTATGGTAATGTGATAAAAAGAATCCGTCATTCGTTGTCTTTGGTATCAACATTTCTTAAACTTGTGGCGATTGATACCAGCAGATTTGAGGTACCGGTATCGAGGTTGATTAATATAACATTTGCCACACTGTCAGGGATACGATAATACAACAACCTATATCTCAGTCAATCGAAATAGATCATTAGTAATATCTTACTAGTAACTTATTATTCTGTTCTAAAAACAGAACAAATCACGTGGTCACAAAAGCACCTCATATTTGTACTTCGATGACAATTTGTAACATGTAGTTATCCTGATGAAGGCTATTGCATAGCCAAAACGTTGGTATTATAAATATAATATATAATTAAACTTGACCCGTCTTGTCCGTTTATTCCACTTTCCATACCTTTTACCTGTCAGTTTAGTAACTTATTAGTTAGTTTGTTATATAATATAATAGAATACAATTTATTGCAAGGCAATTTTGCCCATGGACATATAAAACAAGCAATGTACAAACACCATCGAGATAATAAATGCATATAATAAATTACACTTCCGGTCAGGTGTACAAATATAATACATATGATGAGAAGAGTATTATACAAAGAGTTTCTAACGAAGGTATTAAATTAAGGATTTAGTGAAATGATGAAATTCGGAGAAACGTGTTAAGTTGTATGTACGGTCAAATGCATATTTCTTTTTATCGAATATAGTAAGTGTTATCCCTTTTTTCCATACTCGTGAAGACAAACATTGATAGATTTTGAACAATTTTAGTATTTTCTATGAAAAGCAGTTCAATAAATTTAGGTATGTTTGGTATTTTCCAGAAACAATTTTTAATGTATTGTTTTCGATATTCATAATATAAACGTGTATATTGATGATATTGGGTGAGTGATAAAGGAACGTCATGGACTTCTTGTTGAAATGATTTCCCACACTGATTATCATCAATTACTTATTACTGGCATGATAACTGACATGTTCTGATAAGAATATACGTTCGTGCTGCTAAGTGGCACTTGAACATATCCGGGTCTTAATGGAGTTATCAAATGAAAGACACTTGATCGTTCTTAAAAAACAAAAACATCTGGGAAACACGAAACTCTTTCGCCAGGGATGGTACTTATTAAAACTTGAAAATACATGAGTCCTTTTTCGCTAGGTATAAGGATGTTGTTGAAGATAAACAAATCTTTTACTCAGCGGTTTTCTAAAAATAAATGCACCTAGCAGGAGCGTATCTGTCCAGCGTAAATTTCGCTGACTTAGCATGAGGAGGTCATTAGTACAAAATCGATATTTTGAGGAACATGGAAAAACTGTCCGAAAATTACTCTTTACTTATGACAAAAAATGTTGTTTCAACTTCAATTTGGTGAACATATGATCATTGTAAGCGCCTCGTGATGCTGCTTATCAATATGTATCAGTTATAAGGTCGTAAATATTACATACGACCTTCTCATTCTAAGCCAGCGATTTGATTGTACAAATAATATAAATTCAATATTCACTTGGTGTGTGTATGCTATCACAGAAATGTAAATGGTATTGGGGAACGGTGTACCTTTGTTTGAATGTGGTCAGAAATTATTTTATTTCATTTTTTTTGGTGAAATTTATACTTTTTACAAATGTTTATTCAATTGTTTCTTGAGTAGCCATACTTTCAAGGTATCAAACACTAGAATCGGCTATTACTCTGGGTTGTAAGAGCCATGAATGTTGACATGGTGTATAAAGCACCAAATTTGGCACAGTTGCTCTATAAGTCAGTCTGATGAAAAAAATCCAAAGAGACAATCATGAGAGGCCCTGTCTCCTGCACAAATGAGGCCCCGAATGGGTATGAGAATCTCCACCTACCCGTCAATATAAATACATGATTATTTGCCTAATTGTAAAGCAAAACACATTTAGCAATAGTATATAATGTGATGAATGTGAGTGTTTGAAATCTGCTGCTTTTTATAATAATAAAACTTGGAATAGAGGCCCCATCAGTGGTTTCAAGAAAAATGGGGCCCAAATTCGGTAAAAATAAAATAAGAGCATGAATGTTCACGTGATGTATATAAATCCCCAAACATAGCTTATTTGCACTACAAGTCGACCACCTATATAAAAACCAATAAAACGTGTATGTGAGGCCCCGTGTTTTGCACAAATGAGGCCCCAAACGTGTACTCGATTTCACAAAATCATTTGTATATAATATACACATTATTATTTTCTCAATTGTTACGCAAATAATCTTTAACTGCGTTGAACATCATGTTGACTTAGTTATTATCATAATTAAGAATCTTTATTAATATTAAAATATGACAGTGAGGCCCCGCGTGTGGTCCCCAGCACTCTACACGGTCGTATGTTATATAGAAATGCTACAAATGTTACATAGGTAAGTACAGTGTATAAACAATCTGCATTACATATTTAACTATTTCAATTGATGAAAACGAGGCCATAATAAGGTAAATTTAGATCAGAAAATCCCAGAATGAAGTAATTATCTTTCAAAAATCGAACGGTTAAATAGTATTATTTGTTCTCCCTTGAAGCAATCCCATATTCGGAGTGCATTTGAATGTAGGCATATCAGTTGTGCTATGACCAATAACTGTAAAATGTTAATTTGAGGCCCTGTTGAGGTTTAAAGAATGTGTATTTGAATTGATAAACCGAACTTGAGGTCATTATCAGTTAAATTTAAATGTGAAAATGGTGCCAATTGCTACATTTTGAATGTTTTGTTACTGGGTAAAAGTGTTTTCATAACCTAATGCATTATAATGATTTTATATTTATATTTATTTTTATAAATTAATCCGCATCAATACCTTCAGCACATTAATTTTAGATACACAAAATGTGGAAATCGACTGTTTTAAAGAATTTATTGATAAGGGGTTCATTTCTTTTTTATGCATGTGCATGTACTTATCATGTATTAGCTTGGTTTTGGCCCCTCACTATGATCATGATAAGTGAACGAGATACTGCAAAAACATACAGTTATCAAAATGTTGTCGATGGGGAACGGTAGTATAGAGGTAGGACGTGCGCTTCAGAACCGACAGGTCCCGGGTTCAACCCTCATCTAGACCACTGGTTAATTTCTATGAGCAAGAAATACATGTAGCCACATGCTATACTCAACCAAATTGTAAATTGGTACCTGTGAAAGTAGTGTTTATTCTTAGGCACCGCAGATAGATGTTGGCTGCCACACCCACAGGAGGGAAATAGCCCCAGTGAGACTCGAATGCAGGTTTCATTAGGTAATTTAATGACTAGGAAAGTTTAAAATGTCAAAGGGTGGTTAAATGGTTGAAATATGGGTAGCCATTATTAAAGACTGGTGTACACAATTAATCTGATACATTACTTCAGATAGGTCTTTGTTTTAATTTCAATTACAGTTAAAATGTTGTATTTTTATTTAAGCTGGTGTCGACCCTGGTCATTTGAGGTACATGTACTAAATACTGCCGAGCAAAGTCGTTTAATGTACTTAGATACAGTTAACACCACAAAGTACAACCATACAAAAACATGGTGTTTACCCGTAATACCCATTTACGTTTACCCATTCCAGATCTTAAAAGTAACTCATGACAGGCAGTTCAGACCTGATGTGGTAAACTGATGTCAGTCGTATGACGTGATTTAATGTTACAAGCTACAGCTTTGCCTGGCCTAATAAAATACTCACAATGACCAATTATATTGGTACAAGTAGTCAATATCATATGGGTATTCCATGGCATAATGCAGTCCTTTCAGGGCCTATGGGTTACTTACTTCAATCATGTTCGACCGCCTCTGACCTGCTAGAGAGCAAAGCAGACAGTAGAAGCTTCTAGTATACTTTGAAGTACTCACCACCCTCTTATTCAACCATTTATAATGTATACCAATGTGTGAATTGATACCTATGAGGGCGGTGGACCTCAATGTTTGATACACACCAATCAGTCGAGAATTAGTCTCAAAATGGAGACTCGAACGCATGTTTCCTTAGGCTAATGATCAGGGGAAGTTAAAATGTCCGTTAAAATATGGATGAACTGCTGAAGGCGGCCCTTGAAAGATGATATTTTAACGTTTAACTGTACTAGGCATACCCATGCCTCTTGACGTACCTCACAAGTTTGGCACATTTATTTCATACTCATTCACTCATCGACACATATATGTCATGTTCTTTTGGATATACAAAACTTATTGTCACACATATTCTTGTCTATGCTGGGAACCTAACATCAATTGTCACAGTAAGGCCATACCAAACCATTTCTTCGTTTAGCGTCCGAGGACGGATATGTTTGAGCATCTTGGGAAAGAAAAATAACCAACACTAATTGTTACCTCTTATATCTTCAAAATCCATTGATATATGGCTTTCATACTTATCATACCAACATGTCGCCAACCCTAACACAGCAGTATGTTTCACACAGACATATTTTAAGTTATTTATTTAAGTTATTATGATTGGCAACGTTCTAAACCTATATTTGTTAGCCATATAATAATGAGAAAAGAAGTCGTTATGATTTTGTTTCGAGTGTTTTTTCGCCTCGGGATAACTAGACAGGTTTTCGAACTCAGGACGGACGCTAAACGAAGAAACGATTTGGTATGGCATAACTCTTAATTCAATGGGGGACCTGTCACTCTTTGGCATAGCATTGAAGCTCTTTTAGCCACCTTCTACACATTCAGGCTCAATGGGGTTAATAAACCTGCCTTGTTATTCAGTTATCAGTCCTCGCTAGATATAAGTAACTGTTAGGGCCTCATGTACAGATATTCTGGGTCCACGGTGTGACATACACGATCAAATAATACATTAGTAGGTGCACTGCCAATGTAGAACTTAACTGTATTTTGTGGTACCGGGTGGTGTACATGACACTACTTCATTAATTCATGGAAATGGGGTACATGTTATCTCATAAATACTTTACCATATACTGCGAATACATGGCTTTATGGAGTATCTGTAAAGTAGGATCATTCTGGGCCCTTCAAATACAACCATTCCTTGCGGGGTACAGACCTCCAGCAAACAACTTCATATACATATTCTTTCAAACACAACTGCAATCATTAGGAAGAGCAATGCTAGTGCTATATGATGTTTTAAAGTATGTGCGGTGCAAACATAAACAAAACATAACCACAGAATGGCAAATATTGAACTTATATTGATAAACATTCACATTCGCTGTTCGACACAATATTATGTTTTATCTCATCGATTTGTGCAATAAATATTCGGTCTCAACATGCATGCGGCATGTTAAAATTTGATTAGTATTATGCATATTGCAAGCAAACATGCATTTTTTTTATTGACTTTGCAGAATTATTTGCTATTTATCCGCTAATGGGCTTAAGTGAAATTTAAACGACATGTGGGGCCTCATATCCAGAGTTACTATTTAAAATGTGGTAAAGCTTATTTTGCCAACATTCAACACAGTATATATTTCTGTTACAGGTTCTTTGATTAAATCTATAAGCAAATATAAGTATTTTAATATTGTTTCCCTACATATGAATTTAATCCATGTTTTCAAAATAGAGTTACCCTTAATATGGCCTCAATTCACTAAATGTAATCAAATATAGTCCGGCAGTTTGGTGAAAAAATTGTGGGTTTAATGATTAAAGCATGAAATTTTGCATGATGGTAGTTAAATGTATTTTAGTCAAAATTAGATATGGACCCACTTTCAAAAATATCCAATATGGCCGCCATTTTCAAAATGGCCGCCATTGTGAAAATTACAATAAAGTGTACCTTGAAAATGTTATTTGCAATGACATCACAAATAAAACAGGGCTATCATGTGCTTAAAACCAATTAAAGATTTGCCATGAACATTTTGATATGTATCTGGCAAGCATTTTTTACGAAATGTTCACTTTTTTAAAAAAATGGGGGGGGGACTGTCAAATTCTATCGGACTGAGATCTTAAAAACAAGAAAGTGTAAAAATATTTGTTGAGGAAAGAATACAGCTTGACTTGGTTGTTATGTATGTTATTCCCAATAATATTAGATATGAACCCATTTTGTTGTATCAAATTAGTGCCATTTTCCAAGATGGCTGCCATTTTCTAGTTAGTGTTTACTAAGGTTCGAAATATGTCAATCTTCTTTTTAGTATGTCTTGATATTATATAAATACTTTATTATTAGTATTCAATATCATAGATGATGTTTTAGCATAAAAACAACCCCAATAAGGTCAGTCAAAACGGCGACAATGCTTTTAAGATGGCCGCCATTGTACTAGTATTTGTAAAACAATGTTATATATGTCATTATATAGTCTACATTTGTATATTCTTTACATATAATGACAATGGCTTGCTAAAACTTTATGCAAATTGATAATAGGATGTAGAAACAAGCTTCCAGACGCAATCATAGGAAATGGTGACCGTAATAATTACCTTTTAGAAGTGTTAGGTACCCTGGAAAACTTTCTGATGTTTTGTACCCAATTGTGTGTGTACTAAATTTTGTGTACACCAATGGTTGTATAGTTGTTGTAACTACCAAATAAAATGGGAATAACTGTAGCTGGTGTTTGTGCATATCCCTGATGATAGGAAAGCTGTGTCTGGTGACTGTATGTACCCAATCCGACAATAACCGTAGACAAGGAGTGTATGTATTTGGTAAGTGCGAGTACCCTGTACGTGAGTACATGTACTAGTATATAAAACGTCTAGAAAAAACGTAATCACAAAATGTTTAGGCACTGGGATTCGCTTTTATCTATTGAATTTTATTTTTGCCTATAGCTATGATCATCGAGCATTATAGAAATCCCTAAAAGAACAATTGAGATTGTTGTATTTCTAAGTGAATTATATTTGGAAACAAATGTTGTGAATATTGACATGCTTAAAAAGTATCTTTCAAATATTATGGCCAAAAACCATCTCAAACAGAGATCGTTATCAGAGAACAAACAACTATTCCGATCTCTACAGAAATCCTGAGACGAAGATGGAGATGGATAGGACGCGTCAGAAGAATGGAGCCGCAGACTCTATCCCACGGGTAGCTATTTGATGGACACCAAGATGGAAGAGAAATAGGGGAAGATCAAAGGAAACCTGGTGGAGATCAACAAATCGGGAAATGACAGCTAAAAGCTGAACATGTGGTCAATTGAACCGATTACCTGCGGATAGAAATCATTGGCGTTCTTTAATGATGGCATTAGGAGCAAACCATCCTGAAGAGGCTTAAGTAGGTAGGAATATTGGTATTAGAATGTATGTGCATGACAGTTGTGAGTACCTAATAAAGACCAAAATGCTGTTAGTTCACGTAGACAATCACCTGGTGACTTCGGCGATCCACACAGACCAGTTTGAGTTTACCTCATGGTTAGAAGTACTCAGGCGGATCAAGAACAAATGTGTAGTGGAATTTTGTACGTGATATGAACTAGGAATGACTATGAGAATTCAGTAGTATCAGCTCCTTG
Organism: Spisula subtruncata; assembly: GCA_963678985.1. Lineage (NCBI taxonomy): Eukaryota > Metazoa > Mollusca > Bivalvia > Venerida > Mactridae > Spisula > Spisula subtruncata. The sequence goes on along the minus strand of OY787671.1, from coordinate 26,148,616 downwards.
TGGTGGTTTGTACCACGTTAGAATAGAAATGACTGTGTCTGTCTATGCCTGGTGAACAAGAATGACAAAAGAGGACAAGACATGCCTCAAGTAATCAATAGGACCAGGGATTGACTGACCTTTTACTGTCATTGGTGAGGGTTTGCAAATGCCATCAGAAATTGAGTTACCCGGGTGTGAGTTACTATGCTATGTACATGTACCAAACTCCAACCAGATTGAAAATTTATAGCTATCCAATACAACATCGAATGGCTTCACATTTGACATTATAGGGTCTAGACAGAATCAGGGACAACTGTGACAAGTGGCTGAGGGTATCCTCTTAGGTTGAGTATTATTATAAAGCCGGTGGCATAGTGGCTGAGTGACAAGATGCGGTGGCTGCGGGGTTGCCTTCATATCACTTAGAAACACAGATCCCTACTAGGCTGAGAACTAAAAACGTGTTGATCAAAACTGCGCAGACCAAGGGGATCTATATTGTTTTTGACTACCACGTATAATGTTGAGGTTGAGTAAATTCCCATTCGGGTGCGGGGTTGTGGCGTTCTCAGGACAATTGGCATATTCAAAGAATGTGCAGTTGTCGTAACCTGTTTTGCTGACAAGATGATATGTGTTTCTAAGTGATATCAAGGCAACCCCGCAGCCACCGCATCTGATTATGATTATAAACTTACCTGGTAGTAGTGAGTGTATGTACCAAATAGGACAAATAATGGCAGTACAATGGTTACAAGATAGACCATAGTACCTGATGGTTGTTAGTAAATGTACCACTTGGTCAGGAATTAGTACATGTGTATTTGATAGTGGTCAGTATCCCAAACGTATGGGAATACCTGTATATGATGGTTAAGATAACAAACAAGGACAATCGTTGTACTTAATAAGAGCAGATATGCTTAAAAGTTAAACAAGTTACCAATTTTCTAGGGCTTTTGTTCAGCTGTTAATCCACTCAAGCACCCTTTGACATGTGAACATCCCTTGGTCATTGGGCTATCTATGTAAACTTACGTTCGTGTCTCCATAGGGAGACAATTTTTCTCCTGTGAGTTTGGCAGTCAACATCGATCTGCAGCGCCTAGTCCTCACATGTACCAATTTACACCTTGGAGGAGTGGAGCATGTGGGTAATTCTTGCTCAGAGAAATTAACCATTGGTCAAGACGGGGTTAAACCAAGGACCTATTGATCGCGAAGCGTGCGCCGAACTCCCCACTTGTACTTGTGCCTGGCGATGTTATGTGCCATATATAGCTTTATACTATGATCGTGTATCCGAAACATATAAATGTCTGTCAAATGTCCATACTGCAAAAAGGTTCTCGTAATGGTTAGCTAATTATATCTGGTTAGTTTATGTCTTAGATCTTATTATTACATTCTATTATCAAGTAATTAAGTTTTGTAAAGTTATAGCAATCTATTCACGCCCATAATTTAGCAATATTATCTATATAGGTACATCTTACAAAGTGCACCAAATTCTAAATCGATTGATTCAAGACATATCCAAATTTATTGTTGACAAACATCTCAAACATTGTACATTCATAATGTGAATAATAACCTAATTATAAAATGCATTCTATGATATAGAGTATGTGTATTTGATTATTTTGGCTTAAAACAAAGATAAAGGATATAATCTTAGGTGAGGATACACAAATGCACACAAGGGCGGCCATCTTGAAAGCATTGCCACCATTTTGATTGAACTTATTGGATGCATATTACTCTAAATCATCATCTATGATATTGAATATTTATGCAAGTTACTAAGACAAAATAAAAGGTAAATTTAAATATTTTGAACTTAAGTAAATACAAACGTACATGCTTGTCACAAACTGGAAAATAGCGGCCATCTTGAAAAATGGCGCTATTATGATACTTGACAAATTGGATTGATGTATAATATTGTTGGGAATAGCATACATAACAACTATGGCAACCTGTATTATTTTCTCAACAAGCATAGTTACTCTATTCTTATTTGTAAGATTTCAGTCCGTTGGATTTTGACAGCCCCCCCCCCCCCCATTTTATAAAAAAATGACAATTTCGTAAAAATTGCTTGCCAGATGGATATCAAAAAGTTCATGACATCTCTTTGATTGGTTTTAAGCGCATGCTAGCCCTGTTTTATTTGTGATGTCATTACAAATAACATTTTCAATGTACACTATATTGTAATTTTCGCAATGGCGGCCATTTTGAAAATGGCGGCCATATTGGATATTTTTGAAAGTGGGTCCATATCTAATTTTGACTAAAATACATTCAACTACCATCATGCAAAGTTTCATGCTTTTATCATCAAACCCACAATTCGACAAAAAATATGCACCAAACTGCCGGACTAATATCAGTTATTTACTGTATACTTATATTGCTTTATTATTATTTATCATTGGTATAAAATATGCCTTGTATTTGAGTACTAAATCAATAATCATTTATTTTCTATTGTGTCTTATATCAAGTATTGTGTTTAGTTTGTACCCCTAATGGGGCCTCATTTACCCTTTGGAACTATTATTAAAGTATCAATATGGTAAATTTTCACACACAACAAAATATAAATCACTTTAACTAATCATTTGTTACACATTTTAGAGACATGTATGTGTCTTACAGATTGAATCGTGAACATTTTAAATTCATACACTTTTTAATGATTGAAAATGTCCTTTTAAGGGCCTCAATCAACAAATGAATTATATTTTAAATGAATTAAATTATATCATTAGCATCACTGGGTCAACTGGGTTGCATTTTATTGCTGTCTTGTTCAACTTTTAATAATACTGAAACTAAGTATACAAACATATTTTTAATTCTATGAAAATTTTCACAAATACCCCTTTCGGGCCTCATATTTGCAATAAAACATATATAATGGTGGACTTTGTAATATAATATATCAGATATGTACTTGATTTCGACATGCCTATTCGAATTTTGGTGATTTTGTTTAATGTTAAAAAAAATTGAGCGTTTTCATATTTTTAGTCTGCAAATCAATTTAACTTGATGGACCCTATTTGGGGCCTCATCTATGCAAAGTAAGGGGTCGAACCGGATGTCTCTTTCACTTTTCTGAAAGCCAATACATTAATTGTCGTTTTGTGAAAGTTTGGTGCTTTATACACCTTGTGAACAAAATGACCATTTTTTGGTTCTTACAACCCTGAGTATATATCTTCATTAACTAAATATATTCATCTAAAGAATTTTAAACTACTTTCATGCACAAACCCATCGAAATTGATCAAATAGTTAAGTAGTTACGACGGAAAATGTAGATACTGTGTAGAAGCTAACCAATGTGGTACATTCAACACAATCAACATTCGCTTGAAACATATTATTCTTTGGTTTTGTTTGGGGTGTTGCGAGTGTTTCTGTCACTAGTCACTCAGGCCAAGGGCGTTAACATTACGAGAAACCACCTGAACGGTGTGCTATAATTGAAACAATTTTGGTCCGTCGTAATAGGCCTTAGTAATGTACCGCAAAACTACGACGGGTGTATGGAATGTTATATCCCTTTATTGTAAGCTAGTCAAACAAGTAAACATTATATGTATTTAAAGTGTTTTTTTTTTATTTAATATACACTTTACAAATCTTATAAGTGTGCGTGCTTATATTAACGATAACTCAGTCAATACCTGATAGATTGTGCTGAAATTTTCAACATATGTAGCTCGGATATTTGGACTTACAATTCCATTGATTTAAGTACCATCTGATTAAAAAAATTACAATCAGAATAAGCAAACGATGACATCATCAAAAGCTTATGTCACCAATTTGTGCAGCGAATGCATCGTTCGTTTGTCTGAGCCTTGATGCAGCTATTTGACCGCTTTGCTATTAACTTTTATTTTCAAGCATATGTGCTTATCATTTGTCTAAAAACAATGTAAACCATGATTCGAATAAAGTACAATTGAGAATTAGAAAAACCTACTTTCATCTGAAAAAGGAAATTTGTGACAGAGTTACTTCCCTTTGACCATCAATATAAAAATGATTTTTTAAAAGTTGATAAAAACCATGTTGTTGAGTAAAAAATCTTATTATTTTGTGGTTTTTTTTTAATTTGGTGATCCAACTTAAATTCAAATTGACCATACTTAAACATAATTTGCACGTATGTGTTAATTTCCCGGTAATTTTGCTTATTTTGATTATTCACGGTTCAATGAACCGCATCTTTTAAGTTCGAAGAAAAAACTTTATTGAATCAATCTTGAGGTACTCAATAACATATGTACAATAATGTTCATAAATAAAAAAGTTACAAGGTAAAAACACATGCACACTTATAAAATTTGTTAAGTGTAGTATGATTCAAGACTTTTAAATAAATCACCTCTCAACGAACTGAGGGTGTACGAGCGATCGTGCCTAGTGCATTGATCCGTTCATGCAGCTCCTTAGACTGGCTGTATGCTGAGTAAGCGAAATAAAGTACTTCAAACCTTTCTGATAAGCATGATGTTGGAGTTTCAAATAGCCACATTTTGACGCTTCATATATACAAATATGTACGGTACAGGAGGCGGACAAGGTTTTTACTTATCATGTGACCAAGGGGGTTCGATTTGAACTCGGAGTAGGGGTTTGACCATAGGTGGCAGTATCAGTCATAGACTTAAAAGAGAGTCGACATAATTTTTTCAACGTTGACTATACAATCTAGATTTAAGTCTATATATATTTTTTGAGTCAATGACTTATACTGCCACCTGTTGGTTTGACCCTTGAAATTTCAAAAAGTCGCATTTTGACCCTCAATATTTTAGTTGAAATGTCATTTTTGTTTTACCTTTATATACAGGATGTGTATTTTGCTAATATAATTGTAAATCTCTGTTAAAATAGCTAAATTAATACACTTAAAATTCAGTAGCTAATTTAACCTCTGCATGGTGACTACGAAAGGTGCCCCAATTATATTTGAACAGTGTTGAATATCCCATATTTTCAACATGGCATTGTATATTCAAAAAGTATATATTCAATCGTACACACCAATGTGTCAATAAACATATACACCCATTGTTTTTGTATTTGTATTTAAGTAAGGACCAAAAATTAACATATTTGTACAGGCATCCTATTGAGCTTTTTTAAGACTGAAAAAATCCCACCATTTTTGTGAACATGTATCGAGTGTAACCAGTGTTGCTTTATCTTTAAGATTCCAATTCTTTGGATGCAGCGTTGTTTGACTTTGTTCTTTACTATCATCGCACAATAAACATGAAATATTCGTTATTATGGTACCGAATGGTGTGATTTTGTTGGTGTATGGTGCTGGGCCTTAATCAAAACACCATGATTCGGAAATTGTCGCCAGGAAAGTCATGTGGGGTACATTTTTTCCAAAAACGGTTTTGAACATAAATGTCATACTATCGTGCGCTGATTTGTTTGTTTGTAGAAGAATTATGAGTTCTATTTGATTAGTCATAACGAACAACAGCACATGTAATAAAACAGTCTGCTAACCCATGTAGCTTAACGAATGTCAACTTCTTGGTAGGGTCGTGGATATTTCTCATATAGCAGTCTGGTCGTGTACCATATATATCTCAATGTTAATGTATTGTCTTATCAGAGGTGACATAGTTATCGATATAACCGGTCCGTTGTAGTATGTACATGGATAATGACGGTTGCCTCCCTTTAATTTTTGTTTTGTTTTTGCGCCTGTTAACACCAATAATTTCGGAGTTTGAATTGTAATATTTTCGAAATTTCTGTTTTGGTAGTTACAATGGATACTCCTTCCGTCGTTGAAAACCATCTTTAAGTTATTTGATTGGTCGTCCTCATCATACACCCAAGAGTACGTTTATCAAAGAAATCAAAGAAAGTCACTTTTTTCTTAATATTTTGTGTTATTTCATTTATGGATGTAACATAACAAAAACCACCCTTCTAGTGACGAGCACTACTGGTTATCTTCACAAAAACGGTACACCAATGTTTCTTCCACTTCTTCTTGGCGATTCGTTGGGAGTGTTTAGCCTTCAAAAAACCTAAAACAACATCCTCTACAGAATTGGCAATTTCGGTTGGAACCTTATTGCAAATATCCAAAATAATTACTGAATATGATGCCTGACACATTACTTCTCACTGTTCAAAAGAGATATTTCATTTATATCATGTTAGATTGAAGATGTCGGACATTCAGTACTGTTCAAATATAAGTGGGGCACCTCTCGTATGTTTGTACTTTTAATTGTCTGAGTACCAATATGACCAAATAACTGAGTTTTATAATAACCCCTGGACCCTCTCTTTTGTGAGAGGATATTTTGCTTTGCACTTATTCTTGTTGGCCTATCGACCAAACAGGTTTTGTTTGGAAACTCAAGAAGACTTGGCCACGGGACCTTCAAAACTTTACTTATATTTTACCCTACTTCTTTGTCCAATCAAAAGCCAAGGATTTTCAAATTATTGGACCACTTATTTATTTACACTGAGCGGCAATGAAAACGCAACACTTACATAGTATAGCATAACACATTTGATAAGTATGAAAGCATCGCGAAATTTTGTCATAGAATAGATATATGCAAGTGACACATGGATATCACTTCGAATAAGAAAAGGTTGTTTAGCAACATAGTTTTGTACCAGTTGTTTTGGGATCAGTATAAAACAGAAAGTCGCATTTTTTAATCTTTTAAAACCACCGTCTGGAGCGATACATCGTGTACACCTACGATGTATTAGTCGTATGAAAAGTTCATGGAATGCTAGTGGGATGCTGTTCCGTTGTAGCAGAAGGACTTTGTCAAGTTTAGTTACTTTTAAGTGGCCAGTACACTATTTCGCACACAACCACTAAAATAATAAAAAAGACATTATAGCCATGGTGTATTCTCTATGGTCAAAGGGAGATAATCGTGGAGTAATACATTGAGTAAATAATTAACTTGTCAGTTTCTTTATAACACTGCTTCAAATTTAGCGACTCTTAACACATATTCGAAACTGCTCGTTTTGATTTATCTCTGATTATTGTAACTACGTATTTGCCTCACAGACAGACACCGCATTTCGCGTTTGAGAAGGCCTGGGACAGTAGCTATCTATTAGATATTTAAAAATCGCATATTAACCCCCACCGGTTGGGTGGGATTCGAACCCACGACCCCAACGGCGACAGCGCCTAGCACTGAAGTGACCGCGACCATACTTAAAGTAAACAGGCAAAGCAGGTATGACAACAAAAGGATATTGGAAAAGGGATTATCTTTTCAATGTGTATAGCTTGGCTATTTTGACCTGAGCCTGACCTTTATGCAAGAATATAATACAAGGCTTGAATAACGTTACATCAATTTCCGCAAGCAAATCGTGCACCATCGGTATTTCAGATTTGTGTAAGTATTACATCTCGAGCGTCTCCGTAATACTCCCCGATTATGAAAACATACACTCGGTGTTGTAAAGGTAGACAGTATATCGACTGTTAAATTATGCTAATCGGTCGGGCTCGTGTCAATGTGGCCAAGCTTTACCGTTAATTTAACTAACTTGGTGAATATAATTCAGCAGGTAAAATAAACTTCCGCTCTCCCTAAATCGATGTAATGATCAGTGATTTCTGTTTATATTGACATTGCAAAATATCGCGTTGGAGTTATACATCTAGAAACGTATCACTAGGGTTACTGTCAACATTTTTTCAAACTGTGTACGATTAGCAACCAAACTGTGTTTACTTTATGATAAATTATTACATGAACATGAAATAACTGTAACATTGTTTTTATTTAGTGCTATCGATGCGATTGAACAACGCTTGTGTGTTACTAGAGTGTCTCCAGATGAAACATTGTCGGTTAATGGCAATTTAACCAAAGTAAAACCTTCTATTTGACGTCTTCGTCATAGGCATCCTAATCGCTTGATTTGGCCCATGTTAGGACTATCCTGGCATTTTTATTCCGAAGCGTAGAACTTTTCTTTTGTGATTTTCCTTCCATTGACAAACCTTACAAAGGATTTAAAGCAATTTACACCAAAATTTATCATGCGTAAAATGGTACACGTGTAATTCGTGCGTTTTGTGATTTTCTTGACGCACGGGAGTTGCGTAACCCGATCGATAAAATTTGGACAATAGCCAAATTTTTTACGTGATTATACAATATTATTACAAAAATTAAAAAATGCATGAACAATGGAAGTAAGAAAGAATCAAGGATGAAAACGTTGCGTTATTAGATGTACTGAACATATTAATTTAAACGGTTGTCATACGAATCAGTTTTAGTATATGAAACAAAATAGGCCTATACATAAGCATAACATGTGTCTTGATCTAAATAAAAACACATGACATAAGTTACATTTCAGATGAGAATTCAAGTAATAAATCATTAACTCAAATTTCTAATTCAAATGAAGGTTAATTAAATAAAGACTTTATAAAAAAACACTCAGGCCTACACTACACTACATTACATTTCTAATGTTTGCATAACTTGTCCAAAAAGTCATCAAAATCAGTGTAATTGTCTTTTTGAAAAGTCAACATCAAATTATGCTGCTTTTATACATTTTTGGAATGGAACTGGTATTATAAATTGTATAGATTTTGTTTTGTCATGTGTATTGAAGTTGTACATTCAATTAATTCAAATAATTTCATTTTTAGATAGTACATGGCCTGCTGATATATCTGGAAGAATCTGAAAGAAATTCAACCTGTATAGAAAAAATCCAAATGCAATGTATTTACTGTCACCACTAATGATAATAAAATTGATTTTATATACTAGTAACTTTGTTGTGTTTTTTTTTTAGCTACACTTTCCCTATATTTTACAGTTCTATAGCTCAATACACTGTCCTAATATAGGACACTTCTGCTATTAAACCTGTGGTTAAGACCACCGGCAAACAAATGTATCAATGATAATGAAAGCATTATTGTCTGCAAAGATCTTGTACACTTTCCAATGATGTTTATTATGAGAGACAACATGTGGCTGTCAACAAAGCTCTGATTCGCAGTTTCAATTGAAGATTTTTACAGGCAGGTTTTACAATACCAGGTACTATATCTCTTAAATGTATTAAGACCTACATGTAGATCTACCAGCAAACAAAACGGTTAGCATCTACACTTAGCGGCACTTCTAACGCTGCTACTTATATATTTCAGTTTTCTTTAAAAGTCCTCAATGAATTGTAATGAAATTTGGCATACTTGAACATCAATATTAGACACAGCTTCAGGTGAATTTGCTGTTCGATTCGACAATAGACTATTGTACGATACGTCTTCAACTAACTGAATGCTTATATTGAAAGTCGCATTTTTATCACTCAATATCGGCCATCTGATTGTTATGTATGCGTGTAGATGTCCCTATTTCCTATAATGGTTTTGTATATCAACATTTTATTCGCTCATGGTTTTTAATAGTTATTAATAATATTTACCAAAATGCTAGAAAACGAAAATTGTTGGTTTTGCGGCAAAATATAGTGTTTTCCGTACCCATAGCGTGTCTGTTGAGTAAATACGATTTTTGCGAGTAACGCAGGTTGCGCTAAACTTGAAATTTAATTTTAGGGCGACTAATTATTATATTAAACTGAATAAATTCAATTCTACTGCATACTATTAACATTCGTTATTCAGAAGAAATGTTAATTTTACCATTCAAGTAGCATTATTTGAGGTTAAACGTTTATTTTAAGCGCATCGGCTTTCTATTCAGATTATGGGCTGATTTTGAGGCGGTCTAAGCTTACCAACGGCTATTTGGTTACCTAGGAAATTGTAACGTAGATGAAAGTTATGAATACTTTTATTGTGTACACTCATTACATAATACTTGAAGCTACGAAGAAAGAAAATATTGAAAATATTCAATTGACCCCTTATAAATACGCTGTTTAGTTTTGTGACTTTGTAATTCCGGGTGACGTAAATTACGCCTTTACCACGCATTTTCATACACACCAATTTCTGAAATAACATGTACAGCAATAGGCACATGCCTTAAACTAAAACATGTGAAAATTTGATAAAGTTATCTCAAAGGCTTTTTGAGATATCAAGAATACTAAAGTGGCAGCGTTAGAAGTGCCGCCGAGTATATAGGGTATGAATGTCCATGATCTAGTAGTTTCTAGATATCTATCAATTTAGCCACACATACATCTATCTACAAGTAGGTCCTAATTAATGTTAGACTCGTTTTAAGAGGTGGCGAGGTCACGATCGAGTCTGTTATCACGACCTATTTAATATTTGATACATCTAGTAAATCTACATAAAAATCAATGCATTTTCTATTTATTATACACTCAACCGCTTTAAAAACGCACCACTATTGAAAATAATCAATATTTGTCAAAAATCTTTTTTTTTTCTAAAATTAATAATTTGCAGGGTTTGTTCAGTTCATAAGCTTGACCTAATTAAAGAAAACGATTTTGTTTTCATTCGGAATACCCCGCCCAAAGAACTTGTTTGAATTTGCATGTTTTGCACGTGCAGCTCGATCGCGTCTACCTATGTGGTCAATATTGACTTCAAACTATACGCTGTTAGTTTGCACATTGAAAAAACAACAGAAACAGTATTTTCTTAAGGTATTTTTATGCTGCGAATATCGCGAATATTTGTTCGGATGATTTTGCCTTCGCTTCCATCTGAAAAGAACATCGGTGCCTTAGCATGGTGGTTCAGCTACCTCCACACAACGATTGTGGGCTGAGAATATCGATTCCTTGCGAATGAAACAGTCAAAGACCGACCTGGATGAAACAAGCTAACGGTATTGAGCCCGAGCTATGAGGAAACATGACACAGGTTGTGCCACTGTAATTGGTTCCACATGACTGCACACACTGTCAAAAGAATGTCGGGTGTCAATAAAACAAGCCAAAAGTACATTATTGCATTTTCATAACTATTCTTTTCATAATTGTCAATAAAAAGGAAAATATTTTAGTACACTTTTTAACGAGTTTTCTCCCATTTAGAGTCGAATGTCCCTACTTTTTGTCTTCAAACTCCTTTATAGTGTTGATTTGAGGTGCCATATAAGCACCACGGGAAATAACCTGACAGTCTGATGCTTATTACCAAGACTTCATGTTTAAATAAGGCTTGAATCCATCTTAGGTTCACATAATCCGCATATCTGTACCGCACTAGGTCGTATGGTATTAGCCGGAAAGCCAAAGCCACATACCATTTATAATTCAAGTTAAGCTTTGCTTGGATGGTTAGAAACATCACGTCGAACATAATTCTATCCCATTAAGTTATTAATGTTATTCTTTAGGAGAAGAAACCACGTACATGCACAAATATAGCGAGCTCTTATAATTTTTGTGAAATTGGGACTTTCACTTTCATGGGTCACTGTGTTATCGATATCATAATTTATTTTAAACTCGTAATAATGGCATGAAAATCACACAACTTGTTGTGTATAGACTGACGATAATCAATCCGAAAATGAATATCCATAAATTGACGTTTTCATCACTAAAACCGATGTTTTATATGTGGTGCGTTTTTAAAGCGGTTGAGTGTAGATCGTGCAAAATAGTTTCTGTTAAATTGTTAATTTCGCGTGAAGGAAAGAATTGGAAAGAAACGTTGAAATCGGAACGTCATTACGTGGTAAAAATGATTTTATAATGACGTACCCTGACAATGAATGACGTAACGCATGATTTAAAACACTACACCGTTGACGTTACGTTTCTTTTCGGCATGGTTATGGAACCACTTAGCTTCTTATTCTGTGAACGAAATTTTCACTGGTTTTTATTTAGATAAATATCTATACTGGCTCCATTGAACGGTTATATATCTAATAATTCATACTATTTTAAGGTGATTTTCTCTTCAATATAAGGGCCTATTAATTATGGTTGTGTCTCCAACTTTCATCAACAACATGCCTCAGTGTTGCTACGGTCCATTCAGTTTGTATGGGTAAAATAAATGACACGCCTATATTGACGTAATTAGCGCGAACCGGAGAGAAAACACGGAAGTATACATTAATTTGCCTCCTTTTGAAATCCTCTTAGGATCGTTTGTTGAAACGCACCTAAGACGAATCCTAAGACGATCATAAGAGCAATCCTAGGAAATGATCTTAGGAATGATGATTAAACGCAGCTGGTGTTGTGAATGTTGTACCAGGTGTAGAAGTTATATCCTATGCTATAGGCCGGGTTTCCGCCGAGTGTTTTGAATGCTGAACCAGGAGTTGAAATTATACCCCAGTATGTTACAGACCAAGTTTCCACCTGGTGTTGGGAATGCTGTAGTAGGAGTAGAAATTATACCCCAGTATGTTACAGGTCGGGTTTCCACCTGGTGTTGTGAATGTTGTATCAGGAGTAGAAATTATACCCTATGTTACAGGCCGGGTTTCCGCCGTGTGTTTTTAATGCTGTACCAGGAGTTGGAATTATATCCAGTGTTACAGGCCGGGTTTCCACCTGGTGTTGTGAATGTTGTACTAGGTATAGAAATTATACCCTATGTTACAGGCCGGGTTTCCACCTGGTGTTGTAAATGTTGTACTAGGTATAGAAATTATACCCTATGTAACAGGCCGGGTTTTCACCTGGTGTTGTAAATGTTGTACTAGGTATAGAAATTATACCCTATGTTACAGGCCGGGTTTCCACCTGGTGTTGTAAATGTTGTACTAGGTGTAGAAATTATACCCCAGTATGTTACAGGCCGGTTTTCCACCTGGTGTTGTGAATGTTGTACCAGGTGAAGAAATTATAACCTATGTTACAGGCCGGGTTTCCACCTGGTGTTGTGAATGTTGTACTAGGTGTTGAAATTATATCCCTGTATGTTTCAGGCCGGGTTTCCACCTGGTGTTGTGAATGTTGTACTAGGAGTTGAAATTATATCCTATGTAACAGGCCGGGTTTCCACCTGGTGATGTGAATGTTGTACTAGGAGTTAAAACTATATCCTATGTAACAGGCCGGGTTTCCACCTGCTGATGTGAATGTTGTACTAGGAGTTGAAATTATATCCTATGTTACAGGCCGGGTTTCCACCTGGTGATGTGAATGTTGTACTAGGAGTTGAAATTATATCCTATGTAACAGGCCGGGTTTCCACCTGGTGATGTGAATGTTGTACTAGGAGTTGAAATTATATCCTATGTTACAGGCCGGGTTTACACCAGGTGTTGTGAATGTTGTACCAGGAGTAGAAATTATATCCCAGTATGTTTCAGGACGGGTTTCCACATGGTGTTGTGAATCTTGTACTAGGAGTTGAAATTATACCCCAGTATGTTACAGGCCAGGTTTCCACATGGTGTTGTGAATCTTGTACTAGGAGTTGAAATTATATCCCAGTTTGTTACAGGCCGGGTTGTCACCTGGTGATGTGAATGTTGTACCAGGAGTAGAAATTATATCCCAGTATGTTTCAGGACGGGTTTCCACATGGTGTTGTGAATCTTGTACTAGGAGTTGAAATTATACCCCAGTATGTTACAGGCCGGGTTTCCACCTGGTGTTGTGAATGTTGTACCAGGAGTAGAAATTATATCCCAGTATGTTACAGGTCGGGTTTCCACATGGTGTTGTGAATGTTGTACCAGGAGTAGAAATTATATCCTATGTAACAGGCCGGGTTTCCACCTGGTGTTGTGAATGTTGTACCAGGAGTAGAAATTATATCCTATGTAACAGGCCGGGTTTCCACATGGTGTTGTGAATGTTGTACCAGGAGTAGAAATTATATCCTATGTAACAGGCCGGGTTTCCACCTGGTGTTGTGAATGTTGTACCAGGAGTTGAAATTATATCCTATGTTACAGGCCGGGTTTCCACCTGGTGTTGTGAATGTTGTACCAGGAGTAGAAATTATATCCTATGTTACAGGCCGGGTTTCCACCTGGTGTTGTGAATGTTGTACCAGGAGTTGAAATTATATCCTATGTTACAGGCCGGGTTTCCACCTGGTGTTGTGAATGTTGTACCAGGTGTAGAAATTATATCCTATGTAACAGGCCGGGTTTCCTCCTTGTGTTGTGAATGTTGTATCAGGAGTTGAAATTATAGCCCAGTATATTACAGGCCGGGTTTCTACCTGGTGTTGTGATTGTTGTATCAGGAGTTGAAATTATACCCTATGTTACAAGTTGGGTTTCCACCTAGTGTTGTGAGTGTTGTACCAGGAGTTGAAATTATACCCCAGTATGTAACAGGCCGGGTTTCCACCTGGTGTTGTGAATGTTGTACTAGGTGTTGAAAATATATCCTATGTAACAGGCCGGGTTTCCACCTGGTGTTGTGAATGCTGTACCAGGAGGTGAAATTATATCCCTGTATGTTTCAGGCCGGGTTTCCACCTGGTGTTGTGAATGTTGTACTAGGAGTTAAAATTATATCCTATGTAACAGGCCGGGTTTCCACCTGGTGATGTGAATGTTGTACTAGGAGTTAAAATTATATCCTATGTAACAGGCCGGGTTTCCACCTGCTGATGTGAATGTTGTACTAGGAGTTGAAGTTATATCCTATGTTACAGGCCGGGATTCCACCTGGTGATGTGAATGTTGTACTAGGAGTTGAAATTATATCCTATGTAACAGGCCGGGTTTCCACCTGGTGATGTGAATGTTGTACTAGGAGTTGAAATTATATCCTATGTAACAGGCCGGGTTTCCACCTGGTGATGTGAATGTTGTACTAGGAGTTGAAATTATATCCTATGTTACAGGCCGGGTTTCCACCAGGTGTTGTGAATGTTGTACCCGGAGTAGAAATTATATCCCAGTATGTTACAGGCCGGGTTGTCACCTGGTGATGTGAATGTTGTACCAGGAGTAGAAATTATATCCTAGTATGTTACAGGCCGGGTTTCCACCTGGTGTTGTGAATGTTGTACTAGGAGTAGAAATTATACCCTAGTATGTTACAGGCCGGGTTTCCACCTGGTGTTGTGAATGTTGTACTAGGAGTAGAAATTATACCCTAGTATGTTACAGGCCGGGTTGTCACATGGTGTTGTGAATGTTGTACCAGGAGTAGAAATTATATCCCAGTATGTTACAGGCCGGGTTGTCACCTGGTGATGTGAATGTTGTACCAGGAGTAGAAATTATATCCTAGTATGTTACAGGCCGGGTTTCCGCCTGGTGTTGTGAATGTTGTACTAGGAGTAGAAATTATACCCTATGTTACAGGCCGGGTTTCCACCTGGTGTTGTGAATGTTGTACTACGAGTTGAAATTATACCCTAGTATGTTACAGGCCGGGTTTCCACCTGGTGTTGTGAATGTTGTACTAGGAGTAGAAATTATACCCTATGTTACAGGCCGGGTTTCCACCTGGTGTTATGAATGTTGAATCAGGAGTAAAATTTATACCCTATGTTACAGGCCGGGTTTCCACCTGGTGTTGTAAATGTTGTACCAGGAGTTGAAATTATACCCTAGTATGTTATAGGCCGGGTTTCCACCTGGTGTTATGAATGTTGTACTAGGAGTAGAAATTATACCCTAGTATGTTACAGGCCGGGTTTTCACCTGGTGTTGTGAATGTTGTGCTAGGAGTAGAAATTATACCCTAGTATGTTACAGGCCGGGTTTCCACCTGGTGTGATGAATGTTGTATCAGGAGTTGAAATTATACCCTATGTTACAGGCCGGGTTTCCACCTGGTGTTGTGAATGTTGTACTAGGAGTAGAAATTATACCCTAGTATGTTACAGGCCGGGTTTCCACCTGGTGTTGTGAATGTTGTACTAGGAGTAGAAATTATACCCTAGTATGTTACAGGCCGGGTTTCCACCTGGTGTGATGAATGTTGTATCAGGAGTTGAAATTATACCCTAGTATGTTACAGGCCGGGTTTCCACCTAGTGTTGTGAATGTTGTATCAGGAGTTGAAATTATACCCTAGTATGTTACAGGCCGGGTTTCCACCTGGTGTTATGAATGTTGAATCAGGAGTAAAATTTATACCCTATGTTACAGGCCGGGTTTCCACCTGGTGTTGTAAATGTTGTACCAGGAGTTGAAATTATACCCTAGTATGTTATAGGCCGGGTTTCCACCTGGTGTTATGAATGTTGTACTAGGAGTAGAAATTATACCCTAGTATGTTACAGGCCGGGTTTCCCCCTGGTGTTGTGAATGTTGTACCAGGAGTAGATATTATACCCTAGTATGTTACAGGCCGGGTTTCCACCTGGTGATGTGAATGTTGTACTAGGAGTAGAAATTATATCCTATGTTACAGGCCGGGTTTCCACCTGGTGTTGTGAATGCTGTACCAGGAGTAGAAATTATATCCTATGTTACAGACCGGGTTTCCACCTGGTGTTGTGAATGTTGTACCAGGTGTAGAAATTTTACCCCAGTATGTTACAGGCCGGGTTTCCACCTGGTGATGTGAATGTTGTACTAGGAGTAGAAATTATATCCTAGTATGCTACAGGCCGGGTTTCCACCTTGTGTTGTGAATGTTGTATCAGGAGTTGAAATTATACCCTAGTATGTTACAGGCCGGGTTTCCACCTTGTGTTGTGAATGTTGTATCAGGAGTTGAAATTATACCCTATGTTACAGGCCGGGTTTCCACCTGGTGTTGTGAATGCTGTACCAGGAGTTGAAATTATACCCTAGTATGTTACAGGCCGGGTTTCTACCTGGTGTTGTGAATGTTGTACCAGGAGTTGAAATTATACCCCAGTATGTTACAGACCGGGTTTCCACGAGGTGTTGTGAATGTTGTACCAGGAGTTGAAATTATATCCCAGTATGTTACAGGCCAGGTTTCCACCTAGTGTTGTGAATGTTGTATCAGGAGTTGAAATTATACCCTATGATACAGGCCGGGTTTCCACCTTGTGTTGTGAATGTTGTAACTGCAAGTTCCGCAGTTTCTGAACACATGGATATAAATAAAGTGGCATATCCTGCTTCTACTGAGGTGAGAATTGATGAACTATTCACTATTTATAACCTTGTAATTGATACAGTTCTGACATTTTCGGGAGCGGTGGGCGCAGGCTTTGAGAGGTCCTGTGTTCAACCCTCAACTAGAACACTGGTTTAAATTCTCGTGAGTAAGAATTAATCACATGCTCCACTCCACCAATGTGTTGATATGTACATGTGAGGGCAGTGTCTATTTCTAGGCGCCGCATATCGATGTTGGTTGCAACACTCACAGGAGAGAAATAGTCTCCCGATGGAAGCCTCAAATGTAGGTTGCATCACGCATGTATAGATATAGATACATTGAGGAATTAGGTTGCCAAATAACCAGGGGAAGTTAAAATGTCAAAGGGTGGTTAAACGGCTAAAAAACTCAAATCAGCCCTTGAAAATAAACATAACTTTTTTTTACATTTCTGCCCGTTACTTTTGATATTAACCCCCCCCCCTCCCCCTGTTATCGATAATAAAAGCTTTTTAAGGCATACATATTATTATAGTTAACTATTGTACAAGCTTATTTAATCTATGGTATGTTTTATCGATTAAAGGGGGCTAATTTAGTTATTACATGAATCTCATACTCACATAAAAGTTACTTCCCTTTAACTTTACTTGCAATATATGTACATGTAACTGTAGATATTTTCTATAGTTGACATCATTCAATCAAGGGAAAATAGTCTCTTCAGACACACTCGAAAGCAGGTTTACTTAGTTAGCCATATGACCAGGACAGTAAAGTATGGACGGCGAATGAACGGCTGAATTGCTGGCAGAGAAACAGAATATCTTAAATAGTGTTTAAAAGGGTGACGTATATGTTTTGGAAAATAAAATAATGTCGAGCATAGCCTTTATTTGCCAGTCAGTTTTCTGCTGAAATATAGCAGACGTATATATAGATGAGGTCCTCCATCCGGATTTGAAACCTAGTCACCAGATTAGACACAAAGCGCACTAACCACAGAGCCTTGGAGGCATCTGTGTGCACCATATTGAAAATTGGTCTTGAACCAAATATGTCATCCAATATTCATTAAGTTATTATTATTATTATTATTATTATTATCATTTTATTTATTTATTTTTTTTTATTTTTATTATTATTATTACATGTATTATTATTACTTGTTTGTCTAGGTCGAACGTTTAGTGATGCAAGCATCGGGTAAATCTAATCTGAAGAGAGTTTCACTAGAACTCGGAGGAAAGAGTCCATTTATTATAATTATTTGCTAATGCTAACAGTATTTTCACTTTACTATCGATTGATTTTTTACTTGTATCCAGGTTAGTATAGCGAGTACGTATAATCTTATACGTAACGTGTGAAGTATAAATTTATACTAAATGGGTGTGTTTTCCAATAAACTAAGCTTGCATTTTTAGTGTCATTTGATATATTTATCGCCAGAGGCTCGCTTAATAAAATTTCCAAAACTCATTTGATATAAATTTATATCAATTGACAACTGGTGATAGAATCTAGATGCACTATTTATTATTAGCTTTCAATGGATTATGGTGATTTTCAGTGAAAATAACAATGACAAATAACAGTGAAATTATCGTTTTGTTATTTTCACTATTTTGGAGCTGGTCCAGTATCGTGTAGAAAAGAAACGCAACGTCAACAGCGCCGGGCTTCAAAATATGCTTTACGTCATTATGACGTCATATTTGTCACGTCGTGACGTTCTAATTTCAACGTAATTTAGCCAATTACTGTACCGTTTTACGAGAAAATGAAGCAAATAATAAACAGAAAATTTGTTGATGTTTGGTAAAAGATCTCATTTTATTTCACTCGTGATCACAGAAAATTATATTTTTTATATTAAAAACTGATTTCTGTGATCACTCGGTGAAATAAAATGCGATCTTACACCAAAATCAACAAGTTTCCTCAAGTGATTATCCAGCACGACCTGTTGTAAGGGGGAATCCTTGATTCAGCGTGTGTGTCTGTCTGTACGCCTGTATGACTGCTAGTCTATCTATCTGTCCATCGAAATGTAGAAATATTTGTTCGGACACAACTCCTCTTAAAGTTTTGACAGAATGTCCTTCAAACGATGTCAGATTAACAACGACCTCAACAAAATGTCCTGCTGTGACAGAGTTAGTAAGAATTGTGTCACTTTGCCGGCGGGAGGGATATAAGTCTGTGGAATTGCAACAGCCCTAGTTTTGTTCCATTTGAATTGTAGCATTAATAAGTTTATCCAAATCACACTGTTGAAACGAAAAGGTCACACATACATATTACGAGTATATACCTGAAATATTTTTTGAAACTTGTCAAATTGTATTTTATAAAACCAGAGATCAATTAATACAATTGAGACTGTACGATTTGATTATTACATAATGTATATCTAAACTGTAATCAGCAGGAGAGAATTTGACCTCCTTTGCCTTTTTTATCTCATCCATACAGATAATATTCAATAGCAAAATACTTTGACATGTTGAAAACTCCATCTATAATACTTTTAAATTGTGTTGTTATACCCCAAACTCTTTATTGCTTATGATATACTATTTTTGTAAACATGTTTTTCCATCGAGGCGCCCAGGGAAGACTAGACTAACCCAACTGTGTTGCCTCAAAACATAAAGTCGTTATTATTATTATTATTCTATGATTTGTGCAGTTGATGATGCAGTCATGTGGGCGCATGTTGCTAATAGCAGCTATAATGAATAACCATAGGCAGAATTGTTGCGCTGGTTCTAGAACCTATGTTGAGGCCTCCATTTATGATGATATTGTTACCAAATCCAAGGAGATGGCGGCTTTAAGACAATACGATGAATTGACTTAATAAGGACCACAAGTAAGTGATCAATTGTCTATTATTTCATAATTGGCTTGCTCGTGATTTTCCTGTGCTTTAATGGTTTATGAAACATCTTTGGTTATCATTGCACTCCGGAACAATATTGTTGAATGCTACTAGTACTTAGTTGATCGGAGTGCAACGAACGTGTCCTGTGACATGATTCGAAGCTAGACACTATGAATTCAGTTGTGCATGTACATGTATATGTCTGATGTACTACTATGTATACCGCAGTGATGACTTCTTAATAAGACCCACTTTCACAAATATTTCTACATTTATTCATCAGTGTTCTCTTACAGTTTTGTTAAATAAAACAAATTTATCTGTTCTGTCTGCTAGTCGCTTAAAGAGTCATTCCCTATAACTAGCATATTTTCTCTACTAGCACATTAGATGAGCTTAATGTACAAAGCACTATCAATTATCATAATTTGTCAGAAGAAAGTGTGCGCAAATATGTCTCTATAATGTCAAAAATATGATCAAATCACCAATAATAATCTATCGTTTCCAGCGATTTATTCTTATGTGGTCAAAGGGAAATGACTCGTGACCATTTTTCTCGGTAATTGGTGTGAGCTTTTTGTTAAAGATTTGAGGAGTTTAAGCAATTATGATTCTCATTAAATGTTTAATATTCCTGAATCGATTTAAACTTAAAAGCTTTGTGAATGCCTGGCTGAACGATGTCAGACTTCATTCTCACTCAGGTAGATGAAGAACAGTTCAATAAAATCCTAGAGTTTATCGAATCCGGATGAAAAGAAGGAGCCACCTTACAGTATGGATGAGAGCGTTATGGTGATGTCGGATACTTTATCAAACCTACTCACGGTATTCACTGATGTTACAGATGGTATGAGAATAGCAAAGGAAGAAGTACGATTAAAAATCAAACCTTTTATGTAAATACCTTTCAAGGGATCAGCAAACTTGTGGTCTGTGTTTACTATTATAATAATACATGTCATAGAATTGATTGATGAAGCGTGTGTCATTGCAAATATGATTTGTATACGTAGTTTTTGTTCATTGTTAGTATCTCCTGAAGATTTTAAACACTGTAAATTGTATAACCCTGCGGTGGCACAAACGTTTAGTGTTAGTATTATATTCCAGAGGGGAGTACGCTTTACACGAATATACGGAAATAAAGACAGACATCATTCTCGTATTGTCAAAGATGATATTTTTTTCCTTTCAATTTATTTCTTTATAAATTAAGTACATTTACACAATATTTACATTAAGTACAATATAATCACATGCTATAAATGGATGCACTTACAAAATTATTTTCTGAGAGAGAGAGAGAGAGAGAGAGAGAGAGAGAGAGAGAGAGAGAGAGAGAGAAAGAGGGGGGGGGGGTGAGAGAATTAGATACTGTTTGCTTTGCACCATTTCCGCAATTAGATTTGTTCGTTCTTCTATTATATTAAAATCAAAAAATCACTCCACTTGTTCTCGAATATTTCGTTTTGATTTTTTATTGCCGATATTGTTTTCTCTATCTTTATCCTATGTACCAGATGATATTAATATTAATATAAGTGTTGTTTCAAACTAAGTTAATTAAATAAATTGTAGCAACTATTCTAACACAGTCAGCAATTACATATATACATAGGGGAAACATACATGGGTGAATCAAAAAGTTCGTAGAAAAATATCATAATTCACAAACCACAGATTCAAATGCTTTCAATTTTAATATGACGCGATCATAAGTATAAAAAAACATTTGTCAAATTTCATTGAATTAGTCAAAACTACATGATTTTTACATTGAAACGCACACATGCTGTAACAGCATACCGGAGCACGTCAACGTCATTTGATGAACGACGTCAAACTTACGAAAACGCTTGTCAATACTTACGTTAACGTTTTGACTCATTTTCGCTTCTCCAGTGACTAATATGTAGGTATTTTTGGATAACCATCGTGATAATAGTTTCTGCATTTTCAATTGTTTGTTTAATATCATGTGCGCTGTCCCATAAGATTAGTCTAAGTGTTTTGCTATATCCGCTATTATATAGCGCTGGTCCTCTTCGACGACGTTGCGAACCAACGTCACCAATATCGGGTGTATTTTATTCGGTTGTAAACTTCTGGTATCCTACATAAAAACACTAATTCCACGTATAATTCGATGTCTACTTATATCAGGATATATACCTGCAAGTTTCAAACCATGTATTGTCTCTGATGCCGTACTTAATTCCAGTTTCACGCAAAATTTAATAGCAGCCCGTGGTTCCGTAAATTCCGATAGACCCGTTTTACGCGGGTATTTCAGTATAGTGCGATTATGTAAATGTCGATTAAAACATTATTTATCGTAGATGACGTCTGAAATTTTAACAGACTTTATATATGATATTAAGCAATCAGATATAACATTTTGACGGTTTTTGGAGGTCTTTCAATTGAGATATTTAAGAAAATTTAATAAAATGTGTTTCAAATTACCCGTGTGCTCCGGTATACGTAATCTCCCTTGTTTAAGATATAAATATTTCTAAAGCGCTTATCATCAGGTCGCTATAAATATGTGTATGTAAAGAAAATACCAATGTATCCATTCAGCATTAATATGACGACAATAACTCTGAAAATAAAAAAAAGTTATGGCAAATTTCTACGAACTTTTTTATTCACCCACGAAGGTATATTGACTTTATGATGAATCGCATTTAAAGTCACATTATTGCTCCCACAACTTTTGTCCGATCATCCGTTAAAAACAATGAATTATGAAACCATTAGGCTTTTCTTTAACAATTAAATGACCAAATCGATGACAGAATGTTAACGACATCTGTCGAAATGTTAACGATATCTGTCGAAATAGTAGACCAAATATTGTATTTAGCAAATTGTAGGGTGAACAAAATACTCATTTTGCAAGAGTTGCTCCCCTTTGACTATAAATCATGCATTTAATGTTTACCAACTGTCATTTTGTCAACAAACCATCTGGTTGTTTTATTTCATTTTCTTCCATCTTATGGCGTTTTCCACATTTGGGAATCAAATTACTAAAGTGCTCAAATTGCATCATTCCACAGAGAGGTTACCAAGTCATAGCCTATTAAAAAAGCAGTTTAAGACTCAATGTGACTTTAAGCCAAAACAAGTATGTGCGTTCCCGGGAAGGAGCTAGTATTCTTACATATTTTGCTATGTTTTCAAATGTACTTTAAATGTAGAATATGTGCTCATGTGACAATCCAAATAAATAAAATAATACATGCCAGTGCCGTATTATAGATAAAACACCTGTACATGTACATTCCTTATTTCGATTCGAACAGAACCAATATTCTGTATTCGACAACACATTAAGAAATAGGAACATATGTAGTATTTTCTTGCATGGAATGCTATTACATTATTTGCCGTCACTGAAGCTGTGTTATCGATAAATCATGTACAACTTATATAAATGAAACTGATGGTTGCATTGGAATATATAAAACTCATAGCTATTTGCATTTATTTTTCTTAAAGTGTATATAGCTATATTCTAACAGTCATTCAATGTTGAAATAATTACTTGCATCGTTTTTAGTATGATACTAGACTACATTAATTGCAAATTTAAACTTTGGATGGGTTTCCTTGTACCTTGATTCAATCGTCAAAAAATAGACGATTCTTATACTTTCATAGGGTGTTCTAAAACACTTTCGTACGAAAACTGACAGTTTGCATGTCCAATAAATCACAGAGAGAGTTTCTGTTAAAACTAAAGCGAAAAATTATCTAATGGATATGAAAGCATAATCGTTTTTCAGTTTTTGAAACTTTTTAAAAAAATATCTTCCAATATAGCTCTATACACTTTAAATAAAATGATAATTTTATAATTTATGTACTAGTTCGTCCAATGCATTCAATGTTGAAATCAACGAATGTGATATTCGTTTTACATGTATACGAAATAGCACATCACTGGTAGCATTCATTTATTGACATTTTATTAAACTAAAGTTAGGTAAATATTTAGATATTATTTTGAAAATTTCAATTCAGATTCCGTTTTTTTGCGAACGGAATCCAACATAGACACTTTCTTTTCTTGTAGGTGACTATCAACTTCCTGGAGAAGAACCTGTGAATACAAGCGTAAATTTTTACATTTTTGTCATATCATGTAGTTATTTATAAACCTATTGGTATTTAACATAATTATTACTGACCTACATGTATATGTTGTTATAATGTGCAATATATTATTTAATACTCTCTGACAGTTATACCTTCGAAACTGGTCATACCGTCGAAATCCTATACTCCATAGCAACGCAATATTACCATAACGATATAAGAGCATCGAACAGGTAGAGAAGTGGTTTGAGCCTTATTTCAAAGCTAATGAGCCAAAGTTATAAAATATGTGGGTAATAATTGCATGCTAGTCAAAATTGATGTCAATAACGTCATCGATGAAGCCGTACGTTTTCAGTGATTCCAGGAAATTCTGCGATTTATGTCCTGAACAAAACGTTCATGTATATGTTAAACAATGGCATATAATAACAAAATATTATCTTAAAAACTGTCAGCCAAAGTTAATAAAGTTATTTATGTTAGGTCCTAATCCCTTTTATTACCCCAAAATATCAAATTTATGTAGATAAGTATATTCATTTATAGTATGATTTCTATTTGCTCTGTTCATTATATATATATTATATATATATAATATGCAATGTTGTAAGGTTTGTGGGGGATGATTCTCCGACCCACATAAAACCATTGGACGGGGAAAATAAATGGGGTTACCCTTCTCGGGCCCGAAAAAAAAGTTATTTATGTTACCAAATACTAAGGATCATGTATGTCAGATCCGACAGGAAAGGCGGTACTATTCATAAACACTATTCATGAAAAACACTATTCATGAACTACAAAACAGAACACCGTACTAAACGTAATTATTATACTTATCTTGAAAAAATGACTTATTATGATTACTATGTTGGGTGTACAATGTACTTGATCGAACTTCCGATTACAATGTATTATTGTATCCTGTGCTTATCTAAACTAACACTAACACTAAAATAGTGGCTGTATAGTACATGAATAATATGAACTAATGCACCGCCTAAGCGGGGATTAAATAGATGTTGTGTAATTGCTATGCTATATTTCAGATATATGGTATAGAATTTTTTTAGGTAAAATACTTAAATAATGTTTCACAAGTTATATTTATACCAGTGTGCTTATTTATGGGATATACAGGCATCTATGCCAAATATAGTAAATATTCAACAATTTTATTTGATTTTTGCCATACGCTAAAACGTGACGCAGTCCCTTTAAGACTGCATTCGCTGTATATTCATTTCATATTTGATACATGTTAACCGCATACATGTTACACATTTGTCAGAGAGAATATTTTCTGTAAGGGTACCCAGACTTTTCAATAAGCCGTCCAATGAATTGAACAATTTCAGTTTCTGTCCCGGGTACGTTTTTTCCTGGGTACATTATCGCATGTATTTTTTTCAGGTTTTCCAACGAAAAATCCTGCTTTATAAGATTGGGACAATTGGTCCCGGACTAGATGACGGGCAGCGAGGCAGCGATGTCAAACAATTTTTAACTAGGGGTTTCCGGTCAATAACTTGAAGTTTGGATAGGCTGATCTTAATGATACTTTGTATATAGCAAGCTTGCATGAATATTCATGCTTTCTACATTTATTAACCAGGCTTCAAAATCATTCGTTATTATATTTGGGTATAGCCACAAATGTGTGGGCAGGCAGCGTAAGCAATTAATTCTGTGCTCAACTCCTATGTTTCTCAAGAATTTTCAACCATCATTAGGCGGACACCCGTACAGAAAGACTGGTTTTGCGACAATGCGGTGTCTTGTGTAAGACATATTTTGATTGGTCGACTCGATAATAAATTCTTAGGCCAATCGCAAAGCTGAAACATTTTTCTAACTTGGTGTTTTTGTACTCTTTTCCTGAAGTCTCGATGATTTCGCGAGGGAAAAGGGGAAACTTTGTGCATTAAAACGATTGAATTATTGGTAAATGACAACCGGAAAACAAAGTCTTACACTGAGATCATGATAAAAGGACTTGGAAACAAGGAAAACCTTCTTTTAATGTGTAAACGCAGCCTTAAAAGGGAATAACTGCATTTGTTGATTTTAGCAGAAAAAAGACCATCTGACAGTCAGACCGACTTTTTTTAGTCCGCCAGATCGTCAGTCCCACAGGTTATCAGCGATTATCGGGAAGTCGGGTAGCCAAAAAATCAGGGACCCCGGTCCGGAAGACCTATAATTGAACTTGACCTAGATTATAATGAAATAATTTATTCTGTAGAAATTTCATCAAGAAAAGACCAACATTTTTATCTCTATTGTCTACCATGACAAGAAATTTCTAGGACTTGACCTAGTGACACATTTTTTGACCCCGGATGTCACAATATTGAACTTGATTTTTAAAAGAATATCCTTCTGATTAAAGGCTTTGGAATATAAGGCCAAATTTGTGACCTAGTGACTACATAAGGCATTTGACCTACTGACCCAAGCGAATAGAGTTAAATTATTTTACTTTAGGCTTTGCGGCTGCAGAGATGCATGTGAAATTTTTGTTTGACCCTGACCGCAGATTTGTACGATTTTAGGCAAACATTGCGTGAGATGCACAGTAGTCACGCTATCGAGCGCTATGCTTAGAAACAACTTCTTAAAATAAGCGCTACTGTATATCGGAAAAAGTGAAAAATATATTATTATTTTGGCATGCGCTTGTGGCTAGCTGTCTGTTACGAGTACATAGCGCTGAAAAGGGCAACCAAATCACCCCGTTTCTAACGAAATCACTTGGTAGCGCTTGCCTAGCAGTACAATGTAAATATCTTTTTGTACACAACACATTCAAAATGAAATTGTCATAATTTGATTCAGAATGAGTAAAATCAATGGCATACCTTTATTGTACTTTGTAGGCCTAACTGTATTCTTGGGAGCAGTTTCAATTAGTCCAGGGGAAATTTCTAAACCTACTGTAACCATATTTCGTCCAGTCCATAGTATAGGATCAGCTTCAAGCCTTGGAAAATTGAAGATATAGCAAAAGCGACACCGTATGACGTTAATTGGGGGCCTAGTCAATCATACAAGACCACAACAAACATCACACAATTGTGTTCCGCAGTTTCATACTCCCACGAACCGAACTCCAGCTACTGATGGTGATCGATCCGGAATCAATCCATTGAAATAGATATGCGATAATTATTTGTTTTGGATAATTAACGTCTGAAGTAGGCTTAAGTAAACTTTATCGAAGATATTACATAAGCGACAACGTATGGACCCTGCTAGTACACAAGTTTGTCCACCACAAATAATTAATGCACCAGTCAGTTGCATCCACAGTTCCTCCCGACCACAGGGATCCATGGCAGATAGGCCATGTTTTTACCATCCAGCTACCCCCCAAGGCAGGGGAAATTTAGGATTTTTTCTGCGAAAACCAATAGCCTAGAGACAATATTTACCGGTAGATGTCAGGGGAAATGCGGGAGATTTTACCATCAGCTTCCCCTGTAGGCCGTAGAAGGCTGAAGGGCTGTTGATTTTGACAACTCAAAATCCCGGAGCGCCCCTTCACCCGGGGTGCTGTGGATGAAACTAACTGGTACATAAGTATTATACACACTGACAGTTAAAAAATAATCTCATAAACATTGCTTTGACAAGCTATACATTGAGACATAGAATTGTTGATTTGCATTGTTGACATGGAACGAATTGTAGCCTACTTACGTTCAAGCATCTGGTATGATCTAAGTGTTGACATCATTGTAAAACTACGTAAAAATGTCTATTAAAGACCAATTTCCTCGGAGATCGAGTACTGTCATGATAAATCGGCTATTTAAATGAAAATTTCACCTTTTTTTGACGATTCTTAAAACATCTTCCGTGTGCAATGGGCGCATGAAAATCTCGCAAACGCTTTGGCTAGTGACACGTAAAGCGGAGTATCTACAGTAGCGTATTTCTTACTTCCCTTTGTTTTTTTAAAAAATATTTTTTTTATTTATTACACATTTTTAAAAATGATATTTAATCGAAAGAGAACGATAGGCTCAACCGTTTACAGCTTACTATTTTTTTTTATAATCCAAGGACTATTCACCTCGGAAAACTGCCTGAAATTTTTGACCGGAAATAACTTTTTTTGAAAGCATTAGTACCGGCAGAAACTCAACGAAGATATGCACGTTCGCCTGTTAACGGTCTGGGTATTTTCAATAGCCCCGCTGCGCGGGGCTATTTAAATCCCCTATTACATGTGTATTACGTATGATATATGGGTCAATGTCCTAGTACAGTCCAGTTAAGATAAAAATACAGTGATGCGCAGTGGAACAATCTACTAGTACGGTGTAAAAACATGTATAAAGGATTATACTAACAGTTCAATACCAAACTAAACTCTACCTAGTTGAGCAATGGTTTTTAGGCTGGCGATTTCGCGCCAGACTATTACAATCCTAAAAAATGAAATCCACTAAGATGAATTTACTCCCGAAACTGACAACACAGAATCTATACACTCGATGCAAATAGTTCCTCCTCGTTAATCAGTTTTGCAAGATAAGAACATTCAACTTTCCTTGTTTCATTTATTCTGTTCGATTGTAATATATTAGTTTCTTCTTGAAATGGGAGGAAATTGTATGAAATTAAAAGAAAAGGTGTTTAAAGGCGTTGATAATTATTACAACGCGTTACGTATACGAACGCGATATAGCGCGCGCATTGATCAATGATTTTATTATGTTAAATTATTTAGGTCATCATTCTCCAACGAGATCGTGGTCGATTGGATGAGCAACTTGCTTAGTAATTTTCTGATGCTAAGGTCCAGCGATCGAATCACTGCGGCTCCAAATTTTTTATAATTTTAAATTTTTATTTTTTATTTTTTGTTAAGTCCAGCACTTACCTCTCTTTCGACTTAGAAAACCACTTGATGTTATATTACTTGAAAAGCTATTGTTCCTTAGCAGTTCGCCAGCCTGTCAGTACTTTCAGTACTTTGATAATCTTTTGGGTACACATAAACGATGACGTCACAGTCATTTTATCCTAACTGGACTATACATGTGCAAGGCTTGTCTCAATAATCAATCAAAGTACTAACAGTACTAGTGGGACGATGCTTTTGAAAAGGATGCATATAAGGGCATCGATGTACATCTACATAATCTTAAGGTTTACATGTTTTAGGAGGAAATGATCATCAAGGAGAGTATATAACGTTTTTACATGAGTGGTAAACAGAGTTGTCATTACCATGTCAAGCACGCAGATGCATCATTTTGACACGCGTCCAGGGCCAGCACTGTAATCCAACACGCTAACCACTGTTCTATGGAGCCATATATGAAACGTGTCACAGGCACAATGCAATAAACTTTAGCTAGTTTTTATACTTGAAGCTATACATAAAGCATTTGAAAGAAGCGTTTGGTCAGGAATATGGCATCTAAGCGCTTTCCACGGGAGGTAATTCACGTTTTATAAAGTTAATTGAACGGGAGCTAACTGAATGAAAGCGCTCGATAGCGTTTTGCTTAGGCAACGGACATCAGACTATCTTTGTCAATGATAATCAGCGAGCGGAACCGGAAACCGATCGTCAAACTTTTATTACATTTTGACAATCGTACTGGCTAGGTCTTTTTCACTGGGCCCAATGG
This sequence comes from Spisula subtruncata, assembly GCA_963678985.1. Lineage (NCBI taxonomy): Eukaryota > Metazoa > Mollusca > Bivalvia > Venerida > Mactridae > Spisula > Spisula subtruncata. Next base: position 26,118,979 of record OY787671.1, on the reverse strand, counting down.
TAAGAGCTGAGCCCACTAGCATTGTACCTTTTACAGCATCGTCAAAAATGTTACTTTATGTACAACGAGAATTTAGGTGAAGACGTTGGTCTTCGTCGAACGAAGAAATACGCTTTCAGCATACGGCGACACTGACTTATGGGTATGTGATTGTTAAAAAAAGTATATAATGTTTTTTCCTAATGTAGAGGGAACTCGGACAGTGTCAATTTTTTATGACACTTGATGCGACCGGGAGTCCCAAACCCCACAACCCACCGCGCTTACAACTGGACCACGACCAGTGCTACATTATTGTATGGGTAATACGTATTATTTTATTTTTATGAGGGTCATATTGCTTTGCACATGTCGGTCTGGTGGTATGCCGGTTGACCAAATGGTCCAATGGTCCAAAAGACCAAGATCAATGTGTCCTTTACCATTTCCGACTATTGGGGTGTCATAGGGCTTGTAACGTGTTTCACAGACATATCTTGTTGTACTCCGTGTTTGTGAAGGATTGCACACTCATCTGTTTCTCCGCCTATGTATTGTTTCTATGTATTTGTCTATGAATGTGTCACTTTTTCCCTAATTTGTTTCCTCCTATTAGAGGTGTGCACACCCTAAACGGATGTGGTATTCTATATCAGTTATCGGTTCAATTTACTAGGGGTTTAATTAAAGGTAAGTACATGTACAGGGTGTCCCAAAAAACGGGGACCTACCTTAAACCCTTATAACCCATTCATATTTTGATGAATTAAGCTGATATTTTGCGAAAGTGTATGTAAGGGATCCCCAACGTCGAAAAAGGGTTCTTGTTTAAATATGGTGCTTCAAAACAGGAAGTGACGTCATCATTTTCACTAAGGCAACAATTAGTAATTTTTGCTTAATCACGTGAAAAGGGGCATTATAAGAAAAGGGCATTTGTGTCAGAGCATTTATTGTTTGGAAACAACATTTAAAGTCAAAGGGGTGATCAAACCCATGTAAGAATAAAACAAATATGACAAGAAAAAGCATAACAGAGGAAAACGTGGCGAGTTTTCTGACTAAAGGGGAAGTGGAAACCTTCCAAAATAGCTTCAACAATCATTCAATGATTAAAAACATGATAATGGCAAGGACTATTACCGAAATAGCTTAGACTATAGAAAGGAGAAAAAGGTAAAGTTTCATCCTAACAAACAGATCAAAGATATATTTTGGAGTAATTGTGTATGTCAGAAATTATTAAATAGCACCATAGGATAGCAGAAAACTCTTCTTGTGATAAATCAGCAGCAAATCAGGATATGTTTGCGAAATAGTACTGACATCTTACCTCATATCACAGGTCATATGACCTAAAAAATACTCAAACTTGATCCCAATAATGAACGTGTTGGCAATACATAATGAACTAATGCATCACAAACCATTAACAATGATTTGGAGCACATGAGAAGAAGTTTGAGGATAGCATTGGTCTCGTATATCTCATTGAATTCTAAAATCCCTGCTTCAGTTTATGGTATTTTACTGAAACATGTGATTGTAAATATGGGAGGTAACTCTGGGTATTGAACTAAATAATCACGTTAGTGATGCTAGTTTTCTGAACAGTGTTCTTTTCTTATTGTGTTTACATATTCATAGTGTGATATCTATAATAGAGAAAAAGTTACAGCTGTTTATCCTACGTCCCCGGGGTTTTTTTTGGGACACCCTGTATATCTACTTATTGTACACTAGATTGATTTACCATCAATACACGTAATTAAATTCGTCTTCTTTATATTATATGCAAATGCTTTTGAGACAATCCCTCGGGTTTTAACGCTGAATTTTAAAGATATCCATGTAGGTATGAGTGTGTACATCTCTATTAATTAAGCCACTAAGATGAGTCGTTATGAGACGATCAGGACTTCATCAAGTGCGGTGTAATACTTACGTACATCACATTCTCTTTGAAGTTGTTACATACTCATATAAGCATGTTGAAGTGTGAAGTGTATAAGTAATGCTGTGATATAAACTTGATATGCTTTAATTAATGTTGTTTCCTGGATCTCCATCTGTTAATTGATATGACGTCAGTATTTCCTGTTTTAGCTTGAGTACGCACTGCTGAATCCTCCAATTCTGACCCAATCATTATCTTGTAATATTTGGTTTCCTTTTCTGCTAGCAAACAAACAAACAAACAAGTAAAATATTGTAAAGAAAATATGAATGAAATACTCGACAACCTAAAAGTCTGTGATTTCACCTCACCTTAAAGTATGGCAATGGAAGATTGGGTGGGGTACCAGAAACATGTAATACAATAGACCTACTCCGGATCTCCACTAAGCTGTAGGTACAAATAAAGTTTTACCGTTATTATCCTTTTTGGTCTTGAATATTCATATCTGGACAATAGAGTGGGGGTCAAACTGACAGTTGTGTTTTGCATATGAATACAAAACCAGTCTAACTAGGCCAGTTTTGTTTGTACCTAAATGTAAATTAGGGTGAAAACCGCCTTGCACGGAGTTCCGGATATCAACTATTTAGAATAACCAACTGCGAATCATTTAGTACATGGTCACTTGGTTTGATACAATCACAGAACTAAGACATTATACCCCCCCAAACAATCCCTAATTTTTCACTCATTCATTAGATAAAAGAAGATATATTGAATGGATGGAAATTTACGGAAGTACAATCTCTCGTTTGTGTCAGTGGTATAATTTATTATCACTGTGATACAATAATCTTGCTTTCGATATTGCGATAAACATGATCAAGTAACGGACAGGGACGGAAAACTCAACTTAAACAGCCACGCAGAGGTGAAGAAAATATTTTAAACACAACATTCTGCAATTCAATGGAGCACATTTATACATTATGCATGGGAAACGACTTTGAAATCTGAAATGACACATAACCCCCCCCCCCCTGATTTTGGCAATGCATATTTTAACAAGACTGTGCGACTTTGCCTTTATAGACAAAGAACAAATCATATCCTAGTAATGCTATAATACTATATCGGCCACTATACATGAAAGTGACGTCACATCAAAACACTCATGAGCACGTGTATCTGTACCTAGGGCGGGCTTCTGTTTACGTTCAATGCCAATGCGTTCATTTTATTATATATTTTTTAATTTAGATGGTAGGCTATTTTAGTTTAGATCCGAAATATAAACAAAATAATTAAAAAATGTAAACAGAATAATTAAACGGTATGAAACAAACATGAGTCACTTATTAAACACAATATTATTAAGAGGCTTGTCATTTATTCGGTGCAATGCATTTGAGTTATTAGAAACAGTTTCCAGGAAGGAACTGACTTGCCATACTGCGTGCAATGAGATAATACTTGGTACTCGTACATTAGTGCAGACTGATTATAGTAATAGTAAGTGCATCCGATTAGTCACAAAGAAATCAGAAAACACGAGTTGAACCCGGAAGTAAAAGTTCGGGTCAACAACACCGCAAGTTCGTGTCACGTGACGTGCTACAGAGTTTGCGGTCATTCTGATCACCTCGGCTTTTATGTATTAAGTACGGGATATTAACCGGAGACAAACGGAAATGGCCGAGCTTTCACGATAGAGTTTGTGGTAGGAACTAGTGTATATAACAGAAGGTAGAGCAAGCGTATTTTGTGATAAATCAATGTTAACTCTCTGTTATTTTATAGTCACTCGTGTTCTGTGTAGGAAAACATGGAGTTGTTCGTGAAATGTATCTACATTCTGATAAAGGTAACTTTAAATTTGATAATTCGTATTCAACAAAATTTCACATTCATGTTTATCATTGCAAGTAACACGTGACTGATTGCGGTGCCAGTAAACATGTAGTTTGCAACCATGCATGCCTGACTAGTAGATACAAATGTACATGTATCAAACATATGTTCATTGCAAATTATATAATCTTATACAACAGTAATTGATAAGATATAAATGATTTAAACGTAATACTGGGTACACATACACATGTACATTATATATTGTTTTTAAGTTCAATGCACTCAAATGCAAAAAGAAACCAAGTAATTCATAGTGATATATAAGGTTTCTTTAAGCATGAGAATTGTCGATTGGCTGTTTCCAATATTATTTGGTTTTTAGCTAGTTGTTTATATGCAGGTTGGTTGATTCTAAGCAAAGTAGCTTCTGAAATTGGGAACTTCAAATATGTTGTCTATATGCAAAATAACATAATGATTGGCCGTTTTAATTATGAAAGCTTAGAACTGATTGGTTGTTGTCTAAGCAAGATAATTTCAAATTGTTTGTTGTCTAAGCAAGATATTTTCTGATTGGTTGTTTTCTAAGCAAGATAGTTTCTGATTGGTTGTTGTCTAAGCAAGATATTTTCTGATTGTTTGTTGTCTAAGCAAGATAGTTTCTGATTGTTTGTTGTCTAAGCAAGATATTTTCTGATTGTTTGTTGTCTAAGCAAGATAGTTTCTGATTGTTTGTTGTCTAAGCAAGATAATTTCTGATTGTTTTCTAAGCAAGATATTTTCTGATTGGTTGTTTTCTAAGCAAGATAATTTGTGATTGTTTTCTAAGCAAGATAATTTCTGATTGTTTGTTTTCTAAGCAAACTATTTTCTGATTGGTTGTTTTCTAAGCAAGATATTTTCTGATTGGTTGTTTTTTAAGAAAGATAGTTTCTGATTGGTTGTTGTCTAAGCAAGATTATTTCTGATTGGTTGTTTTCTAAGCAAGCTAGTATCTGATTTGATGTTTTTATGAGAGGGAGTGACTGATTGCTTTTTCTCTTTGAATAACAACTACATTTTTGACAATGGACTGGTGGTTCTTACAAGTACTGCCTCGCAGCATGTTCCTTTACGCATGATGTTAGTCTTTAGAAAGAAATTGACATATTTGGCAAATTGTTGTAGCATTGCACGACCTAATACATAATTATTTGAAATCAACACCATAAGGCGCTTTTTAGGAGCCTATTTTCATAAAGATCGGAACCTGTCATGTTGACTAAACTAAAGTTGAAAAGGCTTGTTTTACCATAAATAAAGGGTGATTGTCAGACAGTTTTTTGTTTTCTCAAAATATTGATTTTATAGTTACGACCTTCTCATTCTCACAGTGTGTAAACCAAATCACTCTACGACTTATCGGAATACTGTAAAATTCAACTTGTATCCTTTATTGCTATTGAAAGCATATGTAAAATCTAATCAATGTACTTATTATTGCCGCACTCTATGATTCAACGTGTACTCATTATTGCAATTGCCGGAAATCGGCTATTCTATACATAGTGATTCTAAGCCAGCGAATTGTTGAAAACGCTCAAAACGTGCAAGAGATGTACGGTTTGGATGTACCTTGAATCGTGTAAAGGAAACAATGAAAGGTATAATTTAGCGTTTTATAAACGGTACGGTGTGGGCGTTCTATAAACCGTACGATGTATGCGTTTTATAAACGGTACGTTGTGATCGTTCTCTAAACCGTACGCTGTATGAGTTTTATAAATGGTACTTTGTGGGCGTTCTCTAAACCGTACGCTGTATGCGTTTTATAAATGGTACGTTATGTGCGTTCTATAAACCGTACGATGTATGTGTTTTATAAACGGTACGCTGTGAGTGTTCTCTAAGCCGTACGCTGTATGCGTTTTATAAATGGTACGTTGTGGGCGTTCGATAAACCGTACGCTGTTTGCGTTTTATAAACGCTACATTGTTGACGTTTTATAAACCATGCGTTGTATGCGTTAAATAAGTCGTACGCTAAACATTTGTATGCTTAAAAAACTGTATGTCGTAGGTGTTCAATAAGCCGTGCGTTGTAGGCGTTCAATACACTATACGTTGTAGACGTTCGATAAACTAATCGGTGTAGACGTTCCATAGTCTGGCCGTGAATACGTTCAACTAACAAATATTCAGTTCAAATAGTCGGCAATATATTGTTAAGTTTGCTATATTGTAAACTATATAAGATCATGTATTATACATACAGTACTTACTACCGTATCAGATTGCCGGTATGTCAAGTACGTCCTAGACTCAGGTTGTATACACAGGCTGATTTAATTGGCCTAGCTTCCATTTCCTTTCAATCATTGAACATGTGTTGGAGAGCATTGTAACACGACAATGGAACAAATTGACAATTGTATACATTGTATGTATCCTAAAGGAAGGGGTGTGGCCATGGTGCCTTAAGGACACCATAACTACATTGTGCGCATGCGCGATAATTCAAACTTGTTTTAGATAAGATAGATATTTCGATATTTGATTTGTCCTCCAATTTAGGAATAAATTACATTTTATAATCATGATGTTTACCATATCCTTATTTATGACCTTAGAATCATCTTAATACTAATGAAGGTGTGTCAATATTGACCAATGAGAGCTCACTATACAAGAAGGTGTGTCAGTATTGACCAATGAGAACTCACTTTTCATGAAAGTGTGTCAGTATTGACCAATCAGTCGTTCGCTATACAACTAAGAAGGAATCTCAGTTATCACATGTTAGATTAGGATGTTTAGTTCTGCATTTAATTAACATATACATTTATCATTTAAATTAAATCAACTTGATAATCAAAAAGGTATGAGGAAATCAGATAGGGAAGGTAGCACTCAACCTAACCAGCCGAGCACAGACATCATAAAGACCACAACACAACTACCCTGAGCAATGACCCCACATAAGCAAAACAGACAATTAAAAGGCCAAGACCCCGACGAAAAACTTCAGGATGAATCTGTTTTCATTCATCTAAGTCGGAGGTCTTGGTCGATATGAAAGGGACAAACAGAATGCCCATATTGTTACAATTGTCGATCGCAGATTTGCAAAAAGAAAACTAATATCCAAAGTGAACTTAGTCTGATTCACTGGTCTGCTTGACAAGTCAGTCAATATGTAGTAGTATAACGCGTGTTCAATAGTATATACTGTAAAAGCATTAAAATTTTGGTGTGACAAAAATTCGTCGTTTTGGTAAACAATACCATTTCGATGGAACCTTAATTCGTGAATTTTGCATTTCAGGTAATAAATATAAGCGTTCCATGGGATTTGATATCGTAGTCAAAGATAAAACACAACCACAACGATATTTATCCACCCACGAAAATTAATGATTTTTCAGTATTTATGAAATGGACGAAACAAAACAGTCACACCGGAAATACTTACAATCTACAACACGACTGTATCAAGTACTAACATCCATCAGATTGTATGATTCATATAATCACCAATATGATCAAAACATATCTTCAATAGACCCTCCCTATATCGCGTAGCGTTAAACAAACAAATTCCTACACTTTGTTTAAAACACGATCAAACGAAAGTTCAAGTAAGCCGGGGTCATTGTCTTAAATTAACTGCTGGATTCTTTACCCGTCCACACGGCTTCGGTTCCTGCTCGGACGATAATGACACATCTTCCAGCATATCGATGGTGTCAAACCAAAACCCCGTAACTCAATTTTTGCGCGAAAACTTTTTTGCAGCATCCGCATCTGCTAGAGGTCCCGCGCATTTCTGTTTTGTCGCCATTTAAATAAACAATCGCGTTACGTATATGGCCACAAGACAGAAATGCACCGGACGTCAAAGTGAGCTCCCATTGGTTAATAATAACACGCCTTTCAACACAGTGAGCTCTCATTGGTCAATAATGACACATCTTCTGGCATAGTGAGTTCTCATTGGCCAATAATGACACACGTTTCAGCATAGTGAGCTCTCATTGGTCAATAATGACACATCTACTGGCATAGTGAGTTCTCATTGGCCAATAATGACACACATTTCAGCATAGTGAGCTCTCATTAGTCAATAATTACACGCCTTTCAACACAGTGAGTACTCAATGGTCAATAATGACACATCTCCTGGCATAGTGAGTTCTCACTGGTCAATAATGACACACCATTCAGCATAGTTAGCTTGCATTGGTCAATAATGACACATCTTCTGGCATAGTGAATTCTTATTGGTCAATAATGATACGCCTTTCAGCACAGTGAGCTCTCATTTGTCAATAATGACATACTCTAGATTACTTCTAGTTAGTTACATATCTCTATATATAACATGTTTTGTCACATCAGTAGCTTGCTTTCAGTGTTTCACGATCAGTGCTTTCAACATTGGTTCACTGGGAGTACCCCGAGCAATGGTGATCATAACACAATAATGTTCAGGGAACATAACTTTGACATAAACATAAGCATCTATAAAGTACCAATTGTTCGGATTTTGAACTCCATATTCCCGTGCCAACCTCTGATATTTAGTGTTATGCCATTCCTAATTTTGTTATATATATCAAACACGTAACAATACTATCTTCTATTGGCAATGTAGTAGTTTGTTTATTGGATACAAATAATTACAGTCAGCCTTCACCTAATTCCTGTATTAATTACAAATTTACAATGTATCTCTTTCAAACTTCAACAAGTGGATTAACTGGAGCTAGACGTTGGCCCACATTCAGATAATTACCGAGAATGTCTTGATGTTTGCATTTTACGGTTTTAATGAGCTCTACAACGTCTGGTTGCTTTTTAATTGTTGATGTGTAATTCTAGTATGTAATTAATTATATAGGCCTAATTATTCCGCTACATTAAAGCATTGTGTGTAGCTATTGTACGATATGTGTACCTCGACCTCTGTGCGATACCCACACACCCCGAAATTATGTAACACTATTTTTCCGAGCTTAGAGCATTACACAGATCAACGAAATCACACGGTACTGTGTTATGTTAAATCCGTACAAGTCCTTAATTGAATAATTTTTGCTTTCCTTTCAGATGTACGCTGTGTTAGATAATATAATGCTACAAGATGTATGTACTCGTACATGGACGACTTTTGCTCTTGAAAAGTGCCTATTCAACATGTCGCTAAATGAAAATGTATCTTAGCAATTCCTCCTAACGCTTGACCTTCAATCGCCATAAACTACGGTATGAATCGTGTTACACTACTTCTCAGTTCCGTCAAAGAATTGTTCTGTTTTCATATGGCTCTGACGGAACTCAAAACTGATGTAACGCACGGACGGAACTCAAATGTCCTGCATCCTGAGTTCCGTCAGAGGGTTACGTCGGTTTTTCAGTTCCGTCAGAGCCATATGAAAACAGAACAATTATCTGACGGAACTGAGAAGTAGTGTAACACGATTCATACCGTGCAAATAGTTGCCTGAACACATGCGTGAAACAAAGACTATCGTCTCACTTTTTCTCTGAGTATCAACACTTGTATGGTGCCGTCAGTATGAACAAGTTATCTTGAATCCTCACTGTGTCTTTACTCTCGTAATGCCTTGTCACATTTCGTACGGGCGTGGTACGAGTGTGGTACACAGTCACTTGTTTTTCTATAATATGCATATCACTTGGTCGTGCGGAGATTGCGAGACGTTCGTTAGTTCGTACGACATTCACAGACCTATCACTGATGCAATGTCTGTACCATACGGTGACTTTGCGATTTCACTGCTATACATATTCCAGTTTCGATGAGTCTCGTAGTCCTTATCCACACGAAGATCCATATACATGTAGTACGTGCAAAGTACGCACAGGCCCGTACCAAATACCCCGAATTTAAACTCAAATTATATCCTAACAAAATAGTTATAAATGATAAAACTCAACGTCGTAGTATTACATTATAATAAATTTGTTACTGTATTAATGACCGGCTAGTCTATCTACTATATCCAATGTTTAAAAAGATTACTCCTCAATCTACTCTTTTCTCATGAAATTATTTCCCTTTGCACCCTCAAACATGGGTAGATAATGAAGATAAGAAAATATCTAGCTTAAATTGAAAAAAGTTATGCTATTTGATTGACAAAATATATTATATAGTCGGGTAGCCAGACTAATGATAAATAAGTGTGAAGACAATTCGCTGGCTCAGAATGAGAATTATAAGACTAATGCATAGTTCATATCTGCGTTATAAGGCGAAAATGAAAGGCGGATGAAAAAATCCGAACTTGTCATGTTGACCAAACCGAAGTTGAAAAATCTTATTTTACCATATTAAAGCAAAGAGTCATTTTCAGACAGTTTTTCTTGTTTTCTCAAAATATTGATTTTGAAGTTACGACCTTCTCATTCTAAGAAAGCGAATTGTTGAAAACGCTCAAAACTTTCGAGAGATGTACGGTTTGGATGTACCTGGAATCGTGTAACGTTTATAAGAAACAAGGAAAGTTATATAACGTTTACTCAGTGCTAACACAATGATGCTAGCAAGTATGTAACGGTTCACATCAGGACGTGAGAACCATGTGTACGCCTCATTTAATACTCCATTACGATAGCTGTGTCTAACTGGTAAACAAAGAACCGTAGAAAAACCACCTGACTGCTATAGTACACGTGCTGAAAACACGTGCTAAAAACACGCGCTGATGTCAGCAGGTAATTATAGCAGAAATTTAATACACTATATACAGTATACACATACATTTACGTACACATTTTTGTTAACCAATAATATTTATATTTCAACCATATGTTTTACCATCATGCAAGCTTACGGAAGACGGTACAAGACCTGCTGTGTTGCCTAGTATCGCTAAATTGCCATTTGTCAAATGCAAAATTTACAGACGTGCTTTAACTAGAGAAGTGGTACAATGCATTCTCATGTTCTAATGCACAAAACAGTAGCATCCACGGCCCCCAACTCCGGTGAGTATCCGAGATTTTTACTTTTGGGTTGTCAAAATCCCCGTCCTTCCACGGTCCTGCGGGGGTACAGCTGATGGTAAAATATCCGGTATTTCCCCGGCCCATAACGACTAAATATTGTCCCCGCAGTATTGGTTCGATGAGAAAGTTCCTAACATTTCCCCCGCAGTGCGGGGGAAGCTGTAAGGGAAAAAATACGACCGTTTCCCCGGTTATACACCGCCAATCCCCGGGGTAGGGGGCCGTGGATGCGACTGACTGGTGTGTAAACATGAGTTGAATTCCTCCTACACCTTTTGTTTAATTTGAAAACATCATCTATTGGAGCTTGGTATACCGTAACATACCGTGAATAAAACAACTAATAAACAAACGAACACCCGTGTAAAAATAATACAAATTGTTTGATGCACATGTATATCAGTATATTACATTATATCATGGCTACGTGATGTTAACTGAAGTGGTGGCGCTAAATCCAATGATAATCGAGGGGGTGGGACTGAAATTTCAAAGGAATGAGTGCAATAACTGCAGCGCATGATAATATTATCATGCACTGAAAATTGTCGCACGCATACTGTAAATCATTTATTTTCGTGGGCGATTAAATTTCTCGGACTTTATGGTTCACCTTCAACCTCGAAATCAAATCCATTCGAACAATAAACTTTACCCTTGTATTTATTACCTGAAATGCAAAATCCACGAATTAAAGTCCCATCGAAATGGTCATATTTCCCAAAACCACGAAATTTCTTCCCAACGAAATTCAATGATTTTGCAGTGTACCACTGTTTATACGTTAACTGTAAAATAATCCGTGATGTCCGTGCTTGAAAAGTACGTACTGGGGTCTACAACTTTAAGGTAATAGAGTGTAATCTTTAGTGAAGTAAAGTTTCAAAAAAAAAAATTTCTTTCAAATTTATTTTGTCGGATAAAATAGGCATTGTATTATGATTATATTACATTTGCACTTGAGGTTAGACACAAATAAATTTCAAATTTGTTGACGCATATGACAGCAATTGGATTGCAAATCTTGCCCGTTCACAATCAAAGTATACATGACATTAAAAGTCCAAGTTTGTTGTTGGGGACTTAGTCAGTAGTATAAGGACCGAAATCTTACAAAGAAATGATTATAAAATGTATAATATCAATTGTCTCTCATAATAGAAATTGATATTCATTGATTTTCAAAATAGGAAACATGTTATTAGGTCAAACATATTAACTAATCTCAAAAGTTTGATTGGCATAAATATAATACTTTAGGTATTTGTGTGATGTTCCCCCGATATGGAGGCATTCTTTTTTTTCTATTGTGCTTATACAAAAAAAATATATATGCAACATATCGGCTATTAAAATTTAGGTGAAATGAGGATCGGCATCATGTCAAGTTCTTAATACTATACATGGTATTAGTTGACTATGATACACAGCTAAATGAACTTTTAATTGGAAAGGTATTTATTTGTTAAAAAGAATACAATTGCAAGAAATTATTATGTGGAATATGCAATGTTTTTAAATAATGTTTCCGGTATATATGTATAAATGTGAGATTATGTGAATGTATGAATGTAAGTTTGTATGGGGATGTAAAAGTAATTTTATGTATCAGAAAGTTAGTCTGAGTTGTGAATGAACATGAACATAAGGTATGAGTCTGTATGAGAGTAGTTACTGCAATGATCGTGTATTTTGATGTTATATGACTGTATAATGTGAGGTTTTGTCTTGATTTGAAAGAGTGTGATTGCAAGAGAATGTATGTATGTATGAGGTGATTTAAATTGATATTATATATGTACATATGCATGAGTGGTAATTATATGATATGATATGGATACAAGAAGAGCAAATGTCTGTAAAAGTACGGGAAATGACGTGACGTCATTTGGTGCGTTGTGATACAGGAAATGACGTCACGTCATAACAACATTATGAAAAATTTAAAATGGATGTAACTTAAGTATATGAAATTGAAATATATCCTGATGAAGGGCATGGGCCTGAAAATTTGATTTACGAGTCGATTATAAAATACATTCATGAGTTTGTATCATGCAAAACTGCAATGACCTTACAAACCGAAAGAAGAAAAGGTGTAATTTTCTTGAAAAACATGCACAATCTCCAAGTTGTACTCCGTGCCCTTAATATCACAACGTGGTAAGGAAATTTTAATCGGTCAGCGAGGACAATGTACCGCTATGTGATATTTAGCCACACCCAATACAATTTGACAGCCAATGATATAAGCCAGAAAGAGAAACTTAACACTCGGTTTCCTTATTTAGTCTCGGGCTCCGCCCTCGACGAAATAAGGCAACCTCGCGTTTGCGTTCTCTTTCTATTGCTTAATATCTGTAAAATCAGATTTTAACGATACATTTATATGTGAATGCGAAAAAACAGCACCTATTGTCATATACGTGTATCAATTAACAGTTGACATTGTGCAGACCTTCCAACATTCACTGAATTTGACAACATAAATAAATAAATGTGTATTAAGTTACAGCTTGCTTATCCGTGCTAAATCGCAATTGCAATGTCCCAATCGGCTTTCCATAGTCAGCTAGACTAAAACATGTACCACGGACGAAGACAGACACACTCCCTGCATGGACAAACAATCGTCTTGTTACAAACATTCTGTAGTGTCCGTATGTTGAATCCTTGCTGAAATATTCTGTAGAATAAACAATTATTATATGTTTGGAATTTCATGATGTATAATTTATAAATTATGATGCTTGCTATAATACATGTAGTGGGTGTACGGCTGAGGTTCATGTATTGCATCCTCACCATTATGTACCAGTCAGTCGGGGTGGGCGGTGGATAGCCGGGGAGACAGTCGTGTCTTACATTCCAGCTTCCACCGCACAGCCGGGAAAATGTTTGGAATGTTTTACCCCGGGGATAATATTTAGGGGCCGGGGGTTTTGACAGCCCAAAATTGAAAATCCCGATCCATTTTCGGGGATTGGGACCGTGGACCGACTGAACATAACATTAACTGAACAAGAACAGTCGACAGTGCAAGATGTGCATGCACTGTATCTAACTAAAGAGACCACCTCACAAAAATAGTAACTGTTTGAACTTTCACTCTAGCAAGATCACTTTTGTTAACAATGTCGTTTATAAATACAGATCAGTGAGTTACTGAGATGTGTGTATTGTCATGTGTTGTTTACGATTACAGATAAGTGTGTTACTGAGATGTTTGCATTGTCACGTGTTGTTGTTTATGGTTAAAGATTAGTGTGTTACTGAGATGTTTGCATTGTCACGTGTTGTTGTTTATGGTTACAGATCATTGTGTTACTGAGATGTTTGCATTGTCACGTGTTGATGTTTATGGTTACAGATCAGTGTGTTACTAAGATGTGCGCATTGTCTCGTGTTGTTTATGGTTACAGACTAGTGTGTTACTAAGATGTGTGTATTGCCACGTGTTGTTTATGGTTACAGATGAGTGTGTTAATTAGATGCGTGTATTGTCAAGTGTTGTTTATGATTACAGATCTGTGTGTTAATAAAATGCGTGTATTGTCAAGTGTTGTTTATGATTACAGATCAGTGTGTTAATGAGATGCGTGTATTGTCAAGTGTTGTTTATGATTACAGATCAGTTTGTTAATGAGATGCGTGTATTGTCAAGTGTTGTTTATGATTACAGATCAGTGTGTTAATGAGATGCGTGTATTGTCAAGTGTTGTTTATGATTACAGATCAGTGTGTTAATTAGATGCGTGTATTGTCAAGTGTTGTTTATGATTACAGATCAGTTTGTTAATGAGATGCGTGTATTGTCAAGTGTTGTTTATGATTACAGATCAGTGTGTTAATGAGATGCGTGTATTGTCAAGTGTTGTTAGAAGAGCTGAAGAGGTTTGATATAGATCCGGTCAAGTTGAATGGTACTCAGCCATTCACAAACCTCACTATAGATCAGCTCATCATGCAAGCCATGGGTGGACAGGGAGGTAAGTACGTCGCTCTCTTACCACGAGCGTTTACCACAGAAATTTCCGTCCAACTCCGGGCGTTACATATCGCTGTTTCTAGCGTAACATTTGGTCCAGCAGTGACATGATAGATTTATCAGAGTGAGAAATAAATAATTTGATTAGACCAGGACCAATGTACAGCGGAGCCCAGTGACAACACTATCATAAATATCGCCAGTTATTTGGTAACATTTCATTTTCCCTAGGACGCAGTAACCGTTCAGTAAAAATTCGCTTGATGTGTTTGGATATGATAAACGAATTGCTTGATCCATGGTTCATTTGTATAAACATTGTACTTATTTTTGCAGTCGCACAGAACCTTGTATAGTGCGCCCAGGATAATGTGATGTTTTAAACATTGACCGGTTGAGCCTACTGTACGAAAAGTTTGGTAACTTATGTACCAAAATGGTCTAATTCAAATGTATATTGTATATATCAACGAAATAAACTCTTCTTCTTCTTCTTCTTCTTCTTCTTCTTCTTCTTCTTCTTGGTGTACTAAACTAACACTGATAAATAGTGCACACTTGAGTAATCTACCTCCGTGGCTCATTCCATATT
Organism: Spisula subtruncata; assembly: GCA_963678985.1. NCBI lineage: Eukaryota > Metazoa > Mollusca > Bivalvia > Venerida > Mactridae > Spisula > Spisula subtruncata. Next base: position 26,103,652 of record OY787671.1, on the reverse strand, counting down.
TTCCCGCTTTTCACAATATCCTGGGCGCACTTTACTGACAATGATACTTCGATCGCTTAAAAAAAGAAGGTCTTAACTACCAAATCGATATATTGAGAAAACACGGAAAAACTGTCTGACATTTAGTCTTTACTTATGGTAAAACGAACTTTTACAACTTCAATTTGGTCAACATGACAAGTTGAGAGTTTTATGAAAATGGGATCATAAGAAGCGCCTTATGATGCTTATTCTAAATATGTATGAATCTTAAAAGGTTGCAAGTGGCACTAACGGCCTTCTTATTCTAAGCCATCGACTTGTATTTGTAGTCGCCCAGAACCTTGTACTAACAGAAGACGACGGAGTGTTAGCAGAACTAGATATGCGACTTTCCAAAGAACAATTCTTTAACCTGTATGAAAGTCCAGAAAATATAATGTAAGTACATAATATTGGTAAGTACGTACATACAGTGCCCACCAAAAATATGAATACTGAGAGTTTTCCCCCATTTACTTTCCTGTATAACACTACTTGTAGAACAGAGAAGCAACAATGTTTTTCAAGACCAGGAATATATTTTTTTATTTAGTGTAAAGACAATACTTTGATTGGTACCCTAGGTGGAAAATATTAAGTTTCTTTGCCAGCTTTGAACGACAACATGATCATATAATATGGCACATTCAGCCCCTTGAACCCCATAGTTTATTTTTAAATCTGAAAATGTTCATCTTTCTATCTGTCACATTTTTTACTCCTTCATTAACTGTTTTTATTTTCAGAAATTGCAAACATTGTTACCGTCTGACCAAAATATATGGAATAATTAAACCAATTATAATTCTGCATCTGTCAAAAAGTGTATCCATATTTTTGGTGGGCACTGTACCTTTGGTATCTTTTTCTGGTTACCTTCTGTGGAGCGCGTTTGTGAAATTGTCGAATTGTAAATAGTTTCTTAATATAGTTCTTGTGACTGTAATGGATGTGACATGAACTAGTAAATAACTATGCAAAGAAAATAATGATATGTGATGTTTGTCTACACAGGTAACTGATTCATTAAAAAAAGAAAACTAAAATAAAAAATATGCGTACATTATATACACGTGTACCTAATTATTTATTTCAACCAGATCGCTGGCTTAGAATGATAGGGTAGTAACTAAAAAATCAATATTATGAGAAAACAAGGGAAAAAACTGTCATAAAAATACTATTTACTTATTGAAAAATAGGCTTTTCAATTCCAATTAGGTGAACATGAAAAGTTCCGAGTTTTATGAAAAAGGCACATTATAAGCGTCAAATAATTTCAAATATGTTCCAGCCTTAAAATGTTGTAAGTAACATGTACGACCCTTTCACTATAAGCCAGGATATACGAGGGGGTATCAAAAAGTTCGTGGACCGACCCGTTCATTTGAATATGCGTAATGCGATTGAATTATTTATTTCATCATCTTAAACTACATTCAATTCTGTACCGAGAAACAAATAAAAAGTTGATTAAATGACAATATCAATAAAATATTCTAACGATTTGAAAGATAACCAACAGCCACCCGGCGCACTTTTATGTCGTTACGACGTCATGAAACGTCAAAACTCTTGCCACTTTTCGATCGTTTAAAGAATCCAATACTCACAAACCTGGATTGAACCGTTATATTGCCTATCAGAATACTTAGTTTTTACTTTAAAGTCTTTTATTCATAAAAAAGTTCGGTCAGTTAATGAAAGATTTGACAAATTCATTTATTCAGGCGCCGATAATCACATAGTACATGAAGTCTTCCCGACCGATATTATCATCTTTCAACTCCCATCGCTACATCTTTTATACGATTTTTAAAAACAGTTTAATTTTCGCAAAACAATCATTCTACTATATACTTGGGTGACATGCTCTAATCTGAGATCAGTATTGGTGTATAATTGAGTAAAGGGCAAAATGCAACGAAAGATCAATAGTCCGAGTGTAACATCATATCGAAGCGTGCGCCGACGTCATGAAATGCGTCGAAAATCTGGCTACACAAAACGGCATGTCTATAACGTCCCACCAGTATCTGTGACTACAGCGCTATAATATATACACTAGGATGATGCTACAGACTTAATGTTAATGTTGGCAGTTTTATATTTCAAATCGGATGACGAGACACTGAATTATATGTATATGTGGGAGGTCAAGTGAATGATATTTTTAAAGTGCGCCGCGGAGCATAATTTAAGTTACCATAGTAACCGCCATATTCCCGGAAGAATGTTATATGAGCTGTAAATTTGCAAATCAATTCAAAATATAGTGCGTTAGCGACTAAGCTGGACCCCCATAAACCTTAAATATCTTTAAAAGTAATTATGCAATTTTATTGAAATTTGGCATAGTTCACTAAATTACCTTTACCAACTCTGTGTTCAAATTGCAGAATTTTTTACTGTCTAATTAATGTTTTCCCCATTTGGTCTTATGTATTATTTTTGGTATTTTTATCAACAAATAGCCAGGGAGTAAAATAAGCTATTACGATCAGCTAGTTAGAATAATGCTATTGTATTGTGTAACAACTATAACGGGATTATCGTATAACTTTGACCAAAATTTGTCTGGTCGTCAATGTGTATATAGTTGAGGCCCATCTTCTGATTGTAATAATCATTTGTACAAACATAATATACAATGTTTTTCCTTGCAAATATTTCTACAAAGTTGCTCCAGTTATACAGGCTAAGATAAACGTTCATGTATGGGCCTCATTATATATTTTCAACAGTCACTGGTGTGTGACTTAATGTACAGTTATACTGGACCAAATTGTTGATCTTTGCTCTTCCGGTCACTTCTATCACCCATACGTATTTACCCTGTTTTAGACTTAAAATTTTGCATAAGGCGTCTATGCAAAGTACACTTTTCTGTGGACTAAAAATTCTGTTTTATTTTATCAGAGTTGGTAAGGGTGTTTTACGAAGACATACCCATTTTTGTTCAAATCAGCATTGTAGTTTTTAAGATATTTAAGGTTTATGGGGGTCCAGCTTAGTCGCTAACGCACTATACGTTGTTTCAAAGAATGTGTGATTTTTACTGAATTCGGTCAAAAACGAAACAAATGGCAGGCACAGTCCACGAACTTTTTGATACCCCCTCGTATATTAAAGTCTTCAGAAAACCACCACCAATGATACCTTTACCTTGGACACCGTCAATTACTTATTTCAGTGCTCAACAGACACCGCCCAGAAACAGGCGACAGGTTTACAAACAATTGAAGAAGGAAGCTCGAAGACATAAAAGAAAAGCCATACGTTCATCGATATTACGTTGGGATGATCAAGTTATACCGTACAGATTTGTATCGGGACACTTCCGTAAGTTGACAATTAATTAACATTGTTTTTATTGATTGAGTGATGCTCTAGTAGAAAATATGTATTCTAGGTCAAAGTTCAAACATGTGCAATGTTCAACGATTATACATGATCAAATGTGAACGTTTAAACATGTTCAAGTGTCCACGTTGAGCCACCCAATGGTGCTAGAACATTCAAGCAATGTTATGTTAACTTAAATGTCATAGAGAACGTAACTATCTTATCTTGCCCAAAAATATGGATTTACCCAGTTTGCTCTCAGTGATAATAGGAAAATAGTACAATGGTAGTTACGGTAATATATGTCTATAAAACGGGACCCTACCTTGTTCCTCCTCTTTCTAGGTGATACTGTCTTACTGACTTCACTGTCTCTATAAATGAACTAAGATGCATCTTCAAATGATTTTCCTTCATATACATTGTATCCAGGGTATCCAATATTGAATCTTTTATAAATTGGAGAATAAGGATAGCCAATCATAACAACTGTTACTGACTTATAGTTTAATATGGTGTGATCTGATTGGTTTTCATTGTCCTTTAATTAAGTAAGATCAATATTGAATATCATCCCTGATCTGTATTTTATCGTTGGTCGGTCTTTTCGTGTTTATCTTAATGGCAAGGTGTGTAAAGTCAAATCAAAACTATTTCTGTACATTTGTAGCGGATAGAGAACAATACATGATTCAAAGTGCGATGACAGAATGGGAGAAATATACATGTTTATCCTTCCGACGTAGTAAGAGGGCTGATAACAACCTGGTCGTCTTCCAGAATGGTGTGGGGTAAGTCTTGTAGAACATGCATGCCACAATATCCCCAAGTTTCTCAGCCTATATACACTCAACCGCTTTAAAAACGCACCACATATGAAATATCGGTTTTTAGTGATGAAAACGTTAATTTTTTGTTATTTATTTTCGGATTAATAATCTTCAGTCTATTTTCAACAAGATGTGTGATTTTCATGCCATCGTTACGAGTTTGAAATGAATTATGATATAGATAACACGGAGACCCATGGAAGTGAAAGTCACAATTTCAAAAGCAAGTATAAGAGCCCGCTACTTTGGTGCATGCACGTGGTATCTCCTCCTAAAGCATAACATTAATTACGTAATAGGATAGAATGATGTTCGACGTGATGGTTCCCATCATTCAAGCAAATCTTAACTTGAATTATAAATGTTATGTGGCTATGGCTGTCTGGCTTATACCATACGACCGAGTTCGGTTCAGATATGCGCATTATGTAAACCTAAGACGGATTCAAGCCTTATTTAAACTTGAGGTCTTGGTTATGAGATCAGACTGTCAGGAAATATCCCGTTGTGCTTCTATGGCACCTCAAATCAACACTATGAAGGAGCTTGAAGACAAAAAGTTGGGACTTAAGGCTCTAAACGGGATAAAACTCATTAAAAATGTACTAAAATAATTTTCCTTTTTATTGTCAATTTTGAAAGAAATAATTATGAAAATGCACTAATGTACTTTTGGCTTGTTGATTGACTCCCAGCATTACTTTGACACTGTGTGCAGTCATGCGGAACCAATTACAGTGACACAACCTGTGTCATGTTTCCTCCTAGCTCGGGCTCAATACCTTTAGCTGGTTTCATCCAGGTCGGTCTGTGACTGTGTCATTCGCTAGGAATCGATGTTCTAAGCCCACAATCATTGTATGGTGGCAGCTGAACCGCTATGTTAAGGCACCGAGGCTCTTTTTTAGTTGGAGTAGAAGGCACAATCATCGAGAACAAATATTCGAGATATTCGCAGCATAAAAATGCCATTAGCAAATATTGTTTATGTTGTTTTTTCAATGTGTAAACCAACAGCGAACAGTTTAAAGTTAATATTGATCACACAGGTCGACGCGCTCGAGCTGCACGTGCAAAACATGCAAAATCGAAAAAAGTTCTCTGGGCGGGGTATTCCGAATTTTAAAAAATCGTTTTCTTTATTTATGTCAAGCTTATGAACTGAACAAACCCTGTAAACTATCAATTTTAGCACAAAAAGTATTTTGACAAAATTTGATTATTTTCAATAGTGGTGCGTTTTAAAGCGGTTGAGTGTATAGTATCAGTCCTTTCAGAGCAACGTCATTAACTTTCATACTTACTATAACGATTCCGGCGTATTTCGGCAAAATCTGAAAATGGTGTCAGCTTATAATTATATAAATATCGCATGTTATTCAAACATATAACATATCCGAAAGGAAGGCAGCTCTAATTAGAGACGGTAGAACAGTCCCTAGATCTCGCTAAACATCTCAATCTGAGTAAAATCTCATCTCAATGTTTGCCATTTATCAATTAGATCATTTCATTGGGAGTCTGGCCTCAAATTTTGCATCACAAGACCGAAAGCATTAGACCCAGTTTATAACAGTAGAGATAAGAGATCTTAAACTTCCGATTTATCAAAATTCAGACTGTGATTTGAGCAAACACTCAATTTCTCAATTTCTCAATTTGTCGAACATTTTGTAGTAAGTGGCTGATTTAAATTTTAGTTTGTATTAAACTCACAGTATCATATATTATATTTAAGATGTAACTCCCAGTTGGGTATGGTTGGTGGTGAACAGGCCCTGAACTTGGACAAGAACGGATGCAGATTTGTACGTATTGAGTTATATTAGAGATGTATATGTATGCACTTCGACTTATGTGGACTCCTGTAAACGATAAGCGATAAAAACAGAGGGGTTGTCTCAAAATAATTTTATAATATTTAATTCACAATGTAATTCATCCGTGTATGTCCTGGTAAAATACTTGATCCAGCTCTTGCACAACTGTTCTTCGCCAGGTTATCTTCGGCCTACCCAGCATAGTCTTATACCCGTGACTTCCTCTGTTTTTGTCAGCTCAACAATTCTTTCGGAAATATGTCATCTCTGAAATGATGATTAAGCACAAACTGTGGAAGAGTTTCCACATTTAAACTCCTATACCTTTCCCAGTTGAGGGCATTCTGCATTCTGGATATTGTGTTGGCAATGCACACAAGCGTATATATTTTGACCAGGTGGTTTGGCGTCTTGTAAATATTTGTAAAAATAACATAGATCACGTTAGTGATACAATAGACAATTTTCTTATGTTAAAGTAACTAGTATTTACCTGTTTGCAAATTCAGTTTTGAGCGAGTAATTTATGAATGGATCTTGTTTATGAAGCATAAAGTGTGTATATATTGATAAAAAGCCCTAATGTTGATGACCATGTTCACACTTTACTTCAGTCTTAACACTCGTTTTGTAACTGCAAAAGTCCCTCTCGCAATGTTTATATTATTATTGTTATTACACACCTTAACAGAACTGTAAAACGTATTTTTGTAAACTGACAGCAAATTCCCCCTTCTCGCGATGTTTATATATTTATTGTTATTTCACACTTTAACAGAACTGTAAAACGTATTTTTGTAAACTGACCGCAAATTCCCCCTTCTCGCGATGTTTATATTATTATTGTTATTGCACACTTTAACAGAACGGCAAACGCATTTTTGTAAAATGACAGCAAATTCCCCTTCTCGCGATGTTTATTGTATTATTGTTGTTATAATTTCAGAAAGGTTTATATCTACACGAGATTGGTCACGCTGTGGGTCTAGTACACGAACATCAGCTTCCTAACCGTGATGATTACATTGAAATACTCACACAGAACGTTCAACCAAACATGAGGATATGGTTTAATAAATATTCAACACAAGAGGTCGACCAAATGAGTGTACCTTATGAATATTCATCAGTGATGCATTATGGGATAACTGTATGTTACACGGATTATTTACTTTGTACCCTAGGAGTTTGTCTAATTATAACCTAATTTAAATTTATTCATGAACACGAATATAGGCAAGAAGACAGTGTAAATGAATTCTGTTGTCAAAGGTTTTCTAGCGAATCCATTGGAATATGCAAACATAAGTAATATGTTCAAATATTTTACAACCAAACTGGAAAATTATCAATGATCAACCTAGCAAACCCTCTGGTCAGTTAGTCGTGGTGACCCTTTGTGATATGCTTCTATGTAAAATGCCATGTGCTCTGGATCATGCTGTTTCATATATCCATTATTTAGATCAATATCATTACGCCGTGTACTTGTAAACTGACTATGATTGTTTTGTATGCTGTTTTATTATGTCTTAACAGCAACACTTTATTTGTCCAGGCCTTTTCTTATGATGGAAAAGCTCAGACGATTAAATCCAAACAACCAACAAAGGAAGCATCTATTGGAAGAGTTTACAAGAAAGAATTGTCATTTACTGATGTTAAGATTGTGAACTTGATGTATAAATGTGCAGGTAAGCAGATAATATTAGAATAGTTTATACTAATTTCTTGTTCTAGTCCATACTTAGTTGCATCAGATTCTACTAGTAAGATGATCGAAGTAAATAACATATTGACGTAACATGTCATGTGTAAAAGAAACACCGGGAACAAATATATCAAATACTTACTTAGTAGTGTGCTATGTACAATGACCATTGACAGTGTTGCATTGTCGAATAGGCCTCAACAATCAGTATTTACTTAAGCTAAATCAGTGTTATACATAAACAAGGATTCAGCTTAAGTAAATACTGACAGCGTTTTTGCGTCACAAACGTGGCTTGCATTTATGAATACTAGAAGCATTTAAGTGGAAGACATATTAAAAACTTGTTAGGCAAGCTTGAAGGATACCATAAGTATTGAAAACAATTATTGTAGCTCCTGCTGGTTGGTAAAATGTTCATTTTTTGTTAAGCTGAGACATTAAGATAGTAAGATATTGCTGTATTAGTATCTTTAAGAATGTTGTGAAAGTCCTGCCTATGTAAATACAAATGTACCTGTAAATGTGTATTTATGTTTATATTTGACAGAGCATTGTGATAGTTCTATTGAGTGTTACAATGGTGGATTTGTGGATCAGAACTGTAAATGTATTTGTCCTGATGGTACAGACTCGTGCACTAAGAATGACGTCTCGCCCGATGATCGTAAGTAATACATATATAATTATTTTCTATTTATACATGTGCATACTCACCCAGAAATCATTGTACTAGGATCTCAATATATAGATACACTATCGTTCAGGGAGAGCACCATTCAACATAACAGCAGATTTAAGAACATGACCGGTTATAATGCGCCATATTTAATAACATATTCAAAATAACACTGTTCTGTATAAACACTTTTTTTAAATTTCGCCCAGGGAGCTTTTTAAAAAACAATTATGAAGTTTTTCTCCACTACATTTTTGATTGTTTATTTACTATCCTCTGTAAATTGTATTTCAGGTTCATGTTTTAACGCACACGAAGATTGGCAGTGTGGTGTATGGGCAAACCAAGGTGAATGTGCACGTAATCAACGATTCATGTTAGATGGTTGTAGGAAGGCTTGTAACCTGTGTGGGAAGAAACAGACAACCGATGGTGAGTAACTTCTTAGCGGTGTCGACCGCTGGCTCAATGATTATAAAAAAAATTTCATTATCGTACTCAAACTTCATACTCCATGCTCCAACTTGAAAAACAACATTTTTAAAGAATTTTGCATCACAACCAACATCAACTTGTAGCATGATCTAATTAAGAAAAAGATCCCCCATTCCATATGTTTCCATTTAGTATTATAGAAGTTACAGCCGATTTTGTAGCTAAGAACATGCTCCAATCGGAGTACGGAGTATAAGTTGGAGCATGGAGTACGTACCTCCAATTTTTATACTCACCGGGCCTGGTGTCTCCTTATGGCAGTTATGGTCCACCCAGTTATGTCATTTTAGAACATCATACATTGTAAAAAGTTTCATGTACTTTATTTTTCACGACATTTTACGGATAAATGCCCGTTTTCAATTCAGCATCTTGGGTTTGTTTTTTTTCATTCAATATAAATTCGACCAGGTTGGGCCCACGCTTCACAGTCCTTGAACAATACATGCATATTTAGAGGTGTTTTCTGATGTTTTCCCAATGTGACCTCTTCACTACTGTGTAACAGTCTTCTTTATATTCCTTATTTGTTACGTCCCAATACACCATGGTAGTTGATGTTCTCACCTGTTGAATCTAAAGATACATTTGTATTTGAATATTGAAACGTAAACCATTTTATTGTTTTCTATGCGGATGTCTTTGTATGGGTATTTGTTTTGGTGACCATTGAACAATAGCATATCTGATAAATTTACGCACGTCTATATGATTGGTTAGCTCTTAATATATTGCTGTATTTTAACAGTAAATAAAACTTAGTACCAAACTAAGAGTATACCATTAGTTAACGGTTGAGCCGCGTCCTGCGATTTTAGGCCTTCTGACAAAATTTTGACATTTTGCGTTTTTATTGTTTTCTTAAAATTCAAAGTTTTTTAGTCTGAATAGTGTTTGTTTTCACATTTTTTGTCAACTAGTTTAAAAGTTATGCACAATTCCGTAGCACAACTACTTATGAAAAAAATATGAAAGTGACATCGTTTTGACGTCGTCGTTTTAACGTTATGTATGTGCGGTACTTAGGGTGGTAAGCTTTGACGCGTAGTGTAAATACAATATAACATATTTGTATTATTTAAATGGAATCATTCAGTAATGTACGCAACTACTTTTTATTTCTTAACAATATATTTTTCATGGTTGAAAATGTCCACAGCCGGTGCAGACAAAAGGCGAAATGTGTTGTCAACGAAGCCAAACCTCGATCTATGTGATTTACTTACACTACCGTTTGCCTTCTTCCAAAATTCGCGGAAACAGAAACAGATGCATATTACAATCCATAGCAACATATACATCCGATGGATAGCAACGTATATAAGGTAGCTTAGACGAGGGTAATGATCGAATACAACACTACTACAAAACACCGCAGCATTGGTCTTACAGTTTGACCGACACAACTTTTTCCGCAATGTCTGCATCACAGTTGCAGGAATTCGCCATCTGTTTGACTCTGATAGTGTTGCAGGGTGTTGAACAAACGAAAATTCCCCGCCCGGGGCGAGGTGGAGGTTTCCATTGAATGTATAATTCCCATAATTATAATACAAACTCCACGTATTCATTCCTACAATATAATATCACATTAATCTAATACTAATAAATGAACAATGTCAATAATAAACTTTATTAAGATCTTAACAATAATGAAGTATTCATGCAACTTTCAATTACATACTCCTGTGTTGGCATAAAATGGCATAATCTCTGTCATTATTGTCTTGATGTGACTGACAGTTTTACATGATTGAGCTACTTAAAAAGCATTGCGTGGTGACAGGTCTGTGGGACCGTATACCAAAGTATATTTGAGCAAATAAGAAACACCTACTAAAACATGACACCCTGTACCAGTAGCCTGTAGCATGAGTCAGTCAGCCAAACATTACCGGAGTCAGCAGAAAGAACGAATCGCAAGGACGTCCATACAGCAGCACATGGACGACCACGGCGCTTCAGGAAAACCAATCAATGAAGTATTTTACAACCAAACGAAACAGTCTTGAAACTTTAGGGTATTTGTCTTTTTAACAGCTGGGACTTTGTTCTCGGTCGGTAATTAAGTGTAGATATTAAGCCGTGTATTTGTATTATGTCGTGCGTTTGTGACAGGCTTGTTGAGTTGATGACTGCATTCCCTGTCCGATTTTCTCATGCCTTAAATATGTGTAACACCCGAGCTGAACATCATGCTAGTAGTTGAAAAGGCACATTCTTGCGCTGAAGCCTAGGTCCCACTGTTGAATTCCTCATTGGCGATGTGGAAATACACACAGTTTCTCTCGATCTCCGAAGCTACTAAATGTTATCGGTACATCCCTTAGCCAGTAGGGTCGAGGTATTACGTCGGCAACACATCGGGAGTACTCCCTGGAACCCTACCGGAACATCCAAATTATCCCGAAGAAGAACGGCATATGTGCTGGGATTAAACATCAAGACCGCGAATGTGTCATCGAAATATTTCCAAATGTCATCGAAAATATATCTGGTAATTAGTCTCATTACAAAAACAATACATAGATCCAATGTCCGAATTTTCAGACCGTGTTCCCCTTCATGATAACATGGTGGATGCACTAGTCCGTTGCATCCACGGTCCCCACCCCGGGGATCCGCGGGGGTAGCCGGATAAACTGCCGTTTTTACCTTCCTGTCAGGGAAATGTTAGGATTTTTTCTCCGAAACAATACCCCGCCCGCGTATAATATTGAGTTGTCAGGGACCGGTGGAAATACCGGAGGTTTTACCACCAGGGCACTGTTTTACTAACAATGCGTAAATGTCGCATATATTTGCGCAGAGATATCTACCTTACGCAAACTCCTAAGTGTGTTTTACTAAACGATCGCAAGTACTTGCATACATTTACGCAAAAAATATTGAAGATTGAACGTAACTCGGGACACAATATAACCAATATAACGGGTATCAAAATGAATAGATATGCTTCAAGATTTGATGATTAATCACGCCTAAACCAACAAGTGACGGTCTAAAACAACAAACGACGGTCTTAAAAAACATGCGACGGTCAAAAATCATCAGTGCGTGTTAAAAACTCTTCACTTACGTTCATATTTGCCATTTAGGGTTGCCCAGCCTTGGCGTAGAAATAAGCTAAAACTTACGACAGAATGTGAACTAAAATATCTTTGTAAAACGCATTTACGCAAATATTATCGACGTACGCAATATTTTAGGAAATCTTAGGTTTACGCTAGCGTAAATGCTTTGATAAAACAGTGCGCAGATGTCCCCCGCAGGACCGTGGGAGGTTGGGGTTGACAACCAAAAAGTAAAATTCCCGGCCCATCCCCGGTGGTGGGGCCGTGGATGCAACAGACTGGTGCATTAGAACGTGGTTATCGAGCGATTTTGTAAAGAAAAAAAAGAACATTAAAATACCTAAATGAGTATTACATTTATAAATATGTTTTACTTGAAAATATATGAACACACGTCAGTAATCTAGTTTGGGCATTTCGCTCAGCAATTTAAAATAATAAAAAAGTCCGTACAAGCAAATATTTGAACCAGGTCTGAGTATCTTTAGAATGGCTAGTGGACATGACATCCTTTACACCTATGACGTCCTTATGTTAATTCAAGTATATAAAGTTCCAAGGGAGACAAATCAAATAGAATGGTACTCAAAGGGAGGTTAATCGTTATTATTCATTTTTCTTGAATAAGGGTGGATTGTGATAAATAAGTTAATAATTGAATTCCAATGATTAACATTACATACTTTATTCATATCTCATGCCTATTAAATAAAAAATGCATTTTGACGAATTATAAATATCACGGTATGAATCGTGTTACACTACTTCTCAGTTCCGTCAGAGAATTGTTCTGTTTTTGTATAGCTCTGACAGAACTCGAAAGCCCAGAGACGAAATTGCGGCTCTGATTTCAATTGTTCTATTTCGAAAAAACTCTCAGTGGTAAGAAAAACGTATGTATTATAATAATAATTCAGACATATTTATCGGTCAATAACATTGTTCTTTAATTGAAAAGTGGGTATCTTTTCGGTAGCAATTTCTCCCGCGTGTACATTCATTCGTATTACCTGTTATATATCGTTCTCATTCACGTATTCAATCCCATGTACTTTGTATGAAAAACAAATCCACATTGTTCTAGAATAAACGGGTATAAAATGTATAACATATAAAAAAAACTACGCGTAAATTAATATCGCTCAATATAATTAGTTATGGTATGTTTCGATCACTATAAAAACTTGCGCAATTGCACAAAACGTCCAAAACGTCACACTTTTGCGCCGTATGAAATTTTCCTCCCCACATTTAATCAAGTCTTTCGGACTTGTTTTAAAAGCAATCTTATAGAAATTGTAAAAGTAAACCTTGTACTTTGATAATATGTCTAATTTTATTCTAATTGTATGTAGATACTATGACTTATAATTAAATTAGTAAGTTTCGAAAATGGTCTATGCCGCAATGCATCGCGAAAACGCCTGAGTAGGATCATTTTCTTCCACACATTTCATTGTAATAATCTTGAAAAGTATTTGCTATAATGTGTTGGGGTTTCATTATTTATGATGCAGGAAAAATGATATTTTAAAAACGAAATCATAATAAAATAAAAAATAATTGCCTACTTACCATGCTTCTTCGGGAAAATTTCGGCATTTTTTTGTTTGCTCGTGTTAACAGTTTATTAGTTTAACATTTTTATTTTTTGCACCCGTCATTTTTCACAATGATATTTTAAAACAGGCCACTTCTGGTGCCACTCGGTTAATTAACCCACAAACTTTTGCTGACCTTTGCTGACAGATTTTTTTTTATATCCGTCGGACATTGTCTCCAATTATATGACTACCTACTACTCTACATGAACCCAAACTAAAATGGATACGTAGACAATTTAATAACGAATAATTTGGTATATGACATGTAATGTATCGAATGAAATTGAAAGTTGTACCAACTACTGTTTTACAGCGAGTGTACGATATTACGAGCGTATTCAGTTGCATGTGTTACGTCTGGACTTCTGACGTCATTTATGATGTTGTAACGTCATTGTCCGAAGGCCTAAAATCGCATGACGCGGCTCATATGAGCCGCGTCATGCGATTTTAGGCCTTCGGACAATGACGTAACAACGTCATAAATGACGTTAGAAGTCCGGACGTAACGCATGCAACTGAATACGTTCGTAATATCGTGCACTCGCTGTAAAACAGTAGTTGATACTACATTCAATTTCATTCGATTCATTACATGTCATATACCAAATTATTCGTTATTAAATTGTCTACGTAGCCATTTTAGTTTGTTTTCATGTAGAGTAATGTGTAGTCATATAATTGGAGGCAATGTCCGACGGATATACAAACATCTGTCAGCAATTTGTAACACAAAATATTGGTCGTCGGCAATAAAAACAGGCATTTTATTCAAAATGGGATTAAAGTTTGGGGGTAACTTAACCGATTGGCACCATAAGTGACTTGTTTTTATATATTATCGTGAAAAATCACGGGAGCAAAAAAAAAGTTAAACTAATAAACTGTTAACACGAACAAAGTGCAAATTTGCCAAAAAATGCCGCAATTTTTCCCGAAGAAGCTTGGTTAATAAGCAATTATTTTTTAATTTATTATGATTTTGTTTTTAAAATATTATTTTTCTTGTATGATAAATAATGAAATCCCAATACATTCTAGCAAATACTTTTCAAGATTATTACAATTGAATGTGTGGAGGAAAATTGTCCTACTCACGCGTTTTCGCGATGCGTTGCGACATAGACCATTTTCTAAACTTAATAATTTAATTTTAAGTCATAGTACGTACAATTAGAATAAAAGTAGACATATTATCAAAGTGAAATGTTTACTTTTAAAAATTATATAAGATTGCGTTAAAATAAGTCCGACACACTTGAATAAATGTGTGCAGGAAAATATCATACTGCACAAAAGTGCGACGTTGTGGACGTTTTGTGCAATTGCGCACGTTTTTATAGTGATCGAAATGCATAACATAACTTATTATTTTGAGCGATATTACGCATAGGTATGTAAAACATTTTGTACCCGTGTATTCTAGAACAATGTGGATTTGTTTTTCATAAAAAGTACATGGATACGCGTGTAAGGGATTGAATACGTAGATGAGAACGATAGATAACGAGTAATACGAGTGAATGTACACGCGGGAGAAATTGCTGCCTAGAAGATACCCAATTTTCAATTAAAGAACACTTTTATTGACCGATGAATATATCTGAATTATGAATATAAAATATACGTTTTACTTGCCACTTATCAGACCCGCAATTTCGTCTCCGGGCTTAGTTTACGGCTGCTGGCAAGACCTACATTTATAATTCGTCAAAATGCGTTTTTTTATTTAATAGGCGTGAGATATGAGTAATGTATGTAATATTAATCATTGCAATTCAATTATTAACTTATTTATCACAATCCAACCTTATTCAAGAAAAATGAATAATAACGATTAACCTCCCTTTGAGTACCATTCTATTTGATTTTCTCCCTTGGATCTTTATATATTTGAATTAACAAATGGAAATTACGATGAAAGCATCATATGTGTAAAGGATGTCATGTCCATTAGCCATTTTAAAGATCCTGGTTCAAATATTTGCTTGAACGGACTATTTTATTATTTTAAATTGCTGAGAAAAAATGCATTTTTTCATGCACAAACTTGATTACTGACGTGTGTTCATATTTTTTCAAGTAAAACATATTTATAAATGTAATAATCATTTAAGTATCTTTATGTTGATTTTTTTTCTTTACAAAATCGCTCGATTGCCACGTTCTAATGCACCAGTGAGTTGCAGCCACGGCCCCACCACCGGGGATGGGCCGGATTTTTACTTTTTGTTGTCAACCCCGACCTCCCACGGTCCTGCGGGGGACCCATGATGGTAAAATCTCCGGTATTTCCACCGGCTTCTGGTAACTCAATATTATACGCGGGTGGGGTATTGTTTCGTAGAAAAAAATCCTAACATTTCCATGGCAGGAAGGTAAAAAACGGCAGTTTGTCCGGCTACCCCCGCGGATCCCCGGGGTGGGACCGTGGATGCAAGGGACTAGTGCATCAACCATGGTATCATGCTGGGGAACACGGTCGGAAAATTCGGACATTGAATCTATGTATTGTTTTTGTAATGACACTAATTACCAGATAATTTATATTTTCGATGACATTTTGGCAATATTTTGATGAAACTTTCGCGGTCTTGATGATTTTTAATCCCAGCACATAATTATGCCGTTCTTTATCGGGATAATTTGGTTGTTCCGGTAGGGTTCCAGGGAGTACTCCCGATGTGTTGCCGACGTAATACGTCGACCCTACTGGCTTGGGCATGTACTGATAGCATTTAGTAGCTTCGGAGAGCGAGAGAAACTATGTGTAATTCCACATCGCCTTTGAGGAATTCAACAGTGGGACCTAGGCTTCAGCGTAAGAAAGTGCCTATAGACTAACATGATGTTCAGCTTAAGTGTTACACATATTTAAGTCATGAGAAAATCGGACAGGGAATGCAGCACTCAACTCAACCAGCCCTTTACAAACGCATGACATAATACAAACACATGGCACAATGTCTACACTTAATTACTGATCGAGAAAATCCAAAGTCCTAGCTGTTAAAAAGACAAATGCCCTAAAGTTTCAAGACTGTTTCGTTTGGTTGTAAAATGCTTCATTGATTGGTTTTCCTGAAGCGGCATGGTTGTCCTTGTGCTGCTGTATGGTCGTCCTTGTGATTTGTTCTTTTCTGCTAACTTCCGTTATGTTTGGCTGTCTGACTCATGCTACAGGCTGCTGGTACAGGGTGTCATGCTTTAGTAGGTGTTTCTTATTTTGCTCTAATATACTTTGGTATACGGTCCCACAGACCGGTCTCCGCGCAATGCTTTTTAAGTTACTTAATCATGAAGAACTGTCAGTTACATCAAGACAATAATGACAGAGAGTATGCCATTTTATGCCAACACTGGAGTATGTACTAATTGAAAGTTGCATGAATACTTTATTATTGTTAAGATCTTAAAAAAGTTTATTATTGACATTGTTCACTTATTAATATTCGATTTATGTGATATTATATTGTAGGATTAATACGTGGAGTTTGCATTATAATTATGGAATTATACATTCAATGGAAACCTCGCCCCAAATCCCGGGAACGGGCAGGGAATTTTCGTTTCTTCAACACCCTGCAGCACTATCAGGGTCAAACGGATGTCGAATTCCTGCTGCTGTGATGCAGACATCGCGGAAAAAGTAGTGTCGGTCAAACTGTAAGAGTAAGGTCGCGGTGTTTTGTAGTAGTGTTGTGTTCGATCATTACGCTCGTCTGAGCTACCATATATACGTTGCTATGCATCAGATGTATACGTTGCTATGTATTGTATGCATCTGTTTCTGTCGCGAATTTTGGAAGAAGGTAAACGGTAGTGTAAGTAAATCACATAGATCGTGGTTTGGGTTGGTTAACAACAAATACATTTTCGTCTTTTTTCTGCACCGGTCGTAGACATTTTCAACAAAAATATATTGTTAAGAAATAAAAAGTAGTGGCGTACATTACTGACTCATTCCATTTAAATAATACATTATAATGTTATATTGTATTTACGTTATGCGTCATAGTTTACCACCCTTAGTACCGCACATACGTAACGTTAAAACGACGACGTCAAATCGACGTCACTTTCATATTTTTTATAAGTAATTGTGCTACGAAATATTGCATAACTTTGAAACTAGTTGGTAAAAAATGTCAAAACAAACACTATTCAGACTAGAAAACTTGGAATTTTAAGAAAACAATAGAAACACAAAATGTCAAAATTTTGTCGGAAGGCCTAAAATTGCATGACGCGGCTCATATATGGTTCAACATGTCGCTTGCTTAGAACGAGAAGGTTGTAACAACAAAATCAATATTTTGAGAAAACAAGAAAAAACTGAAATTAACTCTTTACTTATGGTAAAACAAGCTTCTACATCTTCATTTTGGTCAACATTTTCCAATTTTCATGTTAATAGGCGCATTACAAGCACCTTATAATCCAGATTTCAAATATGTATCATTCTGATTAAGGTCGTAAGTAGTAGTTACAACCTTCTCATTCTAAGCCAGCACTATGTAAATTATGATTATAATATATATGACATTCGTACATCTAGGTAAATATTTACTTACAGGACCACATATAACCCTCTGGACATGGCAGTGGTTATGTAGATTTGCTAATTTATGTCCCAAAAACTGGACAGTAGGTGAATAAATATGGTATCATAGCCTAGATAGCATGTCCGCACCAATGTTATGCTTACCAGTAATATGTTTAACCCATGCTTCATTATAGACATAATACATGTAGCACAGATACCTCATTTACACCGCATACTAAACACTTACCTCTTACCTAACCTAGATTAGTAGTTAGTTACATTACCCCTTTTAGTGTTTTAGGGACACCAGAAATAAGCTTGTTCCTTTTGAAACTCAGAATAAAATCCAATTAGGGACTACAACTATGTACAATATAGCACTGTATGTTTAACTCTATTTTTTATATTTCGCCCAGAGGTCACAAGAAAACAACATAATTATAATGTAGTTGAGAAAGTCTTATTAATTTTTGAAAAAGCCATCTAGGCGAAATATTTTAAAATTAGAGTTTAAACATAGAACAGTGTTATATACTTACTGTTAGTTTCCGGTATTCTTAAAAGTCTTTGTGACAATAAAAGTTTATGGCGGTGGAGTTTATTTGTTTAACCACTACTTAATTTCTTATTCTATGAGAAGGATAATTTCACTCTTTTCCTCTGAAATGAGACACATATTAACATTACTACATTCCCTACCTTCGAGGGTTGCCCACAAGACTGTCGTAACTGCTAATGATTAAAGAAAGGCATACTATAGTCTTGTAGTCAACACTCTATTTGTGGGAGGGAAAATGATACCGGAAACAACCAATGCAATTTTAATAAACTTTGCTGCGTGGTGTATTATAATGAATAACTTCTACCCAACCTTATCAAAGGTATTGCATATTACAGGTACAGTTTATCATTTAGCCTAGAGTTGTATCGTTAGTTTTATGTTATTTAAGTTATTAATATTCCGTATAGTTGCATGTACGATGTGTTTGATATATGATCATGTGTCTACCAAAACCCATTACAAATGTACTTGCAAAAGGCATGTTGGGCTTAAAGGGGAGTAAACCCTTTACACCCCAGTCAACAATAACGTAATACGTATGTCATGTCATGAAATTACTTTGGGGCAAATTGCTGGGTAATATGCTTGTTTCCCGTTGATTTGTTCTTTTGACAGTTGTAAATGTTATCCATTAAATGCCTGAGTGTTGTCGCCAACAGCAACAATGTATATTCAGCCAAACATGTACGGAAGGAATTGAGAAACAGGATGTTTTACTTTATCATCTTACAATTCGTGTATGTCGAAAATATACACATGCATATCATTATGAAGCATGGACAACATAATATGTATCTAATATTTGATAGTGATAGGTGATGTTTGAGAATCTTTTTTCCAAATTAATCAGTACTCTTTTAACAATATTTCTAAAATGTTTTCTTAAGCCGTTTTGATCAGTTAACGTTACGGACGTGGACATTTGATTTCTTCACCCTTATCAAACTTTGTAAATGTTCATGACACATTTTTGGTAAATGAAACACGTGAGTTAATAAAGTGGAGTACGACTTTGTATATATATATGCCAATCTCATTAAAATCAGACCTATATAAATTTGTTCCACTACGTTACGCTGATATATAGGATCTGACTACATCCCGTATGGGGACATGTCGATGTGAACTTTACATCATCCAATCAGATCAGATCGCTACCTTCACAAAAATATGAAAGTGCAGAGAACATATCTGCTCTTCTACCTAGTTCGGTGAGAGAGAAGGTTTAAACATGGTGTTTATACTAGATGGACTTTAGTGCACACATACAGGTGAAAAGCTATACTATAACATGCACTAGCGAGGTCATTTGAACATGACCTCTTATATAGTGTTGTCAGATCTAACTTACAGCGTGAGGGAATGGAGCAAATGTTAGAATCTGACATCAAATAAGGTAACATATTTAACGAATCACCTGATGTAAACAGATGATACAATATATTTCAGATACTTGTAAAGATGCATATCCGGTAGATAAATGAATGTGTAAATCTCCCGTGTTTCAGATACGTGTAAAGATGCATATCCGGTAGATAAATGAATGTGTAAATCTCCCGTGTTTCAGATACGTGTAAAGATGCATATCCGGTAGATAAATGAATGTGTAAATCTCCCGTGTTTCAGATACGTGTAAAGATGCATATCCGGTAGATACATGAATGTGTAAATCTCCCGTGTTTCAAATACGTGTAAAGATACATATCCGGTAGATAAATGAATGTGTAAATCTCCCGTGTTTCAGATACGTGTAAAGATGCATATCCGGTAGATAAATGAATGTGTAAATCTCCCGTGTTTCAGATACGTGTAAAGATGCATATCCGGTAGATAAAAGAATGTGTAAATCTCCCGTGTTTCAGATACGTGTAAAGATGCATATCCGGTAGATAAATGAATGTGTAAATCTCCCGTGTTTCAGATACGTGTAAAGATGCATATCCGGTAGATAAATGAATGTGTAAATCTCCCGTGTTTCAGATACGTGTAAAGATGCATATTCGGTAGAAAAATGAATGTGTAAATCTCCCGTGTTTCAGATACGTGTAAAGATGCATATTCGGTAGATAAATGAATGTGTAAATCTCCCGTGTTTCAGATACGTGTAAAGATGCATATCCGGTAGATAAATGAATGTGTAAATCTCCCGTGTTTCAGATACGTGTAAAGATGCATATCCGGTAGATACATGAATGTGTAAATCTCCCGTGTTTCAGATACGTGTAAAGATACATATCCGGTAGATAAATGAATGTGTAAATCTCCCGTGTTTCAGATACGTGTAAAGATGCATATCCGGTAGATAAATGAATGTGTAAATCTCCCGTGTTTCAGATACGTGTAAAGATGCATATCCGGTAGATAAAAGAATGTGTAAATCTCCCGTGTTTCAGATACGTGTTAAGATGCATATCCGGTAGATAAATGAATGTGTAAATCTCCCGTGTTTCAGATACGTGTAAAGATGCATATCCGGTAGATAAATGAATGTGTAAATCTCCCGTGTTTCAGATACGTGTAAAGATGCATATTCGGTAGAAAAATGAATGTGTAAATCTCCCGTGTTTCAGATACGTGTAAAGATGCATATTCGGTAGATAAATGAATGTGTAAATCTCCCGTGTTTCAGATACGTGTAAAGATGCATATCCGGTAGATAAATGAATGTGTAAATCTCCCGTGTTTCAGATACGTGTAAAGATGCATATCCGGTAGATAAATGAATGTGTAAATCTCCCGTGTTTCAGATACGTGTAAAGATGCATATTCGGTAGAAAAATGAATGTGTAAATCTCCCGTGTTTCAGATACGTGTAAAGATGCATATTCGGTAGATAAATGAATGTGTAAATCTCCCGTGTTTCAGATACGTGTAAAGATGCATATCCGGTAGATAAATGAATGTGTAAATCTCCCGTGTTTCAGATACGTGTAAAGATGCATATCCGGTAGAAAAATGTAAAGCATGGAAGGAACGAGGTGAATGTATTGTAAACAAAGAATGGATGGAGAATAATTGTAAACTTACATGTAAAGCTTGCAAGAACTCTGGCTTCGACCCTGATGGTAAGTTTGCTATAGGAAACAAGGAATGAGGAAATTGGACAGGGAAGGTATATAGCACTCAACTTAACCAGCCGAGCACAGACAGCAGTAACACCGCAGCACAGCTACACTGACCAATGCCGAAACATAAGCCAAACAAATGATAAAAAGGCCAAGCACCCGCCCTCCACCCACAAACATGCAGGATGACCCAATTTTACAAAGAAATTACAAGATAGCGAAACGTTACATGGTTATGTGTACACATATTAATATTATTACCTCATTCATACCACATTATATTTCTATGCCAGTAACTATCACATGGATGGGACATGTAAATGGTGTTTTAAAAATATGTCAGGGAAGACAGAACCAAACCGAAGCAGTATAAACATATTCCTTATTTAGTTTCAGTTTTAAAGTTTATTGAGCATTACATTTTGATGGTAACGTTGTGGAAGCTGCTCCAATATAATCAATTTCCAAAGCACAATTTGTTTTGTGAGAGTATTTGAAGAGAAAGGTGTTAATACCCATTCACTTGTTTTGATTTATAGATTTAGATGTTAAAGTATTGGAGTATATAGTCCAGTTCGGGTTAGGCTACAGTGATCCTCTATCACGGTGAAAACCCAATTATAAAGGTGTATACAAACATTTTGTATTATTTCAATTCTAAACTAAACTCTACCTGTTCTGGCAATGGCTTTAATATTTTGGAAACACATACCCCGTTTACATACGTCATTTGCATGGTATCCTTACTGGACTGTGCTTATGTTTTAGTTGACTGTAACAATGCTCACACTGATGAGGCGGAATGTGAGAAGTGGGCAACAGAAGGTGAATGTCAAATCAACCCTCATTGGATGCCGGAAAATTGTAGAAAAGCTTGCCATATGTGCGGAAAGGAAATAAACCCTGCTACAACCCCTGAACCCACACCAGAACCGGGTATGTTATATCTTAAAATTTGTGACGTCACATACAAACATGGTATGAGGACATCGGACAGGGAAGGCAACACTCAACTTAACCAGTCGGGCACAGAAATCAGTAACACTACAACACAACCACACTGAAGTTTGCACATACACTTTTATGACGTCTGTTGTGTTGACGTCATACGGAGATGACGTTTTGACGTCATACAGAGATAACGTATTTAATGTAATTCGATAGACACTCGAACAACGTCAAACACCCAGACGATTTAGACTACTAGTATGCAAAATCTTAAACTGTTGACATGCAATCACATTAAATTTGTAATCAAATAAAGACGTGGCTTTGGTTATGTTGTCATGTAATGACGCGGAGTTGTGTATGTTGTCATGCGGAGACGTGGAGTTGTGTATGTTGTCATGCGAAGACGTGGGTTTGGGTATTATGTCTTGTAATGAGGCGGAGTTGTGTATGATGACATGCAGAGACGTGGGTTTGGGTATTATGTCATGTAATGACGCGGAGTTGTGTATGATGTCATGCAGAGACGTGGGTTTGGGTATTATGTCATGTAATGACGCGGAGTTGTGTATGATGACATGCAGAGACGTGGGTTTGGGTTTTATGTCATGTTATGACGCGGAGTTGTGTATGATGTCATGCAGAGACGTGGGTTTGGGTATTATGTCATGTAATGACGCGGAGTTGTGTATGATGACATGCAGAGACGTGGGTTTGGGTATTATGTCATGTAATGACGCGGAGTTGTGTATGATGACATGCAGAGACGTGGGTTTGGGTATTATGTCATGTAATGACGCGGAGTTGTGTATGATGACATGCGGAGACGTAGGTTTGGGTATTATGTCATGTAATGACGCGGAGTTGTGTATGATGACATGCGGAGACGTAGGTTTGGGTATTATGTCATGTAATGACGCGGAGTTGTGTATGATGACATGCGGAGACGTGGGTTTCGGTATGTTTACGTGACAACATACATGACTTGAATTGACTTCACGTGTTTAATATTGGTGGTTTGTTTTCAGGTCGATGTGAGGATACATATAACACTGTGGAATGTAAGGACTGGGCTGACGTCGGTGAATGTAACATCAACCCGGATTGGATGATTCCCAATTGTCGCAAATCCTGTAAGAAATGTGGAGGCGGCGGAATTGAGCGTGAGTTACTACGATGTTCTTTGTTTATTTAACAGACGATGTTTCACTTTTATTGATGTTTTCGATAATTTATGTTACACCATGTCATGATCTGTATTTATATTAGTATGCCCCCATCTTTGATGAGGATGTATATTGCTTTGTACGTGTATACCGGTCGAGCGGTCGGTTGGTAGACCGGTTGGTTTCCCGTTCAATAACTCAAGAACACTTTGCCCTAGGATATTCAAACGTTACATATAGATTGGTCAGCAACATAAGATGCCCCTATTGATTTGGGGTCACTGTGACCTTTACCAATTTCAACTGTTGTGCTACTATGGGGGCATATGTGTTATACAAACATAGTGTTGTATTATGTGTTGTCTTTTTTGTGTTGCGATAACAACGAGAGCGAACAAAGTCATGTTCTGTTCTGTAAGATGTACAGATAATTTTATGACAAACTCAATCTTGATACATACTGACTTACCCTTGTACAAGAAACAAGCAACTTTTCCACATACATGTATGCAGACATATGGTATATTGATATGGATGTCAAAATGTTAAGGAGCTATGAAACTATCAGTAATATCAGTTCTTGAATCAATTCGAGACAGTTTTTATGAAGTTTTCCGTTTCGAAATTAAAATATTTCGAAGCTTTTTGTTTTAAATCGGGAGTACATCGCTGAGACCAAAAATGCTCAGCGGGATCAAGGCAAAAGATTCTTGAGTATCAGAGTTTTACTGATTTCAGATGAATGTAAGAACACGTGGGACGATGTTCAATGTGAAACCTGGGCCAATGATCGTGAATGTTTGAAGAATAGTCAATGGATGGAAGCAAATTGTCACCAAGCTTGTACAAAATGTAAACCAGATGAAACAACCACTAAGAAGGGATCTGTGGTAACTACACAGTCGCCTCCTCTTACAACGACATCTGGTTAGTTACCTCCTTTGATATTGTTGTGGAGAATGCACATGTAGTGGATATTTTCATCCGGGTCACTTTAGTGCAGGGGTGTAATTGATGCACTTTTCGTTTAGTAAGCACTGTGCTCGGCTTTTTCGAGTGACTGGTGACTTGCATGTGTCATCTGTTATTATCATTTTGCATAAGTGGCACCGTGTTAATGCCATATGAAACTTTAATTATTGAAATACAATTCAAAGAATAACATGTTTTTTTTTCAATTCAGATTCTATTGTTTTGTACCGGTTATTAACTGTATGAATAGATAATCTACCTTGCGTACTGTTGTGCCCATCTTCATTGTAGTGTTAGACGTCTGTTACATTGAGGAATGCAAACTGTATCGCTAATTGTATGTTTGGTGCTACCAATTTTTAATTTTGAAAGATTGAGTAAAGGAAATGCTCAGATATATGTCCCCCGGCATCATGCCATATTTCATTAAGCGAAACAAACACGACCGCCATTGACAAAAACAACATGCGTGTATGAAGCACCTAGAATATTTATACACCAATTTGTAATGTCAAAGTTAATTGGTAGTGTTTAATTGTTTCAGGTGCTTGTGTCAATAACCACAAAAGTGAGAAAGAGTGTGAAACGTGGGCAAAGTACGGGCATTGTGACATTAACAAATGGATGATCACACATTGTGCTAAATCCTGTAAACAATGTACAAATAACGATGCATCCGTAACAACAACAACAACAGTCAAACCTGATGATACTGACAACAATGGAGGTACATGTTCTAATAAGTCAAAATATCCTTTAATATAAACTTTTTAAGTTAAAAATTATGATATTGCAAACCACAATTTGACAGGTCGAGAATTTGTGTAAATAGTTGTTATCGGCTTGCCTTATCATCGTCTATAAAAGCAGTATTCAAAACAGGTATGAGAAACTCAGAGAGGAAAGGTAGCACTCAACATAACCAGCCGAGCACAGAAATCAGAGACAACACAACACAACTACCCTGAGCAATACCCACACATAAGCCACAGAAACAATAAAAAAATCCAAGTCCCTGCCGAACAAATGCAGGATGACCCAATTTTACAAAGAAATTATAGAATAGCGGTTATTCAAGCCGATGTTTGATAATCAGAAACGAGGTGACGAGAGGCAAAAACATAAGAAGGCCAAAGAACTTGTTTTTATAATCTACTTTAAACAAAATAGTAATAAGTAAATTCGTGTTGATTTTGTATGATACTCAAGAAAAATCTATTGCATTGACTCTATTATTGTATGATATTTTATTAGGATCATCACAGTGTGTTGATTCCCAGGTATACTGCAAAGCTTGGGCCATGCATGGTTTCTGTGAGGACAATCCAGGCACTGCTTTGAGAATATGTCAGAAATCCTGCAATGCATGTTCTGCTAGAGGAGGTGGAGGTTAGTATGATATTTATACGAATTACGTCACGCTCTACTATAACGTCATATAATTTATGACGTCATGCAACAGTAGGGGAGTTGGAGCATTGTATAGTAGTTATTCCAATGACGTCACGCCATGCGATAAAGTCATATAAATCAAGACGGGTCAAGAGGTCCAATTGGCAAACAAACTGTTTAATTATAATTGGTAACAAATAATTCAAGAATTATGCACCATGTTTTGCCCGCCGAGGTGCGACCCATGTGGACTTATACATTTTCTTTTTTTTGACGTCCTAATCCCCATCCTGGAGACAATGCTTCTGTCTAAATCCCCGGGGTCGGGACACGTAATATTACCGGACAAGAGACGGTAGTCAATAACGAATCTCAAGGAAATTAATCATACACTTCAAGTAAACCCCACAGAGCAACACCCAACCGAAACAGTAACCAACAAATGTACAAGTTATCTGTTATGTTTATTTTCAGAATGCTTTGACGAGAATGCATTATGTCCTGTGTGGTCTAATGGCGGACAGTGTAACAGAAACAGTGGATATATGTTAAGGCATTGTCAGAAATCATGTGGTGTATGTGGATAGACTATTGCTTCGAATCGTCCTTAAATGGCACGCACGTCTCACTTCAATGTACACATCATTGTTATTAGCATAATAACCACTCAAATACAGCAAAACGTCGTTATCTCGAGGACTAATCGGGACAGGTAAAATGCTCGAGATCGAGATAAACAGGGTACTCGAAAGAATCAATGCGCATGTATTGATAATACAAACGGATACGATTTCAACCTGGCTTGAAATAGGCCGGGTAATCGTGATATCGATGCTCGTCATAACGACGTTTTACTGTAATTGCATATGCCTTTCATGTGGACCATGCTATCTGGCTTCCAATTTCACAAAGTGTATTTTAATTGCTTCATTTATCCAGTCTAAAATGTCTCTTTTTTAACTGTTCCATTTATCTTATACAAAATGTCTCTTATTTATTTTGTCTTTTTAATTGATGTTCAATTGATTCAATACAAAATATATTATTTTTTTCGTTTATCATTTCACAGACTCATTTTTAGTAGTTCAATTTTTCTTATAGGGCCTACATTTCATTTCACAAAATGTGTTTTAGCTTCTTTATACTAGTTTATAGTATTGGTGGTTCTCACTTGTTTGTGTACAATGATTGTACGTGACTTTATCGGAATCTGTTACTGAATCTCACTTTTTGGTTTTTATATATTTACAACTCGAGTTTGGAGGCAAATATTTTGTGAAATTGAAGCTAGAATATACCATGGCGCAACGGTGTTGTTGTTGTTATGAACGGGTTAAATATATGTATAGTTATATTTTAATTTCCGATATAGTTGTATCATTATATATATATGAACTATTATGTGCAATATGGGTGAATTTTTGTTATTGTTGACTTTTTTATACGGATTAAATGCATGTATTTTGCGCTTAAACGTGTATAAACCCTTAAATAATTGTGAATGTGGCATTGTACACAAATGTTATACATTGAATCGTGTCTTAGCTCATGCATGTTACATGATGATTTGTACATAATTTCAAGATATGTATTTGTTTGGAAGTATTTTTGGATAGGTTATACATCTATCATTTTTTATACATGTAGCATAACAAAGCATTAGCAGTGGCAATGACACTTCTATAAATAATTCGCAGAGCTTCATCAAAAATATATCTCCCGACACAGTGTATTTAAATAGCTAGGTGCGTCTATATTCATTAAGACAGACAGACAATACACCCTTGTGTGGTGTATTTAGCCATGTAAACATTGGCAAAGGGATAATTTAGTGCTCTTCACGTGTATATAAGTGTGTGCTCGGTGGCTGGCAGGTATTTTGACGAGGCTAGATACTGGTTTGTAGTAAATATTCCTACTTATTTCACGCACATGAATATTAAACGTTAATGAGAACAAATGTTAGTTTCATCCTTCCCTCTTCCGGTAAAGATAATTCATTCAATTTATTTGCTTATATTAAGTTCTATAAAGTTTTGATTTCTTATGGGGAGGCAGGTAAGTGCCAGTGTCCGTTAATATTATCCGAGTTTAGTTAAGTAAAAGGTATATGGTTATACATTGTAGCATTGTAAACTTTGTAAATTTGACTGAAAACATAGAATATATTCGGATTGTGTTGTGCGCAACAGCAGCAATAGTTACTACATATCGAATCGTTAGCTGATTTTAGTGTATACAATTAAGATCATGAAGTACGATGTATCAATCTACAAGTAAAAGAAAATGGTTTGTTTTCTCATATTTCAGTTCATTTTTCTAGCGCGTTTTTGAAATGTGCAGATGGTATTGTATGTATCATCTATAATGTAAGGATTGAATCGTTCTGTTGGCACAACAATGCGGTATACAGTCAGATACAACCCTGTTAAATCAAAGGGACGAAATCTGGCTGTGCAATCATCCAAATTTGATATTTCATATTACACAATGGTCACAGTTTTATATAGCCTATCGTCTTCGTATGTTGTGTAACTGAACTTATTGCACATGATAATAAATTGTTTTATCAATATATTTTATACTGTTTTTGTTTATATGTACTTCTTGCACATTCTGACCACCTGATCCCGTTCTAAATAATTACCGGCACTTTTAACATTTGGAATAATTTCAGCAATAGGAAATAATGTTCATATTTCCTTAAATTTAGACAATACAATACAATTGACAATGTGTGGTTACTTGGTTAATCTGAGTTTTAGATAATGATCCTGAATATTTGAATTTGAATATTTTATCTTTTTTAAGAAAGTAAATGTTTCGAAAGTTTCATCCTGTTACCTATGAGATCATTATTTATTTTACACATGTCAAGAAAAATAGAATTGCCTAAAATGGCAAATACTTTCAAATCATTGCAAAAAGGTATGAGGCAATCAGACAGGGAAGGTAGCATTCAACCTAACCAGCCGAGCACAGAAATCAGAAACACCACAACACAACTACACTGAGCAATGCCCTCACATAAAAACGATTCATAAACAACACAAAACAACTACACTGAGGAATGCACCTGAAACTGAAAAGTATTTTTGTGAGAACATGCATTACGTGGTTTAATAAACGTTCGTGGTTATTGACTTCCACTTCCTATCCTCACGGAAATTCGACCAACCGCCTACGGCACAGGGGAGTTTCTTCATTAAGGCTATGATTTCCTATCATTGGCTACGTCCCTGACATACATAGACGTCCATGACAAATACATTGTGAGTAAAACTCCCAGGTAACTTGAAAACAAACTCAATAATACACATATAAGCTTTGTAATTTAATATTCAAAACACAAACGGATCTCAATAATTATAAGCCAATCAAACTTGTACTAAGTATTTTTCACTCATTCTAATAATCGGACTGTATCCAAAAGATTACATTAATAGTATTATAAATAAAAAACTATCATGGTTATGTAGGATATGTTTGGTCATTATAGTATACAATGCACACTTCGGCTAGTAAGTTTCCATATTGTTTTCAATCTGAAGAACCCTGAGCGAGGTTAGTAAAAATATACGTGTTGCAGTTTACAATTAAACTGCAACACGTATATTTGCACTAACCTCGCTTAAGGTTCTTCAAATATTTTTGATGTTTTTCATGCACAAGTGTGTTTTGTATGTATTGTCAATAAGTTGCTGTAACAAGGAATTTGGTCATTTATAATGACAGATAAAGAATAAATTATTATAAAAGTAAACGAGTATATAATAATAAAAAAAACAATAGTATGCACAAACACGTATATCATATTTAAGTTCGGGCTCCAACTTGGATATGCCTTCGTGTTCCACTCAGATGTATTCGGGCGATATCCTGAACTTGAGAAGATAACCTATAGTGCTTCCGTTTTCTATATCTAGTACTTCTAACTTTTCACAAATAAATAATTCACAACCAATCACAATAACAAAGGTTCATGTCATAAAAACAAAGTTGTATTGATAAAAGGTTAATTGATAAAAAAATATGACAAAAGCTCACTTTTTATAAACAAGAGGCCCCTGAAGGGCCAGTTACGCTCACCTGAGTCATGTGGGAAATTTCAATTTTTAGCTCTGGTGGCCATCTTGTTTAGCAGACCGGAACGATTATAGCTATTTTGGTTACAGGTCACCCAAAGATCATTCCTGTAAAGTTTTATCTAATCCATCAAGCGGTTCAGGAGAAGAAGCCGTTGAAAGGATATTTCTATTTTTTGCTATTGTGGCCATCTTCTTTAATGGACTGGAACAATTTTAGCTAAATTGGTTAACAGTCAACCAAAGATCATTTGGGTAAAGTTTTATCAAAAGCCGTAAAGCAGTTAAGGAGAAGAAGTCGTCTAAAGGAGAATTCTATTTTAAGCTCTGGCGGCCATCTTGTTTAGCGAAGCGGAACGATTTTAGCTATTTTGGTTAAGGATCACCCAAAGATCATTCCTGTAAGGTTTTATCAAAATTGGCCAAGTGGTTAAAGAGAAAAAGTTGTTTAAAGTTTTTTTTCTATTTTTAGCTGTGACGGCAATCTTGTTTAACGGAGCGGAACTATTTTAGCTATTTTGAATAAGTGTCACCCAAGGATCATTCCTGTAGAGTTTAATCAAAATCCACCAAGCAGTTAAGGAGAAGAAGTCATTTAAAGGATATTTCTATTTTTAGCTCTTGGGCCATCTTGTTAAGCGGAGCGGAACAATTTTAGCTATTTTGGTGAAGGGTCACCCAAAGATCATTCCTGTAAAGGTTTATTGAAATTGGCCAAGTGGTTAAGTAGAAGAAATCATTTAAAGATTTTTCTATTAATAGCTTTGGCGGCCATCTTGTTTATCGGAGCGGAACGATTTTAGCTATTTCTAATGAGGGTCACCCAAGGATCATTACTGTAAAGTTTTATTAAAATTCGCCAAGCGGTTAAGGAGAAGAAGTCGTTTAAAGGATATTTCTATTTTAGCTCTGGCGGCCATCTTGTTTAGCGGAGCGGAATGATTTTAGCTATTTTGGTAAAGGGTCACCCAAACATAATTCCTGACAGTTTTAATGAAATCGGCCACGTGGTTAAGGAGAAGAAGTCGTTTAAAGATTTTTCTATTTATAGCTCTGGTGGCCATCTTGTTTATCGGAGCGGAATGATTTTAGCTATTTTTAATGAGGGTCACCCAAGGATCATTACTGTGAAGTTTGGTTGAAATTGGCCAAGCGGTTAAGGAGGAGATGTCGTTTGAAGAAATTGTTGACGACGACGACGGACGACGACGACGGCGGACATCTCGGTATGACAAAAGCTCACATTGAGCACATTCGTGCTCAGGTGAGCTAAAAACAAGACATTTCGCTGGCTTAGAATGGGGAGGTCGCAAGTACAAAATCAAAATTTTAAGAAAACAAGAATAAACTACTCTTTACTAATGATAAACCCAACTCTATGGACTTCAGTTTGGTCAAGATGACAAGTTCCGATTTGTATGAAAATAGGCCCATAAGAATAAGAAGCGCCTTCGTAAGTACAACCTGCTCGTTATCAGCCAGCGACTTGTCCATATGACCATGGCAATGGCCATTTGTCGGAAATGAACATGTTAACTATTGTTCCAACAAAGTTTGTGGTCAGCTCCTAGCTCCTAAACTTAGTATTACCAACATTTTAAGACTGTGACATTTTTCGCTTCAGTTTTATCAGAAACTCTCTCTGTGATTTATTGGACATGCGAACTGTCCATTTTCATACAAAAATGTTCTAGACACACCCTATGAAACTATAACAATCGTCTATTTTTAGACGATTGAATCAAAGTACACGGAAGCCATCTAAAGTTTTAATTTGCAATTAAGGTAGTCTAGTATCATCATACTAAAAACAATGCAAGTTATAATTTAAACGTTGAAGTTAAGGAGAAAGTTTAAGTAACTGTCCATTCCTGAGAAATAATGGAGACTAGGCCCCGAAGGGGCCGAGTATTCATTATATCTCAGGAATGGACAGATACGAGGATTTTCTCTGACTTAAAATACACCAATACTGTAACATGTAAATTTGATTTTCTGAAAAGATGCTGTTAATGTCAAAATTGAAAGAAAATGCATTTTTCCAAAAAAGTCTCCCCTGATGTACCTCTTATAAATAGAAGATTAAAAATATGAACATGACTGAGCGAGAAGATCATGCTTTTTTCATGAAACCAGTGAACTAATACAATAACTCTCCATTACTTTAAAATGGTGTGTAGTCCATACAAACACATGTTGTGAGTTATGTGTTACACGATCAATCAATGGTCATTTACCCAGTGTCACTTGATGTTATAACACGGTGGACATTATTCAGACTTTGTTTCAGTCAGAGGATATATTTTCGTGCATAAACTATACATGGATATTTATAATTGATATGCAACTTGATGGACATAACTACAATGTTTTAATTCTTCATTTTTCATTCCAAAATTATATTAATGTTAAAAGCTATTTAGTAACAGCGGGTTGATTTCATTTTCTACTTTCGTTGTGGTTTGAGCATTTTTATCTGTCTTTTGTTTTCATTTTTCTGTGTTCCGCTCTTTCAGCTGAGTGCCGTTTTTCCTGCAAATTGTATTGCCCTTTTTGTGAACACATACATTTTGTAATGCACCAGTCAGTTGCATCCACGGCCTAAACCCCTGCGTATGGCTGCGATGTTTTACCCTCCAGCTTCCCACGCACTGCCGGGGAAATGTTGGGATTTTTTTCACCGAACCAATACCTTTGGGACAATGTAACCTTAAAGTTAATTTCCCGACCCATCTATTTGGGATGGCGGGCAATAAATGTAACTCACTGGTGTATAATTATACATTATTTACAATAATTCTCCATTACCTGTTAATACATTCAATAAAAATAATTCTCCATTTTTTGTTAACACTACGTATGTGTGTTATGTTTTTCAGGCCTAGAGAGTTGTCTTAACAATAACTCTCCATTATTTCGTATACACATTAAATTAAATGTGTATACGAAATAATGGAGAGTTATTGTTAAGACAACTCTCCATTCCTGAAAAATAATGGAGAGTTTATGAATGGGTTAATCCCGTGGGTGTATTTTAAGGACTGTTAAAATAAAGCTATATACACTTTAATATATTTTCTAGTATTGATACAATATTGGTTATACATCACTAAAAACACTCACGAGGAATATGACATACATAAATATATCACAGGGAATTTTTTACATTAGTGAAGGAATCACTAAATTGTCCAACATATCAACATACAATCACGTTTCTAATTCTGAATAGTGTACAAGTCTACAAACAACAAGCGATGTCAAACGATGGGAGTAAATAACTTTGAATTTCACTCTAGAATTATAACTAATATTATTCCTAATCTCAATTCATGTACTAGAAAATACTCCATGTTTCACATAAGTCACGCATCTTAACGTTTTAGAACTCATCATCGAAGTCAAAGTTAGCCATATTAGCTGCATCTGAATATGCCGCGTACGGAGCATCGTCCATTTCTTGAGCCAATTGATTGCCCTCGGCCAATTGATGATTCATTCCACCAATCTGACTTCCACATTCAGGACACTTGCTGGCTTGGTTGGCTCCACCGCATTCTCCAATCGCATATATGTGACCTGATTTAAATTAATACATTGTATGAAATATTTTAAATCACTTACAATTTCAGCTTGAAAAAATGCGATGAGACATGTCTAATTATAATAAACTGTATTATCCAAGCGTAGTGTTAAAGTAAGTAATGTGTCAGATTACAAGCATTTGACCCCATGGAATTCTTGTCAAGGTCTGAATATGTTAGTTCATCGAGAGAGTGTATTAATTATCGTCATAATGTTGTTCAATACTAGTGTAATATTTGATGCTTGACGTTGTCTGTAATCGACGGCCATAATACGTTATGCAACATAAAGATAATTATATAGGAGACCAGTCTTAAATGTAAACTTGTACAACTGGTCGATATTGCCATCGTCAATCTATAACCAGAATATGGACGAAACAATAGTCAGGGTTTGCTTTACTACGTCTTTTTTGGGTGATATCAGTTCCGATTAACAGTCTTAACTGAATGGTAACAGTTTCGAAATTCGTTTTTAGTTGACTACATATTAAATGATGCCAAGACTCCAATGCGAAACTTGGAAAATCAATTATCATCTGAACAATTTTGTCACAGACCACCTTAATGTAGTTTAATTGTCAATACATTTCCAGACAAGTCGATGGTGACTGATTTAAATATATACCATAAACATTGTATATCTAAAACGTAGGCTTTAAGAAACAAAAATAATAATTTTAAGCAATTCACCATACCTTTAGGACATTTAAACCAGTGTCCAGTGGGCAAATCAACAGCCTTCAAAATCTCCCTTCGTTCCGCATCAGAAATCCCCAAATCAGTCAGGGGTACAACTATCTTCAGCTTAGTTAAGCAAGCTTCAACTTTTACTCTCATAGTTTCCTTATATTTGTCGTTGCTTTTAAGCAACTTTTCAGCTTCAATAATCTGGATCTTCACAGTCGTATCTAGATTTTTGCCGACCTCCTTTGCTTTTTGTTGATGAAGTAGCAACATCAGAAAAGCCCGCGATCTTGAAATCTCTAACTCTGCATCTGTGCTTTCTTGTGCACTCATGTTGGTTCTTTCTGTCAATATCCATTCTTTAAAATATTTAATAAAGCGAAGTTGTTGTTTCTTATCATCTAGAAACAATGGCAATCGTACACGCTCCACCCACTCATCTTCAATCTTTGTAATTTGTTTGATGAACGATATCTGGTTAGAAAGTGTTACAAGTGCACTTTCTGATTTAGGTTCATTTAACGCATTCAAACGACGTTTGAACTTCAATCGCAGACCTGCTGTTGCCATATCAAGTAGTTCGTCCTTGATGTTAGTCTCTAACGCCCTTATCCTATCAATGTTTTGAAGTACCTGCTTCTTAACGCCTTCAATATCATGAAGTGTTTTGTTGATTTTCTGTTTGTATCTATTACTTTTACGAATGGTCGTTTTGCATTTTGGACATTCCTTTAGTTTTATCTCCGAGTCGCCAGATTCATCCATATAGCGATCCATTGCATTCGACTCAACGATACACTTTGTTCTACAATCTTCTAAGAGAACAAACCTAGCATATGGCTCATCCTCTTCACCAAACAATATTTCTGTTACCTTTTCCTCGTCGCAAATTTTGCAATCAGGTGGACAAGGCTCACCGCAAAGTCCAATACATTGATGTTTACAAGGCAATAGTTTTCGGCATGGTTGGTCACACCTTGGACGGTCACATGGTTCGCTGCACAGACGTCCGCATTGATAATGTTCACATCGCCATGTACATGGTTCCATACAAGGCACACAAAGCTCTCCACATCTTCTGTTACACTTGCTATGAGTACATCTGTTTTCACATAATCTTGTACATGGTGGACAATGATTACATGTGTCAGTGCACTCGTGTCCGCACACAAGAATACGAATGCAATCATTAGTGCATGGTTTATGTAGTCGACCTTGGAAGCACTTTCCACACGTACCTGTACAACTATGTCCACAACCAAGGACTGCATTGCATGCTTCTGGACATAATGCCTCGTCTTTCTGGTAACATTTTATAACGCCCTTATGTCCACATGGCCAGGTCTTCTGAACTGCGTACTCACAATTCTGCGTATGAGCCTTTCCACATAAGGCTTGACAAACGTGTCCACATTGCTCCAATTTATGTTCACACTTCTCTTTACATTCGAAGACATGTACGTCAGACGAGCATGGAACCTGCTGAATATGTCCACATCCGGGTATTTTCTTAGCAACAGTTGTCATGCAAGGACCGCATTTAGTACCACATGTTTTACGACATCTGTGGCCATTTCTGCAAATCAATTTTCCACACTCTTTTCTACAAACGTAGTTTTCGTGTTCCCTGTCCACAACATGGCAAAACATGTCACACACATGACCACAACCAAGACGGTGGTTGCATTTCTTGTTGCAGCCGCCTTCCGGTGCTTTCAAGAAATCAGAAGGTTCTTTAGCAACAAGTCCGTCATCGTCAGGGTGATTTTGACAGTGAAGGACTAGGCCCTCGCCCAGTCTTCCTTTTTGCTTCATGTCAATTACAATTTCATTCCACAATTTGGACTGTGTCTTCAGTAGACTGAAATTACCAATCACATAGAACCCCATCTTTGCTCTCGACAGTGCAACACAAACTCTGTTTTCAGTTCTTAAGAAACCAATGTGACCTTCATTATTGCTCCTGACAAGCGACAGTAAGACAATATCGTTCTCTTCTCCTTGGTAATTATCCACGACGGTGACTCGTACTCCTTCGAATTCATCTTTAGGCATCATCCTCCTTAGACAGAACAGTTGTCCAGAATACAAGGTTAGAACAGTAATCTGCTCTGGTTTGTATCCTTGCAGTAGTAAATACTTGCATAAAGCAACAATGTATTCAGCTTCATGAACATTAGAGTGACTCCGTAAATCCTCATCATTCGTCTCTTCATTATTGTGATCAATGAAGTATACATTACTGGAGATACCTTTAATGTTATCGTATCTTTTAACGTCTGTGTGGTCTTGTAGGTTTTCGTAAATATGCACCATGAGCTCAGATATCTCTGGTCTCATTCGATGCTGTAACTCTAAGCAGTCGCATCTGATGTTATTACCAACCATTCTCTCAAACAAGGAAACATCCAGGTTGTAATCCCTCGCCAGGGTGTACACTGTAGGGCTAGGTTTCAATTGTTTGTGATCACCAATTAGTATTAGATGTTCACATCCTCTACTAAGCGTAGTAACTACGTGAGCTTCAAGAACCTCTGCCGCCTCTTCTACAACAATGACCCTTGGTCTTATCTCTTGCAATACTGCCTGGTACCGTGCGGCACCAGTTGTAGTCATTCCAAGAACAGTAGATTGTTTCATTATTTCTTTATCTTCCTGCATCAAGGCCTCCCTGTATCTTCTTGCGGCAGCTTCAAATTCTTCTTCCTTTTCATTGATTTCTGCGCGTAACTCGTTACAGTATTTTACAATCCAATACCTGTACAATCTCCATTTGTCTACAAGCTGCATTCTCCACATGTCAGTGATCCTGTGAGCTTCTTCCTCCGTCATAACATCCCCTAACGCCAGATTCTTGAGTAGGTTTTTCTTCATCTTTTTCTTCTGCTTCTTTTGTGTCTGCCATTCCATTTCGGGCACGTTTTTAGGTTTTTCACCAAATGTTTCAGCATCTAACGCCACTGCTGCTTTACGTTGTTCATGTACAGCCATTTGTACCCTCAATTGCATCCGGTCTTTTCTGCTCATTTCCTGAAATATGCCCAACAAATCATTCAGACCATCATGGTCAGCATCATCATCATCGTCGTCGTCATCGTTTTCTAGACGCCGTCGATCCTGAACTGCATCCATTTCGTCTTCCACATCGATAAGGTTATCTTCAGGATCATCATTTGGTAGGACTTGTTGTTCCATGACTGGTGCAAAGTTACCTTCCATTTCAACGATTGGTTCAAGCTGTCCAAATCCAAGCCATTCCACAAGAACGGAATGGTTTCTACCAATAAATTGTCTCGCCTCTGGATACACCTGCAACATCATATCAAATTGCTGCCGTAACATATAGTAATGATCTCCCATATAAGTACGCAAGAAGTCTTCATACAAGATGCATGTAGTTGCTACCTGGATTTTGGCGCTAACTTTGTTGATTTCGGCCATCAGAGAATCCATTTCATTTTTCGCTTCCCTCCTACTGCGGTAAACAGCAACTGGAACTTTTTGAGCATGTCTGAATCGTTGCCGAAAGTTATGCAGTCCATAAGGCTTAAGTATCTCACTTGTGCTACGTCCACCAACTCTAAGAATATCTCCCTTGTAAAATCGATGAATACCTTCAAGAAACTGGTCTAAGGCATGGTTTGTGTAGCATACAATTAGCATAGGGCGACGATCGTCTTCACCAGTGTCAGGATGTTTTGACCAAACGGCTTTATTATGCAGGAGAGCTTTAACTATCTTCAAGCCGATGTACGTTTTACCGGTTCCGGGTGGGCCTTGTGTGATAACAAACTCTTTTGTCAAAGCAGTACGGATAGCTTGATACTGGGACTGATCAAGATGAAGAAGATCTGATGGTGGCCATGTACTCTGATCCAACACAGAGACTCTATTTGCAGGTTCCGAGTGACCACTAAACCTGTAATCAACATCTACATGTTCCAGTTCACCCACGTGATCACCTAATCTTCTGTCGTCTTTGATAATCATATCTTCATCTACCAATGGACGTAGGTCATACTTTACATCCGGCCTACGTAAGATATATGCAGGTGCGTTAACATGACTTTCACATTGTATGATATACCTCTCAAACGGTAAATCGCCTTCCCTTGTGTTTTGAAGACCATTCAGAACGTGTCGGTATGATTCGAAGTAGGCAGTAGTTTCTGCCATCGTAAACATATGTCGATACAGCTGACGAACGGTAGCATGATCGTGTTCAAAATGCACGGTGACGAGACCTTTACAGACACGTTTCGGATCACGATTCATGACAGTTGCAAAATAAAACGTGTTGAAGTTGTCAGACGATAAACATAGCAAAGAACCGTAAATAAGACGTTTCGTGGAATTCCATCGGACATGTCCCATTCTACTCACGTCAAACTGCAGCACGTGACACAGGCCGTTGTCTCCCGAATCTGGCGCAATCAACTTCACATTGTTGTATATACGGACATCTTGACTTTTGTGCTTCTTTCTAGGATTTTCTTCAAATGCTTGAATGAAATTTCTGATTCCTTCACGAAGAGGAGCAACAAAGTCTTCTCTTAAAAGCCTGAATTGTACGTCTAGGTAATGGTCAACATCTTGGTATCTACCCTTCACCTTGTTTACTCGTAAGTAACGATCGTCTCCAGCCTGAAAATAAATAAAAAATAATTCCATTTACTCTCTTTTCCCAGGGATTGATACTGATACAGTCACATGATTTGAATTATCTGATCTGAATCCATATTTAAAAATATATTTTATAATTTAGAAGAGCTTAGCAGATGAAAGAAAAGCCTGTGTTTTTACCCATGACCTATGTACCTGCAGACCTGAACAGTCTATGTATTTGTTAAATGAGATCTACGTAAGGAGCATTTAAGACTGTAGTGTGTCTTACGATATGCATTCTGTATATTACGACATATCACTTGAGTCATTTATATACTTAAAACATAGTTATTGACCCCGTGTCCTACAAATGCAGCGGATACTATCGCTTGAAGAGGAACATCTAATGACGATACCGGTACAGTTTGGTACACTCCATCATGCAATTTAGAAGCATATTATTTTAATTGAGTATTGTATTGGATAGTTGGATAAAGAATAATTGTTATTTTGAAAAACTTTTTAATGCTTCGATGTAAAATTGGTAGGATACAATGAGAATGACATTACGATTTTCTTTGACTTCGTTAAATAATAAAGCGAATGTATCCAAACGTGATAGCACTTGTATTGATCGTGCACAAACGTAAACTATGTGACACCAAGAGAAAACGTGTTATGAGAGCATAGCCAATAGTACATGTACATGTTAACAGAATAAACTCTAATCATCCGTGCATAAACCTCAATAGCCTTCTTATCCAAAAGCAGAACAAATTGGAATAAATTCGCTTTTGATTTGTACGTCTTTTGTTACATTACAAGTATGTCTGAACTGTGATTGGTATAGTTAAGTAATTGCATATTTACCTGCATATCACCAGTCTGTGGGAATATTTCAATCTCTCTGAAATCTTCAGGCGGCTCATCATATACCTGTTCATGTTCTGGACCATGTTCAGGCTCAGGACGCCTTCTGGTAAGTAGAAGTTATAAACACAACGATATGATACATTTTCAATTTAAGCTGACAAAACCAAATTGACATAAATTGGACTTACGTACATTAGACAATAAGAAACGGTTGCTTTATTAAGTTCATCGAATAATATAAATTGTTTATTTCTGCCTCATCCAAATTAAAAATTATGCAAACATCACTATACGAAACAAATAAAAGATGTGGTCGTTCTAATAAGAATTCTAAGATACGGTTTGAGACCATTAACATAAACTAATAAAGATGACTTTTTTAAACAACAATAAATGAAAGCTATCTAACAAGTACCTAGCTTACTTAAGGTGAGTAAAAATATTATCATGTATAATGATATATGTTCAACACAAACTCTGAATTGAGAAAAGCAAACAACTGTGTGCCTTTAGATTAAATGTTTACACGTCACAGGTGAACTTCATCAACAAATGGTCCTACATATATACTAATATATACATCAATGACGTCATCTTAACGTGAGATTTCGTAGAATTCAGTTTTCACAAAAATAGCGGAGTTTTGATTACGATGACAACATGTCTTACTCTACAATTTTATTATTTGATGAACTTTAACACGTAGCTAATAATAATAATACTAATGTCTTCGTTTTCTTTAGATAACATAATTGGAAAACTCATGTTCATTATGACCCACACATATGCATTGACTTTTAGAATTTGGAACTATTGTATCATAAAACCACACGTATTAACATATACTACAATTTGCACTACATCACGTCTCAAATTGACAATTTAGATATATACTATTATCAGGTGGGCATTGCATGTTTAATCAAACTACTGGATGACATTACAGTTAACTGTATGATTGATAACGAAATAAAAATATGTAGAAAAATATAAATCTTCCAAGAACATTTTTTTGTTTCAGTCTTTGTAAATGATACAGTTATTATTTTAACCATGTTTTTGAGCCATGACAAATTTATGCAGGACGGTTTGGCATTCAAACATTGTTTGATAAAAACGTGATGTTTAAGAATACGGCCTATACCGATATTAGAACTTGCATCGAGCAGTCTACAAACCCAGCGCTTTAGCCAACTGTGCCAGCGAGACTGCTATGCTAACTAGAACCAAATATAAATACATATGGGTATTCTGAAGATATTTGAACCAGATATATTCACATACCATGACTAAAAAATGTGACATTCCGTCACGGCTCAAAAACATGGTTTATCTATAGTGTGCCGAGGATAATGTTATGTTGACAAACATTTATCGGATTTGTCTACTGTTGAAAACTTGGTTACATAAATAAACACATGCGGTCAATTTATATACTAAAATAACACTGTTCAATCGTGCACACTTTCCACCTTTGTGGCTTATTCCAAACGTTCGCACCTTTCTTGTTATCTTGGCCGCACTATACTCATGGATGATGGTAGTGCAAGTCTTAGATTATGAAACCATTTTTAATGACAATGCTTACCTCATACGTCTCTTCAACAACTTCTCCTTACGTTCTGTGAAAGCACGAAATGATTTAAGTAGAGTTTCATCAACCACCGTGCTGGTTTCTCGTAGGTTGTCAATCACCATCTTTAGAACTTCATGTATACCTGCAAAGTAACAATGTAAATAACACAATAGAAATATCCCTGGTTAAACATTAAGAATGTATCAACCAACGTAGATAAAATTATATAATTGCTTAGAACCTTGATTCTAGATGTATAGGTTATAGATCATATATCGGATTTATATACAAATTAGTGCAATTGAGCGATAGCGACCGCAGTAAATTGCTTGTGTGATTGCTGATAGAATAACAGTTAAACTAGGAGGGTAGGCGGGTCTAGTTTTCGATATTTGGAATAAGCAAAATTGTCCTGATAAACACATTTACTAATTTATTATGCCCATTTTTTTTCAACGATACAGTTACCTGTGTATCATTCAAGGGTAAAAATATATGACACAACATGCAGTCTGTTTTTGAGTATGTGTCCATGTCTCTGAAGATTGGAAACTTTTTACTCAACCTCGGATATAAATAAATGATTCATCACCTATGGTTGAAACAAGGTTCGGATACAGTGATTATGTTCTAGTAACCTGGAGTTCGGTTTTAGCCATTTCTGGTCCGCTAATTTTGTCCAATACAGTCTGATGTATTATCTAAATGTACAAGATATTATGCGACAAATGTCACTTGAATAGTTTGACTTTAGAAATGTTGATTTACCGCTTGTTTTCAAACTATGTGTGTCTATTTCAGGTACTAACCTATGTATGTTCTTTAAATATGTTTATATTATTGTTTGCAAATATCAAATAAAGAATTGTCATTGACTTTGAAAATAAAATGCAAATTGGCTTGGGCAATGAGTCACGAGCATGGTGAATAACTTGTGAAGTACATGTAATAGATAGATTGACTTTAGACTTACCGACAAATTGTGTCACTGACGTGGGATTTTTATCCACCAACCCTTCCATTACTTCTATCATATCATGAATCGGTTGTTTGAATTGTTGTTGTTTATGTAAACTTTCTTCACCCATCATATCCAGGAAATATTCAGCAACATTGTCGAAAAATTTCGCCTCCTGCATTATGATATAAGCCCTGTTAAATTGTTCTGGCACCGAATTGCAGCTGAATGCTTTTGCCAACACGTGTAATAGTTGCTTAAGCATTTCTGGTTTCTGTACACATTCAGTTAAAGCTTCTCTGAATGCTGTTTGCGGGGAGGATAAGGTCAACACTATATCAGAAGCATCCCTATTTACAAGTTCCATCAAGAAGTTTATGTTTAGATTAAGGCGTCTAGCAGGGCGACCACCGCCACGGTCATCACGGCGACCACCACCGCGACCACCGCGTCCACCGCGACCACCACCACCTCGATCTCTATCATGACCACCACCCCTTCGATTGCCATCTCTGTCAGCACGCGGCATTCCATCATAAGGATTGCGTCTTTCACCTTGGTTAGGCGGCTGTCTGTGGTCTCTATCAGGTCCGTGATTATCCTGTCCTAGACCTCTACCATCTTGATAGTGTCTTCTCTGATCATGATGACGTTCGTCCGCTGGGTTACCTCCTCTGCGGTTGTCATGGAAACCAGCGAACTGATGTGCTGCTTCGTCATCAGAATCATCGTCATCGTCATATTGTAACGCACGTCCAGCTCGCAGTCCTCTTCTGTTTAATTCCGGTCGACCACTTTAAAAGAAAACATAATCGAGCTGAAGGAAAGAAGCAGCATGATCACATACGAAGGCCGCTTGTTAAGTTCCAGGTAAAACTATTTTAATGTTTATCATGTTTTCAAAATTAATTCAAATTCGTCATATAAATATAACAATGCATGATACATATTGTAATATGACTCAAACACTTTAGGGCGCATCGTACAAAATGGTATTTTCCAATGATCTTTTTATATATTGACTGATGAAGCGGCAACAATATATCACAACATATTTGCGAAATATTGTGCATCGTTAATAGTTGACCATAATGATGTTATGTTTCCCGACGCTATTGTTAAGGGCAATCATTTAAGGTCGAAGTTAATTGGTAGCTGTTTAGTCGGGAGGGGACAATGTGCAATGATAGATTTGCGTGACGTCTATGCACCGGGAAGCTCTTCCGTACGTTATCTTAAGATGTAAGTACAGCATCATGCTATACAATGAAGTTGAAAGGCAAGTTAGGAATATACACTCAACCACTTTTCTAATTGGTCGCACATACAGTATGACTTCGTTAAGACGAGCATCGATATTACGAGCACACGCCCTATCTCGAGCAAGTTTTAAAACAATATCCGTTGGTATCATTTATACATGTTATTTGGTTATTTCGATC
Organism: Spisula subtruncata; assembly: GCA_963678985.1. Lineage (NCBI taxonomy): Eukaryota > Metazoa > Mollusca > Bivalvia > Venerida > Mactridae > Spisula > Spisula subtruncata. Next base: position 26,059,612 of record OY787671.1, on the reverse strand, counting down.
ATCTGGTATAGCTCAAGCATTAGACCTGTCCAAATCACTTCTCGGGATACAGAAGTATTGCTGTATATAACTTATAACATATTTTATGATATTTTGCACACTTTAAGTTGTGATTGACATCATGAATTCATCAAAAGTACGGGGTACAGTATGCATGGTGATTCATGCAACCTATTACACAGGGTACACCCTCTATTTTTAGAACTGGAAAACCCGTTACTTAGGACGTTAGACTTTCGGTTTGGACGAGGTAAATACTTGATTTTCTATCGAACAATTTATATATTCATAAACCTCAACCAGCGCACCGTATGCCTTAAGGGTTGCCACGTACAGGTTGTCATCACCCGTCCCAAGTAACGGTTTTCCAGTTTTAAAAATAGACGATGTACCCAGTGTATTAAGTTCGCATTTTGAAAGTTAAAATTATTTGAGGTTTGAAAATGGCCAATTAGAAAAGTGATTCAGTGTATTGAGAATATGTGTTTTTGTCTCTTTAAAACATATCACGAGTGATCATTGAGTTTGAGCAAACGTCAAAAGTTATCTGAAACCTTTCATTGCACTTCCCTCAGATATTTCACTTATTATATAAGAATATGCATAATACTGAGCAAGTTGCGCAATCATTCAATTCACACGGCCATTATACAGACATAACTGCTGTTAGCAAATGTTCCAGATTATTATAGAATTTTTTCTGCAGCAATATAATTATAAAGTACAAACGTATGTGGCGGCACTATTTACGGGATCAGCGGCCCTATAGCAACATTGCAAGAAAATTACGATAAATGTGAATTTTCGCCCAAGTATTCATAGTTTTACCAAATTGTACTACATGTAACAATAAAAAACAGTCATGTTATTCAGACATATCTTTCAACTTTTGAAATTTTTTAAACGCTTCACAAATGTTTGACAAAACACAACGTTTTATATTGTAGCCATGTATTTCATAATACCTCCTAAGTTATAAATCATATGTGTTTCGTTTCGGCTAGATGGTAACAAATGGGATATTCCTTTAATTAATTTGCTCTTGAGAAATTATTGTTTTCATACTACGTACAGTCAGTGGTGTGTTTTTTACTTCTGAAAGAAAGAATTCAATTTGATTATTATTTCATTGAAGTCGGGGTCTCCAAGTCGGTGTCTCCTTAAAGTGTGCATCACTCGCTGCTCGAGAAACACCCATTTTTGCTAGGGGCATTTCAGGAATGAGTTTCTTTGCATTAGTCTTTCTATATACTTGTATAATTGATGGAAAAGACGAAACTATATTATTGTATGTAAACCATCTATGCTTGTACCATGTTTGTTGTAAACTTAGATAAGTTGGAGAAAATAAAGCTGTATATGCACTCAATCCAAATATTAAATAAAAAAATGGGCAGGGGACTACATGTTGCGCTATGACGTCATTATATGGTAATTCGCTTGCCAGTAGACCCGTAAATAGTATGGCAATATATCTGTTTTATTGTTTACTATTATATGGCTTCAGCACATTTTTAAACTATGTTTGTGCAAGTTTTTATTGCACCATCATCGGATACATTTTAACCGAGGAAATGTCCTTTAGATAAATGATTAATAAAATGAGTTACATCCCTTTTTGCAGTGCATTACTAAGTACCGTTAAACTCTTCATTGGATCAACAAACGATCGAGTTACACCACTTTTCATTCATACTTTCTTTTTATAATTATGTACAAAATGACTCCTCGAAGCATTGTGTATTTAGCTCTTCAATAATAACCAAGAAAGTATGAGTTATACTTCGTTTCTAGCAATATATACTGAGTTCCAAAAGTTCTGCATCTTAATTAAAAATTCATTTTCGTTGGAATAGTTAACTTAAAATAATTTTTTAGGAACACTGTTCATATGCGTACCCTTGGTGTTTATGTTGAACCTATTTCCGTTGGATTTCGTCACGCTTGAATGATAACACCATCGCAAATGGTAAAAACGTTTATTCAAGCACGCATAATTCGGTTCTTCATTTTCGACTTCATTTTTACTTCCAATTTACTTGCATCGGGTCTTTGTTACGAAAAACACAATAAGTTAGTCAAATAAGTCAGAAATGTACGCTTAATTTGATTGCAAAAATGGATAATGGTGAAAGACTCGTGTATATAAGACGCTAGAGGCTGGTGTTTAACTAAAAATACATTGTGTCGAATTAAATTGACATGTCTCTATCATAATAAGACTGTTGTATCATCTCCATCCGTAAAAAAACTGTATATGACGTACAACGTGACAACAGGTCAAGGGTCAATGCCGCTTACCTAGACAGGTATTGCTGCTATATTTTTGCATCAAGAACAACGACATTGTTGTAGCTTAATTGTAGCCCACCCAAGATTAAAATTATGGGAAACTTGCTTTAATGTTGCGTTGTTAATGTCAAGGAGGTTGTTTCTTAAAAGCTGGCCTGTTGTACAGACTCTATTGCAACATCAATAATTGTCTATGGTCAAAGAGAGATCATTTTCGGTATTTATTTACGATTAATACCTTCCTTCCACTACAAAATAGTAGTTAATCGTTGTGTGTGCTTTGGAATCGTGGGGTGGTGTCACATGTGGTTTTATTATGGATCGATACATATCTTTAAATCGATAACTGTCATGGATTTATATCAAGTACACATCGCTCTACACATGCACACTAGAATTATCATAAATAAGTTGGAGATTCTAGTAAAAAAGACACACCGTATATTGGATGCGGAACTTTTAGAACTCAGTATACATGTATGTGCAGTTCAAATTTTTAACTTAAGTCAAAATATTTAAGATTTCCCTTAAGATGCTCAGTGTTCAATCTAGGCTGCGCCATTGCGCCATTGACCCCCTAAAACTTGAAATGGCGCACTTGAGATGTTGCCGTTGGTCATGTGGGCGCACTCTGAAAATATTGGGTCTTTTTGCTACATTATCTTTTTGTTACTTTTTAGTCCTTTGGAGTTAATTTAGTAACTCTTCAATATTGAGAAGATGTCAGCCGCCGGTCATTGAAGCATGATTGAAACTTTTCAAGTCATTTACACCAATATTGGTTAAAGTATAAAAGAAATAAAAATGATTTTGAAAGAAAAACACAAGCAACTCAAATGTGTTTCAATTGATGTCAGTTATTTCACTTAATACTTTCGTTAAATACCGACGACGGACCAGCAAAGTGCAATGTTTCACTTTCACAATTTGACACAATTTCCCACAATTTCCAACAAATTATTGACAATTGTAAGAAATTTTCCATACATTGATAAATTCAATAGTGATGTTTCATCCTCTTTGACTCAAAGATATTGCAAGTCATTTGACATATTTAACAAAACTAATGGCATATTTTTGTGAATTTGATAGTTAAATTTAAATAAAATCATTCAGACTACAGTACAGTCGTTTCGGGTAATTCTGCGCATCGGGTAATTCTGCGCACCTTAACTTTCTATTTCATACAGACTTTGCTGGGTCGCTTTTCTTCGGTCTTCCAGTGCTTTTGTAGATGTATGTTACTTATGTAAGGTTTTATAATCATTTCAACAAAATCGGAAAAGTATTTCTACGAAAATTTGACCAAAATGAGTGTCAACGGCGATTTTCGTTAAATTGACACACCACGTGACACATTATTTGAATAAAAGCACATTTTTCATGGATGATGACTTTTCCTTTTTTGTCAACATTGTCATAATGACTTATTCTTTCGATACTGTGATAAATTTCTTGTGAAACAAATCTTTGAAACAGACTATACAAAAAAACAATTCCACCTGCGCAGAATTAGCCGAAAAAATTTACGTCATGAAAACCGGCAGTCATCTTGTTTTGTGACGACATTTGACCTAGTTTAGCGAAGGTATGGTGTTTTGAATTGTTTACATTTGTCAATGAAGGTTGTTTTTATCCAAACAGCACCATAATTTATCCTAAAAATAAAATAATCTCAAATGTAGAAAGCCAATACCCGTTAGGTGCGCAGAATTACCCGACAGCACTGTACATGTACAGTAGCTTAACATTTTGAACAGGGCTTTTCAAAACAGGAATTATTTTATAATTTTCATGTATTATGAATACAGCACGGAAGGTTTTGTTAATATTTCAAAGGCCCTTATTATTCCAAAATGGCCCCCTTTTGCATAATCTATGGGCCCGAATGGCCACCTGTCATTATGAGCTAGATTGAACACTGCCAAGATGCTTTGTGAATACCGACGCAGGCTTACAAAGAAACAACTATGAAACATGTCTATGAACTGCTATCGTGCAAAACTTTGATGACTAAATAAAGCAAAACGAGAGTAGAATAATTGTAATATTTCTTGAATAATTTTATATAATACAGTGTAAGTGAATTGAAACCTGCAAGGCCCCACAACCCCAGGAAATGGCGGGGATTTGTACTACGTGACATCTCTGCTATAGGGTCATTAAGATGGTCAACCCCCAACCTTAACCAGTGAAATAGATAGATCTACGCCTAGAAGTATATGTCCCGCTACTAGTATTTTGGCGCAAAACAAAAGTCACTCGATCACATGTCAGTGTTGGATATTATCTTAACTTTAGGTAAAAGCACAGGACAGTTCCCCCTCTATCCCACGGGGTTACATGGGACGGGGTTTCAGATAACTGATACGTTAACTGTGATCACAGGGACGAGACAAATTATTGGACAAAAATCGATCATCTATAAATGGTAGATTATATATATTCTATATATAGCTCTACATCATGTATGTATGGAAATGTTTCATTCAAAATGTTTTGGCTGGCGACATTAACCCCGGTACCAGGCAAGGGTTCAGGCCTGACGCCCCGGGTCAACTGATTAAGATACGAATAATTCCCAAAAACAAAGGGGTTCGACAAATAAACCTTCAATAATCAAAAAGTAATTTCATTTCCAAAATTAAATAATTTTAAGATCTATTATATTTAACTAAATACATTTTTAAGAAATGAAACGTTTTTTTTTAAACCAGTTATTTATTATTGTCGGGTTTTTGTGTCAAATCCCTGTGTCTAAAATAGAGTGAACAAAATCTAGATATATAACTTACCCTCTCCTATCCCGGCCTTCAGCCATGTTATCTATATCACCAAGCCCGATCTATCACGCCCAAAGTCTGAAAACAGGTCATACATTCATACATATTCATTTTCTGACAATCGCTTGAAATCGAAAGTAGAAATATATTTTATTTATTTATTTAATTCATTTTATGATGTATTTTATTTCTAGTGTCCAAAGTCTTTATTCTTGAGATAAAATTACAGAATAAAATCGTCAATACAAAGTACATTATATCATGTATTTATTCTTAATTGTTAACACGTAGAAGAAACAGTTAGTCATAAGTATATAACAGTATAAAACAGTTACTGTACAGACTTGTAAAATATTCCGCCTTATACGTTACGTTATAAACAAGTAAAACAATTAAAACATACCCTTTTAATCCAATCCCACTCAGAAATATTCCCTGTACTCCTTTATGTTCTCCGGATAAAAATATCCGCCATATCGCGAGTAGTTACCAAATACGTATTTTCAGAAAATGCTATTCTTATCGATCGACCGCTAGGCTACTTTCGATTTCCATATATAATACACGTGTTCTATTTATAACTACAAAATTCCCCAAAAAACTTGAACTGTTTTCGAAAATTAGTAAAATTTAGTAATTAACACTTTTTATTCACTGATGGTTTCTGAAAATTGATATGTTTTTCCATGTCACGAGAACTCTTTAATTCATTAAAGTATGTAATCGATAATCAGTGAATGCTTCTGAATAAATATGTAAAGCTTTCTAAGATCTTATAAATTTCTAGAGCGCGCGAGTGACGTACCATAACCACAGGTAAACAGTACTCGTACATGTATCATTCAAAAAGAAATTGAAAAAAAATGAAATTAAAAAAACTTTTCACGAATTTTACGTTCTATATTCTATTTAACCTTAATCTCGAGGATTTTTTTAAATTTCTTTTTGCAATGATAACATTACCTGTAATCATAGCCTAATGATATCTTAATTACATTGTCCTGGTAATTTCCGAAATGTAGATCTAATCAGTGTTTACATAATTAATCAAATCGTCATGTACACAAGGGTCAGTCTATAGTAACTGAGTGTGTGCGTTACTAATTGAACTCCACTTGTTTAATTGTTGTACGCCTGAGTTAACGAGTTCTTTTCAATACAATTATATATAAGCTAAATAAATTGTATTGCAAAGAACTCGTTAACCCATAACCGTACGTATGTTTTAAGATAACACACTAACGAATAAAACACATACTAAAAATAACTATGGGTACATGTGTTGCTATAGGTGAACAGCATAACATATGAAAAGAGTTCGAACTACACGTCGCTGGCTTAGAATGAGAAGGTCGCAACTACAAAATCAATATATTGAAAAAACAAGAAAAAAACTGTCGGCCATTTACTCTTTACTTATTGAAAAACAAACTTTTACATCTTCATTTTGGTCAACTTAACAATTTCTGATTTTCATGAAAATAGGCTCATACGAAGCGCCCTATGATGAAAATTTCAAATATGTATCAGTCTTATAAGGTCGTAAGTAGTAGTTACGACCTTCTCATTCTCGCCACCGATATGTACACAAGTCATGTTACACATTAATGTAGACCTACGATGCATAGTGCGTATGTGTATGGTAATACATGTGTATCGATGGAATTTACTGTTTCAAATAACTTTTCGATTTCAGTCGTTTTTGTATTGTATTTTGGTATAGTCATTTCAAAGTTAAATGAGAACGGTTTATAACATTAGGGCGTCCGACAGTAAAGTATGTTTATCTTATTGTAACTGCGTATACCTGAGTTAACGGTAAGCCCCGCTCTTCTTTCGAATGGGATAGTACCTTATTGAATCGACTATAGTATATATTTTCAGAAATTAAAAAATATATATTTTTATATCGCAAACTAGCTAGATTCAAAAGCAATAAAATGTATCACTATCACCCGAGAGCTTACATTTACTTCTAGGGGAAGTAACCACTGCAGGAATTTAATTATAATTATCAAGAGTTATCTCCCCTATCTGTATTTTTATTGAGAAAATTGCTTCATTTGAACCCAAATTCAATCATATCCCTCACACCGAGATAACGTCCTGTAATGATCGAATTTATGGTATCTATCGGTATGCACGGCACTCCTTGTACCCATTATCTCATTTTCCGAAACCGACGGTCTATCGGCAATATAATACTGCTCTGCTCTGCTCTGCTCTGCTCTGCTCTGCTCTGCTCTGCTCTGCTCTGCTCTGCTCTGCTCTGCTCTGCTCTGCTCTGCTCTGCTCGGCTCGGCTCGGCTCGGCTCGGCTCGGCTCGGCTCGGCTCGGCTCGGCTCGGCTGAAGAAAGGTAACGATCATCACATGGAATATTGTTTAGAATACCACGACCACTGGCACTAGACTTGGGAACTTATTCTATGAATAACCGTGGCCTATAATTACAGCATAGGTCACGGTTATTTATATTTTTCTCCGGTATAGTGCCAGTGACCACGACCCAAACTGGATAGACTCCAGGACTTGATTACCCACTGTATTGTTTGATTAAATAAGGTTGTTATTATCATTAAATTAAATTATGATAAGATAGATAAGTTTGTCAAGAAACGTTTTACGACATTAAACTATTCCGTTCTGTTCTGTTCTGGATTATGCACTCCTTTCTCAAAGCTTCATTCATTAAAAGAAAGCCAAATGATTTTTAAAAAGTCGTGTGAGTGAAGAGTCAAAGTAAATGTGCTCTTCAGCGAAATGATCTGATCGCCAAATTTCTTGAAATCTCCGAAAATGTATGGTTGCATCAATAGCATTATTGGCATCATAATGACGTCGCACTGCTGTCCTACCTGCCAGTAGGCATAACCACAGTGTATAAACTAAATCACTGTTCTCATTATGTAACAGATCCTTGTTTCTGGTCCAGTTATATGGTGGTGTTGCAATCGGACTCAGTCTGTGGGACTTGAGTGCGATTACATACACTGCAACGATATAATGGTGGTGTTGTATTTATTGCGCTGGTCCTCAATGTGGTCGTATCCAACAAGTATAATATAAGTAACTAAATGACTAACTCTACATAAAAAACGACACCAAGTTATATGAACAGTATTTAATTAGGTCCTTAGATTTTATCACATTATTGCTGTTCAAAGCACTTGTAAAATATGATCACTACATACTCATTAATGCCTTACTATATAATTCAGCGTGTATTCATTATTGCAATTTCCCTCAATCGACTCGTTTATACACAGTGATAAGGGGCAGTAAGTAAGTTACAAGTAAGTAAAAACTGACGTCGTTTGTATTTATTATTCATATTGAATTAAAACTTAAAGCTGAATGATTAGGTCAAACCAACTCTCTAAAATTAACTCATACACGTTTATTACAGTCATTTGTGTTATCACATATTTATGATCATCGTGTAACTTATTATTTTCATTTATTTACCATGCTGTAACAAAACGTTACTGCGATGAATATTTTGACCATGGTTGGTATTAACAAAGCATCTTAAAACGTAACACTATCGTATACATTAGGCCATACCAAATCGCATTTTCGTTTAGCGTTCGCCCTTAGTTCGAAAACCTATCTAGCTATCCTGAGACAAAAACCAAAACACTCGTTTATCACCTCGTAGTGATACATGTAGGCATATGGCTAACAAATATAGCCATATTGCATTGTCAATAATAATAACTTACTGAAATAACTTAAAACGTGTTTGTTTAAAGCTACTGCTGTGTAGGGGTTGCGGACATGATGGTTTATATGTATGATAGCAATATCTCAAGAGATTTTGGAGATATAAGGGGTTACGAATTTTTGTTCTTTTTTCTTTCCCAAGATGCCCAAACCTATCCGTCCTCGGACGCTAAACGAAGAAACGAAGAAAAGATTTGGTATGGCCTTATAAAACAGGAGGTAATGTTCTATAGCAGAAAGTTATGCCCAATACAAACAGTTGACTAATTTAAAAGTTTTAAACCATGATGCTTGTGACTACCGGCGTATAGTTTGTAAGTTTGATGACGAACAAATAGTACTCGCTTTGTATGCAGGTTCACCACGATTTCTGTACGGTTCTCATATCATTGTTGGTTGAACTAACATATAGTGCATTAAATAAACTGACAAAAAGATATGTCTGGTTAAATGAATGTTTATTTATACTAAAAAATCAAACAGCAAACAAAACATAGATAATACAATCAGGGACAACGAAACACACATGTTGTTCAGGGAGCCTTATTTTCTACATACGTGTGATATAATATTAATAATAAAAAAAATAATAATAAAAAAATAATATAATAATGATGCTTTTTTTAAAATATGAGTGCTAAATGGGTCAAACATAGACTCCTGAGATTATGAACTTTTACACAGAATAAATAAGTTCAATAATAGCTAGGCTCTTCAGGGTGAACCCATTAATGGTTGCCAACAGCATACGTTGCAGTTTGGTTCCAGCTGCGTTTAAAGACTTTAGCAAAGCAATTCCTCAAATGCACCCTGTATAGCACTTACGGATCGCTCGTTTATGTCGACAAAATGTATTTCTGAAAGGCCTGACGCTGCAGTCCACGTCTTGGAATACTCACGAACAGCTCTAACATACTGTTTCACACACACGTTCATAGGGACTCCATATATTGCTGCAATAAATTAATAAGGACATTAGTTCGGTGACTCCGTATCAGTTATACTTCCAAATGAACACAGACATAACGTCAAAAGTTGCTACCCATAGTCGAGTATGTTTTAAACAGAAAACACGAAACGTCTTTTGAAAAAATCAGTATTTTGTACATAGTTTAAATTATATGCCGTATTAATATAGACGTAATTATACTAAATAATTACAAAATCCTGATGTTTTGTAGAAATGCAGGTCCAATCGAGTTTTGTGCTTTTCTACAAGGGTGTGTAATTGTGTGTTTATCGTTGCCGTTGAAAGTGATCACTTTCATGTCTCGTTAAAGCGTTGAATGAACAGTAAGCATATACAATTTACCAGAAATGCCATATAAATGCCGAGAAAACAGTTTTTAGGTGTGCGGTGTTTGTCAAAAGTTTACAATTTTCGCTCTTTACGTCGAATAATCGACTTAATTCGTGGTTTGGAACAGTTCGAAATCATCGGATATTAAATTCATTCCTTCCTCAATAGATCTGTCATTTCCGTTTCGTAAAAAGTTCATTTTCTGTGAAAATACAAAGTTTTTAATAAACAACTACATACCCTTGTGGAAATGCACAAGACGCGATTGGACATGCCTTACATAACGGACCTGCCCTCGACGCAGCGGGTTGTACGGTGTGCTATGCGTCAGACAGTTCTGTAATATTTATAATGTTTTAGTTAATAAACTCACACGATTTACATTATGCATTTCACCAGTTTGTTATCGAATTATAAGAATAGTTACAGTACCAAAGTGGGTGTAAGTAAAATTTTGCCATAAGTGCTTTGAATAAACAGTGCCTGTCAGAATCAATCAAAGTACGTATATGACTGTTTACAAGAACTTACCAGAACTTATTGGAGGTAAAGCGATGGATCTCATTCCTACTTGTTCAGCTTCACGGAAGGAGTTCAACACAGCATACATCAGATCATCTTCGCAATCCTTCAAACCTTGTGATGTTTTATTGTAATCGTTCCATGTTGGCCCTACAGCGTGTATCACACATTTATAAGGCAAGTTACCAGCTGTCGTACTACAAGCCTCACCAACAGGCAACATCACATGCTCACGTATATACTGCTTACATTCACGCTTAAACATGTCTCCAGCAGCTTCAGATATTACTCTAGCGACGCCTCCTTTATGCTGGAGTCTACTGTTTACCGCATTAACAATGCAGTCCACATCAAGTATTGTAATGCAGTCTTTGTACACACGTACTTTTATGCCTTCGGGTGTTGTAAGTTCAAACTTGCCTACAATGTGGCTTGCTTTTTTACTGGTGGGCTTAGTTTCAGAATATGCTTGGTCAACTTGCTGTGATTCATTCGTATCGCCTTAAATAAATTAATAATTATATAAGACTACGTAAAACCAAGAAATATTGTCCATAAATAAGCATTTCGGTTGCAACTTAACCTGAGGGGTACATAAATGTTTTGACCGATGAAACTCGTTCTTTATGTTTTAACTGGTAAAAAATTGGATTTTCGTTTTCTTTTTCTGACAGATGAATTTGTTATTAAAATGTAAATCATAATAATTATTGTGTACGTGTATATTTTATTGACGACAAGATATGATATCTCCTGACAAGGACATTTGAGGTCAAGTGGTGTCGAGTTAATCTGAAATGTTGATACAATTACAATGTATTAAGGCAGTGGGCCCCTAATACACATAATTTTAAAATTGATCAATTTGCTATTTTTTATTGCTAAAAATACATAGGAAGCATAATGTGAAATATAAAAAAATTCTAACCACAGGTTTTGAAAAAAATTTTTTTTTGGTCTGATCACCTCCCATATGCTGTGTTGATCACAAAGATTATGAAAACACGGTCAGGGAAGCCTGCAATCAACTGATACAGTAAAACACAGAAGACAACAATAACACCTACCACAACCACACAGTGTAGAATTATGCTTTAAAATACAACGTACTAACATACTAGACCTGGTAAAATAATTATTGTTGTTTTATCAATGACACCATTGCAACGTTTTGTCAGAATACTATTTTAAATCGGTATTTGCAAGTTACTCATGGATACTTACTTGAAACTTGCTCATTTGGTTAGCGCTAACACTAACGGGCTTTAACGTGCTTATAATCATATTCAGTAAAAACAAATCTGTATAATTATTATTCTCCAAATTACACTATAAAATCATGTTTCGAAAACAAATCATTGTCTAATAACTAAACATTAAAGAAAAATTAAACGAAAATAGTTTGACCCGAGAGGTGTTTAAACCCTCGCCGTGTAGGAAATATGTCATTTTACCATAAAAGTACGGAACTTGAGAACTCTTCAAAAGGCGATTCTGTATTAGGTTGGTTAAACCTTAAACCACCTACTCATTCAAGGAATTAGTTGTACAAATAAAACCATGTATTTTACCTGACATGACACTAACATCTCCTAGAGGTCTTGCTTTCTGAATCATCTCCATGAGAACTTTGTTTGGTTTAAACTCATACTTCGTTACCACATTTTGGTTTCCAAGGGAACTCATCTTACGACCAAGTTTTTCTACCGTTGGTTTAACTTCAAGGGATGCAATAAACAGTTTATCGGCACTCCCTGGGTTTTCTAACTTCGCCATACACATTTCAATGTCTTCAGCAACGGTGTCTAACTCCGTGGTACGTTTCTCTAAATGTTTCTCGTTCTCAAGACGTAATTTCTCTGCTGTTTCTAATGCGACTTCCTCAACTGTGGCAATATATGAGATGAATTTATCTTTAAACGACTTGACACCCTCAACTGCTGTATTGTTGATAGCAGTAGCCATCTCCTGATCTTGTTCACATTGTTCTGTGTAATTACTGTGGACCTTGTCAAGTCTTTGTATTTCTCTTTGTATGCGCGTGTCTTCTCCGCTGTCTTTAAACGTTTTGACGGCGTCCTGAATAGTTTGATGCTGGCAACTTTTGTGTTCTGTGAAGAAGCATTTTACACAACCGACAATTCCATGCCCAATGCAGTAATATTCTATATGCAGATTTGGGTGTCGTTCACATGGTTCGGAGAAGGATTTCTTGTTGCTACTTTCGGATAAATCATCAAGCAATACATGATGTCGACATTTTCTAGCTCTCGCGTGCAAGTCAAAACATGGCCGACACATGTAATCTCCACATTCATCACAAACCCCATCAGAAACACTAGATTCACATAAATCACATAACTGCGTAATTTGATCCGAGCCGGAATCGTTTGTTTCCTTACACGTCGCCATTATTTAGTTGATTATCAAATTGAAATATCTTTATTTATGTCCATTGTTAATACAATATCGAAACCGAAACTAGAGCTGAATTAAAGTATGTTTAACTGCCCATTGAATGTCAGATTTTATTGATTGTCCTTTGAAGAAACATCCTCATTCTTGCTTAAATCGTTCCAATTTCAATGAGATGAAACAATGTCCAGTTATGTTTAAAAAATTCAATAAACACTTATAAATCTGAATATCACTGCACTCCAGCACGATCAGGCGTAATTAGGTAAGAGTTATTGGCAGGACCGATCTTATAAAATCGTTTATTGGCAGGACTGATATTTAGTCCTGCCAAAAACCGAACAGTCATCGGTTTGAAGGCAGGACTAATCATTCAGTCCTGCCTTTAACCTATTATTTAATGGTTAAAGGCAGGACTGATCATTTCAACGAGTAAAATATGGATAAATACTTTATATTAATCTATAAGATTGTATCTAGATCTTCACTATGATAGAATAGCATCAGTGCCATGAGGTCCAGCGTTTAACTAACTAAATTTTATACTGTAGAATGAAAGAATGGCATTGGTACCCTAAGGTCCTGCCAATATCCAACAATATTTTGAACTGTGATGTGGTAGAATGACATTGGTACCCTGAGGTCCTTCCAATATCAATCAATATTTTGTATTGTAATGTGGTAGAATGGGATTGGTACCCTGAGGTCCTGCCAATACCCAACAATATTTTGTACTGTAGACTGACAGAATGGCGTTGGTACCCTGTGGTCCTGCCAATATCCAACTATATTTCGTACTGTAATGTGGTAGAATGACATTGGTACCCTGAGGTCCTGCCAATATCCGACAATATTTTGTACTGTAGAATGGTAGAATGACATTGGTACCCTGAGGTCCTGCCAATATCCAACTATACTTTTTAATGTAATGTGCTAGAATGGAATTGGTACCCTGAGGTCCTGCCAATATCCAACAATATTTTGTACTGTAATTTGGTAGAATGACATTGGTACCATGAGGTCCTGCCAATATCCTACTATATTTTGTACTGTAGAATGATAGAATGACATTGGTACCCTGAGGTCCTGCCAATATCCAACAATATTTTGTACTGTAGACTGATAGAATGGCGTTGGTACCATGAGGTCCTGCCATTAGCCAACTATATTTTGTACTGTAGACTGATAGAATGACATTGGTACCCTGAGGTCCTGCTAATAGCCAACGATATTTTGTAGTGTAATGTGGTAGAAAGTCATTGGTACCCTGAGGTCCTGCCAATATCCAACTATATTTTGTACTTTAGACAGATACAATGGCATTGGTACCCTGAGGTCCTGCCAATAGCCAACTATATTTTGAACTGTAGACTGATAGAATAACATTGGTACCCAGAGGTCCTGCCAATAGCCAACAATATTTTGTACTGTAATGTGGTAGAATGACATTGGTACCCTGAGGTCCTGCCAATATCCAACAATATTTTGAATTGTAATGTGGTAGAATGACATTGGTACCCTGAGGTCCTGCCAATATTCTACTATATTTTGTACTGTAGAATGATAGGATGACATTGGTACCCTGAGGTCCTGCCAATATCCAACAATATCTTGTACTGTAGACTGATAGAATGGCGTTGGTACCCTGAGGTCCTGCCAATAGCCAACCATATTTTGTACTGTAATGTGGTAGAATGACATTAGTACCCTGATGTCCTGCCAATAGCCAACTGTATTTTGTACTGTAGAATGGTAGAAAGACATTGGTACCAAGAGGTCCTGCCAATAGCCAACTATATTTTGTACTGTAGACTGATAGAATGACATTGGTACCCTGAGGTCCTGCCAATAGCCAACGATATTTTGTAGTGTAATGTGGTAGAAAGTCATTGGTACCCTGAGGTCCTGCCAATATCGAACTATATTTTGTACTTTAGACAGATAAAATGGCATTGGTACCCTGAGGTCCTGCCAATAGCCAACTATATTTTGAACTGTAGACTGATAGAATGACATTGGTACCCTGAGGTCCTGCCAATAGCCAACGATATTTTGTCCTGTAATGTGGTAGAATAACATTGGTACCCTACGGTCCTGCCAATATCCAACAATATTTTGTACTGTAATGTGGTAGAATGACATTGGTACCTTGAGGTCCTGCCAATATCCTACTATATTTTGTACTGTAGAATGATAGGATGACATTCAATTTGGTACCCTGATGTCCTGCCAATATCCAACAATATTTTGTACTGTAGACTGATAGAATGGCGTTGGTACCCTGAGGTCCTGCCAATAGCCAACCATATTTGGTACTGTAATGTGGTAAAATGATATTGGTACCCTGAGGTCCTGTCAAAATCCATCAATATTTTGTATTGCAATGTGGTAGAATGGCATTGGTACCCTGAGGTCCTGCCAATACCCAACAATATTTTGTACTGTAGACTGACAGAATGGCGTTGGTACCCTGTGGTCCTGCCAATATCCAACTATATTTTGTACTGTAATGTGGTAGAATGACATTGGTACCCTGAGGTCCTGCCAATATCCGACAATATTTTGTACTGTAGAATGGTAGAATGACATTGGTACCCTGAGGTCCTGCCAATATCCAACACTATTTTGTACTGTAATGTGGTAGAATGACATTGGTACCCTGAGGTCCTGCCAATATCCAAATATATTTTGTACTGTAGAATGATAGAATGACATTGGTACCCTGAGGTCCTGCCAATATCCTACTATATTTTGTACTGTAGAATGATAGAATGACATTGGTACCCTGAGGTCCTGCCAATATCCTACTATATTTTGTACTGTATTGTGGTAGAATGACATTGGTACCCTGAGGTCCTGCAAATAGCCAACTATATTTTGTAATGTGGAATGGTAGAAAGACATTGGTACCCTGAGTTCCTGCCTATAGCCAACTATATTTTGTACTTTAGACAGATACAATGGCATTGGTACCCTGAGGTCCTGCCAATATCCAACAATACTTTGTAGTGTAATGTGGTAGAAAGTAATTGGTAGCCTGAGGTCCTGCCAATATCCAACTATATTTTGAACTGTAGACTAATAGAATGACATTGGTACCCTGAGGTCCTGCCAATAGCCAACCATATTTGGTACTGTAATGTGGTAAAATGACATTAGTACCCTGAGGTCCTGCCAATATCCATCAATATTTTGTATTGCAATGTGGTAGAATGGCATTGGTACCCTGAGGTCCTGCCAATAGCCAACTATATTTTGTACTGTAGACTGATAGAATGACATTGGTACGCTGAGGTCCTGCAAATAGCCAACGATATTTTGTAGTGTAATGTGGTAGAAAGTCATTGGTACCCTGAGGTCCTGCCAATATCCAACAATATTTTGTACTGTAATGTGGTAGAATGACATTGGTACTGTAGAATGATAGGATGACATTGATACCCTGAGGTTCTGCAAATATCCAACAATATTTTGTACTGTAGAATGGTAGGATGAAATTGGTACCCTGAGGTCCTGCCAATATTCAACAATATTTTGTACTGTAGAATGATAGGATGTCACTGGTACCCTGAGGTCCTGCCAATATCCAACAATCTTTTGTACTGTAGACTGATAGAATGGCGTTGGTACCCTGAGGTCCTGCCAGTAGCCAACCATATTTTGTACTATAGAATGATAGGACGAAATTGGTAGCCTGAGGTCCTGCCAATATCCAACAATATTTTGTACTTTAGAATGTTAGGATGACATTGGTACCTGAGGTCCTGCCAATATCCAACAATATTTTATACTGTAGAATGATAGGATGACACTGGTACCCTGAGGTCCTGCCAATATCTAACAATATTTTGTACTGTAGACTGATAGAATGGCGTTGGTACGCTGAGGTCCTGCCAATAGCCAACCATATTTTGTACTGTAATGTGGTAGAATGACATTGGTACCCTGAGGTCCTGCCAATAGCCAACTATATTCTGTACTGTAGAATGGTAGAATGACATTGGTACCCTGAGGTCCTGCCAATAGCCAACTATATTTTGTACTGTAGACTGATAATATGACATTGGTACCCTGACGTCCTGCCAATAGCCAACGATATTATGTAGTGCAATGTGGTAGAAAGGCATTGGTACCCTGAGGTCCTGCCAATATCCTACTATATTTTGTACTTTAGACAGATACAATGGCATAGGTTCCCTGAGGTCCTGCCAATAGCCAACTGTATTTTGTACTGTCGACTGATAGAATGACATTGGTACCCTGAGGTCCTGCCAATATCCAACGATATTTTGTACTGTAATGTGGTAGAATGGCATTGGTACCCTGAGGTCCTGCCAATATCCAACAATATTTTGTACTGTAATATGGTAGAATGACATTGATTCCCTGAGGTTCTGCCAATATTCAACAATATTTTATACTGCAGAACGATAGAATGACATTGGTACCCTGAGGTCCTGCCAATATCCAACATTATTTTGTACTGTAGACTGATAGAATGGCGTTGGGATCCTGAGGTCCTGCCAATATCCAACAATATTTTGTACTGTAGATAGATACAATGACATTGGTACCCTGAGGTCCTGCCAATATCCAACAATATTTTGTACTGTAATGTGGCAGAATGGCTTTGGTACCCTGAGGTCCTGCCAATATCCAAAATATTTTGTACTGTAATGCGGTAGAAAGACATTGGTACCCTGAGATCCTACCAATATCCAACTATATTTTATACTATAGAATGGTAGAATGACATTGGTACCCTGAGGTCCTGCCAATAGCCAACTACATATTGTTTTGTAAAATGATAAAATGACATTGTTACCCTGAGGTCCTGCCAATATCCATCAATATTTTGTACTGTAATGTGGTAGAATGGCATTGATACCCAGAGGTCCTGCCAATATTCGACTATATTTTATACTGTAGAATGGTAGAATGACATTGGTACCCTGAGGTCCCGCCAATAGCCAACTACATTTTGTTTTGTAGAATGATAGAATGACATTGGTACCCTTAGGTCCTGCCAATATCCATCAATATTTTGTACTGTAATGTGGTAGAATGGCATTGATACCCAGAGGTCCTGCCATTATCCGACTATATTTTGTACTGTAGACTGATAGAATGACATTGGTACCCTGAGGTCCTGCCAATATCCAACTATATTTTATACTGTAGACTTATAGAATGGCGTTGGTACCCTGAGGTCCTGCCAATAGCCAAGTATATTCTGTACTGTATACTGATAGGATGACATTGGTACCCTGAGGTCCTGCCATTAGCCAACAATATTTTGTAGTGTAGAATGGTAAAATGACATTGGTACCCTGAGGTCCTGCCAATATCCAACTATATAAAATACTGCAGAATGGTAGAATGACATTGGTACCCTGAGGTCCTTCCAATATCCAACAGTATTTTGTTCTGTAATGTGGCAGAATGGCTTGGTACCCTGAGGTCCTGCCAATATCCAAAATATTTTGTACTGTAATGCGGTAGAAAGACATTGGTACCCTGAGATCCTACCAATATCCAACTATATTTTATACTGTAGAATGGTAGAATGACATTGGTACCCTGAGGTCTTGCCAATATCCAACACTATTTTGTACTGTAGACTGATAGAATGGCGTTGGTACCCTGAGGTCCTGCCAATAGCCAACCATATTTTGTGCTGTAATGTGGTAGAATGACATTGGTACCCTGAGGTCCAGCCAATATCCAGCAATATTTTGTACTGTTGAATGGTAAAATGACATTGGTACCCCGAGGTCCTGCCAATATCCAACTATACTTTGTAATGTAATGTGCTAGAATGACATTGGTACCCTGAGGTCCTGCCAATATCCAACTATACTTTGTAATGTAATGTGCTAGAATGACATTGGTACCCTGAGGTCCTGCCAATATACAACTATATTAAGTACTGTAGAATGGTAGAATGACATTGGTACCCTGAGGTCCTGCCAATATCCAACTATATTTAATACTGTAGGATGGTAGAAATGCATTGGTACCCTGAGGTCCTGCCAATATCCAACAATATTTTGTACTGTAATGTGGTAGAATGACATTGGTACCCTGAGGTCCTGCCAATATCCAACAATATTTTGTACTGTAATGTGGTAGAATGACATTGGTACCCTGAGGTCCTGCCAATATCCTACTATATTTTGTACTGTAGAATGATAGAATGACATTGGTACCCTGAGGTCCTGCAAATATCCAACAATATTTTGTACTGTAGACTGATAGAATGGCGTTGGTACCCTGAGGTCCTGCCAATAGCCAACCATATTTTGTACTGTAATGTGGTAGAATGACATTGGTACCCTGAGGTCCTGCCAATATCCATGATATTTGTATTGCAATGTGGTAGAATGGAATTGGTACCCTGAGGTCCTGTGGTTCAGAAAATGATGAAAAAATAAAATCTCACCTACAAAAAACAACTTGTTTATTCTTAAAGAGTACAATATAATATGCTTGTGCAACTTGCATGTCTAATTTTCAGCCAGGTATTCAACAGTGAAGGTTGATCTACAAAATGGACTGAACAAAAAATATACACTAGTTTGGTTCCTGTTTTCAGATCTTTGGTTTAAACTGTGTTTTTTAATCGTCAGTCATTTGGTCTATTCATGTATGTAATAGGTCACTGCTACCCTGACCTTTGACAAAATTACCCCAACATCAAAAGGGGTCGTCTGCTGACCCATCTTTGCTTACATATTATGGGTCCTTATGTCAAGCTTTATTGAACAAAAACCTTTAAGCCTACCGACTGATGAATCGATGAAGATCACCAACATATACTAAGTACATAACAATAATAGTATACTCCCTCCTCAAAGGTAGGGGGGGGGGGGGTAAGTATTATAACATCCACCTTAATTATGACTAACAGCTAATTTTGGATGATATGTTATGTAACTATTAATTATGTAACGATAATTGTTGAATATTTGCGTGATTAAAGTGATAGAAACAATAAAAATATAACTTTTCTCTGATTTGGCGGCCATTTTGTCGGCCATTTTGAATATTTTAATTTAATATTTTGTCCAAATATATGTAAACTCCTAATTTAACAATAAATTACTAAACATACACGTTTTATACTATTGAAAACATAGACGATTGTATGAATATGAACATTTTAGATTTTTGGCGGCCATCTTGGCGGCCATCTTGAATATATCAAAATGCTCAATGATGACAAGGTTGCATCATTTGGTTTCTATGAAAGGACATATTAAATAACCATTTTATGCAAAAACATTTTGTGCGTACTAAATTTTTGGGTTAGGCCACTTTTTGGTACTTGGCATACCGACTATACTGAGATCTATGGTCGAAGAGTGCCATATAGTTAACATACAGGTACAACTACATGTATTTAAAAGACAAGACAACATATGTATAAGTACAGGTTTATTTATAGAATTACAAAAATGTTATAACAACACATAGAAATTCAGCCAAACCATGGTTTTCAAGTTAGCTGTTACGACTGTGTATAAATAAGCCGATGTCAGGCGATTGCAATGATGAGTACACGTTGAAGTATAGAGTACTGCAATAATGAGTACATAGATCAGATTGTAATTGGAATTTAGGTATTTAGATTTTACATGCACTTTCAATAGCAATAAATGATACAAGATGAATTTTATAGGATTCCGATAAGTCATACAGTGATTTGTTTTATACGCTGTGGTCACTAACAGTAACCCAGACTCATCAACTCTGCATGCAATCCCAAGTGTCTCCTTCATATATCGCTGACTTATAATTAGACGTTTGCAAGCAAAAAATCTCCATGTTGAGAACACAAGGAAAGACTGTTGGGAAATTACTCTTTACTTATGGTTTAACAAGCTGCTTCATCTTCAGCTTGGTCAACACGAGAAGTTCCGATTTTCATGAAATAGGTTCATAAGAGGCACATTGTGATGCTGATTTTAAATATGCAACAGGCATATAAGTAATACCTTTTTATTCTAAGCCAGCGATATGCTACACGTAAATTTCAATTAATGAGCAGTAAAGTACATGAATCGATCAAACGCTTGATCTAACATACTGCACCACAAAACTCTGCAAATGTACACCATCCAACCTGTTGGCATCACACCGCAGTGATATTTCCTAGAAATAATTTTGAACCAAATTTTTCGTGCTATTCATCTAACACCATGCGACTCTGGCTCCACTTGCATGAACCATTCAAAACATAAGATTTGCAGCTGAGTTCAGAAATGAATTTGCTAAACAAAGGCAAATAACAGAATGTATTTTACTTCTTTCTATTTGTCTATCTAAATCGCTAGTGAATAGCCAATTTATAGCCAACGAGCATACCCATGCTCATGAGACACATCATGTATATACAGTGTACAATCAGTTTAGACATTTGTGAAATGTAATCAACACTTTTCAAGAATCTGTACACGACAGAAAACATCAGAGGTACAAACATTGTAACAACGTCGACAATTACGACAAAATGATGCCACAGACAAAATACGGCTATTGAGTTCAATTTTCAAACTAGTGCCAGAAAAAACCTACATCTTTTGACTAAATACTGTGTCTGTGTGTAGTAGGAAGTGGTATTCAACACTTGTTTTGTTGCAATTGGTAAATGGTGTCAAAGTTAGTACGGTTAAATTACAGGAAGGTAAATTAATTTTTATCATGCATTTCAAGCCAATATCTCCAATTAGCTATTGAGAAATGTGATAAACCAAATAGCGCATTTCTAGCCATTTCAATAGTTATTGGCAGACTAAATTTGTCACATGCAATAGAACTTGCTTGAAAGCGAATGAACTAATCCCCGACTTCGTCCTTCTTTATTTCAATGTTCTACCACTCCCTCATAAGGAAGTCTGTTACAGCTAAAAATCGGCTATAACTTCATGATTTCTGTGTCCCATTGAAGAATTGTGTTTCTGTTCTGTTATAACAAAGCACAACAGGATTAAATTTTAATATAGCAAACGAAATGCTTAACCAACAGGCCTGATAAGGTCCTTACTGCAACTATTTTCTTCAAAATGTATATAAATTTCACATTTCCAGCCGGCCAAACGGGTTGTAAGTGGTCAAATTGGCATGCAGCCTGCTGTTACTCAGAACTCTGTTAGGATTATCAAACAATTTCTTCTAATTCTGCCCGTTTCGTTTTTGCTGTGAAATTTGTTTCTTCTTTTTTTCTGTCACTGGCCCATTGTCATTTGTATAGTCACTGTTAAAGACTATTTAAATCTCCTCTCTGGATCGAACGCTGATCTGGAATTTCCTTGTACTAAAGACTTATATGAAATCCATAGTGATAATCCTTATTCCACTCATTGGCATAACTTTGTCTGAAAAACAGTTAAATTGTAAGAATTATTACTGAGTCAATGATATTATACCATGTACTGCAGCTATCGGTACCGGGAATTTCGCAATAAATTTATTATAACAATAAAAATGTATCAATATATGCATTAACAGAGATCAATAAACATTGGAAAGTACAGATAAGGAGAAATACTTCTACACTACATTAGTTTGACTCAGTAAATATTTAACATTCTCTTCACATTTAATTTCACATGGAGTCCTTCAGTTAGGCATCCTTTTCATTCATTCACTGAGAGTTTTAATCATTCAGTGAGAGTTTCAATCAATGAGTAAAACATCAGTGCATGCTTCATTCAGCTAGTATGTGTTTTATTTTGCCAGAATTGACTCAGTGCATGTTTCTTCAGTGTATGTCTCATTGAGTCAGTGTATGTCTCATTGAGTCAGTGTATGTTTCATAGAGTCAGTGTGTGTTGCATAGAGTCAGTGTATGTCTCATTGAGTCAGTGTATGTTTTATAGCGTCATTGTATGTTTAATTGAGTCAGTGTATGTTTCATAGAGACAGTGTATGTTTCATAGAGTCAGTGTGTTTCATATAGTCAGTGTATGTTTCATAGAGTCAGTGTATGTTTCATTGAGTCAGTGTATGTTTCATTGAGTCGGTGTATGTTTCATTGAGTCAGTGTATGTTTCATTGAGTCAGTGTATGTTTCATAGAGTCAGTGTATGTTTCATTGAGTCAGTGTATGTTTCATTGAGTCAGTGTATGTTTCATTGAGTCAGTGTATGTTTCATAGAGACAGTGTATGTTTCATAGAGTCAGTGTATGTTTCATTGAGTCAGTGTATGTTTCATAGAGATAGTGTATGTTTCATAGAGTCAGTGTATGTTTCATAGAGACAGTGTATGTTTTATAGACTCAGTGTATGTTTCATAGAGACAGTGTATGTTTCATAGAGACAGTGTATGTTTCATAGAGACAGTGTATGTTTCATAGAGTCAGTGTATGTTTCATAGAGACAGTGTATGTTTCATTGAGTCAGTGAACGTTTCACAGAGTCAGTGTATGTTTCATTGAGTCAGTGTATATTTCATTGAGTCAGTGTATGTTTCATTAAGTCAGAAGTGTTTCATTTAGTCAGTGTATGTTTCATTTAGTCAGTGTGTGTTTCATTGAGTCAGTTTGTGTTTCATCAATGTATTATCCATTGAGTCAGTGTGTGTTACATTCAGTCAACACGTGCTTCAGTCAGTCAGAAAGTCTTTTTAATCAGTCAGTAATGAGTCAGCAAGTGTTTTATGCAGTTCCCAAATGTTTCATACAGACAGCAAGTGTTTTATTCAGTTAGTAATGAGTCAGCAAGAGTTTCATTCAGGCAACAAGTGTTTCAATCAGTCCGCAAGTTTTTCAATCAGTCAGTTATGAGTCACCAAGTGTTTCATTCAGTCACTGATTGTTTAATACAGTCAGGAAGTGTTTAATTTAGTCATTAATGAGTATTTCGTTTTGTCAACAAGTGTTGTATTCAGTCAACA
This sequence comes from Spisula subtruncata, assembly GCA_963678985.1. NCBI lineage: Eukaryota > Metazoa > Mollusca > Bivalvia > Venerida > Mactridae > Spisula > Spisula subtruncata. The sequence goes on along the minus strand of OY787671.1, from coordinate 26,035,678 downwards.
AGTGTTTAATTAAGTCAGCAATGAATCAGCAAGTGTTTAAATCAGTCAGCATGTGTTTGAATCAGTCAGCAAGTGTTTAAATTAGTCAACAAGTGTTTCATTTAAACACCAATTGTTTCATTCAATCAACAAGTGTTGAATGCAGTCAGTAATAAGTCAGCGAGTGTTTAATTATGTCCATAATGAGTCAGCAAGTGTTAAATTCAATCAGCAATGAGTCAGCAAGTGCTTGATTCAGTCAGCAAGTATTTGATTTAGTCAGAAAGTGTTACATTCAATCCACAATTGCTTTATTCAGTCAACACGTGTTTAATACAATCAAAATGGGTCAGTAAGTGTTTCATTCAGCCAACAAGTGTTTAATGAAGTCAGCAAGTGTTACATTCAATCAGAAATTAGTTAGCAAGTGTTTCATACAGTCAATAAGTGTTAGATTCAGTCAGTTATTAGTGAGCAAGTGTTTAAAACAGTCAGCAAGGGTTTAATTCTGCCAGTAATTAGTCAGCAAGTGTTTCACATAGTCAGCAAGTGTTTCATACAGTCATTAATGATTCAGCAAGTGTCTCATTGAATAAACAACTATTTCCTTCAGTCAGCAAGTGTTTCATTCAGCCAGCAAGTGTTTCATTCTGTCATAAATGAGTCAAGACTTGTTTCATTCAGTCAACAAGTATTTCATTTAGTCAACACATGTTTTGTTCAGTCAGCAAGTGTTTGATTCAGACAGTAATGAGTCAGCAAGTATTTCATTCAGCCAAACGTGGTTCAATCAGTCAGCAATTTTGTCATTCAGTCAGCAAGTGTTTCATTCAATCAGCAAGTGTTTCATTCAGTCTGTATTGGGTCAGCAAGTGTTTCATTCAGTCAGCAAGTGCTACAGTCAGTAATGAGCCAGCAAGTGTTTCATACAGACAACAAGTGTTTCATTCAGTCAGAAAGTGTTTCATTCTGTCATAAATGAGGCAACAAGTGTTTCATTCAGTCAACAAGTATTTAATGAAGTAAACACGTGTTTCATGCTGTCAACAAACGTTCCATTGAGTCAGTAATGAGTCGGCAAGTGTTTCATTCAGTCAGTAATTGGTCAGAAATGTTTAATTCAGTCAGTAATCGATCAGAAAGTGCTTCAATCAGTCAACAAGTATGTCATGAAGTCAACATATGCTTAATACAGTCAGCATTGAGTCAGAAAATATTTGATCAGTCAGCAAGTTTTTCATTCCGTCAACACGTGTTTCAATGAGTCAGTAATGAGTCAGCAAGTGTTTTATTCAGTCAACGAGTATATCATTTAGTCAACAAGTATTTCATTCAGTCAGCATGTGTTTTAACTGTCAGTAATGAGTCAGCAAATGTTTGATTCAGTCAGCAATTGTTTCATACAGTCAGCAAGTGTTTGATACGGTCAGCAATCGTTTGATATAGTCAGTAATGAGTCTACAAGTGTTTCATTCAGTCAGCAAGTGTTTCATTCAGTCTGTATTGGGTCAGTAACTGTTTCATTCAGTCAGCAATTGTTACATTCAGTCAGTAATGAGTCAACAAGTGTTTCATACAGTCAACAAGTGTTTAATTCAGTCAACACGTGTTGCATTCAGTCAACAAGTGTTTTATTCAGTCAGCAAGTTTTTGATTCAGTCAGGATGTATTACATTCAGTCTGTATTGGGTCAGCAAGTGTGTCATTCAGTCAGCAAGTATTACATTCAGGCAGTAAGGAGTCAGCAAATGTTTCAAACAGTCAGTAAGTGTTTAATTCAGTCATTAATGAATCAGCAAGTGTTTCATTCAGTCAGTTATTGGTCAGAAAGTGTTTTATTCAATCAACAAGTATATCATGAAGTCAACAAGTATTTCATGAAGTCAACATGTATTTAATACAGTCAGTAATGAGTCCGCAAATGTTAAATTCAGTCAGCAAGTGTTTGGTTCAGTCCGTAATTGTTTCATACAATCAGCAAGTCTTTCATACATTCAATAATGATTCAGCACGTATTTCATACAGTCAGCAATGTTTCCATACAGTTAACAAGTGTTTAATTTCGTCAGTATTGAGTCAGCAAGTGTTTCATTCAGTAAGCAAGTGTTACATTCAGTCAGTAATGCGTAAGCAAATGTTTCATACAGTCAACAAGTGTTTCATACAGTCAGCACGTGTTTCATGCAGGCAAGAAGTGTTTCAATCATCCAACAAGTGTTTCATTCAGTCAGCAAGTGTAACATTCAGTCAGCAAGTGTTTAATTAAGTCAGTAATAAGTCAGCAAGTATTTCATACTGGCAACAAGTGTTTCATACAGTCAACAAGTGTTTAATTAAGTCAGTAATGACATAGCAAGTGTTTCATACAGTCGGCGAGTGCTTCATGCAGTCAGTAAGGAGTCAGTAAGTGTTTCAAACAGTCAGTAAGTGTTTAATTCAGTCCGTAAGGAATCAGCAAGTGTTTCATTCAGTCAGTGTTGGGTCAGAAAGTGTTTTATTCAGTCACAAGTATTTCATTCAGTCAACAAGTATTTCATGAAGTCATCATGTATTTAATACACTCAGTAATGAGTCAGCAAATGTTTGATTCTGTCAGTAAGTGCTTGATTCAGTCAGGATGTGTTACATTCAGTCTGTATTTGGTCAGCAAGTGTTTCATTCAGTCAGCAAGTATTACATTCAGAACGTAATGACTCAGCAAGTGTTTCATACAATCAGCAAGTGTTTCATTCAGTCAGTAAGGAGTCAGCAAGTTTTTCAAACAGTCAGTAAGTGTTTAATTCAGTCAGTAATGAATCAGCAAGTGTTTCATTCAGTCAGTTATTGGTCAGAAAGTGTTTTATTCAGTCAACAAGTACATCATGAAGTAAACAAGTATTTCATGAAGTTAACATGTATTTAATACAGTCAGTAATGAGTCAGCAAATGTTTAATTCAGTCAGCAAGTGTTTGATTCAGTCAGCAATTGTTTCATACAATCAGCAAGTCTTTCATACAGTCAATAATGATTCAGCAAGTCCTTCATACAGTCAGCATTTTTTCCATTCAGTTAGCAAGTGTTTAATTTCGTCAGTATTGGGTCAGCAAGTGTTTCATTCAGTCAGTTTTGGGTCAGAAAGTGTTTCATTCAGTCAACAAGTATTTCATTCAGTCAACAAGTATTTAATACACTCAGTAATGAGTCAGCAAATGTTTGATTCTGTCAGCAAGTGTTTGATTCAGTCAGCAGCTGATTGTATGAAACAGTTGCTGACTGAATCAAACACTTGCTGACAGAATCAAACATTTGCTGACTCATTACTGAGTGTATTTCATACAGTCAGTAATGATTCAGCAAGTCTTTCAAATAGTCAGCAATGTTTTCATTCAGTTAGCAAGTGCTTCATTTCGTCAGTATTGTGTCAGCAAGAATTTCATTAAGTCAGCAAGTGTTACATTCAGTCAGTAATGAGTAAGCAAGTGTTTCATACAGTCAACAAGTGTTTCATACAGTCAGCACATGTATCATTCAGGCAAGAAGTGTTTCAGTCCGTCTACAAGTGTTTCATTCAGTCAGCAAGTGTTATATTCAGTCAGCAAATGTTTAATTAAGTCAGTAATGAGTCAGCAAGTACTTCATACTGGCAACAACAAGTGTTTCATACCGTCAACAAATGTTTCATACAGTCAACAAGTGCTTTATTAAGTCAGTAATGAGTCAGCAAGTGTTTCATACGGTCAGCAAATGTTTTATCAGTCAAAAAGAGTTTTGTTCAGTAAGTTATGTGTCAGTAAGCTTTTAATTCAGTCGGTAATGAGTCAGCAAGTGCCTAATTCAGTCAATAATGAGTCAGCACGTATTTCGTACAGTCAGAAAGTGTTTTATTCAGTCAACAAGTGTTTGATTCAGTCAGTATTGAGTCAGCAAGTGTTTCATGCAGTCTTCACGTGTAAGCCTCAGTCAGTATTGAGTTAGCAAGTGTGTCATACGGTCAGCAAGTGTTCCATTCATTCAGCAAGTGTTACATTCAGTCAGTAATGTGTCAGCAAGTGTTCATACAGTCAACAAGTGTTTCATTCAGTCAATATGTGTTTTGTACAGTCAGTTTTATGTCAGCAAATGTTTAATGCAGGCAATAATTAGTCAGCAAGTGTTACATTTAGTTACAATGAGTGTTTAGTTAAATCAGTTATGAGTCCCCAAGTGTTTCATACTGGCAACAAGAGTATCATACAGTAAACACATTTTTCATACAGCCAACAACAAGTGTTTAATTAAACCAGTAATGAGTCAGCAAGTGTTTCATTCAGTCAACAAGCGTTTCGTATAGTCAGTAATATGTCAGCAAGTGTTTAGTTCAGTCGGTACTGAGTCAGCAAGTGTTTAAGTCAGACAGTAATGGGTCAGCAAGTTTTTAATACAGTCAGCAAGTGTTTTGTTCAGTCAGCAAGTGTTCGATTCAATCAGTAATGAGTTAGCAAGTGTTTCATACAGTCATCACGTGTTTACCTCAGTCAGTAATTAGATAGCAAGTGTTTCATACATTCAGCAGGTGTGTCATACATTCAGCAAGTGTTTAATGCAGTCAGCAAGTGTTTAATACAGTCAACAAGTATTTGAATCAGTCAGAAAGGATTTAATGCGGTCAGTAATGAGTCAGCAAGTGTTTTATACAGTCAACAAGTGTTACATTCAGCCAGTGATAAGTCAACAAGTGTTTCATACAGTCAACAAATGTTATATTAAGTCAGCAAGTGTTTCATTCAGGCAGTAATGAGTCAACAAGTGTTTCATACAGTCGACAAGTGTTGCATGCAGTCAGCAAGTGTTTCATTAGTCAGTAATGTGTGAACAAGTGAGTCATACAGGCAACAAGTGTTACATTCAGTCAGTAATGAGACAACAAGTGTTTCATGCTGTAAGTAAGTGTTTCATTCAGTCGGGCAACTGTTACATTCAGTCAGTAATGAGGCAACAAGTGTTTTATACAGTCAATAAGCGTTACAATAGGTCAGTAATAAGTCAACAAGTGTTTCATACAGGCAATAAGTGTGACATTCAGTCAATAATGAGTCAACAAGTGTCTCATGCAGGCAATAAGTGTTACATTCAGTCAATAATGAGTCAACAAGTGTCTCATGCAGGCAATAAGTGTTACATTCAGTCAGTAATGAGTCAACAACTGTTTCATACAGTTAACAAGAGACCATACATTCAACAAGTGATTCATACAGTCAACAAGTATTTCATTCAGTCAGTAATGATTCAGTAATGAGTAAACATGTCTTTCGTACAGTCAGCAAGTGTTTCATTCAGTCAACAAAAGTTACATTCAGTCAAAAAGTGTTTAATTCAGTCATCTAATGTTTAATTCAGTCCATAATGAGTCAGTTAGTACTTCATACAGTCAGCAAGTGTTTCATTCTGTCATTAAATGTTTCATTCAGTCAACAAGTCTTTCATTCAGACAGTACTGGGTCTTCAAGTGTTTCATACAGTCAACAAGTATTTAATTCAGTCAGTTATGAGTCATCATTTGTTTCATACAGCCAGCAAGTGTTTTATTTAGTCAGTAATGAGTCAGCAAGTGCTTCATTCAGTCAGTAAGTGTTATGGTCAGTCAGTAATGAGTCAGCAAGCGTTTCCTCAAGTCAGTAATGAGCCAGCAAGTGATACATTCATTCAGCAAGTGTTACATTCAGTCAGTAATGAGGAGTCAGCAATTGTTTTATTCAGTGAGCAATTATTTCATTCAATCAGTAATGAATCAGGAAGTGTTGGATTCAGTCAGTTAGTTTGTCAATCAGTCAGAAATGAGTCAGCAAGGGTTTCATTCAGTCAGTCAGTCAGTTTTCAGTAAGTCAGAAATTAGTCAGGAAGTGTTTCATTCAGTCAGCAAATGTTTCATTCAATCAGTAATGTGTCAGGAAGTGTTTCATTCCGTCAGTTAGTTTTTCATGCAGTCCGAAATGGGTCAAATGCATTTCATTCTGTCAGCAAGTGTTTTATCCAAACAGTTATAAGTCAGCATGTGGTTCATACATCCAGCAAGTCTTTGATTCAGTCAGCAAGAGTTTAATTCAGTCAGCAAGTGTTTCATTTGGTCAGCAAATGTTTCATTCAGTCAGTAACGTGTCAGCAAGTGTTTCATTCCGTCAGCTAGTTTTTCATTCGGTCAGCAAGTGTTTTAGTCAGTCCAAAATAATGTTGGATATTGGCAGGACCACAGGGTACCAATGCCATTCTTTCATTCTACAGTACAAAAATATAGTTGGATATTGGCTGGACCTCAGGGTACCAATGCCATTCTATCAGTCTGCAGTCCAAAATATTGTTGGATATTGACAGGACCTCAGGGTACCAATACCATTATATCATTCTACAGTACAAAATATTGTTGGATATTGGCAGGACTTCAGGGAACCCATGCCATTTTATCACTCTACAGTCCAAAATATTGTTGGATATTGGCAGGACCTCAGTGTACCAATGCCATTCTATCATTCTACAGTACAAAATATAGTTGGATATTAGCAGGACATCAGGGAACCAATGCCATTCTATCATTTTACAGTACAAAATATAGTTGGATATTTGCAGGACCTCAAGGTTCCAATGCCATTCTATCATTCTACAGTATTTAATATCGTTGGATATTGGCAGGACCTCAGGGTACCAATGCCATTCTACTTTTCTACAGTATTTAATATTGTTGGATATTGGCAGGACCTCAGGGTACCAATGCCATTCTATCAGTCTATAGTCCAAAATAGCGTTGGATATTGGCAGGACCTCAGGGTACCAATGCCATTCTATCATTGTACAGTCCAAAAAATATTGTTGGATATTCGCAGGACCTCAGGGTACGAATGCCATTCTTTCATTCTACAGTACAAAATATTGTTGGATATTGGCAGGACCTCAGGGTACCAATGTAATGCTACCATTCTAAAGTATTTAATATTGTTGGATATTGGCAGGACCTCAGGGTACCAATGCCATTCTACTATTCTACAGTATTTAATATTGTTTGATATTGGCAGGACCTCAGGGTACCAATGTCATTCTATCATTCTTCAGTACAAAATATAGTTGGATGTTGGGAGGACCTCAGGCAACCAATGTCATTCTATAATTCTACAGTTCAAAATATTGTTGGATATTAGCAGGACCTCAGGGTACCAATGCCATTCTACTATTCTACAGTATTTAATATTGTTGGATATTGGCAGGACCTCAGGGTAACAATGTCATTCTACTATTCTACAGTATTTAATATCGTTGGATATTGGCAGGACCTCAGGGTACCAATGCCATTCTACCATTCTACAGTATTTAATATTGTTGGATATTGGCAGGACCTCAGGGTACCAATGCAATTCCACCATTCTACAGTATTTAATATTGTTGGATATTGGCAGGACCTCAGGGAACCAATGACATTCTATCAGTTTACAGTTCAATATATTGTTGGATATTGGCTGGACCTCAGGGTACCAATGCCATTCTATCAGTCTACAGTATTAAATATTGTTGGATATTGGCTGGACCTCAGGGTACCAATGCCATTCTATCATTCTACAGTGCAAATTATTGTTGAATATTGGCAGGACTTCAGGGTACAAACGCCATTATATCATTCTACAGTACAAAATATAGTTGGATAGTGGCAGACCTCAGGGTACCAATGCCATTCTATCATTCTACAGTACAAAATATAGTTGGATATTGGCAGGACCTCAGGGTACCAATGTCATTCTATCATTCTACAGTATTTAATATTGTTGGATATTGGCAGGACCTCAGGGTACCAATGTCATTCTACTATTCTACAGTATTTAATATCGTTGGATATTGGCAGGACCTCAGGGTACCAATGCCATTCTACCATTCTACAGTATTAAATATTGTTGGATATTGACAGGACCTCAGGGTACCAATGCAATTCCACCATTCTACAGTATTTAATATTGTTGGATATTGGCAGGACCTGAGGGAACCAATGCCATTCTATCATTTTACAGTACAAAATATTGTTGGATATTGGCTGGACCTCAGGGTACTAATGCCATTCTATCAGTCTACAGTATTTAATATTGTTGCATATTGGCAGGACCTCAAGGTACCAATGCCATTCTATCATTCTACAGTAAAAAATTATTGTTGGATATTGGCAGGACTTTAGGGTACAAACGCCAATATATCATTCTACAGTACAAAATATAGTTGGATATTGGCAGGACCTCAGGGTACCAATGCCATTCTACTATACTACAGTATGTACTATTGTTGGATATTGGCAGGACCTCAGGGTACCAATGCCATTCTATCATTCTACAGTACAAAAATATATAGTTGGATATTGGCAGGACCTCAGGGTACCAATGCCATTCTATCATTCTACAGTACAAAATATAGTTGGATATTGGCAGGACCTCAGGGTACCAATGCCATTCTATCATTCTACAGTATTTAATATTGTTGGATATTGGAAGGACCTTAGGGTACCAATGTCATTCTACTATTCTACAGTATTCAATATTGTTTGATATTGGCAGGACCTCAGGGTACCAATGCCATTCTATCATTCTACAGTATTTAATATTGTTGGATATTGGCATGACCTCAGGATACCAATGCAATTCCACCATTCTACAGTATTTAATATTGTTGGATATTGGCAGGACCTCAGGGTACCAATACCATTCTATCACATTATAGTTCAAAATAAGTATGGATATTGGCAGGACCTCAGGGTACCAATGCCATTCTATCACATTACAATACAAAAAAGTTGGATATAGGCAGGACCTCAGGGAACCAATGCCATTCTATCATTCTAAAGTGCAAAATATAGTTGGATATTGGCAGGACCTCAGGGTACCAATGTCATTCTACCAGTCTATAGCACAAAATATAGTTGGATATTGGCAGGCCCTTCAGGGAACCAATGTCAATCTATCAGTCTACAGTATACAATATAGTTGGATATTGGCAGGACCTCAGGGTACCAACGCCATTTTATCAGTCTACAGTATAAAATATAGTTGGATATTGGCAGGACCTCAGGGAACCAATGCCATTTTACCACATTACAGTACAAAATATAGTTAGATATTGGCAGGACCTCAGGGTACCGATGTTACTCTACCATTCGACAGTACAAAATAAAGTTGGATATTGGCAGGACCTCAGGGTACCAATGTCATTCTACCACATTATAGTACAAAAGACAGTGCGCTATTGGCAGGACTTCAGGGTACCAACGCCATTCTATCAGTCTACAGTATAAAATACAGTTGGATATTGGCAGGACCTCAGGGTACTAATGTCATTCTATCATTGTACAGTACAAAATAAAGTTAGCTATTGGCAGGACCTCAGGGTACCAATGTCATTGTACCAGTCTTCAGTACAAAATACAGTTTGATATTGGCAGGACCTCAGGGTACCAATGTCATTCTAGCAGTCTACAGTATAAAATATAGTTGGATATTGACAGGACCTCAGGGTGCCAATGTCATCCTATCAGTCTACAGTACAAAATATAGTTGTCTGTTTGCAGGACCTCAGGGTACCAACGTCATTCTAACATTCTAAAGTAAAAAATATAGTTGGCTATTGGCAGGACCTCAGGGTACCAATGTCATTCTATCAGTCTACAGTACAAAATATAGTTGGATATTGGCAGGATCTCAGGGTACCAATGTCATTCTACCACATTACAGTGCAAAATATAGTTGGATATTGGCAGGACCTCAGGGTGCCATTGTCATTCTACCGGTATACAGTACTAAATATAGTTGGATATTGGCAGGACCTCAGGGTACAAATGTCTTTCTTCCATATTATAGTACAAAATATAGTTGGCTATTGGCAGGACCTCAGGGTACCAATGCCATTCTATCAGTCTACAGAATAAAATATAGTTGGCTATTGGCAGGACCTCAGGGTACCAACGTCATTCTAACATTCTATAGTATAAAATATAGTTGGCGGTTGGCAGGACCTCAGGGTACCAATGTCATTCTATCAGCCAACAGTACAAAATATAGTTCGCTATTGGCAGGACCTCAGGGTACCAACGTCATTCTAACATTCTACAGTATAAAATATAGTTGGCTATTGGCAGGACCTCAGGGTACCAATGTCATTCTATCAGTCTCTAGTACAAAATATAGTTGGATATTGGCAGGACCTCAGGGTACCAATGTCATTCTACCAGTATACAGTACTAAATATAGTTGGATACTGGCAGGACCTCAGGGTACCAATGTCATTCTATCAGTCAACAGTATAAAATATAGTTGGCTATTGGCAGGACCTCAGGGTACCAACGTCATTCTAACATTCTATAGTACAAAATATAGTTGGCTGTTGGCAGGACCTCAGGGTACCAATGTCATTCTATCAGTCAACAGTACAAAATATAGTTCGCTATTGGCAGGACCTCAGGGTACCAACGTCATTCTAACATTCTACAGTATAAAATATAGTTGGCTATTGGCAGGACCTCAGGGTACCAATGTCATTCTATCAGTCTCTAGTACAAAATATAGTTGGATATTGGCAGGACCTCAGGGTACCAATGTCATTCTACCACATTACAGTACAAAATATTGATGGATATTGGCAGGACCTCAGGGTACCAACGTCATTCTACCACATTACAGTACAAAATATTGATGGATATTGGCAGGACCTCAGGGTACCAACGCCATTCTTCCACTTTACAGTACAAAATATAGCTAGATATTGGCAGGACCTCAGGGTACCAACGCCATTCTATCGTTATAAAGTATAAATATAGTTGGATATTGGCAGGACCTCAGGGTACCAATGTCATTCTACCACATTATAGTACAAAAGACAGTGGGCTATTGGCAGGACTTCAGGGTACCAACGCCATTCTATCAGTCTACAGTATAAAATACAGTTGGATATTGGCAGGACCTCAGGGTACCAATGTCATTCTACCAGTCTACAGTGCAAAATATAGTTGGATATTGGCAGGACCTCAGGGTACCAATGTCATTCTATAGTCTACAGTGCAAAATATAGTTGGATATTGGCAGGACCTCAGGGTACCAAAGTCATTCTATCAGTCTATAGTGCAAAATAAAGTTTGATATTGGCAGGACCTCAGGGTACCAATGTCATTCTAGCAGTCTGCAGTACAAAATATAGTTGGCTATTTGCAATACCTCAGGATACCAACGTCATTCTAACATTCTAAAGTAAAAAATATAGTTGGCTATTGGCAGGACCTCAGGGTACCAATGTCATTCTATCAGTCTACAGTACAAAATATAGTTGGATATTGGCAGGACCTCAGGGTACCAACGCCATTCTATCGTTATACAGTATAAAATATAGTTGAATATTGGCAGGACCTCAGGGTACCAACGCCATTCTATCGTTATACAGTATAAAATATAGTTGGCTATTGGCAGGACCTCAGGGTACCAACGCCATTCTATCGTTATACAGTATAAAATATAGTTGGCTATTGGCAGGACCTCAGGGTACCAACGCCATTCTATCGTTATACAGTATAAAATATAGTTGGATATTGGCAGGACCTCAGGGTACCAACGCCATTCTATCGTTATACAGTAGAAAATATAGTTGGCTATTGGCAGGACCTCAGGGTACCAACGCCATTCTATCGTTATACAGTATAAAATATAGTTGGCTATTGGCAGGACTTCAGGGTACCAACGCCATTCTATCGTTATACAGTATAAAATATAGTTGGATATTGGCAGGACCTCAGGGTACCAGCGCCATTCTATCGTTATACAGTATAAAATATAGTTGGCTATTGGCAGGACCTCAGGGTACCAACGCCATTCTATCGTTATACAGTATAAAATATAGTTGGCTATTGGCAGGACCTCAGGGTACCAACGCCATTCTATCAGTCTACAGAATAAAATATAGTTGGATATTGGCAGGACCTCAGGGTACCAATGTCATTCTACCACATTACAGTACAAAATATTGTTGGCTATTGGCAGGACCTCAGGGTACCAACGCCATTCTATCAGTCTACAGAATAAAATATAGTTGGATATTGGCAGGACCTCAGGGTACCAATGTCATTCTACCACATTACAGTACAAAATATTGTTGGATATTGGCAGGACGTCAGGGTACCAACACCATTCTACCAGTCTACAGTGCAAAATATAGTTGGATATTGGCAGGACCTCAGGGTGCCAATGTCATTCTATCGTTATACAGTATAAAATATAGTTGGCTATTGGCAGGACCTCAGGGTACCAACGCCATTCTCTCAGTCTACAGTATAAAATATTTTTGGATATTGGCATGACCTCAGGGTACCAATGTCATTCTATCAGTCTACAGTACACAATATAGTTGGCTATTGGCAGGACCTCAGGGTTCCAATGTCATTCTACCAGTCTACAGTGCAAAATATAGTTGGATATTGGCAGGACCTCAGGGTACCAATGTCATTCTATCAGTCTACAGTACAAAAATATAGTTGGCTATTGGAATGACCTCAGGGTTCCAATGTCATTCAACCAGTCAACAGTGCAAAATATAGTTGGATATTGGCAGGACCTCAGGGTACCAATGTCATTCTATCAGTCTCTGTGCAAACTATAGTTGGATATTGGCAGGACCTCAGGGTACCAATGTCATTCTACCAGTCTATAGTGCAAAAAAATAAAGTTGGATTTTGGCAGGACCTCAGGGTACCAATGTCATTCTGTCAGTTTACAGTACAAAATATAGTTGGATATTGGCAGGACCTCAGGGTACCAATGCCATTCTACCACATTACTGTACAAAATATTGATGGATATTGGCAGAACCTCAGGGTACCAATGTTACTCTATCAGTCTACAGTATAAAATAAAGTTGGATATTGGCAGGACCTGAGGGTAACAATGTCATTCTACCACATTATAGTACAAAATATAGTTGGCTATTGGCAGGACCTCAGGGTACCAACGCCATTCTATCAGTCTACAGTATAAAATATTGTTGGATATTGGCAGGACCTCAGGGTACCAATGTAATTTTATCAGTCTACAGTACAAAATATAGTTGGCTATTGGCAGGACCTCAGGGTACCAACGCCATTCTATCAGTCTACAGTATAAAATATTTTTGGATATTGGCAGGACCTCAGGGTACCAATGTCAATCTATAAGTCTACAGTACAAAATATAGTTGGCTATTGGCAGGACCTCAGGGTACCAATGTCATTCTACCAGTCTACAGTGCAAAATAGTTGGATATTGGCAGGACCTCAGGGTACCAATGTCATTCTATCAGTCTACAGTGCAAACTATAGTTGGATATTGGCAGGACCTCAGGGTACCAATGTCATTCTATCAGTCTACAGTATAACATATAGTTGGCTATTGGCAGGAGCTCAGGGTACCAACGTTATGCTAACATTCTACAGTATAAAATATAGTTGACTATTGGCAGGACCTCAGGGCACCAATTTCATTCTATCAGTCTACAGTACAAAATATAGTTGGATATTGGCAGGACCTCAGGGTACCAATGTTACTCTACCATTCTACAGTACAAAATAAAGTTGGATATTGGCAGGACCTCAGGGTACAGTATAAAATATAGTTGGCTATTGGCAGGAGCTCAGGGTACCAACGTTATTCTAACATTCTACAGTATAAAATATAGTTGGCTATTGGCAGGACCTCAGGGCACCAATTTCATTCTATCAGTCTACAGTACAAAATATAGTTGGATATTGGCAGGACCTCAGGGTACCAATGTTACTCTACCATTCTACAGTACAAAATAAAGTTGGATATTGGCAGGACCTCAGGGTACAGTATAAAATATAGTTGGCTATTGGCAGGAGCTCAGGGTACCAACGTTATTCTAACATTCTACAGTATAAAATATAGTTGGCTATTGGCAGGACCTCATGGCACCAATTCCATTCTATCAGTCTACAGTACAAAATATAGTTGGATATTGGCAGGACCTCAGGGTACCAATGTTACTCTACCATTCTACAGTACAACATAAAGTTGGATATTGGCAGGACCTCAGGGTACCAATGTCATTCTACCACATTATAGTACAAAATATAGTTGGCTATTGGCAGGACCTCTGGGTACCAACGCCATTCTATCAGTCTACAGTATAAAATATAGTTGGATATTGGCAGGACCTCAGGGTACCAATGTCATTCTATCAGTCTACAGTACAAAATATAGTGGGCTATTGGCAAGACCTCAGGGTACCAATGTCATTCTACCAGTCTACAGTGCAAAATATAGTTGGATATTGGCAGGACCTCAGGGTACGAATGTCATTCTATCAGTCTACAGTGCAACATATAGTTGGATATTGGCAGGACGTCAGGGTACCAATGTCATTCTACCAGTCTACAATGCAAACTATAGTTAGATATTGGCAGGACCTCAGGGTACCAATGTCATTCTTTCAGTCCACAGTGCAACATATAGTTGGATATTGGCAGGACCTCAGGGTACCAATGTCATTCTACCACATTACAGTACAAAAAAGAGTTGGCTATTGGCAGGACCTCAGGGTACCAATGTCATTCTACCACATTGTAGTACAAAATATAGTTGACTATTGGCAGGACCTCAGGGTACCAACGCCATTCTATCAGTCTACAGTATAAAATTTAGTTGGATATTGGCAGGACCTCAGGGTACCAATGTTACTCTACCATTCTACAGTACAAAATAAAGTTGGATATTGGCAGGACCTCAAGGTACCAATGTCATTCTACCACATTATAGTACAAAATATAGTTGGCTATTGGCAGGACCTCAGGGTACCAACGCCATTCTACCATTTTACAGTACAAAATAAAGTTGGATATTGGCAGGACCTCAAGGTACCAATGTCATTCTACCACATTATAGTACAAAATATAGTTGGCTATTGGCAGGACCTCATGGTACCAATGTCATTCTATCAGTCTACAGTATAAAATATAGTTGGATATTGGCAGGACCTCAGGGTACCAATGTCCTTCTATCAGTCTACAGTACAAAATATAGTTGGATATTGGCAGGACCTCAGGGTACCAATGTCATTCTACCAGTCTACCGTGCAAAATATAGTTGGATATTGGCAGGACCTCAGGGTACCAATGTCATTCTACCATTTTACAGTACAAAATATAGTTGGCTATTGGCAGGACCTCAGGGTACCAATGTCATTCTATCAGTCTACAGTACAAAATATAGTTGGCTATTGGCAGGACCTCAGGGTACCAATGTCATTCTACCAGTCTACAGTGAAAAATATAGTTGGATATTGGCAGGACCTCAGGGTACCAATGTCAATCTACCAGTCGATAGTGCAAAAAAATAAAGTTGGATATTGGCAGGACCTCAGGGTACCAATGTCATTCTATCACATTACAGTACCAAATAAAGTTGGATAAAGGCACGACCTCAGGGTACCAACGCCATTCTATCACATTACAGTACCAAATACAGTTGGATAAAGGCAGGACCTCAGGTTATCAATGCCATTCTATCATTCTACAGTATAAAATAAAGTTGGATAAAGCAGGACCTCAGGGTGCTGGTTAGTGTCATTTTATCATAATGCAGTGCAAACAAATACACTGGATAAAGGCAGGACCGTAGGGAACCAAGACCATTATATATTAAAGTGCAGTGCAATTTATATTGTGGACAGAGGCTATCAAAGCTACATGTGCATTATGATTATAGAATAGATCTACTGCTGTTCAACAACTATATAGCATATTGGGATAAAGGCGGAACTTAAAGAGTTCCACGACCTATTACATTAAATAACATGATAATGGTCCGTAATGGTCAATTGCGCAGGTTTAATTGTATCATACACGGACACATTAAAATTCCTATGGCAACAACAATAATGTTTCCTATTCATAATTCACACGTCTGCCGTACTGGCTTTATACCTGGCTGAGTAAGCTGCCCCCAATTACACACAAACACAATATTAAGAATGCAATAAGGCTTCACAGACAGACATGCACGGAAAAACGGTACAGCAAAGACAAGACCAGAGAATTGTACTTTCACTTTCGTTTTAAGAAAAAACATTATATTATGTTGAAACTGCGTCAAAACCACACTTGCAATGTACGAAAACATTCTACTCATGTTCAAGTAGATGGGCGCTGCACTGCCACGCTTTATTGTTCTCAAAAAATGGATAAATAAAGAAATATATTACCTGCACATACATATTATATCCGACTACTAGTACACATGAGTCACGTGTTAATGTTCTGCATTTTGATTGGTTGTTGTTGTTGTAGCGAATAATCAGTCCTGCCAGCTTGATTGTGAGGTCCTGCCAATAACTTCTACGCATAAGGTATAATTTATGCACTCTAAAATGACACGGTGCGTAAGGTAGTTTTCTATTCGATAATATGGTCCTGATCAGTAGACGTGTACTTCCTAAGTTCCTATACCATGGATTACATAATATGTACAGCGTATAAATCAAATCACTGTCTGATTTATTGGATTGCTATAAAAGTCAACTTTTATCATTTATTGATATTGAAAGCACATTCAAAATCTAATAAATGTATGACTTATTGCCCTACTATACAATTTAACGTGTACTCCTTATTGCAATTTCAGGAAATCGATTCGTTTTTATACACAAAGTCACATAGAGTCCGTTGCTTTTTTGTACAATTTTGGTATAATTGAATGCGCATGTAAGCGTTATTACACACTCGTTTTACACACAAATTGTACAAAAGCAATCTTACCTTGATCTAGATCTTAGATGTAACAGCACATGCTTGTTAATAAGACTTACGACACAAGTAATCATTATTGTAGGGGAGCGATGGCATAGAGGTAGAGCGCGCACATCGGGATCGAGAGGTTCCGGGTTCAACCCCCCCCCCTCTGGACCACTGGTTTATTTCTATGAGCAAGATCCTCATGCGCCACTCCACCATGGTATAAAATGGTACCTGCGAGGGCAGTGTCTATTCCCGGGCACCACAGATCGATGTTGACTGACAGTAGAGAAATAGTCTCCCCAGGAAGACACGCGTGTAGGTTTCAATAGGTAGCCCAATGATCAGGGGAACTTAATATGTTAAAGAGCCCTAGATAATTGGTAACTTAACTTTTAAACCTATTATACATGTACTTTGTGCGAGTCTGCATTACCTAAATCTCGGTAAAGATGTTACAAGGATGTCTTTAATAGGGCGTCTACGCTTCCAGGGCCCTCATTTGACCATTTTCTCCTCCGAAATGAATGAAAGAAATCCCACCATTTTCTGAAAATAATTCCCCTCCAAAAATCCTCTTTTTTAAGTAAAGCCTCTACTATTTGTAAATGCTGTTCATTCGTTGTTGTAGATGAAGTAATATCTTGGTAGCCTGTGGTAAAATTATGACTATTACTTATACGATAATTATAAGACACAAAAGTTGCCTTTTACTTCAAAACGACGCGGAATTCCCTACCTGAGGGCCCCTGGTTCCAGCCCCCAAAGTCTGTTGAGTGCGCACTGGGGACTTCTCAATTATTTAGCTTTTTTGTATAACTAATAAGACATTTCATTTGCGAATGTGCTGCAGAGTGGGTCCTCTGCTAACCATTTAGACGAAAAAAGACGAATAAGTAAAACGTCTGTTTATTTTTTATAAATATTATACCAATTTAAAAACTCCTCTGCGACAGGACCTTTCTTTCTATCGTGATGCGATGTGGTAGTCTGTACCAGACGATAAAAGGTTGGTTGTAGAGCTAGGTTAAGACCTTATACATGTGTAGCGAATTGCATGTTAGATCGCGAGTCCCTTTACAATATATTATTGCTTCCTCTAGTATTAATTAAATGTGCAATAACCGAACAACATGGGCGTAGGAGCGTCTTCAACATTGGGGGGGCCAAAACATTTGGCAACTTGGGGTAAAAAAATTTCTTGCTCGCTACGCTCGAAAAGTAACTTCCTTATCTCAATTATTCAACACGCAATATTTGCACAAAACTATTCGAGACACAGCCTGTACGTTCGAAACACTCCTATATCTATATAATAACTGTGAGTTTATGGTTCTGTGGTCATTTGGTTAAGTAATTACGTCGTAACTGGAAGTTAATCCGTTCAAGTATACACGGGTCAGGGGGCGTAGCCCTCCGAAAATTTTTCTAAACTATGGATCAATCTAGTGCATTCTAGGCGTGATGAGATACCTTATTTGGCATTCAAAAAGAACCTTAATACAGAGAATTTAAGTTCTTACAAAAAAACACAATTAAGTGCTAGCATAATTTTAAATTGCTAGATTTTGAGATTGAAGCTTAAGGTGAAAACGATTGTTTAAAAGGCTTTATATATAATTGATAACGTCCCAAAGTCATATAGGAGGGTTGGGGGACGTTAAGAGTACAATTCATGGCACACGTGTATTTTTGCAAAGAATGGATGATAACGTATTTGAATATAAGTAAGTAATTTTGCGAGCGAAGCGAGCAAAAAAAATTTTTGATTCGTTTTTACCTATAACGAGATATATTAGGTCGTAAATTATAATTTTTTGTCTGAATTATTGGGGGGGCCAAAAGATATGTTGGCCCCCCCTGTCCAGACATTGGGGGGGGGCTGGCCCCCCTGCCCCCCCTGCTCCTACGCCCATGAACAATAATTATGTGGACGAATAAATACCGACGTCAGATCCTCAAAATCCGAACACCGGAGACAGTTTCTAACAGATACTTGTATTTCTGAAGAGTTACGAACCAGTTAACAATTTATATTATTAGAAATACAATGTATCCAAACTCATTGCCGTGTTTTTTGTCATTCCGTCGGAAGACCCATATACCCCAAAACATTTTTCGCTTATCCACTGGTTGGTTTTCTCTAACGAAGAGGGACAATTTTGTCCTGGCATGGAGATGACATCGCGAGCGTCCGATTTAATTTTAATCGTGGTGATGCGACTTGTGAACATAAAAATGCGCCAGCTGCTCACTCGGTGAAATAACATGCGATCTTACAACGAAAACACAACCATCCTCTATTTATTAATAATTTTATGTAACAAATACTTCATATTTTAATTCATCAAAATAATAATCATCATACATGTGTATGATCATTGTTAAAATTAAATTCTTGTCCTATAATATTTCCTAGTCTAATATTGAATTGTGTAAAAAAGTCTTCCAGTAGAGTTCTAGTTTCATCCAACATTTCCGGACCTGTATCTGGTTCCCTTGCTGTCAGATCTGGTGAAGCTATGTCATCCATGACAGAATCAGGTAAGGCGTCTGAAAATGGAGAAAAATCTCAATCTAAGATTCGAGTTTTTAAAATTTGGCGCTTTGTTTCGCCTATATATGGTCACATTTTTGTCCGGAACCGTCTTAGGTACATGTACATGCACGATTCAGGCAGTTCAGTCGTTTTTGGCAAGAATGTGACATTTCATAGACCACTACGAAGTTGCGAGTATAGTACATGAATATTCGGCATAGCTCCGTAATTCGGTCCAATTTGACTAACCTAAATATTCGATTGTCAGTAATTATACAAAGCAGGAGTTGCCGACAGCCTGGCAATGTACTTTAAATGGAAATAGCTATCCCCAGGGCTATAATAAGATGGGCTCCTTCATGACACGAGAGAAAAGAACGGACCAAGAGTATATTGCTTAACTATGAACAGGCTACAAATTGGCGGAAACATGCTAATACCGGAATAGCGTGCTACATAGCATGAAGAGGATTAAGTAAGTAAGAATCATACAAGTAGTACACATACCGACACCTAAAAATGAAAATATGTTTTTTAAAGCTGACGCCATATTCTTGGAGCGTGCCTCCATCGTTGTTATGTGAACTTGTTCTCTGGGAAATAACCTCAGAAACGGTGGAATAATGTAGGCATATATCCCTATAAGCATGTCATGCTGAAAATACAAACACAATCATGTTCAATGTATGGCACTATAAAAAAAACCCAGATAATAGGCTGTCGATTCAATAAGTAGTACTAACGAGGGAACTACTAGTATCCCATTCGGAAATATAGCGAGGTGACTGGGTTACAACCAGTTAAACCTAGATAAACATAGTTTACCTGGCAATCGAGCATATATATATGTATATTTATAACCGTTTTCATTTAATTTTGAACATACTGTAGGTAAATGTATTATTTAAGAATAGTTTACAGACATTGATAAGATATAGTTTATATTCAATACAATGTATAAAAAAAATTGCAATACTCGTATGAACCTGTGGCAGATTACACTGGAACACGGATACAAGTTCAAAGTTTGGTGGTCTAACTGCATCGTCGGATACCCACAGTCAGTGCTTCCGCTCCACTACGACTGTGGGTGTCTGACGATGACCTAACCAGTGATAAATATTACCCTTACTTTCTCTTCGGAGTTGAATAAGCACCCTTGTGCTTGTTGACTTAAACCATTTACAAAATACATCGAATAACGTTAAAATATAAATGAATACTTTTATTTCTAATCGTGAATCCTGGTCCATTATGCAGAATTTGTTTAAAAGACGATGTTGTACAGTGGAAATAATATACACAAAAGTGTTTTCAATAACACGTGTGATCTCTGAACTGATTGTTGGACTAAAAACATCAACTAAACACTGATCAGTAATCAGTAATCAGGGGTACCTGTGTTACGCCATGCACCATTCTCTTAGCAAAGGAGAATACTGATAACTTTTGTTTTTTGTCTTGGTGTGGTACGGCCTAGAATTTCACCCGGGACATCCAACACCGCTAGGTAATCGAGGGTAGCGTTTTAGTTACTTATCAATAACTTACCATTACGTGTCTTGGAAATGTTTGAATACATTTGAGCATATCGTCACATTTGCAACACGTTTTGTCGAACAGATCTATAGTTCGTTCAACTTCGGTATGAAACAGTTCTGGTGATGTATTTCGATAGTGGTGTTTAAAACTGGTATAAGCTCTGAAAGCAAATACATCGTAAACATCAGTCATGTAAGTACATTTAGCAGTTGAGTCAAGTACTGTCCAGTTCAAAGAAGCATGTAGTGACATAGTGGTTGAATCCACTATTACCGCGTGAAATCAATTGACATTACGCCAGAGCAGAGATCTCTCTCGAAGGTTGTTTGGCGTTTTATTATAATTAACCGTTAAAATTGATTTAAAGTGTACATGTATTAATTGACAACTGGCGTAAGTACAATTACCAAGGCTGAATACATGTACTTAGTATATCACATGATTATCCTTGTATCCAGGTTAGTATAGCGAGTACGTATAAAGTTATACGTACCACGTGTAGTATAAGGTATTGAGTTTTTCCACTAAATCAATGCGTATTTTGCGTTTTTATTGTCATATGATATAAAGAATCTATCACTCGTTGTCAATTGATATAATAATTATTTATATTAAACTCGTTCAGGAAATATTATTTTCAAATAAATTTTCCAAAACTCGTTTAATACAAATTTATATCAATTGACAACTCATGATAGATCCTCTATATAACTGCAATGCTAAACTAAATAAGCCAGTACTGTACACACAACGTAAGAATAGGAATATAGTGACGCTGTGGTCGTATCAACTATTACCGTGCGAAGCACATGCTTACACTTGACTGTATTTATTGACTGTATTTGTATGTTTTAATATTATGGCCGTAATAAATGCATTTATGTAGAAACAATTGACAAAGGCACATCTGGGCACCACAACATTGACCAACGCATTTGAAGCGGGGGGGGGCGAAGGTTCGAATCCCAGCGGTAGCAAGGTTAGAACTGATGCTATCGGTTGGTTAAGTGCAAGCTAGTTAAGCAATGGTTACCGTAGGCACATCGCATCCAGGTGCCCGATAATACCAGCTTTACCTTGTGAGGTTCTGTGCGCAAAATATGACAGTCTAAATTGACGGGCCCTTTCAATAGGAGGGACGCTATAAGAAATAAAAACTGTACTTTTCTCTTAGTGCAATGGGAAATTGGAAACACACACAGATGATAGGTCGTTTGTGGTAAAACAAATCGAATAAAACGAATATTGCTTGGTACATTGTATCTACTTTACAATCAGAATAAATGAAATATATACATATACCAACTCTACATTTTTAGCTGTGTCGTCGTCACATAACAATACTTTTGCTCAGAAGTTTTGTTCGTAGTGTGTTTCTCACCGTGTGACTGGATTACATATTGTAACTAGGATGTGTGTATCAGGATTCAAGTGACGTAGTGTGTTACTCACCGCGTGAGTGGATTACATATTGTCTATCAGGATTCAAGTGACGTAGTGTGTTACTCACCGCGTGAGTGGATTACATAATGTCACTGGGGTGTCAGTATCAGGATTCAAGTGAAGTAATGTGTTACTCACCGCGTGACTGGATTACATAATGTCACTAGGATGTCAGTATCAGGATTCAAGTGACGTAGTGTGTTACTCACCGTGTGACTGGATTACATATTGTCACTAGGATGTTTGTATCAGGATTCAAGTGACGTAGTGTGTTACTCATCGCGTGACTGGATTACATATTGTCTATCAGGATTCAAGTGACGTAGTGTGTTACTCACCGTGTGACTGGATTACATATTGTCACTAGGATGTCAGTATCAGGATTCAAATGAAGTAATGTGTTACTCACCGCGTGACTGGATTACATAATGTCACTGGGATGTCAGTATCAGGATTCAAGTGAAGTAATGTGTTACTCACCGCGTGACTGGATTACATAATGTCACTAGGATGTCAGTATCAGGATTCAAGTGACGTAGTGTGTTACTCGACGCGTGACTGGATTACATATTGTCACTGGGATGTTTATATCAGGATTTAAGTGACGTTGTGTGTTACTCACCGCGTGACTGGATTACAAAATGTCACTGGGATGTTTATATCAGGATTTAAGTGACGTAGTGTGTTACTCACCGCGTGACTGGATTACATAATGTCACTGGGATGTTTATATCAGGATTTAAGTGACGTTGTGTGTTATTCACCGCGTGACTGGATTACATATTGTCACTGGGATGTTTATATCAGGATTTAAGTGAAGTAATGTGTTACTCACCGCGTGACTGGATTACATAATGTCACTGGGATGTTTATATCAGGATTCAAGTGACGTTGTGTGTTACTCACCGTGTGACTGGATTACATATTGTCACTAGGATGTTTGTATCAGGATTTAAGTGACGTAGTGTGTTACTCACCGCGTGACTGGATTACATATTGTCTATCAGGATTCAAGTGACGTAGTGTGTTACTCACCGTGTGACTGGATTACATATTGTCACTGGGATGTCAGTATCAGGATTCAAGTGAAGTAATGTGATACTCATCGCGTGACTGGATTACATAATGTCACTGGGATGTCAGTATCAGGATTCAAGTGAAGTAATGTGTTACTCACCGCGTGACTGGATTACATAATGTCACTAGGATGTTAGTATCAGGATTCAAGTGACGTAGTGTGTTACTCGACGCGTGACTGGATTACAGATTGTCACTGGGATGTATATATCAGGATTTAAGTGACGTTGTGTGTTACTCACCGCGTGACTGGATTACATAATGTCACTGGGATGTTTATATCAGGATTTAAGTGACGTAGTGTGTTACTCAGCGCGTGACTGGATTACATAATGTCACTGGGATGTTTATATCAGGATTCAAGTGACGTTGTGTGTTACTCACCGTGTGATTGGATTACATAATGTCACTGGGATGTTTATATCAGGATTTAAGTGACGTTGTGTGTTACTCACCGCGTGAATGGATTACATAATGTCACTGGGATGTCAGAATCAGGATTCAAGTGACGTAGTGTGTTAATCACCGCGTGACTGGATTACATAATGTCACTGGGATGTCATTATCAGGATTCAAGTGAAGTAATGTGTTACTCACCGAGTGACTGGATTAAATAATGTCACTAGGATGTCAGTATCAGAATTCAAGTGAAGTAATGTGTTACTCACCGCGTGGCTGGATTACATAATGTCACTGGGATGTCGGTATCAGGATTCAAGTGAAGTAATGTGTTACTCACCGCGTGACTGGATTACATAATGTCACTAGGATGTCAGTATCAGGATTCAAGTGACGTAGTGTGTTACTCACCGTGTGACTGGATTACATATTGTCACTAGGATGTTTGTATCAGGATTCAAGTGACGTAGTGTGTTACTCACCGCGTGACTGGATTACATATTGTCTATCAGGATTCAAGTGACGTAGTGTGTTACTCACCGTGTGACTGGATTACATATTGTCACTAGGATGTCAGTATCAGGATTCAAATGAAGTAATGTGTTACTCACCGCGTGACTGGATTACATAATGTCACTGGGATGTCAGTATCAGGATTCAAGTGAAGTAATGTGTTACTCACCGCGTGACTTGATTACATAATGTCACTAGGATGTTAGTATCAGGATTCAAGTGACGTAGTGTGTTACTCGACGCATGACTGGATTACATATTGTCACTGGGATGTTTATATCAGGATTTAAGTGACGTTGTGTGTTACTCACCGCGTGACTGAATTACAAAATGTCACTGGGATGTTTATATCAGGATTTAAGTGACGTTGTGTGTTACTCACCGCGTGACTGGATTACATAATGTCACTGGGATGTTTGTATCAGGATTTAAGTGACATTGTGTGTTATTCACCGCGTGACTGGATTACATATTGTCACTGGGATGTTTATATCAGGATTTAAGTGAAGTAATGTGTTACTCACCGCGTGACTGGATTACATAATGTCACTGGGATGTCAGTATCAGGATTCAAGTGACGTAGTGTGTTACTCACCGCGTGACTGGATTACATAATGTCACTGGGATGTCAGTATCAGGATTCAAGTGAAGTAATGTGTTACTCACCGCGTGACTGGATTACATATTGTCACTAGGATGTCAGTATCAGGATTCAAGTGACGTAGTGTGTTACTCACCGCGTGACTGGATTACATAATGTCACTGGGATGTCAGTATCAGGATTCAAGTGAAGTAATGTGTTACTCACCGCGTGACTGGATTACATAATGTCACTGGGATGTCAGTATCAGGATTTAAGTGACGTTGTGTGTTACTCACCGCGTGACTGGATTACATAATGTCACTGGGATGTCAGTATCAGGATTCAAGTGACGTCGTGTGTTACTCACCGTGTGACTGGGTTACATAATGTCACTGGGATGTCAGTATCAGGATTCAAGTGAAGTAATGTGTTACTCACCGCGTGACTGGATTACATAATGTCACTAGGATGTCAGTATCAGGATTCAAGTGACGTAGTGTGTTACTCACCGCGTGACTGGATTACATATTGTCACTGGGATGTTTATATCAGGATTTAAGTGACGTTGTGTGTTACTCACCGCGTGACTGGATTACATAATGTCACTGGGATGTTTATATCAGGATTTAAGTGACGTTGTGTTTTACTCACCGCGTGACTGGATTACATATTGTCACTGGGATGTTTATATCAGGATTCAAGTGAAGTAATGTGTTACTCACCGCGTGACTGGATTACATAATGTCACTGGGATGTTTATATCAGGATTCAAGTGACGTTGTGAGTTACTCACCGTGTGACTGGATTACATAATGTCACTGGGATGTTTATATCAGGATTCAAGTGACGTTGTGTGTTACTCACCGTGTGACTGGATTACATAATGTCACTGGGATGTTTATATCAGGATTAAAGTGACGTTGTGTGTTACTCACCGCGTGACTGGATTACATATTGTCACTGGGATGTTTATATCAGGATTCAAGTGAAGTAATGTGTTACTCACCGCGTGACTGGATTACATAATGTCACTGGGATGTTTATATCAGGATTCAAGTGACGTTGTGAGTTACTCACCGTGTGACTGGATTACATAATGTCACTGGGATGTTTATATCAGGATTCAAGTGACGTTGTGTGTTACTCACCGTGCGACTGGATTACATAATGTCACTGGGATGTTTATATCAGGATTTAAGTGACGTTGTGTGTTACTCACCGCGTGACTGGATTACATAATGTCACTGGGATGTTAATATCAGGATTCAAGTGAAGTAATGTGTTACTCACCGCGTGACTGGATTACATAATGTCACTGGGATGTCAGTATTAGGATTCAAGTGACGTAGTGTGTTACTCACCGCGTGACTGGATTACATAATGTCACTGGGATGTGTGTATCAGGATTCAAGTGACGTAGTGTGTTACTCACCGCGTGACTGGATTACATATTGTCGCTAAAATGTGTGTATCAGGATTCAAGTGACGTTGTGTGTTACTCACCGCGTGACTGGATTACATATTGTCACTAGGATGTTTGTATCAGGATTCAAGTGACGTAATGTGTTACTCACCGCGTGACTGGATTACATAATGTCACTGGGATGTGTGTATCAGGATTCAAGTGTCGAGGTGTGTTACTCACCGCGTGACTGGATTACATATTGTCACTAGGATCTTGGTATCAGGATTCAAGTGTCGTAGTAGTTCAGCATTGACGTGAAACTTTGTATCTGCCCTTGTAAGGTAGTAAGAGTTGTCAGTCAGTGTGTTTGTGCTAAAATCACCTGAAAAATAATGTATACTATTATTGCAGATATTAGTATGGATACACCGTAGAACTTCGATGCATCGAAATACCTTCAAACTGGGAAAATAGTTCGAGGCATCTACCTGTTCGAGGCGTTATTTAACAATACTATTATATACATCTTCGTGATACTTCCCGATAAGGAAAACATGCATTGGTTTATAGATGTAAACAAGATATCGACTGTTAAATTATGCTAATTAAATGGTCAGGATCGTGTTGAATTCGGCAAGCTTTACAATTTACATAGAAATGTTATTCATAGATTTTTTTTATAATTTTACAATCTATGGGAAATAAGCGTACCTATTATGGCATCATGATAGCCATTTTGTCCACTTGGTAAAATGTCGGTTGATATGGCCTCGTCAAAGAACTTCAGATATGTAGATAGGTTTATACTGTCTGGGTCTGTAAAGAAACAAAGCTCAAGTTGAAATACCTGTCCCCGATGTCCGGAAACATCTCAATCTGAGCTAAATCTCATCTCAAATATTGCAAAGTTTTGTTTGGATAATTTCCATTGTGACGATTGACTCAAAATTAGCATCAAAACAGCAAATCGCTGGCTTAGAACAAGAAGGTCGTTAAGTTCTACCAAATCGATATATTGTGAAAATAAGAGAAAACTGTCTGTAATTTACTCTTTACCTATGGGAAAACACGTTTTGAAAACTTCATTTTGGTCAACACGACAATTTCAGATTTTCATGAAAATTTGCTCATAAGAAGCGCCTTGTGAAGCAGATTTCAAATATGTATGAGGCTTATAAGGTGGTAAGAGGTAGTTACGACCTTCTGGTTCTAAGCCATCGAAATATTGTTCTTAGTTTATTGAAGTGCATTATAAAGAGTTCTAACTTCAGCTTTACTCTGATTATGACACAATCTCAATTTGAGATGATATTTCTACTTGAGATGCTTCCGAGAGATTAGAGCTTTGGCCCGTATTCATAAAGCTCCTAAGGGGGGAATATTCCTTAGGTTGATATATTTACTTAGGTTTTATAGGAATTCCCTTAGTTTTATATGATTTCACCTTACATATCTTAATATGAAGGTTGTTTCAGATAACTTAGGTGAAATCATATAAAACAAAGGGAATAGGTAAATCTTTTAACTTAAGGACTATATTCCCCTGAGGAGCTTTATGAATACGGACCCTGGTGTTTATAGGGATGTTAATAGAGACATAGGGGCTGTAACAGGCGATTATTTTCGATGGTCAATTTGAGGATTTTCTTCTTTCCAAAAACATGTTTATATTGGTGATTTTCTAAAATTCACAGAGGTTTGCGCTTGATACGCTACTGTGCGGGCTTGTGTAGTCTGGTTCCTTGTCGAACAGCGATTCAGCATCATAAAGCTTGTATCCAGACTAAGGGCCAATGATTACTCTTCTCTATGTTTTCGGGACCGAATTTTACTCTTATTGTAAATTGTCAAAATCACGTTTTCAATCTGACAGGAATTCCCCAAACACTAAGTCCTGTTCGAATTTTAATATACGGACGGATGTACAAACATACCTGGAAAGGGATATACTTTTTTTTGGTGACTTTGTTGTCTATCGAGAAATTCTAGGTTAGATTACAGTTCGTGACAGATCATTCATACTCGATGTCAAGTTTTATACCACTGTCATGTGAAAAGTTGTTCGTTGTATGCGTTATATCACAGGCCTTAGAAATTATATCACCAAAAAAACAGAGTTTATCATCCTCATTTTTTCACTCATTCATTAGATAAAAGATATAGATAGATAGATACACCATATAATATATTGAATGAGTGGGACATTGGGGAAGTAAAAACGGCGTCTGTAATACAATTTCTTAGACCTGTGATTATGTACTAGTATTGGAAACATTGTCGAAAAAACGGTGTTCAATCCGAGTAAAAATACGATATAACAGAAGCAAGATCTTTCAGACATAACTATAGCTTGGCTAATTTGACACGAGCATGACCTATTGATTAGCATAATTTAACAGTCGATATATTGTCTACGTTTACAACTCCGATTGTATGTTTTCATAGTCGGAGAGTATCACGATGACGCTCGAGATGTAATACAAACACAAATTGAAATATCGATAATTGCACAATTTGCTTGCGGAAATTGATATAATTATGCAAAGCAAGAAACTGATATAGCTTGTTTGCGATAGAAAAAAATCGTGTTGTTTTAATATTTCTTTGTAATTACTACACCTACAAGTATGAAATTGTACTAGGATAAATGAAATATATCTACCTAATACACACTGAAATTTCAGCAACATCAGAAATGAGTTAAAAAAGTTGTGTTCATAAGTTCTATGTAACATATTTGTAGTATTGTATAAAATATCAAGTTAGAAGACTTGATAAGTGCAACAGCCAATTTTACGGTCACGTGGTACGCATAACGGTATATTTACGTATTTGCAACCTACATCCGAGGCCCGTCTGTGAAAATGACGAAATACATGACATTGTTGTACAATGTTTAATTAAAAGCGATACACCTAAATAAAACGAACCACAGGGGCTTCATAAGTCTTGTCTTTATAACAGCAATCTCGATCCAGCCGATCACGGATTGTAATTAAATGGTTAAATAATTGATAGTAAACCATCAATGGAATACCAGATTACCTCCCTGCGTTAAACTGTAAATACGCATGTAATTTCAATATGTAATATAGAATAAATGTATTTTAATAGGTGACTAAAAATTATGAAATTCATAATGGGCCCGGGAGTAGGTAGGCAGTTAATGTAGCTCTGTGTAATTTTGTACCAAAATCTGATAAATAGATTTTCAGAAATCTTTAAAAACACGTTTTTTTCTATCGCAAACTAGCTATAATATATTCTTGCATAAAGGTCAGGCTCAGGTCAAAATAGCCAAGCTTTACACATGTATCAACACAATTTTATTACTCTAGTACCTTTATTCCGGAGTGTGTTAATCCACTGTATGTCCCTCTGTACATTTGATGATATCTGTGGATGTTTGGTCAGTCTACGATGTAGATCCGTGGTGCCACATAACGGAACACCGATAGCATAAAATGAAGGCAAGCAACGGATTCTGGAATTATTTGCAGAGGTACTCTCTAGCCAACAAGGATTTCTGAAGTTGCTAAGAAATGGTAAAGCCTCCTGTAAATATATATTGCGAAACTATATAATAGCTTGGCTAATTTGACACGAGCCTGACCTGTTGATTACTATAATTTAACAGTTGATATATCGACTACGTTTACATTATTGCTTGTATGTTTTCATAATCGGAGAGTATCACGAAGACGCTCGAGATCTAATTCAAACACAAATTTAAAATACCAATATCGCATTATTTGCTTGAAATTGATATATTCAAAGCAAAAACCGTGTAATATATTATTGCATAAAGGTCAGGTTCATGTCAAAATATTTAAGCTATACCATGATAGGGAGACCCTATGTACATGAACTACCGACACCACTTGTTCGTTTTCTACAAAATGGCATGTATTATCGGGATCCATTTGGCGTTTCCAACTCAGTAATCATCCGGATTCATCACGGAAAGAACCGAGTAGTTGCGATTGTGTCCAACTTTAATAAGTATCCCCTTGACAGAAAGCTTTGGGTATTTGGAATAGCGTAGTAAGGGAGGTAACTTTATATATTTTATGAAGACTGCTGGGTTTGTCCCCCTTGCTAGAAAAAGAAGTTTAGATAATACCGTATTCTCGGCTGCATCGTCCACTCGGTTATATGGTGGTCCTATATCTGGGTACACGACTTGGCGTAACTTTACATCTGTCGTAGCTTCTTTGGAATCTCTGGTATAGTCCTTGGAAGCCCCGTTATCTTTTTTTGAATTCCAAGCATATTCCTTTAAATTCACAGTATTGTCCGTCCAAATCCTTGGAAAAACATCTGCAATTGAAATAAAACGTTAGAATTAGCATACATCGTAGGTACGTGCGTATGTAGGTCTACTTTGTACGATACGCCAAGCTTGTAGAAAGAAATAGCAGTATATATATAGGATCTAAACAAATTGTCAATTGATATAAATTTATATTACACGATTTTCTTGCGAGCTTGATAATATTTCCTGATCGAGTTTAGTATAAATATATCAATTGACAACGAGTGATAGATTCTTTATATCATATATGACACTAGAAACGCAAAATAAGCATTGATTTATTGGGAAAACTCACATTTATACTACACGTGTTACGTATAAGATTGAACGTACTCGTTATATTAACCTGGATACAAGGAAGTCAAGTGGTATCATTAAATACATGCTGACGTGATCATAATAAACAAGAGAACGTCCGTATCGATAGGAACGCTATCTAAAAGGTTCCTGGTATCGGACATAATTATGTCTTTGTAGTTTTACTGTTTACTGTTGGTCAATCATTGCGGAGTGAGCATATAAGGCTCGTTTAGAGCATCCATTTTTTGGGGGATGAGGATTGCTTGTACTATGTCTGACTCTTGCGTGTGTGGCTAGGCGCTGCTGTCGTAGCTGTGTCGCTTTGGTTTGTGCCCAACTATTTAAACATGTTAAGACTTTTAAAAGCAGTGACCCCAATCGTCTACCCTCAGGGCCCTTCCGTTTACCCCTACCCTCGTCGTTTTGTCCCGCTACCTCACTACCTCACTCCCGCCCCAAGGAATAACACACACAAGACGCACAGAGTCGTGCACCGTCTAGACTTTATTTTCGATGTACGTATATAGTTGTTAGTCTTGAATTAACTGCATTTATTCTGAGAATTTTTTAACTTTTAGGCTTGATTTTTTAAAACGACAAACCTACCCGGTAGTTTTATTCAGAGCACCTCAGGTTGTATGCATTGCCAGAAACAAACGGAAATGGCCGAGCTTTCACAATTTATATTTTTATTTAACCTTAATATAAAACTGAGTACGGCATCAAGCAACCGTCGGGTGTATTTGGTATTAGTAGGTCAGATTAAATTTCATAAATATATAAAATACCGAACTACTGAACGCAGGTTCTTTATTATGCAAATCTTGGATAAAGCTGTATACCGACCAAATTGATGAATATGAAATCTTCGTTTCATGTCAATGCACACTCTGTATACGATTTTAAAGCTATAAAAGAACATTGAATTGAGTCAAATCTTATGAAAATAAATTAAGTTTTGAAAGCTAATCGGACCACATGCCTTTATATAACAAATTACAAATGTCCTGAGTTTTGACATCCCCAAATTTTCGCCCATTCACTATTTACGTGATCGTAAATAATAATTCAAGTTACTTTGTCATGCAGATAATCTATCTAGGCGTTGGCCACCTTGATGACTGCAATTATTCATTTTATCTGGGTCCTTAAAAAATAAGACCCAACTTTGATTCATAGTTGGCACTCCCAAAGCCGTCAATTATAGCATACCCGTCATTGTAGCAATAACGTGTGACTTTTGGCTACATTGCCAATACGAAATATGCTTCACTTCGAAAACATAAATAGCCGCATGTTTTTTTTTTTAAATTTAGTCAACCAATTTAAATGAAATATTCACCACGCTAAAGAAGAACTATAAACTTTCCGCTCCGTATATCGCTGGCTTAGAAGAAGAAGGTCGTAAGTGCCACTTACGACCTTATAAGACTAATGCATATTTGAAATCTACATCGGAACTTGTCATGTTGACCAAACTAAAGTTGAAAAATCTTATTTTACCATACGTAAAGACTGATTGTCAGACAGTTTTTCTAGTTTTCTCAAAATAGTGATTTTGTAGTTACGACCTTTTCATTCTAAGCTAACGATATGTAGTACCATCAATAGCTGGGTCGCTTTTGCAAACTCCTTGTGAAGCATTCAGAGTGTCGGTCTACAGTGTCAAGTCTTTTTATCCAGGTTTCACAGGGTGCTAGACAAAACTGTCAAACTCCTATTCAGGTTTCACAGGGTGCTAGACAAAACTGCCAAACTCCTATCCAGGTTTCACAGGGTGCTAGACAAAACTGTCAAACTCCTATCCAGGTTTCACAGGGTGATAGACAAAACTGTCACACTCCTATCCATTTTTCACAGGGTGATAGACAAAACTGTCAAACTCCTATCCAGGTTTCACATTGTGCTAGACAAAACTGTCAAACTCCTATCCAGGTTTCACAGGGTGCTAGATAAAACTGTCAAACTCCTATCCAGGTTTCACAGGGTGCTAGATAAAACTGTCAAACTCCTATCCTGGTTTCACAGGGTGCTAGACAAAACTGTCAAACTCCTATCCATTCTTCACAGGGTGATAGACAAAACTGTCACACTCTTATCCATTTTTCACATTGTGCTAGACAAAACTGTCACACTCCTATCCAGGTTTCACAGGGTGCTAGATAAAACTGTCAAACTCCTATCCATGTTTCACAGGGTGCTAGACAAAACTGTCAAACTCCTATCCAGGTTGCACAGGGAGCTAGACATAACTGTCAATCTCCTATCCAGGTTTCACAGGGTGCTAGACAAAACTGTCAAACTCCTAGTATTCCTGTATTTAGTTGAGAGCTGGCATATTGCCCGTTAGTGTGGTGGTTTGTGTCAGAACTCAGAATAGAAATAAATTACTAAATTTGTTAAGAAAGATGCCTGGCAAATAAAGGCTCGGCATTATTATTTGACTGACAAATAAAGGCTTTGCTCGGCAATATTGGTTTAGTTTAAACATACATATTACCCGATTCATATATACAATTTCTTTCATACAAATTTATATATAATACACATTGGTAAAGGGTCGAGCTACAAGTTCCAAAACTTAGTTACAGCTCTCCCCTCATTTATTATGATTGGTACACATGTAACTGTATCATTGATAAAGAGAATTTGAAAACGAAAACATCTTTTTTGGTAATTTTTTTTTTCGTTTTCAGCGATATACACTTAAACGAATTTCTAATTGGCCACCCAATGAAATATTATATTATGCGATATATTCAGTCAATATTTCTAAAATTGTGGTTATTGTCATTCCATGCTTTTATCTATCGATTTCAAGAAATAAATTACGCATGCATGTATGAAATCATCCATGTGGAACAGTAAGTGCAAAATCGCTTACGTGCACGTGGTTCACGTGCCCGACATGTTTGATTTTTGAAATCAGCCAAAATGTATTCTCTGTCGATTGACTTGATGAAAGGTGTTAATACTGGCGAGAATAAGTAAAAACGGGGCGCGCTGAGGCCGTTAGAATGACGAGTACCAGCACCAAAATCCAGACATGTACGTCAAAACGTCTTTTTGTAAAAAGCGACATTTATAATAACGTGGGGTTTAGCTCGAATTACTGCGAGAAACATATTTTATATCAATACAATTGGACAGTATCGGGGTTTCGATTATTTATATTCTTCTAAAAGCATTTTTTAAAACTAATTCATAAAAACACGTTGCAAATCAGAAATTCGTTCAATGTATGCATGCATCTGACGTCATGAGCGCGTTCCACGTGGCTCATTTTCACAAATTATAGTGTTTAAAGAAAAGTCGATCTACAGGGAACAAATTTATACCAAATACGATACTATTCCAAGCTGCGCACGAGGCCAACGTGCAAAAAAGCAATTTCGCACCAACCGTTACGCATGCATGATTTTGTATATGAATACGCCATTTCTTTCCAGAAATAGATAAGTAAGTGCGTGGAATGAACAAATAGCACAGCCTAAGATTTATTGATATAATTTATCAGATGATATAATATTTTTTAGGGTGGCATATAAGAAATTCGTTTAAGTGTAGTTACCTGTGATTGGCACAATCTACAATCAAATCTAAACCTACCTTTAGAAATGAAGGGTTTGTTTAAATTCGGTGTATACAACAGTGAAAAGACAGCAAAACACACGGCAATCAGGAGAAGTATTCTAAACAAAGTCATCATCAATCTCCTGTTCGCCTTCGCCATCTTTGTTGTTCAGTCCTTCAAAGTCAAATGATAACGGTTGTAAATATCAAAGACAAATGATAACGGTTGTAAATATCAAAGACAAATGATAACGGTTGTAAATATCAAAGACAAATGATAACGGTTGTAAATATCAAAGACATATGATAACGGTTGTAAATATTAAAGACAAATGATAACGGTCGCAAATATCAAAGTCAAATGATAACGGTTGAAAATATAATATCGTCCGACAAGTAAACTGTGATTATCTAGGTTTCACTGGGTATACCTACCAGTGTGTTAGCGGTTTTGTTCTAGTCTGTGATACAAAATATAAATACATACAGTCAAATCACAGCTCTATCAAAGTCAAATGAGAACGGTTGTAAATATACTCTCGTTCGGCAGGTAAACTACAGTCCGACCAGGGATACCTGACAGTGATATCATGTTGTGTTTACAATCAATTGATTACTTTATATATCGTCTGCAAAAACATTGATTATCAGTATCACAAGCTTTGAACTTACAGTATAGCTTTCAAAGTCAAATGAGAATGGTTGTAAATATAATATCGTCCGACAAATAAACTGTGATTATCTAGGTTCCACTGGGTATATCTGAGTTAACGGTATACAACGCTGTTGTTTCGATTGGGATAGTTGTCTCATTAGTATTGCTTATAGACACATTTCAGTATGACGAAAACATTCATATGTCAATCGCCATCCATGTTCCACCAGAAACTTATTGGCTGAATTAAAAATACAAACTAATCACTGACCAATGACTCGTTGTATATCACTTTGCATATGAATGCCCCGACATGTAAACATGAAAGGTGTCTATTGAATCGACTATACAGCCCAGTTAGGATATTTTGCGAGTGACGTAGCCGTTTTTTGTACCCAAAACATTACAACCATTGCATGAACAGGTATTGTCAGGTAATATTAGTTTTGCATTGAGCTTATACTACACATGTTTGTATAAGCCTTTATAATTGGCGTTACACCGTAATAGTGGATTCTACCACTGCGTCACTCTACTCATACCCGAACTGGACTGTAATAAAAGGATGTAAAACATCAAACACGAACTAGTAATTCTTTTTAAATAATATATCACATATCGCTGGCTTATAGAACCAGAAGGTCGTAACTACAAAATCGATATATTGAGAAAACAAGAGAAAAATGTCTGTAATTAACTCTTTACCTATCGGAAAACACGTTTTTAAAACTTCATGTTGGTCAACATAACAATTTCGCTCATAAGAAGCGCCTTGTGAAGCAGATTTCAAATATGTATGAGTCTTATAAGGTCGTAAGTAGGAGTTAATTACGACCTTCTGGTTCTAAGCCATCAATATATTCTTTGTTAAACCATCGCACTTCTTAAGGTAATTTAGACCCTTTTCGCTAAATATCGCCTGTAACTCGGATTTTGATGATATTTTGAATAAATATAGTATCAAGTGTTGGCTTTCTGATTTTTATGGTTTTATGGAGACATATCACGTGACGTACGATGAAAAGCGCCACCTAGCGGGTGCGTAATTTTTGTATGTTTTTCGACGTTTTTCACCATTTTTTCGAGTTAATACTTACGTCATTGAAAATCGAAAAATATAGTTTTGTAGGGAAATAAATGCTGCGTCATATGGTGCAAAATATAGAAAGAAATTTTAAATATTTCTAACGTAACGCTGAAATAAACGCGCCACGGCCTCGATAATAACGGCGTTTTAATCGCGGCATTTCTTTTATTCACACGCATTTAGCAAGAACACAGGGTGTTCAAATTTTATTTTATTTATTGCATTAGTTTATTTACAGTGTCTTTTTTAATTTAGTGAAATAAAAAATGGGGTGTTCTCGGGGCCGTTTTCGCGCTATTTATTATCAAAAGTTTTAAGCCAGGGTAAAATTACGCGACGTAAACGTTAGCGTGACGTGTGCTCACGACAGGAACATCGGCTCTTTTTTTTCTTTTAATAACGCAATTAGCGAACGAAAAGACGATAAAGTAGTTTTGATAATTTTTTGATTTGCTTGAAAGAACAGTTTTGATTTATATCAAATATAATTCGTTTGGTCCGTTTTCGCGCGTTTATTAATATAATGTCGCAATACAAGTTCTTTTAAATTTTGACGTTAAACGTTAACTGGTGCGTTTTGGCGAACCATACCATATCAATTATGAAAAATATTTCGTTTCTGAAGAAACATATGTAGTTGCGTAGGTATCAATTAATTTTGGGTTGATTTGTATATTCTGGAGTGACGTGAGATGTTATTGTGATGTTTGACGCTGAACATAAAATACACTTAGTGAAAGTATATTTTATGATATGCGTCAGTTCATCAAACTGCACATTTACAGCGAACCTGTTATAAAGCCACATGTGGACGGTTTTACTCGTCGGTTATATCGTATTGGTCTTTGTCTCTCCCAGGTACCTAATCATACATCTGTATATTAAAGTGAAGCAATCTTGATTATTCTTGCTTTTAGGAAATAAGCACCGGTACGTACGGAGACCAACATCGTACTTTTCAATAAGTATGAGTATACATGTCCTTCATCTAGGTACGCCCATCCTACGATAGTTAGCTCACCCCCAGTTTACAAGAAAAACATATATGAAATGTGAAATGATTAATAACATCAATATTAAAAGTACTTCAACTCTCACTCCATATTACACAGTTTATTAATAACGCAACATGTGAAATATGCACAATGATGTTCCAACCGCCTCGATGGCTTTGTGGTAGAACGTCCGCTTCGAGTGATGGAGGTCCTAGATTCAAATCAGACTGCATCATTTCCGAGACAAAAACTTTGTATTAGTGATGCCCTCGCTGAACTTAAAAACTCTTTACATCACACTTTCTCGAGTTGATTTTTCATTCGGGATTAATGCTACGGTCACAATACTCGTACGTTGTCCATTCGGATTTTTGCAACTCGTACGAGTCCAAAATATTTCAAACCTAACGGTATGTGCAGGTTCTTGGATACGGACCTCGTACGAATAAAAGAGAATGTCTCCTACGAGGTCCGTACGGACATCATAATCTTCGCACGGAGATCGTACGGGATCGTCGTATGGGGCTCACAAGTAACTCGTACGGTGTCCATAAGGTACTCGCACAATGACCGTACAAGGTCCGTGCGACAAGAATTAAATTCTTCGGCACACATTTCAATTTTCCCTAACAAGCCCGCTAAGCTCAGTCGGTATAGCCCGAGACTAGTACATTGTAGTTATATTATGACATGAGTAAACATAGTCTAATTATTCTTATTTTACAATAGTTATGTTCTTCTAACTGAAGAAATAAATGAAATTAATTTGTGATTTTTGCACTTTGTTAACTTTAATTTGGCATGGGACTGTACAATGATCGGTTGACGTACATTTTGGCTAATTTGACTGAAGCCGAATGTTGTCAGGCTGCAGATCGGGGTTATTGTGTAGAATCGAGTGACGGCGGCCAGGGTAATTTAAAGTATCTTTAAAAATAAACATTGCTACTCATCGGCCGGTGTCTGTGTAATCATCAATTAACAACGGGTACATATCGGATTCAAGGGCGGGTGGAAGTGACCGAATGTTAAACGGAATCCGGGAACCCTAGCATTTCCGAATACACTGTATACAACTTGGTTCTTTAACGTTTTAGGTGTATACCCCCTCTGGGTTTTTCAGCTACTCCATTTACTGTTAGGTGGAAACGGTGAAAAGGATTTTGGAATGACCATGTGTCCCAGTCAAGATTAACACCTTGGATGGACCTGTCGATCCGTAGTCTAGAGCATTACCCACTCGACCACAGTATGAGTGTCACCCGAATGGTTGATTATACCACATGTTAAAAGACATGTTGACATACTTATATATTGGGTCTTCTTAACTCATTACAATACTGCTTTCAAAAGCAAGTAGCGCCATTATTATGATATAATAGTACTAACTTTATTTTAAGAGGTAACCCGGATGGACAAGCACAGTCTTCCCTGTAGGCCTCTACTCGTACCTGATTTTTTAACAAACAGCCATTCAAACAATGACTCATAAAGTTTCTGTATGCCGATCATTCCATTTTGGGTGAAAAGACTTGTCCTATCACTTCAAGGATAAACCCGGCCACCTAGATTCCTAGACCTACATGCACTAGTAATATGTCGGCACCCTATGTTTCGTTCTGGCTAACACATCGTTCATTCCCCCAGCTTCTAAATCAGAATGCCGACCCGATCGCATCGTCAGCGTTAGAATAATGAAAAGTGACACTCATGTCAGTATTTGAAAGTCTGATACCTTTTATGCATATCATAATGTCGAACGTTACACAAAATTAATACAGTGCAATTTATTGCAATGTTTTAAGCATGCAAATCAAGCATATATTAACTTTTGGGGCAAACCATTTTGTGAATAATTATGTCGCGGCAGATATAAAAATACGTTCAAAATAACGACATTCATTGTTTTTGAACGCTTACAGCATCACTAAAGAACATTGCATTGCTTCACTAACATAAAGCAATATATTTCACCGCAAATCAAAAGAAACCTAAAACAAGTTTTCTTTCGCTAATGGCGTCGAAAAAAAAGAACATGGACGATTTAAACGACGTCCGCACCAGTAACGTCGCTAGTAACAGTAACGTTGCGTAATTTTACCCTGACTAAAAACTTTTGATTATAAATAGCGCAAAAACGGCCCCGAGAACACCACATTTTTTATTTCACTAAATAAAAAAAGACACTTAAAATAAACTAATGCAATAAATAAAATAAAATTTGAACACCCTGTGTTCTTGCTAAATGCGTGTGAAAAAAGAAATGCCGCGATTAAAACGCCGTTATTATCGAGGCCGTGGCGCGGTTATTTCAGCGTTACGTTAGAAATATTTAAAATTTCTTTCTATATTTTGCACCATATGACGCAGCATTTATTTCCTTATAAAACTATATTTTTCGATTTTCAATGACGTAAGTATTAACTCGAAAAAATGGTGAAAAACGTCGAAAAACATACAAAAATTACGCACCCGCTAGGTGGCGCTATTCATCGTACGTCACGTAATATTTCTCCATAAAACCATAAAAATCAGAAAGCCAACACTTGATACTATATTTATTCAAAATATCATCAAAATCCGAGTTACAGGCGATATTTAGCGAAAAGGGTCTAAATTACCTTAATCTGCGTCACATGTCAGATGCGATCCGAGTTCAAGTGAATCAGTCACAACCCGGTATGTGCATCATGGCCAAATGCTGCTTGAAGATGTTTTTTGTCAATAAGACAAGATGACTACACAATTAGACTACCAATGTGATAGTCAGTGGTTTGAATATAGACCGAGGCAAGGGTAATTTCACAAACGAACGCTTTTCAGTATTTTCAACCCAGCTAGAGTTGAGCTTGTTTTTATCTCCAGAAAAAGTATATAAAACTGATAGAGTAGGCAAAGAATGATGGTCTAAAAATAGTTACATTTGTATATGTTTTAAGAAAGCTTACCTCTTTTTAGCTATTTTAAATGTAGCACATTTATCCGACTGAATGGTAAAAAGGATAGTAGCGTAATTTTATTTTTTAATCCTGATTGATTAACGAGTTGTATATACCAAGCGTCGAATAAATATACTCCACCAGCGGGTTTGTTACATCGGTCGACTTTCAAGTTTAAATAAAGCCTCTTCTTATTCAGAATGTAGTTTATTTAAGAACATTTAAGTATATTGGTTTATAGACGTATGCTGTACATTAAGATGCCTCCGGCAAAAACAACAACCTCATAATTGTAAAAGTAGAATTTCATTTTTTCCAATTAGTTCTTCAATTAATATTCAATTTGCTCCAGGGTAATTTAAAGTATGTAATATACATACACTTTAACGCAATCTCATTGATCAACCAAAAATATATGAGAAAATCGAATACAGAAAGCAACACTCAACTTTATCAGTTTTGCTATTTACAATACATTTACAATAAAACACTAAATATACGTCTTTTATACTTTTTCAAACCAAGAAAACTATATGAATTCTTTCATGGAATTGTTTTTTTGGCGGCCATCGTGAATATTTAAAAAAAAGCTCAATGATGACAAGTTTGCATCATTTGGTTTCTATGACAGGACATGTTAAAGAATCATTTTATGCAAACACATTTTGTGCGTGTTACGTTTTTGGGTTAGACCCCTTTTGGTACTTGGCATACTGACTATATGTAATAATGTTTTCTTTGTGTGTATGGTAATATACATGTATACATGTGTATATCAAAATTATGTATGATGATAGACCGCGAGTACCTGGTGTAAATATGTAAACGACTTTAAGGCTATCCCACGGGCCTACGGAATTATATAAAAAAACTACAGTTTTGACTGCCCCAAATATTTACCCGGCCATTCAATATATAAGACGCAGTATTTTATAATTTTATATTGAATAGACGAAAAATTTGGGATGCGTGAAATTTCAAGTGTGTGATATACACTTAAACGAATTTCTAATTGGCCACCCAAAGAAATATTATATTATGAGATATATTCAGTCAATATTTCTCAAATTGTGGTTATTTTCATTCCATGCACTTATCTATCGATTTCAAGAAATAAATTACGCATGCATGTATGAAATCATCCATGCGGAACAGTTAGTGCAAAATGGCTTACGTGCACGTGATGCACGTGCCCGACATGTTTGATTTTTGAAAGTATCCAAAATGTATTCTCTGTCGATTGACTTAATGAAAGATGTTAATACTGGCGAGAATAAGTAATACCGGACGCACTGAGGCCGTTAGAATGACGAGTACCAGCACCAAAATCCAGACATGTACGTCAAAACGTCTTTTTGTAAAAAGCGATATTTGTAATAACGTGGGGTTTAGCTCGAATTACTGCGAGAAACATATTTTTCATCAATACAATTTGACAGTATCGGGGTTTCGATTATTTATATTCTTCTAAAAGCATTTTTTAAAAATAATTTATAAAAACACGTGGCAAATCAGAAATTTGTTCAATGTATGCATGCATCTGACGTCATGTGCGCGTTCCACATGGCTCATTTTCACAAATTATAGTGTTTAAAGAAAAGTCGATCTACAGGGAACAAATTTATACTAAATACGATACCCTTTCAATCTGCGCACGAGGCCAACGTGCAAAAAAGCAATTTCGCATCAACCGTTACGCATGGATGATTTTGTATATGAA
Organism: Spisula subtruncata; assembly: GCA_963678985.1. Classification (NCBI taxonomy): domain Eukaryota; kingdom Metazoa; phylum Mollusca; class Bivalvia; order Venerida; family Mactridae; genus Spisula; species Spisula subtruncata. Next base: position 25,993,875 of record OY787671.1, on the reverse strand, counting down.
TACGTCATTTCTTTCTAGAAATAGAAAAGTAAGTGCGTGGAATGAACAAATAACACAGCCTTAGATTTATTGATACAATTTATCAGATGATATGATATTTTTTAGGGTGGCCAATTAGAAATTCGTTTAAGTGTACATTCTGAGGTCTGTTGGCATTTCCTAAACGCACGCACCTGTAAAATGTAAAGTTCATTCTCATGTCGTTAAACTTGTTTTAAAAAAATCGCAAACTACATCAACCTTGGATACAGTGGTTACGATCTCGCCAGCCGTGACTCCACTCATGAACTGTCGATATAGCGAGTACAGGAGTGGAGTGTTGTCTAGGTTTTCGAGGATGACCTTTGATGTTCCCATGATGGATGTGTTTTGAAAATGATCTTGTTCACTGAGTCGAATAGGCTCTTAAATAACTTGCTACAACAGTATTAACAAAAAAGAAAAGATGAAATCGGACAGGGAAGGCACCACTCAACTAAAAGAGGCATTCCCTATAACTAGCATATTTTTCTCTACTTTCACATTAAATGAGGTACAAAGCACTATCAATTATTGATTATCTTTTTTTTAGAAGAAAGTATGCGCCAATATGATTCTATAATGTCAAAAATATATTCCATTCACCAATAATAATTTATCGCTTCAAGCGATTTATTACTATGTGACCAAAGGGAAACAACTCGTGAATATTTTGGCTCGTTACGGAAATGTATTTTCATTTTTTCTCGGGTATTTGTGGACGCTTTGTGTTGCAAATGTAAGGACTTTAAGCAATAATGATTCTCATTTAATGTATAATAATCCTGAATCGATTTAAACGATCATAGTTATAGGGAGCGCATCTTTTACCAGCGGTGTACAGACACAGTAACATCACAAAACAAAACAACTACACGCAGTGATGCCCACACCCCATTTCATATGGAATGCGACCTAGTTCCCAAGTCTCGGGCTGCAGGACGACCTTGCTGCACAAACAAAACCGGACCTGAAAACCAGGGTTGAACAGAGGCAACAAGTCACAAAATATACAAACTATAGTTGATTCAAAGATCTCTGTCACAACCCCGTCAACAAACATTCAACCCAGTCGATTATTAAAAGTTTCTCAGGATTAAATTCTACCATCATAAATACACTTATATGATTAAAACTCCAATGGTCTTGTAGCGTAGTGGTTATACTTACCGCATAAGTTTTTGTTAGAAATAGAATATTCTTGTGGTTTTGACAGACATGAATCGACAATAAAAACACACGGAAAAGAAAAAGCATTTAATACAAACAGTTTTAAACCAATTTTATTGCACAATATAATACCACACTAACCACACATGAAAGCATTAACACACTTTGAAATGTTGACAATAAAGTAAAACCAGAGCCAATATACACAGTACAGCACAAGAATTTATCATAGGGTTACTTTTTGGACCTTTTACACGGGAGTGACAAGCACAACACCTTGACATGCTTGAATATGACTATAAACAACACTAGCTCTGATATGAAAATTAACATGATAAGGCCAGTGAGGTCATTTTACTAGTTTTATTACGACGAAGGTGTTTGTATAATCGGCACTACATGTATACCCCGCTCAGGCTTAGGCCATACCAAATCGCATTTTCGTTTATAAATATAGCGTCCGCACCAAGTTCGAAAACCTACCTAGCTATCCTGAGACAAAAAACAAAACACTCGAAAAAAACAAGTCAAATGACTTCTATCCTAATCATGATACATGTAGACCTATGGCTAACAAATATAGCTGTCAAGCATTGTCAATAATAATAACTTACTGAAATAACTTAAAACATGTTTGTTTAAAAGCTACTGCTGTGTAGGGGTTGGGGACATGATAGTATGATGAATATGTATGATAAGTATAAAAGCATTATCACAAAGGATTTTGAAGATATAAGAAGTAACAAATGGTGTTGTTTTTCCTTTCCCAAGATGCCAAACGTATCCGTCCTGATCGGACGCTAAACAAAGAAACGATTTGGTATGGCCTTATCTAGCGTTGCAATTATCAGCAAAATCAATCTCCAAATTGGAGTAATATACTAGTAACACAGGCCTACGTAATTATACCACGAACTACAGTTTTGACTTCACTCACTCAATATTATAACAGTCTGCTTGCTATATTGAATTCAAAATTTATATATGAGCCGTTCTCCAGGAAAACCGGGCTTATTGACAAAATTATGAAAATCTTGATAATAAATCGTTAGAAAGACGAGACTCTTATACACACTTTCTGAAGATTTCAACGAATTATTACATAAATTAACGAAGTTATAGACTTTTGAAACTAACCACTCCCGCCAAGTTTTTGAGTGACGTCGCAAACGTCATTCGAGCGTTATTTGACGTAACGTTAACCATCATTTCATAAACCCAATATTTGATGAATTATTGACGTAAACTTTTCAAATTTTTGTCACATTTTAGAATAATATTCTGATTTTAATAAAACATGACAAAATTGGTAGTGTTTTTTAAAAGGTAAAAGTAGCTGCTATTTTTAACCAATAACCCCTTGTTTTTCTCAATTCGGATAGTTTTCGGAAATTAGTCACCATAGCAACGACGGAAGTAATTTTATTATAATTTACCAGAAAATTTAAATCTTTGAGACAGTACTATGGTATCCAACTACTTACGATTAAAACGGTGAACATGACTTTTTTTCTCATTTTAGACCTATTTCTAAACATTATTAAATAATTGCTATTGTTATGTCAATAAGCCCGGTTTACCTGGAGAACAGCTCATATTTAGAGGTTAATACACGACAGAGCCGGGCCGGAAGGCGATAATCGGCCCGGAAAATTAATAATCACCGCGAGGGCTTTAGCCCGAGGGTGATTATTCATGCCGGGCCGATTATCAACTTCCGGCCAGGCTCTGAAGTGTATTAATAAGAGGTTAATACACGACAGAGCCGGGCCGGAAGGCGATAATCGGCCCGGAAAATTAATAATCACCGCGAGGGCTTTAGCCCGAGGGTGATTATTCATGCCGGGCCGATTATCAACTTCCGGCCAGGCTCTGAAGTGTATTAAAGTCTTTAATACAATTGTTCGATTCCAAAACTCAATGAAAGAAACAGTTACTCACGCACAGTTCTTAGATATCTAAAGTACATTGATGCTGAAAATCATATAATTCTCACAATTGTCAAAGGAATTGTAACTCTGTGTAACGTAACGTCATATTTAAGCTCTAACGTGACGTCATTTTAGATCCAACGTGACGTCATGTTAACTTGGATAACGTAACGTGCGCCCGTTCAGCGGGCTGATTACGATTATGAGATTGTGGACCGGGCGGATAGGCGATAATCAATCACGTGATGGTCATAATCAGCCTAAAATAGGCTCATTTTTGTTACTATATATAGTAACAAGTGTATTAAAGTCTTTAATACAATTGTTCAATTCAAAAACTCAATGGGAGTAACAACGACCCACGTTTAGTAGATTAGATGAGATCTACAGTCATTTATGATGAAAATCTTCTACATTCATAAAATTGTCAAAGCAATTTCAACGTAACGTCATTTTAGCTCCAACGTGACGTCATTATGACTCCAACATGACGTCATGTTAACTTGGATAACGTAACGTGCGCCCGTTCAGCGGGCCGATTACGATTATGAGATTGCGGACCGGGCCGATAGGCGATAATCAATCACGTGATGGTCATAATCAGCCTGAAATAGGCTCATTTTTGTTACTATATTTAGTAACAAGTGTATTAAATAAACATAAAAGATGAATATGTAATGACAAAACATTAATATTGCATGTAAATAAATGGGTGATTTGATATTAGCCATGTTATGTGTTCGATAGGCAGTCTTATTGGCCTGAGGCCGTACGTAGGCCGAGGGATAATACGTCTGTCCCGGGGACAAATAACAGGGTTAATATAAAATAACCCATTTATTGGCAATTTTATTTAATAAGTAATGTTATCAATTATTTGAAAATTTTCTTCGCATGTAACGTTAGCACATCAAGCTAACCGACATAAAAGACTGCAAAAAAAATCAGATTTTTGCACCCAAATAAGTCCAAATTGTAGCAAATGATCTAACTAAGAAAATGAATACCCCTATGGCTTGTTTAATTCCGTTCAGTAGTAAAAAAGTTATATACATTTTAGTGAGTATAAATCGATTCTCCATAATTTCAGCTGAAAATCTATATCACCTTTTGGCCCTGTCTATCAGCCAATCAGATTGCTTTATAGGCGGGCCAAAATTATTATCACTTTTCGGCCCTGTGTATTAGCCAATCAGATTTTTTAACACATTTCGGCCCGGTCGATAACTAATATAGATTTTTTGCCCTGATATAATGGAAGCATGGCTTTTATTAGACTAGGTCAATGATGTGTTAAAGGGCTAACAATTGATAGTTGTTAAATAAATAAAGATATAACTTCTTTGCATGTAGATAAATCATCAATGTATAAAGGCATAACTTCTTAATATGTAGATCAAACATTTTTTATATTTAAACATAGAGATTTTGCCATTGGATAGTGGTCGCATGCATTTATGTTCAGCGTTATTGACATTATATCGAACTGTTTGCTAATATAAAGACAGCTTAGGCGTTCCATACATGGTGTTTAACATACCATGACTGGAAAATGTGATGTTCTGTCACGGCTCAAAAAACATGGTTTATCTATAACTTCCATTTTCATTGATAAACAAAGGCTAGAGTTATCATCGACGGACTCTAACTTCGATTTGGTCAACATGACAAGTCTCATAAAGTCGTACAAGGTACTTACGACCTTCTCATTCTAAGCCAGCGACTTGTCCCGAAATATTTGTCCACTGGTTTGTTATATAGAATAGAATAGAATAGATTTTATTTGCATATTTAGTCCTGAAAAGGACTTTTTACAAAACAACAATGATACAACTGATTAAATAGCATGGTGTTAAATGGCGAGAAAGTATTCATATTATATAATATCAAACATAGAGAAATCGTTTATGTGTGTAAAGCGTCAGACAAATTTTGGCCCGGGTTCGGGAGAGACATCTTTATTATAAAATATAACACAACATTATAACATAACATTTAGTTATGTCACTCAGTTCTGTTATTATAACTTTACGGATGTGGTATATATGCTCTTCAATTCGACCCTCACGGCGATATACAATGTATATCACCATGGAAGTGGAATTGAAGAGCACACGTACCATACATATACATTTATAACAGAATTAGTGCGAAAATTCAATGTAAGAAGAACAAACAAGTATACATGCATGAAAAAGACATACGTACAAAGACAAGGCATACATATATATAAATGTTCAACAGGGAATATGAAATGTGGGAGATCTACTGATATCATGATAGCTAAAATTATTATTATTAGTGCGCCCAGGATAATGTGATGTTACAAACATTGACCGGAGCTGTCTACTGTTGAAAAATCGGTTGCTTAAGTAAACACATACGGTATAAGGCCTCTTTACTCCGGATCTCCACTATACAAATAAAGTTTTACCGTACAAATGTATTACTCCTTTTGACGCTTGAATATTCATTTCGGGACAATAGAGTTGGGGCTCAGTTGTGTTTGCATATGAATACAAAACCAGTCTAACTAGGCCAGATTTGTTTGCATAACTTCAACGCGATATTCTGCAATGTCAATATAAACAGAAATCACTGATCATTTCATCGATTTAGGGAGAGCGGAAGTTTATTTTACCTGCTCAGTTCTATTCACCAAGTAAGTTAAAATAACGGTAAAGCTTGGCCACATTGACAGGAGCCTGACCGATTAGCATAATTTAACAGTCGATATATTGTCTACCTTTACAACACCGAGTGTATGTTTTAATAATCGGGGAGTATCACGGAGACGCTCGAAATGTAATACAAACACAACTCTGAAATACCGATATTGCACGATTTGCTTTAGGGAATTGATATATTCAAACCTTGTAATATATTATTGCATAAAGGTCAGGGTCAGGTCAAAATACACAAGCTATACACATTGAAAAGATAATCCCTTTTCGAATATGCTTATGTTGTCATACCTGCTTTGCCTGTTTACTTTAAGTGGCACAAGTCCCTATACCGCGTTAGAGTTATAACTTATAGAGTTATATAAGTCTAACGCGATATTCTGCATATCAATATAAACAGAAATCACTGACCATTACATCCATTTAGGGAGAGCGGAAGTGTATTTTACCTGCTCACTTTTATTCACCAAGTAAATTAAAATAACGGTAAAGCTTGGCCACATAGACATGAGCCTGACCTATTGATTAGCATAATTTAACAGTCGATATATTGTCTACGTTTACAACACCGAGTGTATGTTTTCATAATCGGGGAGTATCACGAAGACGCTCAAGATTTAATACAAACACAAATCTGAAATACCGATATTGCACGATTTGCTTGCGGAAATTGATATAATCAAAGCAAAAATCTTGTAATATATTCTTGCATAAAGGTCAGGCTCATGTCACAATAGCCAAGCTATACACATTAAAAAAGATAATCCCTTTTCTAGTATCCTTGTATGTTGTTGTACCTGATCTGCCTGTTTACTTTAAGTGGCACAGGTCCCTATACCGCGTTAGAGTTATACCTACATTTAAATTAAGGGGAAACCACCTTGCACAGAGTTCCGGATATCAACTGATAAATAGTGCATACTTGGTTAAAACACCTATGTGGGCAATACGACATGTGTCCGCTTTTCACGTTATTCTGGACACACTATATATACAAGCAATGGGAGTTTGTCACGTGACAGTCAAGGAAGTCGATAAAAGGAAATGTCCTCGTTTGAATCTTCAGTTGAGGACACGGTTTCTAGGTTCTCGCATACATTGGTGACCGTATTGTAGTTAACAGCGGAACACGTGTCGGCCATCATGCACTGAGCGCAGCATTCGGTCTCTGTAAGAGCTTGAGTTGATTGTAGCATAACCCCAGTCCCAATATTGCTGTCGTGGAGCTCGAATTTAGCTGTGCAGAATAAAGATTCTATAATAATGCATATTCATATAACACTTTTTTTTCAAATAATTTCACTATCACAATTTGACGAATATTTTCAAATCTTGCTTTCCGAGCATAGCTTTTATTTGCCAGTCATCTTTTTGCTGAATATGACAGGCATATGTGTACCTCAATCCGGATTTGAACCTGAGTCGCCGGACAAGGCAGACAGCGCTTTATATATATATATATATATATATATATATAGTTAAACACACTACGGAGACTACACCTCAAAGTTTTATTCACCATTGAAAACGAAATTATGCTTTAACAACAGGACCTAACGAAGACACATTTTAATTTTGTAAATACAAATTGGGCTATTTTGGTTCAGGTTAAGTTAAAAGTTAAGTTACCAAATTTCTAGGGCTCTTTTCAGCTGTTATGCCGCTCAAGCACTCTTTGACATATAACTTCCCCTGGTCATTGAGCTACCTATAGAAACCTACACTCGTGTCTCCCTGGGGAGACTATTTCTCTCCTGTGTGTGTGGCAACCAAAATCGATCTGTGGCAACCAGGAATAGACTGCCCTCACTGGTACCATTTTACACCATGGTGGAGTGGAGCATGTGGGTCTTGCTCAGAGAAAGTAACCAGTGGCCGAGAGGGATTGAACCCGGTACCTCTCGATCCCGAAGCGCGCCCCCTACCTCTAGGCCACCGCCCCCACCTTGAGTGACTGTAACTTGAAGTTGGAACCAGTCTTTACTCTTTTCCTCATGATGGGTTTCATCAGGAATGAGGCATTGAGACTATAAGCAGCATCTACTGAAGACCCATCCAGTCCTCTTAGGACTGAAACCCGTGATGTCAGAATATTATTACGAGAGCAATGTACCATACGTGCAATATTAAAAAATATAACAAGATCGCCGTACGACGGGCGCCACGTCTAAAACTCGTTTTAAAAATCGTATCATTATAAGGAATCATAGAAAATCACGATTTGTTTAATTTCTAGCCAATTAAGTTTCAAGTTTTCAAGTTTTATTTCAAAGCTAGGCCCATATGGGCATCAGCATAAACAATTAATACAACATTTTAAACAAAGGAACATAGCAAACACACATAATTATGCAGATTTATAAACAAAACAATCTATTCTTATCCAAATGACTGAAATGAAGTGAAGATAACATGTCATAATATAAATATAGACTGAAAATGAGTATTTTCTATGTTAAGAATTTGAGTATTATACTCAGTTATATTTTTACACGAGAAACATTATTTTCTGTGCAAACAAAGATAGTTTTCAGTATTTTGAAACAACAGTTATCGATCAATATTTAGCGAGGTCGTTAAATCTGGGTCTTTGAAACGCCTTGTTTTGGAAACGTGACAGGAAATAATATGACAACGTTATTTACTTATTCGTCAATAAAGCTCAACTCTTTTATAGAGTTTATTTTCAAATGCTATATATAGAAATAACCTAACAATACTTTTAACAGCCAACAATCAATGTTATTAGCATAGGCTGTGAATTCACAGTGAATTCATGAATAGTTTACAGTTTTGTTGCTATTATAATGGCTATATAAAATGCTTTGGAACATTTTAAGCGTATGGTAATTAATAACAAACGATGTTTCAATTTTATTCAATAGAATTAGCTGGAGTTTTGGTGACATCAAATTACCAATTTACGAATAGTCAGCACATGATAATTAATACATGACAATTTGTTAATATTATATTCAATAGAATTCAATCTCATTAAATCAGAATCTAGTCAGGGTATCCACTTCTGTCTCCATGTGTTACCCCCATTGTGTTATACCAGGGTAAAGTAGTGGAACGTATTACGAGTCTAAATTTAATGAAGTTGATTAGAATTAGTCTGTGTTTGGGTACTATAAATTTACCATTTCACAAAAAATAATTTAAGCGACGATGAGAATGCCCGTATTACAACACTTTAAATGACATTAACCGTAGCCAGGATTATCATTGTTAATAGATATCAACAAAATCAAATAACAAATCAGTCAAGAGAAGAGGCAGCAAGGCACCCCTTCCAAACACCGGCGCACGATTGACACATACAGGGTGTTTCATAATAGCTGCCCCCATTATAAACTACATGTATTGCCATGTGGAAAGGCAACATTTCAAAATTTATTCAGTATAAATGTATAACGTTTCAAGATGTCACTTTTTCGATAATTGTTAAGGCAGTGGGCCCCTAATACACAAAATTTTAAAATTGCTCAATTTGCTATTTTTTATTGCTAAAAATACTTAGGAAGCATAATGTGAAATATAAAAAAATTCTAACCACAGGTTTTGAAAAAATTTTTTTTTCGGTCTGATCACCTCCCATATTGCAATTTGTATGAAAAAATGGAGGACCATTCTGACAAAAAAGACAATAAATCATCCAATTTTATTTCAATTTTCAAACAAATTAACTTTACATGTGCCTAATAGTCATATACAATGAAAACTATATCAATTACAAGTAAGATATAAGATATAAGATAGCTATGTACATGTATATTACTAGCATAGTTGTAAAACGTCGAGATTTGTTTTTTAGTCTACAAAACATATGATTTCTAAAATCCTAAAAAAATCAAATTAATGAACAAACAGCACTTTAAATCACCCCAAAATTTTCAACAGACCATAATGCATATATTTAAGCCAAAAGAAATATAGGTTCACCATCAAATTATCAAGATATAACATTTTGTTTGACCCCCACCCCCACTTATGATGCTGGTCAAAAAGCATGGGAAATGGTAACCTGATGATTTTTCAAAAAGGTGTTACTATTTCATTTGAAAATGTCCATTTGTATAAGTAATATATGCATTCATTTTCATCATATGAATTTCCAAAGGTCTTAAATCAAATGATGCAATGGTTGCCATGGCAACCAATTCTTAATGCGAAAATTGCAAATTTTTGCTAAAAAGTCTTAATTTGACCCTTTATTTCACTTAAAATTAATGAGAGATAGTTCATGATATGCACTTGAACCGATTCATAGTAAGGAAATATAAACTTAATGAAAATATTATGTTCTTAACAAACTTGGAGCTGCAAATGCTACCTGGGGTGCAACAAATACTGTCGCATAAATTGAAGTTGCATCATAAAAAGCACAAAGGAAATTACAAAAATACAGTGTTGGGTTCTGTTTTGCAGTTCTCTTTATTCAACATAGGTAAGTAACAAATAATTCAATGATTTAATTGTATGAAAAGTCATTATTAGGCTAAACTGCAGCATAGATCTAGATTTGACCCCCAAGTTATGTACATTTTTGGTATTTTGACTCACAAAATGTCGTTTCAGGCATACACTAGGAAATTGGTTAAGTGAAAAGCATTTGAAATTTTGTCCTTATATATAACATGTTCAGATATGTGATGAGGTATTTTTTATTTTATATTGCTTGAGATATCAATGGTCCCAATACCCCCCTCCCCCTATCCAGCTAATGAATATTGCCATTAACCCTACTTTCACAATCTATTTGCCTGGGATTTTCTTTGAAAAACTGGGTTAAAATTGTGAAAATGTATTTGTCTTCTAACATAATGGAGTTTCATTACTTCTCTGCTAACTAAAATTTCTCATACCAGACTTCACACTTTCTAAATTGAGGTTATTGTTTACAGCATTGGCAGTAAAATTACATGACAATAGTTCCGAATTCGGACATAATACAACAAGCTTTTTCAGAAAATCAATGTCTACCTTGGCATTATGCACATCGTTATTATTGTCTAGGTTAAGTTTTACTTCATGTTTTGTGACTGTCATGTATTTAAAAACAACACTAAGACTGTCTGTTCCACCATGCATACACAAAAAGAAGGAATCCCGTTTTTTCCTTGGCTGTCAAAATAACTGGGAAGTCAGTTTTGTGTATGAGTAATTATAAACACATTGAATCCAAGCTGCATAATTCGTTTATGTGAAGACTTTCAATCCTAGCATAACTTGTGTTTCAGAAATACACAGAAGCTGTCTTAAGGTTTTACTTCCGGCGCACCGCATCATTTTTTTCCGTCAGGCGTCACTGCATCACAAGCTCTGAAATAAGAATATGGAAGAGTTCAGTTTATATGCAAAACGATACTAGTATATGTATATTTATAAATTAGTATCAGGAAGTATAACGTCGTGACACAAATGAACGTCATAATGACGTTTTAGAGTGGCGATTGATATTATTAATAAGGGAGATAACTAAAAGACATCCCATCCTCTTAAAAGTGTAGGGATTGTGTCCTTTGGACAATTAAATATTTCCCAGGTCATGACGTCATACATGACGCAATATATGCTACAACAATAGTCTGGAATGTACTTTAATTTCAATGTAAACAAACATGGAAGAAAGGTGTAAAGAACTTACACCTGATATAAAAAGCTGCATCTGTGATGAATGTGATGCTTCAATACATGCCTTATTATATTTTATATCACATTGGCAATGTTTACAAGTGAGGGGCTACCTCACAAGTATGAACTAGTGTAGCAGGATGGGCAATATAATTAAGAGGCTGCCCTGTAGGTAGTGATACTCATTGAAGCATTTCAAGACGTTATTTAACTGGCACATCGACTCCTGTGACCATAAGGCTACCAGATTACATTGTAAATGACAGTATCTAACATGTAGGTTTCGTCCGAATTAAGATACACTTCGACTGATCAGGACTGTTATTTAAGTGTTATGCTCATTTCTGTGATACTAAATATACATACATGTACCAAGTAGGTTGTTTATATCAAAGCATGGTGTTACTTTCGCTTCCTGGAGGTTTGTTTTCCTATTGTCAACTAGACTTGCAGGTTGGCTGTCGCTCACGAGATGCGCTTTTCAGGTTTCAAATGACAATCCCAACGACAATTTACGACTGAGCAGCTGTCGGTAATATTCTGGTCCATTCCAATTACTTAAGACACGTTGTACGGTAGTTTAGATGCGCAAACTTGACGAAACATCCCAGATTTTTCTCGATACATCCATGTTTACATGTTGACGGAGTTCTGCAGTGTGCTATTTTTAGCATCAGTTATTCTTCCGTTTCCAGGGAATCCGCAAAGCGGAGCTCTCAAATCGAGTTGGTTTTTTTAAAATAAACGGTTGGTATTACATAAAACGAACCGATTAGTAATTAAAACTAAACTATTAAGTGAAATTCAGAGCAAAAATAAAATAATATTCTTGTTTAGAATTTAACGTAGATTACCGACATTGACCGACATCGGCCGACATCGACACAGCTCGACGCAACGTCATTATGGGTCCGCTACGTTAAGACGTTCAAAATGATTTTTATACCAAATTCAATGTAAAGTATTGAATGATATAACAAGTTTAACAGTGTTGATATACCGAGTAATATATTGATTTCAAAGTTTAGATTTTATACAACAAGTTCAGATGGATTAGTGTTACGGTTACTTTGGTTTCGAGTTGCTAGGCAACGAAAGAACTTAACCACGAAGATACATTCTCACAAGAAGTCAAGCAAACAGGTAACTGGTTGTTTACTATCATTTTTTCCAAAGGAATATTTTTAATTCACAGAGAGTCGTATTGAGTCTACAATACTACCATCAAAAGCAATTGGTGATTTTAAAAATAACGATTTTGGATGCAAACAACCAAATACTAGCCAGTTAGTTACGTCAAAAGTAGGTATTCAAGCGAAAAGTAGCGTTTTGCGTTAGATTCTTTCGTCGCCTAACAACTGGTAACAAAAAGAACTGTAAAACTCATAAGTTTTTAGATGATCGCAAATGGATGAAACTTTCATATCGATATAATATTTTGTTTTTAAAAACCGATTATGTCATGCAATACTTTACAAATCATATTATTCAACTTGGGAAACAAATTAAATATGGATGTCATTTTGACATTTATCCAAAAATTACCTTTTTCGGGAATCTTGAGTCCTATCCTGCATTGAAAGTAACATCATCATGTTATACGCTCGTATACAGAATTATTTTTTGAAATGTTGGCTTTCCATTGGTATATAAGGATATCTGATGAGATCAAACATTTTCTCATGGCATTAGTTTGTAATGGGACAGATATTATAAAACACCATGTACATGACAGTGTTACTAGTCCCTGCAATAATGCCTAGGTCCCACTGAGCATTTTTGCCTCTATTTCATAAATGGGCAGCGGAATGCATCGAGAAAAGGGTCATCGTGGTCTACGGGAAGTCATCAGAAAAGTTTTGAAATCCCTGTTTCCGGTGCATCACCAAGCTAATTAATTCAAATCGGGAGAACATAGCCGATGCAAAAAATGCTCAGTAGGACCACATGGCAAAGAAACTATATCACAAAAAAGAGCGTTTAACATCCCCAAATTTTCACTTATTTAAAAGTTAAAAGAACAGGTTTGAAACGTCTTTGTCCTCCCCTACATGAATATACAATTTAAGGCATTAACAGGCCAGAAAAAAGTTTGGTTGAGTCTAAGTATGCCTCTACCATACAAACCAACATAATTATATACCTTTAGTCTTGTTTAAGTTATACGATGTTATATCAGGTACTTTCGACGATGTGCCGTTCCGGTTGGAAGCCATTGTCACGTTGTTTTTATATTGACAATGGAATCTAACCCGAGACGTTGCAACCCTGTCAAATACATGTTGTATAATTATACTATATTGAATGGATTCAAAATTGGGGAAGTAAAATCTGTCGTTTGCGACACAATTTCTTAGACCTGTGGTAGGACCTATGCTTTACCTGTCAACATCTTATCCCCCATAACTTCAACTTCACACAATGTGAGATAATCATCAATGCCGTTAACGGTCGAGAGTCGGGTAATTCGCACCCAGCGTCCATAAACTGGTGACCCCAGTTGAAATGTATAAGGAACGGGCAGTATCCCATCATAATACCCTCTTAGAACGTAGTCGTCTTGACTGTTTCCGTATCCAATGTATAGCTGAACATGTCTAAGTCTGTGCTCTAGATATGGCAAACATGAAGCAAAAACATAATATACATTTTATATATAAAATTGCATAATTAATAAGGTCTATAATCTAGTAAGTACCCTAGTGGCAATAGTTGATATCCGGAACTTTATGCAGGGTGGATTTCCCGTTAATTTACATGTAGTTACAACAAATCTGGCCTTGTTTGACTGGTTCTATATTCATATGCAAACACAACTGACCCTAACTCTATTGTCCAGATATGAATATTCAAGTTACACAATGATTATAAAGGTAAGTATTTATTTGTACCTACAGATAAGTGGAGATCCGGGGTAGGTCTATTTATAACATCAGGAATGGGGTGTCGAGGGTGATTTATATTAGTTGTAAAAACCTATTTCACTATCGATCTTAAAATAAATTAGTATAAACTAATATAGCATGGAGGCAAATAGTCGAGGCAGAATTGAAGATCATGGGACAGTCCTGGGGAACAGTGGAGAAGCTTGTCCAAGATTGAAGCCGGTGGAGGTCCTTTGTTGCTGCCCTACATGCCAGAGGGCATAATGGGCAGTAAGTAAGTACAGGGTGTCTCAAAATACATGTCCGCTTGTTGAGGACGTATCACTCCGTAATGTATTGCTGTACATATTTGATTTATATGTATGATCAAAGGGCATTCTAATCAATGTAGAAATTACGAAACAATTATCCAAAACAATGCATACGAAACCTAAAGAAGGCAGTTTTAGTAGCTAACTCCAATTCGGTAAAAACCTGTGTTTGACGTCGTTTGACGATTTTAATGACGTTAACATACCTTTGGGTCGGATGTGATGTTTCCATTTTCTCCACAAATTGATATTTTGAGTTTCGATTCAGTTACATATCGTGAACTGTATTATTTAACTTTCAGATAGTATAAAAAGAAATCAATATTTAGGATGTTTTGGTTAATTTTTCCTGATTTCAATTAAAGTAGCATAACCAAATTGATTCTCCTACCAGGGCAGTTTTTGGTGATTGATACTTCATAAAGTACTATTTTATACTTTCAAGTTACATTATATGACTATGTTTGAGCTGTTGGAGATAAGATCAATATACTGCTATACATTCAACCCAGTATGTTCATTCGAGGCGATTTTTGCATCTTTATGAATATGACATGCCTAGAAATGTGTGAATATCAAATGTTCAGTCCTAATTGTTTTTAAAATGTGTTCCTCCCTTAGATACGTCCGATTTTCTGATTTCATTTTCTAATGACCTCTGATCAGTTTTTCAGCCAGTGTGTGTATAGTAGGGTACGACTGACTATTACTATGCCCATATATGATATACATTTTACCCATGTTACCGTACAAACTATGTTATCTGCCTTTTCGGACATTTTAGAACGTCCGTTGCTAATGACGTTAGTATAACGTATATGACGTCATCAACTGTTCGAGTATTGACACATGATATAATTCACCACACAAGTTTTAAATTTAGCTTTCATATGAGACTATGATTATGAATTTACTAAATCATTTGGCAAAGTTATGACCCTTCAACAAGCGGACATGTATTTTGAGACACCCTGTAATAAAGCAAATAACCGAACACATTAGAAAAAGAAAACTTCGAACAACTTTAACCGATGATAAATTTAAATATTGAGCCAATTTGTGGCAGGTGGGCTAACACTGTTTTTTGGAAGGTCCTTAACAATAGCATTTCGTTGTGAAATATTCTTACGCACAGGAAACTGTATCATTGAAAATGAGTAAAATTTATTTTGGAAAATTTATGTTTTTCTCGAAATTTATATTACTTTATATTACCACAGGCCTAGGAAATTATATTACAAAATAACAGAATTTAACATCCCCAATTTTTCACTCAATCATTTGATAGAATAACAGGTTTGAAACGTCTCTACCCGCTCCTACATGAATATGCCATTTAACGCATGAACGGGCCAATTTTCTACAAAAAGCGCCCACTAATTACCGAGAAAAGAATAAAAACATATTTCCGTGACGAGCCAAAATAGTCACAAATTGTTTCCCTTTGACCACATAATAATAAATCGCTGGAAGCTATAAATTATTATTGGCGATTTAAATATATTTTTTACATAAAAGAGACATATTTGCGCACACTTTCTTCTGACAAATTATGATAATTGATAGTGCTTTGTATATTTAGCGCATTTAATGTGATAGTAGAGAAAAATATGCTAGTTATAGGGAGTGCCTCTTTAAGTTATAGTATCAGGTACTTTCGACGATGTGCCGTTTCGGGTTGGAAGCCATTGTCACGTTGTTTTGTTATTGACAATGGAACCAAACCCGAAACGTTGCAACCCCTGTCAAATATATGTACTACATTTGTATATCGAATGGATGAAAAATTGTGGAAGTAAAAACTGTCGTTGGTGATACAATTTCTAAGACCTGTGGTTCTTACCATGGCTCTCAGTCCTTCCAAATACCTTGACGTGATCGATGCTGTATATTTTACCCAAATCAACCTCCCACCATGCATCCGTTGACGCGAGGGTATGCGCACAGTTTCCCTGATGGAAACTTATATGGATGGTTCCATCTACGGCCTTCGCTGGAGATCCATAAAAACCGATATCTGTCTGGTACGAATTCTTCCCGACTGATAGGTTTTGTAGTGCTGATGACGGATAAAGAATAAAGTAATGTCACGTGACTTTCCTTGTACACAGGTATTAGTATAGCGAGTACAAATAATCTTATACGTAACATGTGCAGTATAAAGCTATAATACATAGGTGTGTATATCCAATAAAACTGTGCGTATTTTGCATTTTTAGTGTCATATGATATAGAAAAAAATCTATCACTCGTTGACAATTGATATATTTATATTAAATTCGATCAGGAAATATTCCTCGCTAGATGCTCACTTAATAAAATTTCCAAAATTCGTTTAAATTATATAAAGTCAAATCAATTGACAACTCTTGATAGATTCTCTACTTCTAGTCCCTGTCCCAGGCGTTGGAAATTGAAGGTCAATTATCAAAGATGTGAAAAGCAAGATCAAACAATGATTTTCGCTTAGCTTGATATCTAAGCAGTCCGAAATGGTGGCTGTATACACTTACGGACTTTGAAAACGCACCATTTATTCAAACCTCGAAATTTAATAGTAAACAATGTCTAACTGCATAAAAAAATTGTATATGTACACGTATAACTCATTTCATGTTTAAATGTGTAGTAAATTTTTTAAAACGACAGTTAACAACATTACTAAGTCACGTAACACCAATGGGTTCCAATCTCAAATTAAACCAAATTCACAGTAAAGGGGAGTGTGTGTAAAGTTTTTTTTATGGTGCGTTCACAAAAGCGGGTACTCATTACAGTTGCAATCCGCTTCTGGAGAATGTTCCTCTATTCACCAACAAAGGTTTGGACAAACTTTTGGACATTTGGAAATTATGGCGTCCCGTTAGAGCCATCGCGGTATATATGTAAACCATATATGAAAACACAATAACGTCTCGTACGTAAATGGTTAACTATTCGCTTATTTCTCTAAAACTATTGGATAGATTTGCTAATTATTCAGTTTTTATCAAGTACAATAGTTTATTTGAATAGAAGCAATTCAGTTGTTATAAAATATCACGACAATGTTGAATAATTATTTCATTATTTTCATTCTAAAGACGGTACTCGTATACGACGTCCGTCAACGAGTGACAATAAAATTGACCGCTCATCTACACACCGTTTTACCCGATACATAGAAAACAGTTGGCACTTAGAAGACAGTTGTCAGTGTTCATGTTCGCAAAACTATAAGTATTGCTTGTTTTTATATTCCTTTTGCAGGGTCTGAACAAAACAAAGTGTGTATATTTATTCGCAGTTGAAAGAGGTATCAGTACATAAATATACACACTTTGTTTTGTTCAGACCCTGCAAAAGGAATATAAAAACAAGCAATACTTACTTCCGCGAGTTTTGCGTACATAAACACTTACAACTGTTTTATAAGTGCCAACTGTTTTCTGTGTATCGGGTTGAACGGTGTGATCTAATGCTTTTATGATCTCCGCTTGATATAACAGTTTCTTTCCCACCAGATACCCTTTTCCACTAACGATACATAAGAATACGTCTTGCAGACTTTTCTTTATATGCTCATTTCCTCATTTTAAATGTTTGTTTAGACCTTAACCCTAGTTAGTGGGAAATTAAATATTTTTCGAGATGTGAATTTTTGCCGAAATATTGCGTAGTTTTTAAGTCGCTACTTTTAGTTTTCACGTCATGTATAAAAAAAAACATACATCAAAAACATTTTAATCCACAGTTTTTCAATATGTTCGTGTCCTGTCCAGTTAATTTGTATTTTATGCCTTTGATCCCTATTTGAAGATCAGTGGTGGTATCGGTTGGCATAAAATGCTATTGAAGACGAATCTTTGTTGTTTCATGACAATGTAATTGCCCCAAACACGCGTGGTGGCTACTTTCGGTTTGTTACATGTACATTGTATTTGCATCCAAACACATCCGTTTCGGCTTTACGTAAAATGTTAACTTTTGTTTTATGAATACTGAAAATGTGGGGGTTCTTTTAGTATACTAATTAATCGTTTACACATCGTTATTGACACAATTCGGATAATTCATTCGCATGAGATCCACGTAATGCACGAGTAATAATAAACTGACCTTGTATAATTTTTCTAAGTTTTTAACCATTCCGTATCCATGAGAACTAAAAATTCAAATGTTTTATTTTGCACTTCTACAACCAAATTATGTCAGTGAAAATAACTTAAAAAAGAAATATTGCTGCAATGAAACACAGACCTGCCTACAGACCGTCTATAGCTCGGTATAGGGACTTCAAGATTGAATGATTGCTTGATTTGATTGCTTGATTTGATTGCTTGACTTGATTGCTTGATTGATTTTTTTTATTTATTTATTTATTTGGTTCGAAACATTTAATAAATTTCTATTGTAAATGTTTTTTATTTCGGGTACATTTTGATAAATAAAATGAATCTGAGATCTTGTATGATCTAAATGAGCAATCAATGTACACTATGCTTAAACAATGTTTGAAAATAAAATAAAAACATATGTTAAACTTACCATTTCCCGCTAAAATTTCACAGATTAAAACCAATGCCCCGAACATGGCACTAAAGTCTTCGTTCATGCTGGCGAGCCGCTAAGTCACTCAATCAAAACAGTTATGAAAACTAAACATTCAAAACCGGCAATTGATTTAAACAGTATTGATTGACAACTTGCGTATTATAATGTCAATTGTGCGTAGAATTTTCACTTGTGATCTAAAATATTCATGGTCTATTCGTTCAAATAAAACGATATGCTTTGTAGACACGGTGGGGGAAACCACGTAACCAAAACAGATTTAGTGCACGAGTTTTGAAGATTGTTTTTCAGTCAGATAACGTGCATAATCCCGAAAATCCCATTCTCGCCCAACCAGCGTATATTTTTCGTCTTGAGACTTGACTATACACTGATTCATGAGAATGAAAGATCCTAGGTCAATGCGTTCTTGACTTATTGAACAGAACCATTCGCAAGTGACTGTGTCGTAGAAAACGAAAACAAACTTTTTTTTCGAAAATTTATATTTTTCTATAAATTTAAAAACATAATATTATGTTCGTTTCTTTTCGTTTTCAACGATACCACAGTGTATAAACTCCTGTCCGCCTAAACCGGATGTCGCTCATAACTAAGCGTTCAGTTTCATATTCGACAGCTTTTCGAAGTAAACAGCAGTAAGTATTTCGTGTTTTTTTCTATCGTTTTGCATTAAATAAACCTGTTTTGCACATCGTATCAGCGTCTAATAAACGTCTCTGCAACAGAAAGTCCTTTACTAGGCACTAGCATTTCAAATAAACACGAATTTCATCAAAATACACCGCTGATCAAAGTGACAGATGAATCAATTACGCTAAAATCACCGTTATTTCGGACATTCTGATGGGAAATCGAGTACTAATCGCTTCTAAATGATCGTTTTATGAATCTATACGTATGCATTTACATTAGCCAGGTTGTATTTGCCACTCAAACAGTTACAATACTGTTTAATCCAACATGTATTCGAATCATGCACTAAACGCCTATTCGGATAACTCAGAATTCCGAGTGCCCCAATAGTCGCAACACTACTGTCAGCCTAATTTATAAAATAATTACGAAATGCTTTTATAAATGCGTATTAGCCTATTCAAGGTGCTCATTTAAATGATACATAATATGTTTGGTTTGTATCTTTAATTGCGACAAGGAAACAGTCAATTTTAGTAAATTACATCCTTAATCAAATCACCCCTTGCAATATCTATTTTAAGATAAGATAGATAAGATAATCTTTATTTAACTTCGGTAATGTTTAACATAATAACATAAGCTTGAAGCTTGTATCCTACATAAACATTGATTATCCAATAACATACATACAAACAATCTATAAAATAAAAGAAGATTAAATATATTAAAGACAGTATCACATTCAACGCTCATTATCATATATATAGATAGGTAAAATTTGAATACACAAGGAAAGACATGGTACAAACTGAACTTAAAGAATGTAAACACATGTTGAGCTAGATAAACAACAACAAGAGCATTGGTAGAAATGTATATAAAAACACAGTCACGAAAATCAAAACTGCATTTAAAGAATGGTCATGACTAAAATAAATAGCAAAAAAGACATGTTCAATGGAATAGTTGCAATCATATGATTAAAAAGAATTCAATATACAATTCATGCAGTTTTATGTATATAAAGCTACATGCTATACGTCACAGAATGTACATGTACATGCAAATTAAGACAAACAAACGAGCATAAAACGTATAAAACGTGTTCCATTGTACAAGTGCTTGATATGTAGTCAGGAACTCATGATCCCCTGTCTCTATACCCACAAAAATAGTTTTAGCAGGGACTGTATCTATACAGTGAACCTAAATTAAATGCTAAATCTATCAAAAGTAATTTTATTGCCAGGCTAATGAGCTTTTTATTTCATATATTTTGTACTTTCCATAGAAATATGTTCTTCCAACCACTGAATTGTTTGCTTAAAGTAAACCTATAATGAGTTTTACTGTCTTGAACAAAGATTGCTGATCTACTTGCGTAAAGAAAAGTGTAACACACATATTAGACAGGGGTAAACGACGCTCTGCTAACAACGTTGTAAATTTCAAGAATATGTCATGCTGTCCAGCCGATTTGCTGTGACAGTTGTTTTGTTTCTTCTTCCATTCGATTGTTGTGATAGTCAAAAACAAAGCAATCGTTCGTCTGTGTACCGACAGATGTTTGGAGAATGTGCATATCATCGAAACACAAACTCAGATTAGCTTCTTTATCGTCGGTACTGTCTACCAGTGACACCTGTGTCGAATTTCCTTTCACAGGCGTTCAACACAGTCTTAGAACTTTCTTTTCTGGAGACGTGAATATATCATTATCCGGTAAACATTTAGAAATTTTTAGATTCCACGTCCCTATTTCTTCGAAACTAGTAGTAAATTGGTTATGCATATATATTTGTTCTGGAATGATTGAAAGTTTTTTGTTGAAAGGGAAAAAAGATTTTTCAATTAAATGTACTTTTTGTTTTATTTCTAATATGCAGTCAGAATGGAGTATTAAAGTATGATCTATAACGTCTGGAAATGTTGAGTGAAAACTGCAGTAGTAGCATTGATATTGGTCGTCCATGAATTGATATGAATAAAAAATATAATTTTCTACCGTTTTTACATATAACAAAGCCAGAACAGTACATTTAAGTATGAATAGACGTGATAAATCGGCATACAAATTTACTACTAGGCGTACAGGCCAAATTTGACAAAAAAACGATTAGTTGGCCTATACTGAATCGCATAGTCGTACAGTGAAATCGGCATACATGTCCCAGAAAAAAGCATTGTATATGAAAAAGAAACCGTTACAGTAGGGAAAAGTTAGTGTTTATCGATGTGTTATACATTTATTTACAATGTTTTAAAAGTTGCAACACTCGTTGGGTACCACATAAACTTTCTTTTAAAGAATTTGTTGGTTCTTTGCAAAATCTGGCAAATAACCAACTGTGAATTTACTTTAAGATAAAGTTATTATGGTGTTTTATTAGGACTGTTTGGTATCAACGCAAACAGTAATTAACGTGCTACATATTTAACAAAATAATATACTTACTGTATGCCACGCTAACGAATAAACTAATAAAATCCAAAACATTCGAGACCGTAAACGCAATTTAATTTTTTTTGGCCGCCTAGTTAAATGAGTTGACAAATCAAACGTCCGTTTTACTATTTTTATTTTCTTCGTTTTGTCCAGTAATTAACAAATAACAGATATATTTTAACACACAAAGTTAGTAATTTAACACAGATAAGATATAGTGGAACTCCACTTCTTTTCCTAACTTAACTTTCGAAAATCCTGACCGTTTCCTTCAAACCCTAATTCATAACTCTCTATTACATATTTTTTAAAAACCCACAGAAAAAGTATATACTATATTAAACCAATCAAATTGCATGTTACAAAAAAATATTAATGCGTTCTTAGCCAATCAACACGCGGCTGTAAAATTATTACATAATTTCCTTTCAATAATAACGAAACAAAGGTATATTTTTGACAATCCCCTAAGGTTCAATATAATGTTTGATTAAAATCAATTATGGTGCTATCTCGACATATTCAAGACAAGTTTACGAGTATACGTGAATTTTAAACAGTCAAATAGCCCCTGGATAGAAAAATAGTTTGATACCTCGATTTTAAAAGGCGTCACTAAAATATACCATAAAATTTACTGCACGAAACCACGTCTAAAACTCGTTTTAAAAATTGTATCATTATTAGGAATCATAGAAAATCACGATTTGGTTTATTTCTAGCCAATTAAGTTTCAAGTTTTCAAGTTTTATTTCAAAGCTAGGCCCATATGGGCATCAGCATAAACAATCAATGTTATAGGCTGTGAATTCACAGTGAATTCATGAATAGTTTACAGTTTTGTTGCTTTTATAATCGCTATATATGAAATGCTTTGGAACATTTTAAGCGTATGGTAATTAATAACAAACGATGTTTGAATTTTATTCAATAGAATTAGCTGGAGTTTTGGTGACATCAAATTACCAATTCACGAATAGTCAGCACATGATAATTAATACATGACGATTTGTTAATATTATATTCAATAGAATTCAATCTCATTAAATCAGAATCTAGTCAGGGTATCCACTTCTGTCTCCATGTGTTACCCCCATTGTGTTATACCAGGGTAAAGTAGTGGAACGTATTACGAGTCTAAATTTAATGAAGTTGATTAGAATTAGTCTGTGTTTGGGTACTTTAAATTTACCATTTCACAACAAAATAATTTAAGCGACGATGAGAATGCCCGTATTACAACACTTTAAATGACATTAACCGTAGCCAGGATTATCATTGTTAATAGATATCAACAAAATCAAATAACAAATCAGTCAAGAGAAGAGGCAGCAAGGCACCCCTTCCAAACACCGGCGCACGATTGACACATACAGGGTGATTCATAATAGCTGCCCCCATTATAAACTACATGTATTGCCATGTGGAAAGGCAACATTTCAAAATTTATTCAGTATAAATGTATAACGTTTCAAAATGTCACTTTTTCGATAATTGTTAAAATGACGTTCAAAATGATTTTTATACCAAATTGAATGTAAAGTATTGAATGATATAACAAGTTTAATAGTGTTGATATACCGAGTAATATATTGATTTCAAAGTTTAGATTTTATACAAAAAGTTCAGATGGATAAGTGTTACGGTTACTTTGGTTTCGAGTTGCTAGGCAACGAAAGAACTTAACCACGAAGATACATTCTCACAAGAAGTCAAGCAAACAGGTAACTGGTTGTTTACTATCATTTTTTCCAAAGAAATATTTTTAATTCACAGAGAGTCGTATTGAGTCTACAATACTACCATCAAAAGCAATTGGTGATTTTAAAAATAACGATTTTGGATGCAAAAAACCAAATACTAGCCAGTTAGTTACGTCAAAAGTAGGTATTCAAGCGAAAAGTAGCGTTTTGCGTTAGATTCTTTCGTCGCCTAACAACTGGTAACAAAAAGAACTGTAAAACTCATAAGTTTTTAGATGATCGCAAATTGATGAAACTTTCATATCGATATAATATTTTGTTTTTAAAAACCGATTATGTCATGCAATACTTTACAAATCATATTATTCAACTTGGGAAACAAATTAAATATGGATGTCATTTTGACATTTATCCAAAAATTACCTTTTTCGGGAATCTTGAGTCCTATCCTGCATTGAAAGTAACATCATCATGTTATACGCTCGTATACAGAATTATTTTTTGAAATGTTGGCTTTCCATTGGTATATAAAGATATCAGATGAGATCAAACATTTTCTCATGGCATTAGTTTGTAATGGGACAGATATTATAAAACACCATGTACATGACAGTGTTACTAGTCCCTGCAATAATGCCTAGGTCCCACTGAGCATTTTTGCCTCGATTTCATAAATGGGCAGCGGAATGCATCGAGAAAAGGGTCATCGTGGTCTACGGGAAGTCATCAGAAAAGTTTTGAAATCCCTGTTTCCGGTGCATCACCAAGCTAATTCATTCAAATCGGGAGAACATAGCCGATGCAAAAAATGCTCAGTAGGACCACATGGCAAAGAAACTATATCACAAAAAAGAGCGTTTAACATCCCCAAATTTTGACTTATCTATAAGTTAAAAGAACAGGTTTGAAACGTCTTTGTCCTCCCCTACATGAATATACAATTTAAGGCATTAACAGGCCAGAAAAAAGTTTGGTTGAGTCTAAGTATGCCTCTACCATACAAACCAACATAATTATATACCTTTAGTCTTGTTTAAGTTATACGATGTTATATCAGGTACTTTCGACGATGTGCCGTTCCAGGTTGGAAGCCATTGTCACGTTGTTTTTATATTGACAATGGAATCTAACCCGAGACGTTGCAACCCTGTCAAATACATGTTGTATAATTATACTATATTGAATGGATTCAAAATTGGGGAAGTAAAAACTGTCGTTTGCGACACAATTTCTTAGACCTGTGGTAGAACCTATGCTTTACCTGTCAACATCTTATCCCCCATAACTTCAACTTCACACAATGTGAGATAATCATCAATGACGTTAACGGTCGAGAGTCGGGTAATTCGCACCCAGCGTCCATAAACTGGTGACCCCAGTTGAAATGTATAAGGAACGGGCAGTATCCCATCATAATACCCTCTTAGAACGTAGTCGTCTTGACTGTTTCCATATCCAATGTACAGCTGAACATGTCTAAGTCTGTGTTCTAGATATGGCAAACATAAAGCAAAACATAATATACATTTTATATATAAAATTGCATAATTAATAAGGTCTATAATCTAGTAAGTACCCTCGTGGCAATGGTTGATATCCGAAACTTTATGCAGGGTGGATTTTCCGTTAATTTACATGTAGTTACAACAAATCTGGCCTTGTTTGACTGGTTCTATATTCATATGCAAACACAACTGACCCTAACTCTATTGTCCAGATATGAATATTCAAGTTACACAATGATTATAAAGGTAGGTATTTATTTGTACCTACAGATAAGTGGAGATCCGGGGTAGGTCTATTTATAACATCAGGAATGGGGTGTCGAGGGTGATTTATATTAGTTGTAAAAACTTGTTTCACAATCGATCTTAAAATAAATTAGTATAAACTAATATAGCATGGAGGCAAATAGTCGAGGCAGAATTGAAGATCATGGGACAGTCCTGGGGAACAGTGGAGAAGCTTGCCCAAGATTGAAGCCGGTGGAGGTCCTTTGTTGCTGCCCTACATGCCAGAGGGCATAATGTGCAGTAAGTAAGTAATAAAGCAAATAACCGAACACATTAGAAAAAGAAAACTTCGAACAACTTTAACTGATGATAAATTTAAATATTGAGCCAATTTGTGGCAGATGGGCTAACACTGTTTTTTGGAAGGTCCTTAACAATAGCATTTCGTTGTGAAATATTCTTACGCACAGGAAACTGTATCGTTGAAAATGAGAAATATTTATTTTGGAAAATTTATGTTTTTCTCGAAATTTATATTACTTTATATTACCACAGGCCTAGGAAATTATATTACAAAAAAAACAGAATTTAACATCCCCAATTTTTCACTCAATCATTTGATAGAATAACAGGTTTGAAACGTCCCTACCCGCTCCTACATGAATATGCCATTTAACGCATGAACGGGCCAATTTTTTACAAGAAGCGCCCACTAATTACCGAGAAAAGAATGAAAACATATTTCCGTGACGAGCCAAAAAAGTCACAAATTGTTTCCCTTTGACCACATAATAATAAATCGCTGGAAGCTATAAATTATTATTGGCGATTTAAATATTTTTTTTACATAAAAGAGACATATTTGCGCACACTTTCTTCTGACAAATTATGATAATTGATAGTGCTTTGTATATTTAGCGCATTTAATGTGATAGTAGAGAAAAATATGCTAGTTATAGGGAGTGCCTCTTTAAGTTATAGTATCAGGTACTTTCGACGATGTGCCGTTTCGGGTTGGAAGCCATTGTCACGTTGTTTTGTTATTGACAATGGAACCAAACCCGAAACGTTGCAACCCCTGTCAAATATATGTACTACATTTGTATATCGAATGGATGAAAAATTGTGGAAGTAAAAACTGTCGTTGGTGATACAATTTCTAAGACCTGTGGTTCTTACCATGGCTCTCAGTCCTTCCAAATACCTTGACGTGATCGATGCTGTATATTTTACCCAAATCAACCTTCACCATGCATCCGTTGACGCGAGGGTATGCGCACAGTTTCCCTGATGGAAACTTATATGGATGGTTCCATCGACGGCTTTCGCTGGAGATCCATAAAAACCGATATCTGTCTGGTACGAATTCTTCCCGACTGATAGGTTTTGTAGTGCTGATGACGGATAAAGAATAAAGTAATGTCACGTGACTTTCCTTGTACACAGGTATTAGTATAGCGAGTACAAATAATGTTATACGTAACATGTGCAGTATAAAGCTATAATACATAGGTGTGTATATCCAATAAAACTGTGCGTATTTTGCATTTTTAGTGTCATATAATATAGAAAAAAATCTATCACTCGTTGACCATTGATATATTTATATTAAATTCGATCAGGAAATATTCCTCGCTAGATGCTCGCTTAATAAAATTTCCAAAATGCGTTTAAATTATATAAAGTCATATCAATTGACAACTCTTGATAGATTCTCTACTTCTAGTCCCTGTCCCAGGCGTTGGAAATTGAAGGTCAATTATCAAAGATGTGAAAAGCAAGATCAAACAATGATTTTCGCTTAGCTTGATATCTAAGCAGTCCGAAATGGTGGCTGTATACACTTACGGACTTTGAAAACGCACCAGTTATTCAAACCTCGAAATTTAATAGTAAACAATGTCTAACTGCATAAAAAAATTGTATAATTATGTACACGTATAACTCATTTTATGTTTAAATGTGTAGTAAAATTTTTAAAACGACAGTTAACAACATTACTAAGTCACGTAACACCAATGGGTTCCAATCTCAAATTAAACCAAATTCACAGTAAAGGGGAGTGTGTGTAAAGTTTTTTTATGGTGCGTTCACAAAAGCGGGTACTCATTACAGTTGCAATCCGCTTCTGGAGAATGTTCCTCTATTCACCAACAAAGGTTTGGACAAACTTTTGGACATTTGGAAATTATGGCGTCCCGTTAGAGCCATCGCGGTATATATGTAAACCATATATGAAAACACAATAACGTCTCGTACGTAAATGGTTAACTATTCGCTTATTTCTCTAAAACTATTGGATAGATTTGCTAATTATTCAGTATTTATCAAGTACAATAGTTTATTTGAATAGAAGCAATTCAGTTGTTATAAAATATCACGACAATGTTGAATAATTATTTCATTATTTTCATTCTAAAGACGGTACTCGTATACGACGTCCGTCAAACGAGTGACAATAAAATTGACCGCTCATCTACACACCGTTTTACCCGATACATAGAAAACAGTTGGCACTTAGAAGACAGTTGTCAGTGTTCATGTTCGCAAAACTATAAGTATTGCTTGTTTTTATATTCCTTTTGCAGGGTCTGAACAAAACAAAGTGTGTATATTTATTCGCAGTTGAAAGAGGTATCAGTACATAAATATACACACTTTGTTTTGTTCAGACCCTGCAAAAGGAATATAAAAACAAGCAATACTTACTTCCGCGAGTTTTGCGTACATAAACACTTACAACTGTTTTATAAGTGCCAACTGTTTTCTGTGTATCGGGTTGAACGGTGTGATCTAATGCTTTTATGATCTCCGCTTGATATAACAGTTTCTTTTCACCAGATACCCTTTTCCACTAACGATACATAAGAATACGTCTTGCAGACTTTTCTTTATATGCTCATTTCCTCATTTTAAATGTTTGTTTAGACCTTAACCCTAGTTAGTGGGAAATTAAATATTTTCGAGATGTGAATTTTTGCCGAAATATTGCGTAGTTTTTAAGTCGCTACTTTTAGTTTTCACGTCATGTATAAAAAAAAAACATACATCAAAAACATTTTAATCCACAGTTTTTCAATATGTTCGTGTCCTGTCCAGTTAATTTGTATTTTATGCCTTTGATCCCTATTTGAAGATCAGTGGTGGTATCAGTTGGCATAAAATGCTATTGAAGACGAATCTTTGTTGTTTCATGACAATGTAATTGCCCCAAACACGCGTGGTGGCTACTTTCGGTTTGTTACATGTACATTGTATTTGCATCCAAACACATCCGTTTCGGCTTTACGTAAAATGTTAACTTTTGTGTTATGAATACTGAAAATGTGGGGGTTCTTTTAGTATACTAATTAATCGTTTACACATCGTTATTGACACAATTCGGATATTTCATTCGCATGAGATCCACGTAATGCACGAGTAATAATAAACTGACCTTGTATAATTTTTCTAAGTTTTTAACCATTCCGTATCCATGAGAACTAAAAATTCAAATGTTTTATTTTGCACTTCTACAACCAAATAATGTCAGTGAAAATAACTTAAAAAAGAAATATTGCTGCAATGAAACACAGACCTGCCTACAGACCGTCTATAGCTCGGTATAGGGACTTCAAGATTGAATGATTGCTTGATTTGATTGCTTGAAGTAGTTGCTTGACTTGATTGCTTGATTGATTTTTTTTTGATTTTTTTTATTTATTTGGTTCGAAACATTTAATAAATTTCTATTGTAAATGTTTTTTATTTCGGGTACATTTTGATTGATAAATAAAATGAATCTGAGATCTTGTATGATCTAAATGAGCAATCAATGTACACTATGCTTAAACAATGTTTGAAAATAAAATAAAAACATAATTATGTTAAACTTACCATTTCCCGCTAAAATTTCACAGATTAAAACCAATGCCCCGAACATGGCACTAAAGTCTTCGTTCATGCTGGCGAGTCGCTAAGTCACTCAATCAAAACAGTTATGAAAACTAAACATTCAAAACCAATTAATTTAAACAGTATTGATTGACAACTTGCGTACTATAATGTCAATTGTGCGTAGAATTTTCACTCGTGATCTATATTATTCATGGTCTATTCGTTCACATGGGCGTAGGAGCAGGGGGGGCCAGGGGGGGCCAGGCCCCCCCAATGTCTGGACAGGGGGGGCCAACATATCTTTTGGCCCCCCCCAATAATTCAGACAAAAAGTATAATTTACGACCTAATGTATCTCGTTATAGGCAATTTGCCGTCAGTTCTTGGAGAAAACGTATGGAATTTTTTGTGCTCGCTTCGCTCGCTCACTGAATAAATTCCTTATATAAATTTATGTCAACTCCTATTGTTTGCAAAATACTCCTGGCAAAAATTGTACTCTAAACGTCACCCAACCCTCCTATACGACTTTGGGAGGTTGTCTATTACACAGGTCCGTGAAAAGTGTCCTATGGCATCCTTTTATACATAATATAATATATTATACTATGTATATAGGTGGCCTATGACACTTTTCATGGACCTATGGTCTATTATATATAAACTTTATAAAGCCTTCGAAACAAAGTTTTCACATTAAGCTTCAATCTCAAAATCGAACAAATTAAATTTTGTGAAAGCACTTTAATGTAAGAACTTAAATTCCCTGTATTTAGTTCCGTTTATAATACCTAATAAGGTATCTCGAAACGCCTAGAATGCACCAGATTGATCCATTGTTTAGAAAATTTTCCTGGGGAATGCCCCCGACCCCCCGTACGTATACTTGAACTGATTTACTTCCAGTTACCACGTAATTACTAAACCATATTCCCACAGAACCATAAACTGGCAGTTATTATATAGATATAGGATGATTGTGGACGTTCAAGAGTACCTTTTATGTACGAGTGTATTTTTGTACAAACAATGGGTATTGCGATATTTTGACATAATGTAGTTAATTTGCGAGCGTAGCGAGCAAAAAAAATTTTTACCCTTAGATGCCAAATGTTTGGCCCCCCCAATGTTGAAGATGCTCCTACGCCCATGGTTCAAATGAAACGATATGCTCTGTAGACACGGTGGGGGAAGCCACGTAACCAAAACAGATTTAGTGCACGAGTTTTGAAGATTGTTTTCAGTCAGATAACGTGCATAATCCCGAAGATCCCATTCTCGCCCAACCAGCGTATTTTTTTTCGTCTTGACTATACACTGAATCATGAGAATGGAAGATCCTAGGTCAATGCGTTCTTGACTTATTGAACAGAACCATTCGCAAGTGACTGTGTCGTAGAAAACGAAAACAAACTTTTTTTCGAAAATTTATATTTTTCTATAAATTTAAAAACATAATATTATGTTCGTTTCTTTTCGTTTTCAACGATACAGTTACCTGTGAAACCATCCAGTATACAAAAGTGCAACGCTATGTACCACAAGATGTTCACATAGCCTTGATACCCTTAAAAAGATGGATGAATGAAAAATATATTCCACGATCAATGTGGCCAAGGGACAGAGCACAATAAAATAGATATTATAAATCTAAAAGTTTGCCTAATATGCATAAGTAGGCTACTACTTGTAAATTGTGTACATGTATATATATACAAATTGGATATGAATTGAAGAAATAGATAAAAAAAATATGTTTAAATCTACCCTTGTGCTAATTTGACCCATTTTGTCTACTGTTGAATGGGTAGTATACATGTATAGAGTTACATTTCATTTGGTACGGAACATAATTAGATCTAGACAGGGACAGTCTATTTCAACGGTTATAGAATTACGTCAACCCACGTGTATCTACAAGTCTCTATACTAAAATCATAATACAGATAGCCCTGTATGGTTCGGAATTGTGGAACAATATTCTTTCCTCAGACTATTCTGCAATATTTCGATTTCAACATTCTGCTGTTAAGCGCATTCAAGGGTTACCAATAGCTACCCGTTCTGATATGGCAGAATCTATGCTAGGTCTGAACCGACTGCCGTCCAAGATAGAATCTCGCAAA
Organism: Spisula subtruncata; assembly: GCA_963678985.1. Taxonomy (NCBI): domain Eukaryota; kingdom Metazoa; phylum Mollusca; class Bivalvia; order Venerida; family Mactridae; genus Spisula; species Spisula subtruncata. The sequence continues at coordinate 25,962,162 of OY787671.1, read as the reverse complement.
CTTATGTTCTTACTCAAACCATCGGGCTCTGTGACAAGAGATATTTTTATTCGAAAACTTGTACTATTTCTAAGTGATAGATCAAAAGTAACTCTTGGATTCATCCCTGACACTTGTAACATTCTGACTAAATATGGCTAACAGTCAATTATTAATACTTTCATATAACCATGCACTCCGCAAGCTATACCGTCAAAGCGAGAGTGGAAATATGCTGTAACATCTGCAGTACAACTGAATGAAACTCTCTTGTGGGACAACAGAATGTCCCAGGACATCGATTTTACTTTCTTCCGGATTCTGCACACACGAATAACTCCATCGATAATATCATAACGTTTGTAAATTAAAATCTTTTAATTACATTAGGCACGGATCCAGGCAGTGGGCACGAGGGCCCGTGCCCCCCCCAGTTGGCTGAGATTTTTTTTTTAAAAACTTTGAATAAATAGTATAAAACAGATATTGAACAGACATCTCTAAATATTCTAGATGAAAAAGTATTTGTAAGATTGGCATTTTTCTTGCTCGCTTCGCTCGCAGAATATTTTTAATATACATGTATATATTTATACGTAGCTGTTGCATCACAGAAATCAATTGCAAGAGAATTTTTGCCCTAGCTCATTATATTACCTTTTGACTGTTAAATAATCATAACTAAACCATTAAGGTTAACTCTCAGAATACAGAAAAAAGGTATTTCAGGGCTCCCAGATAGGCTTAGAGTGCACTAGATTCATCCATTGCTTTGAAAATTTTCCCGGGGGAGTATGCCCCCCGACCCCCCTACTTATGTTATAATATTCCAATGGCCAAAATGATGAAAGCTGGTATATACAAATACTGTATGTGAACACATACTAATACGCACGAACATACGCAATGTACATGTTGACGCTTATAACATAAAAAGTACTACTATGGATTCCCCCACATTTATAAATGTACCCCTTCCTGTGCATTTTCACACACATATTAAGCAATTGCCCCCCCCCCCGGAATTCCCGTACATACCTCGTGCCCCCCCACTCAGAAATTTCTGGATCCGGGCCTGTACATCATGTGCGTTATAGCCAGATTATGGACAAGAAGAGTTCTATTGGAAAATATTATCTGTGACATATGTGAATCCATTTATCAAGAAGAACTTGTACATGTAATTAGTGAATGTAAATGCACTGAGACAATCAGATCTCTCTTAATTTTTAGACTCGCTTGTTGAGTACATCAGTCGAGACGATATAAATGAAATAACATCACTTGACAGTATCTCGCTCTCACTTAAACTCCTAGGAGCTCCGCTGGAACCAGTGTTTGATGTTGACACGGAGCACGAATTCCTTAGTTCATCTTATATGTATGTGAACAATTGTCTGAACATATACTCTGCTTATTGTGAAAACTAAGGCATGCCGGTAACACATGTAAATTGAACGGTCAAATAGCTGACCGCTAACCTTTTGAGGCATGTAATGCCTATCCATGTACATGCACATTTTGTAATTATTATCATGTTTCAAATTGTATAACCACTTATTACTCTGTTACTTTGTACATATTTTGTTCAATATCCTCTTCACAGAGGGAAATAAAGAATTGAATTGAATTGAATGAATGAATGATCTAGGTGATGTATTTTGTTATTTTTGAAATCGTTTTAGAGTCGGTCAGTGCATATGTACTTGTATTTTAAACATCACGTTCGTTTACAACGACGCTGGACATATCCATTTGTCCTTCATGTGACGCGTACATAATTATTAACATATACACGGATATCCAACGATCCTAATATTTATAGTTATAAGACGACAGCGATATTCAATGCTTGCAGTCGTAAGTGCTTATACAAAATGTCTGCGCCCATGCGTTTTCATGTTTATATTTGTACTCCCTGCATTAATCCAAATTTCGGTTTGTTTGTTGATTGTCTCGTGTAATTTGTAAATGAATTCACATTATGAGTGTATAGAGATTGATTTTGTAATATAGAATCATTACAATTCCGTTGAATATGTCGGATAGTTCCGCATCAAATGATGGCATCGTCTCATCCGTCAGTCACACAGAGTCTGGTGATACTGAAAAAGATACGGGTCCAATAATGAGTAGAAGTGAAGAAAATTGTTCCACAAACCTTCCAACTATTGGTTGTCATGTTGATGACTGTGTAACGTCTGACACTGACAAGTCTTGTGAAGCTTATGTAGAAATTAAAAAATCACGAATTGATGAGAACGCTGGTATGGGAGATGTTACAAATTATAATGCCAATTTGTCACTGTCTGCTTTCAAAGAAGCAACATTGAAGTTATTAGATCAAGTAACTGCAGACGATTCAACAAGACAAGCACCTGCCAGTGGTGAAAACAATGATGGAATTGATGTTGAAATGAACAAAAGAACACATGACTGTCATGAGCCTGATGAGGCCGACAAAGCTTTGAGTTTGAGTGAAATTGACACTGGCAGAAGTGGTCTTAATTCAACAGTTGACCAAACTATGGTTCACATTCCAGTATTAAATGAGGCTGGCACAGTCCCAGAGTGTAGTGATCAAACCAGCAATCAAGATGTAGTGTCTTTGCAGCTGACTGATAAAATTGTCTCCAGTTTTAGTGATAGTGCTCATATTGAAAATATTGAATCATCCATTGATTTGACTAAATCAGAATCTCCAAAAATTGTAAATGTTCATTCAGAATCAGAGTCAAACATTTCTAAACCACAAAGCTCAATGGATATTAGTAGTAATACAACTGTTGACCAGACTTTAGAGAGCAGTGGTCAATGTAAATTTACAGCTATTCCTTATGTTCCTATGAATGCATCGACTGTGGCAGACAAGCTTGACGATGAGCCATCAGCCAAGAAGCTGAAGCTTGTCCCAGAATCTCCTACGAATGCTGTGTTGGTTGATTTAGGTTCATCTCATGATGTTGTCATAGTGACGGAAACACCAAATACTTGTATTGATGAAGTTACACAAAGGTATTTACTAAGATTGTACTGTATCAACAGTTTTACTATGAGTTTTTTTTTAATTTTCTATTTCTGACTGATTTTCTTCTCTGGCTAGTGAGTTCAACCATGTTAGTTCTCCGACTGGCTAGTACTAATTAAAATATGCAAACAATTAGATAAGATAAGATAAAGTTTAATTCCAATCAAGGGTCATATAACATGACATTTATTTCCAACATGGTCAAATCGTTATTTCAAGTACCCCACTTGGACCTCAAAGGTCAAGGTCAGTGTGACCGTTATCATTTTTTAAGACCAAATAATTTCTGTTCAATAACTCAAGAACACTTTTCCATAGGATTATCAATCTTTACATAGAGGTTGGTCAGCAACAGTAGATGACCCCTGTTAATTTTGAGGTCAAAGGTCTAGGTCACTGTGACCTTTACCATTTTCGACTATTGGGCTGCCATGAGGCATGATATGTGTTTTACAAATGTCTCTTATTAATTGGGAAATGGCACCAATTAGTAAATATTGTATGTTTATATTTTACAGACAGTCTGTGTTTCAATTCAAAGAATCACCAAGACAGTTAACAGGAGCATGGAAGAATTTTGAGGATTCTTCGCAGAAAAACTATCTGCGAGGATGTAAATGGTATAAAAAGGTTTTATCACATAACCTGTGGTCTGGCAGTGCTATAAAGCCGTGCCAGAAATATAGTTCAGTACTCCTAGACCATTACTTAAAAACATGTAAATTAGCTTGAGGTAACATAAGCAAATCCCTGTGATTTGTTATTATTTTGTGCTTACAAGTATCCATATATTTTCCCATTATTAAGAAGTTCGTAGAGGAAATTGTATTATTTAATATTTGGATGACAGTACAGCCTCTGCTGAGAAACCCTCTGCGGAGCTACAACCCCAAACCAAAATGGCACGCTTAAATAAGCGTGCGGTAAGGTTGCGGCAAGGTTGCGGTTGCAATATTTATAAGCGTGCGCACGCATGCCGCAGCCTTATTCTGAAGATCATGCACACTTGTAAACTTGCAAATGTAATGTTTTCGCACACTTAATATTTATGATTGAACCAATCGCAACCTTAATTTAAGCGTGCGCATGCTTAATTCCAAGCTTACAAGCGTGCGCAACCTAAATAAGTGTGCAAGCGCGCAAGTATGCAAGAATGCGCACGCTTCAAGCGTGCGATTGGAACAATCGCAACCTTAATTTAAGTGTGCGCACGCTTACCGCGCGCTTAACCTAATTTAAGTATGCAAGCGTGCGCACGCTTCCGCGCGCTTGCAAGCATCGCGCGCTTGCATGCGTGCGATTGGAACGATCGCAACCTTAATTTTAGCGTGCGCACGCTTGCACGCTTATTCAGGCCGCGCGCTTGCACGCTAAACCTCATTTAAGCGTGCAAGCGTGCGCACGCTACCGCGCACTTGCAAGCATCGCACGCTTCCGCGCGCTTGCATGCGTGCGATTGGAACGATCGCAACCTTAATTTTAGCGTGCGCACGCTTGCACGCTTATTCAGGCCGCGCGCTTGCACGCTTAACCTTATTTAAGCGTGCGGCCTGAACAAGCATGCACGCTTGCGCACGCTTAAATTAAGGTTGCAATCGTTCCATTTGTGTGCATGCATGCAAGCGCGCACTAGCGTGCGCAAGCTTGCGTGCTTAAATGAAATATCCACTAATTAAATTCCACACATTTAGAATTTTTTAATGAAAATATATTTAATGCATATAATAACACAAAAACACAAACACTTCAAAATAGATAAGCACTTTCTAATGTTTCTAATTTTCTCCAAGAATAACTGATTTATTCATTAATCGCAGATTTCATATCCAAATATGCCGACACATCATCTGAAAATAAAAATCAACATCATTAAAATAAAAATTATTAATTTCATGTAAAGTAAAAAATTAACATTTGTACAGTTCTTGAACTGTCTTTAATTCCGATACATACCGCAATCATGAAAATTAATTCATACTAACATTTGTCATGCTTGTTTAATGTCATCAAGCCCCTTTTGTTTTCACTCTACTAAGTAAATTGCCATTATCTCTCAAAGTTCAGGGCCATACTCAAGAGTTGAAAATGACCTTACAACAAAAATGTGATACAACATTATACAAAACGTCATAGCACCAAAACAAAACATGACAGCTTAGCAATACAAATTAACTATTAAAAGCACTGCATGATATATAAATTAAATTCTTTTAAATTTGCTTACCTGTTATTGTATATGCAGTCTGACATTGAAACCATACACTGTTTGAAATCATTTAGTGCCTTCTCGAGACTTCCAGAAATCAAGTCATTTTGGCCAATACTCTGTAAAATGGAACAATCATAATTACATATCTATAAATTATACTAGTGAAACTGAGCAAAAAGATTTCAGTGTTTTAAATTTATTTTTTGCCTTTCAGAAATTACTCACAGTATACTTCAAGTTTTAATATCATTATGTTTATATCTTTCAGCTTTAAAATAGCAGTTTTGTTATACAATGTACAAGGATGGATGTAATTTACTTACACTTTCCAATTCTTCCTGTTGAAGGCTTCATATCTACTGGTAATGAAATATCCAACACAAATAATCCATACTCCTTATTGTTGTTGTTTGTAATCAACAAATTGAAGTCATGAAACTCAACCCACCTTCATGAAACATCACATCTAAACATTTTACAAAACAGCAAAAAGACTTGCAAAAAATGTGCCAACTTTCCCACCATGTAAATAAACAACACAAAGAAATGGGAGTTCTGACCTGTTCAAACTATCCAGTGACCTAGAAACTTGTTCAAACTGACCAACCAATGAACATCTGTTATCAGTCATATAATCAGGTATATAAGATTAAGGGGCTTGTTAGCCTGTCTCTCTGTGTATGTGCATAGGAAAGTGCATAAGGAGTTAATTGAAAAGATCTGTGTGGTTAGCAAGTCATAGCCAAAACCAATTTATAGCCTGTATGTTAGATAATTGACCACTGATACAAATATTGCAATATTATGAATAAATAAATAAACAACACTGTCAGTTCTAAGTATAGGTAAAACTGACAGATAAAAACATAGTAGATTATTAAATTACATTTCTGATCAATCAGTGAGTATTCAACAGGTATCACAAACTTCTTTTGATAAAATTTGTAGTGTCAATAATTGATTGATTGATTGATTGATTGATTGATTGATTGATTGATTGAGAATGGTTGATTGATAACCACAATTTTTGTGTTAAAATTTTATAAATACAAGTTTTTAGTGCACCTTTTTCATCTGAATACAATGTTTTTTGATATGATGTTTATGCATCATGATGTCAAATCAATAAAAAAATGTTCTCATATTTTGTTAATATTATCTATCAATTTGGACTTAGACATTTTAGCCAAAACCAAAGGAAACAAAATCAGTACAAGTTCTCACATCGCACGCTTGCCACAACCTTTTATAACATTAAGCTTGCAGAATTATATAATGCTTGCGATATCGCGCGCTTGTCACTGTCTCCAACAAAATGAAGCGTGCGGTGAAATCTTTCCCTGCGCGCTTAATTTTCCTGCGCACTTCCGCGCGCTTAAATTTTTGGACCGCAATCTTGTTAAGCGTGCGCACGCTTGTCACGCGCTTGCCGCACGCATCCAGCATGCTAGTATTTTGGTTTGGGTACCTCTGTAGACTGTGTAACAACACCATCACAATTTTCTTTAAGTTGCTATTTAGTACAAATTTAACCTCTGTAAAGTAACAACCTCTAAAAAATGGCCAATATTTGCTTTTCCCAACTGTAATCTTTAATGTCATACTGATTTTATTTCAGGGCTCCAGATGGAACCTGCCTGCTGACTAACAGTAATGATAACTCCCTGAAAATATTCAACCTGCCAGATGAATTATATTACGATGGTGGAGAAAACAAAATTATTCCAGAAATGGTAAAACTTTATCTCTGTTATTATGACTGTCTCTTTGAAGACAATTACTAGTATGTCTCTGAAATATAGTTGTCTGGTTGTCACAACATTTGTCTGCGCTTGTTGTCCTTAACAATTGTTAAATTTCAATGAAATTTAGGCCTTGAACATTCATTGACCTACACATACATGGTACAAAGTCAATTTACAAGAATTGTCTAAAAAGATCAGTTGATTTCATATTATTACTGGATTAAATGGCTTTTTATTGGTGACATGTGTTTTTCTTTCAAGTCTCAAAATTTACCTAACCTGTTTTATTCTATTTATGCAGTCACTAAATCTGTTTGGTACAGGGTTGGCAAAGTATTGACCGCCCGGTTTTTCCCACCCTGGAAACCTGCTTTTTTGCTGGCTGGTCAATACTCCTAAAATTGACTTAAGTGGGCGATACGAAATATTTCATTCATTTTAATAAAAAATTCATTACATCAGAGGAAAAAAAATATCTGATGCAGCTAAAGATGGCAAACAGTCTAGTTTGAATGAAAGGTGTTAAAGTTTGAACAAAGGAGTCATTAAACAATGACAATAACCTATCATACAAACTTTAAAGTCAAGTGTAAATATAAAATAAATACTGTAAAACTTCGTTCCCTCAAGGAGTAATCGGGACAGGTAAAATGCTCGAGATGAACCGAGTATTCAAAATAATCAAAGGGCTTGTATCAATAATACAAACGGATATTATTTTGAAACTTATTCGAGATAGGCCGGGTGCTCGTGATATCGATGCTCGTTATAACGAAGTTTTACGGTACAGTTATATGTTTATTACACAGTAATGCCCAGTACTACCCAGTATTGCCCAGTAAACCAAGATTTTCCCAGTATTTCTTGCTGGGCTATGTTTTACGCTAAAAACCGGGTTTTTGCCAACCCTTGTTTGGTAAGTGGAACTGAATGATATTGTAACTTTTAAAAAATGAGAAACACCACATGCTGAGGGACGTCATGTATATATATTGACTTCATTATACTTTCTGGAATGTCGTTGATACAATATGGAGGGATACAATGTTGTAACACAAAATGCAGTTGCATGTAGTGCTGTTTTATTAAAGTGTAGGTTTGATGTTTATTGATGGTATTTGATGAAGCATGTTAGCCTATTCTTGTTTAGATATTTAGATTGGCCTCTTCTTCTTCTTCTTCCAAATTACTTGACTGCAATCAATAAGCTGATTTTTCTGTCACAAGGGTGGTGCGCAAAAATGATAAAACAGTTCAAATAACACAGTGAAACGTTTATAAAATCACTTTATACCGGTGCACGGCCTTTTTAATATGGAACAAGATTTCATTTGCATACCTCAGAAATGACGACCTTTCTATGTTAGTTCTACCGGGTTGTGGACACGTATTTAAAATTGGAGACTTAATTTAGATAATTTCTTGTGTTAGAAAAGTGTTGCAGGATAAGTAGTCTCCGAATGTCTGGCTGTTTAAATCTTTCGACAACTCACTTAATAAATGGAAGTGATATGAGACCATGACCTATATTCATATCTATCACATAACCTGTGGTCTGCGAGTGCATTAAAGCCGTGCCGGAAATATCGTAATTCACTCCCAGCCCATTCATTAAACATTTAAATAAGCTTGACGTTGATTGGTTGGTTTGGTCAGGATGACGTAACGTAAGCCAATCAGTGCCTTGAATCGACCCATAAAGTCAGTATAATACAAACGTCAACATGACATTGCATGCATTGTAACGCTAAATTTTGAATGAAACCTATGTTACTTAGTGTATATCAGCGTTTTGGCCTTTAACAAGCTTTGTCTAAGGTTATATGATAAATAGAATCTTACATTCGTGCTAAATACATACAAGTTTTATTAAACTCGTCGACAAAAACAATACGAAACTCGGCAAAGCCTTGTGTTATAAATATAGTTTTGCCCACTCGTTTAATAAAACTAGTATGTAATGAGCACTCATGCAAGATCCTCTATATAATGCCTTTTGTTTTCAGAGTACAGTTATTGAGATAAAAGAAGCCGACACAGTGTATGATTTCAGTTGGTATCCCTTGATGTCTTCCTCCCAGCCAGAGACATCATGGTATGTTGTTACTAGTCGTCTTCTTCCAAATTATTTGCAGGGTCCACTCTGGGTCTTTATCACAAATGGAATCTACTATGTACAAAGTCGTTGCAACACGCACACTGTTATGATAAAACAGTTAAAACCGGTAAAAATATTTCTATAGTTTAGTTGCTGGGACCTTGAATGCTTCCGAGGTCTGGGCAGTGATAATATGTTCTGGCAATTGGTCCCTCCCATTCATTACTGAACTCTCCCATATAACTATAGGTCCTTCTGTCCTAACTGACAATTTTTCTATTCATTCTGTTTTTTTCTAGTAACTATACCCAGAGGAACTTTCAATGATTTTACCAGTTTAGTCTAACAAGCTTAGAACATTTACACAGAGTCTGGTTACTGGTGTTGTGAGTCAACAGAACATTTACACAGAGTCTGGTTACTGGTGTTGTGAGTCCATAGAACATTTACACAGAGTCTGGTTACTGGTGTTGTGAGTCAACAGAACATTTACACATAGTCTGGTTACTGGTGTTGTGAGTCCATAGAACATTTTCACAGAGTCTGGTTACTGGTGCTGTGAGTCCAGAGAACATTTACACAGAGTCTGGCTACTGGTGTTGTGAGTCCACAGAACATTTACACCGAGTCTGGTTTACTGGTGTTGTGAGGCCACAGAACATTTTGAGTGTCTGGTTACTGGTGTTGTGAGTCCACAGAACATTTACACAGAGTCTGGTTACGGGTGTTGTGAGTCCACAGAACATTTTCACAGAGTCTGGCTACTGGTGTTGTGAGTCCACAGAACATTTACACAGAGTCTGGTTACGGGTTTTGTGAGTCCATAGAACATTTTCACAGAGTCTGGCTACTGGTGTTGTGAGTCCACAGAACATTTACACAGAGTCTGGTTACGGGTGTTGTGAGTCCACAGAACATTTACACCGAGTCTGGTTACTGGTGTTGTGAGTCCACAGAACATTTACACCGAGTCTGGTTACGGGTGTTGTGAGTCCACAGAACATTTACACAGAGTCTGGTTACTGGTGTTGTGAGTCCATAGAACATTTTCACAGAGTCTGGCTACTGGTGTTGTGAGTCCACAGAACATTTACACAGAGTCTGGCTACTGGTGTTGTGAGTCCACAGAACATTTACACCGAGTCTGGTTACTGGTGTTGTGAGTCCACAGAACATTTTCACAGAGTCTGGTTACTGGTGTTGTGAGTCCACAGAACATTTTCACAGAGTCTGGTTACAGGTGTTGTGAGTCCACAGAACATTTACACAGAGTCTGGTTACTGGTGTTGTGAGTCCACAGAACATTTACACAGAGTCTGGTTACTGGTGTTGTGAGTCCATAGAACATTTACACAGAGTCTGGTTACTGGTGTTGTGAGTTCATAGAACATTTTCACAGAGTCTGGTTACTGGTGTTGTGAGTCCACAGAACATTTTCACAGAGTCTGGTAACTGGTGTTGTGAGTCCATAGAACATTTACACAGAGTCTGGATACTGGTGTTGTGAGTCCACAGAACATTTACACAGAGTCTGGTTACTGGTGTTGTGAGTCAACAGAACATTTACACAGAGTCTGGTTACTGGTGTTGTGAGTCCACAGAACATTTTCACAGAGTCTGGTTACTGGTGTTGTGAGTCCACAGAACATTTTCACTGAGTCTGGTTACTGGTGCTGTGAGTCCACAGAACATTTTCACTGAGTCTGGTTACTGGTTTTTTGAGTCCACAGAACATTTACACAGAGTCTGGTTACTGGTGTTGTGAGTCCACAGAACATTTTCACAGAGTCTGGTTACTGGTGTTGTGAGTCCACAGAACATTTTCACTGAGTCTGGTTACTGGTGCTGTGAGTCCACAGAACATTTTCACTGAGTCTGGTTACTGGTTTTTTGAGTCCACAGAACATTTACACAGAGTCTGGTTACTGGTGTTGTGAGTCCACAGAACATTTTCACTGAGTTTGGTTACTGGTGTTGTGAGTCCACAGAACATTTACACAGAGTCTGGCTACTGGTGTTGTGAGTCCACAGAACATTTACACTGAGTCTGGTTACGGGTGTTTTGAGTCCACAGAACATTTACATAGAGTCTGGCTACGGGTGTTGTGAGTCAACAGAACATTTACACAGAGTCTGGTTACTGGTGTTGTGAGTCCACAGAACATTTACACAGAGTCTGGTTACGAGTGTTGTGAGTCCACAGAACATTTACACAGAGTCTGGTTACGGGTGTTGTGAGTCCACAGAACATTTACACAGAGTCTGGTTACTGGTGTATTGAGTCCACAGAACATTTACACAGAGTCTGGTTACTGGTGTTGTGAGTCCACAGAACATTTACACAGAGTCTGGCTACTGGTGTTGTGAGTAAACAGAACATTTACACAGAGTCTGGTTACTGGTGTTGTGAGTCCATAGAACATTTACACAGAGTCTGGTTACTGGTGTTGTGAGTTCATAGAACATTTTCACAGAGTCTGGTTACTGGTGTTGTGAGTCCACAGAACATTTTCACAGAGTCTGGTTACTGGTGTTGTGAGTCCACCGAACATTTACACAGAGTCTGGTTACTGGTTTTGTGAGTCAACAGAACATTTACACAGAGTCTGGTTACTGGTGTTGTGAGTCCACAGAACATTTACACCGAGTCTGGTTACTGGTTTTGTGAGTCAACAGAACATTGACACAGAGTCTGGTTACTGGTGTTGTGAGTTCATAGAACATTTACACAGAGTCTGGTTACGGGTTTTGTGAGTCCACAGAACATTTACACAGAGTCTGGTTACGGGTTTTGTGAGTCCACAGAACATTTTCACAGAGTCTGGCTACTGGTTTTGTGAGTCAACAGAACATTGACACAGAGTCTGGTTACTGGTGTTGTGAGTTCATAGAACATTTACACAGAGTCTGGTTACAGGTTTTGTGAGTCCACAGAACATTTACACAGAGTCTGGTTACGGGTTTTTTGAGTCCACAGAACATTTTCACAGAGTCTGGCTACTGGTGATGTGAGTCAACAGAACATTTTCACAGAGTCTGGTTACTGGTGTTGTGAGTCAACAGAACATTTTCACAGAGTCTGGTTACTGGTGTTGTGAGTCCACAGAACATTTACACAGAGTCTGGTTACGAGTGTTGTGAGTCCACAGAACATTTACACAGAGTCTGGTTACGGGTGTTGTGAGTCCACAGAACATTTACACAGAGTCTGGTTACTGGTGTATTGAGTCCACAGAACATTTACACAGAGTCTGGTTACTGGTGTTGTGAGTCCACAGAACATTTACACAGAGTCTGGCTACTGGTGTTGTGAGTCAACAGAACATTTACACAGAGTCTGGTTACTGGTGTTGTGAGTCCATAGAACATTTACACAGAGTCTGGTTACTGGTGTTGTGAGTTCATAGAACATTTTCACAGAGTCTGGTTACTGGTGTTGTGAGTCCACAGAACATTTTCACAGAGTCTGGTTACTGGTGTTGTGAGTCCACAGAACATTTACACAGAGTCTGGTTACTGGTTTTGTGAGTCAACAGAACATTTACACAGAGTCTGGTTACTGGTGTTGTGAGTCCACAGAACATTTACACAGAGTCTGGTTAATGGTTTTGTGAGTCAACAGAACATTGACACAGAGTCTGGTTACTGGTGTTGTGAGTTCATAGAACATTTACACAGAGTCTGGTTACGGGTTTTGTGAGTCCACAGAACATTTACACAGAGTCTGGTTACGGGTTTTGTGAGTCCACAGAACATTTTCACAGAGTCTGGCTACTGGTTTTTTGAGTCAACAGAACATTGACACAGAGTCTGGTTACTGGTGTTGTGAGTTCATAGAACATTTACACAGAGTCTGGTTACAGGTTTTGTGAGTCCACAGAACATTTACACAGAGTCTGGTTACGGGTTTTTTGAGTCCACAGAACATTTTCACAGAGTCTGGCTACTGGTGTTGTGAGTCAACAGAACATTTTCACAGAGTCTGGTTACTGGTGTTGTGAGTCAACAGAACATTTTCACAGAGTCTGGTTACTGGTGTTGTGAGTCCACAGAACATTTACACAGAGTCTGGTTACTGGTGTTGTGAGTTCATAGAATATTTACACAGAGTCTGGTTACGGGTTTTGTGAGTCAACAGAACATTTTCACAGAGTCTGGTTACTGGTGTTGTGAGTCCACAGAACATTTACACAGAGTCTGGTAACTGGTGTTGTGAGTTCATAGAACTTTTACACAGAGTCCGGTTACGGGTTTTGTGAGTCCACAGAACATTTTCACAGAGTCTGGTTACTGGTGTTGTGAGTTCATAGAACATTTACACAGAGTTTGGTTACGGGTTTTGTGAGTCCACAGAACATTTTCACAGAGTCTGGTTACTGGTGTTGTGAGTCCACAGAACATTTACAAAGAGTCTGGTTACTGGTGTTGTGAGTTCATAGAACATTTACACAGAGTCTGGTTACGGGTTTTGTGAGTCCACAGACCATTTACACAGAGTCTGGTTACTATTGTTGTGAGTTCATAGAACATTTACACGGAGTCTGGTTACGGGTTTTGTGAGTCCACAGAACATTTACACAGAGTCTGGCTACTGGTGTTGTGAGTCCACAGAACATGTTCACAGAGTCTGGTTACTGGTGTTGTGAGTCTACAGAACATTTACACAGAGTCTGGTTACGGGTGTTGTGAGTCCACAGAACATTTACACAGAGTCTGGTTACTGGTGTTGTGAGTCTACAGAACATTTACACAGAGTCTGGTTACGGGTTTTGTGAGTCCACAGAACATTAACACAGAGTCTGGTTACTGGTGTTGTGAGTCTACAGAACATTTACACAGAGTCTGGTTACGGGTGTTGTGAGTCCACAGAACATTTACACAGAGTCTGGTTACTGGTGTTGTGAGTCCACAGAACATTTACACTGAGTCTGGTTACTGGTGCTGTGAGTCCACAGAACATTTTCACAGAGTTTGGTTACTGGTGTTGTGAGTCCACAGAACATTTACACAGAGTCTGGTTACTGGTGTTGTGAGTCCACAGAACATTAACACAGAGTCTAGTTACTGGTGTTGTGAGTCCACAGAACATTTACACAGAGTCTGGTTACTGGTGTTGTGAGTCCACAGAACATTTACACAGAGTCTGGTTACTGGTGTTGTGAGTCCACAGAACATTTACACAGAGTCTGGTTACTGGTGTTGTGAGTTCACAGAACATGTTCACAGAGTCTGGCTACTGGTGTTGTGAGTCCACAGAACATTTACACAGAGTCTGGCTACTGGTGTTGTGAGTTCACAGAACATTTACACAGCTTCTGGTTACGGGTGTTGTGAGTCCACAGAACATTTACACAGAGTCTGGTTACTGGTGTTGTGAGTCCACAGAACATTAACACAGAGTCTAGTTACTGGTGTTGTGAGTCCACAGAACATTAACACAGAGTCTGGCTACTGGTGTTGTGAGTCCACTGAACATTTACACAGAGTCTAGTTACTGGTGTTGTGAGTCCACAGAACATTAACACAGAGTCTGGCTACTGGTGTTGTGAGTCCACAGAACATTTACACAGAGTCTGGTTACTGGTGTTGTGAGTCCACAGAACATTTACACAGAGTCTGGTTACTGGTGTTGTGAGTTCACAGAACATTTACACAGAGTCTGGTTACTGGTGTTGTGAGTCAACAGAACATTTACACAGAGTCTAGTTACTGGTGTTGTGAGTTCACAGAACATGTTCACAGAGTCTGGTTACTGGTGTTGTGAGTCCACAGAACATTTTCACAGAGTCTAGTTACTGGTGTTGTGAGTCAACAGAACATTTACACAGAGTCTGGTTACTGGTGTTGTGAGTCCACAGAACATTTACTCAGAGTCTAGTTACTGGTGTTGTGAGTTCACAGAACATGTTCACAGAGTCTGGTTACTGGTGTTGTGAGTCTACAGAACATTTACACAGAGTCTGGTTTCTGGTGTTGTGAGTTCACAGAACATTTACACAGAGTCTGGCTACTGGTGTTGTGAGTCTACAGAACATTTACACAGAGTCTGGTTACTGGTGTTGTGAGTTCACAGAACATTTACACAGAGTCTGGCTACTGGTGTTGTGAGTCCACAGAACATTTACACAGAGTCTGGTTACTGGTGTTGTGAGTCCACAGAACATTTACACAGAGTCTGGTTACTGGTGTTGTGAGTTCACAGAACATTTACACAGAGTCTGGTTACTGGTGTTGTGAGTTCACAGAACATTTACACAGAGTCTGGTTACTGGTGTTGTGAGTCAACAGAACATTTACACAGAGTCTAGTTACTGGTGTTGTGAGTTCACAGAACATGTTCACAGAGTCTGGTTACTGGTGTTGTGAGTCCACAGAACATTTTCACAGAGTCTAGTTACTGGTGTTGTGAGTCCACAGAACATGTTCACAGAGTCTGGTTACTGGTGTTGTGAGTCAACAGTACATTTACACAGAGTCTAGTTACTGGTGTTGTGAGTCAACAGAACATTTACACAGAGTCTGGTTACTGGTGTTGTGAGTCCACAGAACATTTACTCAGAGTCTAGTTACTGGTGTTGTGAGTTCACAGAACATGTTCACAGAGTCTGGTTACTGGTGTTGTGAGTCTACAGAACATTTACACAGAGTCTGGTTACTGGTGTTGTGAGTTCACAGAACATTTACACAGAGTCTGGCTACTGGTGTTGTGAGTCTACAGAACATTTACACAGAGTCTGGCTACTGGTGTTGTGAGTCTACAGAACATTTACACAGAGTCTGGTTACTGGTGTTGTGAGTTCACAGAACATTTACACAGAGTCTGGCTACTGGTGTTGTGAGTTCACAGAACATGTTCACAGAGTCTAGTTACTGGTGTTGTGAGTCCACTACGCTATATAGTAAAACTTTGTTATCTTGAGGAGTAATCAGGACAGGGAAAATGGTCGAGATAAACAGAGTGCTCTAAATACCCAAAGGGCATGTATTGATAATACAAACAGATATTATATAGTATTTTAAAACTTGCTTGAGATAGGCCAGGTGCTCGTGATATCAATGCTCGCCATAACAAAGTTTTACTGTAGTTGTGTAGGCACAGTGCCACACCCCTGTTGGTAATAAGATGCAACCTAAGTTGTTGTGCCAAAGGGACACATTTATTATTCAGCTATGATGAAGATTACATTGAATTATTACATTATATTTCAGTCTAGCTGTGACCAGTAAGGATACACCGGTACATTTATATGATGCATTTACAGGAGAATTACGATGCAGTTACAGAGCCTACAATCATGTGGTAGGTATAGCTGTGTAGCATTATACATTTATCCCTCATTCTGTCACCTGTGTTCTCTTGCATTTTTGCCAGGTTTCGCAGACCCTTTGCATGATATTGGTGTTGTAAATGCAGGAGATTTTCCTTGCTTAAACTTTAAATATTAATTAATATATGCAATTTTCACTTATTTTACGTGTAGGTCCACACCATGCATGCACCATGAAGCAATTTAAACCAATATTTAATACCAAAAAAAAAAATTTCATCATGTCAACAGAAAATGTCAGGTTCTAGTATTCCAAGCAATGCCTGAGATTTGATAAATTTGCCTCTGATCATGCATGATTTAGTCTCAAATGAAGGAGACTCACACATGATGCAGGAGATTTGGCATGTATCGAAGTTCTGTTTTTAAGAAGGTTCCCCCACTCATGAGGCACTCAATCCGTTTGTAGTCGTCTGACATTGGATCAATTGTACTATTACTTGCTTCTATCACTTATAAATAATGTTCAGTTTGAATTTCAACTTTGACCATTAAAAAAATTAACCACCAAACACATAATTATAAATTAAGATGTATCGTTAATTTTTTTTTTTTTAACTTTGACCATTAGCATCTGGTGCAAGATGCATATTATATAGGCATATAGTGATTGTCCTGACTGCCTTATCCTTCGTCTGTCCATGCATCTCATTTTACCATGTCAAGGCCGAGTAACTGTTTCCAACATTTTAACAGAATTATGGCTTCTTACTGACTTGGCCAGTTACTTTTGACATGGCTTCTACTAGGGCATAAAAGTTTTCTTTGGGGTCTTGCTTATATGATTATTTCTCATCTAGTCATATCTAATCTAGGGTAAAATTTGGTCTTCAAAGAATTATACACAAAGAAAAAAAGTTAAAATTTCTGCATGCTGAATTTCATAGTTTGCTAACATCTTGACCCGCAATTATACAGCAGTTAACATGTGGAGAAGTTGCGGGTTTCTGGTGGAAGAGGAAGTTAGTACCAGTTAGGATACTGTCCCTGAATATAATTGATAAATTGTTGAGTGGCATTTAAAATGTTTTAACTAACAAACAGTTAATATTTGGCTTTGAATCGGTTAGTGCTGCCTGGTTAAGATCCAGTCAACAACCAGCTACCATTTGTAACTGATAAATTGTTGATGATCAGCATTTTTAAGATCTATTTTAACAAACAAATAGTATATATTTGGCTTTGATTCAGGATGAGGTTGTAGCTGCACATTGTGTCGGGTTTAATCCAGATGGTAGCAAACTGTATTGTGGATTCAACAAGATTATCCGAGTGTTTGATGTAACCAGACCTGGTAGAGACTTTATCAATAGACCAACTTTTGGTAAGTGTATATAGTCGTACATGCCAGGATTGTTAAATCCAAAATAGAAGCAATAAAATGAAAATGTTAAAAGATGCACTTAAATGTGTGATTTAAAATGGTTTTCCATGCATAAACAAGGAAGTTAGTTATAAATATGGCACAGAAGATCATTAAACTAATCAAACGTACCTTTGTTCAATGGTAGATATGCTTGGAAAACCAGAAAGTAACAACTAAAATTGGATTAACTCCACTTTAATATGAGTACTTGGCAGGTGTGCTATAGTGTATTGTACGGGAACATTAATCTGGTCCTGGACTTTATGCAAACATTTTTACAAGGTTCTTGAATTAATTATTGAATTATGTTAACAAATCAGGCAGGTATTTTATATGACCTTCAGATTTCTGTATGTAGTACACTTTGTGCATACTGTAAAATCATTTAATGTCAATGCGACAAAATTTTGTGGGTTTTTTTGTGTGAAAAAGACCATTTGGTAGGGACATAACTTTAAGGATACATTATCCACTGAGTTAAATATAATAGAATCATTAATATTTGATGGGGGTTTAATTTCATGGTTGATGTCATCCATGAGATCCACAAAATTTATTTACCCATTATATATCAATGACTCTACAATATTCGAAAAATTCTTCTTGATTTGGACTAATGCATTGCAATAAAATATTTGATTGATTTTGCCTTCAATATATCAATTGCTCAAGTTGAAGTAAATCATGCGTTACTGTTTATTAGACTATGTTTGTTTTGTATATGTGATACTTTAGATAACTGCTGTTGAATAATACAACCTGCTTGAATGTTAGTTACAGACAAGTTGGCAGTGGTTATGTTAAGTTATGCATTGCTAGTGCTGTTAAAAGAGAGTGTCTGGTATGGAGATGTTCCATAGATATTTATGTTGTTACAGGTTATTAGTCCCCTGTCGATGTCTGTCCATTCGTCTGTCAGTCCGTCCATCAATCAATAAAATCTTGATTCTGTCTTTACTCAAACAGTTTTCAAGCTAGGTCTATGAAACTTTGTATGTAGATAGGGGCCAATGCACATCTCATGTAATTTTGATTCCGACACAAATTGTGGTTGTCATGCTTCCAGAAACATAGAAAACCAGATAGTGGACTTCTGTATTGCTTGCAGTTCCTTAATACTGTACAATCATTTATTTTCCTGGGGGATTGAATTTCATGGTTCACCTCAACTATGAAATTTAATCCTATCTAATATCAAATTTTACCCTTGTATTTATTTCCTTAAATGCAAAAGCCATGAATTTACGTCCCATTGCAATGGTCTGTTTTATCAAAACCAGGAAATTTTGTCCCATTGAAATTAAATGATTTTACTGTACTGGTACTTGTTTTATTGTAATTTTCAGCAAAAGAAGGTCAACGAGGGATTATATCGTGTATAGATCACAGTCCTGCAGAACACGGTCTGTATGCTGCTGGTTCATACGCGAGAAGTAGTAAGTTTCTCAGTTTACACATATTCTCTAAGTTAATTCCCTGGCTAAGATTGAGAAGGTCGTAAGTACATAATTGATATTATGAGAGAAAAAATGTCTGAAACTGCTCTTTATACTTATGAAAAAATCAACCTTTTGGACTTCAGTTCGGTCAACATGAAAAGTCTCACTTTTCATGAAAACAAGCTCGTAAGAAGGGCCTTATAATGCAGATTTCAAATATGTGTGAGTCTTATAGGTTGTTTGTAGTACTTTGACCTTCTCATTCTAAGCCAGCGATGTATGCGTTGTACCTCATCATTGATGATGGAGAATTTGCTTTGAACAGGTCGATCAATCAGTCAGTGGACACTTGATCCTTGGATCTTTATAGGGAGCATGGCCAGCAATTGTAGAGAACACATTTCAATTATGAGTTCAGTAGGTCAAAGGTCAAGGTCACTGTGACCTTTACTATTTCTGACTATTAAGCTGAGGGCGTTTATGCCATAGTAGCTAAGTGGTTAGTGAGCTTGCCGTCTTATCTGGCGACCCTGGTTCAAATCTGGGTTGGAGGTACATGTATAAGCCTGTCATATTTCAGCAGAAAGCTGACTGGCAAATAAAGGCTATGCAAATGAGTAAATAGAAATATGAAGTGTTGTTATCACTCACATGTGTACCATATTTGTCGTGTATTTGATGAATAAAATAATGAATTTGTGTTGATCAATTATTAAAATTTCTCTGTAAGGCTCGCTTCATGTCATTTATTCCACTTGCTTCATAAATTCAAAAATATACCAATACTCATTCAATATTCTCTGTATATTTCCCTGTTGAAAACTTCATAAATATGTGATACTGTAAAATCATTAATATTTGTGGGGGATTCAATTCCGTTGATTTTGTGGATGATCTCAACCTTGACATTAAATCTCCACAAATATGAAATATGAATGATTTATATTATACATGTATTAGTATATGACTTAGAGGATAAGTAATCCTTGAAATGACGCCCGCATGAAATGGTCATTTTCACCAAAACCTCGAAAATTTGTCCAATTGAAATTATATGATTTAAGAGTACTTGAAATCAACTAGACTTGAACTATTTTGAATTGTGTATTTTACTCATTTTTTTTGTAAATTAGTTAGAAATGTGATGATTTTTAAACGGTCCATACTAAGTCTTGGTTATTTTTGTTACTTAATTATTTTACTAATATGTTTGTATCCATTGCATATTGTTTTACTCATTTTTAAATTGTGATGATTGTACAGCACTTTTGAATGATTAATTTACATGAAAAAAGGGCTAGATAATATTGAATAATAAATAATAATAATATTTTTTGTGTTACAGTTGCATTATACAGTGAACCAGACGGTTCTATGGTGTGTTTGTTTGAAGGTCAACATGGTGGCGTCACACAGGTCAAGTTCTCCCCGGATGGTACCAAGCTGTACAGCGGTGGTAGAAAGGTATATTATGTTCTTCCTTATTTGGATATCTTACATAATCTTGTCACAGGGTCTGTAAATCATCCTAATATCTCTGTCCCTTGTCTGGACGCATCTTATGTTATTTTCTTGTTAGCTCACCTGTCACATAGTGACAAAGTGAGCTTTTGTGATCACTCTTCGTCCGTCGTCCGTCGTCCGTCCGTCGTCGTCCGTCAACAATTCGCTTGTGTACACTCTAGAGGCAACAGTTTTGATCCAATCTTCATGAAACTTGATCAGAATGTTGTTCTCTATGAAATCTAGGCCAAGTTCGAAACTGGGTCATGTGGGGTCAAAAACTAGGTCACTAGGTCAAATCTTAGAAAAATCTTGTGTACACCCTAGAAGTCACCAATTTGATCCAATCTTCATGAAACTTGGTCAGAATGTTGTTCTCTATGAAATCTATGCCAAGTTTGAAACTGGGTCATGCGGGGTCTAAAACTAGGTCACTAGGTCAAATCTTAGAAAAACATTGTGTACACTCTAGAGGTCACCGTTTTGATCCAATATCCATGAAACTTGATCAGAATGTTGTTCTCTATGAAATCTAGGCCAAGTTCGAAACCGGGTCATGTGGGGTCAACAACTAGGTCACTAGGTCAAATCTTAGAAAAACCTTGTGTTCACTCTAGATGTCATCAATTTTATCCAATCTTCATGAAACTTTGTCAGAATGTTGTTCTCCATGAACTCTTTGCCTAGTTTGAAACTTGGTCATGTGGGGTCTAAAACTGGTCACTAGGTCAAATCTTAGAAAAAACTTAATGTACACTCTAGATGTAATCAATTTGATCCAATGTTCACGAAACTTGGTCAGAATGTTGTTCTTCATGAAATCTAGGCCAAGTTTGAAACTTGGTCATGTGGGGTCAAAAACTAAGTCTCTAGGTCAAATCTTAGAAAAACCTAGTGTTCACACCAGAGGTCACAATTTTGATCGTATCTTCACGAAACTGGGTCAGAATGTTGTTCTCTATGGAATCTAGACCAAGTTTGAAACTGGGTCATGTGGGGTCAAAAACTAGGTCACTAGGTCAAACCTTAGAAAAACCTTTTGTTCACTCCAGAGGTCGTGGTTTTGATCCAATCATCATGAAACTTGGTCAGAATGTTGTTCTTTATGAAGTCTAGGCCAAGTTTGAAACTGGGTTATGTGGGGTCAAAAACTAGGTCACTAGGTCAAATCTTAGAAAACATTGTGCTCACTCCAGGGGTCACTGTTTTGATCCAATCTTCATGAAATATGGTCAGAATGTAGGTTGTACTAATACTTAGACCAATGTGCAACAGGTGAGCGACCTAGGGCCTTTCAGGCCCTCTTGTTTGTTATAGAGGCGTTTCCTATAACTTTGATCGTTTAAATCGATTCAGGAATATTAAACATTAAATGAAAGTCATTATTGCTTAAACTCCGCCAATTATCTACAAGAAGCTCCCACTAATTACCAAGAAAACAATGAAAACATGTTTCCATGACGAGCCAAAATAGTCACAAGTTGTTTCCTTTTGTCCACATAATAATAAATCGCTGGAAGGGATAAATTATTATTGGGATTTAATTATATTTTTAAACTTTCTTCTGACAAATTATGATAATTGATAGTGCTCTGTATATTTAGCTCATTTAATGTGATAGTAGAGAAAAATATGCTAGTTATAGGGAGTGCCTCTTTAATGATTGGCTAACACAGTCATATAGTGCACCCAGGATATTGTGATGTTTAGAAACATTACCGGATCGCTCTACTGTTGCAAAATTGGTTACTTAAATAAACGCATACGTTCAATTATATATGTACGTGTACTAAAATAACTCTGATAAATCGTGCACGCTATGTGGCTTATTCCAAATTTTTCAGCCTTTCTTGTTATCTTGGGCACACTAGAAGTATGTGGTCATTTGATTCTTTTCCTACTACACCAGTCTCAGAATTTGATGGAACAGGTCTAAATATCCAGGTTTTCTTATAAGCATGTATATGTAGAAAAAGCAAATTCTTTACTATATTGAATATGATGAAAAAATTCATCACTTATTTTCTCAACACTAATTACATTCATAACCTAAAAAATCTATTAGGCTCCCAAAACAGTGTAGCAATACCACACAATTTTTGGCTACACAGTCAAGAAGAATTTTGCATCATTTCAGGAACAAAAATAACCATAAGCTTGATATTTGTTCACCAATTGTTATGAACAATACACCTTGCTAAGGCGAAAATGTAAGCTTTCTGCAACACATAGTATCTATATTTTATTAGCTATACCATTTATACAAACACCCTGTGAAGCCTTTGGAGTGTCGGGCTACAGTTACAAGCTGTTTTTCCCCAAGGTTTCACAGGTTGTTAGACAAAACGGTCGCACTGCTGATGTTGATCCTGCATTTTGTTGAAAGCTTACATATTTTCCCTTAGCATGGCCTATATTTCATAGAAATTAGTATAGAAATGAAATATTTACGGCTGTTTTTGTTTTTGAAGTGAAGCAAATTGTATCTTGGCACTGTGGCCTGAGGTCACATGGTATTGTTGCCCTGGAAAAGGCCACATTAATAATACTTGTTTTCTAGACTAGTTAAGGATATGTTTACCTCCAAAGATGCCAGAGGGCTTAACGGGCAGTAAGTATTAAAGTAAATAAGTAAAGATGACTCATCCTATATTTTATGATTATAATTGACATATTTTAGGACAATGAGATACTGTGTTGGGACATGAGAAATCCGGGACAGATATTGTTTACCTTACAAAGAAATGTCGTTACAAACCAACGTATATCCTTTGATATTTCCAGGTGCGTATCCAACCTTCTAAATCTATGAAGAATTAGAAATGATTATAAAATTCTAAATGTTATGAAAAAAATCTAAATTTTATGAAAAAAATCTAAATTTTATGAAAAAAATCTAAATTTTATGAAAAAAATCTAAAATTTATAAGAATTTTTCACGGATTTGTAAATATTAATATTCAAGGAGGATTCAATTTCATGGATGATCATGGAGAAAGTCTGTGGAATTTAAACTGTCGGCTTAAAAAGTCAAAAGGTGGTGGCTTGTCAAGAAATCCTATATGGAGATTCCCCGCTATAAAGATTGTATGATTGTACATCCGTCTTTTGTAGTATTTTGTAATTGCTATTAAACATGTATGTTTTCATGCAATAAGTGATTTGTATTGTATTGTATTGTATTGTACTCTATTGTATTGCTTACAGTGTTGTGTTGTATTGCATTGTTTTGTATTGTATTGTAATGTACTTTATTGTATTGCTTACAGTGTTGTGTTGTATTGCATTGTTTTGTATTGCATTGTTTTGTATTGTATTGTATTGTATTGTATTGCTTACAGTGACAGTCGGTATGTTATATCTGGATCTACTGATGGTATTGTGAGAGTATGGGACACGACGGCGACACCCATACTCCCTAACATACACCTAGATCCTGTCATTGAACCAACCTTGACATTTCAAGCACACAAAGAAAGCGTTAACAGTGTTAGGTTTGTATTGTAAAATCATTATAGTAATCACCCTGTATGTCCGTCCGTTCGTCCGTCCACATTTTTTTCTTAATAACTTGCAAACCGTTAAAGGTATCAACTTCAAACTTTAAACATAAGGTCACAGCAACAATACACTATTGTATGCCAAGTTATGTTACTCCAGCTACAATATTGTAAGAATTATGTCCCTTTGTAAAATTACAATTTTCCTCATTTTTCATCTTTTTTTCTATATTACTTCAAAACAGTTACAGATATTCAAATGAAACTTGCTATACACAGGGCCCTGATCAGGACAGTGATGGTTCTAGTTTTGTTGGTGGGTTAAATTTTGTGGATTTCCTAGTTCAACTTCAACCACGAAATCAAATCCCATTGAACAATAATTTTGACCCTTGTATTGCAAGTTAATGTCTTATTGAAAATTATTTTTTACCAAAACAATGAAATTTCGTCCCATTGAAATTAAATGATTTTACAGTATGTGTTGTATGAAAATAAAAAAATGAATGGCTTTAAATCTTAGTGGAGATAACTTCAGATATGCTATGCCATTACATATGTTATAGTATAAGTTTGTGACAAGAGTATTAAAGGTCATATACGCAAAATTATTTTTTTGCTGTTTTAGTAAGTTTATGGTATAAATATAGGATTACATCAATCTCTACACTTCAGATATGATTATAACACACAATAAACGTCATCTCTTATTTCGATTATCTTATTTTGTGAATAAACTAGCCGAGTTACTTCCCTTAGCTTGTGACGTATTTTTGGAACATCTGATTAACACAGAGACTGTATACTATTAGTGTATATTCGCATAAATCTTGATCTCTATTGAATATGTTCGGTTTAAATGCATTAAAGTTACATGAAATGCATGTGCTATTATGTAATAGTGGGTCAAATATAAAGCACAATCATAAAATAATTTTCCACGGGGGTTATACATATATATACACAGCGTCGATCTACGAAGTGTCATACAGTTATATTGGTACATTATGCACACCACGGGGGTTGTAACATGCCAAAAACGAGATTATAATCAGCTGCTTACCGATTTGATGGTTAATTTAATTTTTTCTGTACGTAATATTGGGTATACAAATGTGAGAAAATTCCTAAATCGGTATTTGTACATAGATAAGTTTACGGTCAATGCAACTGGAGACGCGTTTACATTACGCGTGTTATAGGAAGGGTGTTGTAACTGGCCAAGTATTAATAATATATTTTTGTCAATCAAAATGCAAAAAAGAACAGTGTATTATACCAGATATAAAATGTTTATAACTTGGTAAACGTTTCATTAATTTATTAATTTAGTATGGAACGATAAATTGCATTTTTCTAAAACGATATAGATCGATCATTGGCATTTGAATTCAACTGTGTGTAAAGTTATTATTCTTCCTAGCATAAACCTAGATTCACGTATCCATCTCCCGTTATGTACACCAACAAGAAAATACATAACGGAAAAAATAGTTACGCACAGTTGAAATCAAATTCGTGTTTAAATTGTGTATCGTTTTGCTTTATGGGTAATTATTAAAAAATACTGTCAGACTATCCGAAATAGAACGCTGGATATATGTTACATAAAAAATAAAGAGCGGTATTAAAGATTTATTCTTTGTATGTGTTGTTCTGTCCACTTCAATTGTAGAATACTGTTTGGAACAACGCATGGGCTCGTATACATGTACAGTATTGTTTAAAATATTTTTAAAAATATGTCAAAACGTGGCGTGTCCTTACCCAGTGCGAGCATCGTGGATTTAACAAAATACAAACAAGATACATGTATGTAGCGAACTCCACTGTTGGTAATCTGCTTCCGTAATATAACTTAAGTCTTGTTACAAATCACAAAATAATACTTGTCTGAGAGTTCAAACACGTGCCTAATTTTCCAGAATATCAACGCACGGTCAGACATTTTGAGCCTACAATTTAGACCGGCTTACATTTAAAGACTAAACATCAGTAAAGGGCCGACACATATATGACACTGCACCATAGGCCGTCAAAAGCAGGCGGTCTATTTTATAATATATAGATCACACGGTATCCAGCTCTTGGTCTGCATGGCCTGCCATAGGTCATGCAGGTGCAAGGGGGCGTGGCAAATTTATTACAAACCAATTTGTATTCGCCAATCAAAATATAACGCCATGAATTGAAATGTAAGTATTAGTTATGGTCAGTTGAGCAAGTGCGTAAAAATATCTTCAATGAATGTGCGTAATAAACCAAGTTTTTGTTTATCAATGTGAAACTTTTTGAAAATGACAAGCTTAGGATTCGTGTAAACTCTAATATGTTTTCTGGTGTAATGGAAAGCTTCAAAAAGGTTAAAAAAATATGTTCAAACGTCTGTGTAAACCGTAAGCATCGCACTATAATACTGTCACTTTTCAATGATACTGGATGTAGTTAATAAATTTTACCATGAGGTGTCATTCAAAGAAACCATGCTTTTTATTACATGTGCATTGCAATACCAACAATATTGAAAAGATAATTATGCCGATTATTGTGTTGGAAATGCGTGAGTTTACATTTCCAAATTACTTAATTTTCAGCGCACTTGTTCTAACGTGTCATTGTAATGCACCTGTCAGTAGCATCCACGGTACCCCACTCCTGGGGATGGGCTTATGGGTTGTCACCCCACCTTCCACGACCTGCGGGTGACAGCTCATGGGACAATCTCCGGTATTCCCCCTGACAACTAAATAGTGTCTCTAGGGTATTGTTTCGCGGAAAAAAATCCCAACATTTCACCGGCCATGCGGCGGAAAGCTGGAAGGTAAAAACACGACCGTCAATCCCCGAGGGCCGTTTGGGGCGATGATGGAACTGACTGGTGGAGTATCTGTATGTAATTTTGAAAAAAGTACCAATCGATTAAGTTAATGCTAATGCTCATTTGAATTTGTATCCATAATTGAAAATGATAAAATGGGATTAACTCGGCATCCAAGAACTATGGACAATGTCTCTAACTTTACCGGTTATCTACAGACTTTTTTTTCAAATTTTCCTTTTACAATTTTTTGTCAATAATTTCCTGTGTAGAATTGTAATGTTCATTTCTCAATTTGGGAATTCAGTAACTTAATTATGGTTAATTTATAAATTCTTTACAATTAACGACAGAAACTGCCAACTACGCGTCATTTCGTGAGTACTACAAATCATGTCATATATACACGCGTGTACAAATACGCAGCTAAAGCCATTTCTTGCGAACATAATTTTTTCCTCTTACGGAATGCTTTACTTATGGTCTGTTACAAAACCTAACACATAAATATTCAAAATAGTGACAGCTATATATATATATACACATGTATATATATTCAAAATCAATCACCGATGTATACACACACGTGTCAAGTGTATAAACAGCGTGATATTTATACCCCCTGTAGCGCGCAGTTTGCACTGCTGCGTTTGTAATGTATAACACGCCCAGCAGTTGAAGTCAGTAATGTCCACATCGGTATGTGGTCGTTGTTTTGTTTCTTAAATATTGAAGGGAATTAAAACTTGATTGCAATGACAACACATACAATGCTTAGAACATACCACATTATAGTAATTTCCGTCACTGATCATGAATTTAATCCGATAAAAACTCGACAGGACCCATTCAAATTTAGTTAAACTGAAGAGGAACAGTTCCACTTATGTCCAAAATGACGTCACACGGTCTAAAAATCAAGGGAGACAACCAGGTTGGATTTACGTTGTAATTTTGTTGTCGTCAACTTTATCGTTACAAACCATCTTAAATATTGCAATTATGTGGATTACAAGTACGCCATGTCTTTTATATGATATATATCTATGTAAATGTGTTACTATAGTTGAATTAAGAAATTCTTTCGTATTTGACCTTTAATGTTTTCAGCATATTAGTCAAAACAGATTCTTTTCCACAAAGACATTTGATAAGAAATAAAAATAATAGGAGTACTTGGCAGGTATGATTTAAGTGTCCACTGCTTGTGTCTGATCATAGATCGTAAAATATTATCATGAGATGTGTGTATATGACTGTTTCAGCTTACATCCAACGTTACCAGTGATTGCCACAGGATCCGGCGAGAGACATTTCAAATCATTCTCTGACAATGATGACGACTCAGGTGTTAAAATGGACGATTCCTCCGATATTGACAATAGTCTCAGACTCTGGTGGATCTGATAGAATTGTTACCTTGACAACCAAGATCTGTTGCTATGGCGACATCAAATCAGAATCGGTTGCTATGGAGATAGAAATTGTTTGCTATGGAAATTGGTTGCTATGGATATACAAATTGGTTGCTACAGAGATAGAAATTCATTGTTATGAAGATGGAAACTAGTTGCTTTGGAGAAAGAAATTGGTTGCTATGAAGACAGAATTTGGTTGTGTTTGAGATAGAAAATAATAAACTATCTTTTGCCACAGAGATTGAAATTGGCTGCTACAAAAATTGTTTTGGTCTCATGATCATTCCAAACCCAATGATGACCAAATGTAAGTTGGCTTCCTGCAACAAGCTGAAACACAATTTTCATGGATTCCAACTTTTGTGTAGACTGTATGAAGAAAGAGCAGGATTCTGTAGGAACAAACATTTTATATTTTGCCAGTAGTTTTGTATGTTTTTGAGCTTTAGTGATCACTCCTCGTCCGTCAGTCGTCGTCGTCCGTCGTCTGTCAACAATTGGCTTGTGTACACTCTAGAGGCAACAGTTTTGATCCAATCTTAATGAAACTTGATCAGAATGTTGTTCTCTATGAAATCTAAGCCAAGTTTGAAACTGGGTCATGTGGGGTCAAAAACTAGGTCACTAGGTCAAATCTTAAAAAAATCTTGTGTACACTCCAGATGTCACCAATTTGTTCCAATCTTCATGAAACTTAATCAGAATGTTGTTCTCTATAAAATCTAGGCCAAGTTCGAAACTGGGTCATGTGGGGTCAAAAACTAGGTCACTAGGTTAAATCATACACAAAAAAATGTGTACACTCCAGATGTCACCAATTTGTTCCAATCTTCATGAAACTTAGTTAGAATGTTGTTCTCAATAAAATCTAGGCCAAGTTCAAAACTGGGTCATGTGGGGTCAAAAACTAGGTCACTAGGTCAAATCTTAGAAAAACCTTATGTACACTCTAGATGTCATCAATTTGATCCAATCTTCAAGAAACTTGATCAGAATGTTGTTCTCCATGAAATCTAGGCCAAGTTTGAAACTGGGTCATGTGGGGTCAAAAACTAGGTCACTAGGTCAAATCTTAGAAAAGCCTTGTGTACACTATGTGTCATCAATTTGATCCAATCTTCATGAAACTTGGTCAGAATGTTGTTCATCATGAAATCTAGGCCAGGTTTGAAACTGGGTCATGTGGGGTCAAAAACTAGGTCACTAGGTCAAATCTTAGAAAAACCTTGTGTACACTCTAGATGTGACCAATTTGATCCAATCTTCATGAAACTAGGTCGGAATGTTGTTCTCTATAAAATCTAGGCCAAGTTTGAAACTGGGTCATGTGGGGTCAAAAACTAGGTAACTAGGTCAAATCTTAGAAAAACCTTGTGTTCACTCCAGAGGTTGTGGTTTTGATCCAATCATCATGAAACTGGATCAGAATGTTGTTCTCTATGAAATCTAGGCCAAGTTTGAAACTGGGTCATGTGGGGTTAAAACTAGGTCACTAGGTCAAATCTTAGAAACGTATTGTGTTCACTCCAGGGGTCACCGTTTTGATCCAATCTTCATGAAATGTATATGGTCAGAATGTAGGTTGTACTGATACCTAGACCAATGTGCAACAGGTGAGCGCCCTAGGGCCTTTCAGGCCCTCTTGTTCTTAATTATTGTAAGTGGAAAAATCGAGGGGCTTGCCTTTCTGTTGCCAATAGTGTACGCATTCAAATAATGTGGTTTTTTATCAAAATTTTGAGTGTATTTATGAATTCAAAATGTTACATAAGCATATTAACAAACTGTTGGATGCCAGGTCATCAATGTGTATTATGGTATGAGGGGTGCTCAGAGGGTAGTTACACTTATAGAAACAATCACAGAAAAATATCAGAAAATATAAATAGTAGGACACTTGTCCATCCCAGAACTTTGTGAGCACTCCTTTCATGTTCAGAAGTACCAAACACTGATCTGCAGGGTGTAATTTTTGTGCCATACATATTTCTAAAACTATTTCATTTGAGGACATGAATAATCCCAGTAATGTTTATCAATGTATTAGTTCCCGGGATTTGAATATTTATATTTCAACAATACGTCTTTTATGTCTGAACATTGAGAAACAGGCTCTTCATGGAATTTCAATGTATCTAACCATTAATGCATACATTCCTGTACTTATTAATTTTGTTTCAGACATCATTTGAATCAACTATTAATTTTTTAGATTGTTTGAAAACTGTACCTTGCTCAGAGGCCAGCTGGGACCTTATTCACCTACATTGTAAGACTAAAACTCAGACTTAGAGTTTATATTGCCAAATGTTCTATTCGCTCTCATGTTAATATCAATGTAACGATTTTGATATAAATTGGTATACATGTTCTGTGGGTAACAACAAATAGCCAGATAAAATTTGGAGCAGGTACTATAAGGGGTGGTTTTGGCCCAAATATTTTGGAAAAAATAACATCTATCTTAAGAAAGTTTTCTTTACAGAAAACGATAACCCCGTATCTTGACTGTCAATTTATCATGTTTACACAAATTTATATGAGCTGGATGATTTCATAAGGGTCTCATTTGACCCCTAAAATGGCCAAAATAGACAATTTTTGTCTAAATATGGTCATAAAATGACAAATTGCAATACGAGCAAAGGCGTGTACCAAGACCAAATTTTGTACAAGTGTTGAAAATCATATTATTTATGAATACACAAAATATAAAGTTGGTACACGCCTGTGCTGATATCTAATTTTTAGCTCACCTGAGCACAAAGTGCTCAAGGTGAGCTATTGTGATCGCCCAATGTCCGTCGTACGTCGTCAACATTTTGACTTGTAAGCACTGTAGAGGTCACAGTTTTCATTAAATCTTAATGAAACTTGATCACAGTGTTTGTCTCTATAAAATCTAGGCCAAGTTCGAAACTGGGTCATGTGGGGTCAAAAACTAGGTCACTAGGTCAAATCTTAGAAAAATCTTGTGTACACTCCAGATGTCACAAATTTGTTCCAATCTTCATGAAACTAGATCAGAATGTTGTTCTCTATAAAATCTAAGCCAAATTCGAAACTGGGTCATATGGGATCAAAAACTAGGTCACTAGGTCAAATCTTAGAAAAATCTTGTGTACACTCCAGATGTCACCAATTTGTTCCAATCTTCATGAAACTTGGTCAGAATGTTGTTCTCTATGAAATCTAGGCCAAGTTCGAAACTGGGTCATGCGGGGTCAAAAACTAGGTCACTAGGTCAAATCTTATAAAAACCTTGTATACACCCTAGAGGTCACTGTTTTGATCCACTCTTCCTGAAACTTGGTCAGAGTGTTGTTCTTCATGAAATCTAGACCAAGTTTGAAACTTGGTCATGTGGGGTCAAAAACTAGGTCACTAGGTCAAATCATAGAAAAACCTTATGTACACTCTAGATGTCATCAATTTTATCAAATCTTCATGAAACTTGGTCAGAATGTTGCTCTCCATGAAATTTAGGCCAAGTTTGAAACTGGGTCATGTGGGGTCAAAAACAAGGTCACTATGTCAAAACTTAGAAAAACCTTGTGTACACTCTAGATGTCATCAATTTGATCCAATCTTCATGAAACTTGGTCAGAATGTTGTTCATTGTGAAATCTAGGCCAAGTAAAAAACTGGGTTATGTGGGGTCAAAAACTAGCTCATTAGGTCAAATCTTAGAAAAACCTTGTGTACACTCTAGATGTCATCAATTTGTTCCAATCTTCATGAAACTAGGTCAGAATGTTGTTCATTGTGAAATCTAGGCCAAGTTTGAAACTGGGTCATACGGGGTCAAAAACTAGGCCACTAGGTCAAATCTTAGAAAAACCTTGTGTTCACTCCAGAGGTCGTGGTTTTGATCCAATCATCATGAAACTGGATCTGAATGTTGTTCTCTATGAAATCTCTAGGCCAAGTTTGAAACTGTGTCATGTGGGGTCAAAAACTAGGTCATTAGGTCAAATCTTAGAAAATTATTGTGTTCACTCCAGGGGTCACCGTTTTGATCCAATCTTCATGAAATATATATGGTCAGAATGTAGGTTGTACTGATGCCTAGACCAATGTGCAACAGGTGAGCGCCCTAGGGCCTTTCAGGCCCTCTTGTTAAAAGTTAGTAAAAATAAGAAAATATTACATGAGAGTGTGAATTTTTGGAATCGGTATACTACAAAGTCATTAGTTAAGCTATTTGAAAATAAATCACTATGGTATATGCAAATAAACGTCTAGTTTTATATATTACAGCATTGTGTACGGGGCTTTAGCAAAAGTAACGCTATTTTGGGATAAAAGTGACAAAATATGAAATAAAAGTGTGATTTTTTGGAATCTGTTCACTGCAATGTCATAAATCCCTTTATTTGAAAATTAATTGCTTTGGTTGTCGCATAGTAACCCTAAGTTTAAGTTACACAAATTCCAGATTCAAATCTTTCTGCAAACAAGGTATATTTTGGGGTAAAATTAACAAAATTTGAAATAAAAGTGTGAATTTTCGGAATCGGTAGACTACAATGTCATAAATCATTATTTTTGAAAATTAAGTGTTGTGTTGGGTTCATAGTAACCCAAAGCCTAAGTTATACAAATTCTAGTGTCAGATTTGTATGCAAATGAGTTTTATTTTGGGGTAAATATGAAATAAAAGCGTATGAATGATAAATGAAATTTCAAAGTAAATCGTATATTTTTGCATATTTATTAATTTGTGTTAATGGTTGCTATGGCAACAGAAGCACAGAAAATGGTAATAACAGTTCAAATATATTACACACAAATGGTATATGTCATATATTGAATAATACTTCAGAAAAAAATAGATGGAAACACAAATTATTGCATATTTAGCAAAAGTAAAAAATGGTTGCCATGGAAACAAAAACTAACTTTTTTAAAATTAAAATGTAGAAATAGTGATATTCAAGTACGTGACTTCCAATGATCACTTTTTCGTTCAAATTAGAAGAAAAACACAGATTATTGCATATTTGAGAAATTAGAAAAAACGGTTGCTATGGCAACATACAGTGAACAGAAAATATTTAAAATACCAAAATCGTACAGGAGGGTATATATCTTTCATTTACAGAAATTTCATTAAAATCGTGCATTGGGCAAAAAACACCCCTTATAGTACCTGCTCCTTTCACTCGGTTAAATCGAATTTCGATGAAATGCCAGTAATTATGAAAAATTACATTTTGAAGTCTAAGTCTGATTTTTAGACTTTCAACGTTGGTGAACCATTAAGGCCCCAGATGTGTGTTTTCTAGCTGTTTCATTGAAAAAAGTCTACAATATGTTATTCTACCTTCTAGAACTTTATACCATTGTGCACATCATCTACCCACTCTGTACATATTTACACATATGATACAGAAAGTAGAGTATACCCAGGATAATGTGATATTTACAAACTATGACTGGAGTTGCCTACTGTAGAAAAACGTGTTTCTTAGGTAAATACACATGATCAATTCTTTACTAAAATAACATTGATAAATCCTTTTGTTAAACCACCAATGTGGACTAAGCCAAATTTTCCCGCCTTTCACATTATCCTGGGGTCACTATACCATCATTATTGATGCATTCTGTATCGCAATCTGATATGTTGTAATGTTCTTTAGTTTTTGTTAAGGTGGAACCACTCATTTTAAAAAATATCACGATCCATTTCCAAAATGATACCAAAGTAAACTTTGATTTTATCCAAAATTCAGGCGCTATTTCTTGGTTCCGTTGCCTTCTATAGAATAGCATCAAATCACGCTTTTCCATGGTTACTTTCACATCTTCATAATTAATAACGTCATGGTAACACACACTGTGTTAAAAGATACAAGACTTAGTTTTACTTTGGATTAAATGGTTTACTTTGATCAGGAACAGTCTATTTTCTGATAAATTCCTGCCTTGATACAAAATCTGTAAATGGATCATGATTCTTTTTAAATGTGTGGTTCCACCTTAAATATTGTTGTTATAATATCACTGAAACACTGTTGTCTGAAATGTTGCTCTTACTTTGATACTGAGTTGTAAGTGCAATAAATCAACACATTTTGATCAATAAAAAACTGCTAAATGTACATACTGGCTGATTTCTTAATTCCCCCACATGTCACATTTAAGGTAATCGAGTGCCTTTCTCTGTGTTACTGTGGTCACACTTATTGCTATTGAGCATAACCTCCTTACATATTAAATGGAATATTGAATGGAATAGACTAATTTGTTTAAGTCCCCTTCCGTTTTCAACCAGAGGGGACTATAGGTTTGCCTTCCCAATATGTTTTGTACACATTGATAATAGAAGGAAATGGGGCTGCTTCCTGTCCATAGTGAAATTAATGATGCGTTGTTAACGAAAAAGGAATTAATATATTTTCTTAATTTTAAAAATGGAATAAGTTTTTCATATAGAATCATATAACATACTCATATCACGTATGATTACTGGGTTGGACAGAAGTATCTTCTACCCTACCATTGTACAGTATTCTAATAGATACAACCATTCACTCGTATCGACGTCTTATCCGTAATTACTGTAAAATCATTTAATTTCGTTGGGACGAAATTTCGTGGTTTTGGGTAAAAGACAATTTCGTTGGGGCTTGAATACGTGGAATTTGCTTTTCAGGTAATAATACAAGGGTCAAAACTGATGTTCGTTGGGATTAAAGTTCGTGGTTGAAGTGAACCACAAATCCATGAAATTTAATCCCCCACGAAAATTAATGATTTTACAGTATATGACACGACAAAGTTATTAGTAAAAAGGTATGACTTAGATATATCATGTTGCTTAGTGAATTGGTCTTTAGCCCATGAAATTCAATTACTGGCCATTATTCGAAATGTACACTGTACTCATGTGCTCGCTTGAGGGTCAACATCAGCATTTCTAGAAGTTACTACACAGTTGGGGCTGTTGCAATTACCCCATACATTTACTGGCCATTATTGGAAATGTGCACTGTACTCATGTGCGCGCTTGAGGGTCAACATCAGCATTTCTAGAAGTTAATACACATTTGGGTCTGTTGCAATCTAAAGATAAACCGAGTCATTTAATTATCTGTCTAGATCCTGATTTGTTTAACAGATGCTGTTCTTGCGTTTCATAAGACATATATAACCTATATAGAACATTTTATTTGTCATTGACCCATGGTTGTAATGATGTGGCCCAAGGTGCCAAAGTTTAGGGATACAATGGGACGTTTCGAATGCAGTCTTCAAATAAGTATACATTAGAAACTATGGCCAAAACATGACTATTGTCCATCATCACAGAAAATTTGTGCTAGATCTTTATAAAATAATGATATGATTTTTGACCCAGGTGCCCAGTCTCCTTAGAAAAATAAGGATTATCATTATTAAAAATGTCACCAAGGCGAACGTATCATCCCTTATTAAGGTTCCATTTCCTCGGAATCTGCAATGAGTATCAGTTACGTCATTATAATGACAGTATTGTATTAAAATATTCTTCGAAACATGTACCATAGCAATGAAAACATATACATGTTTTAGCATAAAAAACACTGTTCGAACTTGTTTTTTTTTCAAGGGTCACGTAAATGACGATTTTACCGTGATGAACGGTAATAAGTTGTCGGTAAAATACTGTAGCATCACAGTTTATTTACAAATTATATTACTATAGGTTTTGGTGAATTTATCTTGACACTTTGCAAACATATGCAGACAATTTAAATGTTAGCACATTTATAAAGCGCCGTTAAATGTATATTTGTTAATTTGACTATCACGCATTAAAAAGTGATGTTCAAACCTTTGATTGGAATACCTGCTTCGATCCCGATATCAGCACATATGCATTAAACATAACAAATCAAATACAAAATATAGCCAAAAGCAACATTCCAAACAAAACAGTCAAAATTAGAAATAAAGACGCTCCCTGGATGAACAACCAAGTGCGTAAGCATATACGTAAGCGTAAACGTGCTTATAAAAAAGCTAAGAAAACAAACACCCCTACCTCATGGAACAAATTCAAGGCAAGTTAGAAACACCACCATTCTCTTGATCCGCGAGACAAAAACCAATTACTTCAATCACCTTTCTGAAAGACTCCAAACTTGCTCTTTTTCTTCAAAAGATTGGTGGATCACTCTCAAACAATTCATCACCAAACCTACCCACAATACAATTCATCCTCTCTTTAATCAAAACACTAACGTCTAATGAACACAAAAAGGCTAACATCTTAAACAATTTCTTCCAAGAGCAGAC
Source organism: Spisula subtruncata (assembly GCA_963678985.1). Classification (NCBI taxonomy): domain Eukaryota; kingdom Metazoa; phylum Mollusca; class Bivalvia; order Venerida; family Mactridae; genus Spisula; species Spisula subtruncata. The sequence goes on along the minus strand of OY787671.1, from coordinate 25,925,445 downwards.
AACAATTGACGAACGAAACAGAGAAGTACCTGACCTTGGCCCTTCACACTCAGATATTAACTTAAACGATATCCACCTCCATTCCAATGAAATTGAAGAAGTAATTAAAACTCTACACCCAAACAAAGCAACAGGGGACCGTTTCACTAAGATACTTACGCTTGCGTAACTCTAAGATTTACGTAGATTTTTGCGTACGAACAAAATATGGACGTAAGTGCGTTTCACTAAACATTTGCGTACCTAAGGTTTGCGTAGATTCAAGCGTAAAGTTACGCCAATAAATACCAGCCGTAAGTCTGGCGTAGTGCTCTAAGATTTGCGTAAAAATGGCCGCCATTTTAACGCTCTCTAGAAGACAGCGAAATGATCGATTAAGAAGAGTTTTACAGTGTGCTAGACATTTTTTGCTGACAGTTCATCCTAAGGGGAGCTAAATCGTTCTATGGGACATGACGACAGCGATATCCTAGCGATAATGATGGCACATTACAGTGATCTCCCCTGTAAACAAGGTCGTCTGTCAGACACAATATTTTGCTGGACAAAAACTGTTTATTTCGTCATGTTACATGTACGTTGGCGAGTGGACTGCTTGTATCATTATCAACAAACCTTATTTAGTAAGTAATATTCCATTCAACCAACGCTTACTTGCATGATTAATGAAAAATCTGTGTTCTTTGTTCGACTTGTTAATCCCGGAAGTGATGTTTTTTGTTTGTTTCCAACGCAACTTGTTGACCGCCATCATTTTAAATTTGTTACAATATTGTTCGCTGTTGTAGAATAAGCAGCAACTTTAGTGCTTTGTGTGAAGTTACAGACCGCGCTATGCCTATACAGTACAGTAGATCTAATGTTTATTTGCAAAAGTGTTAATGGCCCTGTACTGAGCCTGAGGGGCACTGTAATTCTGAATGAGTAGGCCCACTACTAGGCACTAGTAGACCTAATGATGGATCTATTTACAACAGTTCTATCTTAGTATCTATCTATTTATTCTGCTGAACGTATCTCTTTTAGTACTATTGGCAGTGTCTGACATAGGCAGACATAAAATCAATGAAGAAATAGAAGTGAGATACAAGGAATCCGGATGCGATGCCCTAGCTTGTTTCAATAAGCCTTATAAGGTGCCTTGGTTCTTTAACATGCTGGTGTAGGGTCAATACGGGTAAATACGGACGAAAAGGAAAGTACGGACATCTGAGTATATTCTACGATCAGAATTTTTGTTTTTGGAATTTCAAACCGTTCTCCCTGTGCAGAATAAAAATGCACTTGCAGTGCTTTGATTGAGACAGGAAGCAGCAGTCCATGTCCACCGGAAATACACATAAGGCATGCGCAAAGTTAGTGACATCATCGACCTTTTACGTCACAGGCTAACTTTAAGAAGCGCGCTCGTTCAAGGTGAACATTGAACATAAATATTTAAGGTGTACGCACCTTCTTAAACCACGATAATTTATGCTTATTCGTTTCTTAATTTCTTCTAGTTAAATTTGCACATAGTTTTATTACCAGTCTTTGTGTAAAACGCTCAAATATAGAGAAAATATGAAGTGTCCGTATTTTTTCGATCTTTTTTTCACGTAGGAAAAATACGGACAATTGACATTTTCATATACTTAACAAGTTTCGTTACACATTCAAAGCTGAGCGAGTGGCCGTGTGGTTAAGGCGTTGGACTATTAATCAAGCGGTCCGAGTTCAAATCTCGGGGGCGGCAATTTTTTTTAGATTTTTTTACACCCGATACGTAACAGCCTATTGTGCAAAAATGGTGTCAAAACACTGGTTTGCTTAAAATTATTTTTAAATTAATTATATCCATTTCAGAATGAAAAACGTAATTATAAGAAACCTCTATGCTGTTGGCATGCACCACCATGGACCGAAAGAACTGGCAACTGGCTCTGCTGTTTATTATATTAAACCAGACTTAAGAAACCAGTACGACAAAGATGCAATAGCAATCTATGAAAATAAAGGCTGTACCAAGCTCGCCGCTTATCTTCGACGACAAGATGCTCATCATGTGAAACAACTGTTCGATTTGTGTTTTATACACGACGTCTGCTATCTCAGGGCAAAGGATAGCCCTGTGAAATTCAATAAATATAAAGGACCAATGCAATCAGTCAGTATTGGGTTTAAAATACCAGAAGACAAATCAGGAGAGCTGATAGAACTTTTGAAAAGTATACCATCAGTGGTTTATAAAGTTTTCTGACCATTTGGAGTTTGCAGAATGTAGACTTTCTCGATATCATTGCGTCACCTTAAAATGATAAAGAATATATTAATCTATTAAAATAAAGGAATAAATCAAACGATCAGTGTGCGTTGCGTCATTCTTAACCCCTGCTATATAGTTGCTGTCTTAGTAAGGCTTAATATCATCCGGGACCTTTTGATCTCAAGTCCACCGCCTTAACTGGTCTGTCACAACCCTCTAATAATCTAACAATAATGCAATAACGTTTGTTCATCATTATGGATAGCATTTTTCACGATGCAGTGTAGCTCAACTGAACAGATCTTTTTATTTGCTTTTAATACTCTTGCTTACAGGTTGCTTTGAACTCTTGCTTTCAGATGCCTTCAAAGTATGTGTATAAAAAGAGGGGTAAGACAATGAATTATACACCTGAAACGCTAGAGAGAGCAGTAACGTCTGTTCAAAGTGGAAGAATGTCTGTAAGGGAGGCTTCTTCTGTGTACAATGTTCCTCGTTCTACAATAGGCGACCGTATTAGCGGGAAACACGAGCTCCATGTACCCCATGGTCGACCCACACATATACCAAAGGAAGTAGAGGACCAAATTGTCTCAGCCGTTAAAATGGCTGCGCGCCGGGGTGTTGGTCTGTCCAGAAAGCAGATATTACTGCGCACTAACATTCTATGTGAACGTTTGAAGATAAGATCAGCTTGCAAAACTTTCAAAGGTAACTTAGTCTATTAAATAATAAGTTATTGTCAAAATAATTGATCGTTTATGATTTGAAATATTCTAGTACAGAAATGTAACTTATGTAAAGCATGTGTACTGCAAACTACGTCCATATTATAACTGCCTGTCAGGGGCGTACCTAGACACATTTTGATGTGTAGGCCCAAATATGTATTTGGTCACTTCAATAGTAACAAAGTCGTCTTCAAACTATACTTGGCGAAGTGATGTGGCGAGGATAAACAAAAGCATACAGATCAAATCATTTGTTGTTTCTTACCTTCCAGCGAGTAAAGACTGGTGGCATGGATTGAAGGGAAGATATCCTGATCTGGTTTTAAGAAAGCCAGAAAAACTAACCTCAACCCGGGCAAGAATGATGAATCACGAGGTCATGAGTAATTACTTCAAGGATTTAGGTGAGTTACACACAGTTAGATCAACCACTTAGTGGATCGCATTATATTTCATGCTGCAAGATTTAACAAAATACCAATGGTTCAGTGCAGAAATGGTTCGGTGCATATTGTCTTTAAAATATTAATAAGGACGCGGCAACTAAAATATGTCAGGTTGCGGAACAATGTTAAATCATATACTAGTATACTGATAATATTTTATCAGTTAAAACAAATCGGTAATCATTGACTGCTTCAAACTTCGAAATGCGTTTATTTTTGTAGGCACTATCATCGATGGACTGAATCTATCTGCACGTCCAGAATGTGTTTGGAACTGCGACGAGATGGCGAAGAATTTTGAACACGACCCTGGGAGAGTTGTAGGTCAGAGGGGAGAAAGTTGTGTTTTCAGAACGAGTTGTAGATCAAGTAATATCACAGTGATGGCTTGCGTTAATGCCTCGGGGGGAAGAATGCCACCAATGTTTGTGGTGAAAGGTAAAACATCCAGATCACTTCACGGTTTTAACACAACCGCCTCCCCGGATGGTTCTATGTGGGACTATCAGGTAAATGGTTGGATGAATGACGATTTGGGTGAAAAGTGGTTCAATCAAGTTTTTTTGGAACATTGTGGCCCGCATAGACCACAATTAATCATACTAGATGGTCATAACTCCCACCAAACATTGGGAATTATCATGTCTGCCTTGGAGAATAATATACACATCTTGGCGTTGCCCCCTCATACAACACATTACAGTCAACCCTTAGACAAGGCAGTTTTCGGGCCCCTCAATAAAAAATACAACGAGGAATGCTCCCTTTTTATACAGGAAAATCCACTTCATCAAATAAACAAGTGGAGTTTCCCATCCCTATTTGCAAAAGCCTGGGAGAAATCTCTCTCGGTTACTAATATTCAAAGTGGATTCAGGGCGTGTGGAATATATCCCTACGATCCCCAAGCCATTCCAGAAAAGGCATATGGCCCAAGTCTGCCTACAGATCTGCCTGTCAGTGTTGCCACTGCCGACCGTACAGAAGTTGCTGGGAGTAGCACAGAGGGTCTTCAAGGTGAAAACTTCGTGGCGACAATACTCAATCCATCGGCTGGAAATGTCCTTGATATTAGCGATCCTGTGCAGTTGGTGGGTCTATTGAACCACACCAACGTCAGCATAGAGCCTTTGACAGACTCGGAAGGCCATGATATCAGCATCCTACTCCCTGACAAGCATGGCCACCAAGATACCACTATCGCATTCCTTGACATGCAAGGCGTAGGTGCAGAACAAACTATCCCTGCTGTTCCTACACTTGATCAACAAGTCAATAATGTATTCATACCACCTGCAATCACTTCCCCAATCATTAGGAAAAGAAAGCAAACAGCCGTGAAATCGCACAGGCTTTTAACCAGTGGTGAAGTTCTGTCTGAAAAAGTTAGATTAGAAAATGTTAAGATAGAAAAGGACTTAAAGAAAACACAGAGAATGAACAAAACAAAAAAGATTAAAATCGAAAAGTGTTAAACATACTGTACATGTAAAGGTACATACTAAACTGAAGCATGTTTGTGTTTATCGTGACTAGTTTAAATACCTGGATAGATTATATAAACTGTTTGTAAAATAATGTGCTTGTCAAATGAATTTAGATCTACTTTGCCAGTATGCCTACAAATCAATATATTGCCACTGTTTACTGTATTATTTTGCGAAATTCCTTTTTCCAGTTATTTAAATTGTACACCATAATTACTGTACGATGCAGACAGAGACTCTCTAATACTAATAATTAGTATTAGAGAGTCTCTGATGCAGATAAATAGTTATTTTTTTAAAAAGACTTAATTGTCCGTACTTTCCCTACTGCTTTCACATATGTCCGTACTTTTCCTACCATTGTCCGTATTTTCACCATCCCCGTCCGTATTTACCGACTTGCGTCCGTATTATCCCTAGTTGACATAACGAGTTAAAACATGTATTTTCGACGTTTCGGACCCAGCAGAACTTAAAACTCAACGGTATCGGCCGTGGAAAGAATGTTCCGAATGCCTATCAGTTTCCTTTGCGTTAGAGGTAAGCCTTTATTTTCACGACATCGAATCAAAGTACAAAGCCTCAAAATCCGTCCGTATTTACCCTTATTGACCCTAAAGCACTGATACACGCAAGACTACTACCTCTGGCCGAGTCTGGGTTTCCAAGCAGTTCATCTCTAGTTGGGTGGGAAACACTTTTAAAAACAGCGATTATGAAATGACCAAGTGCCACAGCCGAGGATTGAACCAGAGACCTCTCGATCAGGAGTCAAGTGTGTTATGGCCGTTATCCACTCTACCACTGTGCCAGTTTAATACTGTTTTAGTATCTAGCTAGCAACTTATCAAGGAATCCAACACATCACTGTTCAGGCGCTATCAAGGTCATTTGCCATGATAAATGGATTAGAAGTGCACCAGTCAATTGAAACCTGCCCCCACAATCCTTGAAATTTTAACCTTTTTGCATGGCCAAGGATTGGGCAATTATTTTACCTGTGGTTTGAAAAAGGTCAAGAAATAATTAAGACCATTTCCAGGTTGAGGGGCAGAATTTGTTATTGACTTGTGCATAATAACATGGATTGCGAGTCCTACATCGGATGCAATTTTGCTACATTATTCACTTAAATATATCTATATAGTCTAGATCTACTATTGGGGACGCATGATGGAGAGCTCAAAGATATACTGTAAAATCATTTAATTTTGATGGTTTTGGCAAAAAGACTGTTTCGTTGGGACGTTAATTCTTGGATTTTGCATTTCAGGTAATAAATTCAAAGGGTCAAACATAGTGTTCAATGGGATTTGATTTTGTGGTTGAAGGTGAACCATGAAATCCAAGAAATAATCCCCCACGGAAATTAATGATTTTACAGAAAAGGGTCCTTTCAGAGAAGTGTAGTGATTTTGGAGAGTGACTTTTGACTGGCACCTGGCTAGCTTACTTTATGTATAATAAAACCTAAATAATAAATTGACATTCATGAACTGTGGTTATTAAATGACCATTTCTCATACTTTTTCAGGAAAAAATCCAGGAAACATCATTTACCTGATTGTGATGAAAAAGCAGTGTTGGTACATGTAATGAGTGATGAAATTATGAATATCATCAATGGGGTGGAGAAAAAAGGAACAGGTAAATTGTCACTAAACACTATTACATTTTTATCATCTGTACAAAATGATAAAGTATAACTAGTTACTGTACACCAAGAAATTATTTGTGTGATTTAATGTTGCAGAGTTAGCGAGTGGTGGAAATTGCCAAAATAAAGTAGCTGTAAAAGTGTTCAAAACAATAATATGGACAACGCAGGAGTCATAAAAACACGAAAATTTGTTGCAAATATGCCGAAATTTAGTATTTGTGAAGTAAATTGGTTTACAGTAACTAATAATTGTAATAAAATTGCACATAAATGATATATAGATGATCCATCACGAGTTGTCAATTGATATAAATTTATATTAAACAAATATGCAGTGATTTATTGGAAAAACTCAATCATTTATACTACACGTGGTACGTATAACTTTATACGTACTGGCTATACTAACCTGGATACAAGGAAAGTCATGTGGTATAATGTACTTCAATACTGCCAGTAATCATTTTTTTTAATTAACTACCTGTATGTTGTATTGTGTATGCTCAAGTGTCAATGTTGTCTTAATTTAATGTCTTATGTTATAAAAAATTTAAAATCATTGCATGAATATTGTATTGTTTGAAAGTGTAATATATCATATTGTTTTTTTTTATTTCAGGTTACAACAAGATAATATCCAATTATCTGAACATTGAGGAAGTGATGGTGGCAAGATGATACAAGAGCTGCCACAGTCGGGTGATGCTCCCAGTGGGGTTTTAAATTCAACAAAAAAAATGCTCAAACAGACGGAGAGACGAACAAAGCTGCTCACCCTTATGGGAGAATAAAAACTTGGACCTGATTATTTGATTAGTTTGTTGCGTTCATGGTGATGCTATTCCTCAGTCATGATTGGACTTAAACCAGACATTGATATCATCATGACAAATTCATGTTCAATTCAAAAGTGGATTTGTGTGCTCTGAGTGAAACATCTTATTCACTGGGCTAAAATATTTATTCATGATTCATGTATTACATGCATTAGGCATTGTTCATATGTTGTTCTGATCAGTGCTCACAACTTGTATAGCTTGGCCAATTTGACGCAAGCCTTGACCTTTTGATAAGCATAATTTAACAGTCGATATATTGCCTACGTTTACAATACCGATTGTATGTTTTCATAATCGGTTAGTATCACGAAGACGCTGGAGATGTAATACAACCACAAATTTGAAACACCGATATCGCAAGATTTGCTTGCAATAATTGATATATTCAAAGCAAGAACCGTGTAATATATTCTTGCATAAAGGTCAGGCTCAGGTCAAAATAGCCAAGCTATACGTGGCTTAAAAATGACTTCCAACCTCATATTGTAGGCATACCTTCAACATCAACTCATTATTTATACACATCTTTAAGAGTTTTGCGTGTCTGATTCATACATAATTCTCACACCTCAATTCAAGGACCTTTCAATCTTTATTCAAGGTAGAATTTGTATTTTCAAGGCCGTTTTTTTAAAACATTAACCAAGGTAAAATTGTACTATTTCGACTCCCTTGTGCTGGATAAACATGAAAATTATGGTTAACATGACTACGGCATAGCAATTCATATCTCAAACTTGCATAAAACATTTACAAACTTTTAATTTGCAAGACAAATAGTGTTTTTATATAATTTTTATGCTAATATTTTGTCAGTTTAATAACATCATCTACACAATTGAGTAGGGCTGTAACGGTATACCGCGGTTCACGAAAGACCGCAGACTTCAGTCCCACACGGTTCACGGTAAAAGAGTTGCAAATTTCGGTACGGTTCGGTATAAGCTTTTTTATTAGCAAAATGATATTCAGAGAAAGAAAATGTCTGAAAGCCCTCTGATTATGTATAATTACCATGCTTCACTCGTTTTAATTGTATTAAGATATGCCTCATATTGTCGAAATTCATTTAAAATAGTTGATAGCCACATAGTAATTGCTGTTATAGAATCAATAAATTCGTTGTCACTTAAAAATTGTAGTATTTAACTTTTAAGTTGCTGTTAGTGAATATTGTATCATACCGAAATATACCGAACCGTTAGAAAAAATGACAGTATGCATCATATTGTGACGTGAGCATACCGTTACAGCCCTACAATTCAGTGTATATTCAAGGCTGTTTGCCTAGATTCAAGGATTTTCATCTAACTCCAAGTACCAATTGACATTTTTCAAGACAGCACTTAATTCAAGGACTTTTCAAGGTCTGTGCGCATAGTATGTATATACATGTGAGATATACTACACCTGATGTGTTTTAATGGATTGTAACCTCAGAGACACCCAACATAATGAAAATAATTATATTGTAACCCTGTTTCCATGTGATTACAGCATTGTCATATTGATTCTTTGTTAATTAATGAAAATTATTTAAACTAATATACATTTTCTCAAAGAGGCGTTCAAAATAACTTTGATCATTTAAATCTCGATTCAGGATTGAGGAATATTGAACATAAAATTAGAATCATTATTGGTTAAACTCCTCAAATTTTCAACAAAAAGCTCCCACTAAATACTGAGAAAAGAAAACATATTTCTATAACAAGCTAAAATAGTCACGAGTTGTTTCCTTTTGACCACATAATAATAAATCGCTGGAAGAGATAAATTATTATTGATGATTTAAATATTTTTGACATTATAGAGACATATTTGCGCACACTTTCTTTTGACAAATTATGATTATTGATAGTGCTTTGTACATTTAGCTCATTTAATGTGATAGTAAAGAAAAATATGCTAGTTATAGGGAACGCCTCTTTAATAGTGTGTTAATTTGCTAGAACTATGAAACAACTTGTTATTCTTGCTCTGGTCTGTGTTGTGTACTCACTAGCAGAATATCATGGTTATCTCATGAAACCAGGCTTTGATTTTAATCAGACCACTGGGAGGATTCAAGAATAATTCCACTATGTATGAACTTATTTCTCAATCCCACCTCAAAACTGCTGTAAATTCCATACTATCACCATTTAGTCAAATGTTGCAGATCTACATAAATGTTTAACTTGTCTCTGTTGTTGCTAGCAGCTAGACACAAACATTTTAGTAATTATTATAACATTAATGTACATTGTTTATAAAACATTTGGTGATAAATAAATAATTCTCAAGTATAATCTGTATTTGTTTTAGTTAAACTGTGTTTCATACTGTTGTATATGCTTGTTAGTTAATTGCTCGAGTCCGCATGTAGTTTGCACATATAGAGGCATTTCAACTCATTCATTGCTTAATATGTTGCCAGTTGGTAATTACTGAGATATTTTGTGACATGTGAAATGGCATATTGAATAAGCAAGGTCATAACATCAACATACTAAACCATTCGGCGGCTTGAGTCAGCATACAATATCAGACATTGCCCGAGTCAGCATACAATATCAGACATTGCCCGAGTCAGCATACAATATCAGACATTGCCCTAGTCAGCAGATCAAAATATTGTCTTCAAGTTTCAAAGTTTATGGTGCCAAACAGGCCAAAAGCCTATACAAGGAATATATTAGACACTAAACCAGTCGATTGATTGAGCAGACACACTAAACCAGTCGGTTGATTGAGCAGACACACTAAACCAGTCTGTTGATTGAGCAGACACACTAAACCAGTCGATTGATTGAGCAGACACACTAAACCAGTCGGTTGATTGAGCAGACACACTAAACCAGTCGATTGATTGAGCAGACACACTAAACCAGTCGGTTGATTGAGCAGACACACTAAACCGGTGGGTTGATTGAGCAGACACACTAAACCAGTCGGTTGATTGAGCAGACACACTAAACCAGTCGGTTGATTGAACAGACACACTAAACCAGTAGGTTGATTGAGCAGACATACTTAACCAGTCGGTTGATTGAACAGACACACTAAACCAGTAGGTTGATTGAACAGACACACTTAACCTGTCGGTTGATTGAGCAGACATACTTAACCAGTCGGTTCTTGACTTAACATATGAAACCAATCAGTTGCTTGAATCTGCATTTTAGTGATGTCTGATTAATTTAATCAAATAATAAAATAAGCATAAAACAAACACAGTTCTTATCATTGATATCCTTTTGTTTAATGGTAATTTAATCGCCATTTATTTATTATTTATTTAATTTTATTAACAGGGTATAATCCTTGAATGATATAATTTTATTCTCACTCTACTTCCTCAAGAACAAAAATATTTGTGCAATTGTTTAATGAAATAAGAAAAATAATGGTTTGGTCTCATTAATGAGTTGGTCTTTATATTGGGGTTGGAACAAAGTATTTATTATGAGATCTGCCAAGATTAAGAGTTCATTGAATGATAGAACACAATTTGTAAGTTAACGTAAACATATATAGTAATATTGAAAATAAATATGCTTATCACAATCATTACATTGTGCTATTAATATGTATGTTAAAGAACAATCTATAACACACTGCTTTATAAACTATAGTATCATTTTATGCAAATTTTATCTCTTCAAAATCACGGTGGGGAATCACGTGGTTTCGATGGTAGGAGCCACCACAAAAATGGCGGCCAAATAGCGTCGACTTAACCCATATTTTGAGGTAAATATATAACATCGAGACTCGTTTATTTATGGACACCCCGGCCAGCACGCAATGGCTTCTCCACTGAATCTTTTGGTACCCTACTTTCCACGATTGATCTCGTAGTTTCCTCAAACACTTCGATATTGTTCCGTAAATAACAAAAGAGTAGCGGGGTAGACTTGGGTGGGAATCACTAAATAGCTGAAATGACCAAGTGTCTCGGCCGAGAATCGAACCTGGGACCTCTCGATCAGGAGTCAAGCGTCTTACCACTCGACCATCGTGCCACCCATTCTAATGCGACCAAGTGTATGTGAAGGTACTGGGTTTGAGTCCCGGTCAGGCACAAATTCTCAACCATTTACAGTCACAACAAATTGTCACCCATCAGCTGTTCATTTGTCGCTGTAGTGTTTTGTATCGCAGTCACAATGTTGTAGTGACGTGCTTTTGTGCCTGCAGTGGGCGAATGCAAAGACGTCCAAACAGATCTGTTTGGAAATTGGACTTCTTTGGCGAATGGAATTTCAATCGCCATTCGGCATTAAATTAAGAAGTTTCTGTAAATCACTTAGAGTAAAGAACCATTTAATAGAGACATGTTTGGTTGTGCAAGGCTATGTATATAGGCTTACTAGGTGATAGATTCACCACATACAAATGATACATGGATCAACGACCATGCAAACACAAGTGGGTGGGGTAGACCTACTTCTATAAATCGGAAATCAAATGAAATATGACCTTTTTATCACTTATCAAACAAAAGCAATTCATATCTTAATGTTTACATGCTGGCCTTTGATTCTGCACAATGAAAAAAACCGGTAATACTGGAATACAAACATTTACCTGGGTCAAAATGACTAAAAAGTGGTGCAGACGACGTTGCTTTCTATTTTGACAGATGCGCGCGTTATTCGTTTATCAGTCTCCAATTGAAGAGTTACGGACGAGTTCGAGCGTAAGCCGAAAATTTGCGTACGCTACTTTTGTGAAACGCACGTACGCTTTTCTTAAGATTTGCGTACGTTTAAATTTTACGCAAAAACTTACGCGAAGCGTAACTATCTTAGTGAAACGGCGCCCAGGTCCTGATGGTATCAGAATTCTGATTGAGGCGGCCCATGAGCTATCGGTGCCACTGCGCGATCTTTTCAATGCATCGCTGCAATCGGCTGTAGTTCCTGATTTTTGGAAAGAGGCACACGTGTGTGCAGTTCACAAAAAAGACGATGTTTCTAAGCCGAATAACTACCGTCCCATCTCACTGTTGAATACAATTGAAAAAGTATTTGAACGTTTGATATTCAAATATGTATTTAACCACTTGCGCGATACCAATTATCTTTCTCCTGTTCAATCAGGATTTATTCCCGGCGACTCTTCGACTAATCAACTCATCATCGTTTACAACACACTCTGTAAGGCCCTGGATAATGAGCTTGAGGTTAGAGTTGTTTCTTTGATATCAACAAGGCGTTCGACAAAGTCTGGCATAGAAGTCTTCTTGCTAAGCTGAGACACGCTGGAATCACTGGTTCTCTTTACCAATGGTTTGAGAATTACCTGTCTCACAGACGCCAACGGGTTGTACTTCCTGGAGCCAAATCAGACTGGGTTGTCGTAAAAGCAGGAGTACCACAAGGTTCCATATTAGGACCCCTATTATTCCTGATCTTCATTAATGACATTGTAAATAATATTAAATCGCATATAAACTTATTTGCTGATGATACAAGCCTCTTTATCGTTGTTGATGACCCTTTCACTGCGACAAATCACCTCCAATCCGATATTCAATCGATATCAGCTTGGGCTGACAAATGGCTCGTTACTTTCAATCCCTCCAAGTCCGAAAGTCTTTTGGTCTCTCGTAAACGGAACGTCTAACATCACCCACCTCTACAAACGAACAACCAACCCATATTAGAAGTTTCTGAACACAGACATCTTGGAGTTGTACTTTCAAATGACTGTTGTTGGCACAATCATATAGACTACATAACACAGAAAGCATGGAAAAGGGTTAATATTATGCGCAAATTGAAATTCTCTCTCAATCGTAAGGCTCTAGAAACAATCTATATTTCTTTCATCAGACCTATTCTCGAATACGCAGATGCTGTTTGGTGCAATTGTATTAAATCTGATCTTAACCAATTAGACAAAATTCAAAACGAATGTGCTCGAATTGCTACTGGAGCAACTAAGCTGATATCACTGGAAAATTTGACGAAAGAAATAAATTGGGAACCATTATCAACAAGACGACAAAAACACAGGCTCATTACCTTCTTTAAAATGAAAACTAATCTTAGTCCTAACTATTTATCGTCCCTAATCCCTATTGCACCGGAACCTAGGTATAACCTACGAAATTCTGAGGACATTCGTTGTATTCCTGCTAGAACATCCCTGTACTTTAATTCATTCTTGCCCTTAGTAATCAGAGAATGGAATGACTTAAGCCCTACTCTTCGTAACTCTGTAACTCTATCAAGTTTCCAGCACAATCTAAATAAAGATAAAAAACAAACTCCAAGATATTTCTATGAAGGAACCAGAAAACTACAGATCTTGCATACAAGTATTCGTACCAAATGCAGCTCGCTAAATCACCATCTCTTCCTAAAAGATATCTCCGACAGTCCTTTGTGTGATTGTGGCATGGTAGAAAGTACATACCACTACTTCTTTGAGTGTAGACTTCATGAAGGTCCTCGTAACTCTCTCTTACAAAACCTTCATGTATTCCAAGTGGACTTAGATACCCTACTCTTTGGCAACCCACTCCTATCAGATAATGACAACTCGACAATCTTTAACCATGTGCAGACCTTTATATCCAATATCAAAAGATTCTGATACTAACTCTGGAGAAAATAGTACAACCTTCTTTCAAATTCTCTCTCTTCCCTCTCTTTATCTTTCCTAAATGCCTGTCTATTTTATTTACACAATATATTCTATTTCTCCCGGTAATGTCATATTACATTCATGTATTTCCAACATTCTCTAATAACTCAATCTACTCTTCTTGCAATCTTATTATTATTCCTAGTATTATTTGTTTATTTACTTTCAACCCCTTTGTTAACTTTATAATTACAGGCAAATTACAAACTAATACTAGTAGTTAGTCTATAAAGGAAAAGAACTCAAATAAGACTGAGTCTTTCGTTCCAATCCTTTCCGATATTTTAAATGTTGTTGTAATTATTTGTTGTTAAATGTGTATACTGATGTAAATATTGTGAATAAATATGTTTAAACTAAATGTATATTGTATGCTCACTTTATGATGTGTCCGTGCTTTTCTGACTACTGGACCATTGTTATTATTTAAAATACACCCAGGGGATTAACCCATTCATAAACTCTCCATTATTTTTCAGGAATGGAGAGTTGTCTTAACAATAACTCTCCATTATTTCGTATACACATTACATTAAATGTGTATACGAAATAATGGAGAGTTATTGTTAAGAAAACTATCAATGCCTGAAAAACATAACACACATATTGCTTGCTTAGAACCAGAAGGTCGTAACTACCAAATCGATATATTGAGAAAACAAGAGAAAACTGTCTGTAATTACTCTTTACCTATGGGAAAACACGTTTTTAAAACTTCATTTTGGTCAACATGACAATTTCATGATTTTAATGAAAATAGGCTCAAAAGAAGCGCCTTGTGAAGCAGATTTCAAATATGTATGAGTGTTATAAGTTACGACCGTCTGGTTCTAAGCCATCGATATGTAGTGTTAACAAAAAATGGAGAGTTATTTTTATTAAATGTGTTAACAAGTAATGGAGACTTATTGTAGAGAATGTATAATTATACACCAGTGAGTTGCATTCATTGCCCACCATCCCAAATAAATGGGTCGGGAAATTTACTTTTGGGTTTTCAAAACCCCCGCCCTTTCACGGCCCATGCGGGGGGATATCTTACAATTAAACATTGTCCTAAAGTTATTGGTTCGTTGAGTGCGGGGGGAGCTGGAGGGTAAAACACCGCAGCAATATGCGCAAAAAGGGCAATACAATTTGCAGGAAAAGCGGCCCTCAACTGAAAGAGCCGAACACAGAAAAAAGAAAACAACATATAAAAATGCCCAAACCACAACGAAACTAGAAAATGAAATCAATCCGCTGTTACTAAATAGCTTTTAACATTAATATAATTTCAGTAATTAAGGTGGTACGTGCGCAAGAAATAAAGACATCAAGATGATGCTAGTGTGATATGATATTAAATACCGTTAATAATTTGCAATATTGCACTTTCGCGTGATCATGACCATTCAACTGTTCCATAAGTTCCAACAACAGCTTTTATACATTTACAAGGGCCAACATTATCACTAAATCATGACACCCGTCTTCAGCATGATACTGAAAATGAAATATTCGACCTTGGCCTACATTAAAATGTCCATAAACATAAACAACTTAGGTTTTGAGATGATCAGATGAAACTATTTGAATATAATATTACGTACAAGTTAATTTCTAATTGTTTTTGGTCATACAAGGCTCATAAGCCAGGAATACACGGTTCGATTGGACTCCTAAGTTTGAATTAAAGTTCAGGCAAAATTTGTATAAATTTTGGAGGGTAAGAAAAAAGTTAAGTTCCCAATTTCCGAGGGCTGTTTTCAGCTGTTCAGCCGCTAAATCACTCTTTGACATTAACTTCCCCTGATCCTTGGGCTACCCAATGAAACATTCGAGTCTCACGGGGAGACTTTTTCTTTTTTGTGAGCGTGGCAGCCAGCATCGAACTGCGGCGCCTAGGAACTGCCCCTCACAAGTATATATACCAATTTTGAGTACATTAATTAATACTGTTGAAGTACAGAGCTAGGTTTAATAACAACATGTTAAAAAATAGTGTAGTTATGTCCATCAAGTTGCATATCAATTATAAATATCCATGTATAGTTTATGCACGGAAATATATCCTCGGACTGAAACAAAGCCTTTATAATGTCCACCGTGTTATAACATCAAGTAACACTGGGTAAATGGCTTCTGATTGATCGTGTAACACATAACTCACAACATGTGTTTGCATGGACTACACACCATTACAAAGTAATGGATAGTTATTGTATTAGTTCACGGGTTTCATTAAAAAAGCATGCTCTTCTCGTTCAGTCATGTTCATATTTTTAATCTTCTATTTATAAGAGGTACATCAGGGGAGACTTTTTTGGAAAAATGCATTTTCTTTCAATTTTGACATTTACAGCATCTTTTCAGAAAATCAAATTTACATTTGACAGTATTGGTGTATTTTAAGTCAGAGAAAATCCGCGTAACTGTCCATTCCTAAGAAATAATGAATACTCGGCCCCTTCGGGGCCTCGTCTCCATTATTTCTCAGGAATGGACAGTAACTTGGACTTTCTCCTTAACTTAATGCGTTTCTTTATCCTCGCTACCGGATAATCCATATGGGCGAGGCCCCCAGAATAGTTATAGTACTATTAGTTTTTGGGGGATAGTGCATGATACAGAAGATGCCCCAATTCCAGAGGCATCCCTGGTTCTTTTACATGCCAGTGTATAGCACCATACATTGGACCTAGGTTTAAAGTCTCACCGAAAGACTATTAGTAATTTTAGTTGGCCAGCCCGGGATTCGAACCAACAACCCCGAGATCAGTAGTGACTACTAGTCTCGTGCTCTACTGACTGAGCTAAGCGGGCTGGCTGGACCATTATACACTGAATCCGTATACATGTATGTAACATCCGTCTGTCTCATCTTAGAACTCGACCGTGCATGTATGACCAATGTGCCTCATGTTACATCTGGCAGCCTCATCTTAGGACTCGACCGTGCATCTGTGACCAATGTGCCTCTGTTCGCTGTATCCGTATACATGTAACTTCAGTCTGTCTCATCTTATGATTCGATCGTGCATCTGTGACACTGCTCGCTGTATCCGTATACATTAACACCAAACTTATCAGGGTATTTACCCGACATTTTAGACATGATTCGCTGATCATCCGTCTATATAGACTTATTTTTTGAATGCTTTATCTAATAAAAAAAAACGTTCATATAAAGATGATCAAACTTATGTACATATGTCAAGAGACTAGCCGTATACGATATTGAACTATGCCATCGTTAGTAAGAAATCGTACATAAATTTGGTACTTTTTATTCATTACTTACACATTACCGCTTTCTAAAATAACAAAGTACTGATAATTAAGTTACTAAATCTGAAAATGAAGCAGACAACGATCGTTTAATGTCTTACAAGAACCTTAATTAAAACACTAACTCGGTAATGTATTGGGGTTTTATTATTACGTTTTGTCTGGGATTGCAATAGAACGGTTACTATATTAATGTACTCGACCACATAACAGAACAGAAGTATTTAATACATTACGAGCTGTACCAATGACAGTCAGGTAATTCCGCCCATAATAGTTTATCATGATACTTTTTCGAACATTGGTCAAACTGACCAGATGCTCTGTGGTGTCATTTTTAAGTTTGTTCTTATTAATCAATGGTAAATCAAATTTGACTGTAGCGCTATCTTTTTAAGCATATTTTTGTACAATTTTGTGGTCTTAATTCTAGAGGATAATGCTATAAAACAATAAACAATGGTTATTTAAAATGATGTAAAATATTGATACGAGTGTCATAAGATACTTGATATCTGATTAAGTGTATCTATTCGTTTCGTGGTAGAAAATATATTATTTTCTAATAATTAAACACGGTCTTATATTGGACTTTTTAAGTAATTCCAATATTAATTGGATTAGCAGGAAACGACGTCTGGTTTGATAAGAGCGTTTATTTATTATGTAAAACAGCTAACCGAACACTTGCATTAGTTATTTTACGCAGTCCTGAATTAATTCACAAAAAACTGAACACCGCGAAACGTGATTTCTCTGGAACTCAGAAAAGTGATATTAAGTGATATTCTGCCTTGATAACTCTGGATTATAGACTAACAATTAGCATCTGGTGTTAATAACTAATATACAATTAACAAAAAGCAGTAATGAATCGAATATTATACATTATATAGGACCAACATTAATTATGGTTTGTTATATTTTGTTACGGCGTCATGAGATGGTTTTACAAAATAAAAACACTAATTTTTGTGGTTGTCTTATTAGGTTCATTACTTCTTTAATACTGTCCATTATAGTAACAAATGAGCATGGCATTAATTATATTACACTAAACTATACTTAAATGATACATTATGTTAATGTCACCGGTGATAATTTCGTCGGCCCATTTTGTTTATTATAAGTAGAAAAAGAAAAACGATATTTTTCCACGTAAAAATATAACCGGTGAAAGTAGTCGGTAAACTCATATTTTATAACTTCACAGTCAATTGCCAATGATATATTATTTCTATCCAACCAATGGATGCTTATAAATAATGAAAGTATACAACACTGTTAATCGACACTCAGACGAATCACATTGCCTATGACCACAGAAAGATGAAGACGTTCTTTTGGAGAAACATTGGACCATTGTATTCTATTTGAGTTGGCGGGAATATTTAAGGTGAGTACAGACGCTTTCTAACTTCTTTTTAATTAAGTTCAACTGTTTGAATGATGGCAAACTACATAATAGTTATATATTACAACATGCGAACTTAGAAGAACTCTTTAATAAATCTTTAGAAACACTTTGGATTTTTATGTTTTTACAATCTAACTACTTTTGTCCACATCACATACATGTAATTGCCTAGTTCAATTGGTCAAACACGAGCGTTATGTACAAATACAAATACATGTCATGTGTATAGCGCAAAAATTATGAAATCATATTCTATAGCGCTTTACACTAATATACATTCACTTAAAACATTCAATTTAAAACCTGGATTCTAGAAACTAGATTTAGTCCTATGATAAAGAGCACACTCATTGCCGATGAAACTTCCTATACAAATAAGTTTTAAATGTGCTCTGAACCTGGTTTCACTTTTAATGTCTTTGAGATAGTTTGGTAGATCGTTCCACCATTTTGGACCAGTGACGGCTATAGATCTGTCTGCTAATTTTGTTCGCCGTCTAGGGATGTGAAAGTTAGTGTCATTTTGTAATCGTAGTATGTACCCTTGCCGAATAGGATCAAACATTGTCTTTAGATACGATGGAACTGATGTAAACATCACTCATGTGTCTGGGTCATGTTGTCATGTGACACAATGTCATAGATCTCTTTTTATATCACAGTTTGAAAATTCAACTCTGCTAATATAAGTTTGCACTAATGTGTATTTTAATTTAATATTTATTTTATTTCCAAAGTTTGCACTTATGTATATTTTAATTTAATATTTATTTTATTTCCAAAGTTTGCACTAATGTGTATTTTAATTTAATATTTATTTTATTTCCAAAGTTTGCACTAATGTGTATTTTAATTTAATATTTATTTTATTTCCAAAGTTTGCACTTATGTGTATTTCAATTTAATATTTATTTTATTTCCAAAGTTTGTACTTATGTATATTTTAATTTAATATTTATTTAATTTCCAAAGTTTGCAATTATGTGTATTTTAATTTAATATTTATTCTATTTCCTAAGAAACAGGATTGGGCAACAGGCATAGCCTATATTAGCTCTCTCCGTTGTGAATTATAGAACTATCGTACCCGGGTATGTTGTATGTTAGTGCTGTGAATAATAATATTTGAATCACAATCTTTCCTTTGTTTATCTTTCTTTTAATAAGTGACATAAACTTTCTGGCCTAATTGTTTCTATCATTTTGTAAATCATGAGCTACAATATCAATACATCGTTGGCTTAGTATGAGAAGGTCATACGTGTTACTTACAACCTTATACGACTGGTACTTATTTAAATTCTGCACCACAAAGCGCTTCTTATGAGCAATTTGTCATGAAAATCGGAACTTGTCATGTGGACCAAACTGAAGTTGAAACAGCTCGTTTTACCATACGTAAAGAGTAATTTTCCGACAGTTCTGTCTTGTATTCTCAAAATATTGATTTTGTACTTACGACCTTCCCATTCGTAGCCCACGATAATGTAACAGCAAGAAAGCATTATTCTGACTTCAAGATTCTCATGAAATATTGTTTTAAAATACTTTGTAGGTCATGACGTCGATTTGGATTATTCTGTATATTTTATCAGCGCCTTTGCTGGTACTAGAATCCTGTGGTTCGGATGATGTGTTGAGCAACGACGGTACAAACATTTCAGACAAAACACAACAAGAAAGTTCAGCGAGTATTGCAGTTAAAACACCTAGATGGGAAGGCAATCATGCATTACCGATGCTAGCTCGTTCTGACGCTATTGGGGAAGACGAACATATAAAACAAGCTAACGGAAGTGATATCGATGATGCTTGGAACAACACATATATCAGACCAGACTTACCTGGAATGCTGGATGAGTTTTGTCCAGGTGCCAATGTTTGCCAGGAGGACGAATCATGGGCATGGTCATATAACGTGAGCTCTTCTACTTGCTGTGGTGGTAAGCCTCTCAACATGAATTTATATTAGATAATTATTGATAAATGCTTCACAGATTAATTACTTTATTCAACTTGTGCCAAAATAAATATATTAACTAAATACTCTCATATATCCTCTAGTTAGTGTCACGATTTGGCATAATATTTATGGCGGGTCTTAGGACACCCGTGTTTTTCCTGCTAGTTGCAGTTTTGGCACAGTCTTTGGTGTTATATTTGGTAAAAAGATCAATAGATAAAATCATAAAGTTTGTTTGGTCATTAAAAGTTGCAACATCTCCAGTTTGTATGTAAGAAACCTCAGATCAATCAGCTTTTTTTGGTAGTTGGGACTTTGGATTTCAATTTTCGCTCGGTTGTATACATTTGTATGGACAGCATGTTGTTTATTTGTTTCTTTTGTGTTCGGCCTGTAATGTTGAGTGATGCCTTTCTTGTCTGGTGTTCCTCAAAATGTTACATACACATTGGCCATCAATACACACACCACGAAAACACAAAACTGGAAGAATTACGATAACAGACCGTACAAGAGAGGTTTGTGTAACAAAAAGTCTCATGACAGTAAATAGCTGAGTGTAGCTAAGGTCACCACGACATTGACATTTGAACTATCAACCTCAAAGTTAGTAGGAGCCTTCATCGAAAGATTAGCAACCTCTCTGTAAAGTTTTACGACATAAGGTATATTTCTTACTGTGTGGACCAGTGATTGTTGTGTGTTCGAAGGTCATGGTGAGTTTGACCTTAGATCACAAATGACATTGAAATTTTGTCGGATGAATAATCTCCACTTAGAATTTTAGAATTCTAGGTCCACCTATTTTGGTATTATAGTTGAAAAAACATTCAGCATGGCGACTGACCGATTATTTGCACGTAACGCTATATACTGTGTTGGTGTACTAATAACATTTAATGAGAGAATAGTATAGTCATGGAACATCGATTGACAGTCACTTCAACCATGTATTTTATTAAACTACAACATTGTACGCTGTATATCACATGTTTGAGTTAAAGTACGAAACATATACCAATGTCACTGAATAAACTTTAGAGCACACACGTATGTAATATTAAAATTACCTTCCGGTACATTATTTTCTCATTTACCAATAATTATTTGCAGCATGTTCATGTTCAGATAACTGCCAGGCCTCCAGGAATTGTTGCTTCCCGTCACCTGATAGAAACAAATATGAAAACAAACATTCACGTTGCTATTCCACCATACACCCAGTAGGGTACAATAGTGAATCATTTGGCTACAAATCGTATATAATGGTTGACTCAGAGATGGATCGCAATGGTACGTCTATCAATACGTGCGGAAATACACAAGTTGCCCCGTGGGGAAGTCTATATCCTGTATACTCAAAATCGTATGATGCAATCTACAAGAATTCGGTCTGTGCTGCAATGTATGGCGTGGATGACGCTGTATTATGGCAGGCATATGTTGCTTGCATTCATACCGACGTGTTAACCAAAATCACGTTGACCTCCGCCATATTATTAGAAGAACGTTGTGATGTTTGGTTTAAATTTCCCGGAGATGTTTCGGTATTGGAAAAATTTATGTGTTTCTTGAACCTGGTAAGCACTTGTCCGGAAAAGTTCCGCGCGACCTCATTACTTCCTCATAAGCAAATAACGGCGGCCTGTGGCAGTGGCCTTTTGTCTCCATACAGGGGTAAAGATAGGGCAATATACAGAAATGTATTTTGTGCCGTCTGCAATGACAGATACCATGACAGCATGTGTATGAGCGAAGATGTGATTGCACGCAGACCACGTGCTTACACGGCATTCTTGGATAATGCAGTGTTTGAGAATATCAACGATCATACAATAGCCCCTCAAGCTTGTCTATTTAGACAAGGTATTGTGGTAAGTTTTCAATCTCGTATGTGATATAGCTTGGCCGCATTGACTCGAGCCTGGCCTATTGATTAGCATAATTTAACAGTCGATATATTTTGTACGTTTATAACGATTGTATGTTTTCATAATCGGGGAGTATCACGAAGACGCTCGAGATGTAATACGAACACAAATATGAAATACCGATAGTGCACGATTTGCTTGCGTAAATTGATATATTCAAAGCAAGAACCTTGTAACATATTCTTGTATAAAGACCAGGCTCAGGTCAAAATAGCCAAGCTATATACAAATGCCATGCAATGATATTTAATTATTACGTACGCCCAAATTTACAGTGCTTTCAATTAGCATGTACGTTGAGCGCAACTCTGATATCTGCAGGATATGGAATATAACCACGTCGCTTGGTCGATTATAATTATACACAAGATCCTTTCCATAAGTAGGTTACATGTACATTATAGTTCAATTTTGAACCCTGAGCCATGACCTTTTCTAAAGACGAGTCTAGTTGGGCAAGTAACCCGTGATTTATTAATTTCAATAGTCATGGTTTAAAGATATGATGCTTACTAATATGTGTAATTTATCAATTGGCAATTTAGCACAGTTAGTCAATGCCGCAACAAGCTTTATCGGCGAATTTATTAAACTTTAAAAGTGCAGTCACGGCTCAATGCTCGAAATCGAACTATAGTACTATAGTTCAATTTTGAACCCTGAGCCATGACCTTTTCTAAAGACGAGTCTATTTGGGCGAGTAACCCGTGATTTATTGATTTCAATAGTCATGGTTTAAAGCTTTGATAGTTACTAATATGTGTAATTTATCAATTGGCAATTTAGCGCAGTTAGTCAATGCCGCAACAAGCTTTATCGGCGAATTTATTAAACTTTAAAAGTGCAGTCACGGCTCAATGCTCGAAATCGAACTATATCGACGGTTTAGTTTTATCGTGGTTGTGTTGGGCATTGTAACGTATGCATTTTGTCTATCGATTTCTGTGATCCTTTTGTGTACCTTCAGTTCTCGATTGTTTTAGTTGAGTGCATCCTCCGATGTCATAGTTTGCACTTTTTGTTTTAAATATTTCAAAAAGTTCAATATTAACGGTAATAAAGAGACATTACCAATACAAACTCACTGGGTTGTATTGCTTATGTTGCCTTTTGCAGATTGATAGCACATGTCGCCAAGTGATGTGTCCTTCTGATCAGATATATACAGCTGATGGAAGATGTAAATCTATATATAAAACCTTGTACAAACCGAAGGTGGCAGTGGCGTTACAACTAACCTCTGATGTTCAAATTAACACAACGGGTTTGACAAAACTAGCATTTATGTCGCCGTGGCTGGGACATTGGCAATTTTCCAAAATATTCTACTTGACTCCCCAGGCTTCACAACTGGACATCGTCGACAAGATAATAGTAGAAATAAGGCGGAGTTTTGACAACATCAATTCGAAAGTTCTTGGAAACATCGTAAATAAACTGAAAAATAACAAATGGACAGTGAAAACAGCAAACAGTTCCCACTCATTAACAGCAGATTTCATGAACGCAGTAGATAGTTACTCCTTGAATGCACAACAACTTGACTTTCGTACACGTTTGGTAAAAAAAGAAATCAATGTTACGCGACAGTTGAGTGTAATCTACCAAGACCGTGTGAGCACCAAGGTTGGCTTTTTTACTATCGATCATATGACATTCTGTGACCAGGTTGAACTCTCTACAGATGATTTCAGAATCCATAATCATGTCCTGTATAACAACTTCAACGGAGAGTATTTACTTCCCGACGAATATTACTTCCCGGAACTAGCGGATGATACATCTGTACGTGTCTGTATTGAACGGTCTGGTTTGAGACGAGTCAGTAATGGGTGCAACGATGTCATCCCAGTTTTAACAACCTACATATCTTTATATTATGTACTCATCTTATTCAATATTTGAAGTCTGTATAAAGAATATAGTTGCATAAGTCTGGCGCAATGAGAATTATCCAAAGCATTCTCCTTCAAAAACACGATTTGTGTTCAAATATGAAACAAATAATTATATTTCCTAGACATTAAACGCTTTCTTTCAGCTTTATGATATCGGTATTTATCATGGTATCACATTGTCAGTGTTGTTTGTTTTCTGTGCTGGGCTGTTTCAGTTTATCGCTGCCTTCCTTGTAAATATTTCATTTAAATATGTTTTTTGTATCAGTATCCAACAGTGATTTATTTTTCTATGTTGTAACACGATTTAGATAAAGTGTACAACACATAGAAATCTACGCTTAACTAAAATAAAAAATAACACTTTTGAATTTGCTACTAGCATGTGGATAGCAAATAACCTTTTGATAAGCTCAATATACAATACAAAATACTTTATAGCGCACAAACAATAAAACGCTACTGAGAAACGGCGATCACCCCGCTCAAGAGTCTGATATGAATATTTCAAAAACCGTATCAGGAAATCGGATACAAATGGCAGCTTAACAACTTGAACGCCAATGTGTGCTGTACATTAATTGTTTGGTGTAATGTGGCACAGTACCCTATAGCGAATAGACAACAAATGTACTAATTATTATATCATGTATATAATTTTTTTTTATAAATTATACTTGTAATTGAACATTTGTAGCTGTATATTAAAGGCACGACTAGATTGCTCTTTACGTCTAAAGCATATGATGGCCAACATTCGATTTAAAAATAATGGAAAAATTAATTGAAGAATATATCACCGACTTAAAATAGGAAGGACGTAAGTACAAAATCAATATTTTGAGAATACAACAACATACTGTCCGTAATTTACTCTTTACGTATGGAAAAGCAAGCTTAAACAACGTCATTTTGGTGAACAGGACAAGTTCCGATTTGTAGTAGTTTCGACCTTCTCAATCTCAGCCAGCGATATTGTACTTTGTACTTACATGTAATAGTAAATAGCCAATGCCAAACCCTCGTCCAGTCTGAGATATTTCAACATTGTATATAATTCGCCAACTTCTACAAAACATTACACTACGTATTATGAAGATGCAGTCTATATGCATGTATTTACATCCATGACAGATATACAAATTCTCTGTCCAACCAATCAATCAACGTTTTACGGTGACCACAAAATAATGAGGTTTATAAATAAGCGAAAGTCAAGCCACTGCCAATCACATAGTGCGTGACAATAGAAATATTAAGACGTTCAGCTGGAGACTTGGGAACATTGTTTATATTGTAAAAGTAACATTGGTATAAGGCGTAAGTACAAACGCATTCTTATTTCGCTACTTGTATGAAGTTAAGTGTGCTTAATTAAACAGCTTTCGAACACAAAAACACTCATCTGGCATTATAAAAATAATAATAAAAGGTTATTCATGTTATATGCCGCTGCACTTGTGATTCATTATTGTAAGTTGGCTTTTACTCCAGTTTTTTGTCACTGATAATTTTAATCTTCGTATTCATGTAATTGCACATTCGGCTTTTACAGCTTAAGAAATTGAATGGCTTAAATAAACGCATTCGATTGTTTAGAGCATTGATTCGTGTGATTGTAGTCACATAAGTGCTGTTCCCCTCTTTTATTCGCATTTTATTTTTTGTTGAATTCAACTTTCAACTTTTCAACTTATTATTTCAAAATATGTTAAACTAAGAGCATTCAACTTTATTTTATCGATGGGCTGTAGTTTTAATGAATGTCTTGGGTTATTGGGCTCATGATGTAAACATTATTTTTCAATGGAGCGTTTATCTTAAATCTAGCATAATTATAATTATCCATTATTATGTTTGTAAATTAGAAACTTCGTCAAATATTATATCAATGTTTTTATTTATAGAAATCATGGTGATTTGGAGTCTAATGTTTTCATTGGTCACTCCATTAGTGATACTGGAATTACATTGTTGTGGTGTTGTTTCGACGGACGAAGGTAGGGCCAGCGCAGCAGAACAACATACATGGAGTAAGAGTGATACGATTCGTGCACATACAGGGAATATAATACGTAGTACTAGTATGGACCCAGGTGATGTTGATCAATGGAATAGTACAGATATGATATCGGAACTACCAGGACTTCTGGCTATGTTTTGTCCTGGTGCCAATGTATGCCAAGAGGACAAATCATGGATATTGTCTGAGAACGTGAACTCTTCATGTTGTAGAGGTATGTGAGAAAATTATACTGAATTATCCTGGATGATGTCAATGTGGTCAGTTGGCTGTTGATTGGTTAAAATCATAACATAGACCGCTGATTGGTCAAATTTAAATGATAACCTAGACCACTGGTTGGTTAAGAATAATAACATTGACCGCTATTTGGTTAAAAGTAATAACATAGGCCGCTGGTTGATTAAAAATAACAACCTTGACCGCTGTTTGGTTAAAAGTAATAACATGGGCCGCTGATTGGTAATAAAATGGTAACCTTTGCCCTTGATTTTTTAATAAATATGATAACACTGTCCGCTGATTGGTAAAATGGTTACATAGGCTGCTGAATGGTTAAAGATAGTAACTTATTCGCTGATCGTTAAAGTAGTAACCTATGCCGCTGATTGGTTCAATATGATAACCTGCCGAATTACCGACATTAATGCTAGAACTTGAGAAGATTTTAAGTCTGTTAATGGTAGAATTATTGCTGAAAATCACAAACAGCCTAATTTGGTCCATGGTTCATTTTTAATTATAATAAATTAAATTACGAAAAAACAAACAATTACCATCGTTAGATTCGTCTTATTACCATAACATTGGCCAAATCAACCTTTGATTAATATATAATAATGCTTAATAATAAAATGACGCGTACAACTTAACCTACCGCGACCGTGGCCGAGTGGTTAGGGCGTCCGCCTAGGAAGCGGGAGGTCGAAGGTTCGAATCTCGGCGGAAGCCGGGTTGGAACTGATGAGACCGGTTGGTCAGCCGCCAGCTAGTTAAATTAATGGTTACCGTAGGCCCATCTCTGCCAGGTGCCCGGCATTACGAGAAGGGATTCGGGAAGGTACAGTTAGCATGAAATATACGTAAGTGTCTCATGAGTCAGAGTTGACTGGCCCTTTCAGTAGGGGTGACATTATAATAAACAAACTTTACCTTTTTTGTGAGATTTAATTATTCTTCATCTAAAGCAAGCTTTCCAAAAAGTAAGAAAGAGTACTTCGTGAAACGCGCTAGTAATTAGTAAAAACTAGCGTAGGAATCGCCTTTTGTTCAATGTCATTATTTGCAAGCAACGGTACTTACATCGGAAATTTGGACTCGAACTGTTGAATGAAACGGATTTCTTTAAGTACTGATTTTTACTGATGACCAGTAAATTCTAAGTATAGCAGATCTAATATAGATACTATATAAAAGTATAATGACGTTTCTACATTATTAGTTGAATAATTACCGGCTGTAATATTTCGGTAACCTTTGACAATAGAAAAGCCCAGATCATTAGTTTTAATGAGATTCAATATTATTAAATATAAGTCAGATAAAAGACTACAGCAATTATAATATTATCTAAGGACTAATCGGGACAGGTAAAATGCTCGAGATAAACGGAGTGTTCGAAATAACCAAAGGGCATGGATAGAAAATACAAACGGATATTATTTTCAAACTTATTCGAGATAGGCCGGGTGCTCGTGATATCGAAGCTCATCGTAACGAAGTTTTACTGTATTGAATATATTATTAGATAACATGCACGTACTTGACAAGCTGTTTAAGAGTTTTTTCTTATGAAAAGAAAAAATGACTTCAAAATGAAGAAAAATCTGAAACGCATCACCCCACAAATATTGTCTATAAAACAGTAACTATATAACCCCTAAAATAGAATCTAACAGTGAGGAACGCAAATATGATGTCATGTTACACGATATGAAACTTTTGAAACGCTGAAACAGTCATGAAAGCCGAAGGTAAACTAAAGTATAAAATATCGCTATACCTTTGAGAGAAACTAAAAATACATTTCACTTCTTCATTTGTATAAGTATTTTTTATTTTCAGCATGTTCCTGTTTAGATAGATGCCAGACTTTTAACAATTGTTGTTTCCCGTCATCTGATATGAACAATAGCGAAACCAAATACATGTTTTCACACTGCTATTCTACTGTTTACCCAGCTGGAGACGACAGCGAACGACTTGGGTATAAATCTTATACGATGTTTGATTCAGAAATGTCTGAAAGTACCATAACTACCAATTCTACGTGCGGAGAAACACAAGTAGCACCATGGGGAAGTCTTTATCCAGTATACTCTAACTCTCATAAGAAGATATACAAGAACTCGGTCTGTGCTGCAGTGTATGGCGTGGCTGATGGTGTTCTTTGGAATGCCTTTATTGGTTGCAGCCATACAGAACGGCTATTGAGAATCGTGTTGTCTTCAAATACATTATTTGACAAACGATGCGATGTTTGGTTTGAATTTCCCGGAGATATTACGGTTTTAGAAGAACAAGTGTGTTTTCTGGATCTAGTCAGTACTTGTCCAGAAAAGTTCAGTGTGGCCACATCAAAGTCACACGAGCATCTACATGTACGCGCGGCCTGTGAGAGTGGACTTATCTCTCCATACAGGGGGAAAGATCGAGCTATTTACAGAAATGTATTTTGTTCCGTCTGCAATGGCAGATACCATGGTGGCATTAGCTGTATGAGTGAGGAAACGACACGACGCAGTAAGCGTTCCTACACGGCCTTGCTTAGCAATTCTGTCTTAGAAACATTCAATGAACTTAATCTGCAAACAAGCCCACAACAAGCGTGTCTATTCAACGAAAGCTATGTGGTAAGTGAAGATTGCATTATCGATCGTAATTACACGGGTTTTCCTTAAGTAATACGGAAGCTGCCTCGGATGTATGTAGTGTTGGGATTTGCGAAAGAAACACACGGTGATTCGGTCACACATGTGTGATGCGGTTTGCAAGAAAATAAACCACAACACACCCATCCCATAGGTAGGCTATGGCCTTTTAAAGAACGAAAGTATATTAAACACGTATTTTTGTGCCGCAAGTTCCATTTTTTACCTGTTTACGAAACCGTTCTTGCTTCACAAAAAAACTGTTTTAATATAATGACGTTGTTCTTACGTCAGAAAGATGATTCGTCTTAGAATTGTCCGAGGTGCACCGATTGTTGCATTCTATGGCAATTACGAGTAGGTTAGTTTTATACCGCACGAACAGAACTACTTTTCAATTTGATCTTAGTATTTCAAGGATTTATTTTTTGGTGTGATTACATTCATTGTATACTTAATCATATTCCTAACGCAACATCTTCGTTTAGCAGGATTACTCAGCCTTTGGTGACGAGATTCGGTACAAATTTTGCATATGTATAAATAATGACATTTAAATTAAGATATCCACACATTTGCATTGTAGTAACGAAACTTAAGTGAATTTCAACCTTAAATAATGTTTATTCCAATGTTTAACACCAGTCCTGAAAATTAAGAATTTTGTTAGAACATTAAACTGTTTTACTAAGTTTGGATTAAGTATGTCCTTGTGATGGTGCTGAATAGTCTAGATTAGTACATTTATCGTGTTAGCAACTTTGTATTTTTTTATACTATTTGTAGGACAACTAGGTCCCGGTTTGAACAAGTTGTTATTGCCTTTACTGAGTTTTATTATCTATTTTCATTGCAGATTGAAAGTACCTGTCGTCCATTAAAGTGTCCACACGGTCAGACGCATACTGCCGGTGGCAAATGTAGATTTATACTTAAAACCTGGTACAAATCTCGAATTGTTGTGCAATTACAGCTTAAGTCTGATGATTTACGTAATACATCTGGTTTAACAAAAAGTTCTTTTATGTCTCCATGGCTACAACATTGGAAAATATCGAAAATATATTATTTGACCTCCAAAACGACACAGCCAGAACTCACTGGCAAAGTAGTAATAATAGTCAAACGACGATTTGAAAGTATCAACCCAAGGGTTCTTTTGGATAACATTAAAAAACTAACAAATAAAGAATGGACAGTGAAAAGTGCTAACATTTCATTTTCGCTGAAGGCGGCTTTTATTGAAGTACGCGATGGATTCAACCTACATAGCGTGTTACATTACAAGGCGGCAAAGTCGGAAATCAACGATACACGCCGTTTGAAATATATATACACAGACTTTGCCATGGACATTGGTACAATAACTATCGACCACACGTCTTTCTGTGACCAAGTTGAACTAACAGAGGATGATTTTAGAATTCGAAATCAAGTCCTGTATAATAACTTCAATGGAGAATATTTGCTACCCGGTGAGTACTACTTACCTGATTTAGATGACTAAACATTAGTTCGCGTTTGTATTGAACGTACCGGTTTGAGACGAGTCCGTAATGGGAGCAACTGTCAGGTTACAGTAACTTACAGTTTGTTTGTTTGCATCTTCATCTTTCGCTATTTTTAAGGATTGTGTCAATGCGGTAAAGGTGCAAGCTTCACCAATTATTGTGTTATTGGCAGGCCCGGATCCAGAAATTTCTGAGTGGGGGGGGCACGAGGTATGTACGGGATTCCGGGGGGGGGCAATTGCTTAATGTGTGTGTGAAAATGCACAGGAAGTGGTACATTTGTATATATGGGGGAATCAATTGTACTTTTTTATGTTATAAGCGTCAACATGTACATTGTGTATGTTTGTGCATATTAGTATGTGTTCACATACAGTATTTGTATATACCAGCTTTCATCCTTTTGGCCATTGGAATATTATAACATAAGTAGGGGGGTCCGGGGGCATACTCCCCCGGGAAAATTTTCAAAGCAATGGATGAATCTAGTGCATTCTAAGCCTATCTAGGAGCCCTGAAATACCTTTTTTTCTCTATTCTGAGAGTTAACCTTAATGGTTTAGTTATGATCATTTAACAGTCAAAAGGTAATATAATGAGCCAGGGCAAAAAATCTCTTGTAATTGATTTCTGTGATGCAACAGCTACGTATAAATATATACATGTATATTAAAAATATTCTGCGAGCGAAGCGAGCAAGAAAAATGCCCATCTTACAAATACTTTTTCATCTAGAACATTAGAAAAAATACCCATATTATTTAGAGATGTCTTTTCAATACCTGTTTTACTATTTATTCAAAGTTTTTAAAAAAAAATCTCAGCCAACTGGGGGGCACGGGCCCTCGTGCCCACTGCCTGGATCCGTGCCTGATTGGGTCATGTGCAGTTATTCCTATAAAGTTATAAGCCAAATTGGTAGATTAATGAAATCTTGACTAGAACGTATTATATGTTTTTTTCACTACCTGTATGAAACTGTCAGTGGCGCACTTTAAAATAATCATTCACTTAACATTATTGCTAAAATGTTCAATATTTGTGTAATATGGTCGGCAATGGAAGGAGTTTTAAGGGAGTGGATTGTGTTTACTTTGAATGACAGACTAGAATTGCAGTGTACTTTCCCTTTAACATTGTTGCAATGAACAAGTGTTCTACTAGTATAGCTTGACCAGATTTAATTGACACTCGTCAAAGTCCGTAAAGCTCGTCCGGCCATGCTCGGTCGTATTCGATTTGTATGTTAATTTACTATATACCGTTATCTCCGGACTTTTACGAATTATGCTACGAGTCTCAGTTTAATCTGATATGGCTATAACACAATTACATCAATAGATCAACAAAAAGCTTCGAAATGTGGCTTGTATGTATTTTGTATGATATATCTTTAGGCGTCAATACATAGATGACATGGTAGATCTATACACATATATTCTACTTCACATTGCTGTGCGTTAACGCCATACGATATAGGTTCGAACCGCACTGAAGATGCCAACTAGTACTGCATCAATGATAGGTACTGCAGATATCGCACCAAGCTGAAAGGTTGGTTCTTGACAACAATGAAGCCTTTCTTAATGCACTGTACATGCAACCACTTTCTAAGTAGTCACTTTTCAAACCTCTTATTCTTTTAACTCTGGACCTAATTTTGTGAAATGTTAAATTGGTCGCATAAAATGCCATGCATACTTTAATTTGGCACGTAATTAGGATTATAACGAAATGATTGTTAAGTCAGATACATTAAACAACTATGCAAAAATTCATAAAATCATCACAATTATTTTAAAAGTATTTGGTGGATGAAATGTAACCAAATAGAAAATTGGCTGATTGTAGTGTTATACCATTTACAGTAAAGTTCTTCGGATTGTTCAACACCTGATATTTGGGCTTGTATCGCTATAGTTCATTTTGTCGGTCATGATGTGTCCATTGGGTCGTAAACAATGTATGCATGTGGTTTCAGTTATTATTTACATGTTCCGTTATGTGTCGTTCGTGTTTCTTTTTCGTGCTGCCAACCCAGACCGAGTTTTCATACACCCGATGAAAAACGGGACGTATTTATGTGAACACCCTTGGCGGGCGTGCGGCGGCGTCCAGTAATTTGTGTGTACTCTAACTCAAACCGATTTCATCCGATAGTCTTCAAACTTGCTGGCAATGCTTATGGGTGTTATATCTAGGCTAGGTCCATCTTGGGTTATGGTCATTCTTTTACCAAAAAAATGTGAAATTGGCCTCAAACTCAAACAGTTTTCGTCCGTTCGTCTTCAAACGTGGTGACAACGCTTATTGGAAAAATACCTAGGCCAAATTCGAGTATAGGCCAAATCGGGGCAGGCCTTCTTGGTTTATGGTTCTTCATTTACCAAAAACAATAATGTAAAATTGATCTTTTCTGTACTCTAACTCCGATCGTCTTCAAACTTGGTGACAACGCTTATTGGCATACTATCAAAAACTAAGAAATATAAATCAAGAACGTAATCGACGCATGTGAGGTTCTCTATTTTAGACAAGGAATATGTGGAGGTTTCAGCTGTGTGTCAGCACAATCGTTGACGCTCTTGTAAATAACTAAATACAAAAGATCAAGAAAACCATATCGAAGCCATATGACG
This sequence comes from Spisula subtruncata, assembly GCA_963678985.1. Lineage (NCBI taxonomy): Eukaryota > Metazoa > Mollusca > Bivalvia > Venerida > Mactridae > Spisula > Spisula subtruncata. The sequence goes on along the minus strand of OY787671.1, from coordinate 25,891,876 downwards.
TAAGCTGTCGTTATAACTTAAGCACTTTCAAAGATTTCGGTCAATACACTAATAACAGCGTATTAAACCCATACAAGTTTGGCAAATGGCTTTGAAAATAGCAAGGACAAAGTTGTCAAGATCAAAGTGACATTGCAATGTATTGTTTCTGTTGGAACTTGAGTATTCAGCTTAGGGAGTCACTTAATGCCACCAGGATGGCATAATATCTATGGTTGGATTATTGGGGGCTTGTGTAGCAACTAGCAACTTTGTACACATAAATCACTCAAAGTTTATAATCAAATGATAACTGTCCCTTACTTCTCCTATATCCTACAGCAGCGAACAATCAATGAATGAACAAGATTCACCAACAATTTCTGCCATTGTGTCTGTACAATCGAATAAGTCTTGGTGGTGGCATATAATACATCAATGATATTTTGTAATGAGTTTGGTACATTTGTTACGTATACGGTCCATATTGAATTACAGACTTTATATTCGCGTGAATTTGATGCATGCATAAGTTGTCATTGTAATGTAAGTTGCCCCTAGTTTTATCTTTGTCGGGATGGGATATTGGGTTCTTGTAGCGTAGGCAATGGTTTATTGTAAACGTTTGTGTCATAAAGTTTTGTTTTGCTTTAGGTTTTTTCTATTGAGCATTGTTTGTTCCTCGCCCTTTTTAACTACATTTGGCATTGTCAGTCCATATTTTTTCCACGTGTTCTTTCTGTTGGATGTTACTTATGCCCTTAATTTCGTACAAGCAATTTACTTAACTTACGTAATGGTGTTGATTTTGATTTCTAGCTCCTTAACCGTTTATAGTGTATTTGTCGTCATTTTGACCACCGGTGCCTCTGTCGTTGATAACGAAAAACATAACTGTAAAAAAAAAAATTTCTTCCAAGGTCCATTTGTTCAGAAACTGACGAGCCGGTCACTGTGGTGCACTATGTTTTTCATAAAATCGCCATTATGTATTTAAATCATCTATCAAAGGTTGCGGGTATACACAAACAATGTTATGCGATGAATGTAAGCCTAAATTTTACTTCATATTATAAAATCCTTAATTTCTAAAAAAAAATCTTTATTTTTTTATGGTATATTTTAAAACACTTTGAGGACGGTCATTTTTATTTGTGTAAAATGCACCACAGTGATCGGTTTCAGTATCAGTATCTACATTTCATAGTATAAAAGTTTAACTATTTGATCAATTTCGATATAATCTGGTACGCTAACAGTTTTAGCTATGCTCCCTATGTTTTTCAGTCATTTTAAACTACTGCCAGCTAGTTACAAGTAATGGCACGCGTCCTTTAAATCCGGGCGCCCTTTAAATCAGGACGGTCTAAAAAACAAAACGATTTATTGTGGCCAATACTTTTAATCATTCGTTGCCAATCATTTGGAGACTTGGATTTTGACAATACTACGAAGTTACAACTATTTAACTTAAATAGTTAACAAGAAAAGTCGAATTTATTTTCCTCTGCACTGGCAAAGCTTGTTTACATGCGGGGGGGGGGTAAAAATATATTAATTGCGCATGCGCAATATTACTGAACGGCCCCGATATGTAATCTGCGACCTTTGTGGTAATTAACAGGAAAGCTGACGAGTTTTTCTTTATCAGTTTAACTACGAAAATATTACTTTAATGAAAACTTGCCGAGATTCAAAACGCCAAAGAACGTCAGTTCGTATCCAAAATGTCCGCAAAAAATTTTGCCGTAACTAAGTTGATATCAATTTCTTTTAAGATTCAAAGGAGATTATCGCTTGTTTATGTCTATGTTTATTGTATTCAAGAGTACTTATCCTTTAAAATATTACTTGTTACAAAACTTTGAAATAAAATGTATATTAAAAAAACGTAACACCATGCTGTCCGGGTTACTGGACATGTAAGCCTTAAAACATAGGTGATAAAGTGACCCCTTCCTTGGCCCCTTTAACACCAGTTAACCTCGTTTTAGAAATAAACAACTTAGCTCTACAGTTCAGAGACGAACCTAGCTTGGTTCACGTAAAATTTCAAGAACTAGATTTACATATTTTCGATATTTCTTTAAAAAATATGCCAAAAGGGTCCGGAATTAGGACTCCTGCCAGTATATATTTCCCCTTGGGTTGAAGATAAGCCTCTTATCTGACAAATAATAGGTCACTTTGTTGGCATTATGTATATAAATTTATGTTATTTCATATTGAATATGGCCTCGCCCATATGGATTATCCGGTGGCGAGGATAAATAAGAACATTAAATAAATATTGAAAACACTTGTTTGGTTGCTACATGTATAGGTCACCGCGGTTTTGGACAGTTTCTCTTGTTTACTCAAAATATCGAGTTTGTAGTTTGTACTAAAGACCTTCTCATTCTAAGACATCGATATCTAAATCGACGTATTCATTGGGTGCATTGCAAGAAGTACTTGATAAACAAAGGTCTTTTAGAAGTCAGATAAGTCTATCGATTGAGCTATGTATTGGGTTCATCACCTTGTTTCACTCGATGATGAATTCCATGAAGAACATCACGTTCTAATCATTATCTACAACATAGTTATATTCGTCATTATTATCCGTATATTCCAGTATAAAATAACATTTTAAACGATGGTAATTATCTGAGGAAAATAGTTGACAAACTGTTATAATTGTATAATGGAAGAACGCGAGTTCCAAGAATAAACGAAACAATATCTGGGCGTCTCTAGTGTGGGTATAGGTGATATTGTATAGCGCTCGAAACGACTATACATAATATTACATTGCTCAAATGGATATGATTTTCAAGACGCAAACAGAGAAGTTCGACTAAGGAGGATACTTTGACGGGTTTTAATAAATACATTGTAGATGTTAACACGCATTCTGCCATCGATACAGTTGTTGGTAATTCTCAGTCTTCATTAACGTCTTGTACATGTATACATGCGTGTTACAAGATGTTGAACACCAGGCGTTTTGCAGTAAAATGCATCATTTTTGTACTTCTTAGTGAATCGTTTTTCATGGAGACTGCATTAGTGTTTCCACAACGATTTCGGCGAAGTTTGGATTATCTGATAAATCTTCAAAATGTACGATGTACAAATTATTCTATGTGTGACACACCCACTCCAAAGCCATGTTGTGATCCAGTGTGCGTGTGTGAAGACCCGTCGTGTACAGATAAGGATAGCTGCTGTTTACATTGGCACTACGGGGAGTTTATGTATATGGCAGGCATTTACGACGGTACAACTACATCAACAACATCAGCATTATCATCAACAGCAGCAACAACAGCAACAGCAGCAACAGTAGCAACAGCAGCAACATCAGCAACAGTAGCAACATCAGCAGCATCAATAGCAGGAACAGCGGCAACATCAACAGCAGCAGCAGCAACAGCAGCAGTAACAACACAAGTAGAATTATTTTACGAACCTACAAATACTACACGAACACCAAACTATACCAGAAGCCAAAATGATGTAGTCAGTGCAGAATGTGTTGATGCAAAAGTTATAAAGAATGAATTGAAACCTGGATCGCTTGAACCTTCTACGTATCTAATGGTAACTCGATGCTCAAACAACTTTATTCAACCATCACAAGACATTCATGGTTTTGAATTAAAATGTTCCTTAAACGAACCAACTGAACCAGACTTTGACATACATGTACCAGTCACATCAATAGATACAAATGTTACATACAGGAATATATTTTGCTTTTATTGCAACGAAGGTGAACAAGCAAATTTTGTTCCATGGAATGTCATAAAGAAGTGTCCAATAGGCAAAGCTACAAATTATACGCCTGATATTTATTTGGATCCAGAAAATATATTTCGAAAAGCTCTAGAAAATATGATCGGTTTGTGTAATGTGATTTACCGACCGCCATTAGCAATCTCCAGATTAGTGAAAAAGTGTGTACTTTCAGATACGAACTCAGTGTGTATGAACAATACGCCGTCGCATATTCAAAATAATATATGCCAACAGTTTTACAGCACACTCGATGCTTTGAATGCCCATTCAAACTCGATGAACTTTGACAATATTACGTGTTTTTTGTGTACCAAACCACCGATTTTCGTATTTGAAAAGATGTGTCTGTATTTTGATGATCATCAACAGGAATGTTTCCTGCAAGTTAATACGCACCAGAAAGTTGACAATGTTTTAAAAGAAGCATTGACAATACCAGACGGAAACTGTGGAACAGGAAAGTTTTACGACAATAAACTGGTAAGTGTAAAATATTGAACATGCTATTATGAGCACTAAGTGGGAGGGGGTTATAGGAATAGTCTTCGTCTACTCGTCTGTTCGTCTGTACATTCGTCCGTCCGTATCAAAACCGTGTCCTTCATAACTTTCAAAACCCTCGACACAATCACATGAACTTTATAGCACATGTGCTACTAGTTATGGCGCCGTGCAGAACCCATATTCCAACCATGTCGGTTCAAGGTCACGGTTAAAGTTCAATGTTAAAGGGCTGAATCTTACATTTCGAAATGAACGGTTCAAACCTTAGCTCTTGTACTTGTGACATGCACATTGGACCGACACTTGTGCAATAATCTAACTGGACTGTAACTTTAAATATGAAACTTATAAGAGCATTTCGTTCAAAACAGCAAACATATCGTATGAACATTGTGGCCAATATTTTGTTTAAACTTGTGGACACAAATGTGACCAGTAGTGACTACACGTACGACGTTAATGACGACGAGTGATAACATTAACCTACCCTGTTATTTTACTAAACACAAAATGGCATCATAAACTTGGACGACACACCATTTCGATAAGGTGGCCAATTAGAAATTCGTTAGTCGCTGTATGTCTACATATCGCTGGTTGAGAATTAGAAGGTCGAAACTACAAAATCAATATTTTGTGAATACAACAAAAACTCTCTAACAATCACTTTTTACTTATGGTAAAACAAACTTTGTCGCATTCATTTTGGTGAACATGACCAGTACCGATTTTCTCAAACACAGGCTCATAAGAAGCGCCTTATTTTGTAAATATCAAATATGCATTAGTCTCATAAGCGCGTAGTGGCACTTACGATCTTCTTATTCTAAGCCAGCGATATTTTTTCCGAATGAACCAGTCAATACTGTTAATGTTTTCTATTTTTAGAATTCATGTCGACGCGTGTATTGTCCCCAGTATTTCTTCGATGAGGAGGGTGTATGCTTGCCTACTTACCTTATGATGGAAAATGTTTATTTTAAAGCGGAATTTTATGTCACAACATCTCCATACCAGTTAAATACATGAACGACGTCTTCAACAATTATTCATCATAATTAAACGAGCTGTTAGCAAACCTGTTCAGTTATTATCGCTATGAATTGTATATATTTCAACCCCGTGGGGAATATTATTTAGGTGCGACTTTGCTTATATACTTTATAGCAGATAAAACATATATGACGTTCCTACGCAACTACGCTCTTCTACAAATATTGATAGACCGTATTCGTGATTTCCGCAGGGAAATGAACGGGGCAGTCTTCACACTTAAAACACAACTTGCGCCTGGATTATTGCATAATGATTATGGTGGATTAAAATTCAAGTTAATTTTAAATGGTGGAGTTTTAAATACCGACAATAAAAAGGAAATACGACTAGCTAAATCAAGCTTTTGTTATCGTGTTGTGTTATCGGAAATAGAAATTTTACGCCGCACTAGTAAAAACATCAGACTCCACAACGGGACATATATTTTGTTAACAGACGTAACTATCCATGCAGAATCTGGTGTCATGGTCTGCGTCAACAATATTCCTTCTTATCAAAATTTCACATTCACGTGGAATCCAAAATTGAGCGATATATTATTTCCGAGTAGCTCACCATCTGGTTCAAACAGAAATGGACGCGATGAACAAACAGAGACAGAAGTTCTGAACAGCAGCGGACAGAGCGATCTCGCCGTCAATATGACAAAGGAAATTATTATCACCATAAGTTTTGTGTGCATAGTCACATTGATTGTGGTTATCCGGTGCATTGTTACACGTGTGCACCGACGCCAACAATCGCCTTAACGTATTGCGATACCTCATGTCAGCCGATGTTATACAAGTTATGTTATGGAAAGCAATTGTGATGACTCGAAAGTTTTCCGGAATGAAAGCTCCTTCGAATGTTATTAGTGTAGTTATTTGAATATTTGGTTCCACAAATGTACGTGACGTGGTTTAGAAGAAAATAGACCAAACGTACACATACGTGTATGTGTCTTGTTTTAAAGAACATAAACACAGTGCATGCTAAGCTTAGGTTATATTTATGTCCAAGATGTTTAATCAGGGTCATAAATTCCATTTTTATTCTGTTGACTTAACCGTTCTGACTACACTAATAACCATTAAGAACCGTTTGAATAATGCTGTCGTTTTATATTTTACACCCATGAGATTGTTACGTTTGTAACGCCCGAGAGTCCAGAGTTACAGGAAAGTCCATTCGAGTCAGTATCATCATATGCTTGTAAACCAGAGGTGATGTTGTGGTAATCCAGTACATAACGAAAACTAGATTTAGATCTATGCATGTACCAGTATGTTGTTCAAATGTATTGTATAGCTCTAGCATTAAAAAGATACAGACTCATGAAGTTCATGTTTGAATAGGCTGATATAGTAATCAATTAAGATTAATAATTATTGTTCTGCTTAGCGACATAAATAATGCATTCTCTAGGGTAGGGGTAGTTTCATAAATTTCGTCTCGATTGGCAATGCACATATCGGGTTGGTAATTGGAAATTTATTCCAATCAGAACGTGTTATTTAAGTAACAAGGTCATCAGAAACACTATTACACTGGAATAACTTCTTTGATATAATATTTCTAGATTTTTTCTACCTTTTATATAATTGCATTGTTCTCCGTTCAACACAATGAATGTAAGGCGTCACAGGAACATACTAATTTTGCTCCTCCTGTCTTATACACGCACAGGATATTAAACGATTTACAAAATAATCAGCAACTTCAAACGCATCCGGTTTGGTAATACATGTATTTTGATTTAGGACTATGGGACCTTGACATTGTAAAATAAACATCTGAATGATTTGAGTGATCGTTTTAGTGCAACTTTACTCATAATATATGTATCGTTTTATTGACCATGGCAGTCATGTTTACGACTCTTCAAATGAAATATTAGTGTTGTTTGAACAATACCAAAGCAAAATATAACGCACAAACATTATTACATATGACGTTTAACCTTTGTAATACCAAGGGATATTCCGTATATTATGTCACGGTTGAACTGTCTGTAATTTAGTAGGGTTTTAGTGTAATAGTATAGTACAATTGCTATTACGAACCACCCGCTAAGTATGGATGATTTTGTACGTGAGTACGTGATTTATTTCCGGGAATCGACATATTATTGCGTGAAATGAACAAATAGCACATCATTGACTTGTTTGATAAAATAATATCAGTTGTTGCTATATTTTATAGGATGGCCAATTAGAAATTCGGCCAAGAGTACAAGTATAAGCATACCAAACACATTGTTTGAACTTGTGACTTTTTGAAATTCATAGTAACGTAAATAATGATTTTACAGTAATAATTGGTACACAGTTTTCTATAAAATTACTGGTGGAGCAATGTTACAAAGTACTCTTGATTTGGTGAATTTATCTTGACACATTTAATGGTACAAGTAGCGCATTCATAAAGCGCCTATTAATTGTATAATGTATGCTCACCTTACGATTTGTCAATGCATCTTTGATACTTGTGTCACTGCTTGCTGTATCTGTATACACGTAACTTCTGTCAGTGACATCTTAGGACTTGTTCGTGCAACTCTGACACTCATGGCACTGCTGCTGTATCCGTATTCATTAACATCAAACTTATCAGGGTATTTACCCGACATTTTAGACATGATTCGCTCATCATCCGTCTACATGTATATAGATTTACGTTTGTAATGTTTTATCTCATTAAAAACCGTTCATATAAATATAATCAAACTTATGTACATATCTAAAGAGACTAGGCTTATACGATATTGATATGCCATCGTTTGTAAGAAATTGTACATAAATTTGTTTTTTACTCATTACTTTTACATTACCATTTTCTAAAACAACACAATACTGATATTCAAGTTAGTAAATCAACCAATTGAAGCAGACAGCGATTGGTTAATGTCTCCCAAGAACCCTAATTAAAACACTTACTCAGAAATGTATTGTTTTACGACTGTGTCTTGCATGGGGTTGCAATAGAACCGTTAATAGTGTACTCGACCACAGAACAGAACAGCAACATAATTATACTACATTATAAGCTGTCCAATGACCCTCAATACCGTTAATTATTACATTTTTTTCGGATATTGGCCAAATTTATAATATAATGCGGACAATGTGGTCACTGGCAAAACGAATGTTGACTATAACGCGAACTTCTTAAGCATTATATTGTACAATTGTGTAGCCTAAACTATAGAAGATACTGCTATAAGAACAAGAAGCAATGTCAATTTTTAAAATGATTTTAATATTGATACAGGTGTCATAAGATACTTGATTTCTGATCTAGTTGATAGTTTCGTGATAGAAAATTAAAGTTCCTTTCTAATTATATACCATGACATATCTCAACAACACGGAGCACTTACTCCAGTAATTTCTATAAAACATGTATGTTTTCATGCAATAAATAATTTGTATTGCATGATATATATGAAGTTTCTTATTGGACGTTTTTTGAAAGCAATACTAATATTAAATGAATTTGCAGGAAACGACGTTTGCCTTTATAAGTGCGTTAATTTATTAAGTAAAACAGCTAACCGAACACTTGTTTTAGTTATTTTACGAAGAAATAAATTTACATAAAAAACTGGACACCACGAAGCGTGATTTCTCTTCAACTTATAAAAGTGATATGTAGTGATATTCTGCCATTATAACTCCGGGTTATATACCAGAAATAAGCATCTGATGTATAGAAATAATAGACTATTAACAAAAAAGCAATCATGAATCCAATAGAATAATTTGATAAGACCACCATTAATCATATTTTGTTACGGAGTCATGAGATAATTTCGCAAAAAAAACACTATTTTTTGTGGTTGACTTATTATTATTAGGTTCATTACTTCTTTAATACTGTCCATTATAGTAACAAATGTGCATGGTATTAAATATATAACACTAAACTATTCTAAAATGATACAATACTATATGTTAATGTCACCGGTGATCATTTCATGGGCCCGTTTTGTTTATTATAAGTAGAAGAAGAAAAACGATATTTTTCCACGTAAAAATATAACCGGTGAAAGTAGTCAGTAAACTCATATTTTATAACTTCACAGTCAATGGCCAGAGATATAATCATTTCTATCCAACCGATTGATGCTTATAAATAATGAAAATATACAACACTGTTAACCAGCACTCAGACGAATCATATTGCATTTGACCACAGAAAGATGAAGACGTTCTTTTGGATAAGCCTTGGACTATCGAATTCAATTTGAGTTAACGTGACTATTTATGGTGAGTACATACGATTTCTTACTTAGGTTTAATTAAGCTCAATTGTTTGGATGATGGCAAACAACATTATATAGTTATGCACTAAAACGCGCAAAAGAAATCTTAAAAACACTTTCAAATTTTGTGTTTAAAGATTTAGCATCTTTAGTCCATACCACATATTTAATTGATATTTACATGTAGTTCGATGGGTCAAACATGAGCGTTCTATGAACAACACTGATCAATGTGGCTAGTTCATGTTGTCATGTGGCACATAACTCTGTGTTGCATCACAGTTTGCACTCAATGTGCGTATGTTAGAACTGTCGTACCCGGGTCGGTTGCATATTCACGTGATAATACAGATGAAATAACATTTGAGTCGCAATGATTCCAAATTTATTGATTGTTTTTAGAAGTGACATAAATTTCCTGGCTGAATTGTTCCTATCGTTTTGTAAATAGCGATATACACAATCAATATATCGCAGGCTTAGAATGAGAAGGTCATAAGTTACTTACAGCCTTACGGGACTGATGCATATTTAAATTCTACACCATAAGGCGCTTCTTATGAGCAATTTATCATGAAAATCGGAACTTGTCATGTGGACCAAACTGAAGTTGAAACAGCTTGTTTTAACATACGTATAAAGAGTAATTTTCCGACAGTTTTGTCTTGTATTCTCAAAATACTGATTCTTTACTTACGACCTTCCCATTCGTAGCCCGCGATATAATGTAACAGCAAGAAAGCATTATTCTGACTTCAAGATTCTCGTGAAATATTGTTTTAAAATATTTTGTAGGTCATGATGTCGATTTGGATTATTCTGTATATTTTATCAGCGCCTTTGCTGGTACTAGAATCCTATTGTGCTGATGATGTGTTGAAGAACGACGGTACAAGCATTTCAGACAAAACACAACAAGAAAGTTCAGCGAGTATTGCAGTTAAAACACCTAGAGGGGAAGGCAAACATGTACTACCTATGCTAGCTCATTCTGACGCTATTGGGGAAGACGAACATATAAAACAAGCTGGTGGAAGTGATATCGATGATGCTTGGAACAACACATATATCAGACCAGACTTACCTGGAATGCTGGATGAGTTTTGTCCAGGTGCCAATGTTTGCCAGGAGGACGAATCATGGGTATGGTTATATAACGTGAACTCTTCTACTTGCTGTGGTGGTAAGCCTCTCAACATGAATTTATATTAGATTATTATTGATAAATGCTTCACAGATTAATCACTTTATTCAACTTGTGCCAAAATAAATATATTTACTAAATACTCTCATATAGTATCCTCTAGTTAGTGTCACGATTTGGCATAATATTTATGGCGGGTCTTAGGACACCCGTGTTTTTCCTGCTAGTTACAGTTTTGGCACAGTCTTTGGTGTTATATTTGGTGAAAAGATCAATAGATAAAATCATAAAGCTTGTTTGGTCATTAAAAGTTGCAACATCTCCAGTTTGTATGTACAAAAACCTTAGATCAATCAGCTTTTTTTGGTAGTTGGGACTTTGGATTTCAATTTTCGCTCTGTTGTATACATTTGTACGGACAGCATGTTGTTTATTTGTTTCTTTTGTGTTCGGCCTGTAATGTTGAGTGATGCCTTTCTTGTCTGGTGTTCCTCATAATGTTACATACACATTGGCCATCAATACACACACCACGAAAACACAAAACTGGAAGAATTACGATAACAGACCGTACAAGAGAGGTTTGTGTAACAAAAACGTCTCATGACAGTAAATAGCCAAGTGTAGCTTAGGTCACCACGACATTGACCTTTGACCTATCAACCTCAAAGTTAGTAGGAGCCTACATCGATAGATTAGCAACCTCTCTGTAAAGTATTACGACATCAGGTATATTTCTTACGGTGTGGACCAGTGATTGTTGTGTGTCGAAGGTCATGGTGAGTTTGACCTTAGATCACAAATGACATTGAAATTTTGTCGGATGAATAATCTCCACTTAGAATTTAAGAATCCAAGGTCCACCAGTTTTGGAGTTATAGTTGAAAAAACATTCAGCATGGCGACTGACCGATTATTTGCACGTAACGCTATGTACTGTGTTGGTGTACTTATAACATTTAATGAGTGTATAGTATAGTCATGGAACATCGATTGACAGTCACTTCAACCATATATTTTAGTAAACTACAACATTGTACGCTGTATATCACATGTTTGAGTTAAAGTACGAAACATATACCAATGTCACTGAATAAACTTTAGAGAACACACGTATGTAATATTAAAATTACCTTCCGGTATATTATTTTCTCATTTACCAATAATTATTTGCAGCATGTTCATGTTCAGATAACTGCCAGGCCTCCAGGAATTGTTGCTTCCCGTCACCTGATAGAAACAAATATGAAAACAAACATTCACGTTGCTATTCCACCATACACCCAGAAGGGTACAATAGTGAATCATTTGGCTACAAATCGTATATAATGGTTGACTCAGAGATGGATAGCAATAGTACGTTTATCAATACGTGCGGAAATACACAAGTAGCCCCATGGGGAAGTCTTTATCCGGTATACTCAAAATCGCATGATGCAATCTACAAGAATTCGGTCTGTGCTGCAATGTATGGCGTGGATGACGCTGTATTATGGCAGGCATATGTTGCTTGCATTCATACCGACGTGTTAACCAAAATCACGTTGACCTCCGCCACATTATTAGAAGAACGTTGTGATGTTTGGTTTAAATTTCCCGGAGATGTTTCGGTATTGGAAAAATTTATCTGTTTCTTGAACCTGGTAAGCACTTGCCCGGAAAAGTTCCGCGCGACCTCATTACTTCCTCATGAGCAAATAACGGCAGCCTGTGACAGTGGCCTTTTGTCTCCATACAGGGGTAAAGATAGGGCAATATACAGAAATGTATTTTGTGCCGTCTGCAATGACAGATACCATGACAGCATGTGTTTGAGCGAAGATGTGATTGCACGCAGACCACGTGCTTACACGGCATTGTTGGATAATGCAGTGTTTGAGAATGTCAACGATCATACAATAGCCCCTCAAGCTCGTCTATTTAGCGAAGGTATTGTGGTAAGTTTTCAACCTCGTATTTGGTAAAGCTTGGCCACATTGACACGCGCCTGACCTATTGATTAGCATAATTTAACAGTCGACATATTGACTACGTTTATAACACCGATTGTATGTTTTCATAATCGAGGAGTATCATGAAGACGCTCGAGAAGTAATACAAACACACAAGTCATATGAAATACCGATAGTGCACGATTTGCTTGCGAAAATTGATATATTCAAAACAAGAACCTTGTATTATATTCTTGCATAAAGGTCAGGCTCAGGTAAAAAATAGCCAAGCTATATATAAATGCCATGCAATTATATTTTATTATTACGTATAGCCCTATCAGACTAAACTGAGACTCCTTGCATAATTCGTAAAAGTCCGGAGATAACAGTATAAAGTAAATTAACATATAAATCGAATACAATCGAGCATGGTCGGAAGAGCTTTACGAACTTTTATGAGTGTCAAATAAATCTGGTCAAGCTATACACTCGATCTTGTTTGAGAAACCCAATTTACACTGCTTTCAATTAGCATGTGCGTTGAGTGCAACTCTGATAGGATGTGAAATATAACCGTATCGCTTGGTCGATTATAATTATACACAAGATCATTTCCATAAGTAGGTTACATGTACATTAGTACTCTCGACGGTTAAGTTTTATCGTGGTTGTGTTGGGCATTGTAACGTATGCATTTTGTCTATCGATTTATGTGATCCGTTTGTGTACCTTTAGTTCTCGATTGTATTAGTTGAGTGCATCCTTCGATGTCATAGTGTGCACTATTTGTTTTAAATATTTCAAAAAGTTCAATAATAACGTTAATAAAGAGCCATTACAACGGCGATCACATTTGAGGCGATGCTTATCGTTACCAATACAAACTCACTGGGTTGTAATGTTTATGTTGCCTTTTGCAGATAGAAAGCACATGTCGCCCAGTGATGTGTCCATCTGATCAGATATATACAGCTGATGGAAGATGTAAATCTATATATAAAACCTTGTACAAACCGAAGGTGGCAGTGGCGTTACAACTAACATCTGATGTTCAAATTAACACAACGGGTTTGACAAAACTAGCATTTATGTCGCCGTGGCTGCGACATTGGCAATTTTCCAAAATCTTCTACTTGACTCCCCAGGCTTCACAACTGGACATCGTCGACAAGATAATAGTAGTAATAAGGCGGAGTTTTGACAACATCAAATCGAAAGTTCTTGGAAACATCGTAAATAAACTGAAAAATAACAAATGGACAGTGAAAACAGCAAACAGTTCACACTCATTAACAGCAGATTTCATGAACGCAATAGATAGTTACTCCTTGAATACACAACAAATTGACTTTCGTACACGTTTGGTAAAAAAAGAAATCAATGTTACGCGACAGTTGAGTGTAATCTACCAAGACCGTGTGAGCACCAAGGTTGGCTTTTTAACTATCGATCATATGACATTCTGCGACCAGGTTGAACTCTCTACAGATGATTTCAAAATCCATAATCATGTCCTGTATAACAACTTCAACGGAGAGTATTTACTTCCCGATGAATATTACTTCCCGGAACTAGCGGATGATACATCTGTACGTGTCTGTATTGAACGTTCTGGTTTGAGACGAGTCAGTAATGGGTGCAACGATGTCATCCCAGTTTTAACAACCTACATATCTTTATATTATGTACTCATCTTATTCAATATTTGAAGTCTGTATAAAGAATATAGTTGCATAAGCCTGGCGCAATGAGAATTATCCAAAGCATTCTCCTTCAAAAACACGATTTGTGTTCAAATATGAAACAAATAATTATATCTCCTAGACATTAAACGCTTTCTTTCAGCTTTATGATATCGGTATTTATCATGGTATCACATTGTCAGTGGTGTTTGTTTTCTGTGCTGGGCTGTTTCCGTTAAGCGCTGCCTTCCTTGTAAATATTTCATTTAAATATGTTTTTGTATCAGTATTCAACAGTGATTTATTTTTCTATGTTGCAACACGATTTAGATAAAGTGTACAACACATAGAAATCTACGTTTAACTAAAATAAAAAAAACACTTTTGAATTTGCTACTAGCATGTGGTTGGCTTATAACATTTTGATAAGCTCAATATACAATGCTAAATACTTTATAGCGCACAGACAATAAAACGCTACTGAGAAACGGCGGTCACCCCGCTCAAGAGTCTGATATGAATATTTCAAAAACCGTATCAGGAAATCGGATACAAATGGCAGCTTAACAACTTGAACGCCAATGTGTGCTGTACATTAATTGTTTGGTGTAATGTGACACAATACCCTATAGCGCCTAGACAACAAATGTACTAATTATTATATCATGTATATAAATTCTTTTTATAAATTATACTTGTAATTGAACATGTGCAAGTAAACAGTTATAGTGATGTTAATACGCAGAGTGCTAAGTGTAGATTGTAGTTTCTATACATACTAGTGAAGAGCCATAATAAAACATGCGCAAGAGAAGTCATTGGAACGTGCCCTCTTATGAAGCGTTGTCACATCTCTAACAGCGTAAGGGCAAGGAGCTGGTATAAGAATCTGCTTTTAATGACATAGTTCATTAACTGAACACAAGCATTGCTCAGGGTAGTTGTGTCGTGGTGTTTCTGATTTTTGTGCTCGGCTGGTTAGGTTGAGTGCTACCTTCCCTGTCGGATTTTTCTCATACCTTTTTGTACAAATCCCGCTGCCTATTAAAAGCACGACTAGATTGCTCTTTACGTCTAAAGCATATGATGGCCAACATTCGATTTAAAAATAATGGAAACATTAATTGAAGAACATATCACTGACTTATAATAGGAAGGACGTAAGTACAAAATCAATATTTTGAGAAAACAATAACATACTGTCCGTAATTTACTCTTAACGTATGGTAAAGCATGCTTTTACAACGTCATTTTGGTGAACAGGACAAGTTCCGATTTGTATTAGTTACGACCTTCTAAATCTAAGCCAGCGATATTGTACTTTGTACTTAATAGTAAATAGCCAATGCCAAACCCTCGTCCAGTCTGAGATATTTCAACATTGTATATAATTCGCCAACTTCTACAAAACATTACACTACGTATTATGAAGATGCAGTCTATATGCATATATTTACATCCATGACAGATATACACATTCTCTGTCCAACCAATCAATCAACGTTTTACGGTGACCACAAAATAATGAGGTTTATAAATAAGCGAAAGTCAAGCCACTGCCAATCACATAGTGCGTGACAATAGAAATATTAAGACGTTCAGCTGGAGACTTGGGAACATTGTTTACATTGTAAAAGTAACATTGGTATAAGGCGTAAGTACAAACGCATTCTTATTTCGCTACTTGTATGAAGTTAAGTGTGCTTAATTAAACAGCTTTCGAACACAAAAACACTCATCTGGCATTATAAAACTAATACATAAAAGGTTATTCATGTTATATGCCGCTGCACTTGTGATTCATTATTGTAAGTTGGCTTTTACCCCAGGTTTTTGTCACTGATAATTTTAATCTTCGTATTCATGTAATTGCACATTCGGCTTTTACCGCTTAAGAAACTGAGTGGCTTAAATAAACGTTTTCGATTGTTTAGAGCATTGATTCGTGTGATTGTAGTCACATAAGTGCTGTTCCCCTCCTTTATTCGCATTTTATTTATTGTTGAATTCAACTTTTCAACTTATTATTTTAAAATATGTTAAACTACGAGCTTCGACTTTATTTTATCGATGGGCTGTAGTTTTAATGAATGTCTTGGGTTATTGGGCTCATGATGTAAACATTTTTTTTTCAATGGAGCGTTTATCTTAATTCTAGCATAATTACAATCATGCATTATTATGTTTGTAATTTCGTCAAATATTATATCAATGTTTTTATTTATAGCAAACATGGTGATTTGGAGTCTAATGTTTTCATTGGTCGCTCCATTAGTGATACTGGAATTACATTGCTCGGGTGTTGTTTCGACGGACGAAGGTAGGGCCAGCACAGCAGAACAACATACATGGAGTAAGAGTGATAGGATTCGTGCACATACAGGGAATGTAATACGTAATAATAGTATGGACCCACGTGATGTTGATCAATGGAATAGTACAGATATAATATCGGAACTACCAGGACTTACGGCTAAGTTTTGTCCTGGTGCCAATGTATGCCAAGAGGACGAATCATGGATATTGTCTGAAAACGTGAACTCTTCATGTTGTAGAGGTATGTGTGAAAATTATACTGAATTATCCCGGATGATGTCAATGTGATTAGTGGGCCGCTGATTGGTTAAAATCATGCTGATTGGTTAAAATCATAACATAGACCGCTGATAGGTCAAAATGATAACCTAGACCACTGATTGGTTAAGAATAATAACCTTGACCGCTGTTTGTTTAAACGTAATAATACTTATGTTACTATATATAGTAACAAATGTGCCTTCGAAAAATAGCATTATCGGCCTTTCAAAAGTATTATCAGCTTTTTGCCCCTCAACGCGCCCACCGGGGCGATCATCACTGATAATGGCCATTGGAAAACGTTCACGCGCAACGTTACGTCATTTGCGTCGGCCGCTGAGCGTAGGCCTATTTCTACAAGAATCACTTGCAAACACGGTTGATGGCTTCGGAGAAGCAGACTAGCAAATTTAAAATATATTTTGTTTCAACCTTCGATGAAATAAATATGACCTGTATAGTAGACGTTTAATTTATGATCAAAACAATGATTTTCCTAGACGAGATCAATATTTTTATATTCTTCCGAAAATGTGAAAAACACTTTTTTTCAGAATTTTGCATTAAACTAAACATCAGCGTGTAGCAAATTATCTAATTAAGAAATGAATACCCACATGATAGGTTTCCGTTCAATAATAAAAAAGTTACATTTTAGTGTTAGATCTACAGCTCTTGTAGATGTGCATTGCGCGCCTAGATCCAAGTTTGACAACAATAACTCTCTACAATAGCAAATAATTTACCAATTACTGAACAAGTTACGTTTTTTAGCTGTGTTGTTTTGATGAAAAAGCTGCAACATAAATATTATACAGAACAATAGATGGCTGAGCAGTGCCTTTGAGTAATAATCGCCCCGATAGGTCTGTGATAATTGACCTCGGGCTAAAGCCCTCCGGCAATTATCAGCCTACCGGGGCGATTATCACTCAAAGGCACGGCTCAGCCATGTAGTCCAGTCATTTTAACTTTTAACCTCAAACTAATTGCAACACAAACATTTTTGTGTTTATATGGTGCGTAAAGCTATCCTTAGCAATGTACAAAATGTCTTAATTGTATATTCGTGGGACTATTTGAGATATTCACATATATATTGAATTGTCTCAGGTTTTCGCGATATTTGTCACTTTTGATGTAAATAAATCTTGACTTGTATCAGTAACTTATTTTTACATCGTGCTTAAAGGTCGCAATTTTGGTCTGATTTTTATGAAACTTGGCAGCAATGATCATCGGAAGCTTATCTAGGTCAAAAAAGTTTTTGAGTTAACCGGGGCCAAAATCTAAGTCACTTGGTCAAAACATAGAAATCAAGATATAGTCACCAGGGGTCGCAATTTCGACCTTACACTTGTGAAATTTAGTGACAATGATCATCTTTCAAAAATCAAGGTCTTGTGTGAAATTGGATTAACCCGAGTTAAAAAATAGGTCACTATAGAACAAATCTTTAGAAGGGGCCATTTTTACCTTATTTTTTTTAAACAATGTCACATGGATCATAAAGACAAAATGTAGGTCAAATTAAATATGTACTTATCATGAGTTAAAACTAGGTCACTAGGTCAAATAATAGACAAACCTTCTTTAGCCAAAAAGTTGCATCATTTTTTTTTACCTATTGACCTATGTTTGACCCAAATAACTCAATAACGCACTTGTCTTAGATGTTTTGAGATGAGCATTAGACCAAAATTGTGACTTTTGTACATACACAACGTTTATCTTTGATTTGAACTAGCGATCTACTTTTTGACCCCGGATGACCCAATTTATAGCTTTGACCTAGATTTTGTTGATATTATTATTGTGACTAAGTTTCATAAATATTAGGTCAACATTATGACCTCAAGCGACTGCACAAGGTTTTGCTACAATTTGACCTAGTGACCTGGTTTTTTAGCCTTGATCATTCATTTCCTACATTGGCTTAAATTTTATTCAGATGATCACCCTGACCAAGTTTCATAATCATAAAGTCAAAATTCTGGATACA
Source organism: Spisula subtruncata (assembly GCA_963678985.1). Classification (NCBI taxonomy): domain Eukaryota; kingdom Metazoa; phylum Mollusca; class Bivalvia; order Venerida; family Mactridae; genus Spisula; species Spisula subtruncata. The sequence goes on along the minus strand of OY787671.1, from coordinate 25,872,969 downwards.
AGTGCAATTGTGGACGAACAGACAAAGAGAACAATCACTATTTCTCCCGAATCGATAGATTCATGCATGTTATGATTTATTATCATTATTGTATACTGTCCAAACACAAATATCCTTTTCCATTAGAGACACATGTATACAATACATGATATGTGTAAATTATAAACAAATTGGATAAGTATTAAAGAAATGAATAAACTTTTGTTTCCCTTCCAAGTGCTTTTTTGAGTCATTTTGTCGACATTTGAATGGTTAGTATACGAACACGTAGACTGGCATATATATGAAAAGTAAATTGTCTGATGATAAAATCATTTTTTGTATTCGATAGAAGAAGGCTGTATCTTTCAGAAAATGTCAGCTTTAATGTGCAATTAGTAAATATTTAACGACTTACACGGGAATTATTAGAACTTAAAATTCCCCATGTAGTATGAAATAAGGAAAATGCTGAAATTGCTTCAAAAAGTGACCTTAAACATGTCAATTTTTTGGTATTTTCCCCACTTAACTCGCACATTTGACGTTTTGCCTGTAGTTGATAATAGTCTGTAGATGATGAAAATGCAAAGAAACTCTGTTTTGCAATTTTTTTTGAGGTTGACCATATTTTTTAGCTTCAATGACTGGACTAATGTATTATTCTATAAATAACATAGGCCGCTGATTGATTAAAAAATAATAAACTTGACCGCTGTTTGGTTAAAAGTAATAACATAGGCCGCTGATTGGTAATAAAATGGCAACCTTTGCCTCTGATTGGTAAATAAATATGATAACATTGTCCGCTGATTGGTAAAATGGTTACATAGGCTGCTGATTGGTTAAAGATAGTAATATATGTCGCTGATCGCTATAGTAGTAACCTATGCCACTGATTGGTTCAATATGATAACCTGCCGAATTACCGACATTAATGCTAGAACTTGAGAAGATTTTAAGTTTGCTGTTGGTAGACTTAATTGCTGAAAATCACAAACAGCCTAATTTGGTCCATGATAATAATTAAATTACGAATAAACAAACAATTACCATCGTTAGATTCGTCACATTACCATAACATTGGCCAAATCACCCTTTGAATAATATCTAAATTATTCTTAGTAATAAAATGACGCGTACAACTTTACCTAATGTGAGATTAAATTATTCTTCATCTAAAGCAAGCTTTCCAAAAAGTAAGAAAGAGTACTTCGTGAAACGCGCTGGTAATTAGTAAAAACTAGCGTAGGAATCGCCTTTTGTTCATTATCATTATTTGCTAGCAACGGTACTAACATCGGAAATTAGGACTCGAACTGTTGAATGAAACGGATTTCTTTAAGTACTGATTTTTACTGATGACCAGTAAATTCTAAGTATAGCAGATCTATTATAGATACTATATAAAAATATAATGACGTTTCTACATTATTAGTTGACTAATTACTGGCTGTAATATTTCGGTAACCTTTGAAATAGAAAAGCCCATATCATTAGTTTTAATGAGATTCAATATTATTAAATATAAGTCAGATAAAAGACTACATCAATTATAATATTATAACAGTCCGTGAAAAAAATCCAGTGAAAGCCGTGAGTGTATTGGGAAGTCTAAAGCAGCAATTAAACAGTAAAACTTCGTTATCTCAAGGACTAATCGGGACAGGTAAAATGCTTGAGATAAAACGAGTGTTCAAAATAACCAAAGGGCATGGATAGAAAATACAAAGGATATTATTTTGAACCTTATTCGAGATAGGCCGGGTGCTCGTGATATCGATGCTCATCATAACGAAGTTTTACTGTATTGAATATATTATAAGATAACATGCACGTACCTGACAAGCTGTTTAAGAGTTTTTTTCTAATGAAAAGAAAAATTGACTACAAATTGAAGCAAAATCTGAAACGCATCACCACACAAATATTGTCTATAAACAGTAACTATATACTGTAAAATCATTCATTTTCGTGGGGGATTAAATTTCGTGGATTTCGTGGTTCACTTCAACCACGAACTTTAATCCCAACGAACATTGATTTTGACCCTTGTTTTGTTACCGGAAATGAAAAATCCACGAATTCAAGTGCCAACGGCATTCTCTTTTTTACCAAAACCACGAAATTTCGTCCCAACGAAATTAAATGATTTTACAGTAACCCCTAAAATAGAATCTAACAGTGAGGAACGCGAATATGATGTCATGTTACACGATATGAAACTTTTGAAACGCTGAAACAGTCATGCAAGCCGAAGGTAAACTAAAGTATAAAATATCACTATACCTTTGGCGACCTTAGAAAAGAGAAACCAAAAATACATTTCACTTCTTCATTTGAAAATATTATTTTTTTATTTTCAGCATGTTCCTGTTCAGATAGATGCCAGACTTTCAACAATTGTTGTTTCCCGTCATCTGATATGAACAATAATGAAACAAAATACATGTATTCACATTGCTATTCTACTGTATACCCAGCTGGAGACGACAGCGAACGACTTGGGTATAAATCTTATACGATGTTTCATTCAGAAATGTCTGAAAGTACCATAACTACCAATTCTACGTGCGGAGAAACACAAGTAGCACCATGGGGAAGTCTTTACCCAGTGTACTCCAACTCTCATAAGAAGATATACAAGAACTCGGTCTGTGCTGCAGCGTATGGCGTGGCTGATGGTGTTCTTTGGAATGCCTTTATTGGTTGCAGCCATACTGAACGACTATTGAGAATCGTGTTGACTTCAAATACATTATTTGACAAACGATGCGATGTTTGGTTTGAATTTCCCGGAGATATTACGGTTTTAGAAGAACAAGTGTGTTTTCTGGATCTGGTCAGTACTTGTCCAGAAAAGTTCAGTGTGGCCACATCAAAGTCACACGAGCATCTACATGTACGCGCGGCCTGTGAGAGTGGACTTATCTCTCCATACAGGGGTAAAGATCGAGCTATTTACAGAAATGTATTTTGTTCCGTCTGCAATGGCAGATACCATGGTATTAACTGTATGAGTGAGGAAACGACACGACGCAGTAAGCGTTCCTACACGGCCTTGCTTAGCAATTCTGTCTTAGAAACATTCAATGAACTTACTCTACAAACAAGCCCACAACAAGCGTGTCTCTTCAACGAAAGCTATGTGGTAAGTGAAGATGGCATTATCGATCGTAACTACTCGGGTTTTTCCGTAATTATAAGACGGAAGCTGACTCGGATGTATGATGTGTTGGGATTTGTGAAACATTTCCACACGGTGATTCGGTCCCACATGTGTGATGCTGTTTGCAAGAAAATAAACCACAACATACCCATCGCATGGGTAGGCCATGACGTTTTAAAGAACAAAAGTATATTAAACATGGGTTTCCATGGAGCGTATTTTTTCGTGCCGTTTAAGCGCTGAAAAAATGTTTGCATGAAGCTGCAAACAGACGTGTATTTTGTATGAAAACGCATAGCTTTTATTGATAATTTATACCAAAATGCTACGTACAGGACGTAAAAAGACGCTAGTGCATGTTTAGCTTACCCATTTAAAATGCCAGGAGGTGGAGAACACGGTGCTTGTGTTTTTGGTCTAACGAAAACAAAAATGATATTCCCAAAAGAGACAGGGGTTCTTCTAAAATCTTTTCCTAATACTGTTAACCTAATTTCAGGAAATTTAATTTGATCAAACACTATTAAATCGAGAAGATTGCGTCAATTCAAACCTAAAATATCATTTAACGTGCGTCCTTGCGTTATAAATTCGCTACCCGAAGCGAATTTTTTTACGCATGGTGATGCGTAAAATATTTTACGCGCGAAAAACGCGTCCATGGAAACGACAACATGCAATATATACAGAAGCGAATTATATTTATTCGACGCGTATTACGTGCCGAAAAAATACGCGCTGAAAACGCGTTGGTTTTACGCTTCATGGAAACGGGGCTTTAGTATTGTCCGCGGTGGAACAATTGTTGCATTCTACGGCAATTACGAGTAGGTTAATTTCATTTCGCAAGAATGGAACTACTTTTCCATTAGATCTATAGTATTCCAAGAAATTAATGAGCTTTTTCAAATGGTGTAATTACATTTATTTATACTTAATCACACACCTAAAGTCTTGGCTTTGCAGGATTACTCAGGTGTTGATGACGAGAGTCGGTTCAAGTGTGGCATTTGTATAAATAATGACGTTTAATTAAAATGTCCATATATTTTATTGCATGTATCGAAACTCAAGTGAATATCAACCTTAAATAATGATTATGCAAATGTTTAACACCAATCCTGAGAATTAAGGATTTGTTAGAACATTAACTAGTATTTAACTAAGTTTGGATTAAGTATGTCCTTGTGATGGTGCTGTATAGTCTAGATTAGTACATCTGTCAGGTAAGCAACTTTGTATTAGGGTTTTTATACTATTTTTAGGACAACTAGGTCCTGATTTGAACACGTTGTTATTGCATTTACTGAGTTTTATTATCTATTTTCATTGCAGATTGAAAGTACCTGTCGTCCATTAAAGTGTCCACACGGTCAGACGCATACTGCCGGTGGCAAATGTAGATTTATACTTAAAACCTGGTACAAATCTCGAATTGTTGTGCAATTACAGCTTAAGTCTGATGATTTACGTAATACATCTGGTTTAACAAAAAGTTCTTTTATGTCTCCATGGCTACAACATTGGAAAATATCGAAAATATATTATTTGACCTCCCAAACGACACAGCCAGAACTCACTGGCAAAGTAGTGATAATGGTCAAACGACGATTTGAAAGTATCAACCCAAGGGTTCTTTTGGATAACATTAAAAAACTAACAAATAAAGAATGGACAGTGAAAAGAGCTAACATTTCATTTTTGCTGAAGGCGGCTTTTATTGAAGTACGCGATGGATTCAACCTACATAGCGTGTTACATTACAAGGCGGCAAAGTCGGAAATCAACGATACACGCCGTTTGAAATATATATACACAGACTTTGCCATGGACATTGGTACAATAACTATCGATCACACGTCTTTCTGTGACCAAGTTGAACTAACCGAGGATGATTTTAGAATTCGAAATCAAGTCCTGTATAATAACTTCAATGGAGAATATTTGCTGCCCGGTGAGTACTACTTACCTGATTTAGATGACAAAACATTAGTTCGCGTTTGTATTGAACGTACCGGTTTGAGACGAGTCCGTAATGGGAGCAACTATCAGGTTACAGCAACTTACAGTTTGTTTGCTTGCATCTTCATCTTTCGCTATTTTTAAGGATTGTGTCAATGCGGTAAAGGTGCAAGCTTCACCAATTATTGTGTTATTGGGTCATGTGCAGTTATTTCTATAAAGTTATAAGCCAAATTGGTAGATTAATGAAATCTTGACAAGAACGTATTATGTGTTTTTTTCACTACCTGTATGAAACTGTCAGTGGCGCACTTTAAAATAATCATTCACTTAACATTATTGCTAAAATGTTCAATATTTGTGTAATATGGTCGGCAATGGAATGAGTTTAAAGGGAGTGGATTGTGTTTACTTTGAATGACAGACTAGAATTGCAGTGTACTTTCCCTTTAACATTGTTGCAATGAACAAGTGTTTTACTAGTATAGCTTGACCAGATTTAATTGACACTCATCGAAGTCCGTAAAGCTCGTCCGGCCATGCTCGGTCGTATTCGATTTGTATGTTAATTTACTATATACCGTTATGTCTGGACTTTTACGAATTATGCTACGAGTCTCAGTTTAATCTGATATGGCTATAACACAATTACATGAAAAGATCAACAAAAAGCATCGTAATTAATCTGATATGGCTATAACACAATTACATGAAAAGATCAACAAAAAGCATCGTAATTAATCTGATATGGCTATAACACAATTACATGAAAAGATCAACAAAACGCATCGTAATTAATCTGATATGGCTATAACACAATTACATAAAAAGATCAACAAAAAGCATCGAAATGTGGCTTGTATGTATTTTGTATGATATATCTTAAGGCGTCAATACATAGATGACATGGTAGATCTATACACATATATTCTACTTCACATTGCTGTGCGTTAACGCCATACAATATAGTTTCGAACCGCACTGAAGATGCCAACTAGTACTGCATCAATGATAGGTACTGCAGATATCGCACCAAGCTGAAAGGTTGGTTCTTGACAACAATGAAGTCTTTATTAATGCACTGTACATGCAACCACTTTCTAAGTAGTCACTTTTCAAACCCCTAATTCTTTTAACTCTGGACCTAATATTGTGAAATGTTAAATTGGTCGCATAAAATGCCATGCATACTTTAATTTGGCACGTAATTAGGATTTTTAACGAAATGATTGTTAAGTCAAATACATTAAACAATTATGCAAAAGTTCATAAAATCATCACAATTATTCTAACAGTATTTGGGATTTGAAATGTAACCAAATAGAAAATTGGCTGATTGTAGTGTTATACCATTTACAGTAAAGTTCTTCGGATTGTTCAACGCCTGATATTTGGGCTTGTATCGCTTTAGTGTCATTTTCTCGGTCATGCTGTGACCATTGGGTCGTAAAAAAGTATGCATGTGGTTTCTGTTATTATTTACATGTTCCGTTATGTGTCGTTCGTGTTTCTTTTTCGTGTTGCCAACCCAGACCGAGTTTTCATACACCCGATGAAAAACGGGACGCATTTATGTGAACACCCTTAGCGGGCGTGCGGCGGCGTCCAGTAATTTGTGTGTACTCTAACTCAAACCGATTTCGTCCGATAGTCTTCCAACTTGCTGACAATGCTTATGGGTGTTATATCTAGGCTTAGTCCATCTTGGGTTATGGTCATTCTTTTACCAAAAAAATGTGATATTGGCCTTGTCTGTACTCTAACTCAAACAGTTTCGCCCGTTCGTCTTCAAACGTTGTGACAACGCTTATTGGCAAAATACCTAGGCCAAGTTCGAGTATAGGCCAAATCGGGGCAGGCCTTCTTGGTTTATGGTCCTTCATTTACCAAACAAATGTAAAATTGATCTTGTCTGTACTCTAACTCCGATCGTCTTCAAACTTGGTGACAACGCTTATTGGCATACTATCAAAAACTAAGAAATATAAATCAAGAACGTAATCGACGCATGTGAGGTTCTCAATTTTGGACAAGGAATATGTGGAGGTTTGAGCTGTGTGTCAGCACAATCGTTGACGCTCTTGTTAATAAATAAATACAAAAGATCAAGAAAACCATATCGAAGCCATATGACAAAAGCTGTCGTTATAACTTAAACACTTTCAAAGATTTCGGTCAATACACTAATTACATCGTATAAAACCCATAAAGGTTTAGCACATGGCTTGGAAAATAGAAAGGACCAAGTTGTCAAGATCAAAGTGACATTGTAATGTATTGTTTCCGTTGGAACTTAAACATTTAGCTTAGAAGTCACTAAATGCCACCAGGATGGCATACTATCTATGGTTGAATTATTGGGGCTTGTGTAGCAACTAGAGATCACCGATTGTATACTTTCTGTGTTGATCCGGGGTCAAACAAAATCACTGGACAGGTTCAAGTCATGGTAGAGGGCCCATGTTTGATCACAAAATGTCATCATTTTCGCATAGCTTTCAGAATATTTATAGTCCAGTCATTTTAACTTTTAACCTCAAACTAACAGTTTTGTGTTTATATGGTGCGAAAAGCTATCCTTAGCAATGTACAAAATGTCCTTACTGAATATTCGTGGGACTTTTTGAGATATTTACAAATCTATTGAATTGTCACCTGTTTTCGCGATATTTGTCACTTTTGATGTAATTAAATCTTGACTTGTACCAGTAACTTTTTTTACATCGTGCTTAGAGGTCGCAATTTTGGTGTGATCTTTATGAAACTTGGCAGCAATGATCATCGGAAGCTTATCTAGGTAAAATTAAATTTTGAGTTAACCGGAGCCAAAATCTAGGTCACTAAGTCAAAACATAGAAAAAACAAAATATAGTCACCAGGGGTCGCAATTTCGACCTTACACTTGTGAAGTTTAGTCACAATGATCACCTTACAATAATCAAGGTCATGTATGAAATTGGATTAACCTGAGTTAAAAACTAGGTCACTAGGCCAAATTATAGAACAAATCTTTAGAAGGCGCCCTTTTTACCTTATCTTTATGAAACCATGTCACATGGATCATGAAGACAAAATGTAGGTCAAATTCAATATTTACTTATCATGAGTTAAAACTAGGTCACTAGGTCAAATAATAGACAAACCTTCATGCGCCAAAAAGTCGCATTAATTATTTTCACCTATTGACCTAATTTTGACCCAAATTATTCAATAACATACTTGTCTTAGATATTTTGAGATGAGCATTGTGACCAAGTTGCATAAATATTAGACCAATATTGTGAATGTTGTACCTACAGAACGTTTTCCTTTGATTTTAACTAGACACCTACTTTTTGACCCCGGATGACCCAATTTATAACTTTGACCTAGATTTTGTTTCTATTATTATTGTGACCAAGTTTCATAAATATAAGATCAACAATATGACCTCTAGCGACTACACAAGGTGTTGCTACAATTTGACATAGTGACCTAGTTTTTTACCCTTGGTCATCCATTTTCTACCTTGGCCTAAATTTTGATCAGATGATCACTCTGACTAAGTTTCATAATCATAAAGTCAAAATTGTGAATACAAATGCAATTGTTGACGAACAGAAAAAGAGAACAATCACTATTTCTCCCGAAACCGATAGATTCGTGTACATTTTGTATATTGTCATTATTGTTTACTGTCCAAACACAAATATCCCTTTTCCATTAGACACACATGTATACAACACATGACATGTGTAAATTTTAAACAAATTGGATTAATATTAAAGAAATGAATAAAACTTTTGTTTCCCCTTTCAATTGCTATTTTGAGTCATTTTGTCGACATTTGAATGGGTAGCCTGGCATATATATGAAAAGTAAATTGTCTGATGATAAAATCAATATTTGTATTCGATAGAAGAAGGTTGTATCTTTCAGAACATATAAGCTTTAAGGTGCAATTAGTAAATATTTAACGACTTACACGGGAATTATTAGAACTTAAAATTCCCCATGTAGTATGAAATAAGGAAAATGCTGAAATTGCTACCAAAAGTTACCTAAAACATGTCGATATTTTTTGTATTTTCCCCACTGAACTCGCATATTTGACGTTTTGTCTGTTGTTGATAATAGTCTGTAGATGATGAAAATGCAAAGAAACTCTGTTTTGCAATTTGTTTGAGGTTGACCATATTTTTTAGCTTCAATGATTGGACTATTAGGACATATAAAATTTTATGTTTGTCATATATCATCGTGGCAATGGTAAAATGTGCATCTGATGATTATTGCTATGCCGAATATACTTAATTGAATGTAACTTTACGACCCCAAAATAATTACTGGTAATGTAAACAATTAGTTCGGTAGTGTTTTTGCTTGGTAGAAAAAGCTATTTGTAGAATTGCAATAAAACGACCAATTACTCACATAATAATTGCTTTTATAATAATTAGCGTCAGGCATCGACACAACACACACTGTCTGTCTTAAGTATTTGTTTTGGTGATTCTAATTTTAAAAGTTAGTATTTACAAACACCAGGTGCTTGTCATTTATATTTAAAAACAACTCAAATTAGACAGAATGTCGAGCTCTGCTGTTTTGGTTGAGTGCAGTTTTCTCTGTTATATTTCCTACTACTAGAATATGAGTTCAATCTCATAGACAATAGTTGACACTAAGTCAATAAGCGCCAGTAAATGACCACTTACGTCAAAATAACCCAGTCCTAGACAGTCGACATTCTAACCTCCGCTGGTTATTGCACTGTTGCCAGGCGAAGACTTGGTTGTCAAATATTATGGTATCAATATATAATAATTGCTGGTTACACTGTCCGTTGAAATACATTATCATATTACATTGGACACATCGACAAAACCTTTTGCAAATAACTAGGCGGAGCAGTCGTTTCCCTGACGACAGATCAATAATGTGTTATCCGCCAAACATATACAGTAAAAAAGAAACAATACACCATGGAAAATGTGGTAATGGTAAGATTACCCAATCATTTCTATCATCAGCGAAACTAAAACTCAAATAGGACAAGGAATGCAGATTTTCCCTTTGCATCTTAAGAATCGTATTATGAGTTGTTTTGCAATTAATGATCGGACAACTGCTCAAAAATTTCATCCACCTAGCATATCGAGTAAGAAAGAAAATTTAACAAGTGAAAAATATGGTCATAATATGAACATCAACGCATTTGCTGTTATGGGCAAAATTATAAAAGAAACATGGAACGCTGATTTCCCGGAATCGATTTATTGGTGGTTTCGTACACATAAAACACGCAAAGTTTTTAATCAAGTGATAATTGTCCCTTACTTGTCCTGTATCCTAAAGCAGCGAACAATCAATGGGCGATCAAGATTCACCTACAATTCCTGCCATTGCGTCTCGTACAGTCAAATAATTCTTGGCGGTGGCATATAATACATCAATGGTATTTTGTAATGAATGTAGTAACGTATGCAGTCCATATTGAATTACACACTTTATATTCGCGTGACTGTTATGCATACATAAGTTGTCATTGTGACGTATGTTGTCCCTGGTTCTATTTTTGTCGTAGCGTAAGCAATGGTATATTGTATACGTTTGTGTCATAAAAATGGTATGAGAAAATCCGACATAAAGTTCTGTTTTGCTTTAGGTTTTTTCTATTGAGCATTATTTGCTCTTCCCTCTTTTTAACTACGTTAGGCATTGCCAGTCCATATTTTTTCCACGTGTTCTTTCTGTTGGATGTTACTTATGCCCTTAATTTCGTACAAGCAATTTACTTACGTAATGGTGTTGATTACAAAACCGTTTATAGTGTAATTGACGTCATTTTTTGGTATATTTTAAAACACTTTGAGGACGGTCATTTTTATTTGTGTTAAATGCACTATTGCACCACAGTGATCGGTTTCGAAACAGTATCTACATTTCATAGTATAACAGTTAAACTGTTTGATTAATTTCGATATAATCTGGTACGCTAACAGTTTTAGCTAGGCTCCCTATGTTTTTCAGCCATTTTAAACTACAGCCAGCTTGTTACAGGTATATATTTCCCCTTGGGTTGAAGCTAGGCCTCTTAGCTGGCAGATACTAGGTCACTTTGTTGGCATTATGTATATAAATTTATGTTATTTCATATTGATTATGGCCTCGCCCATATGGATTATCCGGTGACTAGGATAAATAAGACCATTAAATAAATATTGAAAACACTTGTTTGGTTGCTACATGTATAGGTCACCGCGGTTTTCGGCCAGTTTCTCTTGTTTACTCAAAATATCGAGTTAGTAGTTTGCACTAAAGACCTTCTTATTCTAAGACAGCGATATCTAAATCGACGTATTTATTAGATGCATTGCAAGAAGTATTTGATAAGAATAGGTCTTTTAGAAGTCAGATAAGTTTTTCGATTGAGCTATGTATGGGGTTCATCACCTTGTTTCACTCAATGATGAATTCCATAAATAATATCAGGTTCTGATCATAACCTACAACATAGTTATATTTGTCATTATTATCCGTATATTCCAGTATAAAATACCATTTTAAACGATGGTAATTATCTGAGGAAAATAGTTGACAAACTGTTAAATTGTATGTTGGAAGAACGAGAGTTTTAGGTGATCGTATTATAGTGATTATTATAATGACTCTCTAAAAAATACATGAAAAATCAGACAGGGAAGGCAGAAGCCAAGTAAACCAGCCGAGCACAGAAAACAGCAACAACACAACATAACACATCATAACCCATAACATAACATAACCCAACGAAATAAATTCCCGTTGTACAAATGCAGGACGACTTATTTTCACTAAGAAATAATAACAAAAACGATGACCCAAGCGACCAAATTGAGGCGTAACTACGACTTGATCTAGTCAGTCTGTATTTTAAGCAGCATCAGTCCCACAATATGATGAACACCCCTCATATGAACAGAAGAAGAAGAATTTGATTTATTACATTGATATCTACACGTATATTTACGTTCACGTTTGACGTAGACCATTATAGACAGAGGGACAAAGTAATGAAGGTAATTTTCAAGACATTGTGTAAAGTTATCTCGCAGTCTGCCATCGATACAGTTGTTGGTATTTGTCAGTCTTTATTAACGTCTTGTACATGTATACATGCGTGTTACAAGATGTTGACCACCAGGCGTATTGCAGTAAAATGCATCATTTATGTAATTCTTAGCGAATTATTTTTCATGGAGACTGCATTAGTGTTTCCACAACGATATCGGCAAAGTTTGGATTATCTGATAAATCTTCAAAATGTACTATGTACAAATTATTCTATGTGTGACACAACTACTCCAAAGCCATGTTGTGATCACGTGTGCGTGTGTGAAGACCCGTCGTGTACAGATAAGGATAGCTGCTGTTTTCATTGGCACTACGGAGAGTTTATGTATATAACAGGCATTTACGACGGTACAACAACATCAACAACATTAGCATCATCATCAACAGCAGCCACAGCAGCAACAGCAGCAACAGCAGCAACAGCAGCAACATCAGCAACAGTAGCAACATCAGCAGCATCAATAGCAGGAACAGCAGCAACATCAACAGCAGCAGCAGCAACAGCAGCAGTAACAACACAAGTAGAATTATTTTACGAACCTACAAATACTACACGAACACCAAACTATACCAGAAGCCAAAATGATGTAGTCAGTGCAGAATGTGTTGATGCAAAAGTTATAAAGAATGAATTGAAACCTGGATCGCTTGAACCTTCTACGTATCTAATGGTAACTCGATGCTCAAACAACTTTATTCAACCATCACAAGACATTCATGGTTTTGAATTAAAATGTTCCTTAAACGAACCAACTGAACCAGACTTTGACATACATGTACCAGTCACATCAATAGATACAAATGTTACATACAGGAATATATTTTGCTTTTATTGCAACGAAGGTGAACAAGCAAATTTTGTTCCATGGAATGTCATAAAGAAGTGTCCAATAGGCAAAGCTACAAATTATACGCCTGATATTTATTTGGATCCAGAAAATATATTTCGAAAAGCTCTAGAAAATATGATCGGTTTGTGTAATGTGATTCACCGACCGCCATTAGCAATCTCCAGATTAGTGAAAAAGTGTGTACTTTCAGATACGAACTCAGTGTGTATGAACAATACGCCGTCGCATATTCAAAATAATATATGCCAACAGTTTTACAGCACACTCGATGCTTTGAATGCCCATTCAAACTCGATGAACTTTGACAATATTACGTGTTTTTTGTGTACCAAACCACCGATTTCCGTATTTGAAAAGATGTGTCTGTATTTTGATGATCATCAACAGGAATGTTTCCTGCAAGTTAATACGCACCAGAAAGTTGACAATGTTTTAAAAGAAGCATTGACAATACCAGACGGAAACTGTGGAACAGGAAAGTTTTACGACAATAAACTGGTAAGTGTAAAATATTGAACATGCTATTATGAGCACTAAGTGGGAGGGGGTTATAGGAATAGTCTTCGTCTACTCGTCTGTTCGTCTGTACATTCGTCCGTCCGTATCAAAACCGTGTCCTTCATAACTTTCAAAACCCTCGACACAATCACATGAACTTTATAGCACATGTGCTACTAGTTATGGCGCCGTGCAGAACCCATATTCCAACCATGTCGGTTCAAGGTCACGGTTAAAGTTCAATGTTAAAGGGCTGAATCTTACATTTCGAAATGAACGGTTCAAACCTTAGCTCTTGTACTTGTGACATGCACATTGGACCGACACTTGTGCAATAATCTAACTGGACTGTAACTTTAAATATGAAACTTAAAAGAGCATTTCGTTCAAAACAGCAAACATATCGTATGAACATTGTGGCCAATATTTTGTTTAAACTTGTGGACACAAATGTGACCAGTAGTGACTACACGTACGACGTTAATGACGACGAGTGATAACATTAACCTACCCTGTTATTTTACTAAACACAAAATGACATCATAAACTTGGACGACACACCATTTCGATAAGGTGGCCAATTAGAAATTCGTTAGTCGCTGTATGTCTACATATCGCTGGTTGAGAATTAGAAGGTCGAAACTACAAAATCAATATTTTGTGAATACAACAAAAACTCTCTAACAATCACTTTTTACTTATGGTAAAACAAACTTTGTCGCATTCATTTTGGTGAACATGACCAGTACCGATTTTCTCAAACACAGGCTCATAAGAAGCGCCTTATTTTGTAAATATCAAATATGCATTAGTCTCATAAGCGCGTAGTGGCACTTACGATCTTCTCATTCTAAGCCAGCGATATTTTTTCCGAATGAACCAGTCAATACTGTTAATGTTTTCTATTTTTAGAATTCATGTCGACGCGTGTATTGTCCCCAGTATTTCTTCGATGAGGAGGGTGTATGCTTGCCTACTTACCTTATGATGGAAAATGTTTATTTTAAAGCGGAATTTTATGTCACAACATCTCCATACCAGTTAAATACATGAACGACGTCTTCAACAATTATTCATCATAATTAAACGAGCTGTTAGCAAACCTGTTCAGTTATTATCGCTATGAATTGTATATATTTCAACCCCGTGGGGAATATTATTTAGGTGCGACTTTGCTTATATACTTTATAGCAGATAAAACATATATGACGTTCCTACGCAACTACGCTCTTCTACAAATATTGATAGACCGTATTCGTGAATTCCGCAGGGAAATGAACGGGGCAGTCTTCACACTTAAAACACAACTTGCGCCTGGATTATTGCATAATGATTATGGTGGATTAAAATTCAAGTTAATTTTAAATGGTGGAGTTTTAAATACCGACAATAAAAAGGAAATACGACTAGCTAAATCAAGCTTTTGTTATCGTGTTGTGTTATCGGAAATAGAAATTTTACGCCGCACTAGTAAAAACATCAGACTTCACAACGGGACATATATTTTGTTAACAGACGTAACTATCCATGCAGAATCTGATGTCATGGTCTGCGTCAACAATATTCGTTCTTATCAAAATTTCACATTCACGTGGAATCCAAAATTGAGCGATATATTATTTCCGAGTAGCCCACCATCTGGTTCAAACAGAAATGGACGCGATGAACAAACAGAGACAGAAGTTCTGAACAGCAGCGGACAGAGCGATCTCGCCGTCAATATGACAAAGGAAATTATTATCACCATAAGTTTTGTGTGCATAGTCACATTGATTGTGGTTATCCGGTGCATTGTTACACGTGTGCACCGACGCCAACAATCGCCTTAACGTATTGCGATACATCATGTCAGCCGATGTTATACAAGTTATGTTATGGAAAGCAATTGTGATGACTCGAAAGTTTTCCGGAATGAAAGCTCCTTCGAATGTTATTAGTGTAGTTATTTGAATATTTGGTTCCACAAATGTACGTGACGTGGTTTAGAAGAAAATAGACCAAACGTACACATACGTGTATGTGTCTTGTTTTAAAGAACATAAACACAGTGCATGCTAAGCTTAGGTTATATTTATGTCCAAGATGTTTAATCAGGGTCATAAATTCCATTTTTATTCTGTTGACTTAACCGTTATGACTACACTAATAACCATTAAGAACCGTTTGAATAATGCAGTCGTTTTATATTTTACACCCATGAGATTGTTACGTTTGTAACGCCCGAGAGTCCAGAGTTACAGGAAAGTCCATTCGAGTCAGTATCATCATATGCTTGTAAACCAGAGGTGATGTTGTGGTAATCCAGTACATAACGAAAACTAGATTTAGATCTATGCATGTACCAGTATGTTGTTCAAATGTATTGTATAGCTCTAGCATTAAAAAGAAACAGACCCGTGAAGTTCATGTTTGAATAGGCTGATATAGTAATGAATTAAGATTAATTGTTCTGCTTAGCGACATAAATAATGCTTTCTCTAGGGTAGGGGTAGTTTCATTACTATCGTCTCGATTGGCAATGCATATATCGGGTTGGTAATTGGAAATTTATTCCAAACAGAACGTGTTATTTATGTAACAAGGACATTAGAAACACAGAAACACGCTGGAATAACTTCCTTTGGTATAATATTTCTACCTTTTGTCTTGTTTCATTGTTCTCAGTTCAACACAATGAACGTAAGGCGCCACCGAAACATACTAATGTTGCTTCTTCTGTCTAATATTCGTGTAAGTCACCGTTTATTAATCGATTTCCAAAGTGATAAACAAGTTTAAGGAGAAAGGGCATATATGCACGTTTGTTAAAATCAGTTCTTGCTGAAGAAGTATTATTTTGACGCACACTGTGTTCGGCGAAGATAAGGCGACGGAAATGAGACCGCTTGTTGATCGAAAACGTCACTAAAACGTCTGAACAAGCATACGGTAACAATGATAAAACATATACATACACTTACAATGTACTGGAAAAATAATATTGACTTTATGTCGGTGTTATTGTGTTAGTTTAATCGAATATAATAAAGTTAAGTCCTCTAGCGCAATAAGGTTAGGTCCTTAATTACAAAAACATATAGAGCGGTAGATCATATTGACAAAGCGTCCTAAATAGCGCGCCGGTTTGGTAGTACGTATACTTTGATTTAGGACTATGTCTATGAGGCCATGTAATTGTATACTGAACGTCTGAATGATTTAGGTTATGGTTGTAGTGCAACTTTACTTATAATATATTTATCGTTTTACATGTATGGTGGCCATGATGACACAGCATAAAATAATTTACGACTCTGCAAATGAAATATTAATGTTGTTTAAACAATCCAAACAATAACAAAGCACAATATAACGCGCAGACATTATTACATATGACGTTTAACTTTTGTCATACCAAGGGCTATGTCGTATATTATGTTACCGTTGAATTGTCTGTAATTAAGTAAGATTTTGATGTCATAGTATGTTTCTATATTTCTATGAAACAGGTTTGCATTATTTATCAGACGGACCCGTGTGAATTAAATTACGCAATACCCTGAACAAAAGCCGTAACATACTTCTGCTGACTTGATCATTTAAACACAGTTGCGTCATTATGGATCGTTAAATTTTGTTCTATGAACATGTTGTGCATAGCAAAATAGAAAGTCCATGAATAATTTGTATCGAAGGCAGTTTCAACGCATTTGTTTCAAATTGATTGCTAATTTGTAGATCAATTCTCACTTAGTTATTATATATTTTGTCCTTACTGGCCAAAGCCGAACGAATCCTGTCACTACAGCGTGCTTGTCTGAACGATTGGCTTATTGCGTCCTAACATGAATAAGAAAGTGTCAAAGCCACGATAAAAGTCCAAGAAATAATAACATTATTCAGTCGGGTTGTCAAGTGCATTGGTGGACGAACTATTAGTATATATGCGCAAATTAGTCTTACTTAAGAAGTTTGCAAACTGTGTTTAATTTGTTATATCTTTTTATACTACGAATTAAATTTCCTAGTCTAGTGTTTTGGACTTATGTTTAGACATGCATCCGAATATGTGTTTGATTAGTTGCCATGTCACTGGTTAATTGTCTCCGTTGTGAAAAACATCAACACATTCATATTCTAGTCGCAAATCGTATATAACTAGGACTAAACACGTTCAATGTATTGGCTTGTTGCCAAGTGAAATCCCATTATACTGATTTATGACTTCTCGTATTTTCTATTGTATTCAATCAGATAGATGTAATATGTTGCTAATATTTCCCCTAACGATTTGAAATTGTTGGTTTCTGATAAATCATTGCTATGGTTCATTAATTATCCTTGAAATAAACTAAATCATATCCATTCCATGGTTCATGTTAAGAATCGTTTAGTTCTCTTAGAATCCTTCATCTAAAGATACTATAATATTAATTCCTTCACAACAAACTATGGATTGTGAAATGGAGGATTGTGACTTTGCAAGTCTTTTAGAACTTTACATGGGATAATGTGTATTGTTGATAGACTTGTCGGTATATTACAATGGTAAGGGCGTAACAAGATTTGCAAGCTTCTGTAAAAGACTGTTAGTCGTTAAACAGCATTCACCCGAAACAGAAGAACGGCACAAATATAACGCACTGTTTACAAACACTCTTATCGACGCTAATACTAGTATTGGACATGTCCATGCTGAATGTAATCAGTGCTGAATACACTGATTACACGGAATAAACGGATAAAAGCTGAATGGGTTTCTAAAAAAATAGACATATTTAACTGGCCGACTGTCGAATCATCCGTGCGTTCAGGGCATACAACTCCAGATAACATAAAAACACAGGAAGTCGTATTGTTTTACATAACTTAGTAGTTCTTATTACACAGGCTTCCAACAAAATGTAATGGTAAAAATTAATGTGATCACGTGTGGTATGTTTTATGGTTTTGTTACCTGTAAACATACTGCATGAGAACTAACTTCTAATATATCTTATAATATAAGACGGCGCACATGATTTATATTGGTTTACCATATGAATTGCGAAAGACATTTTACGCGTTTTGTTTTTAATGAATATCTAGTCACAGCCCTGCTGCAGTCTCTTATGTTACATCTTTGGAAGCCTATTTGTTTGGAGACTTTATGCACCAGTCAGTTGAATCCACGGCCCCAACCCGGGGATTGGCCAGTTGTCACTCAATATACTTGATCAAAATCAATTTAAACGGTAAATTGCAATCACATGGTCCAATGGATTAACTTGAAAAACTGCGCCAAGCACCCTTCGACAAACAACCAGGCGGAGCTATCTCTTCTCTGGCGTAATATCAATTACGATTAACCTGTCTTTACAGAACTAGTTACATTGGTGTTTTTACTCAAATTATAATTTGAATATAATTGCTTATTTTATTTATTTACTGTAGTCTCACCCATTTACAAAATGCACATGACACATATATGCATATACGAGGGGTGATCAATATATTCGAGGACTTTCCTTCTCAATTTTTAAGTACAGGAAATATAATAATGAAATTATAAGATGAAGTAGATCAATCAATTATCTCGCGAGTTTTCTAATTAACTTTATGATAACGTCATAACTTACTTGATTAAATCACTTTTAGTAACCATGGTGAAGCACGCACCGTCGAGCATCTCGGGCGTAACGTTATTTTTGAGAAACAATATGCTATGAAAATTAACGCGAAACTTGTAAAATCCACGCGATATATCCAAAATGACATGACTAAATTGGTCATGAATTCTGTACGCTCCCAATTGGCCATATTCATATGATTCCGTTGTTTATGTGATTGTAGGCTCTCTGTCAAACGAATGAGTCGATAAAACAAGGATAAACAGCAAAAAATAACACCGCGTTAGGGACACTTTCCGTTAAATTCTGCGAAATAGGACGCACATATTTAAACCAAATGTAACTGTTGAAAACGAAGACTAGAATAGACTACAAAACATTAAATCGTTGACTCCAAATAAAAGGGTTATTTCGATATTGCGTCCTAAACCTGATAGGTCGTGCGTCGTTCTTAATTGAAAAAAAATCTAATTTTGTAAAGCAAACCGCCCTTTTCCGAGTTTTGTTACCAATAACGCATTGATATTTTTTTATTCCAACTCACATTTCAGAACTGGCTATTAACTACTTATTTCAGTAGTAATAGAAAGCCAGTCTCATACTCGGAGCTTGGTATCAGTGCAGAAAGGTGCTCAAAACGGGTGGGTGGTTGTTTGGGTAGGTAGGTAGGTAGGTATTAAATTGTCTCGGGAGTAATTAAACAAATGCAATAACGTTTTAATTGTCCTTGCAACCATGCCAAGAATTTCAAAGTAAAATTAAGATGCAATTACAGCGAAAATGTTTGCTACAAGGTTATATTCTAACGGCATTTGGATTTGAGATTTTGAAAAGAAACACAATTTACTACGATTAACACTTCAATCCTTCCTTTACTAATAGCTGTTATTTATTCTAACTGTCTAGGTACATTCATACCAAACCTTTATAGTTTGTTCAATGCACTCAGCAAAATGTACATGTGTTATGAGGTACAACATAGTTACACAAAAAACTTATGACAAGACTGTGCCGTTATGAGGTTATAATATAATAAGTCTCAATGAGAACGAAATAAACTACAGTAAAATTTCGTTACGACGAGCATCAATATCACGAGCACCGGCCTATTTCGAGCAAGTTTTAAAATAGTATCCGCTTGTATTATCAATACATGCCCATTGGTTATTTCGAGTACTCTGTTAATCTGGAGCATGTAACCTGTCCCGATTACTGCTCGAGATAACGAAGTTTTACTGTATATGTAAAAGGAGATGCGGGTTCGAAAAGATGGAATGATTCAGATGGACGCAATATCAATTGCGTAAGCGCTTCACCTAAGCAGTTATTGTTTGATTGCTGGAATTTATTTTTATGGCCTTAAGTTCATATTCAAGTAATTGAAATCTAATTATAACAGCAAGTGCAAGACAGTGTTTATTTAAATATAGGAAATAAATTATCAACCAAAACCGTACCATGACCCTCTGAACTGATACGTATATTACGAAATGAACTACTGATCTCTAATGACGCTTTTACCATTGTAGATGGTACACAATGTGTTTGTACGAGTTGATAACCTTATGTGATAATTATGCGACGTTGTTCTGTCATTTGTTCTGTAATGAAGCAAATACGGATATCGATAAAACACTGTATTTAAACGCTTGTAACATCATTGAATGGACATGCAATGTCCTATATCTCTGAACTTGAGTTGCCATAGTACTTGTCCTTGTTATGAAAATATATAACCCTGGCACCGGTCACGTATTAGTTTTGCGTCTTACAAAAGTATATTATTTCAAACAAATTATTTACATACTGGTGTATGTCATTGCAAAGTTTCAGCCCAGAAGGATGAACAGGTCAAGAGATGCATCAGCAGTCCGGTTAGTTATTGCTACCTACCTCTTAGCAATCCCAGTAATATTTTGAAATGTTGTTCCACTTTTTCAGGAAATATTTTGTAGGATACAAGTTCGTATTTTTTTCAACAAATGGCATTGTAGCTTATATGATCCGGTAGTGACTATGTTGGTACGGCATTGTTAGTCAGGACCAAAGTGTTTGCGATGTTTGTGTTTAAACGAAAATATATCACAATATGGAATTTAGTCACAATGAGATTTGCGAGAGTACCGTATTTTATGTGTAAATAAAAGAGTACAAACATTTAATGAACATATATACTTGGAGATAATATAAAATTATTCTTATCTTAGCATTGACATCATCGATGTCTAGATTAGGCGCTGAGTTTACGATATATCACTCGTATTAATACATTCTATTACGGATGTGCGGTAATATAACCCAGGAGAACGTTTCCGCCATTGGGCTCATTATACAGTGTGTATAACGAGCAAAATGAACCTATTTCACTGAAAGATATGCATATCATTTTTGCATTAGTATTCACTTTGTATCATTCCTAGTAAATCATTTATACAAACCCCATGTGTTCCCACTTAAACAATGACTTAATTAACAAATGAATAGCATTGCCATCTCATATATGTGAAATATTCCTAAAGCGGCCCTGAAAGTGATTTAATGATCCTTAATGAATTTTTCATTGACTAATTGAATAAATATTCATGCCTGATCGCCCGTATTTACATGACTGTCAGTATACATGCTGATAACCTCTTTCTGATGTCATGCATAGCCCATTGTCTCTTTCGCAATGTTCCTACCAGCTGATCAATTTATATATGTTTGTGTTAGTGTTGGATGATATCAGAACGAGGGAAGAATTCATGGCGAGCGGTATAAAGTCAGTTATACTGTTTGAAGCTTCGTAATAGCAGTTAAAAAGTAGACTAACTAGCTCGATTAGCCGACAGCATGTTTCGCATCACAATATTAACATACTTCGTAGCAGTATGCATGTTGTATTTAATTTTCGATCAAGCATTTGCCATTTGCAGTAAAGCTGTGTACGATAGATTGGCTGAATTAGACGGGTTGTCATGCTTAACCTCGGATGTAGTAATAGAGAAAATTGCTACGAGCATCGCAAGCTGCTTGGGGATGTGTTATGGAAAACAATGTGCAACAGTTTTCTACAAACCGGATACAGGGTCGTGTACCGGATGTTATACTTGGTATACAGATAATACTGGCCTGCCAACGTCTGATGGTTCAGTTACTGCTGCTTACAGATTCCATTTTGGTAAGTATTTACTAGTATACATTGCGTTAACGTAGGCAATGTGTTTTCTGTATTATGCTTTGTACCAACTTAAATAATTGGTTTGTTGGAACATAATGATTCATATTTACGAGGTTTGCAAACCATTTTAATTAAGAGAACAAAGTTTAATGTAATACCAGTTAATTTTGATTTAAAACATATCTTATTTACAAGGCAATTGGATTGGATAACATGCATCCCCTTACAATGCACGTTAAGTTTATAAATGAACAAAGAAAATACATTTTGACATACTTGAATATTTTGCTTGTTTCTGAAAAAAGAGGAAAACCTAACGTTGAAAACAACCGGTAAAAATATTTATATCGGGTATAATATATAGGATATTTGTATTTCTCGGTGGTAGATTGTTTGGTATTTCACCGAGTGAGCAACTGAAGTAATATACTTAGTATCAGTTAGCTGCTCACAAGGTGATACACCAACCGACCATACACCGTAAATTACTCATATTCTTTTTATTTCATACTTAAAATTCACGTAATCAATTATATGGCACCCATTACATTGCAATACCTTTTGACGCCTCAAATATGTTGCGTGATATCTCCTTCTTGCCATGCACCCGCCGAGTTGTCATCAAGTAGTTCGTCTGCTATGACTCCAATTTTGTCAATTGTTTTACATTTATTCCAAGATAGAATTTCAAAACAACAACTGACAGCAGTAATAACAATTTAATTTTATAATTATCTTTATATACAAAATGACTAGCGAATATTGTTTATAATACATGTAATATATATAGGCTTGCCTTATTGCGATTATGAATTAAATTAAAGTGGCGAAGAATGGCCATGCTGACTTGTACTCTAACAGGTAACGCTGTTAGAGGTGAAAACGCCTTACGCAAGGTAGCAACCGAGGGCATATAAGATTTATTATCAAACTTTAACATTAATTTACTGTAACAAGAAACCGAGTACACTCCGATTACACATAGAAACCGAGTACGCTCCAGGTACTCATAAAAAATACCGAGTACACTCCGAGTACCCATAAAAGAGACCGAGTACGCTACAGGTACTCATAAAATACCGAGTACACTCCGAGTACCCATAAAAGAGACCGAGTACGCTACAGGTACTCATAAAAATACCGAGTACACTCCGAGTACCCATAAAAAAAGACCGAGTACGCTACAGGTACTCATAAAATACCGAGTACACTCCGAGTACCCATAAAATACCGGGACGTACGCTCCAGGTACCCCGTAATAAAACCAGGTACGCTCCAGGCACCATATAAAGAACCATGTCTACAGTAAGTATGTATTTTAACCAAATGTGACTTATCTAAACAGATGAGACCTTTTAAGAGATGCCATTTTTCTAGTTGAGTCAACGCTCGGACAAGTCTTAAACGCTCATAAAAAACTACAGTCAAGTGACTGAATTTTGTAACCACAGGAACCTCAGTCTCGACTGGTAACAGCTGTCGAAACCGAGAGAAAACCCATGGAAATGCAAAATATATGTTTTGTATTGATTCATTTTTAATAAAAATAATAGATATGCCCTCGGTTGCATCCCCACTACAGAATTTTACGCCAACATGACAATGTATGTAATAAATGATAAAATATCTACTATAATTAGATAAATGCATGAGTAAGGCAAGTGCTATATCTAGATATGGTTATTAATTGTTTATTGGCTATTAAATCACCGTTAAGACACAGTTCTGGTCACTGGTAGAACGACTACTATCACGTCCTTTGCTACAAATGTACTTTCTGAACTTCACATTATAGGCTTCATGTCTTTTCCTTTTCAGCATCTAATATATACACATTCACGACACTAAGAAAATCATATTAAACACTAATATTATCATAATTAACACTGATACCATGGTAATCACAACACAAAAACACATTATCAGCATTATTCCCGTACGTAAGAATCACCTTGCACACGAAGAGTTCCTATACGTGAATTCCATGAAGACTGGATGCTATCTGATGCCGGATCTGTCCTCGTAGTTACCATATTGAACCATCTTGTGTCGTATATTGTGTAGTTTACTTCCAGTACAACCTCAACGTGACCATGTGTCTGTTCTGACCAACATACGTATGCCAATGTTACTGACTCTCTCAATATCAAACTGAAATAACAACAAACGGATCGGCAGAAAAATGACTCGTACAGCATAATAATAGTAACTGCTATTTGCCATTAAACATAGTTAGACTATTAACATTGATAATTAATAATAATGACTGATATTGCCTGAAGGGTGCGGTAGGGTGGGTTTAAAGTTCGTCGTTTGCTGCCGAACAAGCAAGTGAGCCGACGTGGCAATCATGTGAGTTCACGCTCAGTGAATATCGTATTCTCGCGAGGATTACCATGGAAACGATAGCGTCGCCGGGTAGCGATAAACGCACCATGTGTATATAATACCCGGAGATCCCGTGATATTCCGCCGTAATAAATTAGATTAATGCATAGGTGAATTAATCTTTATTATTCCAAGATAGAATTTCAAAACAACAACTGACAGCAGTAATAACAATTTAATTTTATAATTATCTTTATATACAAAATGACTAGCGAATATTGTTTATAATACATGTAATATATATAGGCTTGCCTTATTGCGATTATGAATTGAATTAAAGTGGCGAAGAATGGCCATGTTGACTTGTACTCTAACAGGTAACGCTGTTAGAGGTGAAAACGCCTTACGCAAGGTAGCAACCGAGGGCATATAAGATTTATTATCAAACTTTAACATTAATTAACTGTAACAAGAAACCGAGTACACTCCGATTACACATAGAAACCGAGTACGCTCCAGGTACTCATAAAAAATACCGAGTACACTCCGAGTACCCATAAAAGAGACCGAGTACGCTACAGGTACTCATAAAATACCGAGTACACTCCGAGTACCCATAAAAGAGACCGAGTACGCTACAGGTACTCATAAAAATACCGAGTACACTCCGAGTACCCATAAAAAAAGACCGAGTACGCTACAGGTACTCATAAAATACCGAGTACACTCCGAGTACCCATAAAAGAGACCGAGTACGCTACAGGTACTCATAAAATACCGAGTACACTCCGAGTACCCATAAAATACCGGGACGTACGCTCCAGGTACCCCGTAATAAAACCAGGTACGCTCCAGGCACCATATAAAGAACCATGTCTACAGTAAGTATGTATTTTAACCAAATGTGACTTATCTAAACAGATGAGACCTTTTAAGAGATGCCATTTTTCTAGTTGAGTCAACGTTTGGACAAGTCTTAAACGCTCATAAAAAACTACAGTCAAGTGACTGAATTTTGTAACCACAGGAACCTCAGTCTCGACTGGTAACAGCTGTCGAAACCGAGAGAAAACCCATGGAAATGCAAAATTTATGTTTTGTATTGATTCATTTTTAATAAAAATAATAGATATGCCCTCGGTTGCATCCCCACTACAGAATTTTACGCCACAAAATGAAAAATATAATTAAGCTTCGATATCCCTTTTTCTTATTTATCTATTTTTCATTTCCCCAAAATTCTTATAATATATAACTTAAAATGCCTTCGCGAATGGCGTCATTATAGAATTCCAAACCAACGTCGGACAAGTGTATACCGTCATCGCGGAAGAAACCGAGTGTAAGAACGTCGATGTCGACCGAAATATGCCCGTTGGATTGTTTTCGGCCCATCTGGTTCACCCGTTTACGCTTTTTCTCTATGGCTTTCAAACTACAGGCGTGTTCTCCCCAAGTAACTCTGGGGAGAATGTCAACCCATATTATTTTTACTTCTGGAAATGCTTGATGAACATAAGTAACAGCCTCTATTATTATCTTAAAAATACATTTTAAGGAATGTTTTGTAAGATCATTGCCACCTAGATGGAACAATATAACTTTAGGACAACTCCTAAACAGGACGGGAATTTGCAAGGAGCTTATTAAATCGTCCAAACTCATACCCCGCTTACACCACCAAGCCATGGTAAGGTTGTCCGGCAACTTCAAATTCGGCATTCCTCTTTCGGCGGCTCGCACCCCAGCCCAATATGGAATTGAATCCCCGATAAACCATACGTCTGTAAAGACATTATTAAAGCCTGTCAGTTACGATAGTCCTATCACCATAGCGACACTATTGCTATACCGTGCATGATAATTGTATATATATAATACCATGAATATAATCACCCGCTAGACAAACCTGGCCTAAAGTACGGTTAAACCCGTATGTATGTGTTATAGGCGGGGGAGTGCCACCTTCCCAGTTTCATAATGGCTGACTCCGACAGTCCCATTAAAGCTAATTGCGTAGCCCTGCCTATGCGAAAACTATGGGTTTTAACATTTGCGTGGTTATACTGAGAACGGTCAATACATTTTTTTTTTTTTTTTTTTTTTTTTTTGGCACTGCTGCAAATTGATATCTGGTGGCTACTGCCCCGTTACTATGAATGAACAGCGGACCGGTTTGACTCGATTTATAAAAAAGATATTTCTGTAACGAATGAACGGGACATATGCTTCCATCCCGCTCACACGGTAACTTTAAAATCACCGGATTACCACGTTGATTTGTTTTAAACCTACTCATGGAAATCAAAACATGTTTGTTTGGTATATCAAGAGTTACGTCTCTTGATTGTAACATGTTAACTTGACCCTTGGTAGAGACTAATTCTCCTACGCGAAATAGGCCAAAATATGCCAGGCAAAACATAGCCTTAAATAACTGATATTCGTAAGCATCATGACAGATCGTGGGTAGAAGCTTACATATTTCCTTTAACATATCCATAGTGATCGGGGCTCTCGTATCGAATGTGCGGCGTGATCTATGACAACCCGTCATGGTATTTAATATATGGACTACTGCCTGATTAACGCAGTAGAAACGAATTTTCTTGTTACGTAGCTCATTACCCCAAATAAAAATTGCCGCGACAATAGGAAACAGTTCAAGCACTGTAATGTCTTTGGTAAAGCCATTTTCATGCCACACGTCCGGCCATTTCGCGTTACACCAATGCCCCTTAAACCAAATACCAAACCCTATAGCACCCGCGCTATCTGTATGAAATTGCTCGTCATCATTAGACACCCAAAAAACGGTCGTGAAAGACTGAGACACCATTATGTCCACTGAAAAAACGCATCCACATTTTGAGATCAGATTTCATTTCCTTATTAACACGCACGTAATGATACATATGTTTTACGCCGCATGTGGCATTTATAAGGCGCCTACAAAATGACCTACCTATAGGAATTGCCCGACAACAGAAGCTCAAAGACCCTATAAGTGACTGTATGACCCTCAAACAAACCTTCTTTTGCGACAGAACGAACTCGATTTTTTGAACGACTTCCGTTATTTTATCGAGAGGTATCCGAACCTCCATTTTTATTGAATCTAGCTCTAAACCTAAGAAAATAATAATTTGAGTCGGGCCTGCTGTTTTCTCGTCCGCTAGCGGAACGCCCAAGTTGTCCATAATTGATTTGAATAACACCATCAACTCTTTACAAGACTTGTACGTTTTTTCGCCCCCTAAGAAATCGTCTAGATAATGTATTAGGTGGCCCTATTTCATTTTGGTTTTAACGCAAAACTCAAGGAAGGTTGAAAAATTTTCAAATAAACTCGGGGAAATACTACAGCCGAATGGAAGAGCCTTATCGAAGAAAATTTTATCCTCCACCATAAATCCCAATAGTTCGAAATCCTGTGGGTTAATTGGTAGCAAACGGAATGCATTTTTTATATCCGATTTAAACAAGTAACAAGTTCCTGAATGATATGAATTGCTTGGTCGAATTCTGTGTATTTAACCGAACATAATTTCGGGTCAATGAAATCGTTGATCGATGACCCCTCTGGGTAAGAAAGATGATGTATCAGCCTAAACTCCCCGGGTGTTTTCTTTGGTACCACGCCGATCGGAGATATTTGAATGTTTTTCATCGGACTAACGGTAAACGGGCCAGCCGCACGACCGGCATCGATTTATTTTTGTACTTTTTGTAGGACAATCTCGGGGAATTGTCTAGCCGACACCAAATTCTTTGAAAAGCGTGTCCCACGTGGACCAGTATAATTTAAACGAAAGCCGTGTGTAAAACCTCCTAATAGTATTAGTGCATCACGGGATTTGTAATCAGACAACCAGTGGTTTAAAGATTGGATATTAATAGGTGAAGGAGCTAATTTCGTCGGATTATTCATAAGCGACGGTATGTTATTATTTACTATATGAACCGCGTTGACCACGGGACTGGTTATATCCCCGCCCTCTGTATGGGCGGCGGCCTCGAAAGGGATTTCCAGTAAAACCTTGTTGGGTATTATGACCCGCATTATATGTTTGCGATTGACCGTAAGTACCCTGTTGGTACCCGAAACGTGACGGACCTGACTGAGTACCTGTGTGACAGTTCATTATGTTATGCGTGCCGCCACAATTAATACATGCGTGGTTATATTTACAACTCGGCCAGCTACATGAGCCTTTATTAAAAGCTACACATATGTTCTGCGATTGACCATGCTTCCGCGACTCGACCCCAAATTGTTTATACCTATATGTATCTTGCATTGAAGGCAAACACCTAGACCACAAGCCTTGATTAATCACCGACCACGACGACGGTGTGGTGGCCTGACGAAGGCGAAACTGCTGGTCGTATATTTTCCAAAATTGTCCCCCCTGGCGGGACGCACATTCTCGTATAACATAAAAATAGTGCAACATTTCATGTATCTTTGAGGGGTGTGTCGACAAATAGATAGACATATAGACAATAAACGCGTCTGTCCAGCGTTCAATAGTTCCGATATCATCTTTACATACCGTGGGCCGGACGGCAATCGTACCGTCGGTATTTAATTTGAGCGTACTACCGGAATATAGCTCGGCCAGTTCCACCGCACCCTTTATGAGCAAAGAAAGATTGACGTACTCGCCTTTACAGATTTTTTGTTTTAGAGTAGGCGGTACATGTAACGTAATATCGTCTTGGGCGACACGTGTCAGCTCGAGACCTTCAAAAAGCATGTTTTCAACATTTTGTGTTTCATTAAACGTGAACATATTAGCACTGGGTTGCATTACAGGCGGCAAACATGTACCGTTATCTGGCAACGCCCCTATATCTAAATTTCCTAGAGGCAGGGTCTGAGCATTACCGGCGTTAGACAAAATACGGGTCTCCACGGGACTAGTATTAGTGATGCTACTGTTCAAACTAGCATTAACCTGGTCTTGTTCCGCATGAACCTGAGCCTCACAAATAATTTCATTAAAATCTATAACGTTATGATTTATACCTCTCGCTGGCTCCGTCCCGTCATCCAACGCCGGTCTAGCTCGCTTAGCACTGGCCCTAGTCCTCGGCCCCGTTGCTTCTGCACCGCGCCTTCTCTTTGCACCTTGTCCTCGACCCGGCATCATAAAGTATTGCTAGATAGCCAAAGTTTTAATTAATTTTCTTTAAAGTTCGTCGTTTGCTGCCGAACAAGCAAGTGAGCCGACGTGGCAATCATGTGAGTTCACGCTCAGTGAATATCGTATTCTCGCGAGGATTACCATGGAAACGATAGCGTCGCCGGGTAGCGATAAACGCACCATGTGTATATAATACCCGGAGATCCCGTGAAATTCCGCCGTAATAAATTAGATTAATGCATAGGTGAATTAATCTTTATTATGTGCATAGTATTACATGTATGTACATGTGTGATCTGTTATTTATTAAATGTTAAGTGAGCACGTGAAAATACTTCATCACTTTAATTTTTTACGGCGGGGAAATTTGCTAAAAAATAGTCCGTTTGAGTGAAATGATCGACTGTATTCTGCTGTAACCCGCCCATAAGCATGAACTGAACAAATATTACACTGTATAGTAATTTATCTGATTTTCTTACATGTGTAAAACCAAAAAATGTCCTTTTGGTTTGATAACATACATTGTATATACAGTGATTGATGTATTGCTGTTAAACATCCTTTATCTGTAACAGAATATAGGTTAACCATTGTAATCTCTAAACCTCGATTTGCATCTCCGTTCCTGACTTTTGCACAGTAGATCATAATTCATTAACATGAAGAACTGTACCATCCATCTTGTGTAATGACACCATGATTATTTCAATTCAGCTTACAAATTTAGTTTTAGTTAATGGACATACATGCGTATTGTGCAATTACATTTTATTTGGATAAATTTTGAAAAATGATGAGATTCGAAATTATACCTGGGCCTGATAAAGGTTCTTATGACTAACGCTTAGCTGTCAGGTCCATTCAGACGCATTCATAGTTTTTATCTGTTATCCTTATCTGAATAGGTAGTACACGTATATTTCGATTTCGAGCATTGTACCGTACAATGCTCGAAATCGAAATATACGTGTACATAATGTTTATTTACCGTACAGAAGAAGGTATACGTACCGAGAAATGACTTTGTCTGTGTGTTGACTATATTAAGTTTTATTTGATCACTTGCATGTATGTTATCAAATTGAATATACATATCTACTAGATTACTTTAGGCCTACCATCCCATTCGTGCGAACTTGTGTAAGTATTAGATACAGTACTAGTTTTCGTTCAAACGTGTCTTCTTACAAGCGTTATTGTACGGTTTCGGAAGCTTCGCCTCGGACAATTATGTCGTTTGTCCTTCCGAAAATGTACAATAACACTTGTAAGAAGACACTTTTGAGCGATAACATGTTCTGTATCTGACTTATACTCCGACAAAAAAGCAAAATGATCTCCAGAGAGACAATGGTTATCCAAAAGTTCCTTGCACAATCAATGAACAGAGCATCGTTCGCAGCATAGAAAATATAGTTCTAAAGTAAAATATGCTTTGCCTGTAATATACCTAACTAGGGATTAAGTTAACTGTTCTAAAATGGCCATTCATAGGTTTAATTAACTTGTGATTAGCTTGTGATTAAAATTCACAAGTGTCAGTGTGCTTATACACCTTATAAGTGCATGCATCTAGTTTCCTTCATGCATTGATAAAGGACTTAGTCCACAAAGGTAGAAATTTATGCATTTTATTTTCACAATTGTCATATTTCTATGAACATTTTGGTATTGTTTTATTTCTAATACACATAAGTTATATTCATACTACCCATGTTGACGCTCACAGTCGTATTATTATATTATAGAATAAAGTTCACCTGATAGACAATTATAGTAACTATTTGTATTCTGTATATATTCAAGTTTCTTGTACATGTAATTAATTGCACAATGCATTTTGACAGCTAAATCTTAAATTCGCTTAAATTGTTACAAATATTTTTAACAAATACTGTCAAAGCACTGCTTTTCTTGGGAATAATAAGAAAAAAGGTTTGCTTGGTACGAATATTCTGTTACTTTCATTTATTTCTACCTTTTTGTACATTACAAGAATATAAATTTTGCTCCCCATTTTGCGGTTTACAAAACAATAAGCAATTTCTCTCAAATTGGTTCTGGCCTAAATTAATCAAGAATATTGGAATTCATGGTTTAGTTATCTACACTATTGATTAGAGTAAAACGCCACAAATTAGATGGTTTTACAGTAGTACAGGCTAATATTACACTATCATTGGGTGGATTTACAATTTTCTAGCTATATGTTTTTGACGAGTAAAATTAATTTAATTTCAATGTGACAAAATTTGTGGATTTGGTGACAAAGACCATTTCGTGGGAAGTAATTTAAAAGATTTTCGTGGGTGAAATCATCCACGACTTTCACGAAATTAAACCCCTATCGAATATTATTGATTTTACTGTATGTCATTTATTTAACTGTTCATGTAGTTATAAGCGGATTTGTCAGGATTGACCAATTATTTTCTGAGTAAATGCTTTGTACAAACAACTTTCTTACAACTCAAAAAGTGTACACATACGAAAATAATGTACACTTTATGAATGGAGTCACAGGGCGTATCGAAGTATAACTTCTGTTAGACAGAATATGTTACTTAAAGTGTATAGAGCCATATGGAATGGCAAAATAATTACTTGCATTGTGTTAAGTATGATATTAGACTACCTTAATTGCAAATTAAAACTTTGGATGAGTTCTGTGTACTTGGATTCAATCGAAGACAACATAGACGATTCTTATAGTTTCATAGGGTGTTCTAGAACACTTTCGTATAAAAGCGGACACTTTGCATGTCCAATTAATCAAAGAGAAAGAGAGAGAGTTTCTGTTAAAGCTGAAGCGAAAAATGGTCTAATGAATATGGAAGCATAATTGTTTTTCAGTTTGTTTATTTTTAAAAAAAATATCGTCAGATATAGCTAAATACACTTTAACCACTAGTAAAATATAATGTAAAGTCTGCTTCTTAACATCAGACAGCTGCACAATGAGCTATTTACGTATTTCTTGTTGTAGATTGTGGAGCTGATGAAGGACGATACAATACATCATGTTACAGGATTTCAGATGAAATCGGGAATGCACAATCCGCAAATGTATGTTTGATTATAATTCATTTTCTTTGTCATTAGATACAAAATACACTACTGTAAGTTTTCCTATTTCCTGTAACACATACATGTATGACATAATGTGAGGTTCTGCTATTTCATCATTGCCTAATATTAGCAAGCACCAAAACTTAGAACACACAACCTTATTATGTATGATTTGTTTGCCTTCGCTACACCTGCAAAACAAACTAGAGCTAATCTAAGAGACGAAATTTGATTGGCGCATTGCCAAGGTAAATTCGCATCAGCTATTTTAACAATGTTTGATTCGAGAGAGATCGATTCGCTAATTCAGTAAATTATATCAAGAATACATTCCAATTGACATTGTGGTACGAAACATTGTGGTACAAAACATTGTGGTACGAAACAATACAATTATTTTATCTCGCACTAACTTGGCAGTATGTAATATTACCCTCAAGTATTCATTTTTCCAGCTCATATCGCTAAATTTAAAACAGTGACCTATATCAACACGGTGATCTGTTGAACATCAATTACACCATGTATTGTTTCATACATCGTAAATTATAACCGATAGTTAATTATTAAAACAAACTAGAGAGTTGTATAGTTTAAACAGTTGAAAACACATTTTCACCAGCTTATTGATAAATAAGAAAATAATGAATATAATATGATCATGTCATAAATAACATTATGGTCACAAACCTCCCTGTGTATGACAATAGCGTACCAGTCATGTTTAAAATGATATACAGCTTTCAAAATTACGGTACGAGTTATCTCTAAGAGAATATATTAGCCTCTCGGAGCGATCATGTGTTGTTATACAAGTCAGCATATTAAAGTGTATAGAGCTATATTTTAACAGTCATTCAATGTCAAAATAATTACTTGCATCGTTTTTAGTATGATACTAGACTACCTTTATTGCAAATTAAAACTTTGGATGGGTTCGGTGTACTTTGATTCAATCGATGAAAAATAGATGATTCCTATAGTTTCATAGGGTGTTCTAGAACACTTTCGTATGAAAATGGACAATTTGCATGTCCAATAAATCACAGAGAGAGTTTCTGTTAAAATTGAAGCGAAAAATGATCTAATGGAAATGAAAGCATAATTGTTTTTCAGTTTTTGAAAATTTTTAAAAAAATATCTTCCGATATAGCTCTAAACACTTTAAATTTTCCATTCTTCTGTGCATTCATTAAAACGATTTTGCATAGGGAAAACTACCTACGCACAAAGGCCACAACCGGGTAGATTATAAACCATGCATGTTGAAAAGATATAACATATTACATGTGTTTAAAGGAATCAGCCTGCTAGCTGTATGTATTTTAAAAACGTACATTTCACATCAGTACATGTACTGGTTTAATATCAATTATAGCATAAGCTACGTATTAAGCCATTGAAATCACAGATGTTTGGAAGCAATATCAAAGTACAATGTATAAGCAATCAAATCTTGCTCTAATAGAAGCGACGTCGTGTGTTGGTGCGATTGGCTATCGGCCAATCAAAATAAACTGCGTTACATTCCAAGTCAAGACATGCACGGATAGAATAAATGTTAGTGGCTAAAATCACTTGATTTGCTCGCATTCATTATGCCCCCATCTTTGATGAGGGTGTATAAGCTTTGCACAAGCCGGTTGGTCGGTCGGTAGACCAAAATTGTTTTCGTTCAATAATTCAAGAATCCTATCATCTACATACTTTACATGGAGGAAGGTCAACAGCAGTTTTTTTACCTCTAATGATTGATAGTTCAGTAGGTCAAAGGTGACCAAGGTCACTGTGACCTGTACCATTTTTTCTATTTGGCGGCCATGGGGGCATACGGGGCAAACAACTATTGTTAAATCTACTGCTCATGCTTTATAACTAAAAAACGAATCATATATGGTTGTGTATATCGATCGTTTAGTTGACTCCAAATATTATATGTCCTCTCATTATTTCAGATATATTGTTCATCGATTGACCACCGTTTCCCGGCCATACCAGAAACATTGGACGAGTTGTCATATATCGGCTCATTTGTGAACAGTGCTAACTTACGTAAGTTATTTATTTCTCCCATACACTACATTGCCATGTAATGAAAACTCGTAATGCTCATTTAATGCAGATCTGGACCCCTGAACTAATTACAAATTAATACAGCAAAGCACTATGTAAAAGACCTAATAAATATGTTCTAGCATTACGAGTGTATTCTATTGATACCATTTTCACGAGTGCCGAATCTGGCCGGAATGGGTTTCAATGAGTCTAGACAAAGAAAAATAAGTAAACAAAAAAGATGAAAATTTCATAAAAAACAAACAGTTTTGTACAGCCAAGCATCATTTTGGTAAAAAATATCCTATTTTGTAATTGTGCCCTTTGTCCCACCTTTTAAGCAATTTTCATTATGATACCGCATTTCTCTCACTTATCGAGTTGTAGAGTGGAGTTATTGTTCTATAATAATTTACACAGACTTGGGCATTCATCAGTTCAATTTCAATCTCAAGCAAGATTTTCAGATAAGCTACAGATACAAACACTTATCATGCTATCTTATTCCTAACTTAAGTTATATTTAAGCTCATTTGAGCACCCATGTGTTAGTCGGGACTGTTAATGGGACTGTTAACACTGTTGATGCCACAATATTCACTTAATCCTTTTGAAACGTAGTCACAATATGTGTCTCTATGAAATATCGGCCAAATTCGTTACTGGGTCATCTAGGTCAAATCACACAATAATAGTGTCACATTTGTGTCGCTTATACTTTGTGATTTTTGTCCGTTTTCAACTCGGTAGGCAATGGACTACACTACTTAGATCTCATTTTCATTCTTGATATATTTCTGGTCAGATTGATATGTCAAACTTCACACTCTCGGGCAGAACTTGTTTTTTTAATTTCAAAATAAACGTCTGCTATCCCTAAATCGATGTAATGGTCAGTGATTTCTGTTTATATTAATATTTCAGAATATCGCGTTAGAGTTATACGCTGGTAATGTTTCAGTTGTATTGACACTATAACTATAACGCGTGCCACTTAAAGTAAACAGGTAAACTAGGTATAAACACTAGAATATTGGAAAAGGGACAATCATTTCAATGCGTACTGTGAATTTGAATTTACTTGGTGAATAAAAGTGAGCATCCATTTTGTCTGATAAAATAGCATAATGGTTTAGCGAAGGAAAAAATATATTTTTTTACACAAGACAGACACGAGTTCGAGCCTTGCATGCGCATAATATATACATTGTTTAAAATTTTAGATCGAACATTAAATGCAAGCTCACCACTCGTTAGTGAAATGCTAAGTTATCACTATCTTAAATTATTATTTTCACATCAACCAAATACTACTACTAATACACTTTATAACATGAACATATCATACAAGACGAATGTGACCACGAAACAGCCTTGTCAATAATTTATAGAATTAAACATGGTTTAATCTCCCGTCTGTAAACAATAATGATTGCGTAAAAATAATATAATTAAAATGTCATGAGAAAAAATGAATATTCTTAAATAAAGAATATAGGAGGGAAAAATGAAAAGGCGAAGGATCGAACTCGGACCGCAAGATTGGTAGTCGGTTATCTATTCAATTAAGCGAAGACGTAATAATTACTAGCAAATTTGGTAAAAATGTTTACAGTCCATCAGTATTATGACATAATAAACAACACTATTTACACGTATGCACCTAGTGTATTGAGTGTATTGTCTAACACTTTTTCATGAAGCAAATTAAAGTGTTTTCACTATTGTACCTTAATTATAAATAGCTATTATTCAGGCTATGAACCTAACATTCCATACTGTGACAAAATAGCACCTCTAATACGGTCTTGTAAACGTCGTACCAACATGATGAATTTCCTCAAAAACGAAAATCTTTCGCGTTTTTCTTCTCCTGTGCATGTTCGCGACTATTTACTTTAGTGGACTTCACGCGAACTCAGCCAACTTAAATCGCGCGAAATAGTTTCTAGGTTTAGAATAATCCCACACGAAAAATCCACATTCGTTGGCTAACCCTTACAAGACTAATACATACATCGCCATGTATTTGAAAAGGCACTTCATTTGAGCTTATTTATAGAAACCCTTTTAATTAGGTCACTGTGCATTTATGTCTCATTTGGTATTGTTTTGACATATTGTTATAACTACATACAGCTAGAAATATGTTATGTTTCCCCTCTACCTCCCTTTTTATGTTTGTGACTTGCCGGGTTCACTTGAGTGTAACTATTATAGTTAGGGCACTGTTCATGGTGTTTGTAAGTCGCAGTTATGCCTAGCGTGTGTCACCATTTTGGCCTATGTTTGTGAAGCTTGGCCACCATTTTGGCATATACTTGTGTAACTAGGTCGTCCTCTAGCGGATAATTGGGGAACTAAGTACAGCATCTTAGCTGCGTCTCATTCAGTCACTTGGGATCACCGTTAGTTTGTTATTACCTTGTCATCCTGTATGTTGCGGCAGGGCTTGGACTTTTAATAATTTCTTTGTGTTATGTGTGGGCATTGCCCCGAGTACTTGTTTTGTGATCTCATTGTTGAGCGCTCGTTAAGTTGAGTGTTGCCTTCCCTGCCCAATTTCATAATTTCTTTCATGATGACAATCGGCATTAAAAAATAATGTTCAGACATATTTTTGTCTTGTTTTCCGAAAAGAACCTAGTCACTTTTTGTATTTACATAAACGACCGTTTAATCTACGGAAGCGTTTTGTCGTTTGTACACTCGCTTGTCGTTTTCATTATATATCTGAAATGACATTATTAGATATAATCACCAATTTACATATAGGACTAGATGTGTAGGTAGCCTTCCACAAAATGACAATGCGAGTGGGAGATTTGAACATTATTCTTCATTTGTAGCCTACAAAAAATTAGATTTTGTAAAGATAATATATGACTCATCTGATACAATGTACAAATACGAATGCCACTTGTTTTAAATCAATCCGAAAACAAGATGTTTTATAGTCATTTTTGAACGGCATATTCTTAAATCTTAGTAAAGCTACTCTATTAAATGTTTATACGCCGTTTGCCATATTTATCAGCAGTATAAATTGATTTGGTTGACTTGAACAAATATAATACATGTGACGGTTATGTGTACTACTAACAAGTTCATTTCTTAGTGAGAGTGATTGTTTGAGAATTGAACAACTAGACTAACCATTTTACAACATACATGTACCATGGCAACGAATGAATCAATGAATCCCAGATTCGAAGGTGTTTGAATATAAAACGATATTTTGACACAAATTTCTAAAATTTCAGCGCATTTCTGGGCATACATAGGAGTTGACGACAGAGACACTGAAGGAAGT
The DNA here is from genome assembly GCA_963678985.1 of Spisula subtruncata. Classification (NCBI taxonomy): domain Eukaryota; kingdom Metazoa; phylum Mollusca; class Bivalvia; order Venerida; family Mactridae; genus Spisula; species Spisula subtruncata. The sequence continues at coordinate 25,834,749 of OY787671.1, read as the reverse complement.
TTGATAACAGTCCATGGACAACTATTGAATTACAGAAGATGGGGATATGACGAGCCTAATGGTGGTAGAGAAGAAAATTGTTTGATGGTGGACCGTTATGGCTTTATGTTTGATCAAAGCTGCTTCTTCAATGAGATCAAAGGAGTTTGTGAACAAGACATGATTGCAATGTAGTGCTTACTGTTGTATGCTTTCAGAACACACCATATAAACATATCGAGGGTTGCCCGCAAGACTGTAGTAACTGCATATTTTACAAAAGTGACTTTTTTACATTTTTGGATACATAATTATGTTTTACATAACTGCAAAAAGTAGTTTGGCTTTATTTGTATAAAAAAAGTATATTATGATTATATTGCAATATAGTCTCAACTCACAATGAACTAAAAAGTTCCTGCAATACTGTAGTAAGTCAACTTACTACAGTATTGCGCGAATTTTTTCAATAATTTGTATAATTTTTTTTCCTGCAATACAGTAGTAACTCAATGCTAAATAATCATTTTGATGTAATAATGTTTGATGACATCATCCGTTTTTATAGAAGGGTGCTTCATGGCTGTATTCAAGCAATAAAAGGTACAAAAAATGTACTAAATATAGTGAGGGGTGGCACAACCAGGCAATATAAGGTTATCCATTGAGTCGGGAATGACATAGAGCTTTAGTATGTCTTTACATAGGGATGATTAGTGGTCCAGTTGGCTTGTTGGACTCTGTGTTGTTAGACTCCCTTATGGCATTAATGAATGGAGGTTTAGAACCCTAAAAGTGTAACTGGGAGTAAGGGTGTACCTGGTAGTTGGTGGTGGCAGATAGTTTTGATTTAATTACTAGTGGTAAATATTGAAAAGGGCCTTAAGTCTAAGGAATAGTAGTTGTGAATATACCCTGGAAGCCTATGGTAGCTGAAATCAGTGTTTTTAAGTGTCCCCTAGGATAAAATATTGGTGGTTTAGGTTGTTGTAAGTGTCCTGTAAGGTCCAGCTAGTGTTGGTTGCCGCAGCCAATTTCTGTGGTATTGATAACCTATTTAGGGCCTAGTATTGTTTCAAATGGATTGTGACAATGTATCCCATTTTGGATCTAGTTTTGTTGTAATTGATGGTTAGTACTAATATAAGTTCTAGTGTGTTAACCCTATTAACCTTATAGGGTATGGTATTGCTTTAATTATTGGTGGGCATTGCTCAAAATGGCCTGGTATGTCTTCATTCAGTGGTTATGAGAAGAGCATAGGACCTGGTATGGCTGTAATTTGCTGTCTAAATATTTGGACCCTTGATGTTTCTTTAAAGACTGAATGCAGTGGTGTTTGAGGGCTGCTATTTGTGGGGAGGGGTACCCAATATAGGATTGGTAACGGATTTATTCTATGATTGTACATTCCCAATAGTAACTGGTATAGTTGATCTCTATAGTACCCCTTATAGTGGCTTATGCTAAATCTATGGTTGGTTGTTGTGCAATTTATTTTCAGGTTAAGTGCTTTTTTAAATAGGGCTTTGAATAGCTATACTCCAAGTTTTAGGTGTACCCCATATAACATAAGGTGGCTGTATTTAGCAGGGAACTAAGTTTTGTCCAGCTTGGAAGAAGCTATTTGAGAGATCATGTTTGTATACAGAAGAAGTTATCTGCAAATGTACCCACCAGCTAGCAATTGCTGTAGGGAAGACTTTTACTGTTCATTCATCAAATAAACTGAGGGCACTTATGAATAGTAGATTTTACCTAATGTAGTGTCACAGTGGACAGTGGATTCTTATATCGGGGTATCCAAGTTGCTGTACATGGAGGCTAATTATACCATGTGGCTTATATTTATGAAGTTAGCTGCCCTTATTACGACTTAGTATATAAAAATAGTGGCAAATATTTTACACAAACTGATTTTTCGCAAACACTATTTTAAAGCTATCAGTTTGAAAATCAACACAAATTTATGAATGTGATGACCTTCATCTACTTACAAGAGGACAATTCATAAGTTATTCCCATTTGCTCACTTAGTCTTTTTACACATAAATGTCTATTTCTCAAAAACTATCAAAGGTACATCCACTTGCAACTCAACTTAGTTATACACCATTCAGCACAAGGGGAGTCCTTACTGAATAGCCTGTTTATTCTATATTAGTTAACCTATATTTATGACCCTATATTTATAACCCGATATTTATGAGTTATCTGCACATGTTAATCTTAAAATGATCACACTCACAATTGAGTAAAGGTACTTATATGAACTTATGTGCTGCCTATACTGAGCATCAAGCCAGGGAGATGTACCAGTACTACTCATGACACAATCTTGGATCAAACCCCCAACTTCCTGCCCCATAGCAGGCTGTCACTTAAACCACTCGGTCATTTAGGGGCATACATACTGTTGTTTAGAGGAGTTACAAAGCTCAGTATAGGTATCATGGTTATGTTTTAGGTAATTGCAGGATTGCCTAATGTAAGGATACTGTGATTGGGTAGATTGTCAAAGAAGTACCAATTCAAAACAACTTGGTGATATCAATTTGTTAAAGTTTGAAAGACAACACTTTCTGCTTAATCATAATCATTGAATTTAAATAAAAAAAATTTGGTGCAATTTATTTTAAAGTGGAATAGTGATTTGGGTTGCATTTTGTAACAGGGCACGTTAAAATTGTGCTTTATTGTTCAGAAAGTGGAACAAAATTATGTATCCTGTCAAGTATGCATAGTTAAGAAGTGTGGCAAGTTTCATTGCAATAGCAATATTATAAAGAACACTGACTAAAATTATAAAAAAGGCAATGTTGCCTTACAAAAATCATCCTTAAACAGATGTAACATGGTTTGTTGACATGTGATATAAAGTTTATGAACCATGTTTTATCTCTATACCATTTGCAGTGTAATAAAATAAGAGACATTATCAAACATGACTAATGACGCTCCCCCTTTTGGTAATAGACAGTGCTGAAAATGCTAAGCTAAAAGGCAACACCTCCTATTGTATTTATAGTTCACCCTACTTCTTTGTCCAATCAAAAGCCAGGGAATTTCAAAATTTTGGACCACTAATTCATTTATTTGTGCAATGGACATAAAAACTATTAGTTAATCCATTTACAATTTGGCTGTTTCCTAATATGGAAAACTAGACCCGCCTACTCTCATAATTTTACTGTTATTCTATCAGCAATTTATAATCTGCTTAAGGTGATTCACCGGTGTTGGATTTTTCTGTAAAATGTATATAAAACCTGTTATATTTATGAAGAACACATTTACGACAACCATTCTGGAAAATCCCAACGATACTAGAATTATAAACAAATTAGAGCTGTGGGTCGCTAGCGCTCCCTTGCTCTAATTTGTTTATAAATCTAATATATGATCTATAACCTATACTTATAAAGTAACTTTCTCTTATCGACCTATAAATGGGATTAATATCATTTTGATCAAGTTTGTTCAATTGAGTAAATACCTCTGATAAATAATGAGAAATGATTACCTAACACAAAATGTCGTAAGTTAGAAATGGGCAATAACTAAATAATAACAAAACTTTTGCTAGAGTTATCTCATCTTGCCTACATAATTATCAATGAAATCCCCAATGACTCATCAATATGATCACGCATGTTAAGTCACTACCAAAATACAGAGACATTTAACATAAAGCAAAAAAATCAAATTAAGTTTCCGGGGACATACCCTGTAAAACAAATTCCAGAATTTCCTTCACTTGTTTATACAATGGGGTCATCATCTTTTAAAATTAAATAAGTATCTCAAGTTTCAAGAAATCTTCGATTATATTTAGTGATGCATGTATTTTTTACAACAAAAATGATACACGTTCTAAGTTAAAATTCAAGTCCAATTAAGTGCATATAATACACATCACAGGGTTATCTACCAAATTGTAATGGATTTCTCTTTTGATCGTGAACATGTATCCCAAGTTCGAAGTGAATACATTGAATGGTTTTGACAAATGTAAATTTTTAACAAAAATGAGCAACATTTCGAAGCTTTACGTTCAATCAAGGGAAGATAACTCTGGAAATACACATACAACATATGTTAGATATTGATGTGATTAAATATTACTGAATGACCTTGTGATAATGAGTTAATAAGTACTGTTCCCTACAAATCCCTAGAGTTATGTCACTTGCCTTATGCTAAAGACTGATGATAGTTCATAGTTGCCCCAAGTTACATTGCCATAGCTTTGAATGTAAACAAGATATCGGACTTCAAGAAAACTGTTATCACAATTTTGTAGTTACAAAGGGCCATAACTCCTTACCATATCATCCTAGAGTTATATATTGCATAAATTTATCTAGTACTGTTGACTGTAGATAGTATATTAAGTTAGTATGTCAACTTTCATAGCAATAATATTAATAGTAAACAAAATATTGGACTTATCCAATGCATAACAAAAATATTTACGTTCAGATAGATGGACAGACAGTTAATTGTTTATATGCCACACTGGGGTAATTAAAAACAAAATATATCTAAATTATTTATGATTTTTTTCTGTTTGTTATAACACTTACTACTGTATTGCAGAGATTTTTTTTATAAAAACTTGAATATATTCTCTGCAATACTATAGTAAGTTGACTTACTACAGTATTGCGGGAACATTTTGAACCAGGTCATGCGAAATTTCAGCGCAATAGTGTAGTAAGTCAAGAAATTCTTCAAATAAGCTTTTTTCATCCAGATATTTTAATTTTCATATATTCATAGGTTTTTGTTCTCAATTCTTTACAAAGTATAGAAAAATTGCATTAAATACATTTAATTTGGAAAATTTGGGAAGTTTTTTGCTTCTCCTGAATAATTTCCAAAATTGCACTTACTACAGTCTTGCGGGCAACCCTCGATATATAACATTTTGTAATTATACGATAACCCTAGAACGGTTAGACCTAGGATCCTTTAACTGTACGTGGATATAGTCCATGTTCCACAGACAACCCAAACTCGATGTCAATGTCATTTGTTTCAACGGCCTTTGAACGCACGATTATTTCGGGTCCAAAACGTAAGAACTATAGGTCATATGATTGTCAAATTTTATGGAGAGGTTTAGGCTCGTCAGTAGTGGACTCCTATAAATATTGGGCAATGGTTCAATGTTGTGATAATAACTGTTATGAGGCGCGTAAGTTTCAGAAACCTCTTTTGTACTTTATGGTATATTGTGTAGGTGCCATATTTTTGCTAAATACAGATGTTTTGTTCGGTTCACTGCTTACACCGGACAAAATAAAAATATTTTATTTAAGAAATAAAAATCTGTTCTCGTTTATTGTCGGTGAATAAAACACGGGCAGGAGTTCGGTTGCGGAAAAATTAAATCACGAGTGCGCAGCACGAGTGATTTAATTTTCCGCATCCGAACGAGTGCCCGTGTTTTATTCACCGACAATATACAAGAACAGAGTTTTTATTTCGATTCTAAATACGATAATATCCCGCACTATTGAACTGCGCGCATTCCATTTACCCATTTGACATAGAACATAATTCCACGATGAAATTGAGTGGCTTATTACATGGGCGTAAGAGCGTCTTCAACATTGGGGGGGGGGGCAAACATTTGGCAACTTAGGGTAAAAAATCAAATTGCCTATAACGAGATATATTAGGTCGTAAATTATACTTTTTGTCTGATTTCTTGGGGGGGGGGCAAAAGATATGATGGCCCCCCCTGTCCAGACATTGGGGGGCCTTGCCCCCCCCCCTGGCCCTCCCTGCTCCTACGCCCATAATAGATGTGTTCGATAGAAAAGATGTAGATAAATGTAGGTCTTAGGAAAGTAGTTTGGTATGTTGTTTTACCCATAAGAGGACTGTAAAATAGCATGGACGAGTAAGCACGAACATACACTGAGATACTTTAAAAACGCTTCACTTTATCAAGTTTGTTTATGCTTAAAACCAAATTGAGTGTACTTATTCTTCCATGATAAATAAGTCTTTAATAGAAACGGCTATCATGCCTGCTACAAGAATTATCGAAATTATAATAAATCGTTACGCTGGTTACGCTAGAGCTATTTTGGTCCTTTTTGCGAGTGATTCAAAAACTTATGCGTGTACACAAAAAACCCTGATTTATTTGTACATATGGATCGGCATATATGAAAAACACAAACGGTTGCTAATAATTATATCGGTTACGGTGTCGCGCTTGTCTATACGTGAAGACCCTCTTGGAATATTCAAAGCCGGATGTAGAGTACCAGTTATGGTGTGTCAGAACAATCGCACTCTGTGTACAACTTTTCGTCTTCGTGAACGATTCCACGCCACAGAATGTGAAAACAATCGGTCTCAATCAGAACAGACCCGAATAATATCGCATCAATAACATACTAACATTCAACAAATGCACAGACATTCCCACTTCCGGTACACCAACCAGAGTGAACAACGAACCATTAGTATCTGATAACAAGTTTTTGACCATTCGTTCAACTATGTTTGTACTTGAATGCAATGAAAATGTCCATCGAAGTTAGAGAACATTAATAACATGTGTATTTCAGGCGTTCCATACTATGCAATAACTGAGACGGATGGCGTGTTTTGTTTGTTTAGAACTTGTTTTGGACAAACAAAGAGATATATTGTTGCCGGTAGACATAATGTGTACTGCTTATCTCGCTACAAATGTGCATCCTTACGCATGTCTGGTCTTTTTCCCCTGGACATTGAGTATTTCTTTGATGACCTTAAAGCCGTTTGCAAGCTCATGATACACCCCTAAAACGTCAACGAGACCTCTCCATTCCTAATTCTGGAATGGAGAAATATGTCACAACATGGCATAACACATATTGTTCTCCCAATGAGGCTGTCGTGGAATACGCACACCGTTTCAGGTTGACATTATTATTTTTGAATTTCATTTCTTGAGTGTGCCTCTTTGGACGAAGATAATTTTATTACTTATTATTGCTATGCCATAAATTTTTCAGATATGTTTGAGAAAGCATAAATGTGTATTGTTGCCAATTTTCATGAACATATTTGAATGTATAGTTGTCAAAGGTATGCATTGTGGGTCGTTAGTTTTTATTCCGTTAACATGCATTGCATACATAGCAAACTAGAAAACTAGAAAGATATGAGGAAGTCGGACAGGAAATGCAGCACCCAACTTAACCAGCCGAACACAGAAAACAGTAACAACACATCATACCATAACTACAGAAAACAATGCCAAAAAATCACCACAGAGAAATGAAGAAGCCCCGGTTGTAAAATCTCGGGATGACTTAGCCTCACAAAGAAACACCACCAAAGGAAATTCTAAGCTAAAATCTGACCTAGTCCACGCTGCAGGATAGTCGAGATTTCAAATAAAAGCCACAAGGGTGGCTACAAGGGACCACATGAGGCGTAACTGCGACGCATAATATATATCTGAATAATTATATTGTTAATATTTTATCATGATTATTATTGTTCTATTTTTATTGTCTGACCATTATGTAAAACATTCATTATACTTGCATGAAGGAATGTATGTTTGTATGTATGTATATGTTGTCTATATTGTTTCCAGTTAGAAGATCACAGTGTTAAAATATTAATCATTCAGTATTATTTGTATAATCTTATTCGTTATTTGTCATCCTCTTAAAATAAATACATCATTATTAGAGGTAGCTTTACAGTGTTCCCAGAAATTATTGAGAATCAAACTTAGCATAATTGCACACATTTGAATGGGGAAAAATGTTAAATTTGTAAATTATTTAATAGATTTTACCTTAGCCTATTTGTAAAACATTGAGTTAGTGATTTATGTTCGAAATATTTTTGTATGAAAGGGCATAAAGGTCCTCAGCCGGGTCGTAGAAAAAAATGACTAAAAATGAAGAAAGGGGTAGGGATGTCAAAACCATTATTATTTGCGAATAAATTAGGGATATTGAATCCAAAATACTTTAAAATTGTAACTTATCTGAACATGTCATTAATAATGTTATAGCACTTTTTACACGATTAAAAAACATGAACAATTTGGAAAATCTTATTTTTTGCCGAAAAACGACATTTTGTGAGAAAATGTACCGAAAATATACAAATATACCTATTTTGGGGTCATTTCGCGACTATTGCCACCTTAAGGGCAACTTATGAAGTTCCTTACAATTTATCATTTGTTTATTATGCATTAACCTATGGAGAATAAACACAACAATAAAACAGTCGCAAACAACGCATTTTAAAAGTTTCCAAGTGAACCAAACCCCCATATTGGGTGGCACTAATTTGCTGCACCCAGGTACAATTTGCAGCTTCAGTTTGTTTAGAACGTACACATTCTCATTGTATTTGCATTTTTTGTCAAAAAAAGGCTTCCATTGTCAATTATGAACTACCTCTTAATTCTTTCACGTTAAATAAAGGGCATAAATTAGGCATTGTATGCAAAACATGCAAATTTTACAACTTGTGGCTTAGAATTCCTGTTGCCATGACAACCATTGCATTGTCTGTACTAAAATACTTGGTAATTCATACAATGAACTTGGATATCTAACTTATACAAATTAACAGTTGTTTGTTTTTCAAATAAAATATTTACACTTATTAGGAAACACCTTAAAAATTCTCAATAATTGCTGGGAACACTATATACAGTACTTTTATCACCACGTATCTTGATATTTCTGCGGGATGGAAACTTCTGCCATTCTACAGTCAAAGATTAATTCGCAGAATTAAATCTACACAGATTGTTTTCATCTGTAGAAATTGTTCGCGCATAATTTTATTTCCATTATATATAAATACTAACCGAGGTTTTTTTTTCAAAAGTTGACATTTTCATTATAATAATGCACCATTATATTTGTTAACGTTTCAGTAGATTTGATTGCCGAAGTGATAAATGAATAATTCTAGTAATTCTGTCACAATGTTCTGTATAGAATAACTCTCCGATTAGATTTTCCTAAAATAGCGAACACATATTGATACGACTAGACATTTAAAACAATTATTGTAAATATTAGCTTTAGATTAACTGTTCATATAATCGGTGTTATGCATTAAATATAAATGTATAGAATGCTAAATAAGCATTGATAATTGAAAATGACACAAAGCGTTTGATTTATCTGTCATGATAATGCTCGGAATTGGTGGTATTGTGAACCCCCATCGATCATCTACGTAATAAAATAAAAACTTTTAATAATGAATAATCAGTTTACTAGTTTATTTTACTTTTCAGGCTAACACGTTTACACTGCATATTTATACAGTATTAAGTAGTTGAAATTAAACAAGAATTATACATGTCAGTCTGTGTGTTGATGGCATGTTCGGCTTGCAAAGTGCATGATGATTTTGTCGTGATTTTACATTTACTTGAATGTCCTTTGATATAATATGTCGAATACAAGCTTGTAGTTTATGTTTCTTATACTAATATAACCATAATCGACGTTGAATAAAGTTTATCTTATGTTGTGTATAAATCATATACGGAAAAAATATCCACAACAAACGAACATGTACTTCAGTTTTGAATAGTTGACTTAAAAGAACTTTTATGGAGCACTGTGTATTTGCGAACCCATAGTGTTTATGTTAAAAATATTTCCGTTGGATTTCGTCACGCTTGAATGAGCACACCATCACTAATGATAAAAACGTCTATTCAAGCACGCATAATTTGGGTTCTTCATTTTCGACTTTATTTTCACTTCCAATTTACTTGAATTGTGTCTGGGTTACGAAAAAACACAATAAGTTAGTTAAATAAGTTAGAAAAGTACGCTTATTTTGATTGCAAAACTGGATAATGATGAACGTAGTCGTGTATATAAGACGCTAGCGGCTGATGATTCACTAAAAATACAATGTGTCGAATTTAATTGACATGTCTCTATCAAAATAAGACTGTTGTATCATCTCCATCCGAAAAAACCTGTACATGACGTACCCCGTGGCAACAGGTCAAGGGTCAATGCCGCTGACCAAGACAGGTAATGCTGCTATATTTTTTGCACCAAGAACAATGGCATTGTTGTAGCTTAATTGTAGTCCACCCAACATTAAAATTATGGGAAACTTGCTTTTATGTGGCGTTTTTTATGTCAAGGAGGTTGTTTCTTAAAATCTGGCCTGTTGTACATACTCTATTGCAACATCAATAATTGTCTGTGGTCAAAGAGAGATAATTTTCGGTATTTATTTACGATTATTACCTCCCTTCCACTAAAAATAGTAGTTTATTGTTGTGTGTACTTTGGAATCGTGGGATGGTGTCACATGTGGTTTTATTATGGATCGATACATATCTTCAAATCGTTAACTGTCATGGATTTATATCAAGTACACATTGCTCTACACATGCGCATTTGAATTATCATAAATAGGTTGGAGATTCTAGTAAAAAAGACACACCATATATTGGATGCGAAACGTTTGGAACTCAGTATACATGGTCTGAAAGAAGAGACTCTTAAACCGTTTCTAAAAATTTTAACAAATTATTTCATACACTTACGAAGTTATATACTTTTTAAACCAACCACTACCGCACACTTTTTGAGTGACGTCACGAACGTCATTCTGTATGTTTTTGACGTAACGTTAACTGGCATTTCAAATATCCAGTATCCGATCAATTATTGACGTTCTCTTTTAAAATTTTGTCACAGTTTGAATCATATTCGCATTTTAATAAAGCGTGTCTAATTTGTAACTTTTTGCTTACATAGAAATTAGCATGTGTTTTAGCTACGTAACCCTTGTTTTCCATGATATGAGCACTTTTTAGAAACTGATAACCATAGCAACGACAGAAGTTATTTTGACACACTTGTAAAGAAAATGTGAAGCTAATGGAGAGTGCAATACTATCCAATTACTTACATATGAAATCAAAGGACACCTTTTTTATCATTTCTGATATTTTTCTAAAGCTTATTGCATGATTACAATACAATGTCATTAAGCCCGGTTTTCGTGGAGAATGGCTCATTTAGAGACACCCTTCCCCTGTATATTTCATTTGTTCTAATATTGAATGACACGATCAACTTAGGTCAAATGAATGGTAATTGCTAAATGATAAAGACAACTACATGTTAATTACCGTTTCAAACAAGCGTCTGTATATTAACAAATAAAGTGGAAATGGTCTTACACGGTGTTAAATGACATAAGGAAACTTTCGCAGTGCCCAATAATGCACATACTCGTACATGCACTTGACCTCAACATAAAGATCTTAATTATTTCTTCAAATAACATGATCCTCCGGGAAATAATTTCAATTAAAACAATAACAAACAAAATCGTCCATAATGACATGAATTTGAGTCATCACAAACAAAAAGATAATTACACATCGGGCATTGAGGATGGCATTCAACAAAAACAGCAGAGCACAAGAAGAAGACAAATACAAGGCTACCATCACTAGCAACAGTGATCAACACAAACAGACAAGAAAATAATGAACGTGAACAGCGCTTCTGGTCGAGGGTCAAGATTGTAGGCCATTCTGACACCCACTTACAAAAACGGCGCGCAATCATAATTGTTGACACAATAATTATTCTCTCTCAAATATAGAACCTTACAGGAGTTTTTTAATTGGCGTTTACCAGTCTTAGCCAGACTGTATTAGAATGTGTTATACAATGTGGCAAAGCCGTGATGTATACATGTATATTCTGCAAAGAAACAATGTAATACGCAGTATATTTGTAAGCTTCCCAGTTGCATTGAAAGAGAAGTATATCATTAGGTCATCGTTTGTTAAGGATGATACTGAATCTGTCTGCATTAGTTTCCAACTCTCAATTGTCAAAACTGCTTTTTTATTCAACTTACATGTTTTACTATATCCTGTATACTTTTATTTCCTCCATTGACATGAAGAGCATATTTTGCACAAAAAAGCATAGTTATTATAAATACACATCAATAAATAGCAGGTGAAATACATTTAGTTTCAAAATATTATCACTATCATAATAAGTATGTACGTCATAAGTAAAACTATTACAACTATACAAGTTGTAGAGTTTCGGATATGGTGTGTCAGAAAAATGGCACACGGTGCACAACTTTTCGTCATCGAGAAAGATTCCACGCCACAGAATGTAATACCAACCAGCTACAACAAGGACAGATCCGAAAAATAACGCATCAATAACATACTAACATTCACCAAATAAACGGATATTCCAACTTCCGGTAAACCAACCAGAGTGAAAAACGAACCATAAGTATCCGATTACAAGTTTTTGACCATTTTTAAAACTATGTTGTACTTGAACGAAATGAAGATGTCCATAAAAGTTAGAGAAATTTAATAACATGGGTATATGCGGCGTTCCATACCCATGCAATAACTTTGAGACAAATGGTGTGTTTTGTTTGTTTATATAGTTGTTAGTCAAACGAAGAGATATATTGTTGCCAGTAGACATATTGTGAACTGATTGTCTAATTACAAAACGGCATCCTTACGTAAGTTTGGTCATTTATTACCCTGGGCACTGAGCACTTCCTCGATGAGCTCAAAAGCGTTTGCAAGCACGTAACTCAAAAAAAGGCATGAGAAAATCCGACAGGGAAGGTAGCACTCAACATTACCAGCCCGGCACAGAAATCAGAAACACCACGACACAACTACCCTGAGCAATGCCTACAAAACCCCATGCCAAATCGGCGACCAAATGAGGCACAACAACCCCGGGGTGTGACCTTGTTTAAAACCCTCAATACAGTGAGCTAACGTTATGCGAGGCACAACTACGACTTGTATTTTTAGTATAAAATGGACAATACATACTTAAAGCATGGCATACATAAATCAACCCCTTAAACGTCAACGATACCTCTAAATCCCTAATTCTGGAATGGAGTAGTATGTCGCAACATGGCATAACATATATTGTGGTCACAATTTGGCTTAGGTGAAATGCCTCCAACGTTTCCGGTTAGAATTATCACTTGTGAATTTCATTTTTGGAATGTACCTCTTTGGAACCAGAAAATTTCAGAGAAATAAACTGGTTGATGTTTACTTGTCGGTTGCGTGAATTGTTTGCATTCCATGTGGTTATGTTATTTGCTTCACCAGCATGAATGAACTGACAATGGATATTAAGTAAATTATTCTCATGGCATTTGCAATACTCTAATAATTTCGTGACACAAAACAAGGTCTGGTGTAGATTATATCTGCAGAAAGTATCTTCCTGCAGTCTAAGTCTGACTCTAATGACCAAGATAGCGGTCTTAATGAGCATTTCTTACAACTAGCATACTTGTTCAGCTATCACATTAAATGAACTAAATGTTCAAAGTACGATCAATTATCATAATATGTCAGAAGAAAGTGCGCGCAAATATGTCTCTATAATGTCAAAAATACATTCAAATCACCAAAAATAATTCATCCTTCCATCGATTTATTGTTATGTGGTCAAAGGGAAACAATCCGTGACTAGTTTGGCTTGTAACGGCAATATATTTTCATTTTTTCTCTCGGTTACTGGTAGGATTTTTTTGTTGAAGGTTTGAGAAGTTGAAGTAATATTGATTCTCATTTAATGTAGAATATTCCAAATCGATTTAAACGATCAAAGTTATAGGAAACTCCCCTTTCAGTACACTTAATATGCAATATCATGGCACTACCACGTACACTCTAATCAAATGAAGGTCATCAAAATTTGATACACAATGAAACTACACTACTCGTTTGAGCAAACATAAGCAGTATTGAGACTGATTCTGAATTGTCGGATGTTTTATAATTTCGATAACTAAATGTTCCAAGGGGTTTAAGTGATAATAATAAAAGTACAAACTATAACTACCTCTAATAATGATGTCTTTATTGAGAAGATGATACATAACGAGTAAGATTATAAAAGTTATAGTAAATAATTAATATTTTTACAATGTGGTTTTACTAATGCTACGGTCACATTTGCCCTACGAGCTCCGTACGAGCTCCGTACGAGTTGATTTTGCTGAACTCGCACGACGTCCGTACGGAGTCCGTACGATGCTCGTACGGATATTGATACTCGTACGAGTATCGTACGGATTTTTTCGACTCGTAGAGGTCTCGGCGACATGGTAAAACTTTTTCACCGAGCTCCCGAGTTGTCTACGAGCTGTCTACGAGCTCGTATTGATTTTGAGTCAGACGTATTTCGCACGGGACTTTAACGGTCATCGTCATAGGATTAGATAGTGAACAGTATGACAGCAGTTATGTCAACAATGTTAATTGTTATGTGTATGTAACAATATGTTATAGACAATATATTGAAATTTCGACACATACTAGTATTTCAATATCGAACTGATGATACATGTGTTTAACTGCTATTGTGTCAATGCTGCATCTGTACCCAGTATCTAAGATCCGGTACAAAGATAATTATAACGTATCGGTTTTAAAAAAACAAAACATAAATTAGGTGATGAAATCCAAATTTAATACATGATTATAATTATGCCCTTCAATTTTAACATCTGCTTTTTTTTGAATATATAGCTTTTAATACAAAACAAATATTTAGTGTAATGATTAGTTTATTTATACAAAAAAATAAAATGACTAAACACTTTGGTATATATTGCCTATGTTTGTTTTGGTTGAAGCTGAGGGGGAAATAATGATTGGTTAGCATATCCAGTACGAAATACAGGGTGCTGACAGATTACTAATGCGTGTAGGTCTAGGATTCTAGGTGGCCGGATTTATCCATGATGTGACAAGTCTGGCCACCCAATATGGCATGTTCGGCACCCAGTAACTTTATATGTCATTGTTTGTATGATTGTTTATAAAAAAGAATCAGGTAAGAGCAGAGGTCTACAGGGGAGACTGGACTTTCCCATCCGAGTTGTCTCTTAAAACAAAGGTATTACTGTTATATTATGATAATGACGCTACTAGCTTTTGAAAGAAGTATTTAAGTGATTGTAAGAAGACTCAACATGTAAGTACGTCAACAAGCCTTTTAACATGTGGTATAATCAACCATTCGGATGACACTCAGACTGTGGAAGCATGGGTAATTCTCTAGAATACGGATCGACAAGTCCATCAAAGGTTTTAATCTCGACCGGGACATATGGTCATTCGGAAATCATTTCATTGTTTCCACCCAACAAGAAATGGACTAGTTGGTAAACTCAGAGTTGGTCTACACCTAAAACGTTATAGAAACCAAGTTGCACATTCGAAAAGGCTAGGGGTCCCACATGCCGTTAAACATTCTGTCTTTTCCATCCTCTCGTGTATCCGATATGTACCCGATGATTATTGATGATCGCGCAGACACCGACCAATGAGTAGCAACGTATACGTATATTTTTAATATACTCTAAATGACCCTGGCCGCCGTCACTCGATGCTACACAATCCCCCGATCTGCAGCATGACAACGTTCGGCTTCAGTCAAATTAGCCAAAATGCACGCCGACCGTTCATTGTATTATGAAAATGTCCAACCGGTTATTTTGCTAGGTCCGACTAGCACAAGAACATAACATAACACAAGACGTACTCGTCTCCTAATGTAAGATGGCAATATTTTTCCAACATGCCAGACGCCTGGACCCCACCTCGCCAAACCTGGATCCGCCCATGCCCCATGTAAAATGAATTGACATGTCCGTGATTCGCGTGCACATATCTTATGTGTACACATAAATATTTGTCTATATATCTTTGTGTTCTTTTTATCTTTTAGTTTATGACAACTGTGCAATATACATGTATTCCATGTACTTTAATGCATATACTCATCGTACTATAATAAACTCTATACACGTATATAGCCCTGATCGTTCAATGTCGATCAAGAAGTAATTAAACGTTTTTTCCTTGCATTTATAAACATGACATGAAAATTCCATCATTCTTTAATCATCTTACATATAATAATAACTAAATATAGGTAATGTCAGCTTCCTTGTGAGTTCCCTACTTCAATAATACCTACGAGCTCTTAGACTACTCGGGAGCTCGGTGGAAAATTTTCACCGAGCTCCCGAGTCCTCTACGAGTTACGAAAATCCGTACGATGCTCGTAAGAGTTTACAATGCCCGTACGGACCCCGTACGGACTCCGCACGGGCTTGCTAAATTTCGACTCGCACGGAGCTCGTACGACTAATGTGACCAGGCGAAATTGAAATATGTCGAAAAATAAAATTCTTCTCGCATGGAGCTCGTACGGTCATCGTGCGGACACCTTACGGACACCGTACGGACATCGTAAGAGTGACTTGCGAGCTGCGGTTGACCTACGAGTACCTTGCGAGCTCCGTACGATCTCCGTACGAGCGCCGTGCGATATCCGTACGAAGATTACGATGTCCGTACGGACCTCGTACGAGACATTCTCTTTTAATCGCACGAGGTCCGTACGAGCTGTGACCAGAAGCTAAGAACCTAAAATACCTTTAGGATTTGAAATATTTTGGACTCGTAGCCTACTCGTACGAGTTGATAAATCCGTACGGACATCGTAGGGTAAATGTGACTGTAGCATAACTGAGAAAAATAATATATAACATACATTATGCATTCAAACAAAGATCCATTCTTGCAAGTATAATTAATGTTTTATAACAGAACAGAAAAATATTGTTAGAAAAATATATCTCTGGCTTAGAATGAGAAGGTCGTGACTACTTCTTACGACCTTAGAAGACTGATACATATTTAAAATCATCATAGGGCACTTCGAGCTATGAGCCTATTTTCATGAAAATCTGAAATTGTCATGTTGACCAAAATGAAGTTGCAAAAGCTTAATTTTCTATAAGTAAGGAGTAAATTTCAGACAGTTGTTTCTTGTTTTCTCAAAATATTGAGTTTGTAGTAACGACCTTCTCATTCTAAGCCAGCGATATGGCGTTTATAAATAAGTATGAAGAAGTTAGATCATAATATTTATAGAACTATCCATATGAATTTTCTGAAACTTGGACTGAAGTATAATTCATACAGTAGAAGGCTGGTGGTAAAATTTCGTCAAAATATTTTATTTGCATCATTTTCAAAAATTGTATTTAATGCCATCACCAATCAAGATGAAATTCACACAATCAATATACAATTAACATATTTTATAAATGTGCAGCAGTTTTACCTTAAACTTTTTTATTTTTAAAATATATGATATTTCGCACGACAATGTGTGTACTTGTTATTTACGATCTTGAGGTGCGATTTAAGTTGTTTTATTTTCAAAAATGCGAAATGGAAGTTCACGAAACCACGAAAAAACAGAATAAGACAATGTCATATAAACTTGAAATTCATGAATAAGCGTTAAATGGCAATTTATTATAGGTTAATTCAATATACATTAAAGGCTAATCGTCAAATCAATAAAACAAATAATCAAACTCAATATAATGCGATTTGATAACAAAAACATGGATTTTTTTAATTTTTCCAAATTATTATTTTATTTTCAATGGTCAAGGGGGGTAATTAGGTCGAATATTTTTTGTATGGCTAAATGATGGTAAATAATGACTAAATTTTGGTTTTAATCTCAGTATTTTAATATTTATTTTTGTTTCCGTTATCAGAATATACACTTAAAACTAACTTTATTAACAAAGCGGGTAAAGCTGTATTATCAATTTGTCGAACACCTGATGAACGCACTTCAAAGATGTCCTTTATACTGAATGGAAAGATAACACGTTTTTTCAAACACTCGCAAAAAAGCCATAAGGACTAATGTGTATTAATTCATAAAGCCAACGTGTTTTAATAATGCATGACAATACAATTTTATGGGAAAGTGTTTTGAATGAACTTAAAAAGAAGTAAAATTATGCAAGTGTTGTCCCACTTGAATTTACTATTTTTCTTCGCTCCTGTGAGTCCCAAACTATAGTTTTTTATGTTCATTGGTACATGTATGCACATACACGTGAAATAAAAGAAATTATAGTGCGTTAGCGACCAAGCTGGACCCCAATAAACCTTTAATATCTTAAAAAGATAATGTGTCCATTAGAACAAAAAATAGTATGTGTTAATAAAATACCTTTACCAATTCTAATAAAATAAATAAGAAATTTTGATGCACAGAAAAGTGTACTTTACATTCACTTCCAATGCAAAAGTTTAAGTCTAAAACAGGGTAAATACGTATGGGTGATTGAAATTTGATCAGCTATTTGTTCCAATATAACTGTACATTATGTTACACACCAATGACCATTGTAAATATATAATGAGGCCCATTCATGAACATTTATTGTTATTTATATATCTCGAGCAACGGGGTAGAAATATTTTCAAGAGAAACATTGTAATGTATGTTTGTACAAATGATCATTGTAATTAGAGGATGGACCTCAACTATATACACATTGATGAGTAGATAAAATTAGGTAAAAGTTATCCATACGTGTCCCGTTATAGTTGTTACAAATACAATAGCATTATTCTAACTGGCTGATCGTAATGACTTATTTGACACCCTGTCCATTTGTTGATTAAAATATCAAAAATAATACATTAGACACAATAGGGAAAATCTTAATTAGTGAGTACAAAAATCTGAAAGGAGTAGGTACTATTTTAATTTTTAAAAAGTTAGTTTTTGTTTCCATCGCAACCATTTTTAACTTTTACTAAATATGCAATAATTTGTGTTTCCATCTATTTTTTTCTGAAGTATTTCTCAATATATGACATATACCATTTGTGAGTGATATATTGTACTGTTTTTTACCATTTTCTATGCTTCTGTTGCCATAGCAACCATTTACACAAACTAATAAATATGACAAATTTAGTACTGTCTTTGTTATCCGATTGTTTATTATAAGTTTTTATCCCACGATATCATGTCCATTTTTTAATGTACATTGGTTGTCCCAGAATACCTAATAATCCTGTTATATCTTGAAAACTATCAAGTGCAATATGCCTAAATAATAATTAGCTTTTAGAGAAATCGTTTATTGACATAATAGCCAAGTTCCATTATATATCTTCGAAAAACATACAAAGTATGTACATTCGACGAGCACCAGGTGACGCTATACGGTCCACAGAAGGTCAACGTCAATACTTGCAAACGACGTCACACTACCTGAGTTTTCAAAACAACTTCCATACGCGGGCTTCACACTTTAAAAATTATATGCCGAAATTGTTATTAACTATATGGAAATATCTTTCTTTACATACTGTCAAAAATTCATTGAATGTTTTTCAAAATGGACATATTGCGCTGACATTCTGTGCGGAAAGTGTAGGAAGCGATCAGACGTAAGTTTTTGTGCTGATCGGTCCGTCTGATGACCTTCGATCTACTTCCTTTTGTGCTAAAATAAGTCGGAGAATCTTAAAAACAACAACCAAATTATCCTGCTGTATTTTTTGTGGATTTTACATCATTTATCGTTCATCCAGATACTATTTTATGTTATATACGGCATAAAATTTCTTATGAAATGGCTGTGGCTCCGTATTTATGCGAGAAGTACAATGCGTGCAAGAAGAGTCCGATAATTAAATATAATGCTTACTTATTTTGTCCGGTATTAGCTAAGAACAGTGAATAATTTTCAAATTATGGCAAATGCCCGAGCAAAAAAAATGCATTTTGAAAAAAACATGGTACCTACACATTATACATCAAGACTCACACCAGCGAAACACAAAACTTCAATAATTGCGTTCACAAAAAGTAAAAACGAGATTTGTAAAACATTCGCACGACAATAACATAGTCTAGTGATATTATAACAACAACCAACCATTGCTCAACATTTATAAGAGTCTACTACTGTCGAGCCTATACCTTACTATCAAGTTTGACAGACATATGACCTATGACCTATGACCATATGAACTACATCCACGTATTGTATAAGGATCCTAGGTCTAACTGTTCTGGGGCCTTATTCACCAACGTCGTAAGTCTAAAATATAGACTTAGACTTTACATTGTCAAATGTTCTATTCGCTCCCATTTTGTTATAAATGTACCGATTTTAATACAAATTGGTATACATGTTCAGTGGATAACAAAAAATAGTTCGATAAAATTTGATTTGTTTACAACTAATAACAAAGAAATGGCAGAGATTATGAATAATGTAAATTTTAAGTCTAAGTCTGAATTTTAGACTTACAACATTGGTGAATAAGGCCCCGGAGTTATCGTCGTGATACCATGCGTATACATTATAATTACAAACTGCTATACACTCAACCGCTTTAAAAACGCACCACATATGAAATATCGGTCTTACTGAAAAAAACGTCAATCTATGGTTATTTATTTTCGATTTAATTATCTTCAGTCTATAAACAGCGAATTGTGTGATCTTCATGCCATTATTACGAGTTTAAAATAAAATATGATATAGATAACACAGTGAACCATGAAAGTGCAAGTCACAATTTCAAAAGCAATTATAAGAGCCCGCTACATTGATGCATGTTCCTAAAGAATAGCATTAATTACGTAATAGGATAAAATTATGTTCGCCGTGCAAAGCAAGGCTTAACTTGAATGTTATGTGGCTTTGGCTGTTTGGCTAATACCATACGCCCGGATGCTTGACAGATATGCGCATTATGTGAACCTGAGATGGATTCAATCCTTATTTAAACTTGAAATATTGGCTATGAGCATAAGACTGTCGGGATATTTCCCGTGGTGCTTATTTGGCACCTTAAAGCAACACTATGCAGGAGCTTGAAGACAAAATGCTTGGACATTCGGTTTTAAACGGGAGCAAACTAGTTAAAAAGTGTACTAAATTATGAAAAGAATAGTTATGAAAATGCAATAATGTACTTTTGGCTTGTTTATTTACACCCGACGTTCTTTTGACACTGTGTTCAGCTCTGTGAAACCAATTACAGTGGCACAACCTGTGTCATGTTTATTCATAGCTCGGACTCAATAATTTAGCTTGATTCATCTAGGTAGGTCTGTGGCCGTGTCATTCGCTAGGAATCAATGTTCTAAGCCCACGATCATTGTGTGGAGGCAGCTGAACCGCTATGCTAAGGCACCGATGCTCTTTTCAGTTTGAAGCGAAGGTACAACCATCCGAACAAATATTCGAGATATTCGCAACATCATAATACCATTATCAAATACTGTTTCTGTTGTTTTTTTCAATGTGTAAACCAACAGCGAACAGTTTAAAGTAAAAACTGACCACATAGGTCGACGCTATCGGGCAGCACGTGCAAAATATGCAACAGCAAAACCGTTCTTTTGGGTGGGGTATTCCGAATGGAAACAAAATCGTTTTCTTTAATGAGATCAAGCTTATGAACTGAACAAACCCTGTAAACTATTAATTTAAGCAAAAAAATATTTTTTTCAATAATGGTGCGTTTTTAAAGCGGTTGACTGTATCTGTATATATGGTGTGTATTGAAGCATACAGCAGTGAGCACTACATTGCAATCATGTCTTGTTCACAAACTGCTTTGACCTCATTGAAGAAGCAGTCATCATCCCACATATTGCCCAAACTGCCCACTATCATACAGTTTTCATCTCTACCACCATTGGCACCATTAGGCTCACCCTGTGCCCATCTTCTGTAATTCAATAGTTGTCCATGGTCAGTTGTCCAAGTTCCTTCAATGTCTCTGTCGTCAACTCCTATGTATGCACAGGAATGCGCTGAAATTTTAGAATACGTGTCAAAATATCCTTTGACATGTTGCCTTGGTATGTTGTTAAATGATCAGTCTAGTTATTCGATTCTAAAATGATATATATTTGAAGGGAACATGTAAGTAGCATAGTACATGTATGATTTCTGTTCAAGTCAATCAATCAAACTTAAGATTCTGATAATTTCGGCAAACGGTGAACAAATGTACTACTAGCGTGTCTTTACTACGATTAAAGATTATGTTGGTCACTAATGCATATAAAATATCTTGTTTTCATATTGATTTAAAACAAGTCACATTCGTATTAGTATCAGATGAGTCATATGATACCTTTACACAATGAAATTGTTTGTATGCCACATATGAAGCATAATGTCCAAATCTCACACTTGCATTGTCATTTTGTTACAGGTGACCTTAACATCTAGTCAAAAATGTAAATTTTGTGATTATATCTATTAATGGCATTTCAGATATATAATGAAAATGCATCGGAGCGCGGACACAACAAAACGCTTGCGTAGAATTGAACAGTCATACATGTAAATACCAAAAAGTGAGATTATTTTTCTTAAAACAAGACAAAAATATTTCTGAACATATCTATTTACATATTGTGCAAAATAAGCTGTTTCAATTTCCGTTGGGTAGCATTATAAGTGCCGATTGTCATAAAGAAAAAAATGAGGAAATTAGACAGGGAAGGCAACACTCAACGTAACAAGCACTCAACAGTGACATCACAAAACACCAACACAGTGCAATGAACACACACAACCCAAAAAAAGATTAAAAGCAAAGGTCCCCGCCGCAAATAAACATGATTACACAATTTCCCGAAGAAAAACAAAAAAATATAACAAATTAACGGTAATCCCTAGTGACCGAATGAGACGCAGCTAAGATGACGTAGTCTCACCCAATTCTCCGCTGCAGAACGATCTAGTTTCACAAGTACATATATATGCCAAAACGGTAGGCAAGCTTCACAAACATAGGTTAACATGGTGGCACATACTAGGAATAACTGCGACTTACAAACACCATGAACAGTGACCTAACTCTAATAGTTACACTCAAGCATGCCGTGAAAGTCACACACATAAAAGGGAGAGGGATAGGGAAACATAACATATTTCTAGCTATGTGTACATGTAGTTCTATCAAATACGATCAAAACGCGACCAAATGTATCATAAATGCACAGTGACCTAATGACAAGGTTTCTATAAATAAGCTCAAACGAAGTGCCTTTTCAAATACGAAATGTATCAGTCTTGTAAGGGTTAGCCAACGAATGTGGATTATTCGTGTGGGATTATATACAACATAACAAGTTCTACCCGAGAGTGTGAAATGTGACATATCAATATGACCAGAATAATATCAAAAACGAAAATCAAATCTAAGTATTGTTTTTCATTGCATACCGCGTTGAAAACAGACAAAATAAAACACAAAATATAAGTGACAAAAATGTGACCTCTAGAGTGTTAATACTATTGTTCTGTGATTTGACCTAGTGGCCTATTTTTAATACGCTAGATGACCCAGTTACGAATTAGGCCGATATTTCATAGGGACAAACATTGTGACCATGTTTCAAAAGGATTTAGTGAACATTGTGACATCTAGTGTGAAAAGATCCATTAACAGTCCCGACGGACACATGTGTGCTCAAATGAGCTTAAAAGTGTTTCCGCTGTATAACTTAAGTTACATAAGATATCATGATGAGTGTTTGTATATGCAGCTTTTCTGAAAATCTTGCTTGAGATTGAAATTGGGCCGATAGATGCCCGGGTCTTCGTTACTAATTATAGAACAATGATTTCACTCTACAACAGTATCATTATAAAAATTGCTCGATAGGCCAGATCTTAAGCCACAATTACAAAAAAAATGATATTTTTGTAATAGATAGATAGATTTATTTCTACGTATAACGCACAATTAAACATGACAAACTATATCGCAACATACAATAACAATAAACTAACATAGAAGCAATAATAAAGTCATGGCAATCAATAATACATGTAAAGGATGGCGCAAAAAAGAGCTACGCATACATGCAGTTCTTATTTCCATTGCGGTCCTTAATATATATAATTTTATGAAATGTGAAATGATTATGTGACATGTAAATATATAGAAAAATAACAACGATTTCTAATGCACGGGTATGAACAAGTTGATCTATATATTAAATGAATCACCTGAGCGTAATTTAATCCAAATATTAATGAAAAATGAAACGGCGCTAAACAATTTAACTATACTTCAAAAAGTGATGTTTCAATTTATTTTTTAAAGTTGATAATGATCCAGAGTCTCTGATATGTTGTAACAGATTATTCAACATGGAACATCCTTTTTAAGCAAGAGATTTGAGTCCAAAGCCGTTGACCTTTGGAACAGCAAATCTTTTGCTGTCTGACAGGGAAATATCGAGATCCCATGTGTTTTGATTAGCCTTTACCCTAAATCTTTTTGGGTAATTATGAACTGTGCTAACGGGTAAAATGCTGACTCATACAAGGAGGTGCAAGGTTCGAATTAATTTTAAATACATGACATAAAGTTATTTTATTGACTCTACTCGCCACTGGCAGCCAATTAATAGTTATAACAAGACTGCGTTCAATAAACGCTTATGCCCCCGTGAAAGCCATGTCCATAAAAAGCTAAGTCAATCAGGGGCCATTATTCAGTTAAAATGTTTGATAGTGTTACATAGAGTTGACACTATAAGGGGCTTATTATGGTTAACGAATACGCCACATTTGAAAGCAATTTTTCATGGACTTCATGTGTGATCTGGTGATACAGGTGTTATGGTTCTTTGTCATTGCACTTTTCCAAGTTGCCATCTATTTATTTACCAAGTTTAAAGTCAATATCTTAAACAGTTTTCAAGATACGTTCCGGACAAACAAATATTATGAAAATACTAAAGGGGAGATAATACAAAATGTAAAACAGACATAGTTGTGGTTCTTGGTCCCTGCACAACTATAAGCTGCAATGTATTTATATATCAAGTTTTAAGGCACTATCTTTAAGACTTTTGGAGATAAACTCCGGACAAAATTTGATTCAGAAAATACTAAAGGGGAGATAATTCAAAATTTAAGACAGACAGAGTCATGGTTCTTCGTCGATGCACTTCTTCAAGTTACAATCTATTTATATTGCAAGTTTCAAGTCAATATGTTAAATAGTTTTGAAGATGCGCTCCGGACAAAATTTTGTTGTAAAAATACTAAAGGGGAGATAGGGAGAAGTCCAAAAGTAGGTCAAGGTGAAGGTCAAAATGCAGTAAGGTGATACAGGCGTGTGGAGAGTGGTCATATACAACATCCATGCAAGTATGAAAGCTTTGTAGCAAGCCATATTAATGCTAGAAGAAGCGGTCAATATTGGTTAACCAAGAATTTGGCCTTTGAATAAGTCTAAGTCCAAAATTAGGTCAAGATGAAGGTCAAATGGAGTCAGGTGACACAGGCTTGTGGAGATTGGCCATTTACAACATCCATGCTAATTTGAAAGCTCTGTACAAGCCATATTAATGCTAGAAGAAACGGTCAATTTGGGTTAACCAGGCTTGACGGACGAACGAACGAACGGACGGACGGACGGACGGACGGACATGTGAATTACTATATGCCTCCCGATCTATCGATTCGGGGGCATAAAAATGATCATTACTAACGTGCGATCTCGAAAATGATGCTTGGCTGCCCAAAAACAATTGTTTGCTTTTAACGAACTTCCGATATTTTGTGTTCATTTATTATCTTCGTCTAGACACTTGAAACCAATGCCGGGAGATTTAAGACTCGAAATGCTCGAACATCTTTATCACAGGTGGCAGTATCAGTGTTTGGTCCGCAAACGATTAAAAAAATAAAATATAAAAAAATCCGTCACTGAGCTAATATATTATCAAGGTATAAAGCGTACTATATGTCTATGTGCCAAAGATTGTGGAACATTGCATCTCGTTGTTTCAGCATTAAATACGGGCGCTAAAGAAAAATCGCTATACAAGTCATTCAAATTAACAATAAGATATTCATTCTTACCGAAAATCTCGTTGTATCTTGTAACTGCGAAACAGCAAAACAGTGTTACTTTCGTTATTTAACTCGCTCAAGGTCATTTTATTTATGCACTGGTTACCCGCTGCGCTCACAGTATCGTAATTATTGCTCGGAACCATGCCTATTGTAAGACGTTCCACAATCTTTGGACATAGACATATACTACGCTTTATACTTTGATAGTGTACATGGAGTTAGATAGACAATATATATACATACGGTCCATGTAGTGTATTAGCTCAGTGACGGATTTTTTCCATTTTTTCCCAAACACCTAAGATCTTTATTAGGTCTTTCACATAGTGCTATACTTCATTTGTAATTAGTTCAGGATCTTGGATCCAGATCTACATTAAATGAGTATGGCGGTTTTTCATTATTTAGCAATGTACACTTAGCGGCGCTTCTGACCCTGCCGTTGATATATTTCTATTTTCTATAAAACTCCTTAATGAATTTTTAAGAAATTTGGCACTCGTATGCAACAATATTTGACACAGGTTCTGGCGAATTTTCCGGACTATCTCAGGACACGTCTTCAACTGACTAAATACTTACATTGAAAGTAACATTTTAATCACGCAATACCGGTCATCTGATTGCTATCTATGCGTGTAGGTGTCCCTTTTACCTATAACGGTTGTGCATTTGAGCTCTGCTGTGCGATTTCCAACCGCTTGATAAAATATTGATTTTTGGGAAACCCATATTTAGTTCAGATCACATATTTTTTGAGAAAAATTGCAAAAAAATATTTTTTGTTTGATGATGTCAAATTATGGGTGTTTTGTAACATATTAAAAATCTAGGTCCTTATATGTTTGTGAAAGTCTATTATTTTGGGGTAAAACCTTACAAAATATAAAAGCTAATCATGATTTTTTGGAATCAGTAACCCACGTCACCATTTACAGTTTTATAGGATACAATTATATTGTTATAGTTATGCTGTTACTTGTAGTTTTTGATATGAGAAACCATTTTCCATACCGTTGCCTAAAATGGGGCAAAACCTGTCAAAATCTAAACAAAAGCGAGAATTTTGGTAATCGGTTGATTACAATGTTGATTACAATGTCATAAAAAATTATATTTGATTTTTATTAATTGTAGTAGTTACATAGTGCTTTGCAGTTTAAGTTATCAAAATTATAGTACCAGCATATTTTGCTAAATGATAGTACGTATTTTTAGGCAAAATAGTGTAAAACATAAACGAAAAGTGAGAATTTTGATGCTTGGTTAATTATTTAGTTGTATGTACTCAAAAAGTCAAATATCAAATTAGTTTACAATACATCCTTGATGTGTCATGATCCAACAACTTAAATATGTGTATTTTATTTCCTGATTCATATTGGGCGCTTATAATAGGACCTGTACTAAGTATATGACGTTACCATATTTGTTGATTTTTTTGTGACGTCAATGACGTCATTTTGAACGGTCATTTTGAACGTTAGTTGTAATATCATGCCTCTAGTTTTCATTTTGTCATAGCATGTCACTACGTTGGACGATATTGAAAAGGTATACCTTTTTGGAATCCTGAAACTTACTCTACACAATCCTGCAAAAATGTGAAGACATGAAATTTTGACATCAGGTTGGAAATCGCACAGCAGAGCTCATTTATTAATTTTATTCGCTCATGGTTTTTAATAGTCATTAACAATATTTGCCAAAATGCTTGTAAACGAAAATTGTTGCTGCAAAATATAGTATTTTCCGTACACATAGTGTGTCTATTGAGAAAATACAACTCTTGCGAGTAACGTGGTTCCGCTCAACGTGAAATTTAAATTTAAGGTGACCAATTATTTTATCAAACTAAGCAATTTCAACTCTTCTGCGTACTATTTACATTCGTTAATCAGAAGAAATGTGAATTTTATTATTAAAATAGCATT
Organism: Spisula subtruncata; assembly: GCA_963678985.1. Classification (NCBI taxonomy): domain Eukaryota; kingdom Metazoa; phylum Mollusca; class Bivalvia; order Venerida; family Mactridae; genus Spisula; species Spisula subtruncata. Next base: position 25,807,015 of record OY787671.1, on the reverse strand, counting down.
ATTCTAGGAAAAAACGTCTATTTTAAACGGATCGGTTTTACATTTGTGATTTTGTAATTCTGGGTGACGTAAATTACGCTTTTACCACGAATACACACCAATATCGGAATTAACACGTGCAGCAATAGGCACCTGCATTAAACTAAAACTAAGTAAAGTTTGATAAGGTTATCTCAAACGGTTTTCGAGATATCGAGAATAACCAAGTGACAGCGTTAGAAGTACCGCTAAGTGTAGCGTGTGAAAGAAATATATATCTTACGTAAGTTAGCACTGTTCACAAATGAGCCGATATAGGATAACTCGTCCAATGTTTCTGGTACTGCCGGGAAACGGTTGTCAGTTGATGTACAATATCTCTGAAATAATAAGAGGGACACGTAATATTTCAAGTCAACTAAGCCATTGATATACACTACCATAGATGATTTTTTTTATTACCCCTCACTTTTTTCGTAATGTTAATTTCCCATAGACAAACAGGTAGTATTCTTACTGTTACGATCAAGCGGATCAATACACCACGTGATTGAACATTTTTTCTACTGTCAGCAGGGTGATAGTACTTTTTGACAGTACTTTTCAGGTCACGTGGTATATTTATGAAAAAAAAACATGGCGGCGTATTTCACCCGCATAACCATGTTTTAGTTCGAGTTCTCCATATCCAGCCTAGTATTTGGTGCCGACAAATATTCCAAGAGTTAGGTGTATCTAACTTCGCTTCGCTTCGCTTGGGTAGTTCCCCACTCTATAAATAGTGGCACCTGTCTTTAGACAGTAGAGTTGATTCTTGTAGAATCCAATGAATAATAAACAGTTTAAACACTGAACGGTCGAACACAATAACGGTTAAACAAGTTAATTCATTCATTCGTATTGATCAATATATATAAATCAAGTCTTAATCACTATGTACATGTTAGTATGGTCCGTACTATACACTTCCGCACTAAAAATATGGTCCGTTTCTTATTCATTATATTATAGCGGGGTTTACAAGTGTGACTTAACAAGGAACATAGTCTTTAACTCTTATAATTCAGGTATTATACCATGAAATCGACTGCAGTAGAGTTCAAAGCTTGGAATTGAAAGAAAGTTTATTCGTACCCGTAACGATTCGTACCCTGTAAATATATCTACCAAAAATAGATTGTGGACGAAAAAAGTTCCCTCAAAGCTATGTGTTATTTATATAATAGTTATAGAGCATGAGAATTATATTGAACAATAGTTGTTACGTATGTCCCCATGGCGGCCAAATAGTCAAAAATGTTAAAGGTCTCGAAAATTGACGATCCATTAACAAAGAGGTAAACAGATCCAACAATGATTTTCGGTTAGCTTGATATCTAAGACGTCCGACACTGTGCCAAATGACTTTTTTGCGGCAATTATTACTTTTAACTTAAATAATTTTATTAAAAAATCAATAATTAATAATCTTATCATAACTTTTAAATGTATATTGATAACAAGATTTGTGCTTCCATTTCAAACATTTTAAGACATGTAACTAGCCGATAGCCCTTGTAAGTGAGAAATAAAAGTTTTCCTAAACCGTATGACTGCTCAAAAAATGGCGGCCATCTTTAAAGATGGCCACTAAAAGGTCATTTGGCAAAATGACCCGCAAGTCCATCAACTAATTTCGGACGTCTTAGATATGAAGCTAACCGAAAATCATTGTGGGATCTGTTCACCAATTTGGTAATGGATTTCGGTCTGTCACATGGACAAACATGTGTAAAGCATTATACAACTCATCAAAGATGGGGGCGTAATGAATGCGAGAAAATCAAGTCATTCTAGATATTAACATTTAATCTATACGTGTATGTCTTTACTTGGAATGTAACATGGTTATTTTATTGCGAATCGCACCATCACACGACGTCGCTTATATTAGAGCAAGATTTAATTTACATGTATTATACTTTTATTTGGCTTCCAAACATCTGCGATTTCATTGACTTAAAACGTAGCTTATGCTATAATGGATATTAAACCACAACTGATACGAAATGTACGTGTATGAAATACATTCAGCTGATAGGTCAATTATTTTTAAATTCATGCAATATGTTATATCTTTTCAACATGCATGGTATATAATGTACTCGGTTGTGGCCCTTGTGAGGGGGTAGTTTTCTCTAAGCAAAACCGTTTTAATGAATTCACCGAAGATAGGACAATTTAATATGCCGGTTATAGCAAAAAATGAACGCTCCGGTAGGCTAATATATTCTCTTAGGAATCAACTCGTATCGTAATAATGAAAGTTGTATATCATTTTAAAAGTGGCTGGTACGCTATTGTCATACACAGGGAGGTTTATGACCGTAATGTTAATAGGACACGATTATATTATATTCATTATTTTCTTATTTATCAATAAGCTGGTGGTTATATGTTTTCTAAAGTGCCTAAAAACTCTCTAGTTTGTTTAAATAATTAATTATCGGTTATAATTTACGATATATGAAACAATACATGGTGTAATTGATGTTCAACAGATCACAGTGTTGATACAGGCTATTGTTCTAAATTTAGCGATATGAGCTGGGAAAATGAATACTTGAGGGTAATATTACATAGTCCCAAGTTAGTAGAAGATTTATGAAGGGAGATAAAATAATTGTATTGTTTCGTACCACAATGTCAATCGGAATGTATTCTTGATATAATTTACTGAATTAGCGAATCGATCTCGTAGCATTCCTTTTATGGCAAAAAGTAATGACAAATAGCAAAATGCCAATTCATTTCCGTTGCTTAGAGTATCTCTAGTTTGTTTTTGCAGGCGTAGCGAACTTAAACAAATATTTCATAATAGAGTAACGTGTTTTACTTACTCTTGGTATTTACTGGTATTAGGCAATGATGAAAACACAGAACCTTATATTATGTCATATGATTTATAGGCATGAAAATAGGAAAACAATACAATAATAACGACTTTATTTAAAGAGGAAACACAGTCTTCACTGAGAGCCAGTAACTTACAGCAGTGTATTTTGTATCTTATTACAAAGACAATGAAATATAATCAAACATACATTTGCGGATTGTGCATTCCCGATTTCATCTGAAATCCTGTAACATGATGTATTGTACCGTCCTTCATCAGCTCCACAATCTACAACAAGAAATACGTAAATAGCTCATAAAATATTTATGAAATCAAAGTTTACAGGTATTTACATTGTACATTGTTGTCTTAATTAAAATGGGTTTCAATTCTCGTAAATGTAAATCATCATGTATAACAAACGAATTATCTAATTTGGAACAAAGCCTAATGACGAAAAGACATTGCCTACATAAACGCGATGTATAAATACTTACCAAAATGGAATCTGTAAGCAGCAGTTACTGAACCATCAGACGTTGGCAGGCCATTATTATCTGCATACCAAGTATAACATCCGGTACACGACCCTGTATCCGGTTTGTAGAAAACTGTTGCACATCGTTTTCCATAACACATCCCCAAGCAGCTTATGATACTCGTAGCAATTTTCTCTATCACTACATCCGAGGTTAAGCATGACAACCCGTCTAATTCAGCCAATCTATCGTACACAGCGTTACTGCAAATGGCAAATGCTTGATCGAAAATTAAATTCACCATGCATACTGCTACAAAGCATGTTAATATTATGATGCGAAACATGTTGTCGGCTAATCGAGCTAGTTAGTCTTTTTCTTAAACTATTATTACAAAGTTTCACACAGTAACTGACTTTATACCGCTCGCCACGAATTCTGCCCTCGTTCTGAGATCATCCAACACTAACACAACCATATATTGACTGATCAGTTGGTAGGAACATTGCGAAAGAGATAATGGGCTATCCATGACATCAAAAAGAGGTTATCAGCATGTATACCGTCAGTCATGTAAATAATATGGGCGATGAGGCATGAATATTTATTCAATTAGTCAATGAAACATTCATTAAGGTTCATTAAATCATTTTCATTGCCGCTTTTAAAATACATCCGATATATGAGTTGACAATGTAATTCATTTGTTAATTTAGTCATTGGTTAAGTGGAATCACATGCAGGGTTTGTATAAATGATGTACAAAGTGACTATCTCAAAATGTAATGCAAACGTAATGTACTTGGAATGATACTTAGTGACTACCTCAAAATGTAATGTATAAATGATGTACTGGGAATGATACTAAGTGACTATCTCAAACTGTAATGTATAAATGATGTACTGGGTATGATACAAAGTGACTACCTCAAAATGTAATGTATAAATGATGTACTTGGAATGATAATAAGTGACTACCTCAAATGTAATGTATAAATGATGTACTGGGTATGATACTAAGTGACTATCTCAAAATGTAATGTAAAAATAATGTACTGGGTATGATACAAAGTGACTACCTCAAAATGTAATGTTTAAATGATGTACTGGGAATAATACAAAGTGACTACTAATGAATAAATGATATTCATGTGTCTTTTAAGTGAAATAGGTTCGTCCTGTTCGTTATACACACTTTATGATGAGCTCAGAAGCGTTCTACTGGATTATATTACCACACATCTGTAATTGAGTGCGTTGCTATAGTGTAAACTCAAATGTTAAAAAGGGTATGAGGAAATCGAAGAGCGAACGTAGCACTTAACCTAACAGCCCAGCACAGAAATTAGAAACACCACAACACAACTACACTGAACGATGCCCACACATAAGCCAAAGAAACAATCCAAAATCCAAGTCCCCGCCGAAAAAATGCAGGATAACCCAATTCTAAAAATGAATTATAGAAAAGCGGTTGACCTAGTTTAAAATGATAGGCAAGGTAGGAATAGGGTTGGAAATAACATTACATTGTTCCAGCAACTATACCGAGCAATGCCCATACATATGCCAAAGAACCAATTAAAACTCCAAAGTCTCCCAATATCACAAAAAAATAGAATAGTGGTTATTGCATGAGACTGAATGAAACACAGCCACGACTCGTCCATTCACACAACCATGATACCAAGCGATTCAAGACAACGTCACAAAATTATCAAATGTGGTTACCAAGTCATGCCAATTTTAGTGACACCGCCTGTGTAATGTTGTCTCCTAGCTCGGGCTCAATACATTTAGCTGGTTTCATCCAGGTAGGTCTTTGACTGTGCTATTCGCTGGAAATCGATGTTCTAAGCATACAATCGTTGTGTGGTGGTAGCTTAACCGCCATCCTAAGGCACCGAGACTCTGTTCAGTTGGAAGCGAAGTCAAAAACATCTGAACAAATATTCAAGATATTCGCAGGATAAAAATATCATTAGAAAACGTTGTTTCTGTCGTGTTTCAATGTGTAAACAAACAGTGTACATATTAATGTCATTATTGATCCGTTAGGTCGACGCGATCGAGCTGCACGTGCAAAACATGCAAAATCCAAAAAGTTCCTTCGGCGGGGTATTCCGAATGAAACAAATTTCGTTTTTCTATGATTTGGTCAAGATTATGACCTGAACAAACCCTGTAAGCTAGTAATTTTAACAAAAAATGAGTTTTGACAAATGTTAACTATTTTCAATAGTGATACGATTTTAAAGCGTTTGAGTGCACTGTTAACAGGGGTTGTCATTTTCTAATCATGTGGCTGAAAATAGTTCAACATGGCGCCGCGTAATGTCAGAGATATATTTGCATTGCAAAAATACCGAAGTGATTAGAAAGTATCAGAAAAAAGTGTATGTTCAACACTGTTCAAATACAAGTGGGGCAGCTCTCGTAGTGTTAATTACCATTGAAATATATGCGCTGCTAATGGCTTTGTAATAAAATATGCGTGTGTTCTATTTTGCTGTTTGTTAACGGAACAAAAAGTAAATGATCCATAACGGCATTACTTTGACAAGTCTCACACTTAATGTCAGCCCAATTAGGTTACGGCTTATATCTAATTTATGGACAAGTAATATCTGTGAGATATATTGGACTGTCTCATACATAATACAAACCTGTAGTCCGCTAGTGATAACTCTAGCTTTTGCTTGCAATAATGTTTTTTTTTAATAAAATGCATTTTCGGTGATCATTTTTGAATTCTCTTGTAATACATTACTTTTTATCCATTTAATTATTTCAATCTATTTTAAAAACAAACGACCTGATTGTGTTGTTTTTAGACATTTCATGTTTGTATACAAAGCTAGATTTATCGTCGGCGATCTATACTGTATAAGAGATATAACAACATACATTGTATAATATATACATTCAAAAAATGACACACATGTACATGTAGTTTTCCCATAGACTGTTATACGACATATACCATGCTATTCATCCTTAGGTACTTGGCTACGTTCGTCTGCAAAATTCTCATGTCGCCCGATTTTCATGAAAATTGGTGTGTAATAAGACTGGAAATTCTAGATTTTAAAAATGTAATAATTTTGCACACTCTGACTGACATCGTCATGGTAGCGTCTTTCGTTCTCAGCACTCATGATTAGGTGCGCGACGTGAAAAAAAAACGTATAGTTGTGTCAAAAATTCATATTAATTATTTATTTGCCTCAAAAGTATGCGCGAATAGTTGGGTTTGTGTCTAATCATGTGTTTTATTTGTCATGTTGATCCTTTACAGCATGGAGTGGAGAAAACGAAGTTGCCAAGTATATTTTGACGCTTGACGTTAGTCGTACTCGACGTCGCTTTGTGCCTGATATCCCGAAAACGAAGTAATAAACTACTTTTGTTTATTTCTTTATTCCATTCTCTATACATTTTGCATTACAACGGTATAAACAATCGATAGGTCAAATGTGACCAAATTAGTATAAAACCGTATGAAATAAAAAAACAACGTAATTTTCTCACAATTTTGCACGTCGTTACGTCAAAAACGTAACGTTAATGCCATTGCTCGTTATTGGACTAACATCGGGGCTTTGTGTTTTTATATTACTATATCTTTGAAGTAGAAGAAACGAAATTCTATCAGTAACAATGGTTAAATGTGCACACTTAAAATTACATAAAAAACTATTTTCTCAATATCAGTATCAGTTTAAATTCGATGAGAGTATCCGTGAAAGCAATAATTATTACATGCGAATAAAAAAACAACGAAATGTCACATAATCAACTCTCCATATTTCATTTATTTACCTGATAACATTTAGAATATTCTACACTTTCCTAAAATGTATTACCCCCCCCCCCCTCCTATCACCTTTTACTATTTAATTTGCGAGTGTCAGGTTCGTGAATGGCATTTGTACTAGTGCTAATATTCGTTTCGTCTCCTGAAATGTTTTCACGACAAATACCCGACTCGTAGGTCTTGCCTTCATGCAACTCATGTAGGAAATCACTGTGTTTCTTTTCTGCCTAAAATACAAATAAATAAAAATCAAACATGCAACGTTACCAACTGATATATCGATGAATTAAACTAAACTGTACTGAAAAACATAATTCTTCATTGTAATTGCACAATATAAAGGGAGGTAATATTGTTTATAAAAGTCCGAATACCGTATTTTATATTGGTAGAAAATAATTAATTACTCAGACAGTGTTTATCTGCGTGTACACTATATATACGTATGAAGAAATATTGCAATTCTACTGAGCTTGTTTTTTTTGTCCAAACAATTTTTGTAAGATAAAGTCGAAAACGTAGATTATTTGAATGTTGAGATGCTGCAAATTTATTGGCAGGTGCGTCATAAACAACGTTAAAACGGATACAACTGTCTTGCTATTATGCATTATAAGACGTTATAGTCCTACCAGATTAAACTTGGACGACTTGTACTATTCGTAAAAGTCCGGATAGTAAGTTAACATACAAATCGAATACAACCGAGCACAGACGAACAAACTTTACATAGTTTAATGAGTGTCAGTTTAATCTGGTCAATCTATATCAGAGAATCGCATCTCTTTTGTTTCGTAATAACAACGACAAATTAATCTACCTTCAAATGCAATCGTCTTTTCTTGTGAACCACTGTTTTCTGGGCATGTTTTAATCGTCGTTTTGTGTTTTAATTGCTTTTTCATTGCTTGTTTGGTTTAACAAATCATTAATATTTCATACACACAATCTTACATTATTTAATATTATTACGATACGATTTCAACGTGTTTGTTCAACGACGAATTTAGAAGTAAATTTCCATTCAAAAGTCCACTTCCACTATTTTGAAAGGATGCATGTTCCAAAGTCTTTACTTAAATGTCCGATATTCGCAACAGAAGTTTATTTAGATCAACACAATCTACTTTGTGTTGCCTTACGTTTTACTGTACTAAGTCTAGTGTGTTCAATTCCCCTATGTTGTTAGTTTATAAGACTACATTCGTGCAATTTATTTACATTTAGGCATAATAGCGTGTCGCCGGCATATGATCTACACACATTTAACTGTTCGTCTTCGTCTTCCATATACTGGCCATCTTCATCAGATTGAAGTTAACTGTCAGAGTTTGGAAAGGGTGCATCGAAACCAATTGTAATAGTAAGGTGTGAAGATATGTACAGTGAGTTTTAAAAACAGGCGCCGTGGCTTAGGCTAGATGATTGGTCAGCCGAGCTTTGAAAGCGTCGACTGATCTTGCTGAGGCGATGTCGGGAGAGCTTGTTCCAATATTTGATGGTATGAGGGAAGAATGACTCGGATCTGTATTTCTGTTTGATGACTGTTAGTGTACGTACTGTTTTTATTTGAATGTGTACCTATAACTCCTGGTTATACATGTCCATTTTCAGCCGTTTACTGGACATCTTGGACCAATCAGCGACCTTGGATTATGTCAACTCATCATCCTAGAACTTTTTTTTCAAAAGAATGTCTCTTCATCAATCTGTTCGAAGATTTACTTTAAAATGTTTTATTTCTAAATGTTGCTTATTGTTGATGGAATCGCAAACTCTAACATACACGTATTTGACAGAAGGATCATGTGGTGTATGTCAATAGGGCAATACAGAAACCAGTACTCCATGGAAACTACAATGAGTGGCATGAAAACGCAACACTTTTAAGCTTGAATATTCCCGTAATCCGTTATTTAATATAAACTTAGAAATTTTGTATGCGATATATAATATCTACATAATTCACCTTTTCCGTGAAAATACTTTAAGAATCACTCGTTCATAGCGGAATAGACATAAACGGCATTTTCCCGCGTGAAAATGGGTGCCTAGAGATTGACTCGTATAGTGGGCAAGCGTTTTGAGGAGTATTGATGGATTAATCGGAAAATCAAAATTACTAGTAGAAAAAATGTCGCGTATGTAAACGTAAGACGAGCAGTTTGGAACATGCGTTTAGAGTCGCTTACTTTGAAGCAGTGTGTAAAGAAATTCGCAAGTTCTTTATCTACTCGATTTATTACTCCATGAATTACCTCCCTTTCACCATAATAAATACATGGCTCTAATAGAGCAAGTTTTTGGTGCTTTTTGAGGTCTTGTGCGTAACAGTGTACATGCCCCTTTAAAAGTACCTGAACTTCGCATAGCGCTTCTGTAAGAACGGAACAGCATCCCACTAGCTTTCCATTGACGTTTAATACGATTAATACGTCATAGATGTATTACAAACACGTTTTTGGGTGTTTCGCTGTCACCGGGTCATGTGATGTTACCCGGAAGTATCGATGATGACGAAGCTGATGATGATGTGATGATGATGATGATGACGTAATGACCTTGTTGTTGGTACCTGGGGAAACAGGGAACAGAATCCAATTTAAAATGTATAAAAGTATTTATTTATTTAATTAGTTTGATGATCTGCACACACAGTTGGTTGAACATAAACCCAGTAAGAAATATAGAAGATAATTTTTCAATATAGATAAAGAATAAAGATAGGCATGTAATGCATATAAAATATTACTCATCAATATTGTAGACACTAGAGTGAATATAATTTAGAATGCTAAGCATTTAATTAATTCAATTTGTAATTTAAATGATGTATACATGTTGAATAAAGTAACAGTCATTTCAACAGTATTCAATAAAGTCTACAAATAATAATATGATTCCGTGTAAAATCAACACAAAATAAGGTTCAGTAAAAGTAGAGTCCTTTTCGGGTAATTTCGGATAAACCTAAAGTTTTTAACCGTGAATTATCGAATGATTAATATTTGTCATATTATTTTAATCAAATATTTGGTACTTACATTTTTATTTGAAATGATTGAAATCAAACACATACTTTATATTATTTTTTTAGTTGATCCTAAATATCCGCTATAAATCGATATTCTAAGCCCACAATCGTTGTGTGGTGGTAGCTGAACTGCTATCCTAAGGCACCGAGACTCTGTTCAGTTGGAAGCGAAGGCATAAGCATCCGAAAATATATTCAAGATATTTGCAGGATAAAAATACCATTAGAAAACGTTGTTTCTGTCGTGTTTTAATGTGTAAACTAACATTGTAGAGATAAATGTCATTATTGATCCGTTAGGTCGACGCGATCGAGCTGCACGTGCAAAACATGCAAAATCCAAAAAGTTTCTTGGGCGGGGTATTCCGAATGAAACAAATTTCGCTTTCTATGATTTGGTCAAAATTATGACCTGAACAAACCCTGAAATGCAAAGGGAGATGATTTCGGACAGGTGAAGCTTCCGGACAAACGGTCTAGACGGTTTATTTAGTTAAATAATTCATTGATATTGGTATCAAATCACTCAGGGGCGTATTTAAAGGAAATCTGGAAGAAAAAAATCAAAATCAACAAATAACTACTCATATACCGAAAATATCGTCTGCTGTTGTGATTTTGACATCAGTACCGCCGGGGGTAAACAAATTTAGTGCGCATGTGCAATATAGCACGTGCATAGCGCGAGCATAAATGATTTTATTATGTTCAATTATTTAGTTCAGTATTTTGTAACGAGATCGTGGCCGAATGGTTAAGCAGCTCGATTAGTAATTTTCTGATGCTAAGGTCAGATAAGTAATTATCTGACGCTAAGGTCCAGCGATCGAATCACGAAAAAAAAAATTTTATTTTTATTTTTTCGTCCAGCACTTAGTTTAGCGCAATAGACGAAATTTGTCCTCATTATCTGTTGAGAATTTTTTTTATATCTTTTCAATATATCGGAAAAACTTTCCACAATTTTGTTTCGATTTTCGGCCAGTAAACAAGGTACGGTATGGATTGGAATTTAACTTGTCACGAGCGCCCCCTAGGTGGAAAATATGTGCGTCATGTGTTGTCATGTCGTAAATATTGACATACTTTTGCATGATTATGAAGAAGGAACCCCGTTCTTAATATTTCCTGGTAATATGTTTCTAAATATTCGTCGTGAAATATTCGAAGCAGACTGTCCGGTATATCTACGGTAATATCGTTGAAAATAGCACAAAAGTGCACCTTTTCAGGCCCCAATATTTCGCTGTTCACGTGACGTCATTTTTCGGGAAGCCTATTTTAGCAAAGATCCTGAACCAAGGTATTTGTAAACACAAAAAATCTGTGAAAAAAATCTATTTTTAACTCCAGGGGAAGCTTTTAATGCGATTTCTGTCCGGAACCATCTCCTTTGCCAGGAAGCTATTAATTTTGACCAATGTTAATTATTTTCAATAGTGATACGATTTTAAAGCGTTTGAGTGTACTGTTAACAGGGGTTGTCATTTTCTAATCATGTGGCTGAAAATAGTTCAACATGGCGCCGCGTAATGTCAGAGATATATTTGCATTGCAAAAATACCGAGGTGATTAGAATGTATCAGAAAATAGTGTTCAAATACAAGTGGGGCAGCTCTCGTAGTGGTAATTACCATTGAAATATATGCGCTGCTAATGGCTTTGTAATAAAATATGCATGTGTGTTCTATTTTGCTGTTTGTTAACGGAACAAAAAGTAAATGATCCATAACGGCATTACTTTGACAAGTCTCACAATTAATGTCAGCCCAATTAGGTTACGGCTTATATTTAATTCATGGACAAGTAATATCTGTGAGATATATTGGACTGTCTCAAACATAATACAAACCTGTAGTCAGCTAGTGATAACTCTTTTTTGGCTAGCTTTTGCTTGCAATAATGTTTTCTTTAAATAAAATGCATTTTCGGTGATCATTTTTGAACACTCTTGTAATACATTACTTTTTAAACATTTAATTATTTCAATCTATATTAAAAACAAACGACCTGATTGTGTTGTTTTTAGACATTTCATGTTTGTATACAAAGCTAGAGTTATCGTCGGCGATCTATACTGTATAAGACATATAACAACATACATTGTATAATATATAAATTCAAAAAATGACACACATGTACATGTAGTTTTCCCATAGACTGTTATACGACATATACCATGCTATTCGTCCTTAGGTACTTGGCTACGTTCGTCTGCAAAATTCTCATGTCGCCCGATTGTCATGAAAATTGGTGTGTAATAAGATTGGCAATTCTAGATTTTAAAAATGTTATAGTTTTGCACACTCTGACTGACATCGTCATGGTAGCGTCTTTCGTTCGCAGCACGTATGATTAGGTGCGCGACGTGAAAAAAAAACGTATAGTTGTGTCAAAAATTCATATTAATTATTTATATGTCTCAAAAGTATGCGCGAATAGTTGTGCTTGTGTCTAATCATGTGTTTTATTTGTCCTGTTGATCCTTTACAGCATGGAGTGGAGAAAACGAAGTTGCCAAGTATATTTTGACGCTTGACGTTAGTCGTACTCGACGTCGCTTTGTGCCTGATATCCCGAAAACGAAGTAATAAACTACTATTGTTTATTTCTTTATTCCATTCTCTATACCTTTTGCATTACAACGGTATAAACAATCGATAGGTCAAATGTGACCAAATTAGTATAAAACCGTATGAAATAAAATAACAACGTAATTTTCTCACAATTTTGCGCGTCGTTACGTCAAAAACGTAACGTTAAGCCATTGCTCGTTATTGGACAAACATCGGGGATTTGTGTTTTTATATTATTATGTCTTTAAAGTAGAAGAATCGAAATTCTATCATTAACAATGTTTAAAAATGCACACTTAAAATTACATAAACAATTATTTTCTCGATATCAGTATCAGTTTAAATTCGATGAGAGTATCCGTGAAAGCAATAATTATTACATGCGAATAAAAAAAAACGAAATGACTCATAATCTACTCTCCATATTTCATTTTTTTACCTGATAACATTTAGAATATTCTACACTTTCCTAAAATTTATTAACCCCCCCCCCTCCTCCTCCTTTCCCCTTTTACTATTTAATTTGCGAGTGTCAGGTTCGTGAATGGCATTCGTACTAGTGCTAATACTTGTTACGTCGTCTTCTGAAATGTTTTCAGGACCAATACCCGACTCGTAGGTCTTGCCTTCATGCAAATTATGTAGGAAATCACTGTGTTTCTTTTCTGCCTAAAATACAAATCAATAAAAATCAAACATGCAACGTTACCAACTGATATAACGATGAATTAAACTAAACTGTATTGAAAAACATAATTCTTTACTGTAATTGCACAATATAAAGGGAGGTAATATTGTTTATAAGTGTCCGAATACCGTATTTCATATTGGTAGAAAATAATTAATCACTCAGACAGTGTTTATCTGCGTGTACACTATATATACGTATGAAGAAATATTGCAATTCTACTGAGCTTGTTTTTTTTTGTCCAAACAATTTTTGTAAGATAAAGTCGAAAACGTAGATTTTGCGATTATTTGAATGTTGAGATGCTGCAAATTTATTGGCAGGTTCGTCATTAACAATGTTAAAACGGATTCAACTGTCTCGCTATTATGCATTATAAGACGTTATAATCCTACCAGATTAAACTTGGACGCCTTGTACTATTCGTAGTCCGGATAGTAAGTTAACATACAAATCGAATACAACCGAGCACAGCCGAACAAGCTTTACATAGTTTAATGAGTGTCAGTTTAATCTGGTCAATCTATATCAAAGAATCGCATCTCTTTTGTCTCGTAATAACAACGACAAATTAATCTACCTTCAAATGCAATCGTCTTTTCTTGTGAACCACTGTTTTCTGGGCATGTTTTAATCGTCGTTTTGTGTTTTAATTGCTTTTTTTTGCTTGTTTGGTTTAACAAATCATTAATATTTCATACACACAATCTTACATTATTTAATATTATTACGATACGATTTCAACGTGTTTGTTCAACGACAAATTTAGAAGTAAATTTCCATTCAAAAGTCCACTTCCACTATTTTGAAAGGATGCATGTTCCAAAGTCTTTACTTAAATGTCCGATATTCGCAACAGAAGTTTATTTAGATCAACACAATCTACTTTGTGTTGCCTTACGTTTTACTGTACTAAGTCTAGTGTGTTCAATTCCCCTATGTTGTTAGTTTATTAGACTACATTCGTGCAATTTATTTACATTTAGGCATAATAGCGTGTTACCGGCATATGATCTACACTCATTTAACTGTTCGTCTTCGTCTTCCATATACTGGCCATCTTCATCAGATTGAAGTTAACTGCCAGGGTGTGGATGAGGTGCATCGAAACCAATTGTAATAGTAAGGTGTGAAGATATGTACAGAGAGTTTTAAAAACAGGCGCCGTGGCTTAGGCTAGATGATTGGTCAGCCGAGCTTTGAAAGCGTCGACTGATCTTGCTGAGGCGATGTCGGGAGAGCTTGTTCCAATATTTGATGGTATGAGGGAAGAATGACTCGGATCTGTATTTCTGTTTGATGACTGTTAGTGTACGTACTGTTTTTATTTGAATGTGTACCTATAACTCCTGGTTATACATGTCCATTTTTAGCCGTTTTCTGGACATCTTGGACCAATCAGCGACCTTGGATTATGTCAACTCATCATCCTAGAACTTTTTTTTCAAAGAATGTCTCTTCATCAATCTGTTCGAAGATTTACTTTAAAATGTTTTATTTCTAAATGTTGCTTATTGTTGATGGAATCGCAAACTCTAACATACACGTATTTGACAGAAGGACCATGTGGTGTATGTCAATAGGGCAATACAGAAACCAGTACTCCATGGAAATTACAATAAGTGGCATGAAAACGCAACACTTTTAAGCTTGAATATTCCCGTCATCCGTTATTTAATATAAACTTAGAAATTTTGTATGCGATATATAATATCTACATAATTCACCTTTTCCGTGAAAATACTTTTAGAATCACTCGTTCATAGCGGAATAGACATAAACGGCATTTTCCCGCGTGAAAATGGGTGCCTAGAGATTGACTCGTATAGTGGGCAAGCGTTTTGAGGAGTATTGATGGATTAATCGGAAAATCGAAATTACTAGTAGAAAACATGGCGCGTATGTAAACGTAAGACGAGCAGTTTGGAACATGCGTTTAGAGTCGCTTACTTTGAAGCAGTGTGTAAAGAAATTCGCAAGTTCTTTATCTACTCGATTTATTACTCCATGAATTACCTCCCTTTCACCATAATAAATACATGGCTCTAATAGAGCAAGTTTTTGGTGCTTTTTGAGGTCTTGTGCGTAACAGTGTACATGCCCCTTTAAAAGTACCTGAACTTCGCATAGCGCTTCTGTAAGAACGGAACAGCATCCCATTAGCATTCCATAGACGTTTAATACGATTAATACGTCATAGATGTATTACAAACACGTTTTTGTGTGTTTTGCTGTCACCGGGTCATGTGATGTTACCCGGAAGTATCGATGATGACGAAGCTGATGATGATGTGATGATGATGATGATGACGTAATGACCTTGTTGTTGGTACCTGGGGAAACAGGGAACAAAATCCAATTTAAAATGTATAAAAGTATTTATTTATTTAATTATTTTGATGATCTACACACACAGTTGGTTGAACATAAACTCAATAAGAAATATAGAAGATAATTTTTCAATATAGATAAAGAATAAAGATAGGCATGTAATGCATATAAAATATTACTCATCAATATTGTAGACACTAGAGTGAATATAATTTAGAATGCTAAGCATTTAATTAATTCAATTTGTAATTGAAATGACAGTCTCTCAAATATACAGGGTGTCTCAAAATACATGTCCGCTTGTTGGAGAGTCGTAACTTTGCCAATTGAGTTAGTAAATTGATAATCATAGTATCATATGAAAGCTAAATATAAAAATTGTGGGGTGAATTATATCATGTGTCAATACTCGAACAGTTGATGACGTCATACACGTTATACTGACGTCATTAGCAACGGACGTTCTAAAATATCCAAGAGGCAGATAACATAGTTTGTATGGTAACATGGGTACATTTTATATCATATGTGGGCATAGTTATAGTCAGTCGTACCCTACTATGCACACACTGGCTGAGAAACTGATCAGGGGTCATTAGAAAATTAAATCTGACATATTTAAGGGAGGAACACATTTTAAACACAATTAGGACTGAAAATTTGATATTCACACATTTCTAGGCATATCATATTCATAAAAGATGCACAAATCGTGTCGAATGAACATACTGTATTGAATGTATAGCGGTATGTCTAGTTTATCTCTAACAGTCCAAACATAGTCATATAAAGTAACTTGAAAGCATAAAATAGTACTTAATGAAGTATCAATCAACAAAAACTGCCTTGGTATGAGAATGAATTTGGTTATGCTACTTTTATTGAAATCAGGAAAAAGTAAATATTTATTTCTTCTAATATTATTTCAAAGTTAGATTATACAGTTCAAGATATAGTGAAACCCCATGAAGCCGGTGTATCCACGGTACCGGTGTATGTAATTTTCTCATGAAATTGTAGATTCTTTTTCTCGTGACATTGCCTGCAGGATTGTTTACAATAATTGACGAGTAAATTAAATAAATAAATAACAAATGGACTAATTTCTGAATGAAATCACAACAAAAACTTACACCATGTCTTCACTAAGAGTAAATCCTTATTTAATCGTCAATGTTTCACATGCATGTATTCAATGCTCGCTTGTTTATTTATCAAACATAATTTTGACAGCTATGACGTCATCCATTGATAAAAAGGGTCGTGTGCAACTTTTGGCGGGAAAAAATCAACTTGTCAACAAACTGGACCAAATTTACTTGGAAAAAGTTATTGTTCCACCGGATAGATGGGGTTATTTCCCTTTCCTGAAATTTTACATGGTGTTTGTTTACATTTATTTTTTCCGATTACAAAGGTCATTTGAGGTGATTTTGCATTTTATTAAAGATTAATGGTCATTTTAGCAGTTTCCAACAAAATATGTGTCGAGGAGTTAGTGATTTATATTTATTTTGTCAATTTCGTTTGATACACTGGCTGCATGAGGTTCAAGGCTATATAACTACTTCGAAACACAAAATATCGATTTGTGGAGAATATGGAAATATCACATCTGACTCAAAGGTGTGTGAACGTCATTAAAATGGTTAAACGACGTCAAATACAGTTTTTTACCGAATTGTGGTTGGCTACTCAAAATGCATTCTATGAATTTTGTATGCATTGTTTTGGATAATTGTTTCGTAATTTCTACATTGATTTGAATGCACTTTGATCATACATATAAATCAGATATGTAAAGCAATACATTACGGAGTGATATGTCCTCAACAAGCGGACATGTATTTTGAGACACCCTGTATATGTAATGTATACATGTTGAATAAAGTAACTAAAATGGCCTATCATTTCAACAGTATTCAATAAAGTCTACTACTAATAATATGATTCCGTGTAAAATCAACACAAAATAAGATTCAATAAAAGTAGAGTCCGTTTCGGATAATTTTGGATAAACCTAAAGTTTTTAACCGTGAATAAGCGAATGATTAATAATTGTCATATTATTCTAATCAAATATTTGGTACTTACATTTTTATTTGAAATGATTGAAATCAAACACATACTATTTTATTTTTTTAGTTGATCCTCAATTTTTAAGTAGAATTTAACGTACAATAAAACAGCCAATTTACAAATGACTAATGACCGAAAGCTTCTTTTTTAGAGAGTTTTCGCATGGGAGCCAACTCTTGCTGAACCTTTTAATACAGTACATATTCGAATCAGTGTATAAAAGTAGTTCTAATATTAAGTGCACTAAATAAAAACAATCTATCAACATTAAACAAAATACAAGTATAATTAATACAGTATTTGGCTAACCTGGGGAAACAGGGAACAAACTCCAATTTAAAATGTATGAAAGCATTTATTTATTTAATTATTTTGCTGATCTGCACACACAGTTGGTTGAACATCGAATTTCTGCTCCAAGCACGGAGAATCAATCACAAAAATGACCAATCAGAAGTTTCCCTGTGTCCCCGACTTTTCAGTCGACCAATAGAAATTGACATGCTTACTAATCTCCTAAAGGTATGGAGCCATAAAAATTATTCAACACAAATTTATTATACAAATTGATAACCACATATTTAAAGATTGCGTATCGCAGAAACCCCGCTTAGTGACCGATAAGTAAATTAGGCAAAGAAAGGGTTTCACGATTATAATCAAAGTACTGAAAGTACTGACAGGCTGGCGAACTGCTAAGGAACAATAGCTTTTCAAGTAATATAACATCAAGTGGTTTTCTAAGTCGAAAGAGAGGTAAGTGCTGGACTCAACAAAAAAATAAAAAAAATAAAAAAAAATTTTTGGAGCCGCCGTGATAGTTGCTCATCCACCCGACCACGATCTCGTTGGAGAATACTGACCTAAATAATTTAACATAATAAAATCATTTATGCGCGCGCTATATCGCGTTCGTAACGCGTAGTATACGAACGCGTCGTAATAATTATCAACGCCTTTAAACACCTTTCCTTTAAATTTCATACAATTTCCTTCCATTTCAATATTACAATCGAACAGAATAAATGAAACAAGGAAAGTTGAATGTTCTTAAAATCTTGCAAAACTGATTAACGAGGAGGAACTATTTGCATTGGGTGTATAGATTCTGTGTTGTCAGTTTCGGGAGTAAATTCGTCGTAGTGGATTTCATTTTTTAGGATTGTAATTGTCTGGCGCAAATCGCCAGCCTAAAAATGTCTTCCTTGTGATGCAACAGACATAATCAAATTAAATCGGCGATCGAGTCTCTGTTATCGCAAAGTAACATCCGATTAAATGGCGTGGCCATAAATGTCATTGTGTATATAAGTGTCGGAATCACTTAAGCCGCAACATCTACAAAATTATTATTATTTTTTTGAAAACTTAAAAAAAATATCTAACATCAAAATACTCATATTTTACCCCTTTAATAACTTCTCCCTTTCCGAAAATCTTTGGTCCCTCAAAGATAAGAGAAAAAAATATATAACCTCAAAATATGCATATAATTTTTTTTCTTCTTTTTTTACCATTACCTTGTAAACATACATACTTTTTCTTGCATAGTAAAAAAACACTAATATGCATCATTTAACAACATTCACTCATGCAATATGTTAGTCAGTCTCACATTCCCATGCGCTACTCGGACAGCTTGTCGCTTCAGCCAGTCAAACATAACCAGAGTAAGAGCCTAAAATACAATCATAAACAATACACAATCAAACTACACTCTTTCTTCAATCAATCAGATAAAGCAAAAAATAATGACATCTATATACAACATACTGTAAACCAATTTACTTTCCCGAATACTATCTTTCATGTTTTCAAATCGTAGACATATTAGTGACTACAAAGTACTTTATTTAAATCAACGAAGATGTTAATATTATTGTTTTGAACACTTCGCAGCTATTTAGTTTTCTCCAATTTATATAACTCGCAAACTCCGAGAATTAAATTGCACAATAAAATATTGGTTTACAGTATAACATTTACAACCTATGCAAATAGTAAGGTAACCTCTTATTTCCATTATGTATTAACATATCAATTCTTTCTAAGAGTAAAAAATATTACCATAAGGTTATTACAAGCTTATCATATAATTAACTGAATTTTATATTCAGGCTTTATTATTAAGTATAGAAATACTACTACTCCAATTGATAAACAATTAACTGAAATTTGACTTTGTTTCATGAACACCTTAGTCTGTGTCTCTATACATATCTTATTTCTAAGAATATTTCTATCTCTATGAGTTTACTAAAGTGTTATTCATGTAACATAATTATATAAATGAAATTGTATTTCACTATACTGACTGATTTTACAGTAATGATACTTTAAATAAACCATCATATTATTCAGGCTTCAAAGTTAGAAGTAAAGTTTCATTAGACTATCCATTTTTTATGGATTATTTTGTCTAAGTTACCATGTAATTGCATTCATGGATGTAAATATACCGCAGAATTTATTCTTACAAACTGAATTTTCACAATTCATGAGTTAATAAAATGAATCAATTTTAAACATCCAAGCTATGAGCTAATTTAATCCCTTTGGATATTGTGCTTTTTGTCAATTTAAAACATGAAATTATCTTCATTTATGTACATATACATATAATTGTTTTTCTCAAACAAAATGATTTTCCAAAAAATTAATTAATATAAATCAATGAAACATCAAAGTAAGGATTTTTGATTTCATTAGACAATCCAATCTTTATGGATTTTATTGTCTATGTAACCATGTAATTGCATTCATGGATGTAAATATACCGCAGTATTTATTCTTACAAACTGAATTTTCACAATTCATGTGTTAACGATTTGAATCAATTTTAAATCCAAGTTATGAGTTATGATTTTATTAAACTATTCACTTTTGATAGTCTTACTATGTTTTCTTTTTATTCTAAACATGTAGTTGTTTTCATTTAGGTATATTTACAAATACTTTTTAAATTATCCTACCAAATGATTTTTACAATACATGAATTAATAATAAGAATCAACTTAAAACATCAAAGCTATGATTTATATGGTTTCATTTTAGTTAGTATCAATATTATAGGTATGTTATGTCTATTTAAACCATGTGATTGTTTTCATTTTAGTACATATGCAAATATAAAAGCATTTATTCATACTAAATGATTTTCACAACACATGAATAAACAATCTACCTTAATGAAACTTCACAGCTATGAGTTATGATTCTATGTATTTGTCGCTTTTAATTATACCGCGAGTTTCTGCAGCGACTCCTGATCATCTACTCATTCAATTTTTATCATAAGGATGCCCACACATGAAATAGTAAGTGAAGCTCGAATCTAGAAAAAAAACAAGGAGACCAGTCCTACACTCATGTAGAGAACCAGGTTGTGGGTTCGCGAGACTCACATAGCACTATAATACACAAGACAAGCTTGTAGGTTTTGGTCCCTACATAGCACAAGACAAACATCCCAACAGTTTCAGAAACGTCCATTCAGAGCCATGCCAACGCTCAAGCATGCGACACCAAAGTCTGAACACCGAATAAGCAATAGTATTGTAATAGGGATCTTAACTACTTTATATAATTATTATTTCTTTTATCATATCTTTTTCTATCAAGCACATATATTTCTTTATCCTAGGCCTATTTTAGCCTATTCAGATTACATGTACCTATGTATATTCCGCATTTTGTTAAAGTAACTATTATTATCTCATTTATACATTTATAACTAATACTCAGCTTATCATAGACACATATTATATATTTGTTTCATCTATTTTAAATAGACATTTATATATACATATTTTTTATAGATTTTATTTTTTTTATATAATTTATACTATTTTTTTGTAATTTTGTTATGTTCAGTGATTTTTGTCTTTTAGTCACACAACTGGTTAAGATCACAATATTGATAATTGCAGCCTGTTAATGCATACCAATTAATAATATAATTCAATTAATTGATATATATGAAAAAAATATCTAACATCAAAATACTCATATTTTACCCCTTTAATAGATGCACACAATGAATCGCTCCTGACGGTGGTTTTAAAAGAGAAAAGATTGGGACAATTTTACACTGACACAAAGACAACTGGTACATGTTATTTAACCACTTTTTCTGGGCTACATGCATATATCTATTTAATGATAGAATTTTGCGATGCTTGTACACTTTTTAAATGTGTAATGCTATGTTACATTTGTAATGTTTGCGTTTGCATTACCGCTCAGTGTAATGTAGAAACTAACAGTCTCGTAGTCATAACGTGGGTGAATCAAAAAGAATTTGGCCATAACTTTTTTACTTTCAGAGCTAGTGTCGTCATATTTATGCTGAATGAATACATTGGTATTTTCTTTACATACAAAGATGTGTAGCGACCTGATGATAACCGTTTAAAAAATATTAATATCTTAAATAAGGGCGATTACGTATACCGGAGCCCACGGATAATTTGAAACACATTTTATCAAATTTTCTTAAATATCTCAATTGTAGGACCTCCAAAAACCGTCAAAATGTTATGTCTGGTTGCATGATGTCATTTATTAAGTCTGTTAAAATTTCAGACGACATCTCCGATTAATAATACTTTATTCAACATTTACATAATCGCACTATATAGAAATACCCGCGTAAAACGGGTCTACCGCAATTTACGAAACCAAGGGCGACTATCACAATCTGCATGAAACTGGAATATACGTACGGCATCAGAGACAATACATGGTTTGAAATGTGCACGTATATTTCCTGAAATAAATAGACATCGATTTATAAATGGAATTAGTGATTTCGTGTAGGCCGACGGCTTTTGACAACCAAATAAATATACCCAGTATTGGTGACGTTGGTTCGCAACGTCGTCGAAGAGGACCAGCGCTGTATGATAGCGGATTTAGCAAAACACATAGATAAATCTTAAAGGAAAGCGTACACAATATTAAACAAACAATTGAAAATGCAGAACTATTATCACGATGGTTATCCAACAATACCTACATATAAGTCACTCGAGAAGCGAAAAGGAGTCAAAACATTAACATAAGTATTGGCAAAAGGTGGCGTAAGTTTGACGTCGTTTATCAAATGACGCTGGCGTGCTCCGGTATGCTGTCACAGCATGTGAGCGTTTCAATGTAAAAATCATGTAGTTTTTACTAATTAAATATAATTAATTTGACAAATTGTTTTGTGATACTGATGATCACGTCATATTAAAATTTGAAAGCATTTGAAGCTTGGGTTTGTGAGTTATGATATTTTTCTACGAACTTTTTGATTCACCCACGTATGTACAGTTGATGCAAAGTGTACTTGAAACGTCTACATTGCAATCATGTCTTTCTCGCAAACTGATCTGATATTCGAGTCGTCGCAGAGGTAGTCATTCATCGCCGTATACCACTCCAGTCGCGCACAGTTCTCGGTTGTACCACCGTTTGGCTCGCCATCTGCCTATCCGTGGTAATACATTACGTCTCCATGAACTGTTTGCCAGATTCCCTCACTCTCTCTGTCTGACACGCCTATGAATGCCTCAATGACAGCTGTAATATATTATTATTATTATGCAACTTTTTGTGTGTTTTTTATACCAAAACGTTTTTAACGATTTTTACGCCAAACGAAACGTTATCTATTATGACGTCATAATCCATGACTTTATAACAATTTGTACCCTGGGGTAAACTTAAAATATAGCCGAAACGTCGGAAACTACTGGAGTTTGTTTCGTATTCTTATATAGACCTAGCTGAAATATATGAAATACTAGTACATAACTACAAAAATATTTTAATATTCAAATGTTTTTGTAGCGTTCTTTCTTGTGTTGTCGGAGAGACATTATAAATAGTTATTCCATTCTACATAACAATTAGAATATTATTAAAGTGTTCATACCAAATGAAATACAAACTCAGTTAACGGTGACTACTAGTATGTCCTATGTTGGATACAGTCATGTCTATTTCATACTGAGCGTCAAAAAGTTCGCAAACGAATTTAAAATTCATTTTCTTTTAAATTGTTAACTCGAAAGAACTTTTTACTAACACTGTCCATTTGTGTGCCCATAGTGTTCAAGTTAAACCCATTTCCGTTGACATCCGTCACACTTGATTGATCACACCATCACAAATCATGGCAAAACGTCTATTTAAGCGCGCAAAATAAGGGGTTTTCATTTTCGACCAAATTTTCACTTCCAATTTACTTGCAGCATGTCTGAGATACGAACTACACATTGTCAAATAGTTAGTCAAATCAGTTATAGCTAGTTTGCGATATAAAAAATCTTGTTTGCGGAACTTTTGGCGCTCAGTATATAGTATGTAATCCAAATATCATTTGTAACATACCCTCGATAAATAAATACAATTTGTCCAAATGTTCTTTTCATTTACGTTTGCTACGGATTACCCTAAACATAAGAACATGCGTCAAGTGTTGAGTATCTTGGCCCGGTGATTATAAACATGTTCTCATTGTCTTACTCGAACTCCATACTACATACACGAACTTGAAAAACAGTATTTATAGAATATTGTATCACAATGGAAACTAGCATCAGGGCCGGTATTTATAAAGCATCTTAAGTGAAAACTTAGAATTTTCTTAAAATCTCAAATTTCCCTAAGTGTATCAGCTTAACAGGAAAACTAAAATTAACACTGATTTACATTGTTTAGAAGCATTTTTAAAGAGCTACAATAATCATATAGAAAACATGGGCTTTTTTCATTTCTTGTGAAGTATGGGCAGCTCAATATTTTAACTTACGTCAAAATACTTAAGTTTTCACTTAAGATGCTTTATAAATACCGGCCCAGAATAGTAAATGATCTAATTATGAAAATACCATATGTTTTATGTCAGTTTTAAAGAAATTACAGTAGTTTTTGTAACCAAGAACATGCTCCAAGTGTACGAGGAGGTATCAAAAAAATCGTGGACTGACCCGTTCATTTTAATATGCGTAATGCGATTGAATTATTTATTTTGTTATCTTAAACTACATTCAATTCTGTACTGAGAAACAAATAAAAAGTTGATTAAATGATAACATCAATAAAATATTTTTACAATTTAAAAGATGACCAACAGCCACCCGGCGCACTTTTATGACGTTACGACGCCATGAAACGTCAAAGCTCCTGCCACTTTTCGATCGTCTAAAGAATCCAAAACTCCCAGACCTGGATTAAAACTTGTATATTGCCTACCAGAATACTTCAGTCAGTTAATGAAATATTTAACAAATTCATTTATTTCAGCGCCGATAATAACACAGTACATGAAGTCTTCACTACTGATATAAGCATCATTCAAGTCTCATCGCTACATCTTTTATACAATTTAAACAGATTCATTTTCGCAAGACAACCTTACTTTTATATGCTTGGGTGACATGTTCTAATCCGAGATCAATATTGGTGTATAATTGAGTAAAAGGGCAAAATGCCACGGAAGATCGATAGTCCGAGTGTAACGTCATCTCGAAAAGTGAGCCGACGTCATGGAATGCGACGAAAATCAGGCGACACAAAACGGCATGTTTATAACGTCACATTAGTATCCGTGACATCAGCGCTTTAATATATACATAAGGATGATGCTATGGTCTTAATGTTTATGTCGATGGTTTTATATTTCAAATCGAATGACGATTCTCAAAATTATAGGTATAATTATGTGGGAGGTCAAGTGAATGAAATTTTTAAAGTGCGCCGCGGAGCATAACTTAAGTTACCATAGTAACCACCACATACTCGGAAAAAAGTTATATGAGTTGAAAATTTGCAAATCAATTCAAAATACGTAGTTTTAATAAATGTGTGATTTTTACTGAATTCGGTAAAAAACTAAACAAATGACAGGCACAGTCCACGAACTTTTTGATTACCCCCTCGTAGTGCGTAGTATGGGTTAGAGCACGGAGTACGTTCTCCAATGTTTATTACCACTTGGCTGTCATTGGGGGATATCATGTGTTATTGTTGTTGCATTGAATAATAATAATGTTTTCCGAGATATTTTCATATGCAATATATTGGATGAGTGTGGATTTATAACGTCTGTACTGAATTGTGGAACGGGTTGAATAAAAGTTGCATCAAACCGTATAAGGAAGTGATGTTCCCGTATAAATGGCGTCATACGCAGTTACTAATTACTCTGTATTATAATTGTTCATTACGATGTTTGTCATGGCATAAAAGTGCTTAGAAGTATGGAAACTCTTTATAACCTACGTGGATCGGCAGATTTCATCCATGAATCGATGTATAGTAACTCGTCCAATGTTTCTGGAACAGCCAAGAACCCGTTGGTAATCAATCCACAATATGTCTGCAACGAAGATACACACATCAGATGGTTTGATAAACCTATGGTTAATCTTTTGCTTTTAAAAATATCGGACTACAGCATATTTTATATTATTTTCAATGGCTAGTTTTTCCTATTGAATAGGCTATTCCAAACCGACTGTAAAAGTTATCTTATTTTAAACAAACTTATGACACGGCATGGAGTTCTATTAATTAATTAAATATATTATATCCATCCTGTATATCACACTAGCTGCACTGAAGGTCACTCCCACCCCACCCCCACCTCCACCCCCACCCCTGTTGAGACTACTTTCCTGTTATCCAAAACTGAACACATTCCTTTTCTTAGTTATATCATTTCCGACAATAAAAGCTAGTACATCATTCTAAGATTCCTATGCCCAAGTTCGTACATGAAAGCAAATCACTAATTTATTCAGCAACCCCCAACAACAACCACAACCTACATCTTCATAGATGCTTCATATGTGTTAAATTTGATCACTATAACTCATTTGCGTACAAACGTTACACATGTATGCACATGTCAATGCTCTCTCAGTACGATTGTGCAAAAATATTGTTTACCGGTATTTGAGGTCACGAAAAATATTTATTAGAAACGACAATTAACTTATTTATAGACTGGGACCTAGAATTCGGCCCCTAGGATTCATATTCACGACCAGCCTAAGGTCATTCGGGTGAGCATTTTCCTGATACCCACGTTTCAAATCATTGTACCGGTAAGCAATATAAGTATCAAACTGACTTTTCTGTACTTAGTCAGAAAGTTATATTACGCAATAGGATGTTACCCAATAATTCATATTTTGCACATAATTATTTGAAATAATAATAATTATAACTTTATTTTACGAACTTCAAGGTCATACACATTAAGTTAATGAATGTATGAGTTTATTTACAACTTGTCATCAATACAGTCCAGTTAGGATAAAAATCCAGTGACGCAGTGGAACAATCCACTTGTACGGTGTGAAAACAAGCATAACAGCTTATACCAAAAGTTCAATACCAAACTAAACCCTACCTGATTAAGCAATGGTTTTAATCTTTTGGGTACACATTAACGATGACGTCACAGTCAGAATATCCTAACTGGACTATACCTTTGATCGCCGTGCGTTCAGCAATCATGCGGATCATTCAGTGAACAATACTCGGATGATGACATTGATTGCTAAATTAAATGGTTCGCATACACAGAACATCAATAATTAATTGCAGTATGGAACTAGTATCAATATTGTAGCAACAATGAACATGCGCAATTTGCATCAGATCCAATAGCAATATGGAAAGAACTTCATCATTGACATAACATACGTGTACGTTAATCTGTCAGACTTAACGCTAACCTAACGGTGAATACATCGCAGGCTTAGAATGAGTAGGTCGTAAGTGCCGTATACGACTTTTTAAGACTAATGTACATTTGAAATCTACATATCAAGGCGTTTGTTATGAGCCTATTTTCATAATAATCGGACTGTTTTGTCATGTTGACCAAACTGAAGTTGAAAAGGCTTTTTTATCGTAAGTAAAGAGTAATTGTCAGACAGTTTTTCATGTTTTCTCAAACTACTGGTTTTTTTGATACGACCTTCACATTCTAAGCCAGCGATATGTACATGTATAACATGTGAATGATTTGAACTTTTGAAAACACCTCCTTAAATGAATTAATATATTTTCCTTTTCGTTCGAAATTATGTGGTGCATATAGCCATTTGCAAATCAGCTTCTAATAATGTTTTTGAAACTTCAACAGGTTGTGTAAACCTGAGACGTACACTCAACCGCTTTAAAAACGCACCACATATAAAATATCGGTTTTAGTGATGAAAACGTCAATTAATGGTTATTTATTTTCGGTTTAATAATCTTTAGTCTATATTCAACGAGGTGTGTGATTTTCATGCCATTATTACGAGTTTGAAAGAAATTATGATATAGATAACACTGAGACCCATGAAAGTGAAAGTCACAATTTCAAAAGCAAGTATAAGAGCCCGCTACATTGATGCATGCACGTGGTATCTCCTCCAAAACCATAACATAAATTACGTAATAGGATAGATTTATGAACGACGTGATGTTTCCAACCATTCAAGCAAAACTTAACTTGAATTATAAATGTTATTTGGCTATGGCTGGCTGGCTAATACTATACGACCGAGTGCTGTTCAGATATGCGCATAATGTGCGCCTAAAAAGGATTCAAGCCTTTTTTAAACTTGAAGTCTTGGTTATGAGCGTCAGACTGTCAGCATATATCCCGTGGTGCTTCTATGACACCTCAATTCAACATTGTGAAGGAGCTTGAAGACAAAAAATTGGGACTTTAGCCTCTAAACGGTAGAAAACTCATTAAAAAATGTACTAAAATAATTTTCCTTTTTATTGACAATTACGAAAGAAATAGTTATGAAAATGTATTAATGTACTTTTGGCTTGTTGATTGACACCCTGCATTCTATTGACACTGTGTGCAGCCATGCAGAACCAATAACAGTGACACAACCTGAGTCATGTTTCCTCCAAGCTCGGGCTCAATACCTTTAGCTGGTTTCATCCATGTCGGTCTTTGACTATGCCATTCGCTAGGAATCGATGTTCTAAGCCCACAATCATTGTATGGTGGCAACTGACCCGCCATGCTAAGGCACCGAGGCTGTTTACAGTTGGAAGCGAAGGCACAATCATCGAGAACAAATATTCGAGATATTCGCAGCATAAAAATATCAATGGCAAATATTGTTTATGTTGTTTTTTCAATGTGTAAACCAACAGCGTACAGTTTAAAGTTTTTATTGATCACAAAGGTCGACGCGATCGAACTGCACGCGCAAAACATGCAAAATCAAAAAAGTTTCACGGGCAGGGTATTCCGAATGAAAAAAAATCGTTTTCTTTAATTAGGTCAAGCTTATGAAATGAACAAACCCTGTAAACTATTAATTTAGGCCAAAAAAATGTGTTTTGACAAAATTTGAATATTTTCAATAGTGGTGCGTTTTTAAAGCGGGTGAGTGTATGTTCATAAACAAAATTTAATTGTCCAGGAAATTTAAAAAGTGTATTTTCAATTGAATATATAGAAGATCTATCACGAGTTGTCAATTGATATTAAACTTATATTAAACGAGTTTGGGAATATTTATTAAGCAGCCTTTGGCGAGCTTAAGGACATTCGTTCCTTTTCAGTAGAGCGGACGTTTAAAATTCGCAGTCCCTCAGACGTATCTTAAGCATCTCACTACCATGATCAAAAAGTATGCAAAAGCTTAAAATTGATGTGTTAAGACATTTCCACGTCTTAAAGTCGAAACTATTCTGATTATTTAATACTAATTCACAGTATTGATAGAAATATCGAAGTAACTACTGATAAGGCCTTACGAACGATTTATTCCAAATGATTTTAAACTCCATATCTCACGAATTGGTTACAACGTTTGTAAAACGTAGTTCTATGCACTCGACCATATTAGAACTAGTTCAATATTTTAAAACGGTTAACCGCATCCCGAACTATCAAGAAGAAGGTTCTGTACGTTTTTTTTCTTAGGGTATTGACTAGCAAATGCAAGGGAAACAACCATTAAACTGTTAATATATTTGATTATCAAACATTTATTAAACACGTATTATCTCAAAAACTATAGACAACGGATGTAAAACGTTGATTCG
This sequence comes from Spisula subtruncata, assembly GCA_963678985.1. NCBI lineage: Eukaryota > Metazoa > Mollusca > Bivalvia > Venerida > Mactridae > Spisula > Spisula subtruncata. Next base: position 25,777,088 of record OY787671.1, on the reverse strand, counting down.
TTTTGTAACCTCCCCTGATTTCAGCATTTCTGAAATCTCTATAAGTTCAATCTAGTGAGCTATCGTCATGAAATTTGCTATGAAACTTTTATAATTATTACTGTACTTGTTGCATATAAGAAAACCTTATGTTGTTCGATGATTTTTCACGTTAAACAAATTTTTTTTAAAAATACGAGGGCCCATCAATAATTTCGTGAACTAATTTTATGTAGCGAGTATAAATAGACTTTCACACTTTTAGCCTCTATACCTTATTAAAGTAACATCCCGTGCACAGTTTGCATTTATTCCATTGCTCGACCCATAACCGGAGCACGTGTTACAGGCCGTCACGTGACATCTCCCGCAATGTTTTGTTTATGACGCACACAACTTGTCTCGGGGCTCGTATTTCTAACCATGCAGGCTATTTTTGAGTTTTGGAAATGGTCATAAGAAGCCCATAGTCTATTCTGGGTTATAGGATGGGTGCTATAACAGTTTTATATTCAATTCCTAGATTATGTCCGAAACAACGCTGCGGCTACGGATTGGCGAATTTTCATGGTATATCAGAATTTCATACATTTGAAGTTGTATGTGCTTTTATTTAATAGCCGATAACAACTGAGATTTAATTATTGCTACAATAGTGTCTAATAACAGTTGCTTTCGGAGAAACGCAGTAATTACAAGTTATTATTTGTATGTCGCAAAATATTATGGTCAATACACTTTACCGACCGCCAATTTAAACAACCAATGGTCGGCGAATATGCTTATCGTCTTTGTTTGCTCCTCAATTGCCCTTTAAATACTTCTTCGACAATGAAATTGTACTATTGATATGACGTCATAAATAGTGACGTCATCAATCATTTTTTATGCTTAATTAATTGGGTAATAAATAATATTTGACCATGCAAAATTTCAATAAGCTATGTCAAAGCGTTATGAAACAGTAGAATTAGTTCACGAAATTATTGATGGGCCCACGTACATATTTTAAAATATTATTTAAAAATACAAAGTGTATAATAAACGTTATTGTTTGATTCCTTACAAGCGTTATTTCATGTTTGCCAAGTTTTTCGGTAAAATACAAACTAGCCGAGCAAAATCTGATCTTCATATAAATAACAGTTTTATATACCTTGTACAGAAAAATTCAAAAGCAACGAATGTCCTAAATAATGTTTTCTTAACGAGTTAAATTTTATATCAATTGACAACGAGTACTAGAGTCTTTATATCGTTGGACGATAACACGGTGTATACCCATATCGGCACCCTCTCTGTGCAAAACGCTGTATCGGCACCCTCTCTGTGCTGGCACCGGACTTTCTCTGTGCAAAACAATGCTTTGTGAGGACAAAATCGACACGAGAGGTAAGAAAATCATTGTTTTTGCCAAAAATACAGATTTTTGCATAAAAAACGATAGCCCACGGAACAACCCAATGCTTAAACACAGTCCCCATGTTGTTCGATTTGTTATATCAGTTGCCACAAGTTCAGACTAAGATGGAATGTTGACCGAGGGTACTGGTAAGAATGAACACGGAGTTCTGTTTCGGACAGTTAAATGCGATTTTTCATCAATATAACAATATCTCGCACCTCAGATCGAAAGTCATTGAACTATTCCGGCCTTTAAATGCCTTTTATATGGTTATTTTAATCAAATAACGTTAAAAACAGCCTACTTTCGGTTTAGTTGTGGCACCGGCACCCTCTCTGTTCTGGTACCGGCACCCTCTCTGTGCGTTGCAGCTTACTGGCACCGGCACCCTCTCTGTGCTCACAATAATCAAAGCGCTAATAAGCGCTGAAAGAACAGTCTGGTTCCCACGGTCAGACAACTATATTTCCAGTTGCAAAGGCTGTGACACACACCCTGAGCGTGATTATGCATTTATGAAAGAATCGAACATTATTATTAGTTAAAGCCCTAAATTATTCAATATAAACAAACACAAATCATGTACAAAGTAAGTTGCTGTGCTAACTACAATAAGCAAAATATGCACGTTAACAAAATATGTGTCCATTTCCATGACAGGATAAAATAATAGCATCTTCATATGTATAACTAAATCATGCACGTTTTTAGTAGAAGCAGACGTATGTGAAGGATAGTTTTGCCTTAATGTACACCAATATACAAATATGATATTCCGCACCTGCGTTTTGTATGCAAAAAATCAAATAATATCATATCAATTTTAGTCGTTATTATTACTGAACTTAATATATTCGTTTAACTGTGTAGGATTTTTCATTTCTTTTTCAGCTCTCTGAAGCGTAAACGGAAATCAAACGTATGGCTCCATCAATTAAAACGACGCGGATCAGCAGAAAACCAGAACCATGTTCGGTCACCTGATCATTCTTGAACACCAAAAACACAGTGCAAATACTCGGTAAAGGTGTTCATTCCATACGTGCAACAAATGATCACACCAACTTCCTCAAATAAATGGTTGCATCTGTAACGATGTTCTACCTTTATATGCAACCGATCCTATTTGGACTACACTGACTTATGTAAATTCAGTTTATCCTGAAACTGCAAAGCTTAAATCTACACCTTCAAAATGCAAAAAAATGCCAACGAAATAAAACACAGCGCTTTTCGATGCAGAATCAACGGACGCTCTCCGAAAAGAAATGAGCGAAAAACTGCCAACCATATTGTCACATTAGAAGCAACTGAAAAACATGTTGATTTGATCAGCCAGTTCCTTCGACGCATTGCCGCGGACAGATTTTGCTATAAACAACATACCATTTTTGCTTCTGTTGGATTTTTAAAGTGTAACTCGCTGCATAATACTTTGCAGATGATTAATAAAATGGATATAATGAAGTTTTTGAAGACAGTATGGTAAAGCACTGTAGTTTATGAGTTGAGAGAAGTCACCTGAACCGAATTTGACAAGACTCGGACTGAATTTGAAGGACTTGAAATTGTTAATCAGTACCATATCATATAAACGAGTCAACTTCTGTTTATCAAAATGTGTTGTATATTCAATGTGTATTGTAAAGTATCACAATAAGTCTTACTTTGGTTAATGCATATGATGTACGTATAATAACTAGTCTTTATCACTGCTGTCATTGGATTGCTGTATGTGTATGAATATTGTTCCCATGGTAAATGGAGGATACTGAGTCGGGTGTGTGTTTATTGTTGAATTTATAGACATAACTTCAGTAATAAATATTTAACACTCATTGAGTATCTTAATTTTCACCCGATAAAATAAGACAAAATACGATATAGTTTAAACAATCTTTTTATGCTATAGCGAAACAACAACAACGTTAACTTATCAATCTAGAACATGTAAACAAATGGTGTTTTAACAAGTGTTAATTTCACACGCATGTATAGCTGTTGAAATACAATATATCAAATTTAGATCTATCTTTTGTTTTGAATTTTAATACATGTACATACTTCGTATGAAGTGTCTTTTATGTACATTCTTACCAAAAATCTTTTTAATTCTAAGCATACTTAAAGCCATGTCTTTGTGCCATTTTCTATTGGCTCATCAAATTGCAGGATACTATATTCTAAGTAAGTTAGAAGTTTTAATGAATACAAATGACTTGTTACGCTTGCACCGTCCGGTGCAATCATTACACATAATCTGACACAGTTTTATAATAAATGGCAAATATATTTACTCACTAACACCTGACACTTCTAAAGGGGCAACCTATAAAGTATGGTGTTTATTATATGACCACCACAAATAGACCTTTAATATCATTGGTTGAAAATGTAGAACACATTTTAAATGTGATACATGCAATTATATGAATAAATGATTCGGTTGACAATCGTGAATATACATGCTATAAGGTACATAAACAAACAATGTTCAAATAATGTTTAAATATTTCAAGATCATTTAAGTCACTTCTGTAGTTAAATCCCTTTCCACGTGCATCACAGAAGAAGGCAAATGTAGACTTATGTGTATTATTTACATGTCGTGTCAGTCCGAGCTTGAGCTATACCGTTTCTTACATGTTTCACAGACATTTTAGATGTGTATACAGCTACTAAGTATGCATTGGTAAAGTATACGTTTCCACATCGAACATATGGCACTCCCTTGAAGCATGTCTTTGCACATTTCTTTTCAAATAACTTTTCTACCAAATACTTTATCACAACATGTACATTTTAGTGCAGTTTTCACTGTCATTTCACCACTGACGACCTCATTTACACTTAAATACTCATGAGTGTTGTCGTTTGAAACAGTCCCATGGCATCTGGGACTAAATGTTGGCGTCCATGCTCGATTAGTTGGACATATAGAACGATCACCGATGATTTCATTTTGCGTATGTAGACTGTGTTTTGGTGCCCAAGAATGATTAGTTGACCAAACAAGGGTCTGGTTTTCTGCTGATCTGCGTCTTTTGCATGATGGGTTTGGTTTCGGTTTACGCTTCAGAAAGCTAAAAAAGAAATGAAAAACCCTATTCAGTATAAAACAAATACGTTAAGTGCAGAAATAGTAACGAACAAAAATTTATATATTTGATTTTTTTGGCAAACAAAAAATAGCTTGGGAATGTCAATTTAGTTATACATACATGTATAAAGATGCTACACTTAAAATAGTTTTCAAAATTATTTTATCCCGTCATCGAAATGGACACATATTTTGTTAACGTGCATAATTTGGTTATTGTATTTAGCACAACAACTAAATACATGATTTGTGTTGGTTTGTATTGAATACTGCGATTATGAAGGGCTTTAACTACTAATAATGTTTGATTCTTCAATAAACGCATTATCACGCTCAGGGTGTGTGTCACAGCCTTTGCAACTGGAAATACAGTTGTCTGACCGTGGGAACCAGACTGTTCTTTCAGCGCTAATTAGCGCTTTGATTATTGTGAACACAGAGAGGGTGCCGGTGCCAGTAAGCTGCAACGCACAGAGAGGGTGCCGGTGCCAGAACAGAGAGGGTGCCGGTGCCACAACTAAACCGAAAGTAGGCTGTTTTTAACGTTATTTGATTAAAATAACCATATAAAAGGCATTTAAAGGCCGGATTAGTTCAATGACGTTCGATCTGAGGTGCGAGATATTGTTATATTGATGAAAAATCGCATTTAACTGTCCGAAACAGAACTCCGTGTTCATTCTTACCAGTACCCTCGGTCAACATTCCATCTTAGTCTGAACTTGTGGCAACTGATATAACAAATAGAACAACATGGGGACAGTGTTTAAGCATTGGGTTGTTCCGTGGGCTATCGTTTTTTATGCAAAAATCTGTATTTTTGGCAAAAACAATGATTTTCTTACCTCTCGTGTCGATTTTGTCCTCACAAAGCATTGTTTTGCACAGAGAAAGTCCGGTGCCAGCACAGAGAGGGTGCCGATACAGCGTTCTGCACAGAGAGGGTGCCGATATGGGTATACACCGTGAAGACAGTCAGATCACGTGATGAGGTGACTGATATAAGTCACATGTTCACTTGACGTGATATCACATAGTTAATCAGGCACCCCGATATCAGGCTTATTGTGCCGGAGGTGACTCGATAAAATTGTTATAAATCTTGGCGTCGCGTATTATGACAATACAAACAACTATCAGCAAAGATCACAGAAAAACTACGAGAGCGTAACAGGGAGTGAGATGCGGAAAAAAACGTTTAAAGTGAAACAAAATATTAACAAAATAAGACCAATCAGTAAATTATTTTGAAAACAAGATAATCTTTCGTTGATAATATTGTGCTTTTCAACCGTAAATATTGACCTTTTTTACCATTTAGTGTATTGTACTTTTAGTTTGCAGGTTTTCATGTCCATTGACAAGCAATCGTTATATCCATACATGGGCTACTAGTCACTTTATTAGAATATTTGACACGAATATCGAGCAACGTTCATAAATGCTCTCTTATCTTTAATAAGGAACCACACATCCAGTCGATAAAGTGATCATATTTCTATCAATCTATGAACTTATAGGTTTTCTATGTGTCTCCGTAGCTCAGTGGTTAGTACACTTGTCGTCTAATCTGGCGACCAAGGTTCAAATCCGGGGGGAGGCACATATATGAATGTGTGCCTGTCATATTACAGTAGAAATAAAGCAATTAAAGGCTATTCTCGGATTTTCTATCAATCTATCAAACTCTTTTCTCTCCCTAAAACATCACTTAGTTACATGTTTCCATCTGTTTTCCTCCCTTAAACATCACTTAGTTACAGGTTCTCCCTCTGTTTTATCTCCCTTAAACATCACTTAGTTACATGTTTCCATCTGTTTTCCTCCCTTAAACATCACTTAGTTACAGGTTCCCCCTCTGTTTTATCTCCCTTAAACCTCACTTAGTTACATGTTTCCATCTGTTTTATCTCCCTTAAACATCACTTAGTTACAGGTTCCCCCTCTGTTTTATCTCCCTTAAACATCACTTAGTTACAGGTTCCCCTCTGTTTTCCTCCCTTAGATCGAAAGATGTACATGCATTGCCATCGGTTAAGAGACAATATACATGGTAGGTCTAGACTTATCTCAAAGTCCATTAGTAAAGTCCAATATCGATTCTGAAAGTGCACAGATTATAAAAGAGTATTTATCAGTCCTCGCCGGATGACTTCTGGTCGGACTCATAGTCCAAAAAAGTCTTCGTTGGTAGTGCGAATTTTCTTTATTGTATTGTTTATTGTTTCAGAAGGTGTTGTTGGCGTCATGTGTTTTACTTGATTTCGGAGTCTCGTTGGTATTGGTACAGAAAGACACGATGAGTTGTTAACCATTAACAACCTGTTTGTTTTTCTGTTTAGTCTTTTTGGGCTGCATTTGGGCATTTCTTTCGGATTCCTTGTGTGTCTTCACGGACGTATCTTGATCAGACGGAACTGTTGTAGTGGGTAATGACCTTGGTAACTCACTGGGGGGTTTCTGGAATGACCTCATTATTACCATCAGCCATATCACAGTCCCCTTTCTTATGACCAGATCTAAAGCACGCATTTAATTTCAAGTCTTTGGTGCATTCTCTGATGGAATGCCCTGTTTCTAAACACTTTCTGTGTGTACTGGGTGTTTTGTCCTTGTTTTGACCATAATGCATGACCCGCCCCACTAATATACCGAATGTCATGAAGCGTTGAAAAGGTGCACCAAAAATCTTGACCGTGAACAGCCTATCGCCCGTTTCACAGTTTGTGAGTTTTCCATTGTAACGCAGCTTCTCAAGCATCGAACTAATGACATCGATTCCTTTCAGAATCAGTGGACGAGCTATGGTTCCATCATCTACAGATAATGGAATATTCTTAAGGCCTATTCGGATCGTCTGCTCACTATCCAGGCGATCCGGTTTGGTTTTGAGAAGATCAATTATCTTACCCCTCAACATTATGCCCTCACTTAATAGGACGACTTTGTCCGCCAAGTTATCTATATAAATTCGCCACATCCCTTTGACTCTTTGGAGTGCCGTGATGCGCGAAGAGTCAATGATGTTTGACAGCGCCCCATACATTTCCGTGTGTTTTAACCATTCAGCCTTTTCTGGCTGTCTATTGCCGAACAAGCTTGTTTCCTGCATTAACACGATCGGTGGGCCACCATATTGGTCACCTTGAGGTGAATTGACAACATTGGTGTTTTCAGTGTTCATAAATAATGCCATACCTCAGCTCCGTTTTGTCCAAATAGTATGTATAAACACTTGATATCCGTTTAACTGTATTATTATTATTGTAGATGTTCTGCTGCAATTTTGCTGTCCAGCATAAGGCTCCCTTGTATCTTTCAATAGTACATGTATATTGTGTCATTCAGATGTGTGTTGTCCCTTGTTCTAGTCTTGTCGCTTTGTTCTTGCCCCGCGAAGTTTGACTGACTGAGGCGGTAAACGCACGGGTTGGGATTTCGGGTTTGTAATTTGTATACCTGTTGTCTTCAAGTTGTACTCTGTTATAGCAGTGTATATGGCCCCCTCCCTTTTACAGCATTGTTTAGTGTCGGTGTTATATCAATTTTGTTTCCACTTGTCCTTGGAATTTATTTCCTTGCCCTCCCTTTAAGGTCGATCGCCCATCCCCCTTCTTCATCAGTTGTATCTTGCGGAGATGCTGGATGAGATACTTTTAATTTAGTCGCCGTTTTGGCTCGGGTTTGTGTGGTTGGTTCGCCGTGCAGTGGGGCCTTGGGGAACTTGGTCGAGTATTGGCTGCGTTTCATTCGGCAATACTACTATTATATAATTTCTTTGTGAATGTGGGTCTTCCTGCATTTTATCGGCGGGGACTTGGATCTTTAATTGTTTCTTCGGCTTATGTGTGGGCATTGCTCAATGTAGTTGCTAGGAATATGTAATATTATTTCCCACCCCATTCCTACCATGCCCATTATTTTAACTAGGTCAAGTCGTATTTGTGCCTCTTTAGGTCGCATAACGTTATGTCACTGTCAACTAGGTCACGCCCGGGTTGTTGTGCCTCATTTGATTGCCGTTTTTGGCATGAGTTTGTGTGGGCATTGCTCAGTGTAGTTGTGTCGTGGTGTTTCTGATTTATGTTCTCGGCTGGTTGGGTTGAGTGCTACCTTCCCTGTCGGATTTTCTCATACCTTTTTTGTATTAATTTCAGAGCTCCTCATAAGACACATGGGGTAAACAGAAATCGAAGGAACATGGAAAACGGTTCATGGAAAACCATTATAGTATGAGAATTGGAACACTAACGAACCAGGTGGCTATCCTGGCGAAACTTCCAAATGGGCCGACTATCCTTGCTCTTCGGCTGTCGGATCGATATGTGAGAGAGACATGCTTGCACTGTAGACATTTTAATTCAAGACATGCATCACATGTGCTAAGAATACAAAGTTTCATACAGTGTACAAAGTAAAGCCCTTACATATATAATTAGATTTTATATGCATCACAAAGCGCTTCTTCTGAGCATATTGCCATTAAAACAGGCCATGAATGTTGACCAAATCGAAGTTTAAAAAGGCTTGTTTTTTTCAAAAAGTTAAGAGTAGTTTTCAGACAGCTTTCCCTTGTTTTCTCAAAATAGCGTTTTTGTACTAATTACATTCTTAATCTAAGCCAGCGACAAGGACATAGGATAACGGATGATGCTAATGCCTTTTGTCTACACATACAATGTTCGTATTTGGGGTGGTGTGTTATAATTATTCTACATATCATCATAAATAGTATAGACGATCAGATATGAACAACTGTACGGGTTAATCATACCTTACATATATTATAGTAGTTTGTTCAAATAATTTTGTAAGTATCCATTTTAAATATATGAACTGTACCCAGTCCGTAGATTTGCTAACTGAAGTCAGCTCACACGTATGTAAACAAAGTTGGAGTTATGTTTTTTGCGAACGTTCAATGCTCAATATTGGCGTCGATGTATTCGATATTTGATTAAGATTGGGGTTTTTTTTCATGTAAGATACTATATTTTTGTACAATGTACAATATCCATTGAAAGATTGAATTTAACTTGTCTATTAATGTATTGGACACAATACTGAGTTTGGGTATTTCTGGTTCTGTCATTTAATTGTATCACTTAATTGTATAATCTGAATAGTGTAAAGTGATTTATTTTAAGTCGTGTCGAACCACTTTGAACAATTATGCTTTCAGCATATCCGATACAGCATTGTTTGAGTCATTCAAGCTTATCCGTACCGTTCAGGATTATCTGGGTAACAAGGGTGTAGTAGTGTTTCACTTTATCGAGGCATCCATTCTAACGCACTTTTGTCTTATCTTTAGACTAATTAGTAGATACGTTTGAAAGATTCATAAATATAAATATGTACTAGTATTACGTATTTGTGCTTCATAATATATAGGAAAGCCAAAAGTGTCCACATAAAAATACATTTTAAATTAGGTTCAGTCGATTCCACGTATAAATAATTCAGTTTCGTATTTTGGTTATTTTGCAAATGGGAATATTTCTACATATTTCTAAATCTTACTAAATTCCTACCTAAAGCGGGTTTTTTCATCAAATTAACAATCTTTATCATGTATAATGCATTAAGGCGGTTGCAGCAAGTTTCACATACAGATCGAAGTGTCCTTAATATGGTACATGTATATTTCTTTTAAACTAACCTATTAATGACCAAAGCATATTATATGGTGATATTTAGACGACTCATATGTAAATGGCTTTCAGTAATTTCCGTTAGTCTCACCGTGGAAGGGTATAAGCTATGTTAGAAATGTTTTAATGAGAGTGAGTCTGTGTCTCATCCTCTGTTATACTACATAATCATAGTCTTTTAGAAAAGTATAGCATTAATATAATTTTGTTTTTAAAATAAGATGTCATTTTGGACCCTATGTTAAGACCATGGATCCAATGGGCATACTAGTGAATGTTGCTAAATTCAACACATTTCTTCCAAATGACGTAAAATGAGTTTAACTCAAGCATGTGCAAGCAGCTAACTATCCAACGGTATCGTTGTTTTATTGTTGATAATACTTTTATTTGGAATTATATGACCGTTGCTAATCAATTCATTACTGGTCTGACCAGCGGTGATAGTTGATAATTGTTACTTGTTTCTTACTCATGCATTAGTGCACCAATTTACAGAGCCTTCAGTATTTTACCTAATAGATTTAATGCAGTTTTTTTATTCAGGATTAGCAATTACCATGTGCATATGATAGGTAAAGTAAAAACTGTGAAATGTCAGGTAAATATTCATTCATTTGGCATTTATGTTGTTGAGGAGGGTAGACGTTTAATGGGGCAAATCCAATGTTAATAATAATGGAATAAGTATATACAAAGTGTAATTGGAGTGAACCTTTTTGTGAATGGTCACAGGTCAATGACTTGAATGCCATGAACTAACCATTGATTGGTATTGTGATATGTATAGTACTATTACAAAATTCATGTCTGATTTAGTTAATAATTAAACAGCCATATAACATGTAATGTGCATTTTATTTACACCTGTATATAATGTATGTTGTTATTGAATCATACAATAAACTATAATAAACTAACGGTCAACATTGCAGCTGTGAGACACTAATCCTATTTTTACCAACGTTCTGTTTGCGTGTTGTTGTTTTGGTAGACTTTTGTTGTCATTGTCTTTCGATCGGCTTTAAAACATGTAAAACACGTAAAACATTGCTTACATATAACCATGTTGTCCGTAATTCTAAATTTGATCTTAGCTTATTCCTTTCTTCGATAAAATTCATAATTCCAGTTAGTTTCGCGTATTAAAGCTTAGTAAGTGCATATTAAACATATAGTCTGACCAAATCGATGAATGGAAGTAAACCAAATTGTAATTCTAATGGGACACATGTCACATTTGAGGCACAAGCCTCCCGTAAATAAACATATTAATATGTTTTATGCTTGGATTTGTATTTCCTTTCGAACACATTAGATGAACAGGGAAACTTAACTCTGATATTAAAACCTAGACCAGTATCGAGTATGCATATGCATTTTATATTCTTTTTGAATCTTCTAATCTGAGATACGTTTAAGATAAACATACGGATCGTTGCATAATACATTTGAAGCCAAAAAGAAACGACATTATCGCATCATATATCATGCTCTTGTAATGACACCTATTCGTAACACAATAAATAATATATACGCACGTTCTTGACCGATTAGTATCATCCGATTTTTATAGGTTATGGATCGGAAAACGAAATTGCACTATAAATGTTTAAAATGACACGTCTTAACTAGTTTTCTTTTTGCCATTTTCCGATTGGCGGGTCAATTGATAAATGCTTCCTTTTGGTTAGAACAATCTGAGAGATAGACGTATTCATCAGACGTGTTGTTTAGACATGACTCTTTGAAATTCGCAATCATTATAGTTTAAGTTATTGGTATCGTTACGTAATTTTCATTCGATAGGCAGAAAATATTAAGGAAAATAATGTTTCCTTTCACAATTTATGCCTGTTTCGTAACAGTACTCATACCGAATTTGTGTTTCTGTCAAGTCTTTGACATTTGCAAAGATTCCACGTATGACAGATTCGTAGAATTGGACGGACATTCTTGCTTAGCTTCGGATGTTGTAATGAAGGGGAATGCTGTTAGCGTTCCAAGCTGCTTGGTGGCGTGTTCTGGAAACCGATGTGCGACAGTTTTCTACAATTCGGATACAGGGTCGTGTACCGGATGTTATACTTCGTATACAGATAACTCCGGTCTACCAACGTCTGATGGTTCAACCGCTTACAGATTCCACTTTGGTAAGTATTGATATATTATTGTATAAGTGCGTTAGCGACTAAGCTGGACCCCCATAAACCTTAATATCTTAAAAAGTACAATTCCGATAATAACAATAATGGGTTTGTCTTCGTAAAACACCCTTACCGAAAACAGAATTTTCGGTCCACAGAAAAGTGTACTTTGCATAGACGCCTTATGCAAAATTTTAAGTCTAAAACAGGGTAAATACGTATGGGTGATAGAAGTGACCGGGACAGCAAATGTCAACAATTTGGTCCAGTTTAACTGTACATTAAGTCACACACCAGTGACTGTTGAAAATATATAATGAGACCCATAAATGAACGTTTATCTTAGTTTGCATAACTGAAGCAACTTCGTAGCAATATTTGCAAGAAAAACAATGTATTTCTTGTTTGTGCAAATGACCAATCAGAAGATGGGCCTCAACTATATACACATTGATGATCATTAACCTGCGGCCTTGAGCCGCAGGTTATATTTGTATGCAACAAGAAAAATTTCCATGTAGGGGCACGTGACCTGTTCTGGATGGTTTACCATTTCAAAAAAAAAATTAAAAAAAAATCAGCAGTTTTTAAGAATGTCGTGAACCAGACTAAGGAGGGCACGTGACCTGTTCTGGATGGTTTACCATTTCAAAAAAAAAATAAGCATTTTTTGAGAATTTCGTGAACCAGACTAACACCATTATTTATTTTTTTCTATTTATTTCTATTTGTATATTTTAAAATTAAGAAATGTACGTCAATAACCATAATTATTTCTTTTACCCCTTTAAGAAATTAAAAATAAGAAAAAAATGTGTTTCGATATGTGTTTTGACGTGCACCTGTAGTCTGAATTACCTCCCCTATGTCACTACGTTAAGTAGGTCAGGCAGACTTGGCTGCATGAAACACCCAAATATACCCAAATCTTACCCAAATAGTAACGTTTTTACCCAAATACTTATATTTAACTAACAATATGGGGTTGATTAACTATATTACGCATTTTAATGACCAGTGATGACTAAATAAACGTAAACTATAGTTGATTCAAAGATCTCTGTCACAATTTACCGCGTAAACAAACATTCACCCCGGTCGATTATTACAGGTTTCTCAGGATTAAATTTTACCATCATAAATACACTTATATGATTACAACTCTAATGGTCCTATAGCATAGCGGTTATACTCACTGCATTTAGCTATTTAGAGAGGGAACATTTCGGCGGTTATGACAGACATCTTTGAATCGACAATAGCAAGCTTTTCGGCAAGACTCGGCCCAGTATCATTTCGAACCGGCGTTGCAATAATATTTGCACGTCGTGAGAATCGCTTTATTTTACATTCTGACGCTCTGCGTGCACGCATACCCAAATGTACACAAGTATGAACGTTTTTTTACGCAAATACTTGTATTTAATAAACTATTTGTCGTAAATAAACTATATTACACATTTGAATTACTAATAATGAAAATAACACCGTTTTTAGGTAAATTATACCAAAGACGTAATTCAGGTCTTTGATTATACCAAATAAATATACCCAAACACACATAAGCCCACTAAATCAGAGAGGTTTGTAAAATTCCGCATTTTTCGGCGGGGACTTGGACTTTTTAATTGTTTGTTTGACTTACGTGAAGGCTATGCTCATTGTACATGTGTTGTGATGTTACTGATGCCACAGACCTAAATTATTTAGGTCTTTGCTGATGCGAGTCTTTGCTCAGCTGGTAAAGTGTGCTGCCTCCCCAGTCCGATTTCCTCATACCTTTTTATCAAGCCTTATTAACACTTTAAAAAGTTCTAGTTGCTAAAATTATAAAAAAATGTCTCTCACAATACTGGTCTGTAAAACAATTGTGATGTTACTGATGCGAGTCTTTGCTCAGCTGGTAAAGTGTGCTGCCTCCCCAGTCCGATTTCCTCATACCTTTTTAGCAAGCCTTATTTACACTTTAAAAAGTTCTAGTTGCTAAAATTATTTTTAAAAAATGTCTCTCACAATACTGATCTGTAAAACAACTGGCCGCAGGAACTATTTAACTTGTACAAATGTTGGTAAAAGTTATAAATTTATCCCGTTATAGTTGTTACATAATATAATAGCTTATTCTAACTAGCTGGTCGTAATAGCTTATTTTACTGCCTGTATATTTGTTGATTAAAATACCAAAATTAATACATTAGACCCAGTGAGAAAAACATTAATTAGAAAGTAAAAAAATATGAAATTTAAACAAAGAGTTGGTAAAGGTAATTGGTTGAACTATGCCAAATTTCAATAAAATTACATTATTACTTTTAAATATATTTAAGGTTTATGGGGGTCCAGCTTAGTCGCTAACGCACTATAACACAGTAAATCCGTTGGAAAAAAGTGTCAAAGTGTATCTGGTCCAGATAACGAAAAACATAAGTTTTGTCATTTTATAACAAATTAAATGATACATTTAAATAACCATTTGACGATTTCTTAAAATATTTGAGCTGTTCTTCAGGAAAACTAGGCTTATTGACAAAAATATGAAAATCATGATATTAAACCGGAAGAAGGACGAGACTCTTATGAATACTTTCTGAAAATTTGAACAAATTATTACATAAATTAACGAAGTTATAGACTTTTGAAACTAACCACTCCCACCGCATTTTTGAGTGACGTCGCAAACGTCATTCGAACGTTATTTGACTTTACGTTAAGAATCATTTCTTATTTCATGCTTATGGTGTCACACCGGTGAATTTTCTGCCATTGAAATTAATGCAAAATGACACAAATTCGCATCTCTCTCTCCGTTTCACTGACATTCCGGGTGATTTTCTGTGACAGTTTCCATAAAAAGCAGTCCCTGTTATCGAAAATAAGCTGGAGAAAATGGCATGTCGATAGTTTCGTTTTCGAGCTACTGCAGGGATTCTGGAAGGACAACGCTATTTTCCATGCCTCAAAAGCTGACTTGACCGAAGCACACATACATTGTCAGTCTTCAGCCAGGGAAAGATAATTCAGAAAAATATCAATTAAACACTCTTAAAAGTTAGCATGCAGGTCATATTTGATCTACATTCATGTAATTTGGTCATCAATCAGCATTTTCCACATTAAAACAGTGCTTCCACAGACATATATCAAATTTTTGAAAGGGACTATTTTAGCATACTACGACCCGGAAGTACTTTCCACCGGTGTGACACCTTATCGGTGGTTTACGGAGGAATAACGGTGAATTTTCCCCCGATTATTTCACAGTTCATAATTTCACTGTTCATAATTTCACGCAAACGGACTATTTTTTTAAAACAAATTTCCCCGCAGAACAAAATAAAATAATAAGCATTTTCACGTGTTCTCTTAATCTTTAACAAATAACAGAACATTATATTTACGTAAATGTAAAACAAATGGACGAAATTGAAGCCATTGCAGAAGAACTACTTGATTACAACTAGATGCGTGCATAGCGGGAAAACGACGTCACGCAAAACATTTGAGGCATATATAAAGTAAAATAAATTAATTTAAAATGAAGTAGACAATATTGCACACGGTAGGTGTGCATAACTACTAGTCCGAATTGTGTTCAAAGCACAATACAGTTCATGCAATTTCTGTTTTTCGTGATTCAGAAGAAGATCTCCTCTTCCCAAATATATTACTCTATCAAAATAGACTCTTTTAAAGTGTCACTGTATAAAATTCAGTTTTGTGCGATGAATTATACATGAAGCTATTAAAAAAATAATTACAGCCCAAAACCCGGCTAGTAGTTGTATTAGTCCCGTATGTCGTAACGTTTTATCTTAAATATTTTTTTCAAGCTCAAGACTTATATATTTGGATAGAAGAGAGTCTGGGGATTTCATAAAACCATTTCTTGATTGTTGGCAACTTCGCGTTTTTTTAATATTTACTGTTGTTTCTGGTGTTCCTGTCAAGAATCGCGACCCAACGTTATTGATAAATCGTCATTTTTGGAATGGATAATCATTAGAAATCAAACATATACCTATGTACTTTTATAGTCAGTTACTTAAACAGCACGAACAAGTAAAGAGGTATCTGTGATTTTTTTCTATTAGTCAATACAGGCCTGTATTTTACGTTACCAGCCATTTTCTACGCATTTGACCATCAATCAGTTAGTGCTAACAAAACATTCATTATGAATTCCGATCAATTTTCATTTATTTTGATAAATTATTATAGTTTAAACATATAAAACGTTTTTTTGGGTGGATATATTTATGTAAATGGTATTGATAGGGTACTTTAGTACTGCATACATAATGCTAAAATTGGTTATAAACGGACAAAACACAAACATCAACTATACCTGTATACTGTCTGAAAAGATTTGCAAGACACCTGTACTCTTTTATTTAAATGCTATTTGTTTTGTGTAAAAACTTTTGTCTTTTGCAGTAAAATTAATTCCTTATGTCTTCATTATGTTGTGATTTACGTTACATAAGCGTATCCATAGATGACAACTTTATTGTGTTGCATACTCATTTAATATACACACATTTATTTAAAAAGGGATACGTGTTTGATATTTCAACAAGCTACAATTAATATTTATTCAATTTTCTAAAGTTACATTCTTGAAGAGCGTATAAGAAACACCATTCATAATAAGAAAACGTCACACATTCTCACAATTTGAGTCGAAATGGTATAATCGAAAAAAAAGCTGACATTCAGATTCATCAAAAACGTCCATACGGCACGGAAGTCGTTCCCCTATGTGAACATGTTTCAATTATTGGCACATCATAAAGCCTACCATTTTTATGCCGTTTTAACCTCTGTTTTCACCAGTGTAATTTACGTTACGATAGTATGTGTATCATACTTCTTAACATAAAGGACACAAGAAAGAAGTTCAATAATTGAGATTTTTACATAAAAACTACATATCTTCTCATATTAACTCTGCAAAAAGATGAACTTGTCAATATGCTAGAACTCATGATACCAGTATGTATATTATTACATGCACGTTTGTTTACCCTCTATTTTACATACATATATCTCATATTATATGTGAATTCGAAGTACAAAAGTACAAATCTGACTATTCAATGTTATATTCACTAATCTGACCTGGAACCAAATGCACTACTTGATAATATAGAAAGTATGTAAACATAACCTGGCTAAAAATGAATATGTCAGTACATGATTTGTACTGAAGTTTTCATCACGTAAACTACAAAATAAACTAATATTTATGTATCGATACAATAGTACAATGCTACAAGTTGTGTTAATAAGCAATGCTTACCTGAACCAACTTTTGGGTAAAAACGAACTAAATAAATACAATCAACGTATATAGTGTTTCTAGCGACATATTTAGGAGTAGTGTGAAATGTGGTCATGTAGAATACTAATTTACTATATGGAAAAACTTGCATAAACACTAAACTGGTACCAAACAGGTACACATTAAATATCTATGAAATGTCTTAACACGATTTCTCTTTAATTCATCTTTAAGGGCGGTGGATAGTTGGATACATGCTTCGGTATCAAGATGTTTCACATGATATACTCCACCAAAGTGTATATTGGTACCTGCTACGACAGTGTATGTTCCTGGCCGTCGCAGATCGGAGTTGGCTTCATCAGCCATAGGAGACAAAAGTCTCCACAGGGAGACGCGAATGCAGCCGTTCTGTAACATGTAAGGTCTATTTTACGTGACACTGTTTTGTGGATGTGATAGCTATGTCCACACATTAACTAAACTAGGTCGTTTACAAATATTTCCTAATGATAATTTCACATATTGTACAACAAAACATGCACAAGTCATTAATAATTTCGTCTATTTCATGTCTGAACTATACAGAGTAATTCATGCTGTATTCTTATGTGGCGCCCACAAATCGCTTATCTATTACGGAATGATTATTGTTTAATCCTGATTTCATTAATGACATCTTCTGAATTATACTGTATGAAAAATTACATCATCTGAATTATACTGTATGAAAAATTACATTTTCTAGTAGCGACAATAGATAAAATAAACATGCTACAAGGCAAAACGTTTTACGTGTCCCTCTCTCTATATATGTATACAGTTAAATGACTTTTTATTTTTGTTATAATAGTGTTGACAACGATATAATAAGAAATACATCTTATGCTGTGCCATTTTTACGGATTTGGATTCTACAATTAATATGTACACGAAAATACTGCATAATAGGCATGAGGTTGAAATTTTATGGTAGATATACCATGCATATTTTATTATTTGCTAGTCAACAGGCATGATCAATCGTTGACATATGGAGAATACTTTATTTTTATTCTTGACAGGAATTTGTAAATTGTCAATCATTGAGATAATTATTATGTGGCATACTTTATATTTATTCCTGAAAGACATTGGTTTTAATCAATTATTATTCGATTTTTATGCAGATAATGGATGTCTACGGCTTTGCCAGTACGATCTCATTCGTCACGTAAAATACAATTTATTGTCACGTAAATTTTAAGTGAAATACTTAATTGTATTTGGATTTCTTGATTGACCTATTTTTTCTTTTTTTATTGGGGATTTACATCACGATATTAGAATATAATACGTTTCAATAACTAGTACGTGTATAGTTGACATGTTAAACAAGCAATATTAAAACATTTGATGCTGTGAGAGTAAAAAAGTATAAACTTATCGGTTCGTGCAGATACATAAACTGTAACAAATTACTACATTTAGTGATTTTGGTGAGATGTAATGCTATCTGTATCATTTTTTATATTTACTACTTGATGACCTTTCATTACTTGGAAAATTAGTGTATGTCATGACAGCAATTCCGGGCATAATGACCGTATAATTTTCGTTACGTAGAATACAAAATCATACCAGAGTTGTTTGCAGCAATATAATAATTATTTATTGTCATGTGTGCAATGGTTATTGTCGTACATGCTCATTTAATTGTTATTGTACAATATTTCCATTCATTTGATATAAGAAGAAACAGAAACTTCACACGTTTAAATCCCAAATATGTATTTTGAAACAGATGCATGCTTTCAAAACTTCCATATGACTGAACATGACTCACATCGAAGCAGTAAAGAAAAAACCATGACATGTTACTGGAGATATTTCAGAAATAATATTATATTATGATATGACTAAGCACAGGAGTTTTGTTTGTTGGATAAAGGTTTACCGTTTGTTACTTGTTGTTAAAACGTTTAAGGACTTGTATTTTACGTTACCGTAAAAACATATTCTATTTTAAAGCTCTAGACAATGCTTACCATTTTAAGCAGTAAGACGAGGGTTATTTTTAGCAGTTCAACTGTTGCCTCTGGACATAAGGCTACCTAAGAAACATGCGTTCGAGTCTCCCTGGTGACACTTATATCTCTCCTGAGGATGAGGCAGTGAATATCGATCTACGGCGCCCAAAAATACGTAGACTTACCTAGCAAGTACCAATTTTTACATTGGTAAATTAGAGCATGCGGGACCCCTGGATCCCAAAAGCGCGCACCCTACATCTAGACCGCCTCTCTCAAAGACGTCTTACAAGGAAATCGTGGTTAGACATTCCATATACGAGGGAGGTTTCAAAAGTTCCAGGAAAAGTGCTCTATAATGTTTATCATATGTTCAAATTGCTTTAAACTTTGCATCTAAATAGAACAATTCATTATACATGTACTATGAATCAAACGCTTTAGGGTGTGTCATACAAAATGGCACTGCTGTCATAGTAACGTCAGTAATGGCTACCCGGGGCAAATTTGACGTCACGTCGTAGAAATCGTCAAACTAACCAACACATTGACTCCAACCAAACAGCTACCAATTCACTACGACCTAAAATTACTGCATAGAACATTTGCAAAGGGCGGTATAACATTATTGTGATCAATTTATGTCATAGTTTAAATAGTCCCACAGTTGTGTTCAGGTTTATTTGTCGCCGTATTAGAATCGCCCGTTAAATGTCAGTAAATCATTGGAATTTGACCAGTTTCTGTCTTTTGGCAGGAATATAAAGACTTGAAACAGTAGATTTTATGACCACTGCCTGTTAAATGCATTGTAGGTCACTTGGTAAGAGTATGAATAATATGAGCGCTTCCAGACTGTCAGTGGTACTGCTGCGGATGATCACAAGAAGGTACGGCCAGTTGTGAATCAGACGCTAGACGTTGCGTTGGACGTTTCTGCTTGATTTTGTGATACTTTCGAATGCTTTGCATAGGGACCCTGGAAGAGCATACCTTGAAGCGAGGCACTTTTTGAGAATATAAAGCATTTTTGTTGTTGTAACCGGTGGATTTTGTGTGCCATTTGTATGACTGAGTGAGATTTAGTCAGAACATGTAAATAAGGTACGACCAGGGATAACTTTGCCCCGGGCACCCATTGTTGACGTTACTATGGCAGCCGTGCCATTTTGTACGACACACACTCATGCGTTCGATTCATGGTATAATATGTATTATGAATTGTTCTATTTAAATGCAAAGTTTGAAGTAATTTGGCCAAAGATAAATATTATAGAGAACTTTTCCTGGAACCTTTGAAACGCCCTACGTACATTTAATTTGTTTTGTTTTAGTTTTGTGTATTATTCTAGCTTGTTGCTATTGTAGTATTATTCCTGACCCCATTTCATAATACTCGAAAACATACCACAAAAGCAATGTATGCATTAATTTGATTTTTGGCATACTTTTACCATTTTATTTTACTTTTATTATGAGGCCGGAATTGTCTCTTATGCACAAATTGTTTCATTGTATTCATTATCGATAGATAAGTTTATTTTGTATATTACGTGACGAAAACTTCGGTAAAATCATGTACCGGCATTTTATATTTAGCTGGTTTTGTTTTAAAAATCTGCCATATCATCAAGTAGTGCCTTTATGCTGACTCTTATTGCTGAATAAAACATTGAATATCCGCAAGCTTTTGCACTACTAATTCAAATATGGTGTAAGATATATGTATGTAAAATAGAGTGTTAACAAAAGTGCATTTAATGATATACATACCGGTTTCATAAGTATATTGGCAATTTAATGTTTTCACAGAGTTGGTGTAAGTATTTTTAATAAAAAAGTATTGAACTTCTTCCTTATGTCCTTTATGTTAATTAATACATAGGGTAGATATACTATTGTAACGTAAATTACTCTGGTGAAAACTGTGATTAAAAACGGCAAAGAAAATGCGTAGGATTTATGATGTGCCAATAATTGAAACATGTTCACAAAGGGGATCGACTTTCGTGCCCTACGAAAGTATGGACGTTTATAAAGAATTTAAATGTCAACTTTTTTCTATTCTCCATATTGACTCAAATTTTGAGAATGTGTGACATTCTCTTATTATGGGTGGCGGCTCTGAGACAATCTACAGGAATTAAATTAAGAAAAGTGAGTACATATCGATTGAAGTTTGTTGAACTATCACACACATATCTCTTATTAAATGAAGTGTGTACAATCAAATGATCATGCAACACAATACAGTTGTCATATATGGATACGTTGTGTAACGTAAATTACAACATAATGAAGACATACGGAATGAATTTTACTGCAAAAGACAAAAGTTTTACACAAAACAAATAGCATCTAAATAAAAGAGTACAGGTGTCTTACAAATCTTTTCAGACAGTATACATTATAGTTGATGTGTGTGTTTTGTCCCTTTATAACCAATTTTAGCATTATGTATGCAGTATTTAAGTACCCTATCAATACCATTTACATGAATATATCCACCCAAAAAACGGCTTATATGTTTAAACTATAATAATTTATCAAAATAAATGAAAATTGTTCGGAATTCATAATGAATGTTTTGTTAGCACTAACTGATTGATGGTCAAATGCGTAGAAAATGGCTGGTAACGTAAAATACAGGCCTGTATTGACTAATAGAAAAAAAATCACAGATACCTCTTAAACTTGTTCGTGCAGTTTAAGTAACTGACTATAAAAGTAAATAGGTATATGTTTGATTTCTAATGATTATCCATTCCAAAAATGACGATTTATCAATAACGTTGGGTTGCGACTTTTGACAGAAACACCAGAAACAACAGTAAATATTTAAAAAAACGCGAAGTTGCCAACAATCAAGAAATGGTTTTATGAAATCCCCAGACTCTCTTCTATCCAAATATATAAGTCTTGAGCTTGAAAAAAATATTTAAGATAAAACGTTACGGCATCTCGGTCCATATGATCGGCATTAATACGGATAAATCGACAATGTCTTTCAAATGCCCGGTATAATCTAATCGATTTCGGGATGTGTTAGATACATTTAACTAAACATGTCATGTACGTGAAATCTCGAATCGAAAATAGTTTCACATTATGAATATAAACACAAGCGTCATTGTCGCACATAGGCATGTGTCTAATTGTCCATGATTTTACTATGTTTCACTTGCAATATTACGTATTCTGCAAAATTCACCAGCCAATATAATTACATTCGTACGTGGGGTGTTCCACAATTAATAGGACTTTTTTCATAGCAGCAAGGTAAATCAGAATTTAATCAAACTATTTGTCTATAATTAAATTTTGATCTTTCACTGACAAATATACGAAATATCAAAGAAATTGATTGAAAAATAATAAATTTATCAAACATTAAATATACTGTGTACCGATGAGGCGGGTCGCACCGTGACGTTATGATGACGTACGTATTTCAAGCGCAGTATTTAAAAATAAAGAAACAGTAAATATTTTTGCTTTTAGGCGTCTAAACTTTCTAAACAGATCCAATATCACTGTTCCAATTGTTTAGATATGTTTCCGTAACCCTGTTCACAAAAATGTGTTGCAATACTGTTTTTCTATAACCCACACCTGTACTTATTAGTAAGTTAATAAATCAGCGATCTGTGATCAATTTGAGGCAACAGAACACAGATGGCTGCTTAATGCCACTACATTATACGTATTTCATCATTTCATTGGTTAGCACTGTTGGTTTTCCCAATGTACACCATTGTATGACAATCGGGTGGTTTCTGTTTATTGGCGTTGACGACATTTTCATTCATGACGCGCGTGGATACATACGCCTGATTACTAACTTACGATAACGAACATAGAGTGATTTATTCGAAAGTTTGCATTTTCATGTCAAAGTTGACCACGTTAGACCATACAAATAGGCGTTAATATTTATCAAGTGTACATTGAGATATTCACATTTTTTATAAGGATAGTAATGACAAATAATAGTGTGACCCGCCTTAGTGTAACATGGTTTCTATGACAACGCTTTGTATGAGCATCATCAGCAACAAAGAAACTCTGTTGCTATCAACATATAGAGCATACATTGCTATGCATTTGGGACAATTTCCATTAAATTGTAATTGTTATGTAAGAGGTTATTACAAAAATCCTATTATTTCTGGAACACCCCTCGTATACATGCCAGGAGAATCTGATTTGGGTAGTGCAGTAAGTTCTGTTAACCTACATTGTACGACAGAATGTTTAGGACGCATAGAAATAAACACAGTTGTGTATAAAACATATTTCTCGTCGCAGATTGTAAAAGTGATGAGGTACGTTACAAAACATCTTGCTACAAGCCGACACCCGCATTGACATGGACAAGTGCCCAGGTATGTTTTCCTTTGGATCAACATACAAATAAATTGGCTACAAATGTTGTTAATTTCCAAAATGCTCTTCAAAGTGACTTGCACAATAGTCGAGCATATGCCAGGCGCTAACTATCCAACGGTCACTATTGCAGCTGTGAGACGAATATCCTACTTTTGTATCGATATTCTGTATACGCGTTGTGTTTTTTGGGGTTGACCACGTTTTCCGTTGTCTTTTAGTCTCAATTCACCAGCTTAGAAACGTTTAAACAAAATGAGGACTTGATGTCCATATATCAAAAACGAACACTCGTGTATGAATTGATCTCTTTATTTGTGTCCTTTAATTAATATATAAGGTACACATCTAGTCATTTTTTGTCATGTCATACATTTGTTTAGCTTAGTTCACATTCGTAAGTGCAGCTTAAACATAGATTTTGGCTAATGAATGGAAGTTAAGCAAGATTTACCCAACAGGAAGACAATAATCTTATGTGTAAACATGTCACATTTAAAGGACGAAAACCCCGGAAGGACAGATATATACATACGTTTGAATTCTTTTCGAACTACCCTCTTATAGTGGATATATTATTACCCGCGGGTTTCCTTTGGGTTTATGTAAATGTGTCTTCCTCCTTTTCTGTAATGCAACATTTCGTCTTAACCAGGGAACATTTATAGGAATAATATTATCTTCATTTCAGACATATTGCAGATCGACTGCCAACCGCGACCTTTTTGTACCGGAAACATTGGAAGAGTTGCAAAACGTCACATCCTGGATGTTTAATTCCGATCCCCGTAAGCTATGTTTTTATCATATATCATGTATTTCTCATCAATGTGATAAACTATCTATTACAATTTGGTCAGTTCAAATGACGCACAAATGAATGAATTGACGTTCTATAGTTACAAAATGATAAAGGATACAAGCTGCATCCTGGTTGGATGAAAGATCATGTGACGTATTATTCATAATGTTGTCCATTAAACAGCTGCATATTTAAATTACTTGCAAGAACTGTGGAACTAATATAACCGTTCTGTCTGCACCCGAGGCATGATACGTTTAACTTAAGTCATATTTGCGTGTTCCCGATTCGAATAATTAAAACACATACGGCTACTGATGAACTACGAACAATACTATATTACACTATATTCACTATTATAAATATAATATATGCAGCATACAGGCGACGTCGAGCATTTACGCAAATCATATATTACTTATCATCCAAGTTTCATGTATATAATAAAATGAATAACTCGCCAATACTTAGTAATAATCTCTGAACAAAATAGAAATAGAGATTCATTGATATTGAATGCATTAACATTAGCAACAGTTACTGTAAAATATGAGTTAAGTATATATGCGCATTGCTAATATGCATACATCATTTCCAACGGTATGACTATTTCCAGCAAAATGGAATAATTGTACACCATGCAATGTACATTGTTATTGAATTCGGTATTCCCACCAATGCATTCCATCTGGCATTGGGCATTAATAATTCTACTTGTTTGAAAGTACAAAATCACTTACGTAACGGCAATATCTTCTATTGTGAAATCTTACGAAGGCATAGTATGGTGTGATATGATCGACTGTCCTTATCTTTAAGTCAAGTAAGAAAGTTTTGATTAAAACCCAGAACATTTGTGACATAAGGGTTGTATTAATTTCAGAGCTCCGCGTAGGATATATGGGGTATACGGATGCAGAAATCGAAGGAACATGGAAAACGGTTCATGGAAAACCACTAGAGTATGAGAATTGGAACACTAACGAACCACACGGTCATCAGGGTGAAAACTGTGCTGTGATATTTAGCGAAACTTCCAAATGGGCCGACTTTCTATGCTCTGTGATAATCCCATCGATATGTGAGAAAGACATGCTTGCAATGTAGACATTTTAATTCAAGGCATGTACATTTTTGTATCACATGTGCACAACGCTGGCTTAGAATACAAAGTTTCTTATGTATCTTGTTAAAAAGAGGAAATCAGATAGGGATCCTTACAGGGTAACCCTTACATATTTGATATCTGCACCACAATGCGCTTCTCCTGAGCATAGTGCAATGAAAATCGGAACTTGTAATGTATGTTGACCAAATTGAAGTCTAAACGGCTTGTTTTTTCAAAAAGTAAAGAGTAGTTATCAGACAAATTTGTCAGTTTTCTCAAAAGAGCGTGTTTTCTTATGACATTCTCAATATAAACCAGTGACAAGCACTGATGACTACGGATGATGAAGGGTTTTCATTTGCTAGTGACTGTTACCTACATATACCATCTTCGTATTTGGAGCGGTTATAGTTATACTGTATAGGAGCGTTGCATTACATTTAGAGATTCTGAAATTAACTTGTTTTAAGATAAGTTGTAATGTATTTATATTATGAATATGAAAATAGCCTTAAGTTTCTAATTGGTCATTGTTTAAATCCACAATTCAATAAACGGTAAACATATTGTTTATGATATTTTACACACATTAGCTTTATGACATAATACTCATTTGATCGCATGACGGGCCATGCATGCTTTGTTACGTTCTGTTAATTTTCTAATAATTTGATTGTAAAGTCATTTACATAACACTAATTTGATCAAAATATCTTCAAAAACATACAAGTTTAAGTATTTGTTTAAAGTTTAAAGTATTTGAGATTTACAAAGTGACAAATTTGAAAATTGGTCCAGTGTACAATTAATCATACTCCTAACGTAACATCTTTGTCAAGATTATTTAAAGCATTTTATAAATAAATAAACATTTTAGTTAGTATAGATAAGTTGTCTGATACAGGATTATCCTAAAACATTATATAAAGGTTGTGTACATAATGGCACCTTTGTACCGCCAATCATGGTTCGCATGAAGGGTGTTAGTTGTCCACTGTTCATGGTAGCTTGTGGAAATTTCCAATATGAAGATTTAAAACTCCGGCATCAACTGGATGGTGCGAAATGTGCTGGCGACATAGCACTCCTCGTCGTAGCTACTGAATATTCACCTCTAGAGGAAGGAAAAAAATCTAACTTCATTGCTTACACATTATCTCAGGCTAGACTAGCTTTTGTTGTTTACGGGAAAGACTTTTTCAAAAGGAAATAAAAAACAACTAACCAATTACTTTAGGCCAAGCTTGACCTAAAAGAAACGCAATACAAACAAACCAATCACTGCAATGTAATACCAATAAAGAAGTAGAATAATACATGTATCTAGGCAGCTTAAGCAATCAACACAGAATCACAGTCACATCATGTTTTCGCAAAGAAAGGCAAAATAAGTGCTACCTCCAGCTCAATACTATCTGGAGTACACGAAAGTTATTATTGGCTAGTAAAGCCCGTGTGATTAACTTCAGCATCAAATTGGTACTGTTATATAATTTATCATGGTCTAAAACATTATGGAGCACCATACATGTAAAGAAATAACTGGTATACAACAGATGTAAATTGACCGCGTGTTTAACGGAATCATCGTTGATAAATGAAAATAACGGAAGCATCGTTTTACGTTAACCTGAAAAACAAACGCAGAATAATTACTTCTTTTTACAAATATCGAGTTTAGCTTTTTTTCCAATCAGTATTTTGCTGAAAATCGCACATACATATACGCACGTATATTGATGACACAACCCACAATCGAAACAGTTCACCAGACGAGCTCACTTACCACTGAGCTACTGTTTTACTAACAATGTGTAAATGTCGCGTAAATTTACGCATAGATATCTACCTTGGGCAAATTCGTAAGTGTGTTTTACTAAACGAACGCAAGTACTTGCATCCATTAACGCAAACATATTGAAGATTGAACCGTTCAACGTAAGTCAGAACACAATATAATGAGGGTTATCTACTAATGGATAACCCATGTTATTGGAGGCACCAATGACGGGTGATCAGAAATTGTATCGATTTTTGTCAAATATATTCTTTCAACCCACCCACCCATTCCCAGAACATTCTGTTTGTGTTATTTAGCATAATTTATAGTTTTGTTTCAGAATGCAAATGTCGTGCATGTCAAGTATGTCTTCAAAGTTAACAATTGAAATTATATTTTGATCGTGTTGCTTTTGTTTGTTTGTCTATTGCAGATTATTTGTAAACTGATGTATGTGAGCTTGTGTATACAGTATCCACACGAATAGTAGAACATCAACAACGGCGTGGTTACCTGGATTTTGTGTTTATATTGTTACAAAAGTGCGACCGGCGACAGCAATATCAAAATTCAAATATTGTTTTCAAAAGTTCAGAAATATTGACTCAAATCTCGTTTATTTAGAAAATAATTATATAACTTGTATTATTGGTGCCTCTGTGGCTGATGATTCGCCGTTGACGTTGTGTTTGGTGTCTGATTCCCAGGGCCATTCGCAATTTGCCGACAGCGATATCCAAACCCAAATATTGTTTTTCAAAAGATCAGTAACATAGCGATTCAAATCTCGTTTATTTAGAAAACAAATTGTATTATTGGTACCGTAGCTTCTGATGTTGATGTTTCGTCATGAGCGTTGTGTTTGGTGTCTGATTCCCAGGGCCATTCGCAATTCAGTGTGTGGCGAGATATGGGCTTCAGTAGTTCAGGTATTTAAGCCTTTTGGACACACTTCAAAATTAGCCCGTTGCAGTTCAAATTTAGCCTTTTGGGGCATATATTTATAATCTGGTTTAGTCTTAATTTAGGGCTTAAATATTGTGGTAGCCTTTTGGGGCTTATACTAGTAAATTGTTTAGCCTAGTTGGGCTCATATATTGTTTAGCCTTTTGGGGCTTAAATATTGTTTAGCCTTTTGGGGTAGCCCTTTGGGGCTTAAATATTGTTTAGCCTTTTAGGGCAGCCTATTGGGGCTTATATATTGTTTAGCCTATTGGGGCAGCCTTTTGGGGCTTATATTGTTTAGCCTTTTGGGGCTATTTATTGGTGCCCCTTTGGGGTATGCCTTTTGGGGCATTTACGGATTGCTGTCAAAGGTCGCCCTTAACGACAATTTGTCCGGCGTCCTGTTAACCTATTTCGGTTAGCACGTTGAATGCGGGAACCACGCCCATTATTCCAAACCACAAACATTCGACAAGCCTATGTGCTCTAATAATATGATTTGAAATGTTGTTGTTGCTACTTTATTGGTCTAAATTATATGAGTGAAAATTGACTAAGTATTCATTGTTTATCGGGTCAATTGGATGTGGGGCAGCAGAGTTCATGGATGAAAGCTGTAATTAATTTCTTGATAGCTTTATATAAGTAGCATTATTTTATGTTTACTTTAATTAGAAAATATAGTGAGTTTTCATCCATGTGCTTGTTGCTGGGCGTCCTGTTGTCCTCTGATCTCCCAATAACCAATATAAAGAAATAAATATACATAAACGGTTGTTAAGATTTGATGATTATTCACGTTCTAAAACAACAAGTGACGATCTAAAACAACATTCGACGGTCTAGAATAACATGCGACGGTCGAAAATCAACATTGCGTGTAAAAAAACTCGTCACTTACGTCAATGTTTGCTATTTAGGGTTGCCCAGCTTTGGCGCAGAAATAAGCCAAAACTTACGACAGAATGTGAAGCCATGATTGTACAGCGCTTTTGAACGTGAAACAAGGTCCATATACATATGGTATAGTATAATTGGAAAGAACATTAAATTTCATATAGATAACCAACATAACAAGTGACAATAACGATGGAGTCTTACCAATAATTGAACAACTATTCTTATAGTAAGATTTCCACAATATCCGTGAATGTACTCTTTTAACCACGTGATTTCAAAAATGGAAATGGTTACTGTGACAAGGTTTCAGAAAAAGAACATAATGTTCGAAATTCCGTATAATTATTGCATTCCATGAAACACCTAGCGGCTCTTCTAACGCTGCCACTTGATTTTTCTTAATATCTCGAATACAGTTCGAGATAACTTTATCACCAGTTTTTGAACAGGGTGCGTTAGCGAGTCGTTCAGTGCAAGCAATTACAATAGACTGCGAGCTAAAAATAGATGAATTCGCGTATTCCGCGGGATGACTTCGGACTTCATCGCCTAATCTTTAGCCGAGACTATGTTTATAATGTTACAAGAAGCTTGATAAATATATCGAGACAGCGATTGTATTATGTTATGTAAGCTAGGTTACCAGCTGGTCAGTGATAAACGTTCAACGTTTAAATACTGCAAGTAGTAAAGGCAGCAGTGGTAATCATGTATTAACTGGATGCTGGAACATACATATGGCGTTAGGTTGGCATATGCCCTCATATGCTTTGTGACTGGAAAAATATTTTTCTGACGACAGGAACAATCCCTGTTCTTCCAGTGCCATTGGCGCTTTGACTGTTTAAAGCATGTGCCTATTACTGCATGTATAAATTTAGAAATTGATGCGTATAAGAATTCTCGGTTAAGGTGTAATTAACATCACCCGAAATTAAAAAGCCACAAAATTAAACAGCGTATTTATTTGGGATAAATAGAGACATTTCAATATTTTATTTCTTTACTACTACAAATGTTATATTAAGTGTACACAATACAAATATTCACACAATTTATCTACGTTACTATTTCCTAGGCAACGAAATAGCAGTGGGTAAGCTTACGCCGCCTCAAAACCAACCCATATTCTTAACATAAAACCGATGAGTTTCAAATAAACGTTTAACCTCAAATAACGCAACTTGAATGGTAAACTTTACATTTCTTCTAAATACAGAATCTTAATTGTTGCAGTAGAGTGACTGGATCCAGTTTACTATCATTTTTGGTCACCCTGAATTTAAATTTCATGTTAAGCTCACCCTCGTTCCTTGCAGGAATCTTATTTTCTCAACAGATACGTTATGGTTACGGTTAACACTATATTATGCAACAAAACTAACATTTGTTCATGTACTAGCTTGTTGGTAAATATTTTTAATGATTATTTAAAAAAAACATGAGCGAATAAAATGTCGATTAACACAACCATTAAAGGAAGGAAGGACGTCTAAATGTATACAATACAAACAGGTTAACGGTATTGTATGATAAAATGCGACTTTTAATATAAATATTTAGTCAGTTGAAGACGTGTCGTGCGATAGCCTGTCGTCGGATGGGGCAAAGAAATTGCCGGAAACAGTGCAAAATATTGATGTTTAGGTGTGCCAAATTTCGCTACAATTCATTGAGGAGTTTTAAAGAAAACTTAAATATGTAAACGGTAGCGTTAGAAGTTTATTCATGAGTTAACATACATATGTGATCATAGGAACTTAATTTTATGGGTTTTTTCTTATCTAAACTCATTTTAATTTTCACACTTGCGCACAGGGTAGATCGAACCACTTAATGTTGAGTGCTACCTGCCCTTGCCGATTTCATCATACCTTGTTTCATAAAAAGCACACAATGTTCGAAATCCTGTATTATCATTTTAGTCCATAAATTAATAGCGTAAATTATTTAACACTATCGAATTGTTCTACTCCAGAAGACGGCTACAACTACAACACCGGACCGAGCCTTCTGCACTGATGACAACATATAGGGGCATATCATGAGAGAAGTCTGTAAACAACTAGGAGGAAGCGACCATCGCCCAGTCCATATCTGCCTCTACATACTCAAGTATCCCCAGATGGAACTACAAGAAGGCCGACTGTACCTTATATCAATGCCTGACCTCTGCAAAGACATCGGAGTGGATGGTAGAGACATTAACAAAGTTGTAAAGGATTTCAATGCATGCATAATCAACGCAGATCATGAGGCAATACCAAGAGGGGGGCAGAAAAGTCTTCAAGTCATACTGGACCAAAGTGACAAATGAAATGCTCACCCATCTACAACTACAGCTGGGTCCAATCAGCCTCACAAGTTGTGCTGGGAAGACGATGGAGATAATTATAATTACACGGCTAGAGTGGTACCTGGAAACGAACGACTTACTTGCAACACAACAAGCAGGATTCAGACCATTCCGCTCCATCGAAGACCAGACTACATACCTGGCACAAGAAATCGAAGATGCTTCCCAGGAACAGAAGGTTGTCCTGACAGCTTGGAGTGACATTCAAGGCACCGTCTATAAAGTCTTGATAGACGGGCTCCAAAAAAGGTATGTGAAAATCGAAGTCAATCTGGTGAGGAACGGAGCTTGAGGTAGCATGTTGAAGTGGATCAAGTCTTACCTATTCAACAGAAGGGCAAGAGTCAGCTTGAACCATAAAATCAGTAGAAAGTTCTTGCTACGGCATGGTGTCCACCAGGGTGGAGTTCTGTCTCCAACACTTTTCTTACTTTTCATCAATGATCTTGTGTCTGATCTACCAAAGGGGATGAGTGCCGCACTATATGCCGATGACCTTGTGTTATGGTTCAAAGAAGAGCATGCAACAACAGCCACATACAGAATGCAAGGGACACAAGACAAGCTTACCGCATGGGCTGAAGATTGGTTTGTAACGATAAACAAAGAGAAATCTTCCAGCACACTGTTCATATTGTCGTCAACACTCCTATGGCTGAAGCTGAAGAAGCAAAATCCTTTGGAGTAACCTTTGACAAGCGGCAAACTTGGAAGCCACGCCTTATCAATGAATAAGGAAAGGCTAGACAGAAACTTGCAATGATGCGAAAACTAGCGTGAACAACGTGGGGATCCAACGAGCACATACTCAAGACAGTCTACCAAAGGTACAGTGAGACCGCAAACTAGAGTACAGCTCCCCTACATGGTTAACCAAATTTTATTCTTCTAAAAGTGTTATTGTGTTATAAAATCCAATCTTGCGTTAAATATATCTTGTAATAATACAACTATTCAGTCAACTTCATCCGTAAAATACCTTGGTGCTACTCTGGATCAAACTCTTTCATGTGAATCTATGGCAGTGAATGTAATAAAAAAGGCAAATGCAAGATTAAAATTTCTCTACAGGAAACGAAAACTTCTCATACAACATGCAACAAAACTTCTGGCATCTTCACTTATTCAGTGTCACTTTGCTTATTCCTTCTGGTAGCATGCTTTGACCAAACAACTTAAATCTAAACTACAAGTCACTCAAAATAAACTTATAAGATACGTTCTCAACCTTGACTGTCAAACGCCCTTTCTCATGACCATTTTAAAACACTAAATTGGCTTTCAGTTGAAAAGAGAGTTGAACAAATCATACTTACGCATGTTTTTAAAATTAAAAATAATTTATCCCCAGACAATATGAAAGAACACTTTAATATGTCAAATTCAATGCATACATACAACACTAGATTTAGTGCAGATGGCTGCTTTGCTGTGCCAGTGGTTGGGTCCTTCGAGAAGAAGACATTGTCTTACGTAGGATGCAGCCTTTGGAATAGTCTTCCATCTGGTATCAGGGACAGTACCAGTGTCATTACTTTTTAGACTGGGATTAAAAATATCTACTTGACGTGGTGTAAGTTTATTTTTACAACTTTATTTTTAATAAAAATCTTTTGAGAATTTTCTATTTCATTTATTTTACAATACAAATGTCTTTCATATTTCATATGTGCAATACTTTTCAATGCCTCCCTGTGTCAGTTCACCTTAAATGACCGCAATGGAAATAAGAGGTCCCCTCTTTTTTTGCGTTATCCTTGGTGTGGGTGTGTTTGGCATGGCCTTGTTTTAATATATGCAAATTCTTAAAATTGATTTTTATTTTTGTAATTGTGTTATTTTCTGTGATATTTATGATACAATGTATGCCATGTAACATGCTACTTATACCGAATAAATATTATTATTACAAGCCAGGTGCAAATGTACGACTATGAGCGACATTCTCCACCCACCTTAGAACAAAGGACGTTTACAAACGTCGCTAAACAGAAGTTTACTGGGATTGTAAACGTCAAGTCTTAGCCATTCAGAATTCAGGGATTTGCTAATTTAGAAATTATTTTAATTAAACATAATGTCATGTGTTTGGTGGTTATTTTCCTATTGAGAATTACTAAAAGAACAGTATAACACCATTACAATACTGTCGTCAATAAAACAAACATAGAACGGTTCCTGGTTGTTTCAATGATTGAACTCGACGCACATGCAATATTGTAATGATTTTGGCAATATCAGAGTATTCGCATCAAGCATAATGCACGGCCGGTTAAAACATACATTATGTCGCCATTATTAATCAAAGTACTGAAAGTACTGACAGGCTGGCGAACTGCTAAGGAACAATAGCTTTTCAAGTAATATAACATCAAGTGATTTTCTAAGTCGAAAGAGAGGTAAGTGCTGGACTTAACAAAAAATAAAAAAATAAAAATTTAAAAATATAAAAAATTTGGAGCGGCCGTGATTCGATCGCTGGACCTTAGCATCAGAAAATTACTAAGCGAGTTGCTCAACCACTTGACCACGATCTCGTTGAAGAATGTTGACCTAAATAATTTACCATAATAAAATCATTGTTGCGCGCGCTATATCGCATTAGTATATAACGCGTAGTAATAATTATCAACGCCTTTAAACACCTATTCTTTTAATTTCATACAATTTCCTTCCATTACAAGAAGAAACTAATATATTACAATCGAACAGAATAAATGAAACAAGGAAAGTTGAATGTTCTTATCTTGCAAAACTGACTAACGAGGAGGAACTATTTGCATCGAGTGTATAGATTCTGTGTTGTCAGTTTTGGGAGTAAATTCATCTTGGTGGATTTCATTTTTTAGGATTGTAATAGTCTGGCGCGAAATCGCCAGCCTAACAATGATGACTTTGCTACTTAACCGAAATTAGTTTTTTGTAATGTCGTATGTATATGTTGGCTATACTTATGGTCGAAAAAATAGCATGTGGTAAGGTCGAATTTTCAAACACGTTTGAACTTTAATAAAATTGACCACTAAAAACGAAACATGTTTCACTTTTTTACCGATATCATCCAATGTAGACGCATAAAATCGTTTAAAAACGTCAACAATGATAAGTAATTCATTCGACTTTTTAATGGAAATAACAGTAAAACATATACTAGTAGTCTGTTTCGATACGATAGATATATATACATGTATATCACAGTTAGAAAGTTAATAAATAATAGCAAGAATAATTATAAATATTATCACAATGAATTATCACTACAGTAAATTATTCGTAATCATGGTTATAGAGTTGGTCTCAATGAAAGTAGATAAAAAGAAAAATCTAGTAGATAAAAAGAAGAATCAATCGAAATGACGGTGAGGGGAACCAAAAACCCGACAATTTAATCCACCAGTTTGAATATAACTAGCCCATTGTTTACCTCTTGAACAAAGTAATACAGACTTGAATCTGGTATATCTACGTATTGAAATCTGACAACCAATGTAAATAAGCACGAGTACAGGATCACTACACATGAAGTTATATAGCAACAACAGAAACCCTTTTTCTGTCGTCTTGGTTCAAATCGAGGGGTGCCCGTTAGACTGTAGTAATTCCTTCTTTAATAATATGTACTTACTACAGTCATGCGGGCACCCCTCGAGATGTCGTTGGCTTTTAACGACAAAGCTACGCTGAATACCCGCACCACTGTTAAAGAAGTAAGCATTCAGGTGGATGTAATCTTGCATGAGAAGTTAGAAACTAATTTGGCTGTCAGCAACCATGCTAGTCTGGCACTATAGACATTCACACTGAACTCACGGTCTATCCATCGATGAAATGGCACATTTAGCATGTACAACATGTCGGAAACTGCTAACGTCGTAAGATAAAAACTAATAGAATGTTTACTAATCGTTTTTCTTGACATCACTATTATTATTAATGTATTTCAAATTAACGACAATAAGACGATTGCGATTGACGACGTTTGCAAATCTTTGAGTATACTTGTATAAGGTTCTTCATTATCCGCACTGATGTCATTTCGCGAAGTCGAATTGTTATTGTCCGGTGTAGTTGCTGACAACAGATGTACAGTAGAAACTCCCTAATCCGAACTCCCTCCGGACTGCCCAAAAATTTCGGATTGGAGAGGATTTCGGATTAGAGAGGTTTTTATTATTTCAGTGTCTAACTGTTACCAAAATAATCTACTAGTATATATATTGAAAACTACAGGAGCTGTAGTATACATGTATTCCTATATATTATTGGGCTGTATTTCCTTGGCCATAATAAATAAGTTACAATAATATTATACTAAAATAAGTTTGTAATCAAATTATTTATTTCTTAATAAAAACTTAATATAAACTTTCGAAATCAATTGCGTTTTCCTAATTACATCGCGTTATACCCACTGTTTCACCATGACCACTTACAATTCAAGCTGAGTCCATGTATAGAAAATGACATGTTAGTTGTGTAAAGGTGTTAAAAGTCATGTACATTGTACCATACTTTTCAATTATATTGATAGATATAAAGGGGTCATTCTGCATCAATAGACAATAGGTTGTTTACAAAGTGTAACCTTTTATGGTACAAACAGAAACAATGGAGTGTATTGTCACCAGTCAGTTATGGTGCACTCTGTTGAAATATTTGACAATTTAATATACAGTCCGGTACATATTTTTGAATTTCGGATTACGGAGTTCAATTTATGAACAAAATACTAATTCCGGACTGAAATCTTAGTTCGGATTAGAGAGGATTTCGGATTGGAGAGGTTTCGGATTGCAGAGTTTTTTCATGAAGCATTATATAAGAATATAGAAGGAAAAAATTGGGACCTTGAAAAATTTTCGGATTGTGGAGGATTTCGGATTAGAGAGGTTTCGGATTAGGGAGTTTTTACTGTATTTTGGTAGGAATCCATGTTCAGTATTTGGTATCTTGTATCTTTCAAGGAAAAGAAATACGAAGAAATAGTTCTGAATCTGTTATATTGTCTTATCTTGTGGTTTTGTAATAATCATAAAGTTTAAGGTAAATCCTTTGGTTACGCCTTAGTATACCGTCCTTTACATCACAATCCAGTAATCCACACACACACACTTTCATACCCTATTCAAAGTCATTTTACAGTACATTCCAGGATCGTAAATGTATAATAATAAACACCTCTTTAGCAACATATAACCTAAATAATCCCCAGTCTCTTCGATTTTGTCTTTTTCCATAGATTTAAAATTACTTTGGAAGGCATTGAAGCGCAGTACCTTAATAAGTCAAAATTGATAGAACGTGTCAATGTCATTAACTTGTGTAAAGCTAACCACCGCCCATTCCCGGGATATGGCTGCAACTGACTGGTCCATAACGTCTTCGTACGTGCGATGCGCTTGGCTTCTACTTTACACCGTAAGGTCCACATTACGTGACAATCGTACGATGTACACATAAAGTACCAGTCAGTTGCATCAACGCCCCCACCCCGATTTTACCCTTCGGTAATGAAACCCGCCTTTTCCCCCGCCCTTCAACAGCCCTCGGGGGACAGCTGATGGTAAAATATCCGGTATTTCCCCAGCCCCTGTCAACTAAATATTGCCCCCAGGGTATTTGGTTTTCCCAACATTTCCCAGGCAGTGCGGGGGAGATGGAAGGTAAAACACGACCGTTTCACCGCAATATACTGCCAATCACAGGAGGTGGGGCCGTGGATGCAACTAACTGGTGCATATGAAACAAAATGATTGATCTAAGCTAATTATGGACTAACCTGAAATGCTACCTAGGTCTGAGTTATATGTATAAATATACCTCGGTTACAAATACGTCTGAGAGAAACATGAACTCGGTCTAAACTATCTAGACAATTGTTGTTGATAAACGTGCATAGAAATGCTATTAATTATTTATTATAACTCCACCAAATCCATTCAATAGTAAGTACTAGTATATAATACGGCCTCTTATGGATAAGATGCCAATCACTTATACATCGAGAATAATTGATCAACAATTAAATCCTGTTCCAAAGGCAATCTGTCCAGACACAATTATATGTATACATTCATTTATTTATAAGTAGTCACAAGTCACGCGCTAGGTAAGTCCCTGTGAAATTATTAATTTGATAATCAGTATGGAGTTCATTGATATGTTCGACGCTCGAGCCGAGAGTTAGCACTGCCGATGCAATTTAATTAGTTTAGTGAAACAGGTCACAGTTTATTCCCGAAACCAACTTAAGTAACTGCATGTATATCAGCCCTGTGTTCAAAGTAGAATAACGTGATGGAACGTTCGTAACAGGTACGAAACGTTACGAAAACGTTATGCACCAGTCAGTTGCATTCACGTCCCAACCCGGGGATTGGCGGGGATTTTTACTTTTGGGACAGATGATGGTAAAATCTCAGGTATGTCCCCAACCCCTGACAACTAAATATTGTCCCCGGGTATTGCTTCGTTGAAAAATTCCATCGACAGTGCGGGGGAAGCTGGAAGTTAAAATCACGACCGTTTCCCCGGCTGCCACTGCCCGTCTTCGGGGTTGGGGTGTGGAACAAATGACTGGTGCATTACGAACGTTCCATCGCGTTATTCTTCCTTGAACACTCGGCAGTTGAAACGGTTGTCGGCAAAAATGGTGACCTCTTATTGAAAAAATAAATTCCGGGGGTAGTTTCCATTCCCTATCTACGTATCATATGTAACTCAGAGTATGGATAGAATTTGGAGCGGTATGAGCAGTCTGTAGAATCTCGTGATCAGATAAATACCGTTTACACTCAAAACTATTGCGATTTAATCTGCTACGCTGATTTTATTTTCTTGATTATAACGATCGTGTATTCAATATGGTTTTATTATATAGCCTAAAGTACATCCCGTATATGTAAGAATACCCGGCAAGTACCGATTTCGCTCTATCATTAGCTATTTTTTATTGATGCAGTTTTCAACCGAGTGTAATAATTTGGTTCAGCATCCGCTAACAACAGCTAAAGATAGAGCAAAATTGGTAACTGTCTAGTGTTCCTACATAAATAAGATCTTTAGGCTGCATAATATATTCATATAAGTGCACTATCGCTATAATCAAGAAAAAACTCGCAAGCGCAAATGTTTTGAACGCGAAAGTTATTTACTTCAAATAATTTGATCACGTGATTCTACAATAATCTGTGTTGAGAATCGCGTTATCAAACGAATAACGTTCGTAGTCATAACAATGGTGTTGTCGCCCACTAACGTGAGGTTTTGTTCTTGATTATATCGATCGTGCGTTTAATATGGTTATATTATAACGTTATAGCTTAAAAAAGTTGTAGAAATACTCGGCAATTACCGATTTCGCTCTATCTTTACCTGTTTTTAACTGACGCTCGGTCAATCACAATTATTTGTTGAAAGTGCACCGAATATTCATTTGGTCGAGCATCAGTTATTTCAAGTATTTGGCCGCCTTTCGTGAACACTTCTGCTAGTGAAAATTACGACCTACCAATGTCCAATATAGATCTAAACCCAAACGGCAAACATCAGTTCGAAAAAAGAAAGTAGATACACATTGTAGATTAAAATGATGAGAAGGCTAGAGGTACTAAGTTTACATAATCATGGTTATTGTGTAAACGTTATATAATTGTCAATTTAAATATGATCAAATACACTCATTGACTTGAGCCTGGTACCTCACAATCCCTTCCAAACAAGATTGGCTTGAATATTAACATACCTCGCATTAAAAAGTGATGGTCATTTACTGTAAAACAACAGCAGTGCGTTCATTAACGAAAACGCTCGCCAACGTTCGTGAACAATACGTGAGTTCGCGTTAATGAACGATAAGTTCGCCACGAACTTGTTATAGCCAATCGCGAACGACCTTTACACATAGCTCATCGCCAAGCGAACAAAGATGGCGGATAGATAAATATTTGATTTAATTTATTATAATCTTAGCGATTTAAACTTTAATTGTAGATTGTTTGTGTTTTGCATTTGTGATACAGGGTGGATACCAAAGCTGAATAAATAGAACACGAAAGAAGTATTACTGAGTTTCTAATTTTCAATCTACGGCTGCAAATCTAATAGAACAAGTAAGGCGATTACATCGTCTATCTCCGCCATCTTGGAATTGTTTGCGGCGAACGATTATAATCGTTCAATAAGTAGTTCGCGTGACGAACTAATTCTCGCGGCGGACGTTTTCGTTAATGAATTGAAGGCAGGTGATACATCAAAGGGGTTTCTCGTGCAAAAATGTGAAGCCGTTCAGCTTTCAAAGTATGACCAGTAGTCAGGCCATTATCTATTTATAGTTACGCATAGATATCTACCTTACGCAAATCCGTAAGTGTGTTTTACTACACGATCGCAAGTTCTTGCATACATTTACACAAAAAATATTGAAGATTGAATGTAATTCGGGACACAATATAACCAATATAACAAATATAACGGGTACCAGAATGAATGAATATGCGTCAAGATTTGATGATTAATCACGCCTAAAACAACAAGTGACGGTCTAAAACAACAAACGACGGTCTAAAATAACATGCGACGGTCAAAAATCATCAGTGCGTGTTAGGGTTGCCCAGCCTTGGCGTAGAAATAAGCTAAAATTTACGACAGAATGTGAACTAAAATATCTTTGTAAAACGCATTTACGCAAATATTATCGATGTACGCAATATTTTAGGAAATCTTAGGTTTACACTAGCGTAAATGCTTTGATAAAACAGTGCCCTGTAGCCTGAAGTCAAAATTGTAAAGTTTCAGGTTAGAAAATATCCCCAGCGTATATCGCTGGGCAATATCTGGAAAAATGTCTGTTAATAGAAAATTCCCATTTGGAAATTGATTTATCTTCACTTGTAGTAATCTAGTAAAATTTCCGCAAGCAAATCGTGCAATATCAGTATTTCAGATTTGTGTTTATATTATTATTATATATATCTCGAGCATCTTCGTGATACCCTCCGATTATGAAAACATCGACAGTTAAATTATGATAATCAATAGGACAGGCTCGTGTCAAATTGGCCAAGCTATAACATCGTGACTTTGTACTGTGAATGACACAAAACTTCTATGATAGCCCATGTATGGATTACCGGCCACGAGAGGA
Source organism: Spisula subtruncata (assembly GCA_963678985.1). Taxonomy (NCBI): domain Eukaryota; kingdom Metazoa; phylum Mollusca; class Bivalvia; order Venerida; family Mactridae; genus Spisula; species Spisula subtruncata. The sequence goes on along the minus strand of OY787671.1, from coordinate 25,736,091 downwards.
TGTAAAGCAATACTTATTAGCGCTGTGACAAGAGCAGATCGCTTATAATTGAATCATTTCTATTCATTACTTTTCCTGGAACGAAAGAAAACAAACACTGAAAATGGATATCTATCGAAATAATGTTAGCGGGAACTATTCTAATAACACGGTGGACAATAGCAGTACGACTTCACGAAATGACATCAGTGCGGATAATGAAGAACCATATACCAGCATAGTCAAAGCTTTGCAAACTTCGACAATCGCAATAGTCTTATTGTCATTAATTGGAAATATATTAATTATAATAGTGATGTCAAGGAAGGCAAACAGTAAATATGCTATTAGTGTTTATCTTATGGCTTTAGCAGTTTCCGACATGTTGTACATGCTTAATGTGCCATTTCATCGATGGATAGACCGTGAGTTCAGTGTGAATGTCTATAATGCCAGACTTACATGGTTGCTGACAGCCAAATTAGTTTCCAACTATACATGCAAAGTTACATCTGCCTGGATGTTAGCTGGTGTAACATTGGTGCGGGTATTCAGCGTAGCCTTGCCGTTAAAGGCCAACGACATCTGCACCAAGACGACAGCAAGGATTTCTGTTGTTGCTATTACTTCATGTGTAGTGATCTTATACTCGTGTCTTTTAACAGTTGTTATCAGATTTGAATATCTTCCTGATTCAAGTTTGTTTACCTCTGTCGAAGTGGTAAGTAATGGACTAATAATATTCAAACTGGTGGATTTAATTGTCGGATTTTTGGTTCCCCTCGCCGTCATTTCGATTGGTTCTATAATTATAACCGTGAATCTTCAAAGACGGAGACGTATTCAGAGTTCTAATACGAGGAACCAGTCGGTGACGAAAATACTTCTCGCGGCTAACATAACGTTCATTTTGACCATGTCACCAGCAACATTTACAACACTTATTTGTGAAAGGAATCCAAGATGTGGCTTAACACCTTTACAATATCAAGTTCTGTTTGAATCATTCATGTTAATGTACGATTTGAATTCCACCTTGAATTTCTACATTTATTACCTCAGCGGGTCTAAATTCAGAAGCGATGTGAAAACAGTGTTCACCTGTTGCTATCACTAAAACTGTTTGTCGTTAAGAAATTGTATGCTTAAGCTATATACGTAATTGTGTCGTCGTTCGTTGGAAATCAATTTACTTACCTTTCTCGCCATGTTCAGTGGTATGATAAACGATGTTCAGTTCTTTTCTGTTGAAATCGGTTGTAAGTGATGTTAACTTACATGTTTAAATGCATGTCATATGTGGTAAGAATTTTACGGATGCCTATAAATAGATACACACGACATGTGTACAGTCGAACTCCGCTGCCTCGAACTACCTTCAGACCGGGAAATAGTTCGAGTCATCTACCGGTTGGAGACATCGAGAGTACGAGTATATATGCACTGTATATGTATAATTTCGAACGCTTCTCGGTACGAGTACCTGTCAATCCTGTGTTATTGTCGTATTTTGAGTGTGTGTTCGTATTTCATACTAATGCATTTGTGTAAAATTGTGAAATTGTATGCATAATCGTAATAAAACATATTATCATTTGACAAAATTGGCCTTAAATCGTCGGCTAGATCTTCGAATATTCACATTTGTAAACAAGGTTACCTGTTCTATTAATAGCTCTGTACGGTAACGTGTTTAATTCTAAACAAGCGTTTCATATGTCAAGTTTGTCCATCAATAGCTAAAATGATAGTGAAAACAGACACGTACGTTTAAGTTATTATTTTATTGCAATATAAATGATTCATGACATCATACAGTTCACAAGCATCAAATTTTATGCCCCCGTATCGATAGCCGGGAGGCATATAGTGATTCACCTGTCCGTCCGTCCGTCCGTCCGTCCGTTCGTCCGGCCTGGTTAACCCAAATTGACTGTTTCTTCTAGCATTAATATGGCTTGCTACAAAGCTTTCAAACTTGCATGGATGTTGTATATGACAACTCTCCACATGCCTGTATCACCTGACTCCATTTTGACCTTCACCTTGACCTAATTTGGGACTTAGACTTATTGAAATGGCTTCCACGGGGACAAAAGCGTTTATTATACGCAGTCTTGTTTTTAAAACATGATACATACAAAGACCTGCGCAGTTATTGTTCGTTGATAAACGTTTGTTCATATATTAATCACATTCGTTACAACCACATTTGTAAGCAATACAGAAAAGTATATTATACAACGTCGGACTGTCTCTATTACACAATACTTTACTGAAAATGGTTCTTTATCAGCCTCTATTACACAAAACTTTACTGAAAATGGTTCTTTATCAGCCTCTATTACACAATACTTTACTGAAAATGGTTCTTTATCAGCCTCTATTACACAATTCTTTACTAAATATGGTTCTTTATCAGCCTCTATTACACAATTCTTTACTAAATATGGTTCTTTATCAGCCTCTATTACACAATACTTTACTGAAAATGGTTCTTTATCAGCCTCTATTACACAAAACTTTACTGAAAATGGTTCTTTATCAGCCTCTATTACACAATTCTTTACTAAATATGGTTCTTTATCAGCCTCTATTACACAATACTTTACTGAAAATGGTCCTTTATCAGACGATTACACAAAACTATACTGAAACTGGTCCTTGGTCAGACTATTACAAAATACATTACTGCAAATGGTTCTTTATCAGACACTACTACACAATACTTTACTGAAAATGGTCCTTTATCAGACTATTACACGATACTTTATTGAAAATGGTCCTTTATCAGACTATTACACGATACATAACTGAAAATGGTCCTTTATCAGACTATTACACAATACATTACTGAAAATGGTCCTTTATCAGACTATTACACGATACTTTACTGAAAATGGTCCTTTATCAGACTATTACACGATACATAACTGAAAATGGTCCTTTATCAGACTATTACACAATACATTACTAAAAATGGTTCTTTATCAGACTATTACACGACACTTTACTGAAAATGGTCCTTTATCAGACTATTACACGATACATAACTGAAAATGGTCCTTTATCAGACTATTACACAATACATTACTAAAAATGGTTCTTTATCAGACTATTACACGACACTTTACTGAAAATGGTCCTTTATCAGACTATTACACGATACTTTACTGAAAATGGTCCTATATCAGACTATTACACGATACTTTACTGAAAATGGTCCTTTATCAGACTATTACACGACACTTTACTGAAAATGGTTCTTTATCAGACTATTACACGATACTTTACTGAAAATGGTCCTATATCAGACTATTACACGATACTTTACTGAAAATGGTCCTATATCAGACTATTACACGATACTTTACTGAAAATGGTCCTATATCAGACTATTACACGATACTTTACTGAAAATGGTCCTATATCAGACTATTACACAATACATTACTAAAAATGGTTCTTTATCAGACTATTACACGATACTTTACTGAAAATGGTCCTTTATCAGACTATTACACGATACATAACTGAAAATGGTCCTTTATCAGAATCTGTTTCGCTGCGCGACTACCGAAGTTCTTTTTTACCAAGGATTTGTATAAAGAAGACAACATGGATATCCTTAAGTTCCCAATCCGAACCGGATTGAGTCTCAAAGAATTCTCTCATAAATTCGTAACCACTTAACGCGTCGGCGAGTGTGGATGTCGTTGGTAGTGGTGTCGTGGTTTCGTCATCATCTTCATCGTCGCTGTCGTTGTTCCCTGTTTCGGTGTTGTTTCGGGATGATACCAGGTCTCAAACAGGAATTGTTAAATCAACATTCACAAATGAATCAACGTCCATCTTCTCCATTTCTACCAGACGGGATATTGGGATGTTATCATCAAAGTCGTCGTTAAACTCGTAAGACAATGTCGACTCAGCATTCCATATAAAATATGCATGTTTGAAACAGTTGGCCATTATGGACTGGGTAACCATTTGCCAAGTTGTTTTCCAGGATTGACACAATGGATGTCTCGTGTTTATCCTTAGCAGCTTACTGCTATGAAATGACCACCTTTCTGTATTTGACCTTTTAGTTTTTAATGATACCTTGATCACATGTTTGTGTGTGACAAGTTTTGTCTGGTGGGTGAGATATCAGGTAAATTGCCTGCAAATTGACAGAGACAGGATGTGCAGGACAATTATCAATGGTCATTGCGTCTTTACGGTGTTCCCTTATAAACCAGTTACCAAGTTTCTGGAGACATCTCTTTAAAAAAATCTTCGGTCTTCCACACTTTTTTGTTGTTAGCATATTATGTGGGTAAAGGTTTTACATTTTTGAAACATCGAGGTTTTAAGCTTTACCAATGACAAACAAGGGAACTTTGTCATCCCCTGACATATTTGAACAGACGAGAACTGTCAGGCGATCTTTGCTTCTCTTACCACCAGAACAGTTCACTGATTTGAATTCTGATGTTTTTTTTTCGGGAAAAGTTTATAGAATAATCCAGTCTCATCGGCATTATAAATGTTTATTGGACTGTATGTATTTAATATAACCTTTAGACGGGACGCCCATGTACCCATAGCCCCAGACTCGGTGTCTACAGACTTAGCTTCTCCGGATATTTGTTTGAACGAAATATCATACCTGGCTTTAAAACTGTCAAGCCAACCCACTGATTCCTTAAATTCAGAAATTCCTAACTGATCGGTAAAAAACGATGCCTTCAGTTATAACTGGAGACCTGATAAAGGGGTATTTGTATTATATCTATGTTCTCATAAACCAATCAACATTATTATTATTGAGATGAAATATCTGTGTTCACATTATTTTTTAATGTTCATTTATACGAACGTATTTGTATTCTAAAATTGACATAATTAGATTCTTAATTATAATTTTATTACCCAGCTCCCGTGAGGTTAAAGTTTCACCAAGACTTGCTATCACATTGTAGGCAGCATTTCGAACGAATATCGTGCACAAGTCTAATTAATACGCAATAATTTGCAATACCTCTGAATAATGAAAGTATTCCCGCTGGGATCTAAAGTATAAGCCTTGACAAACGTTGTCTGCTGATAAGGTCATGCCCTCTATGTGTAAATGGAATCCGATTAACGTAATCTACGTACACAACAGAACGAGAACTTGAATGGGGAAAGGACTTTCAATGCAAGCATATAGATTATATGTGTGAGTTTTCGCGAATTTAATGTTTGTTAGATTTATGAAAAACATATTTAATATAAGCCAATGTTTTGGAAAATTCCAAAAATTTCTGAAATGTTAGTTTTTAAGATTGAGGGAACAACCCCTAAATACTGAAAATTGTACTGAAACTTCATTCCTTCGTCAATAGATATGTCGTTTCCGTTTCGTTAAACGTACATACTATGTATCGACACAAGTACATGTTGTCCAGATTTCATTAACAGCTTAATTGTTAACGCTATTCACAAAGCTAGTTGTGTTCTTCCCGTTAGCCGTTTCAACAAGAAAGCGAAACCATATTGGTGCCCCGAAGTAAAAACAGCTCACACAATATCGCGCCAACTACGCCGGATATGGATAAACGAGGGTCGTCCCAGAGGAATTATCAGCAACTCTTACCGGGCGTATAAAGAAGCGAAACGATGTTTTAGACGATTACAGCGTACTATGCAACGTGAATGCGAAGAGAAAGAAATGGATGATATAGCGAAAGCTGCGTCCGAGGTAAACTATCGCCAGTTCTGGAAGTTACTACGTAGACAAAGTGGTAAACCCTCCACGGATGGAACGAACTTACTGTTAATAACGTGACATACAACAATGAACATGTAATTCAAGGCTTCGATTCTTACTTCTCTAGTGTTTTTGATGCTGATCCCGAACAGAGTGATAACTCAGTAACAAGCGAACTTAAATTCTTACTTACCCAAAAGGATAACGAACTCACAAAGGAAATTACGAAAACTATATCGGAAGAAGAAATTCAATGTGTTGTCAAGAGTTTGCAAATGAGGAAAAGTCCTGGAGTGGATAATGTTTTCAACGAACACGTGAAAAGTGGTAGCAGCACTATCGTGAAAGCGTTAACTGTGTTATTTAATGCCATACTATATCATGAAATGACCCCACGTCAATGGGGAACAAGTATACTAATTCCAATCTACAAAGGAAAGGGGAAATCAAAGGCAGATCCGAACAGCTATAGACCCATCTCGCTTAGCCCAACCGTCAGTAAAATATTCGAGAAAGTGATTCTCCACAGAATAAATAACTCAATCAATACCCAAAACATTGACATTCCATCAGAACAACAACAGGGATTCCGCAAACATCTAAGCTGCATTACAACTGCGTTCAACTTACAAGAAACTGTCTACCAGCAAATCGAGAGCAACAATAATGTATACGTCGCCATGTTAGACCAAAAAGCCGCATTCAACTCAGTATGGCACGACGGCCTCTTCGTGAAAATGGGTCAGTTTGGTCTCGTTGGTAAAATACTGAGGACACTCAAGTCTTCATACGATGATTTAACATGCTTAGTCAAGTATAATGGAGGAATATCCAAGCCAATTCGCATACGGAAATCAGTTCGCCAGGGCGGCGTTTTATCCACCTTCTACTATCTTCTATACGTTGATCAACTGTTACGGAACCTCGAAAATAGCAACAGTGGATGCAAAGTATTGACCACCAAGGCCGGTAATCCTGCATACGCAGATGACAATAGTCTAATAGCTCTGTCACCTCTGAATCTACAAAAAATGATGGACATTGTTTATCGATACTGCAAAACGTGGAAAATAGACATAAACGTAACCAAATCAGAGATTATTGTTTTCTGTAAAAAAAGGGATCTACCCAACGTAGCAGCTATGTACGGACAGAACATCATTACACAGACTAACAACGCGATCCATCTGGGTGTCCGTCATGATTCAAACCTAAAATGTAATCTGAGGATAGAGGAACGTTGCCAAAAGGGGAAAATGCGTTATTTGCAATGACTGCACAAGGTGTTCACCCATTCGGTTTAAACCCTTTAATATCATGTGATCTATATGTTAAGATAATTATGCCAATAATATTATATGCCTGTGAACTATGGAATAATGTGACTAAATCTGATATCAATATTGTTAACAAAACGCAGCACTTTATTGTAAAGAAGATACAGGGTTTACATGTTTGTACCAGGTCTGATATGTGTGAAGCTATGTTAGGACTAAATAAGCTGTATTCATATGTCATAATCAGAAAATTACTATTTTTGCACCAAATTTTAAGTCTAAATACAAAATGCGTGACCAGAAATATATTTTTACGAAGATATTTTCAGTTTATTCAGGATAGAAACGTTAAAATGGGATTTATTCCCGATATCTGTAATAGTTGTGCTCTCTCGGGTTAAGACATTTTGTCAATGATTATTTGATAAGCCCGGATTCATTACCGCCCAGGGCACAATGGAAAACTACTGTAAAACAACTGGTATTGAAACGTGAAACTTCATTATGGTCTGAAAGAATCATGTCTGACGAAGACTTCACTCATTTCAGACAGATCCATCCATCTATTTCAAAATCAATTGTGTACAAAGTGTTAGATAAGAACTCATATAAACACATCAGGCTGCTAATATCTAAGTTATGGTGCAAAATACCAAACACCAATATTCAACAATGCAATAAATGTACCTTAGTAACTAACAATATGAATGTTCACTGCGTATATGACTGTATTGAAAATCAACATGAACGATGGGATTTCTTTTGTGACGTCAGTGAAATTGATGTCAGCCTTGCCAACGAACTGTTTAATATGACTCCCGAATATTTTTATCTCTCACTCCTAGGAGCAGAGATTATCTCATCAGATGATTATGTGACTGTGAGAAATGTGTTTCTAAAACGTGCATACACATATATCTACCACTGTTTAAAAGACTGATTACTACATGTAGATATAGTGTGGCGTATACTGTCAATAGTGTCACACTGACAATATATAATGCACACACACCTGTGGATCAAGAATGTGTTTCATATTTTGATACATGTACATGTACTATGTTATACATAGTTTATATGACTTCTATATTATGTATATAATGTTGTAATACACCATGTAAATATTTACCTGTATATATATATATCACATATCACCAAATATGGTGGAAATAAAGATATTGAATGCTTGAAATGCTGAAACTGAATGGAATATTTGTATATCCAACAGAATGCCCCGCAGGGTGGGGAACGGTGGGGGTTTTGACAACCCAAAAGTAAAAAGCCCACCCATCCCCGGGGTGGGGGTCGTGGATGCAACTGACTGGTACATGATACCAAGTACTTTCGCTGACCAGCCAAATTGGCTTTATATTTTAATGAGGCAGTTTAAAGCTATGATTGTCGTCTATCCCGTTAAATACAATTCACCTACTAATTCCTTGATAACATTTGAATTGTTAGTGGTAACCAAGCAACACTAATGTTTTTGTGCAGTTCTCTTCATAACACCTCGCATTCCAGGAACCACGGGCGCATCTATTGATCACTTTCCGACCATGACATTTTGCTCGGATAGACATCCACCTTTCCCATAAATTTGTTGTAAAATTCCCAATAAGTCTATGACATAATTATGTCAGCTATTCTATTCAAGTATACTTGCACTTCCTTTATTATTCCTTTCATTCAGTAATTTAAAAACCGCGTGAATTGTCCATTTCCTTTTCAGATGAAATTTGCAAATATTGATATTGCCTTTCAATAATGTCACCAAAACACTCCGTATAAATATCTTCATCATCATCATCGTCATCAAAACATTCCTTGTTACAAAAGTTGCTACATCGTTCATGGAATCCAAGCACATGATACACAGAGTTTATTATATCTTTCCTTAGTTGCTTAACATTATTTTCTATAGATCTTATTTTTATAGCACATCTAACGGCAGTAGTTACTAGTATTCTTGCTTTGTTCATTTTGTTAAGTTTTCCTTTACCCTTTTATTCGTTTTTTTTTCACAAATTAAATTTTCTAGATTGGTCCGTAGACACTTGCAATTCAAATTACGTTATATGTTTATCCCAAACAGGCAACTTTTCTTGTTCAGTTGGAAAAACTGAGCTATCCCCATCTGCGATAACACACCGTTCAACCCGATACATAGAAAACAGTTGGCACTTCGAAGACAGTTGTCAGTGTTTATGTACGCAAAACTTGCGGAAGTAAGTATTGCTTGTTTTTATATTCCTTTTGCAGGGTCTGAACAAAACAAAGTGTGTACATTTATTCGCAGTTAAAAGAGGTATCAGTACACAAAATTCTGAGCAAAACTGTGAATTATTTAGGGAGAAATCATGAAAAATGTATGCGATTTTTAACAAAAAACGCGTTATTTGAAACATTGATCCCCCAAAAAGGTATTTTTTGACAAATCCTTACCCTTTGACTTATACCATGACGAAATTACATCCATCCCCCGTCTATATGCAGATTTACACACTTTTATTCGTCCTTTTCGCCGAGATATAAGAGTTTAAACATGACATGGTGCCATATTTTTGAGAACAATGGAGACAGTTGATGATTAAAAAAGATCACATAGAAATCAGTCGCAAGGGTATCGATGATAACAATGAAGACAGCCTGAACGCAACGTTTTTGGAGCGCAATAACATTGACATAATTACGGTATACTTAAGTGCCAATGTGTATAACTGGAGTTTTATAATGCGCTACCAAACTACCAATGCTCTTTTTTTATAAATGCCATTCACACTCTTCGCGCATTCTCAAAATTTGAGCCAACTGCTGTCACCACTATAATAATGTTTATAAAAACGAATTTATCGAGTATGAGAAGTCGTAAATCAATATTTCTATCACTCATACTATATAGTTCCTCAAAAATAAATACAAATGATATTAGAAATAATGAACTTGAAAAAATATACAAGTTATGACACCCTACTCAAAATCGGCTGTCACCAACACAAAATATATAATTTAAATGCTTCTCATAATAAGTAACTAGTCAAAACATCTTAAATGTGTTGTTTATATGTAAGCAAATAATTTGGAAAATGAACCCATAAATGCGCGAGAGTGCTATGCACTTGCTGCTTTGATATTTTTTCGACAGAGTTCATGTCGACAACAAGAAGTATTTTACGTGACACTGTTTTGTGGATGCGATAGCAACGCTTACGCTTGTGGTAATTTATAAATTATTTGAACCAGTTTGTTTATTAATATAAGCACTATCGATAAATACACATATTTTTTACCAAAATACACGAACAAAAACTATACGTCAGTCTATTTCAAGCCTGTACCTTACCGGGACATTTATGGTGTATTCTTACGTGACAGCCACAACTCGCTTATTTATTAAGGAATGGTCATTAATTCCTTGTAATATGTCTGGCACATGTCGGATTAACAATGAATGAAGAAAAAATGCATCTTAGTGCGAAAAAAGTTTTACGTGACTGTATACTTACGTGACGGGTTTTTAAAAAAAACGTGATTACAACGATAAAAATGATAAGGAATAGATCTTATTCTGTGCCATTGTGACACATTTGATGTTTACAGTCAATATATGCATGGAAATACCACTGTGACATAATTAGAATGACATTGAATTTTTACGGTACATATACAACGAATGGTCTATTATTTGCTCATCAACAGAAATGGTCAACCATTGACATATGGGGCATAATAAATATTTACTCTTGAAAGACATTGGTGTACCTCAATTTATATTCTAGAATTATTCCGATAGTGTATTCTATTGCTTGGTCAGCATGATCTTGTTCGTCACGTAAAATACAATTTAGTGTCACGTAAAATTTAATTTCAATATTTTGATTTCTTTATGAACCTACGTTTGATTTTTACATTTGATGACTTATAACATGGTTTTAGAGTGTATTACCTTTAAACAACTACTATTTGACTTTTGATATTAGAATAGTAAAAATGTGTTTAATTTTTTGTGTCTGTGCAGTTACATAAAGTGTACTAAATTACTGCAATTATTGATTTTGATGAGAAGCAATGCTATCTGTTACATTTATAAAATATAAATTAAGTTATTAGCTTTCACAACTTGACAAAAAAGCGTAAATTATGACAGCAATCATGTGTTTGATAACCGTATAACTTTCGTCACGTAAAATACAAATAAAAGTCCAGAGTTATTTGAGCCAATATGACAATTGATTATTGGCATGCTGGCAATACTTTATTTGATATTAATAAAAACGAAATATTCACTGTACAATTTGGAAGAGCTCGTGTCTCGTTGGAAACAAATGAATTTTTTCAACTTCCCAGACGCCTGCACATGACTTTCATGTAAGCACCTAAAAAGAAAAATAACCATAATTAGTTACTGGATATATTTCAGAAATAATGTGTGATAAAACTGAGTTATGTGTACACAAGTTTTGCTTCCAGAATAAAGGCTTGACGTTTGTTAATTGCTGTTGAAAAATATTTTTCAAGACTGGTATTTTACATGACAGTATATAGATGTTCAGTGGTGAAGCTATAAGCCATGCTTAGCATTTTAAGCTGTAATTTTAACAGATAAATCGTTCTTAGATGCTTAAACAACCTTTAATTAGCATTAGTTTTGTTTCAAATTAGTCTTTCATGCTATTTCACCACTACAATAGTATTTTACGTGACAATATTTCAGTCCAGACGTAATCTTATTCCTATAATCACTATATGCATTGATTTTATTTTTTGTAAATTGTTTACCAAAAACTGTAATAACATTAGGTCAGAATTGTCTCTACTGCACAACTTGTAGCATTTTATTATTGTATTTATGGATAACTTGCTTTCGTATTTTACGTGACGAACACGTCAGTACAATGCATGTACCAACACATGTATATTTAGCCGGGTTTTATTTAAATGCGTTTAAAGGCGAAAACACAGGCTTCTTTCCAACAGCGACATAGAAAAACACGCAATCTTGTTCATGGTGCCATGTATGAAAAATGTCCCTCAAGGGGTTCGACTTTCATGTCCGATAGACGTTTTTGATATATTTAAAGGTCAAATTTACATACGCTTCTTCATAGATCTAAAAATGTCCAAATCATGACAAATCGTTGTCAATCGGAGAGGATATTTGTGAACGTGGAAAAAAACGTGACGGAAGTGCGTTGGTCAGGAAGCTCTCCGACCTTACCACGTTTATTTTAAACATGTTCAAAACAAGCATTTATATTGCGTCCCGATTCATACGTTGAGTCAGGTCTGTGATGAGTGTGAATGGCATTTATAAATCAAAGCACTGAAAGTACTGATGTGTGGCGTACTGATGTCATTACAACCAATCAAATAAAGGCTGCATCAACATGCTGTGTCAGAGCTCTGAAAAGCACAGACTCACTCGAATGTTTGTGCTGCTCTCAAGACACCAAGCGCCGGTGTCAAGATGAGTGTCTGGGTAGTCTTCATACAACTGAATACAGTGGAAGTTAAAACTCAACAAACGAGATGGCCATCCCCCTGAGTATGTTTACTGTTGAAACTTTTGATATTACACCCATAAGGGCTTTTTTCCTTATATAAACAGGCATACATTTTATAAGACGTCTTCTATTACAAAAATACCTATTAAAAGCAATTACTTTAACCAACAAATGAAGTTCACTTAAAAAAATAATTCCCCAATACTGCACAGTCATGTCCCTATATACTGTATGTAAGGGTCTTATGAAGTTTAGAAAATCCCCATTATAGCCCACAACTGTCACCTTTAGTTTCACTGATTAATTTATTATTGTTTCTTTAAAGTTCTTTTTCGAACATAATAAACATTTCCATTCTATGAGCTGTCAATTAATTTTACGATTTTTGTCCGTATTTATTTCACTATTCTGAACGTATTTTCGGTCCGGATTCGTATGGTACCGTCCCGAACGGGCTTTAGCCATTCTGCATAACCATTATGGCGGCGATCGTCCTGTCACTTTCCACGCTCGTTGATAACAATCACAATATTGCTTCTGAGATGTCGCACTCGTAATTAAATCTAAAAAAATATTGACGTCCGTTCGTTTAATTGATTAGTAATGTCAATCGAATGATTCATATTTTTGTTCATTTTAACTGAAGAATGGATAAACTCCGTACCGTAGCGGTTTATTCGTCGTTCCGTGAACCGAATCTACGTAGAACTATTTCAGCTTCCCGCCACCAGTGAAAACATGCTTTGGTAGTAGGAATATAGTCCATGCGGTATGATTTGCTATAAATATCCTCAAAAAATAAAAGTCTGATATAATTGTTGGTTTTAATATTAATAACTGTTGGTAATGTAAACAAATCGGGTTCAATGATACGTGTAACCTATGTAGCATGCTTGTAATATTGTTCAAATCATAGAACTATTTATTGGTGTAGGCATAAAGGCGTTAACTTGATAGTATATATAAAGCTGAAAGATTGAAATATAGTTATTACATTGTGTGGCTTATCGCCACACAAAAAAATCATTGGTACTTTGGTAGCGCATTATAAAACTCCAGTTATACACATTGGCACTTAAGTATACCGTAATTATTTCAATGTTATTGCGCTCCAAAAACGTTGCGTTCAGGCTGTCTTCATTGTTATCATCTATACCCTTGCGACTGAATATAAAAACAAGCAATACTTACTTCCGTGAGTTTTGCGTACATAAACACTGACAGCTGTCTTCTATGTGCCAACTGTTTTCTATGTATCGGGTTGAACGGTGTGGATAATGTTACATGTACTTTATCTTAGACCGTGTGTAGATTCAGCCTCTACAAATTCCGATAAAATGATGGCAGATTCCATGGCTTGGAATACGTTCCAATTTTTATAGCATCCATGCTTCTTCGGTTCCAAGTAATTATGTTTAGCTTTAGTGCAGATGATGCAGTATTTGTTATGGGCACCAATGTATAATAGTGTTTTAGTCTCTACACCAAATTTCACACCCACACCACCGTAAGCTCTGTATGTGTGTTTATGCCTTCTTTTTGACCACCCATCGTCATATGTTGTTTCCTTTTTTGTATAGCGATCCTTCTCTCTACCGCCCAAGCCTTTCCTTTTTCTACTTGTCACCCCGCCATTTTCCTAGTTTTAGTTCCACGGACAAATACATGTTAGTGTAAAAGTCAATGGCGTGGCTTCCTATAGGTCGTAGATTTTGAGAAAAAAATAAAAAGGCTTAAAATTCTAAAAATGATATAAAAATCGAGGCCTAAGGGGGTTAGAATTAGTATGCTAAGTACATCTAAAAACATAACACTTTTATACCAGATTTTTATGCTCCCCGAAAGGTGTGCAGTATAAGACAAATCAATTTGCATCTTCAAATGTAAATACATCTTATTAGGATGAAGTGCAGTGTACAACAACCATCACTCTTCATTGCGTATTTTTGGAGTTATTCCCCTTTGTATTTTTTCATACTTAATTCTTGTCTGGGCCATAACTCATACACATATATATGCACCAGTTATAATGATAAAGTTTGGTGAAAAATTGCGTCGCTTTCTTTGTAAAGGTGCGAACACACAGTAAGTTTTGGTGTATACATCTTGACCTATATAGAGAATGCTAGGTTAGTGTCTTATAAACTTGAATTTATTATATTGGATGAGTTGTAGCACTGTGGTATAACGTACACCGGATTTTGCTAGTAAAGTGAGTAATATTATCAATTTTAAGGACCAGGGTGCGTTACGAGACGATATTTTTCAAATTACCGGCTAGTTATGGATATCCAAATTGAGTTTCAACTTCTTCGGGTATTTTTGTAACCTTGTAGCCCACTATCGTATATCAGATATTCACAGGAAGGTTCAAATGATTCAGTTTTATGTCACTACTCACCTGCAAATATTCACAGCTGTATTGCACTAGCTTCTGGAATGGTTATATTACCAAATTGTAGATTTTTTTAACTGGCCATTTTGTTTATATCAACCCCAAAAATATTGTGACCAAATTTCATTAACATTGATCGAAAAAGAACTAAGATGTACACCAAAACAGAAACAAGTGTGTGTACAGAGTATTGCTGTTTAGTGTACAGAGTATTGCACATAGTTTGGCTTACTAAATTGAGTAAATGAAGTATGTAAATGGTCAGTTTTATCGTATTATTACGTCTGCTCACCAACAAGGTCATGTTTTATTGGTAGTATGATATAATAAGAATATTCTTATGTGATAATGTTAAAATAGTTCAACCTGTTAGGCAAATGAATGCGATTAACAAATAAGAAGGCTGATTATCATACATAAAGTGTTCTTGAAGGTAGTACAAATGGGTTGTACAATGATATTTAGCTTGGATCTATATGCAATTCGTTGAGAGTCATGCTAATTGTCGAATGGCAAATAAGGGTATTCACATCCATATTTACTCACCAGGGTTTATTTATTGTATAATTATTTCAGATGCTGCAATGAGGTTCCCTTGCTATAACTTACACACAAAGTTGCTAATTCAAATTATTGGACATTGTAGTAGTTTTGTGTTTGTCTAATGAAATTGAACACACTCTATTAATAATCATATTTTGACAAGCAATGCTCGGAAATTTAACCAAATTAATTAATATAAATTAGTTTAGTACATGTATTCTAAACTAAAATATGACAATGTCAGTTATACACCAGTAGTATAATAAAACTAATATTAAATTCTGTCAAGTAATCAAAATTGTTATTTGTTAGTTTTTGTACCTGTCATTTAAAAAAAACATTTTATATAAGAATGAAATAATTAAAATAGAACTTATATCTTATTAAGTATGTATCAAGCCCAGTGCTTAATAGGACGAGTATTCATTGCTACCCATTACCTTGCTATTGGAATGCGAGTTGTCATGTTTGTATACATATTATGTAAATTCATATGAAATTATTAAACTATTGAACTATTTATTCTTATTCCTACCGTTTTGAACGCTGTAAAGGGATTCTTCTTACTGTATCAAATAATATCAAACCAGGCGTCATTCAATAGAATTAAAAGATGTGTGGAACTTCGCCAGATTGTCTTTGGTCTTCTCCTATTCCTCCTTCCATTTGGTAAACATTTCATAGCCATCCGTTGTGTGGAATCTAGTTTCATTCGGCTTACTTGCCATTCCCATCATCATCTTTGTCCCTGGATTTCTGTTGAGATCTGATTTGTGTTTGTTCTCTGGTAAAGATCATTGTATGAGACGGTGTTTGACTAGGTGATACGTGGAAGTGTTCTTAGGCATCTCGGTTGGAAGACGTTAAGGAGAAAGTCCAAGTAACTGTCCATTCCTGAGAAATAATGGAGACGAGGCCCCGAAGGGGCCGACTATTCATTATTTCTCAGGAATGGACAGATATGCGGATTTTCTCTGACTTAAAATACACCAATACTGTCAAATGTAAATTTGATTTGCTGAAAAGATGCTGTAAGTGTCAAAATTGAAAGAAAATGCATGTTTCCAGAAGAGTCTCCCCTTATGTACCTCTTATAAATAGAAGATTAAAAATATGAACATGACTGAGCGAGAAGATCATGCTTTTTTCATGAAACCAGTGAACTAATACAATAACTCTCCATTACTTTATAATGGTGTGTAGTCCATGCAAACACATGTTATGAGTTATGTGTTACACGATCAATCAATGGTCATTTACCCAGTGTCACTTGGTGTTATAACACGGTGGACATTATAAAGGCTTTGTTTCAGTCAGAGGATATATTTCCGTGCATAAACTATACATGGATATTTATAATTGATATGCTACTTGATGGACATAACTACAATGTTTTTAAGATGTTGTTATTAAGCCTAGCTATGTATTTGCACAGTATTATTAATGTATAGCTTGGCTATTTTGACGTGAACCTGACCTTTATGCAATAATATATTACAAGGTTCTTGTTTTGAATATATCAATTTCCGCAAGTAAATAGTGCGATATCGGTATTTCAAATTTGTGTTTCCATCATATATCGAGTGTTATCGTGATACTCCCCGATTATGAAAACATACAATCGGTGTTGTAAACGGAGGTAATAAATCGACTATTAAATTATGCTTATCAAAAGGTCAGGCTCGTGTCAAATTAGCCAAGCTATACCCCAAAATTTGTATATATACTTGTGAGGGCAGTGCCTATTCCTAGGCGTCGCAGTTCGATGTTGGCTGCCACACCCACAAACGAGAAAAAGTCTCCCCGTGAGACTCGAATGTTTCATTGGGTAACCCAATGATCAGGGGAAGTATATGTAAAAGAGTGATTTAGCGGCTGAACAGCTGAAAACAGCCCTCGTAAATTTGGAACTCAACTTTTTTCTTACCCTCCAAAATTTATACAAACTTCGCCTGTTCTTTAATTCAAATTTAGGAGTCCAATCGACACATGTCTTCCTGGATTATGAGCCTTGTATGACCCACAAAAATAGAAATTAGCTTAGTACGTACTATTATATTCAAACAGCTTTCATCTGATCATCTCAAAACTTAAGTTGCAATCTTTATGGACATTTTAATGTACGCCCATGTCGATTGTTTCATTTTCATGCTGAAGACGGGTGTCATGATTTAGTGATAATTTTGGCCCTTGTGAATGTATAAAAGCTGTAATTGGAACTTATACAATGATCATGATAACACAAAAGTGCTATTGCAAAATATTAACGGTATTTAATATCATATCACACTAGCATCATCTTGATTTCTTGATTTCTTGCGCGCGTACCACCTTAATAGCTGAAATTAAATTAATGTTAAAAGCTTTTTAGTAACAGTGGGTTGATTTCATTTTCTAGTTTCGTTGTAGTTTGAGCATTTTAATCTGTCTTTTGTTTTCTTTTTTCTGCGTTCGGCTCTTTCAGTTGAGTGCCGCTTTTCCTGCAAAATGTATTGCCCTTTTTGTGTACACATATATTTTGTAATGCACCAGTCAGTTGCACCCACGGCCCCAACCCCCCGCGTATGGCTGCGGTGTTTTACCCTCTAGCTTCCCCCGCACTGCCGGGGAAATGTTGGGATTTTTTCACCGAACTAATACCTTTGGGACAATGTTTAATTGTAAGATAGCCCCCCTCCCCGGCACGGGCCGTGGAAGGGCGGGGGGTTTAAAAACCCAAAAGTTAATTTCATTTTCCGACCCATCTATTTGGGATGGCGGGCAACTCACTGGTGTATCAATTATACATTATTTACAATAATTCTCCATTACCTGTTAACACATTTAATAAAAATAACTCTCCATTTTTTGTTAACACTACATAATTATGTGTGTTATGTTTTTCAGGCATAGAGAGTTTTCTTAACAATAACTCTCCATTATTTCGTATACACATTTAATGTAATGTGTGTACGAAATAATGGAGAGTTATTGTTAAGACAACTCTCCATTCCTGAAAAATAATGGAGAGTTTATGAATAGGTTAATCCCCTGGGTGTATTTTAAATACTGGATAATGTGTGTTATTTTGTAAGTAACATTTCTATTTTACAAATAAACTTATGTTCCATAATATTGATGGCTGTTCCGCTGACCAGATCTTAGGATAATGCCAATGAGAAGTTTGTATGTAAGTTGATCTTCTGTTTTCAGCAGTTTCATCCGTATTTGGTCTGAACCAAGTAGTTTTTCCATTCTTCACTTCACACCTTTCCAAACTATTCCTTCCACTGATTATATATTTAATTATATGGAGGGTTTGTATGTCATGCTTCGCATCTGCTTTATATGTTTCGCCTGCAAAACCTTTCGTCTTCTTTCACTCTTGTTTTTACCTGTTTGTGCTGCTGTTTGTATTCCGCCCCCTCAGTTCGTCCTTTATTTTGCTTTTTTCGTTGTCTCCTTTTTCAATGTATTATCACATATCCATTCGTCTTTTCTGATTTTGTTCTTATCAAAGCATTTCTTTCCTATATCCTATTACTTTTCTGTATCTATTTCATTTTTGGTCGTGTAGAACTGATAATATGTTTCTAAGATCCAGATCTGTGCACCATTTGTTCCCATATGATTGTCGATAATCTGTCTTTAGATGGTAGTGGAAGCCTGACAAAAATAATATCAAATAGAATACTAGTACATATGAATTAAGTGCTTCTCAAACATCGCTAAGTCCCATCTAGTGTGTTTACCAGTTTATTTTGTCCTCCCAATATTTGACGAGTGGTAAATGCTGCTTTGTACGAGCATATTAGTCAGTAGACCAAATGGTTTCTATTTAATAACTGAAGAACGCTTTGTCCTATGATCGTCAAACTTCATATGGAGGTTGACAAACAATAGAAAAGTAACCCTATTGGCTTTAAGGATAGAAGGTCATAGGTTAAGGTCACTTTGACCTACCATTTCCAGCTATTGGGCTGCAATGACAGTGAACATACCATGCAAACATCTCTTGTTTTAGTCTATATTGGTAGGTGCATTCAAAATAGCCCATAGGTTCACTGTGTTAAATATAATGGTTGGTGTACTCAATGTAGATTGACACATTCAATATGACTCAATGATAGATGCATATAAATTGGTACATTCAATCACAAGAATGTAATATTTTCATACAAATGTCTCCAAACACTATCCAAGACACCGTTGATGACAAGCACACTTATAGAAAAATATGGGTGCTTGTCAGTAACGGGGTGTTGGATAGTGTTTTGGGCCATCTATACTAAAATATCAGGTTCCTGTGATTCAATATAACCTCAGGTTCACGTTGAGGTAGGGTTCCGTAAGACTAACAGCATACATAAAACAAACACAGGAAGTTCTCAAAAAGTATATTTATTGCCTTCTTATGCAAACAACACAATAATATATATATAGATATGGGACAGTCGAACTGTGTACAGTACATATTAGGCAATTGTATATAAAGTTTCTTCTCTCTTAACACACTTTTTAAACATAAACAAAGCTCTAGTCACATGATCAATTATGAGTCACATGATCAGTTATTGATCACATGATCAAGTTCATTAAATGAAGACTAATAATAACTTGTGATTTCAGTAATGGTAGGTTCTATATTCTATATAAATTTACAAAGCATGTCAATAAACGAGGAAACGATTCCTAGTATAATTATGTAGGTCAAAAGACTTCAATTTAGATTTTTAGAAGATACTCTCTAAGGCCACAAGGGCATCTATTGAAGAGGTAGACCATGCTCTAGATTAACTTATCATTATCAGTTTTGAGTTTATCAATGTACTTGCACAGCAGCTTTCAAAAAAAACACAAATTATAACACTATTGTATCTAATTAAATATGTAACAGTCAATATGTATATGTTTCTACAAGAATAGCTTAACAACATTTGGAATGTTCGAGCAATATGGTGTACCAAACATCAGTCTCATCAATATACATTGATATGTTTATTTATGCCCATGCAGTCTTATTACTTTGTGGGAATTGGCCAATGAAAATAATGTTTACAAGCGATTGGTCACTAGGCATTTTAAAATTGTTTGATAAGCCAATGAAAACATAGTTTACAAATCCTTGGCCAATAGGCATTTTGCATTAAGCCAATAAAAACACTTGCTTACAAACAAAATACCAATAGGCCAATGGAAGCATATTTAACATATGCACAAGGCATTTATGATTACTATTTAGCAAATGAAAACACTGTTTACAAACGGGATGGCCAATAGGCAATATGCTCACAACTTTGGTTATTCTGAACTGATTATGAATCTTTAGATGTTTGATACATACCACTGTTAAATAACTACCAAATGAGATTAATTCCTTACCCAAATATTTGAATAGATTATCACAGAGATATATATGTAAATATTACAAGAACAGGAAACATTGGGACACAAATTAAATTATGATGGCTTAGTGCAAAACGATAGTATGTGCCTCTATGAATTGAAGTAGTTACCGTAGTTTTGCATTGAACCCTCAAAATAAGCTCATTGGTTGAAGAGCATCACAAATGGTACAAAACTGAATGAATACATATTGTAATATATACAATCATTTTGGCTACTCTGATTCGAAAACAAACTACTCATTTTCTCTCTATGTTATACTATATAAATATATGTGACAGAATATCCAGTCCCCTTCACGTTAACTTCGGATAAACAAAAAATAAAATGGAATGCACACTCATAAATTTATCCATCACTAATAGTATGTATGTTCAAATAAGTATAAGAATTTCTATGCTACATAAATTTGAATAAGTTGCTTCAAACTAAAGACCAGCTTCGTAGTATGTGAACAAATCATTATTGATTCTATTAAGTGTTATTATACCAATTATATATTCAAAACATTATCCATGAAAAATAAAAGTTTTATCAAAATATATAATGTTTATATAAACCGCACTAGTTTTGATATGTATTTGTATACTATGGAATGTAAGCCAACACATCACTAAAATAATTTAGGTCAGACTTAAGCAAAATATAAGCATCTGTGAAATTTTAATAGAGAAATAACCATCAATGAACAACAAATATGTTTGCTATCTATAAAATGATGAATACAAGAACAATGACACACATATGTATATATCGATGTTTTCACATTAGGCCAAAAATCTGAGTGAGGAATTTACTCATCTAAAATTCAATTGAAGTGTTTTAGTCAGACCAAAGACCTAAATACATAGTATTTTAGGTATTTGGTCAGGCCTAACTTTATACAGATTTTATGTAATTATGCAATAAATTGTGACATAAACGTGTCCGGACATTTAGGGAAATAGAACATTCGAGAATTTTAGCACTCACAGTAGATAAATCCAATGGAGGAAACAATACTTTCCTTTAAAGTAATATACAACTTTGTTGCGCCAAAATGGACAAACTGATTCTACAATATCAAATGTTATGCCACACTCTATAATTATGCTTATATACATAGGAAAAGGTTTAACATGCCAAACATAGCATTTTTTCACCAGTCAGCTAGGATTCTGCTGTGACATGGCAGGCATATGAGTGCCTCCAACTGGATTTGGACCTGGGTCACCAGATAAGACGGCAAGGGTACCAACACTGAGCTATGGAGGCACACAACAAACGAGAGAACATATGTTTGCAACAAAATGTTCTGCGATTCCTACCTTTAGTGAAACAAGGTTGTATCTTAGTATATGATGAGATACGTCCATGTTTGCCAAAGGGACGCACTATGATTATGACTCTATACAATGGTTTGATCATGTATTCATCTGTAACAAAACTAGCGTTGTCATGGTAACAGGCACATTTCAACATAACTACATTTTGTATATAAATGTATGATAACAATACATATGTAGTATTTACATGTGCATCAGTGGATATATATGGGATAGCATAAGCAACAGAGACAAAATATATAGACATATTTCAAAACAACAAAGTAACAAAAACAAACATCTTATCAGTTAGCGATATACCAGTCTTGAAATTTAGTTATTGTATTCAATCATCACAACACTTCATCATTAGATATCTATGCATATCTGAGGTTAAACACCAGCAATGTCGTAAATTCATCAAAACATTTAGTGAAGTACACCAGGTCTGTCTTAAGCGCTAAATATGAAGTGTACTGTCCAATTATATGTAGTATATATAGTGTCCAAGATTAGGTGGTACTGTCCAAGACTGGTGAACAGTCCAAAATAATAATCATAATTCAAATGATTCAAACAAAGCCTAGTAAGTTATGTTGTCTGTATTATGCATTCACAAAACAATGTTTTGATGGCAGCAGTAAATATGCAATCAAAGACATGCCATACAGTTCCGTTGTTACCATAACGATACAACAGCCATACACTAACACTTCAGCACATAAATAAGGAAATAACTAACAAGTTTTCCCCTTGGCGCAACAAGATTGTATAGAATATATTAAGACACTGTCTTGCTGAGCCAAAGGGACAAATTGGAAAATGTAACAAACAACAAATATTCCTGCCATCACCCCAAACTGTGGTTCATTTAGCTAGAGAACTTGATATATACATGTATATATATATGTATATATGTATATAACTTATTATGTCTGTAAACACAGAGACAGGGACAGTAAACATATATGTATCTCAAGAAACATGATATTTTATAAAATAGGAACAATGTGTATAGTTCAACATTATGTAGAGAGAAGAGAAAGCTCTATCAGTGAAGATATATACAGATTCGTTAAAGGTCATATACGCAAAATTATTTTTTTGCTGTTTTAATAAGTTTATGGTATAAATATATGATTACATCAATCTCTACACTTCAGATATAATTATAACACACAATAAACGTCATCTCTTATTTCGATTATCTTATTTTGTGAATAAACTAACCCGAGTTACTTCCCTTAGCATGTGACGTGTTTTTGGAACATCTGATTAACACAGAGGCTGAATACTATTAGTGTATATTCGCATAAATCTTGATCTCTATTGAATATGTTCGATTTAAATTCATAAAAGTTACATGAAATGCATGTGCTATTATGTAATAGTGGGTCAAATATAAAGCACAACCATAAAATAATTCTCCACGGGGGTTATACATACATATACACAGCGTCGATCTACGAAGTGTCATACAGTCAATCTTGGTACATTATGCACATCACGGGGGGTTGTAACATGCCAAACACGAGATTATAATCAGCTGCTGACCGATTTGATGTTTAATTTAATTGTTTCTGTACGAAAATTACTAAATCGGTATGTGTACATAGATTAAGTTTACGGTCAATGCAAGTGGAGACGCGTGTACATTACGCGTGTTATAGGAAGATGTTGTAACGGGCCAAGTATTAATAATATATTTTTGTCAATCAAAATGCAAAAAGAACAGTGTATTAGACCAGATATAAAATGTTTATAACTCCGTAAACGTTTCATTAATTTATTAATTTAGTATGGATCCATAAATTGCATTTTTCTAAAACGATATAGATCGATCATTGGCATTTGAATTCAACTGTGTGTAAACTAATGATTCTTCCTAGTATGAACCTAGATCCACGTATCCATCTCCCGTTATGTACCCCAACAAGAAAGTACATAACGGAAAAAAATAGATACGCACAGTTGAAATCATATGCCTATGATATAGATTTTAAAAGTTCGTGTTTAAATTGTGTATCGTTTTGCTTTATGGGTAATTATTAAAAAATACTGTCAGACTATCCGAAATAGAACGTTGGATATATATTATATAAAAAATAGAGCGGTATTAAAGATTTATTCTTTGTTTGTGTTGTTCTGCATGTTCTGTCCACTTCAATTGTAGAATACTGTATGGAACAACGCATGGGCTCGTATACATGTACAGTATTGTTTATGTATATGTCAAAACGTGGCGTGTCCTTACCCAGTGCGAGCATCGTGGATTTAACAAAATACAAACAACATACATGTATGTAGCGAACTCTACGGTTGGTAATCTTCTTCCGTAATATAACTAAATTCTTGTTACAAATCACAAAATAATACTTGTCTGAGAGTTCAAACACGTGCCTCATTTTCCAGAATTTCAACGCACGGTCAGATATTTTGATCCTACAATTTAGACCGGCTTACATTTAAAGACTAAACATCAGTAAAATGCCGACACATATATGACACTGCACTATAGGCCGCCAAAAGCAGGCGGTCTATTTTATGTTTAAATAATATATAGATCACATGGTATCCAGCTCTTGGTGTGATCGTTGGCCCTGCCTGGCCTGCCATAGGTCATGCAGGTGCAAGGGGGCGTGGCGAAATTATTACAAACCAATTTGTATTCGCCAATCAAAATAACGCCATGAATTGAAATGTAAGTATTAATTATGGTCAGTTGAGCAAGTGCGTAAAAATATCTTCAATGAATGTGCGTAATAAACCAAGTTTTTGTTTATCAATGTGAAACTTTTTGAAAATGACAAGCTTAGGATTCGTGTAAACTTTAATATGTTTTCTGGTGTAATGGAAAGCTTCAAAAAGGTAAAAAATATGTTCAAACTTCTGTGTAAGCATCGCACTATAATACTGTCACTTTTCAATGATACTGGATATAGTTAATAAATTTTACCATGAGGTGTCATTAAAAAAACATGCTTTTTATTACATGTGCATTGCAATACCAACAATATTGAAAAGATCATAACGCCGATTATTGTGTTGGAAATGCGTGAGTTTACATTTCCAAATTACTTAATTTTCAGCGCACTTGTTCTAACGTGTCATTGTTATGCACCTGTCAGTACTTAGCATCCACGGTGCCCCACTCCTGGGGATGGGCTTATGGGTTGTCAACCCGCCTTCCACGGCCTGCGGGTGACAGCTAATGGGACAATCTCCGGTATTTCCCCGGTCCCTGACAACTAAATAGTGTCACTAGGGCATTGGTTCGCTAAAATAAATCCCAACATTTCACCGGCAAAGCGGCGGAAAGCTTGAAGGTAAAAACACGACCGTCTATCCCCGAGGGTTTGGGGGCGATGATGAAACAGACTGGTGCAGTATGTAATGTACCAATCGATTTAGTTAATGCTAACTCTCATTTGAATTTGTATCCATAAGTGAAAATGATAAAATGGGATTAACTCGGCATCCAAGAACTATGGACAATGTCTCTAACTTTACCGGTTATCTATCGACTTTTTTTTCAAATTTTCCTTTTACAATTTTTCGTCAATAATTTCCTGTCTAGAATTATAATGTTCATTTCTCAATTTAGGAATTCAGTAACTCAATTATGGCTAATTTATAAATTCTTTACAATTAACGACAGAAACTGCCAACTACGCGTCATTTCGTGTGTACTACAAATCATGTATATGTATGTCTAATATACATGCGTGTACAAATACGCAGCTAAAGTCATTTCTTGCGAACATAATTTTTTCCTCATACGGAATGCTTTACTTTTGGTCTGCTACAAAACCTAACACATAAATATACAAAATAGTGACAGCTATATATATATATATATATATATTTAAAATCAATCACCGATGTATACACACTCGCGTCAAGTGTATAAACAGCGTGATATTTATGCCCCCTGTAGCGCGCAGTTTGCACTGCTGCGTTTGTAATTGTATAACACGCCCAGCAGTTGAAGTCAGTAATGTCCACATCAGTATGTGGTCGTTGTTTTGTTTCTTAAATATTGAAGGGAATTAAAACGTGATTAAAATGACAACACATACAATGCTTAGAACATACCACATTGTAGTAATTTCCGTCACTGATCATGAATTTAATCCGATAAAAAATCGACAGGACCCATTCAAATTTAGTTAAACTGAAGAGGAACAGTTCCACTTGTGTCCAAAATGACGTCACACGGTCTAAGGGTCAAGGGAGACAACCAGGTTGGGTTTATGTTGTAATTTTGTTATCGTCAACTTTATCGTTATAAACCATCTTAAATATTGCAATTATGTGGATTACAAGTACGCCATGTCATTTATATGATATATATCTATGGAAATGTGTTACTTTAGTTAAATTAAGAAATTCTATCGTATTTGACCTTTAAGCACAACTGTTACACTGGAACTGCATATTACTACTAAATGGTTAGTTATTACAGAATAGAGTTCAGTCCAAGTGACATTATGTCGAGTATCATAATAACAAAATGATTTCAATGTAGCACATGTTCGCGATGCAGAAAGATGGGGTTAATAGTATGTTACATTACATTATATCTTAGTTATATGCACAGTATAGGCATTCAGTCCCTGATACATTGTGTCAAGTATTATGACAATAAGAAAACAATTTGGAAACTTAGAGCAAAAGTTGAGATGTGATACATCATGTCATTATTATGTCCACAAGATAGTTAATGTAAATGTCCGATATGTGGGAAGCTGGAAAATATAACATGGAACTGTAAGCAATCAGTTTGTCATGCCAGTAAAGCATTCAGTCCCCCATTACATCATGTCAAATATTATGAAATTCAATGTAAAAGACTGTCGAGCAAATGTTCAGAAGCCGGAAAATACAGTGGGTTACTGTATATTATCAATTAATAAGTATTATGACAGTAAGATATATTTGGTAAAATATTATGTGTAATAAACAGTTGAAGCAAATATTGGGAGATGCAGAACGCAGGGACATAATATTATAGCATCATGCTGGCTGGGTACATAGTTTTATTAATACTGTGCAATACATATATAAATCAAGGGCTCCGTGCAAAACTATGGTTGCTACACCAATTTATAGAGGCATGTACCATAGTTTTGCACTAATCTCTCAAAATGGTTAAGTGCAAGAGTTTGCAAAAAATTCATTTTTGTCATTATAATAATCTTCGTTTCCTGGTGTTGAAATAACTGTTACCATGGAAACATATAACCTTGAATAAATATATATGTGTCGATATATGAAAGCAAATTGAATATATCCATAGTACTCTTCATAAAAAAAACAAATAAATAAACAAAAACTTATTCTCAAAGCAATAGGAACATGTACTATCAAACTAACATGTCTATATATATTTATATTTGAACACAATTTATTGTATGTAGGTAACATAATGTCTTTATATGTATGTGTGGTGTGTATGTGTGCACGTGCAACTGTTTATATGTGAAATTATCAAACTGTGCTCAAAATCATCTACCTTCTGAGTAGGCAAAAACATCTAGGAACTGTTTTATCAAAGTACTTACAAAAATCTTAATTACGTTCACATTTAAATTATTCTGCACATTGATGGGAGATATTGGTTGTAGGACTGCGACAGAATAATAATTAATATTAAACATCACTTTACCACAATTTGTAGCAGTTGAGAACTTTTAATCTGTAAGCAAGTGACACAAAAAATTTGAACTTATTGAAAACTTAATGGTTCTTGACTAATATTTCTTAAGGTGGTATGCCTTATATTCTTCCATATAAAAACTATTTTATAATTACTGCTATATGTAGCTGATATGGCTTTTTCTGCAAAGCATTCATTAATACTTGAAACTGTTGTTACAAAATGTTTAAATGTGTATGATTTTACTACAATTTTGAACAGACAACCACAACATATGTAAATTAAATTTAAAATATAAAATAATAGTACATGTGAGATGAGAATTTGTATAAGTACTTTGATAAAGAACTATCCCAGACATTGAGAGAACTATCCGTACTTTACTCTACATCTAGGTGCATGTTTATCTAGTCAATAATGATAAATAAAACACTTGACATATACAAACATGACGGAAGAGAAAAAAACAAATCAGGAAAGGCCACAGCTTTTTCATTGCTCGCTTTACGTGAAGTTTTTAATAATTTGTGCTGTCTGGAAAAGGTAATGGTAATAACAGGAGGCGCTCAGGGGCCCTAGATCACTCACAAAACATAACATTTGTGAGCAGAGTGACTTGAAAGGTCCTTTTATTTTTGCATTTCCACCATCTAATTCATTTATGAAAAAATCCTGTAAAAACAAACAATGAAAAAACCTGTGGCCTAAATGTGGAAGATCAGTGCATACAATACAGCAGTTAATGAGAAACATTGATTTCTTTATATGTATACTACATGACATTTTACCATTATAGATTACTACTGAATAAGTGAAACTAATATAATATATCAAACAAAGTTTTCCTGAAATAACTTATGAGAAATGTGCTAACTAGATGTTCTGCACCTCATCAAGCTCTTGTTTAAACTGTATGTATTAAAATATATTTAGGGGAGCGACACCCTCCCAATGTTTTAGCTGTTATTTCAATACCAAGTTTTTCAACATGCCATGGATACATGTACTGACATTGTGGTTTGAATTCCATTATACTTCCTATATTACCTCATGTAATCTTGACAAAACTATATACCAATTTTTGCATGGTAAAGGCTTATCATACTCATATAAGTATTGATTTCAGTTCAATCATGCAAAATATATATATGCCAGGGGTCTGTTGCCTAATCAAAGCACTACCATGCTCCTTTATTCAGTTACCTCCCGTTCAATAAAATTATAGAAGGGATATGGATTACCTCCTGTGGAAAGCACTTCATGCTCACCCATGTCTGCAACAGTCTCCAGTATTCACTTTGTAAAGGACAAATCCTACTCACATAAGTATTCATTTCAGCTGGTGCAAAATATACATATATAAATACAATAATCACATTCCGACATTGGATTTAAGCGAGAGAACCCAAATATCATAGCACAAAATCAATTATTGAGTCAAGTAGATCTAATCAGTCAAAACTGGCATATCAGCTCATGGCATCTTCCAAAATTCTTGTGAAATCCTTGG
Organism: Spisula subtruncata; assembly: GCA_963678985.1. Lineage (NCBI taxonomy): Eukaryota > Metazoa > Mollusca > Bivalvia > Venerida > Mactridae > Spisula > Spisula subtruncata. Next base: position 25,706,801 of record OY787671.1, on the reverse strand, counting down.
TTGTTTTAGTGTCACAACAAATATGTGAGAATGTGAGGTCAAGGTCATTCTCAATTATCTCTTTGAAGGTCGTTGTTTGTTCATATTTGTAAGCATCAAACTGATGTACGACGTCAATAGATCATCCATCTTATAACCCTGAAACATACAAACATTTGTTATGTACAAGAGAGAGTTAAACTCCATGAAAAAATGGTTTCCAACAAGGTCTTTATCTCTGATACAACTTGGTTCCAGAAATACCGAAATTGACAAACATGGCTTCACATGCTAAAAAACACTCCTATGAAGGTTCATAACCAAAGCTGAAATAATTTCAGAAACTTTAGCAGTACTTTACTAACGTCAAAATGACAGCATTGGAATACTATCAATATAGACATGTACGCATGATGACATTCACTTAAGACACTTTGACCTTGACCTAATGGTCAGGTCATGATCTTGACCTCATAATTGGGTCATGGCTTGATAAACCTACCTCTTTTTAAATAATAATGATAATATCTCAGAACAGTGTACAAGAATTGACTACTTACCAATGATGTTTCACACAATAGTTTACTGCCTCGTAGTAGATTTCCTATGGTCATGTGGAAATATGTGTTACCACTACTCCAGTTGGAGATTTTAGTGAATGGATGTGTCGCCAAAATGTCCTGAAAAATATACATATAATCATATCATGTTTATAGTAAAACTAGAAGTTTGTTGGACAACAGAATGTATGCCTCTACCAAAGGGCCATTACTCTGGCAAAAAGTATCAGGCCTAAAACTCATGAAAATTTGTACAACTAGGCTTGTTATTTACCGGTATGTGAATATTCATAGAAATCCGACCAGTGGCTAAACCTAAGGAATCTAAGCACAGACATATTTTGTGGTTAAAATACTGAGGTTATCTCCCGTATTCAAGAACCATTGAGTCTATTTGGAAAGAGCTTGCATGCGTATCCCACCCAGATTCCATGTATCACATCACTGTCACTTCTACTTACTTGATGTCCCTTCAGCAAAACACAAAATATTGGAAATAAGTGGTTGCTCATTAATGGGTTATCTATGACTGAAAGTTCTAAATAATTAACGTTACCTTGGTTTGTGGATGTATAAGGTTGACACCATTCTTGTTGATAGCAATTAACAGGATTTCAGGGTAGTTAGGTTCAGTTGTTTGCTGTAAATATAGTATTATACATATTAGATATAGTAGTATATTGCTAATTAAAATAGAGAAATATATGGTTGATTTAAACTTTATACTAGGTATCTAGTTATTGGGTGTTCAGGAAAGATAAAAATCACAAAATAATTCAAAAGTAACTATTTTTTAGATTATTAACTCTAAAATGAACTTTGTGAAATGTTCCAGTACATGAGTCCAGATTATCAGTTGTCACCCATCAATGTAAATATGTTGGCCAAAAATAACTATTAGCTACCATTTTGAATTTAATCAAAATGCTCAAAAGAGTCATAATTCAGATATTTTTGGCAATATTTTTGTCTACTGAAAACAGCAAACACATTATACTACAATATTTGGGCAATAATCGAGGTTCTTAAGCTGAAGTGGTATTCAATATTGATCTTAATTGACAAAAGGGTAAGGACAACCAATCAGATTACACAATATTTAATTCTTGGTAAGTAACAAGATATGATTGGCTATCCTATTTCTCCAATTAAATAAGATCAATATTGAATACCACCCCTGGGCTACATTCAGGTCCAAATATGACATACCTTGACTTCAAAGAAGGCAGAACCAAAGGTTGGCCATCTGTGGATGACTTTAAGGAATTCTATCTTAGAATCTTCCTGTGTTAGTCCAGCATCAGCATTATATACACTCACAATACTCTGTAAAAGCAAATACACAATATGAAAAATCGTAAACATAAAATTTTATTATTTTTACGCAATTCACGGCTTCATTCTGCAAAACATTGAATAAGGAATATATAACTCAATTTTTAACATTTTTTTTCAACTATAGATTCTACATTTACAATAGAAAAGTAGACCGAATATGATCGAAAGGATTTGAAAATGGACATTATTGTGACAAAGGTCACCTAATAGGTGTGACCCCTAATACAAGTTGCACTGTACATAAATGACGCATTTCTGAAAAGAAATCTGATTACTGGTGATCAATATTTCTATCCGACAAGTAACGATTGAATGGTTAACATATTAAACATTTATACATAATATTCCTAGTGAATAGAAATTTTCACCCTAAACAAAGATGGGGGCTAATTAGTTAATCACTTACCCTCTTCCAATCATCTGGAGACTGAGATTTGATTAAATCAGCTGGAACAAGTTCTCTCAGAAGTCGTCTGCAAGAAAATCACATATTTACATTTATACATGAAGGTTTTATTCTCTGATAGGCTGGAGATAAGCCAAGTGCATTGTATGCATGTCACATAGATCAGACTATCTTATTATTAGGCCTTACATTGACTTATGCTGCTTTTCATCCTTTTTTTAATCAAGTTAGTCTTACTATTTTTTCTGTAATATTGATATATTTTGCAAGATTTAATTAGCATAAATATGAAGTTTAATGTCATTTAATAAAATAGAAAGGAAAAACAGAGAAAATTGAAATTTTATAGAACTAGAGCACTCTATGTATTTGCTGAATAAAATACTCACCCCAGATTTTGTAAGCCTGCTTTTTGTTCACCAAATTTAACACGATAGATAAGAGCAGCGAGTCGAGCAGATTCTTCGCGGCTACATTTGTGATAACCTCGCAATAGTTTAGGTAATTCTTGATGATAATGGAAGATCAGATCAGCGTTCATATCACGACCAGGTACAAGGTTTGTCCATAACTTCTTCATGAAGAAAACTTGGTATGTAAACTGTGGAGGGGCACCTGTAATAGCAGAAAATAGTTCAATTAACTTCAAAATTAACTTTATAATTAACTTCATAACTAACTTCATAATTAACTTGATAGTTAGCCACCTTAAAGAAGAATATATACATGTATGTAGTGCAAACTCATCACAGCATTTTCTCAAGAGCAACAACCTCTGTTAAGCAACATACTCATTTTGTTACAAAAGTAACCATTAACTATAACAATTTGACCACTCAAAAGCAACAACAAAGTTATTGTTCAACCTCTGAGCAACAACCAAACTTTGTGTTTCCCAAAAGGTATTGCTCTAGAGAATTGTACTATATGAACTTCTTTCAAGATTTTAAGTCCAACTGTTTTTAAATTAACAGTATTAGTCCTACGAAGACTACTGAGGCATATTATGCTGAAACCTGGCAAACCAGCAAGTACCTGAAACTTAACTATGCTTTGTGTCAAGCAATGGAGATTGCACGTAACATTTTCAACAACTTTGGCATGTTGTGGCATTTAATGAAAGAAACATACCATCTCTAGATGGGCGAGCTTTGCGTATCCAATCAATCAGGTGACGAACAAAGTCAAAGAAGAAATCACCTTCTGGTACACTGATCACTGAAATAACAAAACACACATAATAGATAAACAATAACATAGGGCCATAACACCATAAAATCTCCCCAAATTTCTGTTAATATGTATAACTAGGCATGGTACCGAGCATAAATGTGAAGTTTTATTGAAATTGGACACGGCACCTGTTTTATCATAAATTGACACATTTATTATACATTTAGAAGCAACCAATGTGCCTGACACCTGTGTCCATGGGATATTAAAAAATTCCTCAAAACATTTCTTTTTTACATCTCTTGTATTCTTTCTCAATGCATACAAAACATGCACATATGAGGAGTATCTCGCGATTTGTAACATTACATGTATAACAATGATGCATTGTTTTTTGTACCTTTGTCAGCAATCTTGACAAACAGACTGAAGCCTTCATGTGATTTCAGTCGAAGTTTGTTAGCAATATTCATACAGAAATCTTTGGCTCTTGTGCTTGACTCTACCTCAAATGCCTGAAACAAAATAACATGTTCATAAGTACATACACGTTCCAGCAGCATATATATGCCTGCCATATTTCAGTAGAAATAAAGCAAATAAAGGCTATGCTCGGCATGCTCGGCATGCTCGGCAGTGTCCTAAAGCGGAATATCGTTTGGCACCTCCAGAGTGTACAATTACCGGAAATATTCAAATTAGGCTGGTGTGAGGTAAGCCTATCCATGCCTTGATCCACCAATGAATTCAGTTGAATACCAATGTTTTCAAGAAGTCGTGCTTATTTGTACTATAAATTTGTTTATGGAAACCTACGCAACACAAGAACGATAAAGAGCCTTCTCTATAATTATGTGATAAATAGAATTTTACATTTGTGCTCATTACATACAAGTTTTATTAAACTCGTTAACAAACACAAGATGACAGTCCGCAAAGCCTAGAGCACTCAAGCAAGATCCTTTATTATTTACTGGTAACTACAGAAAGATACAAATCCAATAAGATAAGATAAGATAAGATATTGTTTATTTTCCAATTTTGGGCCCACATATGGGCATACAATTTTGAAATATACGTGGCCTAAAGTTTGAAATATACATTAACAAATAAATATTTCCAATATAACTGATATCATACCTCATCGGAGTCATCTGGGAAGTATACTTTGTGTAGAATTTGTGTTGTCTTATGTTGTATGGCTTCAACTTCCACCTGATGTGGTGGGTACTTCCTTGTTCCATTTCTGTAATACAATGTCAAGCTTTAACAAATCTAATTTATCATACACTTTTGTAAGACTGCCCAATCTCCCGAAACACCTCAATTTTGAGATAAATCTCATCTCAATTATTGCCATGTAAGGTTTGGACAATTTCAATGGGAGGATGAACTTAAAACTAGCACAAACAAGACTGCGTTCAATAAACGCTTATGCCCCCGTGGAAGCCATGTCCATAAAAAGCTAAGTCAATCAGGGGCCATTATTCAGTTAAAATGTTTGATAGTGTTACATGACTTTGAACTATAAGGGGCTTATGATGGTAAACGAATAATGCCACATTTGAAAGCAGTGCCTTGATCGACTTTATGTGTGATCTGGTGATACAGATGTTATGGTTCTTTGTCACTGCACTTCTCCAAGTTGCCATCTATTCATATACCAAGTTTCAAGTCAATATCTTAAACACTTTTGAAGATACACTCCTGTCAAAATTTGATTCTGAAAATACTAAAGGGGAGATATTTCAAAATTTAAGACAGACAGAGTTATGGTTCTTGGTCATTGCACTTCTCCAAGTTGCCATCTATTTATATTCCAAGTTTCAAGTCAATATGTTTAATAGTTTTGAAGATATACTCAGAGCAAAATTTGACTATAAAAAAACACTAAAGGGGAGATAATTCAAAATTTAAGACAGACAGAGTTATGGTTCTTTGTCAATGCACTTCTCCAAGTTGCCATCTATTTATATTTCAAGTTTAAAGTCAATACGTTAAATAGTTTTGAAGATACGCTCCTGTCAAAATTTGATTCTGAAAATACTTAAGGGGAGATAATTCAAAATTTAAGACAGACAGAGTTATGGTTCTTGGTCATTGCACTTCTCCAAGTTGCCATCTATTTATATTCCAAGTTTCAAGTCAATATGTTTAATAGTTTTGAAGATATACTCAGAGCAAAATTTGACTATAAAAAAACACTAAAGGGGGGATAATTCAAAATTTAAGACAGACAGAGTTATGGTTCTTTGTCAATGCACTTCTCCAAGTTGCCATCTATTTATATTTCAAGTTTCAAGTCAATACGTTAAATAGTTTTGAAGATACGCTCCTGTCAAAATTTGATTCTGAAAATACTTAAGGGGAGATAATTAAAAATTTAAGACAGACAGAGTTATGGTTCTTGGTCATTGCACTTCTCCAAGTTGCCATCTATTTTTATTCCAAGTTTCAAGTCAATATGTTAAATAGTTTTGAAGATATACTCAGAGCAAAATTTGACTATAAAAAAACACTAAAGGGGAGATAATTCAAAATTTAAGACAGACAGAGTTATGGTTCTTTGTCAATGCACTTCTCCAAGTTGCCATCTATTTATATTTCAAGTTTCAAGTCAATACGTTAAATAGTTTTGAAGATACGCTCCAGACAAAATTTTATTGTAAAAATACTAAAGGGGAGATAAGTCTAAGTCCAAAATTAGGTCAAGGTGAAGGTCAAAATGGAGTCGGGTGATACAGGCGTGTGGAGAGTGGTCATATACAACATCCATGCAAGTATGAAAGCTTTGTAACAAGCCATTTTAATGCTAGAAGAAACGGTCAATTTGGGTTAACCAAGAATTTTACCTTTCAATAAGTCTAAGTCCAAAATTAGGTCAAGGCGAAGGTCAAAATGGAGTCAGGTGATACAGGCGCGTGGAGAGTGGTCATATACAACATCCATGCAAGTTTGAAAACTTTGTAGCAAGCCATTTTAATGCTAGACGAAACGGTCAATTTGGGTTAACCAAGAATTTTACCTTTCAATAAGTCTAAGTCCAAAATTAGGTCAAGGTGAAGGTCAAAATGGAGTCAGGTGATACAGGCGCGTGGAGAGTGGTCATATACAACATCCATGCAAGTTTGAAAACTTTGTAGCAAGCCATTTTAATGCTAGACGAAACGGTCAATTTGGGTTAACCTGGCCGGACGGACGAACGGAAGGACGGACGGACGGACGGACGGACGGACAGACGGACGGACGGACGGACGGACGGACGGACAGGTGAATTACTATATGCCTCCCGATCTATCGATACGGGGGCATAAAAACAGCAAATGCTATTCTTTGTTTATTCCAGTCATTTCTAACTTTTATTTATTAGATATTCAGACTCTGATTTGGGCAAAATCTCAATTTGAGATAAGATTTCTGCTTGAAGTGCTTCTAGAGATCGGGGCCACAGTAGGTTGTCAGGCCATGTAGCTGTCCAGTTTCAATTTTTCTTGTTAATCTATGTTGTGGTCCTCATGAGTTGTACTGGCCTACCCGATCATTAGCTTAGTGTTTATAATACACCTTGTGCATAGTCAAAATGCTTTTCGCTTATCAAATTTGTTTATAGGTAAGAAAGCAATATTACTGTTAAACTAAAGTGTCTGAAAATCTGCACAATTAAAAATCAATGTCATTCCCGATATAAGAGAAGACATAATATACCGATACAGATACTCATAATGACATTTACCTTAATGTTTTCTGCAGTCTGTGTATACAATCCTGTGCTATCTGGTTCCTACGTGATCTCAGGAACAATGTCGCTTCCTTCAGTAGGTTAGTAGATGGTGCAAAACATCCGGTCACCAACCACATCAACTCCCAGCCTCTCTCTTCACTTCCCCTGTAACAGATCACATAATGTAGGAATATAAAGTTACAATTTATCCATTACCAGTCAAAAGGGCATGTCAGCATATGAAAAAAGTAAGTTGTCTTTCTTGTTCGAAAATCTAACACACCAATTGTCGTCATTAATTTGTGTGATACAAGGAATTTGGTAACATTACTTAAGCACTTTCGGAATTGAATACATTGAATATTTACCATGTCTGGTGTATAGCACTTATGCATGCAATACTGAAAAGCATATATAAAAAAACAGTGCCATGGCAGGGACCTAACCCTAACCCTAAACCAGGGATCTCCTGATTTTATTAATTATAATTGGTATGATGCTGGTGAATTTTGGTTCTCTACACCAAAAACCTAGATGACTAGGCTGTTTTAGGCCGTATACAATGGATTGTATAGCTTTGCTATTTTGACCTGAGTCTGACCTTTATGCAAGAATGTATTACAAGGTCCTTGCTTTGAATATATCAATTTCCGCAAGCAAATCGTGCAATTTCGGCATTTAAGATTTGTGTTTGTATTACATCTCGAGCGTCTTCGTGATACTCCTCGATTATGAAAACATGCAATCGGTGTTTTAAACGTTAAAACGGCAATATATCGACCGTTAAATTATGGTAATCAATAGGTCAGATTCATGTCAATGTGGGCAAGCTATATGATCAAAACAAGTCTAACCTGTTTTTGTTTTCTGTTAACTGTTTGATGATCTGACAATAGACTTCATCCTTCAAGATTTCCTGTATGTACAAATAAGAACATTGCATTTACACTAATATGTAAGTGGGTATTTCTTCCACTAAAAATATTTCAGACTATCAGAATTCCAGGCATTTGGTATGTGGAAATATTAGCCAATTAGCAAAATGCTATGTTGGCAAAAAAATTAATATGCTAAATGCAATGTAAGCAAATTTTGTAAATTTACGCAACGTCAGCAATATCTCCATGTCGCTTATTACAGTAATCACTTATAAGCTATAAAGCAATCAAAATCTTATAAAAACACTGAAGTTATTCATAAATAGATTAGAAATGTAAGGAGTAAATTGTTTCAAAATAATTAACTCAATGAAGTTTCAAACAAATTTGCATTGTATGCTCTTAAAAGTTTTAATGGACCAAGAGAGTTTTAAAAATCTTACCGTTCTGAGTGGAGGTTCAAAGATCTGGTCTGTCAGCTCATTGGCAACACGCTTATGTCGTGACGGGTGATCTCCTGTATACTTCAAGATAGGTGATACAAAGTCAAGGAAAAATACATGTGTAAGTTCATGAAAGCTAGAAGAGATTTTGAAACAAAAACATGCAATCCCTCAAAAGTCAATAACTCTGGCAAAAATCATCCAACCAATCATTCCTGACAGCATGCATAACAAGGCTTGGTACCAAGTTTTCATAAGAGCTCAGTGTATTTATTGAAATCCTACCAAGAAAAAAAAAGTCAGGTTCCTATTTTACCTAGTTTTACATGATACTTGCCATAATTATATTCTATAGTTCAGCTATGGAAAAAGACAATAGAAAGTCGGACGTGGTAGGTAGCACTGACACATCTCAGATCACAATTTCACACAATACCCAACTCACAACCTGAACAAGGCAAATTCGCCTTAGCTGGGCTTTTGTAAACAACATATAAAGGATATCTAAGAAACACAAGCAGGCCTCTTGGCTGACTTCTTCACGTCCTAACAGTTTCTTCAACAAGGGCTGTTTCAAAGGTTCCTTGGAATATTTCCACAGTTCATCAGGTTTACGTCTTCTAGCAGTTGACAGAGTTTTCGTAAGAGTCCTCTTGGGTGGTGGCCTATGATAAAGCGAAGCAAATTTCATTACATGTACAGTACAACCTCTCCTGAGTGACCCTCATGAGAGCAACAAACTCTCTATAACAACACCTTCAACATTTTTCTTAGGTGATATTCACTATATAGATATAACCTACGACATGCCTTCATATAATTCCCGTATTCCTAGACTCGGCGTCGAAATTATGTCAGACAAAGTTTATGGACAGAAAGTAAATTAAATAATAAGAAGGTGAAGGCTTCAATGCAATACTGTTATTTTCATTCTAAGTTGGCCTTCTTCCTTATAGTCCTCAAACATAATACAGGTATTAAACAAAATACACCACTAGGCTGCAGTGTTCAAACTATATCCGCCAAGTTGCATCAAAATCCTCCAATAAGAAGAGCTTAGGAGTAACATGGTATTTCCCCGAATTACACCTTTTGCAGTGGACTTTTTCTCCTGATGGAAAAATCGGACAGGTCTATTTCAAATAAATTCCATTATTGGTGCTGTACCTGAAATGGTCGAGAGAGTAGTCCTCTAGAGTATAAGGTTTCTCCCCTGGTTCTATTACTACCTCACCAGCTGTTTGTGTTAACACTGTAGGATCTGATGAATTGATAAACAGTTGCTGAAATAAGCAAAATAGTTTTAGCATTTAATGTTTGTCCAGACAGAAGACAGAAAAAGTACACCTTTTTTTTTAGTTAGTTACAACTTTAAATTAATTGCAAACTTTTTTATGGGTGAACGGGAAATAATTAGCTTTTCTATTATTCCCAATGTCATCCATCAAAACAAGGAATTGAGAGAAGAGAGAAGCCAGATTCCCTTTTATACTGAGCGTACTGTAAGCAAGGGAATAACTTGAACACCGCAAGAAGTGGGTAAGATATTTACCAGTATTTCATGTGGAGGTTTAGTGATAGTTGGTAGTACATATACACATTCTGCCGGGAAATCTCCCTTCTTCTGTGAGCGTACACATTCCCCGACACACCATCCAGAGTTCATCACAGTCTCACCATTCTGCTGTAACAATACTATCAAATCTCCCTTCTGGAAGTTCAGGAATGTCTCACCTGAAAAACAATAGAATGATATAAAAAACATAGTATGTGGTTTATTTTAACAATGTCTTTGGCACATATTTTGTTAAAGCTGGTATATATACCTCAAAAGATATCACCAGGTTCTAGTTTGGGCATGAATATATAACAAAGGTCTATATAATATATCAATTTCTGTGAGTAAATTGTGCAATATTGGTGCTTTAGCATTAAGTGTTTATATTACACACAAGGGTCTTCTTGATACTTTCCACTTACAAAAACAGTCAATCAGAGTTATAAATATAGCTTGAGGAGAACAATGTTACATGATTTGTTCTCACATTGTATATAACCATATAACGATATTCATATTACAACACAACATCATACATTCATTTCCTACCAGACACATAGTATAATTAATTTATTTAAGCCAAATGTAACCTTTACCATACCTGGTGCATTGTAATCTTGTAGAGCTATCACATATTTGGATCGTTTCTTCAGACCTTCCAGGAATGTAACTACAAGATCTCTGATATCCTCAGCATTTGGTGATGTGAACGTATACTCGTCACCCTTCACTGTAGCTAGTGTAAAACTCTGACCATGCATCTTTCCTGTCCTGTAAGTCATAAATCATACATAATAGTACAGTCCAGTTAGGATAAAAATCCAGTGACGCGGTGGAACAATCCACTAGTACGGTGTAAAAACAAGTATAAAGGATTATACTAACAATTCAACACCAAACTAAACTCTACCTATTTAAGCAATGGTTTTAATCTTTTGGGTACACATAAATAATGACATCACTGTCACCATATCCTAACTGGACTGTACAATAGTTTTTAATTCCTAAGTGATAATAAAAAATTCATTTTTGAGGGATAAATTTTGTTTTCGAGGGATAATATTTTATTTGTGATATATCAATTTTACTTTTGTAGCTTATTTGAAGTCTAAGTGCAAAAAAATGTTATTGAGGGATGAGTTTGATTTTCAAGGGATACTTGATATAAGAGTTACACACTTAATATTTGAGGGATAAATTTGATATTTGAGGGAAATACTTTTATATTTGAGGGATGCAAGTTACTTTGAGGGATAAACTTTATATGTAAGGGGTAAACTCATACCTTTTTTTTAGAGATACCTATGTCTTATTTGCGTGGGATAAAATTTTATTTGTTAAAGATGCAATTTAGTTGTAAAGGATAGATTTTTTTATGAGTGAAACATTATATTTTTGTGGTATAATATTTGTATAGTGTTGCCAATGACAATAATAGTTACCTGCTACTGGAGACGGCTGTTATTTCAGGGAAGGACAACTCCAGCAGAACTTGTTCCTGATCGTCGACGACGTACACACCGGTCCAATTAACAGCAATAATGACATCATTCTTTGGTAGACTTGGTCCTGCAAACTTGTACGCTTCGTAAAATCTTGAGAACAACAGTGGCCACTTATACTTGGCATAACTCACTATATCCTCCTTAACTTTAAGTCCCTTGATTTTATCGTTAGCAAAATATTGTCCCCTAATCTTTGTGTTCACTTGTTGCATCCAGTAGTTGATAGCATTCTGCTTGGCAAGCATATTGTCGGGTACATAGGATGGTAGAAGACTCTGTAAGCGTTCAGTACTAAGGTTAGATCCGTAATCTATGTAGTATTGTTGGGCTGCGATCATAGCCAGATCATCATCCTGAAGATAAAAGATCACTCCATTAATACTTGTATACACAAAATATGACAACTTTTAGGAACAAGATGGGATATTGACACATTGAAGCATATATCTCACAAAAGGGGTCATAAATCTGGCAAAAATCATCAGATCCAATATTCCTATTCCTGACACTATGCACAATAGTGACTAGGCTTGGTACAAATTATTTATGTGAAGTTTCATTGAAATCAGACCAGCGGTTAAGGAGAACAAACATCCATCCATACAGACGTCAAGCACAAAATATGTCTCCCCCCTGTATGTGGATCAAATAAACGTCACATACAACTTGCATAGCCACTCGGACACATATCATCCCCTGGGTGAAACTATGCTATATAATGAGATAAACATTGTTGCTCTATAGGGACAATCTGCAAATATTGACAAAAATATAAAAAGCAAAAGGGACACAAGACATAAATACTAGAAGAGAAACGCACCTTATCGCATCTGTATTCACCAAACTTGATGCCACGTACAACTTGTTGATAGATCAGGTTAGTTGCTGTAGAATCCTCACTAGGATCATGCCATGGTGCAAATATCTCTTTTCTGAAGAACAACCTCCAGGGGGCGTTCCTTTCCTGTGCTCCTTGTTCCTTGGCATATTGTTCACATTGTGAGATAGCGTCCATCACATGATCACCTCCGCTACCAAGTGATGATACCTTTAATCAATACAGGAAACATAGTCAAACCGCAACTCAGTGACAAAACCATAAAACATAAACATACAATACATAGTCAAACATGGATGAATGACAAGGCAGTTATAGGACAGCAAATAATACATAACTTAGCCAACCATGATATCAAAGTACAAACAAATCATCTTTTTCCTTTTATGGCTCAAATTTGTACAATGTCATAATCTATGCAGGTATGACAAGGTGTATCAACAGTAAAAGTTAGAAATATCAGCCAAACACGTTGACAAAATACCTCAACAAACAACACTTTAAAACAAGGCTTTGTTCTTGATGTAGCGTTATAAGGCTGTTTCTACGGGAAGCATTTCTTTAAAATCATGCAGTGTCCCATAACACAAAGAATACTTCAACAAAAATCTTTTCCCCATGTAACAACAAGAGCTGTCTCCATAGGACGACACATGCCCCCGTGCATGCTTTGATAGTAACGTAACGTTAAGATATCAGCACCGTCACAGATGTGTCATAATATATTGGGCAAATGTGATATTGACATATTTTTCTTTGTGTAAAGGGCCATAACTCTTAAGCGTGTAGGTCAATTTGAAATCTTGTTATCTAACATGACCTAGATCTTATGGCCGTACACCTTTTCATGTTTCAAAAGGTTTGGTGAAGATCAGATGATAAATGCTTGAGTTATTGAGCGGAAACCAAAAAAAAACGCCATTTTCCTACGTGTCAAGGGCCGTAACTCTAAAGTGGCTACGTCAATTTGACTGGTTATCGAACTTGACGTAGATCTCGTAGCCTTACACATTTTCATGAGGTTTGGTGAAGATCCAATGACAAATGCTTGAGTTATTGAGCGGAAACCAAAAAAACGCCATTTTTCTATGTGTCAAGGGCCGTAACTCTAAAGTGGCTACGTCAATTTGACTGGTTATCGAACTTGACCTAGATCTCGTAGCCTTACACATTTTCATGAGGTTTGGTGAAGATCCGATGACAAATGCTTGAGTTATTGAGCGGAAACCAAAAAAAACGCCATTTTTCTATGTGTCAAGGGCCGTAACTCTAAAGTGGCTACGTCAATTTGACTGGTTATCGAACTTGACCTAGATCTCATGGCCTTACACATTTTCATGAGGTTTGGTGAAGATCCAATGACAAATGCTTGAGTTATTGAGCGGAAACCAAAAAAAACGCCATTTTTCTATGTGTCAAGGGCCGTAACTCTGAAGCGGCTAGGTCAATTTGACTGTTTATCGAACTTGACCTAGATCTCATGGCCTAACACATTTTCATGAAGTTTGGTGAAGATCGGATAAACACTGCTTGAATTATTGAGCGGAAACGAATCCGGACGGACGGACGGACTGACGGACGGACTGACGGACTGACGGACGGACTGACGGACGGACGGTGCGATTTTAATATGCCCCCGAACCATCGGTTCCGGGGGCATAAAAAAAACCAAAAAACTTTTTACCCTTATTAAAGCTTTAACGCTCCATTTCGAAGGTTAAAAAAGAGACCTGATTTACTCAAAAAAAATATGCTCTTTTTATGATTTATTAGATAATGACCTTCAATTGTCGTCGATTTCATTTGAACAACTGATTATTGCTAATTCCCTAAAAATCAGGAAATCAAGGAAGTGTCCGATACTATTACAGTATATTTAATAGAGATAGGAATAATAATTTGATAGAGATAGGAATAATAATTATGTTTTCATTTTTACCTTATCAAATAATGCAATATAAAGCGAGAATCCAAATTGATCTTTGAGTCCTATTTTATCAGACAATTGCTGACACAATTCTCTAGCTGTTGTAGCTGAATCTGCCAGTAAAGTCTTCGTGTTTCCATCCATAAATGTGATAGGTAACATCAGCGGACGTTTAGATTTAGTGGCTTGGAGTTCGAGCCAAGATGGCGGCTGGTTACGGGTTCCGTTGGCAAACGTTCTCCTGAGTCGTTCTTCACAATATGGAGCATAGCCTGGTGGCCCTTCACTGATGAAGTTCCTCAGATATTTGATAAACTAGAATACAAGCAATACAACAAATTACAATCAAGCACAGAACAATCTACATTATACATGCAGCAGCCAACCAGATACAACCAATCAGATACATGCATCAAAACTGTATAAAAGATCACCCTACAAAATATGTCAATTATACAGTACTATGTATATATTAGATCCATCGTTATTTGTCTTTGAAGATCAACATTTCTGAAATGAGTCTAGAAAACACTGCTCAAAAATTTGATTTCATGACAAGTTCAAGAAATGTTAACCTCACAGACAAAGTTTGACATTCTTTTTAATTACTTTTTATTACTTTAGTTCAAAACAACGTCAGGAATAATTAACTTAAGCAAACAGCATTACATATCCATGCCTAAAAGCTGGTGGTGTTGCACATTTGATATCACATGGAAGATTACGATATTTATGCGATGAATATAAACACAAAGGGTTTACCTTGTCTGACGGAGAGAAACATCCAACACAGAGGGAGAGTAATATCCAGCCTCTAGCATGTGATGATCGGGAGGGATTCTGTGTTAACTGTTTTGCGATCTGACAGTAAATTTCATCTCTGCAAGGATAAACAATTGACTCAACATAAACTTACAAGTAAAAGTAGAAAAGTGGAAAGCACACACAAAATGGGCCAATCTAATACATGTTTATTTCAAGAATATAACCTAAAATGTTTTTTGATACAAAAATGTATGTCCCACACAAAGGGCCGTAACTCCAGATGCAGTACTAGGCTATTTTGAATTTTCAAAGCATTCATGTGAAGTTTCATTCAAATCCAACCAATGGTAAAGGAGAAAAAGCGTTAACAAACTTTGTGCCATCCACACATCCAGAAGACTTAATATGCCTCCCCAAACTATGAAAGAGTCATAATAGTGGGGAAAATGAAATGTATTTTCAACCAATATCAAGAGTGATCTCCCTTGTTAATTTGTCTTGTTAAGTCAATTTTTGTTATAGGATTGTCTCCCTTTTATTGTAAAATAATTGATGATGGGACATGGAAAGGTGTGTAAATATAAATTGACTGGTAAGACATAGGTACAGTCTCTTAAATAATAAAGTATTTGTAGATGTTAAACTTGACAATGAATACCTCAAATCTGGTCGCAAAATTCCATGTCCGATGATGAAATGTAACTTCTCCAAGTTTGTTGTAGGTCTCTCTTCAAGCAGAGCATTTTGTCCCGATGGTGAGTAGTACTCAGAGTCAAGTTGATTCTTGAACTCTTCCGTAATCTTTGATTTCTTCTTCAAGGTCAGGGAGACAAGTTTCTTTCTCATGCTACGTTTACCGCTGACGCGCATCATTGCAGCGGGCTCGTTCTCAAGTTCCGCGTTCATCCTCTGTGCCTCCTCCAGGTCTTTCTTGTTAAACTTACGTCCCAATGTGGAGTAAATCTTAGTCATTACAGGCGTCGTATCCTGCAAGATTTTAACAAATCAACAACTGACACACTTTATAATGGACAAGTCAAGATTGGTGAAAAATTAAAACAGTTAAATAGACCTGTTTCAAAACAAGAAAACAAGAGTCCACATAAAGCATGTATTCAAACTTGAAACCAAAGGTGAACTTTTTTGCATTCAGTGCTTATAACTAACTTTCCTTAGAAACATTACTGTAAAGTTCAATGACGATGTGTCGCCTACAAGGGGCATTAAACCTGGTATATTCATTGTCAATGGAAGTCAAAATACTATGAAAAAATTGTGAAATTAAAGTTAACTTGTAATAATGACTCAAAAACTTAATTAATGTAAAACAATTTAGAATACATTATTTTACTATCATCATGTACTGGCACGGTGGTCAAGTGGTAAGATGCTCGACTCCTGATCGAGAGGACCCGGGTCCGATTCTCGGCCGGGACACTTGGTCATTTCAGAAACGCTATTTAGTGTTTCCCACCCAACTAGAGATGATCTTGGTTGGAAACCCAGGGGTTGTCTCGCGTGTATCGGTGCTTTACACCGGGCACGTTAAAGAACAAAGGAATCTATTCGAAACGAGATAGGGTATCGCAGCCGGATTCCTTGTATCCCTAACATTTGCGATAATGCCCCAGAGTGGTCCCTGCAAATTAAATTGAAGAAAGAAAAAAAAGAAAGACTGAAAGTGTTAAAACCTACCCTTGAGTCTTGTACCCCTGTGTACACCTTTGGTTCAGGTAAATCTCCCATAAACCTTAGAATGGTGATCCAGACAGCTAGTGCAGCAAGATGATCACTCTCTGACTTCATCTGTAACAAGGATGTTCTGATTGGTCGACGTATGTACGTATGTGTAGCATTGCCTTGGAAGAATGTAGCGGAGAATTTAGCAAACTTGTACTCAGATATGTCCTCCTCATCTATAGGTATAGGGATATGAAACTCTTCGGTGTTATAGTCCATCTCTGACATCACCTGCTTTCTCTTCGCTTCAAGATCCTGTAAGAATAAATATAATATTTTCAAAATACAACACAATTCACTTGGATTTTATAACTTTTTGTTTCCATGAATTTGAGGCCAAGATGGCGCCATCCATTTATTGACTTTTTAGAAACAAAAGGGTCAATATTCAATAGTTTTACTTTTTCAAAAACAAGATGTCAAAATTCTCCTTAATCACTCTCAATCATGCCCAGGTGGGCTAAGAAACAAGTAAACATTTAAACAGGTTTAGCAATTACTCCTACAATAATAGCGTAAAGGTACACAAGATCTTCAAACAGGAAGTGATGGAGGAGAACAACATCTACTGAGTAGAAGTTTTATTCATGATAACAGTTTTGCTATTGTTTTAACCACAGGAAACTATATCATTGAAAACGAAAAAATAATTGATGTTTTTCAACCATACAGTTACCTGTGGTTTTAACAAGTTTTTACTTTATTTGGCAGATGAATCATTCTAAAACATTTTAAAAGAGGAGCTCAAGAAGAATACAAAATTTCAGGGGTCTTTATATTGTACTCTATACCTATAACTAGTACCATTACTAATAATACTGATTTAATAACAATAAGGCAAACAAAAGTATGTCCAACAAAATTCAGAAAAATGTAGTATTCGGAAATTCATAATTCTAAGATACATTGAGCTGGAGACTACAATACAGGATTAAGTGGAAGAAGGTCTATATGTCATGTACATATACTGGTATATCAATATATATATAATAGCCTCTCTGGGATATGTCCGTTGCTCAAATGAACACCTTGAAAATGAAAGCTACAGAAAACTAGAGTATACATAATTGTTTTATAATCATAAGTTTCAAGTCCATCAGGGATTGACACTAACTAATTTTGGTCACTGGTCCCCCAGCAAAGAAACGTAAAATTTGTAAATAAAACAGTTACTGGTCCTTCTTGATTTTCACTGGTCCTTCTTGGTTTTCAATGGCCTCAGACCAGGGGACCAGTGTTAGTGTCGAGCCCTGTCCATTCAGTACAGAGATCACAACTGTGAGTGGGTGCTAAAATAAAGTTGGAACTTCTCATATTTAGAGCTGTGTAACTTGAAAATTAGAAAAAAGGCATAATGTTTCTTTGTGGAGGGTAGATTATACTATGGTGTCGTCCTTGTGATTTATCCTTGTCTGCTGACTCTGATTCCGATTACTGTAAAATCATTTAAGTTCGTTGGGACGAAATTTTGTGGTTTTGGTAAAAAAGACAATTTCATTGGGACTTGAATTCGTGGATTTTGCATTTCAGGTAATAAAACAAGGGTCAAAATTCATGCTCGTTGGGATGAAAGTTCGTGGTTGAGATGAACCACGAAATCCACGAAATTTAATCCCCCATGAAAATTAATGATTTTACAGTATGTTAGACTCACTGATTGTTTTAGAATACAGTGTCGTGTTTGTCTTAGACTAGCTATTCAACTTCATTTTATTTTGGTTGACTTGCACACTTGTAACCTTAGATTTTTCTTTTTTGTGTGAGTTCTTTTGTGTGCTTTTTGTACGCTTTTAGTCCGACAAAGTGCTACATTTCCTGTCTGATTGTATATCATCTATTTTTGAAGGCAGTAGAAGAAACATTTTAATATGGCGTTTTTTCACAAACAGTTTCAAAAACTGTAAAATGCAAGATTGCCAAGTATGAAACATGTACAAACAAACATATCTCAAATGCATGTGTATTACAAAACCAGAATAACTATAAAATAAGACCTGCTAGAGAACACAATTGATAGAGGTACAACAATGATAACCCCTAACAACTTACACATCCTGGGCCCTTATTTACCAATGACTCAAACACAGACTTAAGACTTTATATTGCCAAATGTTCTATTTGTTCTGAGATGTGCTTATTAATGTATCAATTTTGATATAAATATTTTGTTATACATGTTTAATAAGTGGAAAACAACATATAATCAGATAAAATTTCACATGGTAAAATCTAATTGCAAAGAAATGGCAGGGATTATCAATTTTGACAATTTTAGTCAAAATCTGAGTTTTTTCTTACAACATTGGTGAATAAGGCCCCTGAACACATGTTTTACAAGTGTGACATTAGAAGAATGCTTGAAAGGGTAGAAAATAATCATCTAATATCTATGAAAAATTAATGAACACAAAGTTTTAATTAAGTTAGTTGGTCAGTGGTCTCAGTCATTTAAAATTCTACTATTTAAACAAGTGTCCAAACTAAAGGGCTCGGGGAAAAATAGCCCCAATTACAGTACAATGTATCATTGAAACAATAATCATTATTATAATAAACATAATTTTATGTAATCAACTAAAAAAATACTATTTCTCAGATATCTTCAAGCTTAATAGAAAGCGTTCAGCATCACCAATCCATGTACATTTGTAATAACTTTCAAAAACTGAACAGCTCCAGTTTTCAAGCTTAGAGTGAAATTCCAGCACTTTTAAAGTCATTTTTTAATTATTTTACGTCTGAAGCATTTTCAAAGTATATTTTTTAGACTTATTTATTATAATTATATCAATATAGTTTCAATTTTTAACATGATGTATTACTATATCTAAAGATTTTTAAAGGGCGAAACAAATTACAAGTAGCTGGAAATCACTTTATGGGGGATTTTGATTAATCATGCAGCATTGCACATTACATATAATTACATGTACCGCGCCCCCTGTATAATAATCATCAGCATACTTGGCTCCAAAATAATAATCTACTTTATAATATATATGAGTAATTTATGGCAGTTCATTTATTTCTAAGCAAGGCAAATAAAAATACAGCTATCCCAAGTCGTAAAAGATTTATTTTTCTAAAATAAAAGCAGCACCAAAAATGTTGGCGTGAGGCATTTCAAGCCCAATACATATAATGGTACATTGTACATTTACAGTAAATATTTATTTTTACCGAAAGCAAAGCTCAGTATCTGGAGGTAGCATGATCTGAAATACTCCCCCCCCCTTCTCCGAGTTCCGTCAGTGTTTTTTTACAATTTTCCTGGGGGCTTATTCACCAACGCTGTAAGTCTAAAACTCAGACTTAGACTTAAAGTTTACAAAAATTATAATCACTGCCATTTCTTTGCAATTAGATTAAACCACTCGAAATTTTATCTGATCATGTGTTGTTACCCACGGAACATGTATACGCATTTTTATCAAAATCGGTACATTATTTTTAACATGAGAGCGAATTGAAGATTTGGCAATTTAAAGGCTAAGTCTGAGTTTTAGACTTACAGCGTTGGTGAATAAGGGCCCTGGTGCTATGACAGAAATGGAAACTGAAAATGGTTACGATCGAGTTGTTGTTTTCAATCATGGTTTTCAGTTTCGTTGTAGCAACAGGAAAACTGTACAAACCTCTGATGAAACTATATGAGATACAGTGTATGTGGATAACTACAAATTTTGTTTCTTATCTTAAGCATTTATGGATCCTGTATGAGTAACATGGGAGGGATGTGCATAGACGAACATAAAGGGGTAGATTTTTTTTTTCTACAATTTTTCTTAGGACGGCATAATTGTATTTTTCAACTAAATGCAAAAGTTACAAAGAACATTTTTAATTACTGAATGGTTTAATATTATAAGTTATAACTAACTAGATGGGATTTTGATACCAAATGTATGTCTCCGTCAAAGGGCAATTAATTTGACAATAATCATCAGTTCTAACATTCCTGAAAATACGCACATCAAGGCTCTTGGTACTAACTACTGTATTCCTATGACGTTTCATGGAAATCCTACCATAGTAATGAAGGACAAGCAGGGAAACCATTGTGACATCCAGGAACCCATGGGCACAGACGTCAAGCATGAAAACAATATGCCTTCCTCACTATATGTGCCTCTTATCAGGAAAAGGCATGTGTCAATTTATTAAAGCTTCTATAGAGAAAAAGGTTCAAGTTCATTAATATTTCAGTCAACAGAAAAACAATTAAAGCGCAGATTCTGGAAATTAAAGTAAAGTGAAAATCAGCCTAAGGAGAGAAGTTACTGGGTCTCATCTCTGAAACACACAAGTATTGGATCCTTGTTTCGACCACAGGTAACTGTATTGATGAAAACGAAAAAAAAATTGTAGAAAAATTTATACAAATTTTCAAAACTATTTTTTCCCATTTTTTTTTCGTTTTCAGCAATACAGTTACCTGTGGTTGAAACAGGGTTGATAACAACCAAATCTTTATGTTACTCCTATAGACACATGACAGGCATCCAATTCTTGTTTGACTCCCACAGGGCATATGGCACCTGCATCCAATTAATGTCACAGAGACAAGACCCTGTGGAAGTATAGGTGCAGAGATGTGCTAATAAAATCCAATTAAAAGGTAAAAAGTATGAAATTAATTAATATTCCAGAATGTAAAGAACTAGATCAGTATTACAAATGCACACACAAATCATTTTGTTAATTATCCAATCTGTGAACTACAGCAAGGTCTTACAAAGGAAGGTGTGAAATGGTCAGTGGAGGTAAAAAATCCCGAAAAAAATAATAACAGACATGAAACTGAATGTCAAGCTAATAAAATGAGGTAATCAAAATTGCATACATACAGCAAACAGAAAGTTTTCACCATAATCTTCGTTCTGTGTCAGAAATCATAGCAAATAGCAATCATTCTCAGTATTTAAAGGCCAGAGTTTTATATTTTTACGTTAACAGGTCTGGATAAGTTTGAAAATTATGCTGTCCGGAGAACTTAGGACCTAGGACCCTTGTCGTATTTCAGTTCCATCCTCAGGACAGCATAATTTTAAAAATCCAGAAAACCTAAAAATGAAACATGTTTAGCCTAATATCAATGTTAAATCATAGGAATAAATAAATAGCTCCTTTGATATATATATATTAGGGATGTAACTATTCGGTCAAATTGCTAACCGGTTAATCATTTAATCTTCCAAACGGTTAACCGATTAACCGTTGACATCCCTAATATATATATAATACAACTTGAAGATTGCGATATACATCATAATAGTGAAGATACATACAATTGAAAATAATAATGAAAATAATTATCCGGTAAATGAGTGTTACAGTGCCAATATAATGTGTTAAGTAATATAGAAATTGATATTCATGCTCAATATAAAAAGTTCACGGTTTACAATACGAGCATGCAAGGTCTGGAGAAAAGTTGAAGACCTATCAGTCCAAATGTCCCCCATATCATGCATTGGGATAAACCAATTACAGTTTACACTATTTTTTTTAGTAGGCCTCATATGAGTAATATCATATCATAAATATACTAAGAGATTTTGACACAAAAATATATGTCTCCTACAGGGGCGGTAACTCTGGCAATATTCATCCAACATAAACTTCCAGACAATACGCACACATTTGGTTTGGTACCAAGTATTCATGTTAAGTTTCATTGAAATACCACCAGTGATCATTGACTTAACAGAACAAGCACAGACAAATTTAGTGAAATTCAGACAGACATCCAGAACAAATTCAGTATATCTTCCTGAAGTAAACTGTAAAATCATTAATTTTCGTGGGGGATTAAATTTTATGAATTTTGTGGTTCACATACAACCAGGAAATCAAATCCCATTGAACAATAAGTATGACCATTGTATTTATTACCTGAACTTCAAAGTCTACAAATTAACATCCAATTGAAATGGTCTTTTTAACCCAAACCACAAAACTTCGTCCCATCAAAATGAAATGATTTTACAGTATGCGGGAGACATAATTCAACTGAAATGAGGGATTGTTAATTTTCCCATATATGTTTATTGTTTAATATTACACTGAGATATTTATAGTGGTGTGTACATGAATGAAGTAACTTACAGCAAATGCTGACGGTCCGTCACCTCCCATCTCATTCCCGTCTCCAATAAATCCAAACACTTGGTCTACCTGGAACGTTATAGTACAAACACATAATTATAACCATATATGGTAGTATGGTGGTCGAGTGGACTATATATCAGAAGGTCCTTGGTTGGATTCTCTGCAATGGCACTTGGTCATTTCTAAAACGCTTTTTCAGTGTTTCCTATCAAAGTGGACATGAACAGCATGGTTGGTAACCCTGAGGTAGACTCCCGTGAATTAGTGCAGTACATCAGACCCACTAAAGAACCAAGGAGTCTATTTGGAACAAGCTATAGGGTCTCACTACCAGGATTCCTTGTATCACACAATTGTCTCTCATTATTTAAATATTAAGCATCTGAGCTTGTATCCATACCTTATACTTTACCAGACACTAGTAGGCTACATATTTTTCTTTCTTAGTTATAGAATCATATTAATACGAGGAACAAAATATTTCATTAAGTTCAAGATCATTCACCCATACTGGTGGCCCTAATTATGTAGAATATTCAGCTATCAACATCAGGTGATCTAAATATAGGCAAGCACTTTGTAGCTCTTTCCATGGAAGGTAATCAATGCCTTCAATATTTAATTGAACAGAGGGTAACTCAATGAAAACCCTCGTTAGTACTTTGCTTAGACAACATACCCCAGGGTGTATACTTACCACTTCAGAATCTGAGACATGTGCGTTCCTCTGTCGGTCAGCAATCTCAATCTGTTCTACCTTCATCTTAGCAGCTTCTCTATCTCGTCTCTCTGTCTCCTGGGCCTCTCGTTCAATGTCTGCAATTCTTGCCTGTAATATACCAGGTATTATCTCATATTAGCCAACTAATGTTTACTGTAACCATACATTATCAATGATTAGCAATTCTTGCCTGTAATAAACCCGGTATTATCTTATACTGTAAAATCATTTAATTTCGTTTTCGTGGTTTTGGTAAAAAAGACAATTTCGTTGGCACTTGAATTCGTGGATGTTGCATTTCAGGTAACAAAGCAAAGGTCAAAATCAATGTTCGTTGGGATTAAAGTTCGTGGTTGAAGTGAACCACGAAATCCAAGAAATTCAATCCCCCATGAAAATTAATGATTTTACAGTATTAGCCGACTAATGTTTACTGTAACCATACATTATCAATGATAAGCAATGTTTTATAACTTGAGAAATGAACTGCCAATATTTCAAACACAAAATAGCTGTTCCTTTTGGAAAATAGTAGATAAAATAAAAGTTTAAGTAGATATTTCTGAGGTATTCAGTGTTTCAAAGACATTTGGTGTATGGATTTTCTGGCAAATTGTTTAATTTCTTGGACAATTTCTTTGTAGGTCAAAAGTATTGCTAGGGAGAATGTTAACTTTTTACTGAATTTTGAAAGTCGCTATTTTAACCACTTATTAAAAGGAGTATAATTATTATTTAGAGTCACCAACCTGATGAAGTCTCTCAGCTTCCTGTTTAGCTTTCTTTTCGTTCATCTTCTTTCTCAGTTTGGTTTCCTCTTCTTGACGGATACGTTCAGCTTCCATACGTTTCTGATACTGTTATACGGAAGAAAATAAGCATGATAATAATATACACACAATACTATATTAATATAATTATACACCTTTCACAAGTTCTATCATTCCAATGCCATGTTTGAGCCCGTGATGTTCGTCTATGATATCTACTTCTATCATGTGTTCCAACTCGAAATCACTACAGTAGGAGATACCGGCTGAAATATGGCCTAGGGCGTTCACTATCTTTAAATGGTTGTCTGCTTTTTGCTGCCTCTAAATTCCCAAATACTGGGATTTAAAATCCAGCCGATGTCTATTTCCCTGGAATCGTATAGAATGACTCATATATGCCCGCCACTCATGCCATCGGGCAAAATATTGATAGGTGCATTATGTTAACTGGTTGCTGTAATTTATCACTAAGGCCTTAATAAGATGTATAAAGGGAGCGCTTACCTCGATTCTCAATCTCCTGAACTTGACTCTCTGTATGGCAGATCTGATGTGAGCTTGTATCTTGATGATAGAATACATTCTCTGTTGTGCCCACTTACGTACGAGGAAACCACGACAATATCTCTGTAGATTGATGATCATACTACGCTTGGCATTAAACTGTGCTGTCAACATACGCGATTTACTCAATGCTTGTAGTCGCATATAACCTTGTCTCATCTGTAGATATATATATAGTCATGCAGTGTTTAGAATCAACATATCAACCAATTGACATTACCCTTTACATCAATTTTATGGTAAATTATATTCATTGGTCCAGTGGATTAACTCGAAAACCTTTGCCGAGCAACCTTTGACATACAATCAGGTGGGACGATCTCTGCTCTGGTGCTATGTCAATTACTGTTAGAGTAGTAAGTATAGGGTAGTTATATTGATCCTGAACATAACAATCTTCTTTAGGATTTTTACAATAGTCAAGTTGTGATTTCAGACTTCACTCTGCTAGTGGATGGTACAGTATGGGCTCAAATTCTACTATACATACATGTATTAAATTTAATGTGGTCTTAATATTGAGAAGGTCTTATTATTTGGGTGGACTAAAAGTGACCTTTACTGTACAAAATAATCAACTTTACCTCAGAGAATAACTTGGTTCACAGAACACAAAAAGGCAATTCATAAATTCATAGGATGGTAGCTTTAAATTTTTTAGGCTAAATCTAATAAACAATAAACTGAAAGAACATTCAGTATACTTACTGCAAGGAACTTCTTTCTGGCATCATACGCCCTCCATCGTGACTGTATGATTACACAACAACCTCTCATCTTGAGGAATCTATGTCGTACTGCCCACATACGTATACATTTCTGTATGATTTGTATCTTAGCTGTCAATGCTACTTCTCTCTGCTGTTCCAAAAATGCATCTTGAGCATCCTATAAAAAGTATGTAAAACACCCTTAAAGCTGATCTTTTGTGAACACAGAGCCTGGTTTGAGATCAAAAGAATTGTACTGGCTTTCTATCAGGTACTGAATAAATGGATATTTCCATTGGTCAAAAAGATTGAATTTCAGGCATTCAGCTGCGGAAATACGAGCTTTTTCTCTTTCAAGTAATCTTAAACCGTATGCTCAAGTATGTTTGGCTTAAGAAATTATCTGAAGTTTCACATGAAATACAACCAACTCAGGACAAGTAGTGATGAGAAACTTCATGATATCCATTTAGACACAGACAAATCAGTATGTCTCCCCTACTATATGTGAGGAAATATTATCAATTACTATGTATGACAGTTACCTTCAAGAAGACTTTGGTTCTACCAAGCTGGTAATCTAGACCATCAAGAACTTTGGCACAAATCTTCAATGAGGCCTTCTTACAATCTTCCTTGTGGGCGGGGCCAATACCATCAGCAAGTATACGGTACCGATCAACAAAGTCGTAGAAGGAATGTCTGATTGGATAACCAGCTCTCCTGATTCGGATAGTCTCCATCATACCGGAGTAACGTAACTGTTTACAGCATAACTCTCGATCAAAGTCCTGTAAATATAACAATATCAATACATTGTATATCAGGAATAATATGTACTCAAAATTAGTTATGGGTCAACAAAGCATTACATTAACTAAGCATAACCAATGAAAAGACGCCATGTGAATAATTAAATATCAAATGATACATTAGGCATATTTTTCAGTATACCTGTGCCCGCTTGTGTTCATTGGGTTTAATACATCTCACAAAGAATGGCTGACAGGCGTTCAATGTCTTCATCAGGGAATCCAGTGACTTCTTGAACTGGGATCCCAATGTTGGTGCCCTCTTCCTCGTGTCAGCTCCCTGCAATAACACAACAACAACAATAGGTTAGTTTGGCCGTAGGTTTGTACAAATAATGGTGAAGCATTTTTTCTAACGCTATAAAAACATTTAGTGTTGTGGATAAGTTTGGGTAGGTTGGGGTAGCAGAATTTGTTTATGCCTAGTTTTAAGTGTCCTGTGAGCTAGTACTACGGTAACTGTGTAGTTGTTTATACGAATTTTTTTTAGGTCATTTTTATAACTTATATCAATTATTCTCAACAACTCATTCCCAATGTTACCCATGGCCACAAGGGTATGAATTAGAAGAGGCACCAAGGTCGGTATTTATAACGCATCTTAAGTGAAAACTTAGAATTTTCTTAAAATCTCATTTTTTTCTTAAATGGATCAGCTAAACAAGAATACTAATATCAACAATTATTTACATTGTTTAGAAGCATTATGTAAAGAGCTACAGTAATCATATAGAAAACATGAGCTAATTTTCATTTCTTGTGAAATATGTGCAGCTCAATATTCTAACTTAAGTCAAAATATTTAAGTTTCACTTAAGATGCTTTATTAATACTGGCCCAGGGTATTTAACTTGGGTATTAAGTGCTCCTGGATCTAACACTTGAAGTGGACAGTCAACCACTAGTCAATCATAATCATTATCAAAGAGGCAGTACATTTTCAAATCAGGTTGAAGTGAACGGTGTACTAGAATACATACTATATAGATGTCGTCCTTGAAGAGATCAGACAAGAACTTGTTACCCGACCCTTGAATCACATGTAACAGATCTATAGAGAATGTATCCCTGTTCTTCTCCAAAAATCCTGCAATGTGAAAACAACAAAAATTAACTGTAATTCATAAACAGTAAAAGCACATAATTATGCTATTGGGTAAAACAAGAGGGCCATGATGGCCCAATATCGCTCACCTGATTATAAACCCTGCATAATTTTCACCCAAAGGAATAATTTGAATATCTTGGTAGAAAACCGCAAGATGATGCTACATACCGATTATCAAAACTCTAGGCAGTGTAGTTTTAGGCAAGAAGATATTAATATGTTTTCCCTATATAAGTCTATGTAAAACGGTGACCCCGAGTGGGGCCAATTTTGACCCCAGGGGCATAAATTGAAAAATCTTGGTAGAGGACCACTAGATGATGCTACATACCAAATATCAAAGCTCTATGCAGTGTAGTTTTAGACAAGAAGATTTTTATATGTTTTCCCAATATAAGTCTATGTAAAACGGTGACCCCGGGGCTGGGCCAATTTTGACCCCAGGGGCATAATTTGCACAATCTTGGTAGGGGACCACTAGATGATGCTACATACCAAATATCAAAGCTCTTAGGCATTGTAGTTTTAGACAAGAAGATTTTTATATGTTTTCCCTATATAAGTCTAAGTAAAATGGTGACCCCCAGGGTGGGGCCAATTTTGACCCGAGGGGAATAATTTGAACAATCTTTGTAGAGGACCTCTAGCTGAGTCTACATAACAAATATGAAAGTCCTGGGCCAATCGGTTTCGGAGAAGAAGATTTTTTAAGGTTTTCCCTATATAACTCTATGTAAACCTAAGGGCCCCCAGGGCGGGGCCAATTTTGACCTCAGGGACATAATTAGAACAATCTTTGTAGAGGACCTCTAGCTGAGTCTACATACCACATATGAACGCCCTGGACCAAGCGGTTACGGAGAAGATTTTTTAAGGTTTCCCCTATATAATATAACTCTATGTAAAACTAAGGGCCCCCGGGGCGGGGCCAATTTTGACCCCAGGGACATAATTTGAACAATCTTTGTAGAGGACGTCTTGCTGAGTCTACATACCAAATATGAACGCCCTGGGCCAAGCGGTTTCGGAGAAGAAGATTTTTTAAGGTTTTCCCTGTATAACTCTATGTAAAACTAAGGCCCCCGGGGCGGGACCAATTTTGACCCCAGGGGCATAATTTGAACAATCTCTGTAGAGGACCTCTAGCTGAGTCTACATACCAAATATGAAAGCCCTGGGCCAAGCGGTTTCGGAGAAGAAGATTTTTTAAGGTTTTCCCTGTATAACTCTATGTAAAACTAAGGCCCCCGGGGCGGGACCAATTTTGACCCCAGGGGCATAATTTGGACAATCTTTGTAGAGGACCTCTAGCTGAGTCTACATACCAAATATGAAAGCCCTGGGCCAAGAGGTTTCGGAGAAGAAGATTTTTAAGGTTTCCACTCATATTATATAACTCTATGTAAAACTAAGGGCCTCCGGGGCGGGGCCAATTTTGACACCAGGGACATAATTTGAACAATCTCTGTAGAGGATCTCTAGCTGAGTCTACATACCAAATATGAAAGCCCTGGGCCAAGCGGTTTCGGAGAAGAAGATTTTTTAAGGTTTCCCCTATATAACTCTATGTAAAACTAAGGTCCCCGGGGTGGGGCCAATTTTGACCCAGGGACATAATTTGAACAATCTTTGTAGAGGACCCCAAGGTGATGCTATATACCAAATATGAAAGCTCTTGGCCTTACGGTTTCAGAGAAGAAGGTTTTTAAAGTTTCCTTTTTGAAAATCTATTTTTAGCCTGTGTGACCTAGTTATGCGATAGACTGGAAATTTTTTAACAACTTTGGTAGAGGTCCACCTAAGGAACATTCCTGTTAAGTTTTATCAAATTTGGCCAAGCGGTTTAGGAGAAGAAGTCTTTTGAAGAAATTGTTGATGCATGACGCACGACGCACGGCGCACGACGACGACAGACGACAGACATCTCGGTATGACAAAACCTCACCATGACCACTTTGTGGTCAGGTGAGCTAAAAATGGTGAATTGGTATATTAACAAACATTGAGATATTGCAAAACTTGTATCCTTATTGAATTTCAATTATATGAATGGTAAATATTTACAGGGTGATTCAAGTCTGCAAGAAGTGTGTAGGGCTTTGTAATACAGCAAAGATTGAACCTTTTCACATTTCTAGATTCGTAAAACTTCATAGGTTTAATTCAGGTTATAAATCAAATGATATATTTTTGCTTTTTCATTGTTTTCAAAAGCTCTCATAATGAAGACAGAAATAAGAATCTTTAAGTCATTGTTCATGGCTTATTCATGAAAATTTGCATGGATGTCTATTTAAGAACTTTCAAAGGTAAACACTGAAATTCAAGGTCTGTTCCCTAACCATTCAATATTATCATGAGGAGAACAATTCCACAGATTCTTACCTTTACTATCATAGAACACGACACCAGCAAAATGGTTGAGACCAAATACACGGTTGATATCTGCCTTAGGTCGTAGATAGTTCTTGTTATTCTGATGAGTCAGATGAAGTTTGTTCAACATAGTCTGATCTGTACCCTATAATCATAACAATAAACATGAAAAACAATCTATAAAATCAAGTTTTCTTTTCAAACAAGAGCCGCGACTCTGCTCTCTCAAAATGTGTGTTTTATACTATTCAAAATATGAAACTCATCTTATAAGGAAATTTGTTCTCTACATTAACCAATCTAAATGAATCTTTTATAAAATATTCAGATCATCATCAAACAACCAATGAAAAGTCACCATAGGAAATTTGCTCTTTTCATCAACCAATCAAAATACTTCTTTTAAAATATTCAAGTCATCATCAAACAACCAATGAAAAGTCACCATAGGAAAATTTCTCTTTTCATCAACCAATCAAAATACTTCTTTTAAAATATTCGAATCATCATCAAACAACCAATGAAAACTCACCCTAGGAAATTTACTCTCTTCATCGACCAATGAGATGATGTTCATTGGTTTTACACCAATCAGATCGAGTGCATCCTGGTTATCAACAAACTCAATATGTTGCCAGCTGATTCCTTCATTATCATATTCTTCTTGTTCTAACTTAAATATATGTTGTACAAAGAACTGCTGTAAGTTCTCATTGGCATAGTTGATACACAGCTGCTCAAAACTGAAACCAAACAAAATCATATATATAAAGACCAGCCCATTTGTCTAAAAGATAGTTTGGGAACTTGACCAATCACTGATGTATGAGGACGGATAAAGTTGGCCCATGATAAAACTTGATAACACCTCAAACATGTGAGTGGCTTCATTACGAACCAAAAAATATGGAACTTCATTACCAAGCACAATTTTTGTTTTAAAAAAATGGCCATAAGTCTGCTAAAACTACGAGACTTTTACATCCCTGCAATATTTCCTGCTTATTATTGAATAAATTTTAAAGAAAATGTAATGGTGCATTTCAATACTAGAAAATAACACTTTAATAATGTCATATACTGAATACAGTATTAAATCAATATTAACATAAAACAGTGAAACATACTGTACTAAAGACACTTCCATCTAAAACATTGGGAAAACACTTAAAGCTTACTTGATAGCACTCGTCAAAATATGAGCATTTTATAGGAGAACACATACCTGTTCACATCAAAACTTTCAAAACCGAAGATATCAAGGACACCAATGGAGCTTCTGTAATGTTTGGTGTTAGACTTGGGTTTATAAATAGCATGGTTAATCTTCTCCACGATCCAAACAAACATTCTACCATATATACCCTTCACAAACGCATCTCTGACATCCATAGACTGTTCTACACCCATTGCACTAGTAACACTCTCACCCCGGGTAACTATCGTCTTTGTTGTCAGAGCATCTATAAGATCCTGAGAATTTATCTGTAACATAAAACAAACATGTCTTCAATGACTATGATTCATTTTTATACAAAAAACTGAAAACTTTAAAGAAGATCAAACACTCGATTACCAATAAAGGCAGCACCACATGGATTTGAACTTGAGCTGATGCAATTCAGTAGATTAATAGACCCACCACTTGGCAAAAATCATTTCAACTAATTCTGTCCTTCATGTACATCTATCTATATGTGGAGTTTGTTTATTAATACAGGTTGAAGGACATTTTGCAAAAACTGCAGGAGGAGTTGCATTAGCAAGAACTTTTCACAACAACATTAAACGAAAGTCTTCGAACAAAAAGCCATAATTCTAGCAAAACCATCACAGAGAAAATTTCTTCCTTCATGCATATCTACATGTTAAGGCTATTAATCTATAAACATTTGCAAAAAAGTCTGCCAAAACAAAAGAGGGGGGGGAGTCCACTAGAATGTGTATCCAGATGAACAAGATGAATCCATTATAATACAAGAATTACATTATCTGCTGCTCGACATACTGTAACATCATTTAATTTAGTTGGGACGAAATTTCGTGGTTTTTGTAAAAAAGACAATTTTGTTGGGACTTGAATTTGTGGATTTTGAATTTAAGATAATAAAACAAGGGTTCAAAATTAATGTTCGTTGAAATTAAAGTTTGTGGTTGAGGTGAACCACAAAATCCACGAAATTTAATCTCCCACCAAAATTAATGATTTTACAGTATGTTTTGTATGTACACTAACCTCAAACAACATGCAGACTTTGTTGATATGAGATATATCTGAGATTTCACTGGCATCATCAATGTTGTCCATCTCAATAGCTGAAAAATTTAACAATATAATTATGTTTTTCATTAAATATAAGAACATAATTATGTTTTTCATAAAATATAAGAACATAATTATGTTTTTCATAAAATATAAGAACATAATTACGTTTTTCATAAAATATAAGAACATTATTATGTTTTTCATAAAATATAAGAACATAATTATGTTTTTCATTAAATATAAGAACATAATTATGTTTTTCATAAAATATAAGAACATAATTATGTTTTTCATAAAATATAAGAACATAATTATGTTTTCCATAAAATATAAGAACATAATTGATTTGTTTACCCTCGCTGCCGGGAGAATCCATACAGGCAAGCTTTCACTATATTACAAAAAAATGATAACTTGATACATAGCTATGATTGGTTTACTAGGTATAATAAATACTAGTAAATATTAGGGGTGTAACGGTACGCTCACCTCACGATATGATACGTACCGGCAATTTTTCTAACAGTTCCGTATATTTCGGTATGATACAATATTCTCTAACAGCTGCTTAAATACTTCAATTTCTAAGTAATAATGAATTTGATAAGGATAAGTTTACCATTATAATTAGGACTAAAGATATGAACTTTGAATAAAAGGATAAGTTTACCATTATAATTGGGACTAAAGATATGTAACTTTGAATAAAAGGATAAGTTTACCATTATAATTGGGACTAAAGATATGTAACTTTGAATAAAAGGATAAGTTTACCATTATAATTGGGACTAAAGATATGTAACTTTGAATAAAAGGATAAGTTTACCATTATAATTGGGACTAAAGATATGTAACTTTGAATAAAAGGATAAGTTTACCATTATAATTGGGACTAAAGATATGTAACTTTGAATAAAAGGATAAGTTTACCATTATAATTGGGACTAAAGATATGTAACTTTGAATAAAAGGATAAGTTTACCATTATAATTAGGACTAAAGATATGTAACTTTGAATAAAAGGATAAGTTTACCATTATAATTGGGACTAAAGATATGTAACTTTGAATAAAAGGATAAGTTTACCATTATAATTGAGGTTGCCAAGATGTAAGAGAGAGGCCAGTATTTTCAACAATTCCCAGACTTCTTTGTCAGAAAACATGAGAACTTTCATGGCTGATCTTATATCAGCAAACTCCTTTATGTCATCTCTTCCTTCACATGTTGTTGATCCACCCTGATAATATACAAACACATATGTTATGAGAATAGAAAACTATTTTTACACCAAAAATTAGGGTTTCAACAAAGAGACATAGGTTTGGCAATAACCATGCAACATAAAAATCCTGAAAACCATACACAATGAGCTTGATACCTCCATAAACAATTCATAAATGATATAAAAGTTTCATTGACATCTTTAAAGTCGTTAAGGAGAACAAGCATAGGCAAACATTATGAAACCAAATCAGGTAGAAAGTGTCCTTTACACATCTTTAGACATTTGAACAAGTCCCTGAGATGGCAGATCGGGAATTTTAACAAATTTATCTTCTTCTTATTTCATGAATCTACTCCCATTCTGCGTTTGTAAGAACATCATGTTTTTTAAGGAAATTCAATATCATGATAATTGTTCCAAGCTAAGCCTTTATTTGCAATATAGCTTTCTGCTGAAATATGGCAGGCATATGAGAGCCTGCACCACTATTTGAACCTGAATCCCTAGATTAGACGGTAAGCACGTAAACCACTGAGCTCTGAAAGGCACACACTTACCTGTGTAAGGTACCAGTAATGTTGGGCCGTCTCAACATTCAGCTTCTTCTTCTCGTCAGCTGTCATACCCGCTAACATACAGTAGAATATATGGTAGTTCCTCTCATCATGGGCTTGATGCACGATACGAGATTTCTCCAGGAGATATTGTAAGATTTTAGCTCCCTCGATTGATCCACGCTGATTGAAATGAATATCAATGTATTTGCCGAATCTGCTAGAGTTGTCATTGCGGATGGTTTTAGCATTACCAAATGCTGAAATATACAAATAAATTTGTTAATAACTGATTTAGAACCATTATCATTTAATATTCAAATACAAAACAATCAGGAATACATGAAGATTTTCAAAAATGGTGGTTGGCATATTGTTATAAAGGGCAGTAACTCTAGCATTCCTCATCCATCGTAACTTTAGGTAAAATAAGGAAAATAATAAAGGTTGGTATAACATGCAAACACTACATGGTATTAACCATCCTAGCATACAAAAATAGGTAATAATCATCCTAAATTTAGGTATCTTAAACTAGAGTCTTTATAAACAATTTTATAGATTATCTCACATCAAGATTTAGACTACCTGTATTTATGTCATAAAATTGAAGGGCTAGGTCGTATATGAAACATGTGTTTCTCCATTAGAAATTCAGAGCTGTTTCAATTACTGGTATGTTGTATTTTTACCCTTGTGCCATGTTTACAAATATGTCAGAAATCTAGAAGTGTTAACACTGCTTGAAATGATACATCATATTCACAGCTGTACAGTGAAGTTTATTCAACAGTATTTTTAAAACACCCTTGGTGAAAAACATGCATAGCATGCATGAAATGTTGTAAAAGCAAAATGCAAAGTCACTGTAAAGTGGGACATCTTCGTGGAAGGTTTCAAGGACGTTAAATTTTCTTTGTATTTTTGTCAACATATACTGTAAAATCATTAATTTTTGTGGGGGACTAAATTTTGTAGATTTCGTGGTACATCTTTATAACGAAATAAAATCCCATCAAACACAAATTTTGACCCTTGTTTTTATTACCTGAAATGCAAAATCCATGAATTAATGTCCCATTGGAATGTTCTTTTTTGCCAAAACCAAGAAATTTTGTCCCATTGAAATTAAATGATTTTACAGTCTAGCAAAACATATAAATGCATCAATATCATATGATGTGTCCTTAAATTGTGATATTGCATAATGCGTTCAAAACAATTCCGATCAAAAGAACAATTCAGAAAATATAAAAATTTGACATTGCAAAATATCTCTATGTACATTGTGCAAGAACAAATTTCCTACACTGACAAGAACATTGCAGATTTGCAAATTTCATGCAAATGAAGTAAAATGCACAAAGAGGAATATTAAATTTAATTAAGATGACTTTGTATGTCATCCCACTCACACGAAGTGTATACAATATTTACGAGACACATCTAATACGCTATTAATATCACACAATTATCATGTCTTCAATAAATAAGTTAAATGTCCTCTGAATTATGCAGTTAAACTGTTATAAACATACTCTAGATGACAGGTATTTAAATAGAAGTTTTATTAACTTTGGTCTATTTAACATGCCTCTGAAGTTCTTCTTATTACAGCAAACCAAGAAAATATTTGGCACAATTTAATTTCGCAGAGTTTGCGAGTGGTATAGCTAGTTTGCGATAGAAAAAAATTGTGTTTTTTAAACATTTCTCTGTAAATACTAAATCTACATGTATGAAATTTGGCACGAATAAATGAAATATATCAACCTTATACACACTGAAATTTCAGCAACATCAGAATTCAGATAAAAAACTTTTGTTCATAAGTTCGATGTTACATATTTGTAGTTTTGTATGAAATATCAAGTAAGAAGACTTGATGCTTGCAACAGCCAATTTTACGGTCATGTAATATACCTAACGGTATATTTACGTACTTGCAACCTATTTAAAATAACACGTGCGAGGCCCGTCTGTGAATCTGATGAAGTACATGTTATTGTTGTACATTGCTTACAAGCGACGCACCTAAATAAACTGAATCATTTGGGCCCTCTAAGTCTCGTCTTCATAACAGTAGTGTCAATGCTGACGATATCACGGTGTGTAACGGTTAAATAATTGATAATAAATCATCAATGGAATACCAGATTACCTCCCTGCCTTAATCTGTCCATGTACATGTAATTTCAATGTTTAATAAAGAATAAATGTCTTTTAATATAGGTGACTAAAAATTATGGAAATCGGAATGGGTGTAGGTAGGAAGCTATTGTAGTTCTGTGTATTTTTTTACCAAAATCTGATGAATAGATTTTCAGAAATGTTACAAAAACGCAATTTTTTTCTATCGAAAATTACCTATAGAAATTTGAAAAATTAAGCAGTTCCGAAAGTGTACTAAACAAATGTTTTGCATGGACGAAGCCAAGAGGACAAGAAAGTGGTTTTGGGAAGTTTACCAGTAGTTCTATAATGACAGGCAATTGCAACAACAAAGTCTTAGGTTTTGCATCAGCAAGTGCATGCAGAGTCCTGCTTACGGGACATAACAATTTATTTAAAAGCCGAGCCAAGCTTAGCCTTTATTTGCCAGTCAGCTTTCTGCTGAAATATGGCAGGCATATATGTGTGACTCCACCCAGATTTGAACCTGAATCCTCCGATAAGACAGCAAGCGCACTAACCACTGAGCTACAGAGGCACAATATACAAATTACAGGACCACTGAGCTACGGAGGTACAATATACAAATTATAGGAACTGTAAAGTTGTGTTGACATCCATACAAATTACAGGAACTGTAAAGTTGTGTTGACCACCTTACCTTCCATGATAGGGTTAGCCTCTAGAATCTGCTGTTCAATCCATGAGTGTTGACCACTGATGGCAGCCAGGAACTGTAAGATCAACTTTGTACTTTCTGTTTTACCCGCACCAGATTCACCACTGTAATATAATCACATACAAATATACGTAATAGTCCAGTTAGGATATTTTGAGAGTGACGTCATCTTTAATGTGTACCCAAACCATTGCTTAAACAGGTAGATTTTAGTTTAGCATTGAACTGTTGGTATGAGCCTTTATACTTTACAACCATCCATTAAAGACTGGGCGATAAGGCTTAAGGTATAAGCACCAAAGATATGTTTAAAATGCGCATACATGTTAGTAGCTGTAGCCCAATAATGTACCGCCTACCACCTCAAAACATTCATACAGTAGAACTTCAATGCCTCAGAGAGTTTTGCCTACAACACCCTAGAAACTTCAAACAGGCATTTTGGTCGGGGTAAAATGATGTTGCAAAGTTCTCGTACACAGTAGTTAGATGCCTCAAACACTGTAAGTACACTTGATTAAGCATAAGATTAATAAGTGATGACTTGAGTTGTAGAAAAACAAACTAGCTAGTCTTTTCCCAAAAGGGGCCTTAACTTAAGTCCTCTTCAAGAGACACAAGTCATCCAACCAAACATTCCTGACAATATTCACCACTAGCCTTGATACCAAGCATTCATAGGAAGTTTTAATTGAATTGGACCAGTTGTTCAGCAAATCTAGCATGGACAACCCTTGTGAAACCTATGTAGGTGTCTGTTGCCTCAGCTAAGCGCTACCGAGCGACTTCAATCAGTTACCTTCTATTCAATTAAATATAGAAGGCATTGATCACCTCCCGTAGAAAGTGCT
Source organism: Spisula subtruncata (assembly GCA_963678985.1). Classification (NCBI taxonomy): domain Eukaryota; kingdom Metazoa; phylum Mollusca; class Bivalvia; order Venerida; family Mactridae; genus Spisula; species Spisula subtruncata. Next base: position 25,669,045 of record OY787671.1, on the reverse strand, counting down.
ACGGACACCAGATATCCAGCACAAAGTCAATATGTGTTCCCATGGTTTATTTACCTGATGATGACACATTGATCATGCTGATAACGTTGCATATTATGGTATGAGTTATCAGCAATAGCGAAGATATGTGGAGGCATCTCTCCTATCTTTTTGTCACGATATTCCTGTATATACTCCGGTGTGTAGATAGGTAATACTTGATAGGGATTCACTGCCACCAGGATAGAACCGGTATATGTCTGTAAATAAAATTACAGATTACCATTTAAATTACGTAATTACAGATATTTAAAACATTTGTATATTGAAAGCATCAAAGTGTATAGAGCTATATTCTTACAGTCATTCAATGTCAAAATAATTACTTGCATTGTGTTAAGTATGATACTAGACTAACTTAATTGCAAATTAAAACTTTGGATGGGTTCCGTGTACTTAGATTCAATCGTCCAAAAATAGACGATTCTTATAATTTCTTAGGGTGTTCTAGAACACTTTTGTATGAAAATGGACAGTTTGCATGTCCAATAGATCACAGAGAGAGTTTCTGTTAAAACTGAAGCAAAAAATTATCTAATGGATATGAAAGCATAATTGTTTTTCAGTTTTTGAAACTTTAAAAAAAATATCTTCCAATATAGCTCTATACACTTTAAACCTTTAAATTTCAAATTGTCTTTGGGTACCCTATATAAAGAGAAGGTATGGTGCAGCAACCATGTTTATTTGCAAGGGATCTGGTGTCACAAGAACTGGTATCCGGCTTTGTTGAGACAAGTGTAGAAAAACTGGGCACCACATCCTTGTGGCTCAACATATCCACTGTATTACCTTCTCTTTGTATTGGGTACTTCAAGGTGTAACAAATAAGGAATTGGTAAATACTGAAATCATGTGCCTATAAGTGGAAGATCTTTTTTTCCAATGCCTAGTTAAATGATACTATTAAATTAAATCTGAAAATGGTATTGACTTGTTTCAGGTTGCTGGGAGTAATTGGTAGGACAGCAAATTGTTTTTACTGCGGATAGTTCATAGAGACTCTAATCAACTGTTTAGTGTCCCCTTACATTTATATATAAGGGGAGATAACTCAATCAACTTTCTCTCATTTCACATCTGAGTTTCATGTTTTTAACCAACATGCTTCAGGCAGCCTACATGTTTCCTGCGCAAAACCATAAACTTTAAAACTTACCAACTTTAACAGAATCTTATGTTTATTTGTGGTTAAGGACATGTTAAACAACAAGGTAATAGTTGAACGACATGAACATACATAGTTTATACGATAGTACATAAACATTAAATTTTGGATGAAGAAGAGTGAGAGGTTTCTTGAAACTTTTTTTTAAGTCAGAGTTATATAGTATTAAACAAGGGGCTTCCTTTCCATTGTTCATCTTATCCACATATTTACGACTCCATGAAATTGTCAGATCACAAAAACTGTGTTACACTAGTTCTCATTGACAACAGTTATTCAGTTATATATGGTTGGAATCAATCAACAAGTTTTCCTGGATTGTATCCGGAAACCAGTACTAGCCAAATTTATACCCTTTAACATGGAAAAACCAGCAACTTCTGCACATAAAGATAGAAATCAATGTTAAATGTTTATGGAAGGGTGTGACTTGCAACGACCGCGAGTTAAAAGAGAATTAACCTGTAAGGAATACATTGTACTAACGATTATGAACCAAGGGCCATGGCAACAAAATAAAATAGATTTTACAACATACAAACAAGATTGCAAAAACGAAGTTTAGATTTTATATGTGTCTCATGTGATGTATGTAAAATGAAGGAAGCAAAACAAGTTATCAAATAGTGATAATTTATAAGCCGTAGGCTTTTAGTCTTGCACCATTGAACTGCACCATCATACGCACAAGTATTGAGTTGTAAACCTATGATGTTTTTAAAGATATTATTACATTTGTGAACATTTTTATTGGTACAGACGATCACAAATGTGACTTCTTAGTAATAGCACACTGTCAAAATCACATAAAACTGATAGACTGGTTAAAATAATATAGACATTTTAAAACCAGCATAGCATCAAATGGATGTTTAAGATTCTTTTACATTTATTTATGTTTGAGCAATTTGTATAATTCTGTTGAATTGTTGGATAATGTTACATGGCTCTGACAATGTAAGGTGTTTATAATGGTAAACAAATATGCTGTTGGAAAATTGTAAAACAATGCTTTGATAGACGTTAAAATACTTGAGTTTCAAAAACTTGAAAGTTTTGGTTAAAATTTTCAATATGTCAGATGAACATACTTTTATGGACAGGACAAACAGTAGATGCACAGGCAACAAAATCATATACCGGTAGTGCCCAATTAAAAAGTATGTTTAAAGTGCTGTAAAAATACAAAATTTCTGTTGAATATGAACCCCATCCAGTGGGTAGGTCAAACACACAACCCAAACAGCGGATCAGCGGCAGATGAGGGTTCATATACAACTTTTAAACATTCTATGGATAGCTACGGTCCCAGGTATTCATAAAAGCCAGGTGGCATGTCTGTTATTAATGCAAATTAGTAGTTATCAGAGATAATTTCCTTGAAATTTTTAGATTTTAGGGTACTTACATATATTTTGTTGTCCTGGTAACGTAGGAAGAGATTTCTAAGAATTCCGGCTTCATGAAGGTCACCTAGCAATATCATGTCCTCTATAAAGTCTACAGACGAGGCGTTCATGTGACGTATATGTTGTTTACCATCTACCCAGTGTTCCTTGCCATCATCATCTATCACCCGTATTCTACCGGACTCAGAGAACTGAACCTGAGCCCCGATAGCCGTCGAGAACTCTGTCTTGGTTTTGGGCTCCAGCCAAACATGATCACCCTGGAAATAGAAAAATAGTAATATACAGTCTGTTCAAAGTTAAATGATAATGGTTATAAACATTGGCTTGTCTGTCAGGACAACTTTGTTTATCTTGGTTCAACTGGGTGTTACTGAGTTAGCAGTAATCCCCACTATTCATTCGAATGGGATAGTTCCCTCATTCGTATTACTTTTTGAACCGAGAGTAAGTATCTAGTCTAAAACATGTCCTAAACATTATTATCATGGTAAAACTTGCGTTAGTGGTTCCAAAATTAGCTGGCTCATCATATGGTTTCTCGTGCATTAAAGAATTCAATGTGTAGCAAAATAAGTCTCACTTGCGGCTTTTTTTTGTATGTCATTAATTGTAGCAAAATGCATTTATACTTTTTGAATTTAGTGGAAGTCAACACAAGTTAAGTTAACTAGATATGCCACAGCTATGTATTATTTATATTGGCCTAATAAGGCCCTTTGTCTATTTTCAATATTAAGTGTTTTCGACTAGTCTGTTTGTGGAGAAGGTTATTGTCTGGTTCCCTTTGCCCGGAGCTTGGAGCACTGTAACAGTAATTCTACTGCAATATGTTGAACAGGAAACAGACTACAGCCTGCTCCACACCACTGCCCAGTCCTAAATACTTAAAGTCCAATTGAAACTGTTTAATATTTTTCATATTGTGTATGGAGAAAATATGACAGGCATAGATCCATAGCCACCATTGAACAGAATAATATGTACAAGTAGTGTGCAATAAAACTTCAATAGCAAGTAGGCGAAGATAAGCTGGTTTAAATGAACGCAAACTTCACCTTGCTATAATGTCAATAGACGGTTAGATAGAGTTGGTTTAGAGGCTTTGATAAACAATCTACACGAATATGTGTGTTCACACCTTTTATGGTAGTCGTGGGTAAACTTGTATACAGCAGTAAATGTACGATATTTAATGACCTATCCCACAATAGGCAGGTCGTCTTGTGTACCGACGGCTTTAACAAGTTTACAGTACTATTTAAAACAATTTTACCGGCAAAATGACTAAAAGAAATGTCAATATATGACTTGGTATATGGCAGATTTCATTGATAAACATATAAATAGTTTAACGGCCTGGTAGAGCCCTCTGTATGTAGGTGGCAGTTGCCTGAACCACATAAAAACAGTATAAACTTGATTGAAGGCGTGATACTGGAATTTGACATTCAGTCACAATTCTGGACCAGGGTAGAATATGCTGCATGACTCAGTTAAATTCTTTCACTATATATCGGAAGGGGGGAATAAAATTAAACACAAAATAGTTGAATGTTGTTCAAACAGAACAGAACAGGCAAATCAGAATTTTTATTTAAGATATTTTCAGCATACAATTAAGCTTATTATAATTTAGTCGTACATAATTTATAAAAATAAACATTGCAAAGTTGACATTATATTCTATGGGTTATGTACAGCGCCAGGTTGACCTAAACAGTTATCCTAGACAAACAATTGTTTTCTTACAAGGGATTCCACTAGATACAAGCAATTTATTCACAAGTGAATGAAGAGTTCAATGAAAGGTATGACCGGCTGTAACCAGGATTTAAACCGGGTAAACCTGGATCACTAACTAACTAATCCATCACACTAGCATTACTGGACCATCTTGTGACTAGGTGGTATTTAAGTGGGGTTTCACTGTAATACCTTACAGTAACATTAAAGTGTGTGGAACAGTGGCCGAGTTCAATGTTAGCACATTATGATTACCAAACCAGAGGTCTTTGTGGACAGAATAAGGGCACCGGCCCAGATTCCTTGTATCACACAAACTTTATGTCTCCTCCCATCACTGACTCATCAGCAACAGTCCAAGCCAAACGTAAAAAAGAGCAACATTTTATATAGTGAAAATTGTACATACTATTTGTTGATACACATCTACGTATATTAGAGGCAACAGACTGTAAGAAAACTGTCATCAACCAATTCAATTAGCCATTTAGACCACATATTGACACATATAAAGTACAGAGCAATTTTAATGCAATTCACTAAGATCTGAGATGTGAATCAGTGATATACCCAGTATATATAAACGTCACACTCATTTTCATTTTGATGGTATCTTGAACATATATTTTAGGTAAAATATCATTATTATGAGAAGACTCACAGTGAGGAAAGACGGAGTCTGAGCGAAGATTGAGTCTGAGGGAAGATTGAGTCTGAGGGAAAATTGAATCTAAGGGAGGCTGAGTCTGAGGGAGGCTGAGTCTGAGGGAGGCAGAGTCTGAAGGAAGATTGAGTCGAGGGAAGATTGAGTCTGAGGGAAGCTTGAGTCTGAGGGAAAATTGAGTTTGAGGGAAGATTGAGTCTGAGGGAAGATTGAGTCTGAGCCTGAGGGAGGCAGAATCTGAGGGAAGATTGAGTCTGGGGAAGATTGAGTCTGAGGGAAGATTGAGTCTGAGGGAGGCTGAGTCTGAGGGAGGCTGAGTCTGAGGGACGATTGAGTCTGAGGGAAGATTGAGTCTAGCTTCCATGATTGTCAGTCTCCTCTAAAGATATTTACACAGGCCTGCCCCAACTGTGTTGTCTAAATAGTTCCTTCGAAGTTAAATGATAATGGTTATAAACATTGGTTTGTCCTTCAGGTAAACTATGTTAATCTAGGTCTGGGTATACCTGATTCAACTGAAGTCCTTGCTATTCGAATGGGATAGGTTCCTTATTAGTATTACTTATTGAATCAACAGTAAAGTCTTAGTCATTTTATTTTTATTATTATTATGATTATTATTATTTTTCTATTGCAAATATTGTGTCAATTTAAGTACATTGTCAAGCTTATAAGACAAATTACTCTGTGAATGTAGGGACTAAGCATGCACTTGACTTGTATAATCCTTAAATGCATGTGGTCATGTGTAACAGACTTAAATCATCAAGAAAGCTTATTAGCTAATCTAAATTGACAAAATTCATTTCAGCAGGTTGGCTGTGCGACACAAACACCTTTGAAGATAGTTCCAGAACAAGTGGACACGGACTGTGCGGTCTGTGCCTGATATTATGTTAATTTATGAAGTAAAGTATTCAAAGGACAGGATCAACAAGTTTAATAATGGTTGTAAACATAAGCTCGTCCGTCAGGTAAACTATGTTTATCTAGGTTAACTTGGGTGTAACTGAGTTAACTGTAGTCCATCCTATTCTTTCAAATGTATTATTTCTTATTGAATCGACAGCTATATTATTTTTTAAGGAAAACAAAAAAGACACAAGTCGTCAAAATATCAGGGTTGATTGTTATACAGATAAATTACGGTGACATTTCAATGTTTTCTCTATATTATTCAGTTGAAATCAGCACGGAATATCACCTTCCCCTGATGTAAAGACAAGATAAATACGACGCTTCAATAGAAAATGTTCTAATTCCTAACAAACAATACCGATGTTCCATTTGTATAGTAGGAGGTGTTCATACAATATGGTATAGGTGTATCCTCGTACCATTCATACGACTTATAATAGTATATGTATTTAGTTTTATTCAATTCCCAAACTGGTGTAACTAGACCAGAAATGATATACATTGTTGCGGCTAAGTTTAGCATGACGGGATATAAATGGTCATATTATGTCGGGATTTTTTAGCCGCAAAAAATGTTAAAAGTGTGGTTGTGCTTTATACTCCCAACGATCATTATCTGTGTAAAATTTGAACGGTCAATTCACAAAAGGATAAAATAGAGCTATGACCGAACAATGTAAAATATGTTGTCATTTTAAAGTACTGCACATAAATAACTGTTAATGAATGATCCAATTCATGCATAGTATAAATAAAAGACTATAAAATAACAATGGGATGTAAATATTATCATTGAAGTTCAATGGGACATTTTTATGTGGAATAACAATAATTTTTAAAGGGCTACATCTTAATTTGATCTTATGTAAAGTTTGGTTAATAATAAATCTACCGCGAGATAAAACTGATGATCCAGTAACTTGTCTCAATTAACCAACATTTCACTTTAAGGTTTGGTTTCTTAATAAGGGAAAGTTGAAAAATAGAAAAGTTATAAGAACAAGGCTGCGTAAAGTAAACGCTTATGCATGTCCCGGTAGAAGACTTGTCCATAATTATTTTTGTAGTGTAACAAATGCAAACTCCATAGCAAAAGTCTATGTTATTTTTGAACACCCCCTCATACCAACTTCTTGTTTCACAGGGGACATTATCAACACAATAATTGTCATCAATAAAACAGTGAAGAAAGTAATATATAAGACAATAACTGTCTAGCAAAGGGGAGCAACTGTGGTGATGTCTTCAGGTGGCAGGGGATATATTGGGGTGATGGGGGTCCCTCAAAATATCAAATCTTTAGTGTAGGGCTTATTTATGGGCACCAAAAATTTAATTGGTATTTTAAAGACCCAATTCTGTATTTATTTTGTACAAAGAAGGTGTTTAATATTTTGAAAAATCATAGAAACTGAATATCAGTTGGCTCTGAAGGATTTGTAGCTCTTCAAAATGGAGGTTACCACCACTGGCGGAAGTTCAAATTTAGCGACGTTAGAAACCGCGAAAAACTTTGACAGCAAATAGCAAAAAATCGGCAGGTATGGGAAACACTTTTCTTGCTGAATTAACCTAGCTCAGACATGCTAATTATGTAAAATGGGACCAAAAATAGGATTGCATTAGGTTTAAAAATACTGTGTATGGGGTGAAATTGGTCACTTTTGTATTTTTTTGACTAAAATTTGGAGGGGTAGGGGCAAAAACAAAGTGCCATAGCTCCACAACCCTAGGGGTTAGCCTTGTAATTTGATGTTATTTTCTATTTATGTTACATAGGCCCTGAGACTGACACATAAATACTTTCTTGTCTTATTTGCTGTTTTCAAGAAATCCGCTTGACTGTTTGCGGCCTGTCGGAACCTCAAAATTGGCCAATAATATATCCCCTGCCCCCTCAGGATAAACTCATCAATAAAATACTCTAACAGAAAAATCACCAAAATACTCTCTACAACAGGAGAGCAGAAAATCATTTGAATCTGAGTAACTTAAGCGGTCCTAACTTAACCATTGAAAATCGTGGGAAATAAGTTTCTATGCAGAGCAGAGCGGAAGGGAAAGGAACAAAACAGAACAGCATTTCCCAGGCAGTTGTCATAGTTGTACAGTAAAATCTTTGGAGCAGAGATATACACAGCTACATGTGATTAATGTGTTCACATTGTTCAAATAAATGTTCAATGATACCGACGACACATTAATGTATCTATGAGTCACTTCAAGATGAAATGTTGACACTTTGAATGTGACAATGAAAGATAATAGACCCATCCGTCATAGTAAATCAGGGCTTCACACTGCTTCGCTGAGGCTTATTATAGAAGAATACAAGACATAATAACATTGTAACATGCAATACAGTATATACTATGTTACAATATTGTGATGTTTTTCATTTTGTGTACTTTGCATCAAATATGAAGGAAATTCAAAGTGTATCTCCAAGTTCAGCAAACTCTTTAGCTCAGTGATTAGTGTGCTTCAATGTCTAATCTGTCAAATACAGTCGGATGCACTCATAGTCTCATATCGATGGCTTGGAACAAGAAGGTCATAACTAACAAATCGATATATTGAGAAAACAAGAGAAAACTGTCCGTAATTTACTCTTTACCTATGGGAAAACACGTTTTTAAAACTTCATTTTGGTCAACATGACAATTTCAGATTTTCATGAAAATAAGCTCATAAGAAGCGCCTTGTAATGCTTATTCTAAATATGTATGAATCTTAAAGGCACTTATGACCTTCTAATTCTAAGCCATCGATATGCCCGCCATATTTCAGCAGAGAGAAGACCGGTCAATAAAGGCTAATGCTGAGAGCTCAACAGTGTATTCAATGCCTTTACTGAAGTGTTTGTGCATAATCCAGTGTCTGCATGATCATCATGATTGTAACATATTTTATTTACTTACAGCTCTGAGTTTTGAACTTATTATGATTATCAACCTGCATCTCCCAGACTAATTGATTGAGACCTGAATACTTTGTAACGATCCAGCCACATAAAGAGCATATCGACGGTGCCGAACCAAAACCCTGTAACACAATTTTAGCACGAAAACTTTGTTTGCAGCATCCGCATCTGCTAGACGTTCCGCGCATTTCTGTCTTGTCGCCATCTAAGTAACGCTATTGGCTATTTAAATGGCGACAAGACAGAAATGCGCGGGACGTCTAGCAGATGCGGACGCTGCAAAAAATTGAGTTAGGGGGTTTTGGTTTGGCACCGTCGATATGCCAGATGGTGACTGTACTAATAGGAAGAAGAAGAACCAAAGCCTCAACCCTCAGGACATTACCTTCTCTACTCAAAATGGAACAGCTACCTGAGTACCGAATCAGGATGCTTATGTTTGGTTATAGGTACATAACGGGGGATGAAGGCTCTTAATTGTCCTCGTGAAGAGTTTGAATTACAACAATTGCAATCAAATTCACTATATATTACTAAGCTTACAGTTGACTTCACAGAGTCTGTCTTGGCTTGACCACAAAGCTAGTAAGATAGCAATACTGTACTGCCTTCAGGCAGATAGACACACTCTTTAAAATTGATCAAGCAGTCACCGATTTAAATGTTCAGACACTACATGACCATTCCTGCAGTCAAGATGAAATAATTAGAAAGTACATTCATTTGGCATGTTAATTGATTACATGTAGGGTCTGTTAATTGGCTAATAAATGTTTATAATTAAGATACATGTTAGCAAACAGTTAAGGTGACAGTTGGATGACAAGCTACAAGCTTTGACAATGATTAGCTGGTAGCTGATAGTGTCACATGTATGACTTTCATAGTGTCCAGTCAATGGTCAGTGACATCCTTACATGACTATCATAGTGTCCAGTGACTCGATCCAGTCAACGGTTACTGGTCAATGACACTGTTAGCGGATCGTTTAAACTATTCTTTGTCTATAAACCATCCATCCTCATTAAGGGGCAATCTCAACTTACTGAGTACTGTGGGAAAAGCAAACTACATGGGTTGGATTTGTCAAATAAGAGTCACGGTTCATGATGGCTAGCATCTCAGTATGTGGACATTATGGTCAAATCCAGCACTTTTAAGGACTAGGGAACATTTTGTTCTAAGCAAATGGTATACGTAATTTCACAAGGTATAAAACCAAATCACTGTATGACTTATTGGGAAACTATGCAATTCAACCTGTATGACTTATTGCAATACTTTAGTAACTGGAAGTTTACTAGCTTATACTTTGTGAATACTCATAGCAAACAGTGCCTTGGGTTACTATAAGGAAGCATAGCACATGGCTTTTAATATCACATTTAGTAAGATACAATCATTTACAGGCCTGTAACCACGCAAATTTGAGTAATTGCTAAAATAACTCGTCTTTTCACAAAAAAGAACTCTCCAAATGTACTCAAGAAGACTTTTGTCTCAGTGCCTTTTTGTCTCTCGAAACGTCCACGGTACCTAATAATAAATCAAACTTAAATCACATGTATATTACCCATAATTTACCTATCCATGCTTGAATGATGCAGGTATCAAACAAGACAATCTATATATAAAATGATAGCCCAAGGTTTCATATAGTATGCATTCCTGAACATTGTTTAAAAGGACAAAGGTTCACCCTGAACTTAGATGAGCTTGACCACTGCTATAATTGCATGGATTTCTGGTTGAAACATTCTAGTTTGCCAGCATACCATATTGACTTCACAGATCTTGGAACTTGACTTTAAGTTTAAACCACAGGCTACTTAGCACACCTTACCCATTAATAGACCCATATGGGCAAGGTCTATTGCTTATATTCCACGCCACATTGTCTTTGGACTACCAGGTTTTCTTTACTGTCAAGATGTCCATTGTTACTATCGAAGAGCAACCTTCGGTAGCTGGGGATCGTGGTCCATTAATTCTAAACATATGACCTAGCCACCTTAATTAGATTTCTCTTTTATTTCGGAGGGGATGTTGCAACAACCAGTTTTCTAAATAACTCTGTTTGATATCTGGTTGATGTTGCAATCTAATACTAAGGACCAAACCCAAGACCTCTTGCACTAAAGGCAGACACCCTACCACTAGGAAATTGAATAGGATCATCCAACGATGTAGAAGACACAACCAGTAGCGATCTGCAACGTGGCCCACATACACAACTCTTCAAGAGAAGCTCTATGTAAATGTTGATGATCTGAGGAAGACCACATTAAAGTTCATTGCAGACACTGAGGTGATGGAGTAGGACTAACCACTGGGGTGATGGAGTAGGACTAACCACTGGGGTGATGGAGTAGGACTAACCACTGAGGTGATGGAGAAGGACTAACCACTGAGGTGACGGAGTAGGACTAGCCACTGGGGTGATGGAGTAGGACTAGCCACTGGGGTGATGGAGTAGGACTAGCCACTGGGGTGATGGAGTAGGACTAGCCACTGGGGTGATGGAGTAGGACTAACCACTGGGGTGATGGAGTAGGACTAACCACTGGGGTGATGGAGTAGGACTAGCCACTGGGGTGATGGAGTAGGACTAACCACTGAGGTGATGGAGTAGGACTAGCCACTGGGGTGATGGAGTAGGACTAACCACTGGGGTGATGGAGTAGGACTAACCACTGGGGTGATGGAGTAGGACTAACCACTGGGGTGATGGAGTAGGACTAACCACTGGGGTGATGGAGTAGGACTAACCACTGAGGTGATGGTGTAGGACTAACCACTGAGGTGATGGAGTAGGACTAACCACTGAGGTGATGGTGTAGGACTAACCACTGAGGTGATGGAGTAGGACTAACCACTGAGGTGATGGAGTAGGACTAACCACTGATGTGATGGAGTAGGACTAACCACTGAGGTGATGGAGTAGGACTAACCACTGAGGTGATAGTGTAGGACTAACCACTGAGGTGATGGAGTAGGACTAACCACTGGGGTGATGGAGTAGGACTAACCACTGAGGTGATGGAGTAGGACCAGCCACTGAGGTGAGAATTGGATTTTTAAAGTTTTGTTGTGACTTGTATCACAACTGCTTGGATAACTAGAGTTGCTGTATGAGTACTGAAACAGTTCAATCCTAACTGCTGATAGAGAATACAAACTTATCTAACATACTTGTAGATATCTTGTAGATATCCCAGTCCTTCAGACCCAGTATATAACATACAGGGATTTAACTAGAGGATTATATATTCACTATCAATGAATACATTAAACAAGATCTTCAAGTAGGGGGTACCAAATAACCGCATATATACATTGTACAATAAATCCTTGGCCTAACAGTAAAATATGTCAAATTGAACGATTTAACAGCAATGCAAGGTATGCCGATTTGAAGCAATTTAGGTTTCCAAAGGAGAGATGTCGAATGTGCGATGTTTGAAAATGTACGGTGTTTGACCTCTTTGATCAGTATACCGTACAAATACTGTATGCATTATCTAACCTAAGTGGTAATTTAAGTTTAAATTGACATGAAAATATCAGTGAATTTGACTAATTTAACAAATTCACAAAGATTTAAATGTCCTCTTGAGTAATTATTTTGGGCAACAATGAACTCTTCCCTGTTTCGGCAGTTTAAAAAAATGTTTATAATTCAAATTTTGCTTATTTTTGAACCTGCAGAAATATTCACTAATACAGTAAAATGCTGCAAACATGCAACTAAAAATCAATAGCTGTTAAATAAATAATATCAGGTCTATATATTTTGAATTACTTCATATTGGATAAAATTGGTAGAAATATATATGGTTAATGAGCATTTTATTTATCAGAATACCAACATCAGATTTAAGTTCATCACCAACAACTGCAATCGAGATTGTCGTATTAGTGTAGGTAGAAGTTATAGACCAGTTGGTCCTGTCACGATTCAATTTTGCCATGGATAGTGCTCCCAATGGGTTAGGATATACCTGCCAAGTACTCCTTTTAAAGTGGAGTTACTCCTATTTTCTTTGTTAATATCTGCTCTTTTGCAAGTTCACCTTACTTTGAACGAAGATACATTTGATTCATTTTATGATCTTCTGTCCCATATTTATAACTACTAGAATTAATAATTCTTTGTTTATGCATCTAAATCCCTTTTAAATCACATTTAAGTGCATCTTGTGACATATGTTTTGCTTGATCACTCCTATTTTGGATTTAACTAGCTTGGCAGGTATGTGTTAGGATAGAAGATTGTCGAGATGACAGGGACATGCACAATGAGGACCGACTGACTCATTGTTTTTGGTCAAAAATACCCCAAATCATAACTCACAATTTCCTTACTCTATGAACAGTTGAAATTGAAGCCATTCTTTCAAATACAAAATTGATACTCGGGTGTAGAACTAATAAAAAGTTTGCTAAGAATATGAAGGATAATTTAACGTTACAGTAAAAAATTATGAAACATGTTTCTAATCTTCTAATGTGTTATGTAAAATTGAGGTGTTCATTCATTTGTAACCAGTATTTTATATGGATGAACAAAATTGGAACACAATATGAAGTTATCAACACTAAACGTAATTGCATACTTTTATAATTCTAACTTTTTCCACAAGTAATATTAGGGTATTTTTGTTTTAGTTCATACTGAACTTAAAATACAGATATCTGGAGCCCGTGTTGCCTAAGCAAGGTGCTAATAAGCGGCTACTGAATGCTCTGTAGCTATATGTCAGGAAACAGCTTGCTGAAAAAAAGCGCTATGTAGGGGACGAAGCAAAAAATTCATGTAACAGGTGAGAGCTCATGGCTAGCATTCCTATTGCACAGCAAAGTGCTACTGAAACAATCTGTTGCATAAGAAAGGGCTCAATAGCACTCTGCAAGCAAAATGCTGAGGAATGGCATGCTTTCGGCCAATGTTGCTCGCAAAGGTAGCATGTCTGTGCCTGTACATGGTAAAGTGCTACCAAACAGCGCAACCGTGGGCTCCTTGGCTGAAACGTATGTTGGATTTGAGTAAAAAAAGGCAATTTCTTGCAGTTTCAAAATATTGAATTAAATGTATTTCAAAAGAAAATAAAATAATCATGAGAAATGTACTTTTTTAATTTTATGTATCAATAGAATCCATAAAATCGATGAAAATGAGTCGTTAACTAAATTAATTGAACTGATCATACGGTATATTTATGTACAGATTATAAGATTATAAAAACAATGTATAATAAACAATAAATAATGAAGGAGTGTTGTTTGAATCTGAATACCACAGAGTATTAAGAATGTATGTATTAAAACAAAAACAGTTCATGTTACGTAGTAGGCAATTCAGTGCATTTGATTTTCACTCATAAAACATTAAATTTACTATAGTAATATCATTATTATGTGTTTTTTTATAAACATGTAGTTAATGTTCTAATTATGCACCAGTCAATATCATGCTTGTCTGGGGATGCAGGGGGATTACAAATGTTTCTGAGGTGAGAATGTAACAACCTTATCGACTCCCCACGGGGGGATACTGACTGGTGCATTATGTTGTACTTCATTTTCCCCTGACATTAAAGGATTAAAGGTGAACCTCATGTTGAAGACCACCTGTGACCTGTTAAACACCACAATTACAAAACCTGTGTGCAAATACCACTCTTTAACATTTATCAGACCATTGTCAATGGTTTATTCCAATATCTGTTATGAGAGGCCATTCTATCAATAAAGACCAGTTTTTGAGCCCTATTGAGTAGCTGTAAAAGACAGGTGTAACTGTTATTTACAGGTGCAGAGTCAAATGAAATAAACTATCAGAAGTGATGCAAGAGCATGATGCATCATTTAAACAACAAACAAGACTTCAGTAAACGCTTAAAATGCCTCAGTGGAAGCCTTGTCCATAACAAATAGCTAAGTCATTCAGGGGCCATAATTCTGTTGAAATGTTGGATAGTGTTATACATGGCTTTGACAATGTCATGTAATTATGATGGTTAACAAGCAGGCCAAGTTTGAAAGCAATGCATTGATGGACTTTAAAAGTCATCATTTTGTGACAAATAAACAGACGAACTAACGAACAGGTGCATGCCCCATAGAAAAAATCACTGGGAATCCCACTGGGATGAGGGTGGGATCCCACCTCTCATCCCACCGGGAAAATTGGTCGGGATCCCGCCTCTCATCCCAGTGGGATCCCACTGGGATGAGAGGTGGGATCCCACTGGGATGAGAGGCGGGATCCCTCCGGGAAAATTGGTCGGGATCCCGGTGGTCGGCAGTGTTGATTTTTAACCCTCAAAATCTTGTGCAATTTAACAAAACACGGTTAGTTCTTTGGTATTTCTTACCTTGTCACATGGTCAGATACCATGTTAGAACAATTAAAGGCAAGAACTCACCAATTGCTGATAATGTTCAAGCTACAGATGAATCAGCTTGTTTCAAATAATGTCAGGTAATATTTGATTTCTTATAGGAAAGCTTAATTAATATTTTGTTGTAATTATGAAATTTTTATATTGTCAAACTAATTCATAAATCTTTCTATTTTTATAATAATAATGATATATTACTTTGCTAACATTTATTTTAAAAGTGTTTTTTGGGACTTTAAAAAAAAATATATAATTTTTGTTAAAGGGAGATAATATAAAAGTGTGAGACAATAACATGGTTGACCATAGTCGACCATGGTCAAATGGTCAACCACGGTTGAAAACACTGACCATGTTAGACCATGGTCAAGCTTCAGTTTGTCTTTTCTCACCATGGTCAAACGGTTTATAAAACATTTTTCTAGCTCAAACTCTAAAAAAAAATGCAAGTTGGCTAAAAGGAAAAAACAACAGTCAACAAAAATAAGTTCAGTCTGAAATACTATTCAGGTGGGATCCCACCGGGAAATGTACTTGGAAATCCCGGTAGGTTATTACCGGGATCCCACTGGGATGAATTTCCATCCCACTGGGATGAATTTCCATCCCACTGAAATGACAACATCCCACCGGGATTAAGTCATCCCAGTGGGATCCCAGTGGGATCCCACTGGGATCCCAGTTCAATTTTCTGTGGGGTGGCTATATGCTTCCGCATCAGTCGAATGTGGGGAATAAAAAACAAGCAATTACGGTAACATTTAATTCGATACATGCTCATGTTACATGTCAGAACTTGTACCGAAACCCTCAGACAGGTATTTCAAACATTTAAATTGAAACTCTGGATGGTCTCTCTAAAAACTCAGAACTGAATATATCTGAAAATAATCAACTAGTTTAACAACTAGAAGTTCAAACAAACCCACCTTGAATCCTGGTTTCATGGAACGTAGAGCCATGTTGGGGGCGGGGTGTCCAGAAAGTTATCCAAGAAATATTGTCAATAATCCTTCATACAAATTGATGAGTATTGCTATTAACTATTCAAATTATGTGATATTTACACTGAACACTTATTGTTGTAATCAAATCACAAACCATTATTCTTATTCTGATTTTTTATATAAAATGCACAAAGCCGACAAAGGTCTCCGAAAATGTCACCGTTATTTATAAACAATGAGATAAATTCATTTTCCAATTAACTCACTTTGGTGACACTGTATCCATTTATTAACCTTGCTTAATTAATTGACACTTGGTTTAAACTCTCATGCATTAATTAGCCGAATAAACAACAATTCAGGGTTACGCCCATATTTGGTTGTACCTGTGTTCTACGGGTATTAATTCAACTCCTTACAACTAAATGTACCTAATGATTACAACATACATAGAAAACTCAAATTTAGGACAAGTACAAAAGTTGATAAGCAGGCGAAAAGTCAATAAACAATGAAATAGGGATAAGAATACTTAAAATACCTCATATCTGACTATGTAACTTAGATTATATCATAGAATTAAGCATTGATATCAATTAACATCAATTTTACAAGGCAGTCAACCAGCCAACATCTGTTGCAAGCATTATTATTAATATTTACAATCATTTTCATATCTATTATTCCATTATTGACACTATGACAGCTCCACTAATGATCAAGGTTGGCAAATTGCGTCAAAGCAGAAAATGTGATTCCGTGTATCAGAAAATCTGTGGCAATCATGTGTGATGTTGTTTTTAGATATTTAAAACTAGATTCAAAATGCAATCTGTATTGTGCACCCAGGATAAAAAGAAAAGCATGCAGGAACATTTGGAATAAGCCACATAGGTGAAAAAGTCAAGTTTATGAGCTTGTTATTTTAGAGCATAATTAACTGTACACGTTTATTTAAGTAACAAATACTGCAACAGTATACCAATCGAGTCAATGTTTGAAACATCCCATTATCCTGGGCCCACTATAGCACTTAATGTTTTTGAACATACAGATCTATCTTTCTTGAAGTTCAATATTAAAGCCTGTCTTCTATGGCAACTTAAACTCCCATATACAGAGGTAAAGAGGACTGTTTATCAGTGAAATGAGGTGCTAATTATAAAGCCTTAAGGTGGAAGATCAAACCCCACCCAACCCTTAACTTATTTCAATATAATACTTCAAATGTCTATCTGAGATTCTGTTATCTTCCAGCTTTTTGTATGTTGTACAGTATTCAAACACAGCCAAGTGGTGTACAACCATTGAATAAAGTCACAACATTCATTCATGTTGAAAGTTGTCCCCGCCAAACGTTTAGACCAAACTTGACCCAAACATCCTGCCTACCCAAGTTTTTAAGCAAGATGCCCTTAGTTACCATGGCAACAATGATAAGAGAAAGAATTTGGGTTTAAATGATACAATGAAACATCTAGAAGTCACTCACGCTTCTCACACATATCTCACACAAATATTCAAATTTAAATCAGGGTGAAACGAAATGATATATTGCATTTCTCAGTTCACCCGTCATCTGTCATCTACCCTTGATTTTGCTCCTACCCTAATTTTTTTATTTTGGAATTCACTGCAGGGTACGCAACAATCAACAGAAACAGGGTAAGATTGCAAAAAAGAAATTGCCAGCACTACATGAAAACGGCTCTATTCAACATGAAAAATAATGATAACATTAGCCATTTGGTAGCCATACAGTCTAATGACCCACAGATCAAAGTGCAGGGTGCAATTTAGTTCTGAATGCCATAACAAGAATGGTCTTTTATTCACAGTAAAAGTTTGTTATTGCAAGGACTCAACAGGACAAGCTGAATGCGTGAGATAATCATGGTGCTCGACTTATCCGAATCTCAAACTCAATAGTGTAAGTGTGTTAACAATGCACAAGTGTCTGATATTACGTTGTTTATCGTCTTCAAATACATTTATTTTAAGTATTGAATAATTCCATCGATTGTTACCTTTGTTGTTAATAACTTGTTATATACTCCAATGTTCTATTTGTGTTGATGCACTACCATTAAATGATAACAAAATCATTGTTTTGTGTTGTTTCTGTGTCTTTTGTGTCTTTTGTTTTAAAGGTGACCGTTGATTTTTTTGAGTCGTAATAGTTACACACGGCATTAAAAATACTTTCACTGAAACAAACGCCGACGTTTCAAGTCTATTTGTGTCGATTTTCGACCATTAAAAGATAATAACATCCTTGTTTTGTGTTTGTTTCTCTAACTTTCATAAAGGTATTAAGGGAACATATTGCAGACTAATTATACCAGAGATTACTCAAACAACTGAAACAAGTACTAGGCATAATGAATTTTGCATAAATTTGTTCTCGTCATTAACTTCTCATAATTAACGACTCTATATTGAATTGTATTGTTCAGCATTCTTCTATGATACAAACAAACAAACAATTACTGTTTTTCGGGCTGCGTTATTGTTATAAAGAGTGGTTATCAAGATGTGTGAAAAATATGCTATTAAAAGGTTATTCTCACGACGTGTAGAAAAAACGGCGAGTACGAAAAAAAAAATTAACATTTTTTCGGAGGTGTGAAATTTCACCTGGATGATCCCCTCAAACTAATGCAGGTAATAAACAATGAAAGTTGTTGAATGGACCACGATCTGTGCTCGACTCAAGCCAGGTGCTTGTAACATTGATGCTCGAGATATTGCAATAAATTCATATACAATATAGAGCAATTTTGACGGGACTTTGAAATTTCCTCGTCTTAAGCCGTGTGCTTGTCTTATCGATGCTCGTCTTAATATAGGCATGGACATTTGAAATGGAATGTTAATATCTCAAAGACTTGTACTATGTGGAATCATAACCTGTGTAGTTGACTGTGGAGGCTATGTCATATTAGCTAATCAATTATGGATTGTTTTCTGTAATAAAACAAAACTGTTAAACAGTTATTATGGTACAATTTTACACAAAGGTAACTTTATCATTGACGAAGAATAAAATTAAAATAAAAACATTTTTTGTTCTTTATCAAAAATAAAGGTATGTCACAGTAATGTGTTATGAAAAACATTGTTGTTTTTTTTTAAATTATTTTATTGAGTGAATGAGCAGCAAAGATTTCCAGCGAATGGTCAATAAAAAGTTTAGAGTGGGGGTAAAATAGGGTAGGTAGGGTAACTTACTGGAACCACAATATCATTTTGTTTTGGCCTATTTAATAATTGTCAATCAGTAAGATATAAATAAACAAATCAACACGTACCTTGGCCAGAATCACCATATTGGTATGTTGGTATCTTCAACCCCCTATAGGTGTACGTCTCTTATGTTGCTTATAATAATAATTTCCTGAAAGAAAACAAAAGAGTTCTTTATTTAACGTTAAATAAAGAAGAGTATAAACCATACTAGTGTAAATAATTATTCCCTATGGAATTTTATCAAAAACAAAAGAGGGCTATATTAACACACTAATCTAAGCTATCAACAAATTATAAAACTTTGTAATCATACATTATACTTAGGTAAAAGTACACCAGAAAACAGCATCCTCAATAAAGTAATAATGCATTGCCTTTTATTTCTTCTAAAAGCAGAGCACTGTCAATCAGCTTGCCTAGCTCCATCCGGATTTGAACCAGGGTTGCAAGATTAGGCAGCAAACACTAAGCCACTGAGCTCTCTAATTGGGGCACACTTCTGCATAAATTACACATGATAATAGTCTCGGACTGGTTTTTTAGCTTCACATAAATGGTCTGGAATCTTTGAAAAATGATGACCCTTTGTTTAGATGATACCAGACCTAACTGGAAACATTGTAAATGGGGAACCTTGCTACATTTAAAAAATGTATGTATCATTGAAGTTGGTAACTCAGTTTGCTGCACAAAACCACAAAACTTGGGGTAACAAGACTCTTGGTCCCAATATAATTATAAACCCTGCATCCAGCGTTATAAATCCACACCTTTGGTATATGTACAATATTACAATACATAATTCTATGACAAACAGTTCTACATAATTATTCTACAAAATTAATACAAAATGTAAAACTGGACCAAGTCACTAAGTCTGACAAGACCTTAAAATTAAAATATTTGAGAGAAAAAAAAAACACTTTTAAAGTAATAAATAATCATGTTCCAGCACCCAGACCGGTGAGATCACAGGGGAGATCACCCTGTAGTAGTTGACTAAACATTAAATCAGAGGTTGCCTTATTTGGGTACGCTGCATGTGGGTATTTGAACAATGGAACTGATAAGAAAATTTATGGTATGTCGAGTCATTTCTGATAATTTTTAAAGCCACATGCATTTTTTAAAAATGCATACTCGATTATATTATTATATTTTAACTTCTCATTTTTCTAGTTCAGATTTCAGGTTATTTGTATCAGCTGACACATCTTGTTAATAAGTAGTCTAAAGGTAGAAAGACACTTTTCCGAAATTGTTATTTATACAATGTTACCCAAATTACCATACTTGTGTTAAAGAATATACTTTAAAGTATTTTCGAGACTTATCTGTTTTAAAAATGGTAACAAATTCGGTAATATAAGATTTATTGTCGTGAAATTCCTCAATATAAGATTAGCACTAAGCAACCCATGTCATACAGAATTCCATATAGAATATCTACCCTACGTAATTATGTATATGTAAACTACATAATTTAAACATTGATAAAATGTTGAATATCTGTGCAACAAACAGGAAGTGAAAAAGACAAGTAGATCTAAATTTGCTTACGTCATTTTTATTAAAGAAGTTTATATACGAGGGGTGTACCAGAATTACGTAGACTTTTGTCATATCTTTTTTATCTAAGCATGTATTATCACCAAATTTGCTGTAGAGAAACTTCAAACCTTTTTCAAGAGAATCTGTAAAAATATTTTCTAACAGAATGTTAGAAAGCCATTTAATACGTCGCCATAGTAACCAATAGTTGGATAGGCGGGGCAGCGAATTTTAAAAACATTTTTGGCATTATTCAACTGCTTGTACCTCACAGATATCAAGTCTAATTTCATCGCGACTTCGTGACATGCAAGCACAATATCCTTGGAACTCACACCGTCAATTTCGACTTTATAAAGGTTACCGTTGTTGATTTATGGTACAAAACAAGAAACATCTGCTGCGCGTCACCAGTTAAAATATGACGTTAGCGAAATACGCTGGAAATCGCATCAACACGAAGTTTTGTGTGAAACTCGGGAAGACGACGGAACAAACGCTTTAAATGTTGGAACCTACTAACTCTAAATCTCTTGTATCGAGTTACCTGATTTTAAAACGACACAAGCGCATCAATCGTGGTCGAGACCGAATAAAACGACATGGACCGACGGCGAAAACCAACGGCGAATGCGACGTCACCAAGCGTTTTATAGGACCACATCGACCTGGATCGACGTTCTATTATAAGGGTTATATGCGACATTACTGGTAATATCTTGAAACTTTATCACATTTAAGGTAGTAAATAAACATCCGTAAGTTTTGTGTACGGTTGTGCACATCTTTATAGCTACAATGTACACATTTACGAGCTTCACTTATCCTGGAAGTTCAGCCGACGTCGTGACGTTCCGTTGACGTGCCCCGCATACCGTACCCCTATCTTTCCCCGGAAGCTGCAGAATTTGATCCAAATAAGATATGGCTTTGAAACGCCACGTACTTACGCAGAAAATATTATTTGCACTTCACCCAAAATTATTTGTTTGTATGATGAATGGTATGGAAGGTATGACAAAAGTCTACGTAATTCTGGTACACCCCTCGTACACGAAGATATTTGAAATTAAATCCTATGCACTGATATTGATGGCTTAGAATTAGAAGGTCGTAAGTGCCACAAAAAGCATCACAAGGCGCTTCTTATGAGCCCATTTTCATAAAAATCTGAACTTGTCATGTTGACCAAAATAAAGTTGTAAAAGTTTGTTTTACGAAAAGAGTAAATGTCAGACAGTTTTTCCGTGTTTTCTCAAAATATTGATTTGGTAGTTACGACCTTCTAATACTAAGCCATCAATATGTCTATACTGTTTTACAATCCCTAACGTCTTCGAGGTTAGTAGGTCAAATGTCAAGGTCACTATTACATTTATTGTTTCCCACCATTAGGCTGCCACAATGACCTTGACATTTGACCTACTAACCCCAAATTCAATAATCTGCTGTTGCTGGCCAACCTCCATGCAAAGTTTGAAGATCCTAAGGCAAAAAAATATGATAAAGATATATTAATTTTGTCTAAGTTTAAACTTGATATATCACTCATGAATAGGTTTGAAGTCTGAAATTATTAATTCTACAAGCCTGGGTAAAGTTATATAGAAACTCAATTGTCCAACCCATCACATCAGCTGGACGATGCCGGTATTTCATTTTTAAACTAAGTCCACTCAGAAAATGGGTACTTTTGGTTACTGAGAGGGTAGTACTCACTGGCTACATGTTAGACAATTATGTAAATTAGACAATTTTTGGGGGGATTTTTAAGGTTATGGTGCGTTATACAATGTACATAAAATTATGGTTAAAATCTCAAATATAAACCACTAAAATACTCCCTCCCATTTTGCAATAATTTATGAACCATGTCACACATTCGATCATGTTAAAATACACATGACTTATATATATGTATTATTTAGAATATCATAAGTATCTTCGTTCATTTTCTATTCGTCTGAATTCACAAAAATGTCTCAGATTACTGATAAAATATTTCATTGAATTCATATTGAAGAAATTACATCATACTGACTGTCGTATGACAAATGAAGTATTCACCCTCATTCATTGAAGCATGAAAGATGATACATGACTTTACGAAAACCACTCAGAACACACACTGTTTATATATATACCTTCATAATGATATATTACTAGCCTGAGAACTTGCCAATTCGATAATAGTCAGTATGCCAAGTACCAAAAAGTGGCCTAACCCAAAAAAATAGTACGCACAAAATGTTTTTGAATAAAATGGTTATTTAACATGTCCTTTCATAGAAACCAAATGATGCAACCTAGTCATCATTGAGCATTTTGATATATTCAAGATGGCCGCCAAGATGGCTGCCAAAAATCTAAAATGTCCATATTCATACAATTGTCTATGTTTTCAATAGCATAAAACACATATGTTTAGTAATTTATTGTTAAATAAGGAGTTATCATATATTTGGACAAAATATTGATTTGACATATTCAAAATGGCCGACAAAATGGCCGCCAAATCAGAGAAAAGTGATATTTTTATTGTTTTTATCACTCTTATATCTTATAACGCAATTATTCAACAATTATAGTAATAATTACATAACATATCATCCAAAAAGCTGTAAGTCATTATTAAGGTGGATGTTATCATACTTACCCCGCACCTTTGATGAGGGAGTATAATATTATCGTTATGTACTTAGTATATGTTGGTGATAGGTTTAAAGGTTTTTGTTCAATAAAGCTTGACACAAGGATCTTTAATATGTAAGCAAAGATTAGTCAGCAGATGACCCCTTTTGATGTTGGGGTAAGTTTGTCAAAGGTCAGGGTAGCAGTGACCTTTAAAATACATGAATAGACCAAATGACGATCAATAAGCACAGTTGAAACCCAAGATCTGAAAAATCCACAGGAACCATACTAGTGTGTATTTTGTGTTCAGTACATTTTGTAGATCAACCTTCACTGTTGAATACCTGGCTGAAAATTAGGCATGCAAGTTTCACCAACATATTATATTGTACTCTTTAAGAATAATCAATTTGTTCTTCAGAGTTTATTTTGTATGTGAGATTGGATTTTTTCGTCATTTCCTGAACCATTACAAGGATCATTGTCATATTTCAATGATGTTCTTCGTCTATTTAGACCCATTATCAAGAATATTGCATAGTCGAAACGTTGGTTATGCTCAATAAAAGATATAAATTGACCTGTCTTGTCCACGTATTCCGCTTTTCTACTTTGACTTGTCAATCTAGTTTGGTAGTTACCAGTTAAAACATGTTTGACAAACTGCAGTTAGTCAGATAGCAGTCACAATTAATTGTTGTCAAAATTGTCTTCTTATGGGTTAATTGCTGGCATCTTGAATGGTGTACCTGTGATCTTATCTTTCTAACATGCTTACTTCTGATTGAGGAATATTTGCAGTACTAGTATATGGAATGATGACTTAGAACTACTCTTTCCCGATTGACATACAGCTGACTTTTCATTTATAGCCCAAAATATGTTGTACGCCATACGGAATGTGATACAGTTGTACCCCGATTATTCGACAACCTTTTATTCGAAAACCTGGTATTATCCGAAATAGAATTGCAGTCCCGTTTTACTTCCTATATAAAACTATACAAATTCGATCGGGTTATTCGAATTCTATTTTTCGAAAAGCCCGTGTTATTCGAAACAATTTCGGAGTCCCAAGTATAATATTTCATACGAATTTTACCGCTATTATTCGAATTTGCTTTATCAATGATAATTATATTTTTCTACCAACGTAGTTTGAAAGAGTTTTCGCACCTATTGTTCAAAAGGGGTTTAATTGATGTGATAAAGTGTTGACATTCTCAAGGTGTGAAAAATACGAAGCGGTTGTGCGTAATATTTGCTATTCCGTGAAAAATACATATCATTTTGTTCGATGACATGTTTGGCTTTAATTATGTGTTAAAGAGGTTAAACGTGTTCACTTTGATGTACAAACTTTCGACAAACTTTTAAACATGCAATAACAATGCTATTTCCCCTGTAATTACTTCTTTTTTTAAACAGTGATGACCTTTAACGCAATGACGACTACAACGATGTGAAATATATAGTCGTAGGTTTATTATACTATACCATGTTATCAACTTCCTTGTTGACGAGTAATGCATTTTTTGTCTGTATATTGTAGAATTTCGTACATGTTTTATGCTGCATACTATATTTTGTTGTTTATTCGTGTTATATGTGTATATATTAAATAATAAATAAATAGATTAACGCAGGTTTTCAGTTTTTTTTATTTCTTTTTACTTCTTTATTATTTTATTTATATTAACAACAAAACATGTACAGAAACGATTATCCTACACGGCTACAGCTAAGATGGAGACTATATATTGAGTTGAACTGAGGTGTGTCTTCTTTGAATTTGGATTATTCGAAGCCCTGGATTATCCGAAATAAAATTCCGGTCCCGTCAATTTCGAATAATAGAGGTTTGACTGTAGTTTGATTGTGCCTGGTGAGTGGATGAGCCTTAACTTGTTTAAGCCTATGTTTATGATATGATGTAAGAAGTTGGGTTATGTTTCGTCGTTTTCATACAGTTCTGAAGTCAATTCGAGTTGATGCTAGTCACATAACCCTTGCATATACTTATAATGATTTTTCCCGATTGCGTGACCGCCTTGTTAGATGAAGGTTCCTAATAATATGTATGAATATATATTATAAATATTAACTGAATTATGTCTTATTGTTCTGGTTATAGCTATCTATAATTATAAACATGTCTGTTCATATTGTGGAACGCTTCGCCGTCTTAGAGGTCGCATCACATGCTTACACTTTCTGAATATGTCATGTTTCTAAGACAGGGTGTGCGCTTTGGCATAAGAGAGGCACCTGGTTCGCAGTCTATGCTACTGTTGAATTTCACTGAGCAATACTAACACACAATGCTCCACTCCACCGAGGTCTGAATTGGTACCTGTTCATAGGCGTTGTTTGTACATATTCTATATTCCTTAGGACCTTAATAGGATATAAATAGCTCCATCAGGGATATTCTTGACCAAGGTGATTGCTTATGTTACAGTTACATCAGTCCTGTACATGATGATTACTCCAGGGTCTTCCTGGTGATAAGCGTCAGTCAACATGGCAGAGAACATGAGACTGAACAGTGTTGACACACTTTGTCTAACGCAGTTAGTGACTTGGGACTTGGTAGACGTCTCTGTCGCTCAGGACTCTGGTCATCATTTCGTCATAAACTGGCGAACCATGATGACAAAATGGACCGGGCATCCAAACTTGACCATTATCTTCAAAGTCCCTCCTGGCTGACCGTGTCAAAGGCCTTGGGCAGGCAAATGAATGGTGGGTATAGGTAATGATGACTTTTTACCTGTAGCTGACAGGTTGTAATGACTATTGTTCAGCTTTGAGTTTCTGACAGCAATCCATTTTCTAGATGGCGTACTACAATGTAGTATCAGACTGTTGAGCATTTATATTCTGACAAGAAGCTTATACCTGCAATGCCGAGGAGTGATAGCCCCTGTGGTTGTCACAGCTCTGTCTGCTGTTCTTCCGCTTGTAAAAATGTACTATGGGTGCATCTTCTAATCCTTTGGTAAGTGCGCCTCGATTCAAGCACGATGTGAACAGTTCCAGTGGCTTCTGTGCCATAGGCAGTCCACCGGCCTCTTCTATTTCAGCTGGAATGGCATCTGAGTCTGGTGCCTTTCCACAGGTTAGTTGTTTAGTGGCTTTCACCACTTCCTGGATTATTGGTGGTCTGCCAATGGTAAAGTTCATTTACACTTGTGGTTGGTGGACAATTGCCTCATCGTTACTGGAGCAGAGTCAGTTCAGTATGGCATTTAAGTGTTCAGCCCATCTATCGAAGATCTTTGACAGATCAATGATAAATGTTGACGAGTCCGAGCACAGGAGGGGTAAGATGCCTGAGGATGTGCGTCCATAGACTGTTTTTAGTGAGTCAAAGAATCTTTTGCGTCATGGGTGTCAGCAAACATCAGTATTTATGAGGACTTGTCACTTACTAAGCCATTGGTCTTGCATGTCTCTTAGCTTTGATTGACATGGTTGTTTGGTTGGTTCTCGACCTTCTGTGGCTGTTATATCAATACAGATACTTGGATCAGCTTTTTAACTCTGAATTATGGTCCTGCTGATAGGCCAAATAGATGCGATGCTTTTCTTGCAGTAACCCAGATATTTCAGTCTCGTCTTTCTTGATTGTGCGGTCTCCCGTCAAGATAAGTGGACTTATCGCTTTGGCTGAAGTGAACGTCAGAGAATCTGCTGCCGAGAGCTGTACGCTAAGGATTCGTTTTTCCCTGTGGCCTTCCCTTGGATTTGAGATGAATGGATAGCTTAGAGATGACAAGCATAATCATGGTATGTGCGGCACACAGCACCACACATGGTCTTGGTGAGGTTAACATGAGCACTTGCGATCTAATCTGGGGATCCGGGTTCAAATCCGGGTGGAGGTACATATGTATGCCTGTCATGTTTCAGTAGAAATAAAGCAAATAAAGACTATGCTCGGCATAATAATTTAAAAAACATATTGCCTATCTACCTTCAGGGTGCAGATAAAGTCAATCAGGTGCCAATGTTTGGCTTTCAGTGTTTATGAAAACTTGAGCATATTGCCTTATTTTCGAAATAAATTACCTGTCATTTTTCCAATTTATTGGTCGCTATGTCAGCCATATTTTGTTATTTTCGTTCAAAATTTCGTTTAAAACACTTGACCAGAACTTATACCAATAAAATACAACATATATTTAGGCATTATTTGGCTAATATACAATATTGAAGCGATATGTACATTTTTTTAAATTTTTGGCGGCCATCTTGGTAGCCATTTTGAATTTTCAATATGCTCAGTAATGCCGAAGTTGACCATTGCCCTGGTAGGAACATGCTTTATAACTAATATATACATATTTTTTAACATACTGTGGTTTATATTGATAAAAAAGCAATATATCACATTTCCCCTTTTCGGTAGCCATTTTGTCGGCCATTTTGAATATTTTCAACACTCTTTTTTATTTTGAATACTTGTCTAGAATGTCTTACAATAATTTTCTATGTATATGTTCAAAAATTCCCATTTTACTTTCAAAATAGAAGATAATATACAATTTTTTAATATTTTGGCGGCCATCTTGGCGGCCATCTTGAATATTTCAAAATGCTCAATGATGACAAAGTTGCATCATTCAGTTTCTATGGAAGTACATGCCAAAGGACCATTTTATGAAAAACCATTTTGTGCGTACTATTTTTTTTGGTTTTGCCACTGGCATACCGACTATAACTTAGCTTTTAACCAATAAATTCATTATTTTGCATGTCTTTTTTCCTTGTGTAAGTTTCCACAGGGGAAAAATCAAGCAGATATCCACAAAAATGAAGTTAATCAGTTCCCCAAGTTTCAGAGTAAAATTCCACCTATCTAGAAAAGAACAGGTTTAAAACAGCCGAGAGGTAATATCATTTTATTAAGCCTCGATCATGAGTATATTCGCATGTTTAATGATCAAGGAGTCTAATCAGAAAGATCTAAGGACTACTTCTGATATCACTTCTCTCCCCCCCCAAGTTTGATGTCTTTAGCCAATCTGGCAGGGAAAAACCGAAAGACTTGTAGTAGCTGAGGCACTTCCTAATGTTTCAATCTAATACAAACAAACAAAATTCATACCTTATTTAATAGTGTTTGGGCGCATGACCATGCATACATAGTACCATGTATGAGATAATATCCAAGAATTCAGTTCAATTAACACAATCTCTAATTGATTCAATTCTAAGAAAAAAGTTTTAATATTTACATGGTCAGACACTGTACAGATAAGCGCTGAATTATTTGCTGAATTAGTTGCCCCACAAGGTTTAATGAATTCCTATGATCAGGAAGTTACACGAGACTGTCTTGTGTTATCAGTTAGATAAAAACAGGTTAAAGAAATACTGTATGATAAGTGACGCAGGGTGCACATATTTGAGATTAGAACTAAACCAAACTTTCTGTCCCATAAACCAAACTTTCTGTCCCATAAACCAAACTTTCTGTCCCATAAACCAAACTTTCTGTCCCATAAGTATACACTGACATTAAAATTGCTATAAAACATTTCCCCACGGGATCTGACCTAGCCATATTTTCTCAGGAATATAGCAACCAGCTATTTTATCTCAGGAATCAGCCTGGTTGCAACTTAGCTGCCTATTATTTCTCATGCAGATCCATTATATAAGCTATTTTTCTCTGGAATTATATGTAACCAGCTATTTTGCTCCAAGAGTCCAACCAGTTATTTGTCTTAATTAAATGGTAGTCTTGCTTCAATTCTTAAAGCTTTAATTAATATTGCAAAACACAGTGTTCATTGTAAGTAGTAGACGACTTAAGACCACATTGTTTCCAATTCTACAGGAGGAGCACAACCCATGCTGACAGGAGGAGCAACAACCCATGTTGACAGGAGGAGCACAACCCATGCTGACAGGAGGAGCAACAACCCATGCTGACAGGAGGAGCACAACCCATGCTGACAGGAGGAGCAACAACCCATGCTGACAGGAGGAGCACAACCCATGCTGACAGGAGGAGCAACAACCCATGCTGACAGGAGGAGCACAACCCATGCTGACAGGAGGAGCAACAACCCATGTTGACAGGAGGAGCACAACCCATGCTGACAGGAGGAGCAACAACCCATGCTGACAGGAGGAGCACAACCCATGCTGACAGGAGGAGCACAACCCATGCTGACAGAATTTGCTCGGTATTTTAATATCGCTAAGTAATGGTAGCCTGCCATACAACTCTCAAACGGGTAGAAATATATCTGTTTGTAATTTCAAATAATTATATGTTATAGTTTTAAGTAGTCTTTAATAGTAGACAGCCACAATGAGGGATGGATGGAGTATTAATGCAATATTATTGTAACCATGAATCAAAATAACAAAACTTTTACTGTAGTATGGCACTAGACTATTATATGGCATATAAGGAATTCTTTACCTTTTAAATTATATATCAACAGATCGTGCTGAATCTGTAAAATACTTGTATTTTAAACAAATTGACACAAGGACAAAAACTTGTCAACAGAATAACTTCAGAATGTGTTTTAAAATTGAGAACATTGTTAGTCGTGTCTTCTTCTTCCTACGACATGTACTACTGTAAAAAAATATTATGTGGGGATTGAATTTAGTTGATTTTGTCATTAGGCTTGAAAATGCCAAATAGATAAACATTTTTACTGATAGTCTCAATCGTATTGGCAATATATAAAGAAGCTTGCAATGTCTGTGAAGCACCCATGGGTATTTTAATAGCATGCGTTTTCTTCTGGTACTGTACTATTATACCAAAGCGTATGACTTAATGGGGGCACTATACGCAATTCAACTTGTATGACTTATTGCAATTTAACAGGAAGTTGGCTCATTTATACCCTGTGTATACTCTTGGTTATCTTTCTTGAGAAGAAAACTTGAGCTTTATACAGAAACCCCTGGTTATCTTTCTAGAGAAGAAAACTTATGTTTTATACAGAAACCCATGCTAATAAGTAATTGTATACACTGATAAAATATACCGGTAATT
Source organism: Spisula subtruncata (assembly GCA_963678985.1). Classification (NCBI taxonomy): domain Eukaryota; kingdom Metazoa; phylum Mollusca; class Bivalvia; order Venerida; family Mactridae; genus Spisula; species Spisula subtruncata. Next base: position 25,638,360 of record OY787671.1, on the reverse strand, counting down.
GGTATTGGTAAGCAAAATTTCTTCATCGTGAGAACTCCATCGATTATATGTAATTAATGTTGTTAATTAGTAGTAATTAATTAATTGAATTACTTCTTGCTAACAGTGCAAGTTAAGTAAAACTTGCTTGAGGGGAAAAATAGGTTTAGAAGTCAAATGAGTACAAGCTAGTATACTATCAATGAGCACATAGTGTGTTATACCGGTAATGATCATTGCTGCTGCTTTGCTCATTGGGTCTGTTCCCAGCCAGGTTGGCAGGATGTGTATAGGAGGAATCTTAGTGTACTACGGTACCCTTACTACTATAGCTCTTTCCTAATCTATAGGCTCCTTGGTTCTGAAAATAACAGGCCCAGTCTACAGCACCTTGAAGCACCAATGGTACCCTTTAAACTACCTCTGGATTGCAAACCTGAGTTCACTTCAAGTTGGGTATGCAACACTGAAACGTTTTAGAAATGCCCAAATGTCCTTGCATATTGATCACTATTAAAAGAGCATAGTATAAATAATTCAAGCAAACACATAATGGGTCAATAAACCTGTTTAAGTAAGATGTTATTGAAGGTCTACTAGAAAAATGTGCATCTTTAAGTACCGGTATTAAAGGGAGAGAAACGATATAAAGTTTAAGATAAGAAAAACCGTAGGAGCGATATAAGGTCATCCATCTTGTCCAGTTTTACAGCAATGAGCGACCCATAAACCTGACAAATATTGCAATAAATTGGTGTTTTTCTATAAACCTAACAGACAAACAGACAATTACATAAGACGGTTAGCCGATACATGTATCACCAATCACTGATTTAATCAGCTGACTACCAGTACCTGCGTATTAATAATTAACGAGATATTGACAGAAATCAATAACTTGGTGAAAACTTCCTGTTTTCTACATTGATTATTTACCGGTTAAGGACAAAATCTCTCGACAACAGATGTCCCAGCTCAAATAATAGACTGAAAAATGTGTCACATAAGTCACAAAACTGATGATCGATTATTAAGTATAGCTCAAACAGACTTGTATTGAAAGAACATCAAATATCACCTTTAATGAAAAATAGTTCATAAGGCAAAAAAAAATTTCAGTAAAACTCCAATTATTATCCTTGCCCATTAATCCCTTTATTTTGCATGCTTAATTATAATTTATATTTTCATATAAAACATACATGATTAATTAAGACAATTAACATGTTTCAAAAGAATCAAAAGAAGAATCATTGAGATATTTGAGGAAAAGTGTAAAATAACAAAAGCAAATCAAGTTGAACAGTTGAAACATTTACTTCAAGCAAAACAACAAAACCTTTTACTGAGCAAAACTTAAACAACAAATCATTTTACGTAGCAAAACTTAAACAACGATACATTTACTAAGCAAAACTTAAACAACAAAATAATTACTAAGCAAAACTTAAACAACAAAACATTTTACTGAGCAAAACAACAACAAAACCTATACCCTAGAAGTTGACCAGGTGGTGTCCTTTAATTATTGATAGACACTCTCAGGTTTGGATTGATTTTCACCTTGGAACAGATCATACAGCAACATATGCCATAAAGTCCAGAGAATTTGACATGATCCGAACCTTTATGCATAAATAAAAAAAATTATTACAAGAATTTTGCATTGAATTGTATTAATTTCCTTAAGCAAATTGTGTAATATTAGTTTTTTTAGATTTGTGTTACACCCGAGCATCTTTGTGATACTACATGTAAATGAAAACATACTACCTAGGATAAAAATATAATCAGCTGTTAAATTATGCAACTAGAAGGTTGAGGATCGTGTCAAATTTTCTGGACTATAGCTAAATATGTCTGTGCCTGTATTTTCTACTCAATCAGCCCATGCTAAGCTCATAATTTATAGCAAAAAATCATTTCAGTCGTGTGCTCATATAAAACAATTTTTTTTTCGAAGATCAATGTACACAAAAAATATATAAATTAAAAACATGAAACACAAATATCACTTCCGTTTAGATTTTATAGGATTTTTTTTAGCTAGATAAGGATACTGAATGTTATATGGTATTGTGTAGATATACCAGTAGTTAATATATGACTAATTTATAGATTTAATATACATGTACAAGGTGTTTGACATATGCTTGCTGAAACATTGAGGGGTATCAGGTATGACTCAGTTCAATAAATTTAAATATCTTGAACATGTCTCGTGTCTTTCAGTATGTTAAACATTACCTAATTGGATATTACCCTAAGGGACATTACATTATGACTGGGTTAAAGTGTATAGAGTTATATTCTAACAGTCATTTAATGTCAAAAAAATTACTTGCATCGTTTTTAGTATGATACTAGACTACCTTTATTGTAAATTAAAACTTTGGATGGGTTCCGGGTTCTTTGATTCAATCGTCGAAAAATAGACGATTCTTATAATTTCATAGGGTGTTCTAGAACACTTTCGTATGAAAATGGACAGTTTGCATGTCCAATAAATCACAGAGAGTTTTTGTTGAAACGGAAGCGAAAAGTGATCTAATGGATATGAAAGCATAATTGTTTTTTAGTTTTTGAACTTTTAAAAAAAATATCGTCCGATATAGCTCTATACATTTTAAGCTATAACAGATTGGGTGTCTCTAAAAAGTCTGAGCAGAAAAGTTAATGTTTTATTTAAAGGAAGATTTATTTGATACCTAAATACAATTCATCAGATATCAAATATTACATACATTATTGTCAAACCACAAAACTGATTATAATATCATGTACAGATTACCTTGTTTAATTCCAGTTAAAACTGAATTCTGCTGACTGTGAAAGTGACAATGTTTAAAATTATAATTTGTATGAAGTTGTACCAGCCATAATGTAAGCCTAGATAATAAAGTATATTTCTAACAAACTAACCACTGTATGAGTGCCACCACAATGACAGCATTCATACAGCTGATGTCATAATAGTGCAGTTAAACAGAAACAATGCTAGATTTCATTTAACATAAACAGCAAAACAAATCTAGGAGGTATTAAACAACTAACATCTATATAATACCATTAATCAAAATATTGTGCATCGCATAAACATACCCCATTGTCTGTGGCATTAGGTATGTCTGTGGCAGTTATAGCATGTCTGTGACAGTTAGTATGTCTATGACAGGTAGTATATAAGTCTGTGGCAGTTAGTATGTCTATGACAGGTAGTATATATGTCTGTGGCAGTTAGTATGTCTATGACAGGTAGTATATATGTCTGTGGCAGTTAGTATGTCTGTGGCAGTCAGTATGTCTGTGACATTAGGTATGTCTGTGGCATTAGGAAGTCTGTGGCAGTTAGTATGTCTATGACAGGTAGTATATATGTCTGTGACAGTTAGTATGTCTATGACAGGTAGTATATATGTCTGTGGCAGTTAGTATGTCTATGACAGGTAGTATATATGTCTGTGGCAGTTAGTATGTCTATGACAGGTAGTATATATGTCTGTGGCATTAGGCATGTCTGTGACAGGTAGTATATATGTCTGTGGCATTAGGTATGTCTATGACAGTCAGTATATATGTCTGTGGCAGTTAGTATGTCTATGACAGGTAGTATATATGTCTGTGGCATTAGGTATGTCTATGACAGGTAGTATATATGTCTGTGGCATTAGGTATGTCTGTGACAGGTAGTATATATGTCTGTGGCATTAGGTATGTCTGTGACAGGTAGTATATATGTCTGTGGCATTAGGTATGTCTATGACAGGTAGTATATATGTCTGTGGCATTAGGAAGTCTGTGGCAGTTAGTATGTCTATGACAGGTAGTATATATGTCTGTGGCAGTTAGTATATATGTCTGTGGCAGTTAGTATATATGTCTGTGGCATTAGGCATGTCTGTGACAGTTAGCATGTCTGTGGCAGTTAGTATGTCTATGACAGGTAGTATATATGTATGTGGCAGTTAGTATGTCTGTGGCAGTCAGTATGTCTGTGACATTAGGTATGTCTGTGGCATTAGGAAGTCTGTGGCAGTTAGTATGTTTGTGGCAGTTAGTATGTCTGTGACATTAGGTATGTCTGTGGCATTAGGCATGTCTGTGACAGTTAGCATGTCTGTGACAGTTAGTATGCCTATGGCAGGTAGTATGTATATGCCTGTGGCAGTTAGTATGTCTGTGGCAGTTAGTATGTCTGTGGCAGTTAGTGTGTCTGTGGCATTAGGTATGTCTATGACAGTCAGTATATATGTCTGTGGCAGTTAGTATATCTGTGACAGTTAGACTAAGTTAGTATGTCTGTGGCAGTTAGTATGTCTGTGGCAGTTAATATGCTTTTGTCTGTGACAGTTAGAATGTCTGTGGCAGTTAGTATATGTCTGTGGCAGTAAGAATGTCTGTGACAGTTATGGTGTCTGTGGGAGTTTTTATGTCTATGGGAGTGAGTATGTCTGTGGAAGTTGGTATGTCTGTGGGAGTTAGTATATGTCTGATGCAGTTGGAAGGTCTGTGACAGTTATGATCGATGTCTGTGGCAGTTAGCATGTCTATGACAGTTCATTCTGACTGTCCGTCATAAGTGAACTTATTAAACATGACCCCTAATAAGATATGTTTTATGAAATAAAAATCTTGACATTAGAATGAAGTCTGAATCTAGGCAACAACCCATCTATCACTTCAACTTCTTATTTCCCATATAACATATTTATAATCTTATGTCAAACAGTAGCAGGGGATCAAAGGAATTTTCAGCCAATATCTTCCTCAATAAAGTCTTGTATTCATAGTTCCCTATATACAGGTGTGTAACATGACCAGGTACACAGGTACACGGACAGTTAATTAGAACAGTGCCACACTAAAATAAACAATTTAACACAAACTACAAACATTTCAACTAATACTAACATATAGAAAACAGGTTTTAATCCGCTGACCCGAATTTTCCATTGACACATAGCAGTTTCATAGGGTAGGCGTATCTCATTCGTTCGCCAATAACACGAAAATGACTTCATTAATTTCGCCGCTTATTTCATAGGAATTGAGTCTGATGGATAAATAACTCACCTGGATATAATTTTTCTTATTCCATGCTGTTGATAGGTGTCAATAATTCCAAAATATCACAGGTGAATTGTTGTCCTTACAGGGCACACCCAATACACAATTGTCAAGCGTTTATGCTTCACAGAACATGTACAAATTTTACCGTATGACGTCACTTTTTCCAATCGAGGACCCACCTGTGCGTATAAATAGATTATTCACGATTTTATCACGTGCATTTTGATTCAGAAAACATGCAACGTGTTACTATCATCAATTTATGATAACTTAAAATGTTTGTCACACTTAAATAAGGACAAATTTTATGGATTTACCTTTTTATTGATTGGGGAATTCCTCCTGTGACGTCATGCAGGTAACCGGCTCGACAAGTGGAATACAATCAAGGGAGACAATCTTAGTTCCACTAACTTAATTTAATAACTAGAGTTGTTCCCCTTGTTATAAAGCAAGCACAAAAATCATGTTCTGTACTGTACTGTACATTTTGTGCAATTCTAGAAATTATTCTATTCCTATTGTATGAATACATGAAGTGATGTCAAAGACGGCCGTCTATGGTGATGTGCTAGTTAACCCGAAAATGGCATAAGCAGTATAAAAAGATAGATAATGCATATAGAAATTTTTAACCATTTTGTCTACTGACCGACCGACCGACCGACCGACCGACATGAGAAAAGCAAAGATCTAAATTATGTAATGTACGTGGGGTTATCCAAAAGTTCGTGGATTTTTGCTCTCAAACTTTTATTTTAAGTCAGATCAGTATAAAAATTGCCATACAGTGACATTAATCTATTACAAACAATTGCCTCAAAACATTTTTATAAAGTACCATTTGTATGAAGAGTAACACGTTGTCATAGTAACACAAAAACGCGTCAGCGGCGCACTGCTGATTTTTTTCAAGTAAAATGCGTTACGTTACTGTTGATTGTTACAGTGTTTCTTCATTTAGAAGTACGAAAATGCGTCCTCATGTTAAGTAATGCCATATTGATATTTTGGTATAATTTAAAGGTTGTATCGTAAAAATTCGTCATTTTATGAGCATGAGGGTTAATGTTGGCAAATAAAATTTAACAAAAAATACATTTTGTATCTCTTCTATCTTTCGTTAATTTTAAAAGTCAAACTCCATCAGGAGACATACACTTAAACGAATTTCTAATTGGCCACTCAATGAAATATTATTTTATGCGATATTTTCAATCAATTTTTCTAAAATTGTGGTTATTGTCATTCCATGCACTTATCTATCGATTTCAAGAAATAAATTACGCATGCATGTTTAAAATCATCCATGCGGAACAGTTAGTGCAAATGGCTTACGTGCACGTGGTTCACGTGCCCGACATGTTTGATTTTTGAAATTAGTCAAAATGTATTATCTGTCGATTGGCTTAATGAAAAGCATTGGTACTGCGAGAATAAGTAATATAGGGCGCGCTGAGGCCCTTAGCATGACGAGTACCAGCACAAAAATCCAGACATGTACGTCAAAACGTCATCTATTATAACGTGGGGTTTAGCTCGAATTACTGCGAGAAACATATTTTCTATCAATAAAATTGGACAGTATCGGGGTTTCGATTATTTGTATTATTCTAAAAGCATTTTTTTAAAACTAATTTATAAAAACACGTGGTCAATCAGAAATTCGTTCAATGTATACATGCATATGACGTCATGAGCGAGTTCCACATGGCTCATTCTCACAAATTATAGTGTTTTAAGAAAAGTCAATCAACAGGGAACAAATTCATACCAAATACGATAGTACTCCAAGCTGAGCACGAGGCCAACGTGCAAAAAAGTAATTTCGCACCAACCGTTACGCATGGATGATTTTGTACATGAATACGCCATTTTATTCCGGAAATCGATAAATTTGTGCGTGGAATGAACAAATAACACAGCCTAAGATTTTTTGATAGAATATATCAGATGATATAGTATTTTTTGGGGTGGCCAATTAGAATTTCGGTTAAGTGTAGATTTGAAGATTTGACCTTCGACAAATAAATGAGCAACACATTTTCTTATATACACTGGCGTCCTATCAAGTATTGTACATGCATTAAGTACACATACAGTTTGTATATATGTAATTCATGTATTAAAATGTCCACATTATGTTGAGCATGACACATCCAACTTGACCCAAGGCACCAATCTTGAATCTTGTAGTGACAGGTGTTTGCTGTACTTCTTGTAGTAGTCTTAGGGAGGGGGTACCATTGTACAGTAAAACTTCGTTAAGACGAGCATCGATAAGACAAGCACACAGCCTAAGTCAAGCAAATGTCAAAGTCCCGATGAATTTGCTCTTTATTGTATAATTTATTTTATGAATTTATTGCATTATCTCGAGCATCAATGGTACGAGCACCTGGCTTAACTCGAGCACAGGTGGCGTTCCATTCAACAACATTCATTGTTTATTACTTGCATTAGCTAGAGGGGATTGTCCAGGTGAAATTTCACACGTCTGAAAAAAATGTTCACAAGCATATTCTTCATCTGAATCATTAGTTTGGATCTGAACAAACCGATCTAGGTATAAGTATATGGATGAACATAATGGCAGTATTATGGAAAAATTTGAATATTCTGGTTACTGTTCATTCACTTGTTTCTTTGTGTTTGAATATTCTGGTTACTGTTCATTCACTTGTTTCTTTGTGTTTGAATATTCTGGTTACTGTTCATTCACTTGTTTCTTTTTGTTTGAATATTCTGGTTACTGTTCATTCACTTGTTTCTTTGTGTTTGAATATTCTGGTTACTGTTCATTCACTTGTTTCTTTGTGTTTGAATATTCTGGTTACTGTTCATTCACATGTTTCTTTGTGTTTGAATTCTGGTTACTGTTAATTCACTTGTTTCTTTGTGTATGAATTCTGGTTACTGTTCATTCTCTTGTTTCTTTGTGTATGCATTCTGGTTACTGTTCATTCACTTGTTTCTTTGTGTATGAATTCTGGTTACTGTTCATTCACATGTTTCTTTGTGTTTGCATTCTGGTTACTGTTCATTCACTTGTTTCTTTGTGTATGAATTCTGGTTACTGTTCATTCACATGTTTCTTTGTGTTTGCATTCTGGTTACTGTTCATTCACATGTTTCTTTGTGTATGCATTCTGGTTACTGTTCATTCACATGTTTCTTTGTGTTTGCATTCTGGTTACTGTTCATTCACTTGTTTCTTTGTGTATGAATTCTGGTTACTGTTCATTCACATGTTTCTTTGTGTTTGAATTCTGGTTACTGTTAATTCACTTGTTTCTTTGTGTTTGAATTCTGGTTACTGTTAATTCACTTGTTTCTTTGTGTATGAATTCTGGTTACTGTTCATTCACATGTTTCTTTGTGTTTGAATTCTGGTTACTGTTCATTCACTTGTTTCTTTGTGTATGAATTCTGGTTACTGTTCATTCACTTGTTTCTTTGTGTATGCATTCTGGTTACTGTTCATTCACATGTTTCTTTGTGTTTGAATTCTGGTTACTATAGTTCAGTTTAACGTCTTTAGATAAGGCACTGCTATATCTTGACCCTCCTGTATCAGGCATACTTGTTTAACAATATTTTCAATATCTGCTGGATACACACGACAACAGCCACCGATCCAGGTGGCGCCAAGTTCATACCATTCCTTCACATAGTCTGATATATCTCGACAACATTCCTTACCATACCATCTAAAAGGGTAATAAACATATGTAACATAGTTTTGCATGCATAAGATGCAAACACGGATAGTTTCCATCAACACAAGGGACAATGGACAAAGTGAAGCAATTAAGTTTCCCTAGTTTTTTCTGCAATTCTAATAAGAGAATTATTGGTACAGCTAGTTTGCGATAGTTTTTTTTTAAACATTTCTGAATATCTATTCATCAGATTTTGGTAAAAAAATACACAGCACTACAATAACTTCCTACCTACTCCCATTCCGAATTTCACAATGTTTAGTCACCTATTAAAGGACATTTATTCTTTATTACATATTGAAATTACATGAGTGTGGACAGTTTCACACAGGAAGGTAATCTGGTATTCAATTGATGATTTACTATCAATTATTTAACTGTTACGATCTGTGATTTGCGGGATTGACATTGCTGTTTTGAAGACGAGACTTAGGAGGCCCGTATAATTTGGTTTATTTAGTTGTGTCGCTTGTAAACAATGTACAACAATAACATGTACTTAGTCAGATTCAAAGACGGGCCTCGCATGTGTTATATCAAGTAGGTTGCAAATACGTAACTTTACCGTTCACGTGACCAGTAAATGGGCTGTTGCAAGTATCAAGTCTTCTAACTTGATATTTCATACAAAACTACAAATATGTTATGTGGAACTTATGAACAAACTTTTTAAATAATTTGTGATGTTGCTGAAATTTCAGTGAGCATTAGGAAGATATATTTTATTCCTGCACAATTTCATACAGAGAAATGTTTAAAAAACATGCTTATTTTCTATCGCAAACTAGCTTTACCGTTTTTATTTTGTCTTTAGAATGAAGCAGTCTTGGATTTAACCAGGAACCTTTTGCACTACAAGTGGATGTTCTACAAATCAGATATCGAGGAGACTTTTATATGACTTTAGCATTTAGTCAATGGGCTCTGACCACACCATATGCAATACTGCAATGGGTTTCAAGCATAAACACCGGACAATTTACTGTAAACCAATTTACCTTCACAAATACTAGATTTCGCATTTTGAAAATCATTTGCATACTCACGACAACGATTGATCACAATTTTAAGTCTCCCACAATGTCCATTATAATGTTTTAAATACTTTTGTGTCTACTTAATTATGTGAATTTCTATCACCCGCAAACTCCGCGAAATTAAATCACGCCAAAAAGATTTCTAGATTTACATAAGTACTGGTAGTGTGTTTACCCTTTGTTTGACTCCCAGAGTTCTCCACTATTTGGCTTCACTATGATTGGTTTGTTTAAATTTAAATGTTGAATACTCTTCAATAAGGAGGAGATATGTTCAGCACTTGTACAGTTCACCCCTACAGCTACAACATTAGTAGATCTATACACACTCTTCACTGCAGAGATCAATGTTTCACCATGGCAAGTTTCTTCCCCATTCTAGAAGAAATTCATGATAAAATGTTTAAGTATTATACAAATGTAGTTTGAATGGTGAATATTTATTATAATTATTATCATTATAGAAAGACCTATATGTGCAATAAAACCTGAATTATTTTGAGACACATGAACTTGGCTTCATAATATTATTGAGTATACTCTTAATTATCATTGAGGTCTAATATATACAATGTAGAGCATGGCAGCAGTGAAATGGCAGATTCTATAAAAAGTTTTTAGTTATTCATTTTGTTCAAACAAAATGTTAAGTAATTTGTCACCTTTTGCCAATATGCCTAAATGTCTATTTGTTACCTTAAACTTCGCTACTAACATTTTATGGAAATAAGGAATATAATTTTTCGGTTTTTTTTTATATTTTTCAAAGTGCAGTAACTGTAGCCTTTTCTTTATGGACATGTACTTACTTTACATGAGAATGTTACCCAGGCTTTGACACTGGGGAATTCTCTTTCTATAAGACTAACAATGGCCTCTGCTTCCTGTTGTACAGGAATGGTTTCTATAGCAACCAGATCAGCGCCTGCTTCCATCAGAGCTCGGAGACGTGGTTCATGCCATTGCTGAAGCTCCTGTAATACATTATTACATTAAATTACTTAAGTTCCTACACAGTTTGATAGAGGTACACAAATAAGTGTTTAAAGGTGTTTCAAGCCAACTCAAGGTATTTAACGCATGGATAGAAATTATAGTCAGTGATACAAAGAATTTAAGAGTAAACACAAGATTCGATTCTTGGGCAATATCATGGATACAGAGGATCTATCACGAGTTGTCAATTTATATTAAACGAGTTTTGGAAATTTTATTAAGCGAGCCTCTGGCAAGCTTAATAATTTTTCCTCAACGAGTTTAATATAAATATATCAACTGACAACGAGTGATAGATTCTTTTTATCATATGACACTAAAAACGCAAAATACGCATTGATTTATTGGAATAACTCAATAGCTTATACTACACGTGGTACTTATAACTTTATACATACTGGCTATACTAACCTGGATACAAGGAAAGTCATGTGATAAATTACAATATGTAAAGTTGCTTATTTTAGTGGGCATTTAATTTCATGTATTTTGGGTGGCACGGTGGTCTAGTGGTAAGACGCTAGACTCCTGATCGAGAGGTCCCGGGTTCGATTCTTGGTCGGTGACACTTGGTCATTTCAGAAATGCTATTTAGTGTTTCCCACCCAACTAGAGATGATCCTGGTTGGTAACCCAGGGGTAGTTTCGCGTGTATCGGTGCTTTACCCCGGGCACGTTAAAGAACCAAAGAATCTATTCGAAACGAGCTAGGGTATCGCACCCGGATTCCTTGTATCTCACCTCTGTCTCTAATATTTGCGATAATGCCCCAGAGTGGGCCCTGCAAATTAAATAAAAGAAAGAAAGTAAGAAAGTAAAGAGCAAGAGAAAATTCTAGGTAACATGTATTCTAAGTAGGATCTTTCTTGGACCTTCACATTATCAGTTCAGCACATATCCCTACTAACACTTTTATGTCCCACACGTAATTGGATTACCTCTATGGAGATGTTGTCTATATAATTGCCTGTATACTCGGACCCATCATGTAGGCAAGCACCATATGGTCCAACAGAACCAGCAACTTGTCCTGGCTCTCTTCCTGAAATGACAGAACATTTATTTTTTTGCTGAGTTAATTGACATTTCACCGGAGCAGAGATCACTCCTCCTGGTTGTTTGTTGAAGGTTGCTTGGTGAAGGTTTTTAAGTTAATGCATTGGACCATGTGATTATATTTACTGTTAAAATTGATTTAAAGGGTATTGATTAACAACTGGTGTAATTTCAATTGTAAATAATGTACGAGGGTATATCCAAAAGTAATGTCACTCCTCCCATGGTTTATTTGTTTATAGGACGATATTCATAAATATGATATCAAAATGTTGAGCAATTTAATAAACAACATGCTCCGTTATTCCATTTTCATAAATGGATTATATATACATTTAAAATATACCTATGACGTCATATCGCTGCACACGAAAATTACAATAGTTTTTCATTATCATAACGATTTTCTTTTATTCTCTTTTATAAAAAATAATTCTCGAAAGCAGACGATACTTTTGTGACGTGATGATACCAATGTGTTGTTCCTGTTACTAAAAATTCATTGACGCCATTCAATTTTGAAACTCGCAATATATTTTCAATGCACTGGTTACTTAGAGAAAACACGACAGATTTGTGACAAAAAGATGCTGCGTGTAATGATGCACTTTTCCTAAAAGTTATGATATCTATAGATATATATGAAGGTTTTTCATTATGACCATTGCTTGATTTCAATTGTTCAAAATGCATATCTTTTTTATGTGTTTTACTTCAGAAACTTTTGATGTTAGCATCCAGAATTTTTTCAAGGATGCATTGCCTGTAGATACAAGTACCCCTGAGAAAACAACCACACGATTTCTGACACCGGAATTCATCAGTAGTAATATTAGCAGTGACTCAGATAGTGATGCATCCGAGAGTATTCTTGCTCCTCTGGTCAATTTGTCCCTGTGAAAGTGCCAAGACATAGATAAATTTCGCCGTGTAAACGAGAGGAGTGTATAAAAGTTAAATCAGACCAAGAGAAGATGAGGGAAAAGATCGGCACACTAGAGGCAGGAAACAGGAAACTGACTAGGCTCAATAACGGTACATGTACATTTTTGTTTAATAATGACATCCTGTTCCGATATATATTCATTTGCCATACTTTTTGATCTTAACAGTGATTTTTTACCTTCTATAACATGTCTATTATTGGCTAATATTGAAAATTTCTTTAAAATTAAGACTTTTTGTCAGATTTTCATGGCCATCTTGAATATTGCACGTCACTCGCTTGCTTTTTAAAGCTCTCTTCCAGTCCTGACTAGAGCACCAGTACAGATTTTCCCAGATTTGTTTTAACAACCAAACTAGATTGGTATGAAATATTACATAATAAATAATATTATGCTACTTCCTGATAACAATATCATTTTTGCTTCAGATTTACAATCCCAAATGGCCAGTCAAACCCAGTCATTTAACAACGAAAGTCTGGATGCCCCCAAATCGATAGATCGGGAGGCATATATAGTGATTCACCTGTCTGTCTGTCCGTCCGTCCGTCCGTTCGTCCGGCCTGGTTAACCCAAATTGACCGTTTCTTCTAGCATTAATATGGCATGCTACAAAGCTTTCAAACTTGCATGGATGTTGTATATGACCACTCTCCACACGCCTGTATCACCTGACTCCATTTTGACCTTCACCTTGACCTAATTTTGGACTTGGACTTAGACTTATTGAAAAGGCTCCCACAGGGGGCATAAGCGTTTATTGAACGCAGTCTTGTTTTATCTAGAGTCAAACCAATATCATTTTGACCTCTTTAAAGTGGACACTGTTATCAATATCTATTTTTTTCTGTTCCATAAAGTAGTCTTTACAAACAGTTTCAGGAATGCACATCAAAAACAAATTGGTAATTGAATTTTGAGGACTTGAAAAACTTAGCTGGATGCTAAAAGTGCGCAATATAACATCTGACCTGTCAAGATGAAATATAGAGCCAACTGGAATATGCTTACATATTGCATCACCACGATGTTCCTCTATTTTCACTTGCAGATGGTTGAGCTAGTCCGGGGCAATTTCGTATATTTGTACGAAAACCAGCTGAAACTAACAACTGAATCGGCCAAATCTATGTCTGGACTTGCAAGGCTACTGGTGGATATTTTTTTCAGCCCAGATGTACAGAAGGTGTCCAACCTGTCTGGAACGAATGGGTTTTTAGCCTTGAACAAGATTATTGTTGATGCTATAATAGGTGAGCAAAACACATGTTAATATGGTAGAATGAAATAGGGGCCAGCTAGCAGCTAGAAACTACTAAAGTATAAAATTGGATCTGACATTTTAATCCCATGTGCCTTTCAGTTATAAAACGTTGTTTTGTTAAGTATTAATTATATTCTATCAAGTTCAAATATGCTGTCCCTAAGTTGTTCTGTTTATTGTCAGTATAATCCAGGTGAAAATATTTTAAAATGTCTGTCCAAACTACTGAGCCAAGCACTGATTGTGTCTATAAAATCACAGGGAAATGGGCAAGGTATGAATCAGTGCTGTACACTGGGCGTAATGTATAAATAACCATGAAAAATATTTAAAAAAGAATAGAGATATTACTGACTGGGTTATACCTGGTAAAAAAACTCCAGAAAAATAAATAAGCATGATTAGTGATGTCATCAATGTTGAAGAAAGATGCAATTTGGAATTAACCCTTATCATGCCGATCGCGAGTATAGTCGCGCTACACGATACCTTCCACCAGTGCCGATTGCGACTGTGAGTCGCGCCAGTGGGTATTCCTGATCAAAGCGATGTTTTGATGAACGCGTAATTATTTATGAATGGCAATTCACTATAATTTATTCAATAGTAAGTTACTGAACTACTTGTACAAAAATACAAACCAATCAACGGCCGAATACGTTTAAATATCGAATGAAAGTAATGACTAATATAGTTTTGGAAAAACACCTAATACGTTGTGTGCGACGTAAAGTATCATTGATTTTCCGTGAGGACTGTAAATAAACACTAACATACATATAATGAAATTAAGAAAATTATTATTGAAATTAATATTGTCTTATACTTTGATATTTGTAGTTGAAATATACAATTCTGAGATTGTTATTTATTATTATAACTTATATTAGCATTGATTATGTATGAATTGCATTAAAATATTTCACACTGCATTGACATATTGCTGAATATTATTACAAGTGAACTACCAATAATTATCAAAATGATATCAATGAATTGCTTATTTTATCTTCTTTGTACAAATTATCGGGTTTATATCGGTATTTTGATAATTGATACCTTTAATTAGGTGCTAAACAGAGTCACTCGCACATCAGATCAGATGAGATATTTATCTCAAGTACACTGCAAAACAGTTCGGCACTGGCTACTCAGATAAGCCTGCTGGGAATCCAGCAAGATAAGGGTTAACATACAAATTGTCTTGCTAAGAACACAACAGCCATGACACATATGATATCTGAACGCTTGACAAATATAGCACTTATACAGCAGGTACCAGATTTAAAAACATAACAAAATTATTATCTCTTCAAAGAGAATAATGCAAAGGCTTGTATAATGAAACAAATAAGTACAAACTTAAGGAAAATTTTAAAATACTGAAATTACATGTAGCATTTTTGTTTGACAGTATACAGTGTGTCTTGTGTGCAATTCAAACGCCAGTCGCCAGCAGATATTAAACAGACCTTGAGGAACAAACTTGGATGTTTGAGGGCCCCTTCACAGGCAAAATAAATGAATTCATTTTGAATGGATCATTATGGATTTCATTAATTATTGAGAATTTTACAAAAAAGGCTCATTCATGCAGTATTAGTCATCTTGTAAATATGTGCCATCTCTTGTTTTTATTATAAAATCTAGTCTCATTTGTTGATTAATGCAAAATGTATTAAAATTTGTATACATGTACACATTTAATTCAAAGGATCGAAATAAGTCCATATTCATTATTTTGTTTTATTGCTGTCACTATTTTTATATAATTCATAAGTTGTAACACTAATTTACATATCATAACCCAGTTCATAGCAAATGTTTTGAATCTCATTCTTTTTTACTTTAACCTTTTTTGTTTGTTTCTATAAATCCAGGTGCCAATGGAAGCTTGTATTTTAGTTTTTTTATTAGTTAAGTTTAACATTTTAATGTGATATTGAAAAACTTCAATCAACGATTGGATGCAATATTGCATTATTTATCTGATGATTATATTTTTTATCACATAAAACACTATGGTATAGTTTAATAAAGCCCATTTAATAACAAGAGGGCCATGATGGCCCTATATCGCTCACCTGATTATAAACCCTGCACAATTTTCACCCAAAGGAATAATTTGAACATCTTGGTAGAAAACCACAAGATGATGCTACATACCAATAATCAAAATTCTAGGCAGTGTAGTTTTAGGCAAGAAGATATTAATATGTTTTCCCTATATATAAGTCTATGTAAAACGGTGACCCCCGAGTAGGGCCAATTTTGACCCCAGGGGCATAATTTGAACAAGGATTTTCTAAGATTTGACCGGATGACCTAGTTTTTGACCCCACGTGACCTATATTCGAACTTGACCTAGATATCACTGAGACAAACATTCTGACCAAGTTTCATGAAGATCAAGCTTCAAATGTGCCCTCTAGAGTGTAAACAAGGATTTTCTAAGATTTGACCCTGTGACCTAGTGTTTGACCCCACGTGACCCATATTCAAACTTGACCTATATATCACTAAGACAAACATTCTGACCAAGTTTCATGAAGATCAAGCTTCAAATGTGACCTCTAGAGTGTAAACAAGGATTTTCTAAGATTTGACCCTGTGACCTAGTGTTTGACCCCACATGACCCATATTCAAACTTGACCTATATATCACTGAGACAAACATTCTGACCAAGTTTCATGAAGATCAAGCTTCAAATGTGCCCTCTAGAGTGTTAACAAGGATTTTCTAAGATTTGACCCTGTGACCTAGTGTTTGACCCCACGTGACCCATATTCAAACTTGACCTATATATCACTGAGACAAACATTCTGACCAAGTTTCATGAAGATCAAGCTTCAAATGTGCCCCCTGGAGTGTAAACAAGGATTTTCTAAGATTTGACCGGATGACCTAGTTTTTGACCCCACGTGACCTATATTCGAACTTGACCTAGATATCATTGATACAAACATTCTGACCAAGTTTCATGAATATCAAGCTTCAAATGTGACCTCTAGAGTGTTAACAAGGATTTTCTAAGATTTGACCCGGTGACCTAGTTTTTGACCTCACGTGACCCATATTCAAACTTGACCTATATATGACTGAGACAAACATTCTGACCAAGTTTCATGAAGATCAAGCTTCAAATGTGCCCCCTGGAGTGTAAACAAGGATTTTCTAAGATATGACCGGATGACCTAGTTTTTGACCCCACGTGACCTATATTCGAACTTGACCTAGATATCATTGATACAAACATTCTGACCAAGTTTCATGAAGATCAAGCTTCAAATGTGACCTCTAGAGTGTAAACAAGAATTTTCTAAGATTTGACCTGGTGACCTAGTTTTTGACCCCACATGACCCATATACGAACTTGACCTAGATATCATTGAGACAAACATTCTGACCAAGTTTCATGAAGATCAAGCTTCAAATGTGACCTCTAGAGTGTAACCAAGGATTTTCTAAGATTTGACCCGGTGACCTAGTTTTTGACCTCACGTGACCCACATTCAAACTTGACCTATATATCACTGAGACAAACATTCTGACCAAGTTTCATGAAGATCAAGCTTCAAATGTGCCCCCTGGAGTGTAAACAAGGATTTTCTAAGATTTGACCGGATGACCTAGTTTTTGACCCCACGTGACCTATATTCGAACTTGACCTAGATATCATTGATACAAACATTCTGACCAAGTTTCATGAAGATCAAGCTTCAAATGTGACCTCTAGAGTGTAAACAAGAATTTTCTAAGATTTGACCTGGTGACCTAGTTTTTGACCCCACATGACCCATATACGAACTTGACCTAGATATCATTGAGACAAACATTCTGACCAAGTTTCATGAAGATTGAGTCCAAAATGTGACCTCTAGAGTGTAAACAAACTAATTGTGAACGGACGACGGACGACGGACGACGGACGACGTACGACGGACATCCATCGATCCTAATAGCTCACCATGACCACTTCGTGGTCAGGTGAGCTAAAAAGGATTTGCACCACTCAGTAATAATTGATAACTATGCAAAAGAGGCGAATGATCACTTTATTTATGTATTCATACGCGCAGTCAAAAGAAATTTTAAAAAAGGCGGACTGTGATTTTATCATCACCAGTTTAGCTTGAAAGAAAAGGCGATTCTGACAGTCGAAACAAAAATTGCTACAGTGCTTCAATTCAAATATAATAAATAAACACAAACCTTCATTTAAACATAGCATACAATGCCCGTAAATGCATTTTGAGTTAAATCGCATTTCTTTAAAATTCACCTATCTCATCCCGGAAATCTAAAGTTGTGATGACGTCAAAACATATACATGACGTCACAAAGTACATGTGCCATTTCGCGTGTTAGTAAGAGTATGCTCCCCTTACCAAACAGCTTTGCAAATATTTTGTGACTAGATAGGGCCTAAAAAGGTCCATGACATGATTACCATTCAAATATATCTGTCTTAGCTCGTCTTCGCTTTCAACACTGAATTAAATGTTGCACTATGTTGAGATTTTCATTTATTGTTTACCGCATTACTCACCTCAATCTTATTCTCTCTTAACCCATTGCCGCATATATACGACTTTCTACGCGTCTGCTTATCGCCGTATATATACGACTTTTAACGCCTTTATCTATTGCCGTATAGATACGCGTTTATAAATACGCCTTTTTAGACACTAATTTTCAATCCTATATTTATCAATTTAAACCAAAAATCGGGGCAAAATATATGTGCATACGCAAATTTAAAACAATAATGAAGCATTTCAACAATAAAATAATAATATTGCTACTTCAGAAAACATCATAAACTGCATTTAAACCTCACCGATTTTGGTCAGTTTCATAAATATTTACATCCAAAAAGTAGGTCACACACCCATTCCTTGAACATCAATAACTCTCTATACTACTCTAAGATGCTGAATGAACTAGTTTGAACTGGTTCAAGGTCGAATTATGTATGTATAGAACAACCAATGAAATTCCTTCCATGCATCGATCACGCAGGGTTTCCCCATCAATCACATGTTTGTCTGTAGAAGAAATCCTCGAGTGCAGTCAAAACAAACATCTTTAGAAAAGGACGTATCCAGCTGTGAAAGGGTGCCATAAAGTAATTGATTGGGGGTAATAAAATCTAACTGACCCAGACATTGATGACATGTTAGTAAGTTTATGTAAGTGTAAGCTGAAGCTGTTTATTGCTAATCAAAACAATAGCGTATCTCAACGGACACGAGATCCACCGTACATGTGTGAAAATTGTTAGATTTCAATCAGTTTGTATGTGAATGTCGGCAGCTACAGAATTCACAATTTTAATTGTATCTATAAATTTCAATACTATATGATGTTTACCTGGTTAATTGATAGGAAATGATTTATGGACACAGACTTTTAGAGCATACATTAGTCAATTAAGCAGTGATTCACTACAAAACCAAAAAAGATTTCCACTGAAATATACGTTGATGAGTTTTAAACTCTTAATTTTTTTATTTAAATCATAAATATGCATACATTTGGTATCATTAGAAAGACAATTTGATTTTCTACAATTTTTACACAGATGAAAAAGTGATTAATGAATTATTTCTTATTGTAAATCTACTTTAAACCATTGGTATGTATAGATTTTATACAGTTTCCAATAAACCCATATTAGGACAGTGTAGTAAACTGATGGTTTATCTATAGGTTACTGATAAGCCATCTACTGATAACACTATATGAATGAACTACCTTATATGGCTATATGCCTATGTGGGAATGGGTTAAGGAGAAGCGGCCTCGAGATCTACTATTTCTAGTTTTTTACATTAAAATGGCTTATTTTGTTTATGTGATAAAAGATTCTTACATACTTGTCTTTCCATATTAAAATTATTAAACTTGTTTGATAAAAGTGATAAAATACGTATTTTATCACTTTTTTCCAACTCTTTTTATAAATTAAATATGAAAAGTCACTCATGTAAGATCCTCTATGTAATTCTGCTATTATCATTTTATACTAGCAATTTTTGTTGTTATAATATCTTTTTTGTAGAATTTTTATCATGTTAACTTACACCAGTGTAGTTCTTGAACAAATGAACATAAAAATTATAAGCTTATAATTTGAGGTTAATTTTAACTATATTCTATTCAGTTATGATACATGTGTACTAAAAATGATAAATGTTTATGGAACTGCGACTACTTTTACATTTAAACTTATTCAGTATTGAAAATCTTTTATTATTTCTGTAACACTGTGTACTTTGTGGTTACGTATATATTGCTGAAGTTTAAAACATTAAATATTCTTTTCAAATGAACATATTCACGGGTGGTAATCACGTGACTTCGTCTTGTATGAAGCACGTATAATGGCGGACATTCAGCCTCGGTAAGTACCTATTTTTCTTGGTGTTATATGTCTTCCATCCTCTATATCGAAACTTCACATAGCCTATCATATGCGCATTGCTTTTTTACTAACGTTACAAGTTAGTTTGGTCTCCTAAGTTGAACAGATTAAGAGAACACTCGTTGAATTTGGTCCGGAGTTTCATCGCAAGACACGTAAGTTGCACGTCAAGTGTAAATAGTTGAACAATTATGGAAAATAAAGGTTTTTGTGACAAGAAAGGTAAAAAATCATAACTGTTGTTTGATTATATCACGAAAGAACCATGTACCGATTTTTTGCAAGGATTTTTCGGCCGTATATTTACATTTTACGAAAGTAGTATGATACACGTTCGATTTTGTAAAGTAAATCACACGAACAAATATCGCCATGGTTCAGATCGTTCAGTTTCTTTGTTTTTAACATCTTATAGTTTTAACATATACCAACCCATAATTGTTTCTATGTATGTACTACGTTTACAAAGTTTGATTTAAATGAATTTCAGTCATACTGTGAACAACAAACATCAACCATACAGAAAGAGCATTGAATTCAATGCATGTATGTTTACGTAATCAAATGATATGTTTGACTGATACTGTTGGTTTATACGTGTTCATGCCTGATGCTCGATACTATGCATATTACGATCATTATATACATATCTACAACATTAATGCATATCACGTGAAGCACACTAGTCCATTTGTAAGCTAGCTTGTGTCCATTACTTTTACCAGAGATTCTTTATTTTAACAAGTCCTGCTTCAAAACAGCCATAACAAAAACTGCACAAATCAAGTACATGGTCAACATACATGTACCGACCAATGTAAATGTTACATGTCAGTTTCATACACATTGTACTTACTTTTTCAGATAATGACGAAGGCAAAGTCACGCCTCACCATACAGAGGCCAAAAAACATCTATAGGAAAATTAAGTCGTCAACTATATTAGAAAATAACAAGTCTGTCAAAAGACCTTTAAGTAAAACTCCACTGAAATCGCCATACAAGTCTACTAGCAGCTTCAAATCAACACCAGCTACATGTATAAAAAAAGGATGGTCGGATCATCCCGGTGTCTTTTCCGAGACATAACCAATATCGAAACAAACAGAAGTGACCAGACACCATCGATTGATTCTGATGATATATTATTTGCTAGACCACTATCATACGAGGAATGCGTTTCATTTGCTAATCAACCAAATGAATCAGCAAAAGAAAGAACTGGGACGAAGACACAAGTGTTGGATGAATTGAAAGCTCTTTTGCCGGAGGTGATGGCTATATTAGCAAGCAATGGAGACATTGATAGGTCGATTCTATCATTCTTCCAGCAGGTCAAGGACGACAATTTCCATTGAATAACATGTCGTTTCAATTGTGGCTGGAAGTCGTCAGGTGGTTTGACAACAAATCTACAACAAACATGAGATACTCTGGGCGGGTAACCCGTTATTTATTGATTTCAATAGTCATGGTTTAAAGATATGATAGTTACTAATATGTGTAATTTATCAATTGGCAATTTAACACAGTTAGTCAATGCCGTAACAAGCTTTATCGGCGAATTGATTAAACTTTAAAAGTGCAGTCACGGCTCAATGCTCGAAATCGAACTATACATGTATAGAGTCAACTTAGTTAAAGTATACACATCAAAACACGACGACGTAATAATGTAGTTGACCCGCTGGCCCAGTGATGCATTTAAAAACAATTGGATTCATGCGCTCACAGCCGGAAAACTTGTTAGTATGGGGACGCCTATGTTTGTGACATATTTTCTAATTTCTTATCTAACGGTGTTGATCCTAGATCTACCTTAACTACCGTATGTTAATCAAAGTACTGAAAGTACTGACAGGCTGACGAACTGCTAAGGAACAATAGCTTTTCAAGTAATATAACATCAGTCGAAAGAGAGGTAAGTGCTGGACTTAACAAAAATAAAAAAAATAAAAAAAATAAAAATATAAAAAAATTGGAGTGGCCGTGATTCGATCGCTGGACCTTAGCATCATAAAATTACTACGCGAGTTGCTCAACCACTCGACCACGATCTCGTTGTAAAATGTTGACCTAAATAATTTACCATAATAAAATCATTGTTAATTGCGCGCGCTGTATCTACGCGGTAGTATATAACGCGTAGTAATAATTATCAACGCATTTAAACACCTATTCTTTTAATTTCATACAATTCCATTACAAGAAGAAACTAATATATTACAATCGAGGAGGAACTATTTGCATCGAGTGTATAGATTCTGTGTTGTCAGTTTTGGGAGTAAATTCATCTTAGTGGATTTCATTTTTTAGGATTGTAATAGTCTGGCGTGAAATCGCCAGCCTAAAAATAATGTTAGACGATAAACACTTTAAAACGAATACTACAACAAATAAAGTGTGATAATGCAACATATTTACGTTTAAACTGGAGCCGCTATTTCTAATTGACGTGTGACGTAAACGGTGCGATATACAACATGTAGTTACGTTAAAATTACTATATTTAAAAAAATAAGTATTGTATATTTGCGAATAAACTTTTAATGCAATCAGTGTTTACATTGGTGAGTCTACTCACACTTACATGTTTTGCATTGAAATGTAGTATCGAAACCAGCATCTTTAATATACACGAAGAAGATAAATAACATTATAAAAGTAAGTACTGATTAAACGGGTCCGTAGCCACATTGATGCACACCCGGTAAAATTGGAATAATTATCAAAATATATAAGGAAAAAATAGACCATATAAACAATGTGTCTCGGTGAATTTGGCCTATAGATACTGCCCTGGAACATGTTTTTTAGAAATGTTCTCAGTATATTCATTGAAGGCAATTAAATATCTGCGACGAAAGAAAATAGCCTACAATCCTATCGTTGAAGAAAAACATTTTCGAACGGAAATCGACCGTAACGTTGTGTGGTAATTTTCTCGCACAAAAGTCGGACTTCGTATAACCCACATATGGCAGTTTCATGCGTCTTTTATACATGGCAGTTTAAAGACTGTTTGATGTTAATATCAAAACGGTTCTTCATCTTGGTTTAAAGTTAGTTATACATCGTCTGTACCATGCATCGCCAAGGTTAGTCCAGATTAACTAGCGTTTGAGTAGGTTTCTTGGATGTTGTATCAGTGGTTGGATGTATGGTGTTTCTTAAATTGCCGTAATCTAAATTAAAAGTACACTGATGCCTGTAAATAATGCTTGTTTGAAAAGCATATTTAGGCTTGTTCGATGGTATATTGGGGTGGTTTCAACAAACTCTTGACGATCTGAACCATGGCGATATTTGTTCGTGTGATTTACTTTACAAAATCGAACTTGTATCATACTACTTTCGTAAAATGTAAATATACGGCCGAAAAATCCTTGCAAAAAATCGGTACATGGTTCTTTCGTGATATAATCAAACAACAGTTATGATTTTTTACCTTTCTTGTCACAAAAACCCTTATTTTCCATAATTGTTCAACTATTTACACTTGACGTGCAACTTACGTGTCTTGCGATGAAACTCCGGACCAAATTCAACGAGTGTTCTCATAATCTGTTCAACTTAGGAGACCAAACTAACTTGTAACGTTAGTAAAAAAGCAATGCGCATATGATAGGCTATGTGAAGTTTCGATATAGAGGATGGAAGACATATAACACCAAGAAAAATAGGTACTTACCGAGGCTGAATGTCCGCCATTATACGTGCTTCATACAAGACGAAGTCACGTGATTACCACCCGTGATATTTCTTGTCTTTGAACCAATAATTCATTTTTTGATATTTATAACTATTTGCAAAAGCTTTGCACTGACTTTTCATATTATTTGCAAAAGCTTTGCACTGACTTTTCATATTATTTGCAAAAGCTTTGCACTGACTTTTCATATTATTTGCAAAAGCTTTGCACTGAATTTTTATATTATTTGCTAAAGCTTTGCATGGACTTTTCATATTATTTGCAAACTGTTTGCACACTCTTTTCATATTTTAGCATATACTTTGCAAAGTATTTGCAGCATTTGCAAAATATTTGCAGCAGGGAATCGAAAACTGTTTGCAGTATTTGCTTAGTTTCTGCTTTGTTGTGTTTGCAAAAGCTTTGCAGAGTATTTGCAGATTTCGTTCCAAATCTACACGTCTGTAGAATATATTCTGCAACTGTTTGCGGCAACTATTTTGCAAAGGGTCTGGCAAACAGTTTGCAATGGTAAAAAGTATTTGCTGCAAAGGGTATAGTTGTGTATGGGGAAGGTCACCTACTGAAACTTTAGTTACACACGGCGACAACATAGTCTCGTGTACCTGTAGTATAAGCTTTTAAGGGGGCATGGATCAACGAATCATTATCGATAGAAAGTCATATGAACGGTTTGTAGTAGATCCGAAAAGAACACCAAGAGTATTTTTAACACCATCCATTCAATTTGACGTTCAAAACTGCGATCATTATGTGGCGAGTTATTTTTTTTGCTGTGGGGCTATCTAGAGGACACTTAACAATAATTTGATTTCGCAGAGATTAAGTGTCGGGTGTGTTGCACATTTTTTAAGGTCGTGGAAATGACTGCATGGTTTATGAGTCGTTAGAAATTACCAGAGATGAACCTTCTGCTGGATGAGTAGGTGTCGACAAGTAACGTCATTGTGACGTCGTTGACGTCGGACTTGCGGCAATGTTCGTAAGTGTGTCTCATATAAATATTCATATCTCAAGAACTAGTCTGTGCATTGTTGTGAAATTTGGTCATCATGTTCAAATTAGACTGAAGTTACGGTGTGAAAAAAATCGTGGTTTTACTGGCATTATACACAATTTTACAGCATCAGTGACATTACTTTTGGATATACCCACGTACATACTGTCTTCTCCTAATTGAATGATTGATAGGTATATATAAACAGTATGATTGAGGCCTAAACTAGGTGGCAATTATGGCAAATTTGGTGCACAACAAGACTTTTTTAGTGGTCACAACCAAGTGGATTTAATAGCAAGAAATAATTTATCTCAACAATCAACATGAAGAGTGGATACAATAATGGGTTTTCAGTGCACAGTAAGGGAGTTGACAAAGCAGCTGTAATGGCCATTTGATGTGAAGTAAATGATTCTAACTGGGGTTGACAGAATTGCTTAATTATTATGATGATTCAGTGCACATTGTGTGTGCTGGACAGAGTGCTTGTTTATAATTTGCTGGCTTAGAAAGAGAAGGTAGTAAGTACATTTTGTACTACTTACAACCTTATAAGACTGTCACTCATACATATCTGAAATCTGCATTACAGGGCACTTCTTATCAGCCTATTTTTTATGAAACTCAGACTTGTCATGTTGACCAAACTGAAGTCCAAAAAGTTGTTTTTTTCATAAGTAAAGAGTAGTTTACGGACAGTTTTTTTTCTCAAAAATCAATTTTGTACTTACCACCTTCTCATTCTAAGCCAGCGAATTGAGCATATGAATTAATATATGAAGTGCATGCTCGTAACAGTAGAAAATCAGATATTTGTCAATTGAATACATGTGAATACCTGTTTCTGCAGCAATTTCTGTGCAAGCTTGGTTAGCTATATGAACACTCTGTTGGATGAGATGAATGGCGTTCTGTTCAGAGGTATCAAAATGTTGCATGAATCCAGGAACGGAAGCTTGATAACTGGCTGTTACCACAACTTCAGAACCAGCTCGTAGAAAACTGTAAAATAAAACATATACCGGGTATTACAATGCAAACAGTGAGCTCCACACAAGACCCTATCCAGAAGCATTTTATTTCACAAAAGACATGTATGCCTAATTTGGTAATTTCGCATTTTTTTACCCAGGAAAGTGTGCCACTGCATGGCTATATGCACTTCACAACCCTCTTAGGAATAATATTAAGCTAATTCAATGGCTAGTAAATAAATTATAGGTAAAATGAAAACATGAATGTGAAAGTGTCATAAAATAGGGCAACACAGAAGTGGCTTGATTCTGCATGTGCATAAATTACCATACTAAAAATGTCACGAAATACATGTTAAATGTGAGCTTTATCTGGCAATCCTCTACAACTGTATACACACGAGTATGTGTCATAGTTTTTATAGCAGAAACATGTAAAATTATAAATGGTAAAAGATTTTTAAAAAAAGTCTGAAATGCAGCAAAGAGCCGTGAAAAATGACAAAAGGATCCACCATGAGCTTCTAATAAGGAGGCTTGATGCTCAAGTAGGATAGAGCTATCTTCCATTAGCAGCGGGCCTATCTTACATTATCAACATTGGAGAATATATATGGTGCTTCTTATTTGTCCATCAGAGACATGGAAAACGTCTAACACAGTGTAATGAATGCATCCAATCATGGATTGATAATAGTGTGGGCACTACAAAATCACTAGAAGAGATTCAACTACATACATGTAAATCACCAAATTCCGTAGTATATATACATGTACTGCATGTACTCCATATAAGTGATAATACCTGGATAGCTTGGCATACCTGACAAGTGAGTGAAGTAATAATGAAATACAGTACAACCTCAGTTGAGGAACACCCTTTGGAGCTGCAAATATTGGTCATTGTGTAGAGATTATTGCTCAGCAGAGGTTTAATTTCGAGTAAATTTATATAAACTTATGGAAATTTTGAAGGTGGTGGTATAGAGATGTTGTTGCACTACAGACGGTCACTCTGTACAGGTTGAGCTGTACATGGAAAAGGGGAAATCTTTATCCCTCAAAGTCCCTGATGTAGTAAATCACACAATGTATAGCTGGTATATACATGCATTTATATTTGCTATTCATAGGTCATCCATCAGTACATTGAAACTCTATACTTTTTATCTTTCAAACACTTCGGTTGCTGCATGTATTCTGCACCAGTCAGTCGCATCCAGAGCCCCTCACCCTCGGGGATGGGTGCAGATTTTTACTTTTGAGTTGTCAAAACCCCCGTCATTTACCATCCCACAGGGGACAGCAGATGGTAAAATATCCGGCATTTCCTTGGCCCCTGACAACTTAATATTGTCCCCAGGGTATTAGTTTGGAGAAAGAATCCCCAAACTCTCCCGGCAGTGTGGAATGCAAAAGAATTCAGCCACGAAATAGAATTTGGTCCATTGACACAATGATTATATATTTATCAGTTTTCTATACTAACTTTTTATGGACATTTAGAATAGCATGAGGATTAGTTTGAAGCAATCTAGCTGACCACAGTGGATCTGCCTGAAAATAAGAAAGTTGCAATTGACAGTAACCATACATGTATGCAGTTAATTAATAATTTAAATCTACATGATCTATGGATAAAAAAGTTTCAATTTTTTGTATGCAAGAAGTTCACACATAACCAAATCCAGCTGGCGTGTTTTTACCGTTCGGCCGGATTTAAGCGAAAACTCCCTATGTAATTTTTAACGACTGATCGAGGGAGTCAACAAGCGTGAAGATGTTTTTAAAAGCTACATGTACTGAACAGCTTAGACGAGTGGCTGTCTGCTAGGAGATTTTTTTATAATTTCTGACTTTCATCTTCTCAGACGAAAGTGGGCTACTCACTATTAAAGTCGAGATTATTTGATTAATATAAAACTGAACAGCTGTGGAACTAATGGACAGCTCAATAGGTGCTTTAGTATGACGAGGTAAGTATCCCATACTTTTTTTGCTGTTTTAGTTATGAGTTCAATCCTTTAGGTTTATTTCATTGCAGTCTGCAGACCTATTTCATAACACAAAATAAACATATAGTAGATCTACATTATTAATAGTCTCTGAGAATCTGTGGTCTATTCAGTGATAAAATAAAACACAAATTAATTAAAAACATGTTAATATTTATCATTACTACATTACATCAATCTCTGAGAATCCATTCCTACAGAGCTCTGTCGCTGTCCCTCCATCTAACACTTTGATTACACCCATCATTGAGCTCAACTGACCAATCCTAAAACAAAAGTGAAAGTAGAGGTTGTACTTAATATGCGTTAGATAATAAACATAAAATGTGAAATAATTATCGCGTCGTTCATAAGCATAAGTAATTCCCCAGTAGCATAAAATAAAAACAGACAATAGTGAAGAAGTGTTTCCCATTAAATTAATTGGTCCAATAAAGATAGACAAAAATATAACATTTTCGAAATGAACTTTGGACGAAATATATTGAGTACGAAATAAATTTCAACTCTTTGAAAAGGAGGCGATCAATCAGGAAGAACAACAAAAATCTACAATTTCTGTTTTTTGTTTTTGCTTTTCGCGCATGTATGAAATGCTTTAACTAAATATTGATAACGAATATTTGATTAAATACAAGTAAGTTTTATATCTGCGTTGATTAAATCTGTATTTGTTACGAAAAATTTCAAAACACCTGAGATTCTGTGACCTTTTTAGGTGTGGTCAACTAAACCCCCTTCCCTTATTTACCCTTGTTGAAATATGCAAAACATTTATTTCTTAAATCTCACTGTGTGAATATTCATTGGAATTTCTATCAAACATAGTTTCTCTGCTGTTATATTTTTGAAGTGACTGTAGACTTGCGGCAGGCGCCCAACTAGTCAAACAATCTCGACTTAGAGTATCCACTTCTAAGTCAAGACTCATTATGCGCTTTACTGATCAGTTTTTGAGTTTCATGAATTCTGTCTTTTACGCCAAATTAGAGCCATTTTCAGCATTGAACATGTAAAATATAATAAAAATAAACGAATGGTACAGAATACATGTTAATATTGGTCCTTATAATCAATAAATCGATAAATAAATCAGCACGTGTAATTTCCGAAAATCCAAATGTAAACATAACTGTGAGTATCCGGTACGCGTATACCGCCCGTACAGCCCGTACAGATGAGCGCAACACGTGTGTAATTCATATGCTAACGTTGTGCGAATCGCTAAGCGAGCAGTAAAATTCATTTAACTTATCGTATTCTGTTCATAAGTCATTAACTATCAGTTTACAAGAAAAATCAGCTCGATTTGTCAACAAATCTTCGTTAATTTTTCGTTTTTAGTTTCACCGAGCGAGCTCAAGAGTAATTGGTTTCACGCGTACCAGTGTACATCACTGTGAAAACCAAATAGTGCCGAAGATCTCCCAGCATCCTCCATTGTTCTAGAAACTCATTCCATCGAGTATTCTGATTGGTCGATAGGGGAATGCGATTTGCATATCAACAACAAATAGCTGTGTAGTGGAATTTAAAAGTGCGACATCGTCGTGTTAAAATTGTCGGACAAACGAACCGCTGAGTGTTTTATGGATGTTTTTGGTGCAGATAACGAGAAAAAGGGTTGATATTCGTGGACATGCTATATATTTCATGGTATTTACAACTTTTCATTCATCTTTTCAAGTTGCGCCAAAAATTTGATCGCAAAGCCCCCCACATATATGACACTTTAGTGCACATCTGCACTGGAGATAAAGGTCACAAATTAAAAAATCTCCTAGCAGATTGCCCCACATTTAGCGCCCAACTAGACAAGTGCGCTGTCCTTCTAGTTAGGAGCTTCTTTTAAATTTCTGACACATCACTATCAAAGTATATTTTACCGATTCAAATTGGATTAGCGTCCGGAACAACCTTATCAGAGAGTCGTTTGTCGCAACAACTAGCTGTTTGGAACCCACATACATGTGACAACAGAAAACCGAGATCCGACACCTACAACTGGTGAGAAGTATTAGTACAACACAACGCTGCATACTTCGTCTACAACAAACTGTACAATGCACACAAAACGGACAGTGTGACTGCCATGCTTGCCAACATAAACTGCAACTTCAAATGTAGGGGATATATGAAAATGCAGATGTCAAATGAACAGTCAATCATGTCACCCTACAAGACAATCAACGCCTTAGTGGCCATACCAATGACATAATGCCCAACACTGGCTCGGAGAAGGGAATCTAGAACTAGCCTCAGTGTTAAATTCATGCCATTCCACTGTCGTCTGAATATATGCCAGTATTCATTCTTTCCCAGAACAGTCACATATTGGAACCATCTGCCAGATAGCACCATCTGTGTCCCAATCCTTGATGCTTTTAAGCAGCTCTCCACCGGGTACCAGCTGCGTTCTAGTTTGTGAATATATAACTGTAAATACAAAAGTTAAAAGAAATGTTATAACTAAAAACAGACAGTTTTATGAGTTTTTAATGAGCTGATTCACACATAATTTATTGAAATCTGTTTTCAGAATCATCACTCTAAAGTCCCTTACTCATAGATGATATTGTCTCAGTTTTCATGATGAGTGACAGCAACAAGTCGTTGTACGCCAAAATGATTGGCGATGTTGTTTTGGCCCCTCTCTTTGAACGTGTAAGTATATACATATCTAAGATCACCAGTTCTTTCATTTGACTCTTGAACTTGACAATAGTGCCAATTAAAGCTGACAAGTCATTTCTCCATTATTATATAAATCTTGCAGTTTTGATGACTCCGGCAGGCAGAGATCCGGGAGTCATTTTGACTCTTCACTTTTCACTTTTGGAGGCTGGCGAAAGTTCAGATGGGCAATCACTCAGCTCCTTAGGCTCAAATTCAAGGATTCTTTAGGGAGAAGTTAAGCTGCTATTTACTTGTTTGGAGATGCTTTACTTGCATACTCTACGAATAGGGGAACTTTAATTCACTAGACATTTTGTAAATTTTACTGTCTTATATTCTATAGCTCGAGAAGAAGGATCTTGCAGCCTCACAGACCCTTAGAGCAGCTTTTACCAAAGTAAGTCACCTTGTCAATTTAAAATTATACCCAAGTTTATCACCTTGTAAATATTATTTATGAGTAACCGACCATGTTAACATACTGAAACAAAGTCATGTACATTATACAGCAGGGATCGCAATTTTCCTGATTAATTACGAATTCTGGATTATTATTCATGAAAGAGCAAAGCCATCTGGCCAAAACAAAAGTTATTTGAAGAAAATATCTGAGGAAGTTATGGCAAATTTTGTCTGCAATGAAGGATTTTCTTTATTAAAAACATAAGTTTATTAGGAAACAATGTTGTTATAGGCCTCTTGCTTGGCAAAAATGTTCGGTTGCATACTATTTTTCTGATTTTAAATTTTGTCCTGTTGACATTCCTGATATGATAGGGTAAAAACAGAATTGTTTTGAAAATGGAATCGAAAATCATATTCTGCATGTGCAGGTTGTTATAAGGTGAAGTTTTACTGATGTAAAAATATACAAATGACCAATATTTCTAAATGAAGAATGCTGTACAAACAGTGAACCGATATGTGTATTAATTATTTACCCGCTATAAACAAATTAATTCATTTTAATGCAAATCTCATACTCTGGCATGCTGAAACATTTATACAAGTTAAATGATGATATTTCCTGGAATTATTGTCCTTTTTAGGATGTTTTATTTTCAAACCCCTTCTAGGTAATGTTAAGAGTAATCTTATGCTAGTTTTGTCATCTTTTATATTTATAGGTTGATTCAGCATTGCCAGGTTTTACATATGACTTCACTAGAGGTTTATTAAGGAAAGCAGATTTCCCCGACAAGTTTGATATCAGTGAGAAATTGCTGCGATTGGGAGGAACTCCAGAATCTGAAGGTTTGTTCTCACATCATCTTATACTGAAAATAGAATAGTCATTGTCTTGCAAAATGACGGTGTATAGGATTAGGATTCAACTTACGTTTACTATTACCAGATACAGACTTTTAAATAGTGTTAGATTGAATTTGATTTCACAAATGATCACAGTAATCCATATTTACTCGAGTGGCATAGCTATGAGTCACAAGTACGCCATTAGTAAAAATATATTTTTTTGTAATCACAAGTGAAATTAACAAAATCTTTTTCCAAAAATCAACAAATTTTCTGTGTCCTATTTGCTTTATTTTCTTGTTTCAAGGTACAGTAATTGGGTAAATTGGAAAAAATCTTTTTTTGAATTTAGAATGTCACAATGGCGCCATAATGATGTTAGGTTTAATTTGACGCATGTGCCCATTTAACTGTGGTACTGGAACCAACTGCAGGAACCGTTAAATTATCAAAAATGTTATTTTCACTGAAAAATCTCGACAATCCACTGGTAGCAAATAATGCAAAATATTTATTGCTCTCATTGACCGTGCTGAATGACATTTCTGACATTGGTTTACAACAATACTGGGCAGTTGGTTGTGTGTTATTAGACATTTATTTTGCTATAATTCATGATAATATATACCTCTTTGTTGACAGACCTTCGGATAACTCGACCTGAGCACACATTCCAGGAACTCAATAAATGTGCTGTACATCTCAAGAAAATATTGAGTCAAATACCAGAACAAATATATGATAGAAAACAATTCTTGGAAACTATAAAGTAAGTTGTGTACTCTTCTAGAAAACATTGGAAACCCTAAATGTCTTCCTGTAGAATATGAAGCATTACAAGGACTCAACTCCAGTTGGTAAATTGCAAAATTTATCAAAATGCTCTCTTAATTTCGCATTTATTTGGCTTGACATTGGCTAATACATTCATATACGAATCTTATTCATCTAGAAGAAAAAATATTTGCATAACGTCGGTTTTAATACCTTTGAAGCACTAAATCTATTGCATGACTAATGCAGTAAAATATATAATTTAAGGTTGTTAAAGCGTAGTGGGGTATAAAAACAGAAAAAAGCTGGACAGTAAAACATGTTTGTGAGTTTTCATCAATAGTGCTTTTGATTGTAATATAATTTGTAAGAATACTTTACCTATTCGTAAAACATAGTTTAGTGATTTAAACTTCTACAAAAGTGTTTTTATCATTGAAATGGAGTTAAGTCCCTTTAAAGTTATGTTATAAGTTTGTACTTTACTTATTGCCAATAGGTACATATTGAAATTTACATTTTGAATCATTGTATATTTCAGAGGTATAGCTAGTGCTATAAGATATTTACTAGATGCTGTAAACAGAGTGATAAATGAAGTTCCACAGTCAGAAAATGGCAGTAAACAGGTGAGATATGATTTATTACGTTCTCCACATGTACAAGATATGCTGTAAGATTTATCATCATTTGAGGTCATTTTTGTGCTTGTTTTAAATCTATACTTTTGTTTGATGACACATAGGTCCTTTAATTGATGCAAACAGAAATTAAATACCATATGGAATTATTTGTCTGTTCATGAGTCCTACGATTCCAGAATAATCCCGAAATCCTGATGTGCTGCAATAGGAGGGAATATCTTTCCTTCACAAGATAAAAATTATTTGATAAAAAATTCAAATAATTAAAAAGTTATGGTCATTTAAATTTCTTATCTGAATTTTAACAATAAAACAATGTTTGAAACCTAGTTTTCGGTATATCGTTGTGGCGAATGGCATCTGAAACAGACTTGCGACTTTTTTTCCAAGATTGGGCATTATGCCTCAGTAGAACCCCTGCGTTTTGCTGATCACCTTGAAGACTCTTTCAAGGGTATACAAGATAGCCTTATCATTGAATATTTACTTTATATCTACTATTCAACATATATAGCAGTATTAACGAATACCCATAATACATCTACTTCATCTGCAGATTCTAGAAGACAGAAAGAAGGAATTTGTACGGTATTCAAAGAAGTTCAGCAACACATTGAAGGAATTCTTTCGGGATGCAAATCAGTAAGTAGTTTTGTATGTATGGCCAGGATAAATTCCTAGCTCCACCATCTATGTCCCTTCCCTATTATTCATTCACTACAAAGTCAAAATATTAGAATTTTCTCAAGTAATGGACGCCAATATGGATGGCTTAGAATGAGAAGGTCGTTAGTACTTCTTATGACCATTTATGACTGATACATATGTATATTTGAAATCTGCAACATAAGGCGCTTCTTATGAGCCTATTTTCATGCCAATCAGAACTTATCATGTTGCCCGAACTGGTGTTTAAAAAGCTTGTTTTTCCATAAGTTAAGACATATTTTCAGACACTCTTTGTTTTCTTGTAATACCCTCTGAGCTCATGCACATATTTTAAAACATGAAAACTCTTTTTAAAATATTTCAGATTTCGAAATTAAGGCAGTTTTGTTTCCCCTATTTATGATTGTTCTTCTATATCTTGTGTTTCAGGAACCAGAGTGTATTTCTGAGTGCCAACTATCTTACATATCAAACCAACTTAATTCTGAAGACTGTAAAACAAGAGTGTGGTTAATATTGTGTTACTATGGTTACATTCCAGTGCCTCATGTGTGATTTATCTTGAGTTCAAATATCTCGTTACAGTTGTATATATATATAACATAGGACAATTATATGTGATATAGTACAGGGAATTTGACTTGATCCTTGACCTTCTATAAACATATTACAGTATGCCAAAATAATTTATATGCAAATGTAATTTATTGGTTGAATGAACAATACAAACTATTTACTGACCAATTACTCGCTGGATGTGTATAAATTAATGCCTCTAGCTACAATGTATTTGAGTCTTTTGAGAATAGCAAGTTTTCATTGTTCATCCAATAGATTGCTGGTGGGCGCTTTACAAATGAATTAGTGGTCTCCCCTGTTAACCTAGTTTAACTACTGGATATCTTATATTATACTCAAGGTGTAATACAACCACAATTCTTTAGGACCAATATTCTGATAATGCACAAAATTGTGCAAATTGATTTATATTCAATGCAAGAACCATGTAATATATTCATGCAGAAAGGTTAGGATCAGGTCAATATCTCTGTACTGAATATCTCTGTGTGTCCTATTATTAAATATGCTGTAGTTATGGTGTTAACCAGTTGTTGTTACAAATTGACGAATATGTTGATTTGGATTTTATACACAAATTGTTGTCAAAAACATTATTTTATACCTGTCTGGTTGATGTTACTATGAAACATACATTATTGGCATAGCAGCTGAGGATGATTATTATCCAATTTGCATGAAAATGACGGCCATATTGAAAGCTATCTTGCAATCTGCAGCGTGTATTTTTTTGATGTTTGTAGTTTGCAAGTTTCAGATTTGGACAAAAAGTTTTGAATAAATTGCCTTCAGCTCTTGGGCTATGCCTATTCCAGTGCTATTGTAGACGATATTTAACCTGGTAATCATAAATCCTAACCATTCTATAAGAGGAAGCACATTTCACTTTGTCTTATCCACAAGAGAAAGTTACCCTACTTAGATCATTCATACTCTACGTGCAACCGTAGCTCAGTGGTTAGTGCGCTTGTCATCTAATCTGGCGACCCGGGTTCAAATCCCGGTGGAGGCACATACATATATATTCTGCCGTATTTCAGTAGAAATAAAGCAAACAATGGCTATGCTCTGCATACTTTATCAACATGAAGGGGTACATGTTGCATCCTATAAAAAGTCAGGATTACAGGAATGTATGCGAAGATACGAGGACATTTTTTAACTCATATCCAATCAAATAATTCGAACACTTTAATACCTAAAATAGTTACATTTGAATTTCGAATATGTGCCATATTTCAGCAAAAAGCTGACTGGCAAATAAAGGTTAAGCTTGGCACAAAAAGGCTAAGCTTGGCACATATTGAATGTTTTTCCTTCATAAATTTACATCGTTTTGAAAAACATGGGTAGAATATAAGATTTCTGAAATTTACAAATAACTACCAGTTTATTATTATATTACTTAGAGTAGCCTTTATAAACATGTGAAGTTTATTTTTCTAGTATGTATGTACTAATGTATGCTGTTTAACTCTATGCACTTTTTGTTATCGGTTAAATAATTATGTTTTTGTGAGGATTTCATTAAAGTTTGATAGATACGCAAAACTTTAACTGCAGTAAAACTCTAAAATAACTTTCTTAAAACTGCTTTAGAATAGCAGTTGTGCAACAGTTTAGACTAGCAAAATTATGTGTTTATGACAAAAATATATATGTACTGCATCAGGGGTCATACTGTGGGATAATGTTCAGTCCTGAAAACGAGTCACATGTCTGCTTTGGGTGCCATAAGCACACATCTTTACACCATAACAGTTACTATGTTTCAAACATGGTGGTTTTTTATAATTCCAATTTTGGAATTTCAAATGACCATAACTTTGTCAATTCTTCAATTTTTTTCTACAAATAAAAAACAAGTTTATTTTGTGCAGAAAATATAATCATTTCTAATGCAGCAACTTGTAGGACCCCTGATTGCATGTTATAGGTGGTAGATTGGTGTACAAGTTTATTACAGGTGTATGAAGACAAACATTGTATGAATGAAATATTGCCAGGACCTAATCTCACGAAGCATCTAAAGTAGAAATCTTGTCTCTAATTCAGACTTTGCCAAAATTAGAGTCTGAATTTGAGATAAATCTGAAGTTGAAACTCTTTAATATTTACTGTAATAAACTAGGAACAATGTTTGCTGTTTTTGAGTTCATCCTCCAATGGAAGTTATACATACGACACATGACAATTCTTGAGGTGAGATTAAGCTCAGATTGAGATGTTTCGGGAGATCGAGGCCAGATGATTTTGTGTATTTATTACATTACCACACATTGTATTTCCTAGATGGTAGTTTTCAGAGACATTAATCTGACCGTATCCATTATAGATAGATATTTTACCTGATTGTGTCAGGGTTCATGGTTTAGTTTATTCCATGCACACAATAATACCAAGAACCCTGATACTGCTGGGTTAAATACTGAACGTTCCGTATGGCTGTTTGTCTCCTAGCTAGATTGTCTGTCTGTCTGTCTGTCTGGATTGCTGGGTTCTCTGTTATATTACAGACCTTTATATAGGGCCTATCTAACAACGAAAGTTATAATATATCAGCCAGGTGGTGTTGATTTACCATACTTCATCTTGTGTCTTAGATTCTAGAACTAACATCCAAGACCCTTCAGTGATTGATATAGATGTCTCATTGTTTAAGGTGTTAAGCCTAGGTTTCACCGAGTGATTTTTGCCTTGAGAATGTACTCCCGATTTGATACTAGCAAATGAGCGTCGGAAGACTTCTTGTGGTTTAGGTCAAGTTTAGACGAAGTCATGAGAAAATGTGTGAAATCCTTATTCCCGATGTCTCCCGAGGCTCATTTATTTCCGCCGTAATCTCATACTTGATCAGACCTAATCAGAAAACTGTTGTCATATGCCCCCTAAAGTAGGGTAGGCAAGTTGAAATAGTTTGAGGGGATAATTTAAAATATTATGTAAAAGGGGAGTTTATTCTTCAATAAGGGTAGAGTAAAACAAATATGCAACTTTTTCAATCAACATTCAGCATCTATTATCTTAGTGAATTTTAATGGCAATTCAAGATAACCAAAAAGCTAACAATTTTTGAACATGCACCTATATTGATGACAATATTATAAATGTTTTAAAAAGTGTGAAACTGTATATTATTCTTTATATTTCAATCACAAATATATTGATTAAAAATATAGTAATATTAATAGACATGGATAATACAAAATAAAATAATGCTTATAATTCTGTTTTGTGTTCCTATTGCTATTGCAAGTTGTCAACACACAATGCCATGACTCAGCTTGTCATGACAACACTCCACAGTTGGTCTTAATGTGTGTTCAAAACAGGATGCTATAAATGTTCTAACTACAACATTCTGTAGTACTTCAGAACAACAATTCACATTATTCCTCACAGCAATAGAAGGTGTCCCGGCAACAACACCAAATCACATTGTAGTTTGTGAGAATTTTATTTCATGCTTGGTTTATGGCGGAATAACGGTGAATTATTCTCTGATAATTTCACTGTTGATAATTTCACTCAAATAGACCACTTCAAAATTCCTATGGAGCGCCCAAATTCAAATTATATCAAAACTAAGGATTGAATTTGATTACAGTTCAAAGGAATACCTACCATATAATGAACCCTATCATGTAAAACAAGCAATACTAAAGTCCTCTACTGGTTGACAACCACAATTTGTTTTTGGACCAAAAATATACCACATACCTAGTTTCATACACCTAGCTTGAAAACTGTGAGCTATAGCAGGATCTGAATTATTGACAAACAGCAAACCTATAGTCTCCTCCAGTGGAAAATAAGTAGGGGACTGTTGGTCAAATACCTGCACTACCCGTGATTAATATGTGTGAAAGAAGAGATACACAGAGTGTAAAAGTTTCACATATTTATTGCGACTGGAAGGCTACAATAAACATATCACAAAATTAACATAAGATAATAACAAGATAATGAAATGTTAATCCAATAATTCTTAACATTATACATGTAGCTATAACTCAATAAAGCATTATAAGCAAATATTATATTACATCCACCATAGTTCAACAAAATACATACTGACATCATTATGGAAATCATGAATAAAACTCTTCTTCTAATTTTCAGGCCTGGTAATTAGCAGTCAATCTCAAGACTGAAATCATGGTTTCAAAGCCTGAAATTCCACTTTTCAGTATAGACAAAGAAGGAAATTTCAGGATTCAAAAACCTGTAATCAGGCACAAGCCTGAAAAATACCAGGCCTGACTTTAGAATTGAAAATATGGCAGTCAAATTCATACGTAGTCGACCTGCCTGAAAGTATGAAATATTGCTATTGATAAAACCAGAATAGATAAATCCCTTTACCATCATTCTCACCCCACCCCTCTATTTTCATGCTAAGTTCACTGCTTTTTATTACAACAGGGTAGACATTCCACATGACTTTTTTGGCTAAGACTGCTCATAAATTTTGACTGATTTTTGCTTGGAGTCTTAACCCAAAGAAGTTGCCTTGTATATCCGCCCTGAACAATAGCTTGTTTAAATGTTTCAAACTAGCAGAGCTCTGAGCTAAAAAAACACCCTTGCTCCCAATCCAATCATAACCACATTTTTGAGCAGGCATGATGTAAGAATTTAATACTAAAAACAACATTTCTGGGAAAATTTTAAGACTGATGCTTTCTTTTGATAATTTTGAAAAAAATCTTAGTGTTGATCCTATATATTTTATGAGAAGAACATGGTTAAAGTAGTATGAAAAATTGAGAGTGGGCTTCCAGGATATTCTAAAAATTTATCTATACCAGCTTTATTGAAATAATATGTAAAGCCAAACAAATAATAATGATGTGTTATGAAAAATCTGACATGGCATTACACACTGT
The DNA here is from genome assembly GCA_963678985.1 of Spisula subtruncata. NCBI lineage: Eukaryota > Metazoa > Mollusca > Bivalvia > Venerida > Mactridae > Spisula > Spisula subtruncata. The sequence continues at coordinate 25,598,675 of OY787671.1, read as the reverse complement.
ACTGTACAAAGTTAACATTCAAATTATTAATCTAAATACATTAAATTTTACAACAACTGATATGTTGTTATTCACCAACAAAAAAGTGTCGTGAACAAAATGCAGTTTACTTAAGCCTAGGTCTCATTGACCATTATTTGCCTTGGCGATGAACTCCCGATTTAATAAATTGGTATCGGGAATAGGTACCTCGTGGTCTAGTGGAAGCATCAGGGCAGTCATTAGAATATCTGTGAAATCTCTGTTCCTGATGTCTTCCAAAATTAATTCATTTAAATCGAGAGTACATCGCCAAGGCAAAAATGCTCGGTGGGACGTAAGCTTTACATGGCAATGAATTGTATTACCTAATAGATAACCTTGCCTAGTCTGCAAATAATTTAACCTACAAATGGCGAGACTTAGGAACAAATCTTTAACGTGTAAATGCCTATAGCAATTGAATGTATACGAATCAGCTCCTGGCCCCAGTGTTCGGAAATACCTGAAATTAAGATGTCAAGAATGGTATATTTAACTGAAACATGAAATAGTCAAATGGTCAAGATGTGCCATTTATGGGTCTTTTTATGAAAAAAGTCATGCAATCTCTAAGAATTTAACGTCCCTTTCGTGCAACAAGGTTGAATTTTATTATATGATGGAAACCAACTTACTTTCGCATAAACTAATTTTCGCGTTTTGTCGAACATCAGCATATTTGCAACTACAAACTTTTGCATCTTTTGTTAGTCTCCAGCAATGTCCATATTAATGTTTTTAACACTTCAGTGACTGCTTGAAAATTTATTTTGTTAATTTCTACCATTCATGAACTCTGAAATTTAATAGCGCAAAATAATTTCTTGGTTTACAGTAGTACAAGTATGAAACTACCTTCTTGGTACGAAGGGACGATCATCTTTCAAGAATGGCACATATTGTGTCTAATCATTGACTGCCTGTATATTTTATATACTGGTAAAAGCAATTACATATCCCAGATCATAATAAAAATAAGTATAAAATATGGCATGACAATATTTGGTACAAATGGGTGAATTCCCACTATTGGCCACTGTTTCAAAGGGGGAGGGGGACTCACTGAGTGATCATACCGAAATGGCATAATAATGAGCAATAACTATTAACAGCTTTGGAATTATATATACAGCAATAAATCTAAGGGAAATCCCATTTATATCTGTACCTACACACAGTGTATCAATACCATGTGACTTGGACATTACGGCTACAAATCCAAGACAAATTTGTCACCTAGTAAGTTAAGTATTTATTTTACATGGCCAATATATTTACAATAATGCATTTTTTTGTATGGGCCTGAACAATTCATTCATTTTGAAAACAAAAATATCAGTGAGTATTTTATTTCTTCACCAATTTCTATGAAGCAAACACCAGTCAACGGGAAAAATATACGCTTTCCACAAAATATAGGAATTCCATCTTTTTCAGCAGCTAGGCGGTCACATGGTAGCGCTACACTGTACACTATGACAGAATTGATGTGAATTTGATTATAAATTATAGAACTATGAGCATATGTTGTTGGTAATACTGGCGACTATTACAGAAGATATATAAGACTTTATAAATGTATGGTAACATGTTTGTCATACTTTATACATACCATACAAAGAACTCATTACAGTCAGACCCTGATCTCCCAAAATATCTCATTCTGAGTTCAATCTCATCTCAAATATTGCAATGGATATTTGAGCTAATTTTGATTCGAGGTTGGATTCAACATTTGCATCACAAAACAGAAATATTGTTCTGAATTTATTACAGTAAATAATAATGAGTTTGAACTTGAGGTTTATCTCAAATTAAAAATCTGATTTTAACAAATCTCAATTTGTGATGAGATTTCTACTTGAAATGCTTCAGGAGATCGGGGCCAAGTCTTGATAGAATATTTACTTATACAGACAATTTTATATGCTGATATCATTTTATGGGGACAAATGTTTCAAAATGCTATTAATTTATTAAACTGATATATTCGTTACAACCACAATTTGTTAAGCCTAAAGGAACAAACAGACTTGTTGTATTAAAACCTAACTGTAATGTAATACTATATTCTATCATGTATTACTCACACTTTTATCAACCCTGAATTGTAATCATGAATTAGATGACATTACATAGTGTTTAGTGATAAGACAGTTTCAAACTCTCCGATAGGCAAATCGGGACCAGCCACAAATTTACAATCTCAAATTATCTCACTTTAATCCAAGTTCAAAGTTTAATACAAACCATAATGATTCATTGAAATTTACAGAATTAGCTCAATAAAGAAAACCTGACTTTTGTCCAAAGAAACATCTGAATAAAAGATAATCTTATCTTTTTCAATTATGAAGTTTATCGTAAGTAATTGAAAACAACAACAAAAGGCATTATGCAAGAAAGCAAGTACCGTTATATATCTAACTTTATGAATCGCTTTCCAGAAAATACTCAAGATATCCAGGGCCCTTATTCAGAAACAATTTTAAACCGAAACTATATACTTTTATGAATGGTCAACCTTCTTTTCACTTTCATGGTGTTAAAAATGTATGGACTGTAAATTAAACAATATAGGTAACTAAATTCCATTGGTTTCGGTGCATTATTAAAGAAATTTCTGTCAATTTAAAAGTTGAACATTTTATTCAGTCTTAAGGTAAAATCTTAAAGATAGATAGTGAATACGGACCCAGGTTCCATTCAATCTAACTACAGATACAAACATAAATTAAGGAAGCAAAATGATTTCCAAAACAAACATTGAATACAGTATATATCTCAGGTAATTCTATTAACACGCTAACCTGACCAAAACTAAGTCTTTCAGTCCTTATTTAATGGAATGAAATGTTCAAAATAATACTAAACACCAAAATAATGTTCACTTGCTAATTTATACACACATATAACCCTCCAAGTCGTATAGGCATAGTAGAGTGGCAAGTCCCCTTTAGCATACCTAACATTTAAATAATAGACATATAAATATCTATTTGTAATATTATGTTAAATACTCGCCTCATTTCAAAGCAAAACCATTTTTAATTGTTGGGAGAAAACATCCTGGATTTTGCAGATGATATCCACCACCTAATGTTTAATGGTTTACCGATTTTTCTCCACAAAATCCATTAATTTTTTCTGCCCATCAATTAAAATCATTTCTTACAATCTGTTTAATAATTTTTAATAAAGTTACCAGTGACTTATATTAAATATTTATATTTTATTAAAAATATTAAAAACAGTAAAAGTATCATACAGGTAGTTAACTGAAACTTATTTTCCATACAAATGAACACAGATATATAAGTATATAAGAGCACAACTGAAAAACACTGAATCAATTTTGGATATTTAGGCCTTTTACGTCATAGGAAACAGAAATTGTATGACATAATAGGCCTACATAGCAAAATTTGATTTGTGCCTTGCATCTATCTATGTATTATTAAGAGAATGAAGTCTCCTGAACCATTACCCCATAGACACATACTCTAATGATTCTACTTTATCCTGATATCAGACTAGTATTACAGTGTGTACATCCTCTCCATACTGACTATTGGAAAAAATGAAAAACTGACACTAAGGCCAAAAAATAAATACTGTTTGTTCCCTGTCCAAGGACCCTGTAGCATTTACGACTGGGTATGTACGAAAATATTTTTACATAATTATATATATTTTTGCAGAGTCAGATCGAGGGAATATTGAATGACTTCAGACATTCTGATTTCTCAATGGGTAGGGGAGATTGTTTCAGGTAGGTAGGGGGCAGAAACAAACAATATTTATTTTCAGGCACTTGCATGATAAAATATTGTCTGGAGCAAAATTAGCGAACATTTGCATCAAATTCTATGAAAAAAAAAATTATTTGCTTGTTTATGGCATCATTACTGAAATCATTCATCAATAATGCCCTAGTAGAATCAAGTATTTTACACAAATTCAATATCTTACTTTCTTGTCATAAAAAATTAAGACCAATTTAAAAATAAAGATTTTCAGGATTACAAGAGGACAGTTACCAAAACTTTTGGACACTTTGTTTAATCCTGACAAAGCGCCCAACGTTTTTGACAACTGTCCACAGAGATGCTATTTCGTGAGATCAGTAAGTTTATTATACAATTTAAATTGTTGCTATAGCCATTACCAATCTACAATCCAGTTATCAAAATGAAAATATTCTAAAAATCATATTTTTGCAGCATTACAATTCTTTAAATTTCAAATTTACTTTTTGAGAAAATGTTCTGAACTGATTTTGATTAAAATAAAGCACTTGAAAAATGCCAAATTAGATATTGGCACATGCATTAAGTCAAAAGTAATACAGACTTCAATGAAACAAACAGTCACACAAAACTGCAACTTCCAACACAATAAATAATGTAGAACGAAGTTCCAAATTTTCGGTATTTCCTTCACATACAAAAAATGAGTATAACAATTAAATTAGCACTTTAATCGCAGATTAAGCCAAGAGTTTGAAATACACATTCTAAATATTCTTAATCAATTAAGTGGTTCATTAGATCAATCATTATCATTTTTTTATAAAATTGAAAAAGCAAGCTTACAATATTTTATTATAGTAACAAAAGAAATCCATAAAATTATTATAAATACAAAATGTACATATTTATTAAATTAAAAATATTGTGAATTTTTCAATATTGAAAACAGGAAAATGAATGCACTATTTCTCATTATGCTGTCAAACAAACAAAATGTCTGACATTTACTAGAGTCTGAGTTCAGACTTTTGATTCCCATATGCTACTTGACACACATTGTACATTGGAACGATATTGGGTTACATAAAGTAATACAACTTGATTAATACACATCATACAAGTTCATGGGTGCAAGTTAGAAATACTGAAATACCTGAAATTCTGTAATATTCTCAATTTACTGTAAAATCATTTAATTTCGTTGGGATGAAATTTCGTGGTTTTGGTAAAAAAGACAATTTCGTCGGCACTTGAATTCGTGGATTTTGCATTTCAGGTAACAAAACAAGGCTAAAAATCAATGTTCGTTAGGATTAAAGTTTGTGGTTGAAGTGAACCACAAAATCCACGAAATTTAATCCCCCACGAAAATTAATGATTTTACAATATATTGAGAAAACAAAGAAAAACATAACTTTTTGGTACGCTCAAAAACCTTATATCAGGTATATACATATAACTGAAAACTTGCACCCATGCAAGTTTGTTCATAGTGGCTCCCTTTATATACAATGCTAATATTTCTATGGAATGACAGACGGCAGTCACCTAAGGACTGCTTGATCAATGACAAATACACTGAATTTATCAGAGATAGATTATTATACTAAATCTACCAGCTTGATTATAACTGAGTGTGTGCAAAAGTTTCCGCCAGTGTTTCCCGATAGTATGTCAGGTGACTAAATGTGTCAGGTGACTCAATACACTGTTGGGCCCTGTATGTCAGGCGACGGCTTTCATTCTAAGAGATAGAATGGTCATCAATACCAGACAGTGTCAATTTAATATGCTATTTGAATATGTAAATAAGAACTTCCAATAGTTATAGAATCTGATAGAATCTTTTGACTTTCGTTGTTAAATACAAAAGGAATATCATAGTAGACAATGCCATTTTATGCAATTTGAATATTGAGGGCTCAGTGAAAAACTATGGTAACTACCTCAATTTATATAGACACATACCATAGTTTTGCACTAAGCCCTCCATATGCAAATCAGTACTGTGAAATGTTTTGTATCTATTTATACAATAGAATAGGTGATGTTTATCTTTGGTTGATTCATCATCTCAAAACACAGTTAGATATTACTCCCAACATTAAGGCATGTCTAGGTTATATTGGCAGCAATGCTCGTCTGTATGTAGCTTTTGAGTGCAAGACAGGTCATGCTCTGATAGTCGATACACCTGGCGGAAACCCCTTTTCTGAATATGTAAATGAGATTTATACAACTTCAACAAACAGAGCAATAATCTAGATGTTAACTTGTATCTTATACAGATCACGTCCAAGCCTATTGTACTCTTACTCGGAACAGTCCAAGCCTATTGCAAGATAGCCCAAAATTCATCACCACACTATTTGTATAAGTCTAAGAGATGATGATTTTGCTGGTTCCCTACTAGTTCTTCATGATCCTGCTGGCTTCCGGTTGCACATCGGTCTCAAATGTACATCTTAAAAGTACAACAACACCTTGTCCCTCCATTTTCTTCCCTTCTTGATAAAATATTGTTCATTGTGTAAGTTGTTCAAAGTATAAATAGTTCCTATCACTAGTGCAAGCTAGTGTGTACGGTGTATCACAAGAAAGGATTGGTAGCCCCTGCTTTAGGTGCCGTGTTTGAGTATTGCTGTGCTGTTGACTGCAAGTAAAATAAACATATACAGATGAAGTATAATTTATTATAAAACAAGACTGGTTCAATAAACGCTTATGCCCAAATGATAGCCTTGTCCATAATAACTAGCCAAGTCAATCAACTTCAAAGTTTGAAACAAACGAACAGACCAACGTACAGACAGGTGAATTACTTTATGCCTCCTCATCAGTAGATGCTGGGGCATAATTAAGAAAGTAACTAGGTGTAAAGAACTTGAATTTCAGTAGCTAGTACAGTAACAGAGTGCATCATTAACTTTTTTAGCATTTATGGACACAAAGCCAACTTTCTGACCCCATAGTCCCATTTTTATTACAATTCTAGATTAGACAAACTGACTAGTACTTTGACCGTGTAGTTTTAAGTGATCAAGGTCCGAGATAATTTACTATTCAAACTTACAATTTAGTATAAAGATAATGGCAAAGAAGTTATTGTACTAGCAGAACGTTTTGTTGATCTATAATTATCTGAACATAGATATGTAATGTAAAATCATTTAATTTTGTTTGGACATAAATTTGTGGATTTTGCATTTCAGGTAATAAACACAAACTTTAAGGTCAAAATAATTGTTCGACCAGATTTAACTTTGTGAATGAAGGTGTACCACGAAATCCATAAAATTTAATCCCCCAAGAAAATTAATGATTTTACAGTATCTGAACATAGATATTTAATTAAGTAACTTAAGGTAACCTCTTACTTGAACTTTGCTCGATAATTATTTGTTTTAGAATACTGGGGTGTATGATGTGGTATTAAAGGGGAGGATAATGTTTGCAGTAAAATGATGATACAGTGTGGGGATAGAAAACCATGGGTATGGGCATTTATAGTGATTGAAAGTTGTATATTTGGCAATATATTTCAGGTATTTAAAACTTTCAGATCTGGTGTCACAATGTTGGGTCCAGGAAGAAATATGTGAATAGGCAATACAATTTTATATACTGTATTTAAGTCACACCTGAATATCCTTCCGTTATTTCTGAAAATATAATGATGACGTTTGATAATATAGCTTGTTTGTGGTTCAACTTATAATGTGAATTAAAAAAATATCTTGAAGTTTGTATCTAATCATCCAATGTCAGGTATAGACGTTGAATTGAGAACAGTGGACAGCTGTAGACACATCACAAAAGTTAACAAGGGAGCTAACTTTCTAGTTACACAATTTTCGGCTACATGCTAAACAAAGCTAATGTAAAACAGGGCAGTGCCCTGGGCTTTTACATGACTTATTGTATATATGATGTTAAATTCTGTATCTGATAAATATTAAAATCCACCCACCATAAAAGGATTGGCTGATCCTGCAGATCCGGCAGGCATTTGACCCCAGCCTGGTGCTCCACCAAAGCCCTGCATTTGAGCCGGCTGTCCACCAAATTGTTGTTGTTGTGGAAATCCCTGTGTGGGCGGAGCCCCGAATCCCGCACCACCAAATCCTGCTTGTGGTTGCTGGCCGAAGCCCTGTTGTTGAGTTGCAAAGGCTTGCTGAGCCACAGGTTGTCCCGTTGGAAAACCCTGCTGAACCCCAGGTTGCCCTGCTGCAAAACCCTGCTGAACCCCAGGTTGCCCTGCTGGAAAGCCCTGCTGAACTCCAGGTTGTCCGGCTGCAAAACCTTGCTGCTGAGCCCCAAAACCAGTAGACATTGTTGGCTGAGCACCAAACCCTGTGGTTGGAGTATTAGCACCAAATCCACCATTTTGTGCACCAAATTGTCCAAAACCTGCACTAGCTGTACTTGTTGGAGTACCAAACTGTCCAAACCCGCCACCTGACGATGGCGTAGGGGCACCAAATTGTCCGAAACCCGCATTCTGTGGTGCGGGAGCTGTCTGTGCACCAAATGCTCCAAAACCACTTGAACTAACAGCTTGTCCACCGAAAGGATTAGCACTTGGTGTTTGTGACGCACCAGGCATACCTTGTGAGGTCAAATTGGTACCACTGTTACCACCAAATGGATTTGATACTGAAAGAAGAATAAGATTAATGAGTCATTGCAAAATAGTCACAATTATTATAATACAAACTCAGTATTTGTGGTCACCTTTAAGTTAAAAAAATGAAAAGATGCCTTTATATTAAGTAACCCTGTAAATTGTTTGTATTGTGATGTATTGTATATAAAATGACACCTTCCATAATATGCAATGCATATGCATGTATTAAGATGCATCTCCTGGACAGGCAGTTCAAATTAAGCAAGCCATGTGATGTTCATTTATTGTATACTATAATACTAATTACAATTTATTTTGTCACATATAACATGAAAATAACAATAATAGGTTTAAACAAAAAGTAAAAGACATTAAATATGGACGACAACTTCAGAATGTTACGCAAAAATATATATGCATAAAAAATTAACTACATATCCCTCCCAACCACAGTTGAAGAACAGAGCAACATTTTACTGCACTAATCAAAATCTAACAAAATATTAAATACAACCATCACATCAAAGTGGTAATACAAAACTAGAGATATTAAGAAATTCTAAACATTGAAATATTTTTATATCTCATGGTTATTAAGTAACTATAAGAGTGTGCACAATTTTCTGTTATTCATGCACCAAGCCAGACATATTCACCAAGACCACAAGTCAATTCATCATCCAAGCATGCATTGCAGAATAACCAAATGTATAAAATGCCAAAATAAACATCAGTCTAAATTATAGATCAATAAACGCATAATTATAAACGTTACTGAAACAAGCTGACAAATATTAAGTATTGCTTGAACATTATTTCACTCACAGTGGGGAGCGGTGGCCTAGAGGTAGGGTGCGCGCTTTGGGATCGAGAGGTCCCGGGTTCGATTCCCCTCTGGACCACTGGTTAAAATCTCTGGGCAAGACCCACAGCTCCACACCACCATGGTGTAAAATGGTACCTGTGAGGGCAGTGTCTATTCCTGGGCGCCGCAGATCGATGTTGGCTGCGACACCACAGGAGAGAAATAGTCTCCCCAGGGAGACACGAGTGTAGGTTTCGATATGTAGCCCAATGACCAGGGGAGTTAAAATGTCAAAGGGTGCTTGAGCGGCCTAACAGCTGAAAAGAGCCCTAGAAAATTGGTAACTTAACTTTTTTTTTTAACAGTTTGAGCTTATAATGATCATCATACACATACAGTATTTCAGTCATATTGAAAACTTTAATACTGTGTACCCGCAGTCTTGGATTACGGTGAAGAGTTAAAGAACAGACTTCTATGTTATGACCGAACCTTCACCTTCCTTTTACTGAATGAGGGCATAAAATATCAAGATTTCTAAGTTATTCAACATATAAATAAATAAATGTCAGTGACGCTGCAAGACATCCACATACTATTCTGAGTATTTCTGGAGTAGGTAGTTTCTGGGTTGGGTAAAAATATCCGAATTAAGTAAAATTATGATCTAATTGACCTTATGACAAATCAGAGAAAACTTTGTGATTTGTTGAAATGATGGATTATGGCAACATGTGCAATATGTTTACAATCAAAGTCAGACCTTTTCATTGGTCAACTACATTCTTGACTTAAATTTGTTGTAAGGTCAATTCTATCATGTACATGAAGCATTAATAACAGAAACATTATTCTAAATAATTGACAACAGAATGTTTTTTTCTGTACTGCAATCTTCACAGTACACTGTATTTCTAAATTTCGTAACACGTAATTATAACGTAATTATAATTATATTTATTTGATAGTTGCATTTAATAATACTGGTTATATGTGGAGTCCAAAATAAATACTGACACAGTGAATGTCACTATAAAAGTCCCAAGAAAATACTTATAAACTATAGGAGTCCCAAGTGAATACCGATAAACTATTTATATGTGTCCTAAGTAACAATATATGAGTACCAAATAAATACCAATACACAATAGGAGTCCCAAGAAAATACTAATAAATTTTTATACGAGACTCAAGTTACGTCAAGTACATATTGATACACTATAACTACATTATTACAGTGAGCTTTGTAATATTTACATAGTACAAACATCATGCTGGTTATGTGAGTTATATAATATAACACAGTGACTGTGTCTTTGTATAATTGTATACATGTAAAAGACTTTTAGTTTTCATCATTTTTTAGTACTTTGATACAATAACTGCATATTTAATATCATAAAACAGGAAAACAAACTTTCCAACAATAACACTATTTATCTGCTGGAACAAAATTTCACTTATTCAAGCATCCATTAATTTTCCCATACGTCTGACAAGTAGCCAGTGTGATGAACTATTGGTCATGTTTGGGTTCATACTAAGGCTTCTTGCACTCAGCCAGTCTGGCACTCAATAAGCTGAGCTAGGTAGTAGGGTTAACTTTTTCGGAAATTGTTGACCAATACAAATGAATGAACAGTCTATTACAAAGAAACACGTCAAAAATATTTTTCAAATATGAATTAATATTTACAAAGTTATAAGCCTATATTTTTACCTAATATTACATACCATATCAATTGTATAGAAGAATGCATGCTATATTGTTAAGTTACAAGAACATTCCAGAAGTATTTCCTAAAAGAACATTTCATGACTGGTAACAAGTAGATGTCAGAGACACAAAACCATTCTTGATTGGTTACCAGAAAATTCATGATTTTTATCTTAATCTCAAAACAAGATCAATCATAGCCAAGCCTGTTAATGTCAGAATCATTCAAGTGATGTCCATGCATGACGTAGGTGACATTTTGATGCGACTTAAACATGACTTAAAATTCCATTAGAACAAGGGCCATAACTCAGCAAAAACTGGAATCCAACACAAACCTGAGGTGCAAAACTTAACATTGTTACAGATAAACATTCTTGCAAAGTTTCATGAATGTAACTAAATTATTTTTAAAGATAAGTGTAAAATTCCTTTTAAAATATGGTCAAAGTTAAAACAATATTTGAACAACCTACTATTCCTCAGGTGATAGTGAATTTGAAATATATTTTATAAAATAGCGTAAAATTCTGTACATTCTATCTTTTGTACATCACCATAGTTATATCAATTCTTATAAAAAAAAGTAAAACCCTTTTTGCAGGCACCATATCACTCAACAATAAAGAATAACTTCAGCGATATAAAGAGTAATCATGATAAAAAAAAACATCCATAATAGCCGCATTCTATTAACGGGCCAACAGAGAGCGACACCAACATAACTATAACAGAAGTTAAATATGCCCAAGTTGCAAACATGTTCAGCTTGTATGGTGCAATATTTCACTGACAAAATAAACAGGTAACTGCCTGGGGTACAACTGAATGCTGATGCAAAGTGTCCAATCCAGTAAATAAGACAAAAGTCTGTTTTGGGTGCCATGAGCACACATTCCTACATTTGATCAAACATTGTTCTTTCGTTAAATTCAGCTAATGCGATTTTGAATAACCATTATAAACTAAATTAATACTTTGATTTCTTCAGCAAAAACCTTGCATCTGGAACAAAGCTTTTACTAGGTTAAAGCTATTAATGTACCTAATACAATCTGTGTATGTTAAGTTTATTCATGTCAGTCAAATATTGCACAAAATCAACACAGCTTTTGCTAACATTCACTAAATAGGAATATACAAACATACAAATTGAACAAGGAAGAATGGTCAAATCTTGTATATGAGAAAATATAATTTGACATACTAAATACTATATTATGTGAATATATATGTGAAAAATAACTATTCTTAAAAAACTTACTACTTATCAAGCATGACTTTCAAACACTAAAACTTTTAAGTAATGACATTTTTTGTTTGTAATTTAACTTAGAAAATACCAGAATGATCTAAGAGTATGTATAGTCGTAGACAAGCAATGTTTGAAACGTTGTTTGAATCTGGATATAAATATGAGCTCTGTTGTTTGAATAAACACTGATTTTGTGGAAACAAAAAAAAATGCTAGCAAAATACGAAACTAGTGCAATTTTGATACACAAAGTGTAGGACTGAAAGAACACATAGTCCAATAGATACATATAGTGTTTGTGGACTGAAAATATAATGTACGAAACTATGCAGAAAAATTGCTACATAAGTGCAAATACAGCAAGTTTAACAGAAAAAGTCTCCAATGGAAAAATCTTAAGAACTATTTTGAGACCTGATCAAATCTTCCTTGTTCAAATTAAATGTAACTAAAACACTGTTTGAAATAACTCAATTAATTTGACTTTCAACCAAAAATATACTTGACAATTAACATTCATATTATAATATCAGCCATTTTTAACAAAAATTAGTAGGTTTTTGTCATAAAAATGTTAGTCTCCATAAAGGGCCGTAACTCTGGCAAAACTCCTTCTGTCTAAAATGCCTTTCAATACGTATAGTTAAACATGGTTATACTGCCTTACCGGACTGATTTCCTCATATCTTTTTTGGTACCAACTATTCTTGTTAAGTTTCATACAAATCTGACTCAGATGTTTAAGGATCTCGAGAACAAGTACAGACTAACTTTGAGAGTTTCATCCTACTTGACACACATCCAGCACAAAATCAATACAAAATGCTGGTTTTATGACCTCAAAAATGATGGTCGACTTATGACCACAAATATATGGTAGTGCTTTTGTGGTTTTTCAGCGAAAGCCAGAATTGAGTTTTTTCAATACAGTGAGTAAATAAAACAATAAGATACTGCTCAGATTAGTAATGATACAGAGCTGCAATGTAGTGTGTTTACCCGTTGTTGATAAGAATGGGTTGCCCGGAACGCCAAGACCTACATCAAGTGATCAAATCATTAAACATTAGTTAGTTGGAATACAGTATAACCTCTCCAGAGCCACCCTCTGTTGGGCAACAACCTCTGTATAACATTGTTACAACATCTTCAAAATTTCCCTAAGGTGACATTTACTCTAAATTTAGACTCCATAGAGTAACAACCTCTGTACAAGGCCCATATATGCAGCTCACAAAGGGTGTTGCTCTACAGAGGTTGTTCTGTACTACCAATAGATTGCATCAAAATAAGTGTTATCATGTTTTGATGCGGGCACTGTTCATGATAATACTATAGATGGTCAACATCAGAGATCTAACAGATTCTCACTATCATAGTAAAGTAGTGAGTTTGAACCTGTTGACAAAATGTGAAGTATCATCCTTAAAACAATATCAACAATATTTATCTAACATATCCGATTATCGTAGAATAATAACAGATTAAAAGTTAACAAGTTTATATATCAATATGGTTGTTTACAAAACAATTTGTTTATTATATTATTAATATGAATTTGTAACAGTCAGTTCCAATTACTTGAGAACTAATAATTATTGTGACAGTAAAAAATTATATTGTAAGTTTGTTAGCCAATGAAAACCTGTTTTACAAAATAAAGACCAATTGTGACAGTAAATAAATATTACGTTTGTTAGCCCATGAAAACCTGTTTTACAAAATATTGACCAATAAGCAGAGGGAACACAAAGTTAGTGTGTTCAAATAGAAAAAATATGGTAACAGTATTAAAACACGTCTAATGAAATCTATTTTCAAGAAACATAATTTTTATCACATGATTTAATAGACATCACACTATGTCTGAGCAAAACACGAGATGCAGAGAATAAAATGTACACAATACAAAATGTTGCACAACAAATTTATAATAATAATGAAGAGAGTCTAATACAAGATCTACTTAAAACATGAAACCATTACAAGATTATACATACCATTTGATTGTGCAGGGGCTGGTGCACCGCCCCATGATGCGCTAGTATTGTTAGCTCCGCCCCAACTCATCCCAGTGGATGGTGGAGCTGACTGAGTTGACGAGCTACTATTCCAATTAAGTCCTCCACTTCCACCGTCACCTCCCCAGTTTAATCCACCTGCGGAAGAACTTGTTGATGTTTGTGCTCCGCCCCAGCTTACTCCACCGCCGCCACCGGAGTTCATTGACGTACTCCAACCTGTAATTACACACAGTACAAATGTAACAACCATACTCATCTATTAGATAATGCACAAATAGTAAAATCTTGCAGTCTGCCTGTGATCCGAGGGTAGTTACTCAAGTTAAGAGTCTAATAACAGTACAGTCAACTGAAAAAACAAACAGCCCATGAAATTAACATAAACAAAACGAATATCACGTCACAAACACAAAGTAAACAATGCATACAATTATATACAATGTTTGTCGCGGTTCATAACAACCATCATTCTAATTGGTTTAAATGTAAAACACATGCTCGTTCATACATTTTTCGAAGCTATTTTGTTTGTAATCAGGGATGTCAACAGGCCTAGGGTCAAATTAAAACTCATGAATATTTCTAGCGGTGGCTTAACATTTTTGCCAAACAAGAGGCCTTCAACGACATTATTTCCATATTCAACCCCTTCAGAGCAGATTAAATTTACTATAACTTCGCCTTTTCTTGAGATGTTTTCATCAAATAACTTTTATTTTGGTCCTAAGTCATTGCTCTTTCAGGAATTGAAATCATTGAATTCCGGATCAATCCATCAAATTGTAATAGACTAACCTGTGGATGCTGTGGTTTCCTCTGCTGTAGTTGTGCTAAATAGATCTGACAAATTTGAGTATTTGTCCGCACCTAGTTGTGGGGCCGGTGCTGCTGGGGCTGTAGAGGCAGGGGTCGACCCAAAACCATTAAATAATGGCTGTGAACCAGAACCAGCTGGCTGTAAGGGAGCTGTAAACAAAAAGGGTCCATTAATGTATCCAAACGGTCAAAACTTTTGACTCTTTAGTAAAACTTTCAACTTTTTTACAGCTAAATCATCTACTAGCATCATTGAATGTTTCATTTCATTTTCAAATACATCAGTCTGATCTTTGAGTCAATACATGTTCACAATCAGGGGCCTAATTTCACTATAGATGTCTAATGGAATTATTAGAAAGGCGATAGATAGTCATTATTCAGGATATGAAGATGTCCTTGATTTAAGAATGGAGTATATTTAGTAAACCAAGTACTACTCACCATTCGGGGTAAATGCTGGAGGTTGTGAACTAGTGGCAGTGTTACCAAAATTACCAAAGTCAGCAAATCCACCTGTGAAACATATAGACATGTACGGTAAATAATGTAAACTAGAATACAGTTGTAATCATTTGACAACTAGTGTTTACTTCGTTAGAGATAATGTAACATAAAATATCTTTTAACATTTCAAACTTTACAAAATTTTCTATACCATCCTACATTGCCAAGTGGTTACATGGTCACCTGAGACATGGAAGATTGAGGGCTCGATATCAGGCCACGCAATAATGTTGTTCAAAAAGGTTCTCGTAAAACTCTCATACTAATAGATATATTTGGCACTCAGCTTTAAGTCCAGAAAGTTGCTGACTACTTGCCCGAATTGGCAAAACTGAACAGTTTTCCTACATACTCTCTACACAATAACTGTAGAAGTCACTTGCCAGAATCAACAATTACCGTACTTGTCCCGGGCAACCAGACAAGTGCTAATTTTGCAGATTGCTCTATTTTATGATGGCAATTTAAAGTTACCTCAGATGGAAATTAACATAAAGCTAAAACTGCCAAATAACAATATATGAGATTTAAATGATTTGGGCACAGGGACCAGGCTCCATGATTATGAAACTGTTTTCATGCTCTACTCAACTTGAATATGAAACTTGATTTGCTCCTACAAAATGTAACAATTAAAAAATCTTTACACTTATCAAGAAATAATGCTCAGCTTTCATGCAGCTATCCAAGTAAAGACATTTACTATTTGAAACATTTGAAGTTTGAGCAAGAAATTGAGTAACGCATGAAAAAAGCTTTATAATCATGGGACCAGTTTCCAATCTCCAAAAAATCTCCAGTAGAATTCAGATTTTGCCCAAATCAGAGTCTGAATTTGAGATAAATCTTTAAACTTTGCTGGAATAAACTAGGAATTTGAGTGTTTGCTTTTCTTAATTTCAATTTTGAGTCCAACTTTCCAAGGAAATTATCCAAATGACATATGGCAACATATTTGAGATGAGATTTAGCTTAAATTGAGAAGTTTGTGGAGATCTGGGTGTGAACAATATATTACCTCCAGATGAAGACTGTGATTGTGGTGTAGAACTAGCGAAAGGATCACCACCTAGATCACCTAACAGATCCATGGCTGTAGAACCTGAGGACTTAGATGATTGTATACTCGTGCTACCTGGACTCTGTGGGTTAGAGTTTATTGGTGGAGGCGTGGCTGCTGCTTTCTGAAATAGACCAATCACATTCAATTATTACATGTGGGTTGGAGTTTATTGGTCGAGGTGTGGCTGCTGCTTTCTGAAATAGACCAATCAGATTCAATCATTATATGTGGATTGGAGTTTCTTGGTCGAGGTGTGGCTGCTGCTTTCTGAAATAGACCAATCAGATTCAATCATTACATGTGGGTAAGAGTTTATTGGTGGAGGTGTGGCTGCTGCTTTCTGAAATAAACCAATCACATTCAATTATTAAATGATGATACCGCTTATTTTTCTAAAAAAATAAATTTATAGATTGTTCGAGCTTTTGTTAAAATTGTTTGAATCAGAGTGACATAATATCAATGAAATGAAGCAATGTATGGGTAACTAAACATTCGCAAGTTTGCAAATCCTGAACATTTGTCACTGCTTCTTATAAATAGTATTCTATTGGGAAAATAAACAGAAGGTTTTGAACACTAAACATCCTTCATTTATTTAAGTTTAAAGTTTGAGCAAGGAAAATCTCCTGCATTTTAATGAAATCTCCCGCTTTTCCAACACCAATCTCACACAAAGGAGTCTGCAAAACTTGACATGTATGCTTATGTAATGAAATTTAATATTATCATGCAATGAAATGTCACAGTTTGTGACAGTTGAACCCTATATTAACTGAACTTGTGACATTTAGTATACATTATTTTACAAATTGAGTACACTACATTATTTTCAAAATAGTACAGAGATAATTACGATAATTGATTACGGTAATACTATCTGTCTACTAAATGATACAAACACAGTTATCTACACCTTTCTATGTTTACCATTATTATCATACAGCTTTATGCTTTCATTTCAAATTTTACTGTAAAATCATTATTTTTTTATGGCTGTAAATTTTTTGTTGATTTAATCCCATACTGCCAAGGGAGATGATTCCGGACAGGAGAAGCTTCCGGACAAACGGTCGTAGACGGTTTATTTAGTTAAATAATTCATTGATATTGGTATCAAATCACTCAGGTGCGTGTTTAAAGGAAATCTGGAAGAAAAAAAAATAAAATCAACAAATAATTACTCATATACCGAAAATATCGCCTGCTGTTGTGATTTTGACATCAGCACCGCCGGGGGGGTAAACAAATTTAGTGCGCATGCCCATATAGCGCATGCACAGCGCGAGCGACAATGATTTTATGGTGTTCAATTATTAAGTTCGAAATTCTGAAACGAGATCGTGGCCGAGTGGATAAGCTGCTCGATTAGTAATTATCTGATGCTAAGGTCCAGCGATCGAATCACGGCGGCGCCAAAAAAATATTTTTTTTAATTTTTATTTTTTTCTTCCAGCATTTACTTTAGCGCAATAGACGGAAATGTGTCCTCATTATCTGTTGAGAATTTTTTTTTTGATATCTTGTCAATAAATCTGAAAAACTTTTTCCACATTTTGTTTCGATTTTCGGCCGGTAAACAAGATACGGTATGGATTGGAATTTAACCTGTCACGAGCGCCCCCTGGGTTGAAAACATGTGCGTCACGTGTTGTCATGTCGTAAATATTGACATATTTTTGCATGATTGTGAAGAAGGAACCCTGTTCTAAATATTTCCTGGTAATATGTTTCTAAATATTCGTCGCGGAATATTCGAAGCAGACTGTCCGGTATATCTACGGTAATATCGTTGAAAATAGCACAAAAGTGCCCCTTTTCAGGCCCCAATATTTTGCAGTTCACGTGACGTCATTTTTCGGGAAACCTATTTTTAGCAAAGATCCTGAACCAAGGTATTTGTAAACACAAAAAATCTGAGAAAAAATCTATTTTTAACTCCAGGGGAAGCTTTTTATGCGATTTCTGTCCGGAACCTTCTCCTTTGCCAGTAGGCATTTGATTTTAAATGTGCATAAATTAATTATTTTTCATAGTTGTTGATAGTCCCGTTGCGTACCCTCAATTTTTTTTCTAAAAGAGAACAGTAACAGAACTATTGGTGACTATATTAAATAATAATTGATTTACCCACATTTGACATCAAATGCCTATGTTTAATCACACAATCACAGTAATCAAGCTCCCAAATAAGGAACATGGGTTTCCACGAAAATCTTATCTTATCCATGAAATTGCTACCCCCCCCCCCCCCCCCAATTACATTTAACAAAAATCCACAAAATTTAATACCCAGGAAATATTTGATTTTACAGAAGTTGTAAGTCACACCTGAAATGTTTCAAGCCATAATATAGCTTGAATTCAACAGTGAAAGTAAAGATAACAACAAGATAATCACAAAGTTCAATTATAAACTCATTGAAGATATCACTATCTGAAACCAAATTAACTGATTAGAATAGCTAGTTAATCAACCAGTTGTGATTTTATACATGTATATAGCTGTATTAAAGTATCAAACACATGTTATACTATACTGTAAAATCATTAAATTTCGAGGGGGATTAAATTTCGTGGATTTGTGGTTCACTTCAACCACGAACTTTAATCCCAACGAACATTGATTTTGACCCTTGTTTTGTTACCTGAAATGCAAAATCCACGAACTCAAGTGCCAACGAAATTGTCTTTTTTACCAAAACCACGAAATTTCGTCCAAACGAAATTAAATGATTTTACAGTATATCAACATTTTAAACAATTTCTTACAAAACTATATCATCATTCTACTGCATGATATTGTCACTTTAAACAACTTGACAGTGATTTTTCTACAGAAGTCCTAATTTCACTAACTTAAAGGCCTTAAATTCCACAGTTTTGAAAATAAAACACATTGAGGGCTAGGTGCAAATCTATGGTACCGGTAACTACATCAATTTAAAGAGGTACTGAATAGACCATGGCAAACCTCCCTGAGTATGGGACACCTAAACTGGGGTACCAAAGTGTTGTACTACCACCTACTCACCGGTTTTCCATGCACAGCACTCGATCTTTTATTTAAATACTGCATTAATTCCACAGACATGATTGTTCATTAAATTATATTTATAACAAATGGAAAACACTAAGCATCTAGTAAATAAATGTCAAAATATAGTCTTAAGCACTTTTATTTATGTAACACTAACAGGATGCTTAGTTTATGCAGTATATATTCACATAGCTGTAAATAGTCTGGTCATCAAATGGTCAATATCCACCACCCACTGTATGTCTAATGACGTATATCACAACCATTAATTAAAATCCTGAATCGCAGAATCGTCACGACTACGAAAGTATACAATGGAAATTCTTCTAGCAGAACAGTACAAAATTGTCATATATCAAAAAGCAAAATAATTATTTTGTTTATATGTAAAAATAATTATTATATTAACAATTAAACTTGGTCCCCCTATCAGTAGGGCCGTACTTAAAAGTGTGCGTACAGTTCTGAAGTTGGTACACCAACTTGTCTATACTTATATGGTACAAATAATTATCATGAATTGCTCAATAAGATAACCTAATTTACATTGTATCATTCACATACTGTCACAACCAGTGTTTCAAATTGGCGGCTATAAATTAGTAAGGCCAAAGGTTTTTCTTATTTTATGGTTTACAAAAATTTACATTTTTCTGTAAGAAGGAGGCAATGAACAAATTAAATGAGGGCCCAAAGGGTCCTTCTCCTAGGTCCCTCACCTGCCCTTAATTAGCTATTGACCTGGGGTCTCCAAAAGTCCTCTTGTTGTGTACTAGGTCATACAAGTGCCATTGTATGAGCAACCTTGACCCCCAAAGGTCCTCTTGTTTTTTTTCATTCCCTTGTCCAAACACCAAAATGATAAAATGAAGTTCACGTAAACCAAAAATTTAAGAACTTTGACCTACACTGATGTAAACATTATAGTGCAATACCTCTCAGTGACTTATGGTAATATGAGTATGAGTGCTGATCGTAAGTCACTAATTGGGGGGAGGGAGTGTATTATAATTTGATGGAGAAGTATCTGTGTACTATACTGCACATGTAGGCGATTACGTCACAGGATAATTGGGTTCCTACGTCATTAGCGGCTACTTAGTATGATGTCGCAAGGAATAGTGTATAAGGAAAAGTTTATAACATAATTATGTAAATGTGACACGATTGAAAAAACACATTAATTTTGTTATTCTGTCACCTCCAACTAGTCTATAAATCAACATTGTATCACATGGTTCTCCCTTATAATCCTGAAATATTTGAACACAAAATTGACCTTATGGCAGAGCAGAGACAGCAAATTGCCAATTGTTTTATTTCTTCAGAATCTTACAAGTGAATCTATTGGATTAATAATTATTCAAACAATTGTGGAATCATTTCAATGCTTTTTACAACAAAAATTAAATCTGTTGAACAATCATTCATCAAATTAATTCTTGATTCTGATGGGTTGAATCTGTTGTTAGGTCAAATACATCGAAATAAAAATCTCTCAGCATTTATAAATTACAATGTAATTTAAAACAAAAATTATGCCACATACGGACAGCACAAAAGCTACATGCCCCCAGTGTGGGGTACAATTTAAGTTAGGGACAATGATGGATAGGTTAACATGGAAATATCATCATGGACAAAGCCTGAAAGGATTCTTTAAGGATTGAAGTGCCCTATACACCATTCTTCTAATCTGCATGTTCTGGATGTAAAGGTCAATGGTTTAAAAATCATCTAGAACTGCTTGGTTTGGACTATATACTTTGTATGTAAGATATGATTGGTTGAAGACAATTCTTGGTGTGATGTATGGGTAATAGGGTGCAAGTTAGGTATGTATACAACCTCCTTATTGATCCCAGGATTGGGTCCAGGTGGGATACCTCCAAACACGTCCCCTGTAGGTCCTGCACTTGGGGTATTCCCAAACATGTCCCCTGTATTTCCTGCACTTGGGGTATTCCCAAACATATCCCCTGTATTTCCTGCACTCTGGGTATTCCCAAACATGTCCCCAGTAGGTCCTGCAATTGGGGTATTCCCAAACATGTCCCCAGTAGGTCCTGCGCTTGGGGTATTCCCAAACATGTCCCCAGTAGGTCCTGCGCTTGGGGTATTCCCAAACATGTCCCCTGTAGGTCCTGCACTTGGGGTATTCCCAAACATGTCCCCTGTAGGTCCTGCACTAGGGGTATTCCCAAACATGTCCCCTGTAGGTCCTGCACTAGGGGTATTCCCAAACATGTCCCCTGTAGGTCCTGCGCTCGGGGTATTCCCAATATCGCCAAAGACGTTAGACGCTATTTGTGGATTGGACGAGGATGTAGGTAACTGTCCACCAAACATATTATGGGCTGCTGCAGGATTGACTACAGCAGGATTAGCTGCTGCTGGGTTGGCTGCGACAGGTGCCTGGCTTGAAGCCATGCCAAATGGATTAGATCCTGGCTGAGGTACGATAGGTGCTGGTTGATTTAAACCCCCAAACATATCACTATTGTTGCCAGACTGAACAGAGCTTTGTGCTGTAGGCTCGGAGAACAAATCTGCTGAGAAAGTTGGAGGAGCAGTAACAGGGGCTGGCTGGTCTTCAAACGGATTCACAGTCACTGTAATGACAGTACCCTCATCCTAAAGGAGTCAACAGCATAGGGATTTTATACAAAAACTCGCAATCATCATACAGAAAAACAGACATTTCAATCTTTAACTACTTTAAAAACCATTCTTTTACGCCCCTCATATGCCTGCCATATTTCAGCAGAAAGCTGACTGGATGACTGACTCGGCATGCATGAATGTTTCATGCCCCTCACTATTGTAAGGTTATAACAGCTATATGCATTGACCCTGCTATCAAGGGTCACTGAGACCTTCGACCTACTGGCTCCAAAATCATAAGCTATCATCTAATGATCAATTTCAGTGAGAACAAACTTTATAGATCTAAGGCCAAGACATTCTGGAGTCAATGATTGGAGAGTTAGACCATTTGGTCTAATGCCTGATCAAGTTAGATGTGGGGGTTATGCATTTATAAACAAGCCCAGATGTGATGAACTGATGTCAGTATCAAGCCCCAACCTCAAATATGAGAAAAACTTAATATCTTGACCAAACTCAATGACCCGATTTGTTCAAAATCATGAAAATGTGAAACATTTGAAATATTCAGTCAGCTGACCACAAACATGTGATAAGAGTTGAGTACAAATGTAACATCTAACTGAGTTATGATATGGTTCGATTAATAGAACAAAGTCCCGCCTGTATGTGTCAGCTACATCAATACATGACCTAACCTGGACTTACCTGGTACAGTTATCTTCATTACCGGTAAAGTAAATAAACAATGACTATGAATAACAGTTAACAATGTTTATATCAAAATGATGAATGATGTAAATTATTATTATAGCATAAAAACAATGATTTTGCCCATACTTAAACGGGAAAAGAAAGGTACGTTATTGTAAAGATTCTCGCGTGCACTCGCTGTTGGTGTTCAGTTATAACTAAGTATGCTCATTTTAGGACCCAGCCAACTAAGATAAATGATTTACAGCGTTATATGAACTGTTAATAAACATTCTAATTGTAACTACTAATAAATTTTCTATAATTATTATAGTAAAATAATAAATGTAAACAAACCCCCAGTGTCACTGTTTTCTTGGTATTTGCCTATACCGGAAGTCGACGCTCATAACAAAAACTTGTAAGTGACGCAAAGTTTGCTAAGCGAAGTCACGTTTGTTTTCCTGACGTCAACCAAAATGTCCCGCCAAAATGCAATAATTTTGTGTTGTTTTTGTGCTATAATAGCAATTACGTAAGCCATTTTGCGTTAATATAACGGGCTTGGGCACCAAGCGTCCCGAGGGACTCTGCAGATGTAATAGCACGAAAAAGCATGAGTTAACCCTACATTATTATGTATTATACATGTACATTACTTCGTAAATTCGATATTCAAAACAGTAGCTTTCAAGCTGACCCATTAAGACGGTCAGGTTATTAATTATTCTTACAGATAAACACAACGCATGCACAGTTCAGACAAAGGTGATAGAAAACTAGTAATAATGCCCCCCCCCCACCAAACAACCACATGATTGTACAGTGCCTCATCTGGAGCAGACCTCTATGGGAGCATCAATATCTTCAACAAAAATACTAACATGATCATTTACATGCAACCTCTCCAGACTCTCTAGAGTAACCACCTTTCTATAACAGCAAATGTGTTGCTCAAGAGAAGTTGACCAAGTAAAATGTTTTACCTGTACAAGTTAATTTTATACATTATTTTTAGCTATTATTGGAACCTGCACGCTGATAAATCCCTTTGAAATATATTTATGTTAGCTGTCACCCGAATAGAGTATTAATTTGTCTACAGAAATCAATATTTATTATTCAACACCAATTGACCATCTATACACCCTGAGTAACTCTGGGGGTTGTATTCAATATTGATCTTACTTGACTTAAAGGGATGGTGTCACGTTTCAGCATATAGCATAAAGTATAAAATAAAATTGTTAAATATTCACTATATTTTGGCAAAGATGCCTGTATACCCCATAAACAAGCACACTCAGGGTTCTCTGCAAAAAAGTAGGAGTCCTGAGGACTCCATCCGAGTCGCGTAGCGACGAGTGGGGGAGGTTGAGGGAGGGGTTGACCCCCTCCTGCAAGGGGGTTTGATTTCTAAAGCCTTAAATCCTGCATTCTTGTGAATTATGGAGCAATTTTTCCAGTTTTTTGTAACCAATAAAAATAGTTATTTTATATCAATGTATCAACAATGTTCTATTATATAAATATACTTGATTTTGTAAAAAATTATACTTTTAAAAAAAAATTTGCTCCATCTGTGAGACAGGCCCTTTAAGGATAAGAACAACCAATCAGATCACACCATAAACTGTTTGTCAGTAACATGCTATATGATTGGCTGTCCTTATTCTCAAAATAAATAATATCAATATTAAATACTATCCCTGCACACTAATCTTATTCATAACAGAGGATATATCTGTGTGTGTTTATTAAAGCAATAGTCAGGATTATATTTACACATAGATCAATGTTCAATACATTTCACAGAGAAGACATCAGCTGTTGCCAGAGGTAATTTGATCATATATATTGTATAAGTGACACATTTTACAATATTTAGTACAGGCCAAATGATCGCAACTCATAAATTTATTTGAACAGTAAAATACAATTTTCTCACACAACATAAAGATGAAAATTTGCTTAACATCTTTCTTTCTTCGAAATAATAAGCTTTTCACCATACAGACTATACCTGATGAACAAATCAAGGACTCTGTGCAAAACTATGGCAAGTAAATCAATTTAAAGAGGCATGTACCATAGTTTAGCATGGAGTCGTCAAAATCTTCAATTAACATACTTGATAAAAACAATGTCATTTATTTTAATCCATTACAAACAATGATCAAAGCACTTACCTGATAATTTCCAACTTGTATTCTTGGAGCATTTTCCCCTAGTAAAGATTTCAATGGCTTGGTGCCTGGAACTTTAGTTGTTATTGCAGATTCATTCATAGTTTTTGCCTCATCCTTCATACTTTCTGTAGGTGCTACATAATACCGTTTTCGTTCATATTTTTGTGTCATAAAGTCTTTGACCTTTGACTCGTCCCTACCATCTGCTTGAAGACTAACCCTGTTGTCATAGAGACCTAACCATACTTTTCTACAATACTGTAAAGAGAAAGAATAATCCATTCTAGCTTTATTTATTTTTCTATTTCATGCTCCCAACAATCAAAACCGATTATTACAGGGAGGCGCAAGTCAGGGTAGCAGTTTGTTACAAGTATTAACGGGATGCAAAATGTATATAGCACAGAGTGAAAGTGATAATGAGAATTTACAGTGCAAGTCTAAAATCAGTAAAATATTGTATGCAGTCTAGAAATTTAGTGAAAACCAGCCTCTCCCAAAAAATTGGGAGGTTGGGACTGGACTGTATGTAAACTGGTAGAGAGTGCCAGTACCTGATAGTTCTTGGATGGTACGAGATTAGGGAATCTGATTATTAAAAAAAAAAATTATGGTTATCAAACTAACAGATCTTACCTAAGTACATGTATATTCTCAAAAATCTGTCATAAATTTATCAGTAACATTAAAAGCATTTCGGTTATAAAGCATTTTCATCGAAATCAATCCTTATAAAGGATCCGATGGTACTCTATTGAGGGTCCTATTAAATTGAATAAGGGGTTAAATTTGATGCAGGATTAGAGGTTTTAAACCTTGAAATTTCCTAAAAAGCAACATTTCAACCTTCAAAATTTTGGTTTGAAGGATAATTTTTTCTTAAACTTTTGCCAGGGTATTGGGCTATAAATGGTAAAATTAAGTCAAAAGCATCAAAATGAACATTCTGATTCAGAAGCTAGTGAACCACTAGGATGACCATTCTGATTCAGAAGCTAGTGAACCACTAGGATGACCATTCTGATTCAGAAGCTAGCTAGTGAACCACCAGGACGACCATTCTGATTCAGAAGCTAGTGAACCACCAGGACGACCATTCTGATTCAGAAGCTAGTGAACCACCAGGATGACCATTCTGATTCAGAAGCTAGTGAACCACCAGGATGACCATTCTGATTCAGAAGCTAGTGAACCACCAGGATGACCGTTCTGATTCAGAAGCTAGTGAACCACTAGGACGACCATTCTGATTCAGAAGCTAGTGAACCACCAGGACGACCATTCTGATTCAGAAGCTAGTGAACCACCAGGACGACCATTCTGATTCAGAAGCTAGTGAACCACCAGGACGACCATTCTGATTCAGAAGCTAGTGAACCACTAGGACGACCATTCTGATTCAGAAGCTAGTGAACCACCAGGATGACCATTCTGATTCAGAAGCTAGTGAACCACTAGGACGACCATTCTGATTCAGAAGCTAGTGAACCACTAGGACGACCATTCTGATTCAGAAGCTAGTGAACCACCAGGATGACCATTCTGATTCAGAAGCTAGTGAACCACCAGGACAAGCTAGTGAACCACCAGGACGACCATTCTGATTCAGAAGCTAGTGAACCACCAGGACGAACTTTCTGATTCAGAAGCTAGTGAACCACTAGGACGACCATTCTGATTCAGACGCTAGTGAACCACCAGGACGACCATTCTGATTCAGAAGCTATAGATAGTGAACCAGGATGAACTTTCTGTAATCGCACAAGCATCTTCCACAAATCTGAAGGTGATCAATAGGCTATAAACTTAAAGCATCACTCATTGTACTTTACTGGATCTCATCACTCCAATTCCTGAGGCGCCGCAGACAAAAAATTTCAAAATAGTATATACTATGCTCTTTAACAGTAAGCTGCTTTCAACTAGAGAGGTCGCCATTCAGCAGACTAATATACCCCCCCTGCCAGCAAAGGGCCATAGTTCTGGCAAAAATCATCGCAGCGCAAATTCTTTCTTTCAAACACATCTACGGTACATGTTGAGATTGTTCATGTGTAAATATTTGAAGAAAATTCTTCAAAAACTGTAAGAAGAGTTGAGTCCACAAGAATCTGTTTACGGACAGACAAACAGACGGACAGACAAGCTGAAAACAGTATCCCCTTACAAGATACTGGGGGTATAGTTATGGGCAGACTTATTAATGAGATACAATGTACAAGTTTGACACACTTAACAATAACTGAAAAAACTGAAACAATTTCTCCATTGCACAATGACATGTTATATAATTTCCTTGATGGATATCAACAAATAATTTGCACCTTCAGATATGGAACAATGTTTTTCATCAACAGTAATATATTATTATTACCATACTACAATACAATATACATGATGAGGTAGTACTATAACTACACACATATTTACCGTATGAAGAATTGTGAAACTGTTTGAAATTTCATGCGAAGTATGAAGATCGAAGAAGTATTAGCAACAGCATCTGGCCCGAATCAGCATCTCCCTAAACAACTCAATCTGAGCAAGATCCTGTCTCAAATACTTGCATAGGATATGGTTTTAAATGAAAAAGTGGGTTTAATGCCAACCCTGTTTGGGCGATAAGGGCCTGATAAGCATGTATAGATGTATAACAATCGTCGAGGCGTGACCTCTATAGAGATAGAATACTATTACTAACTAAGTGTTTACTAGTCACGCCTCGAAAATTGTTGTAGATCTATAAACATTAATTGGATCTTACTACTCACCTCGTTTCCATGACATTTTATAAATTCTATTTCATCTGTTGTAAAACTAGCCATTGATATTGACTTGACCCTGTGTGGTGGATTTAATCCTCGTCTGAAATGATAGAATAAAATAACTTAAAAAATTTACAAATGGGTGCCAGGTACTCAAAACATTTCTACAGCTATCTCATGTACCAGTATGCCCTGGGGCAAGTGAATCCTACTGCTAGTTACACATACCATCTATAACATTTTGAGTTTAAGTCAATCTCATGTAAAGTTTTGCTCTGGACAAAGACAGGAAAAAGTCAAATAAAGGGAGATAATTAGCTGTAATACAAACTTACCGTAATGTTTAATTACGGCTACTTATTTTGACTCGAACATAAGAAATCAAATCTCAATGTACGACCAAAAGGTTTAATTTTCCCTCAAACTCAATCGACTGAATCAATGCACGGTTATTAGTCCTAGCGAAAATAGACTCCACTTTTCAGTAGAAATTTATAAGAAGTTTATAGACCCTTTCAATTAAGCGATAATCGTATGTACAGAGTTACCTCTCGTAACCGGATGTGACGTCAAACGAGGGCTCTACAAATTAACCACACTATAAACGCAGTAGCGAAGAGATTATTTAATCGCTTTTTTCGTTAATTGCATGTTTTGTAGCTGTTGTTTTTTCAATAAAGATGTTTATAATGTACTAACAATGTATGTATAATATGTTACATGTTATGGATGTGGAGGAAACGTGTGATTTCTCGGATTTTTTTCTATCAACAATGGTCAATTATCGGGCGTTAATTTCCAAAAAGATCTGTAGTTGTATTAATGTTGTTTTGTAATTCGGTTGATTGTCATGCACATTTCGTACATTAAATTGAGCGTTAGTGCTAAGATACAGTGTATATTTGTACTTTGATAAATGTATATTTTGCCGGGAATATAAAGCGCAAGTATTTTCACCTGGTTCTTTCAATACTACATCATTACCGCCATTAGACCTAGTTAACTCTGGATCATTGCAATGTCTCATTTCTTTTTACCAATACAATTCACAAGTTATGTGTTGTTTATTATGGATTGTAATAAAACAAAGACATAATTATTTAGGCCTTTGAATACACAAATATTAGAGCCACAACGATTTATTGGAATGTCTTATCTGGTTACACACGTGCCATTTCGGGCAAATTCGGCTTAAAAAGCTGTATAAATGACGATTTTGATAGCAGTTGATTGTTATAAATTAATTTAAAAAATACATTATTTATATACAACTGCTCTTCAAACTAACATCACAATTAACAATATTTTGTTTTTAATATAAGAATTGTAAATCTTAATTCACAAAAAGTGACCTGAACTGCAATTCGAGTGATGGGAAAAACATAACAAATTAAAGTGAGACAGATACTTAAGAAGTTAAGGTGCTAAAACCCTAATGCATAAATAAAATCTTGTCAGATGATGAGGTGCTAAAACCCTAACGCATAAATAAATTCTAGGTGCTGTATAATTGTATAATGATTTACAATAAACAGCATAGATCCCCTAATATCAAGATAAGCCACCAAGACCATACACTAAATTAGTTTCACAGCAGGGTACTAATATACAACCAATCAGTACTATGTTGTCACCATCTGTCATCTTAATATACATGTACAGTATATTGATCAGTGTTTTGATTGACATTGATTGACACTTTTAAATCAACGTTTGGGTTACTTTTATAAAAAAGTATAAATAATGTTTATCCAAACCACGGAGGTCTCTCTAATTCCGTGTCCGAACAAAAAGTGTAAATTAATGGACATGCACCTGTATGACTTGTGCTACAATGCTCATTTTGATGTTTCAAATATAATTTATTGCAATATTTTCACACGTAGACACCATTTAAAATAAATAAAGCACTTTTCTCATTTACTTGTATATGAACTTCAAATGAACAAAGGTTTCATGATGGAAGAGTAAGATTTGAAACAGACTACATTGTATTGCCAAACAATTTAGTTTTACCTACATACAACAAAATTTTACATAGAATTGATTCTGATTTTAAGTTATTCGTCGTGTGAACTTTTCCGGTGATTCCTTACTTTCTTTGATTGTAGTAAACAACACATCAATGTTCTCGTGTTAACACTAAACAAGTTAGCACATGCGGACATGTAAATCATGCCGCCTGGATTTTAGTACAAACTATATCTAGAAAGAAATTTCCTCCTGTGTAAATTCACGTTTTAATTTCTGGCTGGATAGTCGTACTTTTGAAATGATATAGCTTATATTTTATACTTTTATGATGTGTGATGAATTATTAAAATACACAATTTCTTTATGCTAGTATAAAATGTAAGTCAGGTTTCAATGAATGGATTGTGCGCGCGTGATGCATGGTATTTAGGTTCGAAAAGCATGGCTCTCCTTTTAAAACTTTAATAATATCTTTTAATAATATAATTGTTGGAAAGCTTAGTCTACACAGTTCTTAAAACTGCAAATAATAAACATTTTGAGCAAGTTAAATGCCAATTGTTGAGTATTGAATTCAGTTCTTTATTTTTACATTTTCTTGCCCTTGAAATTTTTGTTCCGAAAACATGGCTTTTTATTTTTTATTATTGAAAATACATTAACAAAAGTTACATTATTAAAAAGTCTATACGATCTTGTTTTCGTAAGTGTTCATCTTTTAAAAATCGACTGAGTAAAACGTGATTTACAGCGGTTTAAAGTTGACACATTTTTTATTTCCTTTACACGCTAACGGTAATCGGCTCGTGTATTCGCTTTGAGCCCTCGTTTGACGTCATTAAAGGGAGACAATTTAATTACGGTCTTAATTGAAAGGGTGTATAAACAGGATTGTGGACTCAGACCTTTTTCTGGCATATTTGGGAAAAAGGCCCCTACCAATTTAGGGAATTTTGCGTCGCAGATTCTTACAAATTGGGAATTTTTTCCCAATAAAAATATCTTAAAACCATGCATATATATCCATAAATAAGTTCACTTGAACAAAATCAGTTCCCCAATGTACTACATGTTTACCTAGTTAAATTCCTAACTTTTCCTGAATGTCAACAAGAGCCCCATTTTAGCCATCAAGGCCAACTTTAGTTTCTCTTTAGTATTTTATCATCATTTCTTTAAGTTTGATTTCAAACAAATTATTAAAACATATCATTGCATTATCTGTTAATAAAATTTACGATTTGTGTTCGTCATATTTCAATTCTGAACGTATTTTCAGTCCAGATCCGTATTGTATGGTCCCGATTGGGACTTAAGTCATCGTACAGACCGTACCGTGACCAAACAAACTTGACATACCGTCCAATAAACTACAACGTTAAATCCAAAGTATATTTAGATATTTGATATACCGTGTTATATTTAGTAATAAATATATTTCGCTTTGGAGTTGAAAAAAATAATTTTTTGGTCTGATTTTTGGGGATTTTTTTTCATTTGGGATTTTTTTCAGCAATTGGGATTTTTTTCGCCGATTGGGAACGGAATTTGAGGCCGAAGTTCGGCCTCACACAATACCAAGAAAAAGGTCACACATCAAAATGATCAATGAAGAAATTATTATTTAATTATTCCAAAGTGAAAATTAGCGTGTGTATCAAAATGTAAAGAACCACGATATTGCTGAATGGCGGTGCGATCATACAAGTGTTACTGAAGAGCGACGCACATCTATTCAGGGATTTCCCTGATGCAACTTTGTGGCTTCGGACCCTCATTTCTGCATGGTTGTGCATCCTTGGGAGTTGGGACCCCCTAATAGGATCCTTTGAATAGACATTTTTGTTTCTGCAAGAACATAAATTTTTCTTCCTGCCATTTATTGACTTATGGTTCATTGAGCAATCTATATCATGACTCTATATATTGTATTAAAATTTTTAGTAATAACTTTGGTACTGTAACAATGAACTTGAAATTCATCCCCATACATGATGAGACCTTCCACCCCAAAATTTCTCAGGGACTCCCTAAATATAAACCTTGAGGGTCCAAGCCTCATATGAAAATACCTAGAAAAAACCCAGCGGTAAGGACAACGGTTAGGCAATCTTCTTATTTACTAGCAATAGTTGGCGATTTTGACATTTCAGCGACGATAGTTGGATTGTTGGCGACTATCGTGGGATCACTAGAAAACAGTTCACTCAGTCACTCTTAAAGAGTGACTCTTTGAAGTTGTTTGAAAGAAATTAATGTTTTGTCTTAGGAGTGTTTCAGTCTTTAGTTTTGGAAACATTGAGTGAACGACACATTAACACTTTTAAAATAATTATCTGGAGCCCTGCAGAGGTAGTCAGTAGTCTTGTGTGTATTGGTGCTCACATTGCTGTCCCGTCTATCAGTGTTGCAGGTTTTCTTTAATTCTTTTAAGGTAACGTCAGAGCCGTATCTTTAGCCTCCAATACTAAAGATATGGGCCTGTATATCTAGCCAATACCTTCTTTTAACAGGTCTAGTATTATGCTGTTTTTATGGACTATCAGTATATTGCCTGATTGTCCATATTTTTAGTGATCAAAATATCCGTAAATTTACTGATATTTTAAGGACAAATTTCGAAGTTTTCCTGGAACAGCTAAAATATAGCTCTTGTGAATTTCCACACAGGGTTTTCACTAGGATTTCATGTAAGGGCTTTTTGTACATTTGAGGAGGCCAAGGTGCCTCAGCACTGAAAATGGAAGGCAGCTAGGGGTAAATTTTAGACAGCCCAAATATGGCCTCCTGCCGCCTCCTAATGGCAACCCTGCCACACCTTGTAAATCACTTCAGATGTTGTTTGTATACTAACATGAGCAAAAAATATAGCTTTGGATGACTGAAATTCAACTTCGAAAATATGAAAAACAGCAAATTTTCCAAATCATAGGAATTTCACGAAACGTTAAAACTTTAATACAGTAAAATTGTATTCTGAACACAAGTATATTTGTAATTTGATGCCCTTTTTCTTTAATCGGAAAATAATGATCATTTTTAACATCAGTCCGTAAATTTACTGATATTTTTATCAGTAAAAACATGGACTATCCATAAATTTACTGATTATCCATAAAAACAGCATAATCAGGGTTGTCGTTAGGAGGCGGCAGGAGGCCAATTTGACTGCCTCAAATTATATTTGGGCTGCCTCAAACTTACCCCCAGCTGCCTTTTACCTTCAGTGCTCAAGCACCTTGGCCTTCTCAAATGTACAAAAAGCCTCCTACATGAAATCCTAGTGAAAACCCCGGAGCTACTAAAAGCAGTCGAATGCCGTCTAATGCCGTCGAATGCCGTCGAATGCCGTCGAAGTAGGAAAAAAAGGTTTTGAGGCATGTAAAGGTTATGTTTTGGGTCATTTATATGTATATGTACATATGTGTAACTAATTAAAACCAAAATACCTTAAATATATGTAAAATGATGACTTTATACCACAAAATCTATATATCGACCAATTCACGGGAGAGAACTTCGGTTGGCTTAAACGAGAGTCGTATTTTGAGAAAAGCCGTTATACATATAAATTATAATGAACACAAATGCACTGAGTGACTAGTGGTTAAAGATTCAAATCAACTAAGCATCAAGCTAGTCAATGATCACCAAGTACAGTTTTGTTCTTGTAGTGATACATCATGCTCAGACGGCTGTTTATTTAGCACTGTTAGTAGCGCACTGATGCATAATGCTATGCAAGGTTACCGTCATAGGATCTAGCCCCACATTAAGGACACTTCCCCTAGGGATATACAAGGTCCTTTCTTTCTTCCATGTAATTTGCAGGGCCCACTCTGGGGCATTATCGCAAATTATAATAGCTTGTTTCGAATAATTTCCTTGGTTCTTTAACGTGCCCGGTGTAAAGCACCGATACAGACAAGACTACCTCTGGGTTTCCAACCAGGATCATCTCTAGCTGGTTGGGAAACACTAAAAAGCTTTTCTAAAAATGACCAAGTGTCACGGCCGAGAATCAAACCCGCGACCTCTAGATCAGGAGTTAAGCATCTTTAAATACCACTCGACCACCTTGGTAAAATGTTATGACGGTTGTTGAGAACTGCAGCATGTAATCTTACATAAGCTGTGATTTATCCAGTTGTAATAGATCTAGCTGGAGTTTTAGCAAGTGACTGAAAAGTACAGCATTTTGTGCAATAATTAGAGCAAACTATGTTTTATCAAATATTTTGAACTCTTTGATGAAAGTAGGACCTTCTGAAGGTTTCTCTATGTCCAGTATTTAAAATCCCTGATGAAATTATGTAGGATACAGTATAGAAACTTGTTAACAGGTGCGTTGCGTGTCCGGGACGCATAAAACTGTTAATATCACATACCACGGACCATGTACGAACGAGACGTCATTGTCGCGAAAATGGGTGACAATTCATGATTTCGTCGGTAGTACGGAATACTAGTAATAATAATGAATACAAACATATCTAGATACGCTCGTTGGTTCATTCCGCAATCGCAATTCTTCCCATTTTACTACGTGTATACACTTATGCGTGTTTTTTGTAAAGGACAGAATCAGGAATCATTTCACCAGACGCTCGCATCGGAAAAGGTTACACGATTTTTGTGTGCAACAATTTACTGCTAAAATTAATCGAGTAACTAATATCCTCAGCAGAGCGCGCTTTCCCAGAACATATTCTGTAGTAACAGTGAACAAGAGGGCCTGAAAGGCCCTAGGTCGCTCACCTGTTGAACAATGGTCTAGGTATCAGTACAACCTACATTCTGACCATATTTCATGAAGATTGGATCAAAATAGTGACCCCTGGAGTGAACACAATGAATTTCTAAGCATTTGACCTAGTAACCTAGTTTTTGACCCAACATGGCCCAGTTTTGCACTTGGCCTAGATTTCATAGAGAACAACATTCTGACCAAGTTTCATGAAGATTGGATCAAAATTATGACCTCTGGTGTGAACACTAGGTTTTTCTAAGATTTAACCTAGTGACCTAGTTTTTCACCCCACATGACCCAGTTTAAAACTTGGCCTAGATTTCATAGAGAACAACATTCTGATTAAGTTTCATAATTATTGGATCAAAACCACGACCTCTGGAGTGAACACAAGGTTTTTCTAAATTTTGACATAGTGACCTAGTTTTTGACCCCACGTGACCCAGATTTGAACTTGGCCTAGATTCTATAGAGAACAACATTCTGACCAAGTTCCATGAAAGTACAATCAAAATTGCAACCTCTGGTGTGAACATTAGGTTTTTCTTAGATTTGACCTTGTGACCTAGTTTTTGACCCCACATGACCCAGTTTCGAACTTGGTCTAGATTTCATGGAGAACAACATTCTGACCAAGTTTTATGAAGATTAGACCAAAACGGTGACCTCTAGAGTGTACACAAGGTTTTTCTAAGATTTGACCTAGTGACCTAGTTTACGACCCGGCATGACCCAGCTTTAAACTTGGCCTAGATTTCATAGAGAACAACATTCTGACCAAGTTTCATGAAGATTGGATCAAATTGGTGACCTCTAGGGTGTACACAAGGTTTTAATAAGATTTGACCTAGTGACCTAGTTTTTGACCCTGCATGACCCAGTTTTGAACTTGGCCTAGATTACATGGAGAACAACATTCTGACCAAGTTTCATGAAGATTGGATCAAATTGGTGACCTCTAGGGTGTACACAAGGTTTTAATAAGATTTGACCTAGTGACCTAGTTTTTGACCCTGCATGACCCAGTTTTGAACTTGCCCTAGATTTTATGGAGAACAGCATTCTGACCAAGTTTCATGAAGATTGGAACAAACTGGTGACATCTAGAGTGTACACAAGGTTTTCCTAAGATTTGACCTAGTGACCTAGTTTTTGACCCCACATGACCCAGTTGCGAACTTGGCCTAGATTTTATAGAGACAAACACTGTGATCAAGTTTCATTAAGATTTAATGAAAACTGTGACCTCTACAGTGCTTACAAGTCAAAATGTTGACGACGTACGACGTACGACGTACGACGGACATTGGGCGATCACAATAGCTCACCTTGAGCACTTCGTGCTCAGGTGAGCTAGAAATTATAAACAAGTTGGCTTTATTTTTCGTAATTTGTAAATATTGATGCTAGCGGAAAAAATTTTTTTAAAAAGTAGGAAAAAAATCACATGCGTGTGGTTTTCTCAGGTGCGGGCGCAATAATTTAAATTTAAATATTTATTTTTCATTTTGGAAAAATCAGGAGCGGGCGCTCCCGACGAACGCATGATCAATTTGTTGTGGCCTTATGAATTTGAAAGGTTTACTTATATATATAAAACATTTATTGTGTTTCATTTATATCTTTTCAGATACCAAAGGTGTGTGTTTGAACGTCTTTGCAGATACCAATGTCAGCCAGACATGAAGAAAAAAACAAAGCAAAGATCTTCATTGCTGGGAAGGGACTTTTTAAACATTAACATGCATCGACCCATTTGTAAAACGTTTAATGTTTTAAAATACTAATTATTTTTATAACTAGACATTTATTTATTTATTTGAGTCTAGACATGTACATACATCTGCAACATGTCAAAATTCAGAAATAATAAGTTTCACTTTCTTTTGTTGATCCAGTATAAATGTCACTCATTATTTGTTTGTCATGGTCTAAATGGTGGTAAAAATTATGTAATCTCCGATTGATCACTATCTTTAATCAACCGGATGCTAATCCCAGCAGTAGGTCCTAGTGACAGCTTTAATTACTGCGGGGCAATAAAATTCTATACACAGAGTGTCATTTATTAGATGGTGAGAAATATACAGGTCACTTTGGTATTTTTTTTACACAGGATTTGACAGAAGAAACAAACTGTTGCATACCTATGCATATATGACAATGATACATCGTTTAACTTGTGTTAAAACGGTTAAATCCAGATTCGACGGCTTTTCTCAAGATACAACGACTGTTTAAGCCAACATAAGTTCCCTCCCGTGGATTCGGCGTGGCATAGTTTTTGGTGAATAAAGTCATCATTTTACATGCAATTTTATTTATTTTGGTTTTAATTAGTTACTAAAATATATATCTAGACATATATGTCAACGATACATCGTATAATTTGTGTTAAAATGGTAAAATCCCGATTCGACGGCTTTTCTCAAGATACGACGACTGTTTAAGCCAACCGAAGTTCCCTCCCGTGGATTCGGCGAGGCATAGTTTTTGGTGAATAAAGTCATCATTTTACATGCAATTTTATTTATTTGGGTTTTAATAAGTTACTAAATTATATTAGATATGAATTATATACCTAGACATATATGACAACGATCCATCGTTTAATTTGTGCTAAAACGGTTAAATCCCGCTTCGACGGCTTTTCTCAAGATACGACTCTCGTTTAAGCCAATCGAAGTTCTCTCCCGTGGATTCGTCGTTTTTAGATTTTGGAATATAAATATCTTATTTTACATATTTCTGGGATTTTTTCGATTTTTATAAGTGACAAATATGTATATACATACATATAAGACCTTAATATAACACATTTATGCCTCAAAACCTATTTTTTTCTACTTTGACGGCATTCGACTGCTTTTAGTAAGACCCGTGAAAACCCTGATAATACTAGACCTGTTTAAAGTTAAACTTCTGAATTCTGACCTTTACTAATGTCATCGATTTATTTTATGCCTTGGAGAATGGTTTGGTTTCCTGGACTGAGTATATCGTATGGCAGAGGCTATGGGTTCCGTAACACAAGCTTTCAAATGACGAGAGAAAGTTGGTCCCTTCTTGGTGAGATGTCGGACTCTTGACAGGTGGTGTCTCATAATAATTTTGCATGTAAACAATTTAAGTTGTAATAGAAACACAGTATATAGAGACCAAAGTAAACACTTTAGTACAGCATGTTGGGCTGGTAACCAGTTCAACAGGCTTAACTACACTACCGGGAAAAAGGCATGTTATTAACTGTCAAAATCAGAAAAGTGAAAACATTTTCGGATAGAACCAATTCGACTTACAATAAACCACTGCATGCTGTGCACACATACGATCCAATTGTCATGTTTATATATGTTGGCCCTCTCTGATGGCAATCGAAACATTGCTTATTATGAGGTAAGGCCACCATTTCTCGTAATATTTTGAGATGTTTTTCATCTTGCTTCTTTTTGGACGCCATTTTGCTTTTTATCCGCCTTAACCGGATGTTACGTATGACAGAAATGCGAAATGGCACTTTAGCGCAAATGATGTCATAACGAACTGTGAAATGAGTGAAATGTCGATTTGGGGGGGATCCGGTCAAAACGTAACCCCAACAAAAACGTAACCCCAAATAACAGTCAAAACGTAACCCCAGTGCGGTCTAAACGTAATCCATGCATAAGTCAAAATGTAACACTTGATGTAAAAATTTATGCCTTCAAGTATTATCTGCATGTGATATGTGCAGTCAGGAATTGGAGAATAAAGGTCGTAAAATATGAGTTTTGGAAGTAATTTTTACTAAAATTGTGTTTCTTAGCTGTTAGGATTTGTTTGTTTGTCATGTTGAAATTGATATGTGAACAAACAAATAAGAGTAATTAGATCTACATGCATGTACTGTACACTTGTGAAATACAAATTTATTAATTTTATACTTTGTGTGTGCATAATTATGCAATTGATAGAAAATGTAGAATATACGTAACTACTACACAAACATACTGTTTTGACTATTTTTGACTGTTTTGGTATTACGTGTTGACTGTAACCCGATTTGGGATACCACGGAGGTTTCGGGTATTTACTTGTTCTTACTTTATGGAATAAGCCAGGAAGGTGGTTACATTCTTTAAGTATTTTGTTTGTCATAATCATACTGCGTCCCTTTGGCAAACAAGGACGTATCCATGGGCGTAGGAGCAGGTGGTCGGGGGGGGGGGGGGGGCAGGCCCCGCAATGTCTGGAAGGGGGGGGGGGGAACATATCTTTTGGCCCCCCCATTAATTCAGACGAAAAATTATACTTTACGACCTGATATATCTCGTTATAGGCAATTTGCCTTCAGCTCTTGGTAAAAACGTATCAATTTTTTTTCTTAAATTCTCTGTATTAAGGTCCTTTTTCAATGCTAAATAAGGTATCTCAGAACGCCTAGAATGCACTAGATTGATCCATAGTTTAAAAACCCGTGTACACTTGAACGGATTAACTCCCAGTTACGACGTAATTACTTAACCAAATGACCACAGAAACATAAACTCACAGTAGGTATATACGATATAGGAGTCTTTGGACGTTTAAGAGTTCAGTTTGTGTCGAGAATAGTTTAGTGCAAATATTGCGTGTTGACTAATTGACATAAGGAAGTTACTTTGTTTTACTCCAAGTTGCCAAATGTTTGCCCCCCCCCCTATGTTCACTCGTTTGTTGTGTGCCTCCATAGCTCAGTGTTGGTTCCCTTGCCGTCTTATCTGGCGACCCAGGTTCAAATCCAGTTGGAGGCACTCATATGCCTGCCATATCACAGCAGAATCCTAGCTGACTGGTGAAAAAATGCTATGTTTGGCATGTTACACCTTTTCATACGTATATAAGCATAATTATACAGTGTGGCATAACATTTGATATTGTAGAATCAGTTTGTCCATTTTGGCGCAATAAAGTTGTATATTTCTATAAAGGAAAGTATTGTTTCCTCCATTGGATTTATCTACTGTGAGTGCTAAAATTCTCGAATGTTCCATTTCCCTAAATTTCCGGACACGTTTATGTCACAATTTGTTGCATAATTACATAAAATCTGTATATAGTTAGGCCTGACCAAATACCTAAAATACTATGTATTTAGGTCTTTGGCCTGACTAAAACACTTAAATTGAATTCTAGATATTAAGTAAATTGCTCACTCAGACTTTTAGCCTAATGTGAAAACATCGATATATATACGTATGTGTGTCATTGTTCTTGGATTCACCATTTTATAGATAGCAAACATATTTGTTGTTCATTGATGGTTATTTCTCTTAGACTATTAAAATATCACAGATGCTTATATTTTGCTTAAGTTTGACCTAAATTATTTTAGTGATGTGTTGGCTTACATTCCATAATATACAAATACATATCAAAACTAGTGCGGTTTATATAAACATTATATATTTTGATAAAACTTTTATTTTTCATGGATAATGTTTTGAATATATAATTGATATAATAACACTTAAAAGAACCAATAATGATTTGTTAACATACTACGAAGCTGGTCTTTAGTTTGAAGTAACTTATTCCAATTTATGTAGCATAGAAATTATTATACTTATTTGAACAAACATACTATTAGTGATGGATAAATTTATGAGTGTTGCATGCCTCTGGTTTGTTGACTTTGTGTGCATTCCATTTTATTTTTTGTTTATCTGAACTTAATGTGAAGGGGACTGGATATTCTGTCACATATATTTATATAGTATAACATAGAGAGAAAATGAGTAGGTTGTTTTCGAATCAAAGTAGCCAAAATGATTGTATATATTACAATATGTATTCATTCAGTTTTGTACCATTTGTGATGCTCTTCAACCAATGAGCTTATTTTGAGGGTTCAGTGCAAAACTACGGTTACTACTTCAATTCATAGAGGCACATACTATAGTTTTGCTCTAAGCCCTCGAAATTTAATTTGTGTCCCAATGTTTCCCGTTCTTGTAATATTAACATATATATCTCTGTGATAATCTATTCAACTATTTGGGTAAGGAATTAATCTCATTTGGTAGTTATTTAACTGTGGTATGTATCAAACATCTAAAGATTCATAATCAGTTCAAAATAACCAAAGTTGTGAGCATACTGCCTATTGGCCATTCCGTTTGTAAACAGTGTTTTCATTTGCCAAATAGTAATCACACAATGCCTTGTGCATATGTTAAACATGCTTCCATTGGCCTATTGGTATTTTGTTTGTAAACAAGTGTTTTCATTGGCTTAATGCAAAATGCCTATTGGCCAAGGATTTTTAAACTATGTTTTCATTGGCTTATCAAACAATTTTAAAATGCCTATTGACTGATCGTTTGTAAACATTATTTTCATTGGCCAATTCCCACAAAGTAATAAGACTGGATGGGCATAAATAAACATATCATATGTATATTGATGAGACTGATGTTTGGTACACCATATTGCTCGAACATTCCAAATGTTGTTAAGCCATTCTTGTAGAAACATATACATATTGACTGTTACATATTTAATTAGATACAATAGTGTTATAATTTGTGTTTCTCTTGAAAGCTGCTGTGCAAGTACATTGATAAACTCAAAACTGATAATGATAAGTTAATCTATAGCATGGTCTACCTCTTCAGTAGATGCCCTTTGGCCTTAGAGAGTATCTTCTCAAAATCTAAATTGAAGTCTTTTGACCTACATAATTATACTAGGAATCGTCCCCTTGTTTATTGACATGCTTTGTAAATTTATATAGAATATAGAACCTACCATTACTGAAATCACAAGTTATTATTAGTCTTCATTTAATGAACTTGATCATGTGATCAATAACTGATCATGTGACTCATAATTGATCATGGGACACATAATTGATCATGTGACTAGAGCTGGGTTTATGTTTAAAAAGTGTGTTGAGAGAGAAAAAACTTTATATATAATTGCCTAATATTTACTGTACACAGTTCGACTGTCCCATATATATATATATATATTATTGTGTTGTTTGCATAAGAAGGCAATAAATATACTTTTTGAGAACTTCCAGTGTTTGTTTTATGTATGCTGTTAGTCTTACGGAACCCTACCTCAAAGTGAACATGAGGTTATATTGAATCACAGGAACCTGGTATTTTAGTATAGATGTCCCTAAACACTATCCAACACCCCGTTACTGACACGCACCCATATTTTCTATAAGAGTGCTTGTCAGTAATGGGGTCTTGGATAGTGTTTGGAGACATTTGTATGAAAATATTACGTTCTTGTGATTGAATGTACCAATTTATATGCATCTATCATTGAGTCATAATGAATGTGTCAATCTACATTGAGTACATCAACCATTATATTTAACACAGTGAACCTATGGGTTATTTTGAATGCACCTACCAATATAGACTAAAACAAGAGATGTTTGCATGGTATGTATACTGTCATTGCACCCCAATAGCTGGAAATGGTAGGTCAAAGTGACCTTAACCTATGACCTTCTGTCCTTAAAGCCAATATGGATACTTTTCTATTGTTTGTCAACCCTTATATGAAGTTTGAAGATCATAGGACAAAGCGTTCTTCAGTTATCAAATAGAAACTATTTGGTCTACAGACTAATATGCTCGTACAAAGCAGCATTAACCACTCATCAAATATCGGGAGGACAAAATAAACTGGTAAGCACACTAGATGGAACTTAGCGATGTTTCAGAAGGACTTAATTAATATGTACATGTACTAGTATTCTATTTGATATTATTTAAGGCTTCCACCTAGCATCTAAAGACAGATTATCCATAATCATATGGGAACAAATGGTGCACGGATCTGGATCTTAGAAACATATTTTCAGTTCTACACGACCAAAAATGAAATAGATACAGAAAGGTAATAGG
Source organism: Spisula subtruncata (assembly GCA_963678985.1). Lineage (NCBI taxonomy): Eukaryota > Metazoa > Mollusca > Bivalvia > Venerida > Mactridae > Spisula > Spisula subtruncata. The sequence goes on along the minus strand of OY787671.1, from coordinate 25,556,181 downwards.
ATATAGGAAAGAAATGCTTTGATAAGAACAAAATCAGAAAAGACGAATGGATATATAATTATACATTGAAAAGACCAGAAGAACGCAATGAGACAACAAAAAAACTACTATCAGTAAAATTAAGGACAAACTGAGGGGGGGGGGGGAATACAAACAGCAGCACAAACAGGTAAAAAATAGAGCGAAAGAAGACGAAAGGTTTTGCAGGCGAACCATACAAAGCAGATGCGAGGCATGACATACAAACCCTCTATAGATTGACATAAACGCTAACAGGGAAATTTCGAAACACAATTTTATCAAGGACAAGGAAAGGAACTTTATATTGAATATAATTAAATATATAATCAGTGGAAGGAATAGTTTGGAAAGGTGTTTAACACAGAAGAGCATGATGTAGAAATTCCACAACACCTAGATATCTATACTGAACCACAAAGTACACTTACGGACTTACGGAAAACGCACCACTTATTCAAACCAGGAAATTTAATAGCAAACATTGTTTTACTGCATTAAATTTTTGTCTATAGATTGCTCATTTTATGTTTAAACATCAAGCAAAATTTCAAAACGACAGTAAACAATGTAACTAAGTCACGTGATACCCACGTGCTTAAGTCTCAAAACCAAAGTCACAGTTAGGGAGAGTACGAGTAAAGTTATGTTTTTGGTGCGTCACAATAGCGGGTACTCATTACAATTGCAATCCGCTTTTGGGGAATGTTTTTCTATTCATCAACAAAGGTTTGGACAACCTTGTCGGCAGATCGGGTTATGCAACTCATGCATGGACTCATGTTTCAAAGAACATGTCATATGTTTTGGTGGGATCAAAATCTAGGACATCCCATCACGCAAAAATTGTTTTCTTCGAAGAAAAGTGACTGTTATTCGTTATTTATGCGCTGGTTATATTCCATCTGTCTAAGGTTAACATCCATGTCATTCGGAAATAGTAATACAAAAAGGAAGTGATTGCATGTTGAAGCACGTGTTCAATGTTAGATGAAACACAAACGTGATGGCAGGGTACTAAATGAAAATGTTGTATTTCATATATAAACGTGTTTGATATTTTCATTTGATGAATTAGCATATCTATCGACACCAAGCATTCTTTTGACAGACACGGTTGCCGACCGGAAGTCGTTCCTTTGGCGGAGCATGCGCATTAATTTATCCAAATTAGGTGTCTTTTTAGGCCTTTAATCCCTTTTTGGAGCTCATTGGTGGTGTCAGTTGGCATAAAATGCTATTGAAGACGAATATTTATTGTATCATGACAATATAATCGCGCAAAACCGCGTGATGGCTACTTCCGGTATGTAACATGTCTTTACCCCCAGAAACATCAGTTTCGGTTTGACGTAAAATGTAAACTTTTGTTTTTGGAAAACTGAAGATGTGTTTTTTGGTATGCTAATGAACCGTTTACACATCGCCATTTACACAGTTCGGATATCAGTTTCATTCGCACGAGAATCACGCGCGAAAAATGAGATTTGACAATGTGGTCATTACTAGCAATTCAGTTGGTAAAAATGGATTAAAATATACTTTACAGACACCATTCTAACCTAGGAACATTATTACATAGGTAAAACATATTCCTAAATAGTTCATACAAAAAATACCGAATCCGGGAAAGTGGTGCGTTTTCAAAGTCCGTAAGTGTAACCACGACAGAAGTGAAGAATGGAAAAACTACTTGGTTCAGACCAAATACAGATGAAACTGCTGAAAACAGAAGAGCAACTTACATACAAACTGCTCATTGGCATTATCCTAAGATCTGGTCAGCGGAACAACCATCAATATTATGGAACATCAGTATATTTGTAAAATAGAAATGTGACTTACAAAATAACACACATTATCAAGTATGTCTTCCTACCGAGATGCCTAAGAAGAATTCTACGTATCACCAAGTAAAACACCGTCTCATACAATGATCTTTACCAGAGAACAAACACAAATAAGATCTCAACAGAAATCCAGGGACGCAGATGATGATGGATAGGGAAAGGAAGCCGAATGAAACTAGATTCCACACAACGGATGGCTATGAAATGTTTACCAAATGGAAGGAGAAATAGGAGAAGACCAAAGACAATCTGGCGAAGTTCCACACATGTTGTATTTCTATTTTGGTTTGATATTATTTGATACAGTGGAAAGAATCCCTTTACAGCGTTCAAAACAGTAGGAATAAGAATAAATAGTTCAATAGTTTAATAATTTCATATAAATTTACATAATATGTATACAAACATGACAACTCGCATTCCAATAGCAAGGTAATGGGTAGCAATGAATACTCGCCCTATTAAGCACTGGACTTGATCCATACTTGATCAATGTTGCATTTCATTGGAAGGACATTTCAAGGACACTCATGTACAAGCAACATCACAATAAAAAAATCAAGCACCGGGTGTATATGTATAAGAAAATATGTAGAATAAATAAACAACAACGTCGTTCGTCGTCTCAAGCATACATGTACAAAGTAACGTACTTGTATGGCTCTTTATCTTCCGGTGCCACGTGCATAGAGCGGAAGCACTTGTATTAAACCATTTCCTGGTCATGTTGAAGTATTCGGAAAGTTAAATTAATAGTGAGGTGTCACACAAACATTTCGGAATGAGATGATTCTAAAACGAATATGTGCTTGCACAGTGTGTACATACTTGCAATGGAATTAAATTATTAACAAAAACTCTTCCTATGGCTTATCCCGACCATTCCAACTCAAATATTAATAGTAAACATGTCCTTAATATCATGTTTTTGCAATATTTGGGGTTATTTGGTAAATACAAAGCTATAGTTGTGCCCATATGGTCATCGTATTTCTGTCCACACCCATTGGTCATCCAATCCACTGGTGTTATTTATACGGTACTGTCTGATATTTTGTTTAAAGTTTGTCTCATCATTCATAGGTGTGTCCGTGTTAAGATGTTTACGAGGTGGATAAGGCCGACGGTAATAATTACTGGCATCCAAACCACCAAATGCTTCGTTTGTGTAAACATTATATAGATATACTTCACCATTGCTTTGTGGATCATTATTTTTACTGATCGTAGATGGAGTGTCTCGATTACTTGTATTTTGTTTAGAATCTCCGTCAACAAAAAATCTACTTCCGGGTCCAATCCATGACAACACAACCGGAAGTAACAAAAGCGCATGCGCAATGCCAAATACCAGTACAAATGACATAACTGTTGCAAATGCTCTAAACACGTAAGACTTGGCACCGACAATGATAAGAATGCCCAAAATAGAGGAAATCGCACCGTGAAATATAGGAGCACCTGTTCTATCAAATGCCTCATGGACTCTATCGTTGCGGGACTTGCCTCTAGAAAGCATGTAGCCGTGACAAATGTGAGCAGTGAAATCTACAGAGAAACCAATACTCATAATTAAATGAATCATAGTTATTGCACTCAGTGCAACGTCCACGTAATACATGTACCCGAAAACGCCGGTCATAATCATAGTCACAGCAACAACACTAAACAGTACAAGAACCGGATGTGGCATAAATATACACGTTACAATAAACACTGCCACCAGTGCGATGCCAACTGTCTGCAATGTTTGGCCTAAAATTCGCACAAATTGTTCGTACACAATAAACAATGGGCAGTTCGCGAAACATTCAATGTCAGCTAGCTCAGCAACGCCACGTGCAGCTAACATCATTTTACCGGACCATTGACTAGTTATCATATCTTTGGATAACACATAAACACGTGACGAGGTTATCTTCATGTTCACTGTGTCTATAACAACGTCATTTTTAAACATGACGTAATTCGGATCATCTAGGAAATTGGTCAGCCCAGCGATAAACATGGCTTCATTCGATGGCGTGTAATATGGGGAGCTTAAGTAAGTTTGAAGCCAGTTGACCTGAAAGGTATTTTCAAAATATTCATTCTCATGAGCATCGGCAATCAAATTGCTGATTTTATCTTGAATCTCTGTTTGGGAATAATCGTATGTTTTTGAAATGACAAAGGTTACCGGTATTTGCTCCGTAAAGTGTTTATCTAGCCAATAACCGTAGTTGTGAAAATAGGAATCGTCGGACACTAATTGTGTTAGAATTAATCCTTGTTTTAGATAAACACACCCATAAATAGCTCCAGCAAGGTATCCGAGGAACAGAATCACGATGATTATTTTACATGGGAGTTTCAAAACTATTTTTGGCAGCAACCACCTTGGTAGTTTATCTAGTAAACTTTCAGCCTCGTTTCGGTTCAATGGCGGTCTACCGGAACAACATATCACGCTTCTTTTCGAATATCCTCCTTCTGATTTCATTTCCTGTTTCGTCTTGACTCGCTTACAAGTCATGAAATGACGATTCTCGGCAACACGACGTTCATTTATTGTCAGACAAGCAGCAAAGAAAGTCACGTTGTTTATAAAGCAGAATATTACAGCAACACCTGAAAGCAGAACAGCTTATTCCATTGTTTGTTCTTGGGTGGCAGGGGATATATTGGGGTGATGGGGGTCCCCTCAAAATATCAAATCTTTAGTGTAAGGCTTATTTATGATCACCAAAAATTAAATTGGTATTTTAAAGACCCAATTCTGTATTTATTTTGTACAAAGAAGGTGTTTAATATTTTGAAAAATCATAGAAACTAAATATCAGTTGGCTCTGAAGGATTTGTAGCTCTTCAAAATGGAGGTTACCACCACTGGCGGAAGTTCAAATTTAGCGTCGTTAGAAACCGCGAAAAACTTTGACAGCAAATAGCAAAAAATCGGCAGGTATGGGCTACACTTTTCTTGCTGAATTAACCTAGCTCAGACATGCTATTTATGTAAAATGGGACCAAAAATAGGATTGCATTGGGTTTTAAAATACTGTATATGGGGTGAAATTGATCATGTTTGTATTTTTTTGACTAAAATTTGGAGGGGTAGGGGCAAAAACAAAGGGCCATAACTCCACAACCCTAGGGGTTAGCCTTGCAATTTGATGTTATTTCCTATTTATGCTGCATAGGCCCTGAGACTGACACATAAATTCTTTCTTGTCTTATTTGCTGTTTTCAAGAAATCCGCTTGACTGTTTGCGGCCTGTTGGAACCTCAAAATGTGCCAATAATATATCCCCTGCCCCCTAGTCTAGACCGGATTGGCAATTCGATAGTCCATTGCTGAAGATAACATGGTAAGTTTTTAAATAATATATACGTATAATGATTCTAGTTCTTATAAGAGTCTAAGTTACCTCTAAGGATAAATATTATAAAGCCGATATCTGAAAGTATGACTGTCTTGGTTTTGCAATTCGGCGACAAACGGAACGTATGCCAAAATACCAAATGTATCTGAGACTTTGGCTTATAAGCAATTCAAAATATGTTTCAACCAACGTATAGATGGATTTAGTGTAGACTTATATATATTGAGGTTGATTGTGAAACACTTCATTCGACAACACCACAGATACATGAGTGAATAATTTTGATTGTTACTCAGTTTATTGTTACTTCGGCTCATTGGTATGCAATATGTCGGTGAGAAAACATTTGATCACAATATATATATGTACTCACCTGTATATATACAGAAATTTCGAACAGCTACAAAGTTAGAACTAACACCAGCCATGAATGCAATGAGATCAGTGAGTGAGGTGATAGTTATGCCCACACCTGATATACGCATAGTTTCAGCAATCTTCTCCTCTACAGATAGCTTACTCTGAGCTTCAGACAGACCAGACAACATTATAAACATATCGTCTATACCAACACCTACAAACACACAAATATTGTCAAGTTCAGACTGGTCCCAGGGTCCGCTTTGAGACTAACGTCTCAACATACTTGTGATATTTGAACATGTACCAGTCTATGTCTAGTTGAAAATGAAGAACTAGCCAAGTTGGTTCAAAACGAAATCGGAAATAGATGGCAGTACATAAAAGAATCAGCAGAGCAAGAAAGATACAAGAGGAACATGCACAATGGCATATAAAAAACAAATAGAATGAGCATGAAAAAATGAAATTATAAAAAAATAAAAGGAGAACATCGGATAGAGAAGGCAGCCGAGAACAGAATTCACACAAACATCACAGCAAAATATCACAATTACATGACAAAGGCTGAGAAAGACGAGGAACACATTTGGTACAGGAAACGTAAGTTACTGGTACATTGACAAATCTTGTGAAAGTGGCAAGTTTAGAGAGTGGACCTTTTCAGACTTGCTAAATGTACGAGTTGAATGTTTAGTTATACGCTTAATTTCAAAATTAACTTCATTAAAACCACAGGTAAATGAATTGTAATCTCTATATAAACGTTGCTACTGATGATGATGATGATGATGTAGCAATACTTACCAATGATAAGGAAAGGCATAAGACCAACAATACTGACAAACGACACACCACACCCCGCACATAGACCAAAACTTGCAACAATAGCTAAACCTGATGCTAAAACACCACCAAATCCTAGCCACATTCTTTGTCCAACTTGGTCTGTAAGTCTTTAAACAAAATACAAAAGACATGTACATAGTTCATTTAATATAAGACACACACACACACACCAAAATTCTAACAGAGTTTATTGGCATACTCTCATGGCATGGCGACGGGTACCCTTAGAAGTTAGGTGTCTAGGTTAATGAACATAAATTATATAACATACATTGTATCTAACAAAGGCATATAAAGAAAGTCAAAACGTCCTGCAACATTATTCGTTCTACCACCCATTATTTACAAACCTCTTGGAGACACAAATGAACTGTCTTTTTATATTGTATTATCATTGTGGTGCTGTATAAATATAACATTCCTACCTTGATGAGATTGTTGCTATACAAGCATATGTGATCATCAGGATAAATGTTGCAGCTATCAGGGTGATATCAGATAGTAACATGGTGTCTATCTCCTCGGACAAGGAATTGAAGTGACCATAGCTTATCTCTATGTTGTTACTAGAGAACGAATCACATTTTGATATAAACTCTTTAGCCTAAAATGAAAGAACAATTAAATTTAACAGATGGATATATAGTTGTAAATCAGTCAAAGCATCGTCACAAATATGTTGTATAAGTTACATTAAGAGAACGCAACCGGGAGGTTGTCTCAAGTTTAAGACTAAATCGACGGTGCCGAACCAAAACCCCGTAACTCAATTTTGGCGCGAAAACTTTTTTGCAGCGTCCGCATCTGCTAGACGTCCCGCGCATTTCTGTCTTGTCGCCACTTAAATAGCCAATCGCGTTACTTAGATGGCGACAAGACAGAAATGCGCGGGACATCTAGCAGATGCGGATGCTGCAAAAAGTTTTCACGCCAAAATTGAGTTACGGGGTTTTGTTTCGGCACCGCCGATATGAGGTAACCAAGCGTTATTGCTTCTTTGTAATGTGTATCATAGCTCAACCAAGTTGTGTACATTGTGTATACATTATGGTCAGTGAAGAGAAGTTGTTACCCAAAAAGACGATTTCCATGGTGTAAGCGTTGGATATATAACTATATGATATACATTATTTAGAGAATGCGAGCACATACCCAAACAATGGCTTCAGATTTGTATTTCGATTGTACCGTGAATTCAAACTTTGAATATTCCATTCCAGTAAGATATGTCCCAGTCGTGTCAAATTCTAGTATTTCTGAAAATATTATATAATACAATTTAGAAAAAAACACTGTAATTACTTAACTTCTCATTTACTGCATAATTCCCAATATGATGCAATACAGATACAATTATTCCTACTAGGACTAGAGCCAGTAAAGCCGATTGGGAAGGCAGCCACCTTGGGATTGACTTGTAAGGTTCAATATAATTCCGTTCAAGTCCATTCTGATATAGCCAATTAATGTGACAGCAGTCAAAAACATATGAACTTAATGAACCTTTGTCCATGTATCGCCAGCAAGTCGAAGATGGCCGCCGTATGATTATCAAATAGATTTCTTGTATAAAAGCAACGAAGCAAACGACCACAGACCAAATTATTTTAACCGAAAAAAAAACAAAGCAAAAAATAAGCACTATACAATATAATCTCACCACCAAGAAATGGTGCATAGTTTTGTGTTCCTGAGACGGTTGATGTGAATACAGGATATGTTACTCTCCCATTGTCGACAGCTGTAAGAAAATCCGAATCCCACAGAAAGTCTCCTTCAACAGCACAGCCGCTACTTGTTTTAGCACATATATCTTGGAACTGAAAATGATATACTTATTTAATACATACGATAGAGATTCTGTGGAGTTTGAAAATGTTTTCGCATCCTATATAAAGGACACAGAAACACAGGAATGCAGGTCATTCGTGAAGCATTGTACATTTTCGCCCTCTCTTGTAAATATTCAGTATATCACAAGGCATAAAGACCGATGTGGAGAGAATGTAATCCAGAAGAAAAGTCTGTTTCGATTCTCGTGTACGTACTTTAGTGTATCACGTCATTAAAAAAAACTATTAAACTACTAAACATGGATTTTACTTTGTAAACGAAAATAAACTTTATCTGAGATGATTAGTACAAGTATTAGTGTTAGTACTAGTACATCAAAGAACGTTTGTCCTTACTGTAACAATGTTACTACAGCTGGCTCGTGCTGTACCATCAACATTTTATATGCATCAAATAACAGCAGAAGTTCTTTAAGTATACGTCGTGTTAGTAGTGGATCCTGTTTAGAATAATTTGCTAGTCAGTACAACGAAATAATGTATTTGTCCTTACTGTAACAGTGTTACCATCGCTGTCTCGTGCTGTAACACTTTGTAATGATTCAGATAATTGCTTAATTTCTTCCAGTGATTGTCGATTTAATAGATTCCCCGTCTTTGATTTCACTTGAACTATGATCCATATCCCTTCTGAAGTGATTTGTAATTTTTGGAAGTTTGTCGCACTCATGTCTGGAAATATATCGTCAATTCGTTCTTTGTCCTTTCTTGCTTGAGTACCTGAAGTTTGGATTAATACAAATATAAATAAAATGTGCGAATGCAATCATTATCAATAAAACATACAGTATATTTTTGCGGTTTGTGGCAAATAGTTTGGTTCTCTTTGTGCGCTGCAATTTGCTGTTTCCATTTCATTAATGTAATTGTTGACATCTATGCAGAATCTATTCATAATCTTTTTAATAGTTACATAACCGTTTCACTGATGTTCATCTTTAATTTTTCTAAGTCTCCCCCAGCGTCTTTGTCACATTGCAAAATTGAAAGAGAATGATATGTTCGAACGTCTATCTCTATAGTGCATGCCTGATTTATGGATTTATGGATTTATCAGAATATCGAGAAGACATAACAGTCGGTTTGTCTATCCAGGTGCTATGCACTGGTATCTTTCGCAACACGACATACAAAATAGACCACATTTGCTTATCAGCAAGCCAATTTACATAAAAGAACAACATACAAAAGTACACATCTTCACAAGGTAACTACAATCTGATCTCGACTAAGTGACCTATTAGTGTTTGTTATTGTTTTAATATCAATGCCTTGTGTATCCATGTTTGAAGTTATGCCATAATTTAAGTTATGGTGAGTAAATATGTATTATAAATATATATCAATTTTATTAAGCAAACTGTATGCATTGCATTTGGATGAGTAACGATTGTATAAATTCGATTTTCCAATCAGCATCATGTGATATAACGTTTGTAAATGGGGCAGTTATTAATTAATTATTAATTAGTGCGTTATGTACTCACTTCGTATAAACCAAATCACTGTATGACTTATCCGAATACTATATAATTCAACTTGTATCATTTATTGCAATTAAAAGTAAAACATGTAAAATCTTATCACAGTATGTCTTATAGTCATACTATATTATTCAACGTGTATGTTTTATTGCAATTAAAAGCACATGTGAATCTGATCACAGTATGACTTATTGTCATACTTTATAATTCAACGTGTATGTCTTATAGCAATTGCCGGAAATCGATTCGTTTATACTCCGTGATACTTTTAATGGAAATAGTTAATATGCGCCATTTGGGAATACGGAAAACTACATACCGTGTGGTAGATATACATCGGTGGCATCGATGTTAGACTCAATGCTGATGAGACCAATACCAAGCAGTCCATTAACAACAACAGTGATGATCAGTATCTTCCAGGCATGCCGGGAAACAAACCGACCATATTTGGCATAAGCACCACCAATATACGATTCCACAGTCTCATATAGACGTCCCCACCTCATTCTGAAGCGAGGAAACGGAGAAATATTCATGTTCAACTGTAAAGATGTTTAGAAAATAGACATCCACGATCATTAAAGATAACGATACTAAACCTCGAAATCACGACGGTGGAAACTGAATATAATGGTGTTTTCCGCCTTATTGATTTCATGGACTTTTAATTATCATAATCGTAGCTTTGTATTTTCACCATCATGTTATGGCGAATTAAAACTACAAAATGGGTAAACAGAAACATTGGCAAAAGTGTACTATTGGACATACTTTTGTTTCAGTAAATTTGTTTTTCTAGATATATTCAGGAACAATGTAATTCGAACCTGTTCCTAATATATTGAACGGTTCTTAAATGCTTTGTTCTTAATTAAAATGAATAAACACCACTCACCTTGACAGGTTGATATGCTACTAATCCCTGTTTAAATGTTGTCTAATAAATCAATATACACAGTGTGGTGTTTTATAAATAAGTACACACGCATCGCTTGACTAGAAATCAACCTAAATGCTCGTTTATATTTAATGTTGTTAATGTTGTTGCTTGCTCAATCGACCGTTATCAGCAGGCATGGATCCAGGCAGTGGGCACGAGGGCCCGTGCCCCCCCCAGTTGGCTGAGATTTTTTTTAAAAACATTGAATAAATAGTAAAACAGGTATTGAACAGACATCTCTAAATAATATGGGTATTTTTTCTTATGTTCTAGATGAAAAAGTATTTGTAAGATGGGCATTTTTCGTGCTCGCTTCGCTCGCAGAATATTTTTAATATACATGTATATATTTATACGTAGCTGTTGCATCACAGAAATCAATTACACGAGAATTTTTGCCCTAGCTCATTATATTACCTTTTAACTGTTTAAAAATAATCATAACTAAACCATTAAAGTTAACTCTCAGAATAAAGAAAAAAAGGTATTTCAGGGCTCCCAGATAGGCTTAGAATGCACTAGATTCATCCATTGCTTTGAAAAAATTTCCGGGGGAGTATGCCCCCGGACCCCCCATACTTATGTTATAATATTCCAATGACCAAAAGGATGAAAGCTGGTATATACAAATACTGTATGTAAACACTTACTAATATGCACGAACATACACAAAATGTACTATGGACTTATAGCATAAAAAGTACTATGGATTCCCCCACATCTACAAATGTACCCCTTCCTGTGCATTTTCACACACATATTAAGCAATTGCCTTGCCCCCGGAATCCCGTACATACCTCGTGCCCCCCACTCAGAAATTTCTGGATCCGGGCCTGATCAGTATCAGTTTGCAACGATTGGTTTATTTTTAACACAAAACATTGTTTTTGTTAATAGGTAGTGCATACAGTCTAGCCAAATTTGTCACTAAGAATGTGTTCATTACGTTCATGACGGAGTACGTAACATAAACGCAACATAAAGTTTCATAAATAACCGTCTGTAACTTGTGTAATTTTGTAGTTTCTTTGACATTATTTAAGATCTTGCGGTTTGTCATTGAATACTCGACTGTATTAAAACATTCGTTAATTTAAATTATTGTGTCATGCATCGATTGTAGTGTAATAAGTTCATAGTCGCCAAAGTACAATTCGGTTATTTATAAATAGGTTGTCACTTATAAACGAAAGAAGGTAATTAACATAACGTTATATCATTTTTATTGTTTTGAACATTTTAATCGAGAAATGCATTTCAAACCAATACCTTTTATACCCAGCCACATTCACTACCAGCCCATTTAAGCTATTAAGCAGGGCAATTTCAACGCGATTAATGCGTTCCCTATATAACCTTTGATTGTTTAAATCGATTCAGGAATATTATACAATAAATGAGAATCATTATTACTTAAACTCCTCAAATTTTCCCACTAATTACCGAGAAAAGAATGAAAACATATTTCCGTAACGAGCCAAAATAGTCCAGAGTTGTTTCCCTTTGATCAGATAATAATAAATCGCTGGAAGCGATAAATTATAATTGGTGATTTAAATATATTTTAGATGTTATAGAGTCACATTTGCGCACACTTTTTACTGAAAAAATATGATAATTGATAGAGCTTTGTACATTTAGCTCATTTAATGTGATAGTAGAGAAAAATATGCTAGTTATAGTGAATGCCTCTTTAAATTGTTTTAACATATCATGAAAAATGTTACAAACGTAAACAAAAAATAAATTACCTTTAACATGTGGAATATGTCGTTACTTGTACAAAATCACAAATATGATGTTATAAAAATAATATTAGTAAATTTATATATTTAAATCTAAATCTCTATACAAATGCTTTTATGTCATATAAAATGTCTCTTCAATACCAACAGCTAATCACCCTTTCACTCATTCACTGGGAATGAACACGTTATATCTACGATGACCACAGAATAGAACAATATAATTATTATTTTCGTTCAACCAGCGTAAGATAGTCTGGAGTCTTGACTAACCACTGAATTTGAGGATGATTTTTTTAATTATACAATCGATATGAATAAGAGTATATCAAATATACAGATGTGTTATATAAAATCTATTTACGCCCGGGAGTGTTTTATTGATGCCATATCGCTCACCCGAATCATTGGATTTTATAGAGATTGTTTATAGCTTCGATTGTTGATATTCTTTCAGAAACTTCCATTACGTATTTTAAAAAGACTTATGAACATTTCCCCAGAAATACACATTTTGATCACACCTCTGACACGTGCAATGTAATTTGTTTTATGTGAATTGTGAAAACCTGCTGAAAGCCACAGTGTCCTTTGACTATTTGCCTAATGTCATAAATCTCCCCGGAGGCCGATAATCGTGAATCTGACGTGAACCACGATGCCTAGGTATCATGCGGAACGGACCCGCGTTGGACATACAATTATCCGGTCGCCGGCCAATGACAGACAATTCAATGGCAGGCAAATATCCGTCTGGTCACACCCTCTTTTACGACGCCCGATGAGCAATTGATGATCAAATTGAACTTGTGACCATGGAAATAAGACATAATTGGCTGTTTATTAAGTATGCTTAAATGACAACAAGAAAAGGTTTTATTATAGATAGACAGACACTTGCACAGTGGTATCCACGCTAATCGACTCGTACAACATAACATATTCAACAAACCTCAGGTGAGCCAAAAAGCATACTTGTTTGTTGTTTTCACGCAGTTAACTCACTCGTACATTAAAACTAGATTGGTTTGTCAGATAAGGTTCTAAATACTAAAATAACTACTTGTTTGTACTGTAAATTTTCATATGATCAATCAAGCTCAAAATTAACTGCAAAAAGTATACCCGGTAAGGCACGGCTATGGTTACCTAAACCAGTCGTGCGTTCAGGTAAACTATCGTGAACAATGTTACACTTACCACAGGTAATCGTATCGGTTTTACCCGTACAGAATTAAGTATTATATTATTTATATACATGTGTACACAAATGTTTTGATTTTGAAATGTTTGTATACTTAACAACTTTTCTTAATATACAGCTTCTAAATTTGAAATATCGTATAATGTTTTGGCATGTTCTAAATTTGAAATATCGTGTAATGCTTTGGAATGTTCTAAATTTGAAATATCGTATAATGTTTTGGAATGTTCTAAATTTGAAATATCGTATAATGTTTTGGAATGTTCTAAATTAGAAATATCGTATAATGTTTTGGAATGTTCTAAATTTGAAATATCGTATAATGTTTTGGAATGTTCTAAACTTGAAATATCTTATACTGTTTTGGAATGTTCTAAATTTGAAATATCTTATAATGTTTTGGAATGTTCTAAATTTGAAATATCGTATAATGTTTTGGAATGTTCTAAATTTGAAATATCGTATAATGTTTTGGAATGTTCTAAATTTGAAATATCGTATAATGTTTTGGAATGTCCTAAATTTGAAATATCGTATAATGTTTTGGAATGTTCTAAATATGAAATATCGTATAATGTTTTGGAATGTTTTGGAGTATTGAGTTGAAACTTTCTGCAATTCTGCATTATAATATTGGTATTTCAGTGAACAGTGAATTATAACGATGTACATTTTACAACAATTTAATACATTAAAACAGAAACAGCTGAACAACAACGTGTTTCAAAAGTCACAAACTGGAACATGTTTTTGAGGGGTTGTCCATTAATGATATTTACCACAGCTAAACAAAGACATGCATGTTCGTCTTTCATTGTTATAAATGGGCATTTCCAAGCCGTTGTAGAGGTACCCCTTTCTTACCCAACAATCAATTCCGCTCCAAATGTGTTCGATTGGGTTTAAATTTGAAGATTTGAAGGCAAACGGCTAATGACACAAACATGTTTTCTCAAGCATGCAAGATGTTTGTTTGCGATGTTTCGGCTATTATTGCAGCCAAACGGGGATGTTTTGCGACATTTTGAAAAATTAACACCACATGATTACGACCTCTCAGCAGCATGTGCGTATTATTTTGTTGGCACCGTGGAATATTCTAGAAGTAATGTGATTTTTGATTTCACATCAACTGACTTTACATTGAATGCATAAGTACAAAATTAAACGCTCCAAATTGGGTGAAAATGGCAAACATCACGAAATACACATCCCTCCAGAATTTGGTACCAAGACAGATTAGTTTAATTATACATTTGTGTAAAATAAACGACGCGTAAACAATTTGAACGCGTTCTCATATAAGACACTTGCTTAATCATTACCCTAGAAAGGTTGAACATATTTAGTTAGTGCCTATGTACAGAGAAGAGACTCTACCAATATATAATTATTTATTTTCTTTATGTATTATAATGTATTTATATCTATTTGCCATTATGTTTTGTTCATGCGAGAGCATTTTAAAATTTTAGTTTGATAGTGACTTATAGGTCCATTGGGCCGTATATGTTTTATACTTTTGTTGTACATATTTACACATGTCACTTTAATAAAGAATATACTTACTTATAGGATA
Source organism: Spisula subtruncata (assembly GCA_963678985.1). Classification (NCBI taxonomy): domain Eukaryota; kingdom Metazoa; phylum Mollusca; class Bivalvia; order Venerida; family Mactridae; genus Spisula; species Spisula subtruncata. The sequence goes on along the minus strand of OY787671.1, from coordinate 25,540,934 downwards.
CATGTCATATTGAAAAAGGAATGGTGTATAGCTAGTTTGCGATAGAAAAAAATCGTGTTTTTTAAAGATTTCTTAAAATCTATTCATCAGATTTTTGTAAAAATTTACACAAAACTACAATAACTTTCTACCTAGTCTCATTTTGAATTTCATAATTTTTAGTCACCAATTAAAAGACATTTATTCTTAATTACATATAGAAATTGCATGCGTACTTACAGTTTAACGCAGGGAGGTAATCTGGTATTCCATTGATGATTTACTATCAATTATTTAACCGTTACAATCCGTGATCAGCGGAATTGAGATTGCTGTTATAAAGACAAGACTTGGGAGGCCCTTGTTATTCGGTTTATTTATGTGTGTCGCTTGTAAACAATGTACAACAATAACATGTAATTCGTCATGTTCACAGACGGGCCTCGCATGTGTTAAATTAAGTAGGTTGCAAATACGTAAATATACCGTTATGCGTATCATGTGCCCGTATATTGGCTGTTGCAAGTATCAAGTCTTCTAACTTGATTTTTCATACAAAACTACAATATGTTACATAGAACTTATGAACAAAACTTTTTTAACTCATTTCTGATCTTGCTGAAATTTCAGTGTGTATTAGGTAGATATATTTCATTTATTCGTGCAAAATTTCATACGTGTAGGTTTTGTAATTACAGAGAAATATTAAAAAAACACGATTTTTTTCTATCGCAAACTAGCTATATACTTAGATAAGCTGTCAAGTACATGTATACAAGTGACTGGTCTAAACAAATGAACCGCATCAACAAACTAAAAAGGTTAAATCGACACAACCACCTGTGATTTCATTAATGTGTCCATATGAACGCATGATAGCTTGTCTATAAACCGTAACTTAAAAACTTGTTTACATAACTTACTTAAATTACACTTACGGACTTTGAAAACGCACCACTTTCCAGGGGTCGGTAGTTTTTGTATGAACTATTTAGGAATATTTTTTACCAACGGAATAATATTCCTATGTAACAACTGTGTCAGTCAAGTACATTTTAATCCATTTACCAACCGAATTGCTAGTAGTGACCACATGGCCAAATCTCATTTTTCACGCGTGATTCTTGTGCGAATGAAATTATCCGAACTGTGTAAATGGCGATGTGTAAACGATTCATAAGCATACCAAAAAACACATTCCAGTTTTCCAAAAACAAAAGTTTACATTTCACGTCAATCCGAAACTGATGTTTCTGGAGGTAAAGACATGGTTAGATACCGGAAGTAGGCAAATATTTGTCTTCAATGGCATTTTATGCCTACTCACACCACCATTGAACTCCAAATAGGGATTAAACGCCTATAAAGACACATAATTCGGATAAATAAATGCGTATGCTCCGTCAAAGAAACAACTTCCGGTCAGCAACCGTGCCTGTCAAAAGAATGCTTGGTGTCGATAGATATCCTCAAATTAAAATAGCAAACACGTTTTTTTATGAAATACAACATTTTCATTTAGTACCCTGCCAATTTGTGTTTCATTTAACATTGAACACGCGCTTCAACATGCAGTCACTTCCTTCTTGTATTACTATTTCCGGATGACATGGGTATTAACCTTAGATAGCAGAAATATAACAATACGCATAAATAACGAATAACAGTCACTTTTTTACGAAGAAAACAATATTTGCGTGATGGAATGTCCTAGATTTTGATCCCACCGAAAACATATGACATGTTCTTTGAAACATGAGTCCACGCATGAGTTCCATAACCCGATCTGCCCACAAGGTTGTCCAGGCCTTGGTTAATGAAAAGAGAAACATACACCAGAAGCGGATTGCATTTGTAATGAGTACCCGCTATTGTGACCGCACCAAAAACATAACTTTACTCGCACTAACTGTGATTTTGGTTTTGAGACTAAAGCACGTGGATGTCACGTGACTTAGTTACATTTTTAACTGTCGTTTCGAAATGCAATTACATATTGTTTGCTATTAAATTCTGTGGTTTGAATGAGTGGTACGTTTCCAAAGTCCGTAAGTGTATAATTAAACTCATAAGCCAACAACATCCGTACTTGATCTTCTAATGACGTACATTGATTTTTGATGCGCCAGTGGTTTTGATGTGTCATAGATAGTAGATAATGTTATGTAGAGCTAGGGCTTGGTGCACTGGTATTGTCAAATGAGTATAACTGACACGTGGCTTTTCTATGGTTTATATGTCTATAATTATTAGTCACGCCGTTTTCTACTGCCAAATATCACATAATCGTTTTCTAATATAACATTATTCGACGGTGCCGAACCAAAGCCCCGTAACTCAATTTTGGCGCGAAAACTTTTTTTGCAGCACCCGCATCTGCTAGACGCCCCGCCTATTTCTGTCTTGTCACCATTTAAATAGCCAATCGCGTTACTTAGATGGCGACAAGACAGGCATGCGCGGGACGTCTAGCAGATGCGGATGCTGCAAAGAAAGTTTTCGCGCCAAAACTGAGTTACGGGGTTTTGGTTCGGCACCGTCGATATACAGCACTCCCTCTATATAGAACAGTCCTTAGTAGATAAACACACACTCTCTCTCTCTCTCTCTCTAAAGCAACGCTTAGAATGTTGTACTGTGTGCTAACCCACTCTTGCATTAAAACTAGATTGGTATGTCAGATTAGGTTCTAAATACTAAAATAACTATGTACTGTAAAATTGCATATGATCAATCATGTTTAAAATTAACTGCTTGAAGTTTATTATGTTAGACACAATTATCGTAACCCAAACCAGCAGTGCGTTAAAGTCACATTAAGTCTTAAACTGCTATTTTGATAAACTATAACTTTGTAACCTCTCTGCTTAATGATGCAATTTGAGCACTTTAGTCGATTCCAAACTATGGAATACCATAAAATGAAAGAAAATGTATTATTTAAAACATCCAGATGGTTTGTTGACAAAATGACAATTTGTAAACAATAAATGCTTATTTAAAGTCTAAGGGGAGCAACTCTTAGAAATGTTCATCATACTATTTGCTAAATACGATATTTGGTCTACTCTTTCGACAGATATAGTTAGCATCCTATTAACGAGTATTGATCATTTGTTAAGAAACAGCATAATGGTTCCATATTTCATTGTATGTAATGGATGGTTGGAAAAAAGTTGTGGGAGCAATAATGTGACTTTAAGGAAAGAATGTCGTGAGTAATATTACACTATTACCAGAATGAAAATGGAGAAGGTTACATTGGACCACCCAAAGACAAGGCGCGAACACTAAGCCGAAAAACATATAAAATACTGGGTCTTGCAGAGACAGCGCCACAGAGAAACAGGCAAAATTCCACGAATGTAGATATGGATGAAGCCCGCCATAATGTTCCTCACACAGGTACGCCATTATATGTCTAGTTGTGGGTGGGGGTCCAGCAAACTATAGAAAATGCTGCATTACTTTATCACCTCCCAACTGCAGATATGAACTGCTATAGAAGATATGTATATGTTATAGATCATATATTAGATTTATAAACAAATTAGTGCAAGGGAGCGATAGCGACCGCAGTACTATTTTGTTTATAATTCTAAAATGTGATCTATAACCGGCTTATAGTTTACCCGCCCACTTTTAGTGACCCTTTTTATGCAAACAATAGCATGCACATTTAAGGAATAATGAGAGTGAAATTGCACAAAATTGCTTGTATGATTGCTGATAGAATGACAGTAAAATAATGAGGGTGGGTGGGTCTAGTTTTCCATATTTGGAATAAGCAAAATTGTCCGAATAAACAGATTTACTAAATAGTTATTATGCCCATTGCAAAAATAAATGAATAAGTGGTCCAAAAATTTGCAAATCCCTGGCGTTTGATTGGACAAAGAAGTAGGGTAAACTATACAAGAGGGCCATGATGGCCCAATATCGCTCACCAGATTATACATGTTTATATACAGTTTTCACCCAAGGGAATAATTTGAACATCTTGGTAGAAAACCACAAGTTTTCCCTATATAAGGCTATTTAAAACGATGACCCCCAATTTTGACCCCAGGGGCATAATTTGAAAAACCTTGGTAGAGGACCACTAAATGATGCTACTTACCAAATATCAAAGCTCTATGCAGTGTAGTTTTAGATAAGAAGATTTTTATATGTTTTCCCTACATAAGTCTATGTAAAACGATGACCCCGGGGCGGGGCCAATTTTGACACCAGGGGCATTATTTGAACAATCTTGGTAGGTGACCACTAGATGATGATACATACCAAATATCAAAGCTCTAGGTATTGTTGTTTTAGACAAGAAGATTTTTATATGTTTTCCCTATAGAAGTCTATGTAAAATGGTGACCCCCACGGCGGGCCAATTTTGACCCGAGGGGAATAATTTTAACAATCTTTGTAGAGGACATCTAGCTGATTCTATATACCAAATATGAAAGCCCTGGACCAAGCCGTTTCGGAGAAGAAGATTTTTTAAGGTTTTCCCCATATAACTCTTCGTAAAACTAAGGGCCCCCGGGACGGGGCCAATTTTGACCCCAGGGACATAATTTGAACAATCTTTGTAGAGGACCCCAAGGTGATGCTACATACCAAATATGAAAGCTCTAGGCCTTATGGTTTCAGAGAAGAAGATTTGTGAAGTTTCCTTTTTGAAAATCTATTTTTAGCCTGTGTGACCTAGTTATGCGACTGACTGGAATTTTTTTAACAACTTTGGTAGAGGTCTACCCAAGGAACATTCCTGTTAAGTTTTATCAAATTTGGCCAAGCGGTTTAGGAGGAGAAGTCGTTTAAAGAAATTGTTGACGGACGCACGACGCACGGCGGACATCTCGGTATGACAAAACCTTACCATGACAACTTTGTGGTCAGGTGAGCTAAAAACGTATTAGAAAACGAAAAAGGTAAGTAACTCTTAGACCACAATTTGGTTTACATAACTTAAAAAGGAAATAACATTTTTTACTGTTGAGTTTTTTCCCTTGGTTTACAAACCTTGCTTCTCTACTGTATGGTTTAAAATTAGTCAAATATCTCTGGTTCTGCTATTACAATTGATTTTGAAGGAAAATTACTTATACCGACTTAGTTAAAGTTTTCTTTTTTCTTCCCTTGTACTGTTTAGAGGTACACTTTGTACGTGTGTATAGGAACGATACTTTGGTGATATGGTATTTGTCTCTCGTGTGGGTAATTACTGCACAACTCCATAACCAAGGGTTATCCGTCCATGTATAGAGAAAACAATGCTAGCTAACCTCCCATACCTACTTTCGGAGACCGAGTGATAACACCAAGATCTAAAGAGAATGGAGAAATGTATAAAGGGGTTAAACAAAGATGCAATAACAAGCAATATACGATGAATTGTGCCTTTAGATACTCCGTTTAAGGCGGAGTTACATTAAAACACTGTGTCGATGTGGAACGCCACAATGAGAAATCTCAGCTCAAATTGAGATTTAGCGAACTCAAAGTCTGAATTTTGAGATGAATCTGTATTTCCTCTAGGTACGACCAACTAATCAGATATTCACCCATTGTTTTCGATTGAATGTCATTAAAGGCGTATGTGTATCCAGTAATTGTTCTCTCAATATTTCCTCGTAAAATAAAGTCTTTATTATTATTATTATATTACAACCATCTATTCCCAACCGGATTCTCTTATTACCCTATCCATCTGTTTGCATGCTGATATCTATATTATCTAGGTCCTACTTTCATAGTCGACTAGTTTTCTGAATGCCGCTTCTACTTGGCACAATTCAATATTAGAAAGTGGCGAATATAGGGACTACACTAGGTTCAGACATCACAATTTAAAAAATGCACTTAGTGTGTGTTGATGTTCGAGTTAGATATAATACAGACATGATGTACCACTCGTTAGTGGAAGTTACGGTAAAACTTCGTTACGAAGAGCACCGATATCACGAGTACCCGGCCTATCTCAAGCAATGTTTAAAATTGTCTCCGTTTGTAGAATCAATACATGTCATTTGGTTACTTGAAGCACCCGGTTTATCTCGAGCATTTTATCCCTCCCGATTACTCCTCGAGATAACCAAGTTTGACTGTGGTATGGACGGCATAAAAATCAGAATCATGTTTTTTGTATAGCCTATTTAAGGTTATTTCAAACAAAAACAAAACAATACTATATAAACTCCTTTGCGCTCTTTATTAAAATAATCACATAACAAAATACTTGTATAAGCAATAAAGTGGCATTAATGATAAAGCAACGTTTAACAATGCCATATCTTCTTATTCTCCAAAAAAATACATATATTCAACTCATTTACCTGCCATATACTCGAACAAGCACAATGACATGCAGTCTTAAATACCAATAAGTCTTATTCAAATGACGTATTGTTGAAAATCGATATGCTAGGTAGACGCTTTTAACAATAATTTTACAATATATAAGATAAATTTACTAAGTTCCTATGATGTTAGAGTTTTGTTATTTCTATCTGGAAACATATTGTAATGCCAAACAAGAACACAATCTAAGACGTGTTATTGAATACAGGCCACGAGCGTAACCTCGAAGATCATAGTGCTGAAACTCAGTAATGGTGCTTTGACATCTAGTAAATGCAATCTCTAGACATGCAAAACGATCTTTTAAACACATTGTAAACTATGCTCCATTATATCAACAGTGCATGGCTTCTTTGAAATACACAAATACATGTATAACAGGAGTGTGTTCATCACATTAGTATACAACTGTATTCTCCTTTTGATCATCAAGATATTGCATTATGACTGACATGAACAATTCTCACACCGTCCCTAGAATCACCACGTAAGGTCCATATAAGATCAGCGGTTATCAAAAAAACCGATAGATGAAAACATAGACAAAACTATGAGAACATTTCATAGAGGTTATCTTTAACCATTGTTAGACAACTCTTAGAATCGCCATATTAGGTCCTTTTAAGTTCAGCCACTATCAAAGGAACTGATAGACGGAAAACATAAAAAGTTCCTCAAGTCAATTTCTTAGATACCACCTTCCTATATCCTTAGAATACCCACGTAGTTCGTTCATTAAGTCCAGTAAGTATCAATGGAATCCGTCGATGGAAAGATACTTCATAGTGTCATGAACTCGGTTAATAACAGAATCATCTTGGTGATTGAATGGCTGTGAAGAACTTTGATTCGTCATCGTCATCATCGATCGAGTTACATTTTGTGTCCTGCCATAATTTGGCTTTATCTGGCTGTGTTGGTTTTCGTCTACCTGGAATTTCTCTTTTCACATTTTCATCTCCAGTTTCATCTACTTCAACTGCTGTAGACAAAGCAAATCCAGCTTTTTTGAAATTCATCTTCTTACTAATAGCCGTTTTCCTACGTATCCGACCGTTGGGCACAGCGCCTGTATTTCCAACTGGACTATCAGGAACATCCACTGATGTCTCTTTTATTGGTTCATCTAAATCAATGGTTTTATCAATGTCTCTCCGTGCTTCACTAACACTGTAACGACCACTGCGGATTCTACTAAGAAATCGCGATAAACGCTTCTTGTTATTTTGTGACACTCTACGTAGCTTTGGTACCTCATCCAGGGTACAAGGGCACCGCGAAGGTGTAGCCTTTTTCTGTTCAATAACCTCCGCAATACTCTTTTTAATTTCTTCAATGTTAAGCAGAGTGTTAAATTCAGTTAATTTAGAAAGTCTCTCAAATGCTTCGTGAGAATACTTGAAGTTGAACGTTGAATACGGCGTTGATTGATCGTCAAATAGGTCAAAATCAGCAAAGTCTTTCTCTTCCTTAGTACGTCTTCTTACACCTGTAAAATACATCAAAGTATGAATAATACTATGTAATTGTTTATCAGGGTTTAGTATAGCAGGCGTTTTAGTCACCTAACCAGATTCCCTGGCATTATACACTCATCCTTCGCAAGGAATCAGAAACTTCTCTACTTGCCCAACTTTAGTGTATCTGTAAAATTTATAATACAGGTAACATTTCATTACATTTTGAGTTTTTGGTAATTGTCTCAACTTCTGTGCTTTAAGATTGTAGAAATTGGTATAAGTCGAATATGTTCATTTCCAGCATTATCTCGATTGGTTTAGTATATGTATCTTGTTAGAGCAGTTGGTCAGGTAACTGGGTGATTTGTAGGTTTGATCCCAGACAATGACATTACCAATGTGATTAATGATTCTGTAATAGCTGCTGAGTCTGACGCTCACTCTACATTATCCTTTGGTCCAACTGAGATGCGTTTGTCTCGGCGATGAACCTCCGATTTAATAAATGGGCATCGGAAGACATCGAGAAAAGGGTATTCGTGGTGAAGGGAAGATTCTGGCTAATATTTAGAACATTTGTGATATCCCTGTTCTCGATGACCCCCGGAGCTAATTGATGTAATGGGGAGGTATCGCCGAGGCCAAAAATACTCAGTTTGACCAATATACTAGCAACATTACAAAAAGTCTACAATTTCACTTACCAGGTTTCACAAACTTTCTGAACTCGATATTAACAAGACAGAAATGTAGTACTACAGGACAGTTTGGATCTGTAGGATCTTTAAATATATATAGCTCCTTCATGCCCTCTCTGTCAAACACAGTGGTGTCTATAGGTGGGAATGGAACTTTGTGTTTCTTTGCCCATTGGGCGGCCAGTAAAAGCTCCTGAAAAAGTAAGTATTAGATTATAAACAGTTAAATTTTCCTAAGTATGTAAAAGTATAAACCGGTAATGAAGTCTATTTTAAACCAGCTGCTGATCAATTAATACTAGATTTTACCATTTCAGAACACGAAGTAAGCTTATGAAGTCATCCTTTAAGATAATGACATAATATAATCTATAGCTAAATAATATATGACCGTATCTTCTGTATAATTACAATTCAAACTACGCAGCTATATCGCTGCCTTAGAATGATAAGGTCGTAACTACAAAATCAATATTTTGAGAAAACTAGAAAAATTGTCCGACAATCACACTTTACTTATAGAAAAACAAAGTGTTTCAACTTCAGTTCAACGATATGTTCAAAGGATGTATCGATGGCTTAGAACAAGAAGGTCATAACTACCTAATCGATATTTTGAGAAAACACGGAAAAACTGTCTGACATTTAGTCTTTACTTATGGTAAAACAAACTTTTACAACTTCATTTTGGTCAACATGACAAGTTCAGATTTTTATGAAAATGGGCTCATAAGAAGCGCAATGTGATGCTTATTCTAAATATGTATGAATCTTAAAAGGTCGTAAGTGGCACTTACGACCTTCTAATTCTAAGCCATCGGTATGTATCAGGAGGACATACCTTGAATGGTGGTGTGGTATCACTTGGTCTGGCACTGAAGTCAAAGGAGAGTATGATATCCACCTCCCTCTGTGGACGTAACACAACTGGATATGGTGAGTTAAATGTCAGTCCAGCATCTACCATGTATAGATGTTTTACTGATGTAGGGTGCATCTCGAATAAACCATCAAAGTCCTCTGTAAAACACGTGTAATATTCATTACATATTTTCTACATTTTACAAACACGCAACATTTCATTGTGTCTATAAAATGGGTGCAGTTAGTGCAGTAGAATAAACTTATGTTTGTGGTTGAACTAAAGACAATTTTTACTGTATAAATACTTCATTGTTTTGTGGTAAATTGGGTATGAATAATTTAACGAGAATGACATTGACATGGAATTTACTCACCACTGACACGTGGAGCGGACACATTGGTTGAGATTGGGTATATTCCTACACAGATATAGATATTTTATGTACTCACCACTGACACGTGGAGCGGACACATTGGTTGCATTACCATCAACCTCATCCGGTGCTTCTTTAGCTAGTGGACTGAACGGTGAGAATGGGAAACTTTGTTGTAGTGATAATCCCCTCATGAAGTTGTGTATAACACCTGCTCGACCTGCTCGGGTACTAAGAAGCTCAAACTTCTTACTGGAATAGCAAAACAACAAGGGTAATGTTCTTGTTTGAAGAATTTGAATTCCACACCAAATTCAGCAGAGTAACATAATAAATTCATAAGCAACAAGATCGACAAATCGAACTGAGGATAGAAAGGAAAAGTGGTTTAAACAATGAGGTAAAGACATAGACATCAACAAGGGCAATACCAAATACATCAACACGTAACATACCAGCTCAAGTGACTATTACTAGCAAACACTTCGAACCAGTGACTTCTTTATAAAAAATATGATAAAAATGCTAAATAGTTGTTGAATTTTAAATTGGACAGATGCTTTTCTAAAGTAAGATGTATTTAAATATTCCGATCAATTTCAACAGACCGCCGCTCAGTGTATACTAAGTCCCTTAATAGCAACAATGGAATTAAACATAGATATGAACATTGTTACAATCTTACATACGACTACTTACTTTTCAAAAACTCCTTTAAGGAAATTAGACCAGTAGCCTTTCTGTTTGGTTCTTCTTGTTGATACTAAACGTCTCGGTGCATGTGATGGTGGTTGCTGGCGGAATGTACTAGGAAGCGTCTGGGATTTGCCAGCATTTCCCATCGATGGACTGCTACGATTTTGAGCTTCACTGTTGATATATACAAATGATTTGTTTACAATAACTAATAAAGTAATTAGACGTTCAAAATGTTTCTTTCTAATACATTAGCATGTGGATCTCACACAATGTCCAGTGTTTTCTCTTTAAACCAAGTCGTTATATGAAATTGTAAGACAGCGCAGTGACCAAGTAAGGACTGTTTAACCAAAGATTTTGTATACGTTTTGACCAAACACAATGTGAACACCAATATAACACTACTCTTAATCAGTTTGAAATCAATAACAAGAGGTATACCTAAATGTTTGTGCTTTCCCGCCATTTCTATATGTTTCTGGTCTGCTAGGGCTTGATAAATGTGTTCCGGAACTATTTCTCTTATTGATGACAAGAGAATCATCCGCGTCATCAAACTCTCCTTCATCACTACTATCACTGCTCTCATCTTGTTCATTCTCTTCTAGTTGTTTAGCTGAAGAAACATCATGTATAGGTAAATATTTAAGTTACGATGTTTATATTTTAGCCAGTCTCCTGAAACATCTGCCATTTTGACATATCTGTTGATTCAATTTATCTACCAATACAGTACAATGCCTTTCAGAATAAACTAAATATAACGAATTCTTATTTTGATTTCTTTGAAGATGATTATTGTAAAAACCCTATATTTTAATATGTTTATTTCAGTAGAAAGCAAATACTTCATTCCTGACCGACGTTTGAAATGAATGGTGTACTAGGTAGCAAGAGAAGGCAACTAGTAGTTAATACAGTCAACAGTTTTGAAAGGTAATTGTATGAATAAACCATGTAGGTTGCTGTATATTATCACTCAAAGGCACTGCTCAGCCATGTTTTATTCTATAATCATAGTACTGTAACTGAGCACAGACTGGAACACTATTTGAATTCTGAATCTAAAAGGCATTAGTAAGAAGTAAGAAGACTTCTCGTCATTTACTACCTACGAGCCTAACACTAATAAACACTCACCCATTTCCTGACGAATCATTTCAACCGGATCTAACTTTCTATTGTCTTCTAGTAAACGTTTAAACAATATACAGAATGCACTTCCCCATATACCTGCAAATGTATGAATCATGTATAACAGTGAAGTTATATAATAACTAGTGTATGTAACAAAGTGACCATCTATTCGCATGTAATGTGTTCGACCATTTCAAGAATTTGTTAACCATATCGCTGGCTTAGAATTAGGAGGTCGTAAGTACTATCTGTTTTCGGACAGTTTTTCAAGTTTTCTTAAATAGAGGATCTTGAATGAGTGCTCCTTCTTTACCATTTTATTAAACGAGTTGACAAAAAATATGCCACGAGGCTCTGAATGTAAGATTCCATTTATCACATAACCTTAGTAAACGCTAAATATCTTTGCAAATAATGATATATGCTACATAGGTTCATGAGGTTCCAAACAAAATTTAGCGGTTCATGGAGCGTGACGCTCGGACTTCGTGGGTCGATTCAACGGCACCGATTGGCTTACGCTACGTTACCTTGAACCAATCAACCAACCGACGTCAAGATTATTTGCATATTTCTGTAACGGGCTGGGAGTGCATTATGATATTTCCGGCACGGCTTTAATGCACTCACACACCACAGGTTATGTGATAAAATTGAATTAACCATTCTTTTTATTCATTTTTGGGGTTCATACTGCTCTTCTGAAACAACGTTATGACTAGAGCAAAATGGATGTAATTAAATTCATGAAGATGTGCTTCAGCTTGAAAGACAATTTTATCTATCCAGACATCGACTATGCCCTCAACATGTCACCACATTGATGACATTAAAGGTTTGGTTTAAACCACGACAAAAGCAATCGAATAAGCTAAACCATATTCCAAAGTCACCTTGTAGAAAATGTAGGGGCGGTTCATCATAGTCCTTGCATAACTTCCCCATAAAAAACTTGCTGCCAAATAACTCGGTCGGCATAAATGTTCCATATTTAGCCAAGCCAATCTCGTACGGTGAAAATTCTACCCATTCTGGAAATATAAATATGATCATGTTTAATCAATACAATTTAAATGTGTAACGGTTACAATGAGGACCAAAGTCATATGGACAGTCGAAGTCGTTTCATTACTGTTTCAAACACAGTTTATTTATCATGGTAATGCTTGGCAATAGTAGATTCTTCCACACATGATACTAAAAATTAACTCGCGAATTCGTTCGCTTATCAGCTCAGTGAAACATACTAACACGTTATAACAATAGTTGATTTAGTTTGAGTACATAACGCCTAGAGGTACACCAAAATTATCAAAGTAATTCGGTAGATATTGTAAAAAAACTACATTATATGTCTTATGTTTGAACTTTAAATAAGATCATTTTTAAAAAGGTGTCTGTATGTCAGTTGAGATGTATCGATAAATTGTAATAATATTATACTGAAGAACACATCAGTACGACTGATTCAATCTCCATAGGAATGTGTAATTGCATTGTGATAAGTGAATGGGGTTTTCCGGCTAGACGAGGTTATGAAGTCAGGTGGTTTTCTCAAAATTCAGACTGTGAATTCAATTAGATATCAATCTTAATTGTGACGTTGTGTCCAAATCTAGACTATGAATTAGATATCTATCTCAATTGTTTCAATAGTCATGCAGTATTTCGTTCACTGTAGGTGTCCGTATATAGGCTTGCTTAGACTATCCATTGTTGGTACGTTCCTAGACAGTCTATTGTGTGAGTGGCTAAATAGGATTGCTTCCGTCGGTTCTGTATGGATTTAAATTGTCAGGCGTTGCAATACTCTTTACGGTATAGTATGAACGCAGTCATTTTAAGAGTAAAGTTGAAGTTCAAATTACTGCGTAACTTATGAGATAGATATGAGAATTCCACGAATTTTAATCCACTATTTACCTTGAAAGCTTCTAGCTGATCGATCCTTTTTCACGTGGACACATGTCAATAACGGAAGAGGAATTCCGCCATCTTGGAGCTTTGCCTGTTGGTCAGATAACTTGGTGTCCAATCTCTAAAAATATAACGAATAAAATGCTACAACTAGATAACAATTATCTAAAAAATGCTAACAAGGCTCATATACTATACGTACTCTCTATAAGTGTATTCGCAAGATGAATAACAAACTTGACTCCCAAATATCCACGAAAATAAAAAGTTTCAAAATGCTGACATTCTGCATTTAACTGACGCCAATACAGCATATACATAAAGTTAAACTGAAACATGGAAAGTGTTGGATATCGATAAAATTCACGTTCCATTGAATGCAAATGTTATGAAAGAATTATGTTGCGGTTACGTGGGTAAAACCATTGCGCAATTTGGTTGCAGCAAACGATTTTCTGAAACACAATCGCACTAAACACAACTTTAATATATAATAATTTCGCCAACAAAGTGAGCCTAATACTACATGTATACGTTGTAATTTTGTCAAATGTGATAATGGTAACACACTCACGCCTCTTAGAAGTGTTTCTCCCACCATGTGACCGAAGAAATCTGTAAAACTGACAGGTTGACCATTTTGTCGTTTCTTCATTATTCTGTCCATATATCTATATACACCTTGTGGTGAAAGTAACCACAATAAACTGGAATCAATATTGTTCTTGAGTTCATCTTGCATGGCACCTGGGGCCATACGTGGCCACTCGGGATGTGAATATAGTGTAGAAATATACCTGGAAAGAACACAGATATAATGCAATAATCATTTGGCAAAAACAGCGAAGTACCGTTTCCAGACTAACATGATGCCTTGAAGAGGATACAAGTATCCGCATCTTTTCATGTCTTAAAATCGTGATTATTTGTTGTCCATAACTGGCTGCTTACAAAGGTTAAAGTACATATTTGTAAGGACACACAACACATTGTCGGAGACGAAACCCACTTTTTGAACGGATTCAGTGGGGGTATCGGTGTATAATTTACGTCATATTCCTTTCAAGTACATGTCGAATTCTGTATCATAGGATTGGCGCATACATATTGTAAACAGGAAGAAGACACCATTCAACTCTGTCCGTAGATACACATCTGCAGTTTAAAAGTAAATACACTCTAAGTTTAAACACGAGTCTTTGTCAACCAAGTACAAATAACAAACCGAGTGGCATGTATATCTCGGTAGATTTTGTTGCAACTTGACAGTTTATGAGTAAAAGGGTTATGTCACAAGAGCAAACAACTTAGATACAGCCTCCAATGAATGCATTGTAAGTAAACGGTGTATGTTTTAAAATAGATGAACTTACCAAGATGAGCCAGAAAGACCACATACATATTGAGCACATTGTAAAATACCGGAATCATGTAATGCTTTAAATACACCACTCATACCAACCATAGCACGAAACCCTCCACCGGAACCTATCACAGCTATGGTGGGCACCTGAAAAATACATTGATTAACAACGTTTAAACTTTAAATCCTGCACATCTGAACACATTGTTGAACACATTGGCTAAGACATTGGAAAGCAGAACCGTTGAACTGAAAATACACGTACCGCTGGAAATATCTCTTTGTTGCAATATAGCGTAACAATACTAGCAAAATAGTATACTTTGCTTAAAACCTCTAGTTCTTTTTAATTGATCGATGATACTTGTAAGTACCTTTTTGCGACACTTAAAATATTTGTGTTATAATTTATTCCGATATTTGCATTATTCTTTTGTTGTTAGTTATAAACATATTAAATAGTTACTCACATCATCAATTTTCGTAGGTGCTCGACTATCCCCGAACAATTTCTGTAATCCTTCCATCACTTTCTGTTTCCTTTTAAATATATATTCTTTCTCTTGTTCACACAAACACAAACTGTATCTTAGGGTAGGGTCCACGCTATAAGTAACAGTAGTATAATTTATTGTAATTGTTTTAATATAATAGACACACTCATGTATTTAAAAATGAAATATTTCAAAACCATCTCTGGTCTGACATACAAATAGTTGCAACGTTTTGAATTAAGACTTTTACGCATTCGCGGCATGTTCCCAAATATTGTCAGTAGACAATCCCTGAGTTTGGAACCCTCAAGTCAAAAGAGGCTGACCAAACACTACCTGTCGTCGTGACCTTGTTTGTGCTTGGCAAATATTGAGCTCATCAGATACACATTTATGCAAAGAACAGCCATGGATAGAGCACTGGACCACTGTTGGCGGCCCATACTAAAACAGGCATACTATTGGGAATTTTGGAATATCCATATTTTGTTCTTGCAGATATTCTTGTTGCTAAATGTTCAAAAGACCAAAGACAATAGTCAACAAGAGGGCCATGATGGCCCAATATCGCTCACCTGATTATAAACCCTGCACAATTTTCACCCAAAGGAATAATTTGAACATCTTGGTAGAAAACCACAAGATGATGCTACATACCAATTATCAAAACTCTAGGCAGTGTAGTTTTAGGCAAGAAGATATTAATACGTTTTCCCTATATAAGTCTATGTAAAACGGTGACCCCCCGAGTGGGGCCAATTTTGACCCCAGGGGCATAATTTGAAAAATCTTGGTAGAGGACCACTAGATGATGCTACATACCAAATATCAAAGCTCTATGCAGTGTAGTTTTAGACAAGAATATTTTTATATGTTTTCCCTATATAAGTCTATGTAAAACGGTGACCCCCGGGGCTGGGCCAATTTTGACCCCAGGGGCATAATTTGCACAATCTTGGTAGGGGACCACTAGATGATGCTACATACCAAATATCAAAGCTCTTAGACATTGTAGTTTTAGACAAGAAGATTTTTATATGTTTTCCCTATATAAGTCTAAGTAAAATGGTGACCCCCAGGGTGGGGCCAATTTTGACCCGAGGGGAATAATTTGAACAATCTTTGAAGAGGACCTCTAGCTGAGTCTACATACCAAATATGAAAGCCCTGGGCCAAGCAATTTCGGAGAAGAAGATTTTTTAAAGTTTTCTCTATATAACTCTATGTAAAACTAAGGGCCCCCGGGGCGGGGCCAATTTTGACCCCAGGGGCATAATTTGAACAATCTTTGTAGAGGACCTCTAGCTGAGTCTACATACCAAATATGAAAGCCCTGGGCCAAGCGGTTTCGGAGAAGAAGATTTTTAAAGGTTTCCCCTATATAACTCTATGTAAAACTAAGGGCCCCCGGGGCGGGGCTAATTTTGACCCACGGGACATAATTTGAACAATCTTTGTAGAGGACCTTTAGCTGAGTCTACATACCAAATATGAAAGCCCTGGGTCAAGCAATTTCGGAGAAGAAGATTTTTTAAAGTTTTCTCTATATAACTCTATGTAAAACTAAGGGCCCCCGGGGCGGGGCCAATTTTGACCCCAGGGGCATAATTTGAACAATCTTTGTAGAGGACCTCTAGCTGAGTCTACATACCAAATATGAAAGCCCTGGACCAAGCGGTTTCGAAGAAGAAGATTTTTAAAAGTTTCCCCTATATAACTCTATGTAAAACTAAGGGCCCCTAGGGGCGGGGCCATTTTTGACCCCAGGGACATAATTTGAACAATCTTTGTAGAGGACCTCTAGCTGAGTCTACATACCAAATATGAAAGCCCTGGGCCAAGCGGTTTCGGAGAAAAAGATTTTTTAAGGTTTCCCCTATATAACCCTATGTAAAACTAAGGGCCCCCGGGGCGGGGCCAATTTTGACCCCAGGGACATAATTTTAACAATCTTTGTAGAGGACCCCATGGTGATGCTACATACCAAATATGAAAGCTCTAGGCCTCACGGTTTCAGAGAAGAAGATTTTTGAAGTTTCCTTTTTGAAAATCTATTTTTAGCTTTTGTGACCTAGTTATGCGACGGACTGGAATTTTTTTAACAACTTTGGTAGAGGTCCACCCAAGGAACATTCCTGTTAAGTTTTATCAAATTTGGCCTAGCGGTTTAGGAGGAGAAGTCGTTTGAAGAAATTGTTGACGGACGCACGACGCACGACGCACGACGCACGACGCACGACGCACGCCGCACGACGCACGACGCACGACGGACGACGGACATCTCGGTATGACAAAACCTCACCATGACCACATTGTGGTCAGGTGAGCTAAAAATACCTATCAATACAATGCGGTCGATAGAATAAATTGAATGAGGTACAAAGTTGGTCAAAATAGTATTAAATCGGAAAATAAACTTACTTCAAACTTAGCTTCATTTCCATATCAATTTCTGAGACCTGAAACAAAGCAATGTTGTTTGTGAGACATACAAATGGAAAGGAACTAAACAACGTGCACCAACACATTTAACTGTTGAAATTGCGAAAAGCAGCGTCCTAACCTACTCTGATATTTTCAATAAGGTGTATAACATTTAAAAACAGTTGAGTCCTAATCATTTTCCTGAATTTGATTATCAGCCAGTACAACTGACAACTACGCAACTTTTGAAAGACATGAACGAAGCTGATCTCAAGAAAAAAAAAACTAAAAAAAACGCTGTCGTGGAAATAAATTACTGCCTTATCAAATAAGCTGGTCCATGCAGATGTCATAATCGGTCTTGAAAACTCCATGAAGTATATTGGTTTCATTATTGGCCATTTTAATTAATAATGCTGTAAGTGAATTTGATTGTATTCGCCAAACTATTTTAATTTACGAAACATGTTTGATACACATTCACGGTCTGCATATACGTGTACTGTAACTGTGTCAAAACTATGTCACAAAAACATATTTCTGTAAAGTCTCTTTGGGAGTCAAGCGAAATCGTAGTATTTGTTTAGTCATAGCACTAGGCATCGATTCATCGTGTGACACCTCCCCCCGGCATCGGAGTAGTGTCCGACAGACTTTGGACCCACTTCGTCACTTTGGTGCAACAAACCTCTCGATCCCGAAGCGCGCGCCCTACCTCTAGGACACCGCTCCTCACAAAACTAACCTCATTGAATACAAATGTTCGTTTCTCCATTTGGTTACGTCTTAGTTCAGCCAGATCAAAGGTTACATGCCCGACCACTTCATCAGTCGTATAGTTACTCTCCATCAGTCGGATCTCTGAAAATCACAAGAATGAATGTTATTTTGCACTTATTTTGTCAGCTTTCTTGAGAAAAGGACGGAAAAGACACTGAGGAAAACCAAAGGAAACATGGAGAAGGACGATAAACAGTGAAATAAAGACTATGGGAACAATACTTGGAGAAATAGAAAAGATTGCGAAGGACGGACAAAAAAGGATAGACCTGGTTGCAGCCTTATTTACCTGCGGACACGAACAGGATTGCTTTGTAGGTCTTGTGAAAGATGTTGTTATAACATATGCAACGAGTAATCATTCTCGAAATCTCATGCCTGACCTTATTTGAGTTTATTTTAGCATGAAAACTTTAAATAGTTATAGAGGAATAACTTTGTGGATTTATAATAGAAAGTTAAAAATCCCAATTCAATTAAAAATTGATCGGTTACTTATATGTACGTGTATAAATTATTTAACTGTTAACTTATCAAAGGACAAACCCAGTCTCCTTCACCAGAATTATCACTCGGGACCGCTTGGACGTTACTAACGAAACAATCTCTAGACCTTCCGGATTCATCACGGAAAGACCCGAGTAGTTACGATTGCAGTATCATACTATTGGAACTTGATAATCACTGATGTGTGATGAAAGATACAACTTGACAACACTGGAAAATATAAAGCTGACATACCCATGATGTTTTCATTTTGATCGTCCAGAAGGAAAGTGAATGACTCGTTCCATTCCGGGTTCACGTCGTTATCCTTGACCGTCGTTTGTTTCCGGCCTTCCGGGGCATTCCGAACATGCATGTAGATGTAAGGATCCGGTGTATCCACTGTAAATACGAAAACACATCTGAGAATAGTGACGATTACAATGGCCAATTGAGCAAGTGTCGGACACAGGTAACTGTATCGTTTAAAACGAAACAAACAAAAAACGAAAAAAAAAATGTTTTTTGAAAATTTATATTTTTCTATAAATTTTCAAAAAAAATAACGTTTTTTTTTCATTTTCAACGATACAGTTACCTGTGGTGTCGGAGGGCTCTAATCGAATGCGTTCGAGTGGTTTCGTGTTCTATCTGTGGCAGCAACGGATCTAATTCGTTAAAAGGGGAATTGATTTATCTTCACATGACACTCGGCATAGTTCCAGGTAACTACGTGATCGAATAGTGTATAACTGAAATAATGTTATCCAGTGGAATTTCAAACAATGTTTTTTATAAAAATAAAGACACTCATAACTCATACATTTGTCCTCAAACAGCAGGACCTTATTCACCAATGTTGTTAGTCTAAAACTCAGACCTAGACTTAAAAATGTCATTATTCATAATCACTGTCATTTCTTTGAAATTATATTAAACCATGTGGAATTTAATCTGATTATTTGTTGTCACCCACTTCACATGTATGCCAATTTATATTAAGATCAGTACATTTATAACAGCATGAGAGCGAATAGAACATTTGAAAAGGTTAAGTCTAAGTCTATGTTTCAGACTTACAACATTGATGAATAAGGCCCCTGATCAATAGATACGTACCATAACTCCATCGGTTTGTTATATTTCGTCCACATTTTACTTGTACCTCTAAAATCAGACATGGTCGATGTTCAACCTGAAAATGGAACACATCATCATAATAAGACATGCACACCCGACAAGTATCTGTCAGTTTGTATATCGCTGGCTTAGAATGAGAAGGTCGTAACTACTACTTACGACCTTATAATGCATTTTTGAAATCCACACCATAAAGCGCTTTTTATGAGCCTATTTTCATGAAAATAGGAAGTTGTCATGTTGACCAAACTGAAGTTGGAAAAGCTTGTTTTACCATACGTAAAGAGTAATTATCGGATAGTTATTTCTTGTTTTCTCAAAATATCAATTTTGTAGTTAAGATCTTCTCATTCTAAGCCAGCGATATGACTTGACTAATAACGACAATATAAAGATATTCATGGTGTCTAGTGAGGATATGTATATATGTGGTATGTGTTGGAAATAAATGTGGTTTTGTAAGAGGCATTTCTTGGAATTTGTCTTCATATTTTTTATCAAATATGATGGGTGGTATATAGTGCAGTTCTCATCTTCCCGCGAAACATCGATATCTACGAGTACTTCAGTTGCATATTTATATTTCGTCTCTTATGCCTAGGTCCCACTGAGCATTTTTGGCCTCGGCGATGTCCTACCGACATAATAAATTCGCATCGGCAGGTATCGGAAAATGGCTCCCCTTGGTCTAGGAGAAGCTTCGGGGACATCAATAGAAAACGTGTCAATTCCCTGTTCTCAATGCTTACCGGAGCTAATTGATTAAAATCGGGAGTACATCGCCGAGGCAAAAATGCTCAGCGGGACCAAGGCTTTAGACGTTCGGTATATATTTTACGAGATTAACAACAACAGAATTGAATTGAATGGCTAAATTTAAATCACGTGTAGTTTTATCATTTATCATTATAGCTTGGAGAATTTGAGAAGACTCTCGACCTTATACTAGTATTAGCACACAAGGTAACAGCATTCTGATTACCTCGGTTTTTATCCAATGGAAAATACCGGAGACAAACGATAATGGCCGAGCCTTTACGATTGAAGATAACAGCTGATATATTGTCTATATTTAGAGTACCCGTTGTGTGCTCCAATAGGTGATACGTGGGATGTATCTCACAGACACTCGAAGTGTAATACCAACACAAACTAAAATAATTTCTCGCGGAAATTGGAAACTCGCAGACTTTTTGACTCGCCGAATCTACCACTCGTACAGTAGTTGGTGAACATTTTAACTTCCTGTCAACAAGCTGCGTTCCCTTCACGCTATTTACAGTAAAATGCATATTTATAACAGCTATCGTGTCACATGAAGACGTTCACGCAGAGAAATATTAAAATATCAAATAGATACTGCAAGAAAAGCAATAACTTGTACTCGTTAACTGAATTTGAATAGAAACTTGACACTGAAATGTGCAGGTAGAATTGCATAGCAAATATTTGTTATGAGATATAAAGTAATAATCACGTAGCTCTAGATATGAAATTCAAGTCTTTATAACATTGAATACGTTGTCTGTTCCACACTAATCGCTTTCGATCAAGGTATGAAAACAGAGTATATCCATAGTCTACTTGATTACTTATTAACTTAAATGTTCTGGGTGTTTTAAAAAAGTTAAGATACCTATTTTCTAGGGCTCTTTTCAGTTGTTAAGCCGCTCAAGCACCCTTTGTCATTTTAAGTTCCCCTGTTCATCGGGCTACCTATGGAAACCTACGTTTTTAACTCTAGCACCATTTTGTATTTAGGTACTAATTCATTTCAGACCTTTCAGGCTTTTGCTTATTCACTAATTTCAAAATAAATTGGATTTTTAACAATACCATACGGATAATTTACCATTCTGCTTATACACAACTCTGAAGTGTGGAGTTAGAGTGTCCACATCATAGGTGGCAGTATCAGTGTTTGGAAAAAAAATGAAAAAAAATGAAAAAAAATCCGTCACTGAGCTAATATACACTATCAAGGTATAAAGCGTAGTATATGTCTATGTCCAAAGATTGTGGAACATTGCATCT
Organism: Spisula subtruncata; assembly: GCA_963678985.1. Classification (NCBI taxonomy): domain Eukaryota; kingdom Metazoa; phylum Mollusca; class Bivalvia; order Venerida; family Mactridae; genus Spisula; species Spisula subtruncata. The sequence continues at coordinate 25,518,728 of OY787671.1, read as the reverse complement.
TACAATAGGCTTGGTTCCCAACAATAATTACGATACTGTGAACACAGCGTGTAACCAGCGCATAAATAAAATGACCTAGAGCGAAGTTAAATAACGAAAGTAACTCTGTTTTGCTGTTTCGCAGATATAAGATACAATTGAACGAGATCTTCGGTAAGAATGAATATCTTATAGGTTATTTGAATGACTTGAATAGCGATTTTTCTTCAGCGCCCGTATTTGATGCTGAAACAACGAGATGCAATGTTCCACAATCTTTGGCATATAGACATATAGTACGCTTTATACCTTGATAGTATATGAGCTCAGTGACGGATTTTTTTTATATTTTTATTTTCTAATCGTTTGCGGATTAAACACTGATACTGCCACCTGTGGTCCACATGTTTGTCCTAGATATTGAGCAGGTCAGTCCGCTTATAAACTATCTATCTTAATGGACAACCCTTTCATAACCATTAACAATACACCACATTTAATCGATTGCTTTGATTCCATTTATATAGGCATGTAAGTAATTGTACTATAGCATGACGGGAAACTTTCAGAAATAACACTTAATGGTCGTTAAATCAATAAATACCACCGGGGACACCAGATATGAAAACATTTGGATAATAAATTTATAAATAAAATGTATATAAAAATTAAAGTATATAAAACATGTCCATTAGTGGATAAAGTGGGTATACTGACCATGGTGTGTTGTACGGGGTAAAGATTGGCATTGTGTTATATTATTTAGCAAGCCCGACATTGAAGAAATAATGAATATCGTAGAAGAAAGCACGACAACAGGTACGTGTGCGCAGACATTAAGTCTTTGTTATTTTTTAACAACTACACATTGCAGAAGAGGGTTCTGCCATAGTGTTGAACAAGGTTTCAGTGAAATACACTGTAACATGCGAAAACCATATTTGTCAACAAATTTACACAGTAATTGATTTTTATTTGATGATAAAGAGGGGTATACGCCACCAGATCACAAATTCAAACAAAAAATATCCTGGAGGCAAACTAAATACAGTAAAAAAACTCTATGGTTAAGAGATGGACTTAATTTTGTGAATGTAAACTTGTAAAAGAGTATAAAGTTCAACAGGTCAACCATACAAAGTATCACCTGTGATAGACGGTTGATTGTGATCAAGCTGACATGTTTGATTTTTAAATTACAACAAAATTAGAACTTACGATGGTCATTTGATAGTCAATCAACAATGTAGCAAGTTCAGCAATGTTTGAACACGTACACACTGTATGCGAACTAGGACAAGGAGTGATAATGCTCTTCTAAATACAATTAAAGTAACATTAAAAGTAATGATGTATACTACTGTACCATCAGAAAGAGCTACATGGTCATTTATGACATCTAAAAGTGCTTTGGTGAAATTTAAAATAAGCTTGGTACAAATTTTACGCACGTGTACATTACAAGGAATACAGTAACTTATTAAGACCACCTTGGCAATAAACAGACTCTAGTTTCTTTTTTTTATTTAAAGTGTATAGAGTTATATTCTAACAGTCATTCAATGTCAAAATAATAACTTGCATCGTTTTTAGTATGATACTACACTACCTTAATAGCAAATTAAAACTTTGGATGGGTCCGTGTACTTTTATTCAACCGTCGAAAAATAGACGATTCTTATAGTTTCATAGGGTGTTCAAGAACACTTTCCTATGAAAATGGACAGTTCGCATGTCAAATAAATCACAGAGAGAATTTCTGTTAAAACTGAACCGAAAAATGATCTAATGGATATGAAAGCATAATTGTTTTTCAGTTTTTGAAACTTTTTAAAAAAAATATCTTCCGATATAGCTCTATACACTTTAATGTTGTGTTTCATATGGTTTCTTTAGGTAGGTCATTAACGTGTCAGTTCCACTTCTCAATTTACTTTTTCTGTATTTGCAATATTGCGTCAACGTATACATCATGGTCTATCTATATTCGGTGATACTTTTATCTGGTGTGTCGTGTTTTTACATAATATATTATATAACAACAATATTAGTAGTATTATTATTACACACGTGTAAGTCTGTCTCTAACAAGTGCACGCACTTATTCTCATTAACCATTGGTCCGATTTCATTGACATTACACATGCGTTATTGGTACTATGCGTAGTTGTGCATAATGTCAGGAATTGTAGATCGAATATGGTTTTTATAAGTTATGAGCAGTTGTGTGAGACATACCTTTTGGTATTATAGACATCTAGGTTATTTTCATATTGGGTTGAATATATCAGGTGAAGCGTTTCAAGAGGATGCAAGACATTGTATAAGAAATAGACCATCACGTACAACGTCCAAAAACTTGCTCCGGACAAATTATTGGCTTTATCAAACTTTTAGTTCTAACGTTCATTTTGTATTTGCATTCAATATTTAATTTGAATATTGCACACATTAGTCTAGATGGTTTAAAAGCCCTCTACATTCCTTGCAGTAAAATCAGTGTCATGCAGAGTGACGTTAAAAACTTACGGTAACCATAGCGATCAAGTCAGGTACAAAATATTCATGAAATATTCATTGGGATAATTATTTGCCAGTTTGTGAAATATGTCAGTATTTGGATATGAGGTGTACTTTAAAAGGTGATATACCTGTAATTTTACATGTCTTAAAATTGTGACCGGGCTATATAGTGATTACTATACTTACTTTTATACCGTAGAATCTTATAAAATGCAGAAGAATTGTAATAGCGAAAATTGTACGGACCATTTAAATGATTTTAATAAGCTCGCAAATACTTATTACAACGTTGGTAAAAAACTAATAAAAATTAATCAAAGGAGTCAATCATGAATCTTTGAAATGAAATCAAAAACAGTATATCCTTTCGATGAACACATCAGTGCAATAGACCAAGAGGGTAAACCTTGTGAAGAACGATAGTGACTTAACCAAGCGGGTTAGGGCTATCCTGGGGCAAAAGCGGATACCAAACAAAACAAATAACATGACAGTAATAGGAGAAAGAGTGTGGCGACCTTTGACGATCTGAACATGATAAACTAGGATAAGTTTAAATGACATTTAGGGGGAGTTCTTCTACGTTTTTCATACATTCTCGTTCAACCAGCGTGTTTTTCATCCGCAATTCATGAGAATGTTTTCATAAGAATATAAACTAGAAATTGAAATGATATTAAATCACAATTTTAAAAACCACGGCAATATATTCTTTAACCACCATGACCACATCAGAGAGACGGAGGAAGAATATGAGGCCAGTATTACGGGGGCAGGTAATATTGTGGTGGCATATTGAATAGGGGAAGGCAGTATTATGTAGGTGTAATATAATCTTACAGGGTATCTAGTTGCATCTTGACAATAAATGGAATATGTGGTTTGTGAATGAATAATTGAGGTACATTTAAGGGTATTCATATTGCATATTACTTTATTACACGATTATAGTTAACGTTTGGCCCGTAAGCTGAGACCTTCACAATAAATTATTGAGTCATTGCGTAGACTGACGTATCAAAATATCACATACAAGTCGAGTATGAATATTAAAGTACACAATTCACTGTTATACCACGGTATACGAATTTAAATTTTAAGCTTATAAGTGTTGATGTATCCAAAGAAGGGTGATAAAGCTACACCAACGGTTTGGTGCGATCCCCTAAAGAGGTCCAAAATTATGCATGTGTTCATTTAATGTGCAGGGGGCAACTGTCATAGCGTTATTCATTGACAATATTTACTCAACTACACACACTGTCTGCTAGTCGTTAATGCCTAGGGAATGGATCAAGTGCATTTATGGAATGTCTGAAAATGTGTCTGATATTCCTAATGGTGTTTTCAAATGTTAAGATCAACCTAATAACGTCATTATTCGATAGTTTAGTCTACATTAAGAGCATAGATACAAGTAGATGCAAGTACCGTATGTTGTAGACATGTGTAATGTATACAAAATGCATTATTTAGTCATACATACAGATCAGATAAGGTTATAATCTAGATTAGTTGACAATGACACTGTCTACATATACATGTATCTACATGAACGTACTGACTATAATCACCAAATGAATGGCTTATTAGATAATATTCACATACGTGCTATTATGGTAAAATGCTAATTAAGAACTTCACACTGTGTATCATTCATTGTGGAGATCAGTATATGATATAGGCGCGTGTTTTAAGTATGCTTCGTGTTGGGGGAATAGGAGTATGGATGGTACGTGCTGTGTTTGTCTCCAAGAACGTGGCTGGCTAGGCACTGTCGTGGCTAATGTATGGAATTTGATTGTATGTGCATTATAGGATTTAGTATACAACCCGAACGGGAACTACATATATGTATATATATATTTGATAAGCAGCAAGTCAATTAAATGATTGATCGAGTAAAGCGGCTCAAAACAACGGTCTGTTTAGACAGATGGTCGTTTAATTGAGGTTACTGCCAGCTGACTCTATAATAGTATGATATGTTAACAAAGTATGCTGAAGTATGTGACTTACCTCAAATATCTGATATGGATCAAATCTGAAAAATAAGAAAAAAAGTTTGTTACCGAGAGCAAACACACATATACATGGACAAAATGGACGTATAGACATATCACTGGCTTAGAATGAGAAGGTCGTAACTACAAAATCAATATTTTGCGAAACAAGTAAAACTGTCTGACAATCACTCTTTATTTGTGGTAAAACAAGCTTTTTCATGAAAATAGGCTCATAAGTAGCGCCTTATAATATAGATTTCAAATATGCATCAGTCTTATAATGCCACTTACGACCTTTTCATTCTAAGCCAGCGATATGCATGTACTAGTAATGTTAATGATAACGATGTCATCAACTAATCTGTGTTATAAAGATAACCCAGACCTGACGCTGCATATCAACAGGAAGAAAAGGCTCAACTGCACTACGCGAACGCATAACCATTGTACTTTTGTGTCTACGTGGTTGAACTATGGAAACAGTAACACATTCAACCAAGGTGCCTATTTATATATTAATTATTATTGACGTTGGTGGTTAGAGTCAAAACTTTTCACTTCCTAGAATTGTGTATAAGGTTGACATCAGTTCTGTACCAAACGTAAAATTCTCAGAACATCATTTTTCTGTTCATTTCATAGCATTCCATCAAGTTACTAGTACTTCCTTGAATTGAGTTCGTGAATTGTGTACAGTGCAACTCGTGAAGAGAAACAACTTTTGAATCTGTTGTTTTAGAAAAGCTGTTGCTCTACAAAGGGTCCCTCTGAAGAGGTTATACTATATATGAAATCATTATTTATTCACGCATGTTTGTGATAAATGATGAAACAGACATTTGTCACAATAGTTTCCGAGAACAGTTCAATTATATTCCAATTAGTTATGATGATGTTAATGATTGGCAATCATGAATCCTGTTCGATTTGGTTGCACCACATAAACATCGCTTTGAACTTCCAAAAAACTTTTTAAATGAGAGATTACTGAAAATACTATAGTATGATAATATTGGTAGTTGACATTTTACATTTTTGCGCATGGAACAATACAATGCATAATAACACATTGTATTGCAATATCAGTAATTTCAGTTAACAACGTCCGTAAACTCTGCAAATATTAGTATAACATCGCCAAAGTTCGCAAACTCTGTATAAATAAACTATTTATACCCAGTAAAGTACATGAAGAAATATAACACCAAATTTATATATACAATTATACACAATTGAAAAAAGCATATAATTTGAATATAAGAAAATCAGACAGCTAACAACGTATACTCTAGTAGCTTATATTGTCTGCGTTGAAAACACGCATGAATACCAAGGGTGTTATATAAATAGGGCGATATATGAATATGAGGTTATTAAAAAAGTATTCAAATAAAAAATGAAATCTGAGTACAATGTCAACGTTAATATAATTTTCACGTTGAATGGTTTAGAAAGGAGGGGAAATGTTTTGATTTTGGTGCAAAGTGCACGTTGGATCGAAGGATTTTTATATACAAGCCTCGACATTGATCTATATTTAGCATTATTTAACATATTGGTAAAACGTAGAAAATAAAAAAATCGGAAATTTAGAAAGACAAGCCTAACTTTTAAACTTGTTGAGTTGCTAAATATATCTTAAATGAAATATAGGGAAGATAGGGAAGGCTGTATCACATCACATCACAGCTGTAGCAACAGAACACGAAAGGCACATAAAAGAATGCTCAAAAAGATAAACCACAGAATCACAAGCACAGTCCATAAAACAAAGAACTAGAAAAAAATGAAACTTAAAAGCTGCAGATTCGTTTTGCGGTTAAAACGATGTGTAGGCCTGTCTATATTAGTAAAATGATTCAAACCTCTGTAATCATAAGGTCCCATCTACCCTCATCTCGACGATACGAATGAAAAATACGGGGATATCATATACACCATCTATTCAAAGCTATGAAATTACCATATTTCTTTATGTACCATTATGTGCCTGGTTCATAGTGTGTATAAAATATACAGGTTTTCTCCGGGCAGTAATTACACGGTGCACTCGCTACAACAAGGGACGCACTGTTTGTGTGCAATGAATCAAATGCAACCAGTCGTCCACAAAAATGAAGTAATGTTCCCGGACTTGCAGACGCTAACTGACAATAACAGACCCTGACCCACGAACTCAGCATAACAAACGCGAGTGTATGTTTCAGTTGAAGCATGCGTCGCGAGGTGGGCGTTAGAGAACTTTCGCTGCTGTTGCGGTCATTGTTCTTCATTTATTATTAATTAAACACAATGAATTATCTTCAACACCATCATTGTTATCATTATTGATTCATGATATACTAGTATATGAACTTTGTGTGACACCAATTTAAAAGTAACTTCTCCAGAATGAATTATAATTATTATTGACATTAGTAGCAACTTTTAGAAATGGTGTACATACAAATTGGATCATCCATGCATGCCTGTTAAGTCAAAACTTTAGCTCAAAACCATCCAATTATTCCTGTGCCTCACATAGAAGCTGAACAGAACACCGGGGCGGGAACCAGTGTAGTGATCTAGATTTCTAAATATAGGGAAGCAGGTCATATGCGCCCCTATCTCCACCTGGTTTTGTAAGATACAAATTCAGCTTCTTGAAATATGAGATAAACACGGCAATTGAACACACTGCCTATCTAACGAAAAGAGAGAAATTTAGGTTCGTACGCTACAAACACTTCAGTCAAGTCAAACTTAACATATTAACGGGGTCAAGTAATTACATGTCCGGCCATTCATCCGACACCAGTACAGCAGTACTTCAAGGATATTGTTATCTTAACAAGAATCGACCTTAGAGCAGTTGTTTGTATTTCATGTACCATGTTCAATTCCTACTCGATACCATGATTGGCTTCCGAGAACGCCATTTGTCTCGTGTCACGTTTTGAAATATAAAATGTGTTCAAATATAAGCATATATACGTGTGTCCAAACACAAATAACTTATAAGTATGTCCTTATAAGAGAGTGTTGATGCTTTCAAGAACGCTCATGCTCGTGTACACGACAATGACCTACTTTCTAAGAAGAATCATGATAAGATCATGATAATTATATCCGGAAGGCATGATAATGATATAGATTAGACACCACGCGACATTGTGTCTCTTGCACTAACCTTGAATAGATACCACCCTAATCTAGCATTCTTACAGCGCTAAGTCTGATACACAGAGTCATGAGAGTGGACTTTGTACCTTAACTATTTCTAGCACACATATACTAGAATGCATGCGTTTCATCGTAGACCATAAAACACAATATGTCCCTATATATTATCTTGAACATATAAAGCATGTATAAAAATTATTACAACGTATGCCTGTATCATGCAGAAACTTGGTACATGTACTGAAATGCATAATGTCACTACATTGTATATAACAAGCCATACTAGTATGACATACGAAATATGTATGTTTGAATACGTATATGTATGTAGCAACTTGAATGGTTACTCATGACTTACTAACACGTCTTAAGCTGGTGAGTCAAGCGAAATGTAAAACGTTATTGTTTGAGCAAGTCATGCACGCGTATATGATATAAATATGGTACTATTATATGGCTGCCTAAGACCGTCAACACAATGTTCACTGTCTGTACATGTATAAATACGTATACTACTAAAGTCACAATTGTTAACTTTTAAATGCTTTCTGCTCGACATAGGCCGGGTGCTCGTAATATCGATACTCATCATAACGATGTGTTGCTGTAAGTTGTTTGACATTGACATACAGTATTGCTGCCTAGCGATATGTACATATGAATAAAATGTATTAACATTGCAGTATCTCTCGAACGCTACAGCTATTGTGTTTTGCAGTATTGAAGGAATATAAATCGCTGGCTTAGAACCAGAAGGTCGTAACTACCAAATCGATATATTGAGAAAACAACAGAAAACTGTCTGTAATTTAGTCTTTACCTATGGGAAAACACGTTTTTAAAACTTCATTTTGGTCAAAATGACGATTTCAGATTTTCATGACAATAGGCTCATAAGAAGCGCTTTGTGAAGCAGATTTCAAATATGTATGAGTATTATAAGGTCGTAAGTAGGAGTTACGACCTTCTGGTTCTAAGCCATCGAAATGATATTGTTTACCCTCAGTTTATCAATGTCTACTGTGTTTGAGTAATACCTGCTTATGGAAACATCCATTCAGGAAGTTTACGTTTAAGAGCCTTTAACAATAGGGTCGGGGCAACTATATAATATATATGCCCTAGGTGTCTTTTAAGTTGGCTACATATTCGGTAAATTATGCTACGGTACGAGTTGTGACAGGTCAGCCCTTTATGGTGTTACAATATTAGTGTTTCCAAGACAGCACTACACTACAGTGTTACTGCATCAATGCCAGGGCCGGTATCTATAAAGCATCTTAAGTGAAAACTTAAAATTTTCTTAAAATCTCAAATTTTCTTTAAGTGTATCATCTAAACAGGAAAACTAATATCAACAACTACTTACATTGTTTAGAAGCATTGTGTTAAGAGTTACAGTAATCATATAGAAAACATGGTCTATTTTCATTTCTTGCGAAATATAGGCAGCTCAATATTTTAACTTAAGTCAAAATATTTTAAGTTTTCACTTAAGATGCTTTATAAATACCGGCCCAGCACTGTAGGGTATTGCCACAGAAGCATGCATGTACTATGTCTGCAAGTGGGTCATATGTTATAGAACACGTTATTAGAAGTTATGATTTAATACTCTGATTAGAACATAATACAAACATGCCACTGGTGCAGCATAAATAGAGGGACAGGAATGGAAACCAAAAACTGGACGAAAGAAGATAATGTTTGAGTTTTGGGCTACAGCATTTTCCCTCGTCTATATTATAAAAGTCAAATACAAATGTTCATACAAAAGTACAGTGGTATTATACACTTTACAATGTCAATACGTATGTGGAGAATCGTCCTAAGTTAAAGTATGTTACTGTTTTAAAAAAAAACTTTTATTACATAAGTTGTTATAATAACGTTGATATAATGGCAATGAAATATATTTAAACCCAACCTACCCTTCCATATCCACGGCCTTGAGAATATGCCCAATTCAGACAAATTATATGTCAGCAATTTGACGTTAAATATCCATACACATGCGATTCACAAAATAAACTCCTGTCTAGTCAGTCAAGCAAAGTTTTACATGAAATATTCATAAATTTATTCAAACTCGTTTACTTCATTAATTCGTTTACCACTAAGTCCAATTCGTTGAAAAATACTCTAGATATATTTATAAATAGATCATAATAGCACACTATTTTACCCTCCGTGTCTGTCCTTTCACAATGAATTCATTCGTTGAATCGTTTCGCGTTTCAAATATTTACACGTTATATATTTAAGATTCGTCGATTAGCTAACTATCTTAAGGCGCGAGTAAGCAAAGATATGTACTCCTAAATCTGGGTTATTTTCTATGCACCTTATCTTATGAACTCGTCAGTGTGTGCAGCTATATACTGCACAAAACTGTAGAAAATATTATGAATACAAATAGTGTTAAGATTCAAATATGTCTATGTTCTTCTCGCAACAGGTTATGTTTCGTCCTTTTCTACAGAACTGCTTCTGTTCCGGATCCCATTAAACCGGCTTTAATTTGGGCACGGGTTTTATACTTGATGTAAGGAGACAATAAAACCCAAAACCTCCTATATCCGGTATACTCGTAACGTCATTTCATACATCACCCCCGCACACGCATACAATTATTCCAGCGTTTTATTTTGTTCAACTCCACTTAAATTTGATCCAACAGTTAACATAGGTGTGAATAGAATATGTCTAACTTTGTTGAACAAATTCGGATACAAAATAAATAGCCCACGAATTACGAATCACGTTAATATCCAAGCACATTAAATACTCCACACCTATCCGAACTCGATATACTCTCTTACAAACATACGACTCGTTATCTGTCGTATTTGTTTAAGACCCGATCTTAAGTTTTATTTAAACACACTATTTGGAAAGATTATCCATCAATTACTGGTCATTAGTTGAAACGATTCGTCGTGTGTATGTACATAACTCCACCAAAGTACATTCAATTTTTATTTTGCATCAATGAATCCTAGTCACGGCCTCATGAACATGTGTACTACAATTTTGATGTTGACTTACATCGAATATTCGTCTTAACGTATTCACCACACTAAATGTGCATGTAGAGTTAGTCATTACCCTTTACGTACAAAATAGCAAAAGGGATTGCGTAAAACGCGAAGTAACATTCATAAGCACGATAACTTAAAGCGCAAAGACTCATGTAACTGAATTGAATTCAAACGTTTTCATCTTTCATATAGACGACTGCATCGAGCAGATATTATATCAATTAGCTCTATATCCGACCTTGACAAATAGTCAGATTACGCCAGAGATCGCTTGTGGTTTATTCTACATAAATACGCCAACAATATGCACAGATCAAACGTTTTTCACATTGCATACCGATAGACAGCAGCATTAGAACAAGATAGAATATCAAATTATATATCCGACCTTTACAAATACACTAGATATTACTTGCGGTTGGTGGTTATAGTGTTACAAATCAGGCGCTAATATCGCATATAAATGGTACACATGTTCTACATTCTTTAAGTGTTTCCGTCAGTAGTTATGTACAATTATCACCAATTCAATTGACAACACAACAAATTAAGTGCAAAATATCCACCTTTCAGTCCGTCGTTTAGGACTGTCACATTAATATTGTATGGAACTATGAGTGTATATGGAGTGACCATCTTGCCGGCAGCGAATGTCTGGTCCATCGAGGATTAACACGTACGTTAATAGTCTATCAAGTTATTGCAATATGTAATTGAAAAAATCAATTTGTCGATGCGTGTACAGTCTAGATTACAAAATGTGTCTAGATATTAAAACTCGTCTTGTACTCTGTAGATTCAGAATGTGAGTTCATATATCATAAATCCAAGCTTGACGCTGGCCTAAGCCTGTACTTGTAAAAGCATTAGATAAGGTCGTCAGCAGTACAAAATCAAATATAACGGGCAAAAACAACCGGACGTATCATTAACAACGGGTATTGTCGGGTAAAATAATATTGGTTCTTGCCATGCGACAAACACTATCAATATAAACATTTTGGTTTGTTTCTTATATAAATCGTCGACTGGGGGGAAAGCTAAAATACCACATGAAAAATGCAAAGGAGAGTATTATCGGGCAACGACAAAGTAAAATGCCCAACAGAGTGACCGAAGTGACAAAATAAAAACCGACGAACTTTTATTTGACAATAAAAAAGCGACGGGAAAGTGCCGAAGGGCGTCAGAACACTAAAATAACAATTACGTGTAGTTACATAAAAGCCAGATGATGCGATGTCTTTGTTTATAAAACTATTAAACAAATTGTGTGACGTGGAAGATCATCGACAGGAGATAACTATAATGTTGTCTTTCAATCGGGGCATTTAAGCAATATTATTGTTATGGCAATACCTTAACATGACCAACTTACGCAACAAGTCCAAGTTCAAGAAATGTTAATGACATAAAAATATATATATCGTGCATGCATGTTGTCTTAATATAGACAAATACACAAAATACATGGTACGATGCCCATGTGCTTGATAAGTGGGTATGACACTATTTTTGTTATTTTTGTTGGGTTGTACATGGAACAAAGGGGTCATGTCCACATGCCAGGCATGGTACAATACACATACTCTCACTCGAATCAAAGCAACATGTGTGATGGTACGAGTAGAACGTATCACTATCGCCAATACCTTTGAGAAATAATATCGTTTGAATCAGAAGATTCGAGCTGTCGTTGAAGGGATATTGATTTACAGTCAGGTCAATTGTAGACTATGAAAAAGATTATTTCAAATTTGTGTGCGGCATATGCATGTAAATCTTCACATTTGTTCCCAATGCGCTTAAAGGACAGTTAATGACATTGTTGAAAAGAGGTAAACGTTCTAAGGAGGCCATACAAAGGTTGGGTCGTTCTAATCATGGAGGTACTCACTGCCCCGGTTTAAGTTACCAAAACTACAAGGGGACGACGTATGTTATCTGGTACCCACTCAATGAAGTGTACGGTTATATAAATCATGGATCACAAATTCATCCCTGAATCACACCGCGTATAATCTATCGTCCAGTACGACAGTATTTTAGTAAATTATTTGGTTTCTAAAACTTGGTACTTGGCACTTGGTTGTTTGAATTTGAGGGTTGTATTATAGCGTAAGACGACACCCCTTGAAAGATCCCTTACATATTGAAAGATGAATAATTCTGTTTGTAAACGTGTGAGTGTGGAAGACATTATCATTGGTGTCAAATGTTCATGGAAGTGTGTGACCTTTCGCGAACTGAAATCAGAACCAGATAGTTGAGTTACAAATCCAGCGCAAGATAACCACTGTAGTAACATGCATGCACATACATGCCATTGAATCACAGCACGTAACAGTATTCCTTAAACAGACATTTTATAATATAAATTCAAGTGAAAATTATACTGACAAGTATTTAATCACGGGTGCGAATTTAACCACAGTAGATTTAATTAGTATTTTAAAGCTAAGAATATTTGCTGTTTAAATATGATTACATGACAGAAGTACTTTGCCACTGAGCCTATATGAATTAGCATTATATGGCGTTTCATACACGCCCAGGTCAAGATCAACGCATACAAATGGTAATGTTTGAATGAAAATGACGAAATAAAATTGAAAGTTTTTGGGGGTATGGTATCCTGCTGTCGGACATATAGAGGTCTAGGTGTGTGTTGTGGTTTAAGTGTATAGAGCTATATTCTAACAGTCATTCAATGTTAAAATAATTACTTGCATCGTTTTTAGTATGATACTAGAATATCTTAATAGCAAATTAAAATTTTGGATGGGTTCCGTGTACCTTTATTCAATCGCTGAAAAATAGACGATTCTTATAGTTCCATAGGGTGTCTTAGAACACTTTCCTATGAAATGGATAGTTCGCATGTCAAATAAATCATAGAGAGAGTTTCTGTGAAAACTGAAGCGAAAAATGATCTAATTGATATGAAAGCATACTAATTATTGTTTTTCAGTTTTTGAAACTTTAAAAAAAAATATCTTCCGATATAGCTCTATACACTTTAAGGAATATTTCCCATCTGCCTATGGCAGTATTCTGTTAATCAATTCATAGAGTAGCAATGATGTCGTTTAGTTGACAAAAGTTAATTGAGAACGATTGTAAACATTAACTCGTCCATCGGGTAAATTATGTTTAGGTTTAATTGGGTATACCTGAATTAACGATTTTCCCCACTATACTGACGAATAGGATAGTTCCCTCATTAGTATAATTTTATTTGCATTACTTATTGCCGAATCGACAGCAATTGACCAAAGTTCACATTTCAACTTGTTTAACGGTACAATTAAAAGTTAGGTTGAGCCGTCCTTGTGTTTATTAAAAATGCATGTGCATTGAAGGCTAATTGAGGGGATGACTCTTAAGGAATTCATATATGAGGGACTATTGAACATAAATAGGGTGTCTTGTCCTTGGACAAGATCAGATTACATAACTTCAGCATGAAGCATGTATATTTACTTTATTTAGCTATTTTACGTCATGGAATAAATCATTGATGTAGACAGTCGTATGTGATCGCCTTCATTTTGAAGATTTACGATACATGCTATAGACAATGTTTGAACTAGATATCCACTCGTCAAGTACCCCCAACAACTAAGCTATTTTAAGGCGACCGCTATCAAGTGGCCCCAGTACACTTCATGTCTAAAATCGCTCGTTGTTTGAGTGAATGTATATTTGTAATACTTTTTCGACATTGTTTAATATGTTGGTATGTTAGTTATGTACTCCGGACGTCAAATGATATTTATGGCTATTAAAATGGTACGGGCTACCGGTATAGCCAAGTTTGTGAGGTCGGGCTTGAGATGACGCATGTAAACATGTATACTATGCATGACAAATTCCCCTTGACAATATGGCGTGATGTTTATCGAAGTCTAACTTTGGTCTACAATTTAGTATCCTTATTATATTATGTGGATGAACTTTCTCGAACTGGGTGTGCTACCCTAAAACTGTTGCCCTGTCCGAACAGTCATTAACGAGGTATAAATGACGAATACCTAATACGTTCTGATTTGGCAAAGATGTATTCAACCCATATGTGGTTCTAGTATGTGGCTCTATTCTGATCACAGAAAAGTCTGTATCAACATGGAGAAATTACTCCAACCAAGATTGCTTTTTGCCCGGCATAATATGTTAGACATTCCATATAGATATGTTAGACAATCCATATAGACAAACATGATTGCACGTTTTTTATAATGGCTGTCTCATTAAGCAACCGTATATTTAGGCAGTTAATACAACTATATGGTATTCAAACAATCAAGCGGGAATGGAGAGGTCGCTTGTGCGACTTCGTATACTGCACTGGTCAATTCCCATGAGCAACATAACCAACAATATTGCTCCACTTTTCCAAGGTGTATGTGTATGAACCGGAAGACCAAAAACATTTGTGCCGAGTTGTCTTCGCACTGAATATCTCGGTGTCTTGCACTCAATGGTCGGGGTGGGGGTAAATGCCGCGCTAGTATGTTGAACGGAAGCATGTCTGACAATAACCTTAACTATTCACCCTAAATATTTTTATTTCAATGATCGAGTCAGGATTTTTACCTTCTGCAAAATCGTCTGTAAAGGTCAAGTGGTCTTGAATTGTGCACTTGTAGCTAGGTTCAGTTTACGCAACCTGATGACTTTAACTTTAAAATCTTATAACCCCAGTGTTTGTCTACGTTTTAGTAGAGTAAATATTAGTAGTTCACAATCGTCAAAGGGAGTTAACTACGTTTGCCATAATTAGATAAACATAAAAGATTTAACATTTCTGACAGGTTAACGATCAATTTACAATTCCCACAGCAATAAGGTGTAAAGTGCTATAATCTAGAATGATATACGATGCATTTATAAATTACGACTCGCTCCAGAATGACTATCGTTTAACCAACTTTTTCAACAATGACCATCTTTTTACAACCTTTATACTTTGAACGACCCTCTTTTTGAAAGACCACCAAGCACGAACCTGTCTTTAGGTCAAAGCCACCTAAAACGACACTCTCGTATGCATGGATCTAAAGTATAACGCCTTACGCTTCAGCTGAGTACCAAAATACCTTTTGATGACCCACGATGATCACGTGTAAACAACGTACTAGCAGTAACACTGGACTCAGCCATGACCACTCTAAACTAACCATAGACTATAATTGACTCTAAATCTTCAACAATACTTCAAACAAAAAATAAGCTGATTCCTAAAAGGATGATACACTTATTATTCATTATTGTATAAACTATAACGGTAAAACAGAATCGTAAATAAGAATACAGAGACCTCATCACACTCACTTAGTTATTTGATTCTTTACCAGGAACCGTCGGATAATGGTAATACTAGTGATAAAGGACAGGAATAAAAATATGCCTACGCAGACGCAGGTGAAGGAAATATGGTAAAGTTAAAATCATGATATTATATTCATATTTCATACTACCGGTACTTAGAATGTAAGTCAGTTAACTTGGGCAAACACCGTTGTTCTCACGTAGAATACTAGTATATGTATAAGACAAACAGCTGTGTTCTCATCTTTGTCTTGACATTTGTTTTTGAAAGAATGGTGAAATAGTACACGCATAGGAAGCGTGAATAGAGAGGATATGAAACTGAGCGAGTAACGTGTAAGACTACGTGAACTTTTGAGCATTACGTCATCAAAGTATGTGTAGTCTCTATAAGTAATGAACATGTGACAGATCTGTAGTAATTGGTAACAATTAGTTCCAGAACTTGCAAGAGTAACTTGGACTCCCCGATTGTACGTCCGAAGAGTTCATGGAATAAGAATGTAAACATGGACAAAACACCAACACATCGATGTCAAATTACTATGATAAATCATTATACATGCTAGTTTTAGTATTTGAATTCTTACCTTGGTAATTTTATCTTTTCATGTTTGCCACACTTTTTACAGTAGTCCTCCCCTTTCTCACAATTATTTGTCTTATCATTAGAATTGTCCACAGGCTTTTTGGAAAATAATTGCCCCATTATATCCAGAATCCTTGAATAAAAATACACAATACTACAAACACAAGACCAGAATCTTCAGATAGGTTCTATTCCAAACTCCATTATAATAAAAATACACAATACTACAAACACAAGACCGGAATCTTCAGATAGGTTCCATTCCAAAATCCATTATAATAAAAACACACAATAATACAAACACAGGAGCGGAACCCTTCAAGCAGTTTCCTTTCCAAGCACCATAAAAAATGTTGTTAATGCCATCACCAGGGCTGTTAATTAGTTCATTCACCTGTTAGTGTCACATTTGTTTAAAAAAATCACAAAAACAATATCCCTAGAATAATAAAAAAAATAATGCCAACACAAAACCGGAACCTTCAAATAGACTCCTTTCCAAAAGAATACCATAACCGTATTTTAATGTATCGGTGTTATTAATAAGTTCATTAACATGTTAGTGTTAAATTTGTTAAAAGTGTAATTTTCACAAATAGCAATGTCCTTCAATGTCCTTCGTATTTTTCTTTTCAAAATACAACTGCAGATGACCAGTTTAAGACGTTTCAAATGTGTGAAATGTCTAAGATTGTTTCATTTATTACTTTCTCATGGCTTCTTGTTTTGTTCTTAATTTAAGTTTCCGAGATTTATTAGAGTATTTAACCTGCCATGAAATAACAAGTTAGAACAAATAACAATCGTGCATGTTTAATTATATGACAATATTCTTTTGTCCTATATTTTAATAACAAAAGCATGATGTTAATGAACTGTAATCAATGCGTGCGGCTATATTTAAGGAGCATGAGAGCATGTGATTTTTGTATTTTCTGTGTCGAACATGATACGAAGTTCGAACCAATTGCTTTATTAATAAATTCTAACCCTACACTGCAGCATACACGTACAAAAATGTAGTTCTTTAGTATAGCGATTTGCAAAGGTTACAACAAGCACATCATTGCTGGTCATTGATATGCCTTAGGTAAAGTTTTAAAAGAGGATCTAACATGATAGAGACAATTAAACGTTTTGTCACCCAATGAAAACGGTGTTTGGATAAAATAAAACGTTTTAAAACACTGTATTATGCTTTAATATTCTAACATACAAAGGGAATGTCATCAAGTCCAAACTGCCCATGTCAGTGATACATCAACTTCACTCTTAAGTTGTGTTTTTGTTGGTCTAGCAGACAGAGCAATGTTTGCTCCCGTCACAGTGACCTACTGACCTAGTTATACTGAGCTCATCCACAGTTAAGCTTCTTCAAGCATTAATAAAATCCTGTTTAAATTGCTAGTGTGTTACATAAATTTTGTTAGAGACGGCTATATATGATGCTACAATTAGAGTTACCCTGTTACAATCACGTTGCACCAAAAGCTATGGTGTATCTACGACACTTAACTCTATACGATATTGCAACAAGTGTTGATGTGTTTCAATGACTTCATTAACTTCGTGCTCAGATATTTTGACCTGATACGTTCGATGCAGCGTAAGGAACTCGTACATAGTTTGTTTTGGCTTTCTTGCTCGGTTGTTTACTTTAGTACGTGATTTAGATATAAGTTTGCTTTGCTTTTACCCCCACTCGCATGTACATTGTGTATAACTACAAACATTTTGGGTAGAACCGTTTAAAATGCAAATACCATTATGGTACATTTTTGTATATAACAAATTATATAGATAAGGCTTGTGATATGATTATTAATATTCCGCCAAGCGGGGCAATACTAATTATATTGCATCTATTCTAGTTTATATAATCTGGCAACCATTTATCATTTTAATGAAAAGAAATTATGATAACAAGTATATGGATGGTGTAAATACCAACTTGTGCTTAACTATATTTATAAGTCTCATGTACGACATAATTTGAAAATGTCTTAAACCTAGGGTAGGGTAATGTGCGTAACTTATTAATTAGAAGGCAATGGGCTTTATAAACTCTCATGATTTCATCCGAATCCAAATTAAAGCATGCGTTAATTTAGCTGTATTACAACTTGTATAATTATGTTTGAGTTTCCTAACCTTCTCAGCAAATAATTTACACTTCCGGCAGGCTACCGGAAGTAGCTCATATACTTCCAATACTGCGGTCAAAGAATAACTGGACAACTATCAACACTTTTCACAAGATAAATCCACAAACCTAATTAAACTATTGGTTTTGAATCACCATTAATCATGACATTGTTAATGAAAATGTCACAAAAAACAATAATCCACTGCAATACAATTAAGCGGAAGTCAAACAGCGCGTTGATTATACTAGAAAATGACCACGTGTCTATTCAAAATTACATGTTACATCAAAATGCTCAATTTACACTGTTTATCTTGAATACTATTCACAAATTCAATAAATTATTGTCATTGTATAATCCACAAATAAACAAACAAATAAAGCAACATTACAACTAAAAACACAAGTTACATTCCGATTTATCGTTAACTCCAAATGCTAGTGCTAGCCCGGACACATATTATTCCGTTCTTAGGCGCTAAAGTTAATGTGCGTAATACATAATTATTATAACTCCTTTATGAAGAGTTGAGTGCTCGAATCACCGGTGCACACAGTTGCAACAACACATTAAACTAGTTGCGCATCCATACTTGCACACACGAACACCAGGAATACAATGCCAGCTTTCAACATTCACATAGTTAAACTTTTATTTCCCGTCCAAATTGAGAGAATATCACAAAAAATCGACTAATAATAGTAATAGTTCGTACTTTTCGACACCTTGTTGCTAAATTCGTGCACACCGTGGGTTTTGACATCCACAACACTGACATGGATGCGAAATTCAAACAAGTTAATGTTTATGTGTACCTCTTCCTCGATGTTTTTTGCAATCATAAACTTTTGACAGTCCGTTTTGTTAAATTTAACATTTAAGACCACATCACAGCTCGCCATCAATATTACAGTCTATAATACCGTGTCTAGCTAAACAAATAAAGACTGTCACATCTTTATAAGTTATACCGAAGTTCATATCTTAAGACATTTTTATTTACAACTTTGAAACTTTGAACACTGTGATGCTCTTATAGTGTTGAAAATGTATCGAACAATATTTTCATCATAAATGATTGACCTACGTATATGTCGGTGAGTGTCATCAAATGAAGGCTTTATCAGGACTAATACAGATTATGAATTTATGGGCATTTTCGGATACGGGCAGCGTACAACGCCTTATTCTCATTTCCAGTTCTTATTGGTGTTTGGCGAGTGATAGCGCTTTAATTAGACTTTAATAAGAGTTTATTAAAATTCTCATAACTAGCCAGGTTAACATAGCATTATAGTGAGCAAGGTGTTTAAGAAAATCACATTATGGAGCTTTGCACAATTATATTACACATACGCAAACACTCAAATGTTGAACTGTCAACCTTCCACTGCGCATGGATTTGGGGCCATGTAGATTATGAAAAATGACATGGAAGTCCATAGTTAATCGACCCTTCGGTATTCGATGATATATTTTCCAGAACTATATACTAAAAGGGGAATCCAGCAAGATCCTCACTTTACATATCATACAGTTCAATAGTTTACCATAAAACTTTAATATCAACACAACACTTCGGACTGTTGAAAGCTGGCTTTTTAATTTACTAGCATTTGACCTTTCGTCTATATTCTTGATGTTTTAACTACTATATTGAATTGGGCAAATTCAAACATTTCTTCTTCTGACGTTTCGGAAGATCGAGGACTGGGTATGAGAACCAGTGAGTTGGAGGTGACACAAGTCAAGGATTTATTTGTTCGGCCTTACTCACAGAGTTTAACTAGTTTAACATCTCACTGTTTATTGTAATACAAACGTATCATTTGTCAACACTTGTTACTATAACTTTACAATGTTATCTTAGAAAACTAAGATTTGAGATTTTATTACCTTATTTAACAGTCATAAATTATTGACGACTCGGAGATATGATGCATAACCATTCACTGTGAACAGTATCCGCCTTCAAAGACTACCGGTGTCAAGAGTGTTTACATTCTAATGGTTGGTACAATGTAGTATTGTGTGTATAATGCACAAATAAATCTTTTGATTTGACTTGCACATCAGATGCGCCATGACATAATATCCTCATGGGTCTGCTTTTAGAATAATGTCATTCAAAACAAATGCCTCTCCAGAATTCTACATTCACTTCACCAAGAACTTTTATGCACACAGTCCCCGGATTTATCAACAAGCACTGTAAAGTGAACCTAGCTTCAACAACATACTCGCTTAAAATGGCCCCCAATAGAAACAAACACTTCTGACCAAACCTCGCCACAACAATTTCTTCTCTATACTAACCCTGGTTCACATCCTTTGCACAGCGACCATCGATGGAACAACAAACTCCATTCAAGAGATGTGATCTATCCGGAAAAAAAATATCTCAAGTGCGAACTTCATTCCAGTAACGAAACTCATTATCAAAATAGGTGAACTTTACCTGCCAGCACTTTTTACGTAACGCAAATGACGTAAGAATGTTTGGAATGCTGACATCGTCTGATGTAAGTGTATACAACGGTTACAACCTTACACGTCAAAACAACGAACATTATTTCATGCTTTGTGAGTTGATGTTTTAGTAACATTAGTTAGCTTTTTTATTAAAGTTAATTTTATGACAAGTGATAATAATGACTATGTATAATTTATATTTTTATCTGCAATTAACGTCATAATTAATGGAGTCCAAAACGTGATTTAAGAAACCTTTTATAACCGAATAGGGATGTTGCGTTGCTGATCTTGTTAGCTTTTTTAGCATTCCTTCTTTCATGTATGCGCGTTGGTCTTCGAGTCGAAATGTGACGTGTACATATGTGTGCACTACGTCATACATATGGGGTACAATTTTTAAAAAAATCCTTTTTAATACAAATTGACAGAGTGACACGACTTTGTCTCCGTAATGTTCGACCTTATTTTTGTTATCATTTTGTTCTCGTGCGTCATCATTTATGTATGCCTAACTGGAGCATACAATAATGAAGTATTATTACACACTCAAACAAAAAAGCAAGCATTTAATAACTGCTTTACATCAAAGGTAAACATCGTAAACACGTAATAATTACACGCTATATGTATTCAATTTGCGTTAATGTGCATTTATAAATCTTTTTCGTGACGGATTTTTTTTTAAGTTAATATGAGTACAAATCTGGGTTTTGTAAACTTTTAAATGAATTTATGTATATACTGCACATAGAAGTTATGAATTTTGCATATTTTTTAATAAGATATTCATTTGATGAGTTTATTTACACCTCACACTCTGATACAGAAGTGCGAGACATATTCGTATGTACTGAGGAAATGTAATTACATGTATGCGCAAAATCACTCAATTAGAGACAAAACACCTGTACATATCTTATCTAATTTTTTTTGAAAAGTGTGCTTGCTTTATACCGCATCAAACCACTTTTCACAGTCGTATATATATATAGGCCTACGGCTGCAAAAATTTGACAGAATCAGTTTTTCAGGAATAAAATACCAACAAGTTTACACTCAAATCTACATAGTATATGCTCGTATGCTTGATTGATTTATAAGGTACCATCCAACCTTTCATTCACCTTTTACTGAACATCTCTGACAATATTCTGATGTAAGATTAGAAAGAATTTTTACAACGTATCTCAGTGCAGCTTTTTGTGTTAAATATCAAGAATAATCACCCGTAGACATTTAATGAAAAGTCAATTTCCATAATTGAATTGTCTCCCTTGCATCTATATTATATTCAAACCTACTTGGTGACTGCACAGCTTTACAATTCTTTTTCTTAGTGAGGCAACATTTTACATATCAAATTCAATTTTCTTTCTTTTCTCATCTAAAACATTTGGTTGACCTTATAGTAAATTAAAAGCATTTAAAATGCGACCTGAATCTAAATGCTGACGGACATTTCACTGGCTTAGAATGAGGGAAGGTATTACTTAAACTACTACGTACGACCTTATAAGACTCAAACATATCTGAAATCTGTAGTACATTGCTCTTTTTATTAGCTTATTTTCATGGAAATCGGAAATTGTTATGTTGACCAAACGGATGTCCAGTTTAAATGTTGGTTTTCCCATAAGTTAAGAGTAGCTTTTTCCGGTTTTCTCAAAATATCGATTTAGTACTTTAAAAACGACCTTCTCATTCTAAGCCAGCGACTTAGGACGATATTTGTACTTAACATCGCTTGAAATAAATCAAACATAAATACACAAATATAATATTATCTGTAATCAATCATCAATCGTATATAGCTCTTGCTCTTATATAAATTATAAAATGTTTCGTTTTTGAACAAGAACTACATTATATATATTGAGACAGTTGTCTACAAAAATGTCTCGACTGGGTCATACTTTGTCTCGGAGTCATAACTGTCCCAATTTTATAACGAAGTGTATCTTGTGTATAGCTTGGCTATTTTGACGTGAGCCTGACCTTATGCAAGAATATATTACAAGGTTCTTGCTTTGAATATATCAATTTCTGCAAGAAAATCGTGCAATATCGGTATTTAAGCTTTGTGTATGTATTACATCTCGAGCGCCATCGTGATACTCCCCGATTATGAAAACATACAATCGATCTTGTAAACGTAGACAATATATCGACTGTTAAATTATGCTAATCAATAGGTCAGGCTCATGTCAAATTGGTCAAGCTATACACAGATCACAAATAGGATTCATCTACCCCAATTTAGTCATTTGTAAAATTTAACGACAGGAAAGCTAAGTACCATATTCCTAAACCTTTGAACTTTGAACATGAACCTTATTCATGAGTACGTAATTTCAGTGGCATGCAACATCGGTGGATGTCCTTTGGCTGATAAGAAGAATAAACTAGCTCAAGTTGTTTCTTAAATAAATACACTGTATAACGTTAGTAAAGTAATCGGCTATGACAGATTTGTGGATCAATGCCATCTGTTCATACGTGTACGCCTATAGACTACTAGTTGTAGTTCAAAGATGTAAAACGACAAAACGCACATTTTCTGTTAAGGGAGGGGTGGGGTAATTCTTTTAAATCACAGTATAATGTCAGTGGCATTCCAATAAAATTTCAGTGTCATATTTCAGGTAGTTTTGCTGCAAAAACTGTCAACAAAGTCTCTCTAACATTTTGGTTATTTCATTGTCTCATCTAATTGAATAACGTGGTTTTATAATGTTGCATGATACTGGTGTACATGTATTCATGTATACATTTTGTACTTTCTGTAGCCTCTATACGTATTAAATCACCTGTAAATGTGTGTCGGTTTATTGTTGAAGCCCGAGGCTAAAACTGACGTAACGTATTTTTTCTTGTCATGAAATCTCTTCACTTTAAACAAACGTTCACACAAATGTTACGTGACTTTTTGTTTCATTCACAACTGTGTTATACTAGTGCATATTTATATATTTAAGGACAGTCTCTGATTTCGTTATATGTCTGTAACTGTATGCATGTACATACCGTACGTTTCATTAACAAATCAGTGCCTGCATTATTTTCAATTTAGTATGGCTAGACATAAAACCTTGAAAACTTCAATGGTAGATCGGTAGAGCATGACAGCATGGAGAACTGGCGAGTACTGTACATATCATAATCGCTAAAATGTGCAATAACTGCAATACCGCTCTAGCCTGAAAATATTAGATAACTACAATACGGATGGGTGTGTCTTTCGACCACCGCTTCAAAAACGCCAGCGGTCGAATTATGATACAAAACAGACATATATTAAACACTCGGCTATGTCATTAACGAAATAAGATATAAACATGCGTTAGAATAGAACAGAATAGAATTAAGTCCCAAAATGTCTAGTACTTGACTCGCTATTTTCACGGTATTTTTTCTTATTTCTTAATACTGAAAAGTATGTTTTGCCTCGTGATTTGACCGTAATACGATATTGTGTTTTATAGAGTATTATTTTTGTCAAAATGCCAAAAAGAACATAACATTTAACGGAACACGATCCTTGCTATCAAATTGCCATAAAACCACTAACTTGTTATAAAACATCGAGCAACAGTATCAAATATATACGATACAACCCTCCGTCACTCGTTTCATGGATTCGTATTAAGGTAGATACTCGGCAGAAAAAGTGGACCCATTATCATCAACGCAAGTGGATTCACATTCGGTACTTGGCGCAAATGATTTCTAATAATTACATGCGCAATGGAATCATATTTGGTACTTGGCGCAAGTGAATTTCGCATTATCACATGCGCAATGGAATCAAATTTGGGACACTAAATAAAGAGCTTCCCCATTATCACATGCGCAATGGAATCAAATTTGGGACACTGCGTAAAGAGTTTCCCCACTATCACATGCGCAATGGAATCAAATTTGGGATACTGCGTAAAGAGTTTCCCCACTATCACATGCGCAATGGAATCAAATTTGGGACACTGCGTAAAGAGTTTCCCCACTATCACATGCGCAATGGAATCAAATTTGGGACACTGCGTAAAGAGTTTCCCCACTATCACATGCGCAATGGAATCAAATTTGGGACACTGCGTAAAGAGTTTCCCCACTATCACATGCGCAATGGAATCAAATTTGGGATACTGCGTAAAGATCGAGTTTCCCCATTCTCAACATACGCAGTAGATTTAGATTTGGGGCACTGCGCAAAGAGTTTCCCCACTATCACATGCGCAATGGAATCATATTTGGCACTCGGCGCAAGGGGGTTTCCCCATTATCACATGCGCAACGGAATTATATTTAGTATGGTGCAATGGGGTTTGCCCACTATCATATGCGCAATGGAATCATATTTGGCACTCGGCGCAAAGGGGTTTCCCCACTATCACATGCGCAATGGAATCATATTTAGTATGATGCAATGCGCAAAGAAGAATATTTCGATTTTTTGCGCAGTTTGTTTCCTCCAAACCATATGTGCATTTTTCTAGATCAGAAATGTTCGGCAAATATCCGGCATCACAATCAATACACGTACGCCATGACGTGGGTTCACATTGTCTGCAATGACGCTCTGTAGGAATATTATTTGAATTATTGTCTCTTAGTGTAGGAACGCACAGACGCATTCCAGACTCCCCTGCGTCTTTCGTATTTTGGTCGGAATATGTTTGCCCTCTGCTTTCTGGTAAATAATGTGTCTATATTGGAACATTTGTTACTGCTATTTTTTCTACCGGTTTCTAGTAACAAGTCTTTATTTATAAACACTTGCTGTAAACAATATAATAAATAGTGGAAAAACTTAGTTCTAAACTTGTCTGAGAATAGATGTAGGAGTCATGGATACCACCGACGCATGTTCTATATCAGGAAAAGAATTTACTACTACATAAAACAACCACGAAGTGCCTACTCAACTTTCCACCTTCATGTTTCACAGACACGAATATTTATACTAAATGTTCCAGAAATCTGGTTCGGCTTGAACAGTCCTTGTAACCAATATTCCATACAGTTTTGTAATGCTAGTTCTGCCTTTTATGTAGTAGGTTTCGCTTAGAAACCACCTAAATAATAAGACCACTTTCAAACCGAGAACTATGTGGTACGGTGATAGAGTGGATCAAGATGTCAGGTAAGATTGAGTATTGGTCGGTTCAAGCTATATGCGACAGGACTATTGGTAACTGGACACAATCATTACTTTAAGGACAGTTGAAACCAAATGCTTAAGGAACAGTAAGTGTTGTTTTGACAAGTTCGAAGTCACAGTGCTTTACACACAAGTAGACATTAACTGATTGATAACCCATAGGTATCCTAGTTTGTGATGGTACTGGAGTGTACAAAGGGACGTTAAAGAATGAAGTAGTGTATTCAGAAATAGCAATGGTAACGTACCCAAATTCCTTACATCACACAGCAACTCTCCTTCAAACCCTGAGGTCAAATCAGAAAGAGCCAGGTAACGTATCTAAATTTCTTACGTCACGCAGCAACTCTCCTATGAAATTCGAGGTCATTAGACTATCACGTAAGGAAAAGAATGACGACAATGTGCAGTTGAGACTGTCAATATTTGTTTGTACCGGTGGTACGTATTGTCAACAACGAGCTGTACTTGCTATAATACTTTAAGCCATATGTACTCTTATGGCCATACGTCCATGTAGGCCTACTAAAATGTAAATTCATACATATTCAAAAATTCGATTTAATAAAATCGCTACGTCCTAGATCCTATTATCTAGGACATCGCGATTTAAAATCGACTTTTGAACATTTATGAATTTACATGTTTGTACATAGACGTACATAAGAGTAAATATGGTTTAGAGTACATTACCGAAGCGACTGGTAAATCCCCGCCCGGACGGTCTGCACGTTCCGGAATGCGGGACATCTCAACGTTATTCCAAGATTAGCGAGAGTAGGGGGCGACTCAAATATTTTAACTGCGTTAAATTGCCTTTAGAGTACAGGTAGGGCTTGGACACGGTACACGACTACATGTATCATACGGTATCATACGCTACATAAAGACACATGTATTGTACATGAAGATTAGGGAGTGTTCAGCTTATACGGAATTAATGTACCAGCAGTCAATAAATTCATACACATGTCACGGTAAATTATCATTCACAAATCAAAGTCTGGAAATATTTTAGACTTTCTTCGTGTACTAGTATATTGCACGATTTGTTGAACCAATCAAATGCTATTGAAATCACAAATTGAAAAGCAGCCACTAGAAGACAGCACTAATGTCGACTTGCATGATTATTATTATTTCATTTCGCAGGTTTACCCATCAAGCAGTGTAAGTATTTCAAGCTCTCTATCAACTTGCCACACCACCTGGTTGTGTATGCCCGTCATAGATGTATTTCTCGTGATTTAGGATCCTCTTACACGCAATAAACTACATTTATCCCCCAAAGTATGTTAGAATATAATAAATGCCCATCTTTTATGTAGGGGATTGCACCATATTCGGGTTGTTTAATACAATATAATATTATATTATAATTTTGTACGTCTGCATATCCTACTAGTATTTAGGGTATTCTTCTCTAGCAGCGGGTACTATTATATTACCCTTCACGGTGTAGGCATGAATCAGAGCCGTGACTACGGGGAGTATATAGATTACCCTAGCCTGCACACGAATAACCCACATGCTCCATTCCATCAAGGTGTAAATTGGTACCTGTGAGAGCAGTGTCTTTTCCTGGGCGCCGCAGATATATGTTGGCTGCCACACCCACAGGAGAGAAATAAGAGTCTGCCCAGGGAGACTCGCATGTAGGTTTCATTAGGTAGCCCAATGGCCAGACAAAGGATGCTTGAGCGAAAATAGCCATAGGAAATTAGTAACTTGACTAGTAATCTGCCTAAAATAGGGGTGTAACTAAATAGGGGTAATCATAGCACAGATCGCACATTTTTGTGTATCCTAAATGATTGTTGGTCGACTACTTGATAATGATTTTATGATGACGCACTTGATAGTCGAGTCTTGACATAACACAGGGGTCTAAAAACCCTTAACCCCGCGGTGTACCATACAAAGTTGGGAAATAATAATTTCTGATTACACACTTGGGAGTAGAGTCTTGTCAAAATACAGAGCTCTGGATATTTGACCCAACGGAGCACCATATCAAGTGGGACAATTATTCGCTGGCTTAGAACGAGAAGGTCGTAAGTACAAAATCGACATGTTGAGAAAACAAGAAAAAACTGTCTGAAAACTACTTTTTACTTATAAATAGTAAAATCTAACTTTTTTAACTTCATGACAAGTTCCAATTTTCATAAAATATATATGTATACATGTATATTTCAAATATGTATCAGTCCTACAAGGTCGGTTGGTTGGTTCTCGGCCTTCTGTAGCCGTAATATCGTCACAGATACTTGTCTTATCAAAGGTAGTTGACAAAACATATTTGTATACTTATTTTAAGCGGAGGTGAAGTATGATTGGATTTGTTTGGGTATGCCTTGTAATAGATACGATCTTCTCATTCTAAGCCAGCGAATTATACATGTAGTGTGTTTACTTGAACGTCGGTCTTTTTTAACTGAGCATAAGTTAAATGGCGGAACTAAAAGCTTGTTACAAGAGAAAAAGAAGTTTACGGATATAATGCCATAACAGAAGCAACATATTTGAAAGAATGTGCGTCATCAACAAAATAATTACGTACGAATACAAGCTTAAAGACACTTGCTCTAGTCCCTTGTTAGAGAAAAGGGCAATTAAGAATTTGTCCAAACTTTGTAAATGAGCACGCTATTACGTAAGAAACCAAGATATCGAACAAGTAATAGGACACAAAGCTTGTTCATGATTGGTCTGCCCTTGGATATGGAAACGTTGAAAAATCAGAGTAAAGGATAAAACTCCTAAACAAGCAAGGTGGCCTACGTTATTTGCATAGTTTCTGTTTCTTACATCATGTAGCTTGTTCATACTAAAAGTAATATACAAATTACTAACTTATATACTTATATTACTAGATCTAGCAGTCACATGCTACCAATATTATGCGGTATATGTCTTTAAATGTCCTCGGAATTTCGTTATTCTACGATTAATTATTCGTAATTTGATGCTAAGAGTTGTGCCTCCAGTTACTTCACATAATCCGGTTACGGGCGTAGTAACTATGTGTCATTTAGGTAAACTACGGAGAGACGTCTGAATGTGATGCATTAAAGTTTTGTTAAGGTGATAGTGAGACTAGCAGAGTGAGCAAGCTGCTGTAATATATTATCATAACTCCGTCGTAAATCAAATAAAGAGGATTGCACACCCGGAGATCTGCGAAACTAATATTGGCCATTGTTCAGAGTTTGCTGCTCTATATATGTTAACTTTATAATAAATATCAGCTTAGTGCCATCTTAAAGGTGTAAAATAGAGAGGTTGCTGCTCTACAGAGGTTAACTCTATAGTAATTATCAGGGACATCTTAAATAGTTTTGTTGTTATAGAGAGAGTGTTGCTCAACAGAGGACTGTCTTGGAGGGGGTTGTACCTTACGCGTGTATGCATGTCGCAGTTCATATTCAAATAAACGAATACTTTCAATTTCGAAATATATGTCGAATTCAACATTGGAAAAATCCTCTAAAATCGAAAGGGATGTCCAACTCGACATTCAACTCAGAAAATGCATTTTGAATGTCGAAGATTGTGCAAACTTCAAACAGTTATACAAACAACGTGTTTGAAGATGTAATGTTACAAGTATCTACACCATAACTACGCTACGAATACAAGTAGTATAATATATACATGCACATGCACTTTATTACACCACCGAACCAAGCAACCAATCAAAATACAGAATGACATGGTGTGTTTCTTTTTCTTAACCACTGGTGTCAATTTTGTAATATATTTGGCAAACATGCAATACATATTAATGAAGTAGCACATATGTATCTTAAAACTGATGCATATAATAATAGTATGTTATATACAAACGACCGAATGAACTACATATTAATGAAGTAGCTTATATAATTATTTAGCATATATTGTTTAAAAGACAGATTAACGGTCATGAATAATTAAAATCAGACTGATTGTGATTGTTAAGCTTGAATATGATTTCAATATAAATGATGTATGGTTGTTTGTGAGGCAGAATGTTGAACACCAAGTCGTAACTTGGCCTACATAAATTTCACCCATGGTGTTTACGAATTTTGATAAATCCGATGTCATTTACATGTATACTCAATACATATGTGCATGGTTGCTTTTATTACAAATGTACCATATGTGTTCAACATGTGGGTTTAAACATGCACATTACTAGAAATGATGCGTACAAAAAGAAGTTTATAGGTATACAAAAAAATGTACATGGCTTGTATTTACTTATTCACATAAGACAATATTTATGAAAGTAACTTACGTTGGGTGGTTATTTCCACATTTCTGTTTTTCCGACGGAGCCGTCGCTGTCGGGGTAAGAAATAATTCATCCGACAAGGTTGGTGATGTAACTTCCAAAACTGGTGACTGTGCCGGTGAGTGTCCGTCGGAACGCGACAGAAAACGTCGAAGTTTTTCTCCATAATTCGTTACATCGAATTTTGGCACATATCTCTGGACATCCGCTGTTTCTGGGAATTTAAACGCCGACATATAATGATTTACACTGTCTGATATCATTTTGCATAAAACGAACTCATAAACTGGATATTACGAAGTCGCACATGGGATATTACGAAGTCACACAAATTTTTTTTGTATTTTACGAAATTACTCGTACACACTTTTTGTTTATCACAAAGTCACACACTTTAGGTAACGAAATAAAACACTTAATCCCAGTCGAATCTGAAAGACAATAGAACACATTTTAATGATCACCATGGTCCATTATACTGTGACTTGAAAAAAAATAGTAAAAATATGCCTAATTGTGATAATGAAAATAAATAAATGGATAATAGAATGAAGTAAATGTTGCACAACAATATTTTATCAAATATGATTCAGAATATTCTTACGTATCGGTCTTCCAAGCCTATAGAAAATGATTTCTTGTTCACTTTATGAAAGCTCTTCCACACAAGAAATAAATAAAACAAAGTGTAATAACAAATTCCCTATTGTTTACTTCATAGTTACAAAATGTATACACGTATATAATTCACGCGGTCACGCTAAAATAAATTCAACACGGCTTTAAAATTAATATCTACTAAATTCGACAATAAATATCTCATTTTAGTCACATGTGATCCATTTATTCTATAAATGTAAAACTCGCTATTTCGAGTATAAATATCTACAATTAATAAAGAACTCAGAACCGAGCAGATATATTATTCACAATAATCACAAGTAATTATTTTAAAAATCCTTCAATTGAAAACTCACTTTTTCGATTATTTTTAGAAGTAAAAATGTAACTCCACGCACCTAGCAATTTATACAACGTATTGTTTCTACTCCTAGTCGTATAATCACGGTAGATAAACTATGACAATTCACTTCCTTTAGTTTTAAATGAGACGATAAACCCGACCACTTGTCTCAGCTTTCTCACACGACATTATCGTTTAAGTAAATGCTAAACGTTTAAATACTACAAATGGTTGAGCGTTGTTTCACTACATTAATATTAAAGCGTATGTAGTAGTATTACATGTACGATTTCATACTATCATTACATTAGTACATACATAGATATAGATCTATCTACATCCACGCATTTACACTTAATTTACCAATTGCATCCATTTACAGTAACATCTGTATAAAGTGATCACCTGAATTAAACATCCACCTGGCCTTAATTGAATTAGTTAAGCTACCAATTCCACCAAGTTACGTCCGTTCAAATGTTTAAAAAAAAAGTTTTGCATTAATATCCACCAAGTTACGAGCGTTCAAATGTTTAAAAACAACAACAATTGTTGCATTAAAATACACCAAGCTCTTTAATTAAAAAGTTTTCCATTAATTCCAAAGAGACATCCTGGTTATCACAATTCAAGGGAAATACACAATGCTTTAAGTATGCGAAAATGTTGTCTGACTATTGTTAAAGCCTTTAGAAGAAAACTCAACAATTCAGCAAAATACCAATGAAAAAATCTACAATGGTATACACATGACACTGTCAAGCTAATAAGCCGTTTTAAGAGAACTGAACCAAATACCAATGGTTACTTTTATCGAGAAATCAATTGTCGACTGTCTACATAATAGAGTTCTAATAAAGGAATCTGTAGATCTATTATATAACGCCCGTGGGCGGGTAAGCTGCGAGTGTTGTTGTTACATCGTTTTATTGTTGGTTTGAAATAATAAAATGTACCCCTCGTTCTTTGTACTTTAGTAACAACATTGGTCGTTTATCTTCGTAATTTCATGCATGAATTGAGCGAACATGATTGTATTTCAGACTTTTGGTATTGTTGTTGTTGTCTTCGGTTGTTGTTGCTATTGTATATAGAGGATCTATCACGAGTTGTCAATCGATATAAATTTATATTAAACGAGTTTTGGAAATTTTATTAAGCGAGCCTTTGGCGAGCTTAATAATATTTCCTGAACGAGTTTAATATAAATATACCAATTGAAATGAGTGATAGATTCTTTATATCATATGACACTAAAAACGCAAAATACGCATTGATTTATTGAAAAACTCAATACCTTATACTACACGTGGTACGTATAACTTTATACATACTGGCTATACTAACCTGGATTCAAGGAAAGTCATGTGGTATCAGTATATCAATACGTTTGTGATAGTACTGCACTGACCATAGCAAGCATACAAAGGTTATATACCATATTCATAAACAAAACAAAGCTAACCCACAATACAATGACATTACAGATGTGAAACATGGTCACTCAAAGAGGGGTTATGACAGTACGCTACATACGGGCATGTACATTTATATCTAACTTCATTTTATACACTATAATAGTAGGTCTCGCTTTGTTGTTCTGTTAAACGGTTATAATGAATGTACAAATTGATTTCGAACATACATGCTAAATATCTCATACTAATGACAAAAAATAGTCTGGTTCCCCGTCTCAAATCTTACAGTAATTTGGCACTTAAACTATAACGTAAAGCAAGATTTAAATACTCGGGAACCAGAATTTGCCAAACAAATACGTAACAGTTGTTAGAGTCACGGTACAAGATGATATCCTTTAAAAATGCGTACAACAAACATTGTTGTAGACGTCACATTTTAGCAAAGACAAGGGAAATAGACAACGCCATGTACAATTGTACGTTGTCTATTTCCCTTGTCTATTGTATGTACAATCGAACAGGATCTAACAAGATCATGCAAATATTATATAAACGGAAACTAATCCAGCAAGATTTCACGATACATGGTAAATGTTTAGAGGTTTGCAAAGCTTCAGTCCAAAAAAACTGGTATTAGCATGGCAAAAATATGGCGTTAGTCCGGTTGGTTCGGGTGGTGCGACGCCTGAAGATTCTTGGCCTTTGTTTTTCACATAGCTCCAGAACTCCTCGTATGACAATAATATACACTTGTAGTGCAGTCGCATATCACCATAGCGATCAGGGATTGAAGACTTGGTTTGGCCATTGGCACTGGCGGCGGTCATGACCTTCACATGTGGAGCAGTTGCGTGTTGCTAATTGATAGTTGACAATGACAATACATTTCAAGAATACTGGTATGGTCGATTGCCAGCCATATATATGACGGAATAATTCTTGAAAAAAAAACGTTAACGATTAAATTCTAGAAGCAAAGATGGTGACAGTCAAATAAGATTGAACATTTTCATTCAGTATCGAGATCATCGGAGATTATCTTGAAAATGTGTTCGTAACGCGTAATCTGTTTCTTCAGCAGACCTATCCTATAGATAACTAGTTTAGTACAAAGACATCATGAATGCGGATAAATACAATTGTAAACAAACAACAAAAGTCTTAATTAAATTTCGCACAATATTGAAGCATATGTTGTTTATTTACGATTGTAATAATCCGCCTTCAAAATATTTGCAAAAGCTCTTTTAAGCGAACTTGACTTGAAATATTGTTTACATGAAATGTTACTTCTATAGTAAACAAATAAGCGTATATTTATAGTCTCGCTCATAATCATTTAAATGAACAACGTCCTTAAACTTATGACCTTAAAATACATATTACGCTGGCGTGATGACGTGATATAAGTCGCGATGATAATACGATGATAAGCGATTTCATAGGACAGATATTTCCTGGTTATGATTCAAAGCGACATTCTATCCATCTAAAAAGCTTTCAGATTTGTTGCAATAGACCTATAGCTCCGGATCTCCACTAAAACAAATAAAGTTTTACCGTTATATTCCTTTTGAAGCTTGAATATTCACATCTGGACAACAGAGTTGGTGTCAGTTGTGTTTGCACATGAATACAAAACCAGTCTAGCTAGGCCAGATTTGTTTGAAACTACATGTAAATTAAGGGGAAAACTACCTTACACAGAGTTCCGGATATCAACTATTTATTGATAATACTGTATACATTATACGAGTATCTTTCGATTTCCGACACATAATAAGCATATATTTTACGTTAGCTATTTGATATTTTTGAAGATGCATTAAATTTTGTATCAATATTTTACCTGCTCGCAAATTCATGAAATTAGTTTAGCTGTTTTACTTAAATGAACTGAATGATCGAAAATTGTACATATTGCATATTTAAAATATGTACATGTACAGTA
Source organism: Spisula subtruncata (assembly GCA_963678985.1). Lineage (NCBI taxonomy): Eukaryota > Metazoa > Mollusca > Bivalvia > Venerida > Mactridae > Spisula > Spisula subtruncata. The sequence continues at coordinate 25,483,699 of OY787671.1, read as the reverse complement.
TGCTTGGGTGGTTCTTGGAAAACGATACTTAACAATGTACATTTTGTAACTACCAAACAAAAAAAAGATGTGAATAAATCACTGCATAAGTAGGCATATAGTACTTACTTAAAATGGTTGACTTCCAACTATATTCCCACGATCTGATCAAGCCGGTGACTATGTTAAACTCCGTCCAATCCTCTTCATACAAATATCAACCTTAATGATTATAATTATGGTCTATAAGCTACAACTTTCCTCTAAATACTTTAAACCCCTTAAGATCAACAATACATAATTATAGCCAATTATCCAGATCCTATATCAACACCGATCCTCTATTTCATGTTTAGCAATTTTCCCAATGACAATGTAGATGTTTTAAGTCCCTATATCCGCCGCACGAGTAGAATTTATCATTTTATGTAGGCCTTAATATTAACACCATTCAGTTGCCAAGCGATCACAAACTGCACCCAAAATATGTACACATCCGAACCAATCCAGTGCTGTTGAACAAATGTAATATTTTAGATTTATATCATTCGATTTCGCACGTCGCCAAGTTTGTCATGCACCGGATTGAAAAAATCTGTACACGCCTTCTTTAAGCGGAGACTGTTTCTTCTCACGTGATGTATCGATTATTTATAAAATGTATTTTTATTTTGCTGTTAGAATTCCATTACATTTTCAAATACCCGTATACACATGTACTATAGCTTTTATTTTATAATAAAAATACCGTGACATTAATAGCTCATGAAAATAACACAGTGGCTATAAAAAGTCCATTATTCTTCGTTTGCTACGCAACATTTATGACTTCGACAAATACTCCAACGATCACTGTACTAAATTTAACTGTTAAAGGTCAAACTATCAGATTTGGTTTTTGAGACGTTCAATTATTCGAAACTGCAGCAAAGAAAGGGTATCTTGGCAAAAGTCTGATCAATTACAAAATTTTATGTATTGCGATAATCAGACGCTGTTCGCAATATATATTTAATTGCATCTTATTAATTAAAACAAGACGAAACTTTTCTCAAACAGACAAATCTTCTGCAAAACGTCCTTAAATCGAGATTCGAACATTTGACTCTCGCAGCGGTAGTCGAGTTCATTAACACCGGTGGAAACAGGGTGTTTAAAAACAGGGTTTATTTTTTTATACTTACATTGCTGCAAATAATACGACGATACACTTCTGTTGAAACTTTGATTCACTCTGCGTTGCGCGTTCGTTTGCGAAAACCCCCGAACTGTCTTACTGAACGACACCGAACGGAGAACTGAAAACAACAATGGCGGCGCCCATGAAAAAACTGCTATCGACGGACAATATGTCGGATAATGGGATGTCTACGAAGTATTTTTACATCGAGATAGCATTCTTTGATTAAGTAACGATCTCTGCAGGTAAATTTATAACAAAAAGAAAAAAATATTTCATATTTTTGTATATATCGCCTTTGTAACATATTTTCGCGACCCTATGACGGATCGCCGTTTTTTCTTCGTGGGAAAAGAAACCACAGCATAATTATTTTCGTAATTGTTTACATAAATAACAAGTTTAGACAGTTTTAAATTGTTAGGCTACTCATTTCTGAATGATATAAGGTTATCCAATGCTTAATGGACGTTGATTTGAACATGGAGTTACATAGACAAAGTACTGTATATATATTTGAACAAAATATCATTCTGTAGGTCACTACTGTAGAATAAACATCTGTGATATATTAATTATGTAAATGAGTTAATCTAGAAGGGCTTAGATTTCATTTCCTATTGCCTTTTATAAAAAGGGTAACATTTGTTGATTATAGAGTCTACCTTATTGATAGGGGCCTGTCAAATTTGGCTTATGAGACACTGCATGCGTAAACTATCTCCAGAATCCCTTCTCGTATTGCTTGGTGCCTGGCAGAGATGGATCTAGTCTACAAATAATAACCTTTTTTAACTAGCTGGCAGCTCACCAACCGATTACTTCAGTTCAACACCGACTTGCACCAATTATAAGATTCAAACTGTCAACCTCCCGCTTCCTAGGCAGACCACTTAGCCACAGGCGCTTTCATTTCTGATCGCTTGTTACATGTTTTACGCCCGAGTAGTAATGAGCCAGTCAATTGAAAACCAGTGTCTATATAACTAGACATATAAAACCTAATAACGACGGTGCTGAACCAAAACCCTGTAACTCAATTTGGCGTGAAAACTTTTTTGCAGCATCCGCATCTACTAGACGTTCCACGCATTTCTGTCTTGTCGCCATCTAAGTAACGCAATTGGCTATTGAAATGGCGACAAGACAGAAATGCGCGGGATGTGTAGCAGATAAGGATGCTGCAAAAACAGTTTTGCGCCAGAATTGAGTTACGGGGTTTTGGTTTGGCACCGTCGATATGTTATATGCGGTCAAATTATTCAATGCTGAATTGTATCTGATGGTCCAGTTAAAGAGACAGGATGAAACACAAAAAAATCATGCATTCATTTGTTATTGCAGTAGGCCCTACTTAATAATTTGTGATTTTCAAAAGCTTTTGTTATGTATTTTTCAGGACTACAGAATTTTAGAAGTCTGCCAGGAATATAGATGCCATCCTGAAGAATTGATTCAATAGCCTTTAGGGATTAGTTCTGATAGCAGTACCCTAAGTTTCCAACCAGTACTTTATTGAAGCTGTGAACTGATAGTAATGACACTTTCTGAACACAAGAAATTCACTATGAAGAACAAGACTGCGTTCAATAAACGCTTTTGCCCCCGTGGAAGCCATGTCAATAAGTCTAAGTCCAAAATTTGGTCAAGGTCAAAATAGAGTCAGATGATACAGGCGTGTGGAGAGTGGTCAAATAAAACATCCATGCAAGTTTGAAAGCTTTGTAGCAAGCCATATTAATGCTAGAAGAAACGGTCAATTTGAGTAAACCAGGCCGGACAAACGAACGGACAGACGAACAGACAGGTGAATCACTATATGCCTCCCGATCTATCGATGCGGGGGCATAAAAAGCATCATTACAAAATTCAATGGTGCAAATTTATACCAAGTTGGTCGAATTGTTGAAACGCTGAGATTGTTAGTGGTATGCATCTGTGCAAACATTTGAGCCTTGGATATTCTTGGAGAAAGTATAAATGTTTCTTGACAGTTAATCAACTTTAGTTCAGTAACTATTCACCACACACATTCAATAGCCTATAAAGTTGTACTGGTTATTTTCAGCTTTTTCAGATATTTCTTGAAAAGGTTTGATTGTGAGGGTCTTCCTGTCTTTTTTCCCATGCAACTTATACATCCTTTCTGAAATTGGTATGCCCGGCCCACAACATACAAATTAAGTAAAGTGCTGTCCAGAGATGTATTGTCCTTGAATTCTGACTTGAATTAAGATCTTTATGGTTGGTAACTGCAGCTTGACACTGTAAATAGAAAACAAATAACCCTTATTAAGGAAATTTGGTCTTAGAATTTCGTGTGAGTGACATATACAGTGTATGAGTGACATAGACAGTGTATGAGTGACAGAGAATGTGTATGAGTGACACAGGCAAATGTGTGAGTGACATTGAAAGTGTATGAGTGACATAGACAGTGTATGAGTGACAGAGACAGTGTATGAGTGACATTGAAAGTGTGTGAGTGACACAGGAAAATGTGTGAGTGACATAGAAAGTGTATGAGTGACATAGACAGTGTATGAGTGATATAGACAGTAAATGAGTGCCATAGACAGTGAATGAGTGACATAAATGGTGTGTGAGTGACATAGACAGTGTATGAGTGACATAGACAGTGTATGAGTGACATAGACAGTGTATGAATGCTATAGACAATGTATGAGTGCCATAGACAGAGTATCAGTGACATAAATGGTGTGTGAGTAACATAGACAGTGTATGAGTGACATAGAAAGAGTGACATAGAAAGTGTATGAGTGATATAGGCAGTGTATGAGTGCAATAGACAGTGTATGAGTGCCATAGACAGAGAATGAGTGACATAAATGGTGTGTGAGTGACATAGAAAGTGTATGAGTGACAAAGACAGTGTATGAGTGACATAGACAGTGTATGAGTGACATAGACAGTGTATGAGTGACATAGACAGTGTATGAGTGACATAGACAGTGTATGAGAGACATAGACAGTGTATGAGTGACATAGACAGTGTATGAGAGACGTAGACAGTGTATGAGTGCCATAGACAGTGTATGAGTGACGTAGAAAGTGTATGAGTGCCATAGACAGTGTATGAGTGATATAGACAGTGTATGAGTGACAGATACAGTGTATGAGTGCCATAGACAGTGTATGAGTGACATAGACAGTGTATGAGTGACAAAGACAGTGTATGAGTGCCATAGACAGTGAATGAGTGACATAAATGGTGTGTCAGTGACATAGACAGTGTATGAGTGACATAGACAGAGTATGAGTGACATAGAAAGTGTATGAGTGACATAAATGGTGTGTGAGTGACATAGACAGTGTATGAGTGCCATAGACAGAGTATGAGTGAAACAGGAAAATGTGTGAGTGCCAAAGACAGTGTATGAGTGACATAGAAAGTGTATGAGCGACATAAATGGTGTGTGAGTGACATAAACAGTGTATGAGTGCCATAGACAGAATGAGTGACATAAATGGTTTGTGAGTGACATAGACAGTGTATGAGTGACATTGAATGAGTGACATAACAAATGTATGAGTGACATAGATAGTGTATGAGTGACATAGACAGTGTATGAGTGCCATAGACAGTGTATGAGTGCCATAGACAGTGTGTGAGTGACACACGAAAATGTGTGAGTGCCATAGATAGTGTATGGGTGACATAGACAGTGTATGAGTGATATAGACAGTGTATGAGGGACATAGACAGTGTGTGAGTGACATAGACAGAGTATGAGTGACACAGGAAAATGTGTGAGTGCCATAGACAGTGTATGAGTGACTTAGAAAGTGTATGAGTGACATAAATGGTGTGTGAGTGACATAGACAGTGTATGAGTGACATAGAAAGTGTATGAGTGACATAGACAGTGTATGAGTGAAATAGACTGTGTATGAGTGATATAGACAGTGTATGAGGGACATAGACAGTGTGTGAGTGACACAGGAAAATGTGTGAGTGCCATAGATAGTGTATGAGTGACATAGACAGTGTATGAGTGATATAGACAGAGTATGAGGGACATAGACAGTGTGTGAGTGACACAGGAAAATGTGTGAGTGCCATAGACAGTGTATGAGTGACATAGAAAGTGAATGAGTGACATAAATGGTGTGTGAGTGACATAGACAGTGTATGAGTGACATAGAAAGTGTATGAGTGACATGGACAGTGTATGAGTGATATAGACTGTGTATGAGTGATATAGACAGTGTATGAGTGACACAGGAAAATGTGTGAGTGCCAAAGACAGTGTATGAGTGACATAGAAAGTGTATGAGTGACATAAATGGTGTGTGAGTGACATAGACAGTGTATGAGTGACATAGACAGTGTATGAGTGATATAGACTGTGTATGAGTGATATAGACAGAGTATGAGTGACATAGAAAGTGAATGAGTGACATAGACAGTGTATGAGTGACGTAGAAAGTGTATGAGTGCCATAGACAGTGTATGAGTGACATAGAGAGTGTGACATAGAAAGTGTATGAGTGATATAGACAGTGTATGAGGGACATAGACAGTGTGTGAGTGACACAGGAAAATGTGTGAGTGCCATAGACAGTGTATGAGTGACATAGAAAGTGTATGAGTGACATAAATGGTGTGTGAGTGACATAAATGGTGTGTGAGTGACATAGACAGTGTATGAGTGACATAGACAGTGTATGAGTGATATAGACAGTGTATGAGTGACATAGAAAGAGTGACATAGAAAGTGTATGAGTGACATAGAAAGTGTATGAGTGACATAAATGGTGTGTGAGTGACATAGACAGTGTATGAGTGATATAGACAGTGTATGAGTGACATAGACAGTGTATGAGTGATATAGACTGTGTATGAGTGATATAGACTGTGTATGAGTTATATAGACAGTGTATGAGTGATATAGACTGTGTATTAGTGACATAGACTGTGTATTAGTGACATAGACAGTGTATGAGTGACATAGACAGTGTATGAGTGCCAAAGACAGAGTATGAGTGACACAGGAAAATGTGTGAGTGCCATAGACAGTGTATGAGTGACATAGCGTATGAGTGACATAAATGGTGTGTGAGTGACATAGACAGTGTATGAGTGACATAGACAGTGTATGAGTGATATAGACAGTGTATGAGTGACATAGAAAGAGTGACATAGAAAGTGTATGAGTGATATAGACAGTGAATGAGTGATATAGACAGTGTATGAGTGCCATAGACAGTGAATGAGTGACATAAATGGTGTGTGAGTGACATAGACAGTGTATGAGTGACATAGACAGAGTATGAGTGACATAAATGGTGTGTGAGTAACATAGACAGTGTATGAGTGACATAGAAAGAGTGACATAGAAAGTGTATGAGTGATAAAGACAGTGTATGAATGATATAGACAGTGTATGAGTGATATAGACAGTGTATGAATGCCATAGACAGAGTATGAGTGACATAGACAGTGTATGAGTGATATAGACAGTGTATGAGTGATATAGACAGTGTATGAGTGTCATAGACAGTGTATGAGTGACATAGACAGTGTATGAGTGACATAGAACGTGTGTGAGTGACATAGAAAGTGTGTGAGTGACACAGGAAAATGTTTGAGTGACATAGACAGTGTATGAGTGATATAGACAGTGTATGAGTGACATAGTGTATGAGTGATATAGACAGTGTATGAGGGACATAGACAGTGTGTCTATCGATACGGGGGCATAAAAATTATGTGAGTGACTAATATAAAGCGAGTGACTGATGGGCAAAGCATTCAAGTTATATATAAAGTGGTCGAGTGCAAAATAATGTGAATGAGTGACCGAGAAAGTATTTATATGGCATAGAAAGTAAGCAGGTGATGGGCAACTTTTTTGTTAATAGTACTCAGTTAATACTGAAGTTGCAACAGCAACAGCAAGAGCATTCAGCTGTCAGAATGCAGAGTAAAAACTAACATTACTAATAAGTAAATTTTAAGGAATACCTTGTTCATGTGTATTTTAATTGACCATCGAAGAAGACAATTAGGCAGTTGTAGGGTTATCTCATCATAGACATACAGACTGTGCTTCAATGAGCTTACTGAATGGCCATCTAACCACATGCATGTAATATATTCAAACTAACATCTATCACTCAGTCAAGAAGTTGCCTTGTATAAGTCAGTAAGATCCTGTATGATGACCATAAGGACTGAAAAGAAAAAATGTGTACATATAGTCAGCTATGGTATATTATCCACCAACACATCGAGGCCAGAGGGTGCCTGCTTATCTTTGAGACAAGCCCTATAATTTAGAAGTACACAAGCCCCATATTTGAGGCCTTTAATTGTTATTTCATGTATAAGGGATGATCAATATATAACGAGATAAAAAAATTCTAATCGTTTTTGATTTTGCGAAACCTTTTACCAGATGTAGCGACATATATTAGTAATGAATCTGTACATATTCAGGATCATAGCTTAGCCTACAACATGTTGAAATCTACGGTAGGTAAGGTAAAACTTATTATGCATAGGCGTGGTATATTCCTTGCTAAATTCCACCAGCGTTGATTGGTTAAAATCCCCACTATTAATAATGTGAAGTTCTTTCATTGGTGTTATACTAAGTACCGTACCTATTTTACCACAAAACAACCTTATATTGCCTTAAATGTAGTAATTATATATGTAGAAACAAGGTTAAATAAAGTTTTATTAAGATTCAAGCAAAATGAATGCTGGGAATTTTGTCCATCCAACGCTGGGGATTTTGTCCGCCTAGACAAAAATTAGTAGTGGGGATTATGTCCATAGGGGATTTTATCCCTACTGGTCGGCGACCAGTTTCCGACATTTTTTGCATGTTTTTCGGCATTATCTCGAAAACTAAACGGGTTAAAACAAAATAACTTACATTTTTGTAATCCTGAGCTCAAGACCGATATTATAATCGCAATTTGACATTTGTGACGTCATACAGTGCGTAGAATTCGGGGCGAAGAATGGGTCACTATTTCAGGCCGTAAATTAGATGTAGAGTATCAGTATCCGACATTTCAAATTTAATTAGGTTTAATTTCCCCTTTTCCCCGTTTTGACCCTCTCAACTAAAAGGAAATTATCTCCCTTTGACTGAACATAGCTTTTTAGAGTTGTCTCTCTTTGTTTGTTTACACACCGGTAATGGAAATGAGGCCTAATGGTCAGTGCTTTTTCCAATTAATAAAAATCGCTGACGTCATACATAATGACGTAAATGATGACGTTTTTGTCAATATTTATCTAACATCGAGTTTTGTATGGATTGCTGATACTACTCATACCTGTTGTTGAGCTAAACCTCTTGCTTTGTCATAGACTCTGGCAAACCCGTGGCTATTTATAGATGAACTCGTTTGTTTCATCGCACATGCACATTTTTCGTAAACAGATGATCCCCCAAGGAAAAGAGGTGACGACTATCATTTCATTGCATGTATTTCTTGATATTTTCATTTTATTTCCGTGAATTGTAAATTTTCTGACACACAAATGTTGCTTTGGTCAAGTTCTTTAATTATACCAAATATCTTAATTTTAGAGCTACGCTAAATACGAAAAAATATCAAATGTCGGATACTGGTAGCCATCGGGAACTGATCGCCGACCAGTATCCCATAACTAATCCATGCCTTAGGAGGAATCCGGACAAAATCCCCATTGGACATAATGCCCACTGCTCATTTTTGACATGGTGGACAGGCATTTATTATCCACACCTAATAAAAACTTGGGTTCATTCGCTTTGAAATAAGGGTCAAACTCCTTCTCAATCATTAAATCTGACTAAGTTATTAAAGTTATTTATGTTACCATACTTTAATGATCACCCTGTATTAATTGTTTATTCCTGTACTGTAGCCAAGCTTATTTCAAAGCTAATGAACCCAAGTTTTTATGAGATGTGGATAATAAATGCATGCCACTCGAACTTGATGTCAATAACGTCAATGATGAAGCCATACATTTGCAGTGATTCCCGTAAATTTTGCTACCCGAAACATTTCGCTGAACTTGAAGACCGCATTAAATTTGCCCCCTACACTCACAGGATTTAAACCCTTTGGGCTTCTGATCATGGGAATTCCTGAAGGAAGGAGTGTATAATAAAAAAAAACCAGCATATTTACTTGATTTGAAAACAACAATACAATGTGAAATTGGAAGCATCAGTGGGTAAAATGCATGGAATAAATTGGTAATTTAATACAACGTAATTTGATGCTGACAATATATATGTAACATTTGAAAATGATTTATGTCCTGAATAAAACTTGCATGAATATATTAACCAATTGCCAATAACACCCAATATTATCTTAAAAACAGACAAAGTTATTAAAGTTATTTTAATATGCTACCATATATTAATAATCACCCTGTATTTCGTATTTGAAAAAGTTTTGCTGGCATTGAAATGACTTTATATTACTGCACTGAAAATGATTAGCATATTTAAGTTTATTATACATTTATTCTAATTAATTGTGGTAAATATTGTACAGACATTCCAAAGCAACCCAGTTACGACGGAATAGCCTAGCCACCAATAAAAGAGTAATTAAAACATAAACAATAGTTTAATTCTAATAATTTAATTATATTAGGCAGATGGACATTTATTTTAATACTATGGTTAAGGCTTAATATTAATACAAGTCTCTACTATCATTAAATTATAATCATTACAAAGTTTTCAAAGCTGTGCAATTAAAGCTTATTTATAATAATACAAGCTAAAGTTCATTTTAGTTTTTTTACTCATATATATAAATAAGATTATTTGTGTAGACCATTTTAAGTAAAACCATAACAGTTTATAGATTGCAAGAAAATATATCTTGGTCACTTGATAAATATCAAACGTAACAACAAAACCCAGACCATAATGTGTTGTACAATCATTTATGATAGACCAACAACAGTATAGATCCCCCAGAGTGCAATATTAAGATAAGATATCAAGATAAGACACCAATTAGTTTGCACCCAGTCTGGCACAGTGGGGTATTACTATAACCAATAAACAACTAATCAGTACATATGGTGTCATAATCTGTCACCTTACACAGCAGCATTGATCAGTATCTTAAAATCAATTATTGACAGCAATTATAAGGATTAAAAAAATAATGTAGTGTGTGTAACATTAAATTGGAGGCAATAAAAGATATATATATATTTAGGCAAAAAAAACCCCACAATGTTCCCAGTATCACATATTGCTCAAATCTAGCTATAATCATATATTAAACAAAATAATATACATGTATATTATATTACATTTTTTTTAAATTAAAAAGAGATAACTAAGAAATTTGAATATTAAGTAAACTAAAAAGTGAAATATAATTACACAGACAATTTACCAGGGACTTAAAATCCCATTTTGTCTTATCCCATTTGGTTTATATTTTTTCTCATCCCCATTTTGTCTAAAGTGCTAATTGAAAGGATTCCAATTTCGTCTAAAGTTTTAATTCCTGTTTCATCTAAAATTTTGTAAATTTTATAAAATTGATATAGGAAAGAAAAACTTAATTATATATACTTTTACATCGAAAAAAATTTTAAAGACAGAAAATTAAAGATTTTTTAGTAAAAAGTATAAAAAATGATATAATTATTAAGAAAAACTTTTTTTCATTTATGCTGAGCATAGCCGTAATGGGGGAATTTACTGGTATCATTTTATTTTGTCTTTGCTATGACAAAGTCTGGGATCAAACCTCCCTTCATTTGAAACAGATGCTTTACCACTATGTTTCAAACCACTATATAAATAAAGTATTTATAAAAAGTAAATTTAATGCAGATCAAAGACCAAAAATACATTGATTTAGGTCTTTGATTCAGATTTTAAAAGTTAAACTTTGGTATAAATTTCTCTCACTTTCAATTGAAATTAAACTATTGATGTTTTTTTCTCCAACTGTAAGTATATATTGTTAAATAAGCTTGTCCAACTATCACAGGCTTAATTTCCACAGCCCTTTCAAAAAATAGTAGGGTAAAAGTAAGGTAAGATTTTATTGAAAAAGTAGGAATTTCTGACATTAAAAGTAGGATTTTTCATTGTTTTAGTTGCATATTATCAGTGTCCGATACAGGCTTCTAGAGAGGCATAACATATATCAATCCCTGAATCTTGGTTGAACGACATAAATAAAATTGCCACCTGACAATATATGTCATAGATGCGAGCTGATTTGCGAGTATTTCCTTTTGAAATGAAAAAGTAGGTAAAATAGGGCTGTTTAGCAAAAATTAGGACAAAGTAGGGCTAATAGATTAAAATAGTAGGGGAAAGTAGGAAAAGAAGGGCCCAGTAGAAAGCCTGCTATCACTATGTATAAACGAGTCAATTTCCGGCACTTGCAATAAGGCATACACATCAATTTAATAATAAATGGCTAATTTTATATAGTATGACAATAAGTCATACAGTGATCAGATTTTACATGTGCTTTAAATAGCAATACATGGTACAAGTTATATTTCATAGTAATCAGATTTATAAGTCATGCATTGATTTAGTTTATATGCTGTAAATATGCATCTGACGAACATGCAGTTACGAAAAATCAGTGAAAAGTGAAGTTTTATATTCTGCGGTACCTAAAAATCTTTGGAGGATCCTTAATGTTACCCGTATTAGAAGGTATAAACATTTTTGATACGAATGGAGCCAGCCAATTTTTACTTGATAGCCATTTTTTTTCAAAAAAAATAGCCAAACTAAACATGCCTTCAACATGTTTCTGATTTTCCATTAATTCATGTAAAAAAGGGACGGGGGATAATTCACGAGTGCCTGGGCGCCAGCCATACTTGATTTTAAACATGCATTGCTTAAAAAGTGCTTTATAAAGGTCCATTCTAAGGGCAATTATGCTGAGAGTTGAATCAGGACCGCTTGATCAGAAGTCAGAATAGAACTGTTATCTTTTCAACCACTGTGCAACCCTGACTATTATGTATAATACCGTAAGAGGTTAATATACCACAGATTCCAGCAGGGATCAGAAAATGAAAATAACCTTGATGACCCTAAGTTAGTGGGTGATCAATCATTTCATTTCAAATCACCTCTTTACTAAGGGTGCAACCATATATCGTATCGCGATACGTAGCCCACGATACAATACGTATCGTGACATAAAGCAGATCACAATACGTTTTGAACCTAAAGTGATATCAGAATATTATTGTAAATGTCTGACAATTAAAAGAAAAATTAAAACACTAATGCAAAATATTGTTCATTGTTGTTGAATAAGCTCAGTGTACAATTTCTTCGAGTTGAATTAAAATGATCAAGTAAAATAGTTCATATTAATAAGTAAAATGTCAACTATATTCCGAAAAGTATCAATACTTTATAGGAGAAATAAGGTATGTCTGTATCGCAATATGTATCGTATCGTCACCCTTATATCGCGATACGTATCGTATCGTTAAGTGACCGTATCGTTACACCCCTACTCTCTACCAGGCTATGAAGTGTTATTTTAAAGTCTTAGATACAATTGTTCAATTTAAACCTCAATGGAGGTCACAACAACTAGTACTAAGTAAGAGCAAGAGCCAGGAGGGGATCCAGACTACATGTAAGAGTATGCTGAAAGATAAACATTCATTGAAAGGAAATAAATGTAGAGTCAATTCAATAATGAGGGAACTATCCCATTCGAAAGAATATAAAGTATACTAGCATTCAGTCAAGTGACAGATATCTACAAACAACAAATAAAGTAACTATAGTCGATTCAATAAGTACATTTGTAATACTTATGAGGGAACTATCCCATTCGAAAGAATAGCGGTGAATACCGTTAACTCATGTGACGTATATAGCTTATACCCAGTTAAACCTAGATACACACAGATTACCTGCCGGATGATAGTATATTTACACCCGTTCTCGATTGACTTTGAAAGTACTCTATAGATCTACAACAAGCGCCGAGGCATGACTAGTAAACACTCAGTATTCTATCTCTATAGAGGTGACAGGTCACGCCTCAACGCTTGTTGTACATCAATACTGGAGTGGTATATCATAATATGTAATACTATAGTATATCTAATATCTAAAATAGATATGGGCAAAGTAACATCATTTTAGTTCCATAATTAAGCCACACTTACATTAATACATAATGTGCATCTGTTCAGCTAGGCCAAATTTGAGACTGCATGCTTACTGGACAGATACAACAGTCCTGTGATAAGCATTTTCTTTTGATGGCCATAATAGGATGCAAAGAGGCAAATTTTTGTTGGTTATGAATAGTAACGAATGCATTCATATTCATCATATGAAATATAGAGACAATTTCCATTTGATTATATATTGCCAGTCATAATATTAAATAATGTACCAGTCAGTTGAAACCCTGCAGAATGGCAGGATAATGGTGAAGAATAGTCCCAGATTTGTAACTTTCCGTTGTCTTTGCGCTGTCCGATGAGAGAGGAATATTTGTACTGTGCCTAAGCAGTGCTGACCTATAGCCGGGCATATATTTAACAGGTTGGAGGGAGGGAGGTGATATTCTGCATGGGATTAACATTTTACCCAGGATTTGAAGAATCATAACTAAATGATCTGACGTTGCATCATCGTCAAAGCCCCTTCGACTACTCACTACAGTGTTATATTTCTACACCGTCTAGTAAACACTGAAAAAAGTCATTTGGGGATTTGTTGTTCTTGCTTCCACCGCACGGGACAATTCTGTATTGAACATTTTGCCTGGTAAATTCCACGGCTATATATGTATATGTATTGCTGTTTCGGTAATAAAAATCCCTGCGGTAACACGGCTACTCCCGTGGATCCTCGGGGTACATATCTACAGTTATTTACAGTAAAGGTACAATATATAAATGTATTATAAACAACTATACATTATGCAGTCAGTGTAGGTCTAGCAGGAAGCACCTGAGTATCCTAACTAATAGGCCTACCGGTAATTCCAAAAAATCCAACTTAAATTTTAGGCCAGAAATTAAAATTCAAAGTTAAATCCTTTGAATATAATTAAATGTAACATATAATATAAAAATATGTTGGTTGCTTGCTAAATGATGAAGATTTATTTTTAGAAAGGACCGCAAATTTCTTAACCCAATCCGCCCGCTAGAATTGAGATCCCGATTTCCACTTTATGGCATGATTTATTGTACTTTTTATCCAGAATATGTGCTAATGTATTAAATATAACATTTTCGTACATATTAATCATCAATTATATCAAATAACGCTGAAATCGAGAAAAAAACCCAAATTAAAATGACACTCGACTTACCCGTTCGCCATATCCGCCATTTTGTTTGCATATTGTTCGCTAGGCGTACTACCTCGGATAGTAGTTCGCTTCAACTGCGAACCGTTCTGTCCGAACTATCCGTACAGTTAAAAAAAGTTGCGTAACTACCGAACGGTTCGGTAGCGTTAAGTCTTACTGAACGCACGGCAGGTCTGTGTAATTTTGAAGCGTCTGTAAAAAAAACTCTATTAAAGTACCATGTATACTCGTACATTTATAGGAGCGATTGTCAATGATCTTGTGAAAATATCTGTAAAATTTGCCTTAAGTAAAAAGACGATAATTATATGTATTTAGTTTTTATCAATTGCCTGGCAACCATATCATGATTACGGAAGGTGTGGTCAGCCAATGAGTGACGCACGAACCTTGATCTGGTCTGGTATTTGTTAGCTACATATGTAAACCATTTCGGACATTAAAAAGACAAACTATCGGTCGAGGAAGGCAACACTCGTGAACATGTATCTGGGCATAAATCGTAATTGAGCATTCAATAGCTCGTTAAAATGTCTTAAGGCAAGTCAACCTGTCCAAAATGGGTTTTCAACTATTCATTAATGAATGTAAAAGGAAGAAACCTCCGGAAAGAGTTGAACATGCAAATGATTGTATCTCAACTTAATCGATTTCATTAGCTAACAAGGAAGGTATGCACCCCAAGCAGCAGCGCTCTAACTGTGGGGTTTTCCGTATTCGTTTCAGGATGCTGACATGAGCAAACGTAACTGCAAGGGTATTTCCGCTATCGATGCCGAGCGACTGGTTCCATGCTACGGCAGAAATGTCCGAATGGTCCCGATTTGGACGAAACGGCAATAGTCGGGATTTTATTGGAAACGACCGAATGGGGCGCATAATTTTCGGTGAGATTAAGACACAAGATATTTGACACTATGTGATCTACGCATTATCGCCTGATTGAGACAGATTGTGTTTTGACTTGCACGTTATTAAGCAATAGAAGGTGCTATAACTGTTGATTGAGAACAATTTGTCATAAAGGTGCCTATAGTTTGTTTGAATATGTAGTGGTAAAAGCCACTATGGCATTCTTTGCTCGCAACTCAACCAAGTAAATTAATTTGTTTGAATTTTACCAACACTGACTTTATCTCGTTGTTTTATAAAATGTATATATATCACGATAAGAATCTATCATAATAATACTATAGTAAACTTGTTAGAATAAGTACAAATACAATGTTTAGAAGTCATTACGAAAGCTCGACAGTTCTATTTAAGTTTGATTTCAATTGTAGTAAATTGATAGTGTGTAAAATAATAGAACACCATTTCAATATATCGATGGCTTAGAACTAGAAGGTCGTAACTACCTCTTACGACCTTATAAAACTCATACATATATGAAATCTGCTTTACAAGACGCTTCTTATGAGCATATCTTCATGAAAATCTATAATTGTCATGTTGACCAAAATAAAGTTTTAAAAACGTCTTTTCCCATAGTTAAAGAGTAAATTACAGACAGTTTTCTCTTGTTTTCTCAATATATCGATTTGGTAGTTACGACCTTCTTGTTCTAAGCCATCGATATGCTCGTATGTTGGGATGTTTTAACTTTCATCTATACCTACTCAACCAGGGTTGTTAAAATAACGGAAGTTGTATGTCCTATTGTTGACAATGCTGTAGAGTTACATTAAGACTATAATGAAGGAGTTATTTACATATCATAATTGTGATATTATTTCAACTGTATGTAGGTGACCCTTAACATATACTGGGGAACATAATAAAAACAGAATACGTTAGTGACGTGAATTATTAAAATTAGCGAATTTTGCGAAATAAAAAAATCGCGAACACTTCTCCCCACGTATACTTTGCCCCACAGTACAGGACATTCTATCGCGAAATTGAAAACAGCGCTTAAATCTCCCAACGCCAAATATCTGAAATTCAAATTCGCAAACTGCATTACCCGCGGAAAAGTCCACTCTTACAGTAGATGATTTTGCAAGTAGGGTTTATTTTCGTTTTGTTATGTGACTCAAAAACGATACAGTACACGTAAACTCTTTGTGAGGTCAAAATGTGGTACATGCATTGGACTTATGAAATATTATATTGAATGTAAAATAGAGGATGATAAGAAATGTACTAGTACTTAATAGAAAAGCATGCAGTGATTGTGTTATTGCTTCAATTTATTGCAACATTGTTAACATTAGTGTAGCAATATTGCGACAAAAGAAGAAATGTAGTCACATGACACCATTTTAACCATTAATTCTCGTTGACGTTCCGAGCTTACAACGTATTTAAAATTTATTTTGATATGCGTTCGCAGAGTTCGTCTGCCCACATGTCTGTCCGTAGCCTAGTCGTGCGAGTTTGTCACGTTTTCTCTCTAGTTTGGATGAGAAAACATGTATATAGCTACGCACCCTAGTAACTTTGTGGTAATAATCGGATAAAAACCCATCGGTCACAGGCCCTATTTCCTATTTGAATATTTATGAAGCTACCAATAAATGCATTTTCTCATTATTTATAATAAATAATACGGATATGGTACGATTGGTTCCAGATTTTGTAAATAGGGTGAATTCCACCATGATATCATTATCATAAATTTTACCATACAAGTATTAAGACACGAACAGCGGGTAGTCCCATAAAGTCAATACATGTATTATACAGTGTATTTAAATAGGGCGTAATATATGGACAACCCTGAGTGAGTCATTATTGTCATCGGTATATATAAGTTGAAATACGTTTCAGGGCTTGGCGTTAATGACGGGATTTTACGTAAATTGCTGAATACACGTAAAGCCGGAACAGACTGCACACTGAATCGTTATTGATGCGAGTCTCACCTCAACCACGTCCTTATTTCATGACTTAATTAATAATACCACTTATTCACACTTGGTTGGTGTCTATGGTAAGATATTTAAACATAATTTAAATAAATTTATTTCTAAAAATAGTAAATTGCATCATAGCTAGCATAACTCTTTATTTTTTGGTAGTAAATATCGTGGTTTATTTTGTTGGAAATGCATTTGGCTGTACTAACTGCGATGGCGACGTCAGTATGTGAAATATAATTGTATGTATGTAATCATATACATGTACATGGTATTTGTTACGAGAGAATTATTTTGTTGTTTGGCCATTTTTTCAGGAAGGGGTCAAACCTGATATACTTCGAAGGAAGGGGTCCGACATGCAATTGTGTTTCAGGAAATGGTCAGACATGTGTTCCACTCAGCTATTTTCCATTTTCCCATGAACATGCTGTGTTTTGTCTGGGAGGGGTCCAACATGCTAGTTTTTCCAGGAATGGGTTCCACTAGCCATTTTTCTCAGGAAGGGGTCAAACAAGCGATTTTTGCTTTGGAACGACCAAAAAGGCTATTTTTTCCAGGAAGGGGTCAAACTAGCCATTTTTCCAAAGGAATGGGTCTAAAAAGCTATTTTTCTCAGGAATGCGTCGACCGAGCTAATTTGTCTAAGGAAGGGTTCCAACCAGTCATTTTTCCCAGTGAGTGGTCCAACTTGGCAATTTGTTCAAGGAAGGGGTCTGACCAGCTATTTTTCCAAGAAGGGTCAAAACAGCTATTTTTCCATTTTATTTATTGACATCAAGGGATTGCAAAGAAAAAGAAATTCAAGCAATTTAAGCAAGTACATGTTTATTTATTTTTAATAAAAATATAATAACAAATGTATGCAGAGGTTTTTAATAAAGTAACAAATATATAGAAGCTGTGTACAAATAAATGGGACCTATAAAATATATGTGCTAACAATCAGAACTACTAGCAGATCAAATTGGTTTTGTTTTTAGAGTTTAACACTGTTTTCAGATACAACTTACAAACAGCCGCAAATTCACCTAACCAGTTTTCCTGGATTGTGTCCAAACCAGTACTAACTTTACTTTACTAACCTCCACTAGGAACAAGTAACTTCTCCTTACGAGGAAGAAATCGCCATTGTTGACAATTTTCATTGAAACAGACTAACCATACCACTGGACCATGACTACAGCTCACATCTGCTAGACAAATATGTATGACAATGGAGTAGATGTTAGAAGAATAGAAGAATATAGATGACAGAAATTATGTAATTTTTAAAAATGTTATTTCTTACATGAACGAAGAAATAAAACTCACGAAAAACAAACTGGAACAAAACTAAATGAAAGCCATCAGCAAATGACAATGTACAGATCAGAAACAAAAAGACAATTGAAAGACATGGAAACTCCATGAAAAATCATGTTTTCAAAAAAAAAAAACCTTTCATAACTCTACTTGATGATATATGGTCCAGGAAAAACGAACCTAGGAGCACAAGTTTACATCCTATAAAACATTTAAGCTAAGTTTCATGACTATAGTTACACTTTTTAAAAATGTTTTGTATGTGTGACACTAAACATGTCAATCACATCACCTCGCCTGCCAAATTCCGACAAGCTCTAAACCATTCTTTTTTATTGGAAAACTTGGTGTAAAAACTTTGTCGCAAAAAATAAAGAGCTGAAAACAAAAAGATTATAAACACTGATCTATTGAAATAACTTAAATTTAACTTAACAGGTATAAAAGTGCAAGTGAGACTTTAGTGAGAGTCTAGAAAAAAAAAGTACTAGAAGTAATGGTGCTACAACAGGTGTGCATTTATATAAACAAGAGCTGTCACTAGACAGCGCGCTCGACTATTCGCAGCCATTTGTCAGAAAAATATAAGTTCAAAACAGGCCATTTAAAATTTGTATTATATTGAAACGTGAGTTACGCTACTTAGTTGACTACATGGCAATGAAAGCTAATGTACAATGGTTGTTGAGGAATGGCAATTATCTCAACACTGGACTATTAACAAATATTTGTCAGTGAAAATGATTTTAAGACTTCAAGCGGCACTGTACTCTATTCAAGAAATGTGTATGTTCAAAGGGAATTGTATACATCCACTGACATAACAAAGTTTCTACAAAATAATCATATGAGTAAGATATGATTTGTTAAAGGAGTCAATTTTAGATTTTCAATGCAATATCATTGATAGTAGGTGAGATATGGTTTGAATGTAACTTGCATGCAAAACTTTAACCAAGGAAAGTCTAAGTTAAAAGGGGCATAACTCGAATTAAACTAAAAATGGAGTTATTACAATTGACCAGTACCATTGACTAATGATGATAAACAAGTGTTATAAGTTTCAATGCAATATCATAAATAGTAACTAAGATATGGCGTGAATAGAACTTGCATGTAAAACTTGAACCAATAAACTCCTATGTTAAAAAGGGGCATAACTGAAATAAAAAAATAATAGAGTTATTGCCCTTGACTGATACCATTGACTGATGATGGTAAACAAGTGTTGTAAGTTTCAATGCAGTATCATGGATAGTAGCTGAGATATGGTCTGAATGAAACTTGCATGCAAAACTTTAACCAAGAAAATACTATGTTAAAAAGGGGCATAACTCAAATCATAATCATAATAGAGCTATTACCCATGACCGGTACCATTGCCTTATGATGGTTAGTAAGTGTTGTTAGTTTCAATGCCATAGCACAGATACTATTTGAGATATGGCCTTATTAGTAACTTGCATGCAAAACTTTAACCAAATTTTCTAAGTAAAAAAGGGCCATAATTTGCATTAAATTCATGCAAGAGTTATCTAACATGGTTGATTACATGACAGGGAAAGCCAGTGCAAAGTTTCAATCCAATATATGCAATGGTTATTGAAATATAACCAAGGTTAAAGTTTTGCATGTAAAACTTTAACCATATGCAACGCCGACGCCGACGCCGACGAACAAGTGACTGTAATAGCTCTCATATTCTACGAATAGTCGAGCTAAAAATTGTTCTGCAGATAGAAACTTTTCAATGGTGCAATAGTCATTAATACCAAACATAAGCATGAACAATTTTAGATATACTTTAACAAGAAATAGTTAAATTTTCAACTAATGTTAACAAAGATACCACAGTACTGTAGACCTTTGATGCCTCAACCAGTTTTTGGCCAGATTCTAGCATTCTGTAGATAGAACAATTTAAAAACCTTGAGTTTTTTCTCCGTTCCCGACAAAATGTAGATGTACTAATATAAGGCCTGGTAATTAGCAATCATTCTCAAGCCTGAAAATCCTGGTTACAAAGCCTGAAATTCCATTTTCCATATAGAACAAGAAGGAAATTTCATGATCCAAAAATCTGATGTCAGACACAAGCCTGGAAAATATCAGGTCTGTAATATACAGTAGATGCCTAAAGCTGGTAGAAGGCTTTATCTACTTTCACAGTCCAAAGTTAGTTGGAAGAATCTTTGTTCGACTGTATGTCACATCTCCTTCAGTCCCAGGAATATGATGTTGTACTAGAATATAGTATTGGGCACAAACTGATTTCCTGGGGCCTTATTCACCAACGTCATAAGTCTAAAACTCAGACTTAGACTTAGACTTAAAATTGACACCATTTATAACCACTGCCATTTCCGTACAATTTGACTTTAATATCCAAGCGAAATTTTATCTGAATATTTGTTGTTACCCATGGAATATGTATACTGATCTATTATATAAAAAACTGGTACATTTATAAAAACATGAGAGGGAATAGAACATTTGGCAATGTAAAGTCTAAGCCTGAGTTTTAGACTTACAACGTTGTAATAAGGCCCCTGGTCAAAAGCCAGTTTGAAGCATCCAAGTTCTACTATCATACATGTGTGTCACATTTCTTTCACAAAACATCTAAAGAGAAGTTAATAATGGCAAGACAATTAAAGGCACACATATTCATGATCACAAGGAAACAATCAATCAACAGAGAGATGAGATTATGTGTAAGAACAAACAAAATTCATACTAACATTCCTGTCACTTAATGACAAATTTAAATGTTGAAAACTGCTTTACTTCATAAAAAATCCTAGCTTCAAAAAGAGGTAAAGTTTAATGAGACAGTAGCACATCTAAGACAAAACAATTGTTTTTGTGACCTATCATACAGGATTGTTTATTACTACATTGTATTCATAAATGCATTCAATGCTTTTTAGAAACATACAACAATTAATTTCAAGTTTATTAATATTCTATTGCATTTATTATAGGTACACAAAGGGGATACACACAAGTTATTACAACATTATTGAAGCCCTCAGCCACGATAATAACAAAAGTTACTACCAATACTTATTGCAATGTCTTTTAAAAAATGTCTTCAAGTTAACAAAACATAGTGTTCACAGGTTACATAAATCACAAAATCACTAACATATGGAAGCCAGAAAATAAAATGTTTAGAATGAACACAATGTACCATGAATTCATTGCACAATGCCAATACAGTTTAAAAAAGGATATTTATAAGATACAAAATGAAAGACAAAAAGATATCTGTAGAAGACTTTTACAGATTTAAACTTTATCAAAGATTAGAAAATTTGTTCCAACATAGTGCTGTCTCTTGTCATTGTGACAATGCCGAGCAAAGCCTATATTTGCCAGTCGGCTTTCAGCTGAAATATTGCAGGCATATATCGATGGCTTAGAATGAGAAAGTCGTAACTACTACTTACGACCTTATAAGACTAATGTATATTGGAATTCTACAACATTAGGCGCTTCTAATGAGCCAGCCTATTTTCATGAAAATCGGAACTTGTCATGTTGACCAAACTTAACTTTTTCTTTTTTCTCAAAATATTGATTTTTTAGTTACGACCTTCTTATTCTAAGCCAGCTAATGTGCCACCACCCGGATTTGAACCGGGATCGCCAGATTAGACGGCAGGTGCACAAACCACTAACAGCAATGATACTCTAATTAATAACAAAATAATACATATGTCTATACTTACTGAAAATTGAGTATTTATTCAGTGTATTCATTGATCAACCCCAAAGAAAATTAGGGAAATACAATAAAATATGGGGTAAAAAACAATTGATTTTGAGGTTAAACCATTAAATTAAATTAACATGATCAATCTACCTCCCAGACATGGAGGAAATGTTCCCTTCCAGGTTTTATAAGCTACAAATTTAAGACCGCATAGAATCCAAGAAATCTAATGCCCATGAAAAGAAATGATTTAACTGCAGCTCAAATTAGATCGTTGCAGATAAGGAAGTACCCGGTATGCAGTCGTAGGTATCACTCTCAGGGCTGACAAAAATAGAATTTTTCATAATTTCATTACCAATTAAAACATTCAGTTTACCACTGTTATTCATTAAACTATATTGGAACTAGAGTTAGCTGCCCTTGGAAACAAAAAAGCTATACATTTTCAGATCTATAGATAAACATAAACTTTCAATTACAACCAACAAATATCAAATAAAATGTTCAAAGGAACATGTATTTCAGAACATAGCCATACATTCCAGTCCTTAAATTTTAAAAACATATCAAGTAGGAAATGCAAACATAAAAGAAATGAAACTTTTTTTTAAAATCATGTACTGCTATTTACTATATTGAACTAAACTAAGTACTATTTTACTGAGCTTTTGATTATAACAATACATAAGCAATTTACATGACTTTGTTTATAATCAATTTATTCTACTAACCAAACCCCAAAATAAAAATAAAACAAGGGGGCCATTGACCCCGAAAACGCTCAACGGTTTAGGGACACTTAGTGAATTATTTTGTTAAGAGTTTGTATTTGACCTAGTTACAAATGTGACCTAGTCTTAACAGAGACCCAAGAAGTCACCTGGTTTCATAAATATTAGGTAAACTATGACCTCAAAAGAACATAACAAACCAAGATTTTCATTTGGATAGCCTTTTGACCTAGTTTTTGATTCCGAAACACGAAATAATACCCAGTTGGAAACATGACCTAGATTTTATATAGATGGCCATTAAGACGAATTTACATAAAGATTAAGTGAAAACTGTAACCTCTAGAGTGTTGATAGGACATAATTCTTTTATGACCTCTGACGGACTAAGGGCGATCACAATAGCTCACATTGAGTACTATGTGCTCAAGCAGGCTTAAAATAGAAAAATAAAACTCATAAATATAAACACACATGATAATGATATAAAAACTTCAACCATATTACTATAAACTGACAAATAACAAGAAGTGAATACATAAAATGCAAACAAATTAACCTCGTACTCAAACTTTTATTGGTATAATTTAACAGTTGACTTCTTGTCTTAAATTCTTAAATTTAATATCAGTTGTTGCTTTCTTTAACTGAAAGTAGCAGGAAAATAAATGAGGTAAACTATATAAACACTAATGTAAATTTGCTGTGAAGTACAACTTTGTTGTGAGAATTGATACATTTCACACAAAAAGCATGTAATAACAAGAGCTTTTACCATTCGGCCAACAAAGGGCTATAATTCTGGCAAAACAACCTCTGCGCTAATTCCTTCCTTCACGCACATCTACGTGTTAAGTTTGGTCATGTGTAAATGCTTGAAGAAAATCCTGCATAATCTGTAGGAGGAGTAAGTTGAGTTCACAAGAATCCTTCATAAACTGTAGGAGGAGTTGTGTTCACAAGAATCCTTCTATGAACAGACAGGATATAATTATATTCAGGCATAATAGTTTAGGACCAAGTTAATTTTTTGCACTATACAATTAGACAATGATACATAGAGAGACAATGATTACATAGAGAGACAATGATTACATAGAGAAGAAATGAATACATAGGTACAAATGAGTAAAAAAACACCATTTCAACACAAACAGTATATTAGTGCATTCATTTCAAAGGCAAATATTTTGTGAGACCCTTAAACATTATTTCCCTCAAGCATAAGCTGCAACTTGACTATCGTATATATTGTATTAGGCAGATTAAAACTAGCATCTAAAACAATAATATCAACTGATTCGAATACCCTGTCACAAAATAGAAATTTCTGATAAATATTTCAAGGTTACAAGTATTTCTAATCTCATAGCAGACATTATAAAGCGGTCAACCGCTGCACACAGGCATTAACACAGTAATATTCTGACAGGGCTTCCATTAAACACATGAAAATTCTAAAAAGTCAAATTATGACCACCAAAATTTTGAATGAATATTTTTGTAAATATTGGATTGCTGCATTCAAATGTATGACTGTCAGTTCGGGTAAAAAATACTCCTAGAGAAATACATACAAATGTTTGTTAGACAGTGTGGGTCAAAATACTATATTTACAAATTACTTTGCGTATTAAATTGAGCAAATCACAACACCACATATGAATGTAAATGAATTACAACACTTTTAATCCTTTGGCTACTATAATATCATAAATATTCGTGAGATGGAAATTTTGCAAATTCACTGAGGTATTCTGAAGTGGTTTGCAATAAATGTTAAAATATTGCTAAAAAACTAATTTCTGAGTTTAACTGCCCTTGTTTAAGTTCACGGACTTAAAATTTGACATAATTAGAGTATTTGGTAATAGCGATAACTTATCTCTCGCAAAAACATTCACAATTTACACAAAAAATTTCAGATTTTACACCAAAAATGTCAGATTTTACCTTATATTGCACATTAGGATGTCAATTAAAATACCAGTGAGTGTTGTTATGGTACTATAGTAATGTTACAATGTATATGACATGGAAGAATATAATATGTAATAATATTGAATATCTCTGATTGAATGAGTTATAAGCCAATATCTATTATAGTGAACCAGCATTGAACCAGAACTCATGAATATTCTGAGCATTTCTGTTGTCCTATTAGATAAAGTTTAGTTTAAACATATTTTATTTCATATAAATGTACAATACACTATACTGCTAAAATATGGCAGGAATACGAGTGCCTCCACCAAGATTTGAACCCAGGTTGCCAGATTAGACGCAAGCAGGATAACCACTGAGCTACGAAGCCGCACATACAGAAAAGATTTGATCAAAAGCTTTGATTGCAATCAGGTTTTCTGTGTTCGGTTGGTTAAGTTGAGTGCTGCCTCCCCTGTCCAATTTTCCTCATATCTTTTTTTTACTTTAAGAAGTCAAAACATTATCACTGTAGAGTAATTAAAACACAGAAAGAATATTCAATTATGAGATCCAGTTCAATATTGTTGCACACTACACATCGATGGCTTAGAATTAGAAGGTCGTAAGTGCCACTTACGACCTTTTAAGATTCATACATATTTAGAATAAGCATCACAAGACGCTTCTTATGAGCCCATTTCATAAAAATCTGAACTTGTCATGATGACCAAAATGAAGTTGTAAAAGTTTGTTTTACCATAAGTAAAGACTAAATGTCAGACAGTTTTTCCGTGTTTTCTCAAAATATAGATTTGGTAGTTACTACCTTCTTGTTCTAAGCCATCGACATATTGGGTTAGGCAGCCGTAGAAACGTTAAAACATAAAACTACACAACACACAGGTATCGTTCTTCCGCTAAAACCCCAGCAAATAAAATATATTACATGAAGCATATAACCTATAAAACTTACTGCACATTAAATATATACACAATTATTACTATTTTTATCACTTTCATTTTAATTATTTTACTTATTGCATATAATCTGGTTGGTAAACTTTCATATATTTCAATCCATCTGATTGGTTGAAGAAATATTTCATGTAATATTCTGATTGGCTGACTATAATGTATTTCAAGCAATCTGATTGGTTGAAGAAATTTTTCATGTAATCTGATTGGTTAATTTCAATATCATTCAAGCAATCTGATTGGATGAAGAAATTTTTCATGTAATCTGATTGGTTAATTTCAATATCATTCAAGCAATCTGATTGGTTGAAGAAATATCTCATGCATTCTTATTATTAGTTTATTTGAACATATTGCTTTCTGATTGGTTTATATGAAACTGTAGGTATTTGTACATTAAACAAACTGGGAAGATTCTCCTTGTTGTATGCATATGTATCTCTAGATGGCGGTCATATTCTGTGTTTGAGTGATTTCTACGACAAGTTGTCCCGATCTGACCTGGTCGCCTTGTTTACCTCGTCCAACTAAACCAACTTTCTGGATTGATCGTGTACACTCGTCAGCGCTGATGAACAGATGCTTGCCCATGTAGGAATCTTTCAGTATGTTATTGTTCCAGATCTGAAAAAATGTAAAACATTAAAATTCCCGCTAACAATAATATCAACCATTAGATTCAAATCGAATGGAAATTTAAAATTCAGCTGTGTTCAATAAAACAGGTGGTCGCCTTGTTCATAAAACTAGCAAATTCAATCAGGACATAATTCTTTTAAAATGTTGGATAGTGTAACATGGCTTTGGCAGTTTAATGTGTTTATGATGCCAATTTTGAAAGCAATGCCTTGACAGAATATTTGAGTTTCAACAACTTGTAAGTTTTGGTTAACATTTAAGAATGAAAGGACAAACAAACAAACAACCAAACAGAAGGGACAATCATTATAATAATTATGCCTCTTGCATTAATATATGCCAGGGGGAAATTTTGTTATATCTTCAATTCAATTTCTTAAAATCTTTGTCATTTGAATTGTTTTACTAGTTTTAAGAGGAAATGATTAATGCTAGCTCAAGAATAAGTAAAAATCAGCATAGTTATTATTACCTGTATTTTGAGTGGGTTTTTCAACGGGTTTTTCCTAAAGAAGATGGCCGACTGATTCCATTCCGGATTACATGTATCGTTCTGTACCTTTGTAGTAACTGTTTGTCCCTCACATTTGATTACACAGTAAGGATCAGCCCCTACAAGAAATTATGTTAACTGAGTTAGATTAATCTTCATAAATCAGTGGTAAGTAAAGTCTCTATACTAACTCATAAATTTAAGAATAAAAATATGCTGGTTCAACAAGAATGAGTTAGTTTATACTAATTCAATTAAGGAAGTTTTTCTAGTTATATCCATCACTCTCCACCAATTCCTGATGGAATTATTGGTTGCCAAGAGGGTAGAAGAGAAGCCAATTTGTCTTAAAATTTAAGAGGACAGCAAGGTCACAGGAACAGTCAAAGAGGACCATAAGCCTTGCTGAAGGTCTAGCAAGGGAATGTCCAAGTTGAATGTGACATACAACTTGTGTTAATGTCAGGTTGATGAAGTTATTGGTTTACATCTACAATAATTACTGACATTTTCTCTTTAAATTTAATTAGTTCTAAATGACCAAGAATTCCAGTGGTTCAGTTTTATCAATGACTGCTTCTATTCAAAATACATTAAGACGTCATCATAACAAAACACAGCAAACCCTAGAGAAAAGTTTTTTTGAAGCAATGTGAATTTAGGAAATAATTCAATTTCAGAAATTAGTCAAAATTACGCAATTTAACTGTTGTGGGGCCCATTTTGAAAAACACTGTTTTATTCTTATGCTTTCTCCTGCGAAAATGTCTTTCTTGAGGTGAGGTTCAAAAATATTAATTTCTTCATGAGATTAGGAAAGGTGCTTTGGTGATGAGTCAAATCAATGGACCAGAAGCTGGCCCTACTTGGAAATAAAAGGTTTTTTACCATCTCTTTCCTGTTTCTCGAGACCTTCAGCTTTTAGGACCTTCACCTGAGTCAACATGACGGGTTGTTTTCCACAACAATTCCAGAATGATTTCTGTGGCTTATCATGACGTAACTCCCTGTGGAATATAGGTAAATATGATACAGACTCCTGTTCATTGCGATAAAGGATTCGCTCAAAACTTAACAAAACGTATCTACATGGTTACCATTAGGGGTGTAACGGTACGCTCACCTCACGATATGATACATACCATAATTTTTTCTAACTGTTCTGTATATTTCGGTATGAAACACTAACAGCTGCTTAAATCTTCAATTTTTAAGTAATAATAATGAATTTGTTGCGTCTATAACAGCAATTATTATGTGCCTATCAACTTTTTTAAGTGAATTTAGACAATATGAAGCATATTTTAATACAATTAAAACGAGTGATACATGGTAATGATACATACTCAGAAGGCTTTCAGGTGATTTCATTGTCTACATATTAATTGCTTATAAAAAAGCTTATACCGAACCGTACCGAAATTTAGAAGTCTTGTATTGTGAACCGTATTGGACTGAAGTCTGTGGTATTTCGTATACCTCGGTATACCGTTACAGCCCTAGTTACCATACTTGCCAGGGGCAGTATTCAATATTGATCTTACCTCATTGGAGAATAAGGTTAGCAAATCAATGACAATAGATTTATTGATTTTTAGGCCACCGGCCCACAACTATCATATAACCTGTTACTGACCAATAATTAAATGTGGTATGATCTGATTGGTTGTCCTTATTCTTAAGCCAAGTAAGATCAATATTAAATAACAACCCAAAGTGGCTGATTTGTTCTTGAAGTATACTTTCTCATATAATTAAACATTTCCTTAGCAACAACCACTGAACAATAGTAAAATTCTGTGTTTTTAGGGAGTGTCAAAAGATTGCACTGTGGCAGTTGGTCAAAAAGAAGGGGTTTTGACACAAAAATGCACGAATTCCACAAGTGGCCATTACTCAAGAAAATCATCAGATAAATAGTTTGTGATAAAATGCACAAGGCTTGGTACCAAGCATTCATGTGAAGTTTTATTAAAATTGGACCATGTTTAAGGAAAACAAATGCAGACAGACTTTGTGACAGCCATCCTTCCAGACAGACGCCCAGCAAGAATTTAATTAAATTTCTTGCCTTCTATTAGTGGGAGACATAATTAACAACAGGTGTTTGTAAACCTATATGCCTCCAGGCCCGGTGATTATAAACATTGGAGTACATACTCCATGCTCCAACTCATACTCCCTACTCCAATTGGAGCATTTCTAAGTAACAAAAACTGCTGTAACTTCTTTATTACTGAATGAAAACATATGGAATTGGGGTTCATTTTCTTAATTAGATCATTTGCTACAAGTTGGTGTTGTTTTTGATGCAAAATTCATAAAAAACCTCTTTTTCAAGTTGGAGCATGGAGTATGGAGTTTGAGTCATCGTGACTTGAACTTTGACCTACTGACCTCAATATCAATAGGGGTTATATGCTGTTGCTGGCCAACCTCAATGTAAAGTTTGAAGATCCTAGGACAAAGTGTTCTTGAAAGGAAACCATTTGGCCTACATACCGAACAACTGACTTAGCAACCTACCAACCAACATGAGTAAAGCAATATACCCCATTATCAAAGATGGAAGCACAATAATTACTTGAAGTCATTGGCAGCTCCTGTGTAAATTCTAAACAAGAATTCTTCTTCTAAACCTTGATCGAATGTACACGCTAGGATAAGATATCTTCCCTTGTCTAACTTTAACTTCTGAAAGATGGAACGACTATCACGGAACACTGTGTTCTTAATGACCTCCTGATATGTGTAGTCATGGATACGGTGATGACGATTCTCTTCCACCTAAAACATACAAAATGCACATTCCCTTTAAAGCGGCATTCCCTATAACTAGCATATTTTTCTCTACTATCACATAAAATAAGCAAAATGTATAAAGCACCATCAATTATCATAGTTTATCAGAAGTAAGTGTGCGCAAATATGTCTCTATAATGTCAAAACTATATTTAAATCACCAATAATAATTTATTATTATGTGGTTAAAGGGAAACAACTCGTGACTTTTTAGCTCGTTACGGAAATATGTTTTCATTCTTTTCTCGGTAATCTGTGGGAGTTTTTTGTTGAAAATTTGAGGAGTTTAAGCAATAATGATTCTCATTTAATGCATAATATTCCCGAATCGATTTAAACGATCAAAATTATAGGGAATGCCTCTTTAATTTCTTTCTTTTTAAATAGTATTTGTTGCAATGAAGTCTCAGAGCTTAACTGTATTTCAGTCATACGGAGACATCTCAGTAACTTTATCCAGACAGTGGACCAACCATCAGATACCCAGAAGTAACTACGCAGGACATTAAGCAAGGGAGATATACCCATATCAGTTTTAAGGGGGACTTTGCCAGCGGTAGGGGGCACAGCATGGACCTTTTTATCATGTCATTGATGATAATTATTTCATGTAATATATTACACAGCAATTACTGAAAATGATGGGGATTTATTTCTATCTTTGACCATCTGGGTATCTAGCATACTATACTGACTATGTTACAATTTCACTGTATGGGGCACAGCTCGGTATGTTACCATTCTATACATCAATGATTTGTAGCTACACATATATTCATAACCTATGACAGATATATTCTGGTGATGAGGAGTATTAGGTTATCAAGGAACTTTCTATTATGTTGAACTTGATAAACTTAGATAAAATGTTTCCAATTTATGTTTTAACATCCATGTTTTTACATAAATTATATACCCTATTAAAAAAGTTATAATTATGTTGTAGTTCTAAAAACAATTCCTCAATACTGATGTACACACGGCAAACTTAAACAAGAGGGTCCAAAGGGCCCTGGGTCGCTCACCTGTTTGGCCTAGTGACCTAGATTTTGGCCCAAATGACACAGTATCTAACTTGACCTAGATTTTATAGAGATAAACATTGTGACCAAGTTTCATAAAGATAAAGTCAAAATTTTTTCAATGATTTGGCCTCGTGACCTAGTTTTTGACCCCAAAAGACCCAATATCAAACTTGACCTAAATTTCATAATGATGATCATTGTGATCAAGTTTCATAAACATAAGGTCAAAATTGTGACCGCTAGTGTGTTCACAAGCTTTTTCAATGATTTGGCCTCGTGACCTAGTTTTTGACTCCGGATGACCCAATATCGAATTTGACCAAAATTTTATAGTGATGATCAGTGTGATCAAGTTTCATAAAGATTAGGCTCAAATTGTGACCTCTAGTGTGTTCACAAGCTTTTTCAATGATTTGGCCTTCAAATGCTTGTGACCTAGTTTTTGACCCCGGATGACCCAATATCGAACTTTACGTAGATTTTATAGAGATGATCATTGTGATCAATTTTCATAAAGATTAGTCTCAAATTGTGACCTCTAGTGTGTTCACAAGCTTTTTCAATGATTTGGCCTTGTGACCTAGTTTTTGACCCCAGATGACCCAATATCGAACTTGACCTAGATTTTATAGAGATGATCATTGTGATCAATTATCATAAAGATTAGTCACAAATTGTGACCTCTAATGTGTTCACAAGGTTTTTCAATGATTTGGCCTAGTGACCTAGTTTTTGACCCCAGATGACCCAATATCGAACTTGACCTAGATTTACAGAGATGATCATTGTGATCAAGTTTCATAAGGATTAGGCTCAAATTGTGACCTCTAATGTGTTCACAAGGTTTTCCTTTGATTTGACCTAGTGACCTAGTTTTTGACCCCACATGACCCAATATCGAACTTGACCTAGATTTTATGGAGATGATCATTGTGATCAAGTTTCATAATGATCAGGCTAAATTTGTGACCTCTAGTGTGTTCACAAGCAATTGTGAACGGACGGCGACGGACAAAGAGCGATCACAAAAGCTCACCTTGTCACTTTGTGACAGGTGAGCTAAAAATTAATGCTTATTACGCCCATCCCCTACTTACAAGATCATTTTAAAAAATAAAAAATGAAATCCATTTTTAATATTTTTCAATCTAGTTGAAAAACTTGCTACAGTTAATTTACCTGGGTAAATAGTTCAGGATAATTTAAAACACGTAGTTAAAAAATCTTCTAGTTTAAAACTTACTCAGCATCTGTTTCGATAAGTTCCCAGTCATTGTGAAAAACCAGGACCTTATGATATGGTACAGTATTTAAAATCCATGGAAAGACTGTATTACTGTATGTGTTGAAATCCAACTATATGAGCCCCGTATATACAAACAATTTATGTGGATGTACAGTTTCTAATTGGTGAACATTCTATGAATTTAAAATAGTTTTGTCTTCAATGTTATCATATTAATTATGATATAAAATCAATGCATTTTCTGAGTGTATAAAGTGATGCTATCATTTGCATATTATTGTCCAAGTTACCCTGACCATAGCCTCATGCTGGTAGATAATGATAAGGAAAAATTCAACACATGTTATGACTGATCCTCGTGGGTACCAGTTTTCACACATAGCCATTAATGAATAGCCTGCTGACCCACTAATTTTTTTCCTGGTAAACCAAAGTCCCCCTTTAAGTGAGGCAATGCAGTCAGTTTGATTACTATTACTTGAAAGACAAACCAGAGGGCCCAAGCTCAATTGTCTCAAACTGGAATAATTGAAGTTAATGAAAACTGGAGCAAAATGTGGTCAACCAACCAGAAGTGTCAATTTATTTATTATTATAAATGAGTAGTATTCAGGAGTGATAAGGGTGGAGGTTTCATCTCCACATAAGGGCAGGGCAATGTCAGAAATCAAGTTGCCATGGTGATATGAAATACACAAACCTTCATGATAGTGAAACCAATAGTTGTATTTCCACTTCCAGCTTCACTGCGTACACTTTTCTGCATTAACTGCATCATACAATCTTCTTCATCATTTGTGATCGTAAATATAAACTGTAAGCAAGAAATTAGTACAATCTTAATACTGTACATGACCCTAACCACAAATTAAATCCCACCAAATATTGATAATTTCTATAGTATATGACTTGGAGCATAACATATCCTTGAAATTACATCCCAACGATATGGTCGTTTTCCCTAAAACCAAATTGTCCCATTGAAATTAAATAGTTTTACAGTAGTTTTACAATTAGAGTGGGATTCGTAAATACCAAACATGAACCAAGAAATCAGCAGTAACTTACAAAGTTTGAACCTATAGTGAAATTTAAGCCTGTACCCATCAAGTGTTCACTGTGACTCACGAGTAGACACTAATTATTGTGGTCACTAGTCCCAGGCAGTTATGAAGCATTAACTGTGTAAAGGAAAGAGGTACTTATTGACTTAGATAGCTACATGATTTCCACCTTGGGCATTATTCACAGACGTTGTAAGTCAATAAGAAGCCAACAATGTCATAGAAAATGTGTTAAGCTGTGTGAAGGACACATACAAATTCATGTACAGTATATTTGCACCATTCCTACCTGAGGGTTTTTCAGAAATGTAGCTTTGTTGTTAAGGCAACCTCCAGCCAGATCAGGTCCCTTCCATGCACTATGTGCGAGACCTTCGTGCCAAGTTTTAGCGATACTAAACATAGATGTGTTCACAACACGACAGTATGATACATTCACATAGTGATGGCAGAAATCATCAAACGTCATCCTGTAAACAAAATAGATGACCATGTTATAGTTAAACAAAACAGCATTTATTAGCCATTTACTTCATGACTATGTCTTTTTATGTGCCACTGTATTCCAATGGTTAGCAAATCAAAACAGTGGAATTGTTCAGAGCAGTTAATCAGATTATACTGTCTCTACGAGTATTACAGTGGATACTCACCAGAATTCACCATCCTCTTCTAAAGCGAAGCCAATCTTTTCTCTTTCAGCTTTTGGTATGGTCTTCCAATTAGGATCACTGAAACATTGATGATTTTTTTACAATTTTTTAAACACCAAAAATTTTTATTAAATTTTAAAAAATTATCTTATGCATAAAAACATGAATTCCGGAGATACTTAGATAAATAGCCATGTTTTCAAGAAGTGGCTGAAATAGCAGGAGGATCCAATTTTTGGGATAAAAGACCGTTCAACATAGATGGGGAAAAGTTTCTTTTAATGGTGTTTGTATTAACAAGGAGGTCATATTTACTGGCAATTGCAAGGTGGAGTTTAACTTTCCTCTGCTAAGTATGATGTAATATTCCAACCACTTACATTTGGAGATATACATTTCAGAAATCCATAGTAACCCGATTTTATCTATTTAGCACATATTAATTTCCATATAATTAAAGAAAAAAAAATAAAAAAAATATTTTTCTCCAAATTACACTATAAAGTGATGTCACAAAGCCAAAACATTGTCTCATAACTAAAAATTAAAGAAAAAAAGAATAAAAATATTTTGGCTCTAGTGGGGGTTGCACCCACGACCTCTAGGAAATCAGTCAATTTGTCATAAAATTACTGAACTTGAGAACTCTTCAAGAGGAGATTCTTTATTACACCCGGATATCCTTAATTAGGGAAAACTACATTTGCATTTGGGTAACATGGGGAACTGATTATCAATGGAGGGTAATAAAGTAGAGCTTACTTGTCACTGAAGGCACCAGTCCATTCTCCCTGACCCCAGGGATTTCTCAACCTGACCATTGCTAGTTTCTTCTTGTTGAGAAAACTGAATGTTCCAGACTCCAGGTTAATGTTTTTCACAGCAGTTATTCCGTAAGCATGACCTTTAACTAAACCCTGATCTGTAGAAGCTTCCATCTCTTCATTTGATTCAGCCTGTCAATAGTCAAGAAAGACATACATGTAAAAAGTAGTTTGTTTATTATAGTGTCACCCCTATTGAAAGGGCCAGTCAATTCTGACTTATGAGACACTTACATATTATTCATGCATACAGTACCTTCCCAAATCCCTTCTCGTAATGCTGGGCATCTGGCAGAGATGGGCCTACGGTAACCATTGATTTAACTAGCTGGAGGCTGACCAACCGGTCTCATCAGTTCCAACCCGGCTTCCGGAGAGATTCGAACCTTCGACCACATGTATGTACTATATAGGCATTTGTATAATACACTATTTCTGTGGGTTAAAAAGTTGGCAGATTTTGAATTTCATGTGTTTGTAGTGTGGAGTCATGTTCATAATCGAGCCCATCTTATGTCACTGCGTCAGAGCCCATCTTATGTCACTGAGTCAGAGCCCACCTTATGCCACTAAGTCAGAGCCCACCTCATGTCACTGAGTCAGAGCCCATCTTATGTCACTGAGTCAGAGCCCATCTTATGTCACTGAGTCAGAGCCCACCTTATGCCACTGAGTCAAAGCCCATCTTATGTCACTGAGTCAGAGCCCATCTTATGCCACTGAGTCAGAGCCCACCTTATGTCACTGAGTCAGAGCCCATCTAATGTCACTGAGTCAAAGCCCATCTTATGTCACTGAGTCAGAGCCCATCTCATGTCACTGAGTCAGGGCCCATCTTATGTCACTGAGTCAGAGCCCACCTTATGTCACTGAGTCAGAGCCCACCTTATGTCACTGAGTCAGAGCCCACCTTATGTCACTGAGTCAGAGCCCATCTTATGTCACTGAGTCAGAGCCCACCTTATGTCACTGAGTCAGAGCCCATCTTATGTCACTGAGTCAGAGCCCATCTTATGTCACTGAGTCAGAGCCCATCTTATGTCACTGAGTCAGAGCCCACCTTATGTCACTGAGTCAGAGCCCATCTTATGTCACTGAGTCAGAGCCCATCTTATGTCACTGAGTCAGAGCCCATCTTATGTCACTGAGTCAGAGCCCATCTTATGTCACTGAATCAGAGCCCACCTTATGTCACTGAGTCAGAGCCCATCTTATGTCACTGAGTCAGAGCCCACCTTATGTCACTGAGTCAGAGCCCACCTTATGTCACTGAGTCAGAGCCCACCTTATGCCACTGAGTCAGAGTACTGTAGGGAGCATTGACAATGTTACATATATTTAGAAGAAATTTCACCCAATTTGTTATAAAGAAAAGAAAACACATAAATACAGACAATTTTGGTGTTAATGGGGTTGAACTTTTTAGTTTACTTTCATGCTTTGCTCTTTCTTTGAGTTGCCCCCCAGACTGATTTGATATAATATCTGTTTGAACGCATGTGCCAACAAGACTGCGTTCAATAAACGCTTATGCCCCCGTGGAAGCCATGTCCATAAAAAGCTAAGTCAATCAGGGGCCATTATTCAGTTAAAATGTTTGATAGTGTTACATGGCTTTGAACTATAAGGGGCTTATGATGGTAAACGAATAATGCCACATTTGAAAGCAGTGCCTTGATCGACTTCATGTGTGATCTGGTGATACAGATGTTATGGTTCTTTGTCACTGCACTTCTCCAAGTTGCCATCTATTCATATACCAAGTTTCAAGTCAATATCTTAAACACTTTTGAAGATACACTCCTGTCAAAATTTGATTCTGAAAATACTAAAGGGGAGATAATTCAAAATTTAAGACAGACAGAGTTATGGTTCTTGGTCATTGCACTTCTCCAAGTTGCCATCTATTTATATTCCAAGTTTCAAGTCAATATGTTTAATAGTTTTGAAGATATACTCAGAGCAAAATTTGACTATAAAAAACCACTAAAGGGGAGATAATTCAAAATTTAAGACAGACAGAGTTATGGTTCTTTGTCAATGCACTTCTCCAAGTTGCCATCTATTTATATTTCAAGTTTAAAGTCAATACGTTAAATAGTTTTGAAGATACGCTCCTGTCAAAATTTGATTCTGAAAATACTTAAGGGGAGATAATTCAAAATTTAAGACAGACAGAGTTATGGTTCTTGGTCATTGCACTTCTCAAGTTGCCATCTATTTATATTCCAAGTTTCAAGTCAATATGTTTAATAGTTTTGAAGATATACTCAGAGCAAAATTTGACTATAAAAAAACACTAAAGGGGAGATAATTCAAAATTTAAGACAGACAGAGTTATGGTTCTTTGTCAATGCACTTCTTCAAGTTGCCATCTATTTATATTTCAAGTTTCAAGTCAATACGTTAAATAGTTTTGAAGATACGCTTCTGTCAAAATTTGATTCTGAAAATACTTAAGGGGAGATAATTCAAAATTTAAGACAGACAGAGTTATGGTTCTTGGTCATTGCACTTCTCCAAGTTGCCATCTATTTATATTTCAAGTTTCAAGTCAATATGTTTAATAGTTTTGAAGATATACTCAGAGCAAAATTTGACTATAAAAAACCACTAAAGGGGAGATAATTCAAAATTTAAGACAGACAGAGTTATGGTTCTTTGTCAATGCACTTCTCCAAGTTGCCATCTATTTATATTTCAAGTTTAAAGTCAATACGTTAAATAGTTTTGAAGATACGCTCCTGTCAAAATTTGATTCTGAAAATACTTAAGGGGAGATAATTCAAAATTTAAGACAGACAGAGTTATGGTTCTTGGTCATTGCACTTCTCCAAGTTGCCATCTATTTATATTTCAAGTTTCAAGTCAATATGTTTAATAGTTTTGAAGATATACTCAGAGCAAAATTTGACTATAAAAAAACACTAAAGGGGAGACAATTCAAAATTTAAGACAGACAGAGTTATGGTTCTTTGTCAATGCACTTCTCCAAGTTGCCATCTATTTATATTTCAAGTTTCAAGTCAATACGTTAAATAGTTTTGAAGATATGCTCCAGACAAAATTTTATTGTAAAAATACTAAAGGGGAGATAAGTCTAAGTCCAAAATTAGGTCAAGGTGAAGGTCAAAATGGAGTTGGGTGATACAGGCGTGTGGAGAGTGGTCATATACAACATCCATGCAAGTATGAAAGCTTTGTAACAAGCCATTTTAATGCTAGAAGAAACGGTCAATTTGGGTTAACCAAGAATTTTACCTTTCAATAAATCTAAGTCCAAAATTAGGTCAAGGTGAAGGTCAAAATGGAGTCAGGTGATACAGGCGCGTGGAGAGTGATCATATACAACATCCATGCAAGTTTGAAAACTTTGTAGCAAGCCATTTTAATGCTAGAAGAAACGGTCAATTTGGGTTAACCTGGCCGGACGGACGAACGGACAGAAGGACGGACGGACAGACGGACGGACGGACAGGTGAATTACTATATGCCTCCCGATCTATCGATACGGGGGCATAAAAAGAACAGTATACATGTCCCCAACATTAGCATGCAGGGCTGTCACTGCCTTTTGGGGGACTGGGGCCGGGGCCCTCAGAGGGGGGAAAAATGCGTTATTTTCCTTACAAAAGGGGAATTTTTAGTATTCAGGAATAAAAGGAAAAATGACAAAAGTACATAATATCGTTTTCTTTTTTTAACATATTAATAACGGACATCATCGGAATTTTGCCATGGTATTTGTCTGCTGCTTTAATATGGTTGGCAGAATTCTCATGTTTCATTAATTTACGTTCTGGGTGTGTTCCTAACTGGACAGCTTTGTTGACATAAGGGATGTCTTCGTCGGAATAAAAATACATGTATTCACAGTATTTACAAATGAACCCACATTTGGCGGAACTGTGGTACATCCAGGGATGAGAAAGTTCGTACCGTCTCGTGTCAGACCTTCTATTGTCCACACAATTTGAAGCAGAAGCTGAACTATCTAATTCGGGCGTATCCGAATCCGACGTATCCGAATTATCGCTTTCTTTCGATTTCGTCAAGGTCACGACCGGAGCCCTAGGTGATTCATCCGCGCTTGGTGTATTAGCCAACTCATTAAGCTTTTGTTTGTTAAATAAGACGTCTATTTTCGCGCATTTAGACGCCGATTTGGTTGTTATTTTCCGCCGATATGATTTACTATTGTGCGACATCTTGTTTACGGCCGCAGACTGTCTTACGGATTCAATACAGTCTACATAATTTTTAGTGAAAAAGGCGCGAAATGGACAACCAGTCCATTAAATAATGACGACTACATAAAAAATCGTGGTCATCACAAACAACAACGATATTTTTTGGGACACAATATTTTTTTTTTTCTTGAAGGGGGGAATTTTAGGCCCGATTTAGGGGAAAAAAACATACTATTTTAGTGGGGGAATGGGGCCGAATATCGGCCCCAAAATCGGCGGAACGACAGCCCTGGCATGACTTATGAAATACCCATGATTTTAAGATGAAATTACCCTTAATACCAAACTCTTGATGGTCAAAATGGAAAAATTAAAGAGTTACATTTCTTACTCCCTAGTCCATGGAACCCCTTGATACTAAATGTAATAGTCTGGTTCAAATTTAGAAAGAACATACAGGAATTGAAGCAGCCAACAATGATTTTCTTTCCACCTCCTTCTTCAGACGTTCAAAGAACTTTGTTTGTTCCTCTGGATTATCAACAACACCAAGGTCAGCCATGTTTAACAGTTCCGATACACCACCAGTGAAATCTTCCAGGGCCTCACCCAAATCTCCACCATCCAGGGCCTCATAACACCCAAATAGTCTGAAAGTATCAAAGGTTTTTTACTTATTATTTACATTCAAATCACCACTATACTGGACCTCATAACACCCAAGTAGTCTGAAAGTTTATTTTTAACATTAATGATATACTGTAAAATCATTAATTTTCGTGGGGGATTAAATTTTGTGGATTTCGTGGTTCACCTCAACCACAAACTTTAATACCAAAAAACATTAATTCTGACCCTTGTTTTATTACCTGAAATGCAAAATCCATGAATTCAAGTCCCAACGAAATTGTCTTTTTTACCAAAACCACGAAATTTCGCAACGAAATTGAATGATTTTACAGTAAACACATTTAAGGCAATTAAGTATTGGAAGCAGGTAAAAACTGTGAGACCATTATATAACAAAGTCTGATGCAAAAAGTTGTGCCAATACAATGAAAGAATATGGCCATTCTTGATTTTCACCATCAGAAAAACTTGTGTAGATGATGCATCCAACCTTTGGTTATGAATCTATGTTGATAAAAAGTACAGACAATAAATACTTGGTAGACTATAGTTGTATGATATAACGTTAGGTCACTGTCCTTAGTGTTTTAAACTAGGTCACGCCCCGGAGTTGTTGTGCCTCATTTGGTCGCCGTTTTTGCATGGGTTTGTGTGGGCATTGCTCAAGGTTGTTGTGTCGTGGTGTTTCTGATTTCTGTGCTCGGCTGGTTGGGTTGAGTGCTACCTTCCCTGTCAGATTTTCTCATACCTTTTTTATATCATGGGTCTATATAGGGTTGTTTCATCATAGAAATGAGTGGAGTAGTCTATGAAAAATAAAATTAAGAGAGGCCAATGTCTTTTTTATGCACCAGATTAAATCAATGACAATTCTACCAAACTATAAAAAGTATAATCAGAATATCACATACTTAGCGTAGGCTTTCTCTAACAAGGCACTCCAGAATTCATTTTTGGACTGTGAATGAATGAAGACAAGTTCTCCATTAATGGTAGGCAGCTGATCATCTATAATAATCTCAGTCCAGCGTCCATACCTCCATAGATGGAAGCGAAATATACCACAGTATTCCTCCGGTTTATTATCATCCCATTCCTGATCTTGGGGAATCACCTAGACAAGTAAAACAACATTTTTTTGCTTTAAATCTTCTTTCATTTTATAACAGTTGCATGATTTAGTAAATATTACGGAACTCAAAGAAAATGGCGGCGGACAATTTTTGGTGAAAATTTCAAACTTGTCAAACTTGCTCGATTTTCTTCAAATTTTTTTCCCTCAAATCTTCTTTCATTTTTATCATGCAGCCAATACATAACCAAGACCAATACACGGGGAACTACGGTAGTATTACAATGACATGTGTAAAAGTTTAGGGCTAAGTGGACCCTTAATAAAAGTTTGAGAGTTAGGAGTTCTGAAATATCTGAAATCCAGAAAATTAGACAAATTACATTTTTCTTATATATGGAAAACGAAGAAAGACATTCACAAGACTTTTTGTACAAGCAAAATTCTCATGGTATAGCATCTTCATCCCAGACTGCGTCATTCTAAAGATAAAATGGTACCAGAAATTCTTTTGCTAGGCATCAGCATAAAAGTGAAACTGGTTTCTCTCATACACTTTAGTTATGGTGTTGGATAACACCAGGAGTGAGATTTCGTGAATGTTTAATTTAAGTTGGAATAAAGTAAAATTAGAAGAGTGTGACAATTACTATATAGTTACCCTGTAGGAGAGTTCCTTATATAGAGCCAGACATGATGATGCGGCCACAAACCAACAGTTACCAAGACGACCCTGTGTGACATCACCAGAACTGGTACCGGCTACAAACAACTTTGGGTTCTCACAGATATCCTGCAATCATATAATTATACAATATTATCAGAATTAATACAGGGGTTCTACTCAGGACAGTTCATTGTTTGCGCGCTTTTTTGTCTTATAAGCAAGGAAATAGGGTCGATAAATTCAGTATTGAACTAAAAGGGTTTCTGACACACAAATGCACATCTCTCACAAAGGGCCATAACTCTGATAATCAAATTACAAAGTCAATAAGTCTCCTTTGCTTTATGTGGGGAAATCATAAAAAAAGAAAAAAATAGTTAAGTTACCAATTTTCTAGGGCTCTTTTCAGTTATTAGGCCGCTCAAGCACCCGTTAACATTTCAACTTGCCCTGGTCATTGGGCTACATATGGAAGCCTACACCCGTGTCTCCCTGGGGAGACTATTTTTCTCCTGTGGTGGGGCAGCCAACATCGATCTCAGC
Source organism: Spisula subtruncata (assembly GCA_963678985.1). Taxonomy (NCBI): domain Eukaryota; kingdom Metazoa; phylum Mollusca; class Bivalvia; order Venerida; family Mactridae; genus Spisula; species Spisula subtruncata. The sequence continues at coordinate 25,441,826 of OY787671.1, read as the reverse complement.
CACCAGGAATAGACACTGCCCTCACAGGTACCATTTTACACCATGGTGAAGTGGAGCTGTGGGTCTTGCTCAGAGAAATTAACCAGTGGTCCAGAGGGGGATTGAACCCGGGACCTCTCGATCCCGAAGCACGCGCCCTACCTCTAGGCCTCCGCTCCCCATCATAAAAAGATTATTTAATGAGGCAACACAGTTACGTATACACAGTTTTCCCTGGGAGCCTCATACAAACAAGTGATTTTTGAGTCACTTTGGCAAGACGATCTACATTAACCACAATTTGCTTGGCCTTATATGAGACAAAGATAATTAAATATTTGGCACACCTAATGCTATATAATTAATTCATTTGCCTGACATGCCCTGTGGCTGGGGACAATCATTAATTTTATGGTTGAATCACCATTGTTTTATTGTAGAATATTTGCACTGCTGTACATGTCATACTTTGCACTAGACTAGTATATATACTGTAAACCTAGAAACTTTCGCGGCTACAAACTTTCGCGTTTTGCCGATCGTCGGCATATTCGCGGCTACAAACTTTCGCGTTTTTAAGTCTCCCGCGAACTCCGCGAACACTAAGTCGCATAGTGACAAAATTATTGATATTATAACCTGTCACATGCATTGCTCGGTTCGTATATAATTGCTTCTAAATTATAGTTCTCACCTTCGTTAAACCCTTTCAAACTCTTTTTGATGTAGATAGTTACCTATTGTGTTGTTTACACAAAATGCAAACTACGCTGGTAATGTTTTCACTGTTTTATTGACACTATCAGTAATTTTGAATTCTTTTTTATACCCGGTAATAAACAGCGCTATTCACACGCATGTTCATATATTGAGTGTATTGTTAAACACGTTTCGAGATTTTTTTTTCAAAGTGTTTTCATTTTTGTACCTTGATCATAAAATGCTTTATTTAGACAAAGTACATACACGTAACATTATATATTTTGACAAAAAGCACTTATAATACAATCTTATAAACGTTGTACCAAAATGATGAGTTTCCTTCAAAAACGAGAAACTTTCGCGTTTTTCTTGTCCTGGACATATTCGCGGCGATTTACTTTCGCGGATTTATAATAACCGCGAACACCGCGAACTTAAATCGCGCGAAATAATTTCTAGGTTTACAGTATATGAAATAATAAGAATTTGACTAGTATTATAAGTATATTTGTGACACATAAATAAATCTAAACAAGATGAACAGTATGTATGTTGTACATTCACAGTTGTCTAGCAAGTTGTTATTGTTCCCAGATTAACAGAAAGTCAGAAACATTTAAAAGAAGTTTTATCTATTTAAGACAGAAACAACAACAATTGCTGCTAATTGCATATTAATTAATAATTCTAAAATTATCAAAATGGGTTTAACATGGTTTCTCAATTTTTAAGAACAATCAAGAATGGCAGAGAGAGACAATTCACCTAACTAGTTTTTCTTGACTGTTTCCTGACTGGTCATAATTTCATAACAAATTAATTTCTAATTTCTAAAAGGAACGAGCAACTTCTTCACATGTGAGGGAAATGTTTTAAATATTGCTAAACTTTCATGGCAGGCTCAAGGGTATGACTATGACCTGATACAACTGGGGATGGAATCAAGATCGAATAGTTAGAAATTTAATACATTAACAACAGTGAACCACTTCAGCTTTCTTTTTACAATGTATACTTGATAACTAACAACATACCTTTGGTCTTTTCCATGTAACCCCGGCCAATTTACCACTGGTATAGAAGAGTGATTTATCTTGAGCAGGGAATTCAGGATCAACAAACAGGTTGCCTTTAGCTTTACATTCTTTCTTCAGTTTGTCGTAGTCCTGGTTCTTATAATGAACAAAATCTTCGCCAAAAATACCCATCTTGAAAAGTTAAGTCTGAAAAAGAACGATCAATCATTCATGGCCACATAAAACCAAAAGCATCCAACATCTTATATATATACATATATATATGCCTGTCCCCTGTGCAAAGACTATGGAAGCGACCAAATGAGCAAGCTCTGAGCTTCTTGTGAGTTAATGATTAATCTCCACAAACAACTGTATGACCATCACTGCCTGTCAATACTTTTGAAGCGACTGGACTTAGGGCAGGTGGCTGAATAGCACAGTCTGCCGAGCTACAGAGTAACAGACCAGTACACTGCATACATGAGGTTGTGGGTTCAAGTCCCACACTGGGTGAACTTTAACCTGATCTATTATTACTTTACTCCAGGAGCCTGTTCCCTAACAAAATGGCTACAGAGTGCTAAATAACACTTTAGAGCAAATTGTTAAGAAATGGAATTGCAGCAGGGCAGGCTTCCCGAAATTGGTCCACGGGACAGAAAGACTGTAGAGATTTGTCACTCCATGACTCCCGAAAAACATCTTCCAGTCAGAAAGGATTCATGTACGAAATACCCCGGGATGAAAGTGCTGTTCTAAAATTGCTACACTAGCTAAAATATGAATGCCAAGTTTTTTCATGGATAGTTTATCCGCTTAATATTTTGATGAATCTCAATTTTCAGAGTTTTTTTGTCAGTCCAGCAGGCGGATAGGCTAGTAACTTGCATTTGTCCGTGCCCAAAATCATCGGTCATGACCGACAGAGTTCAGGAAGACTGCAGGGTGTATAGGATTTAATACAACTAATAGGGGTGTAAGCAGCCGGCTAGCTCAATCGGTAGAGCATTCGCCCTGTAAGCAAAGGGTCCCGGGTTTGAGTCCCGGTCTGGTTGCACATTTTTCTCACACTGTCAGATACAGATATATTATATATGTTATCGGCAAATATGTTCGCTGGTAGCATGTTGTTGCATGGACGTTAGTCAAACAATCTCGACTAAGAGGCTCCTCGATGGAGATAAAGGTCAGAAATTAAAAAATCTCCTAGCAGATTGCCCCACATCTACATGGACGTAGTAAAGCAGTACCAAAAAGGACTCGATAGCGCCTCTATGAAACAGATACTTGGGGTCTGGACCACACCCTTTCCAGCTATGCTTCTTCTTCTGTGAGTGTGAGTCACTCAGTCAGAGTGAAATGTGATTCATTCTCCATTTGTGAAACTTGTCAGCTGGAGTAACTCACATTCAGTGTTTTATTTTCCAGTATAGCTACTCCTAACATAGTAATTTATAACAAAACATTTAAGAATAGACAGAATAACACTTAATACAGGACAGGTCAGCAGATCTAAGGCTGAGAAGGAATGTTTTTCAGGAAACTGAGTCTCAGCATCCAAAATCGAGTCCCAAAACAGCACAGGGAACAGTGCTCGGACCACTGGCCTTCCTTTGCCACATCAATGACCTACCGGATTGTGTAAAATCCTCAGTACGCCTCTTCGCAGATGGCTGTCTACTGTACAGACAAGTAAAGACAAGACAAGACCATCTCCAACTACAAGCGGACCTCCAGGCCTTAGAGAAGTGGGCAATGACTTGGGGAATGAAATTCAACGCAAAGAAATGCTACGTCATGAGTATCAACAACAAATCCAGTAACTATAGTGAAACCCCATGAAGCCGGTGTATCCACGGTACCGGTGTATGTAATTTTCTCATGAAATTGTAGATTCTTTTTCTCGTGACATTGCCTGCAGGATTGTTTACAATAACTGACGAGTAAATAAATAAATAAATACGAAATTGACCAATTTCTGAATGAAATCACAACAAAAACTTACACCATGCCTTCACTACGAGTAAATCCTTATTTAATCGGCGAAGTTTGACATGCATGTATTCAATGCTCGCTTGTTTATTTATCAAACATAATTTTGACAGCTATGACGTCATCCATTGATAAAAAGGGTCGTGTGCAACTTTTGGCGGGAAAAAATCAACTTGTCAACAAACTGGACCAAATTTACTTGGAAAAAGTTATTGTAGCACCGGATAGATGGGGTTATTTCCCTTTCCTGAAATTTTACATGGTGTTTGTTTACATTTATTTTTTCCGATTCCAATGGTCATTTGATGTGATTTTGCCGTTTTATTAAAGATTAAAGGTCATTTTAGCAGTTTCCAACAAAATATGTGTCGAGGAGTTAGTGATTTATATCTATTTTGTCAATTTCGTTTGATACACCGGCTACATGAGGTTTAGTGCTACTACCAACTAGACAACCATATTCTCCAACAAGTAGAAGATAACCCTTACCTAGGTGTCACATTTACAGACAACCTCAAATTCTCCAACCACATCACAAAGATTTCGAAAAAGGCTAGCTCAACCCTAGGATTCTTGAAGAGGAACCTCAAGCATTGCCCACAAACCTGTAGAAAAACTGCCTACATATCGCTAGTTAGATCTACACTGGAGTACAGTTCTGTCATATGGGACCCACATCTTCAAAAGGACATCGAACAACTTGAACAGGCCGGCCCAACGACGAGCGGCCAGATTCATCTCTGGAGACTACAAATCAAGAGAGCAGGGCTGTGTCACTAACATGCTGAAGACAATGGATCTACCACCCCTACAGGATAGAAGAAAGATGGCACGCCTGGCATTCTTCTACAAGGTGGCTGAGGGACTGGTGCCAGCAATGCCAACTGACACCTATCTGACCCCAATTCGTGGTAAACGACTGATAAGACCAAAACAATTTGATAACCATATAAGTAAAAACATTGTACAAAATCAGGCAATAAACCACCATAAATGTTTTAAACCATTACTGTAATCTGTAAAAGTGAACAGTACAAACATTCCTTCTTTCCAAAGACAATTATTGATTGGAACAATCTGAACAGTGAAATTGTGCGCGCAGAGACAGTCCAGAGCTTCAAAAGAGCTCTCCAGCAGTGTGATTAACAAAGTGCTAATTACACATCTCTCTCCCGCTGCGTATATACCGAAAGGTCCTGCAGTGTATACATCCAGATCCAGATCCAGGTGTGTGCACTAACCTGCGAAACCAATCGACTTGCACACAACTTTCTGTGTTAGATACATTAAAAAATGATATAAGTAGCGAATTACAATAAAATTAGAGAATAATTAAACCCACAAAAACAATAATTACCGAAATATTTCCAACTTTAATAGCCTTTATTTTTTGCGACCCCACCCGGTGCAAGGTATTGGATAAAGTCAAACTCACAAATCTAAAACCGTACCGCTAAAATGTACGGGCACAGATAAATCAAAGGACTGTGTGCATATACCGTGAATAACTTAATATTTTTGACAAGTGAATAAAATCTTACTAAGTCTTAGTGTGATCTTATTAAACTAAGCAGTAGTAGTTTTTTAATAATGCAGCGCTGCATTATTAAAAAAACTATTACTGCTTAGTTTAATAAAATCACACTAAGACTGTTTGTAATAGACAGTAATGTTACAAACAATATTACATTAATCTTCTCCATTTCAATGGCGACAACTCTTCCTAGACTGACTAAATCCGAATAAAATTATTAAAGACTATATATTACATGCTGACTAAAGTTACTACAAAGTTTGATGACTGCAGTATTAATACCTTTCAATTTTCGCTTAACCCTCTCACAATTTTCCATGAAAGTTCTGAGACTTGGCACAAGTTTCCCTGAAAGTTCCGAGACTTGGCATGAGTTTCCCTGAAAGTTCTGAGACTTGGCACAAGTTTCCCTGTAAGTTCTGAGACTTGGCATGAGTTTCCCTGAAAGTTCTGTAACTTGGCATGAGTTTCCCTGGAAGTTCTGTGACTTGGCATGAATTTCCATGAAAGTTCTGAGACTTGGCATGCGTTTCCATGAAAGTTCTGTAACTTGGCATGAGTTTCCCTGAAAGTTCTGTGACTTGGCATGAATTTCCATGAAAGTTCTGTGACTTGGCATGAGTTTTCCTGAATTTTTTTAGACTTGGCATGAGTTTCCCTGAAAGTTCTGTAACTTGGCATGAGTTTCCATGAAAGTTCTGTGACTTGGCATGAATTTCCATGAAAGTTCTGTGACTTGGCATGAGTTTCACTGAAAGTTCTGTGACTTGGCATAAGTTTCCATGAAAGTTCTGTGACTTGGCATGAATTTCCCTGAAAGTTCTGAGACTTGGCATGAGTTTCCCTGAACGTTCTGTGACTTGGCATGAGTTTCACAGAAAGTTCTGTGACTTGGCATGAGTTTCCATGAAAGTTCTGTGATTTGGCATGAGTTTCCATGAAAGTTCTGTAACTTGGCATGAGTTTCCCTGAAAGTTCTGTAACTTGGCATGAGTTTCCATGAACGTTCTGTGACTTGGCATGAGTTTCCATGAACGTTCTGTGACTTGGCATGAGTTTCCTGAAAGTTCTGTGCCTTGGCATGAGTTTCCCTGAAAGTTCTGTGACTTGGCATGAGTTTCCCTGAAAGTTCTGTGACTTGGCATGGGTTTCCCTGAAGGTTCTGTGACTTGGCATGAGTTGCCTTGAAAGTTCTGAGACTTGGCACAAGTTTCCCTGTAAGTTCTGAGACTTGGCATGAGTTTCCCTGAAAGTTCTGTAACTTGGCATGAGTTTCCCTGGAAGTTCTGTGACTTGGCATGAATTTCCATGAAAGTTCTGAGACTTGGCATGCGTTTCCATGAAAGTTCTGTAACTTGGCATGAGTTTCCCTGAAAGTTCTGTGACTTGGCATGAATTTCCATGAAAGTTATGTGACTTGGCATGAGTTTTCCTGAATTTTTTTAGACTTGGCATGAGTTTCCCTGAAAGCTCTGTAACTTGGCATGAGTTTCCATGAAAGTTCTGTGACTTGGCATGAATTTCCATGAAAGTTCTGTGACTTGGCATGAGTTTCACTGAAAGTTCTGTGACTTGGCATAAGTTTCCATGAAAGTTCTGTGACTTGGCATGAATTTCCCTGAAAGTTCTGAGACTTGGCATGAGTTTCCCTGAACGTTCTGTGACTTGGCATGAGTTTCACAGAAAGTTCTGTGACTTGGCATGAGTTTCCATGAAAGTTCTGTGATTTGGCATGAGTTTCCATGAAAGTTCTGTAACTTGGCATGAGTTTCCCTGAAAGTTCTGTAACTTGGCATGAGTTTCCATGAACGTTCTGTGACTTGGCATGAGTTTCCATGAACGTTCTGTGACTTGGCATGAGTTTCCTGAAAGTTCTGTGCCTTGGCATGAGTTTCCCTGAAAGTTCTGTGACTAGGCATGAGTTTCCCTGAAAGTTCTGTGACTTGGCATGAGTTTCCCTGAAGGTTCTGTGACTTGGCATGAGTTTCCATGAAAGTTCTGTGACTTGGCATGAGTTTCCCTGAAAGTTCTGTGACTTGGCATGAGTTTCCATGAAAGTTCTGCGACTTGGCATGAGTTTCCATGAAAGTTCTGTGACTTGGCATGAGTTTCCTTGAAAGTTCTGAGACTTGGCATGAGTTTCCTTGGAAGTTCTGAGACTTGGCATGAGTTTCCCTGAAAGTTCTGTGACTTGGCATGAGTTTCCCTGAAAGTTCTGTGACTTGGCATGAGTTTGCCTGAAAGTTCTGTGACTTGGCATGAGTTGCCTTGAAAGTTCTGAGACTTGGCATGAGTTTCCCTGAACGTTCTGAGACTTGGCATGAGTTTCCCTGAAAGTTCTGTGACTTGGCATGAGTTTCCATGAAAGTTCTGTGACTTGGCATGAGTTTCCATGAAAGTTCTGTGACTTGGCATGAGTTTCCTTGAAAGTTCTGAGACTTGGCATGAGTTTCCTTGAAAGTTCTGAGACTTGGCATGAGTTTCACTGAAAGTTCTGTGACTTGGCATGAGTTTCCATGAAAGTTCTGTGACTTGGCATGAGTTTCCTTGAAAGTTCTGAGACTTGGCATGAGTTTCCCTGAACGTTCTGTGACTTGGCATGAGTTTCACTGAAAGTTCTGAGACTTGGCATGAGTTTCACTGAAAGTTCTGTGATTTGGCACAAGTTTCCATGAAAGTTCTGTGACTTGGCATGAGTTTTCATGAAAGTTCTGTGACTTGGCATGAGTTTTCATGAAATATCTGTGACTTGGCACAAGTTTCCATGAAAGTTCTGTGACTTGGCATAAGTTTCCATGAAAGTTCTGAGACTTGGCATGAGTTTCCCTGAAAGTTCTGTGACTTGGCATAAGTTTCCCTGAAAGTTCTGAGACTTGGCATGCATTTTCATCAAAGCTTTGCGATTTTGGCACAAGTCTGCGATTTTGGCAATGGTTTCCTTGAAAGTTCTGTGACTTAGCACAAGTCTGCAATTTTGGCATAGGTTTTTATGAAAGTTCTATGACGTGAGTATCCCTGGACATTGAATCTTTAAATTTATCAAAGCATAATGTGCTGCAGATATCCACATTGATAGGCTTGGTATTAATCAGTAACAAAAAATCTTGGAAATCCAGGAAAGTTCATAGAAAACATTAGGGCATGGACCATACTTATCCTTAGATATAGCTTGACCATTTTGACATGAGCCTGACCTATCGATTAACATAATCTAACAGTCGGTATATTTTCTACGTTTACAACACCGAGTGTATGTTTTCATAATCGGGGAGTATCACGAAAACGCTCGAAATGTAATACAAACACACATCTGAAATACCGATATTGCACGATTTGTTTGCAAAAATTGATATATTCAAAGCAAGAACCTGGAAATATATTCTTGCATAAAGGTCAGGCTCCTTCAAAATAGCCAAGCTATACCTGAGGATATGATATTTGTAATATGGGAATATATATGACAGAAACAGTCATATCAGAAATAAGAAGCTAAATTTAAATATTTATTCATGTTTTAATAAAAAAGCAAACAAACAATGCATCAGTATTAACAGTCTGATTTGTTAGGAAACCTTCGGGTCTCATAGTAGGATCATTTAAGTCTGACCATTTTGCACATCGAAGAACTTTTCATAAAGGACCCCCATATAAGTAACAGGACCTACAATTTGATCTACCCGAAGCTACAGCCCCTGAACATGACCCTGAGGATAAACAAGTTGTTCATCTATACAACGGGTGATCCAAAATTACATAATGCCTGTAAAATAATTTCAGATATTTGTCAATAACTGATGAAAGCCACTTTTGGGTAATTTTCTTATCTAACCTGAAATAAACTTTTTACAACACAAGTCCACATAATTTTGGATCAGCCCTTTTATGTGATAGACAGCATTTCGTATATAAACCAAGATCTAAATATACTGCTGCAAGCCATTTGTCACTTCCTCATAATTTTTGATTGAGTGTCGAATTTGAGTATATTAACTATATATATATTTAGATATTTGATAAAACCCTTTCCCAGCCCCTTTTAAAGCAAATAAGGATAATTATCTAAAATAATTTACTGAATGCATAATAAAGTACATCACATATAATTAGCGATGTTTTTATTTTTATTATTTTTCTTGAATTGAGTTACTCCATATAGTTTTGTAATTATTCATTTGATTTGTCAATGGTTACGGTATTCAAACAAACCAATCAGAAAATAACATCTATGTCTGGTTAGTCACGCTAATCACTCTTATAATATGATAATATGTAAACCAGCAAATAAATCCCAAAAATGTTATAATGTTAAATATGTAACACAGCAGTAACAACTGATGTTCAATGCATACTATAAAACAATACACATGTACAAAGCTGATGTAGTGAAACCTCAAATGCACAGATTAATAGCACACAAGTATTAACAAAACAATCCAAACATGAATCAGTCAATGAATCATTTATCTATCACACAAAAATGTATGTCTTCCACAAAGGGCCGTCACTCTGACCTAAAAATCCTGATAACATCAAGGGTGTGTTCGAAACGTCCTTTTTCTCTGTTCCGGAACAGACGGAACAGAGAACAGTTTTACAAACAGGCCGATACAGTGTTCCGGACATGTTCTATCTGTTCCCAAATAAAAGGTGGTGCAGGCAGAACAGGTCACGTGATTACAACAACAACAAGACAACCGGAAACTTCACGAAATGTGTTATTCTGGTCACCTTGGCAATAGCATGTCAACGGGGTAAAACGAAAATGACCCAACTTTGATAATGGATAATTTTCTAGTGGCATTTTTTTTTGGAGTGGAACACTGTTCGGAACAGTTTTATTTTGTTTTTAAGTACTTAGAACAGGAACAGTCAGAACACTGTTCTGCACATGACTTTCGAACACACACCAAGTCTTGGTAGCAAGTATTCATTATCAGTGTCATTGAAATCTGACCAAGGGTTAAGTAGATCAAGCACGGAAAAACTTCCTGACATTCACCCAGACTGACAACACAAAATCAGTATTATTTATCATGACAAGTTTATATCTTCCAAGCCAATTTTATTGGTATCTTTATATGCCCAGCAGTAACAGTAATGGCTCATCAGTTGATCTAAAAGCTCTCGTTCATCCAAAAACTCTAATCTTTCAATTCTGTAACAGAGTAAATGATGAAAATTAAAAATTGCAATGCTCACCAGCCTGTATGAGGGTTAATATTGTAAAGAATGAAAAACAATAAACACCTTTAAAAATACAAAACATGTACTCAAATATTTACATTAAAATCATATATATTTGCAAGGGATTAATTTTTGCAGTACACATGTACCTAAACTTCCAACCGGTATATACTGAAGTATCATAAAATGTTTACTTTCTAATCAAACATTTCTGCTAATAGTTTACATGACTTTGTGGCATTTATTTTTTCAGGACAGCCTAAGCAATAACCTGCTAAACAATACCGGGTAACTTTTATTTGTTGGTAGAATAGGAAACTAGCATACATATACTTTATACTTTGGTTAACATATTGATGGCCTAGAATTAGAAGGTCGTAAGAGCCACTTACGACTTTTTAAGATTCATACATATTTAGAATAAGCATCACAAGGCGCTTCTTATGAGCCCATTTTCATAAAAATCTGAACTTGTCATGTTTACCAAAATGAAATTGAAGTTGTAAAAGTTTGTTTTTCCATAAGTAAAGAGTAAAATTTGTCAGACGGTTTTCCGTGTTTTCTTAAAATATCGATTTGTAGTTACGACCTTCTTGTTCTATGCCAGCGATATGTTAGAATGTGATTGTCCGTACCTTTGAACATCTGCTTGTGGTAGACTGGATAAGACATGTCTCATTTCCATGGCATCTGCTCCTTCAAATCCGCGATCCAAACATCTAAAGTATACAATAGATTGTATTCATATTATAATCATGTATATACTTTTTCGTATATTCAAGTCAGCAGTTTCTCAAATACATTTCTATAAGATAAAAATATAAGGCAGCCAATTCATCAAACAAGTTTTCCTGGACTTAACCAATGCTAACCTACCCTTCAACAAGGAGCCAGTACCTTTATTTTTACACATGTGGAGAAAAATAAGATATTCTTGTCAAATAATATCCATGGCATGAAATGACCTGCTACAACTTGGAACTTAGCGTGATAAACATTGGAGCATGGCCACAGCTTTATTTAGTAAAATAATAATAAAGACTTTATTTAATGAGGCAACACAGTTGGCAAAGCCAGTCTTACCTGTGAGCCTCAATAACTATGTACATACAATTTACAACAAATATAACATTTACAGAAAGATATTTACATGAAATTTAACAGTAGTGGATTAATTAATCTACTAAAACATATCAAATGAAAAGTAGACCAACAATCTAAAGTACAGTTGTGTGAAGTTGATCTAGAAAGCAAAGAACAAATTTACATTTATATACTATTTGAAGTTGATCCATAAAACAAAGAACAAAATTACATTTATATACTACATGTATGTGATATAAGAATAAAGATCATAGATACACAGTATTTTACAAGTTTATCAAGTTTTTTCCACCAGTGAACCACCATTTGAGGTATGATGTTTTAAATACAACCAAGCTTTCTGATTGTTTTATGTGTAGTGGTATAGTGTTCCAGAGCTTGGGACCTGAATAAGCAAGAGTTTTCCTTTAAAAAATTCTAGTCTTGGTTTTGGAACCTTAAGGGATTGTTGAGAGTGGGATCTTAGTGAAAGATTATTTGAGAATGTGAATAAGTTTGACATGTAGTCAGGAAAAAGATTGTTAATAGATTTGTATACAAAAATGGCTTTTTTGAAATAGATTCTTTCATGTATAGTCATCCACTTGAGTTCTCGAAAGAGATCATGTGATGGAGTGTCTATGTCCTTGTCTAATATTATACGAGCAGCTCTTTTCTGAAATTTGTACAGAGTATTGAGAAGCTCATTATTACAATTTCCCCAAATGGTGCAGCAATAGTCAATATGGGGCAAGATTATGTATGCATTGAAGAAGAGGATTCTTGTGTGTTTATTTAGGAATGATTTTATTCTAAGAAGAAGGTAGAGTAAAGAATTGCATTTCTTAAGCAGGTGTTCAACCTGTGTTTGCCAGTTGAGTTTATGATCAACATGAACTCCTAACAATTTTTCTGTCTCTGAAAATCCTATTACTTGGTTTTGCATTGTTAGAGCGTACTCACTGCTGGTTTTAAGAGAATTGTAGATTGTATTTGAAGGTGAAATTATCATGGCTTTGACTTTTTGGGGATTTGGCAACATTGAATTACGTGTACACCAATCATTGATAATATTTATACTTTGTTGCAGTGAGTTATATACTTCTGGCAGTGACTGTTCAAAAGCAGTGACAGTAGTGTCATCAGCAAACATGTCAGTAGATGTATTTTTGAGGTGTAGCGGTAGATATTAATGTAGAGTATAAACAATATGGGGCCCAGAATAGATCCTTGAGGAACTCCAGATGCTATAGCTCGTGAGCCTGATAGTTTTCCAGAGATGGAAACTTGCTGAGTTCTTTCTGATAGGTATGATGTGAACCAGGAAAGTGTTTTTTCATCAAATTTATTTTCTTTCATTTAATCTAACAATATTGAATGATTCAGTAAGTCAAATGCTTTTGTGAGATCAAGGAACACTGTCCCAACAAGTTTGTTGTCATTTATAGCCGAGATCCATGAATCAATGACTGCAGTAAGAGCTGTTTCACATGAGTGTTTTGATCGAAATCCTGATTGTGTGCTGTGTATCAAAGAATGTGTTTCAATGTAGTTATCACTGACATGTTTTTCAAGTATTTTGGACAGTACTGGGAGTATTGAGATTGGACGGTAGTTGTTTGCATCTGATTTTAATCCTTTTTTTAAAATTGGTACAACCTTTGCTTTTTTGAAGAGGTTTGGAAAAGTTGCAGACATAATACTTTTATTGAATATATTAGTAAGTGGTTTTGTTATGATTTCTGCTGATAATTTTAAAAATTTAGCCCCAATTCCATCTAAGCCTGTGGCTTTGTTACAGTCCATAGATTTCAGTTGTTTTAGAATGAAACTCTCATTAATCAATGGGATGTGAAATGAAGTTGTTGGTGATACATGATCTTTGATGAATTCATATAAAATATTCTTATCATCTGATGAAATGGTATCGCAGTGTTGTGGTGCTTTATTGAAAAATTTTATGTTTGCAAAGAAGTCATTGAAATACTCTGCAGTTGTATCAGCATCTTGGATAGGATTTCCTGAGTCGTCAACAATTAAGTTGCTTTGATGTTTACTTGATTTCCCTGATAGATCTCTTAAATTCTTCCAAATTTGTTTTGGGTTTTGTTGGTTATTATTAATAGATTCGGAATAAAAGGATTTCTTTGCTTCTTTGATTAGAGATTGAGTTTTATTTCTCCAATATCTATAATTGTCAGTATTATTTGAATGTTTGGCTTTGTCTCTATGTTTCATTGCAATTGAAATGTTAGGATTAAACCAGTCTGGTAAGTTTTTGTGTTTTACTCTCCTTTGTTTAAGTGGAGCATGTAGATTTAATGCATTACTATAAAGTTTGATAAAACTATCAAGTGCATCATCAGTGTCATCGAAGATGTCAAGTATTGACCATGGTTGTGCCTCAAGAGAGCATAAGAAATCAATTTCATTGAAGTTTTTTACATTTCTGTAGTTAATCAAATTGTGTGATGGACCGGTATCTTTCTGTGATGTTAATTTGCGTGTAAAACAGACTGGGTAGTGATCACTGAGTGCAATGTGAGGAATATTTATTTCTGTTATGTTGCATGGCTTGTTTGTGTAAAAGTGATCTATAATGGTGGATGTTTGGGTGGTTACCCTGGTGGGCTTATCAACCAATTGAGACAAGTTAAAGGCATTAATTGTATTATTCCACACCGAATTAGAGTCCAATGTTAATGAATTGTAGTTAAAATCACCAGTTAAAATGATTTCTTTGTTTTCTGTATATAATTTTTCTAACTTTTTTTCAAATTCATTGTTCCAGTCACTTTTAGATGAAGGGGGTCTGTAGATATATCCAAAAACAATAGGTTTTTGCTTTGAGCACCGAATTTCGAGCCAGATGGCCTCAATATTATCACTAGCAATTATTACTGGTGTTCAAAACAATTTTCGCTTCATACAGGCATTTACATAAATCTATTGGAAATGCCATCCACGAAGTCCCGATGCTGTACAGATGTGTTACAGATAACAATTTGTTAGTTTCAGAATCAATTATCAATATAATGGATGGAGCTTTGCCATTGGGCTAGTTCAGGATGGAATCAGCAGTATCCTGGGTTGCAGTTTACTGTAAAATCATTTAATTTCGTTGGGACTAAATTTCGTGGTTTTGGTAAAAAAGACAATTTTGTTGGGACTTGAATTCGTGGACTTTGCATTTCAGGTAATAAAACAAGGCTCAAAATTAATGTTTGTTGGGATTAAAGTTCGTGGTTGAGGTGAACCACGAAATCCACGAAATTTAATCCCCACGAAAATTAATGATTTTACAGTAAATGCTAGAATTATTGCATGATATATCACAACTACCCTTAGTAGAGTAGAGCAAAATATCTCTATAACAATTAACTTCTTCAAAAAATTTCCTAAGTTATCATTTACCGAGGTTGTACTGAATTTACCTTTTGATCTGTGATTCTAAGTTGGCACAATATTCAATATGTAACATACAATCTCTAGATCTCAGATTGTCCATCATAATCTCGCCAAACCTATCTCTCATGTTTACCTGGTAACATACGAACAAAATTCATACATATACATAATCTATCATAAACCAGAATTTAAGAAGTGTTTTTGATACTGGCACTCGACCAGAGAAATATTTTATTAATATCTGCCATAATATGTGGCCTATCTATAGATTATAGGCCACAGCTATCTATTAAGTATTTCTCAGGTCAAGTGCCAGTGGTTTTTGACACAAAAGTGTATGTCTCACTCAAGGGGCAATAACTTCAGCAATATTCATTTGACCTAAAATTCCTTAAAATATGCACAACTTGAGTTATTTTGATATGTTAAAGAATTTGAACAAAACACTGACTCTTTTTACAAATGTTTAACTCAGAGGTTTAAAAAACTGTAGAAAGAGTCAGTTTTATTGAAATTATGTAATACTTTCCGATTGAGAGACAAGAACTATTTATGTAACAATTAAAGGATTAAATTCAAGCTTCTATTGATTCTGAATAATTTACCTGTTCATAGTTGATAAATAAAGTTGTTGGGAATTTATCAGTAATCCATTTTAACAATGCATCTGTATTAGGTTTGTCTATATACACTAACACACATTCAGCAATAAATGCTGTTGGCAGAGTTTTGTCTATTTCACATTCAGATAATTTGTGATCAAGTTCTGAGAGATTTTTCAAGTTGGCTGAAACCAGATGATAGTCCTTGCTATGTAGATCTGTATTACTAAATTTGATGTCATCATCTGAAACAAAAATCTACAACATGTTGCAATTGAAGTATTAATTAGCAACAATATTACTGCAGTACACAGCCTTTTATTAGGGTCAACTAATTTTCCATGAAAAAATTATGCAAATTAAAGAGTATTGACCAAAGAATATTTCAAATAACAGTTACAAAGGTCATAATTCTGGTAAAATTTGACATAGCAAATAATCCATCCTTTAGGGACATCAATACATAAGCGATGTTCATCTTTGAAAGATTGAAGAAATTCCACCGGACAGTTTATGAGGAGTTTAACACAGACTAGATTTGTGTACGTACAGATGCTATATGCCGCCCACTTAAATAAGGGTAGTGGCACAAATAGTGACTGGGGGTATATATTTATAAAAAAGGAATTATTATGTACCATCACTAGTAATCTTCTGTAGTAGGTCAGGTGATCTTCGAATGTAATGAATCTTCCTAGATGTTACAGCAGAGAAATCCACTTCTATGTATGAAGCAGGATTTAAATCCGAGTCCTTGAGATTCCAGTACAGACTGTCAAACCCAGCACCCAAACTTACAATCTGACATTTCCTGTTGGTTAACTGAAATAATGAAAATCAATGAATAAACTGCTGTATCTGAGGCAGAGCATTTGCTTAACAGCATAATCAAAATGTATTGCAATTGTTGTTATATGCATTATTTTTATAAAGTATGTTCTTCGAACAGTCGACTGTCAACACATCATCTGATATCCATTACAAAGCAATATGATGCAAAACAATGTGCATATAGCAAAATGATGAATAGTCTTATCCCACTGTTGTGCAGCAATCAGTTGCCAATTTTGGCATGGTATATTTCACTGTCGTACTGCTATGTTGAGCGTTGTATCATGTTGTCACAATGTTGTATCGCTTCATTGTATTTTTTTATCGCAAAGACATAAGCAGAGTCCTGCATTTTAGTGACAATTCGATGCCACATTGTGACAAAACAATAGGACAAAAAAACAATATTTTGCAATACAATGCATACCATATATGTTCATCAAAATTATTTCGAATTCACAATTGTCACCTGTGCATTCATGAATTAATGAAGCATGAGGACATTAATGAATCAGACAAATATTGCTGAAATGCGTGGCTCTAGTCAGGACAATGCAAAGCAACATCCGGACATGAGTTGCCATGTCATCATATAGTACAGTACTACTACAGTCATCCCTCATACCCTGCACTGCATTGATCTCGTTGTCATGCTTCAATGCTTGTCCTTTTAGGTGAAGACAGGAATTTATCTTGGCAAAAACATTTTTCTGCTAAAGACCCTCACCGTGATAAACTTTTCCAGCATCAAACGTAAACCTTTCACACGAGCGTAGTATCCAATACTTATTTCTGGTGCATGGGTTTGTTTGCCTTTAGGTGTAAACATGGAAATATATGGATCCACCCAATAACCCTCAGACATTCTGAAACTCGCCGGTCCGACGGACATGTCCGGCAGATTTTGTCACGGTCCGACGTGTTTTTATTCCGTACCGGTCCGACTGACCGGCCTTTATCCACTGCCGTAAACAAAATGGCGTCGATTTTAAAATATTTCGACTCGGCACAACCCGGAAAGAAAAGGAAAGACGCGGTCGATCGCTCCTTGTCAAAGAAACGATATGAAGAAAAAAGAAAAAGTCGGTCTTTCTGTGACAAATGGGCTAAGGACCACGAATGGCTCGTGTTCGATAAAAATGAAAAAGTAATGCGATGTTCGGAATGTGTTTCGTACTACGGCAACAAAGTTAAGTTCGACAAAAATCTTCGTGCCACCAACACCTTTATTCTTGGTTCAACCAATTTTAGGTCATCATCAGTAAATGAACATTCTGAATCAACTCTGCATGATAATGCACACAAATTCCTGTTGGCCCGTTCAAAAACGCCCATAGAGAAGATGCAGTCCGACGCTGGCAAGGCCCTCCTGCAATTGAAAGAGGCTGAGAGAACTCGACTACAATTTTTATTCAGGAACGCCCACGCCATAGCAAAAAACAATAGGCCATTAACTGATTATAATTGGCTATGTAAACTTGACCAAGCAAAACAATTGGATCTTGGGTGCACTTACTTACAAAACCAGGCAGCTACAGATTTTATTCATAGTATAGCATCGACCGAAACTCAGAAAACTGTTGATTTTCACAAAAAAACTCCATTTTTCGCGATAATGATGGACGGAAGTACAGATGTGTCTGGTGACGAACAGGAAGCCATTTACATGCGAATGGCGACCAAGGGTGTTGTAACTGAACGATTTCTGCATATTGGCAGCCCAAAGTCAACTAAATCGGATCATCTCTATGAGCATGTTACAGATGTCATGAAAACAAACAACATTGATTTGGGTATGTAAAAAAATTCTTAAACTATACATGTATAAATCTGTTCCGACGTTAAAAATTATATGAGGTGTTACATGTTGTAACATATTGATATAGCAGGTTATAGAAACAATACAAGTTTATTTACATTATAAGCATAAGTCCAGAAGTATTTTCCACTGTGCATAGCACGATAATGATCAGATACATCCGCTCAGTTTATTTATTTTTCACTCTAGGTGTGATCACAATTACCTTGCGGGTATTGATCAGTATAATTTTATATCAAACTGTATTTGTTTATACAGAATTGTAAGCTACAGTTATAGTAATAATTTATTTCTTTGACAGGAAAGCTTGTTGCATTGGGAAGCGATGGCGCATCCAACATGACTGGAGTACGAACAGGTCTTGCAACGCAGTTAAAGGAGAAGGTCAACACAGAGATGATCAATGTTCACTGTTTCTGTCACCGATTAGAATTAGCGTTTCGTGATGTGGTTAAAAAACTGAAGTTGTATGATAAAGTTATGACACTCCTGATAGGGCTTTACTATTTCTATATAAAAAGCTACAAGAACAAACAAGGGCTAAATGCTGCTATTCAGGCTATGGGGAAAGGTGTACTTCCTACCAAAGTTACTGGTACCCGCTGGCTTCCGCACCTATTCAGAGGAATGGGTGCTATGTTAAAATCCTACCGTGCACTGGAAGCTCATTTGGCGACTGTAAGTCATGATAATGCTAAAGGCGAGGGTCTATTAAAACTGATGACAGACAAACATTTGATGGCCTTTGTGCTGTTTCTTCTGGTAAGTTGAATAACTATTGCAATTTATATAATTTAAATCACTTGCAATAACACTATACTGCTTGCAGTTTGCAAGAATGATATGTAAGTTCCCTTAATTTCCAAGTGTTTTGTTAACCGACATATATTTCCTGCATACATTATATTGTAAATAACAAAGTATTAACACATTTGCAACCTCACCTGATACATGACTTCAACCTGAGACCTCCTGGCTGCAAGTCAGATGCTCTACCGATTGAGTGTAGACAAATAAAACTATACATAAATCACTCCACTACCCAAGTATAACTATGGCTAGTTAGAATACTAGTACATGTACACTCAATATCAGACATTCTCTGAATATCTTGCTTCTTTTTCTAGGATGCACTGGAACCAGCTATGAGATTGTCGTTAAAATTACAGAAACCAGAAATCACATTGTCTGAAAGTTTATTTTGGGTGGATTCAACGCTCGAATTACTCACAGAGAAAAAAGAGAAGTATGTTACTACACTTGTGTCGTTATGCTCCCAGTGTATAGAGGATCTTGCATGAGTGCTCATTACATACGAGTTTTATTAAACGAGTTGACAAAATGATATGACACAAGGCTTTGCCGAGTGTCATATTGTTTTTGTCGACGAGTTTAATAAAACTCATATATGAGCACGAATGTAAGATTCTATTTATCACATAACCGTGAAAAATGCACATTATTGTTCAAAAGGATGGTGTACGCTACATATGTTTCAGCCAAAATTCAGCGGTACAATGAGCGCGACGTCATGGCGACGTTGATATTATCCTGACGTCATTGACGGATCAATGCATGGATTGGCTAACGTCACATCAAGCTAATTTAAATATTTATTGCACAGTCTGGGAGTGCCGAACGATATTTACAGCACAGCTTTACGGCACTCCTGGACCGCAGGTTATGTGATAAAATAGTTTATTAAACACAAATATTTATTATGTTTGTAAGTTTTCAGACTGTGAAGTGTGAAGTATTGAAAACATTTTAAAACCTTTATATTTAAGTTTGTGTACTGCAGTTGGTATTATATTTCATTTATCTACACTTGTTACTAGGACCTGTGAAGCTCTGAATCAGCTTCTAGTCACGGGAAATTATGAAGGTGTTGTTTTGAAGGGAGCCACTCCAACTATGGTGTATGCTGATAATGTTCTGCAAGGTTTTATTGATGCTATTAAGCAAAGGTTCCAGACCGAATCATGTAGTGTTGTAAATGCAACTAAAATCCTCAATTTTGGAAGCTGGCCTATGTCTGGAAGCCCTGAAATGAAAGGTTATTTTTTGAAGGAATTTGAAGTTTATGTTTAAGATTATTTTTAGTTTTGTTTGCAACCTGCTTTACTATTTGTTTGTTTTTCATTTGTGGTCACTGGTGTTGTTGTGTTTCCTTACATTTAAGGTCAGATACTAACAGCTGTATATTCAGGATAAATTTGACTAACCATGTGAAGAGTAATAATGAGTGGTCTACAATATGCATCTTCATTATATTTGAAACCAAATAACATTTATGTCTGTCTATAATTTAAATTTAAATTTTGAAACTACGGGTTGCTGCAACTAAAAGAGTTGACTCTTACTAAACTAATTTAGGAATGACCCACTGGTAGTCTGAACTTAAGTGAATGTTTCTTTGTTCCTGTTTAGTTACTATTTTTCAGGCATTATATTTTCAAAACCAATCAGATATATATGTATGAAATCTTTCTTAAATATATATTGGTAAATAGACTGTTTGGTTTGACTGTAACAAGTATAAATTTGTCAATTCTAATATACAATACCTACATTTTGCAATTGGCAAATCGTTGTTTAAAATTAAGATAGTATACATATAAGTGCACTGAGGTGGTTTACTATATGTAAAATATTTTTATAATAAATCCAGATCAATGTTTTGTTTTAGACTTTGGGAATGATGCTGTGAAATTGGTATTCCAACATTTCGAAAGGAGCATGACTCGGGTGAATTCCAACATAAGTATTGAAGGTGTTACAACTGAATGGAGCCTTCTTAAAAAGCTTGTTACCAAAAAGTAAGTAATAACCATTATTAACGATGTACCTGTTCTTATGCGACAGTTTGAATATTACCTACTGAATTCAGTTGATTATTTTAAGAAATAATCTATTTATTATGACCTAATCATTTTACTTCCAAGTTTTATGCATTCCTTTTACAGAACAGTGGACATTGAACAGCTTAAGTTATAAGAAAATTTCGAAATAACCATTGTCGTAATCAGAACTATTCAATTTCAGGTATGGCGATATATCAACGGTAACGTGGGAAACAGTATTTCGTGAGACGACTGATGTCGGTCAGATAATGCTCCTGATCGATCTCATGCTAACCATTCCATCTACTAGCGTAACCTGTGAAACTACCTTCTCCCAGATGAAACTCTTAAAAACTTGTAGAAGGTCTCGTCTTGGTAATTTGATGCTGAATGACCTCATGACTGTGAAACTAGAATCTGCAGACATCACCGAGTTCCAACCGGACAGTGCCATTAACAACTGGCTGGTAATGTATTATCATGACATCAGTATTAGCCAGATTTGAGTATTGATTACTTTACTGTAAAGTTGTTGATTTAATGGACATAATCACAGTTATGAACTTGTATGCCATTTAAAAATGTTTATAAGTGTTTTATGGCATGCTATTTAATGAACAGTTTTTAATACATCGCGAAAATACTCAAAATGAGGGATGCGATTAATGAAGATGATGATGACAAAATGACGAGATTCGAACCAGGGTCTGACGTCAAGGTTGTTCGTAATTGTTCAATTATTTTGTTAATTTAATAAGAATTCTTCCTTTCATCTTTCTAGGCTGCATCTCGTATGGGAAGACGTTTAACTTATAAGCGCATTAATACCACGGAACAAACGACTTCTGCTGCTGCATCGACTTCTGCTGCTGCATCGCAGGAGGAAACACTATTTGTTTCCGACACTGACGAGGAGATGGAAGTAGATATTCATCCATCTGCTGCATCTGAGACTGAAGACCAGGAAACTTTGACTGAGACTCAGATGGTTGCTGATGCTTACATACTCGATTCTATGGACGCTCAGATTAGCAGTATTTGTGACAGTGATAAAGATGATTTTGACATTGATCGTGAGGAAGAATGTTATGATTACCAGGACGAATTAATGAATCTCGAAAATATCTTTATGTTTAGTAGAGATTAGTTTAGTACATGTACTGTCTTCAGTCTCAGATACAGATGTTTTCACCCAATGTTAAAAATCTTGGAAAATTAAAATGATTGATAAATTGATTTGTATTGTTCTCAATGATAGTTTACAAGGAATAGGAATTAATCGTTCTTTCCGAAAGTCTTCATTTTCATGCCCAACCAAGTAAAACTAATTGTTGGTGCATACATTGTTACGATGATATATTTGCTCTTGTCACCGACTCAGTCTGTCCGTCCCAAAATGTTGTGACATCTGTAACTTGAAAAGTAATTGTGCTACAGTCTTCGAACTTCATAGGAATAGTCAGCCATGAGTTGTTGTGCACACAACATATATTTTCATTGGGATCTGACCAGTATTAACAGAGTTATCCTTGGAATAATGAAATTTGACATGATTATTGCTGATTATTTTCGGTCCGGCAGTTTTTGTTTCGGTCCGGCAGATTGGAAGTTGCTGCCGGACCGAATGTCCGGCCAATTTTTTAAACTTTCATAATGTCTGACCCTTATCCACGGCAAATCTCTTGCACTGAGAGGCGTCATCGTTTGTGGCCCGCACTCCTTCTTCACTCGACATGTTTAAAATAGGTTGTCAGCCAATCTACATAGTGTCGGGAGCGAAAATTGTGACAAAATTGTGATTTGTTTACATCCCAACTTCTGACAGGCGGTGCGCATGTATAAAACGCCAACGAAAATTTGTCAGGCGGTGTCGACGTAGAAATTCTGAACAGAAATTGTTAGTTTTTGCTGATTTATGCTTCTTCTACTCCTTGTCAGTCAATGTCAACCTCTGTAGATCATATACGGTACTATATGTATCGCGTGTATAGATCATATTGGTGAGAAACTGTTCACAAGTAAGTCTTGATATTGCACAATAGTTTGATAGTGTAAAAATATTCGGACTTATTTATTCGGATAATAGTTCAATTTGGGCTTTCTTTATAGTTATATATTATTAGTAAATACATGATTATCTCTTTTTTTAAATAAAATTTATACATTTGGTAATCAATCGTATGTGGACATTGATTAATAAACACAATTTGCCGTGAGATCCATGGAGCGCTTTTCATTATGCACTGTGCAGTTAGTTGCATCCACGGCCACCCACCCCTGGGGATGGGCCTGGATTTTTACCTTTGGATTGTCGAAACCCCCTCCCTTCCATGGACCTGCGGGGACAGCCGTTGGTAAAATCTCTGAGTTTTTTCACGGCCTCTGACTACTAAAATGATTGTCCCCAGGGTATTGGTTCTGAGAAAAAATTCCCAACATTTCTCTTCCAGTGCGAGGAAACTGGAAGGTAAAAACATGGCCATTTCCCCGGCTTTTTACCCCCCTTCCTAGGGGTGGGGCAGCGTGGATGCAACTGACTGGTGCATAATTTCATGCATTTTTACAAAGGTTGGTAGACATATAATATTTGAAAATATAAATAATATTCTTCATATCTCGCACGGACTATGCTAAGGGCATGATTGCTAAAGTATTAGTTGTTTAACTATATAACAAACTCAACTTGTATTCGGAAATTTTCCTACTTCCAGAGAATGAACACAGTTTTGGTTATACAGTAGCGAGTACTGTTGCTCAACTTGAAGAATGGGTGTCCATGGACTATGGCAGCTTTTAAACTCCACCGGAAAGCCTGTTCCTTTAGAGTCTTTGGAGGGGAAAGTATTGGCAGTAGGTGAGTAGTAATTGCATTTGAATGAACCAAAGAAGGGTCTTGTATTACTATGTAATTATGTCGGTGGTCCAGTGATTAGTGATTTTGTAACCCAGCAATCCAGGCTCAATTCCCACAGTCTTCCACGAAAGTTTAACATCAAAGTCGAGATTTTCTACAGATATGGTGAAAATGATGGTTCCTTATACATGTAATGGATATATCTTAATTAAAGATGGTTAAGTATGCAGTCAAGAAAAGCAGGTAAGGTGAATCATCTGCCATATTTAACTAAAAAACATTGAAAAATGCTGTTAAACCTGAATAAATAATGAACAGTATACTGTTATACTATATTTCAGATGTGAGTGTATGGCTACATCAGTTATCAAAGGGAATGCGAGATAGTTCAGGAAACCCTGTACCTAATGCACATCTACATGGTCTGTTTACTCGTATATGTAAATTATTATACTACCGGATCAAACCTGTATTTGTGTTTGATGGCGGGGTACCAATACTCAAGAAACAAACTCTGGTAGGTCACTGAGCATTATTTGTGTTTGTATAGCTTGGCTATTTTGACTTGAGTCTGACCTTTATGCAAGAATATATTACAATGTTCTTGCGTTGAATAATATCAATTTCCGCAAGCAAATCGTGCAATATCGGTCAAGAGTCTTCGTGATACTCCCCGATTATGAAAACATACAATCGGTGTTCTAAATGTAGATAATATATCAACTGTTAAATTATGCTAATCAATAGGTCAGGATCATGTCAATGTGGCCAAGCTATATGTCAACAATAATTGATTGGCTGCTTGGTAATTGGTATTATGTCTCCATCATGAAGTAAGGGATTACATGTTGAGAATAGTTTTTGTGCTTGGTGGATGTATACCAGTCACACAGTTTATTCTTACTTTGTATCCTTAATCATTGGTCAGCTTTCAATCAAACTTTACATGATTACTCGTTGTGTATAATACCAGAAATTCTAGGTTGAATGATATCTGACGGAATTATGTCCCTTTTGGAAGACTTTACTTTTTACACTTTTGTGTCGAAAACTCTTCAAGTTGGCATTACTCTTTTATATTCACTATTCCCCTTGCAATTTTTGTTTTATAAGCTCTTTCTAATTTTGTTCCCAACCTGCCCTACATTGCTCAGGGCTGCGTTTTTGTGTAGAAAAACACAGCTTTAGTGAAGCTTATTGAAAAAAGTGTAGATTTAATGAACTAAGCTGCGTTAAAGCTAGTGTAGGGCTTTGCTTTTTGTCAAAGAGGTATGATTAAAACTGCGCTTTTTTCTTCACTGAAGCTGATTTTTTTTTTAAACGCAGCTCCTTCGCTTTTAGGGGCCATGCCGCCGGCTTTAGTGCGGCTTTAAACTAGCTTTAGCGAAGCTTTTTTGGCACGGGTTAAGCAGGTTTGGTAAATAGTTATACTGTTCCTCTTATACTACGTAACTATTTTAACCCCAGGCATCGAGACGGAACCAAAGAGAAGAAGCAGAACGTACAAGCTCCTTGATGCAGCAGAAGATACTGACTAATTTGATTCGTGGTCAGGTTCTCAAAGAAGCTTATGGACTTGATAAGTTACCTGAGGCACCTCCAACAACGAAGAGCTCAACAAAGGGAAACAGGGAAGCCATTTTTGAGCTTCCCCCAATGCCTGAAACTTCCAAACAGTGAGATTATGTTGGAAAATATTTGTTATTCTGTAAAATAATTAATATTCGTGGCTTTCATAGTTCACCTTCTGTTTTATATAATTATATAAATTGTACTATGCCTGCTGTCTTCCTGGGACTTTATAAAATTCTGGAGTGTGTATTCGGAATTTAGCAATAAGTAGAAAACTTCTCATTATTATGTAGGGATAACACATGCCTTTTCATTACATCTGCATTGACCCTAGGGATGGTTGGTACCCAAGCCTGTCAGTGGGAGGGCACCATGCAACGCTCCTGAGGTACTCTGCAGAACTGATGTTATTACGAGAAAAACATGTGTAAATGCTATTTTAGCATACAAAACATTCCATTTATGAGTACCCGGTATTTTTTTTCTAAATAATGACACTTTAAACATTGCTTTTCGTTGGCTATGACCTGAACCTTCATGTTTACGCATGCGTTTTGTCTTGTTAACGTATGCCGTATGGGCAAAGTCACTGTTTTTATGATATAATGATTAGTATTCTTGCTAATCTATTTTAAAATCACAATGAACAACGCCGATGATGCAATACTCTTGTTTGTAAATTGAGTAAAAATAACCCAATGTATTTCTGTTACAGGTTATTGAAAATGAAAAGTTCCGAAGAAGAAAAATACACTAAACGCCGAGAATTACGTAAAATTGTTGAAGTAGGTTTTATCTGATTATGATATGATTGTGTTATGTTTAGATATAAAAGTTATTTTACCTCTTGAGTACCTGATTTCAATTTTCCCAAAAAATTGCCTAAGCGCTCAGTCCTCTCACTCAGTGAGGTAGCATTTCATTCATACACAAAAAAATATAATAATTGAAACTTCAACAACAACTCGTATTTTGTTAGTATTGTATTTACGTTTCGGCCGAGGCCTTCTTCTTTCTTCTTTTTTCTTTTTTTTTTATACAAAAAATATAATAAATACAAATATCCTCTATATAATTGGAACTTAATTGTTGGATTAATATAAATATAAGTTGAACTTATTTTACCATCATTCTAAAATGAATTAAGTACAAGTAAGTACAAAAAGGGTCAAATAAAAAATGGACGAAGGACTGACCTTTAAATTCTTTATTTGGAGTTGCCAAGGAATATTTACTAGGTGGGTAAAAGGAAGGAGGTTTATAATGATTTCCTGAAATGTGGAAATGTTACCCAGATTTTCAAGGTGTTGAAGTTCAAGTATATGTGCTTTCATACTTGGCATACTTGCTTTTCATCATTAACACCTGACATTGTCAAAGCCATTTAACACTATCCAATATTTCAAGAGAATTATGTCCCCGGATGGACACAGCTATAGTTTATATGGACAAGGCTTCCACTGGGGCATAAGCCTTTATCGAAACAATCTTGTTTTAATTATTTTTCACATGCATTTTACTTTTATGCCCCGTATCGAAAGATATTGTTTTTTGTCTGTCTGTCTGTCTGTTTGTCTGTCTGTTTGTCTGTCTGTTTGTCTGTCTGTTTGTCCAAATACTTTAACCATTCTTATAAAATGAAAACACTTTGGCTAGGTTCTTTAAACTTCATGTGTGCACACATCTCATCTCACCTTCGACCTCCACCTGTTTTGAGGTCATTGTGTCCAAGGTCAATGCCACCAGTGGTATTATGGAACACATCTTGTTGATGATTGTTTCGGTTTTTTTCAGGAGAATTATGAAGACATTAATCAGATAGATGTAGAAGCCGAGGGATTTAAGGCGTTACCGTTAGAGGTACAACATGAAATTATCAATGATATTCGTCTCGGCAGAAAAAACTACAACCTCAATAGGATTACTGAACTGCCTGATGTGAGTCTTTAATATTTTAACCATTTGAAGGTTCTTGCTTCCAGATGTCCATTAAAATATTTTGTCCTTTGAACTATGTTTTTTTTAAAAAATGATATCCTTGACCCATCTGAACAATATTTTGGCAGAAAATTAAATCAGTCACAATTCAAAAGGCTTTGCTCAGCTTGGCACTTAATAGTGTGTAGTTCTAAGTTCTCTGTTATATGTTTCCTGTATTTGTTATAATGTTTGTTTTATGCTTTCACTGAATGTGTTTTAAATGTTCAAGAAACATTCAGTCATGGTCTAGATTGAATTTACTGCTAGTTAACTTTCAAATAGATCCTGTCAGTAGTCTGTTTTAAGGTGTTTCACCGTTTTTGAGTTGAGCAGAAGTTTAAAAGTCACAGTCACTTAGGTGTATTGTGAGCGTCTGACAACCGAGATCAAATAATACAAAATGCTTAAAATTGATTTTTCAGCATCTTTCTGTGTCTTAAAATAGCGATTGTACTGAATAGTTATTATGATTTTATACTTTCAACGAAAATACAGAATCACACTTTGCTCAATCCCTATGGATTCTTTATTCCAAATGATATTAAACACCACATCTAGCGAATTGGTTACAACGTAGTTATAACGTAGTTCTACGCGCTGATATCAAAATTATTCAATAGTTTTAAACAGTATTCCGAGCATTTTAGAGGACGGTTCTTTTGCATTTATTCATGAAGAATATAAACTAATACACACAGAAGTATCCGAATTAAAACTGTAAGCACCTTGAATTATGCACTATTTTTTTAAAATAGAATAATCGCGAAATCTGAATACAAAGGATGCAAAACGTTGATTAATGTTGTTACCTCCCCTGTTTTCAGCATATCTGAAATCACTAAAAGTGCAATTAAAATAAACTAGCCAAGCAATTGTCATGAAATTTTGCATGAAACTTCAATATTTGTCGCCCTACTTGTTGCATGCATGAAAATAGTATGTTGTTCAACGATTTTTCACGTTAAACTCAAAAACGAAAATTTCCATATTTCAAATATTATTTAACAAATCAAATAACTAAATGAATTCAATTAAATGAATTCCGTCTCAAAAATCAGATAATAAAAAATCTCACTAGAAAGGCAGCACTCAACAGAAGCAGCTGAGCTTAACAAACTAAGATAACACAATCACACAGCACAAAACTTTTCAGACACCCCTCGTTCATATTGTGTTTATGTTTTTACAGGACTCACAAGATTTCTCCAGCTTTCAAATGGCTAAGCTACTCAAACACAGCAGGATGAACACCAGACTGGATGTACTAAGGAAGGAACTTAACGAGAACCAAACAAAGAAATTGAGTTTATACTACGGCAAAAAATTCCACGATTATGATGAAGTTGTCTCACAGAGGGTTGTGTCCGAAGATTCAGCACACTATTTGCTGGCCAAACGTAATATTACAAAGAATAAAGTTGAAGAGAGTGAAAAAGTTAATGAGGTTCCCATGGAAATTATTAATGAAAAACATGAAACTAGTACCCTATTGGTCTGTGATGATATGCTGTTGGATTCTGATGATGATGTGGATGTTTTAGAAGAGAGTAAACTGATCTTTAATGAACTAAGTGAACAAAATGATTCTATAACTGATGCTGAGTCTACTGATGAGAAATTGACATGTAGCTCTTCAATAAGGAGGGGTGGTGACTCTTCAGAAATGAGGAGTGGTGGCTCTTTAATAAAGAGGAGATTTGATGAAGAGAAACCAAGATTTAAAGCTGTTATAGAGATTGAATCTGATTCTGACAGTGATGCAGCTGAAATGGTTAGTAGAGGTTCACAAATGGAAAGATTTGATAATGATTTAGTAGAAACTAATTTTCAAGAAGACCATGAGTTACAAATGGCAATTGAACTTTCTTTGAGGGATAAGAGAACTTTTGCTGAGGGAACAACTACTCAATTATTTAAAAATTCTCAGAAAACTGATACAAGTTCAGGTGTTCCAATTGTTATGGCTAAAGGAGAAAGGCCAAAAGGATTTGATGAAATGGATAAAAATAAAATTCAAGATCAGGAAAGAAGCAGGATCTCATTCCAATCAACAGATAAAGCAAGAAGTGGTATTTTGAGGAATAAAGTTCTAAACACAGGAAATAGCAAACATGGTGACAACAGTAACCTAGTTGGAAAGCTGAATGTTGTAAGAAAACCCAATTTGGACAAAGAGGATGACTATTCTAAGAGAATTGAACCCAAAACTGTGGAAAATATTCAAAATAATGAACAGTCTAAAGGATTAGGGAGAAATAAACATAGTATCTTCAAGGGAAAGATAAAGTCAGTGTTGAACGGTTCTAATGAGAGTGGTGAAGGTTCTAGAGAAGTTAAAGTGATAAATCTATCAGAGGATGAGGATATGAATGACAATAACATACAGGAAGACTCTTCATCTTCAGAAGGTAAATAAAATAATTATTGTACAATCTAATTAGAATTAATTAAGAGTTCCACTGATCAACAGTATTTTAGTCATATGGGCACTGTTTTATCAAAGGACTTACAAACATTTTAAACTTACGCTCAAATTTAAATTCCTTATAATGCGTTTACATCTGCAAATGAGTGAAATATATTGTTTAAAATCATTAACTGATTTAATTAACTGATGGTTTTACCTATCGCTTTACCAGAATTTGAAGCAGTTGCATAATTATAAAGGATTCAATTTGAACATAAGTTTACGATTCCCGTAAATGCTTTGATAAAACAGTGCCCTGGGGACTTCCCAGAACCATTATCATGTAACCAACTGTGCATCCAGCTAGGAAAATATACCATTACCAAGTTCAACGACTTTTGTATGACATGACCTTAGATTGAACTAAAACCTCTTTCTTTTGAAGCAAACGTTTTACCAATGATGAAAAAAAGAATATGACAATTCCTGATTTGCTTAAGTTCATTGAAGAATGCATGCAACTTTTGGTGATAATTCTCGGTTGAGAACAGTGTGCATAATACTTGAAAAAGTTGTAGTTTTGCCACAGGTACATACAGTGTCTATGTTTTGCAAACTTCTCATTTAATACAATGAGAAATTGGTTGCATAGTAAGAAAAAAAAAGTTAAGTTACCAATTTTCTAGGGCTCTTTTCAGCTGTTAGGCCGCTCAAGCACCCTTTCACATTTCAACTTCCCCTGGTCATTGGGCTACATATGGAAACCTACACTCGTGTCTCCCTGGGGAGACTATTTCTCTCCTGTGGTGTGGCAGCCAACATCGATCTGCGGCGCCCAGGAGTAGACACTGCCCTCACAGGTACCATTTTACACCATGGTGGAGTGGAGCTGTGGGTCTTGCTCAGAGAAATAAACCAGTGGTCCTGATGGGGGTCGAACCCTGGACCTCTCGATCCCGAAGCGCGCGCCCTACCTCTAGGCCACGGCTCCCCAGATACAATGTATGTTTTGTTTGTTTTATAGATGATTTTATCGAGGTAAAAGTGGACCGGGCAGAAGTTGGTGAAGATGATTTATTTCCTGCTAGTATGTTTGAACCTGTGACTGAGGTAATTATTGACAGATTGAAATTTGAATAAAATCAGAACATACTTGGATTGGATTATCAGTTGCTTTATAGTTTATTATGAGAAGAATATAGAGGGCAATTGCAGTCATCTGAACATCAGTATTCTTTCTTTCTTCCATGTAATTTGCAGGGCCCTCTCTGGGGCATTATCGCAAATGTTTAGAGACAGAGGTGAGATACAAGGAATCTGGGTGCGATACCCTAGCTCCTTTCGAATGGATTCCTTGGTTCTTTTACGTGCCCGGTGTAAAGCACCAATACACGCGAGACTACCCCTGGGTTTCCTACCAGGATCATCTCTAGTTGGGTGGGAAAAACTATATAGCGTTTCTGAATTTGACTAAGTGTCCCGACCGAGAATCGAACCCGGGACCTCTCGATCAGGAGTCAAGCGTCTTACCACTCGACCACCGTGTCACCCTATTGGAGTCAGTGTAATACTTATGATGAAGTTCATTGACGTATTGCTTACAAATTGATACTTTGCATACTTGTCCACTATCATGATACCAACATTTACATAGGAGTAGGTAACTTTCAAGCTTTAAAGTTTAGACAGGGATGTGGACGTACTCGGTAGGGCTGTAACAGTATACCGCGGTACATGAAAGACCGCAGACTTCAGTCCCACACGTTCCACGGTACAAGAATTGCTAATTTCGGTACGGTTCTGTGTGAGCTTTTTTATGAGCAAAATGATATTCAGAGAACGAAAAATGTCTGAAAGCCCTCTGATTATGTATAATTACCATGCATCACTCATTTTAATTGTATTAAGATATGCCTCATATTGTCGAAATTCATTTAAAATAGTTGCTAGCCACATAATAATTGCTGTTATAGAATCAACAAATTCATTGTCACTTAAAAATTATAGTATTTAAGCTGCTGTTAGAGACTATTGTATCATACCAAAATATACCGAACTGTTAGAAAAAATGACGGTACGTATCATATCGTGAGGTGAGCGTACCGTTACAGCCCTAGTACTTGGTATTATACTTGAAATTTCTGGTTCACCTGAAATTCTTGGTTGTCTACACTAACACCATTTGAATCCTATTGCTTATAAGGTCAGCAGTTCAAAAGCAGTGGTCATGAATGTAGCTGCAAGAAGATGGTCTTCCAGACTCTGCTTTCATATTTCATCAACACAGGGCTCAATACTAACACTGAAAATCTTGAAGGACCAGTAACAGTTTTGTTTACAAATTTGATACATCTTTTCTGTCGGATCAGTGATCAAAATAGTTAGTGTCAAGCCCTGCTGTTGAACATATGTTACTTAACACTTCATTACTCCAGTCTCAATATACTGTATGCTGCTTAATAACTGTGTCTCACACCCTCATAGCAATGGTAAACATCCGAGAGTGATTCACATAGTTTGGAAAAACTTGTTTCACAACCAACCTAAAATAATTCAGCATGAACTGAACTATATAGGATCGGTAGTCATGCATAAATGTCAGAATTTGTTTTATTTGATTTGATTTTGATTTATTTATATGCTTTATTTGATTTCAGCCTTTGCCCAAGAGACCAAAGTTGGAATCAAGGATTGATGAGCTAGATACAACTGAGAAAGTTACATCTAATATACCTGACAAATTTCAGGGAAGGTCTGTGGAAGGTGAGTTAACATTATTGTTTGAAACTTTTTTTAGCTTTCATGATTGCTCTTCATTTATTGTCCAGCCATTTACAATTGCTTGTGAACACACTAGAGGTCCCAATTTGCCTATTCTTTATATGACTTGGTCACAATGATTGGCTGAACAAAATCTGTAGGTCATGTTTAATATTAGAAATATGTGGTAAAAGATTAGGTTGTGCAGTCAAATGATAGAAAAATCTTGTGAACACTCTAAGAGTCACAATGTTAGTATAATATTTATGAAACTGGGTCACAATGATCATCTCAACAAAATCTAGGCCAAGTTAGAAACTCTTGGGATAAAATTAGGTCGCATTTTTTCAATTAGGTCAAATTATAGAGAAAAGCATTAGGAACATGCTAGAAGTCACTATTTTTTCATAATCTTTATGAACCTTATTCACGATGATCATGTTCAACCATCTTTTACCCTGTATGCAATACATAGTTGTGTACTTGACTTGGGTGAATACGGTTTTTGAATTATATTTCTGTTTCCATGGAAACCATTTCAGAAGATGATGTCATTAAGAGGTCTTATGAAACAGATGATGAGAACTTTCAGGTTGCCATGGCAACAGAATCTGATGATGATTCCAGTCAGAAATCAGAAATTGACAAAGAAGAGGTTTTGTCTGTCGAGGGAGAAGTCACTGTTGTAAGAGATGATTCGGACGAGGGAGAAGTCAATGTTGTAAGAGATGATTCAGACGAGGGAGAAGTCAGTGTTAGAGATGATAGTGATACTGAAGACAATCTACCTCGAGTAACAAATCTTGCTCAACAGTTTGAAAGTGTAAATGAGGTAATATCTAGTTAATGATAACGACATGGCACTTCCCTCTATGCTAGGCAGGGCTTATTAATAGTATGTGGTCCCATCAATAATTTTGTGAACTAATTCCACTGTTTCATAACGCTTAGATATAGCTGATTGAAAGTTTGCAATGGTCAAAGATAATTTATTTATCAATTAATACAGCATGAAATGTGATTGCTTACGTCATTAATTGTGACGTCATAGCAATAAATGACGTCATAGCAATATTTGAATGTCATGTCATTAATGACCTTAGATACAATTCTCCTTATCAGGTTTGTTAACTGTATCTGTTTTAAAGAGGCATTCCCTATAACTAGCATATTTTTCTCTAATATCACATTAAATAAGCTAAATGTACAAAGCACTATCAATTATCATAATTTGTCAGAAGAAAGTATGTGCAAATATGTCTCTATAATGTCAAAAATATATTTAAATCACCAATAATAATTTATCGCTTCCAGCGATTTATTATAATGTGGTCAAAGGGAAACAACTCATGACTATTTTGGCTTGTTACAGAAATATGTTTTCATTCTTTTCTCAGTAATTAGTTGGAGCTTTTTGTTGAAAATTTGAGGAGCTTAAGCAATAATGATTCTCATATAATGAATGATATTCCTGAATCAATTTAAACGATCAAAGTTATAGGGAACGCCTCTTTAAATGTATTGTACCATTTATGTTTACAGCAACGTGTTAAGGATCTCAGTTCCAACTTGAGACAGGAGAATCGTCAGTTACGCCTGGAACAGGGACGACAGGAGAGACTGGCCATGTCTATCACAGATCAGATGCATTCAGAGGCTCAGGTGAGTTCTGATTTAATAGATTGTTGGTTTTTGGTAACATATCCCAAAAACATATTTAATTTAGCCTAGGCTAAGGAAAATTAAGGGTATAACCAATGTGTATCAGCCGATATACCACAGTTATTCATAGTTTATGTCTTAATTATAAGGCTAAGGAAAATTAAGGGTATAACCAATGTGTATCAGCCGATATACCACAGATATTCATAGTTTATATCTTAATTATAGTTCTTATTACAGTTTACAGTTTTATTTGTGTAATCGGCATGTGAAATGCCTTAGACAAATGTATATGCTTTTCAGTAGATTAGAGAAATTTATCAGTGAAAAATAAATCATTCATTTATTGTTTTAAAATAACATTTCCTTTACTACATGTATACAGTCAGCAATTCAACACCTCATATTATCCATATATATTGTATTATTGTTGTTTTGTAAAAAGTCCTTTTCCAGACTAAGTATGAAGATACACAAATAAACTATATTCTATATTATAGGAACTACTGCAGTTATTTGGTATACCGTACATCGTTAGTCCAACGGAGGCCGAAGCACAATGTGCACAGTTAGAACTGAGTCATCTGTCACATGGTACCATTACTGATGATAGTGATATCTGGTTGTTTGGTGGCAAATGTGTCTTCAAGAACTTCTTTAATCAACAGAAACATGTGGAATGCTTCAAGTATGTTGTTTAAATTTGTTTTATTTATACTAATTTATTTTCAACTTATAATTATCAATTGATGAATTCACAAATAAATCAAAAAATTATTCGTGTGCGTAAAATTTTTGATTTGACTATATACTGTAAAATCATTTAATTTTAATGATACAAAATTTTGTTTTGTGACAAAGGCCATTTCATGGAGATGTAATTTCAAGGATTTTGGATTTCATGAAAAATGGCAACGTCAAAATTCTCACTACCTATCATGAATCAGACAGCCACTGGGAACTTGACATATCTTATAGTAAAATTATTCATGGACGATTTAATTTCGTGGTGAGGTCATCCAAGAAATCCAACGAAATTAAATACCACACACATATTTTAAAATTATTTTACTGTATTTTTTTAGAGAGGAGAATATCTCTACCAAACTTGGTCTGACCCGTGAAGCATTGATCAACTTAGCGTTACTCTGCGGCAGTGATTACACGGAAGGTATCCGTGGTGTTGGCCCTGTAACAGCGATGGAAATATTAGCCCAGTTCCCTGGCCCTGGCCTCGATGGTTTAAAGAAATTTAAAAGTTGGTGGGAGAAGGCCCAGAAACAGATCAAGCTCCCTATCAAACGATCCAAGTTTCTGACTAAACTTAAAGATCTGGATGTTCGTCCAGGTTTGTTATTTTGATTCTAACTGCATTTATGTCATAATTGACATTATGCCATTTGTTGAGAAAGGCGGGAAAATTTAGGTGAAAAATCAAGCTTGCACGGTTTATCAGTGTTATTTTAGTATAAAATTGACCATAATGTAACCAATTTTGCAACAGTAGACCAATCCAGTCAATGTTTGTAAATATCACATTATCTTGGGTGCTCCATAAATTATGAATTTTAACCACATGGTCCAATTGATTAGTTTGAATGTGGTCACTTTCTTGATCTGGCGTTAATTCCCGGTTTATCATGAAAATTTTAGACAACAATTTTGATTTTCCTCTTCATATGGAGAGATTGCAGGTTCCTTGTGGAAAGGTAAGTTAGAACTAGATAGGAGACAGCTTTTGTTTAGATGAATCAACAGCTATATAACAGAAAAATTGTTGAGAAATGGCTTTAAACTTGAAGAAACAAAAAAACAGACAGAATACAGCAGTCCAGTAAATGCTTGCCTTCATTTCTATGCCTTCCTTACTATATAAACTTTTATACATTTCAGAGTTCCCTAGTGCACAGGTTGTGGAGGCATATTTATCACCTAGTGTCGACGACTCGGGTGAGAAGTGTTCTTGGTCGCTGCCAGACCTAGATTTGCTGAGACAATATCCTTTCTCTGCCATAAAAATCTATATAAAATATTCTTAACATTGCAGCGCTTTGTTGAATGCTGTCTTTCCTGTACTTTTTTTCATCTTTTTATGTCCCAACATCTACTGATGCTGGAGGGATTTAGCGTTTGTCCTGCCTAATTTTTCGTCCATCAGATTGCTCGAAAATGTTTACCGAACTTTCAAGTTACTGAAGTCAGTAGTCAAATAGTCCATCAAGGCATTGCTCTCAAACTTTGTAGGTTTACTTATTTACTGTCATAAACACCATACATTGTCAAAGGCATGTAACACTATCTGACATTTCAACCAAATTTTGCTTTGACCCCTGATTGACTTAGCTAGTTATTATAGACAAGCTTAAGGCTTCCATCGGGGCATAAGGGCGTTTTTCAAAAAAAGTGCAAATAGTTGTCCCAGACATTTATTGACTCATAAAATAGTGTATATAGCTCTCAACTGAATCCAACAGTTGTCATGTACAAGACTGAACATATTTCTATCTACCAAACCCTGCAAATGTCTATATAAACTGCTTATATCCTTCAAATTTTTGCGATTAAGAATCTTACTCCCTGAAAATGGGCTGTCCCAAGTAGTTCAGAGTGATGTTGTTCCTACAAAATCTCTTTTATTATATGAATTTATCATGCTAATTTAAGCTAAATATAAAGATTTTGTACTTTGCAGTAGATGATAGTCAATTTTTCTGATTGGTCTGGAATAAAACCAGTGTTTTTTTACGTGAACAAGTGTGTCCCTCACTTTTGTTCCATCCTGTTACCTTACTGGTAAAACAGGAATACATCAAAGTATTTATTCCTAGGTATAATCCAGTTATAATTACTTGATAGAAGTCTCCTTAACAAAGAGAATGGGGAAAGGGAATATTATGTTTTATTAAGAAAAATAGTGTTTTTTATAAAAATCATACAATCATATTTGATGGTAAAGCTTAATTGTCCATCCTGTTACCATGCTCCATTGCTTATAAATTCAACATAATGACATTGAAACTCAGACATACATTTAAAAAACATTGGAAAATCTTATTTTCACCTTAATTATGACTCTTTAGAGGGATAATTATTATTCATAGGAAGATTTACAATAAAATTGTCCATCCTGTTACCATGCTTTTTTGTTCCATCCTGTTACTTCAATTTTGGTAACAGGATGGACAAATAATGGATATATTGATCATAAATTGAATTGCTTAATACCTTACAGATTTTTAAATGTCATTTTAAAAAAGAATATCTTACATAACAAAAAATATTTTTTAATGTACTTTGCTCCCGATACTTAAGGAGGCAGAGCTTCTTGAAATAGAAATTACGGCCATACTTAAGGTTACAATCCATCTTAATTGTATGTCACAATGTATGATTACTTCTTTTGTCAAATTGAATGATTACAGAGTATCAATGAATATCTCTTATAATGAAATCCTCCTTGAATGACTTTTTTGTGGATGTTATATTTGACTGACAGGGCTGACAAATGAAGGTGCTTTCCATCCTTTTACCACATTTTCCATCCTGTTACCAAATTTGTCCATCCTGTTACCGTTTTTCCGTCCTGTTACCATCAGATTTCTAAAGTTTTCAACTTTGTGTATTATTTTATATGGAACTCCTTAATTAAATGTTCACCAAGTTGGCATATGCAACAGTATTTCACTGAAAATTTTGTTTTAATATTAAATTGCTTACATTAAACAATTAAATAGTGTAATTATTACATACATGCGCAATGAGTGAAGGTGTATTCTCATGTAAAATGATGTTTTTGTATTAAATAACTAAATTATTTCTGCATATATACAACAAATATAATACATTTGATGATTTGCAACAATCAAATCATATTTATTTTTATTATATTAAAATTAATGTAGAAATATTGGTGTGGTAACGGGATGGACAAATGATGTTTTTTGAAAAATTCAAGCAATTATATTTACATTTTTAGTGAAGCAGGAGGTCTCCCCTTACTTGGAATGTGTTTGTTTATAATAACTCTTTCTTATCATGTTAAAGAAAATTTGATTTAGCATAATTTTTTTTGATAATAAATTTGTTTCAAAATTTGCACTTTTTTTGAAAAACGCCCATAAGCATTTATTGGATGCAGTCTTGTTTTTTATGTTGTATAGTAGGTTGCTATGAATAAGGCATCCAGATTGAAAGTTAAAATCTTTAACATGTGCTACATTTGCCAACCAGAGACTCAACTGGACTCGTGAAAAGACAGATGAAGTTCTGCTCCCGGTAATGAAGAGGCTTGCTGATAGACAGGTAAATTCCATTATATTGGCTATATACAAGGGGTGATCAATATATTCGAGGACTTTTCATATAGCAATTTCATATTGGCAGCAAGGCTCAAAGCCATTTACCATCATTCCAAGTAAGATATCTCCGACCGAATGCACTAATAAAATTATGTGATTCATACAAGGGTCGCGTGGCGTTGGACGTCACACGATGTCATTCCAAGGGTCACCGTCGGAGCAGCATATAGCTCCTTTCTGGACTGATACCCAATTCCATGCAGGAGACTGGTTGTCTTTTACTACAAAAAGTTAATAGCCGATTCTGGAATTTGAGGTGGAATAAAAAGAGTATCTATGCGTTATTGGAAACAAAACTCGGAAAAGGGCGGTTGGCTTTACAAAATTATATTATTTCAATTAAGACTGAAACAGGACCTATCAGGTTTAGGACGCAATATCGAAATAACCCTTTTGATTCAGAGTCAATAATTTTATGTGTTGAAGCCTATGCTTGTCTTCGTTTTTGCCAGTTACATTTGATTGAGATCTGTGAGTCTTATTTGGCAGACTCAACCGTTTGGCAGAGACCATACAATCACATAAACAACGGAATCATATGAAAATGGCTAATTGGGAGCGCACAGAATCCATGCACAATTTAGTCAAGTCATTTTGGAGGTATCACGAGGAATTTACAAGTGTCGCGTTAATTTTCATAGCGTGTGGTTTCTCAGAAATAACGGTACGCACGAGATGCTCGACGGTGCGCGCTTCTCCATGGTTACAAAAAGTGACGTCATCAAGTAAATAGTGAAGTAATCATAAGGGAAATTAGACAAATTACGAGATAATTGATTGATCTACATCATCGTGTAATTTCATTACTCTAGTTTCAATATTTCAAAATTGAGAAGGAAAGTCCTCGAATATATTGATCACCCCTCGTATGTATATGTTGATGTCTTCCAACAGTGGACGCAGTGTCACAATTACAAATAGGAAATGTCTCATGTTGTGCTGAAAGTTTTATATTGGACACATGGCCTGTAAAAAGTCGGTCATATTTCCTGATTAAATAAAGATTGGTTAATTGATGCCTTGTTAAATAGAACACCGCCTCCTTGATAGCCTAGTGGTTGAGCGTTCGCTACAAGTGTGGGAGGTCCCGGGTTCGATACCAGATACCAAAGACGAAATACAAATGGTACCAGAAATTCCCTTGCTAGATGCTCATCATATAAGGGAAACTGGCTTCTCTTTTGTCTCACACCCTTGTGGCAATGGATAACATCTGCAATGAGGTGTCGAGAGTAATTAGGGCCCTGCAAATTTTTTGCAGGTGCCCTATAGTAATCACCCTGTCCGTCCGTCCGTCCGTCCATCCATACACACGAAAGCTACCTTAGGTGGTCGGAGGTGTGGCCTAACACAATAGAAATCTATTCAATTCATTCCGTGACCACTTAATTCTTTTGTCCTTTAAGTGGTCGTTCCTTTGATCTTAAACAATGGAATGACCACCTAAGGTAGCGATCGTGGGGGCGTCCGTCCGTCTGTCCGTCCACATTTTTCATGTTTTTTCTTAATAACTTGCAAACCGTTAAAGGTATCGACTTCAAACTTTAAACATAAGGTCACAGCAACAATACACTATTGTACGCCAAGTTATGTTACTCCAGCTAGAATATTGTAAGAATTATGGCCCTTTGTAAAATTACAATTTTCCTCATTTTTCATCTTTTTTTCTACATTACTTCAAAACCTTTACAGATATTCAAATGAAACTTGCTATACATATTGACAGTGGCAATACGCACATGTGTAGCAAAGGGCAACAACTCTAGCTTTAATAAATTTTGGCTTGTGCCCCTTTTTCAACTTCAAAACTTTAACATTGGCCATAGTTCAAAAACTTTTCAAGATATTCAAACTTGCAATACTTATTGACAATGATAACGACAGGGCCCTGATCACGACAGTGATGGTTCTAGTTAATATAAGTTGGAAAAACTTGTTTCACGATTGACCTTAAATAAATAAGTATAAACTAATAGAACATGGTAGTACTAAGTGAATCGATCATTCTTGGAAAACGATTTTCTGAAATAGTACTGAGCAAATTGATTATTCCAGAAAACTAATTACTGGAAAAGTCACTCATGGAGTTTAGGTCGGATGAATATAGCCAGAGATGACCTTTTGTGAGAGACATACATTTTTGTGTCAAAATCCCTCTTATAGGTTTCATTTATCTTTGTTTCCCTATTTTATAGACCCAGAGAGGCATCATGTCATATTTCCAACCGGAAGTGTATATACAACCAATGGCTGTCAAGAGTAAGAGGCTCCAACAGGTTGTCAATAAACTGGTCAATCCAGATGCTGATACTGCAAATGATAATGAAATTGATGGAAATAATATTGGACATCATGGTGAAACAGTAGCTGTTGATAAGAATAAGAAAGGTGAAAGGGGACGGAAAGAGAAAAATGATAATGATAGTGGAGAACTAGTCAGTGAGGTAGCTGTGAATGAAAACAAAAGAGGCAAAAATGTTAAAGAAAATAATGATGAAAATAGAAAAGGTGCTGAAAAAGAAGGGAATAAGAAAGAAAAAAGAGGACCAAAGAAGACACTAGGTAATGATAACAATGATAAGCAGGTAAAGGCAATCACTGGTGAGAAAATGTCAAGCAAAGGTCGGAAAAGAAAAAATTATTATGAAAATGGTGAAGGTGTTAATTCAACTAAACCAGAAGAGGTTGTGGGAAATAGTTCAAGTAAAAGATTAAAATCTGATCGAACTAGAAACGAAGCCCTACATAGAAGTGTGAAAGTGACATCTGATAAGATAAGTATGATAGAGGATAGAAGTATATCTAGTACTGATACTGAATCTGATTTGTCTGATTCGTCTAATTCCGATGGTGATCTCAAAGTGGTCCAGACTGGTCTAAACATTGAAGAGATACTAGGTTTGAAAATGGGAATTGAACTTGGTGAGGTTGACACTGTAGGTACTAGTTTAGATGTGTCAGAAATCCTTAATTTAAAAATGGGATGTAAATTAGATGAAATCACTTCTGGGGCCGAATCCCAGAAGGCAGGAGAAGAAATAGTGTATGAACATCTTGTTAATGTGAATGAAATACTTCATCTTGAGCCAGGAACCAGTTTAAATCTAGACTCAGGAAACAGTCCAAATCTTGAGTTAGAAACCAGTCAAAGTCTTGACTCAGGAACCAGTAAAGCTCTGACTGGTGCAACACGTGACGAAGAAATGGAACACTCTAGAGAGGAAACCAAAGAGCAGAATGAACTGTATGCAGATCAAGGTGGTTTTGTTAAGGATGGTGAAGATATTGAAGAAAATGTGGATGAAGAAGTAAAACAATTTAAAGAAGACACTGTAAGTTTGAACGAAGAGTTTGCAGGGGAGGGTGGTTTTGATAGAGATGATGAGGATAACATTGGTGATAGTGTTGATGATGCTAGTTTAAGTAAAGAAACTACAGTATTAGTTGATAGTGCTGAAATTCTTAAACAAACCGTAGATTCTTCTAAAGGTCATTGTTTAGACAATAATTCTATAAGACAATTAGATGTTGTCAATGTCACAGGAGGTTTAAACAAAAGAAGGTCTTCTCGTTTAAAATCTGCCAGTTCAAAGGGACAAAAGTCATCTAGTTCTAAAAGTGAAGACAAGGATTTGCCGATCCAAGATGAGGCTATAGACATTGTAGTTGGAACTAATGGTGAAAGTTCTTCATTAAATGAAGTGAAACTAGAACCAATCTCAGAAGAATGTGAGAACTCAGCAACTCAACCTAAAGGTGTTAGAAGTAAGAAATCTGTGATAAAGAAAAGTGTTTATACTAATGAACCCCTTCAACCAGTGGTGAGCAAACTGCCCTGGGCAGACAAGAAAAAAGGGAAAAGAAAAGTTCAGAGTGGTAAAAGTTCTGGTTTAAAACTGGTTCCTAAGGAAACCATTGTTAAATCTGTTAAGAGACCTGTAGCTAAAACTGTTATTGGTTGTGTGAATCTTTCAGAAAGTGATTCTGATGAATAATATTACATTAAAGCAGAAATCATTCCACAATTTTCCAAGGTACCACTGAATTGTTTGCCTTGGCAATATTCTCCCGATTTAATAAACACCAGAAGTCATCGAGAAAAGGGTCCAAGTAGTCTCGGAGAAGCTTCAGGGAAGTCATTAGAAAGTTTGTGAAGTCCATGTTTCTGATGACTCCCAGAGTCAAGTCATTTAAATCGGGAGTATACCGTCAAGGCAAAAACGCTCAGTGGGACCTAGGCTTTATTTTTTTGTTGAAGGCTGTTTGTTGAAGATTTTGAAATAAATGCATTAGACCATGTGCCATACTTTACAGTTCAAACTTGATTACCAAGACTTTGTGACCTATGTGAAAGCATTGTAATGTCATGATCTGTGTTTTGCGTAATATATTTATATGTGTCTATAGCTTAATAATATGGAGTGTCATTAGTCCCTATAACTACTCAAAATTCTAAAAAGCTAATAATACATATCGATGGCTTAGAATTAGAAGGTCGTAAGTGCCACTTACGACATTTTAAGATTCATACATATTTAGAATAAGTAACATAAGGCGCTTCTTCTGAGCTCATTTTCATAAAAATCTGAACTTGTCATGTTGACCAAAATGAAGTTGTAAAAGTTTGTTTTACCATAAGTAAAGACTACATGTCAGACAGTTTTTCTGTGTTTTCTCAAAATATCGATTTGGTAGTTACGACCTTCTTGTACTAAGCCATCGATATATTTAAACCGTTCTTGAACCATTGCTTAAATCTACTCAAGAAACTTGAAGTAGGTACACAGGCCAGTCTTACTAACTATTTAGCTTGGCATTAAACCAGTGGCATATTATATTATTTATGACCATATTTTTTCAACTTGTTTCTCCAAAATATTACTGATGCATTGATTATGTAGTTGTCAA
Organism: Spisula subtruncata; assembly: GCA_963678985.1. Lineage (NCBI taxonomy): Eukaryota > Metazoa > Mollusca > Bivalvia > Venerida > Mactridae > Spisula > Spisula subtruncata. The sequence goes on along the minus strand of OY787671.1, from coordinate 25,398,329 downwards.
ACCTATTCTTCATGGATTCTTACCATGTCTCTCCAATACTGTAAAATCATTTAATTTCGATGGGACAAAATTTTGTGATTTGGTAAAAAAAAAAATTTAGATGGGACGTTAATAATTTGTGGGAATTTAACATTTCTGGTAATAAATACCCGATACAAGGGTCAAAATTATTGTTTAATGGGATTTGATTTCGTGGTTGAATGTGAACCGCGAAATCTATGAAATTTAATCCCCACAAAATTTAATGATTTTACAGTATAGTTAGCTAATTTTTTCAATACTAATTTAGGGGAGACAACTTTACTTCTTGCTGGACATCTGTTTGTAGTACTAAGTACCAAGCCTAATTGTACATACAATTTTGTGTCGACAGATCAGATTGATCAGCTGGGTACCGTTTTATCAATGTACTTACAGAAATCGTAAAATTACGTTCAGATTTAGATTCAGTATATTGCTTTAACAACTGCAAATTGGGAACAGATATTGTTTTAGGGAGTTCATTAACTGAACCTTGGTTAATATTTCAGTCTCATTTACCGTATTTTATAGATTTAAAGGTATTATAAAAAAATTTGAATTTGATCGTAAGTTTACGATTTCTGTAAGTACGTTGATAAAACGGTACCCAGGGGCCTTATTCACCAACATAATTGTAAGACTGAAATTCAGACTTAGACTTGAAATTTACAAAATTTATAATCACTGTCAATATGAATACAGAGAGTTTTCCCCCATTTACTTGCCTGTATAACACTACTTGCAGAACAGAGAAGCAACAATGTTTTTGAAGACCAGGAATATTTTTTTTATTTAGTGTAAAGACAATACATTGATTGGTACCCTAGATGGAAAATATATCCTTTGCCAGCTTTGAACGACAACATGATCATATAATATGGCAAATTCAGCCCCTTGAACCCCATAGTTTATTTTTAAATCAGAGAATTTTATTTTTCTATCTGTCACATTTTTTTCTCCTTTATTAACTGTAGGTTAAGAAATTGCAAACATTGTTACCGTCTGACCAAAAGATATGGAATAATTAAACCAATTATAGTTCTTGTCTGTCAAAAAGTGTATCCATATTTTTGGTGGGCACTGTATTTTCTATAAATTTCACCACTCCAAAGCAACAACCTCTGTGTAACAAATGAACTTTGTTTAACGACTAAACTTTGTGTTTCCATACCTGCTAAGCTAGTTAAATTTAAAATAGGAGTGATGAAGCAAAATAAGTCACAAGATGCACTAAATGTGATTTAAAAGTGATTAAGATGTATAACCAAGAAATGTATAAATTCTAGTGGTTAAACATTTTGGGGCTGAAATTCATGAAATGAATCAAATGTATCTTTGTTCAAAGTAATGTGAACTTGGAGAACAAGAAAATTCAATTAACATCAAAAATAGGAATAACTCCACTTTAATAAGAGTACTTTGCAAGTATGGTGTTTTCCAAAGGGTGTTACTCTACAGAGGTTGCAGAGTACATTATATCGAATCATGAGTGTACTGTTACGTATTTTTCATACATAAATTCTATTATGATTATAGACAGTATTCCTAATCCGTAATCAAGCCAGAATAATCCATGTTAATCCATGTGTTGATATCTAGCAATGCCTTTTACTGTAAACCAATTTACTTTCTCAAATACTAACTTTCCCACTTTGCCGATGGTCACCATGTTTGTGACTACAAATGTTCTGATTTTTAAGTCTTCCGCGATGTCCATACTAATGTTTTAGAACATTTCTACAGCTACTTAATTTTGCGAATTTTTACCACTCGCGGACTTGAATTCCTGTGAAATTAAATCTCGCAAAATAATTTCTTGGTTTACAGTACATGAAGTTTGTACCTGATTAATATATTGTTGTAATCTCTGATTGTTGCTTGTTATTTCTTATTCCACTTGTCTGGGTGTGAAAAAGATCAGACATTTTGTCAGGTGCAATTTCATACGCTGTTAATTTCAACAATAGATATCTGTCAAGCCTGTCCATTATTTTTGGTTCTTGTAACTAATGCTTTAGTAATGGTTCTAAAACTAATGGTTTTAATGTTTTGAACAGATTTAACACTCCCTAAAAAGATATTTATGTTTGACATTTAGTCATTAGGCTTTCTTTTTTAAATGATTTGTTTACACTCACTGGTCCTCCAGGATTGTCTAGCGCCTGCTTGAGTGCAGGAGGTCTCAAGAGATTCCAATCTGGGACATACCAAAGTCGAATGGTACGTATTGTGTGATAATTGTGGCAATATGTACACATTCTGTGTAAAGTTTGCCCATTCATGTAAAATACATTTTTTCTAATATACATCTTCCCATCAGGTATAATCCCAATCTGTGCAATGCCAAAGTCATTAATCAAAGCGCCGATGGCACTGGAAGAACAGGGATTGTTCCTGTCGTCAGAAAAATATTTTTTCAGTCACAAAGCATATGAGGGCATATGCCACCCCAACGCCATATGTATGTTCCAGCATCTAGTTAATACATTATTACCACTACTGCCTATACTACTCGCAGTATTTAAACGTTGAGCGTTTATCACTGACCGGATGGTAACCTAGCTTACATAACATAATACAATCGCTGTCTCGATATATTTACCAAGCTTTCTGCAATAAAGTCATCATGCAACATTATAAACACTGTCTCGGCTAAAGATTAGGCAATAAAGTCCGAAGTCATCCCGCGGAATGCGCAATTGGATCTATTTTTAGCTCGCAATCTTCTTCATTATATTTTTAACGCTAACACTGACCAGCTAAAGCTCCCTGTTCAACAATGGTCTATATGTATCTCTGTTGCTAGATGTTCTGCATGAATAGTTCCAGTTACTACTTGTATTCCCAGTGTCAAGATAGTGATTCCAGACTGTGACATACCAAAGTCGTTAAAACTGGTTCTAAAATTACTGTTGACATGTGGGACTTAAAAGAAAATATAAAATACATAACAGTGGCTGTTTTATTCAGTTGAACATTGACACTGATTGCACTGTGTGTGTATTTGCTTGTTATTTACATTATTTATAATTTGTGCCATTATTGTGTTGTCAGGTTGAGATAAATATTTATATATTTGTATAATTTCTGATAAATTGTATATAAATTATTCTGATCTAATAAGTGATTTAAAAAATAAATTGAAGTATACATGTATGTTGTTGCATTGTTATAATAAGCTCAGTATGATCACTTTAATAAAGGATGTGACACCTGTGAAGCAACCTCTCTACATTAACAGACAATAATAGTATTGACCCTTTCCTCCATATAACCAGTATGACATTTCCCAATAACCAGTATCATCAAAGAATTTTCCAAAAACCAGTATGTTATTTTTTAATTACCAAAATGGAATTTTCCAATAACCAGTACGGAATGTTCCCAAACCAGTATGAAATGTTCCAAAACCAGTATGAAATGTTCCAAAAACCAGTATGAAATGTTCCAATAACCTGTATGGAATGTTCCAATAACCAGTATGGAATGTTCCAATAACCAGTATCATGATTATGGAATTATCCAAAACTAGTTTGTCATTTTCCATACACAAAAATGTTATTCCAATAACTAGTATGAAATTTTCCAATAACCAGTATCATAGATTTTTCCAATACCCAGTATGAACATTTCCAATAACCAGTATCATCATGTAATTTTCTAATTACCAGAATGGCATTTTCCAATAATCAGACGGCCTTTTACAATAACCAGTATCATGGATTTATCAAATATCCAGAAGGGCATTTTCCAATAACCAGAAGGGCATTTTACAATAATCGGATGGAATTATTAAATTATCAGAAAGACATTTTCCAATAACCAGATGGATTTTTCCAATACCCAGTATGAACATTTCCAATAACCAGTATCATCTTGTAATTTTCCAATAACCAGAATGGACTTTTCCAATAACCAGAATGGAATTTTCCAATAACCAGAATGGCGTTTTCCAATAACCAGAATGGAATTTTCCAATAACCAGAATGGCATTTCCCTAAAACCAGAATGGCATTTTTCAATAACCAGAATGGTATTTACCAATAACCAGTATGGAATTTTCCAATAACCAGTTTCATCATGGGTTTTTACAATAGCCAGCATCATGGGATTTTAAATATCCAGAACGGCATTTTCCAATAACCAGAATGGTATTTTCCAAGAACCAGAATGGAATTTTCCAGTTACTAGAATGGCTTTTTCCAATAACCAGAATGGTATTTTCCAATAACCAGAAAGGAATTTTCCATTAACCAGAATTGCATTTTCCAATAACCAGAAGGGCATTTTACAATAACCATATGGAATTATTAAATTATCAGAATGACATTTTCCAATAACCAGATGGATTTTTCCAATAGTCAGAATGACATTTTCCAATAACCAGTATGGAATTTTCCAATAACCAGTTTCATCATGGGTTTTTACAATAGCCAGCATCATGGGATTTTCAAATATCCAGAAGGGCATTTTCCAATAACCAGAATGGCATTTTCCATTAACCAGAATGGCATTTTCCAATAACCAGAATGGTATTTTCCAATAACCAGTATGATATCGAGACGGTACAAGCTGTCTTGCCTTTTACCATGATAATAAATTGGTAATTTGTTTACAGAACTTATTTGTCTCGGATTGTCAAGTATATTTTATTTCTGATCAAACGCAATCAATTGATGAAAAGAACTCCAGACGAACACTTTGAACTGTTTCCAACTTATGTTTATGAACGACAAAGCTTACGTACATCTAAATATACCAGTGCATAGTAGACATTCAAAATTAGATGTCACAACCTCAAAGTCGCAATTTTTATATATTCAAAATTAGATGTCACAACCTCAAAGTCGCAATTTTTATATATTCAAAATTAGATGTCACAACCTCAAAGTTGCAATTTTTTTATATTCAAAATTAGATGTCACAACCTCAAAGTCGCAATTTTTTTATATTCAAAATTAGATGTCACAACCTCAAAGTCGCAATTTTTATATATTCAAAATTAGATGTCACAACCTCAAAGTTGCAAATTTTATATATTCAAAATTAAATGTCACAGCCTCATAGTCGCAATTTTTATATATTCAAAATTAGATGTCACAACCTCAAAGTCGCAATTTTTATATAATTATATTTTCAAAATTAGATGTCACAACCTCAAACTCGCAATTTTTATATATTCAAAATTAGATGTCACAGCCTCTTAGTCGCAATTTTTATATATTCAAAATTAGATGTCACAACCTCAAAGTCGCAATTTTTATATATTCAAAATTAGATGTCACAGCCTATTAGTCGCAATTTTTATATATTCAAAATAAGATGTCACTGTTTTATACATGCACATTTAGAATTCACAGTGTATGTACATTCTAAAGTAGATGTCTATTGGTCGATATACTGTAATTTACAGTAAAACATAACGTCATTGGCTGATCACTTCAAAAATCTGTTTACAATATTTCCAATGTAAATAAAAATCGTACTTTATACCCTATTTATTTCTAATTGAAGGATAATAAGTTATAAATATATTATTGTGTTAGATTCGGTAAATGTATAGATCAATAGCTTTTATTGCCAATATTGAGCATTGAACTTTCGACACTTGCCAGATTATGAATAAGAGGGGTCTACCACAAAATATTGACTTAAAATGATGTAACGTATTCGTTCGATTTAACTGACTGAATGCATGCAACGGCTTCCATGATATTAAAGATAGGTCTTTAAACCCGATTGCTTACACCTCTGTTTCAAAATATTTATTTTGTGCTAAAAGTCAAAACTATCTGCTCCATTTTAATTGATATACCCATGTTCTTGATATATTAGTTTTGGAAGTAGTCTAGCTTATTGATGATCTGATTTATATGGAGGTTTCACTGTGTAATGATATTTTTTTTACACAACTGTCCTCAACTTCCTGTACTGATACGTGAACGATAGCTGAAAGAAAAGCCAGGGTCCTAGAAATAACTCATTGATAACTCTTTTTCTGCATTGTCAAGTTTCCTGACCCGATCTCCCGAAGCATCTCAAACAGAGTTAAAAACTGAGTTAAATATCATCTCAAATATTGTCGTGGGCTTTCATGTGATACTTCAAAGTGACACTGGTCTCAAAAAATGTCAGTACAAACCGGAAACATTATTCTAACTTTATTACATTAGAATTTCAAGAGTTACAATTGTGAATTTAGTCGAAAATTAGGCTCTAATTTGACCAAACTCTCAGTTGGAGACTGATGAGATTTCTACTTGAGATGCTTCAGGAGACCGGAACCTGAACTTAAAAAACCTCAATGGCTCAAAGAGAATATGTCCCCTGCACTGTCGTGTGTCTTTGACTTCTAACACATTGGTCTACAGAAAAAACCGAACGCTACACGACCAGAGGCTTTGCATTTATCACCCCTTGGCTAAAAGAGAAGCCAACCTCTGCATTACACGGGGTCTTTGCATGCGTACTTGTATTCACCCTGTTACTTAAGCTGAACTTGGACCAATGTACTGTTTGGGGTCATAAAGATGGCACAAAAACATGTCGATTGTATATTCCTATTAGGGAACATTTCTATTTCTTAAAGTGCATGGGTCTTTGTTATTTCTTGAGGTATTCGTTATATAACGTGCGTGTTAATGTACTAAACGTCGTTCCATCGTTTAGAAATATTTACGGCTATTTTGAAAATCAAATTTGTTCAACAAATATTTATTCCTTTCAAATGACCCTTAGAGCTGTAATATCAGGAGTGGTTGTGCCAGTCATGAACGCGACCAAGAGCACACACTTGACTATTACATGTATTTGGTAAGATGTAACAGTGTTATAGCTTGGCAAATTTGACACAAACCTGACCCTTCAATTAGCAAAATTTAACAGTCGATAATGCTACCTACCGATTGTATGTTTTCATAATCTGGGAGTATCACGAAGACGCTCAAGCTGTAATAGAAATACAAATTTGAAATACCGATATCGCACGATTTGATTGCGGAAATTGATATATTCAAAGCAAGAACCTTGTAATATATTCATGCATAAAGGTCAGGTTCAGGTCAAAATAGCCAAGCTATACCATGTAGTATGTGCTTAAATAGTGTTAGTGTTTAAATATCCTTGAAATTCAGTAAATTCATAATTATTATTAAAATATGATTAATAAAAACATATTTACAGATAAAAAATTAAAACACAACACGCTTGATTTGTTTAACAAAATACGCGGATCGGATTATGGTGGTTTTAGAAAAAGTCAAATATCATTACACCGTTCTTTTCAAATGTTCAAACAATTAAGGACGGGTCAAAAGTGCAGTATTTTAAATGTACAAATAAGTCTCGCAATGGTGATACGAATGCTTCGTCGTCTGACCAGCACCTCCTAATGCAATTGTATATGTGGCAGTGTATATTTTGAGCAAGGGGTTCCAGGATTAAAAACACATGACGCTTATTGCGATGGTAATACAGAATAAGCTGGCCTGTTTCCAATACTGCCATATTACATGTATATGTAGCAAAAGTTAAAGGAAACACACATTAATGCACAAGTACTGCCTCTGCTTGATAATACCAGAATGCTAGAAACTAATGGAATTAATGACCCTTCATAAAAACAAACACATGAATAACATGTAGTAGTAGTAGTAGTAGTAGTAGTAGTAGTAGTAGTAGTAGTAGTCAGGTCGATACTAAGGCCCCGTGATCACCAGAAGCATCTCAACACATGCTTATTTTCACCTCAAATATGGTCATTTGTTTTTCAATTTCCATTGCATAGTTCATTGCAGAAATAATTCAAGAGTTCTGTCAAAATTAAACTATGATTTGAGCAAACTTTCATTTTAAAAAAGTTACCAATTTTCTAGGGCTATTCTCAGCTGTTAAGCCGTTCAAGCACCCTTTGACATTTTAATTTCCCCTATGCATTGTGCTTCATCTATAGGGAAACATACGTTCGTGTCTCCCTGGGGAGACTATTTCTCTCATGTGGGTGTGGCAGTCAACATCGAACTGCGGCGCCCGGGAATAGACACTGTCCTCACAGGTACCAATTTACACATTGGTGGAGTGGATCATGTGGGTTATTCTTGATCAGAGGAAATTAACCAGTGGTAAAGACGGGAGTTGAACCCGGGACCTCTAGATCCCGAAGAGCGCCCGACCTCTAGGCCATCGTTACATCGTTACAGGTTGAGATCTGATTTCTACTTGAGTTGCTTCGGGAGAAAGGTGTCCATACGCATGTAGTTTACAGCATCAACGATTGGACCTTCACCTAACATGTCTAGAGTTGAATCAAGCACTAACAGATCAGCGTTTGGTTCTCTACCGTCCTTGGCGAGATGATTTGAACTCGATCTATCAGGTCGGAGTTCCATCATTTACTATTGTACTAAAGTGACCATGAAAATGTATGGTTGAAACATCTGAAATCATTAACAATGCGGGTATCAACCAGCTAACATAGTTCTAACTTCCACATGATATACAATGTATTTGTATTCATTTATACCAAACATTTATTATTGGAAACTCTTTGTGAAGCCCATTGATTATTTTGATTTATATATTACCGTAACTGTTGACTATTTACATAGAATACTTCCTTTATTTAGATACAACCACATTCTATAGAAAGGTTGCGGTTCCTTGTATATAAATGATAATATACTTTCTTATGAAAACAAATTAAGACCACTTCGGGGAAGATTAATCAAACTTGGTATAAATACACTATTTACCAACTGCGACATCGTTAATTGTTCAAAAGGACAACATAGAATACATTTTAGAACAAAAGGTATAGCTTGGCCACATTGACACGAGCCTGACCTTTTGATTAGCATAATTTAACAATCGATATATTACTTACGTTTACAACACCGAGTGTATGTTTTCATAATCGGTGAGTATCACGAAGACGCTCGAGATGTAATAGAAACACAAATTTGAAATAACGATATCGCACGATTTGCTTGCGGAAATTGATATATCCAAAGCAAAAACCTTGTAATATATTCAAGTATAAAGGTCAGGGTCAGGTCAATATAGCCAAGCTATACTATGTATCAGCAATGCCAAATTATTTTTACCGTAAATTACTAAATTTCAGTTAAGTCTTCTTTGGGTTGAAGTTTGACCGACTACACTGTTTGATAAATTCTAGCTAGTGCGAAGCCCGGGTTGTCGTGCTGGTTGTCACGGTTAAGTCGTACCATCGGCTACGTTCGTGTACTTCAAATAAAGAGAAATTTACCATTTCAAAACGGTAAGTCGGTTCGAGAGTATTAACCGGTTGGCTTTTAACCCTTCGTATCTAAAGAAACTACCGAAACACAACAATCACGACTGTCTGACTTGAAATGACAGATGTTGAAGAAAGGTGGTAAAAACCTCGACCTAAAGGAAATCGAATACAAACTAATAAAACAATTCAAAACAAACAACGACCAAAATGCACTTTTCGTTAATTTTGTCGATGAACTAGACCCCAAAATACAATTCCCTCAAAATATGGAAAAAAGTTTCCTCAATCCACGAATTTTCAACCCCACGAAATAAATCAATATCTGACAAAAATCCGCGAACTTTAATATCCACGGAAATAAACTTTTGTACGGTATGCAAGGGGTGCTATATAGTGATTTGTTTGAATCATACGTAGGTATATGGACACTGATCCCTCGTAATTACATTTAATCTGGATTTACATTGGAAAGATTTATTTATTTTTGTATCCATTGTATTTCAATTATGGTACCTATAAAGTTCAGAGAGTATTTAAACATATTCAGAGACGCATTGAAAACATCTTGATCGCGTTTCAGTATTATAAATAATATATACATTAATTATATATATTTTATCTATTGCGTTTTAAGCATATTTCAAATCTTAATATATATTTGTTTGAAAAAGAAAAAAATGTGAATAGACAAACGGGACATCTATCAAAGGGTTGTGTTCTTTAACAAAAGTGATGGGATATTTGTTTTATTGATTAGGTTTTTTTCTAACGGACGCTCATATAACATAGCCGTATTCAGTGAATTATTACATAAAAAAGTGTTATTATTTGATGATTTTTATGGACTCCCCCATATTTTTAGTCTAAAGAAGTGGAGTCTCTTGAGCGTATCTTGCTGGAGTATTTGACGATTGTTTCGGAAGTATTTGGATATTTTTTTGCAACTTAAGGCTGATATATGACGTCAATAAAAGTTTTAGGTAAACAGTGGGACAACTTACACCGGGATATTATGTAATATTGTGTTTTATTGTACTGACAATTATCCGGTATTCACCAGTGTATCAGCATGAATGGTTTACTTATCAAACAAATACATGTACTTTGATGATAGTTTTGGATTAGTTACATTAAGTGTAAGTGAAATTATTTATAAACAGTTTAATTATCCAATTCAATACATGTACAAAATAGTTTTTGTTAGAGGAAAACATATTATGTATTACTTGCTTTATGGCAATTTCAAATTCGAAAAGTCAAACAGATACGAATTATGTGTTGGGTGACGATGCAATGGTCAAATGTATTACATATGCTAATGCTAAAAATGCTAAAATGCTATTTTAACGGTAAAACCAACGGTACAATGATAATATACGCGCTGTAATTATACGCGATAGAAATTGTCATTATAAAACCCCTTGGTACCTACATATATTTAGAAAGTCAATGTATTGGTCTTGATTGTGTCAGTAGTGATTTATCCACAATATATTCAAATGATATAAAGTACTTTAACCATATTTAACTCTTTGTCATAACAGTCATATCGAAATTAAATTCGAACTTCTTGGTCGAGCAACGACTCTTACTACTCTGACTATGAGTCTACCGATAAATCCTGATGATATCGTTGAGTCTTTGAAATTGCATCGATAAAGCCTATTTTCTTTTGGCCTAGCAAAACCTCTTGCGATGTGTCAATGAAATTGTCTATGTTGTGTATGTCTTCGGTAATTCCTTTTTACTCTTGTACAAGTAACAACGCTTATGGTGTTTACATGAAATTGCCCAGTATTGGATAGAAAATCATTTCGCTCTTGATCGAGACAACTTATGGTGTTTCTATAAAATTGCCTAGTATTGGATAGAATATCATTTCGCTCTTGGTCGAGACAACTTATGGTGTTTCTATAATATTGCCTAGTATTGGATAGAATATCATTTCGCTCTTGGTCGAGACAAATTATAGTGTTTCTATAAAATTGCCTAGTATTTGATAGAATATCATTTCGCTCTTGGTCGAGACAACTTATGGTGTTTCTATAAAATTGCCTAGTATTTGATAGAATATCATTTCGCTCTTGGTTGAGACAAATTATAGTGTTTCTATAAAATTGCCTAGTATTTGATAGAATATCATTTCGCTCTTGGTCGAGACAACTTATGGAGTTTCTATAAAATTGCCTAGTATTTGCGGATAGAATATCATTTCGCTCTTGGTCGAGACAACTTATGGTGTTTCTATAAAATTGCCTAGTATTTGCGGATAGAATATCATTTCGCTCTTGGTCGAGACAACTTATGGTGTTTCTATAAAATTGCCTAGTATTGGATAGAATATCATTTCGCTCTTGGTCGAGACAAGGGCTTGAATGTGTGATTATGGTATTCACTATATCTTCAGTAAAAGCCATAACCACTCGTGGTGTAGCATACAAAACATTTACTGCGTGTCTAAGTAACCCCATCATTTTGTGTTCGACAAAAGCCTATTTCAATACTCGAATTGGCCACGAGAAAATACTAACTGTATGTCTATGAAATTGCTTTTGTCTTTTGCAAAAGCTTTGTTCATTTTTGGTTTAATAACAATCCTAATTGTATGTGTAACGGGTTTGAGCACGGTTTGAATACTAGCACACCGTCAAACCTTCTGCTCTAGTCTGACATGTTCTCTCGTGTTCTGATCTGGTTGGATCAGTTTATACAATCAGAAAAACTTAGGATAATGATCTACTGACCTTCCAAGCCAAACTCTAACGTCGTAACACGTAATATGTAGTTCGATCTTATTCATAATCATGGTACCACGTGCGTTGAGGTATTAACACATGTCCAAAACCACAGCATAAGGTAAAGTTATTTTGTTATGTGGTTATTACAACATTTTATTACATGTAGTCCCCCACTTGACTCCGACAAATACATTAAGCTGGTTAATTAAGGTTTTAAAAAGCACCTGTCTCGGAGAATTATGCTAAAAGAAGCATTCCTTTGTCATATTTCTAAAGCACAAATAGTTTTCGGGAATGTTTTGGAAAACGCAAGAATATTTTGATTTTTTATGGGGGGGGGGGTTTCTAAGAAATGTCCAACAATTGTAGCGATATGTTTAATGTATTCGTGAGGTATATCCATACTAATTCACTAATGGTTACAATCATAAACGCCGTACATAAAGAAAATAACCAATTACTGTCGCGAGACGATACCAACACGAAGCACCCACCACTGAATGTGTTACCCATATTCTAGTCCATAGACACTACAAAGCTAACCGAACAGAAAATAGGCATCACTTTACAGAAATAGGAGAGCATTAAATGCGTAATAAGGAACATACACACAAACACAATAGACGCAAGTACACGTCGCTGTGACAAGCTCAAAACTGACGAGAAAACTAATCAGTTTCCAAGTCCTACTTTCATGACTTGTGTCAATTGGCCGGACTCATTGTTTACATATATTTGGCATGATTTCGAGAAGCCTTCTCTCTTTCGCATGGTCACATCGCTGATATGTAGAAATGGATTATTTGCTTTTGGGGTCTAACAAATAATATGATTCCCAGTGGATTCAAAGACCAGGCTCTACAGGAATCCATTTTTGCGTGACTCCCATATGGACTCGTTTAGAATCTATTTCTAATGTGACACATATGGGACTCACTGTATTTATAGGTTTTATACTACAAACTGGCGACGTAGGTGCTTTAAATGTTTTTTAATCTGTTGGCATTAAAGACGATTAGTTTATTATTTGTACATGCATATCACAATCTATGATACATTGCGTTTTCATTTCAGTGAGCGGTTCGAAAGTTCTCGAATGAAAATGGAAAAATTTGAACAAGAAAATCAGGTAAGCGGAGGATTGGTTTAAAACTTAGGGGTTTGAAAACAATACAATTTATGTTGGTATGGTTCGTGTAATCAATATACAGTATATATGAGTATTTAATTCTTAGCCAAACATTTCTTAGGCATGCTAAGTACTTGGTATTGTCAAAAAAAAAACTTACGAATAGAAATGAATGAAACATTAGTATTCTTTACAATGATTATATGTAGAGGGTGTAAGCAACAATATACGTTATCTATGAACGCCCCTCGCATGTTGCTTAAATATAGTAGTCTGCTAGTTTGTGTATAACAAACATTTCGTCACACAGAAACAATGATGCTGATGTTAATATTAAGTTATAAAATAGATTTCCCCTTTTTCCAAAGTTTTGCATAATTTAGTAGATCTTATTGACTGTACATAACTAACCAATATAACTAACGACATAGATGTAGTAATTTGATATTTAGAGCTCATACTCATAGGAACTTTGAAACTTTTATAGGATTGTATAAATACAATAATTATGAAACATCAGGTAGCATAAAATAATAATAAAACTCACCAGTTAGCATAAAATAATTATAAAATGCACCAGTTAGAATTAAGATAATTATAAAACGCATCAGTTAGAATTAAAATAATTATAAAACGCATCAGTTAGAATATTAAACTGATAATTATAAAACGCATCAGTTAGTATAAAATAATGATAAAACGCATCAGTTAGAATTAAAATAATTATAAAACGCTTCAATTAGTATAAAATAATGATAAAACGCATCAGTTACAATTTAAATAATAATAAGAACTGATAAGTTATAATTAAAATAAACTGTTGTATAAGGCCTAATCAAGTCATTCAATAATAAGAAGTGTTTGACAGAATGTACATGTAACTAACGACGTCTACCAGGCTCGCTATTCTATCAAGTCAAAGCATTCTTACAGTACAAAAGCTGAAATACAAAACGATTAACCAGTACTAGGTAAATGCTTTTAATGACTACTTAGTATCTTGATTTCAGAGAATAAACAGGATGACAGAGACAGTGTTTTCAGGAGGGAGTTTACGGGAATTAAAACAAGCTGTACAAGAATTGTTTGACCTATTCTATGAGATCGTCACGGAGCCTATCGTCAGTTATGCTGAACTTAGAATTAAACTGGCATCAGTGGTAAGTTAAGTAAGGCCAGAGTTTTATTATCATTATTTGGTTTACGGGAATATTTTGAATTTTTACTTTCGGGAGGAGGGAACGAAAATATGATCAGATGACCTAAGGGACTAAAACCTCTATTATGAGAAAACAAGAAAAAACAGTCTGAACTTTTTCAACTTCAGTTTGGTCAACATAACCTGTTCCGATATTCATGAAAATAGGTTCATAAGACGAATATTTCAAACATGTATGAGTCTTATAATAAATACGGTTGGAAGTAGCAATAAACTTTCAACGTTCTCATTCTAGTCCAACGACATTCTAATTTCGTTCTGATTGGCACCAGCATAGATTTTCGAGTGCTAACAATGGAATACAGTGTATGGTAGGTTTGACACAGTATTAAAGGCACCAGAGAAGAATGTCACAATACAACTTGACACTTTGAGACAGTTAAAACAATCAGAGAATATCGGACAGGGAGGCAGAGCTCAAACAGTCGAGCACTGAAAGCATCAAAAATGCCCAACACAAATATTAACGAAAGATTGAACTGAACCACATAAAGACCAAATTTCAGCTACCAAATACTGCATGTCCTTTTTTCAGAGTGAGAAACGCTGGGACAGTATACGCAATATGTATGTAAACAACGATATAGCCGGATATAGTAATGGTGATTTCACAGAAGAAGAGGAAGCTAGTGTTGTCAAAATACTGCTGGATTTTGTCTCTATGCTTGACAAATGTTCTAAGTCAGTCGTCAGAAAAGTGGAGGTACGATGTATTTTGTTTACAGATATTATTCATAAATATGATTATACATCGTTTTTTTCTCCACATTTTTCCAATCCAACTGGCTTAAAACGTTGACTATAATAAAAGGACGATGCTTTTTTAAAAACATGATTTTGTCACTCACATGTATCAAATGTATAATGTGTGTTTTTTGGGCCAGTGGCCTTGTATTACAGTAAAATTGAGTTGAGAGTTGGGTCAATAGTATGTAACACGTTACTTCATTGCCCAGGCTTAGTGATTATAAACATTAGAGAACGTATTCCATGGTCAAACTAAAACTCCCTACTCCAGCTGGAGCATGTTCTTAATTAAAAAACTACCATAACCTCTTTATATGTATAACTGAATGGTTACATATAATATGGGGGTTCACTTTCTTAATCAGATCATTTGATATAAGTTGTTGATGCAAAATTCGAAAAAGCTGGGGTGTTTTAAGTTTCAGCATGGAGTATGGAGTTTGAGTATGAGAATTAGAACGCGTTTATAATAACATGGTCTGAACTCGTTTGAACTTTATATCCTTCCTTCCTCCAGTCAGGTCCTTTTCAACTTTTCATTGATGCATCACAATATTCGGTTTTCCATTCAGATGCGTTACGATTATTGCTTGTTAATTGTAATGTTATGTAATGAGTTGGTGTACTCGATATAAACTTTCTATAAAAACAATTGCAGTACTAGTAAGAATAATGAATATCTTGTACATATTATAAAGAAGGCTTAGGTACATTTGTGCTCTAGAAGTATATACAGTACCCACCAAAATTAAGTATCAATACGTCATTTCTCCATTTACTTGCCTGTATAACGCTATTTGCAGAACAGAAAAGCACCAGTGTTTTAGAAGATGATGTTTTTTTTGTTGATCAAGTGTAAAGACAACTTATATTGACTGCTACCTTAGATGTAAAATATTAAGTTTTTTGCCTCGGTTGAAAGGCAACTTGGTCATAAAGATACGGAAAATGCAGCCCCTTGGACCCCATGGTTATTTTAATTCAAAACAATTTCATATTCATTTCTATCCCATTTTTCCCTTTTTCGTTACTGTAGTTTCAGGAATAACTATGTCTTTACCGTCTGATGAACAGATATTGCGTATTATAATCAGCTATAATTCTGCATCTGTCAAAACGTGCATACTTATCTTTGGTGGGCACTGTAACTATAATTTTTCGTATGTGTGAATATAACTCATTGACATAGATACTGTGGTTTGCGTATTTCAGAGTTTATTATTGTTTATTTTCCAGGAGAAACAACAAGAAATGTTGGACAAAGACTATAAAATGAGAGTATTGGAAGGTATATTGTTAAATGATAAATTCCAGTTGTAAACATTCAGTCAGTCAACATTCCTCCATGTGGCTCCAATTGGGTGCCTTTCAAATGTCTTTTTGGGAAGTTACACGAACAAATTAGATGCCTATTGGACCAACACTTAAACTCACTAGGCATCATATTCTTCATGGGACTCCCATGATCACCCTAGCATCTAGATATGTTTTGTATAGCAGAGATTGGTCCTGTGGTGTCGCATATCCTGAAAAATATTCGCTCGAATGAGTCTCAAAGAAGACTCTAGTATATATATGTTGACCTTGTCTTGATAAAACTAGATAAAATAGCAATATAATATATATTGATGACACTCTCAGAAATCATGTGATATCTTGGAATTATTACTTTCATACCTAATACACAAAATAACTAAATTGTACCGGAACCATTTAGCTAAGCTTCTGACAGAATTGCACAGGTTTGGTGCATGCCCACAAAACCATGTTTGCAAGTATTTACTAAAGACTCCGAAACAGTGCTATAATATATATTTTATCTTGTTGTCCATGTATATCTAATATAAGTTTGTCTTGTACAGTATGCCATTCATTGTGAGCGTCAGTATATACATGTAGAATTAAAGCATCCTATCTGACGGCTGTGGATGACGCGCTTTGTGGGTGCTAGATGCGCTGCCACCACTTCCGTATAATTTTGAATTTTTCGGAAAATTATATGCTTCTCCGTAGTCTTCATTTCAAATAGTTTACTCTCAGGTTTCGATGACATTGTCCTTTCTAGTGCGAACATTAGGA
This sequence comes from Spisula subtruncata, assembly GCA_963678985.1. NCBI lineage: Eukaryota > Metazoa > Mollusca > Bivalvia > Venerida > Mactridae > Spisula > Spisula subtruncata. The sequence goes on along the minus strand of OY787671.1, from coordinate 25,381,140 downwards.
AAAATATTTGGCCCAACACCTACAATTATTTATTTAAATGTCACCCTAACCTCCCTTTATTCTGTTTTTAATTATGTTAACAATTATGTAAAATAATTTAAATAAACAATTGTATTATATCTACTAAAGTATTTGTGATTCAAACTCAAGTAGGTCAATTGAAAAAAGGAAATTAATTTCGATCATAAAACGACATAAAACTTGTCAAAGAACTCATAAAATGTTCCAAAATTAACAAAGTCATATATTAGTATAATACCAAGTTTTTATGAAACCTGTTTTTGGAGAAGCCCGTTGCTGTGTATGCCCTATATAATCATTCTTATTTTAAACTGATGTGTGTTTTTTTACAATGTGCCATATTTTCGCAACTGTATACGAACGACTTAAGTAAGAGGTCAACCTGGTTTAATTGCTATAAAAATATAATTACATTTTTGTTGAAAGATTTTGTTGCAATACAGTATTTGAAAATCTATGTACACATTGCACATCATTGTTTGAATCTTGACCGGCGCACTTGGTCATTTCTGAAACACCTTTAGTGCTGCATATCCAACTAAAGATGAACTAGTTGGCAAACATGTAATATTCTCACGTGTATCAGTAATATACAATTGACTTGTTAAATAATCAAGCTGTCTAGATGCGGAATGTGCTAGAGGGTAGCATCACAGGATTGATTAATTGTATCGCATAAACGTTTTGTCTCTTCCCTAGCAACTGGGTGTTATTTGCTAATTAGGCAGGGACTGAACGGGATGCCAAGCACTTACGCTCTTTCGAGTTCAAAATAAATGTTTACATATATGCACTATACTGCATATTTTATGAACCCCCACTTACAAAAACAGAACAGTAGCGTTTGCTAGTTTAGTGACTCGCACCCTTTCTAAATGTCTTGATGAAGGTTGGTGTTTTGATGAATGAAGACTGTTATGTTGGACTCTTTCCTGTCGATATTGATGATAATTTTAAATATCAATAAACAACATCCAGTGACATAAATTACATTGGTCAGACTCACCTGGTTGGCTTCACATAGTGCACAATTCGCTTGCTTAGAATGCGAAGGTCGTAACTACAAAATCGATATATTGAGAAAACAAGAGAAAACTGTCTGTAATTTAATCTTTACCTATGGAAAAAAAGTTTTTAAAATTTCATTTTGGACAACATGACAATTTCCGATTTTCACGAAAATAGGCTCATAATAAGCGCCTTGTGAAACAGATTTCAAATATGTAGGAGTCTTATAAGGTCGTAAGTAGTAGTAACTACCTTCTCATTCTAAGCCATCGAATTGTCTGTGTAGTAAACGAAAAGCAAGTGCAGTAAGTTCCGTCTATGATATAGAATAAGATAATGAATAAGTTACTAGTATCATAAAATCATGCAAACTTTGAAAAAGTATTTGAAATAGTACGAGCTTGTGGAATTACAACACATAAAGGTCAGTTTTGTAGTGGCCTTAAAAGCAGATCTTAGCTGTTTTACAATATTGAATATTCTCTTTATATTCAAAGCGAGGGCCTAGGTATGACCTTTGGAAGTGTTATTGAGTTATAGCCTCAAGACAAAAATAATGACTTCTTTGCTGTATGCGAATTTCATAGCTTTAATCTAATATTCTTATTGTCAGTAAACTGATTAAAATTTATGAAAGGCATTTTGGAAATTGTATCACTGAAGTCAAATCAAATTAGGTCGAAACGTTATTTAAATAAAATTTATTTTTTATTTTCTTTTTTTAGAACAAATCAGAAAGATGGAAGGTGTAATGGAATCACAGAAATCATTCTATACAGAGAAAGTGTCAGACAACACAGACTTTGCGGCCAGAAATATGCATTTACAGAAACAAATAGCCGAGAAAAACAAACAAATATCTGAGTATGTCAGAGATTGAGATCTTTTTGTACCCTTCTAGCTTGTCTGTGAATCTTATCAAATTTTACATAAAGTTGAAGCATTATCATACTAAGTTGGATGTTTAAAATTAATGTGGTTTTTTTTAGTTGTCATGTTGGATTTGGAGGCACTGCGTAACAAGCCCTGATCCACCCGACTGCAAGAAAATACTTCAGTCCATTCGTAGCAGTTTGAATGAAATGTTATTATTCTTGGTACGTAATGAAGGCCACAAATGTTACGTTTGCAAATGTGCAAGGTAAAAGTGCATGCTTATCATTTAAAATTTAAAACACATTTTTGTGTTTTATATTGACCATAATATGACTTTTTACATGTGCTTCTATCATATTTACAGACTGGAAAGAACAAATAATACACAGTTATGGGAGAGAGAAAAACAGAATCTTCTCAGAGAATCGACTGAAAGGTACGTTACAACATTGATGACATGTCTACCCTGTGCCCACTACAAAGTATACATGCATAAGCATCCGAAATAAGTTGATGATAAATATAATTAAATCAAATGATATACATAGTGACCTAAATATTTTTTGTGATTACCCCGAAGTTAAACTAAGTTCATACTGAAGTGTTTTACTTGACTTACTATCGATTTTATTACCAGACATGCAGAATGAATACTAGTACATATTTCCTTATTTCTCATACTATTAGATATATCTGTTTATAATTCGTCGTATGTTTTATATTCTAGAATTTCAACGTTAGAACGAGAGCTTAAAGAATCACGACAACAGATCGAAGGTTATAAACACAAAACTACGGTAAGTGCAAGAAAGAGTACTAACAATTATGATATACACGAGTTCACTTTTGTATACAAGTACAATACGGATAAAACTGGTTTAAACTATGTCTGGACACCTTTCACTACGTATAGGCACATTCATGTTACTAGTAGTTAGTCCTAAACACACAGTTTACAAGCACCAGCCTCATATGAACAAGAAACCATTTGAACAGCTAAACGACTCCCCTTCCAGGCGGCCTTCTGAATCAGACAGCCAAACATCGGGAGCAAGAGATTGTAGACAAAGAACGAATTACAAGAAACTACCATCAAAATACATCTACTTGTTTTAAATAAACGAAGCAGCCTTGTGTATTTGGTTTCTAAAAACGTTTATTTTCTTTCAGACGCTGGAATCCCAGTTAAAACAATTACGTTTGAAGTCTCAACTTACAAATGAACAAAACAACAGCTCAACACCAGGCGATGGAAATGATGTCTCAAAACTCAACAAACAAAACTACATGCAAGATAAGGTAAGATTTTCATCTGAGCTTCACAGTCAGGTGTTAGTGGGGGTGACAACCTGGTCCCAATCTCCCGAAACATCTCAATCTAAACTTAATCTCATCTCAAATATTGTCATGTGTGATTTGAATAGTTTCCATGGGATGATGGACTCAACGTTAGCATAAAACAGCAAACATTGTTCTATGTTCATAACAGTAAATTATTAGGAGTTCAAACTTCAGATTTATCTAAAATTTAGACTCTGATTTGTCCAAAATCTCGACTTGAGATGAGATTTCTATTTGAGATGCTTCGGGAGATTGGGGCCTGACCTTGGTGTCTTGTAGTATCTCACTCTGGGTCACATCTCATCCAAAATATTAGCATGTGTCTTTGAGTTTACTACCATGCTGATCCCATGCGATTTAGGCGACCAGTAATGGTATCCACAAAGAATCTGAAGAAAGCATTGAAATGGTGTAGCTCTTCTAAACAATGATAAACATTGCCATTGGTATTCTGGATGTTATTGTTTAGCTGACCAATAAGGAAATATTAAGGACATTAAGTTATCCCGTTCTTAATGCATTGTGAATACCACTTCTAGACTAGGCTATATAGATCTACATGTATTTGTTGTTTATTGCAGGATATTGTTTATCTAGAGAAAAAGTTATATGATCTACAAACAACTACTGTTGGTGTCATAGGTGGAATGAAAACAGACTTTAAGTAAGTGTGTATGGGTTTGTTTATCAATTATGAAATGTGTATAAATGTCACCTTGAACTTTGTGAACGATCGGTAATTCAATGGCGGATGAATAAACTTGAACTGGGCACATATAGGTCAAACTTTGACAGTTTTACCGTTTTCTAAACTAGAATAAAACATTTAGTCAATACAGTTTCCTACCAATGGCAGTGCATGCGGTCAATGTTTACAGTAAAATATTTTTGGAATTTTGGAATGACTAATACATATACTTGTTTACTTTCAGACAATTAGCGCATAAGTTTATAGACCCTGAAGAAGGTCAAGTTGACGATCAATTCAAAGTGTTATCATTAAGAATGGACCGTGTATATAAAGCTGTAGCAGATTCAGACGTGGAGAAGGCGAAAGAAATGCTACCTCCACATTACAGATATCTAGAGGATGTACGTATATATTAAAAAGGCATGAATAAGATGTTAAGATTATTATTTTAAGATTCTTCCTGACGTTTGCAATATATCTTTTCACAGTTGCAATTGACGAGCGCATATGTATGAGATCGTCTCCTTAACTTTTCGACTTGCTTCAACCGTTTTGCAGTCATACATGACATGTAGTTTACCATACCAGTGATCCTTGAATCAGTGATACTATTAAGCGTACGTAACTGTAGCATTGATAACAAAACGAAAAGAAAATAGTAAAATTTATATTTTTCTTTCTTTATATAGAAAATTATAAATTTTACATCTTTTTCGTTTCAGTCGTTATCAGTTAATATACAGTTACCGCTACTTGTGCTTAATTCTCTTATCCGAATTCGAGAAAATATTGAAGAGGTTAGTTAATACAAGTAGTGAATAGCACACAGCAATTAGATGCCCGTTGGGTCAACATTTAGCTCAACCTGTACCCGTTTCTTATTGTAGCTCCTTTAGCGAATTGACAGAGAGTCGATTCTCTTGTGACGGATTTCAATGTTGACCACGTGCCAATGTGAATCAAATGATTTCCACCTTTCAGGAGAATTTCAAAGTGAAAAAGATACGAAGATTGTCCCAGCCTGTGATAACTGCACGCCAAGGGTATGTTCAAATATGTTGGATACCAGACGTTGGCCAAAAGAAAACAATTAAAATTTAGATCTGTTGATTTTAGTTTGAAATTCACCTGACACAACATTTGTACTGTATGGTTGACATAGCTCATGGTATCACAATACCATATAATTTTAACTCATTTAATACATTTCTTCCTGAGTATGATACAAAATATTAAATACATATTTTAAGAATTTCAAACATAGCTAACGTGGCATCCTATATTATCATTTAACTTCACGTAATAATACTTTTCAGGTACAATAGCTTGGATGAGAAGAAACCATTACTGAAGCCTATAAAACCATTAAATGGAATCAAAGAAGGTATACACATATTTTGTACCTGGTTTATCAGTGACGAATTTAACTCCGTATAGTTGGTTATATTTACAAAGTAAGAATAGGTTTGACTAGCATGTCCCTCCTCCATTTTGATAGTACATATAGATTCCATCTTTAGTTAGTTTTTGTTTCATCATATGGTATTAAGTATTAATAAAAGACTCAGCATATTCGGTTTATGGTTCAAAGACTTTCTGGACATGTATTTCCTAACATTGATACTCATGTATGTCTGTCCTGAATTTAATAATCTTAGGTCAGGTAGCAAGCAGGGGAATAAATCACCAACATTGTAAGACTGAAATTCATACATAGGCTTAACAGCTATAATCCCTGCCATTTCATTGCTATAACATCTAACCATGTTATTTTTTCTGATTACTTGTTGTTACCCACTTAACATGTATACCACTTTTTATTAAAATCGAACAGACCATTTGACAATGTAAAGTCTGAGTCTGAGTCTGAGACTTACAATGTTGATGAATAAGGTCCACTGGTGTCAGAGCTCAATGATAACCATAGTTTGTTTTCTCTTTTTTTCATTTCAGGAACCAACCCTACCATCATAGATCCTGTTACGAAAAAGCTCCACCCAATCAACCCATTGAAATATTTCCCCTTTATGTCCCAACAGTTTGTAAGTAAATATGTTGTTTAATGTCTTTGTATTGTGTTCTGTGACTATACGTCAACCAACTTCAATGCTTTACTATCAAAACTATACTGGAACACTTGTATGGTTCATACTCTTATTTATTTAACGTTTTGGCATAAGCATTTCTCGAAAAACACATTTAAAAAACTTATTCTACATTTGTGCTGGCATTGTTTTCGGCCATTTTAAAATAATAATGACACTTTACTTTAAAGTAAATTATTTTAAAATGGCCGACAACAATGCCAGCACAAATGTAGAATAAGTTTTTTAAATGTGTTTTTCGAAACGTTAAATAAATAAGAGTATGAACCATACAAGTGTTAAATAACTATTCCCTATGGAATTAAATCAGAGATATACTGGAACAGTTTGCATTTCAAATGATTTTCATTTAATGTTATTTCCACAAAGTGTCATCCATTTTCTTTGTGAAACAAATAGTTTCACGCAAGCCTCTTTACTGTGTTTATCTCACTGTTTTGCGTCATTTGTTCATTTTAAGTATTCAATTTGTTATTATTGTTTTTTTATATATCTTCGTAACCAATTTCAGTACATGTACAACGATATGCGGCAAGTGATTTCAAGGAACATGATGACTTAATAGCAAATTGCCTATATGTGGTGTATCTCTATGTAAAAACGGCAGTCGGTGCAATCAGTAATTATAGACTAAAACAATTAGATTGAATACGTGGTATGTTTCCAGTTTTTGCTTCAATATTTCAGTTAAAAGATCAGTACGAAAAATTTAAACAGTACGACACGAATGGAAATGGGAGTTTAGATTTAAACGAGGTAATTCCGCTATTATATTTATACTTATTTTGAAGTGGTGAACATAAAGCTATGACATGCTATAAAAATAGCACTCGAATCAGTTTGGCCTAAGTATATGCACTTGTTGCAATTTATCGATAAAAACGGAAATGGTCGTTGTATGGGCTAGTCCCATCCCTAAAGTCTTTTTTACGTCAATATTAATAAGCATTAGTCTTGTTTTGATAAATCGAACTAAAAGTCGGATGCATTGTTCAGGCATACTGAATATGATGAAAAGCACTAATTAACTCTCGTTAAGCAATTATTTTAATACAATTTCTGTTCATGTTTAGATGACTGCTATAGTGAAGGAACTAGGATTCCAGTTCAACATTCATCAGTTACAAGAGGCAATGGAAGAAGTAGATAGGGATCATAATCAGTCATTAGATTTCTTCGAATATATGCTTATCATAGATAACATCTATAGGAAACAAGGTAAGTTATCATAGATAACATCTACAGAAAACAGGGTAAGTTATAATAGATAACATCTACAGTAAACAAGGTAAGTTATCATAGATAACATCTATAGAAAACAGGCAAAGTTATCATAGATAACATCTATAGGAAACCAGGTAAGTTATCATAGATAACATCTATAGGAAACAAGGTAAGTTATCATAGATAACATCTATAGAAAACAAGGTAAGTTGTCATAGATAACATGTATAGAAAGCAGGTTAAGTTATCTTAGATAACATCTATAGAAAACAGGGTAAGTAATCGTAGATAACATCTGCAGGAAAACAGGGTAAGTTATGGTAGATAACATCTGCAGGAAACAGGGTAAGTTATCGTAGATAACATCTGCAGAAAAACAGGGTAAGTTATCGTAGATACCATCTATAGGAAACAAGGTAAGTTATCATAGATAACATCTAAAGAAAACAGGGTAAGTTATCGTAGATACCATCTATAGGAAACAAGGTAAGTTATCATAGATAACATCTATAGAAAACAGGGTAAGTTATCTTAGATAACATCTATAGAAAACAGGGTAAGTTATCATAGATAACATCTATAGGAAACAGGGTAAGTTATCATAGATACAATCTATAGAAAACAGGGTAAGTTATCGTAGATAACATCTATAGGAAACACGGTAAGTTAGCATAGATAACATCTACATAAAACAAGGTAGGTAATCATAGATAAAATCTATAGAAAACAGGGTAAGTTATCGTAGATAACATCTACAGAAGACAAGGTAAGTTATCATAGATTTCAATAGGATGGATACAGGGCAAATCATCGTGGATGACACATAGTATATTAGGTAGGAGACCGTTCAGGGTTCCAAAAAGAAAGTTTCCAGTTTCAGTGTCTACTTATAAATCTCCACGATTTGCTATCGTAAAGTAAACGTGTGCATTGTTTGTTTTTTCTGGTACCAGTTTGAAGATTATAACTATTTTTAGATTAGAAAAATGTTTATCACCGTATATATGCCCTTCTGAAATTTCTTTTCTTTCACTCATTCTTTATAAACTTTTACCAAAAGAGTTTGTATATAGTAAACCCCCCGTTTAGCTTCCTGGCACCAATATGCACTTATAGTAGGTCCCTAATTGGCCTTGTGTATGATTTCAGGAAAAGCGGAACTATTTCAGAAAGGAATGAAGGAGGTGCGGAAAAACAACATGTCCAAGTCTTGCGTTGTACAATAATGTGTTCAGGCATGGAATTATTCACGTGTATCACGATATATCATGGACATTGTAATATATTCCGAAACATAATCATAATTATCACCACAATGTGTCTAATTATTTATCCACCAAGTAATTGGTCGAATTTACGAATATTACCTCACTAGGACAACAACCGTTAGTGCATTTGTGACGCAGGTTACGGATGTTCCTTCGAGGCTTGATTTGTAGGCTCGGTGTCCTCATGGTATGGATTATCATACCGTTACACAAAGTGACCTAATTGAAGGATGAGTTATACAGCTAGGGTTTAGTCATTATTATATAACACTGTTGTTAAAGAAACGTTGTTGTGTTTCTTATAACTGATATGTCAGCCAACTTACCCCCAAAGACAACCGTTATGTAACAAACGACATATTGGCTTCCAACAGCTAGGCACATGATTTGAACGAAGCTGCAAATGGTGTTACGGATCTTATTCAGTGTAACGACGTATACAAACACCTTTGTATAAACATGGTTTGAAAAGAATACATGTGTCTGTGGGAGTATATTCAACAATACGCCATTATGGTGCGGCATGTAATGTGTAGCATGTGACATCAAATATCAACCTCATACGCGATCATCTTTTTTATTAAAAAAAACTTGTTTTAAAGTGTTAATTATGATCATGTTATTTCATAATTCCATCATAGTGAGTAATTTGTGGGTACAGTGATAAATGACAAGAGATATTATTGTATGTTTACATGTTTGTATCTATATATACGAGTGCTGTGATAAGGGAGCTAATAGCGTATGTACACAGGGAGGTAACTTCGCGTAAATAAACTGTAGTGCTGTGATAGGTTTGACCAAACTGTGTACGGACTTGAACTTATCTTATCTGCTTGTGCCTTATACTCTAAATCGATAATGACATGATGTTGATATAGTGGGTATGTTGGTATCTGAGCTAGTAGTAAGATATTCCGTGTGTTATGTACCAACTATCTACCAGTTAATTGTTTGTTAAACCCTTATTGATTGGCTAACCAGCTGGCAAACCGTGTTCTGTGCACAGTTTCTATGGGCCAATTGTTTGTTAAACCCTTTTTGATTGGCTGACCAGCTGACAAACCGTGTTCTGTGTACAGTTTCTATCGGCCAATTATTTGTTAAACCCTTTTTGATTGGCTGACCCGCTGACAAACCGTGCTCTGCGCACAGTTTATATTGGTCAATCGCTTGTAAACACGTTTTGATTGGCTGGCCAGCTGGCAAACACGGTACGATGCACATTTTCTATTGGCTAATTGTTTGTTTGACCCGTTTTGATTGGCTGACCAGCTGACACACCGTGTTCTGTGCACAGTTTATATCGGTCAACTGCTTGTAAAACATGTTTTGATTGGCTGGCCAGCTGGCAAACCGTGCTCTGTGCACATTTTCTATGGGCCAAGTGTTTGTTAAACCCGTTTTGATTGGCTGACCAGCTGACAAATCATGTTCTGTGCACATTTTCTATAGGCCAATTGTTTGTTAAACCCGTTTTGATTGGCTGGCCAGCTGGCAAACCACACAATGTGCTTATAGTCGTTTTAAGCATGTTCTGATTGGCTGACCAACTGACAAACAGTGTATATTGCATGATTTCCGTTGTTCAAAATTTTGTAAGACGCGCATTCATTGGCTGACAGATAAAATTAATTGGCAGAATTTGAACAGGATTCGGCATTCGTTTGTATCATCGCACATATATGTTCGCCTTATTTACGTATGTGTGTGAAACGTTTGATATAAATTATTGTAATTTGTACTAAAAGCATTACTCATTATCAAACTTTTGAAGTTGGCCTACATTATTGGACTAAACAATGGCGTCATGAATATGCATGACCTAAAGCATGTGACTTATTTACACGCTCTGTGCATGCACATTAGATACTTAGTACTGCATCAAAAAAGATACAGAAATGCTCTGCAATATATTTAAAATACGTTTTTAACTTTTTACCAAACATGCTTGAACATGATTAGAACATATTCTCAGCCATACTGGACTGCTAATTTTGATGAAGGTAGTTTGTGTGCTGACTTGTATAAAATATATATTACATGCTCACGTGTTATCTTGTATATGCAATGTTGTTTCGTGTTCCGTCGTTTTCATAGGTAACAGTATCATTGAAAAAGAAATTGGATTTCTTTTTCGAAATTTAGCTTCTCTTTTTTTCAATTTCATTTTTCTTAAATTTCTTTTTCAACGATACTGTTAACTGTGTTTGTATCTGCTTATTTGCACACTGATATTTACTGTCCAGAGTAGAATAAGTTTCAAACATTACAAAATAATAAAAACAAGAGGGCCCAAAGGACCTTAGGTGGTATGTTCTTCAGGAATCATTTACAACTTCTAAGAATTAGAAATTGTAGTTTCTATTTCATATTAAAGTTTTCCATATTGTCTGAACCATGCGATCACTGTGACCTCATATGTGCCCTACACAAGGGTTTTCTATCAATTGGCTGTGTGACCCAGTCTTTGAATTGGTTGACTCATGCATTATGCGAATACGGTACCGAACCGAAATTTTGTTGAGATGATCATTGTAACCAAGTTTCAAAACGATTAGATCCAAACTTGTGAGCTGTAGTGACAACACGTGATTTTTCTAAGATTTGATTTAGTGACCTAGTTCTTGACCCTAGATGACCCAAATTCGAACTTGGCCTACATTTTGTTGAAATGATCTTTGTGACCAAGTTTCATAATGATAAGCAAAACATTGTGACCTAGCTCAAGTGACTACATACACAAGTAATTGTGGACGAACGGACGGACGAATCACAAAAGCACCCCTGTCACTAAAATGTTACAGGTGAAATGAAAGGTTCATTTACAGAACTGTAAGGTATCGTCGGGAGAAGTTAACTATATTTCTGGAACTCCTTTTTTAAGTTAATTTGGTCCCCGATTCCTAATCATGTGATGCCAATCACCCGGTAAGTACAAATACGATTCCACATGTAGTACACACACCAACACTGGCAGTTCTCCTGTCTGACAAACGGAAACGGTCGAGCTTTTATGTTTGCCACAGGCCAAGTTCTAAAAATACCCAAAGCTCTCCCTTTGAGGAAAATTTGCATGTACGTGTACAAAATGACATAGTCATTAAGTAGAAGAATATATTTATTGTCTGATTATTTAAATACAAATAATAAGTCAGTCATAGCCTATATATATACGTGCATATACAACTACCATTGCAGTGGGCAAGTATGATTATTTTAGATAGTTTTTACAAGGTTTATCCACATGTGACAGTATCAGTGTTTGGTCCGCAAACGATTAAAAAATGAAATAAAAAAATATTTAAGAAATCCCGTCACTGATCTCAAGGTGTAAAGCGTACTATGTATATGTCTATATGCCAAAGATTGTGAAACATCGCATTTCGTTGTTTAAGCATAAAATACGGGCGCGTAAGGCAAATCGCTACACAACTAATTCCTATATACTATAAGATATTCATTCCCACCGAAAATCTCGTTCAACTGTATCTTATAACTGCGAAACGGCAAAACAATGTTCCATTCGTTATTTAACTCCGATCGAGGGCATTTTATTTATGCGCTGGATACCCGCTTCACTCACAGCATCGCAATTATTGTTAGGAACCAAGTCTATTTTTATAGATGCGATGTTCCACAATCTTTGGACATAGACATATAGTAGGTTTTATACCTTCCTATCTTTACTGGCGTCTGGTGTTGAATGTGCTCGTATAAACATACATGACAAGTGCAATAATGATATCTAAAGAGTTCACATAAACAATCAGTAAGTATATATGATTGTTTAACTATTAAACGTATTAATATCAAATCAGTAATACAGTGAAGAACCTAAAATGATATGAACTATTCTTTAAACAGCTGATAAAATGTCCATACTGTATTACACTATATTTAGATATATTGTAAGTTCATTTATTAAGTTCATACTGTTTATAGGGTTAGTTCATTTACTAGTACTAAGTTGATGCTGTATATAGTGTTAGTTCATTAATTAAGTCACGTCGTATTTGTGTTACGCCCATCGTTGATTGTTTTAGCCGCTTCGCTTTTAGCTATGATTTGATGTCAGGTAACACAGTTCGCAAAAACAGTTATTGCATTTAGTCATTCTTTTCAGCACACGAACGAACCAGAAACCCAGACTCCGATATGTCTAATATATTCATTCTAAGTCAAACACCTTAAGTGTGTCATTCTCGTCCATTGTGACAAACAGTTTGCTCAATTTCTGATGGAAACATATCGAGCGGAGTTTTCGTAAACCACAAGCCTCATTCAGGACTACGCTTTTCTTTTTACCATCATACCCAAATTGTACCACGTTGTTTGTGTTTCTTCCCGCTACGAATACATTTCCTATACCATCGATACACACACCATCGGCCCCGCCAATATCAGTATCTTTGGTTGTAGTGATGTGCTTTCCTTTCTTGTCCAAATAAACCAATCCACCACCAAATGCAGTGACAAAGATGGTATCTCTACTTGCACAAATCTGTACAGAGTTAGTAAACAGTTTATTACCACTATTGTCTTCTGATATTGTTTGTAACAATTTACCCGCCATATCGAATATGCATACGGAACCAGTACCATCATTAGAAACACAGAGTTTGTTATCTATGTACGCGACATGGTAACATCTGTGATTCAGTTTGAATTGACGTGACTGTGTCATAGTTTGTCCCAGGTTTACCAATTGTATCAAATTATCGCCCAAACATGCAACAGCAACTTCATTATCCTGGCAACGACATACTCCACAAATATTATATGGAAGATCTATGTAATCCTCTACCTGCATTTTGTTTAAATTTACTCTTTTAAGTTTTTTATTGTTTCGATCAGTCATAAGAAGTGTTGTATCGTTGAAAAGGCAACATCCCCATATTTTGCACACGTTTGTGTCGCTTGATACCTTGACGTTAATGTCATCACAATGCTTTTGTGTGTATGGTCTAGTCTTGTCGTTAACAGTGACAACGCCAAGTTGTTCATAAAGCTGAAGGGATTCTATTAACGATTTGTCTCCATCAAATGACAATATCCCATCGCGAACAAAATCATCTAACTCTGTTTCCGCCTTGTACATGTCTGCCTGGTCTTTCTTGATTGCTGAGCCGAACAGTTTAGAGCAGACAAATTTTTGAGACTTATTGCCTCCAGCCTGTTTAATTTTGTCACCAAAATTAACGTACGTGTTGAAACTGAATTCAACTCTTTGATTGGCGTTCATTAGTCTTGATTTTAATTTATCGTAGTGCGAATGAACTTCGGACCTAGAGTTAGTTTCAAGACGATCAAGTTTGGAATCTGCTTCTCTTCTCTGCTCGGTGATTGCATGCAGGGACTTTTCCTTGGCGTTGTCTAACTTCTTCATATAAACTGTATTAGATTGGTGTAGCATCGACTCTATATCATCCGTTTCGGTTTGTAGATTTCCAACGTTCTCGTTGAGTTGGTCATCCGTGGTAATTATATCAATATGATCAGGGATCGAATGTACATCAGAGCAGTTCCTGTAATGAAATGTTCGTAATATAAGGTTCAATTCAGACATATGGGTGTGTATAGGTGGACAAGTGGTCTAGTGGCTTCTGACTGGTTATCCACAAGTTGTGGGTCCCCCCCCCCTCCTGTCGGGTCAAATTCCAGAAATGCTTTTCAGTGGACATCCTTGTAGGAAACTAGGCAGTTATAACGAAAATTTGTCCAACCCTGCCTATAGGAGCGTCTTCAACATTGGCAACCTTTCCTCGTATAGGAGGGTTGGGGGACGTAAAGAGTGCAAGTTATGTCAGGAGTGTATTTTTGCAAGCACTGGGTGTTGACATATTTTTATATAAGGAAGTGTTTAATTATAAAGTGTAAAATTATACGTTTCACCAAGAACTGAAGGCTATAACGAGATATATTAGGTCATAAATTATACTTTTCGTCTGAATTATTGGGGGGCCAAAATATATGTTGCCCCCCTCCCCCCTGTCCAGACATTGGGAGGGCCTGCCCCCCCCCCCCCCCCTCCCTGCCCCCATGGTCCTACGCCCATGTACAAGGAGGATAGTTTTCCAAATATTGCGATATATCAGTCGGGTGTAACTGTTTCATGGTTTTCAATATTAAAGCATTCTTTTCCGCCTGTTACCAGATAATTGAAGGTTTGGTATTAGATAATATTCTAAATATTCTATTTGAATCGTTGTTTGTGTTGAGTTTAGTCACCTATTGCTGACATGCATTGATCCATACAGAATATGGGTAAATGCTAGTCGTCAGTGGAAAAAGTCCTCTTCGGCCTGGGTAGAAAAGAGATCGTAATTAAAACCCAGCTTCGGACGACGGCAACATTACAATCATGAAAAACAAATATTTAAACAATTTTATGTTTATTTTAAAGCACGAACTCTAATCTTTGTTCTACTTTCGTTTTCGTCCGAATTAGGAGATTATTAGCCTATATTAGGAGGTGTTTCCAGTATGTATGTGATTTATAACATAATTACGTTCAATTTAATTCGTTTAAAACTTAAGTATTGATAGATCTTTGTTTAAATGACTGTAAACACGAGTTGTACATTTTTAAACGACATACACTGAACGTGTACAGTACAACCTCTCCAGAGCGGACCACTGTAGAGCAACAACCTCTTCATAACAACGCTTTCAAAATTTGCTAAGCTAAAGTTTATTACAAACTTATCGCTTGTAATGTAGAGCAACAACCTCTGAATAATGGTCCATATTTGTATCTCCCAAATGAATACAGCTCTACAAAGGTTGTATTGTATATAATATTAGTCCAATTATTAAAATGCTTTAAAATAATTAATGAATAACTTACTTGTGATCTATAGCAATGCATGCACAGCAACCCACAACCTCATGGTCACCACAATACATGTATATAACCTTCCCTTGGTGAATGCTGCAACGTTCAGTAGGAAACGAGGGTAAGCTTGATGTCTGATCGACTTGTTGAGAATTCGATGTGTCTAACAAACTATGGCGTTTTAACGGTCCATATGTCCCATGCAGAGAGACACAATCGGTGCAACAATACGATTTACATTCAACACAATAGCTTACTCCTTCTTTTATAATATTATCTTCGGCACATGAAGTGCATACATAGTCAAACGTCTCCTCGGACATTTTGTTGTCACTCCTACCCGCAGCCATTTTGAAATTGTATATGGCTATATGGATATGCGTAGTTATGGCCTATATAGATAACAAATTAGATTATGTTAAACCTTTAGAATTTAGAAACATTTCGTACATGTACTCGACCTTGTATTTGTGTAAATGTGCGTGCATAGCATATTGATTCTTTTGCACTTATTGTATACGTAAATTACTGAATTCTTTAAAAAGTTCATGGGCAAAAAGTAAACATTGATTATCAGTGGATTTGAACTATACTCAGCGTCAAAATTTCTGCAAATCAGATACATGGGCGTAGGAGCAGGGGGGGGGGGGGCAGGGGGACCAGGCCCCCCAATGTCAGGACAGGGGGGGGGGCAACATATCTTCCCCCCCCCCAATAATTCAGACGAAAAGTATTATTTATGGCCTAATATATCTCGAAATAGGCAATTTGCCTTTGGCTCTTGGTGAAAAGGTATAAACAAAAAATTTTGCTCGATTCGCTCGCATAGTGACTTCCTTATATCAAAATATCTCAACACCCATTGTTTGTAAAAAAATACACTTATGACATAAATTGTACTCTAAACATCCCACAACCCTCCTATATCACTTTGAGAGGTTGTCAATTATATATAAAGCCTTTCAAACAAACGTTTTCATATAAAGCTTCAACCCAAAATCGGGTAATTTAAACTTTGTGCTTGGGTTTAATCTAAGAACTTAAATTTCCTGTATTTAGTGATAAAACGTCTCCTTTTATAATACCAAATTACGTGTCAGAACGCCCAGAATACACCAGATTGATCCATTGTTTACAAAAATTTTCCCGGGGGGGACCATGCCCCCGGACCACCTATATTTGAACTGATTCGCTTCTAATTACCAGGTAACTACTAAAACAAATCTCCACCCAAACATAAAATGATAGTTATTGTATAGATATGAGAGGGTTGTGGTTGTTAAAGAGTTCAATTTGTGACAATAGTGTATTTTCTGCAGACAATGGATGTTGAAATATTTTGATATAATGTAGTTAGTTTGCGAGCAAAATTTTTTTTTTAAACCAAGTTGCCAAATGTTTAGCCACCCCCCCCCCCCCCCCCCCCAATGTCGAAGACGCTCCTACACCTAAGAGTTATTGTGTATCTTATATATCAGAATGGCCTACTAATGTATGATAATTAAACTGCATATTTGTATAGCGATATATACTTGATGTAAATCCATGACAATTCTGGATTTTACGATATTAATTGATCCATAATAATAACACATGTGACACAAACCCATGATTCAAAAATACACATAACGATTTACGACTACTTTGCTGTGTAAGGGAGGTAATTATTCAAAACAAATATCTCCCTTTGACCACAGGCCATTGTGGATGTCGTAATTGAGTATGTACGAAAAGTCAGCTTTTTAAAAACAGTGCACAGGTCATAAAACGCCAAATAAAAGAAAGTTTCTAATACATTTAATGTTGGTTGGACTACGATTAAGCTAAAACAATGTTGTGGGGTGTGGTGCTTAAATTTACCTGTCTACGTCAGCGGCATTGGTCCTTGATCTGTTGTCACATGGTACGTCATAAACAAGGTTCGTCTGTTGGAGATGATACAAGTTAGTCTTATCAAGGGGTATAACCTAAAGCATGGAGATTGGTGGTTTAAGTAAGACTTTCCATGGAGATTGGTGCCAATGGCCGATATTTTGATGGTTTTTTTGTCACTTGACTGACACATTTCCACCAAAGTAAGTTCATTTTCTTGTTTTATATGTGGTGTGTATGCGATAACCACCTAGCCATAAGTCTAAGCCACCTATCGGTGGTCTGTTTTAGTCCGTCTGTGCAGTGATAAAAGCCTGAAAGAAGGGATGGTGACATCGGGTGTCCGTAGTCCGCATTGATTTGTATTAATTCTGACGTATCTGGGGCATTCTGGAAGGTTTTTTTGTGTTTGCTAGGTACTTCATGCATGATTTTATGGTTAAAATACTGTTTCTGCTTATTTAGGAGGCTCCAAGTGCATATTTTTAACGTTTAAGACGAGTTCATGGAGATTCGTCAACTTTAAGACCCGAACTGTGGAGAATTAAATCAATGTAAGTATTCTGTTCTAAAATGTTTTGCAGCATAGTGTGTTACCTTCATTGATTACTAATGTAGTTTCTATTTATTTTTCAGACTCCTGGTTTGAAGAAAACGTACCAAAAAGACGATACTTCGTTCAAGGAGGAAGTGGCAGAAAAGAAAACGAAAGAGAAATTTTAATAAAATCTCATTGCCTAATAAAAGTGTAACTAGGAAGCTTTGTGTCGCAATTTAAACACTTTAAAATACGCCGTTAAATTACCATTTAGATATTCGTCATCAAAAAGAAAACGATTAACTTCAGCACCACCTTGTCATTTGTATCGACCCAAAGAACCCCAGTGAAAAGCCAGAAAATAAAAGAAAATAAATATAGAGTAAAGTCTCATGATAACATTTTATTCACGTATTTTAATACATGTTCAAGGTTATGATTCTATAAAATAATAAAATAACATGAAATGATGCACATCAATGTCTGTTTTGTTTTGTTGGAAAGTTCCAATAGCACAGATTCTGGTTGTATTCTTTGTTAAGATACTTCCTGGAACATTTTGGTTCACAAAGCATCAGATCACACTGTCTTTATAAAATTGACCTTCTTCGCTAATGAACCTTTAAAACTACAATTTGTAAATAAAAATATCAAATATATTTACGTAATTATTATTATATTGATTGCACAAAAAGTGACCATCGGTCTACCATGACCTCTCAGCAATGACCCCTTTATAAATAGTATACACAGCTTGACTACTGATCAATAGGTCCCTGGTTCGAACCTCGGCCGGTGCACTTAGTTATTCATGGAACGCGTTTCCGTGTTTCCCACCCAACTAGACATGATCTATTTGGAAGGTGACCCAGAGGTAGCCTCGCATGTACCAGAGCTGTACACCAGGTACGTTAAAGAACGAATGTCTGTAGGGAAGTTCGCCCATATACATGGAAACACCATACTGTGTTCATACTGCCTCTTTAGCAAAAACACAGGAACCATTCAAAATCAGTGTCAATGGTACGATGCATTTAACAAGATGAATGCATCATAGAGACGAGAGAGATTATTGAAAATTCACTCTTATGAATGTAACAAAAAGTAAAACTTCACTTAAAGACCACCTCAAAATTAAAACCTCCAGTTCGAAGTCAATTCACATGATTACATGTTGTACTTTTGATTTATAATATAACCAACTCTTAAATAAGCCTTTATTAATATATAAACAGATATGATAAGTATGTTTTAAAATAAATAAGGGTGAGGTTTCATTGTGATGTTTTGAACATTGACGTACAATATACTGCCACTTATAAAACTGCTGCAATGGTTAACGCGCAGTGTTTGTAACAAGCAATCTTGGTTTGATTCCCAGTTGCTTCAATTTGTCAATGCTGGTTTTACTCCACATGTTAAGAAGTTGTTGGTTCCTTGTGGATTGTAAGTAAGTGCTTGAAAGAATACTGATCAGAAAACTGATTACAAATTCTCTATATTATAAATGCGATAAAGAAAATGGTGGGTATTTCAAATATATTTGAAACCACAATCTACCAAATTGATGTGGCCTGTAGCACACCTTTCCGAAGAAGATACTATCCATCTAGTAGAGAAGACGGCTACTACTAGGCCTTTTGTCAGTTCAACTGAATATCATAACAGATACACAATGCACCAGTCAATTGAAAACCTTAGCATGGGGAAGGGACGGGTTGACTTTTTAAATCATGGTAAAATCCCTGCCCGAGAGCCTTACAAAAGGTAACACCCCCTCCTTGAAACTTATTCCCGGCTGCATTTCACATCTACGCATTTAGGTGCGGAGCAAAAGTCCTGCTCTCATTCGGCAGTGCGGGGACATCAAAAATTAAAAACTCGTGACTACTAGTATACCCCGGGTTTGGGGAGTCAGGGTTTGATTTGACTGGTGCATAATAAACAGCGCACAAGATTATAAAAATCATCCTTTATTACTTATATGCATATCTTTGGAGTACAAATAAGAAAATCACAACAATTGTTGCAGCCAGGTGGTGTTGTTACTGTATTTGGTTCCAATTATGTTACTCGCCAAGCCAAGACCCTCTGTAAGACGGTAGCCCTGAAATTGGTACAAAATAGAGATTACTTCCATGTTTATAATACCAGTACATATGGTTTACAAAATAATAACAAATCTCCATGAAGAGGGTCTTAAAGTTGACGAATCTCCATGAACTCGTCTTAAACGTTAAAAATATGCACTTGGAGCCTCCTAAATAAGCAGAAACAGTATTTTAACCATAAAATCATGCATGAAGTACCTAGCAAACACAGAAAAACCTTCCAGAATGCCCCAGATACGTCAGAATTAATACAAATCAATGCGGACTACGGACACCCGATGTCACCATCCCTTCTTTCAGGCTTTTATCCCTGCACTGACGGACTAAAACAGACCACCGATAGGTGGCTTAAACTTATGGCTAGGTGGTTATCGCATACACACCACATATAAAACAAGATAATGAACTTATTTTGGTGGAAATGTGTCCGTCAAGTGACAAAAACGTCAAAATATCGGCCATTGGCACCAATATCCATGGAAAGTCTTACTTAAACCACCAATCTCCATGCTTTAGGTTGTACCCCTTGCTTATAATGATAGAGACATATCAATTCAATCCGACAAAAAGAATTTTAATGAAACACCAGCCTCTATATATATATACACTTACGCACACTCCCAACGCAACACCTATACAACAGAAATGTAAAATAACAAATATTTTGTTAAATTGCTGAAATAAACACTTTATTTTACTTACATTTGCCTTTTTTTATTTATACAATCATGAAAAATTTACATACGCACCGGTGATTCACCGGTGTAAACAGATATCATTACGGTTTGTCTCCCTTGTTTCAATTGTCGCTAGTCTATATCCCGCATTGTTCGAATGCGGTTTTAATTACCTCAGGGTTATCACAAAGTTTTTGATGTGCTCTCATCATCCATTTACCATGAATAGGTTTGATGACACTTGTTTTTAGATCTATTCCATGCACTGGTTGTTTATGTTTAATTTTATCGGCGACGATATCAGAGTAGTACATTTGAAAAGTTGATTTAAGTTCATCTTTAAACAGTTTGTTTGGAATCGCATCTAACGGCTGTAATTGGTCTGTGCAGGACGGGGGAATAAAAACAATCCGGATATTGTTCTGTTTTAGCTTGTCAAGGAGTAATTCACTGCGATGGGCCTTGAAAACATCGAAGATGGCAATTGCTGGTTGATCACACCTGCAAATGCAAAGGACGACGGGTGAAAAATAACAAATATGTATAGACGTGTTTAAATTTAAAACTGTGAATGGGGACCCATTGTTATAGGTGTGAAGAATGATTGGATACTATGAACAGATATCATGTCATGTACTGTACAATGTGTATAAAATACAAAGCCAAACACAGCTAATCCCCTCCCTAATTACAGTAATTATTGTACAACGCGACAGGTACGGTCGTAACGGGAAATAGCATTTCATATACATTTGCGATTTTCACGACGTGTAATTATCACGCTATTCTGAATTGCGATTTTCACGACGTGTAAATATCACGCTCTTCCGAAAATCGTATTTTCGCGAACAATAATGTACGCGAAACGCCTGGAATGATGGATTCGCGAACTTTTCGACACGCGGAAATATCCACTTATACAGTATTTTGCATGATTTCTCGACTATGAATGAACGGATCTCGTTCAACATTTTGCTGTGAATACACTAATATTCGATGAATGTTTGCCAGAATTTGTGTGTTAATAAGTTTATTGGAAGATAAAAATAAAACGAAATAATGAGTGTCACTGTAAAATGAAAAGTCACAAAAATGGCGTCATGTGAAAATACTGCATGACGGAGTTTTGGGTCCCATAACAAGTAAATCACAAGCAACACTGCAAAATAACAACACACAAAAGATGCCACTATCATCAAAGTCTTCGAATTTCAACTACATTTTTAATTAGTTGAAATGAAATGTGTATGCTACCGATGAGACGACAACCAACCCTACAAAAACCTGCAAAAACGGGTAATCTTTTAGGAATTTTTGAACGCAACCCAAATATTGACCAGGAAGTATGATTTATCGATATTGCAGGAGTATAAATACGTCACAAACGACATGGAAAGACATTCAATATACTAACAAACATAAAATGAAATATCATTATTCGATTATTTTACTGTGCTGAACCTTTTAGTAAACATTTCACCCATTTTTCAAATATTTTCATGTCTTATTTCTGTGACTTTTCAATTTAGAGTGATGTTGTTTGTTGGAAATGCTTGTTAACTTGCCATGGTTTGATTTTGATACAAAATCACAATAAGATCAATAAGACATGTATGTACGCATATGCCAAATTTGAATAAAATCCCTTCATAAACAACTGAGTAATTTTAAAAAATATAGGTGTTGCGTTAGGAGTGTGCGTAAGTGTATATATATATAGACGAACACGATTATGCTCACAATTATCAATTTTGCCATCAAATTAAGCGTACATTGTTAACTAATTTGACTAAACCATTGGATATATTTACTTATAATTCAGTATTTATTTAGAACAATTTTTCATTGTACCAAAAGCAATTCACTTTTGAATAATTATTCGATCATTTTCATTCTAAGGACGGCTCTCGTATACGACGTCCGTCAAACAAGACTAGTGGCAATACAAATTGACAGCCCAGCCAACGCTTTCCTGGTCTCGGCTTTATATAACTTATGGTTGCTTTCCCGTCACAAATATTTTCCACTTACGATAATAAGTATACGTCTTGCAGACTTCTCTCCCGATGCTCGTTCCCTCATTTCAAATGTTTGTTTAGACCTTAATACCAGTTGCGGAAGAACTGTATATTTTCGATATATGATTTTTGCCGACATTTTGCGATGTTTTTAAATCGCTACTGTAAGTATTCACGTCATATATTTTAAAAAATGAACAAATTTACACCAAAAACGGTTTAGTCAACAGTTCTTCAACGTGTTAGCGTCATGTCCAGTTAATTTGATAAACATTCCAGGAAAATTTTATTAAATATAAGTCTTATGCCTGCCATACCATACGGCGAAACCAGGCGACGTTTTGATGTGCGGCGACATAGCGCGACACCTTATAATTGACATTGCATTAATAAGGAACTACTTATTGTAGAACACAGTATTTTATTAGTTAACATCGGCATTAAATGCAGCAAAATTAATGTTACACTTCCATGGTTCAGATACGTAAACTTTAAAAATGATAGCATTTGTCTAATTACTTTTTGATCATCCCACGTATGTGACTGTATATATAGCATCTAACTTCTGCTTAAATTTTGTTTCAAAGTCTAGTAATAATTCTTTCTCCAGTACGTCCACTTGTTCGTTCATCTTTCTCCGAACGGATTGTATTTCTTTCCTTAAAGCGACTTGGTCAATTTTGAGACCTCCTTTCAGGTTGGTTTTTTTCTGCATCCAACGGACACGAGTGTTTTCATTTCGGTGTCGAGTTGTTTAAGTTCCGGAATGACGAACTAAAGGTGACAGTTATCAATGCAATACACTGATTCGGCAATTCTCCAGCCTACTTTCACTTTCGATTATTTTAGATGATGTTATTGGTGACTTAGGCGTTCTTATGCTCATCGGTGTAAGTTTTTTTGGTTCTAACATGTACCAACAGAAAACTGAAATAAACTAACGCACCATTTTGATGATTTAATAACAAGATAAACAATATTTTTACCTGCCAATCAGCCTCTCGATACACGCTACATATCGGCAGCCCCTACATGTGCCGGAAGTCGTTGCATTTCTCCTGCCTCGCGCGTATGCGCACTAAACGTAGTCGGACGAATATAACACCTCTTACAACCGTTACATGACACCGGGTTTGTCTTGAAGGCGACTGCTACATCGGTTATTTACTTCGTCCCTTTGCATGAACAGAAACGTATTGACACCATGATATTAGTAAATTAGTTGATCGAGACTTCGTGTAAATTATGATAAGCAATAAGCATTTTACTTGCTTTCCACGATCTATAAATAACATCTGAAACACGGTCTGTCATAACATATATACTGAAATATGAATAACTATTTCAAACGAACTACAAGCACGTGCATGGTGCAATAATATTGAATTGTTAAACTGACTCCCATGTAAATTTTGTCATTTTCACGTTAAAATATAAACAAAATTAAAATGCTTGTTATTTTTAAAATTCATACATTTGTATTATAATTCCGATTTTCTTCAGATCAAAACTATTCAGAGGTAAAATCTACTGCGGTAAAAGCAGGGAGATAAAATATATGTAATTCCTTGGTAAAAGTCAACATTAATTTAAAAACATTAGATTGTATGTGTTGCCACGACAACATTGTCAAATGGATTAACCATCGATTGTCAGCGGTGTCCTAAAATTGCTTAGCAACCGAGAATGGACTGTATAAATGAGTGATATGCATGACAGTTATATCAGAAATTGATTATCCTACAAAATGATAATAAACATAGTATATTTTTTCTTATTTTACCATTGTTCTAGCTAAAGAAATTAATGAAATTATTTTGTGATTTTTGCACTTGTGAACTTTAATTTTGCACGGGACTGTACATCTCGAGCGTCTTCGTGATACTCCCAGACTATGTACGTGGGTTGTCCCAGAATACCGTATAATCCTGTAATATCTTAAAGACTATCAAGTACCGTATGCCCAAATTATAATCGACGTTTAGAGAAATTATTTCTTGACATACTAGCCAAGTTTCATGATATATCTTCCAAAAACATTACAAGTGTGTACATTTAACGAGTACCAGGTGACGCTTTACGGCCGACAGAACGTCAACGTCAACGCTCTCCAACGACGTCACGCTACCCTAGTTTTCCAAAGAACTCCCATTCGTGGGCTTTACATTTTAAAACTTATACGCCGAAATTGTTATCAACTCTTTGGAAATATATTTTTTTACATACAGTCAAAAATTCATTGAATATTTTTTAAAATGGACAGCTTGAGCTGACTTCTGTGCGGATAGTGTAGGAAGCGATCTGACGTAATTTTTGTTTTGATCGGTCCGTCTAATGACTTTTGTTCCACTTCCTTTCTGTGCCAAAAAAAACGCCGGGGAATCTTAAAAACAACTGCCGAATTACCCAGTTATATTGTGCTGTGGATTTTATATAATTTATCGTTCCTCCGTATACTATTCTATGTTATATACGGAAATGGCAGTCACTCAGCAACGTCGTCTGACGTCGTGATATTTTTATATTGTAACTCTAACAACGTTGCTATATTACTTCATTAACCAATCAAATATGACATCATCACTATGAATCATTGTATAAAAACTCGCCAAAAGATGCCAATTATTCTTATATTTAGTTTGGCGCGATGCGGCTAAAATTTCTTATGTATAATTGTCATTAAATATTTAAATTCATTTTTGTGATACATACTTTTTTCGTGCTGGGTCGTAAACCGTTACCATGGGTTATAAATACATCCTATTATCGAATACAACGTAAACTGATATGAAATAATTCCGTCAAATCCACGTGCTTTGGTTGTAGAAATGTCCATGCAAAAATATAAAACTATATCATTATGTTGGAGTAAATAGATCAAGAATTATACGCTATTCTGGGACAACCCTCGTAGACATACAACCGAGGTTATAAATACAGGCAAGATATCGACTGCTAAATTATGCTAATCTAAATGTCAGGTTCGTGTCAAATTCGCAAAGCTATGACCACCCTTGAATAAGTACAATTTTATTTTATCTGGCATTTTATTTTTAACTAACATTTTGACATGTTTGTGACATACTATCAACTACAATGACCTCCTTTGTTTATTTTAATATGATTCAAGTTGATCTGACATGAAATATATGATATGTGTAAGGGTTTAATAGACTCACGTGACGCAGCAAAAGGTGGAAGACGTCAAAATGACGCCAAAGCTTTAGGTACTCGATTGTTGTTAACTCGAGAGTCCATTATACTCAATGGGGTTTCAATTTAATTTTTGTCGAGTGAGTTGATCATTCGTCTTTTGGTATCAAGTGGTTAACATAATCATGAATGTATTTCCGGGTCCTGGCAGGGGTACGCGACAGGCAACTTACTGTACAAAATCAATCGAATCAGGGTATAGGATGGGACGCGTGTTTGTTATGTCGCCATGGTAACCGCTTCTGGTCATGGTAGGTTTTTAACTGCCTTTATTTGAGTGAACAATGAAACGTTATTTCGATTTGAATGCGTGGAAATAAATATTTTACATTTTTGTGTTTTGTGAACCTTATTCGGCACAAGAGTGTAGATTCTATATCATCTTGAATAACCAAAAATATTTTGAACAAATATATAAACATACTTTAATTAATGCATTATTACTGGAGATTTTATAGAGGCCTGCACCAATGGTGCGTTCGAGAGAGATATCGTTCAATTTGTTGTCCTCTTGCCTAAATTTGTTGTCCTCTTGCCTACAGTGTAACAAAACGGAAGTGGTATGAATGCGCACGCAGTTCCTACCGAAGGATCATCTGTTTCTTAACAAATACAGAAATCACAAAAATTGCCAAATTCATCTGTTTTCCCCACTTTATTGTGCTGTTCTTCAAACAAGTATGTTGTTTTAAGGATATTTACACCAATTCTGATTTCTCACTAGCGGTGCTGGCTCCGCAATCGACCATTTAAAGTCTGATTTTTTCAACGTAGAACATCGGCCGTTCGCAGCTAAAACAAATCCATTTTGCCCGTATTTGTCAAATCTTTATTTTGTACAAATATGAAATAGATGTGGTTGTAAAACTGCGTTATTTGATTTATGTTGTTGTTTAGCTAAGTTCATATAATAAAAAAAATCCCACGCCGTGCATGTTGTTTACGTCTTATGTAAATTGGTGGGTGGGGAAGGGTTTTTCAATGTATTGGAGGTGAACGTCTAATTCACGGGTCTGGTAAATTCATGAAAATAATAAAAAACAAGGACAAATATGAGTAATCAAACCTGGGACATCTGGAATGATAGCTGACTCTTAATCATGTTGCTGAACTTCTAGATGTAGCAACAACCAACCATTTTTATCCATGAATAAATCTGTACAAATGAATGCATTTTTAAAAAGCGCTAGGTGTGAGAAGTAAGAAAATATAAGGTTTATGAGTATAAAATGGTGATTTAGCTTTTTACAGAGGTTCAAAGTTGTCAAAAAGTGTACTAGAAAATGACCTCATTTTCATTTTTAGATTTTTTTCAACCTCACTGGAATTTTCACCTCAAAAGACTTAAAAAGCACCAATAAGTATGCTAAATGTGTGTCAATTCTATTGATTGCACAATATAAACCATTATTTTACTTTTTTGTGATGATACACCTGCCATATCAACCATTATTAACATTGCCTTTTAAGTAAAAAACATTAAAATCGAAGAAAGTAAAATTTATAATATAAATGATATATTTTGAGCAAAGAGTGGACAAAAAAAGTTGTAATGCAAACAAACATGCATTTTTAGAAACGAGTTTGAAAATAATGAGGGCGAAAATTAATGTTGGTACGAATAATAATGGGTGCGAAAAGGATGGTACGAAAATATTTGGGGCGAAAACGATTATCTCATTTCTGTCTCAATTCTTTTGTAAAAGTGAACAAAGTTGTGTTTTATTATTAAAATACGACCTAAAATACACAGATTAAGAGAAACAACTGGAATTATGGGTTGTTTAAAGTTATTATGAACAATATTCCAAACATCATCGTGTTTAGTTGTTGTTGTTGTGGTTCTCAAAGTGAAAGTAAATTACCTCCCTTGTCAAAGTTTCATCA
The DNA here is from genome assembly GCA_963678985.1 of Spisula subtruncata. NCBI lineage: Eukaryota > Metazoa > Mollusca > Bivalvia > Venerida > Mactridae > Spisula > Spisula subtruncata. Next base: position 25,353,452 of record OY787671.1, on the reverse strand, counting down.
TCAAAATTCGGCATTTTTACGCCCAGAATTCCTTTAAACTTTACTTGAAAATGATAAATTGATGATTATTCTTTAAAATGAGCATGGATTTACTTGCGTTTTCGTCATTTTAAGAAAAGAAATCTGAAACTGAAAATTGCCTTTTTGATTTTTTTCATGAAAAATCTTCCGTATGGCATCAAAATTACTAAAAACGTGAAGTTTAACCTTTCATCTAGGCTTAAACGGGTATATTTGCCTCCAAAACCCTTGCATTTGTTCGTATAAAGGCGTTGAAAAAAGGTGGTATACTGAGGTCAGAAATCCGTGACATTTTCAAAATTACCTCCCCTGTTTAAAGGGGGGGTTGGTTGTTGCTACTAGATGAGACAAACTTGGTCAGAGAAGGCTGCACTCAATCAAACAGTAATAAACTGTAAACAGTCTAGTATAGAAAACAGAACAACACTACATACCTCAATTATGCGACGCAAAGCCCCACACTAAATAAAACAAGAAAATGAGCTAAATGAAAGTTCAAGTTATGTTAATGTTGGCAAGATGGTCGAGTGGATTAGACGCATGACTCCTGATGGCGTCTGTAGCTTAGTGGTTAGCGTCCTAACTGCCTTATGCGGCGGCCCGGGTTAAAATCCAGCACATAAATCTGCGATATTCAACAGAAATGTAGGCTATGCTCGGCTTTTTGATCCCTGATTCGATTCATCAAATGATATTTAGTGTTTTCCACCCACATAGAGACGAATTTGAAGGAAATCCAGAGGTTTTCTTGGTTGTATTTGTGTACCCTTTACAATGTGCATGCCTGTTAAAGAACCAAGAAATTTATTCCAAACAAGCTCTAGAGTATTGCACCAGGATTCCTTGTTTCTCACCGCTGTCTCTAAAATTTGTGATAATGCCCCAGAGTGGGCCCTGCAAATTACATGGTAAAAAAAGAAAGAAAGAAGTCAGTTTAAATTGCTTAATAATTGTCATGATTGTGAATGTCATATTCAGGACTTGACTCCAATAGATGCTCTGTGGCAGTTCTAAGGACCTGCATTTTTTGAGACTTTAAACAAAATATTTTGGTTTCAATTCATTGTCAGGGGTTCCACTAGCTTCTAAATTTGAAGGGTCTGATTAACTTTTACTGATTAATAGGCAACGTTAGATTTTTGATTAAATTTATTTTAATTATAATACAATCGTAAAATTGTAAGTCACTATTAATTATAAACCTGACTACAGTTCCTTGTTTTACTTTCAGCAGACTGACTATGTTTGGTAATAATGTGCACATGTATGCATTATTTGACCTTAATATCATAAAAAACTTACCTGTCCTAAATTTGTATTTGAAATTCAAAATTTATTAAGTTTTATAGTTATACTACTGAACCGACCTATCCAGAACCGTAAAAATTGCTTTGTTGTTCTGCAGCGGAACCAAATTTTGCACTATTGCACTTAATAGCGTGTATGCTCTATCCAATCCATGGTTCATACAGACTTTGTAGGTCAGGAAAATTGGTTATTTTCCGGGCAGGTCAGATCTCTGTCTGCCTTTTACTGAATTGGTGGCAACATTATTGTTATGTGGGGGTGGTAAATGGGCATTGCTAGACAGATGTGTGTCACAAAGTTGGTCTGTGTGTGTAACATTATGTTTTACAATAGGATGAATTTCAACGAAACTTCACATGAAATCAGTAGTTTGAAGGCTGGCCACCAAGCATAGTTTTATGTAATGACAGTAGTTATGGCCCTTTGTTGGAGACATAGGATCATGTATCAGTAGCCCATTGATTTCATGAAATATATCCCAAGCATATAAAACAGAAAAAGTTTTAACAGATTTAACAATTTTAAGAAGGAATTTCTGTAAGTGACATACCTGAGAAGTAATTTGAAGTGACAAGATCAAATTGGATAGATTTGACCTTTTCCTAGGAATTAAAATGAAAATCAATGTCTGAAGTCTGTATGAGCCCTGTTTCACTCCTCCTACTTTTAATCACTTAATTAATCAAGATTGGTTGAGACTGACTAAGAAGCTAAAAGGTCCAGACAATGCTACAACTTTTTGGTTAACCCTAAATACATAGACTCTACTTGATTTGTGTCAATGAAATATATTGCCGAATTTCATTATTAATTTATTATTAGTTTCAAGTTTTTACATATTTAAACTTTTGAGTGCTAAGGATTTTGGGGAGATGTGAATTTCAGTAAACTAATCTATTGAAACAATTCTGAGTACTTCAGTCTGTGAACAAAATTTTAAGGAGTAAGTTGACAATTTATTGGAAATATCTCTTGATGCGCATATTGTTACACTTAGTATTATTTTATTTAATTTGTGAATATTATATTGCAGCTACAATCCTGGCTAACCCTGGCATGAGCCAGATGAGGTGTTGTGCCTATGGCCGATCAAGGTGAATGCAAGTCTGGTGGGGGGAGTAAACAACACACACGCAAGACAGGGGCCAGACATACAAATAGGTAACATTTATAGATATTATTTGCTTTCAATCGATTACAGTGATTGTCAGTGAAAATAAATGTGAAATTATCATTTTGTTATTTTCACTGTTTTGGAGATGGTTCCAGTATTGTGCAGAAAAAAGAGCCGAGCTTCAGAATATGTGTTACGTCATAATTGTGACGTTCTAATTTCAACATATGTTCAGAATGAAGCAAATAATAAACAGAAATTTTGTTGTTTTTTTTGTGAAAGATCTTGATATTTTATTTCACTCTTGATCGATGAAAGTTATATTTTCACCAGTTACGTAGCAGTTACTTGTGGAAATATTGATTTCTGTGATCACTCAGTGAAATAAAATTCCATCTAACACCAAACTTATCAAATACATGGGTGAAAGTTTTCAGGTTTTTGAGCGAATCAAGATGTCTGTTTTTCTTTATTTTCCCTATATAAATTGTCAATTTTTGAGAATTTCAGGTTTTCCAAAATTTCTAACTTTCACCCATGCAAATATCCTCTATAAAATATCTTACGGTCTTATTGAAGTTACGGAAAGTTTCCAACTAGGAAAGATATAAAATATCAAAATATTAATATTTGTTCAGCCAGCATGGTATGAATGAAGTTTGTGTATCGCATGCACAGACTGTAACACATCTATTTGATAGTATTATTCATCACCCCTTTTCATCATAATGCATTTAATAGTTGATTATTTTCTATGCTCATGTTGTGCTTCATATATAAAGTATAACTTATAAGTTAGGGTAAAAGTTTTCAAAAAAATGCGATATGAAATTTATATGAAAATCATCTAGTTCAAAGAATTGTCAAGCAGTTTTCTGTATTTTTAAAAAATTTAACTTTTATTGATGATAAGTTAACATGAATGAAATTATGAAGGTCAAGGAACATTAATGTATAACTATTGTAGGGGAGAGGGCAAACAAGGCAGTATCGCAAGACGTACAAGAAGTAGTGATCGTCAAACAGAAGAGAAACTTGTAAGAGATAGTTCAAGAGAGAAGGTATGATACATACGTCTAACATTCCCAACCAGTCACTCATACTTCATTTTATAGCCTGGCTGGCTCATACCCCATAAATAAATAGATGTCCTTTACAAATTATAATCAAATAAACAACATACCAACTAGTTGCTTGCTAGGTTACTTTATCACATAACCTGCAGTGTGGGAGTGCTGGAAAGCCTTGCCGGAAGTATCGTAATGCACTCCCAGCCTGTTACATAAATATGCAAAGTAGCATGAAGCGACCTTAGCCAACCAATAACTTGGTCTACCCACAAAGTCTGTGTGTCACGCTCCAAGTACCACTAAATTTTGTTTGAAACCTCATAAAGCAGCATATTCAGCATACATCATCATTTACAAAGATATTTAACGTTTACTAAGGTTAAATGATAAATAGAATCTTACATGAGTGCTAATTTGGAACGAGCACTCATACCAGATCCTCTATGTAGGTAAATGGACTAAACTTGTTATTACAGAGTGAAGACAAGAAGGTCTTCTTAATAAAAAATATGAATAATTTGCATTTTACTCATTAAACACTTATCTGCTTTGCAATAAGCTTGTAACCAGTATTTTCTACTAGAATTTTTTTTTATTGTTTGCTTGAAACTTTTTCTTCGGAAGAATTAGGTGCCTCGTTGAATAAAAGACTAACAGTCATTATTTTCCATACATTTTGTCACAAGATTTGTTCACACATTATGTTATAATTTTGAACAGAAACCTGCTGGTGCGGTGGGGAACCTTTCCCAGAACGCCAACCCATCAGAAAGTTTGTCGGAAATCATCCACCAGCGACGACGTCGATCAAGTTCAGGTGGATCTAAGATTCTGTCGACATCAGTGTCTGATTCAAAACTAGAACGAGGTAGAAAATCATCACAAAGTGAAAGTACTGACCTAGGTGGTGGTCCCTCTTCTAGTGGAAGCAAACACAAAGTACAAGTTAACGATACTAATACTTCTATTTTTGTGAAAGACTGTCCAAAGACAGCAGCTGCTTGTGTGAAAAGTTCATCTTCACATAATTCAACTTTTAAAACTACCGGTACTTCACGATCTAGACGTAAGAGTGCACCAAGTCCGGCAAGATCTAGTTTACAGTGTGAAACAGACTTGGGATCAGTTTTAACTGCATCTAATTCCTCTTCTAAGGTGTCAGTGACTTCATCTAAAACTAGAAGTAGTAGTGGTTCTAGTTTGGCATCCGTGTCGAGTGAAAGTTTGTTAGGGGCTAACTGTGAGAAGTGTAGATTTGTGAAGAAAGGTAGCAAGAGTAAAGGAGGACATTTGAAAGTTAAGTCGACACAAAACTGGACAGTAAGTGTGGGTATAGATTCAGTTGATAGTACACCTAAAATACCAGGTGAAAGGGCATCTGTTATATTACCTGTAAGTGACATTATTAACAAGAAGTCTAAAGATTCAGGTTTTGTAAGTACTAAGAAACAAAGTTTACGGCCAAGCACACAGGCACAGTCTAAAGCAGAAGTAGGTACTTACCGAGTATCACGTAAGCGATCTAGTACTGTGACTAAATCATCGTCTAGTTCATCGACTGTATCTGGACCTGCTGCCAAGTGTAGCAAAGTGGAAACTAACTCTGTGAGTGATATTAGTATTAAAGCAGACTCCAAAAAGGAAGCTAGTGGTGTTAAACAAGGTATACACGAGCAAGCGTTGCCTCCGAGTTTTCTGATCGCCGGAACAAGTTATTCCAGAGATTTGTACCCGCAACCGCCTAAGAAAAAAGCCAAGTTGGACAAAAAGTTAAGAAAGAAGGACAAGCAGAGAGAGGAGAGTCCTAAAGGAGCGACGGGTAGTTCGCCTTCCAAATCTTCGGCGCCGGAGCTTAACAGCTTACGGCGGCACACACGCGCTAAGAAGACGGGCTCCTGTGCTAGTAGTAGGTGAGTCAAATTTGATTTGTTGTTGGGTAATCATGGCTTCAATCCGATGTATCCTTTGGTAATCGTATATTATATTCCAATGTTGGATATTTTACTTGGACATGCAACATTGACTTTCGTCTTGTCCTCATTTTGCGAAGAAGTTGTCAAAGCTGCAATAATTATTGCTTGTGGAAGAGGAAGTTGGTGCTTGTTCAGTTTGTGTTTTTTTCATGCAGAACACCATTTTATACTGTTAAGAAGTTTAATTAAACTCCTGTGTCTGTTCAAATAATTTGAGAATGAATTTGATGGTATACACTTACTATACTGTTGATAAACTGTATAATTTCAACGACACCAAACACGGTCCAATGGGCTGCAATGAATTGAGTGTTATATAAATTATAGATGATTTATTAGGATTGTCTTTCAGCTATGATATAGTGCTTATTGTGTTTGTCCATTTTGTTTCAGTGGTCGGCAGTCCTCGTCACTTTCCAAACGTAACCAGTCTGGTCGCAGTAACCCTCCAACAGCGCAGGGATCTGGATCAACAGTTGCAGCAAGTTGTAGTTCAAGTGGAGGAATAGCCAAACCATTAGCATCACTTATGTCAGATAGTGACAACTCAGCCCCTGGGGGTGGGGGCACGTCAAAATCACCCCAGGAAGATAATACTCAGTCAACAGGTCTAGGTAGGTGTATGAAACAAAATGTCTGACCCATTTCAGATTTTAATTTGTCAAAAATCATGATATTTAGATATTGTCATGAAATTTCTGGCCCAATGCAGATTTTACTTCAATACATTATGCGAGGTGTAGAGATTATTAGAAATATTTCTGAAAATATTCAGAACATTAGAAATGGAGCTAAAATATTAGTGAATGCGAGCTGGAATCCTTTATGCAAAGCAGCATACATCTGTGTTTGAGGATTGAACAACTTGGCATGTTCTTAAGCTCCAGATAGTGAGCCTATTGTGCATTTCTAGGTACGAAGTTTAGGTTTGTCAACACCTGCGTCATCACATTTTTCCACACTGTAGTTTGCAGTTTCACTCCATGACTGTTTAAAGAAAATAAACGATTTAGATTCCCTATATTTCCTTTACTAACAGTAACTTGATGTACGCTGGTACTAAGATTCCACAGAGTTACGGGCCTTGTTAAAAATATCTGGTTGTCATAAATTTCTAATTTTCCTTGTTGATTTTCAGCTGCAAACTCTGGTGGAGCTACTGCTATGAATTCTGAGAGTGAATCTGAGGAGGCGGATATGGGTCGTCTACAAGCATTGTTAGAGGCTAGAGGACTACCGTCTCAGCTGTTTGGAGCATTAGGGCCGAGAATGCACCAATTACTACATAGAACTATGGGTAGCAATAGTTCAAGTAAGTAAAATTTGTGTATTTATGGATTCTTTCAAAAGCTATGGCTCCTAGAATACAGACTGCAAATTTTTATTCAGGGCTCTCATTTCTCTTTGGAAATTGCATTTTGACTTGTGAATTTGACAAAAGTGGCAGTTTCAACTGAAATGAAATTTAAGTTGTTGAAATAAATATTCTTTCTATATTTTGAAGGCTCTTGAAAATTGAGATTTAAGCGTCTTTAAGACCTTTCACTTTTGTCCAGCTATTGAAAGCCTTGTTAGTAATGTTAAAATGTGAATGGGATTTTTTCAAAAATGTTTGTATGTTATTTTTGCAGTGAATAAAGCCCAGCAGTTACTGCAAGGTTTGCAAGCATCGGGTAATGAGGATCAGCAGTTATCAGCTGCTATAGAAATGTGTCAGGTAAGTGTTGTGGTTGTTGATGGGTAACTAATCATATATCGTCACTCTTTAGCAGGGTTCCTGCACCGAGTCAGCGAAAAGTGAAATGTATAAAAACATTTTAATGTCATCGTAAAGTCAGGGAAATTTAAGACTAGTCGGCTGAATGAAAGTCTGGGAATTCCTGTAAGTTTCAGTTTGTGTGAAAGTAATATCAAAGACAGACATGCTTGGCTCAATAGCTTGTCATCGAACTACACCAATACGCTGAGTTGCTAACAGCTTAGGTTAGTTGTCTATAAATTTTTACCTGCCATTTCTGACTTGCAAAACTGGAAACTGGGGGAGGGGTAGTTTCTTTACTTTACTATAGATAGACTTGCAGTTGCAGCCAGGTTTACTTTGGTTGCTTGGTTTCTAACGAGGCATCCTGACACTGCTGATTTTCCTCCACATGTGGAGAAGTTGTCAGTTCCTTATTGAGCCATAAGTAAGTACTGTCCTGCATTCAAGGAAGAATCATGTAATGGAATTTTTGTAATATCTGCGTAATATTTCATACCAGTTATTTGTTAAAGGACATGTTAACAAAAAACAGGTGTTTCACATCAAATTCGGCTAACTGTAAAACTGTTAAGTGTTATACCCGAGAAATTCAGTAGACCTAGAATAATAGATTACTAAGATAGACTTATCTGTTACAGATGTTGGTGATGGGAAATGAGGATACGTTAGCTGGTTTCCCAGTTAAGCAGGTGGTACCGGCACTGATCACACTTCTACAGATGGAACATAACTTTGATATGATGAATCATGCATGTCGTGCTCTTACATACATGATGGAAGCATTGCCTAGATCATCAGCTGTAGTCGTTGATGCGGTCCCCGTTTTTCTTGAGAAGGTAACTTCTAATTCTAATCTTCTTTCTTGCATTGTTTGCAAGATTTATGATCCTTTTTTATCCCAAATTTTAGATTTATTGGTTCTGAAAAAATATGGGATGCTGAACTGTCCCAATGTAATTTTACACAATTGTGTCTCCCACATTTTATTTATTAGTATTTCAATGGCTTAGAACAAGAAGGCCGTAACTACCAAATCGATATATTGTGAAAATACGGAAAAACTGTTCATTTACTCTTTACTTATGGTAAAACAAACTTTTACAACTTCAATTTGGTCAACATGACAAGTTCAGATTTTTATGAAAATGGGCTCATAAGAAGCTCCTTGTGATGCTTATTCTAAATATGTATAAATCTTAAAAGGTCGTAAGTGGCACTTACAACCTTCTAATTCTAAGCCATCGATTTATTGTAATGAACAAAATATATCTGATAATGATCATAATGTACTAAATAAAGTCTTTTTATTTTGGAACATGTATGTGTACAGATGTTCGAAGGTATACATGTATAAACAAAAAACTGTGTTCAGTGTTCTTGAAAGTTTTGGTTAACATTTTCGAACGGACAGACAAACTATTATGCCTCTGCATCAGTGGTTTCCGGGGCATAACAAAAAATATTGAAAAGCTGTTTTGCTACCTACATGTTTAGACTTGATGTATGATGATGAGATATTAATCATATTGTACTATTTCAGTTACAAGTCATACAGTGTATGGATGTGGCTGAACAAGCATTGACAGCTCTAGAATCTCTGTCCAGAAAACACAGCAAGTCAATACTACAGGCAGTGAGTATGATCTAACTTGTTATGGTGTACACAAATGTCATTATGCCAGCTGTCAATCCATTGATTACCTTTGGAAAAATTGTATCTGTGAATTGTCATTAAAGTGTCCAATTCATGTACTTGAGTTAGGTTCTTCACCAAACAATTAGGCAGATCTATTGGTCTCTTTCATCGCAATTTCTATTTAGCATAATGTGACACATGAAATTCCTTAGTTTGATAGCACGCAGTTAGTATAGTGTGCTAAATTGTTGCATAGTAGATTCTGATTTGATCCTTTGATGAGTCATGAAGGCTAACCTGCTCCTAGCAATCTCTTTTTAGCCTAATGTTTAGCATATTAAAATACCTAACACAGGCTGCTAACACCTGTCCGCTTAGAACCAGTTTTTTTTCATTAGAATCCGGGTAAAAATTTATCAATAAAAGGAAATATTGTAAGTTATTGTCTTACATCACGAAGTTTTCCATATGTTTTAAGGTTGTGTAACTGTTTTCCATTTGTTACTGGGTGATATTTACTGTTTTCCATATGTTACTGGGTGATATTTACTGTTTTCCATATGTTACAGGGTGGTATTTACTGTTTTCCATATGTTACAGGGTGGTATAACTGCTTTCCATATGTTACAGGGTGGTATTTACTGTTTTCCATATGTTACAGGGTGGTATAACTGTTTTCCATATGTTACAGGGTGGTATTTACTGTTTTCCATATGTTACAGGGTGGTATAACTGCTTTCCATATGTTACAGGGTGGTATTTACTGTTTTCCATATGTTACTGGGTGATATTTACTGTTTTCCATATGTTACAGGGTTGTATAACTGTTTTCCATATGTTACAGGGTGATATTTACTGTTTTCCATATGTTACAGGGTGGTATAACTGTTTTCCATATGTTACAGGGTGGTATAACTGTTTTCCATATGTTACAGGGTGATATTTACTGTTTTCCATATGTTACAGGGTGGTATAACTGTTTTCCATATGTTACAGGGTGGTATAACTGTTTTCCATATGTTACAGGGTGGTATAACTGCTTTCCATATGTTACAGGGTGGTATAACTGTTTTCCATATGTTACAGGGTGGTATAGCTGCGTGTTTGATGTACCTGGACTTCTTCAGTATCAATGCACAGAGATGTGCTCTAGCTATTACTGCTAATTGTGTGTTAAATATGACGAGTGAAGAGTTCCATTATATCAGAGAATCGGTGCCATTGTTGAGTGCAAGATTGACACATCAGGTAAATCATAGCCTCTCATGTTTTCTACTTAGAATGAGGCAGAATTTTTATTTTTATGTTGGACATCTGTCTTATTTTATGTCACAAAGTTTTTCCAGTTCTCCTTTACCATATATAGGATTTCAAGGAAATACAAATAAGAAATTGATTCAAGTCTAGTTATGCATATTGTAGATCGAATTTTAGGTCTGATGAATATTGCTTTTTTGAGAGATATGTTTTTTTGTCAAACACCCTTCTTATTCTAGCCATGTTTTCATGGAGTACTCATAGCATTTTGTGTTTCTTGAACACATTGTTTTCAATCAAAAACATAATGTTTTTTTGTCATTGGGACATGTATCACATGCAAAGTTTACCTCTTACCATTGATAATAGTACACAAAAATGTTATACTTCAATCTATTTATAATTATATAGAATGCAGAACATTCATTACTATATAAAATATGTTTGATGTGGTCAAGGTTTATTTGTATAGTAATTTGTTGGTAGCACCATTACTTTAATACGAATGTTTAATCTTTACAGGACAAGAGGTCTGTTGAAAGTGTATGTCTGTGTTTCGCTCGTCTTGTGGACAATTTCCAGAATGATCGACGAATACTGAAAGAAATAGCAGTTCAAGGTTTATTGACAAATATACAACAGTTGGTAAGTATTAAGGTACCATGTTTTATCTGTAATATTGTAGTAATTTTTGTCACATAACCTGCGGCGTGGGAGTGCATTAAAGCTGTGCCGGAAATATCGTAATGCACTCCCAGCCCATTCATTAAACATTTAAATTAGCTTGACTTTGATTGGTTGGTTGGTTCATGTAACTTGAGCCAATCTTTGCCTTGAATCGACCCGTCAATATATTACAAACGTCACCAAGATGTCGCGTGCATTGTAATGCTAAATTTGAATGGAACCTATGTAGCGTACATCAGCATTAGGAACGTTAATAAGCGTTCTCTAAGGTTATGTGATAAATAGACTCATGCAAGATCCTCTATATAATGTATAATTAAAGAAGTATTCTTGGAAAAATTTTGGTAGAAATAAAGTTTTATTGCGTAATAATTTTCTATAGAAATATAAAGAAATAAAAAGAGGATTTGATTTAGCTCTGAAAGACTTATTTTGTGGCAGTTTGGCATTCTTGTTTATTATATACTTTAAGAAAGTAATTGGTCTTACCTGTTAACCCTCCACAAATTTGCAACCTACCTCCATTTTTGGGGGGGGGGGGGTAGTTATATTAAACATTTTAATGCCCCAGAAATAGATTTTGTGAGTATAGTTGTTTCCAGTACAGTTTTCCCTGATTCAGATTTCTGTATTGTGTATATTTCAGTTGGTTGTGAGTCCACCAGTAATCAGTACAGGAACGTTTGTTATGGTGATACGTATGTTAGCTATAATGTGTGGAAACTGTCCTGATCTCGCTGTGGTGCTACTAAGACAGAGTAAGTATGCTTCAAAAGCACATTTGATTTATTTCAATGCAACCTTTAACTGACTGAATCAGTTTTGCTGGAGTTACTTTTCTTGTTGCAGATTATTAATGCGATTTTATAAAAAAAGAGTATGATTTATCTTTAGCTCACACTGGCATATAGTACAAAGAAATAAATAAATTGCTTACCTTTTACTAGATGGAGGTTGGGTATTCAGAATGCACATACTTTTGACCCGGGCGTATTTACAGTATTAGAGTATTTTAGTATTTTCCAAACATTTTATGTGTAACGTTTATTAATGGATTATCTTACTTGTAATTTCAGAGGTGGCTGACACATTGTGTTATCTATTGGTGGGTACTTCAGAGGAAGCAATGAAAACTATAGAACTTGTGTCTCGTACTCCACAGGAGTTATATGAGATTGTCTGCTTGATAGGGTAAGTTAATTTTCATTTATTAATTAATACTAATAGTCGTTGTGTTGAATATAACTCTTAAGGCATTCCAAAGCTAAAAGCAAGGGTCTCAAAAATCTGGATTGGTTGCACTAAAAAGAATAAATACAATTAAAGTTGATAGACGAAAACTTCAGAGAATTAATCAAATTATAGTCATTGAATTTTCATGAACTGAACTTGAATGTTAGAACACTGTTTGAATTGGAGATTTGTTGCTTGGATAGGTACTAATGTCACGCAAAACAGTCTTGCATTTTGTATTCAGTAGTGGACATAATGCCTCGGTAGGACCTCTAAATTGTACCTATAGGCTATTAGCCTGTTACCCAATCCTACTTCTTTGGGAAAAAAATTATACTAAATTGTACTTAACTAGGAGCTGCAAATACTGAAATAAGTTTTATAAAGGCTGATGCAGTCATACTTAAATACTCTTAATCAAAAGTCATCAAATCTTATCATTTGTTATTTTGACAGACCATTTAATATTTCTGGAAATCTTTTGAGAAGCAGCATTACACCCCCAAAATAACATTATATTTCCATGGAACTTGGAATCATGTATTGTGTTGTTGATTTCAGGGAGTTATTGCCAGTATTACCATCAAATGGTATATTCACCATTGACTCGTTGATGAGAAAAGGCTCGCTGTCTCTGGTCGATGCTGTTATATGGCAATGGAAAGATGATAGAAATGTCTGGCATTCATACTCTCCTATAGACAGCAAAATTATTGAGGTAAGATACTTGGTTGATTTTCCATATGTTTTAAGACCACTAGCAAAATTGTTGAGTTCAATATTTTGTTAACCTCTGCCTGTTTGGGACAATAAAAGTGCTACATGACTTAGATGAAACATAATTAACTTACCCACCCCGAAGTTAGGATTATATAACTGGATAGTCTATGTATGACTGAAAAACTACTGTACAATGGGAATCAAAACCACATAAAAAGCTGAGTACCCTTCACAGTGGTGATAGTTTTATCTTATATGTGACATGTATTATATTCCAGGCTGCCCATCAGTCAGGGGAAGAGGAAGTCAGCCTGTCAGCAATGGGACGGGCATATACTATAGATTTTAACTCGATGCAACAGATCAACGAAGATACTGGCACTGCCAGAAATGTACAGAGAAGAGCATATCCAACCTCATCATCCAATTCACAAACCAGTCAAGGTAATGAGTAATCATTGATGCATATAGGCTTTGGTATTGGATTTTACAGTAAAATTTTGTGACAGAAGTTGGGCTCTGTCCCATTCATCATAATGCATATTTTTCTCAATACTATTAGAGTTTAAAACTAAACTAGCTCTTAAAATGACACAATTTCGTATACAAGCACTAAGCTGGTTTGATTATTAGAATGAGTGTTATTATATTAAAAACAGATACCGTGTTTCCTCGTATTAGCGCTCCCTCCCTAAATAACGCCCTCCCCGGCGATTTTTGAAAAAAAATACCTCCCCTTCAATAATTGGTCCTACAGTATTCCAATAAAGTATCCACACAAATCCAGAATAACAGTCAGTCATGATATGGTAATCCATTCAAACGAACAATTAATTACCACCGAGTAATTATTTACCGTTATTAACAGCATAGTCTACATGTTTATTAGCCATTTTTGCATACAATAGGCAAAAAAACAAAGTCTGGTATTTTTAAGAAGGGGAAGTAATTCGTACTGGTTACGCCTAAGTGCTGTACTAAACGGTACCGTTCCGTGGGGGGGGGGTTTATACGAGGTCTGACTGTGTATGGAATTATTTTTTCATAAAATGCATCTCCCCGGGCGATTAAATAAGAGGTAATACGGTATATATAAATTTATGGTTTCTCAAAAGATATCTTAATAGGAAAGGGAGTTAAGCACTCAACAGAAATAGCAGAACATGAAAGGAATAAAAAGAATACACAAGAAGTCACAGGTTACAGATCAAGTCCTACAGCTAAAATAGCAATGAACAAGAAAATATGAAACTGAACAGCTGTAAAGAACCAAGACCTGTCAAAAAGTCTAAACAAGAACACAAAATGGATAAAACTACATCATTTAAAGACTTATTGTGTTCCATATTCACTAAGACACTAATTTATTATCCATTTACAAAGTTACTGTAAAATCATTAATTTTCGTGGGGGATTAAATTTCATGAATTTCGTGGTTCATCTCAACCACAAACTTTAATCCCAAACAAACATTAGTTTTGACCCTTGTTTTATTACCTGAAATGCAAAATCCATGATTTTCAAGTCCCAACGAAATTGTCTTTTTTATCAAAACCACGAACGAAATTAAATGATTTTACAGTACACTAGAAGTCACAGGTTACCGATCAAGTCCTACAGCTAAAATAGCAATGAACAAGAAAATATGAAACTGAACAGCTGTAAAGAACCAAGACCTGTCAAAAAGTCTAAACAAGAACACAAAATGGATAAAACATGGCTTACATCATTTAAAGACTTATAGTGTTCCATATTCACTAAGACACTAATTTATTATCCATTTACAAAGTTATGTTGTCTATTTGTAGGTTCTGGATCCGAGACGGACCTTGAACGTTGTGATTCGCGTGCTGAAGTATTGAAGGAAGATGCTGACTTAGCTTCAGCATTTATCAAGACATTGTTTGTTGTCTTGTATGAAGTTTATAGCTCATCGGTAAATAGCGCTTTTAAACTTTAATTATCCCTTTTCTCAATAGACACACATTTTGACCATGTATCTACATGCCTTTGCATTTTGATGCGTTCATCAGCTTTCCATGTGAATTTTTCGTTGTGTCCATCAATACTTATATGTTGCTCGATATGTGAATGAAATACTGTCCCGTATTCATACAGATATTTTTAATACTTGGAAAATGGGTTTTGTCTGGAAAAATATATAGAAAACATTTGTTGCCAGTTTTGCAAATGTCTAAGTCATGACAAAGTACATAAATAAGTCCCGAAATTTATTACAGAAGAGTATAAAACCCAAGTGTGGCCCTTTTTATCCATGCTTATAAAATGTCATGGAAACAAAATTATAATTATGCATATGTCATGGAACTTTGTTTGTAGAAAAGAATATGGACCCTGTAAAATTAAACCTTACATAGAACAGAGGACAATATTTGATATGTTGTAACAACTTGTATGTTTATTGTTTGCAGGCTGGACCTACAGTAAGACATAAATGTCTACAGACATTGTTACGTATGATATATTATAGCAGTGCAGATCTCCTTAAAGATGTACTCAAATCTCAGCCAGTCTCTAGGTAAGTTTGCTGTCAGGAATTTTTTCCATGGCAAATGCATTTGATGTTTAAATTTATTCAAACACATACACAACCAAGTAACAGAGGCTCATTGTGAGCATTTGATGATAATCCTGTCCTGGAACTGTGGACCACTCTTCATCTTTAAGTTATTTTATTTGTAACGCTCATTTACAAGTTCCATTTAGAAATTGAGAAGTTTTAACACAGAGGTAGGTAGTAGGTTGTTAATAGTTGATTCCTAGAACTTTGTGCAAGGTGGTTTTCCCCTTAATTTACATGTAGGTATAAACAAATCTGACCTAGTTAGGCTGGTTTTGTATTCATATGCAAACACAACTGACTCCAACTCTATTGTCCAGGTATGAATATTCAGGTGACACAAGGATTATTACGGTAAACACATATTTGAACCTACAGATTAGTGGAGATCCGGAGTAGATCTATTCTTACGCCCCTTCCCCCAGCTAGGACTATATGGCCATTGACCCATTGTTAGAAGACGTCCTCATTGACGCTCCACTCGTCTTATCTTTCAGTCATATAGCTGCAATGATGGCATCTCAAGATTTAAAGGTGGTAGTTGGAGGAATACAGATGGCAGAAACATTAATGCAGAAATTACCAGATATATTTAATGTCTTCTTTAGAAGAGAAGGTACGTATGTTTTTGTGTTCATGAATGTTACTTTGAAATTCATAGATAAATTGTGTGTTTGTACAACGGATATTTGTATACATATATATGAAATTGGTAAAGTGTATAAAAATCACAAAATAAACATGGCATTAAAGTGTATATAGCTATATCTAACGGTCATTTAATGGCAAAATAATTACTTGCATCGTCTTTAGTATGATACTAAACTACCTTTTTTGCAAATTAAAACTTTGGATGGGTTCTGTGTACTTTGATTCAATTGTCGAAAAAATAGACGATTCTTATAATTTCAACCGTCGACTTAGGGTGTTCTAGAACACTTTCGTATGAAAACGGATAATTCGCATGTCCAATAAATCACACTGAGAGTTTCTGTTAAAGCTGAAGCGAAAAATGATCTAACGAATATGAAAGCATAAATTGTTTTTCAGTTTTTTATTTTTTAAAAAAAATATCGTCAGTTATAGCTCTATACACTTTAAGTTAATAATTAGTTATAACTATAATTAGGAAATAAGAGGAAAACCCTTAAACTTGCTAGGTCAGGATCACATCTGTTCTATAACATCTTGACCTGAAATTGTATATCTAAATCTGAAGTACAGTCAACTCTCTTTATCTCGAACTTGCTTATATCAAACTTTCCATTCTGTCAAAGTTTTATTTAAGTCACCATTTTTCTCCTTCTTTGTCTATATAATGTATAACGTTTTTGAGATTGACCCTTTTTAGAGAAACACTATCTCTATAACCCCACCTTCAAAATTTTCTGATTCACTTGAAGATTTAGCGTTGTTGAGCAATGACCTATGAACAATATTTGCAGCTTCAAGTGTGTAGCTCTACAGAGGTTGTACTGACATTGAAATTGTAAATATTCTAACATTGATATTTTACTTACAGGGGTAATGCACCAGATGCAAAAACTGAGTGAGATTGACCCTCAGGCAGTAACCCCCGTCAAACCCCAACAACCTCATCCAGCTGTAGAGTCTGGTTCCCTATTGAGTATTAGTAGTAGTGGAACCAGCTGCAGTTCGGGGTCAGGTGATACCGATAAGAAAGACCGAGATTCGTGTTTGAGTCTGGCCGAGGGAACTTCAAATACACACACAGACGATCATGAGCATGGTGCTACTCAAATGTAAGTTACATGGTATCTAATGTAATGCTAAGTTTGTTAGTTTTGAGAGTCAGTTAATCAGTCTTCGAATTTGGCCACTAGCCCGAAGCCCGAGGCTAGTTAAATATTGGTCGGGCTAGTAATTGTCTCTAGGTGACTAGTCCCAAAGGCTAGTGAAAAAATCCTGAGAATACAAATCAAAAGACAAGAAAAATCCAAAACGCAACCATTGACTATTTTGAGTCGGGACAATGATAATATTGCATTGTAGTCATGAAAACTGTATTAACATGTTTACAGATATTAAAACCCACTTTTGATCATTTAATGTTCGGACTAGTAAATTTATTCTCGGGCTAGTATCTACCTTGTTGGTAGCCCAACTGGCTAATACTTCGAAAAGTTTTTCGTGAAGACTGGTTAATTTGCTATATTAGACACATACACAGTAGTTTAGTGGGTAATGCTCTTGACTACAGATTGAGAGAAATTTCTTCTTCAGCACATTTGTTTTCATAGCAAGAAAAAACAAAAGTTAATCCTTTGGAAATAGAAGCTAAGATGGTCATTAAAAACTTTGATAAATTATCTTGTGAAGCTTTGTAAATATCAGCCCTGGTCCTAGCAGTATATTTAAATCAATTTGTGCTTTAAATGAATGACATATTTCCACAGGAGACTTAGTGATGTACTCAAAAGGAAGAAACCTCCAAAAAAACCAGCAAGGAAGAGTAACAAGAACGATGATAGTCCGGAGGTCCCCAGGAAATCATCGTCTGGTTCCAGTCGATCAAGTCGTAGTAAAGGATCCTCCAAAGAGAAGAGTTCCAGTAGCTCATCGTCCAAAATGTCTTTCTTGCCAAGTAGTTTAAATCCGAGAAGTTGGGGAAAGTTGGGTGGTTCTTCATCATCAACGAGTTCTTCTGAGAGACCTCTTCTTCCTAAGGTATTATTTAGAAGATCCTGTTTCATTTTCAAAATGTTCATTAAAGTGTATAGAGCTATATTGGAAGATATTTTTTTTAAAAGTTTCAAAACTAAAAAACAATTATGCTTTAATATCCATTAGATCATTTTTCGCTTCAGTTTTAGCAGAAACTCTCTCTGTGATTTATTTGACATACAAACTGTCCATTTTCATACTAAAAGTGTTCTAGAACACCTTATGAAATTATAAGAATCGTCTATTTTTTACGATTGAATCAAAGTACACGAAACCCATCCAAAGTTTTAATTTGCAATTAAGGTAGTCTAGTATCATACTAAACACAATGCAAATAATTATTTTGACATTAAATAACTGTTAGAATATAGCTATATACACTTTAAGGCACACATTTCTCACATGTTAATTTTTGTTCTAATATACAGGTTACTATCTTTGTTCTGCTGACTAGTGAGGCATTATAAAGATGAACCATGTCACTGGCTTAGAATGAGAAGGTCTAAGTACAAAATCAATATTTTGAATAAACAAGAAAAAACTCTTGTCAGAAAATTACTCTTTACTATTCGTAAAACGAGCTTCTTCAACTCCGTCAACATGACAAGTTCCGTTTTTTAGCGCCACTTTTCGAAGAAAAAAAGTGGACCCACTCGTCGGCGTTGGTTAACCTTTTCGTTCAGGTCCATTTCTCAGTAACTGTCAAAGATATTTGATTCAAACTTAGTATGCATGTTAACTTTCATAAGGGGAACCCATTTCACAAGGACAGGTAACCCTAAAATTAATTTTGCCAGAGTTATGGCCCTTTTTCGACTTAGAATTTCATGTTTAGGTCCATATCTCAGAAAGTGTCAAAGATATTTGTTTCAAACTTGGTATGCTTGTTTACTAATACAAGGGGAACCCATTTCACAAGGGCAGGTAACCCTAAAATTAATTTTGCCAGAGTTATGGCCCTTTTTCGACTTAGAATTTCATGTTTAGGTCCATATCTCAGAAAGTGTCAAAGATACTTGCTTCAAACTTGATATGCTTGTTTACTAATACAAGGGGAACCAATTTCACAAGGGCAGGTAACCCAAAATTTAATTTTGTCATAGTTATGGCCCCTTTTCGACTTAGAATTTTACATTTATGTCCATATCTCAGAAACCCTCAAAGATATTTGCTTCAAATTTGATATGCATGTTTATTATCACAAGGTGAACCCATTCCACATGGGCAGGTAACCCTAAATTTAATTTTGTCATAGAAATGGCACCTATTCGACTTAGAATTTCATGTTTAGGTCCATATCTCAGAAAGCGTCAAAAGATATTTGCTTCAAACTTGGTATGCATGTTTATCATCAAAAGGGGAACCTATTTCACAAGGACAGGTAACCCTAAAATTAATTTTGCCAATGTTATGGCCCTTTTTCGACTAAGAAGTTTCATGTTTAATTACATATCCCAGAAACCATCGAAGATATTTCCTTCAAACTTGGTATCCTTGTTAATCATCAAAAAGGTAACCCATTTTACAAGGGCAGGTAACCCTTAAATTAATTTTGCAGCCCGAAAATTGATTTTACAAACATTATTTGCAAAATATTGTGTTTCAGGCGTATGCATGTTTAGCATCCACTACACTATCCAACACTTAAAAAGTGGAGCGCGCTGTCCGCGGACAGCTCTTATTTTCAAATAGGCTCACCAGAAGCCCTTTATGAAGCTGATTTTAATATGTATCAGTGTAATAAGGTCATAATTAGTTCTTACAACCATCTCATTCTAAGCCCACAATACAATCGGTATAATAAGACTAATATTTGTGCTAACTTGTACCTTTATTTACACACAACATTATAAGTTTAACGTGTATGAACTTTGTATTGCAGTATTCTAGTCTGAAACCTGTTCAACCGCAAATACCAAATAATAAAGACAAGATAAAACAATGGATCAAAACACAAGGTAAGACATCGATCGTAACTACTTGGGTCTTTCAATGATGAATCCGGAAGCTCCCTCGGATGTATGTAGTGTAGTGATACGTGGAAAAATTCCACACGGTGATTTGGTCACACATGTGTGATGCGGTTTGCCCGAAAATAAACCATAACATATCCATTGCATATGTAAGCTATGATGTTCTTAAAGAACATTAATATATAAAACATGCTAAGTTAAGTGTATATTTATGCCCAAGATGTATAAGCAGTGCCGCAAGTTCCATTTTTAATCTGTTTACAAAATCGCTAAAAACCGTTAAGAACCATTTGAATAATGGTGACGTTCTATTTTACGTCCAAGAGATGATTCGTCTTAGAATTGTCAGAGGTGCCCCGATGGGTAAGACATATGCATACCTTCTTTCTTTGCCATTAGTCCATATAAGCTGACATTGTACTACTTTGATCATTATATTATATGCCCTGAAGAAGGCTCTATGAGAGCCGAAACGTCGTTTTAATAAAAATTTAAAAACCGCGTTGTCCAGTTGTTAGTTCCACATAATTATTTATTGTGACAGTGTTAAACTTTGAGAATGATGTAATCATGGGCCTCATTTGCTCATTCATACAAATTTACGAGTCTGCTGTTTTTGCTATTTTGTCATTTCATTACATCTTATGCCTCACGAAATATTTGGAGCATGTAGATTTGCTACTGTCTGTTTGGCCATTCTTAAAGGCAGTATATGGTCAACTTACAAAATCAAGCTCTTGTTGATATAAATTAGGCACATATGAGGTGTCAGTTTGTGCTCTTTGTGTCCATATAGTATACTGATGTATTGGTTCAATAATATTTTCGCTTGGGCACAAGCAGCATGCTTCTATTGTGATCTTACTGTATACATTATATCATTGTGAGGAACAAATGGAATACTATGCATCATGTAACCTACTCTCTTACAGCTGCCAGATTTATAGAGCAGTATTTCTCAACGGAAACGCAGCCAGGCAGTCATCCAGCTCTATCCACATTGAACAAACTATGTACTGCTACTGAGAATCTCACTGTGGAGGTACGTACTATTAGAAGTGACATTCTTCCTACTTGGCGGATTTCTTCCGTTTTGTCATAAATTTCTTAAAACAAAAGAATTCAGACTCAGTCATGCATACTCGAAAATTATGTTTCTGAAGGTTGAAGGGGTGGATGTAGGGTATTTCAGCCTTTTATGCTCATGGAGCAATTACAAAATTGTGCATTATGTGTCAAATACCTAGAAAAAGTATAAAACTATGTAAAGGAAGCATCCAATTTTTGTTTATAATTGATAAAAGAGTAGGCAAGACTTGGAAATATCCGTATTTGAGTTTCAGTATGGGCAATACACGGGAAAAATACGATAATTGATTAATGAGTTTGCATGTTTCATGATTTACAGGATGATTGTGGGTTAGAAGCTTTGATTGAAATATCTGTGATAATGAAGGATAGTGATGTATCACCTTTTGAGGTCATACACAGTGGTCTCGTGAAAAAGTTACTCCAATATCTAACTACGATGAATGGTGTCGTACCCAGAGATGTCCGCATTCGGAGATTTCTACATGTCTTCCTGAATTGTCCGGTAAGAACCGTAAGATACGTTTGAAATTGGTAGCCTTTCAACTGCTTCAATTGTCTCATCGTAGAATATCCATTTAGAATGCCAAGATCAGGGCTTGCTTCCTGGTCAGGTTATACCAAAGAGGAAATTATGATGGTACCAGTATCTCCCTTACTTTGTACTTTGCATTGATGTAACAGGATTCTATTCTCTCATTCTCTTGCCATGAAGCAAGATGTGGTGAGATTGAGTTATGTGTGAGTGGATGTAGTATGTCACAAAGTTTGTCTATGTCTGTTCTTCTTAACCACTGATTCAATTTCAATCCAGCATCGCATGAATAGCCTAGACATGCATTTTGTCAGAAATATTCGGTATGATGAGTTCTGGAAAAAAGTTTTTGTCGCAAAGTCCATTAAGCTTTAATAGTTTGGAGATATGAAAGTTTTCCTATTTATATTGACAGTTGGTTTTCCTATTTATATTGACAGTCAGGTTTTCCTATTTATATTGACAGTCGGTTTTCCTATTTATATTGACAGTCGGTTTTCCTATTTATATTGACAGTCATTTTACCTATTTTATATTGACAGTCGGTTTTCCTATTTATATTGACAGTCGGTTTACCTATTTATATTGACAGTCGGCTGATATTGTACACCTGAAGGATGTTAACATGCCTGATGTGGACATACCATGTTCCATGTTACCTCTAGTACAGAAGTTAATGGCTTGTATGCATCAACTAGAACAGTTCCAGGTCAAGGTTCATGACCTACCTGGTGGTAACACCTCGACTGGCAGAGGATCGAATGCATTGAAATTCTTCAACACACATCAGTTAAAGGTAATCCATCACCCGCTTAGCTCAGTCGGTAGAGCGTGAGATTAGTAGTCACTACTGATCTCGGGGTTGAGGGTTCGAATCCCGGGCTGACCAACTAAAATTACTAATAGTCCTTCGGATGAGACTTTAAACCGAGGTCCCATGTATGGTGCTATACACTGGCATGTAAAAGAACCAGGGATGCCTCTGGAATTAGGGCATCTTCTGTATCATGCACTATCCCCCAAAAACTGAAAAGTACTAAAACTCTTCTGGGGCCTCGCCCATATGGATTATCCGGTGGCGAGGATAAATAAGACCATTAAATAAAAGTTAAAGGTAAGAAAGGTCCACTGATTACACGTATCCGGGTTTCTGGGTTCTTGAAGCTGTTTTTGGCTGATAATAGTATTCATGTACATACAGTAGATTTCACCATTTTGTACTTCCAGTGGCAATATCAATAAAAGTGTTCAGATTCATATATTCAGATTTGTAATAGGGGCGGGGCATATTTTAAATCCAATCAATTTTGAGATGAATAATAAAAAAAAATTTTTTTTTTGATGCTTTAACCAGAAAATGATTATGATCTTACTATGAAATGTTCACTTATCCAATTAGTTTAAGTGAATACCTGTTTGGTCGAAACCCGAACACTATTTATATGCATGGGGTGTTATACACAATAGACCAAAATCTGAATAGTGTCACAAAGCATTGTTTGCTTTGCATGAAAATGTTACCATGATAACAACACATTGTTATGTTTGATTTCAGTGTCTGTTACAGAAGCATCCATCTTGTAGTACATTAAAACAGTGGAAGGGTGGACCAGTGAAGATTGATCCATTAGCTCTAGTACAGGCTATAGAACGATATCTCATCATGAGAGGTTATGGTCGACAGAAGGTAAGTGATCCGTTAGCTCTAGTACAGGCTATAGAACGATATCTCATCATGAGAGGTTACGGTAGACAGAAGGTAAGTGATCCGTTAGCTCTAGTACAGGCTATAGAACGATATCTCATCATGAGAGGTTATGGTAGACAGAAGGTAAGTGATCCGTTAGCTCTAGTACAGGCTATAGAACGATATCTCATCATGAGAGGTTACGGTCAACAGAAGGTAAGTGATCCGTTAGCTCTAGTACAGGCTATAGAACGATATCTCATCATGAGAGGTTACGGTCGTCAGAAGGTAAGTGATCCGTTAGCTCTAGTACAGGCTATAGAACGATATCTCATCATGAGAGGCTACGGTAGACAGAAGGTAAGTGATCCGTTAGCTCTAGTACAGGCTATAGAACGATATCTCATCATGAGAGGTTACGGTCGTCAGAAGGTAAGTGATCCGTTAGCTCTAGTACAGGCTATAGAACGATATCTCATCATGAGAGGTTACGGTCGACAGAAGGTAAGTGATCCGTTAGCTCTAGTACAGGCTATAGAACGATATCTCATCATGAGAGGTTACGGTCGTCAGAAGGTAAGTGATCCGTTAGCTCTAGTACAGGCTATAGAACGATATCTCATCATGAGAGGTTACGGTTGACAGAAGGTAAGTGATCCGTTAGCTCTAGTACAGGCTATAGAACGATATCTCATCATGAGAGGTTACGGTCGACAGAAGGTAAGTGATCCGTTAGCTCTAGTACAGGCTATAGAACGATATCTCATCATGAGAGGTTACGGTCGTCAGAAGGTAAGTGATCCGTTAGCTCTAGTACAGGCTATAGAACGATATCTCATCATGAGAGGTTACGGTAGACAGAAGGTAAGTGATCCGTTAGCTCTAGTACAGGCTATAGAACGATATCTCATCATGAGAGGTTACGGTCGTCAGAAGGTAAGTGATCCGTTAGCTCTAGTACAGGCTATAGAACGATATCTCATCATGAGAGGTTACGGTCGACAGAAGGTAAGTGATCCGTTAGCTCTAGTACAGGCTATAGAACGATATCTCATCATGAGAGGTTATGGTAGACAGAAGGTAAGTGATCCGTTAGCTCTAGTACAGGCTATAGAACGATATCTCATCATGAGAGGCTACGGTAGACAGAAGGTAAGTGATCCGTAAGCTCTAGTACAGGCTATAGAACGATATCTCATCATGAGAGGTTACGGTCGACAGAAGGTAAGTGATCCGTTAGCTCTAGTACAGGCTATAGAACGATATCTCATCATGAGAGGTTACGGTCGACAGAAGGTAAGTGGTTGGATTCAACCCTATTTGTCTTGATTGTCACTCCACCTCTACTTATCAGAGGGCCACTTTAGACATATCAAGAACAGTGAGGTTTTGTAGTTCTATATTTTTATTTCCCCGCATCGATAGATCAGGTGGCATATAGTGATTCACCTGTCCGTTGGTTCGTTTGTCCGTCCAGCCTGGTTAACCAAAATTGACAGTTTATTCTAGCATTAATATGGCTCGCTATAAAGCTTTCATACTTGCATTGATGTATATGACCACTCTCCACAGGCCTGTTTCACCTGACTCCATTTTGACCTTCACCTTAACCTAATTTTGGACTTAGAATTATTGAAATGGCTTCCAGGGGCATTAGTGTTTATTGCACACAGTCTTGTTTTTGAATGCAACAGGACGTTTATACACGATATTTATTAGGGCCCTGCAAAATTTTGCAGGTGCCCTATAGTAATCACCCTGTCCGACGGAAAATTTTGCAGGTGCCCTATAGTAATCACCCTGTCCGTCTGTCTGTCCGTCTGTCCGTCCACATTTTTCATGTTTTTTCTTAATAACTTGCAAACCAATAGAGGTATCAACTTCAAACTTTAAACATAAGGTCACAGCAACAATACACTATTGTATGCCAAGTTATGTTACTCCAGCTACAATATTGTAAGAATTATGGCCCTTTGTAAAATTTCAATTTTCCTCATTTTTCATCTTTTTTTCTACATTACTTCAAAACCGTTACAGATATTCAAATGAAACTTGCTATACATATTGACGGTGACAAAACACACATGTGTAGCAAAGGGCAACAACTCTAGCTTTAATAAATTTTGGATTGTGCCCCTTTTTCGACTTCAAAACCGTCCGTCTGTCCACATTTTTCATGTTTTTTCTTAATAACTTGCAAACCGTTGAAGGTATCGACTTCAAACTTTAAACATAAGGTCACAGCAACAATACACTATTGTATGTCAAGTAATGTTACTCCAGCTACAATATTGTAAGAATTATGGCCCTTTGTAAAATTTCAATTTTCCTCATTTTTCATCTTTTTTCTACATTACTTCAAAACCATTACAGATATTCAAATGAAACTTGCTATGCATATTGACAGTGACAATACGCACATGTGTAACAAGGGCAACAACTCTAGCTTTAATAAAGTTTGGCTTGTGTCCCTTTTTCGACTTCAAAACTTTAACATTGGCCATAATTCAAAAACTTTTCAAGATATTCAAATGAAACTTGCAATACTTATTGACAATGATAACGACAGGGCCCTGATCACGACAGTGATGGTTCTAGTTGCATTACACCCTTGCAATAAAATTGGTAAATATGATAATAACAATGCTAACAAGGTACCATGAACTATATGCTGGGGCTTCTTGGGTCGGGCATTTATAGTTGTTGGCTTACCTTGTGCCCCCCACCACTACAGTTTTAAATATCACCTTGAACATCACATTTTCACCATATCAGTTGTTGACCCCATGGTTTTGAGGTTACTAGGTCAAAGGTCAATGTTATACATCACTTGTTTCATGTCTAGTTTGCATATTGACAAGAACTTAAGGTCGCATGTATATTGCCAAAGTTATAGCCCTTTTTCAGAGACATTTGTTTTGGTGTCAAAAACCTTTCTATTGTTTATTTAATGCTATGAATTGTAGCCTCTATATTGAGTTTATTGAAATTTTCAGGATGCTGATGATGATGGGAGTGATGATGATAATTCTGATGAAGATCTTGATGATACAATGGTAAGTAGCAGTATAAAAAATTCTTTGGCAAGCTAGTTGTTTATGGGCGTTTTTCAAAAAAAGTGCAAATTTTGAAACAAATTTATTATCAAAAAAAATTATGCTAAATCAAATTTTCTTTAACATGATAAGAAAGAGTTATTATAAACAAACACATTCCAAGTAAGGGGAGACCTCCCGCTTTATTAAAAATGTAAATATAATTGCTTGAATTTTTCAAAAAACATCATTTGTCCATCCTGTTACCACACCCATATTTCTACATTAATTTTAATAAAATAAAAATAAATATGATTTGATTGTTGCAAATCATCAAATGTATTATATTTGTTGTATATATGCAGAAATAATTAAGTTATTTAATACAAAAACATCATTTTACATGAGAATACACCTTCACCCATTGCGCCTGTATGTAATAATTACACTATTTAACTGTTTAATGTAAGCAATTTAATATTAAAACAAAATTTACAGTGAAATACTGTTGCATATGCCAACTTGGTGAACATTTAATTAAGGAGTTCCATATAAAATAATACACAAAGTTGAAAACATTAGAAATCTGATGGTAACAGGACGGAAAAACGGTAACAGGATGGACAAATTTGGTAACAGGATGGAAAATGTGGTAAAAGGATGGAAAGCACCTTCATTTGTCAGCCCTGTCAGTCAAATATAACATCCACAAAAAAGTCATTCAAGGAGGATTTCATTATAAGAGATACTCACTGATACTCTGTAATCATTCAATTTGACAAAAGAAGTAATTATACATTATGACATACAATTAAGATGGATGGTTACCTTAAGTATGGCCGTAATTTCTATTTCAAGAAGCTCTGCCTCCTTAAGTATCGGGAGCAAAGTACATTAAAAAATATTTTTTGTTATGTAAGATATTCTTTTTTAAAATGACATTTAAAAATCTGTAAGGTATTAAGCAATTTGGAATTTATGATCAATATATCCATTATTTGTCCATCCTGTTACCAAAATTGAAGTAACAGGATGGAACAAAAAAGCATGGTAACAGGATGGAAAATTTTATTGTAAATCTTCCTATGAATAATAATTATCCCTCTAAAGAGTCATAATTAAGGTGAAAATAAGATTTCCCAATGTTTTTTAAATGTATGTCTGAGTTTTAATGTCATTATGTTGAATTTATAAGCAATGGAGCATGGTAACAGGATGGACAATTAAGCTTTACCATCAAATATGATTGTATGATTTTTATAAAAAACACTATTTTTCTTAATTAAACATAATATTCCCTTTCCCCATTCTCTGTGTTAAGGAGACTTCTATCAAGTAATTATAACTGGATTATACCTAGGAATAAATACTTTGATGTATTCCTGTTTTACCAGTAAGGTAACAGGATGGAACAAAAGTGAGGGACACACTTGTTCAAGTAAAAAAACACTGGTTTTATTCCAGACCAATCAGAAAAATTGACTATCATCTACTGCAAAGTACAAAATCTTTATATTTAGCTTAAATTAGCATGATAAATTCATATAATAAAAGAGATTTTGAAGGAACAACATCACTCTGAACTGCTTGGGACAGCCCATTTTCAGGGAGTTAGATTCTTAATCGCAAAAATTTGAACGATATAAGCAGTTTATATAGACATTTGCAGGGTTTGGTAGATAGAAATATGTTCAATCTTGTACATGACAACTGTTGGATTCAGTTGAGAGCTATATACACTATTTTATGAGTCAATAAATGTCTGGGACAACAATTTGCACTTTTTTTTAAAAACGCCCTTATAGTATTTTGGCATAGTGTGCAGGAAATATTTGGTACCCTCCCTGGGCCATTTTGATAATAATGAAATTACAAAAAAAAATGTTTCTAAGGGGGAACTTTCTTCTCTTACACCCTTGTGATTATGAATATTTTGAAATGTTGAGAGTGATTAATACAAGTTGTGAAACAGTCATGACTGACAAACGTTGATTCAGACTGACAGAAAATATCAAGTCTAGTATGGAACAAGTTCTTCCCCTTCTATGTTTCCTAATTCAACCTCAACAAAAATGTCATTTTAACAAACTTCATGAAATTAAATACCTATAAAATTTATTAATTTGACTGTATCCATTATTTATTTTACAGGCGGCTGTATTTATCAGTCAAGGACAGGCTCGACACAGACTGGAATTCTTGATAGGTGATAGAGTATTACCCTACAATATGACGGTGTATCAAGCAATCAAACAGTACAGTAATTGTCCAGATAGAGATGGTAGTGAGACAGATACAGACTCCGAGAATCCTGTAGGACATGCTAGTATATGGGTACAGACACATACAATATGGTAAGTACTATTTGAATCATAGCTTTAATTGATTTTCCAGTTTTGAAAATGTTTTTTTCGCTCTAGCGGGCTTGAACATGGTTTCCTTCTAAAGGCTGATTTCCTCATTTTTCTCCTTAAATCTTTAAAGCAAAAAGTCTGATGATGTTTGCTAGTGTGAGATTTATGGGATAGGGTATTTAATAGGTATGTTGCTCAATAGTATCCTGCATTCATATCTATGCTGTTTATGTTTCAACAATGTCTTGAATGTCTGAATTCATATAGGTGTATTAGTTAGAATTCTTGAGCATACAGTTGAAATACTGTAAAATCATTAATTTTCGTGGGGGATTAAATTTCGTGGTTCAATTCAACCACAAACTTTAATCCCAACGAACATTGATTTTGACCCTTGTTTTTTTACCTGAAATGCAAAATCCATGAATTCAAGTGCCAACGAAATTGTCTTTTTTACCAAAAAAATGATTTTACAGTAGTTGGTTTAATAAGTTTCGTATGCATGGTTCTTCTATTGACATCTGGTTATATTACAGGTATCGTCCGGCACCAGAAGCTGATGATAGTGTCGTTACAAGTCCAAAGAAAACTAAATCTGAAATGAAAGCTGCTAAATCAAGTCATAAAAAGAAATCTGAAGACTTATGGACAGGTAATTGCTTAGCCGATACTGCTATCTATTTGTAAGGTTAATTTTGCAGTGAAGAATGGCTTTAATTTGATCAAAATGTTGATTTGTCTCCCCATGTAAAGAAGTTGTGGACTGGTCATTTCTTGACTGATATGCATTTGTTCAGTTAATGTTGTTGTTAAGAATGGCCCATATTTTACTGCAATGTTGAATTTTTTCAACATGTGGAGAAGTTGCTGGTTGCTTGTTGAAGGGTAAGTAAGTACTGGCTAGAACACAGTCCAAGAAAACTGGTCAGATGAATCAGTCTCCTTATGCATTATGTAACTGAAAATTTGGTTAAAAAAGCATTCAACCAAAAAGATTGATTCAGTAGTGAACCCACTTGCCATGGCAGTCTCCCGCGCAGTTTCTTCCCCTTTCACAAAAGTACAGAAGTTGTTTTTTTTAAATGGTCCTTGTTGTGAAAAATGCTATGTGATGACTTGATGTTTGTATTAATGTTATCAGTGCTTTAGTGAGGCTTTCTTATTATGCTATGTTTGAAGTTTTAAAAAGTATTAATTTATTCCAAAATTTGAATAAACAGCCTTTATCATCTTGAATACCTTATTGAATGTTGGGGACCTTCTTATAAACCCTTAAAGGTTTTATCTTCCCCCCCCCCCCCTCAACTACCTTTTGGAAATGTCATTGGTTATGATTGTTGTTTGGTGTACTGGTATTGTTGAATCTAATGTTGTTATGTTAACTGGCTATCAGAGTCAGACGATGTTGTTGTTTCAGATGGTAATTGTCCTGTGATAGTGCCTGCATTGAATGCATACATGACAGATAAACTACCAGCATTTGTCTCTGTACAAGATCCCTCTCTAGATGTCATAGCCTTACTGAGAATTCTACATGCGTTCAACAGATACTGGTCCACTGTGTATGAGGTATGTCTGGTCTTTTATTTACCTCTTAATCCATCAATATTTCCAGTTTTGACTTGTGTGTTCATTCAAAAAAGTTACAGATTTAACTCTTGAATTTAAGCTGAAAAGTCCAATTTGCTCAACTTATAATATGATTTTTCATGCAATATTTTGCAATAAATACTTAGTTGCAGTCATTAGTAATTTCATATGCCAATTTGCCCAATCTTAATGATATAACCATGTTTGAGACTGAAATTTGGTGGACGAGTGTGTGCTAAAAGCGCCAGAAATAGCATTTTAGGATTATGCAGCATTGCTTTAAGTAGGACCTTTTGTATTCAAAATATTGCATTTCAATTGATTTAGTATACTCATTCTCAAAGATTGCCTTCTCAAAACATAAATTTAAACACTTGTATTTTAGGTACCATCCTACTATGCGAAGCCAATACTGTCCAAAACAGAATTTATCAGTTCAAAATTGATGGCCAAAGCTAATCGACAGTTACAAGATCCATTGGTTATAATGACCGGAAATCTACCTGTGTGGTTAGCCGAGATAGCAGCTGCTGCGTAAGTCATTACTATCATCAGTGTTAATCATACCTTCGGTGCAACAAGGTTGTATCTCACTATTTACAACTGTAAAATCATTTAAAGAGGCATTCCCTATAACTAGCATATTTTTCTCTACTATCACATTTAATCAGCTAAATGTACAAAGCACTATCAATTATCATAATTTGTCAGAAGAAAGTGTGTACAAATA
Source organism: Spisula subtruncata (assembly GCA_963678985.1). Classification (NCBI taxonomy): domain Eukaryota; kingdom Metazoa; phylum Mollusca; class Bivalvia; order Venerida; family Mactridae; genus Spisula; species Spisula subtruncata. The sequence continues at coordinate 25,322,412 of OY787671.1, read as the reverse complement.
TGCCTCTATAATGTCAAAAATATGGTCAAATCACCAACAAGAATTTATCGCTTCCAGCGATTTATTATTATGTGGTCAAAGGGAAACAACTCTTGACTATTTTGGCTCGCTACGGAAATATATTTTCATTTTTTCTCGGTAATTGGTGGGATATTTTTGTTGAAGATTTGAGGAGTTTAAGCAATTATGATTCTCATTTATTGTATAATATACTTGAATCGATTTAAACTATTAAAGTTATAGGGAATGCCTCTTTAATTTCGATGGGACAAAATTTTGTGGTTTGTTAAAAAAGACCATTTCAGTGGGACCTTAATTCATGGATTTTGCATTTCAGGTTATAAATACAAGGGCCAAAATTATTGTTCATTGGGATTTGATTTTGTGGTTGAAGGTGAACCACAATCCACAAAATTTAATATTCTATTGTAAAATCATTTAATTTCAATGGGACAAAAATTTAATGGTTTTGGTAAAAAGACAATTTCGATGGGGCATTACTTCATGGATTAAGCATTTCAGGTAATGAATAAAAGAGTCAAAATTATTGTTTTCGGGGGATTTGATTTCGTGGTTGAAGGTGAACCACGAAATCCATGAAAAATTTAATCCCCCGTAGAAAATTAATGATTTTTCAGTAGTTTAAAAAATATGTTGTTTTTTTTATTGTAGACCATTCTTGTTTCCATTTGACACAAGACAGTTGCTGTTCTATGCAACAACATTTGACCGAGATCGAGCATTGATGAGATTACAAGACAACTCTGTCGACACCACAACTAATGACTCGAGTGAGAGAGTCGCTCCTAGATTAGATAAAAGAAAGGTAAGCAAGTGCCCTCTCATTTTCATCTAGTATTTTATAGATGTAAAACCTTCTCAATTCACCTAAATATTTGCCTTATTTCCGTAAAATCTTCTCAATTCACCTAAATATTTGCCTTATTTAGGATTGTTTTAACACAAACACACTGCGGAAAAATTGATATGTTAATGAGCTACATTATTATGATGTTAAGTGGTTAGTCTGCTGGTTTTGGTAACCCAGCTATCGGTGGTTGATTTTGGTAGGTCATGCCCTTCAATGAAAAATTGACAACAATTTTATTTTCATCAACTTGTAAAAGCACAAGTTAGTATTGGTTTTATTGGCTGCCACAATATTCTAAAAAATGTGGATGAAGGGTTTTAACCTGAATAATTTAATTTGGCGTTACTTTATAGAGAATGGTTAGCAGAACAGATTTGCTCAAACAAGCAGAGAAAGTGATGGAAGATTTAGCTAGTTCACGAGCCATGTTAGAAATACAGTATGAAAATGAGGTAAGAGTTGTTAAATTATAAATGATATTACTTAAAGTGTATAGAGCTATATCGGACGATATTTTTTAAAAAAGTTTCAAAAACTGAAAAACAATTATGCTTTCATATCCATTAGATAATTTTTCGCTTCAGTTTTAACAGAACATCTCTGTGTGATTTATTGGACATGCGAACTGTCCATTCTCATACCAAAGTGTTCTAGAACACGCTACTACTTTTGAACACATGGAATGCACTGTATCCATTAAGAACTATTCTCTGCGTCTAGCTGTTGCGTATAGACCACCACCAACTAGTAAAAATGGCCTTAAAACTAGTACTTTCCTGGAAAATGAATGGCCATCCTTTCTGGCCAAACTTGTAACATCAGAAAGCAACATCATAGTTGTTGGGGATTTGAACATCCACCTTGACAACCTAATGAATTTAGACACTGTAAAGTTCACAAGTATTCTTGAATCTTGTGGCATGCGACAGCACGTTACTGGGGCAACCCACGTGGCTGGCCACACATTGGATGTGGTAATCACAAGAGACACTGACACTTCTGTCTCACATGTAGAAATATCTGATCCTGGTCTACCCGACAGCAGTGGAAAAACCTCTCGTGATCATTTTGCAGTAGTTTTTAAAGCTTGCGCTGCTAAACCTGCACCTATAAGAAAAACAGTGAATCTAAGAAAGTTAAAATCTATTGACATTAATGAATTCAAAAAAGACATCGAATCCTCAGATATTTTGGAAAGTGGACTGCATATATCAGACATTGATGAACTAGTTGAGGTATATACCCATGGGCTTTCATCACTAATTGACAAACATGCGCCCCTAAAATCCAAAACCATAGTATTAAGACCCTCAAGTCCGTGGTACACTGAAGATCTACATGACGCTAAACATCTGAGACGAAAATTTGAGCGAAAATGGCGAAAATCTAAATTGACAATAGATCATGAAATATATAGGAATCAATGTTCGGTAGTCAATAAAATGTTGAAACAATCCAAAGTATCCTATTACACAGATAAGGTAGAAGCCTGTGGTCGTGATCAGAAAGGGTTATTCAAGATAACTAAACATCTGATGGGTGAAGAAAAAGAAGTTGTGTTACCAACTGGTTAACCTGCTAAAATGCTTGCACAGGACTTCAGTGACTTCTTCATTAACAAAATTGAAGCAATACGTACCGAAATAGCCACCAGTATTCAGTCAAACCAACAAAACGACAGTGTTGAATTCGAAACTCCTTTCGAAGAAGAGCAACTGTCCGAATTTTCTCCAACATCAGAGGATGAAATCCGAAAACTGATAAATAAATCACCTAGTAAATCATGTGAACTTGATCCTATACCAACATGGCTGTTGAAGGATTGCTTGAATGAACTACTACCACTATTAACAAGAATATTCAATGCATCACTCAAAAGTGCTTATGTACCCAATGCTTTTAAAAGCTCCAGAATAAGACCACTGATAAAGAAGCCAGGCCTTGATCAAAATGTACTGAAAAATTATAGACCTGTGTCAAACTTACCCTTCATTTCCAAAGTTCTTGAGAAGGTAGTCGATGCTCGACTGGAAGAGCATTTAGCACTACATGGTCTCCACGAAGAACGTCAGTCAGCATACAGAAAATTTCACTCTACTGAAACGGCTCTTCTTCGTGTGCAAAATGACATCCTTTGCTCTCTAGATCAGAATAAAGCTACGGTCCTTGTAATGCTGGATTTGTCTGCAGCATTTGACACCATTGATCACAACACTCTACTAGGCAGACTTAAAAATCATTTCGGTATAACAGGCAAGCCATTAGAGTGGATGAAATCCTATTTGTGTGACCGCTACCAGACTGTCTGTATAGATGGAGAGCTTTCAAAACCTGTACTTATGAACTACAGCGTACCACAGGGATCTGTGCTTGGTCCAAAGAACTACATTATGTACACAAAACCAGTCAGTGCAATCTGTAGAAAACATCAATTGCAACATCATTTCTATGCTGATGACTCACAATTATATATGGCGTTCAAACCAAAAGATTGTGTCTCGCGGGATGAAACTCTGCAAAGAATTGAAGCTTGTCTGAAGGATATCTTGCACTGGATGAAAGATAATTTGCTGAAACTAAATGCTGACAAAACAGAGGTAATCCTGTTTGTACCAAAACGGAATGCCAGCACAGCTGAGAATCTCACAGTGACAGTTGGCGACGCTGTAATCAAACCATCATCGATGGTGAGAAACCTTGGTGCAATGTTGGATTTACATTTGGACATGGATAAACATGTAAACTCTGTTTCAAGGTCGTGTTTCATGCAGATCCGACAAATAGGTCAAATCAGACAATATTTGACTGTTGATGCAACAAAATCCCTGATTAATTCTTTAGTAACATCGAGACTAGATTACTGCAATTCATTATTATGTGGCACCCCGAAAATCATTCTGAATAAACTACAAATTATTCAAAATACTGCTGCCCGCCTCATCACACGGACACCACGTTACAATCACATCACTCCTGTACTAAAGGATCTTCACTGGCTGCCTGTACAGTACAGAGTAGAGTACAAGGTTTTGACTCATGTTTTCAAAGCACTACATGGAAAATCGCCTGGCTACATCAGAAGTATGTTGGAAGTATATACTCCACAAAGACAGCTAAGGTCTCAAAATGATTCTGTTCTTCTAGTTGTGCCAAGGACGAGGACTGTGACCTACGGTGACCGATGCTTCACAGCTGCTGCACCGAAACTCTGGAATGCACTGCCAACAGCGCTCAGAGACAGTAAAACACTCCCGTCCTTCAAGAAAGCCCTGAAAACGCATTATTTTACTATAGCTTATTCATGCTGAAGTTCATGGTTAAGTAGACGCCCGTCTACTGGGTTAAGTAGAGCCCCGTTTCAAAGTGTGGTAAGGTCTAGAAGAAAGTATGTTATTTCTTCGACCTTTATGGTAAGGTCTAGAAGAAAGTATGTTATTTCTTCGACCTTTATGGTAAGGTCTTGAAGAAAGTATGTTATTTCTTCGACCTTTATGGTAAGGTCTTGAAGAAAGTATGTTATTTCTTCGACCTTTGTAACTCATATGATGATAGTAACTTTATGTCATCTGTGAGTCATCCCCCTTTTAAAGGAAGTATCACTATTCCTTTAAGGGTTAAGGACATGTGGTAATGGTACTTGACGTTATCCTTGTCCTAGTTGAGGTTTACATTCAGTTAATACCCCTACAGATAATCAAATCGTTGTACACCACTATCTTATTGTAGCAAAGTATTTCTATATACCATGTCTCCTAAGTTTAATATTGCATTTCGTTTCGGCAATATGATACGATATGATGGGAGACTAAATAGCGTTGATAAAAATGTTTTTGTATATTTTATGTACATTGTATATTGTTTTAAACATGTATTAGTCGGGACTGTACAGCACTTTTGAACGTGTGTATACATGAAAAAAGGGCTATATAAATATGGTATAATAATAAAATAATAATAATAATAATAATAATGAAATTATAAGAATCATCTATTTTTCGACGATTGAATCAAAGTACACGGAACCCATCCAAAGTTTTAATTTGCAATTAAGGTAGTATACTAAAAACAATGCAAGTAATTATTTTGACATTAAATGACTGAAAGAATATAGCTCTATACACTTTAATTTGATACCAGCTGTATGTTACAATTCTTTGTATGGCCTCCGTAGCTCAGTGGTTAGCGCACCTTCTGCCTAAACCGACGACCCAGGTTCAGGTCCTGCTGACTGGCAAATAAACGCTATGCTTGGCATGTTACAATAAAGTGTATTGCCCACCAAGAAGGCTTAATTGCCTTCTATTAATTTGTTAAAGTTAGGGACAAGGAAATATATACAAAATTAGGAAAATATTTGGTGTTCAAAGGATTCTATAAAGATGTCAACAATTCCCTAAAGTTTCCACACACTGATAGGTCTCTAAAATTCTCTGATTTTTCGACATGCAAATATGTCCAATTATACAATTCTTTCCTTGGGCAAACTTTTGATGGGTATGCATTAGGGCTGTAACGGTATACCGCGGTACACGAAAGACCGCAGACTTAAGTCCCTCACGGTACAAGAGTTGCGAATTTCGGTACGGTTCGGTATAAGCTTTTTTATGAGCGAAATGTTAGTCAGAGAACGAATATGCCTGAAAGCCCTCTGGTAATGTATAATTACCAAGCATCACTTGTTTTAATTGTATTAAGATAAGCCTCAGATTGTCGAAATTCATTTAAAATAGTTGATAGCCACATAAAAATTGCTGTTATAGAATCAACAAATTCATTGTCACTTACAAATTGTTGTATTTAAGCTAATGTTGGAGAATATTGTATCATACCGAAATATACCGAACCGTTAGAAAAAATGACGGTTCGTATCATATCGTGAGATTAGCGTACCGTTACAGCCCTAGTATGCATTAAACATTGATATTGTATCTTAAAATTAACTTTCCCATTGTTTTGTTTTATTTCTAGGTTGGAACGGGTCTTGGACCTACACTAGAGTTTTATGCCTTAGTGTCAAAAGAACTACAAAGGGGAGATTTAGAATTATGGAGAGGAGATCATGTGATGGAGCAAGATTCTTCGGGTATGTGCAAACCAAAATCAAAATGACTTCTCATTTTATTACCATTCTTGGAATTGTGTGCCTGAAGCCCAGTTGCATAGCCAAGGCGATATCGAGCGCTTTTTGGCAACGCTTTACTACGTCTATGCAACGACATGCTACCAGCAAGCATGCTTTTGAAGCAAGTCCTTTCTTAGAGTAGCGCTACCAAGTACTCTATATAAATCCCTTGCTTAGGCAACGGGCTCCAGATGAAGTCACAAAGTTCTCAACCACTGGTTGGATTTAAATGAATCTTTAAATGAATACTTTTTGGAGTTCAGACCCTTTTTGAGAGGCAAGAGTTTTTGTGTCAAAAGCACTTTTAGTTAAAATCATGTCCTTAATTCGGACAATTACTACGAAAGACTACTGTATAGTCAAGTCCCGAAACTTCTCGAGCAGAAATCTCATCTCAAAGTGAGATATTGCCCAAATCAGAGTCTGAATTTCTAATAAATCTGCTGTTTTTTATTCTTATTTTGAACCCTTGGAAATTATCCTCATGACACATGGCAATATTTGAGATGAGATTTATCTCAAAATTGAGATGTTTTGGGAGCTCTGGCCTGTCGAGTTATTTAATGTCATGTTTAAAATTTAAACACTTCTACGTTACAGGTAATGAAACTGGGAACCAGTATGTATATTCACAATGTGGTTTGTTCCCGGTTCCATTAGCTAGGAATACTAAAGCTACAATGGTCAACAAAATGAAGGCAAAGACGAAATTCTTGGGAAAATTGATGGCAAAATCACTCATGGACTCCAGAATGGTAAGTTTATTATTAGCAAGGGCCTTAGCAGTCCCCTCCCAGTTCAACCTACCAGTTTTAAACCAGAAGGACTTTAGAAGTAGTCTGTCCATCAGTCTTGATCCTTCCATAATTCAAAAAGTTTCCAAGCTGGGTTTATGAATCTTTGACGGTATGTGGCAATTAAGGTGATTATCCATGTTTATATGATTCTGATAAGAAATGTGGTTGCAATGGAGACTGAAATAGTGAAAATGTCAACTAGTATATTGCTTGCAATTCTTTAATGTCTAGTCTGTAATTGATTTGGAATTCAGATTAAAAATTATGTGAATTATACTTTTTCTAGCATTTCTTTTCCGTTTAATCTTATCCATCGAAAGTTTGTCTGTTACCCATTGTACACTCACACCATTTAATATTTAAAAACCCAGTACTTTTATTTATAACAATATTTCATCGAAAATAATCATTATCCACTCAGAAGTGTAGATGTGAGTTAATGTATGTTGTGTTTATTTCAGCTGGACATTCCATTCAGTCAAGTGTTCTTTAAGTGGTTGTTAGGCCAGGAACACAGTCTTACATCCAGTGATCTACAATATATAGATCCTGTTATTTCCAAATCTTTCAATCAACTTGAGGATGTCTTACGACAGAAACAAAGAATCCTCAGTGACAAATCACACGTAAGTTAACAACGAGTTTATTAAAAAATTGTATCCGGCAAACTTGTAATTTGTTTGACCTATCCGTCTAAAAGGTTCATTCTCTGTGAAAAAGAATGTGTCAATTGGGAAGTGAATTTTCATTAATTGTGGGTTACTGAGTTTTATGTTTCTTTCGTTTTAAAAAACCTGTGTTTCTGGTGATCATTCCAGAATTGTTATGCCCTGCATCTACTGATGCTGAGAGTAGATGCGGAGGCTTATACAGTGATTTCATGTCTGTATGTTCATTCCTATGTTCATCTGTTACAAAATGTTAATTAAACAAAACTTGAACTTGATTGGCTTAGCTAGTTATTATAACAGGCCAGGTGTATATCTCAGACAAGTGCCTAATTTCAGGCTTGAAAACTTGAATTGTCTTAGCCTATGTTGAAAAGTTGAAAATTCAGGCTTTGAAACAGAAATTTTCAAGCTTGAGAATGATAGCAAATTACCCGGCCTGGTATAGAAGACAAGGCTTCCACCGGGAACGTGCAGTTTAGTTTGATCTTTACTTTGACATATTGTCTTGTTACTATTACAGACAGAAGAGAGTCGACGTTTGGCATTAGACAATCTGACTATAGATGGATGCAATATTACTGATCTAGAGTTAGATTTTACACTTCCTGGTTATGCTAATATAGAGCTGAAGAAAGGAGGCAAAGATAGAGTGGTAACGCTGGAGAATCTGGAAGAATATTTACGGGTAAATAACTGAATTTTATTTCAAAGATGTGATCTATAACATCCGTTAATAGACCAAATATTTGTCAATCAAAAATGTTTCAGCCCAGGATCTGCAAACTTTTATTGTGGTATCTGTCACACTCAGTAGTTGATTAATAATGATTTTGAGATCAGTAGATCAACATGTCTGACTACTGGACTACTGCAGCACAAATGTTTAACAAAATTATCTCATGTTATTTCATCATTAATATTCTGTAGGCTATATTGAAAATAATGATGGCATGATTAATTGATTGTTCTATATAAATTTAATAGTTCTTCTAACTAGTACTGGGGTGACAATTTTCAGGATTAATCCTGGATTTACAAATCATGGAAGAGCCATGGTTTCTGACCAAAATAAAAGTTATTTGATGAAAATATCTTGAGAAATGACAAAGTTATGGTCAACTTAGTCTGTTTCGAAGGAATTTCTTAATAAGAACTGATTGAAATATGGAAACAATGTGGTTAAAGGCTGAAGTCTTCTTTTTTTGTCAATAATAGTTGACTGCATATGATTTTCCTGATTTTAAATCTGCCTCCATTGACTGCCCTGCTAGCAATATACCAGTAATGAATATGCACAATGTCAACTACTCAGATATAAATACATAAATGGTTCTCGTCCATTACCTAAGAACAATTGTGCCTTTAGATCTTTAAAATAGGGAGGTTGATTTTTATCAGTGATTTCTAATGAATTATAGGTCAGTAGGTCAAAAGTCGAAGTTGGTCTGAACTTTAACTTATATGCATACCAAGTGTCCATTGCCTAAGCTAGGCTCTACATAGTGCTTTCCACGGGAGGTAATCCATGCCTTCTATATTAAATTGAACGGGAGGTAACTGAAGGAAGGTGCTCAGTAGCGCTTCATATTAGGCAACGGACACCATGTTTTACTACAAGCTTTTATTGTTATCTTGATTCACTTACCATGAGTTTATGATCGTATCGTACATTTCATACAGTTGGTGACACATTGGAGTTTGGTGGAAGGTGTATCCCGACAATTTGAATCATTGAGAGAAGGTTTTGAGTCTGTCTTTCCCCTCAGCTCTCTACAAAGCTTTTATCCTGATGAGGTAAGTCTAATGATCATTGTGTAGCTGTAACCAGGGGCCTAGTCTAAAATTCAGACTTAGACTTAACATTGTCAAATGTTCTATTTGCTCTCATGTTGTTATAAATGTACTGATTATGATATTTATATAAATAGGTATACAAATTCAGTGAATAACAACAAATCATCAGATAAAATTTCACATGGTCAAAATTATTTGCATACAAATGGCAGTGATTATAAATATTGTCAATTTTAAGTCTTCAGAGCTTCAGACTTGTAATGTTGGTGAATAAAGCGCCTGTGGTCCAGTACTTAATGCACTGACTTAGTACTCTGTAATTTGCTGTTTGATTACTAGTCACGGTAGGGCATGTAAATGAGAGGTAACGCACACCTTTCTCATGGAAATAAATAAAGTCCAGGCTAGGACCGTTTGATGGGTTTATACATTATAAAGGTTGAGGAGCAAGTCTTTTTAAAAACCAATACTACAGCAAATGACCATGGTGACATTAATGTTTGTCCCCCCCCTGCCTTACTTAGTTATAAGTAGGGGCATATAGCATTGATGCTTTCCGTCCACACATACTTGCATCTGTAAGCAATGCAAATCCTCACAGACCATTGGGTGGAAATTTCTTTGAACTTTCCCAAATTAACAACCTTAATATATAGTTGACCATAAAGGATGGAATTTTTTTCTGGGTCAATTTTTACCAGAGTAGTGGAGCCAGGACCATTGTTACTTTTAATTTATACCCTTTTTGACACATTTCTAGTTTTCATTGGATCTAAAGACACTTGTCACGGCAAGTTATTTTTCTGTCCTTAACAATGGGGAAAATGTATTTGAAAAGTCCTTGACAAATACTAGAATATTTATTGGGAAGTTTGTATGAACCATGTGCTTGAACTCATTGCTATTTAAACAAATCTCTCTGCTTCAAATTAGTTTAATATAAACCTTCCTTTCCATTTTACAGCTGGAGTTGCTTTTCTGTGGACACAACGAAGAACTGTGGGACGCCAAGGTTTTAATGGAATGTTGTCGCCCTGATCATGGATATAATCATGACAGTCGGGCTGTGAAGTTTTTGTATGAGATTCTAAGCTCATATACACCAGATGAGCAGAGGATGTTTTTACAGTTCGTAACAGGATCTCCTAAATTACCAGTAGGAGGTACGCAATACAAGGCATTTTATATCATATCATTCACTACTTTGAAGCTAGAATAAAATAATTGCACAATAATTGTTCCCCTTTCTTTGCGAGTTTGTGACGTTGTTATATCTCCAATTTGCATGTATAGTGGGGGGGGGGGTGCACTGATTTTGAGCTCGAAATCTGGATTTTTGTCCGTCTGTATGGTTGTCTACAATTTGTCCGTCTGTATGGTTGTCTACAAAGTTTGTCAGTGCTTGTGTTCTCCACAACAATTGGTTGGTACTTGGATTTCAATGAAACTTTCGCATATAAATACTTGGTACGGAGCCTAGTTGTGCATACTGCGTTCTTTTAGGTTGGTAGAAGTTATGGCCACTCGCAGGAGTCAAAGTTTTTCTGCCAAAAAGCCTTCAAACAAATTAATAATATTTTTCCATAAAACAAAAACAATAGAAGTATGTAACTCTCATTTGTACACTTATGTAAAGTCTTTTATGCAAAGAACGTTTGTGAGCATCTGAAATTTGAGAAAAAAAACCCAAACATTTATTACTTCTATTAATTTCTTTGCATTACCCCAGATAGATTGTTACTATCACTTACTACTTATTCATCATTTCAGGTTTCCGCAGTCTCAGTCCACCATTGACAATTGTTCGTAAAAGTTTTGAATCTTCAGAAAATCCAGACAATTTTCTACCGTCAGTAATGACGTGTGTGAACTATCTAAAACTTCCGGACTATTCCACGGTGGAAGTGATGCGTGACAAGTTACACCTAGCTGCCAGTGAGGGACAACTTTCATTCCATTTATCATGATGTACGACAGTCTACGTCGCCACGTAGTTGATGTTGTAAGCGTGTGATCTATTGTGGAGTTTCTGACATGACCGGAGATATTTCACGCAGCTGCTTCTGTGTGGAGTTCTGTTTACTAGAATACGACCGTAGGAATTTCACTGCGGATCCTTTGTTAAGTTTTAGAGAAGATCCCCGAGAAATCTCAAGCGGCAGATCCTGTGTGAAGTTTCAGAAAACGAGCCGAGAAATATCTCATTATGGATTTTTCATGCAAAGTGTAGAAAGTGCATACAATCTGCTGTGTTGAAATTATTATACACTCGTCACTGGAATAGATTGTATAAAATTACTTTTTGAGACAAACATTATAACCAATCAAATTTGTCTATGAAGTCAAGTCAATGTGGATAAGGCTCAGAGGTCTTTTTGACAATTTTGTGATCATTTTGTGAAGTCAACTTTTTTGAGATTGAGTGATCTTTATGAAAACTTTGTGATCCGTTTTAGGTGGTGATTGGTTTCGTAATGTGTTCTTTTTGCATTAAATGTTGATACATCTTATAGATTTCATTCTAGATACATGACTCTGAGATATCTCTAAAAGTCTTTTAATTCAAAGTCACTGTCCTACAGAATTTTTTTATTTAATTAATCGAGAAAGAATGAAAACAATTAGAATCTTCGCAAACATACATTTGTTAAAAATTCAAGCTCAAACTCCTGCATATCATACTAGCTCTTTGTCCAATATAGCGCCAGTGTTATGTGAATATTGTTCATGTAAAATCAAAGCAAGCTAGTTTGGTTTAAAGATGTGTCAAATTTTATTTTTATTTACAAGTTATAATGAGAGAAGTATTTCTTGCCACCTTGTTTCTGTAATGAATATACTGTGCATGTTTGTGTTAATTTTTCTGTGTATCCTTTCATTATGTCAACATTATTCAACTTTCACTATATTGAAGCTAGAAACTCGAGATTAAACACATATGTAATTCATTTGTCGCAGTTATGAAACTTGTTTAGTGTTACCAAACATGAAGTAATTCATTTGCCACAGGTGTGAGACTTGTGCCACAGTTCTTTAATTTTAAGGTTTACAGCAATTTTTAAAAAAATTGTTGTCAATAGTGAGAGAAAATAAAACCCATCAGAAGTGTTGAAAGGGTCTAAAGTAACTTACACAATGACAGACGAGGGACCTAGGCCCTTTAGGCCCTCTTTTAAATACCCATTCTCTTCTCCCAAAAACCTTTTTTTATTTTCTCTAAACCAAAAACTTAAAGTAAGTGTTACCAAGCATAAATTTTAAAAAAACTGTAGTTTCCATTGTCTGTTGTCTTATGTAGACTGTGTAAAAAGCAAATGTTGGGTCATGGATTTCAAATTTCATGAACATAGAATCACCCATTGAATCGCAAAAACGTGTCTGCAACTGTTGACTCCACAGTATAACTATTGTGATAGTACTTCAAAATCAACCTTAAGTTTCATTCAAATATTTGTAAATACTAGCAATTTATTTTCATTTCTGAGTTTTGGTACAGACGTCAGACAAAAAGTGAAAACAAAAGGTCACTTTGTGGCACGCAAGCTAACAAATACCATTGTACTCTCAATTCACTATTCACAGCATTGGAAACATCAGGGGCCTTTTTCACCAACGTTCTAAGTCTAAAACTCAGACTTAGACTTAAAATTGTCATTATTCGTAATCACTGGCATTTCTTTGAAATTATGTTTAACCATGTGAAATTTTATTGGACTAATTGGTTGTTGCCCACTGAACATGTTTACCAATTTATATCAAAATCGGTACATTTATAACAACATGAGAGCGAATAGAACATTTGTCGATGTAAAGTCTAAGTCTATGTTTTAGACTTACAACATTGGTGAATAAGGCCCCTGGGCTATCTTTATTGCTTTAAGTGACTCTTGTGTTATCACCCCCATTATTTTTTCTGCTGATAATGTGCTATATGTGTTCCTTATTTCTATCAGAATTAGTTTTTGCTTAGCGTCTGTGCATTAGATTTCAGATCATTGAATTATTTATAAAAATATGGTAATATTTCTATGTTGTATTATTTGTTGTTTTGTTTATATTTTTGTTGATTTAGGTGTATTTATTTCTAATATTACATGATGGTGTCATGAGTTTTGTAGCAATAAGCTGTTAACATAATCATATTGTTGCTTTACTGTTTCTCTCCTAAATATTATTGAACCCCCCTTCATCACACAGGGGTAGGGGAGGAAGGTTTGTTGACATTACAATGTAGAACTTTGCTTATTTGTGCGAAAGTGAAATTTGGCTTTGACAATGTACAAACCATTGAATGTGCCCTGATGAAGGCTTTGAAAAAGCTGTAATGTTGATCTTGAATAAAACTATGATAAACCAAACCTGCATTGATTGTGTAGCTATATTTACACTTTTGTATCTTAGTAAAAAGTCCTTTATTAAAATATCTAGTTTGATCTCATGCCATTGTACACGGTACTTCATGTTATTGTCACTTAATGATAGTATTCAGATTTAAGCTCTAGTTAATTACATTGTATTAATATTAATAAATTCAAGTCATTAATATTTTATAAGCTCACATAATAAGCTAACATATTAAATAATTGACGATAGGACTTTGTGTTTCAAATACTTTAGTGACAAAGATTTTAACCGTGATTTCCTGCAGAATTGAACTTTTTATATTTTTTGTATTAAAACATGTTTCTTAGTTAAAAGGTCAGTAATTTTCTAAGATTTAATTTGTAGCTTTTATGTACGGATGGAATTTTCTCTAAAGTTTATGCAGTAACATTTCAAGTGCCACACCTTTAAATGTGTCTGGAACTCAGACTCCAATTTAACTCTCAAGACTCTAATTTGAGTAAAATCTTAAATTTGAGCTGAGATTCAGATTTGAGATGCTTCAGGAGGCTGAGTCCAGGAAATCCAGAAGAAATGATATTTGCAGGGGTAAAAATTTTCAGTATTTTCAGAAAAATATTGCACTATGTATTTTATATGAAAATCATCTAATTCAGTATATTGACGAGCTGTTTTCAGTATTTTGAAAATTTTGAACTTTTACCCATGTATTTGTTGACAGTAGTAGACATTTCACAAACGTGAACAAATATTATATTTCTTGTATCTGACTTCAAATACAGAGCTGATTTCATTTATTTGACTCATTTCTTCATTAACCTTAATGTTCACCTGCTTTTCTGTATGCTGTTAAACTTTCCTGTGTTTTAGACGATTGATGGTGTTTTGTGTTCAATAATACGTTTTTGTTTTAAGTTCTATTATTATTTTTGTATTCTGTTAAAATTGTTTCAACGAAAAGTTGTCATCGTTAGTTAGTTTATGTAAATGAAGATGTAAATACATCCTGATTGTGTTAATATGTGCTTTTAAACTTTCTGGTCTGGTCATCTTCATGATTCTACTGGGTCTTATAAGTTTAACATAAACCCATCATTTGCTACGTTAATTAATTGCTTATTCATGCATTATTCCTAGGCATAACATTGTGTGGATCATGGTAAACAGGCAATTTTGAGGTTGATTTTGAATGTAAAAACCCAGGGTGTTTACTGAAGAAATTAGCAGGGCTGTAATGAATCAGATGTGCTTTGAATACATTGCAGTATCCATGAAAGTTCATTCCCAATGAATAGAAATGGATTTAACAGGATCTACATTATGTGTTACTGTCTCAGAATTTACCTTTCACCCTGTCCTTGTACGAGAATAGATGATAACCATTGCTTTTCGACATTCGTCATAAAATTTTGAATTTACGTGGTCAGTTTTTTGTACTTCCTTAGAAAAAATACTACTATCTAAGGCAATATATCTAGATCTAGAACTTGTGTGTACTTAGCATCTGAACATTTTATGATTATTTGAGAAAATGCTAAATTAAATGCTGAAGGTAAAATGTCTGTCTATGACTGGGTGGTACTTATTTCATGTTAATTTTCTCATCCAAAATATGTTAAGGTCATGACTTCAGTCATTGTCATGTGTGGTAAGGCTTGAGTTTCTACCTAAGCAACCAGTTTTTTGTGCAAGTTGTGTGTGTGTGTGCGTGTGTTTACCATTATACGATGATTATGAATTTTGTACAGTATGTACCTAAAGTTGTTGTCTGTCTACATGTACGTAATCTTATTGGTGGATGTGGTGAATTATAAATACATGGCTGTCTCGTGAGACTATAATGATAAAGTCAATAGTGGATGTGGGTCTTAGCCAGGTTTCCAACTTGCTGTTACAACATCTGTGAAGTTGTTGGGCGTCATCTTTTTTTTGTGTTGCACATATCATCGTAAAACGTATTTTAGTTCTTGTCATGAATATTTGAAGGTATGTTTATAAAGTATATGAAGTTGACTTGTGTAGGTAAGGTGTTTTGATTTTGCTGGAATATGGTTATAGCAGAGTTAGGGCCCTTGTATGAAAACAATTTTTAACGACTTGTGGATTGATATTTGAAACAAAGGAGAGTTAAAATTGGACTGCATACTGTAAAATCATTTAATTTCGATGGGACAAAATTTTGTGGTTTTGATAAAAGAGACCATTTCGATGGGACTTAAATTCATGGATTTTGCATTTCAGGTAACAAAAACAAGGGTCAAAATAATTGTTCAATGGGATTAAATTCGTGGTTGGGTCGAACCACAAAACTCACAAAATTTAATCCCCACGAAAATTAATGATTTTACAGTATTAGATGGGCGACAGTTTGTAAGGGTATTTATGTAATGGTATGTAGACATGTACAGATTGTTGTGATCCCAAGGATGAATGAAGGCCGATGTTGTGTGTGATTGGTGACTACATTACCACATCTCTCATTATGTACTATGTCATGTATTTCTTTAGAGACCTTGTTATTTTTTCACCACATAGTTGTATTAATCCATGCATGATTATATAACATGACTGATTGTTTTCAAAAATTATGTGTTGGATATTTTGAAATGTTAATAGAGATATATTAAAGTGAAGAATTGTGATTATTGTGTAAGTCTTTATTGTCTGACCCCAAGAATATTATTTGAGGATTGTTGTATATACCTGAATACCTGATGATAAGGCAACATTTGTAAGCAGCATAAGGCACGTTTGCATAGACCAAGGAGCTAATTGCCTATTGTTAGCACTCAATAATGCGCTGAAATGAAGCCAAAATTGATATCTGCAAGTGTTTACTGCTGACCAGGTAACATGGAGTACTACTAAAGAAGTCCATGACAAAAGAATGTATGCCATCGACAAGCACTTCTCACTGGTAGTGTGTCGTTGTGAGACAGAGGAAAGGACTAGATAGCATTTAACGGGCTAACTAACCAGTATATATAAGTTTTCTGTCATGATATATCTGATATAACCGATCTCCCGAAACATCTCAAGTAGAATTCTCAACTCAAATTTAGAATTGTTAAAATCAGAGTTGCGATTAGAGATAAATCTAATGTTTTAGCTCTTTAAAATTTACTATAATAATCTCAGCATACCAATGTCCATTTATGTTTAGTGATGCTAATTTTCAGCCCAGCCTTGCATGGAAATTTAGATTGAGACTTATGCCAATATTTGAGATGAGATCTTGCTCAGACTGAGATGCTTTGGGAGATTGAGACCAGGGTCAGGTGAACTCTTGTGGTTCAATAAAAAGGCCTTCAAAATTTTAAATCAGATTCAGAACCACTGATTCTTGCTTACTCACTCAATACTGGTAAGATTGAACAGCAGACATGTACATATGAAATAAACTTTATTAGGCAAAGTCACATATTATCACATATTAAAGTCACACAAGTGATGTCTTAAATATCAATTCATTAACAACATACAATGAATGCTTTTATTTCTTTACGAAACATTGGTATGTATAATGTAAAATGTTTGAATAATGCACACAATTTAAATCAAATTGTATTACCAGTATATTCATATACACTGGGTACACCGTCTATTTTTAAACCCGCTACTTGGGACAGGTGATTATCAGGAAAATAGTGATTTTCTATCTGCTAATTTGTGATCCATAAACCTCAACTAGCGCAGAAAATGATGACAACCTGTACGTGGCAACTCTTACGGCATACGCTGCGCTAGTTGAGGTCTATCGGTCATAAGTTGTTAGATAGAAAATCAGATATTTACATCGTCCAAACCGAAAGTCACCCGTCCCAAGTAACGGTTTTTCCAGTTCTAAAAATAGAGGGTGTACCCAGTGATATAGCAATAGATCACAATGCTAATAAATGCTGAAAATACGTATGTAACAAAGAAAGATTGTACTTCACTTAACTATAAGACAACTTTTCCAGCAATCTAGAACAACTAGAATCAGAATTCATTGGATTTCTTTGGGAATGCTGATTATAAAACTGAAGTCACAGTTAGCAGGCTAGAGCCTTGCAAAGCTCTATAGCTCAATGGTTAGTGCACTTGTCGTCTAATCTGGCGACCCCGGTTCAAATTGGGGTGTTGGTACTCATATTAATGCCTGCCATATTTCAGTAGAAAGCTGATTGGTAAATAAAGGCTATGCTCGGCATTTAGTAACGATGATTTAGTTATGATTTTGTGACAAATCAATCTATTTCTAACAACTTAAAATATACAACATTAATTCAAAATCAAAACAAGTTTGTTAGACTAATAAAAAACCCTCAACAGATATAGAAATTCTTTAACTCAAGAAAATCAACGAAGTTCAACAGATCTCAATATATACTACAACCACTGTTATTCTTTGGCAACGTAATAAAATTATGCAAATAAGGCACCAAGGAAGAAGATTTCACATAAATAAAATATGCAAATAAGATATATATACAATGTATGATTGTTCTAAACTAAACTGGACGGATAAAACTAAAGTTACAATCTACATACAATTACATGTATATGCAAGATACACAGATGAAATAATGATTGATACAGCGACAAACATCCCAGATTGAAACTCAGCTGAAAGGTTGTAGCTGCTTTAACAAGTTTTTAACAAACCCAATGTGCTGTTGAAACAATCCTATATAGTTTCTTGATGGTAAGTTAAATACTTCAATGGGAATGCTTGCAACACAAAAATATCACACTTGCAAGAACAGCCATCATCCAAATCCATCCATCTGACAATAATTTGTCTCATTTAGACTTCAATGGATGTTTGTGATCTATTGAGACAGTCGTAAATGCATGTTCATCCAGATTTTCCCTGTCAGATTGGCCAACAACCTCCGACTTTGAGGGACTCCTAGACTTCAGTCATTAAAGCTGTATGTACATAAACTAATTCTGAGCGGTAAATTAAGACATAAATAAGGAATGGCACAAAACAGTGAGCAATTCTGTATAGCTTGGCCAATTTGACACGAGTCTGACCTTTTGATTAGCATAATTTAACAGTCTATATATTGCCTACGTTTACAACACTGATTGTATGTTTTCATAATCAAGGAGTATCACGAAGACGCACAAGATGTAATACAAACACAAATTTGAAATACCGATATCGCACGATTTGCTTGCTGAAATTGATATATTCAAAGCAAGAACCTTGTAATATATTCTTGCATAAAAGTCAGGCTCAGGTCAAAATAGACAAGCTACAGCTACATGGAATACTAGAACCAGCAGTAGAAAAACCACCAAAATAAGTTACCAATAATTACCAATATTATATACTATAAATGTAGGAGAAATTGTGGTTAGTGCTTACACTAAGCAGGAATTCAGGAATATTTCATGCTTTCAGTCGTCCGTGTGGCAACATTGAATAGTGCATAATCCATGCTTTTAAGTCTTCTTATCAGTTTTGTCATTTTAAGTCAAAACATTCTTACAGCAGAATAGCGATAACCTGCAAAGAATGTTCTAGTTCAATGTTACCATACACTCTTCCCATATATAAGTTTCATCCTTATAACAGACCATGTTATATTTAAGTCCATGTTATATTTAAGTCCATGTTATATTTAAGCAAAAATCTGGAAAACTATTTCACTAGACTAAGTACAAAATATGAAAACTACGATTTCAGGATAACCTCTACAAATTAATATCTAACACAGCAAGTAACCATGGCAACTAATATAACCTTGACACAAAATAAAAAATATATAAGTAATGTTATAAAAATAGAACTCTAATGCTATATATGGAATGTATAATGATAATAATACTCAACTCTTATAATATAACCATTAACAAACAAAATATATAGCACACTTGTGGAGAATCACGCTTATTTCCATATAAGGCAAGTTGTTACATTTTTTGGTTTACAGAAATCTCGGAATGGAAAGGAAACATATCAAGAGTGTCAGTTGCGTCCTGGATTGCTAACACAATGCCAGAAGACAGACCTAGAAACTTCTGCACACATATGTGATATTTTTTAATTCCTATAGAACTAAAAATAATAAAAGCCCTTAAAGCGACTATAATTTGGCATACAATAATTGCCTAAGCTTGTATGTGTCGCTTTCAATTTGATTCTACTTCTGTATTGACATGAAAACAGACTCATTTTTTACAAAAGCTTGGAGATTTAAGCTGGAGTATGCTCAAAATAGCATGGGTAAAATCAGATCTAGTGAAGACAATTTTATTGTCAGTCAGTTGTTGCAACCATATTACGGTAGTGATATTACACAAAGGTTTATAAATATGTACTAAATCACATTTTATATAATATATGTACAATTTATATCATATAAGGCACAATGTCAATAAATATAACAATATTTGTAACTGACTCCTGTGATTACTACTACAAGCACTAGGGTCACAGGTATTTATAAATCATTGTTATATAACTGAGGTTTGTTATTGTTTTATTCCATGGCTTGTTGCTGTGTCATAAAGGCCTGGTCGTGTTGCTCATGTTGGTCATGTCTCTTCTGTCTTCTCAGCTGCATCTATAAAACAAAGAAATGAAATAGTGTCAAACAGGATTAGCTCATACAGCTATTATTTAAGTATTCGATTGAAGGTATCATGTGTGAGAAAATTGGCCTTAGAATTTCAATCACTATCTGATTCAAAACATTGCGTTAAAGCGTTTTAGAATCTATTACTACAACTAGTATCACTGTCATCTGGACATGTTTATAATGTGGGCAAATGCAGACAAATATGCGGCCACAAATAGGTTGACAGAGGTACTTGTGGCCACAAATAGGTTGACAGAGGTACTTGTGGCCACAAAAAGGTTGACAGAGGTACTTGTGGCCAAAAAGTGTAACAGTTAAATATAAGTATTTCGGCAACTATTGTAATATTTTCTTGTTTGTCTGAGTAGTTCTTAGCTATGTAAAAAATGCAAAATAGGCTTGTTAATTAATATTGTTCATGGGGGATTAACCAAACAGCAAAACTCTCAGGAACTTATCCTGAAAATTTTACATGAAGTGAAACTTTAATATGGAGATCTAAGCTGGAGTATGCTCAAAATAGCAGGCTCACAGGAAAGACTGGGCTTGCCCAACTGTGTTGCCTCTTTAAATAAAGTCGTTATTATTATTATTATTATTATATATAGATCAAACTTTTTAACGTCCTGTATACCGGTATATAGGACAAGGAATATAATTTGATAAAAGTAAATTTACCTGTAGCTGCAGTTTGTTGGTGAAGAACAAGCGATTCCAACCTTCTCTCTCGGCAAGCGCTTCTAGTTCAGGGGTTACAGGTGCATCGACTTCACGACGGAAAATACGTTCCCATACTTCTTCATCACCACATAACTAACGTTAGAAAAACAAGATGAACCTAGAATTAGTATTAACCACGTTACCGCAATTTGAAATTCCGTAAGCCAAGTTTGATTTTCTCAGCCCCGACATCAAGCAAGAATTTTGTTACAATTTTTCTATTGATTCAACTAAATAGGACCAGTTTTGTGGGTTTCAATGCATGATGTGACAGTGTTATTATCGAGGTACAGTAAAACCGGTTGCTAAAGGCCAGCCATGGGAGCAGTAAACAAGTGCTATTTAATATCATAATATTAAGTTTCTTTTAACAAGTTAAATATCACTGAAAATTATAATGTCAGATCATACTTGTTAAGATATCTCGGCTACAAAAGGCCAAGTACCAACCGACTAACCTGGGAAGATCATATTGTTGATCCATACAAACAGGTTAACATGTAAAAGTGATTTTTGTAATCAACACAAGTTTGACTGTATTTATAACCAAATTCTGTGCAAATAAAAAGTTTTCTTACCGATCTGAATTTGCGGCAAGTTGCCCCAAGTCTTACAATATCTACAAGATCCAACTGGACAATAATTTTCTTCAAGGTCTTATCATCAAGTTTCATTAAATAATCAAGCTGTCCTTCTGCCAACCGTTTCAAAAAATCCAGTGTATTATCCCCGCAAAGTCTTCGAATCTCACCTGAAAATAATAGTGACTTAAATGACTCGAATACGAATGTTCTTTAAATGACAATCCAGGCTGTGGGAAATTTTTCAGTGCTAAATTGATTAGAAAATGATTTGAATATTGTACTTTTGTTCATATAAAAATACATGGTTTCTGTCAGGCTATACCCATATTTGCTGAGTCTTAAAACAATTAATTGATAATGTCCAAAATAAGGAAAATCTAACGAGAGCATGGCAGGGCTCAACACAAACACAATAAAGACTGACACTATGAATTTCATGGAGGACAACTAACTCATTGAATGGAGGTCCTTTAGAACATTCCACAGTTTACTTTTTTAACCAGGAACCACATGCTTACCAAGCATACAAACTGACGGTGGACATTGTCTACAAATTAATTGATCAAAACAAAACCAGGGCTCGACACTTAAACTGGTGCCCTGGTCCGAGGCCAGTGAAAATCAAGAAGGACCAGTGAAAATCTTGAAGGACCAGTAACTGTTTTATTTACAAATTTTACGTTTCTTTGCTGGGGGACCAGTGACCAAAAACAGTTAGTGTCAAGCCCTGAAAACACTTTAAAAAATATATATGTAAAATGTCTCTCTCATATGGTGGCTGATGCCATTATTTATAATGTCAAGAGTAATTGTTGTTATTAATGTACCCTAAGTTCTTATTTACTTGTTGTACTTTTAATTGACCAAAGAAATTTAATAAGTGCTCAATTTTAATGTAAAAAATAAAATATATTCTTACTGTGAGCTTTGTCATCAATTAAGAAGTCATCATATGAGTTTGTGATCTGTTGTGGAGATTGATTAGCGTCTACTCTTGTGGGTGGGACAATTTTCCAGTAACGAAATATGATCTGTAACAGAATACAAACAGAATGAAACAATATATTTCTGGCCACATAGTCATTTATCAGTTAGTGAATTGATAATTGGAACAGGGTTACCAGGTTAAATGGGTCAGGTAAAATGCTTAAAATTCACCAGGAGTCATTGCTTGGTATAGCTTCACACAAAGAAACGGTTTGTTTAAAAAAAAAGCACTCAGTAGCGGAGGAAGCGAAAATTTTATAGGCTACCGGCAAGTGCTAGTGGCTAGCAGTCTGATGCGTAGCAAAGCCCTACCGAGGCGGTCCATTGCATAAGATTATTAAGAAAGTGCTGGCCTAGCAAAGTGCTATCGGCAAACACAAAGACTGACAATGTATGTGTGCTTCGGTCGAGTCAACTTTTGAGGCATGGAAAATAGAGTCGTCTTTCCAGAAGCGCTTCAGTAGCTTGAAAACAAAACTATCGACATGTTATTTTCTCCAGCTGATTTTGGATGACAGTGATTGCTTTTTATGGAAACGGCCACAGAAAAACACCCGGAATGTCAATGAAACAGTGGGAGAGATGCATATTTGAGTCATTTTGCATTGATTTGAATGGCAGAAAATTCACCGGTGTGACACACGTAGTGCCTTGGCTATGAAAAGGGTTCCTGTGTCCTGGTAATAAACCAACCTGGCATTGTATTTATCACACAAATTCTAAAGAAAGGGTTCAATTTCTGCTGCTTTCTTTCTCCGTGTAATCTGCTGAATTTGACACTCTCACTCTGTCATGGACCATTTGGCATGGACTTCTATTTCTACCTGTACTTCAATAATTGTCATAACCAGTTTTGATTACTTTGATAAATAGATACCAGTACAACCCGTTTTCCAGAATTGAGTACGAATAATTATGAGTACGAATCATAACAAAATGGGTCAGTGTTGTTTACGTTATGGCAATCATGTCTAAAAACCTCTAAGTATGAGATGCATAAACGGATTGATACATTTACCTCTTTTGGTGTTACAAACACATGGTAGAAATCTTTGCTAGGCGCAAGAGCAGTGTCAGAAAATTCAACAATAGCACCGTGTTCGTTTAACCAGGGAGAAGACGCCATTTTGAAGCTTTCTGAATCACCATCCCAACAACATTTCGTTAGCACGAGATTTCATTTTTCAACATTGGTTATTGATCTTATTGTCACATTTTTCGTTTCACATGAACATATTTAATTTTTAGCCATAAAAACAGAATTGTGTAGCAAAAGAGAAAAAATAGATAAAAAAATTACTTAGCCGAATACTCACGGAGAGTACCGGAAAAATTTATTACCTCCCCTTCCTAAAGGGGTACAAAATCAAAGCACTGAACATGTTGAGATAATGCTATGACTGGGTTCACACATTACGCCAGAATTTGGCGTATGGCGTCACTTTTTTCAATCGATATCCAACCTGTGCGTGTGCATGCATGTTTGAATACAATATGCAAGTCGTTTTAGATTAATTAAAAAATGTCAAAATCAAATATAAACTTACAGCCAAGCACAGATGTATATATCGTTGGCTTAGAATGAGAAGGTCGTAACTACTACTTACGACCTTTGAAGATTCATACATATTTAAAATAAGCATTACAGGGCGCTTTTAATCAGCCCAATTTCATAAAAATCGGAACTTGTCATATTGACCAAAACAAAGTTTAAACCGCTTGTTTTATCATGACATTGTGTCAAGAGTAGTTAGCTGACAGTATTTTATCGTTTTCTCAAAATATCGATTTTGTAGTTACAACCTTCTCATTCTAAACCATTGATATATTAAGCTAATGTCGTGAGCTAGGCAGGGGCGTAGCTAGGACATTAGCAATATGTAGGCCCGTAGGTAAATATGAAAGAAGTGCGGGGGTCCGGGGGCATGCTCCCCCAGATTTTTTATTTCTTGAAAGGTACTGGTGCGTTTTGACGTATATTTAGGAGATCAAATTTCAAGTTAAACTTAAAAAAATATCAATACATGTTTTTTCTCTCGAAATGTTGTGTAGGCCCGGGCCTAATGGCCTAGCGGCAGCTACGCTACTGCTAGGTTTAATCACTAGTCTAACGTCTTCAACTTGAGCTTCTTCTCTTGTTGTATACCTTTGTGGAACAACCTTCCAGCATCTATTGCCGAAGCTCATTCTTTGGCATCCTAGCTTTAAAAATGAGCTCTCCAAACCTGACTTTCTAAATAGGGGATTTTCATGCAGTTATGAAGTTGCGCCAAATGATAGGCCTGAGCTATATGTCAGCGGGGTCTTGCACCCTGGTACCACGACAGAAGCTGGTATTGGCTATAGTTGGCCGAAAGTAACTGTGTAAACATAAGTTCTTCATTTTGGTATTTCTTTTAACTGTATTTGCAATGTTAAAGGATTGTCAATTTGATGACAGTTTAACATATTAATGTCAATGTAAAAAAGTTCTATTCACTTCCTTTTATTGTTGCAGAGTAAAAGTCGTTCCCCTAATGTTGAAATAAACCTTTTGTATTTTAATTGGCAAACTCAAAGAAATAATTCTTTGATTATATTAAATACTTAATTATCAGCGGGTTATAAACTTATTTTCAGTGGCAACAGGAAGGATATTTCATTAAGTGTGCCTGGTAGCAAAACACAAAAAAACTGTCTGAAATTTACTTTTTACTTGGAAACAAACTTTTACAACTTAATTTTGGTTAATATGACAAGTCCCGATTGTCCTGAAAATAGACTTGTAAGAAGTGCCTATTGATGCAGATTTCAAATATGTATCAGTCTTATAAGGTTGTAAGTAGTAGTTACAAACTTCTCATTCTAAGCCAGCGAACTGTAGAGACATTTCCTTAACAGAAGAGGGTTAGTTGCGGTACCGGAAGTCACCTTACTCAAAGAAGAATGTGTACAGAAAGGCCACAGTTTGTTACTGTCTAACTTTAAGGAGTATTGGGAAGTTATATACACTCATTAAATGTTATAAGTACACCAACACAGTACATACCCGGTAGCGTTATGTGCAAATAGTCTGTTGGTCGACATGCCAAATGTTTTTTCAACAATAACTCCAAACGGGTGGACTTAGGATTCTAAAATTTTAGGTGAAGATTATTCATCCTCCACAGATGGCCCAACTCAATTTCAGGGTCCTTTGAATCAAAGGTCAAATTAACCATGACCTTTTAACACACAATAATCACTGGTCCACACCATAAGAAATATAGGATCTTAGGTCGTAAAACTTTACAGAGAGGTTGCTAAACATCACTTGTAGGCTCCTACCAATTTTGAGATCGATAGGTCAAAGGTCAAGGTGACCTAGCTAGACTAGGTTATTAACTGTCATGAGACGTTATGTTTCACAAACCTCTCTTGTACGGTCTGTTATCGTAATTCTACTGGTTTTGTGTTTTATGGGTATTGATGGACAATGTGTATGTAACATTTTGAGACTTTGTGCGAAAACCATTTGTTTTACACTTGCATTTTGCATAATTTAAAAATTCATGGTTCATTGCTCGCAGCGAACAAATTACAATGATCGAATTATCGGTTATTGCTGCTATACTACTCGCATGAAGACATGCAAAATATGAACATGATATCTTGTATAATAAAACAGATATACAGATTACATGTTGGTGTACTTATAACATTTAACAAGTTGATGGCTTAGAATTAGAAGTCCGTAACTACCAAATAGATATTTTGAGAAAACACAGAAAAACTGTCTGACATTTACTATTTACTTTTGGTAAAACAAACTTTTACAACTTCATTTTGGTCAAAAAACAAGTTCAGATTTTTATAAAATGGTCTCATAAGAAGCGCCTTGTGATGCTTATTCTAAATATGTATGAATCTTAAAAGGTCGTAAGTGGCACTTACGACCTTCTAATTCTCAGCCATGGAAGTGTACATACATAAGAAAACACATATATATAGTAATTACTCTGATTTTATTCCATTTTCTCAAAATTTAATAAATAAATGCAAAGCATTACAAATACACTGGGATTTTTTAAAACTACAATAAAATCTATCAACATATACCTCCAAACAGTCACATGTTATATATATAATGACTGTATAGTAAAATATATTAATATAAAAGATCATAGATACATAGAAGACAGTGGTTAAACCACAGGTAACTGTATTAAAGATAAAAACAAAACGAAACAAAATCTGTAAAATATATACTGTAAAATCATTTATTTTCGTGGGGGATTAAATTTTGTGGATTTAGTGGTTCACCTCAACCACAAACTTTAATCCCAACAAACATTTCGTCCCAACGAAATTAAATGATTTTTCAGTACTAAAAAAATGTATAAACTTTACAAAAAAAATGTTCGTCTTTTTTTTTTAAAAAATGATACAATTACCTGTGGGTTCAAGCTACAGCTTCACAAATTGTTCGCCTACCTCATTCCTTAACCCCTTACTCCATAGCTGTATAGTCTATTTCTATATTACAGCATCCTATTCTAGATTACTATCTTAATACAGCTAATTGGGGATTCATCGGTAAAACATTACTCTAATTGGATTTAAAAGTATGAATTAAGATTGCTTGATCATTCATTAATTGTGAACGACAATAAGTTAATAATTATAACTATTTATTACTAAGTACATTTGTATACATATTTGTCATAATAGGAATATTGCTTTTTAATTGTTATTTGAGCTAAAAAAATAAAATCATACAATACTATGGTTCATGTATCTAGCGCATGAAAAAAAACGCAACATTTGTCTGATATATTGGCTTTATGACAGACTTTGTAAAACGAGGTTCTTACTACTTTGATTAGAACAATTAGATTTTAACAAAAAAGATGATTAATACCTGCTGCTATTCTACAAATATTCTATGGGGCAATAACTCTAATATGCCTGGAGGTTGAAGGGCATGAAAGTTGAGATAGGGATCATGTTTTCTATGAAGTTTCTTTGGAATCCATTCAGAAGTGTGAAAAGTTTTGATTGACACTTCGTTATCAGTGACAGCCCGACTACATTACCGACAGTTAGGGGTGGGGGAATTCTGATATAGAGTAAAACTTCAAACTTTATTCCCCTAGGTATACTTATTGGCCAATGAACAACTTAACATGTTAAGTGATAAAGCAAAATAGTCCAAGTATAATGTAAAATCATTAATTTTCGTGGGGAAATGAAGTTCACTTCAACCACGAACTTTAATCCCAACGAACATTGATTTTGACCCTTGTTTTGTTACCTGAAATGCAAAATCCACGAATTGAAGTGCCAACGAAATTGTCTTTTTTACCAAAAACCACGAAATTTCGTCCCAACGAAATTAAATGATTTTACAGTAACTATTGAGAGCAGATTGTGATACTAATTAAAAACCCAATGTATAAAATATTAAGGCATCAAGCAAACAAAGAAAGACATATATGTGTATAGTTTGTAATGTGAAACAATAAACAACATTAACCAAATAAAGCCTAGATGCTGATAACAGATCACAACAATGTACCTTACTGTCTGTGTGAAGATTCTAGTCACTTCTTGTTTATATCTCATGTTTCCTACGGATCTTTCAAATCAAAATTCAAGGACTTTTTCAAGGACTCTTTCAGTCAGGAATTCAAGGACTTTTCAAGGAATAGGCATCAAATTCAAGGACTTTTCATGGTCTGTGTGAGCCTTGTATCTAAATGAGAATGTCTCATTTTCTTTTATATATTTATTAGATGCTATCAATGAATTATAGAATTATTTGCCCGCCAATTTGTCATTTTCACAGTTCTAGATGCTGGTTCCAGTACTGCACAGAAAAAGAAACGTAGTGACAACGTAGCTAGGCTTCAAATTATGCGTAACATCATTATGGTGCCATTATCATCATGTCATAACATTCTAATTTCAACATAATTTTTCGAATTAAGCAAATCAGTACGTACCAGTATACCATTAAAGCATATAGTGAACAGAAAATTTGTAGATGTTTGGTGAAAGATCCTATGTTATTTCACTGGTGATCACAGAATACTAAATTTTCACATTATCACTCAGTAAATTAAAATTTGATTTTACACAAAAATCAACACACATCCTCTGTTATTTCCTGACATTTATCGATTTTGTTTTACTTTTACCTCTTGTTGCGTGTTTTAAATTGTCGGAATGAAAAGTCAAAACAACAACAACATATCAGTGTTTAAATAATCACTTAGTATATAATATTAGATGATAGACCTGATAAATGAACATAACTACTTGCCAAAGATGTACTGCACCGTATAAACAAGAATGCAACTAAAATCATCATACAGAAAATAACTTCAAATTCAACAACTTGATGGCAGGATAATGTTTATATAGAATTTTAAAAGTTTAACAATTCTCAATAACATCCATAACAAGTATAAATTATAAATCAACACATTTGCATCATCAATGATAATTTTCAACACACAAACAAATTCAACTAACTAGCATTATAAGATAAAAATTTAACACGTTAAATTACATTATATTATTTGCATGCAAGACTATTAAATGGAATGACAGTAGGAAATAAATAACATGACATGTATAGCTTGGAGAATTTAACATGACTCTCGACCTTCTATTAGGATAATTTAACAGCTGATATATTTTCTATAATTGTAATCCCAGTTATATATTTTGATTCATCTTATAAGCGGGAAGTTTCAAGAAGACGCTCAAGGTGTTATGTCAACACAAATCTAAAGGGACGATTTTGCATGGTTTGAATGCGGAAATTGATATATTCAATGCAAGAGCCTCATTATATATTCATGCATAAATGTCAGAATCATGTCAAATGAATCAAGCTGTATTATAGCTGGAATGATAGGAAAGAATCCTGTATATAAAACAGGCGACTTATATCAGATTCACTTACTGGTAATTCATAGAAAATTTCATGAGTCGCCTTGTGATGTAATAATTAAGGGGTAGACAAAATACAGTAAAACCTATGTTATAAACCACCTTTGATCAACAATATATAAATAAATATACAGTATTTGGATTTCAGCTTAGGTTGAAAATATCCTGCAGAAAATTAAAACACCATGCACAAAATCATCTAACAAATTTAAACCTGATATAATTATTTACATGTACCGCTTCATTCAAGTTAATTATCTATATTTGAATCTGTTTGTGATTTATTGAAAACTTCATTATTACAGCTATGGCATCAATAGAGAGACAATTGCCTGTCATTTCACGATAACAAGATCCAAATTTTTCATGCATAAAAATCGCACACACATATTGTTATCACATACTGCCTATTGTAGGCAGAACTTGCTTATATAAATAATAAAACATAGTATAACAGTGAATCACACAAGCAAACAAACACATTCAAAGATAACAAGTTGTTTTCATGTTTTGAATACTCAAGAGCCTTGTTCGCAAGCATATTACAGTAAGTCTGAAAGCAAGGATTAGGTTTTGAAAGTTTACCAAAACAAACCTCCCTTGTAAACTAAATGGAATGGACCTGAATGGAAGTTAATAATTGGGCAATTCATTGAATAATTTAACAAGGAGATGATTAACAATTAAAACATTACCATATGTACAATTTACAAATTTACACTACAATAGAATTCACTATTTACAAGATGTGAACATAGTTTGACTAGGTTTAGAATTAAAAAATTGTGAGGATTTTCCTCCAATCAAATATCAACAACAACAACAACAATAAATCCCATGCAGTAACCATGGGGATGCTTTTAACACAATAGAAACAGTATGTTGTACAAGTCCTTGTAACACTCTGACTCATACAACTATGCATTTGTAGAATTCGAAGAATATGCACATATTTGAATGAATTTAAAATTCAAACTTTCATCTTCATAAAACATGATTTCAACTTCATATTATGAAGTAAAACAATAAAATGTGAATATCACCACCGGTTGTTCATCAATTTGTCTACTCACATAATTATAGTAGATTTTTTTTGTGTCCAATAACAGACCTAGTCTGCATGCCCTTCACAATGATTAACAGACTGTGAGGTTATATAAATGGGAAGAGTAAATAGTGACAGATACAGTCGACACATGTTACACGGATTCTTGGTTACAGTCGACACATTTTTTACACCGATGTTTGGTTTACAGCGAGATACAGTCAACACATGTTATACCGATGTTTGGTTACACAACACACTGATATTTGGTTAACAGTGAGATACAGTCGACACACGTCACGCGGATACTTAGTTACAGTCGACACATTTTTTACACCGATGTTTGGTTTACAGTGAGATACAGTCGACACATGTTACACAGACGCTTGGTTACAGTGGACACACGTTTTTTACACCAAGTTTTTTAACAGTGGAGATACAGTTGACACACGTTATACCGATGTTTGGTTACAAGACACACTGACGTATGGTCGTTGGACTCTCGCTTCACTGACGATACAGTTGACAAACGTTTCACTGACATTTGGTTAAAGTGGAACGCACGTTTAATGATTGAATTAAATGATCAAATAGCAAATCATTCCACAACATGGTGTAGATGCAACTCCTATTTACCGGTATTGTCCATATGTTATAGTATGATACAATCACAATGCAGTTGGTGCGGTCCCTGTGTTTAATATCCGACCATAGAGTAACAAAGTTACATAGTAATGAGGATTATCTATTGTCCGTGTGTAATGTTACAATACAACCATATGGTCGTCTCATCAACGGAACATGAGGATTATCTATTGTCCGTGTGTAATGTTACAATACAACCATATGGTCGTCTCATCAACGGAACATGAAGATTATCTACTGTCCGTGTGTAATGTTACAATACAATCATATGGTCGTCTCATCAACGGGACTAGAAGCACTATATCCACTGGTCATACTAGAGTGGCTCGTTTGACTAGGTTGACTACCAGAACCTGAAATCATTAACACAAACATAATATAATAACATTATTGATTTTGTGAACTAGTAATCAATTAACTAGAGTTATCACTCAGGATTGTCTAAATGCCTGCAAACCAGTATAATTGATCAGTATACTTGAGAAAATCCAAAATGGGCACCTTTAGAATATTTTCGTCCAAGATCCTAAATGCTCACCATGAGGTTATAAAAATCCAAGAAGGCAACCATTAGGTGAATATAACATACAATGTGACCCAGTGTTTATGGTTTTATGTATTGCTGGTGTTCAAACAAAAGCTATAATTCTACTATAATAGTAACTGAGAAAAATGATTAATGAATTAGATGATCAACAAAATACTTCTTGATATATCATCAGCCTTTCATCATTTCGTGTAACGTTTGAACAAAAAATGTGACTGTACAAACCTATACTAGACATTGAAGCCAGTGACCTTGACCCTGTGTTTGGTATAGGGTCAAGGTAAGTGGATGGTACCCAACCCTCATCATTGGTTGTCATATGGTGAGCCAGCCACCAGCCTGTGGAACCTGTACGCAGAATTTCTACAACATCGCCTTCACGTAGTCCCATCTCTACGTCATCAACAGGAACATAGTCAGCAATGGCGACAAACTGCTGTAAATATGATGGCTGTGAATGATAGAAAGAAAAGAAACAATTGTAACAAAACCAAAAGCAGAACTGAAGAAGCGAAGGAAGGAAGCATACAGTGAAAATATTCAAAAAAGACTGACAGGTAATATCAATTGTACGTCATTAAAAATAGCGCCAAAAGTACCTCTGTTTGGCCCCAATATTTTGCTGCATATGTGACGTCATTATTCTGGAAATCTATGCTTAGCAAAGAACTTGAACACAGGTATTTGTATACACAAAAAAACAGACAAAAATGGATTTTTAACTTCAGGGAAAGCTTAATTTTTATGCGATTTCTGTCCAGTTCCGGTAATATCTTCTTTGCCTAATGGCAGTGAAAACAGTGAAAACTATAGACAGTCGGATAGGTTCGCTGTTTTGTGAAAAACAAAGATGGCCACCTACAGAAAAAGCACATACATGGTCTAAGTTGATGCTTAGTAGGCTACTAAAAAATCACCCCTTACCAAGTCGCTGCTAAGTAATATGAATGGCTATCAAAAAAACTGCCAGTGTATACGTACAATTAATGGGTTTTCACTGTATTTTGAAAACATATATTGTCGAAAAAAACGTTTTGACAGAATGAAGCGAATTTGCTTTGCACCAATTAAAAAATATGACTTGAAAAACCTACGTACATAATTTAGACTTGAACAAAAATAACAACATACAATTTAAAACATAACAATAGATATAAAGCAAAACACATTTACAACAAAGTTCAGTGCTCAGTGATTTACGTTTGAGTTGTGATGACATCAACATTGTGTGTGTGTCAATGTCATTGCAATGATGTGTAGTTTAAGTTATGATTGAAGCTGAGTTGAAACACAAAAACATTTCTTGAAATTTGACTTGTTGCGTAAGTTGGTCATGTTAAGGTATTGCCAGAACAATATGCAGAAATGCCCCGATTGAAAGACAACAATATACAGTGCCCACCAAAAATATGAATACAGAGAGTTTTCCCCCATTTACTTGCCTGTATAACACTACTTGCAGAACAGAAAAGCAACAATGTTTTTGAAGACCAGGAGTATTTTTTTATTTAGTGTTAAGACAATACATTGATTGGTACCCTAAATGGAAACTATTAAGTTTCTTTGCCAGCTTTGAACGACAACATGATCATATAATATGGCAAGTTCAGCCCCTTGAATACCATAGTTTATTTTTAAATCAGAAAATGTTCATCTTTTTATCTGTCACTTTTTTACTCCTTCATTAACTGTTTTTTTCAGAAATTGGAAACAATGTTACCGTCTGACCAAAAGATATGGAATAATTAAACCAATTATAATTCTGCATCTGTCAAAAAGTGTATCCATAGTTTTAGTGGGCACTGTATAGTTGATATACAACGTATGCACAAAATTACATAAAACATATATGATAAATGAACATGTAACTCATTTTGACTGTGAAACACACATATGATAGAGAAATGAACATGACACAGCACATTGTCCTTTAAATACACAAAGTCATATACTAAACAAGTAGTATTCAACATATTTGAAGGGCCATAACTTCAGCAAAAACCATCCGACTTTAAATTCCCAAACATGTGTACAACTAGTCTTAGTATTAAATGTTCATGTTAAGTTTCAGTGAAAATCAAACAATGGTTATTGAGAAAAAGCACAAACAGATTAAGAAAACATTTGTGTACAATTCGATGGCTTCGAATTAGAAGGTCGTAACTACCAAATCGATATTTTGAGAAAACACGGAAAAACTGTCTGACATTTACTCTGTACTTATGGTAAAACAAACTTTTACAACTTCATTTTGGTCAACATGACAAGTTCAGATTTTTATGAAAATGGGCTCATAAGAAGCGCCTTGTAATGCTTATTCTAATCATGTATGAATCTTATAAGGTCGTAAGAGGTAGTTACGACCTTCTGGTTCTAAGCCATCGAATTATGCAAGTTATTCAATCCCCAAATAGGCAGTGCCTTAGTTAATATTTTTATGATCCCTATTTATTTTGGAATATAATTGACAAGTGAGCTAAAAAACAGGACTGGTGTGCAAGCTCTCTATGAAGTTTGATGTTCGGCATTTCCATGAAGTTTGATGTTCTGCATGATATTGCAGATATGCTGCCTGTGCTCAAGCAAGGATTTTAAATAGGGCTGAGAGCAACTTTGTGAAAAAGGGCACTTTAGGGAGGGTGTGGGAAGGGATGTACCTAATACTCACCTCTAAAGGGGATATATGTTGACCTTGTTTACGTTCTGTTGTTTCAGGTTCTGAGTCGGTGTATTCCTGGTCTGACCATCGGTCATTGGTCAGTCTAGGATCTGGCGGTGTTTCAGGAGACATCATGGCTAGTCCAATAGGTACTGTAGATGTATTGTTATTGCCTGAACCTTGTCTATGTCGCCAACTCTCCATTCCACTATCACTACCAGATCTGGGGAGATCTTCTGACGACCTCTGCGTGAGATTCAACTTGTTCACTGTCAAGACAATCATATTATACAATATTAAAACATTACTTGATAAGAAGCATTCCTGCCAAGCTAGTTAAATCCAAACTAGGAGTGATAAAGCAAAGCATGTAACAGAATGAACTTAAATGTTATTTAAAAGGGATTTAGATGCATAAACAAGGAATGTATTGATTTAAGTGGTTATAAATATGGGACCGAAGATCATAAAATGAATCAAATGTACCTTAGTTCAAAGTTGGGTGAACTTGGAAAACCAGAAATTAACAATGAAAAGAGGAGTAACTCCACTTTAATAGGAGTACTTGGCAGATATGTAAGAAGAGCATACAGTTGTCGGCTTAAATAAAGTATGATTAGACCTTGAAGATAATTTTCTTATAGAATTTAAGAAATTTGTGCTAAAAGCGAAATATTTTAAGTTAAAATGGGTCATATCTATGTAAAACATTTAATAATAATCTTAACTAGTAGTGACAGTTGAATTTGACCTGTACTTTAAGATGTTAAGACTGTGTACAAAATTATTGAAATCTATCAAGCTAAGTCTGTCAAACCATTCAAGAGTAATTGTCCGGAAGTCCTCTACTAGTCTACCTGACCGATGGATATGGACCGACCGATTTTGTGGGGGTATAATCATAGCAAGTCTACATGACTGATGGATATATGGACCGACCGATTTTGTGGGGGTATAATCATAGCAAGTCTACATGACCGATGGATATATGGACCGACCGATTTTGTGGGGGTATAATTATAGCAAGTCTACATGACCGATGGATATATGGACCGACAGATTTTGTGGGGGTATAATCATAGCAAGTCTGCCTGACCGATGGATATGGACCGACCGATTTTGTGGGGGTATAACCATAGCAAGTCTGCCTGACCGATGGATATGGACAGACCGATTTTGTGGGGGTATAATCATAGCAAGTCTGCCTGACCGATGGATATGGACAGACCGATTTTGTGGGGGTATAATCATAGCAAATGCGGGGGGAACTTACCTCTGATTTCATCAAACTGGTTCATCAGTACTTTCTTGATTTCCTTGACCCAGAAATCCTTAACTTCAAGACTAGGTGACTGAAATCATGGAAATTCAAGTTGATAAAAACCTCATACAAAATCATGAAAATCCCATTCAAGCAGAATGTCTTTGACTAAATTTCAAGGTATAATTACTTTTCAAGAATTTCAAAGAAACTGTCAAATTTTCAAGCACTAAAGAAAACTTTGACAAATTTGCAAGGACTAAAGAAAACTTTGACAATTTTTTAAGGACTGTCACTGTTGATTCATGAGCATAATTATAGGTGTGGGCATTAAATAGGCTCCAGGCTCACATAAGTTTTAACTCTCAGATTTTTGTCATTTGGTAGCACTTATTTGCAAATTTGCAAGTTATCAGTCAAGGGCTCCAGGATATGTCTTCATCTTTTGAACATACATTATTTTCACAGATTTTAAAATTTGTGAGCAAAAAGAAACACACGACATGAGCTCTTCCTACCTGTACGATATAAACCTCCTCTCGACCTCTCAACCACAGTTCAAACTTTTTCTTATCTCCCTTGATATTCTCTGTCAATCCAACTTGGTTACACTACACAAAGAAAACAATTTTTTTAAAATCTGTACAACAAAAGAAAACTTAAAACATTTCCTTCAAAGAACTTGTTTATACATTTCTGTACAACAAAAAACTCTGAATTGAACAGAACAGAACCTTAATTTATCCAAGGCATAAATGTAAAATGGTAAACAGAATAAAACTTTTAAAAAAGTTTCCTCCAAAAGTTTGTTTTCAAACGTCTGTGCAGCAAAAACAGAACAGAACAGTACCTATATTCATCCAAGGCTTAAATGGTAAACAGAAGAAAAACTGAAACAATATTCCATCCCTGTACATAATGTTCCCCAGATCAACAAATGTATCAGCTAGATAGATGTAACCTTTCAGTGAGAGAAGAATATCATTTACCCAGGACTGATGACTCTCCTCCCTGGAGATTGTAATAGTGTATCAGTGACATTATCACTATAATGGATCTATAGTAGCTTTAAATCGAACATATGGCTTATTCAGTTATTTTTAAAAATTCCCCGCATGTAAAATAAAATAAGTGAAGCTTTGAGCATGAGGATCAAATGCAGCATTTACTCGTTTTCCACTCATGGTCCTGTTTTTCACCAAGATATACATAGTTTTAGTATAATAACCTATGGCCTTGTAATGGGCTCTTTTTCCCCTGGCCCCTTTTTCCCCACTGGAAGTTTAAGCTCATATGATTATCAAATTTAGCTTTGGAACCCCCTTGACCCCGTAACACCCTACAAATATATGGTAGTTCCGTACACAGAAAAAACACTTTATTTTCCTTACGCTTTATCATTCTTATACCCTTGAAAAGTGTCTATATAGTACCAAAGTAATTACAGCTGACCAACATCTAGATGTAAACAGCAGACGGACATTAACCAAGCTATAAATCATCATGGAATCATTGACATAAGTCCGAGAGTGTGAATTTCCCATTATTGTATAGACATTACCAAGTAAAACTATAACCATAACCCACCATCAATCATTTACCATAATGTAATGTTTGAACAGACTGATAAATAACTGACACCACTTTATATGAGGGGCATTTCAAAAGTTCCTGGAATTGTGCTCTATGATGTTTATGGTATGTTCAAATTACTTCAAACTTCGCATTTAAATCGAACAATTCATGATACATATTCAGTACCATGAGTGCGAACGTATGAACGTGTGTCGCACAAAATGCCACTGTTTGAAGTAATTTGAATATAGGATAAACATTATAGAGCACTTTTCCTGGAATTTTTTAAACGCCCCTCATATAGTCCAGACATTGAGGACTAGTTAATAGATAACCGCCACACTCCCTACAAGCATGGAATATATTGAAGATCCATCAAGAGTTGTCTTTGGGAGATCAACATTTCTTAAACTTGTCATGAAAACAAATCATTAACTTTTGGGAAAAGTTGTCTTTGGAGATCCGGATTTCTTTAAAAAAAGTCTAGTCAAGAACAATTTGCCTATTGCAAGCTTAATGACTTCCTGTTTATGAGATGTTGATATCCGAAGACAATGAGATGCAGATCACATCAATTCAGTTACCAGGTCAAAACAATGTCAAAAACGACAAATTTATTTAAGCTAACAAATTTTCTTTTCATGACGAAAAGCTGCATTGTAATCACAAACATTGGAGAACATTGTTCTGTAATTTGTTCCCACATGGACGATAACAGTTTTTATGTGATAAAATGCAATTCTTGACCATTCATCTGAACAAGATGTAAGCGAACAGTCAAAGGTTCCACCTTCTGTAAAATCATTTAATTTTGTTGGGA
Source organism: Spisula subtruncata (assembly GCA_963678985.1). Classification (NCBI taxonomy): domain Eukaryota; kingdom Metazoa; phylum Mollusca; class Bivalvia; order Venerida; family Mactridae; genus Spisula; species Spisula subtruncata. Next base: position 25,284,477 of record OY787671.1, on the reverse strand, counting down.
AGAAATTTCGTGGTTTGGGTAAAAAAGACAATTTCTTTGGGACTTGAATTCGTGGATTTTGCATTTCAGGTCATGAAACATGGGTCAACATTAATGTTCCTTGGGATTAAAGTTTGTGGTTGAAGTGAACCACGAAATCCACGAAATTTAATCCCCCATGAAAATGAATGATTTTACAGTATGACAAACAATAAATGGTGATATTCAAGAGACAATGATGACAAAAAGGTTATTGGTATACATACCCTTAGCACATTTTTAAAATAGAATGCATCTTTGTCACCATGCTGGGCATCTTCTCTACGCTTACACAGTAAGATGGCTTTCTCGTATAGAAACAAGTGTCTATGCATGGGCTTAAACCGGATGTCTCGAATCTTTTCACGTTTATGCTCCGTACACACGTTAAAACTTCCTTGCATAAGTAACTTCCCTAGGTCCGAAATATTCCCCTGTGAACAATACAAAATATGAAGAATTAATATTTCCCAAGGTCCGTAATATTTCCCTGTGAACAATACAAAATATGAAGAATTAATATTTCCCAAGGTCCGTAATATTTCCCTGTGAACAATACAAAATATGAAGAAATAACATTTCCCAAAGTCGGAAATATTTCCCAGTGAAAACAATACAAATGTGAAGATATGCTATTATTTACAGAGTTGATGGACTCTCACTGTAGCAAGTAAAAAATCTATAAAATGCTGACAATCTATCGTATCTCTAATTCTCCATTAGTAAAGATTTTGAGTATGTTTCATGGCAGACTAATGGTTGCAGCTACAGCAACAGTGCAGATAAATATGATACCGGGTAATTTAAATAAAGTACCAATTCAAATTTCACGTTCAGATATGCGTTTATTCAGACTGTAATGCCTTAGATACACTGAGCATTTTTTGGCCTCGGCAATTTACCGATTTAAATAAATTAGCTTTGGGAGGCATCGAGAACAGGGATATCACAAATTGTCTAATGATTAAGCCAAAGCTTCCCATAGACAAGGACCCTTTTTCCGAAGTCTCCTGATGCCCATTTATTAAATCAGAAGTAGATCGCCAAGGCTATAAAATGCTCAGTGGGACCGAGGCATAACTTATACACCATCGTCACTGTTTCATAAGTTGAGTGCAACACAAAGTGTTGACGGCAGCCACTTTGACTTCAGGTTCAAACTGATGCAATTTAGTCAAGTTGAGCAATATTCAAGTTATTCTAGCTTAGAGAAATTAAACCGTGGTGCAGACAGGGATCAAAGCAATAACCTTGGAAGTGAAATAGTAGACCTAGACATAAAAATTAATCCAGATGTTTTTAAGTCTGAAACGGCCCATAATGCTTCCAGGAAATAAGATTGAGCTAATAAAACATCATGTTTGACTTACAGAGAATCCTGCGATGGAGCACTGGTACATGCTGTTGTTGACGATACGTACAACTTCTAACATTGTATTTAACGCATCCTCTAGCTGTTGTTGACACGTCTTGTCATCTTTTGTATACTTTAACATTTCCTGCAAGAATTGAGTAAGAGAATCATCAATGTCAATAATTGTTTGTTTGACTATGTTAGATCACGACTAACTGAAATAGTCTAGGTGCATGGTTATTCTTCTTCTTCTTCCATGTAATTAGCAGGGCCCACTCTGGGGCAATATCGCAAATGTTAGAGACAGAGGTGAGATACAAGGAATCCGGGTGCGATACCCTAGCTCGTTCCGAATAGATTCCTTGGTTCTTTAACGTGCCCGGTGTAAAGCACTGATACACGCGAGACTACCCCTGGGTTACCAACCAGGATCATCTCTAGTTGGGTGGGAAACACTAAATAGCGTTTCTGATATGACCAAGTGTCCCGGCCTAGAATCGAACCCGGGACCTCTCGACCAGCAGTCTAGCGTCTTACCACTAGACCACTGTGCCACCCTATTCTTTTTTCCCCATGCCAGACTGGCCTAAGTGGTCTGGTCTGACTACAAGGAAAGAGAAAGATGTTTGATGCAGGTCATGCCAGGTGATTATATAAACATTTCCCATTCTAATACTCAAACTCCATGCTCGATGCTCAAACTTGAAAAACAGCTTTTTGTAGAAGTTTGCATCAAAACTAACACCAACTTGTAGCAAACGATCTAATTAAGAAAATGAACCCCCATTTCAAATGTCCCCATCAAGTAATAAAGAAGTTACAGCATTTTTTGTAACTAAGAAAAGTACGGAGTACGAGTTTGAGCATGGTTATAATCACCAGCCCAGAGTGCACAACCCTATACTTCTTTCCAAATAGTCTCCTTGGTTCTTTAGTGTACAGCACCAGTACACCTGATACTATATCTTTTGGTTATCAACAAATTTATGTTGAAAACTGGCAAAAAATTAATTTCTAAGATAAATTTATTGAAATATTCCGTTCAAAAAGCTTGTAAATTAATAATTAATACTTAAAGGTCATATACGCAATATTATTTTTTTGCTGTTTTAATAAGTTTATGGTATAAATATAGGATTACATCAATCTCTACACTTCAAATATGATTATAACACACAATAAACGTCATCTCTTATTTCGATTATCTTATTTTGATAATAAACTAACCCGAGTTACTTCCCTTAGCTTGTGACGTGTTTTTGGAACATCTGATTAACACAGAGGCTATATACTATTAGTGTATATTCGCATAAATCTTGATCTCTACTGAATATGGTTGGTTTAAATGCATTAAAGTTACATGAAATACATGTGCTATTATGTAATAGTGGGTCAAATATAAAGCACAATCATAAAATAATTCTCCACGGGGGTTATACATACATATACACAGCGTCGATCTACGAAGTGTCATATAGTTAATCTTGGTACATTATGCACATCACGGGGGGTTGTAACATGCCAAAAACGTGATTATAATCAGCTGCTGTCTGTCTAAATTTATCTGACCCATTTGATGTTTAATTTAATTGTTTCTGTGCGTATTATTGGGTATACACATAGAAAATTTCTAAATCGGTATGTGTACATAGACAAGTTTACGGTCAATGCAACTGGGCACTGTTTTATCAAAGCATTTACGCAAATCTTAAACTTACGATCACATTTTAATGTTTTGTAATACTTTTACTAATATAACGCGTGATAAATGGAGCTACAATACAATCAATATCAGTTAATGAATGTCTACAAGCAATTTATTTCCCCAATGCGCTGTAGCTAAAAAAATATGTCAAAACGTGGCGTGTCCTTACCCAGTGCGAGCATCGTGGATTTCACAAAATACAAGCAAGATACATGTATGTAGCGAACTCCACTTTTGGTAATCTGCTTCCGTAATATAACTGAATTATTGTTACAAATCACAAAATAATACTTGTCTGAGAGTTCAAACACGTGCCTTATGTTCCAGAATATCAACGCACGGTCAGGCATTTTGATCGTACAATTTAGACCGGCTTACATTTGAAGACGAACCATCAGTAAAAGGCCGACACATATATGACACTGCACTATAGGCCGCCAAAAGCAGGCGGTCTATTTTATGTTTAAATAATATATAGATCACACGGTATCCAGCTCTTGGTGTGATCGTTGGCCCTGCCTGGCCTGCCATAGGTCATGCAGGTACAAGGGGGCGTGGCGAGTTTATTACAAACCAATTTGTATTAGCCAATCAAAATTACGCCACGAATTGAAATGTAAGTATTTATTATGGTCAGTTGAGCAAGTGCGTAAAAATATCTTCAATGAATGTGCGTAATAAACAAAGTTTTTGTTTATCAATGTGAAACTTTTTGAAAATGACAAGGATTCGTGTAAACTCTATTATGTTTTCTGGTGTATTAATGGAAAGCTTCAAAAAGTTTTAAAAAATATGCTCAATCTTCTGTATAAGCATCGCACTATAATACTGCCACTTTTCAATGATACTGGATATAGTTAATAAATTTTGACCATGAATGAGGTGTCATTCAAAGAAACCATGCTTTTATTACATATGCATACCAACAATATTGAAAAGATCATTACGCCGATTATTGTGTTGGAAATGCGTGAGTTTACATTTCCAAATTACTTAATTTTCGGCGCACTTGTTCTAACGTGTCATTGTTATGCACCTGTCAGTAGCATCCACGGTACCCCACACCCGGGGTTTGGCTTATGGGTCGTCACCCGCCTTCCTCGGCCTGCGGGTGACAGCTGATGGGAAAATCTCCGGTATTTTCCCGGTCCCTGACAACTAAATAGCGTCCCTAGGCCAAGGGTATTGGTTCACTGAAAAAATCCCAACATTTCACCGGCCATGCGACGGAAAGCGGGAAGGTAAAAACACGACCGTCTCTCCGTCTATCCCCGAGGGTTTAGGGCGATGATGGAACTGACTGGTGCAGTATGTAATGTTAAAAAAATACCAAACGATTTAGTTAATGCTAATTCTCGTTTGATTTTTATCCATAATTGAAAATGAAGGGATTAACTTGGCATCCAAGAACGTTGGACAATGTCTCTAACTTTACCGGTTATCTACAGACTTTTTTCAAATTTTCCTTCTACAATTTTTCGTCAATAATTTCCTGTCTTGAATTATAATGTTCATTTTTTTCAATTTAGGAATTCAGTAACTTAATTATGGTTAATTTATAATTTTTTTACAATGAACGACAGAAACTGCCAACTACGCGTCGATTTCGTGTGTACTACAAATCATGTATTTACAAATGTGTACAAATACGCAGCTAACGCCATTTCTTGCGAACATAATTTTTTTCCTCATACGGAATGCTTTACTTATGGTCTGTTACAAAACCTAACACATAAATAAACAAAATAGTGACAGCTATATATATATATATATCAATCACCGATGTACCAGTGTCACGTGTATAAACAGCGTGATATGTATACCCCCTGTAGCGCGCAGTTTGCACTGCTGCGTTTGTAATGCATAACACGCCCAGCAGTTGAAGTCAGTAATGTCCACATCGGTATGTGGTCGTTGTTTTGTTTCTTAAATATTGAAGGGAATAAAAATGTGATTGCAATGACAACACATACAATGCTTAGAACATACCACATTATAGTAATTTCCGTCACTGTTAATGAATTTAATCCGATAAAAACTCGACAGGACCCATTCAAATTTAGTTAAACTGAAGAGGAACAGTTCCACATATGTCCAAAATGACGTCACACGGTCTATAAATCAAGGGAGACAACCAGGTTGGATTTACCTGGTAATTTTGTTATCGTCAACTTTATCATTATAAAACATCTAAAATATTGCAATTATGTGGATTATAAGTACGCCATGTCTTTTATATGATATATATCTATGTAAATGTGTTACTATAGTTAAATTATGAAATTCTTTCGTATTTGACCTTTAAACGTCAAGGACCAGGTTAATTTGTTTGGTCTATGCTTGAACTTCACATATTTTGTCATCAGGCCGTTGTCAAGGAAAAGATTAAACAAACAGAAATATGCCTGTAATTCTACACATAATTCTACACTTAACATGAGTCTTCAGTGTGTATATTTTATATCGTAATTCAATAACAGCCAACGCCAATCAATTAACTAGATCTCCCTAGAGAGTGCTAATTTGTTAAAAGTATCATACAACATTAAATATTTAATGACCATCTGCACATTTCACTCTTCAATATAGAGGTATATAGTTTTGACATGAGTTGGGATATGAGTGATCTCCCTTAGACTACTGAAGCGTTACCATTACCATTAGGCTCTTTTTTGCATTTTATGTCATTGTAGTTTTCTTTATATTCAAATGGGGCAAGCCATAAGTTTTAAGAACTTGCTTACCATTTACTTCAAAATTGGCATTAAAATATGTTTAATCCAAATTTAAATTTACTTGTGTAATTATTGAATTCCAGAAATGTAGAGATATCTTAATTTTCTCAAAATTAATAAGTGGTTTGAATGTCATTCATTAAATATCCCTACATATAAGACATAATAATTGAAAATTCCACAACAACACGTATTTTTCTATACATATAAGACACGAAAAGATGCTAATAAATGAGAAATCCCTTAAAAACGGGTAATAATTAAGTTAATAGCATAAACTAATATAAAAAAATTACTGGTAATATTACCTTCAAAAGAAGTTGATACTTGGTTATTCGCTGAACAGGTTTTAAAAGGTAAGCTCCAAGAGGCAGTTTGTGTCCTAGGTTTCTTTGGCACTCTTTAAAGAAGGGATTGTTGTCCCCTATTTGGGTCCGCAACTCTTCGGAACGAGGTTTATTTTGACAATATATACTGTACATTTGAAATTCATCTTTCTGCAATAGATTATAGGGAAAAGTTTTATAATAAAATCCATGACAATAAAGTAATGCAAAAAAGCTGATTAATAAAATTAGCAATACATACCAGTACCTCTCAAATTTTCTATCATGTATAGTAAAACTATTCAATTTATCAAAAAAGGACGAGATATACACAACTAACTATTCTTTCAAAATGAAGAAATATTCTCCTTATCTTTTAATGTATATTCTAACACGATTCGCGGATTAATCCAATACACAAAGAATGAACCGAACCATGTTTTATTGCCCCCATAAAACATACCTATCAAATTGGCTGTTTCTATTTACGCCCAGTATCACTTGGCATATTTATGAATGAATGAACGTAAACTTTATAGTAAAATTTACTACGAGTCACGATGACAAGGCGAGTTGCACGACAATCCAGTGTTACATCTATGACACATCTATTTTTAGAAACTCCAATGTACTCTAGAAACCAAGTTTTATTAAAGCTTCTGATAATCAATCCATTTATATTTTTCATTTTATGAAATAGATACCATATACTCGTGTTATTAAAATTGTTTCAATGTTTAAATTGTGGTATTTCCTTCAGAAAATTACGAAGGTCGTTTTCATTAACGAGGGAGGTAATTGTACCAGCTAATAAGCCACTCAATTTCATTGTGGAATTATGTTCAATGTCAAATGGGTGAAAATGGAATGCACGCAGTTAAATAGTGCGGGATATTATCGTATTTAGAATCGAAATAAAAACTCTGTTCTTGTATATTGTCGGTGAATAAAACACGGGTACTTGTTCTGATGCGGAAAATTAAATCACTCGTGCTACGCACTCGTGATTTAATTTTTCCGCAACCAAACTCCTGCCCGTGTTTTATTCACCGACAATAAACGCGAACAGATTTTTATTTCTTAAATATGAGTTAAAGAAATTAATTATGATGGAAATTGATCAAAGTACATATTTACATATAAAGACACTGAACATATATGTAATATCAAGGCGACTTACTCTGTTAGCGAAACATTTTCCAAGTTTTGTAGGACAATCTGCACATGACTGTAAATCTCTGAGGAAAGTACTGAAAGTAATATATACATATTTAATACATGTAAACTGTGAGGTAGATTTGTATTTAGATATGGCGGAAAATAGTACAATAACTGCAACACTGTGTTACTGGAAGAGAGTGCAATAACTGCAACACTGCATTACTGGAAGAGAATGCAATAACTACAACACTGTGTTACTGGAACAGAGTGCAATAACTGCAACACTGTGTTACTGGAAGAGAGAGCAATAACTGCAACACTGTGTTACTGGAAGAGAGTGCAATAACTGCAACACTGTGTTACTGCAACACTGTGTTACTGGAAGAGAGTGCAATAAACTGTATTTACTGTACTGGGTGTGTCCTTAACTTTTACCACAACACTCATCACTACGATACAAAATGGATAGACAACAAACAGTTTAATTTGTTACTCAATCTTGAGTCAATGTCCCTTAACTTAATAACATATCATACTTCAGTAGTCTGGCAAATTATATAAATGATAGTTTTCAAAGTTGACAATGGGTCATAACGTTCAATACATAATAGTCAAATATCGGTAAAATCCTGTGTTTTTATTATCTCATGGCCAAAAAAAAAAACCAGTAAATGAACTAAATGTATTCATGCATTAAAGAGTTGTTGAACCAAAATCAATGTTTCATAACAACTGCAATATTTAACCCATGGATTATGGATTCATGACACATTGTTAATCAAAATTCAGATATGATTACTTTTGCTTTTCCTGTAAATGATAGATAAATATGAAGCATTGCGTAATACCTAACTTATAGTTAAGTTTGTTTCTGACAAAGGGCCATAACTCTTGCAATACTCTCATAAACTATAAATCCTAAAAAAATAGGCCCAACTATGCTTCAACGGGTGCCGACTTTTCTTTTGAAGTTTCATTGAACTTTAACAAGTGGTAAAGGAGAAAACTGACAAACTTTGTGACATCCAACCAGCACTATGCAGAGCACTAATGCTGAGCATAGCCTTTATTTGCCAGTCAGCTATCTGCTGAAACATGGCAGTGCCTCTACCCGGATTTGAACCCAGGTTGCCAGATTAGACAACAAGCCCACTGAGCTACGGAGGCATAAGTGGGAGACATAATACATAATAATGAGTTTTACTACCCATCACCGATAACCAGTCAATTGATTGAGCACTTGAGTGCCTGTGTAATCTCTTCTAGAAGAAAAAAATACTAATAAATAATAAATATAGAAACTTACTCGTGATGAAATCTGTATATTTGGTCGAGATTGCCGAACAATATGTCCTTTTTACGTAATAATTCATCTGGGATTAAATGTTGCATAGTTCTATTATCCATCTCACAATAGTACCCCTGTAGTATCAGAAATATATAAGTATTACAATTATGTTCTTCTGTGAAAATTTGTTGGTTATTCATTGTTCTTAACAAAAGAAAATAAACAATTTGTTTTAGAAACGATTTAGAATGCAGTAAAGGAAATGGAACCTGAAGTGACACAGGGCTTAAAAATTTAAGTAAGGTCACCACTTTGTCATAACTATTAGGTCGAAAATGAATCTTTTTAAACAAGTTTTTTTTAAATACTTAATAACATAATCTTTATCTTATACTAAAATATATCACATGATTTTCCTTGTATCCAGATTAGTATAGCCAGTACGTATAAAGTTATACGTACCACATGCAGTATAAGCTTTTGAGTTTTTCCAATAAATAAATGCGTATTTTGCGTTTTTAGTGTCATATGATAAAAGAATCTTTCACTCGTTGCCAGAGGCTCGCTTAATAAAATTTCCGAAACTCGTTTAATATAAATTTATATCAATTGACAACTCATTATAGATCCTCTATATACGCACTGGCTATACTAACCTGGATACAAGGAAAGTCATGTGATAAAAAGTTATACGTACCACGTGTAGTATAGACTATTGGATTTTCCAATAAATCAACGCGTATTTTGCGTTTTTAGTGTCATATGATATAAAGAATCTATCACTCGATGTCAATTGATATATTTATATTAAACTAGTTCAAAAAATATTATTAAGCTCGCCATATCAATTGACAACTCGTGATAGATCCTCTATATCCCTAATAGTAGATAATAGAATTATTTAGCAAAATGCATAATGGTATAAATGTATATTCAAAATGATCAACTTACCCGTAAAATATCATGTAGTTGTGTTACATATGTCTTTTCTGTATCTATCAATTCATTTAAAACATGTCTGAAAGAAAAGGTTAACTTATCAGTAATAGGCTGAAAGTGCCAGTAATTTTTTTATGTACCGTACATATCTGATCATAAGGCAAACTGGTTTATAAGATATTTCAGGAAAATTTTGATATTTGATATTTGCAAACTGCTTAGTATAGTGAGGTTGCTTTATAAGGTAGTATAACAAACAAATATAAGCACATATTAAGTCTTTTCACAAATTATACTAGGAACAATAAGAACTTAGACCATGAGTTAGACCATGTTCCTCCATAAACAAACAATCACAGCACAGTATGGATATAGTCTAAACCACATATTCCACAGTAACTGTTGCATTTATAACTTGATAAATAAGGGGCCATTTTTATCGCTTGTATTGCTGGTCATGAGATTTCGATGCCTGCTTAACCAATTAACATTACCCCAGAACAGAGATCGCTCCACCTGATTGTTTGCCTATTAGGCTGCTTGGTGAAGGTTTTCAAGTTAATCCATTGGACCATGTGATTATAATTTACCATTAAAATTGATTGAAAGGGTATTGATTGACAGCTGGCGTAATGACAATTACATTTTATTTACTGTAAAATCATTTAATTTCGTTGGGACGAAATATACGTGGTTTTGGTCAAAAAGACAAGTTCGTTGGGACTTGAATTCGTGGATTTTGCATTTCAGGTAATAAAACAAGGGTCAAAATCAATGTTCGTTGGGATTAAAGTTCGTGGTTGAGGTGAACCATGAAATCCACGAAATTTAATCCCCCACGAAAATTAATGATTTTACAGTATATGGTATTCAAACTTACTGTCTTTTTTCATGGAGACTTTCTAACATTTGTTCAGAGACACTACTGGATCCCGACGTTGTAGACGTAGAAGCCATAGAACTCCGGGCACCGTCTATACTATCTACAGTAGACATACTACTACAGGTACTTGTGGACCCGTGGTGTGCACGATGTGGTTGTGGAGGTCCTATATCTACCCGTATCTGTAATGTAATACAGTAAAACTTTGTTATCTCAACGACTTATTGGGACAAGCGAAATGCTTGAGATAAGCATGGTTCTCGACATATATTCACATCAATTACCATACTCCATGCACATACTGTACAACCTCTCCAGAGTGCCCCCTTTGTAGAGCAACAACCTTTCTATAACAACACCCTCAAAATTTCCATTACCTAATATTTATAATTACTCTCAATTTAACCTATGCAGAGCAACAACCGTTTTACAATTTATAGTTTACCCTACTTCTTTGTCCAATTAAAAGCCAAGGATTTTCAAATTTTGGGATCACTTATTCAATTATTTTTGCAATGGACATAATAACTATTTAGTAAATCTGTTTATTAGGACAAATTTGCTGATACCAAATATGGATAACTAGACCCGCCTACCCTCATTATTTTACTGTTAATCTATCAGCAATCATAAAAGGAATTTTGTGCAATTTCACTCTCATTATCCCATAAATGGGCATGCTATTGTTTGCATACAAAGGGTCACTCAAAGTGGACGGGTAAACTATAAGCCGGTTATACGAGGGGTGATCAATATATTCGAGGACTTTCCTTCTCAATTATGAAATATTGGAACTAGAGTAATGAAATTACATGCTGGTGAAGATTAATCAATTATCTCGCGTTTTGTATAATTTACTGTATGATAACGTCATTATTTACTTGACGATGTCACTTTTTGTAACCATGGTGAAGCACGCACCGTCGAGCATCTCGGACGTAACGTTATTTCTGAGAAACTACATGCTATGAAAATTAACGCGAAACTTGTAAAATCCTCGCGATATCTCCAAAATGACTTGACTAACTTGTGCATGGATTCTGTGCGCTCCCAATTGGCAATTTTCATATCATTCCGTTGTTTGTGTGATTGTTGGGTCTCTGTCAAACGGTTGAGTCTATAAAATAAGGATAAACAGCAAAAATAACACCGCGTTAGCGACACTTTCCGTTAAATTCTGCAAAATAAGACGCACATATCTCATCCAAATGTCACTGGCGAAAACGAAGACTATTATAGGCTACAAAACATTAAATCGTTGACTCAAAATCAAAAGGGTTATTTCGATATTGCGTCCTAAATCTGATAGGTTGTGCTTCATTCTTAATTGGAATAATCTAAATTTGTAAATCCAACCGCCTTTTTCCGAGTTTTGTTTCCAATAACGCAACGATACTCTTTTTATTCAATCCCACTTTCCAGAACTGGCTATTAACTAATTATTATTGTAGTAAAAGAAAACCAACCTCATACATGGGACCGGGTATCAGTCCAGAAAGGAGCTATGTGCTGCTTCGACGGTGACGCTTGGAATGACGTCGCGTGACGTCCAACGTCACGGCCCCTTGTAAGAATCAAATAATTTTATTAGTGCATTCGGTCGGAGACATCTTACTCCGAATGATGTTAAATGGCTTAGAGCCTTGTTGCCAATATAAAATTGCTAGATGAAAAGTCCTCGAATATATTGATCACCCCTCGTAGATCACATATTAGAATTATAACAAATTAGTACTACGGTCGCTAGCGCTCCCTTGCTCTTATTTGTTTATAAATCTAATATATGATCTATAACCTATACTTACAATATTTGTAGCTCCCAAAGGATACTGCTTCACAGAGGTTGTACTGCATATATTTTCAATTTATAAATTTTCACAAGTGATTCATTTTTGCTATATCCCTGAATTAGTAAGTTCGCAAAAAGCAAAATTTTCTTATTGTAAACTTAAAACATAGCACAAAGTTTTTAAGATGCAGAAAGTCATTATTATAAACTTTTTGAAGTGGACAGTCATAATAAATTCACCCAATACATATAGCGTGAAGATGAAATTGTCACAGTGTGAAGTCATTGCATGACTAAGCAGTGAACAGTGATCTTTTACATGGAAAAATCTTGTAACATTTTAATTGTACCATAATATTATGCAAAACAAGTGGCTAACTCTAAAAGTGAATATTTCCACAGGTTTAAAAGTTGGCATGTGGATTTAAAAGCAATTTTATTATTTCTTAGTAGATTTCTTGGAAGAAATGAAGAAATTTTTTAATTTGCTAAATTCTTCAATATTTCCAGTAGTCAATAACTTAACCACTAACTGTTAACCAAATTCTTCAATATTTCCAGTAGTCAATAACTTAACCACTAACTGTTAACCAAGCATTTATCTTGTGAGATTTATTTTCGCGGAGTTTGCACATGATAGAACTTCATTAAATTAAGAAGTCGCAAAAGTTTCAAAACATTATCATAGACATCATGGGTGAATTAAAACTGCAAAAATTTGCAGTTGCAAATATGCTGATGATAGGCAAAACGCAAAAGTTAGTATTCCCGAAAATAAGTTGGTTTACAGTACGCAGTAAGAACATCTATCGGAAGCAAGAAACACTAATATTATTAGATGATTGTACAGAACAACTTACTCTTGCAGATTTTTCATGAGAAGGAGTTGTCCCCTTTGTAGGAGTCCCCTTATTCTCCTTCCTGTGTCTATCTCTATTTCCTCCTTGTTTCTTCTTCAGGTCATACTCAGGGACTGTAGTTTGACCCCTAGATGAGGCAGTGACCAGATCCGGTTGAGCCGGATGTTGGACTGGTTGTGTCGGAGTCTGAGACAGAAGCTCAGCTTTCCTCTTAGAACACATGGTCTGCATATCTTCAATTTTCTTCAAACATTTTTGAACAGCAACCTGTAAAACAGTTTATAATATTCAAGTAAGTGAGTATGTACCAAAATTGGAACTCAATCATATATACTGTAAAATCAGTGGGGGAATTGAATTTTATGGATTTCATGGTTTACCTTCAACCAATAAATCAAGTCCCATTGAACAATAATTTTGACCCATTTATTTAGTACCTGAAATGCAAAATCCAGGAATTACCGTTCCATCGAAATTAATTGATTTTACAGTAATTACTTTTAAAAACGTTAGTAAACAAAGGCAAAGCTTATCAGCCCCTTTTTCATGGGCTGTAAAAAACCATTAGCCAATGACAGAGTGTGTTGATAAAACCCTCACATATCTAAATCAATGCAAATTGACAATTTTCCCTCATGTGTACCTGGTTGAAAGGTAAGTTAGAACTGGCTAGGATACCGTCCAGGAAAACTATATATATTTATAGTATTAGGTGAATCAGCTCGTGTAAATTACTGACAGAAACATTAATGAGAAATGGTGTTTAATTCTAATAAACAGGAATTACAGTTAAAAAATACGTAAAACCCTGTCAAAATGTGTGTGTTTCACCTGTTCAAAAAGCTAAAATTTTTATTTGGCAAAAAATAAAATAATCACACATAAATGAGTTGTTAATATGCATAAACTGGCTGATCGACATTGCTCATAACAATATTCACTAGCATATGCATAGTACTGAAGTGCACATATTTAAAACACATTTCATGAAATGGGTTTGAATTATTTCATTTTTATAATGCCTCTTAAAAGCAAATAAGTCAGCATTTGTGTTGTCAAAGTTGAATGAACAGGAGTTTTAAAATCGAAGCATCTACATTTTTAAAATACCAGTCATTAGGGGTACAGAACATTGAACAAATGATTGAAATATGGGTAACTCCAGGATATACTTGTCTAGATTATTATCATAAATTCATGTATACTTTTGTTTGGGATTATTGCTGTTTCACATTTGTTCACATTAATATGATGGTTAATTCACCTTAGGCAAAGACAAAATAATGTTGTGGTTCAGGTTACGCGCCAAAATAAGGTAGGTAGAAGAAACATTTTTTTTTAATTATCATTTTAGTTTGTTTAACAACCTGTTTTCAATAAATGCAAAGGATTTTTATTCTTTTCGTTTTTAATATTGAATAAAATGTTTTAGACTCTCGGCAAAATAATAGGGTAGGTAGGGAAACCGTAACCACATAATTTTGTTTTGGCCTTACTATGATTTTTCTAAACTGTACAATCTTACACCAGAAAACTAAAAACTTGTGGAGGAAAATCAAATTTTCATGAAAGGCTATAATGATCGACATGACAAATGCAGCAACCAGATTAGAGCCCAGGCCCAGTGATTATAAACATTGGAGTACGTACTCCATGCTCAAACTCATACTCCGTACTCCCAATTGGACTATTTCTTAGTAACAAAAACTGCTGTAACTTCTTTATTACTGAATGGAAACGTATGAAATGATGGTTAATTTTCTTAATTAGATGATTTGCTACAAGTTGGTGTTGGTTTTGATGCAAAATTCTAAAAAAATATGTTTTTCAAGTGGGAGCATGGAGTATGAGAAATGTTTATAATCAAGAGGCCAGATCATCAGGTTCAACATTTGTAACCAATTAAGACCAACATGTATAACATTGACATGACTTTACGGTTGTCAGAGATAAATTTCTAGGATAGTTTGGGATTCTGGAATCATACAATGTTTGAACAGGATGTTTTGCACTCTGTTCTAGACTAACCTAAAGAGAGAATCTAACAAGACTTTAATGCTAAAAATAGATAATTTTGCCACAGACTTTGTGACTAGAAATATATTTGTCTGACCACAGAAACAAACCCTGATCATTGAGTGCTTTCAGCGCTTTGATTTATATGCTCAAGGATATGTGTAAGTGAGAACTTTTTTTTTTTTAAAGAATTATGCCGAGCATAGCCTTTATTTGCTTTATTTCTACTGAAACATGGCAGGCATATATATGTACCTCCACCCGGATTTGAACCCGGGTCGCCAAATTAGACGGTAAGCGCACTAACCATTAAGCTACGGAGGCACATATTAGAGAACTTACTCTTGTATCCGGTGTAATTACACTGTCAAATAGCTGCCGGAATTCTTTAGGGTTATTCATCTTCAGGTCTTTCGCAGTAGCAACAAATAGATCAATATCTTGTATAGCATGTTTGATAGTTTCCTGGGTTTGTACTCCCTCCTTCTGACTCGTCAGTAAATCTATACCAGTTGCACACCATTTGTTAGCCTGTGATAGTAATAGAAATAAAAATATACATTTCGCTGGCTTAGAACAAGAAGGTCTTAACTACCAAATCGATATATTGAGAAAACAAGAGAAAACTGCCTGTAATTTACTCTTTTCATAATATGGTAAACACGTTTTTAAAACTTCATTTTGGTCAACATGACAATTTCAGATTTTCATGAAAACATGCTTATAAGAAGCGCCTTGTGAAGCAGATTTCAAATATGTATGAGTCTAATAAGGTCGTAAGATGTAGTTACGACCTTCTGGTTCTAAGCCATCGATATATCCTGCCATCGATTTGTAGCTGATAACTAATTGGATCAAAACTGTGGCTTCTATAGAGTGTACCGTATTACCTCATATTATCGCCCCCCCCCCCTCATAAAAATTAGAGTGGGGGGGCGCTAATACGAGGAAATATGGTATACAAGTTTTTATTAAGATTTGACCCAGTGACCTTGTGTTTTTACCCAAAATGACCCAGTTAGTTCATTGGCCTAGATATTAGTAACTGTAAGACTAACATTATGACCAAGTTTCATGAAGATTGGATCAAAACTGTGACCTCTAGAGTGACTATGTGACAGATGAGTTAAATGTTAACAAGAAGGGCATTTAAACTTTGTGACATCCACCCGGACAGACTTGTAAGACATCCAGCACAAAATCAAAATCTCTCCACAACTATAAATTGATGGCTTAGAATGAGAAGGTCGTAACTACTACGACCTTTGAGAAGGTCGTAACTACTACGACCTTATAAGACTCATACATATTTGAAATCTACTTCACAAAGCGCTTCTTATGAGCCTATTTTCATGAAAATCGGAAATTGTCATGTTGACCAAAATGAAGTTTTAAAAACTTGTTTTTCCACAGGTAAAGAGTAAATTACAGTCAGTTTTCTCATGTTTTCTCACTATTTTGTAGTTACGACCTTCTTATTCTAAGCCAGGGATATGACAGACATAATAATCAAATTTTCTAACATTCCGGTAACAATTATCTTCTTTTCTATCCATTCGAATGCAGGCCTGATTTTTACATTTAATTTTTAATCATAATTACGCGAAAAATTCTCACCTTTTCTATTCGTTCTTGTAAGTCATGTGACTTGGTGAGTATTTCTCGCCGTCGTCTCAAGAGTTGTCTGTACTGTTCGCACATTCTCTGTAACTCGATACATTTTGGTCGAATACTGTCTACTGCATAATGATCATCCATGATGTATTGTTCTCCCTCAGTGCGCATCTTATCCCCTTGCTCTATCTCTTGCTGAAAGTAGAAATATTGTATATCATCAGTATACATTTATATTAATATAACTGTAAACGTAACTATTAACACGCTTGTAGCTACTCTGAGCCATACCAAGGTACTTGCCTAGCTGAAGACACGTTAGAGAAATTACAAAAACAAGTAATTAGGAATTGCATGCCATACAGACTTACAACTTATAAAGGAAGGAAAAAAGTCTTAGATAGATGCCAGAAAATAATTGCCTCAGGGCTTTTTTGTAATAATTCCCAAAACGCTCCTCTGAATCTTTCAAATAGGGAGACAATTCTTTATTTCTAAAATCTAGCAGTTTGTATCCGTTTGAACATGGGAGACAACTGTAACTAACAAGCTGCATTTATAAACAGGGGAGACAATTTAAACACCAAGTATCAGCATGGTAAGAGACAACTCTATATATCGATGGCTTTGAATTAGAAGGTAAGTGCCACTTACGACCTTTTAAGATTATATCATATTTGAAATCTACAGTATAAGGCGCTTCTTATGAGCCCATTTTCATAAAAATCTGAACTTGTCATGTTGACCAAAATGAAGTTGTAAGTTTGTTTTACCATAAGTAAAGAGTAAATGTCAGACAGTTTTTCTGTGTTTTCTCAAAATATCGATTTGGTAGTTACGACCTTCTAATTCTAAGCCATCGATATCATAAATACTGATATTATTAGAAAATGCTTCTATGTCTATGTCTTTGAATTAAACTATAAGTATCAACCAGAAACAGCCCCTCCAAAAAACAGAATCAGTGACAGTGGGTCACACAAACAATGAATTAAACATGTTTTTTTTACAGATGACCAAGTAATTACATTCATTTTTGTAATAATTATGATCCATATGTAACTGATTTATCACCTCTCAATATCAATCAGATCCTGTCATTACAAGTTATAGCTTGGCCACATTGACATGAGCCTGACCTTTTGATTACCATAATTTAACAGTCGATATATTGTGTACGTTTACAACACCGAGTGTATGTTTTCATATTCGGGTAGTACCACGAAGACGCTCGAGATGTAATATAAACGCAACTTTGAAATACCGATATCGCACAATTTGCTTGCCGAAATTGATACATTCAAAGCAAGAACCTTGTAATATATTCTTGCATAAAGGTCAGACTCAGGTCAAATCAGCCAAGCTATACCTATCCATCAATTATTCATTACATAATCATTGTTCCCCAAGTTTTAATATAATAACACTGACTGGTTCTGTTCTATTCTCTTCACATTATACTAGTACTACACATGTAACTTAATTTTTTATATAATATTGAGTCTAAGTATAGAGTTCATATGGTATAAATCAAATCACTGTATGACTTATCCGATTACTATAAAATTCAACTTGTATCATTTATTGCTATTGAAATCACATGTAAAATCTGATCACTGTATGACTTATTCGATTACTATAAATTCAACTTGTATCATTTATTGCTATTGAAATCACATGTAAAATCTGATCACCGTATGACTTATCCAAATACTATAAATTCAACTCGTATCATTTATTGCTATTGAAATCACATGTAAAATCTGATCACTGTACTCATTATTGCCATACTTCATGTTGTATATAATTCAATGTGTACTTCTTATTGCAAGTGCCGTAAATCGACTCGTTTATACACAGTGGAGTAAGCTAGCTGCCACCAAAAACTGTGTCCATATCGATGGCTTAGAACAAGAAGGTCGTAACTACCAAATCGATATATTGAGAAAACAAGAGAAAACTGTCTGTAATTTACTCTTTACCTATGGGAAAACACGTTTTTAAAACTTCATTTTGGTCAACTTGACAATTTCAGATATTTATGAAAATGGGCTCATAAGAAGCGCCTTGTGATGCTCATTCTAAATATGAATGAATCTTAAAAGGTCGTAAGTGGCACTTATGACCTTCTAATTCTAAGCCATCGATATTTGAGTTAGTTTATTTGTTGCCAGTGAAAACAGTATCATAATTATATGAATAATTGATGTAAATTGATGTACTATCCTGTATTTCCTGACACATGATCTATTTACGACAGTGTTATCAATCAAAATATTAATTTGCAATCATTTATAATTTAAATGATCAGTTTGCACATACTATTCATGAAAGTGGACCAAAATACACATAAAAGCATATTGTTGTTAAAACACCATTACAGCATATGTTTTGTATCAAAATATCATACCATCTACTAACATAATTACCCTACACTATGGATTCAGTTTCAATTACAAAATTATTTTAACATTTATCTTATGATTTTGATAATTTACAAACAAGTAAAACAAAATATCACCTTACACAAACTTGCATGTACAGTGTATAATCCAGTTGAATTTATTAATTATTGATAATTAATAAATACAGCCACTATAGTAGTAACCAGGCATTATTCAATAAACTCAAAAACTTTAAAATTTAAAATGCCTTGCTCTAAGAAGCTTATCTTTTAAAGTAATAGTCATAAATCTATTATCTCCTTATTTATATCAACCCAATTAAAATCTGGACATTTAATTAATCTTGATCAAATTAGTCATTTAAACATAAAACAATACCAATAGTAGCTAATCACTATAAACAGTATAGTATCTCAATTTGTATAGTGAATGATACAGTACTTCTGGTTCAGTGCGAAATAGCTTTATCTTATCAGTATATAAAACCAAAACTCTTTCAATTAAAGCAGTATTGCGTGGACCTATCTCTGATTGGCATATCAAATACATGTCACTATGTATTGTATGTAATTATATTGCCAATAAAACGATGTAATCAGTTACCATTAAAGGGACAACACAATCAATTAATTGCTACAACCAATTAGCTATTTAATTAACATATTCAGAGTACCGCTATAATTCAAGATTTATGAGTTAATGTTATTATTTCCTCTTCAAAATACGACAAGACCGAGTACCAGTGTTACATAATAAGAGTCATATTAAAGTAAAATACATTATTTCACAACATAGTAAGTATATTATAATTGTATACCACAAACCAATTATTATTGGCAAACTCTGACAGCAAATTCTACCTTGCATTGGTACAGTACATAGTTTTTTATGTCATAACAAAATATTCCTTAACTAAATCAAAGTACTGAAAGTACTGACAGGCTGGCGAACTGCTAAGGAACAATAGCTTTTCAAGTGATATAACATCAAGTGGTCTTCTAAGTCGAAAGAGAGGTAAGTGCTGGACTTAACAAAAATAAAAAAAAATAAAAATATAAAAAAAATTGGAGCCGCCGTGATTCGATCGCTGGACCTTAGCATCAGAAAATTACTAAGCGAGTTGCTTAACCAATGTTGACCTAAATAATTTAACACAATAAAATTATTGATGCGTGCGCTGTATAGCGTTCGTAACGCGTAGTAATAATTATCAACGCCTTTAAACACCTTTTCTTTTAATTTCATACAATTTCCTACATTTCAAGAAGAAACTAATATATTACAATCGAACAGAATAAATGAAACAAGGAAAGTTGAATGTTCTTATCTTGCAAAACTGATTAACGAGGAGGAACTATTTGCATTTAGTGTATAGATTCTGTGTTGTCAGTTTTGGGAGTAAATTCATCTTAGTGGAATTCATTTTTTAGGATTGTAATAGTCTGGCGCGAAATCGCCAGCCTAAAAACTATTACTTTCATCTCAAACCCTGAGCAATGTTCCATTGGAAATTCTTCAACTGTTACACATCTATAATAATTCGATCCTGGCCTAGATCTATGAAACAAAATCTTAATTAAGCATTTCAAATATTTATTGATCAATGTATCATAACACAGGACAACTTCCCACATATGAAACCAAATCATTCCACCTATTACAAACAATTCTCAAATATCTATTCAATCGATCACCAACATCTCATATGTCTTTTTACACAAAACAGACAGAATGTGGCACTATTTAAAACATTTAAACAATCTTTGATAATCTTTGATACTCTCTGATTCAGCCAATAATTGTTCCATAAAGTAGGTAGCCAGATTCCATTTTAATAGTCTAAAACATGTTTAGCATAGCATGCTATTCATGAGTGATTGTCACAGGTGAGTAATTATTACAGACACCTACAAGATGACATTGCAGAAATCACTATGGCAAAGTTTTGAAGTGGTAATATATATATTTAAGCTAGAACATTCCTAATTGAGTTCCACAATAGATTGGCTGAATGCTTCTGACAATGGGAAGGATCAGTTTGAGGATGAGTGCCTGAATTCCTGTACTCTGGAGCAGTATGTTTTAACCTTGTTTTAGCATAATTTCACTTTGCTTTCCCCTTGTGCAAAAGCCATGTGAACATATTCACTAAGTGTGTGACAATGCCCCAAAGGAGTCATAATTAAGAATTGCAGATTGATTTTCTATGGTGAACTTCCAACAAATAATCTCCCAAACAAGCAATAAGGCATCAGGTTATCTCTGTAGTGGCATATTTACCAATGTCACTTGTAACAAATGTCAAATGCGGTGCCAGAAAATTTTCAAACTTCATGTGAAGATATTAATATTATAAATTCAATCTTACAAATGAATAGATACAGAAAAGTATTGACTTACGTCCACATTCCATATCAAAATTGTAAAAAGACGTGATGTAAGAAGGAAAGTTTTATCTATGATCCTGATGTTAGTGTTGTATTGTATGGTCATTTATATGACAAGATAGGACACACTACTGACCACATTATCAGAGTACTGACCAATGTCACTTAAACAGACGAGGAAATAATGTTTTATATTAATAATCAAATGTAGATTCCTTTTTGTTACATAATGGTAGTATGTCAAGAATGCATGCTTTCATAAATTTGGTAACAGTTGAGTTTCCGCTCATATGGTCAAGGGTTATTTTTGGACGTAACTGATGGTGGTCAAAGATGGATGGACTGCACATTCAAGTGTTCAGGAAACCAAGAAAGTAATGTTTTAGAACATGCAGCAATCTATGAAGCATGAGGCACTTTCATCTAGATGTAACAACATGTCTCCATTGCATGGCCATACATAAAGTTTTGACTTATTATAATTTTTTACAATCATCATAATACATAAAATTACATAAACACTGAGTAAAAAATACAGGATATTAATTTATGAGTTTGAAACATTAAAGTGCATAGAGCTATATCGGAAGATATTTTTTTAAAAAGTTTCAAAAACTGAAAAACAATTATGCTTTCATATCCATTAGATCATAATTCGCTTCAGTTTTAACAGAAACTCTCTCTGTGACTTATTGGACATGCAAACTGTCCATTTTCATACAAAAGTGTTCTAGAACACTCTATGAAACTATAAGAATAGTTTATTTTCGAAGATTGAATCAAAGTACAAGGAACTCATCCAAAGTTTTAATTTGCAATTAAGGTTGTCTAGTATCATACTAAAAACGATGCAAGTAATTATGTTGACATTGAATGACTGTTAAAATATAGCTCTAAACACTTTAAGACCACCGTACAGACCGTAAAGTTTTACATGACCTCAGAAGGCCTTCAATGAAACAGATGAATAAGAATGATATTTTATTATTTTATACATCTAAAACTTAAATGACAAAAAATATATTTACCCTAAGGGCCATTATACAATATTATGTCAACATTACAATACATGTACAACAATGAAAATTTAAATATTTGTTGTTTTAAATAAACGCCCCAGGGTTAAAAATTGAAATAATCTAGATCCATATAGTATTACATAGTAATTTTAGAGGTAGTTTTTCATGCAAAATGTTTATCAAGTATTTTTCACAATGTTATTTTTTATGAGTTGAGTTCCTTGCCAATTTACAAATCAACATTATTATTTAGATATCAATACTGTCTTCACCATAGGTGGCAGTATCAGTGTTTGGAAAATAATGAAAAAAAATGAAAAAAATCAGTCACTGAGCTAATATACACAATCAAGGTATAAAGCGTAGTATATGTCTATGTCCAAAGATCGTGGAACAGTGCATCTTACAATAGACTTGGTTCCCAACAATAATTACGATACTGTGAGCGCAGCGGGTAACCAGCTCATAAAAAAAATGACCTTAAGCGAAGTTAAATAACGAAAGTAACACTGTTTTGCTGTTTCGCAATTATAAGATACAATTGAACAAGATTTTCTGTAAGAATGAATATCTTATAGTTTATTTGAATGACTTGTATAGCGATTTTTCTTCAGCGCCCGTACCTTATGCTGAAACAACGAGATGCAATGTTCCAAATCTTTGGCATATAGACATATAGTACGCTTTATACCTTGATAGTATATTAGCTCAGGGACGGAATATTTTTATTTTTTAATCGTTTGCGGACCATGCAAACACTGATACTGCCACCTGTGGTCTTCACATGAAGATAAAATATTAATCACAGCTATTAAAAAACAAGTCAACCTTGAATAACAGATGCTTTTGCTCAATCAGACTAGTTGAATTATATAGTCCCCCAATCAGTCAAACAGTGATAAGAGATACCCAATGCTTTTACTCGCAATAAGTGGTACAAATTGAGTTGTATTGTCTTCCAATAAGTCATATGACTACTGCAGATCACAGATGCTTTTACTCGCAATAAGTGGTACAAATTGAGTTGTATTGTCTTCCAATAAGTCATATGACTACTGCAGATCACAGATGCTTTTACTCGCAATAAGTGGTACAAATTGAGTTGTATTGTCTTCCAATAAGTCATATGGCAACTGCAGATCACAGATGCTTTTACTCGCAATAAATCATACAAGGCGACTTGTAAAATCTTCCAAAGAGTCAAATGGTGACCAAAAATAACAGATTCATCGCTTTTGCTTTGCCTTACAAGTTGAATTATACATGCAATAAGTCATACAGTGATCAGATATCACAGACACCTTTACTTGCAATAAGTCATACAAATTGTGTTGTAACATCTCACAACAAGTCATACAGTGATTAGGTTTGCATGCAACTATGATAATACCTCAAAACCTGACTTAAATTATGTTCACTGACACAAACTTCAGCCATCAGGTATTTTATGTCGACAACAAAAAATGAGAAATGGTAGACATGTTGCTACATTAACATGACAGGACGATGTACGCTACATGACAAAACATAATGATAATTGTGTTACATGAAACGAATAAATTTTGTTCACTTCAAAATTTGAACATAATTGAAGTGAACATACAACATGTAATAATGTTTACAAAATTAAAGCTGTTAATTAGAGTAACTGTATATGGAAGGAGAAGCTGTTAATTAGAATAACTGTATATGGAAGGAGGAATGACTATTGTAGTAATAAGTCAAATAATCAAATCAATTAAACCCTGATGATAGCACAAGTTGTTGTTTGTTTGAGATAGATTAAGACACGGTCGTAAGTTTGAGGATATTCATTTTCTGCCCTGCCAGACTGGCCAATGAGGCAGTTGTGATGTGCTACCCTAGTTCTTTCCAAACTATACTAAGACTCCTTCACTATTTAAGTTACAATTTGTGTCAGTTTCTCGCCAGGTTCAGCCCAAGCCGCCCAATCTGGATCCATTATCATACATTATGAATTATAGAAAATATATAATTAATACACTCCCTGGCATATCAAGAAATTATGTAAAATCACTGATTAAGGCCTATTTTTTACCTGAAATCATCGTATTAATCCACATTCTATCATAACACAAAAAAATATTAAACACTATATAATCCATATAAAATTATAAACACAATCTGAATTCCGATTAACAACCCATTTTAATATGCGCTCAATGAACGACAACACACACACACTGTTATGATTCAGTTCCCAGCGTTACACTTTTATTAAAAGTTATTTTATTTTATTACGAACATTTATCCTACATCAAAATCGTTGGTATAATACTATAAATCATCATTACGTTAAGTTTTGTATCCGAATCGCAACAATGAACTGAATCACTGATTTTAACAGGCAATCATACATATTGTATAAAGGTAATATCATTATAAAGCAGTACTATCATAGATTGAGGGGATACAAATATGTATTCTTTGGCTTGCCGTTTTGAGTTTTTTCACATTTTTTTTTACAATATTCCCAGAAATAACAGAAATATTCAAGTTTTAAGACAGTTAACCAAACCAAGAATGCTACTCAGGTTTTACCAGAATTTGAACAATATAATATATCCAGAATCCGAAAAAAATAGTCCTGATTTATCGCGAGGCAGAGATAACCCCCACAAATGATACATCGGACAAGTAAACAACCATTGCTGCACCAACTCGATAAAATAACAGCCAAAACTAATATTCTTTCATTTGTCAAATGAACTTTTGTTTCAACAACTTCTTCACATCATAAATAAATGATCAGCAGAAATGTTTTTGTAGCAATGTGACAATATCTTCAAGCAAGCTGTTGCAGTCTCAGGAACACTGACACCATACTGATACCAGAGTTTCAAACCTAACTTTTAAATTCTGAGATTAGAGAGCCATCACTCTTAGAATCAACTGAGTTCATAATCTTACATTTAGATCAGAGATCATTAATTGCAAACCACTAAATTAAATACAGGATTGAATTTAAAGATTCAAGAAATTTAAAAAATAAAAGGTAGTATCTATAACCTGGTTCGCTTTACAATTCGGACGTATTTCAAATTTTTGACGCTTCACTACATTGAATGACACTGTCTACTCTGCGGATCATTTTTTAACCTCAACATGTCAGGAGTTTTATTGTACTCCGCTTGATCTTGTTTAGATCTTGGCTCGCATGAGTAACTTTTAAACAAACGTTATAATTTTTTGAAAAATGTTTACAACGTCATGTGGGATGAACTCACCAAATGTATGTAATAAAACCTTACATTTATAAGTGACTCCCCACACTGATTTAAAAACTTACTTCTGTAGTATTGCTTGAAGAACTACACACGACCCTCAACCTTATATTAGAACAATTTAACAGCTGATGTCGTGTCCGTA
Source organism: Spisula subtruncata (assembly GCA_963678985.1). Taxonomy (NCBI): domain Eukaryota; kingdom Metazoa; phylum Mollusca; class Bivalvia; order Venerida; family Mactridae; genus Spisula; species Spisula subtruncata. Next base: position 25,258,588 of record OY787671.1, on the reverse strand, counting down.
TATTGTACGTTTTCGTAAGTGGAGAGTATCACAAAGACGCTAGAGGTGTAATACCAACACAAATTTACCGATGAAAACACAAATTAACAGAAATTTATATATTCAATGCAATAATCTTGTAATATATTCATGCATGAAGGTCAGGATCGTGTCAAATTCTCGGAGCTATAACCGCCATCTACTTAGTATGACAGAAGAACTGAGTCGAGCATGACATGTTCGTTAGCTAAATGGTTGGGACATTAAGGAGGCCAAACAATAAATATTTTTCATTATGAAAACACTAAATTTTGACATGCAAGTATTTGACCAAAACAAATGAACTTACAAGATTTTTGACATACAAATATTAAGACCAAAATAAATGACCTCACTGGACTCGAGTTAATATCCTTATATGTTACATTTGTAAATGCCTTTCATATTATTATAAACTGTTAATGTCAAAGTACAAAATATTAGCTGTGTTCATTATGGGGTAATACTTGGTAAACAATCCATTGGTCAAAATTTTGTAAAACACTTTTTCATTGATCAATACTTTAATTGTAAAACAATGCTTTCATTGGTCAATATTTTGTAAAACAATGCTTTCATTGGTCAATATTGTGTAAAACATGTTTTCATTGGTCAATATTTTGTACAACATGTTTTCATTGGTCAATATTTTGTAAAACATGTTTTCATCGGTCAATATTTTGAAAGCATGTTTTCATTGGTCAATATTTTGTACAACATGTTTTCATGGGTCAATATTTTGGAAAGCATGTTTTCATTGGTCAATATTTTGTACAACATGTTTTCATGGGTCAATATTTTGGAAAGCATGTTTTCATGGGTCAATATTTTGTAAAACAATGCTTCATGGGTCAATATTTTGTAAAACAATGCTTTCATTGGTCAATATTTTGTACAACATGTTTTCATTGGTCAATATTTTGTACAACATGTTTTCATTGGTCAATATTTTGTACAACATGTTTTCATTGGTCAATATTTTGTACAAAATGCTTTCATTGGTCAATATTTGGTAAAACATGTTTTTATTGATCAATATTTTATCAAACATGTTTTCATCGGTTAATGAATGTTAAATTAATGAAAGATTTTTTACCTTTTTGGTGACAACAAATTTCAACATGATGTTGAGATATATGCTATACTCCATTCACAAATTTTACAAGCACAGTTAGTTCACAGGTACACACTAAACCTGTCCACTATAACATGTGGATGTTATATAATATTGAATACACATCATATTAATTAGGTTAATGATTTAATTAATGAATTAATTAACACACTACGCTAGATGATCACCATTCAAAATATGTCAGTCAAATTGACACTTTTACATTTAAGTCTTCTGTTAATTAAAGTTATTCAATTCAATTTAATTAAAAATATGAATCAAAATGACGTGGAGTTCTTAATGAATGTTTGAAGTAATTCAATTTCCGGCTGAGTGCTGCACAATCCAATGTAATCATTCCTTCTATAGTTCAGAAACTTCAAGGAAACTTCAATAAGATCCAACTTTATAATTTCGCAGTATAATTAATTCCGGTCTCTGTCATGAGACATGCAAGTCAAATATACACCCAATCACTGTAAAATACAGGTATTTCTACAGCAACCTCGGCTACAGCCTTTAGTGCACATGTGTTATTGTTTAAAATTTCGATCTTTATTAACTTGAATGTCAGAACACATTTTGTCCAGCTTCAAATATTAAATAATCCACTATATTTCTTTCCAAATTAGTAATTTGTGCATGTACGTCCGAATTTATGTCCTGGTCGAATATAAGTACAACTAACACATTACAGGAACCCTAAAATAAAAAAATCGTAATGTGAACTCATTATTTTAAACTTATTTCATTAAAAAAAAAAAACAGGTTAGTTGAAATACTAGTAAAACAACTATAACATATCCTTGACTACCCACTATCACTCAATGAATATTAAATTTGCCCAACTTTCAGATGTCACGGACAAATTTGCCAAATAATACACAAACATTAATCAAATAAGACTCCATACGGTACCCTGAGTAATTCACCCTGGATATCAAAATTATAAACCACATGTTTTTAAATCTGACTTCCCGTACTTCACACTTTTTTTATTCATTTTCATAAAAATCAAAAGAACAGACAATCCCATTGAATGTTTGATTTGGGATCAATAGACTTCCTGTGTGTTTATTTATGTCCAAGTTAGGCACAGAGAAGGAGTATCGTTTAGCGAGGTAGCGCCGTATCGCGTGGCTAGACAGTCCATTAACTTCAAAAGTCTAAAATTTGTTCAATAAATGATAGAAATTCAATAGGTAACAGAACACTCTACTAATCAAGGTCTACTTTCCTATGTATTGTAAAACGTTTACAAACAATAAGCTAAATACGTGATCCATTGTGACCAAAATAGTTAAAACTTAAATCAGACCACAACTAGATAGTGTTCATAAAGAGCTGATTGATTTCCTGTTTTGAACGTTAACTTTTACTAAATGGGCTTGAAGTGAACATAATCAAATATAATCATTCTAGGTCAAATGTCTACGTTTCTTTATACAATGCAATGAAAGCAAAATCTATTTTAATCAAACTTTTTTGTTGAAAGATTTGAATACTCATGCAATTTCTTAAAACATATGAACAGTCAATTTGATAAAGAAGTTTGAGAGAAATATAAAACTCACAAAATGGTTCCATTAAATAACAATAAGGTGAATGAATGAAACCCATACTACAATTAATACATTACGTTTGTACAAATTTTTATGAAATTATTCTGATTTTTTTTCCAGAATTATCAAACACTAAGGAATTAAAGTAATTAACTGTATAAATTTTATTCATATTTTTTTATTTTCTTTATAATCTCAGTGCAAAATATAATATTTTTGAGATAATTTTTTTCCAACATTCAATTTCCACATAGAATATATAGAATTCATCATAACCAACAGGTAAAATCCGTGTTTTCACATAAATGTCATCAGAGAGAGAATTTTAAGCGTCCACTACCAAACACGAAAATTTCACAATCTACAAATTCAAATTCCAGTTGTGCAACATTCATCACTTGAAGGTCACTTCGGTGTCACATGGGGTATAAATCTCTTGTTAAACTTCGGTTCAAATTGTAGGCAATCAGGAGAAAAGAAATAAAATAAATTGACAGTAAAGGTGAATCTGTCACAATCAGATCGCGAGAGAAATCGAGCAACTTTCACGCCCCAGGGGACAAGGAGCTGCCATGTTTCCGGTCTTAAATTATAAGATTTCATCAAAATTGAAAAAACATACAATTCATTATGCAAATATGTCAATGAATGACTTGAACTCCATCACACTAGCTGTAAGGAAGGCAATGAAAGTTGTCTCAATATAATGATTGTATACGAGGGTTGACAATGGTTGAAGGAGGGGGGTGTGACATAACAATCAGGAGCTGCAGGGCAACACACATACATGATCCACACAACTGATAAACAAGTGTGAATTAAATAATATTGTTTTTTATTACCAGCTTTTCTTTTCTTCAGGTATATTCCAGCACTAGTACTGCTGCACTTATATACGGTATCGCAAATGTGATATGTTTAAATTCAATACAATAAATGATAGATCCAGTATAACTGGTAACTAGCATTGTTTTTTTTCCGGGTCAACTGGTTACTCTTCTATTATGAGGTAATTAGAGTGGATATTTGGGCAAACTGCTTTGCCCAGTTTGTGAGGGGTTGGTCCATCATAGCCGATATTTGGTCATTTAAGTGCCATAGCTGCCATCATACTATGGTTTGTGAGAAGTCCTTCAGATTAGGATTTGAACTAGTTTATAAATTGTACCACATGCAGTACAAACTCTGTTTAGCAACACCCTTTTGGTGCTGCAAAAATATGCCATTGTACAGAGGTTGTTGCACTACAGAGGTTAAATTTACCGTAAAAAGCAGCTTAGGGGAAATTTGAAAGTGTTGTCATAGAGAGGTTGTTGCGTTACAGAGGGTGGGTCTGAAGATATTGTATTTTATATGCTAACATCAAATAAAAGGGAAACACAATCATTAAGTCTGCATGACTTTATACGCAGCATCAACAATAGTTTTTACACAGCATTTTATAATAAATGAAAGGTGTATATCATAGTTTTCTCAGGTGGCCAGATTGTCCCCCTTCAGGCCTGTCATTTGTACAAGATGAAAGATGGTGAAAATGTGAAATAATTAGCACAGAAACTAGGGGACTGTCATATGACCCCTGAGGGGATGTAGTTAAATCATTTATTACTACCATTTTCTGGGTTAAGGCCCAGCAATTACAGTGGCAATAAATCAAATGGTCAATTTGACAACATCTGATGAATTTTTGCTTCATATTATAACATTTTGAATACATTTTTCGATATTTTTTTCATTATATTTTTTTTTTTTATTCATGTTGGGTCTTAATAGTTTTTCAGTGATAACATGCATTGTAACATTTTTCACTTGTTTTTCATTATATTTTTCGTTTATCTGCGTTTGGCCTTAGAAGTTTTTCAGTGATATAAATACATCCTGGACAGTCCTAACTTCCACAAGGAACCAGCAAAATTGCTGCCAACTATTCTAGGAAGATTATGTCGTGCTAGGAAAATGGAATTGAACCTGACATAATTATAACATTTAGTTCCAATATGTATAAATAGTTAAATACAGCTTGAAAGAGAAAACATAATATTATATCAGTATATATATATTAAAGTATTAAAATTACCTTTGGTGACGAAAAGTTCTCAAATCATTCAAGATACAGCTAGCAGTTTGGACATGCACATTCATTTAAATGCATGGGAATAACTCAACCATTTTGAATATTTTAGGTGAATTCCAAAAATCCAATTCATAGAATACACACCAATCAAAAGTATGAAATTTGTTCCTGATTGTCTTCTGAAAAATTAACATGCAACAAATTTGTTTTTGAGTGAAATTTCAACTTCAAAAATGTCTTCCACAAACACCAATGTCCTAGATAAATTCAGCGTTCACAGCACAAGCAAACTACATGACATTTATAGATGCTTATTTTAACCCCAAAAGATGCCATAAAAGTTCAAAACCGCCAAAGATCCGCAAAGTTCATCTGAGACATTTATCAAACATTCAACCCAAACCACAGGACGTCATACAAGCATACTGACAGCAATGTACACATTGTAAGTATCATTATAACAATTGCAGCCTGTTCGTACAGTCATGACTATACATGGTCAATTATGTATCACAAACATTTAGCTTGATCTCAATGAAGTAGTTATCCAATTAGCAAGTTGCCCATTAAGCCATTATCTTGTTAGTGAAAAATCAAAACACAGGGTGGATCAAAGTGCATTCAAACATTATGTATAGGTTCATGTCCCCTTTATCAATTCTCATTCCCATTGCAGTCAAACCATTAACGATAATTGATATCATATGGCCAGGGCTTTCAAAAGCCTCCAAAAGTGAAGAGTCAAAATGACTCCTGACACTCAAGAGTCATCAAAATATTGCAAGAAATTTATATTATATGTTTAGTGAATTTGACTCTTTAGCTTAAATTTTCAAGAGAAAAAAAGGCACTTTTGTCCAATTTAAGAGTAAAAATACTGTTTCAAGAGTCAAATGAAAGACCTGCATATGGCGTAACCATTCTAGAATGCTGACATTGCAATATTAAATTGCTGATAGTACAATTATTAAAATTGTAACTGTACATTGTGCATTATTTGCAATGGTTTAATGTTCGCATATTCCTTTATTTTTAAGACATCAAAAGTGAAACCAGGTTCAGAGCATATTTGAAAACTTATTTGTATAGGAAGTTTCATCGGCAATGAGTGTGCTCTTTATCATATGACTGAATCTAGTTTCTAGAATCAAGGTTTTAAATTGAATGTTTTTAAGTGAATGTATGTAAGTGTGAAGCGCAATAGAATATGATTTCATAATTTTTGCGCTATACAAATGACAAGTATTTGTATTTGTATTTATTGCTAATTCATAATTAAGTAACACAAAAAAATATATGCCGGAATCTTTAACCAAGAGTTCATATATCAGCAAAATATGTCTAATGGTAAGACATCTACATTTTAATTTTAAGACTTTGGTCCATTGGAACAGTAACTCTCGCACAACCTTGTAAATCTTGAGTGAGTGTCAACATCTAATGAGTATGCTTTCTTCGGTCCCTTCAGCATAACAAAACACTATTTGGCTCGGCCTAATTATTATGGAATGTATAAGTCAATTAAGACAAGCATAATAAATAAATGAACATCCATTAGGGCACATGTACGTGTAACAATGGTTGTACAACATGATATAAGTGTGTTACACACAGGTAACGTATCATATCAATGCTTACCCGGACCTTCGAATCATGACAACAATATGACAATAGTATCGAAGCTTACATTATAGAGAGATTAATGACTTATGTCAAATAGATAGATAACATATGCCAGTTATTATGTTAGTAATTTAGTTAAAGGTAGCACTTTACACCATACATACATTCATTGACATCATCCAATTTGGTTTCAGATGTAACATTCAATGTCCTAAACACTGTATGATGAATTAATGTTTTCCTTTATACATCATGTTGACTTGATTTGCCCATCATTCATACTTGCCTATAAACTAGAAGGTTTTTTTACACAAAAAACTTACGTCTCCCATCAAAGGGCCATAACTCTGGCAAAGAAACATCTGACTTAAAATAGTCCAGACAATTTTATGCTCAACTAGGCTTGGTATCAAGTATTCATGTGAAGTTTCATTGAAATCTAAGGCCAGGACTTTTTAATTTTACGGTTTACAAGACCGGCGACCGTGTTTTTTACGAAAGTGGAAAAAAAATAAAAATCGAATTTCACTTTTTTATTTTTCCCGATGGGACGTTTTGTCTGAGTACGAATATTCGTCTGAGTACGAATATATTTTGAATGAATTGATCGGTAAAGTCCGATCCGGCGGCCATCTATATAGCTTGAATCATCCGCGGTAATTTCAAACCCGTGTCAATCAGAGTTGTTTATTCAAAGTGCGATGATGCGATGTTTACATACCGCCGCTTATCCGATAATTGCTCTACTTACTGGTTCCGCGCGTCACACGCTGTGTGTATACAACAATACATCCGGGTTCTTAAAGGGAACCAGTGCGCTGTTACCCAGCTTCTATGTCAATTATGCATTGTTTACCGCACAGCGAAATATACGACTGGGAATCAGTAAACTGTAAACAACGGTGTTGTGAATTTTGTGACCATTAACGCTCAAAGAGCAATAAAACAAACGATTAGCACCTCTGATGGGTATATTTCATCAAAGTCGATCGACACAATTAAGGCTATAGATCTGTACCAATTAAAAGGTATTTACGTGTAATTACCGTATTACGAGAAAATTGTTGTGTTTATCATCGCTCCTTTCAATTTCGTTTTGACGGTTTGCACGCTTTAGACAATTGTTTTTTATTGCTCAAAGTTTGTCATACGAGCAATTATGCGTTCAGAAGTGTGTTTTATTTTATTCTCTTCAAATATTTCTGACTGTCAACATCTATCAATCATGCCTTCTGCATGACGTCGTTTAGCGTCAATAAAATGTCAAAGACAACCAAGCAGATTTCATCGTTTTTTAGCGGTGTTACTAATCCAGAGAGGTAAGTGTCTGCTTATTCAGGGCAGACAGGGCAGGGCAGATAGGCCAGTGCAACCCTTAACAACAAGAGGCATACTTTAAATTACCATTTATGTATAACAACCCATTATGATACACCAGGTCCTGTCTCATTAAACAAGTACAATGTATGCTCGAAACCGACCCCCCCCCCCCCCCCCCTTGCCCAGTATTCAGCCCCTCCGTTAAGTGGTCACCTGGCTTAAGCAGCCAAATTGGCTGCATCCCTTGTGTATGTTATTAAATGAGTGCTCCTCTGAAAAGGCTATTTAACAACACATTGTTTATAAAACCAGGCTTTCCAACAGAAAGTACTGGTTATTAGCTTGGCAAATGCGTTTGGGCTGGCTGGCGCCAACAACTGTGATTTCAACACTTGATTGGAACAATTTTGCCTTTTTTTTTTTTTTTTTTTTTCGACCTGCCAGTGGACATATTTCCAAAAAATATTTGAAAACCAGAAAATAAAAAAGAAGTGGCCTAACCAATAAAAATAATTACTGGCATCTAGCACAAAGTCAATATTGTCTCCCCTACTTTACATGGGAGACAAACGGGCAATAAAATGTTATATTTTCACAAACTAACAACGAAATATCATTATGACAGCTAAACAAAACTGAAAATAAATATAGTACTAACCATCTAAATGTGAATGAACTTTGAAAGCTGAACACAGCATTGGTTAAATCAGTACCATACATCCTTGTATCATTGCACATGAAGTCCATCTTTTTAGTTTTAGCTATTTAAATTTTATGCAATAATTTATTAAATAAACGTGTGGAACGAACAACTAAACGACATGTTTGTTTTTCTTGATTTTATTTAATCCGACGTTTTGGCTCACATCGAGCCTTAAAAGCTTCTTCAGGGCATATAAAAATAATAATATTTAAATTTTAATATAATGAATGAACAGTCTTTTCAACATGAGCACTGCCTAAGAGTGCTGGATGCCGTAGTTTCTCACAAGAATTTGTAAGTTGCTTTATATCTACAAGTAAATAAAAGGATAGGGGTCATAATGACCACTTGACCACCACTGGGATATGGCATATCAAAGCCAATATTATAAATAATTCAATATTACCTATCCTGGACAATAATAGTGTGCGACCATAAAAGGAAATACACTATTTTGCTTACTGTACCATATTTGTCTTAAACAGCACAGAAATATATCATCAAAGTACATAAACATAAAGTACAATTTTCAATCATTTTTTGCATTCACGATTTCTTCAATTAAATTAACCCTTTTTATCATAAAACTCTTAAAGCTATCGGTATCAAAAATGCTATCAACTTGGTTAAATAGGAGAGATACAACCTTGTTGCGCTAAAGGGACGCATTAATTGTTACTGCCATTTACATGTCAAATAAAACAAGTCGGATAAAGAAAAGTAATCTGCACAAAAAATATAGGACCAATTTAATCTTAGAGGTCAAAAAGTAAGGGGAGATGACTCAATAATGTCATCACTCATGAGTCTGGTTCCCAGCACTTAAATCTTGAGTTGAGGTCGAACATAATCCACTTTAAATGGATGCCTCTAGTGGTAAAACAAGATGGCGGTTGAACATTGGTTTATATGGGTAATTTTAGATTATTCCCCTAAAGTGTGTGTTCTTTTGGTGTCGTATCAATGAGACTCATTAGTTTTATCTTTTACTTCACTGGAGCATAAATGACGATATCATGGTGGGACAATTGAAACAAAAATCACTATGTGACAAAATGCTAATTTATATCATAATCTAAAATTACATTTGAATTAACAGAAATGATCTGGACCCATGATCAGTTAAAAATGTAGAATAATACTAAATACAGGTAACCACCATAACCACCAATGAGAAAGCATTATAATTTAACTAAAATCAATCATTTAAATTTAATTTAGATTTTAAAAGCAATTTTCAACACATTAATAGCTTTATGATGGATTGTTGATAATTACGTACAGTAACCGAGTTAACCTACTTATATAATATAAATGCATTTTAAATGATTTGTACATGATCCATGGCCTCATTTGTAATTAATATTGACTGTGTTTATGCTAATTCACAGTGTGTGCTTGCATGAAAGTCTAACTTTTTAAATTGGGTTTTCCAACAGAAAATGGCTGAAGAGATGAATTGACAATAGGTGGGTGGTAATTGTGGGGATGGTATCAACATAAGGTTGTGATCCTTGATTCCCTCAATTACACCAAGCAAAGGGAATCTGGCAAAATGCTCAGCTATTATAGCGATAGCATATGTTACAGTAACGAGGGTCTGTAGTCTAAGCTCCTTTATTCAATTACCTTCTGTTCAATTATTTATAAAATGTATGGATAACCTCCCATATAGAAGGCATGGATTATCCCCCATATAGAAGGCATTGATTACCTCCCATATATAAGGCATGGATTACGTCCCATATAGAAGGCATGGATTATCCCATTTATAGAATGCATTGACCCCCCCCCTTTATAGAAGGCATGAATTACCTCCCATATAGAAGGCATGGATTACCTCCCATGTAGAAGACATGGATTAACTCCCATATAGAAGACATGGATTACCTCCCATGTAGAAGACATGGATTACCTCCCATGTAGAAGACATGGATTAACTCCCATATAGAAGACATGGATTACCTCCCATGTAGAAGACATGGATTACCTCCCATATAGAAGGCATGAATTAACTCCCATATAGAAGGCATGGATTAACTCCCATATAGAAGACATGGATTAACTCCTATATAGAAGGCATGGATTACGTCCCATATAGAAGACATGGATTACCTCCCATGTAGAAGACATGGATTACCTCCCATATAGAAGGCATGAATTAACTCCCATATAGAAGGCATGGATTACGTCCCATATAGAAGACATGGATTACCTCCCATGTAGAAGACATGGATTACCTCCCATATAGAAGGCATGAATTAACTCCCATATAGAAGGCATGGATTACGTCCCATATAGAAGACATGGATTACCTCCCATATAGAAGGCATGGATTACCTCCCATATAGAAGGCATGGATTATCTCCCATATAGAAGGCATGGATTAACTCCCATATAGAAGACATGGATTACCTCCCATATAGAAGGCATGGATTACGTCCCATATAGAAGACATGGATTAACTCCCATATAGAAGGCATGGATTAACTCCCATATAGAAGGCATGGATTACGTCCCATATAGAAGACATGGATTAACTCCCATATAGAAGGTATGGATTAACTCCCATATAGAAGGCATGGATTATCTCCCATATAGAAGGCATGGATTAACTCCCATATAGAAGGCATGGATTAACTCCCATATAGAAGGCATGAATTAACTCCCATATAGAAGGCATGGATTACGTCCCATATAGAAGACATGGATTACCTCCCATATAGAAGACATGGATTACGTCCCATATAGAAGACATGGATTACCTCCCATATAGAAGACATGGATTACGTCCCATATAGAAGGCATGGATTACGTCCCATATAGAAGGCATGGATTAACTCCCATATAGAAGGCATGGATTATCTCATTTATAGAATGCATTGATTACCCCCCCCCCCCTATATAGAAGGCATGGATTACCTTCATGTAGAAGGCATGGATTACCTCCCATATAGAAGGCATGTATTACCTCCCATATAAAAGGCATGGATTACCTCCCTTGGAAAGTTTAAGCTATGTAGCGCTGTCTTCGGGGTAAATATGGTAACCCATTTCATTTTCTTTGACCTCCTGAGAGCAATCATTATGTTTTATGAGGTATAATCTATAATGTATAAAAGATCAATAAATTTGAATAGTGCTAAAACTAGGCCATATATGGCTGTATTTTAGTATACACTTGAAGATATAAGTTATATTGATCTCGACACTATGGTCCACAATGGCCAGGACAACCACAGGACAATATGTCCCCTACATGACCATTAAATGCATGGACAATAGCAATGTGGTATACAGTAATTAACTCAATTTCCTTTGAAGTAAGGACTTCTTTCATTATCTTTTTGTTCAGGTGACTTTGGGCCATTAGCAATAACATGTGGGCAGCATAGAAGCAGGTGTCACTGTCCAACCTGTTCACGAGTACATGACAACAACATGTGTATGTGCCATCAATTTTTCTTATACTAAAAAATAAACCATATTTTTAAGTTATATTTTCACAATTTTTATGTCAGACCTTTTTTCTTTGCTCATTTTTTCTGTTTCTTATACACAGCAACTGCTGTGAGCATTACATGGCATTCTGATCACCTCGGTTTTTATCCAATGGAAAATACCTCTGACATAACAAGGCGACATTTTGAACTACTTTTATTCACATGATTCGAAAATGGCAGCTCCCCCAGTTACGTTTATACAACATGTACATGTTCATACGGCAACAAATATGTTAAAGTTTAAAGTTGAGACAGAGAACGAGAGCTGCTAAATACTAGAATTGAAAACAAGAGTAAAATTATAATTGTATAAACTAGGAAAGAACGCTACGAAATAAAAGTTCGCACAACGTCACGTTTACGTTGACGCCAAATAAACGTCATATCATTCATGACGTCATGTGACAAACAAGTCGTAAATTCCATTCATAATACGCGCTAGATATAATTTTTCTACAAAGATATTTGACATTTTCTTCGCGATACGTCTTGCTATGCTGTAAGAATAAGAACATTGATCAGAACATACAAAATAACCTTCGTATTGACGGATACATAAGGTGTTATTTTCATGTGGATGTAGCTGACTTAAGAAGTGAGGGCGAACGATATTGGTGTATTTCTACACTTATTTACGAGGTGTATTTACCGGAGACAAACGGAAATGGCCGAGCTTTTACGATTGCATTATATGGGTGAATACAGTAGTATAAGAGATTCAAAATTAAAATAACAATTCATAAAGTGATTGATTCAACAAAAGACATTAGTACCTAGTACTCAATTAACATCATCACGGTAGATAAAAAATTAAATTTTATTATCTATAAGTAGAAGGTTTGATAAAGAATAACTCTATTAGTACACCTCATTAATTAAACTAAGACTCTTTATAAGGCGAGTGCTTTTAAAAAGGCTCCTGAAGAGTCTCAGTTAAAAGCGGTCGGATATAAAAATGAATTTACCTCTGGGACGTGTTGATGATACAATCCGGGGACACATGATGTGGACCATCTCCATCTTCGGTACAGCGGCATAGTTCCCTTAGCGTATTATCACAGAATCAGTCATTTATGTATGATAAATCCACATTGTTATAAATAATTATGAACTGGTAACCATGAAAACTCACACTGTTTTATACATGTACAACAGATCCATTATTATACGACGTATTTATAATTAACTACTAGTATCCCAAAACACAAATTGTTTTAGATACTGATAAGCCACACCATGTTTTTCTGTTGCTTTATTTTTTCAAATCTTAATTCCACTAATCAGTTTCATCAACACTTCACCAGAGTTAATTATAATCCTTCGGAGAACTGGAATTATTTGAATAACAATATTTTTAATATAAAACAATTAGAGATGGGACCAATTACCAAATTCAAACAATGCTTTAATTATTAGTTAATTAACACAAATTATGTCATGTCCATCCTCTGAATATATCGATGATTCTGTTACAGACTATTACAAATAACGCTGTTTTATCTATTTCTGTTTATCAATTAATTAATATAATTTCTTAACGATTTTGTGGTCAATCAAGCTTTTAATCATAACTTAATTGTAGTATATTACCTTTAATCTTACAGCCAAACCCATACAATCCTGAATTAATGCATGCTGCACACATAAGTTACAATAAATTAATGACGAAAGTCGGAAATGAGAGATTTTAATATAAAAATTTCACTGGCTCAATCCCTGCAGCAAATTGACCAAGGTCGATAAAATATTTGAGCAGCCAATTTTATATGTACATTTATTACATTTATAACGTTTATTAAATTAGCAATAAAAATTTGAGTTTCTAATATTGAAATATTTTCCTCATTAAAATATTAAGAATTATTACGATTTTGATGGAGTTAACACATTGTACATTTAACATTTTAACTGATTTCATGGCCTTAATTCGGACAAACGCCAATTTTTATAATTCAAATTATCTGTCGACTAAATTGATATTACAAGTTTTTTAATTCTAAGACACACCGTATCTCAGTGGAAAGCATGCTTGCCGTCTAATCTGGAGACCCAGGTTCAAATCTGAGTGGAGGCACGCATATAATTTATATGCCTGTGATATTTCAGCAGAAAGCTGTCTGACAAATAAAGGCTATGCTTGGCATGCTTAGTAAGACGGCCACTCATATTTAGAGCATTGAAGTATTAAATTGACTTTTCGGTCAATGATAATGAGTTTTGCAATACATGTATTTACCGAGCTGCAGCGACTGATGACAGCTGTTACAGTGCGGATATTGTCTATATGCATGCATGAGCTAATCATACAATCTTCCGTTCCGTGCAAGTTAAAGAGAAATCAATCATATTATTTATCCTTTAATTACAGATTACATAAACACCAGTCCTGCATATGTTATACATATACTCAGCCACCGTCATGCCGGATTATGGAGTAATTAACGGTCGATTGCTAACGATTCAGAATCTAAAACAAAGTATTTTGTACATTAATAACAATTTGTCCCCGCTCCGCACTATAGTTTTCTTTATACACATTGTATGTTTTACATGTATAGTAAATTATGACTTAGCTTAATTCAACTTTAATTGTCTTTTTTTCGATTTAATACACTTATAACTTAGATAAATAAAACAAATTCTGAAATTAATTTTATATCTAAGGTTTTTTTATCAATTTTGTAATTATTTTATTCCCTTTCATACATAAAAACACACCAACAGACATTAACAAACTTTAAAACTTCCTTTTCTTATAAAGAAATATCCCAACAAACACTTATAATTTAAATAAATAAAACAAATTCTGAAATTAATTTTATATCCAAGGTTTTTTTATCAATTTTGTAATTATTTTATTCCCTTTCATACATAAAAACACACCAACAAACTTTAAAACTTCCTTTTTTTTACAAAGAAATACCCCAACAAACTTAATAACTGAACTCAGTCTGTCTGATATTTGTATTATATTACACACATGCACACATCATTCTAGTATGATTTAATCAATTACCCGCGAGGTCTGTTACGAACAACGACCTCGACTTTCTATAACTCCGAGCCAATTATACACTCTGACTGACAAACCTAACAAGGCTAAACATACCGTACTTCTTCATTAATTCAAACAAATTCATACAAGCAGAAAATATTGAAAGAAAAATAAATAAAATACTTTTGCCGCTTTATGAATATTTAAAATACATTTTAAGCGTAATGAAATAAAGTGCTTTTGGCATGCTTAGCAGTAATGTCAATTTTCACCTTTTGAACGTAAATAATAAATTAATTTAAAATGAAAATCAATAGAAAAACATAGGTAACTTTTGTCATTAGCCGATTTACAAATATTCAAATATTTTTATAAATAAAATACATTTTAATTGGAGTAGAAATAATGAATTAATCAGATTAGGTGTTTAGTGGCATAACAATTTAACCCCAAATCAAAATATTCTTCTATAACATATGAGTGAAGCTTGGTAAACATTCAGGTTGTATCCAGGGTACAGTTTTATCAAAGCGCTTATGGCACTCTTAAAATTACGTTCAAAGTCCTTTTGTGCTTTTATAACTACAAATTCAGTACTGGTATTGTTTTGTAAGAGTGCATCACTGAGTAAATATTAAAATTGCATGTCCATTTACCACAAAATGAAATGAAAAAGTTATTAAAGAATTATTAGGAATTTAAATTTGGACATAAATTTACACTTACTGTTTAACAGTGCTTCTATAAAACAGTAAACCAGGTGGTCTGTACAAATTTGAGTCATGCCACAAAGTTACATAAAAAATAAATGACAAATAAATTCCTTATTATGTTTTGCAGTAAAGTTCTTAATTTATAAAATTAAAGGTAATATTAGAGTTTACCTGTAATATTGATGCTGGTATTTGTAACATGTCTGACTCTTCAAGACAAATGGCAATGACAAATGTTATCCACACTTTATTAAAAATTTTCTAGCTTCCAAACTTTTGCACACATTCATATTAAGTCCATTTCTGAACAGTTTCAGTCATGTCTCCATGCTTATAATATTTTTACCATCTTAGAATTGGAGAAACAATTTTAAAGTGTCTCAGATTCGTGACAAATCAACAAATGGTATATTTTTGTAAATCAAGGACCACGGTATGAATCCTGTTCCATGATTTTTGAGTTCCGTCAGAGCGTTACAAGGGTTTTGAGTTCCGTCAGAGCAATGTTGGCATTTTGCGCGAGTTACAAATTCCGTGAAAGAGAAAAATAAACACTTCACTCCAACATATCGTCGGTAAAACGTTCTGGAAGTAAGTATAATATTGATTTCTTCTGGTTATAATAGAAATGACAATTGGAGATTATAATTACGGTACCAAAACCACAATCACATTCAATGATCACGAATGAAAAGCATTATATGACAAAATTTTGACACTTTGAAAGATTGTTTATTTTTGTTGTTATTATCTTTCAAAACAACCTGAAAAATTGAACACTTCATACTACAACTATGTTGCTCAGTATCGCACCAAGTTGGATGCATTCAGACGGTGAAATACATGTATTTAGCCGAAAGTTGATGTGTTGTTACAAATTCCGTTACATGAACATTTTGATTGATACAAATTCCGTTTGGACGTGATACAAATTCCGAACAGTAGTGTTCTCTACGAATTGTACTTTAGTGTTGTTAGCTTGCGTCATTTGAGGAACTAATAAGGAAAACCCATGTTTTGAGAAATAGTTTGTTATTTCCGGCATAATTTGAACTAAATATAGATATAAGTACATTTTTGTAACTTATTAATCCGTGAATTTGTTATATTACTCTGTTCCTCTTTTCTCACTGTAACTGCGCTTAATAATTAAGCGCTTTCAACATTGCTAGTAAGAAATTAAACTTCAGAAGGTAGGCCTACATCTACATGTTTTCGTTCGTGTTTTCGACATTCTTCCATTGGTTTAAAAACTATCGGTCTTACACGTCGACTTCTTGTGGAAAGGTATGCCTAAGGTAATGCTAGATGTGAGAATTACCCACCGTATATACATGTATGGTCCATGTTAAACTCTGATAGTGACCTATCTTTTCACTTTAAAAAACGATAATCTTACAAACAACTGCCTAATAATTGGTAGAAACTGATTTCCATGTAACACATCACAGTGCCAGTAAAATTCAAAATGGGTATAGATAAGAACAAACATAACATTTTGCTCCCATGATTAAATATGAATGTTAACTCGTGAATATAAACTTAGTGATAGGACACGAAGTTGATATTTTTTAACTTTTTTGCATGCAAGAAAATTGGGTATGGAATGGCATATTTCTAAAATATATGGGTTTACAATGATATGCAATAGCTCAAATGCATCTTTTAGATAAAAGGCGCACGGGTCACCTTAATTTTAGTACAATTCCCAATATATCTAGTAATAATTTATTATCGAAAATATGCAATAAAGCATTCATATAGCACCACCCAGCAACTTTCTTTTATATAAAGTTTTGGAAAGGGAAGACTACGACAAACAATAAAGTTATTTCTATCTGTAAGGTAGCACCTTTAAACGAGGATAACATTTCCGATAAACAAAGATTCTATAATTTTGTTTCAGCTAAAATTTAATGTTATGATAGTACCCAATATCTGATTGTTTGGTCATCGAAAATTTGAAGCACATTGAATATGAGGTTTCAAATGTCCAGTTTAATTGAAGGAACAATTCATGATTATTTTACACACCATTGTTTGGTGTCGGTAATTTGGTTGTTCTCAATAGTCAATTATAACGCTATTGTTTGCATTTTAGCAAATATTTCATTAATTTTGTAGTATATTGACCTTAGAAGTCTTAAATCTGATCACGGTTTATGCCAAGTCGGTATTGCTCTGTATTTCGAACGAATTATCACATCATTGTCTTGTGTAATTATGTATGAGTACAGTACACATATTCAAAGTTTGAGACATCATAACATCATAATAATCCGTAGATTAATTTTGTTAATTTGTTTTATATATTGAGTTTATATGAGTTTATTTCATGCTTATCGGAGGTTTACGGCGGAATAACGGTGGATTATTTCCCGATAATTTCACAGTCCATAATTTCACAGTTCATAATTTCACGCAAGCGGACTACTTTTTTAAAAAAAAAATCCCCGCCGCCAAATATAAAATAATAAGCATTTTCACTTGTTCTCTTAATCTTTAACAAATAACATCTAACAATATATGTACATAAATGTAAAACAAATGGACGAAATTGAAGCCATTACAGAATATAGAAGAACTACTTGATTGCAACTCGACGCGTGTATGGCGGGAAAACGACGTCTCGCAAAACATTTGAGGCATATAGTGGAGTATTTCCATCATTTAAGCTATTTGAAGCATGAAATAAGTAGAATATTAGTATTTTACCAAGTATGTTCGTTTGATAATTCACCTCGTGAGCAGCTGACTTATATTTTCACTCGTGGCTACGCCACTCGTGAAACTATTACATCCGCTGCTCACTCGGTGAATTATCAGCCGATCATACATGGAAAAATACAAATATTCTCTGTTTAAATACTCAGAATTATTGTCAGAATATTGCAAAGTATGACTCAATGTGTCAAGTACTTTAAGCATATAATTCTATGCTGTATATTACTTGTAAATGGTTACACTCACTAAGAACACAAATTGGGTTATAAAATTAATGTTTTGTGTGAGAATGTCTCCTTTACAACTAAAATCATACATAAAAAGTAAGTGAATGTGTTCCTATAATTTTATTCATATTCACGGAATTTGTATCATCCTTGTTTTGAAAACTTCGGAATTTGTAACAGTGGTAACCGGAATTTGTAACATCAATGTCGGATGATAGGGTTGGGATAAAAAATACGACATTCTACAGCAGTTGTATGACTGCTTTCGTATTAAATAACTAACTTAAATATCAATTAACATTGACATTCAAAACTGAATGTTTGTTTTGAATATAAATCGTTGTTTATTAAGATTAAAGTAATGTTAGTATATCCAGCAAGAAAAAATGCACAAAAAACCATTAAATCCATAAAAAAGAGTGTCTTTTCGAACAATTGTTTCAAGTAAACGTGCTGCATTTGATATTATATCTACTTTTGTCTCTACGACCATGCCAAACTCCGCAACGAGCCTTCTGGTACTAAAATAACAAGATGTTTTTCCCTGACGGAATTTGCAGCAGGCCTGAAACCTTGCGATTGCTCTGACGGAACTCAAAACCCTTGTAACACTCTGACGGAACTCAAAAATCATGGAACAGGATTCATACCGTGAGGACTCAGTGCAAAATGATGGGTACATGCCTCTATAAATTGATGACGTTACAACAGTTTTGCATGGAGCCCTCGATATGTACTTTTATACTTTCTTCCTTGAAGACATCATTTCGTCACGTGTGAACTTACACACCCAACAAATTGATATAAATGAGTTAAGTTATTGTCTTACGTCACTGACAGTTCATTGTGAAGTCACCATGTGTTAGGCTCGTAATGTATGAGAGTAAACAATGCAGCCTCGATCTCGCTGTCGGCAATTTCGTTTCACTCGTATTTACCACGAATATGACCAATGAACCTGAGTCTTTCATTTGTGTGACTTCTTTAGAAAATGACAAAGTAGCATGAAATGATTTATAACGAAGTATATTGTGGTTATATCAACAATATTGTGGTTGGATAGACTGTAGCCTTGAAAATGATAAAAAGTGAGTCACATCACTTTTGTTATGACTTCCTTTTGAAACTGTAATTAGTTTTCTCTCTTTCTGGACCATAACGCCTGTTTTTAACTTTTTTTTCCCATTTTTATATTATCTAGAATTATCTCCCTTTCCAGACTGCCACAAGTTCTCTCCCTTTATAGATAGTTATGGGTGCTCTCTCTTTCTATACTGTCATGAGTAATGAAAACGGAAAGAAAATATATTAAATAACAATTTTGTACACATAACCATCACAAACTGCCTCCAGATTTTCAACAGCTTTGTTAGGTAATTGACGAACAATTAATTAAGAATTCTGGAATGGACTGAGGATTATTTATGAAGAAAATTATATGACACACTTTATGTATGACCTTACTATATTAATGTAATATAAGGTTATAATACTGGGAGGAAAATGAAGTAACCACATTCAATACAATGACAACTGGCCGAAAACATCAACTGTATAGTCCAGTTAAGGTATGAATAGTGAGTCGAGCCGTAGAATCCACTATTACAGTGTAAAACCATTTATAAAGGTTTATACAAACTTTTGCAGAAAAAATTCAATGCTAAACTAAACTCTTTAGTCCAGCTAGGGTAAACTGACAGTGACATCATCTTTAATGTGTACCCAAAAGATTAAAGCCATTGCTTGAATAGGTAGAGTTTAGTTTAGTATTAAACTGTTGGTATAGATCTATATAAGCTTTTATAGTTGTTTTTACACCATACTAAAGGATTGTTCCACTGCGTCACTGGATTGTTATCCTAACTGGACAGTACCTGTGCATGCAATGGTTGTAATCTTTTGGGTACACAGTAAACAACTATCTCACTGTCAAAATATCCTAACTGTACACCTATATATTATAGTCTGTGTTCATTTACTTGAGGTTTTCTTTGTCTTCATTATTTTTTTTCTGTTGTTATTTGTTACTCGACTTTAAACACACTGAATATACTATAAACTTCTTAATTATCATATAATATCAATTCAAATTTCAAAACATTCTGTTAAGTAATTTATCATTCTAACAGTTTAAATAACAAACACTAACGACGACATATGAGATATTAATGTTATTATTATAGAAAAACCACAAAATTTAAATTAGAATAACAAGGTGCGATCTTAAATGCATGACGTTTAATCTAAACCCATTTTAAATTCAATTCAAAATTTCGTAGCAGCGACTGTCAAATAAAATTTTCAATTTATGGGTACAAATCATGCTAAATATGTGCCCTTTTATTGAAAAATATAAATAATCTTGAATCTAATCATTTGAATGTGTATGAAGCAACGAGACGGAACATGATAGGAGTGTTTTGTGTTATATAGCTAGGCCATTTTGACCTGAGCCTGACCTTTATGCAAGAATATTTTACAAGGTTCTTGCTTTGAATATATCTGAATTTTCGCAAGCAAATCGTGCAATATCGGTATTTCAGATTTTTGTTTGTATTACATTTCGAGCGTCTTCATGATACTCCCCGATTATGAAATTATACACTTGGTGTTGTAAACATAGAAAATATACCGACTGTTAAATTATGTTAATCAATAGGTCAGGCTCATGTCAAAATGGTCAAGCTATACCAAAGTTGAAATCATTGATATTGTACTAGGTAAGTATAAAATGACAAAGACGGGTCAATTCAATGTTTCTCTAGATCTTGTATACCGGTATTGGTATATATCGTACACCTGCCGTAGAATAAGAAATAAGATAATCGCAATCTACCGAAACGTTTGTTTATCTATGGCATATTATCTTAAAATTATTTCCACTTGGTACACGTGTCCTGACCAATCCAGATCCTGATAGTTAGGGTCATAGATATAATAGAATAAAATAAATTAACTGATCAATTATTACAAAGAGTCTCAATAAATGTAGACAAAATGATTGAGATATCTGTATGTTTGTCAAATGTATTTCAACGTGACGCAAAACGATAGCAAGAATACAGCAACAAAAATGTTTCACACTAAGCAAAACAAATAGTTTTAGTAAAAAATCATTTTTAATATCATTTTTGAACAATATAGTTATACCAGAATCAAACCAATTAATGACTTTTTTACTTTTTGAGAGGATGGACAAGACAGTTATTTAGTAAATTTGATAATTATCAAAACAATATTTAATTGTAACATACTTATAATTCTTATCGTCTAAAAGACATTAAAAAACTTTAAAATATCTATTATATATGTAGCCGGGTGTATAGGATTTAATAACTAATAGGGGAGAAACTTGTGTAAGCAGCCTGATAGCTCAGTTGGTAGAGTATTTGCCCTGTAAGCGAAGGGCCCCAGGTTCAAGCCCCTGTCTGGTTGCACAAGTTTCTCCCCTATTAGTTATTAAATGTGTTGGAAATTCAGAATTTCACAACATAAAACAGACATATATCAGCACCTTTAGCCTAAACTCCAGCTCAACACTTGTACATGTTTCACTGTCAACAAATCAGTATTAATTTTACACCAAAAATCACTTAAACTAATCCAACACTTGATGATTTGAATTTTACCCCTTCAAAACTCCATCCATGCAGTCACAAAGTATATAATTATATGTAATTATCTTCCAAAGGTTAAACATGTATAATATTAAAAAAAAAGACACTTCTAATTGGTGATAATGACACCTTCCATTACAAATATGTAGAACAAATATCCAACACTTTGAGATGTACCTATCTGAAGTACATTTTTATATATCGTACAAAAAATTTACATTCACAAAACTAGAAACTTTCAATTACTGTACTAGACTTCCCACAAATATATAGAATAAATATCAAACACTTTAAGGTAACTGTCCAGCCAGTCAGTGTAAACACTTGATAACCTGATCACCACATGTTCGCTTAATTTAATTCCCTTCCCATTATAACAGAAACAGAAAATTTGTCAATATAAAACCATTATCACTTTGTACTAAAGAGGACGCTATAACCTCCGAGTTCCTTACACATTATCCGACGCAGACCGACACATTATCCAACGCAGTATACGTACATCTACTCCACATCGAAACCAATAATTGCCTCAATTGACAAGTTGCTACCCGATCTTATATGTATACAAAACATTCAAAAATATACCAAAACAAATAAAGAGAAAGAGTTGGATTTTCCTTACATTTTTATCAACCGCAATGTCAATTTAACCATTGGGTTTATAATGCAAAATGCATTGAATATATATAGCCTGGAGAATTTGACATGATCCTGACCTTTATGCACAAATATATTACAAGGTTCTTGCATTGAATAAATAAATTTTCGCGAACAAATCTTGCAATATCAGTACATCTGGAGCGACTTTGTAATACTTCCCTGCTTATGGAAACATACTACTGGAATGATAAATATAGAGAATATATCAGCTATTATACTTATTTAAGGTCGAGAGTCCTGTCAAATTCTCCAAGCTATACACCTTGAGCATGCTTCAGGTTTACTGTATTTGACAATAATGTCACCCAATCCTTATTCATCATGCCTTGAAATAAAAATTTGATGAACGAGATAAACACATGCATTTTACAATTAGGTTTAAAACTACATTATCTGCACATTAAGCTCATTGTATAGATTCTATCAAATTGTGTCACTATAGTAACCCATCTTATTGTGTTGGCCAGTTATTGTTCTTTTTTGGTGGCAATCTTGAGATTTTTTAGTACAAAAAATGTACAAAATTAATCAGACTGCTCCTTTATCAAAACTGTCAGTAATAAGTAACTGCCCGTACAATAGGAGCCCAACTTTATCAATTTCCTTCACATTTGAGTGAAATAAGTACAAGTTAATAGGGGAAGGAAATTTTTATAACAGTTTATTTATACATTTCCAACCCATTACCTGAATCATTAAGTATTTTCATTCTAGATACAGTACATGAAAAAAAGTTTGATAGTTGGAACATATTACTGTAAAATCATTAAATTTTCGTAGGGGATAAAATTCGTGGATTTCGTGGTTCATCTTCAACCATAAAATCAAATCCCATTGAACGGTAATTTTGACCATTGTATTTATTACCTGACATGGAAAATCCACGAACTTACGTCCCATCGAAATGGTCCTTTTTACCAAAACCACAAAATATTGTCCCATCAAAATTAAATGATTTTACAGTATCATAAAAACAAGTATTGCAAGACTCAATTTTTTAATATCAATAACCAATGTCTGGGTGGACATACCATGTAAAATTTTTGCTAAGACAGCAACTTAAAATATGTCAACAAAAACTTAAAAACAGCCATGATAAGTTTTTGATTCGCTGAATGTAATTTGAAATTGGGAAACTAAATTCACTAGTGCAAACTATAAGATACCTGAGTAATGGGGGACTGAGTGAACATTAAGCAGGCAAAATGTTGGCATGTAATGATCAACCTTGCAAAATTTATTGCCACCAAGGCTAAAACATTGTATCATAATGACCAAACTAGAACTTTACTTAAGACACTTTAGATGCCATAGAAACATTTCAGCTCATTTCAGGTCATAATGGGTGTGTTCGTAAAGCACTGTTCTGTGTTACGAACACACTGTTCTGTGTTCCAGAACACAGAACAGCGTTACGAACACTTCGGAATAGTGTTCCGGAACTGTTCTATCTGTTCGCAAATAAAAGGTGGTGCAGCCAGAACAGGTCACGTGATTACAACAACAACAAGACAACCGGAAACTTCCACGAAATGTGTTATTCTGATCACCTTGGCAATAGTATGTCAACGGGATAAAACGGAAATGACCGAACTTTTACAATGGGAAATTTTCTAGTGGCATTTTTCTTCCACCAATATAACGGATAAAACTAACAATATCGGCCACCTTAAAAGTTTTATTTCTTAATATTATTTCTTTAAAATTATTATAATTATTGTTACTTTCTGTTCTGTTCCGTTTTGTTCGTAAGTCGTTTGGAGTGGAACACTGTTCGGAACAGTTTTATTGACAGTGTTCTGCACAGTTCTTACAAACACACCCAATGTTTAACTGGATTGGTCAGGTACTAGAAATAAACATCATTTTTGTACCTCTGATTGCCAACTTGAAAAAAATCTATGACCCTGAACCTATTACCTAAGAACTCTAAAACTGATCAAATAATTGATTTGTTAGCATTACTAAGCAGTTCTTCAGCCTTGTTCACAAATCAATCAATAATCAAGTGAACAGAAACAATGAGAAATATTGATCACAAGAAATGTCCCACATACATGTGGGGTGTTTTAATGTACAGCACTGTTTAATGTACAGTTAATTGTCACTAAACGAGTTATCAAGAGCACTTACAGTGTGCCCTAGTCGCAATTAAGTCACAGCTTGTAATAATATATAAGGCTGTATAAGGATCAATCTAGACTCAGGTAAAACAATTCAATAAAACAAATAGAGCCTCTCCCAAGCAGCCCAGTCTGTAGTGCAACAAACTGTGAGTGTATAACAACACCTTGCAAATTCCCCAAAGCCAATATTTGCTGTACATTTAACCTCTGTTGAGCAACAACATGTAAACAATGGTCATTTGTAGCCCCAAAAGAGCAGTGGTCAACAAAAGGTATAGCTTGCCCACATTGACATGAGCCTGACCTATTGATTACCATAATTTAACGGTCAATATATTGCCAACGTTAACAACACCGATTGTATGTTTTCATAATCGAGGAGTATCACGAGGACGCTCAAGGTGTAATACAAACACAAATCGTAAATGCCGTTATTGCACGATTTGCTAGCGGAAATTGATATATTCAAAGCAAGAAACTAGTAATATATTCTTGCATAAAGGTCAGGCTCAGGTCAAAATAGCCAAGCTATACACTGTAGAAAAAACAGGAAGTTCCAGTCAAAGTTTAGGAGCTGGTTACTGTTTTATCAACAGACTTACGGAAATCGTAAACTTACGTTCAAATTTAAAATCTGCATATTTCTTTTACTACTGCAAATTGGTGACGGATATTGTTTGAAGATGTTCATTAACTGAATCTTAATAAGTATTACATCTCTATTTATCACTCTTTATAGTATTAAATGTATGATAAAGAATTAAAATTTGATCCTTAGTTAAATGCGTTGGTAAAATAGTACCCTGGTGTACAGTTTGCTGTGAATGACAAGAGTGATATGGAGGAATTTCAGGTTGCAGACTTATGTCCCAATGGGGATGAGGAGGATTATAGCTCGGTATAGGTACTTAATTGAACTTAAACTGTCTGTCACTGGCTGCAGCATCTGTTTATGGTATCATCATCCACCCACACTCATACACACCTGTATATACCTAGCACATACTGTAAAATCATTCAATCTCGATGAGACCTAATTTTTTCATTGTTTTGGGAAAAAAGACCATTTCGATGGGACGTTAATTCGTGGATTACATGTGCATCGCATTTCATGTAATAAATTCAAGGATCAAAAAAATTTTTTTGATGGGATTACATTTCGTTGTTGAGTGGAACCAGGAAATTCATGAAATTTAATCCCCCACAAAAATTAATGATTTTACAGTAGATCTCCCCATCTTCTTCCTCCAATATAAACACATAGCCTGGTTGTAAGGTTCTCCTTCCTATAATTTGTCATGTTTCAGTTTGTTTAAGATATCAATGAGTCAACAACTCTCTTATATCAACACCCAACTTGCTCGACAGGGATAGAACCCAGCAGCTGTACATCCATCAACATCAGGGGAGAGAAGTCAGGTCATCTTTTAGGACAACATCTTACAGGGGATCTATAGTGTGTCCAGGATAAAGAGAAAGGCGGGGACATTGGTACTTAGATCATAGATCACGGTAGCTAAATCATGCCAATATCTTGAGACATTATTATTATTATTAACAAACCTGAGTACCAAATTAGAGGCTTTTCAAAGTATATGATGAAACTGCTCATTTTGGAGATACGAGATGATCAGAGGGATCATTATATAGCTTGGCTAATTTGACACGAGCCTGACCTTATGATTAGCATAATTTAACAGTCGATCTATTACCTACGTGTACAGCACCAAGTGTATGTGTTCATAATCGGTGAGTATCACGAAGACACTCGAGATGTAATACAAACATAAATTTGAAATACCGATATTGCACAATTTGCTTGCGGAAATTGATATATTGAAAGCAAGAACCTTGTAATATATTCTTGCATAAAGGTCAGGCTTAGGTCAAAATAACCAAGCTATAACATAAGAGGAGATGTTCTTACAGAGAGATTGAATGGGAAAAAAGATGTTCGAAGTGTCAAGATACTCATTGTCAATAATAAGAGATACTGACAGAGGGTAAGAGATGCTTGTAGGGCAAGAGATGTTCATACGGCCAAAGAAGATGGAACGTCTTTTGAGAAATGTTTGTAGGGCAAGAGACGTTCTTATGGCCAAAGAAGATGGAACATCTTTAGAGAAATGTTTGTAGGGCAAGAGACGTTCTTGCGGCCAAAGAAGATGGAACGTCTTTTAAGATATCGATGCTTGTAGGGCAAGAGATTTCTTACGGCCAAAGAAGATGGAACGTCTTTTGAGAGGTGCTCATTTAGGCAAGAGATGTTCTTACGGCCAAAGAAGATGGAACGTCTTTTGACAGATGCTTGTAGGGCAAGAGATGTTCTTACGGCCAAAGAAGATGGAACGTCTTTTGACAGATGCTTGTAGGGCAAGAGATGTTCTTACGGCCAAAGAAGATGGAACGTCTTTAGAGAGATGCCCATTTAGGCAAGAGACTTTTTGAAGAGAGATGTTCCAACTCAGCAGGAGCTCATATGAGCAGGATCATAGGGGCACAAGATACTTTAATGAGCAATTAAGAGATGCTCAGTAAGTTACTAATTCATCATTTCAATGTGTGAAGAACAATCAACATCAGGAAGACATGAATGAAAAATGAACTCTTTTTACATATTACAACTTATATAAAACGTCATTTAGCATAAACAACAGAAAACATATGAGCATTTATATATAATTTTTACCTGTGAATATTCATTGAAAATGTCATAGTCCTGAATGACGTAGTCCTTGCTGAGTTATGTTTTATGTTTCCAGATGATAACATAGTTAATCAAAATGTTGTGTATGTTTTAACAGTAACTACAGTTGTTAGTCGTTAGTCATACAATGTGTGAGATATATTGGATTAATTAAAGATTAGGACAGATTTAATCCCAGTAAGTCCGATAAATTATAGCGTGGCCAATTTGACATGAGCCTGACCTATGGATTACCATAATTTAACGGTCGATATATTGCCAACGTTTACAACACCGATTGTATGTTTTCTTAATCGGGGAGTATCACGAAGACGCTGGAGATGTAATTAAAACCCGAACTTGAAATACCGAAATCGCACGATTTGCTTGCGGTAATTGATATATTCAAAGCAAGAACCTTGTTATATATTCTTGCATAAATCTTAAATGACGATATTGCTTGATTTGCTTGCGGAAATTGATATATTCAAAGTAAGAACCTTGTTATATATTCTTGCATAAAGGTCAGGTTCAGGTCAAAATTGCCAAGCTATACAACATCTACTGGTAAAGCTTGGCCACTTTGACATGATTTTGACCTTTCGATTACCATAATTTAACAGTCGATATATTGTCTACATTTACAACACCGAGTGTATGTTTTTATAATCGGGGAGTATCACGAAGACGCTCGAGATGTAATACAAACACAAATCTAACATGCCGACATTGCACGATTTTGCTTGCGGAAATTGATATATTCAAAGCAAGAACCTTGTAATATATTCTTGCATAAAGGTCAGGCCCAGGTCAAAATAGCCAAGCTATAGTACTAAACTAGTCCTTGAAAGTTACCTATCACTTTCTTATAATTTCTAGTATGACACATGGACAGTTACACATTGTGTCGCTTGATTTGCCCCAAAACAGCAAACAAACTGTTCTATTCATATGATATAGCGTGGCTATTTTGACCTGGCCCTGACCTTTATGCAAGAGTATATTACAAGGTTCTTGCGTTGAATATATCAATTTCCGCAAGCAAATCGTGCAATATCGGTATTTCAGATTTGTGTTTGTATTACATCTCGAGCGTCTTCGCGATACTCCCCAATTATGAAAACATACAATCGGTGTTGTTTCGTAGGCTCGTGTCAAATCAGCCAAGCTATACCACACGATTTAGGTATTGAGAATGAGGAATAACCATGCATCATCAGACCACACTTTCTATCAAGAGACTAGCCTCATGTACGTGTGCTGGCATGCCAAAGCGACTAAACCCCAAACCAAACAAGCAGAAAACCGGATCCCAGGTACTGCATGTGACAGCGCCACAGACCGGCAAGGTCAATGAAGTTGGCCCATTTACCTTTATAAAGTTCTTGCGATTTACATTAAATGCAAAGCATCAGATAGAACAATTATCAGATACCTTTATTTGCAGTAAAATCTTAAAATTAAAGCATTGAAAACTTTTGATTTTATGTGCCAGTCAGCTTTTTGTGAAATATGGCAGGAATATGAAAGCCTCCTCACGGATTTAAACCCGGATCGCCTGATTAGGTAGCAAGTACGCTAACCACTAAACTACATGAAGTTATATCAGACATGAAACATCTACTTGTTATAACTTGTTGGTAACAACAAAATATCCAATACAATAATATAGGAAAATACAACAATACAATATTATTTATACTTTAATTGTACTTAAGTAGTCTGCTGTGTCCTGTATGTAATATTAATTATATTATATCAAGGTACTTCTGTGCAGTTATTATAGCTTGGCCACATTGACATGAGCTTGACCTTTTGATTAGCATAATTTAACAGTCGATACATTGTCTACGTTTACAACACCGATTGTATGTTTTCATAATCGGGGAGTATCACGATGACGCTCGATATGTAATACAAACACAGATCTGAAATACCAATATCGCACGATTTGCTTGCAGAAATTGATATACTCAAAGCAAGAACCATGTAATATAGTCTTGCATAAAGGTCAGGTTCAGGTCAAAATAGCCAAGCTATATCAAGACATTACTGTTCTGTTAAGGACACTGAGTGTAGATCGATAACACCCCATAAAACTTATATAGAATTTCAATTGAAAAACATCAATACTTGTTTAATTGTCCAGTGCTTGTGATATAAATAACAAATCAATATTCCTTTTGTAATGTAATTTATCAATATCTCTCTTCAATGGAAGTGTAATAATCAAAGCACAATAACCTAAAGATCAGACCTACAATAAATCCATCATTTCGGAAGCACCAAAAATAAAGTTCCTTAATTTGTTTCTGGTGCCCTGCATGATGTAGGCCAAATCTGGCCACGACCCGGGCCTCTGCACTAGAGTATAATTATGAAAATCATGTATTATCAAGGGAATACAAGTCAACCGCCTTTGTAACGCTTTCCTGTGCAACAGTCTGCAACCAACAAGTACACGTCTATTATACTCAATAATTTTTCACTAGTCCATTACTAACAAGTGTTTTTTGGTAACAAACGGTTTTCAAGAACATAGCACTATCAAGCACTCAGCAGCGCTTTTCTTAGACAGCAAATTCTCCTGAGGTACCTTCCCTATTTCGATGGCTTAGAATTAGAAGGTCGTAAGTGTGACTTACGACCTTTTAAGATTCATACATATTTAGAATAAGCATCACAAGGTGCTTCTTATGAGCCCATTTTCATAAAAATCTGAACTTGTCATGTTGACCAAATTGAAGTTGTAAAAGTTTGTTTTACCTGCATAAGTAAAGAGTAAATGTCAGACAGTTTTTCCGTGTTCTCTCAAAATATCGATTTTGGTAGTTACGACCTTCTTGTTCTAAGACATCAATTTATCTGTCTTGGCCTTACAAATGTAAAGATATAAATTATTTAATTTTCTATCAATTGTTTTATTCTGAAGACATCTATATAACTTCAATTGTAGTTTAAATATCATTATAAGTCCTTTAAATGTAAATTCACCTGTAATGAAAGGGACAATGATAAAATATTCACGAAACAATGGTGAATCGCTGGAAAACAAAAGCCTTTATATTAATTTTATGAATAAAGTTACACTACATACTACATAAATCGTAATATTTTGTTTGTCTGTCTGTATTTGAATTTTAAAAGTTTCAGCTTCAAGCTTCGCTTTACATAAAATATGTATGTACACGTATTTTATTGAAGATATTCTTTCAGCATTTTTATTGATCAGTAGTTCGACGGTGCCGTACCAAAACCCCGTAACTCAATTTTGGCGCGAAAACTTTTTTCGCAGCATCCGCATTTGCTAGACGTCACACGCATTTCTGTCTTGTCGCCATCTAAATAGCCAATCGTGTTACTTAGATGGCGACAAGACAGAAATGTGCGGGATGTCTAGTAGATGTGGATGCTGCAACAAAAGTTTTCTCGCCAAAATTGAGTTATGGGGTTTTGGTTCGGCACCATCGAGTTGTAATTTATAATTTAATCCTATTGACAAGCAGAGAATGCCCAACCTTTAACATTTGTTGACAGCAAAATGTTGGTCAAAGACAAAGGTTTTCAAATGAGTAATAATAGAGCATAATTTATTTTTACATAATTATGTTGAACTGTTGAATAAAAGATAATAAAATTACCTATTATTTTCCCCAGGAAATATAGCATCCATCATCCTTCAAAAAATATCCAAGTACAATTATTATTCCCTAAAGTCAGACAAGTAGATCCATCGATAATTTACAATCATTTCCCAAACTCCATAAAAGAATAACTGGTAACACAATTTTAATTAATTAAACAGGTGAAAAAGTCTGCACCAGCCACTGCGCAATATAATAAGAAACACTTAAAGTCTCAAAGAAAAATGCTACATGTATACATTGTTTATCTGTGCTTTTGTTATATATATTGACAAATATTGACATTTTCTAAAGTCAATAAAACTGTGTTAAGTCATGTCCATTTGGTAAAACTGTGAAAGTTTTCAAATGGTTACTTAAACCTTTCACTTTCAGGATATTATAGTGAAACCATATCAATAAATCCCTAATAAATACACCTATCGCTGAATTAAAATAACAGGAAATTTTCGCATACATGTGTAGTATTTGTTCAACAATTTTGGGTATAACAAATATTATTATTACAGTCAATCATAAGTCAACTTGTTTGCTCTTCGATCAAGGAGTTTGATGGTAGAGCTTAGAATGCAACAGTTCAACCATTATTAACCATGAACCATTATGCACTCCTAGCTATGAATTGTCAATTAACACAAACAAGGGGGTCCGCAGATTTATACAGCATTTCACAGTGTCACAGTGTCACAGTCCCCAAAATAATATATGTGTGTCAAGCAAGTTAAAAAGAAAATTCAAAATCAAGAACAAAATTCTGTATGTATATTTTTTGAAATCAGTGCAAAAGGTAACTTCAGGGGGCTTCGCCTGCACGCCCTAAGATTTAAGCAACATTCCAAGTAGGATCTCTAAATCACACCCCTCCGACCAAATCTCCTGTACAATTTCGCAATATAAAGTAAAAAAGTTTTACTTTTTTAAATATTGAACTTACCAAAATTATCCCACATATATTGTCACCACACTTATTATTAAATCCACAATCACTGAATCATCCTTAGAAAGTATTTGACCAAGAATTAGTGTCAGCGGTTCCAATTTTATCTTTATACCAAATAAGTGAAACTTTTATTACTTTCGATCCACAAGCAGTATTTTGATTCAAGTCAACAGCACGCCTTTTTTTGTTAAAATCACTGCACTATAAATCACTAATAAAAATTCATCCCAAATTAGCATTCAATGCATCACAATGAAAAGCATAGAAAAAAGATGAATGTGTGAGGTGTGTAGTACGTGTATTGACACTGATGCTACTCTTCAGTGTTTGGAGATAAATTAAAGCACAAATTGCATCATAGAACATTCACTTGACAACCGAACAATTCTACAATCTTTTCAAGTAATTCATCTCTAAGTTTATAAATCCGGCATCACTTAAACATTATAAGATAAATGATAATGAGTAAAGATAAATGTATCCAAACTACTCTACTCCAGTCAAAACATGGTGAAACAGATTGATTACACTTTAAAACACAAACATGATCAAATCATATATAATGAAGACTGAGTCAAACTTACAATTTATTTTTCATACAGAAATTAGTCAACCAGAACTGACTCCAGCACATGAATTTGATTAATGTTGTGAAAAGTGACAAAATCTACAGCAGTTTAATTTTATTCTGACAATTTTTTACTCACTTTTGTCATTTTGTTGTTGACTAAACGACTATGACATTAAGCTATCACTTCAAAAATTTTAACTATTAGTTAAACCATTTCTGCAATTTCTAAATCTTTCTTTCACAAGCGCTCTGGGGAATTTTCTCCAAGGTCTTTTCATCAATTATTCGTTGATTAACGAAATTTCAACAAAAAAGAGATATTTCAATTATTACCAAACATCCATGTACAATAAATCCAAGTTTTATATTGTGAATATATTCTGATTGCAAAAAAGAATACTCCTTTTTATCAATGCAACAGAATTTTCAATATACATACATAAAATAATGCTCCTAACACACAAACAAATTAACTGCTATTAATCTCAACAGTCTTTATATAGAGTCAAGAAGTTTAAAATATATCTTTACTCAGCAAGATAGGAGCAATGAGAATGTCACCAAAGCCCAAGCACTATGCTTAATTTATCTGATAACTGCAAAAACAATCTAGAATTTCACTATTAAATCTATGCCATTATTTACTAAAGTAGACAAGAGAACTGGTATCAGGTAACAATAACAAAACCCTGGGCCCATTTATATCAGAGGTACCGTATTACATACACATTGACTCAGATAGCAAGCTGATACCCCAAGTGTCAAGTCTGTCATTTGTAATAAATTGTCTATGTCCGCATTACAGTAGAGCTTTGATGCTTCTTTAAACTGACTCGCACCAGAAAACAAGTCTGTCATTAATAATCAGCTGTCTTAAATTTGTTGGCATTACTGTAGAAATTGTCTCAAACTGCCTTGCACCAGGAAGATATGTTGAGCCATTTACCTGTTTGAGGTTAATTTGTACTATATGTAGTTGTATTCTACTTTTGCCAGTCAAGACCCCAAGAACTTCATGTTTTTGTTACGTTGCTAGGGTGTTTCAGGCCCAACTGTATGAGGCTTTGAAGTTTAAAACTAGAGCTATCACAGGAGTGATGAATTATGCCCCCGCAGCACCGCCTTGACACAGGAATATTATTTAAAATTATAGTCTAAACAACACATTTAATGGAAATCTGCTGCTATACAGATTGAAAAACACCATGATTGAAGGCTAATGTGAAAATTGAGTTACAGAGCGGACACAATGCTAACACACCGACAGATAACCTTTGACCTGTAAGTGTGACCTTGACCTTTGAGGTAGGGACCTGGGTCTTGCGCATGACACACCGTCTTGATGTGGTGAACATTTGAACCAAGCAATTTTAAAATCCAGTAAGAAATGACAAAGTTACAGAGCGGACACGATGCTAACATACCGACAGATAACCTTTGACCTGTAAGTGTGACCTTGACCTTTGAGGTAGGGACCTGTGTCTTGCGCATGACACACTGTCTTGATGTGGTGAACATTTGCCCCAAGCAATTTTAAAATCCAGTAAGAAATGACAAAGTTACAGAGCGGACACGATGCTAACATACCGACAGATAACCTTTGACCTGTAAGTGTGACCTTGACCTTTGAGGTAGGGACCTGTGTCTTGCGCATGACACACTGTCTTGATGTGGTGAACATTTGCCCCAAGCAATTTTAAAATCCAGTAAGAAATGACAAAGTTACAGAGCGGACACGGTTTGCATGACTATATAACCTTTGACCTGTAAGTGTGACCTTGAGACCTGGGTCTTGCGCATGACACACTGTCTTGATGTGGTGAACATTTGTACCAAGCAATTTTAAAATCCAGTAAGAAATGACAAAGTTACAGAGTGGACATGATGCTAACATACCGACAGACCGACAGACCAACAGACCGACAGACCAACATGGAGACTCCAGTATACCCCCTTTAAACTTCGTTTGCGGGGGTATAATAATGGGACTTTTACACAAATATTTCCATAGAAAGGACTGTTCTCCAAACATGTAATTGTAAAGACCATAGTTCACAAGAAAATCTGAGGCAATTCAAAGGCTCTGTGATAGACTGTTGAATCGTAATGGACTCATGTGAGCTTTGTACAGCAGAGTGTTGGTT
The DNA here is from genome assembly GCA_963678985.1 of Spisula subtruncata. Classification (NCBI taxonomy): domain Eukaryota; kingdom Metazoa; phylum Mollusca; class Bivalvia; order Venerida; family Mactridae; genus Spisula; species Spisula subtruncata. Next base: position 25,223,621 of record OY787671.1, on the reverse strand, counting down.
GAACAAATGTTTCTCGTCTCCAACTGATGAGTCCAACTAAGGTCCTAAAGCCTTAATAATAACATCCCTAAAATAACATGTGTATCAGGGGTTCTTTACCTAAGCAAATGGCTACCAAGCTATAGCTTGGCTATTTTGACCTGAGCCTGACCTTTATGCAAGAATATATTACAAGGTTCTTGCTTTGAATATATCAATTTCCACAAGCAAATCATGCAAAATCGGCATTTAAGATTTGTGTTTGTATTACAACTCGAGCGTCATCATGATACTCCCTGATTATGAAAACGTATACTCGGTCTTGTAAACGTAGACAATATATCGACTGTTAAATTAAGGTTATCCATAGGTCAGGCTCATGTCAAAGTGGCCAAGCTATACTTTATTCAATTACCTCACATTCAATTCAATATCAAAGACATGATTTACCTCCCCTTGATAGCGCTTACCTAAATTAACAGTCTTCTGAGTTAATTGTGATTGTTAAAGTCTATGAGCATTCTTTTTTGTTGCAAATGATAGCAAAAATGAACTAAACGCAAAAAAATCTGACTTTTACAGTAGTCGCATTATTTTTATATGTACAACATTTTTATATATAATTATCAAATTAAACCAGTTAACGTAGTGTAACATTATAAAAAGACATCATGATATTTTATTAGCGTAGTTATGATAAATTATATGCACTGTTTGATAGTAACAACTACCGTGGGAAACTAGACTAAAATAAATAACATCAAATTAAGCTATTAATGAAAGCCATTTGATTGCATGGAACCTAAGCATATTTCCCTCATATATATTTGAAGCCTGATTCTGCTCATGTTAAACATTAACTTTAAAAAGACTTCATTTTGTGACATTTCAGTTTGAACGAGTCCATTGTTACAATATCAAAGCACTTGCTGAAATTTTAAACTCCTTCATTTTATCGGCAGGGACTTTTAATTGTTTCTTCGGCTTTTGTGTGGGCATTGCTCAGTGTAGTTGCTAGGAATATGTAATAATATTTCCCACCACATTCCTACCTTGCCCATTATTTTAATCAGGTCAAGTCGTAGTTGTACCTCTTTAGGTCGCATAACGTTAGGTCACTGTCCTTAGTGTTTTAACCTAGGTAACGCCCCGGGGTTGTTGTGACTTATTTCGTCGCCATTTTGGCATGGGTTTGTGTGGGCATCGTTCAGGGTCGTTGTGTCGTGGTGTTTCTGATTTCTGTGCTCAACTGGTTAGGTTGAGTGCTACCTACCCTGTCGGATTTTCTCCTACCTTTTTTTATACCCAAATTTGATGGTTTGATCAATCTTTTACAAATAAAAATTGGGGACATAATAAGAGTTGTGGGAATTCATTAATTCAATAATTGAAACGTCTATAATATTACAGATCGCTTTTCCACATTTAGTAGTTGTTAAAGAATTATAAAAATTTAAAACTTGGGGTAAAAATTCTGCAAGTCAGTAACAAAATGTACATGAGCTTCAACAAAAACTTATGCATTACACATTATAATTTCATAGGTCTTTTTTGTATCCAGGTGCACATTGGCTTCAACAAGAACTTAACACATAATAGTTTCCTCATTCTTTTCTTATATCGATCACTTATTTGCATGTTACACTTTACATGACCGAAAATAGTACAAAAAGCTGGACAAAAATAGATTATTATACTTAATTTAACTTCTAGGCAGATTAAAAGCTATAATAAGCTTGATAAGTTTGGGGGGTAGATTTTCTCTAATCTGATAAACAAACCTTAGTTAAGCCTTCAGGTCATGACATGCAGTAGGATATATCGTTGGCTTAGAACCAGAAGGTTGTAACTACCTCTTACGACCTTATTAGACTCATACATATTTGAAATCTGCTTCACAAGGCGTTCTTATGAGCATATTTTCATGAAAATCTGAAATTGTCATGTTGACCAAAATGAAGTTTTAAAAACGTGTTTTCCTTAAAGGTAAAGAGTTAATTACAGACAGTTTTCTCTTGTTTTCTCAATATATCGATTTGGTAGTTACGACCTTCTTGTTCTAAGCCAGCTATATGCTGTTACTTCATTATTACAACAATAACCTTAATTGGCTAATCGACTAATTAAGGGGAAAGGATTAGATTCATGTATGGATCTCATAGGTGATATAATAGTTTAAGTTCCTCCAAGGATCAGGGGTGAGCTAATAGTTAAAGTTCTATATATAAATTGTAACTAGGAAGTCAATGTCAATAAAACATGCACCTGTATTTTAACCCATTCAAAACATATATACCACAGCTACATGACTTTTCATTACAATCTATTGAACAGAAACCGTTTGATCTATTGATCGACAAAAAGACTGACTCGCAGACATGGGCAAAGCAAACATTGGGGTGGGGGTGGTATAAAATATATATTGCAAAGCAATTCAGCAATTTAGCAAGTCATGATCATCCCAGTATAAATAAATCTTGTTTGAACTCAAGTTTATCTATGCAATCAGAAATACAAGAAACTAGTGATGAAGTTTATATTCAACCTTCAATTATTTTACTTTAATAGCGAGAGCCGAGAGGGTCAGCAGAAATAATGTAAAGTCAACATTGACACAGTGGCGTCCGGCTGTCAAATAATACCAGAGGGGTATGGTATAGACTTTCCTATCGTAACATTTGATCCCTTCAAATAATAGACACAGTAATCCCCCATACACTTTATCTACATAGATCAATATTTTTGATAAAAATTGAAAAGTGAAGTGCGCCTAAGTATATTAATTTACATTTGGGAACAACTATTATTATGCGAAAATATTTCAAATTATTTCAGATATGTTAAGTCAAATTAACCTAGTTTTGAAAATATGTCACAAATTTATAAACATGATTATGTAATTTGAGCATTTAATAAAGATTGTCAAAACCTTACCATAAATTTAGTTTAAAAATATTTCAATATAGCAAAAATTTCCATAAGGTTAGTCATAATTGGGAACATTAAAGTAGTTAAAGTAAAAGGAATCCTAAATTTGGAAACAAATTGACACAGCAAAGTTTCTATCCATTTCAATCATCTATAGATCTATATTTCTATATATTTGTGTTCCTTTGAACAGACATGCATACATCCAGAAAGCACAAATGCTAAGTCCCCCCCCCCCTCCCACAATAAGTAAGTGTGGAAGGAGGACACCAAAAGGTGGTACGGTGGTCGAGCGGATAGCCTGCTTGACTGCTGATCGAGAGCTCCCGGGTTCGATCCTCGGCCGGGGCACTTGATCATTTCTGAAACGCTTTTCTGTGTTTCCCACCTAACTAGAGATGAACTGGTTAGCAACCCAGAGGTAGTCTCGCGTGTATCGGTGCTATACACCGGGCACGTTAAAGAACCAAGGTGTCTCTTCGGAAAGAGCTAGGGCATCTCGCCCGGATACCTTGTATCACATCACTATCTCTTCCACCTGCTGTCCCTTCAGCAAAAACACAGGACCCCATTGGAAATAAGTGCTTGCACTTTCATGGGTTATCCTTGACCGAGAGGTTTAAATAATTACACATACACAAAACATGGCACTAATATTACAATACAGATTTTGTTGAACTAAGGCATAACAACACTACATAGCCTTACCTTAGCCTTGGTTTCAAACTCGTTAAATTCTTGCGTTAATTCATCCACTTTTTTCACACTTTCACCAATTTCTTTCATTTTACTTTCCAACCAGTCCATGTTTTTATCACACATTATCTGGAACTGGAATAAGAAAGAAAGATTTTACTTATTTTTATCAAAGGTTAAAGCATATTAAGTTATGTACAAACATACACTTGTTTTAAATGTGACTTTCATTGAAACATCATTATAAAAATAGAAGAAATATGAACACTAAAGGATAACATAATCAGGTTTCGTTTTCTTGTTGAATATTGTGTTTTTAAGTGTCACAGGTCAAAAGTATTTGCACATTTTAACAGAACACCTGGGTCAGAGGTTGACCAGCAGCTACCTTCAAACCCGGAGTGTCAACAAGAAAGACAACCGTAAGTTAGGGGTGTAACGGTACGCTCACCTCACGATATGATACGTACCGTCAATTTTTCTAACGGTTCGGTATATTTCGGTATGATACAATATTCTCTAACAAATGCTTAAATACTTTAATTTTTAAGTAATAATGATTTTGTTGCTTCTATAACAGTAAGTATAAGGCGCCTACCAACTATTTTAAGTGAATTTAGACAATATGAAGCATATCTCAATACAATTAAAACGAGTGATACATGGTTATTATATATAATCAGAAGGCTGTTAGGTGTTTTCGTTGTCTGGATATTATTTTGTTCATAAAAAAGCATATACCGAACCGTACCGAAATTTAGAAGTCTTGTATCGTGAACCGTGTAGGACTGTAGTCCGCGGTATTTCGTATACTGCGGTATACCGTTACAGCCCTACCGTAAGTGTGTGCTCATACTGATTTTTCCAGCCTGATTTGCCAACGACCTTCAACTTTGAGGGAAGAGAGTTCAAGAGACGAAGGATCCAAGAGGAAGTACCATCAGTTCTTTTTTTAACAGACTCCTTGATTATTTAATTATGTAAAGCACAGATACATACAAGAGTTCACATGGTTGCTAAACCAGTTCATATCAAGTAAGGTATGAAACACTGAAAGTGTTGCTGTAATTTCCTGGGTGCAGATTCATACCAGGGACTTCCAGATTGGTTCCTAGAGGAGGGTTAGATGAATCGGCCATCACATTTATATAAAAAAGTGTTGAGAAATGCTGTTTAACTTAAATAAACGTTAACTGAAGGTCACAGCAAATTTGACCTTGTAATAACTGAAGGTCACAGCAACTTCAAACATGTGATAACTGTTTGTACATACCAGTTTGAAATCCTCTTCAAACTTCCTCAGTTGTAGAGACTGTTGTAGTTTGGTGAAATGTTTCTCCCAATATTCATCAAATTTCTTCCTCGTTTCTTCTAACTGTATAATTAACCTTGAAATAGAAATAACATTTACAAATTACCGATAGTCTGACCTTTAATATTTTTTATATTGCAGTAAGCCAACATGATCACTCGGGATCAGAATCAGGGTCACTGGGTCAAATCATGGCGATACCTGGTTTGACCGCTTGATGTCACCATTGTGGCATATCTTTATGAAACTTTAGATTATTCAGCCTTTTGACAGGTAGGACTAGGACTTTAATTTTCTTGTTCGATTATGAGTGGGGCATTGTGCAGTGTTACTGTAAAATCAATTAATTTCGTTGGGACCAAATTTCGTGGTTTTGGTAAAAAGACAATTTCGTTGGGACTTGAATCATGGATTTTGTTTTTCATATCTTTTTCATGTTGATAGTACATTAGTATACATAACAATCAACCTTTGAAATGTAATCTTTCTAATCTTTAGATATATGTTAAGACAGTACCATAAGATAACATTTCTATTTCCTATCTTCAAGTATAATTGATTCTCATCGACTCGATCCTTCTCATCGACTCGAGCCCTAATCGTTTTGGTCAAATATGCACACATGTGGAGATGGTTCTTATCCAAAACATGTTAAAATCTGCTGGAAGTCTAATTTCTGTCACAACAGCAAAACAAATGTGAATGAAAACAACTTGTTATCGTTCTGTGGTCACTAATAAAAACCAACCATGAAAATCCACTTTCGTAAGCATCAATGCCTAAGCTTTTTACCATGGGGTTATTGACGATTTATTTGTCAACAAGTTTGTTCACATTGATTAAAGTCGGTGAATATCATCTAAGATGTTTTAACTTTATTTCCCAACTGTGTTTTGTGAAGAGTTTTCAGTCTTTGGGTTAAATAGAGGCTGACCAATCAGAGGGCTCGAGTCGTTGAGAAAGTTTCAGAATGACTTAGGTTCTTGACTGGTACTTGCTTAATACATAGCAAATATTTTACAACAAAAACTTTTTAATGGCAAAACTATTTTGAAGTAATTTCTCTGTCAGTAAAAATAAAATTGGTTAAAGAATAGACTGTAGGAAGTGTACATGTAAGGCTTTTAGCAGTATATAACTCTATCGCGATAATCTGCAATGTCAATATAAACAGAAATCACTGACCATTACATCTATTTAGGTAGATGTTTATTTTATCTATATAATCTTTTTTTACCGAATTTGCCAGTAATAATTACGTCTTGGCTTATTGGAGTATATGTTTTTATACCTGATTGACCTGTTAACTTTATGTGACACAGGTCCCAATACTGCGTTAGAGTTAGTATTGTTGAATTGATCAGCAACTCTATTTACAGTCAGCATAATCTCAATGATTTCAAAATACATCAAGAAAGTTAAAATTTCATTATATTTTGTCACAGAATAAATCTTGATCATTCAAGGGAGACAACCTACCTTTCAATATCTAAAACATGAGCCAGTTGTACAAGAGGAGTTCTCTCATTATCTCCCTTAATACAGCTGAGTAAAGTCTGTCCATGGAAGCTTGATGATTCTAGGTCCTCTAGAAGCTCTTTACGTTGTCCAGTATGCTCTAAGATCTGTTTCTCCGTACCCTGGACATCGTTTGGTGTACATGCTAGTTCCATCTTGCGTATCAAGGTCGTCAAGGACAGGGCTATCTTCTCTGTATTACTGCTGAACTTTTCCACTGCCTGAAGGTACATACAACATCATTTATAAAACTCAGTCATTTGATGTATAGTACAGAGGTTTTAACCTGACCCTAATCCTGTTTTAAAAGCATAATTTAATAGCTGATATCTTGTATGTAGTATACATCTATTATCACCTTGTATGTTTTAATAGGCAGGGAGTTGTAATACATATTTCTAATGGACTGATATTGCAAACTTTGCTCGCAGAAATTGATATATTCAATGCAAGAACCTTTCAATATGCATAAAAGTTAGGATCATACCAAATTCTGCATACCATAAAAAGAAACAGGTTTACACTGATTTGATATATACCGTATAACCTCGTATTATCGCCCCCCGGGGCGGTGCATTTTATGAAAAATTAATTCCATACACAGTCGGACCTCGTATAAACGCCCCCCACGGAACGGTACCGTATAGTACGGCACTCAGCCGTTACCTTAACCAGTACGAATTACTTCCCCTTCTTAAAAATACCGGACTTTGGTTTTTTTGCCTATCGTACGCAAGAATGGCTAATAAACATGTAGACTATGCTGCAAATACCGGTAAATAATTACTCGGCGGTAATTAATTGTTCGTTTGAATGGATTACCGTATCATGACTGACTGTTATTCTGGATTTGTGTGAATACTTTATTGGATTACGTAGGACCGATTATTGAAGGTGAGATTTCTTTTTCAAAAATTGCCAGGGGGGCGTTAATTGGAGGGGGAGCGCTAATAAGAGGAAACACGATATACAGTATAAATGGATAATTTCACATGTCACTAAGTTAACCTGACTGGCACAGTAGCAGTGCTTGTTAGATCAATGACATCCATAATACCAAATCTCTAGAAACTCCCCACACTGAATCCAATATGAAATGCAGCTTATAATTAATATTTATCTTAAAACAATGATTAAAACCACTTCTATTTTATTCAAACAAGATTTTTAAAGTGATTTGAATACAGGTTGGTTATATAGATTTGAAAGATTTAATTAGATATTCCAATGATATTAAAATGTTTTGTAGTTTATCTGATTTTAAAATAATGGAATTCTGGCAAACAAAAACAAAGGAGGGCATTGCAGCAGGCATCTCGGATGTTACATTTAAACAGTTCATTAAATAACTTGACACAGTTTTGCAGATTGAAAAGGACAACATGCATTACGGTATAAATAAGTAAGAAATCAAGAAAGTTCCTTCAAATTTGGCATATATGTGCATCAATTTATAAACCCCATGCTTGAAATATCACTCAGAACAGCCAAAGTGTACAATAAATATTCAAATTAGCTGTGGTGTAGCCAATTCATGATTTGATTAGCCCATTGATGTCAGGATTATATCAACCAGGTCAAGACATCATGTTTTTTGTCCCACTTAATTTTGTTTGAGATCTATGCGCACCCATCATCATTTTAAAGAGGCATTCCCTATAACTAGCATATTTTTCTCTACTTTCACATTTAATCACCTAATGTACAAAGCACTATCAATTATCATAATTTGTCAGAAGAAAGTGTTTACAAATATGCCTCTATAATGTCAAAAATATGGTCAAATCACCAACAATAATTTATCGCTTCCAGCGATTTATTATTATGTGGTCAAAGGGAAACAACTCTTGACTATGTTGGCTCGCTACGGAAATATATTTTCATTTTTTCTCGGTAATTGGTGGGAGATTTTTGTTGAAGATTTGAGGAGTTTAAGCAATTATGATTCTCATTTATTGTATAATATACTTGAATCGATTTAAACTATCAAAGTTATAGGGAATGCCCCTTTAACAAGTTTAACTATGTAATTAGAACACAAATAGTTTGATTTATGAATACACAATGAAGAATATGATTTCCTTGGCTTTGATTGTCTGATGAAATTTATACCACAAACCTATTTACTTATGAACAACTTTCATAGTAATAAGAAATATAAGACGTACTGCTCTGTTTTGAGTCCATTCATTAGAATCAAAGTCTAGTTGTCCACCCATATCTGTTGTAACACTATCAACATCCACATAGTCAAACATTTCCTCTGGTGTGTCGATAGATACAACCTGTACAAACATAAACAATACCGTAACATGTTTATAAAATAGGTATAACTCAATTATTCTGGTCAGTCATCTTTATAATTACATAACATTGAGAACATAAAATGTTTAAAACAATGAAACAGATAATGTTTGTAAACAACCAATAGAACTAAATAAACAAGAAATTAGGAATTGCAAGCAATACAGTAGTCCCCAACCTGGTTTTCAGGTTGTCAATGGTTCTGTAGCCATGGCAACCACATCTTTTGTCCCAATAAATTTTTTTAGACATGCATAATCTCCTAATTGGTTCCTATCCTATATACCTAGCTTGAAAACTATTTGAGTTATGTCAGTACCAAGTTTGTCTTGACAGACAGACAGACGGAGGACAAACTTTTGTTGAAAACCGGTAAGGTCCTAGCAAACTTTATATGCCATTTGACAGCCCAATATTTATGGGGACCTTCGCCCCTGGTTTGATCAACCTCTCTGTAACAGTTTGGAGATTTTAAGTTAAGATAATCCACAAAATTAAATCCCCCACAAATATTAATGATTTTACAGTGTACCCCTATTGTTGGCAGTATTCATTAGTCTATGATGAGAACAGTCCATGTTTTGTAGCATTAAACACATCAAGTAGAATTAACTTGTCAGCAAATTTTATATTGGAGTCATGAATGGTATTTATAAGTACATAAGTACCCTTTATTAATAGTTATTTACATTTACCCTATGTATGAATAATTGCATGATCATGACAGTCATAGAATAATTAACAGCACCAATTACAGTATGTATAACAGTTAGCAAACATAAGAACTTCTTCTTCTTCTTCCATGTAATTTGCAGGACCCACTCAGGGGCATTATCGCAAATGTTAGAGACAGAGGTGAGATACAAGGAACCCGGGTGCGATACCCTAGCTCTTTTCGAATAGATTCCTTGGTTCTTTAACATGCCCAGTGTAAAGCACCGATACATGCGAGATTACCCCTGGGTTACCAACCAAGATCATCTCTAGTTGGGTGGGAAACACTAAAAGGGCGTTTTTCAAAAAAAGTGCAAATTTTGAAACAAATTTATTATCAAAAAAAATTATGCTAAATCAAATTTTCTTTAACATGATTAGAAAGAGTTATTATAAACAAACACATTCCAAGTAAGGGGAGACCTCCTGCTTCGCTAAAAATGTAAATATAATTGCTTGAATTTTTCAAAAAACATCATTTTCCATCCTGTTACCACACCAATATTTCTACATTAATTTTAATATAATAAAAATAAATATGATTTGATTGTTGCAAATCATCAAATGTATTATATTTGTTGTATATATGCAGAAATAATTAAGTTATTTAATACAAAAACACCATTTTACATGAGAATACACCTTCACTCATTGCGCATGTATGTAATAATTACACTATTTAACTGTTTAATGTAAGCAATTTAATACTAAAACAAAATTTTCAGTGAAATACTGTTACATATGCCAACTGGGTGAACATTTAATTAAGGAGTTCCATATAAAATAATACACAAAGTTGAAAACTTTAGAAATCTGATGGTAACAGGACGGAAAAACGGTAACAGGATGGACAAATTTGGTAACAGGATGGAAAATGTGGTAAAAGGATGGAAAGCACCTTCATTTGTCAGCCCTGTCAGTCAAATATAACATCCACAAAAAAGTCATTCAAGGAGGATTTCATTATTAGAGATATTCACTGATACTCTGTAATCATTCAATTTGACAAAAGAAGTAATTATACATTATGACATACAATTAAGATGGATTGTTACCTTAAGTATGGCCGTAATTTCTATTTCAAGAAGCTCTGCCTCCTTAAGTATTGGGAGCAAAGTACATTAAAAAATATTTTTTGTTATGTAAGATATTCTTTTTTAAAATGACATTTAAAAATCTGTAAGGTATTAAGCAATTCGGAATTTATGATCAATATATCCATTATTTTTCCATCCTGTTACCAAAATTGAAGTAACAGGATGGAACAAAAAAGCATGGTAACAGGATGGAAAATTTTATTGTAATTCTTCCTATGAATAATAATTATCCCTCTAAAGAGTCATAATTAAGGTGAAAATAAGATTTCCCAATTTTTTTTAATGTATGTCTGAGTTTTAATGTCATTATGTTGAATTTATAAGCAATGGAGCATGGTAACAGGATGGACAATTAAGCTTTACCATCAAATATGATTGTATGATTTTTATAAAAAACACTATTTTTCTTGATAAAACATAATATTCCCTTTCCCCATTATCTTTGTTAAGGAGACTTCTATCAAGTAATTATAACTGGATTATACCTAGGAATAAATACTTTGATGCATTCCTGTTTTACCAGTAAGGTAACAGGATGGAACAAAAGTGAGGGACACACTTGTTCACGTAAAAAAACACTGGTTTTATTCCAGACCAATCAGAAAAATTGACTATCCTCTACTGCAAAGTACAAAATCTTTATATTTAGCTTAAATTAGCATGATAAATTCATATAATAAAAGAGATTTTGAAGGAACAACATCACTCTGAACTGCTTGGGACAGCCCATTTTCAGACAGTTAGATTCTTAATCGCAAAAATTTGAAGGATATAAGCAGTTTATATAGACATTTGCAGGGTTTGGTAGATAGAAATATGTTCAATCTTGTACATGACAACTGTTGGATTCAGTTGAGAGCTATATACACTATTTTATGAGTCAATAAATGTCTGGGACAACAATTTGCACTTTTTTTGAAAAACGCCCAAAAAGCATTTCTGAAATGACCAAGTGTCCCGACCGAGAATCGAACCTTGGACCTCTCAATGTTTTCAATGACATTATGTTAATCAAGCAAATACATATCAGTCACAATTTTTAAGTTTGAGCATGAAAAAATACAAATGTATCGTATGACAGTAAGTTCAGGCCTGTAGCCATTCTGAGCAAACTGAGGTAATACTAGCCTCGGTGAAAATTTTCAAAGGAAAATAATGCCGCACATTGACCCTAGACCAGGGTGCGTTTTTGTCTCTGGATATAGCCCTGTAGTAATATACATTTAGAAATAAAATCAATAATTGACCTTATATTCTAGTTCCTCCTTGAACTTGGATCTATAGTCTGAGAACGCCCTCTGGAAGAAACCATGTGGTTGTAGAAGGAATACCACCTGAATATGACTGGGAAAGTAACCCTGAAATAGTCAATTATACATAAATATAGTCTGAGAACGCTCTCTGGTTGTAGAAGGAATACCACCTGTATATGACTGGGAAAGTAACCCTGAAATAGTCAATTATACATAAATATAATCTGATAACGCTCTCTGGTTGTAGAACCCTGAAATAGTTGAATATGCAAAACGACTATAGATATTTGTTCAAATAATGCAGACAGCTGTATATTGAATGTAATTGAAAAGGGGAGAAATTCACCGAAAAAGTCAAGATGCAGAATGTTTGGCGGAGGCATTAAAAAGTCAAGAAAATACTTTGACATAATACAGCCATTCCCAATTTGTCCTTCGGAGAATTGGAAAATGTCTAAAGGTATTGTAAAGGAACATCCCATTTTGACTATTATTCTGGGTAGACTAAAAATAAATGCTGTGTAGGAAATGGTTACAAGGCACAATGGTGTTCTCATAGATTTCACTCTTTACAGGGCACCCAATAATAAAGTACCGGTAGTACAGTACTACCTCCCCAGATTTGCCCTCTTTAGAGCAACAAACTCTCTCTGTAACAACACTTAAACATTTCCCAAAGCTGATACATTCTATAAATTGTTTATTGGACACCTCAATAACAATGCAGTACAGCTGTTCAGTGTGCAGGGTTCCCACAAATATTCTAAGACAAAATTCCCTGACTTTTCCCTGACCAGACAGCAGTTTTCTAGCATTGTGAGCAAGGATTTTTTTTAGTTCTATGGATTTTTCCTGACTTTTGCTCAATTTCTAAATTTCCCTGACTAATTTCAAAATTCCCTGACTTTTCCATGACCTATAAAAAAATATTTCCCCCTGACTTTTCCCTGACCATGGGAACCCTGGTGTGGCCCTCTTAAATATGATAGAGCAAGAAACTTCTCTAAAAAAAACTTTCAAAATGCACAAAGTAGATATTTACAATAAATTTAACCTCTGTAGAGCAACAACCTCAAAACACCAGCCAATATTTGCAGTTCTCAAAGGGTATTGCTCACAAAGGTTGTACCATATTTACATTTTTCTGACCATTTCCTTCTGCCATGTTCCGTGTATATATTATTATGCAAAGTTGAAATTACCCAATCTTCCTGACATTAGTCTAAAAGGATTTTCAGACAGTTCAATGTACCTTCCTATATTAGGCTACTGAAGCCTTCAGTTAATATTTTACTATTTAGCCAGTCCTTAGGAGCCTATTATACCAACTAATGTGTCTGGTATTGATATAATGACTCGAGATTTATGCTTACTACAGCATTGAGTAAAGTAAATATAACTATTTACCGAGAATCTCATGAGAATAGTTTTTACTGAGCCCCACCCACTTTGCCGTCTGTCCACCAATAAAACGTATCCCATCTGTGTTTCGTGCAGACTGAAAAATAAAAGTGTAAATGCAGTGAGCCGTCAATGTTTGTGGTGCACAATTAAGTAGCAGTACCACTTTGAATGACCGAATGAAACCAGGACCTCAGACTGGTACTCACTCAAAGCAGACACCCTACCACTACAAGGCAAATGCAATGAAACCAATGAAAATTAATCTATGAAGATTTCTGATTGTTCAAGGTTAAGATTTTTAGCATATGAGTCACTAATTTCCATTTAATAAAATAAAACTTATACTGGTTAAATAATTTAAGTAACCTAGATACAGTCAATTTATAAATAATGACAAAAAACAGGAGCCAACAACAGACTGGTACTTTGTCTATCCTTGGGGTGCACCGAAATGCAACAATTTTCAATAATTCTGTTATATTTCGGGGTTAGATATGACAAGATTTATATAATAATCTTGGGAAAATGAAATAAATAACGGAGCAGACATAAAGTCTGAAATCAGACGTACAAACCTAAGATTACAGAAATGTAACAGACCACAGGGAATCTGTGTTCTAAGCAGACGTACAATATAAACGTAACGTCTGCCAGCATATTAGGAAAAGAAATATAAACATATAGGAGAAATGATGACATTTCAAGGGAAATCTTGCAACTTCTGAGAAATATTGGTCATGAATATGCAACAGAAGCGAGGAATCAGTACAACCAACTACATGCTGCTAGGCAACATAACCTAACACCGATTCTATAATCACTCACATGCTGCAATATACCTACAGTCTATTACCTCAACAGTGTATAAACAAGTCGACTTCCAGTTATCACAATAAGGCATACACATTGAACTGTATAGTATCCCAATAAGTCATACAGTGATCGGAAATTATATGTGATTTTAATCGCAATAAATCATACAAGTTGACCTTATATTATGGCATTAATTAAATCGTACAGTGATTAGGTTTATACCTGGTCGCCTCATTTGTAGAAACTATTTTAAAACGTTAATAAAGTTCAATCTTTCTATAGCCTCATTTGTAGATACTATTAAACGTTAATAAAGTCCAATCTTTCTATAAAGACACAGTCCAAGCAAAATTCCATTAAGAAAAAAAAATTCTGACCAAATTTCATGAAGATTGGATTATAAATGTAGCCTTTAGAGTGTTATTTGACCTTGTGATGTAGTTCTGGACCGCATGTGATGAAGTTTCAAACATGACCTAATACCGGGTATATAAAGTACACTGAGACGAACATTCTGATAAAATTGTTTCCAAAAGATCAGACTTAAAATGTGCTCTATATCATGTTCACAAGCAACAACAACAGTTATTGTCTATGGAAAACGGATTGACAATAGACGTAACTAAGAGCTCAAACTTTGAAAAGTGGTCTGAAAGGTATTGCCAACAAATAACTTATACTATACCAAGCCTAGCCTTTACTTGCATATCAGCTTTCTGCTGAAACACGGCAGGCATACGAGTGTCACAACTTGTATTTGAACCTATATTGCCAGACTAGAGGGCATTACACGCTAATACACAAGTTAATATTTTGCCCGCCCTAGGGAAATTAGAAATTTTCAAGTGATGGACGTCTAAATCTCACCCTGGAGACAATTATGCTTCCCCTGTATCCCGCCACTCCCCTGGGTGGGCATAATATTGATTGGTGCATAGTCACTGAGCAACAAAGGCACACACAGTCACATGATATGTCACATGGTTGAGTACTTACGCTGGAATACTGCAGAGGTATGTCACAACTTTCCTATACTCCTCCTCTGTGGGCTCGGGGAGGTTGGGGCGGTCAGGAAATGTCAGGATTGGGGCACCATTCTTTGCTTTAGTACCTGAAACATGAAATTGAATTCCAATTATTTATGTTTGCAATTCAGGACTAATTTATGACTTATATCACAAAAAGTCATGACCAGTCACATAGGTCAAGATTGGTGTGCCATTCATTGCTTTAGTACCTGAAACATGAAATTATGTTCAAATATTATTATATATCAATTTTCATAGAAGGGTAAGTAATAAAGACCTGACAAGGTCGTGAAGATGACTGTATTTATCTTTGGTCGACTGACGTGACATGCTATGTTGGTGTAGGTGGTCATGTCTATGTATCAACTTTTCTTGCTCATGTTTTGGATGACCTTGCGACTTGTATTCTGCGATTTTTTCTTGTTTTTTTTTCCACATGTTCTTTTATTGTTTCTGTGGAGTGCTGCCTTCCCTGTCTGATTTGTAAAAAACTTTCTATAAATATCGTTGCTCCCTTCCGAGTTGTCCGTTTTTGTTATAATCTTTCTACCAAAAATACCCTGAAATCTCGAGCAGCCTGTTTTGTATTATGTGTATATAAAATGGTGGCTTTCCCAGACAGGTTGACTCTCAAGGGACAATTATCAGTAACAGTATAAATCTGGAATCATATTTAACCTATCCTGTGTACTTTGTATAGCGGCAGAAAATCAACATGTAATTGAAGGCAGGTTTTCCTTTCAGAATTTGGTGTGTTAATTTTTTAACTTCCGCTGAGCCTGACCTGCTATTGTCTGTGTACTGATATATATTTTTGCTTTTTGTATGAGAACATCAATTTTGGTAGTGAAGTTTGAGCAATTGGTAATTAAAAACCACCTTTCAGTAAGTAGTTAGATCACAGACACCAGTGATAGGGAATTCTGCAATAGATATACTCCGGCATTCAATGCAATCTGGGTTTTCCACACTTATACTGCGGTACAAACAACTTTTACCGTTATCCATCTTTTCGTTTGATAATTATTCATGTATGAACCATTGAAATGAGCGATGCTTATTTAAATCACAATAGCATAAGCAAAGGAGATTAAGGTCAACATTGTTTGTACCGCATGCAAATTTGCGGAAAACTCAAATTATTGATCATTCCAGATTCTGCAATTATAAGCTTACCTGATATGAATGCAAATCTTGTCTGCAGTAACTGGGCCACGTCCAGCACGCTGTAGGGACAGGTCTCCATACCCATACCATCTCCTGTAATATATAAACAGTACACCATAGTAAACTCTTAAATCTTCTGTATATGTCACTAACTGTACACTATAATAAACTCTTAAATCTTTTCCACTACAATTGAATACTAATGCATACAGGGCTCGACACTAACATACTAGCCAGAGTCTTGACAAACCAGGCGATTTTTTCTTTACAATTTTTACACTTTTTTTGTCGGACAAGTGACCAAAATAGTTAGTGTCTACTCCTGGCATACTAGCCAAATTATGGCCATTTCGGGCGTCCATAGTTTACAGTTGAAATGCCAAAAGTCAGATATGTCACTGTCAGGGATATACATGCAATACAGAAGAGAAGAATATCATGGGGTCAAGGTCAGGCACATGTTTTTTAGCCCACTGGACACCTTTAAAGAAGGCTTACAACAAGGTTTTTCTAAAGCAGTAATTATTGGTTATTACACTCAAAACAGTACCAGTCCCTGTGGAATAGTTTTTACATTTTTGGCTAAAAGGAGTATAAATTCTAATATACACTGTACATCTCACTAACAATACACCATAGTAAACTCTTAATATACACTGCTGCACAGGTAGAAATTGCAAGTTAACATATAGATGGCTTAGAACAAGAAGGTCCTAACTACAGAATCGATATATTGAGAAAACAAGAGAAAACTGTCTGTAAGTTACTCTTTACCTATGGGAAAACACGTTTTTAAAACTCCGTTTTGGTCAACATGACAATTTCCGATTTTCATGAAAATAGGCTCATAAGAAGCGCCTTGTGAAGCAGATTTCAAATATGTATGCGTCTTATAAGGTCGTAAGTATTCGTTACGACCTTCTCTTTCTAAGCCAGCGATATTTGATAGGTATAGTGTAATGAACAAAGTTCAAAATGTTATATAATATATAGGTTACCAAGGATATTATTAATAATAATATAACACCCTGAAGTACAATTGGCAACATAATTTCATTGAATTTACATTCCATTATAAACGAAACAAAATCAACTAAAGCAACAGTGTACATCAAATGTAGCACTAGAAACTATTTTAAGAACAGTGTCTTATAAAAGTTCATAAACAACAAATCTTTTCATGAATTTCATTTTTCAAGTTTATAGATTTTCTTGATTTAGTTCAAAAGCTGTCTGGAGGGTTTATGAACCAAAAGTAAGTTCTCATACTTAGGCTAGTATAAAAAAGTAAATATTGTGAACAGAGAAAATACATTCAACATGTTCATGATTTTTTCTGTTGATTTATGAAGTATGAATACATGTACATTCAATCAAGTTCATGATAAAAATCAAGAAATTTTCGTGTTCTTTTCACTCTTGAGTTTACAAGCTTCAGGTACATACATATTGATGTATTTACACTGCTCATAGATTACTTTTGGCATTTTTTCTGTTTTCTAATAC
This sequence comes from Spisula subtruncata, assembly GCA_963678985.1. Classification (NCBI taxonomy): domain Eukaryota; kingdom Metazoa; phylum Mollusca; class Bivalvia; order Venerida; family Mactridae; genus Spisula; species Spisula subtruncata. Next base: position 25,205,902 of record OY787671.1, on the reverse strand, counting down.
GATGCATATTGTCCATATACAAGCTTTGGGGGGGGGGGGCTTTTCTTCCCCCCAAATCTCACAAGGTATATTATGTCCATAAATAAAATTTGAACAAATTCTATCATAAGGAAAAAATGTTCGCCATATCTCACAAGAAAGTGCCATGATCGTCTGGCCTCAGACAAAAACCTTCAGTATCCAGTACATTAATTACTTATATAGCAAAACTGTAGGGTTATTTGAGTGCACGAGATGTCCAGGAACATGGTCGTTTTATGGAGCTAAAACCTAATATGTTACATGAATGAGAACTGACGGGATTCATTACACAGCTAATGCCATTCTGGGACTAATAAATACTTTGTAACCTCACGTAATTACTAGACAGTCGAGTAATCATGTAATTGGTGCCGCCTAGAGAAGCTTTTCCCAGGATGTATCATTATGAGGTCACGACAGAGATCAACCTGAGAGCAGTCTTACCAAAAATGGTCATACTGTATAATCATTTGATTTCAAAGGGACAAAATTTTGCCGTTTAGGTAAAAATACCATTTTGATGGGACGCTAATTCGTGGGTTTTGCATTTTAATTTCAGGTAATAAATACAATGGTAAAAATAATTGTTTGATGGGATTTGGTTTCATGGTTGAAGGGAAACTACGAAATCCACGAAATTTAATCCCCAACAAATTTTTTGAATTCTTTAACAAATTGAGGAGATGTTTGATATTAATAAAGTTTCAGTTAATGAACTTCGAAAAACAACGTCTGTCCCCAATTGAAAGTTGAACCATAAAAGCATTATAAAGAAATTAAATGTGATCTCAAGTTTTCATGTTTTGATAAAACAGTATGCAGCTGAGTATTTCAGTATCACATGTATATCACTCAGCCTTGTGACAAGAGGACGATCAAGCCATGGGCTTGTGTGTGATAACTGTTCGGGTCATCTTTTGTTGAATTTGCATGTGCTCTGTGCCACCCAGCCAAACGACTGTCCTACTTAATCTTAATGCCACTAGATAAACGCCAGGTCAGAAACCAAATTCTTGACATTTTGATTGATCTTTTTTACGAAATTTGCTGATATGGCAATTCTTGGGATGTTAGAGATATACAGGCATCATACAACAGGGATATCTGTGTTCTGTCTCAAAGTCTATGATTTTGTATGTGGCTTAGTTGATATCCAGAACTCTGTGCAAGGTGGTTTTCCCATTATTTTACATGTAGGTACAAACAAATCTGGCCTATTTAGGCTGGTTTTGTATTCATATGCAAACACAACTGACCCGAACTCTATTGTCCAGATATGAATATTCATGCGTTAGAAGGATTATAACAGCAAACATTTATTTGTACCTACAGATTAGTGGAGAACCGGAGTAGGTCTATCGTTTGTAGTTTATTTTACTTCCATGAGTAAGAATCTGTGCAAATGACTTAAACAAAGACATTAGACCACATAAAAGCTATTAATACAGTCAAGACACTCACTGGTCAAATTGCTGGCTAAGAATGAGAAGGTCGTAAGTACAAAATCAATATTTTGAGAAAACAAGAAAAAATGTCCGAAAATTACTCTTTAACTTTTTGGTAAAACAAACTGTTTCAACTTGAGTTTAGTAAACATGACAAGTTCCAATTTTCATTAATATAGGCTCATAAGAAGCACTTTGTGGTGCGATTTTAAAACATTTATCAGTCTTAAAAGCAGTACTTATGACATTGTCATTCTGAGCCAGCAAAATGAAGACAATTCTGGAAAAAAGACGATTGAAACCTGGTACACATCCTCATCAACTCGACCACATGAGACATGCAATCTGATTAACAACAGAACTATACCATACACACAGAGTACTAGGTGTGCCCTGCATGTGAAATATTGTACTTGTACGATATAATTTGTTATTGACTGTTACATAACTTGATCGACTTTATAGACTTTCTAAAAATCTATAACAGCTAGGTCAAAGACCTGACTTTATTATATTACCAGACACTCCTATATGAATAAGGCAATGTGGATGTGGCATTACAGCATCAAAATTACCAGAAGTTCTACTAGCTATACTGAATCTGAAGGGTCATTTTGATACTTTCACTAAAGTTTCGGATTTAATAGGCAAAATATATATGATATTAAGATAAAAGATAACTATTCCGACCATAATCTCTTCAGTTTAAAAGGCAAAATATCCATGATTTTTAGAACAGGAGTGCCCAAAGAGCCCTAGGTCGCTCACCTGTTGCACATTGATCTAGCTAGGTATCAATACATGAAGATTGGATCAAAACTGTTGCCTCTAAAGTGTACACAAACAAATTCTTGATGGACGACTGGCGAAGAGTGATCACAAAATCTCACCTTGTCACTATGTGACAGGTGAGCTAAAAATCGTTATCCTTCAAACCAAACATTTTGAGGGTTAAAATGTGGCTTTTTGTAAATTTCAAGGGTCGCAACCCCTACCTCCCGAGTCAAATGGACCCCTGATTAAGTGTAAAGATTTTCACCTGAATATTTTCTCATCCATATCCAATCAATGTATTCAGCCTCGTCACATGACATTAGAGACTGAGTCGTTGAATTCTTGGATTTCTGTCGGCGAAAGCTTAAACTACTGTGGTAATATCTCCGCAAAAACATTGCATACAGACACATTCTGCCTAGCGGAGTATTATATTTCAGTACTTAACAGTACCTCATTATAGAGTTCTTCACAAAAATGTATATAAATGACTCCTTGTCTTATAAAACATTTAAACTAATTAGAAATGCTCTATCAATCCATAATGTCCAGTGTCATCACTAAAATTATGTCCATCCATAGTATTCAACATCATCATCATTAGAGGGGGTGTTCATAAAGTTTCGGGAAAAGTGTTTATAATATTTTCACATCTTAATATTTTAGCATGAAATTTTCTATATCATATTTACGATAAAACTACAGTTTAACTGTAACAGTTCATCATTTTCAATGTCTTGTCTTTAATTTCACATCCTTTCTTTAACAATTAGGTATACCTTTGTAAGTGGTCATCTGTATTTAACAGCCAGTCTGTCTTAATTAGCTACTTATAACAAAATCCCAGTTATAGCTATATCTTTATATTATACACACCTGTATTTCGACGGTGCCGAACCAAAACCCCGTAACTCAATTTTGGCGCAAAAACTTTTTTTGCAACATCCGCATCTGCTAGACGCCCGGCGCAATTCTGTCTTGTCGCCATTTAAATAGCCAATCGCGTTATTTAGATGGCGACAAGACAGAATTGCGCGGGACGTCAAGCAGCTGCAGATGCTGCAAAAAAAATTTTCGCGCCAAAATTGAGTTACTGGGTTTTGGTTCGGCACCGTCGATTTAATGAACCAATATGCTATTTTTATATTGAATACGCCTGCGATACACAGACACCACTCCTGTCTAAATTAGCCATTATTAAAATTAAATCATAACCCACTAATTTTATATTAATTACATTTGTATTAGACACATCACCTGCATTAAACATTTAAACTATACAACATTTTAAGTCCATTTAACGACTGCACAATACAGGTGTAAGATGAACTGCAATATGCTCAATACAGGCATAAGATGAACTGCAATATAGCAAACAGTGTATCAGATTCACCAACAACTGCATTTAATTTGCTTTAAATTTACTACATACTAGTTACACATGTACTTCACAGCTTCTGAAGTCTCACATTTACTTTGTTTTATGTCGCCTAAATGCACATTTTGCCTCAAAGTGTCACAACTGTCCTGTTGTTAATTGATGTAACCTAACATGTAATGACTTCAAATAGTTTTATAAAACAGACCATCAAATGGGGACATATGATGTTCATGCTGGACTTCCTTTATTGATAACATACTAACATATCATACGATATTTCTGAGGGGATGATTGTTACCTACTAACATAACGCTGAGGTCACAAATCACTCCGACCCCCAATAATGTCCAAGTACCCATTGTGAAATCCTACCAATGCTGGCCAATGAGTCGAAAGAGATAATATTTTAGTTTAACTCCATGGAGCCACCTGAATTCTCACAGTCCGGCCCGATTAGATTAAAGTTAACCCTGTCTCAGATGATCGAAAGGCGATTGGAGTTTTGTATTTGTGATCTAAGTATAGCTTGGCCAATTTGACACGAACCTGACCTTTTGATTAGCATAATTTAACAGTCGATACATTACTTACATTGACAACACTGAGTGTATGTTTTCGTAATCGGGGAGTATCAGGAAGACACTCGGGATGTAATACAAATACAAATTTGAAATACCAATATCGCACGATTTGCTTGCGGGAATTGATATATTCAAAGCAAGAACCTTGTAATATATTCTTGCATTAAGGTCAGGCTCAGGTCAAAATAGCCCAGCTATATAAGAGTGGCTAAACAAACTTACATTTTAGTATTAATATAAATGTTACACCTCATTACTAATTATTTCTAAATATTCATCAATAATTGATTTAATACCTCAGAGGTTAAAGCCAAAAATCCATACAGAATATTTACATACGAAAACAATTGTAATTGATATACAGAAATTAAACAAAAACCTACCATCTTCTTCCAAGTCCATTATTGATTCATACAAATAACTTTCTCCATTTACTTAAATATTATTATACGATAACAATTAATTAACTAATCATATCAAAGAAACCAGGGGTCAGGCATTGCCTAAGCAAAGCTCTACTCAGCAATTACCTCCCTTTCAATTAAATATAGCACTGCGGAAAGTACCATGTAGGGCTATCCTATGTTAACAGTCATCAGAATTAATATGCACTTTATAATTGTGTTAAAATTAATACTAGATTTAACACAGAGGTGGTATTCATAATCCGAATCAGAAATTCGCTGTTATGGTACATAAATAGAATCTTATGAAATTTAATATTATTATTTATATAGCACACATAACAAATTATGACCCAGCCATAAACAGATAAAGGTTTATGAAATTATCAATAATGCATACAAATGGTGTCTATAAATTAAACATTAAAATGCGGAAGACACAATAAAATCTGAACTACTGTTAACCGTGGAATTATTTCATGTGATTTATATATTAAGTTTGCCTACTTCCCGAGCAGCGAAAAATTAAGTAGCCGGGAAAGTGTTCAAAACGTTAACATGGTCATAGTGAGAGACTTAAAAACGCGAAAATTTGTAGTCACGAATATGCAGACAATTGGCAATATGCAAAAAGTTGATATTCGCAAAAGTAAATTTGTTTACAGTAATTTATGAAATATTATCTAGAGTCAAATACAAGAATGTAACATATCATGTTGACAAACACATCTAGGATATAAACATGGGTAGATCATATGCTCAGGGAATTTAACTTCCTTATGAGGGCTAAGTGGTCAAAATCTAAACAATCTTATTTATGTGTGCATTAACATGATATCACAGGTTTAAGTTTTTTTGTCATCTTCAAATTACATTGAAACTGTGATTCAGCGAAAAATTAAGGAAGCAAAAAAAATTTTTTATTATGTTACATTTAATACTTTAGAAAGTCGTACAAACAGATTTTTTTCTGATATAGAGTTAGCTACATTGCAATCTTATAGCTGTATGAAGTATGACAGTCAACATACATTCTGAGTGAGGCAGTTTCCTGCCATTTTCTCTATTAATATAGCTTTGCTATTTTGACGTGAGCCTGACCTTTATGCAAGCATATATTACAAGGTTCTTGCTTTGAATATATCAATTTCCACAAGCAAATCAGGCAATAATAGCATTTAAGATTTGTGTTTGTATTACATCTTGAGCGTCATCGTGATACTCCCCAATTATGAAGACATACAATCGGTGTTGTAAACGTTGGAAATACATTGACTGTGAAATTATGGTAATCAATAGGTCAGGCTCGTGTCAATGTGGCCAAGCCATACAATACCCTGAATGGTAAAAGAAAGTCAAGTGTGGCCACGCAAGCAATGTCCTGCAATTACTACTACATTTTAGTCTGTTGTGAAACTGCTAGAACTTCAATTTCATCAATTCTTAGGGATGTAACGGTACGCTCACCTCACGGTATGATACATACCGTCATTTTTCGGTATATTTCGGTATAATATGATACACTATTCACTTACAGCAGCTTAAATACTTCATGTTTTAAGTGACAATGAATGTGTTGCTTCTATAACAACAATTTTGATGTGTCTATCAACTATTTGAAATGAATTTCGACAATATGAAGCATATCTTAAAACAATTAAAAGACTGATACATGGTAATTGTACATAATCAGTAGGCTGTCAGATATTCTCGTTGTCTGAATATTATTTTGCTCATAAAAAAGCTTATACCGAACCGTACCAATATTAAGAAGTCTTGTACCGTGAACCGTGTTGCACTGAAGTCTGCGGTGTTTCGTGTACCGCGGTATACTGTTACAGCCCTATCAATTATATGACAGATCTCGGGTGTAGAACATTATCATGACATCAAAATCAGTGCACTGATTTATTATTTAAAAAATCCATTTTCTTCAGGTTTATTATACCATCATTTTTCATATTCCTTTTCAACATCCTCAACCCAATGCATTTTTTATTTTTATCGCATTTTTTTTATCATCTTGAGAATACACTATGCATACTGCTAGATCAAAGGCAAAAATTTAACTCATTGTAACTTTATGATAATTTCAGCATGAGTTTTAATAGCAGATTTTACAAACAAATATACGAGACTTCACGGAATATCATTATTTTGTCTAAGAATTAAGTTCAAGCACTGATGGAAATGCTTCCAAATTCAATAAAGTTAAGATGTATTAAAATGTATTTCCTTTAATTATATTGATTAATTTTATAATTTTATATAATAGTTTTATGTCGATTGTATAACAAATTCTTATAACCTGTGTCAATTAATCAATTAGTCTTTGGACACCTCATTCTTGATGCCATTCTATCCATCATCACAAGGCTTACAAGGGACAGATGTCACTATTGAGTGTTTACCCTTTTATGTTTAAAGCATAATTATTATACTTTATATATAAATTAACTTGCAAGCTGAACGTTATATTGATGACTAGCATTATTATAAAACAACATGCTAATTTTATATACTTTATATGGCAAATTATCAGAGCGGAACATTATATTGCAGAACTGAATATCGACGGTGCCGAAACCAAAACCCTGTAACTCAATTTTGGCGCGAAAACTTTTTTTGCAGTATCAGCATCTGCTAGACGTCCCGCACATTAAGCTTGTGGCCATCTAAGTAACGCGATTGGCTATTTAAGTGGCGACAATACAGAAATGCTAGGGACGTCTAGTAGATGCGGATGCTGCAAAACAAGTTTTCACGGCAAAATTGAGTTACAGGGTTTTGGTTCGGTACCGTCGATATGGCAATATCCAAGTTTAAATCCAGTAGATTATTTAAGTATAATTCCAAAGGTCCATCAACACAAATATTTGATATGATTAACATCCATTTATATCAAACCACTATTAATATTCCAAAAGGAGCCACATTGAATTCTCACAACAGAATAGAGCAATGGGATAACATTGTTCACTAAGTATAATGCAAGCATTTTATATTATAGTAAGAACATATGTATCCGTTAAATTCTGATATATATTCCCATTGAATTCTCCTAACAAAGTGATGAGGATATAACATTGTATAATGTATCATTGTATATAATACAGAATGTTTAGTTTAATGTTCGACATGTACAATCCTACAAAACTAATCAGCAGGTAACATATGTCGCTATCAGAAGTTCCGATTGCACGACGACCCACCACATATGTCGCTATCAGAAGTTCCGATTGCACGACGACCCACCACATGTGACGTCTCCTGTTGGAGCAATAATTACATATGTTTACAGCAATCAATAAACACAGATTTTAATTATTGTTGTTTAATTATTGCTGGTACAGTACAAATATAAATGATGTAATTAACATACAGAACTGACTAATTGGTTGTGTCAACTAATTGTTCGTGTCAACTAATTGGTCGTGTGTCAACTAATTGGTCGTGTGTCAACTAATTGGTTGTGTCAACTAATTGGTTGTGTCAACTCCAGCCAGTCAACCCAACATGAGATTTTTTTACAGTAAAACCTAGATGAACATTACCCATGACACGGAATGTAACATTATCAACCACTGGACATTGAAACACATGTTAGTACACAAGGTATCATCTCTGTCATTCCACAGATTGATTCCCGACAAAAAAGGTATGGGAAAATCAGACAGGGAATGTAGCAGTCAGCCTAACAAGCCGAGCACAGAAGTCTTTATATGGGAGTCACACCAAGAATTGGGTGCCACGATCATGCCGTTGAGTCATAAGTTTGGCACTTCAAAAGTTTTGCTCAACAAGTGTCCAATTCTACAATGTGACTTCCATAGAGACCAACATTGTCAATAAAATATTTCATCCCTTTGGTGCAACAATGTTGTATCTCAATTATAGCGCTGGCTTAGAACAAGAAGGTCATAACTTCCAAATCGATATATTGAGAAAACAAGAGAAAACTGTCTGTAATTTACTCTTTACCTATGGGAAAACACATTTTTAAAACTTCATTTTGGTCAACATGACAATTTCAGATTTTCATGATAATATGCTCATAAGAAGCGCCTTGTGAAGCAGATTTCAAATATGTATGAGTCTTATAAGGTCGTAAGAGGTAGTTACGACCTTCTAGTTCTAAGCCATCGATATAGTGAAATACAACCTTTTTATGCCAAAGGGATGATTTTTTGGGCGACAAAGATTTTTTGGGACCAGTGAAATACAGGAACCGGTGTTATATGTTGCTTAAAGCCATATTAAGAAAATTGCTCATTAATAAAAAAAAGTAACATGTACAACTTTTTGCATCATCCTAACTTTTGAGTATATTTTGTCATTCAGAGATATGTTTCGGATAGTTTTTTACACATAAAATATGTGTGACAGACCTGGTTAAATTGAGTCAAAGCCGAAACAGACATAATCAAGAATTTCGTAACAAGTCATGCACACACATAGTTACCTGCAAATCCATCTGGACCTTCTGTATTTGAGCTTGTTGCCGTGTCGATGGTAGATCTGCGGCTTGTGTCATGTGTTGCCGTGTGAGAAGAATGTGAACCCGTATGTTTCTTACTGTCCTTATACGCCAACAAGAGTCGGCGAAAATCCTCCTCCCCGCCCTCCGAATCACTCGTTGTTGTCGTACTACAGTATCGATATCGCCGAACAATTTCCGGCATTAAATACCCTGTTTTCTCGGGACTTTCATCAGTAAAATCTGATGAATACAAAGAACTTGAAGGTCTGGATGAACGAGATAATGATGAACTGCAAGACTCTAAGCTTGGTGGACGCTCTAGTGCTGGGGGCTGATCCAACGCTGATCCCTTCTTTTTGAAATTTTCGACAAAATTTTCAATTTCTTTCTCAATTTTACACGCTTCAAGTCCGCTATACCTCTGCCCACGTACTCTGTGGTGTCTACTAGTACTGCCACTAGTGCACATTGCTGACTGTCACATCTTTACGTAGTCCACAATGTGTAGTGAATCAGATATCAAAAACTATTGCGCATTAATAACTTGCATAAAATCCCAATAAAACTGTTCAACAATTAAATGCTGAAATTAATAGTCATTCATTTCCACACTATGTAATGTTCTGCAATCAATTTCTCCATACTTTATTATGCACTTCCATTAAACATTAGCTATATATTGCTATCTAGACTAAGTTCAAAATCTATGATCTTCACATACATTTACCCCATTCATTCTTGTAACAGCTTTTCTCTATAAAGAGTATATCCAATATAAGACCATTGTTTATATATCTTTAGGTTAATGTGAATTTTTAAAAAATATTTTATTGTTGGAACTTGGAAAGGATCCAAGGGAATGGAACTATACCAAAAGGGCCAAAGGGTCCTTAATAATGACCCCTATAATCTGCCATTGTGTGAATGACTTAAGACCCTTCCAGCCCCTAATATTATTATCAATATATTTTCATTTCCTGCTCAATCCAGTTGGCTGCGAATAAAATATTTTTGTTAAAAGTCCAGTATTCTTGAAAATGAAATCTGAAAACAAACGAGCTGTCTTTGTACTTGGAGGTGACTTCAACCTACCAGACATAAACTGGAAGGACAACTCGATTACATCAACGAAACATTATCCGAAGAGAGTCTCCCAACATTATCTAGACATCACAGCTGACCTGGGACTAGAACAGATGGTTGACTTTCCAACAAGGAAAGAGAACACACTGGACCTGATGCTAACTTCACATCCAAGCTTTGCTGAACGCTGCAAACCTATTCCTCCAATATCTGCCAAGAGCGACCACGACATTGTACTGTTCGATACAGCATTACAGCCAGTCAGAACCCGCCCCAAGCGTAGAACCATACACCTATGGAAAAAGGCTGATACAGAGGGAATCAAGGCGGCATTCTCCAACTATAGTCCAGACTTCATGCATAAACCCTTCCAGTCCATCGAAGACATGTGGTCAGATATTAAAATGAAGATCAACAAAGTTATCAGGGAATTTGTACCCACCCGTCAGACACTAGCTAAACCATCTCATCCCTGGATCAACACCAATCTCCGTAGAACAACAAAAAGGAAACTCCGTGCATTCAAGAAAGCAAAAAGAACTAACAACCCTCGGGATTGGGATAGATATTCACAACTGAGAGCAAAATGCCAAAGAGATATCAGACAATCACATAGAAGATACATGAATGACATCTCCTCCAACTATACCGAGCGACCCAAACAGTTCTGGTCCTACATCAAATCCAAGAAACAGGAGGCATCAGGAGTCGCACCACTAAAGAACAAAGATGGCTTCATTCACAGTAACAGCGATGCGAAATCTGAAATCCTGAACCAGCAATTCAGCTCTGTCTTCACCGATGAAGACCTTCACTCCATGCCAGATATGGGACCCAGCCAATACCCAACTATGGAAAACATCAGGATTCACTGCAATGGAGTACGAAAACAGCTCAACAGTCTCAACCCACACAAAGCGACGGGAGCAGACAGCATCCCCACAGCCATACTCAAGATAGCAGCCGATGAGCTAGCACCTATTCTCACAAGGCTATTCCAACGCTCACTTGATGACAAGATGGTACCCCAAGACTGGAGAAATGCTATGGTTGTCCCCATATTCAAGAAGGGTGAGAAACATATACCAGCCAACTACAGGCCTGTGTCACTGACCTCTGTTGTATGCAAGGTCCTTGAACATATTGTATACAGCTCCGTCATGAATTTCTTCGAGCACAACAAGATCCTCACCCAACACCAACACGGATTCCGCGCCAGACGTTCATGCGAATCACAGTTGCTGTGGACAATACAATCAATTGCCAGCAGGCTGCGAGGCAGAGGACAGTTCGATGTCATTCTGTTGGACTTCGCCAAGGCATTTGACAGAGTACCCCATCAGCGCCTTCTGATGAAACTCCACCACTATGGTATCCAAGGCACCACCCTGGGATGGATCGAGGCTTTTCTGTCAAGCCGCAAGCAGCAAGTACTTGTAGATGGTGTGACGTCAAAGCCAGCGGACGTGAAGTCAGGTGTTCCTCAGGGGACGGTTCTCGGGCCACTGTTGTTCCTGGCATATATCAACGACCTGCCAGCAAGTGTGACATCATCAGAAACAAGACTCTTCGCCGACGATAGCCTCCTCTTCCGACATATCCAGAACAACAAGGATGCAGAACTCCTACAAAAGGACCTTACAGCACTGGAGAAGTGGGAGAGTGATTGGCAGATGAGTTTCCACCCCGAAAAATGTACAGTCATCCATATATGTAAGAACAAGAGATACCTAATCAACACTCAATACAAACTCCATGGACACATTTTAACAACTGAAGAAGACAGTAAATATCTCGGAATAACCATCAGCAACAATCTAACCTGGACGAAACATATCAACAACACAGCATCAAAGGGGAACAAGACACTAGGCTTTATAAGACGCAACTTATCAGACTGTACACCCAAGGTCAAGGCTGCAGCTTACAGCACCATGGTGAGGCCGATCCTAGAATATGCCTCCACCGTTTGGGATCCAGTTACAGCCCAAGATGCCCACACCCTGGAACAAGTTCAGCGGAAGGCAGCGCGCTTCACCACGCAGCAATATACAGACCGCACGCCCGGCTGTGTATCACAAATGCTTGCCAACCTTGGATGGCAACCACTGCAACACCGGAGATACCTGGCCAGAATCACCATGATTTTCAAAATCAACAACGGGCTAGTCGAGGTACCAGAGCACCCACTCCACCAGGCAGACTCACGCACAAGGGGAGTTAACCGCTTTAAGCAACTAACAGCGTCAGAGGCGGCATACAGGACATCATTCTTCCCAAAAACGATATCGGAATGGAACAAGCTCCCGGCGATGGTCACAGACAGTACCAGCATAGAGACATTCAGAGCTGCAGTAATGTCTCTACCAGTCGGCCACTAGATCACCAGTCCTTGTACATAGTTTTAATCTGTAAATACATATACAACTGTTTTGTCGGGCATGACAGATTTTATCGCTGGGTACTAGACATTCCAAAAGGATTTCTACCCATTTAACGGAAGAAGAAGAAGAAGAAGAAGAAACCTAAAAATAAATTAAACAACTTTGGCCTAACTGCATTGGTGTTCAGTTAACATTTGCTGTTTGTCATTTAATCAATGAACTTTTTCATCCCAATATTTTTTTGCAATGCTCTGATTAAAACAAAACAGTTCTTTTCATAACTCGGGAGGCAGATTGAAATAGAACCAATTCTCACGAGAATTGTGAAAAGAAAAGCGAGTCTGTCTCAGCATTTTTACTTAATATAACATGAAACTGGCAAGGTCAAAATAAACTAACAAGCTGCACTTGTTGAACATATATTGGTTTAACCACTGAGCCAAACGGAATTGTAAAACTGAAGATCTTTAAATAACTTAAAGAAATGGCACTCAATAAACTTAATCAATGCAGACGCACTCGCAGACGCACACAACAATACCTCAACTTTTTCTTTGAAAATCGAGCAAAAAAAACTTGATTTCCAAAATGAATGATAGGCTTAATGTGAGAGAAATCAATCAATTTCCTGAGACAAAAATAACAAAAACAACAATCCTCAATAAAAATGTTAACTCAACAAATCATGGTACAGACTTCAAATCAAGCCGTTCAATCTTATGTCATTCTTAATTTTCTCTTAGCAACAGATCAATAATGTTGTCTCCAGGAAGCCTAGACCATAACTTGGTGGTGTGTAAGAATAGCGATGCTGTATAAATCACTAAAGAGATGGTAATTCAATAACATACCAAAACATAAGATTTTGCCAGACTGCACCAAATGTAAATAATGAATTTCTTTCCGTGAGGAGTTTCACCTCCTGTTTTTATGAATATGTCAAGATGTTTGATAAACAGAATTGATCATGTAAAATGGACGCCCATATAGTATTTTCAAAATAATTATAAGTTTTAGCTAGCCACTTCAATATTTAGCCAAGTATTACGGCATTTAATATGCACACTTTATTCTTTCTCTGTCAAGGAAGTCATGAATTCAAGACTTTTAATTCACAAAATGATGACTATATCAGTTCACAGAGTTATAACTTCCTTTGCAAATTATGATTAATCAACTCAACAATTTTGACCCCTGAATTATTTCCTGAAATGCAAAATATACAAATTAACGTCCTGTTAAAGTGGCTCTTTTTTACCAAAACCACAAAATTTTGTCCCATCAAAATTAAATGATTTTACTGTATAAAGCTTTCTAACAAAAGCCCACTTTACTTATGCATAAATCTTTGTACACATTAACCTATCATGATTACGGGCAGCATTTCATAAGACCGAGAGTCAAAGACATAAAAAAAACCTGAAATACATTAGCTACTAAGCCTTCATAAAACATCCTATGTTACCAGCAAGTCTCCGCCTGGAATCTTGATATACAATCAGATATGCAGATGAACGAAAAGAAGCTAGCATATACAATAGTAAGATCAGAGCAGCCAAACATTTCATTTATTGTATCAGATGTAGCCAGTAGATCATGAGTGTCCGAAACTATCATTTCTTACGAAATCGTTACCATGGCAACAACCATTTTGGGTGATTTTCTGCGAAAGGAGACTGAATCAATCATAGAGAGAAACATTAAATGCTATACCACTTAAGTAAAATGTTCATACAATGGCTTATCATTGCTAGAATAGTGGGGAGCAATTTCCCTGAAGACGGATAAAATCTACACAAATTTCTCGCCCACTGGCAGTGACAATGTATTCTGTCTACTGTTCATGTCGGTAAATTCTAACCAACTAACTGTGTCTCCTGGTTATAATCACTACATCAATGTCCCAAACAAAATCTGCTTCTGTGAAATCATTTAATGTCGTTGGGTTTTAGGTAATAAGAAAAGGGTCAAAATCAATGTACGTTGGAATCAAAGTTTGTGGTTGAAGTGAACCACGAAATCCACGAAATTTAATCCCCCACGAAAATTAATGATTTTACAGTTTTCTTCACAATAATTTTACACTGACTAAAATCACGGTTTCAGAGTAAATTCTTCAGTACTTCACATTAAATTGTACTGTGTCTATATATTGGAAATGTTTGATTTATTTAACTACCCTCGTCATTGGGAAAACCCATTTGGGCGAGCATATTAACAAACATATTGACGGTGCTGAACCAAAACCCTGTAACTCAATTTTGGCGTGAATTTTTTTTTGCAGCATCCGCATCTGCTAGACGTCTCGCACATTTCTGTCTTTCCCTTCATTTAAATAGCCAATTGCGTTAATTAGATGGCGACAAGACAGAAATGTGTGGGACCTCTAGTAGATGCGGATGCTGCAAAAAAGTTTTCGCGCCAAAATTGAGTTACAGGGTTTTGGTTCCGCACAGTTGATATTAAAAATTCTAATGGAAATTTAAACCTTATAAAGGCCCACAGGAAGACTGGGCTTGCTAAACTGTGTTGCCTCTTAAAATAAAGTCGTTATCATTATTATTATTTGTTGGTGTTACATGAACAACTTGTCAATGATTTGTCAGCCAACATTGTGTAGAAGACAGTTGTAAGACTGCTGTGTCTGCATAAGTCTTCAGGTGAATCAAAGATGCATGCATGAAATCATACTGCTTGTCCTTAGAAGTCTGAGGTCATATTGGTCTTATCTGGCCAGTAAAAAGATGAATGACCACTCACTCAATGTAACAACTGTCTCACTAAATACAATATAGCATTTTAGGACTGCAATAGGACAGAGAAGGGATTCGGGGGGGGGGGGGGGGTACTATATGCACAGAAGGCAGGGGCCATATTCACCAACGTTGTAAGTCTCAAACTCAGACTAAAATTGACAAGATTTAAAATCACTGCCATTTCTTTGCTATTAGATTTAACCATGTGAAATTTTATCAGATTATTTGCTGCTACCCACTGAACATGTTTGTTTACTCACTTATATCAAAATTGGTACAATTGTAACATCAAGAGACTCAATAGAACATTTGGCATTTAAAGACTAAGTCTGAATTTTAGACTTACAACGTTGATGAATAAGGCCCCAGGTGTTTGAGATCATAAGTCAAATTTGCTTTAATCATTAGTGCATAGAGTTGACACTATAATAAACAAAACAAAGCTATAATGATTTAAGTGTTTCAAGGGAATCAAAGAGGAAATGACAACTTATATATTATATATTATACAGTGTATCAATACATTTGAAGACAACTCTACCAAAGTGTTTTGATTGCATCAAGGTATTCTGGGATGAATTTAATCAATTCTTCTACATAACATACAGAAATATCAACCAGACTTCAGCCTTTCTCGGGGGATTTATTTTTTTCCTTGTATAAAAAGCAGCAGTACTGTTTAATGCCATTGAGTATGCAAGTGCAATTTATATAAATCAATAGAAAGCGCTAATTAAGTATGCATGAACTGTTCCAATTTAATCTGTTTAGTATATTGCAGGTTTCAGTAGTCAATGCATCGGTACTAAGGATAATTCCAATATACTGCAAATCTGCCCCTAAATCTGAAAGAGGCACGAAAGAAAGTTTGGCCCACAGACATGTCCTTTGAGACCAAACTCTGAGGAGAAGCCAGGAACCTATAGAAGTCAGTACAGTTCATTACCACATTCAGCAAGAAGCAATCATAGATAATCATAATCCCCCGCCGAAGAGAAGAAAATCAACAAAGGGCCATAACTCGGCACAATGCTGACAATATGCACTGTAGTAGTCATAGTAGTTAATCTGTGAATGTTACAGTGACATTGGTCCTACATTCTGTGTGACACCTGGTCAGTGTTACAGTGACATAGGTCCTACACCCTGTGTGACACCTGGTCAGTGTTACAGTGACATTGGTCCTACACTCTGTGTGAAACCAGGTCAGTGTTACAGTGACATTGGTCCTACACTCTGTGTGACACCTGATCAGTGTTACAGCGACATTGGTCCTACACTCTGTGTGACACCAGGTCAGTGTTACAGCGACATTGGTCCTACACTCTGTGTGACACCTGATCAGTGTTACAGTGACATTGGTCCTACACTCTGTGTGACACCTGATCAGTGTTACAGTGACATTGGTCCTACACTCTGTGTGACACCTGGTCAGTGTTACAGTGACATTGGTCCTACATTTTGTGTGACACCTGGTCAGTGTTACAGTGACATTGGTCCTACACTCTGTGTGACACCTGGTCAGTGTTACAGTGACATTGGTCCTACATTTTGTGTGACACCTGGTCAGTGTTACAGTGACATAGGTCCTACACCCTGTGTGACACCTGGTCAGTGTTACAGTGACATTGGTCCTACACTCTGTGTGAAACCAGGTCAGTGTTACAGTGACATTGGTCCTACACTCTGTGTGACACCTGATCAGTGTTACAGTGACATTGGTCCTACACTCTGTGTGACACCTGGTCAGTGTTACAGTGACATTGGTCCTACACTCTGTGTGACACCAGGTCAGTGTTACAGTGACATTGGTCCTACACTCTGTGTGACACCTGGTCAGTGTTACAGTGACATTGGTCCTACACTCTGTGTGACACCTGGTCAGTGTTACAGTGACATTGGTCCTACATTTTGTGTGACACCTGGTCAGTGTTACAGTGACATTGGTCCTATACTCTATGTAACATCAGTGTTACAGTGACGTTGGTCCAACACTCTGTGTGAAACCAGGTCAGTGTTACAGTGACATTGGTCCTACACTCTGTGTGACACCTGATCAGTGTTACAGTGACATTGGTCCTACACTCTGTGTGACACCTGGTCAGTGTTACAGCGACATTGGTCCTACACTCTGTGTGACACCAGGTCAGTGTTACAGTGACATTGGTCCTACACTCTGTGTGACACCTGATCAGTGTTACAGTGACATTGGTCCTACATTCTGTGTGACACCTGGTCAGGGTAACAGTGACATTGGTCCTACACTCAGTGTGCTACCTGGTCAGTGTTACAGTGACATTCGTCCTACACTCTGTGTGACACCAGGTCAGTGTTACAGTGACATAGATCCTACACTCAGTGTGACACCTGGTCAGGGTTACAGTGACATTGGTCCTACACTCTGTGTGAAACCAGGTCAGTGTTACAGTGACATTGGTCCTACACTCTGTGTGACACCTGGTCAGTGTTACAGTGACATTGGTCCTACACTCTGTGTGACACCAGGTCAGTGTTACAGTGACATTGGTCCTACACTCTGTGTGACACCAGGTCAGTGTTACAGTTACATTGGTTCTACACTCTGTGTGACACCAGGTCAGTGTTACAGTGACATTGGTCCTACATTCTGTGTGACACCAGGTCAGTGTAACAGTGACATTGGTCCTACACTCCGTATGACACCTGGTCAGTGTTACAGTGACATTGGTCCTACACTCTGTGTGACACCTGGTCAGTGTTACAGTGACATTGGTCCTACACTCTGTGTGACACCAGGTCAGTGTTACAGTGACATTGGTCCTACACTCTGTGTGACACCAGGTCAGTGTTACAGTGACATTGGTCCTACACTCTGTGTGACACCAGGTCAGTGTTACAGTGACATTGGTCCTACACTCTGTGTGACACCTGGTCAGTGTTACAGTGACATTGGTCCTACACACTGTGTGACACCAGGTCAGTGTTACAGTTACAGTGGTCCTACACTCTGTGTGACACCTGGTCAGTGATACAGTGACATTGGTCCTACATTCTGTGTGACACCAGGTCAGTGTAACAGTGACATTGGTCCTACACTCCGTGTGACACCTAGTCAGTGTTACAGTGACATTGGTCCTACACTCTGTGTATGACACCAGGACAGTGTTACAGTGACATAGGTCCGACACTCTGTGTGACATCAGTGTTACAGTGACATTGGTCCTACATTTTGTGTGACACAAGGTCAGTGTTACAGTGACATTGGTCCTACATTCTGTGTGACACCTGGTCAGTGTTACAGTGACATTGGTCCTACACTCTGTGTGACACCAGGTCAGTGTTACAGTGACATTGGTCCTACACTCTGTGTGACACCTGGTCAGTGTTACAGCGACATTGGTCCTACACTCTGTGTGACACCAGGTCAGTGTTACAGTGACATTGGTCCTACACTCTGTGTGACACCTGATCAGTGTTACAGTGACATTGGTCCTACACTCTGTGTGACACCTGGTCAGTGTTACAGTGACATTGGTCCTACACTCTGTGTGACACCTGGTCAGTGTTACAGTGACATTGGTCCTACATTTTGTGTGACACCTGGTCAGTGTTACAGTGACATTGGTCCTACACTCTGTGTGACACCTGGTCAGTGTTACAGTGACATTGGTCCTACATTTTGTGTGACACCTGGTCAGTGTTACAGTGACATAGGTCCTACACCCTGTGTGACACCTGGTCAGTGTTACAGTGACATTGGTCCTACACTCTGTGTGAAACCAGGTCAGTGTTACAGTGACATTGGTCCTACACTCTATGTGACACCTGATCAGTGTTACAGTGACATTGGTCCTACACTCTGTGTGACACCTGGTCAGTGTTACAGTGACATTGGTCCTACACTCTGTGTGACACCAGGTCAGTGTTACAGTGACATTGGTCCTACACTCTGTGTGACACCTGGTCAGTGTTACAGTGACATTGGTCCTACACTCTGTGTGACACCTGGTCAGTGTTACAGTGACATTGGTCCTACATTTTGTGTGACACCTGGTCAGTGTTACAGTGACATTGGTCCTATACTCTATGTAACATCAGTGTTACAGTGACGTTGGTCCTACACTCTTTGTGACACCTGGTCAGTGTTACAGTGACATTGGTCCTACACTCTGTGTGACACCTGATCAGTGTTACAGTGACATTGGTCCTACATTCTGTGTGACACCTGGTCAGTGTTACAGTGACATTGGTCCTACACACTGTGTGACACCAGGTCAGTGTTACAGTTACAGTGGTCCTACACTCTGTGTGACACCTGGTCAGTGATACAGTGACATTGGTCCTACATTCTGTGTGATACCAGGTCAGTGTAACAGTGACATAGGTCCTACACTCCGTGTGACACCTAGTCAGTGTTACAGTGACATTGGTCCTACACTCTGTGTATGACACCAGGACAGTGTTACAGTGACATAGGTCCGACACTCTGTGTGACATCAGTGTTACAGTGACATTGGTCCTACATTTTGTGTGACACAAGGTCAGTGTTACAGTGACATTGGTCCTACATTCTGTGTGACACCTGGTCAGTGTTACAGTGACATTGGTCCTACACTCTGTGTGACACCAGGTCAGTGTTACAGTGACATTGGTCCTACACTCTGTGTGACACCTGGTCAGTGTTACAGCGACATTGGTCCTACACTCTGTGTGACACCAGGTCAGTGTTACAGTGACATTGGTCCTACACTCTGTGTGACACCTGATCAGTGTTACAGTGACATTGGTCCTACACTCTGTGTGACACCTGGTCAGTGTTACAGTGACATTGGTCCTACACTCTGTGTGACACCTGGTCAGTGTTACAGTGACATTGGTCCTACATTTTGTGTGACACCTGGTCAGTGTTACAGTGACATTGGTCCTACACTCTGTGTGACACCTGGTCAGTGTTACAGTGACATTGGTCCTACATTTTGTGTGACACCTGGTCAGTGTTACAGTGACATAGGTCCTACACCCTGTGTGACACCTGGTCAGTGTTACAGTGACATTGGTCCTACACTCTGTGTGAAACCAGGTCAGTGTTACAGTGACATTGGTCCTACACTCTATGTGACACCTGATCAGTGTTACAGTGACATTGGTCCTACACTCTGTGTGACACCTGGTCAGTGTTACAGTGACATTGGTCCTACACTCTGTGTGACACCAGGTCAGTGTTACAGTGACATTGGTCCTACACTCTGTGTGACACCTGGTCAGTGTTACAGTGACATTGGTCCTACACTCTGTGTGACACCTGGTCAGTGTTACAGTGACATTGGTCCTACATTTTGTGTGACACCTGGTCAGTGTTACAGTGACATTGGTCCTATACTCTATGTAACATCAGTGTTACAGTGACGTTGGTCCTACACTCTTTGTGACACCTGGTCAGTGTTACAGTGACATTGGTCCTACACTCTGTGTGACACCTGATCAGTGTTACAGTGACATTGGTCCTACATTCTGTGTGACACCTGGTCAGGGTAACAGTGACATTGGTCCTACACTCTGTGTGACACCAGGTCAGTGTTACAGTGACATAGATCCTACACTCAGTGTGACACCTGGTCAGGGTTACAGTGACATTCATCCTACACTCTGTGTGACACCAGGTCAGTGTTACAGTGACATAGATCCTACACTCAGTGTGACACCTGGTCAGGGTTACAGTGACATTGGTCCTACATTCTGTGTGACACCTGGTCAGTGTTACAGTGACATTGGTCCTACACTCTGTGTGACACCTGGTCAGTGTTACAGTGACATTGGTCCTACACTCTGTGTGACACCAGGTCAGTGTTACAGTGACATTGGTCCTACACTCTGTGTGACACCAGGTCAGTGTTACAGTTACATTGGTTCTACACTCTGTGTGACACCAGGTCAGTGTTACAGTGACATTGGTCCTACATTCTGTGTGACACCAGGTCAGTGTAACAGTGACATTGGTCCTACACTCCGTATGACACCTGGTCAGTGTTACAGTGACATTGGTCCTACACTCTGTGTGACACCTGGTCAGTGTTACAGTGACATTGGTCCTACACTCTGTGTGACACCAGGTCAGTGTTACAGTGACATTGGTCCTACACTCTGTGTGACACCAGGTCAGTGTTACAGTGACATTGGTCCTACACTCTGTGTGACACCAGGTCAGTGTTACAGTGACATTGGTCCTACACTCTGTGTGACACCTGGTCAGTGTTACAGTGACATTGGTCCTACACACTGTGTGACACCAGGTCAGTGTTACAGTTACAGTGGTCCTACACTCTGTGTGACACCTGGTCAGTGATACAGTGACATTGGTCCTACATTCTGTGTGACACCAGGTCAGTGTAACAGTGACATTGGTCCTACACTCCGTGTGACACCTAGTCAGTGTTACAGTGACATTGGTCCTACACTCTGTGTATGACACCAGGACAGTGTTACAGTGACATAGGTCCGACACTCTGTGTGACATCAGTGTTACAGTGACATTGGTCCTACATTTTGTGTGACACAAGGTCAGTGTTACAGTGACATTGGTCCTACATTCTGTGTGACACCTGGTCAGTGTTACAGTGACATTGGTCCTACACTCTGTGTGACACCAGGTCAGTGTTACAGTGACATTGGTCCTACACTCTGTGTGACACCTGGTCAGTGTTACAGTGACATTGGTCCTACACACTATGTGACATCAGTGTTACAGTGACATTGGTCCTACACTCTGTGTGACACCAGGTCAGTGTTACAGTGACATTGGTCCTACACTCTGTGTGACACCTGGTCAGTGTTACAGTGACATTGGTCCTACACACTGTGTGACACCTGGTCAGTGTTACAGTGACATTGGTCCTACACTCTGTGTGACACCTGGTCAGTGTTACAGTGACATTGGTCCTACACTCTGTGTGACACCTGGTCAGTGTTACAGTGACATTGGTCCTACACTCTGTGTGACACCTGGTCAGTGTTACAGTGACATTGGTCCTACACACTGTGTGACATCAGTGTTACAGTGACATTGGTCCTACACTCTGTGTGACACCAGGTCAGTGTTACAGTGACATTGGTCCTACACTCTGTGTGACACCAGGTCAGTGTTACAGTGACATTGGTCCTACATTCTGTGTGACATTAGTGTTACAGTGACATAGGTCCTACACTCTGTGTGACACCTGGTCAGTGTTACAGTGACATAGGTCCTATACTCTGTGTGACATCAGTGTAACAGTGACATAGATCCTATACTCTGTGTGACACCTGGTCAGTGTTACAGTGACATAGGTCCTACACTCAGTGTGCCACCTGGTCAGTGTAACAGTGACATTGGTCCTATACTCTGTGTGACATCAGTGTAACAGTGACATAGATCCTATACTCTGTGTGACACCTGGTCAGTGTAACAGTGACATTGATCCTACACTCTGTGTGACACCTGGTCAGTGTTACAGTGACATAGGTCCTACACTCAGTGTGACACCTGGTCAGTGTTACAGGGACATTGGTCCTACATTCTGTGTGACATCAGTGTTACAGTGACATAGGTCCTACACTCAGTGTGACACCTGGTCAGTGTTACAGTGACATTGGTCCTACACTCTGTGTGACACCTGGTCAGTGTTACAGTGACATTGGTCCTACATTTTGTGTGACACCTGGTCAGTGTTACAGTGACATTGGTCCTATACTCTATGTAACATCAGTGTTACAGTGACATAGGTCCTACACTCTGTGTGACACCTGGTCGGTGTTACAGTGACATATGTCCTACACTCAGTGTGACACCTGGTCAGTGTTACAGTGACATATGTCCTACACTCAGTGTGACACCTGGTCAGTGTTACAGTGACATAGGTCCTACACTCTGTGTGACACCTGGTCAGTGTTACAGTGATATAGGTCCTACACACTGTGTGACACCTGCTCAGTGTAACAGTGACATTGGTCCTACATTCTGTGTGACACCTGGTCAGTGTTACAGTGACATAGGTCCTACACTCTGTGTGACACCTGGTCAGTGTTACAGTGACATTGGTCCTACACTCTGTGTGACACCTGGTCAGTGTTACAGTGACATTGGTCCTATACTCTGTGTGACATCAGTGTAACAGTGACATTGGTCCTACATTCTGTGTGACACCTGATCAGTGTTACAGTGACATAGGTCCTACACTCAGTGTGACACCTGGTCAGTGTAACAGTGACATTGGTCCTATACTCTGTGTGACATCAGTGTAAAAGTGACATTGGTCCTACATTCTATGTGACACCTGGTCAGTGTAACAGTGACATTGGTCCTACACTCTGTGTGACACCTGGTCAGTGTTACAGTGACATAGGTCCTACACTCTGTGTGACACCTGATCGGTGTTACAGTGACATTGGTCCTACATTCTGTGTGACACCTGGTCGGTGTTACAGTGACATAGGTCCTACACTCTGTGTGACACCTGGTCAGTGTTACAGTGACATAGGTCCTACATTCTGTGTGACACCAGGTCAGTGTTACAGTGACATAGGTCCTACATTCTGTGTGACACCTGGTCAGTGTTACAGTGACATTGGTCCTACACTCTGTGTGACACCTGGTCAGTGTTACAGTGACATTGGTCCTACATTCTGTGTGACACCTGATCAGTGTAACAGTGACATTGGTCCTACACACTGTGTGACATCAGGGTTACAGTGACATTGGTCCTACACTCTGTGTGACACCTGGTCAGTGTTACAGTGACATTGGTCCTACACTCTGTGTGACACCTGGTCAGTGTTACAGTGACATTGGTCCTACACTCTGTGTGACACCTGGTCAGTGTTACAGTGACATTGGTCCTATACTCTGTTTGACACCTGGTCAGTGTTACAGTGACATTGGTCCTACATTCTGTGTGACACCTGGTCAGTGTTACAGTGACATTGGTCCTACACTCCATGTGACATCAGGGTTACAGTGACATTGGTCCTACACTCTGTGTGACACCTGGTCAGTGTTACAGTGACATAGGTCCTACATTCTGTGTGACACCAGGTCAGTGTTACAGTGACATAGGTCCTACATTCTGTGTGACACCTGGTCAGTGTTACAGTGACATTGGTCCTACACTCTGTGTGACACCTGGTCAGTGTTACAGTGACATTGGTCCTACATTCTGTGTGACACCTGATCAGTGTAACAGTGACATTGGTCCTACACACTGTGTGACATCAGGGTTACAGTGACATTGGTCCTACACTCTGTGTGACACCTGGTCAGTGTTACAGTGACATTGGTCCTACACTCTGTGTGACACCTGGTCAGTGTTACAGTGACATTGGTCCTACACTCTGTGTGACACCTGGTCAGTGTTACAGTGACATTGGTCCTACACTCTGTGTGACACCTGGTCAGTGTTACAGTGACATTGGTCCTACACTCCGTGTGACATCAGGGTTACAGTGACATTGGTCCTACATTCTGTGTGACACCTGGTCAGTGTTACAGTGACATATGTCCTACACTCTGTGTGACACCTGGTCAGTGTTACAGTGACATTGGTCCTACATTCTGTGTGACACCTGGTCAGTGTTACAGTGACATTGGTCCTACATTCTGTGTGACACCTGGTCAGTGTTACAGTGACATTGGTCCTACACTCTGTGTGACACCTGGTCAGTGTTACAGTGACATTGGTCCTACACACTGTGTGACACCTGGTCAGTGTTACAGTGACATTGGTCCTACACTCTGTGTGACACCTGGTCAGTGTTACAGTGACATTGGTCCTACACACTGTGTGACACCTGGTCAGTGTTACAGTGACATTGGTCCTACACACTGTGTGACATCAGTGTTACAGTGACATAGGTCCTACACTCTGTGTGACACCTGGTCGGTGTTACAGTGACATTGGTCTTACATCACGCAATTCCATTCAAATATAAAATTAAGGCATGTAAAACAAATGTAACAAACAGCAAATGTTGAACATTTCTACACCCTACACACATAGCAATTCAGACCATAATAATGTTTGTCAGAGTAATTCTGCAAGAATTAATTAAAACACAAAATATTACAAGACACTGCATGTTCTGAACATAGCTCTAGTAGTAAAACTATGTATATACAAGCTATACTCAGAATCTAAAACACTTCCAATCTGTCTACTCACAAAAACACCATTAAAACACTAATAATCCGACCTTAGATTTATTCAATGTTATCCAATATAACAACATCCTTAAAATCGTAAAAAAACACACGAGAAAAAAGCAACAAGTTGCATAATTTTCCGTAATTTCTCCATTTTCACCCGGCACTTGTTATGATTATTTTCAAATTCCAATAAAGGCTGGCTGCCACTCTCTGAACATGGTTTTCTGTTAGTGGTTAGTTTGTAACTAGAATGGCATCATCAATAATTCCCTACACAAGCTCACACAGCCAGCCAAGCAGGCATGACTATTGATTGCAACATAGGAGATGTTTAACATAAAACTATCAACTATTTTAGACGGTTAGAATTAAATCCTTTTTTGTCGAGAGATAACTGACTGTCTGATCTACTTGACATAGCTCAGATATTATTGGATGTTCTTTGTTAATTAATGGTTTGTTGACATAGTTTATTGGGGTTCAACGCAAACGACTTTTTCAGTAATAATTAAGACTTGTCTATATCGCTGGCTTAGAATGAGAATGTCGCAAGTACTACTAACAACCTTTTACGACTCATACATACCCGGTATTTGAAATCTGCATCACAAGCTGCTTCTCATGAGCCTATTTGCTTGAAAATCAGAAATAGTCGCGTTGACCATTGAACTGAAGTTAAAACATTTACCATAAGTAAAGAGTGATTTTGGGACAGTTTTTTCCTTGTTATTTCAAAATATTGCTTTTGTACTTACGACCTTCTCCTTAACCAACCAGCTTACACTCTTCCACAAGGAATGCACCAGCTAGGAAAATCAACATTGTTAAATTTCCTTTGAAGGGTATGACTTGCCACAAGAAATTGAACTCTACATAGATCCAGTGTAGGCTTACCATAGGATCATGGCCGAAAATAAACAGTGAAATATTGAATTGGTTATACAATTTACTTACTGTAAAATCATTAATATCTTTGGGGATTTAATTTTGTGGATTACATTTACCACAAAATTAAATCCCCCACAAATATTAATGATTCTATAATATCTGACGTAGTGGATAATGAATTCTTAAAATTACATCCCCACAAAATGGTATTTTTCATAAAAACAACAAACTTCTGTCCCATTCCATTGAAATTAAATGATAGAACCAGAATTTTAGAACCTAAATTAACTTTTTGGTTGAAATGAATCGAGTGACATTCGTTTGGAGCTTAATTATTGTGTTGATTCTTAGCTAAAAATAAGTGTTAAGTCACAGGGCTAGTATTCATAATTAAATTAATCCATTTTTCATGGGGATAAATAAAGAAACTATTGACAATTTACTGAATTTAAACAGTGTATTAGTCAATATTGTGGTGTACCGTTTTTTCAGGTAATTAATGGGGTTGTGCTGAGTAATGGTAATCACTGAAAGTTCAATTAGGCTGCAGAATTTTTTAATTAGTGTTGCCGTAACTCTGTTTATTGATTGGAAATGAACAAAGACTATGGAATAATCAACAGTTCTTTACTAATAGTTTGCCTCGTGTTTAAAGTGTCTGAGTCAAAGGGTCTCTGGTCTTTTTCATTTTCTTTTCTGTAGATCTTTTAAATGAATAATTGAGCAATTTCCCAATAACATATTAATTTGTTCAAACTATTTATATGAACACAGTATTACTAAGCTCGAAACAGAACATAAAGACAAGAAGTTGCATGAAAACCAGACTTTCATGATAGCAGTCAAGCATAATTCGGCACCATGAATGGATACCCTTTTTGTGAGCGAGTCCCATGTTCCAAAGCAGTGTTTTTGCACAAGGTCACTCTACCACTAAGAAAGAAAGTTTTATTAAGATATCGATGGCTTAAAATTAGAAGGTCGTAAGTGCCACTTACGACCTTTTAAGATTCATACATATATAGAATAAGCCTCACAAGGCGCTTCTTATGAGCCCATTTTCATAAAACTTCTGAACTTGTCATGTTGACCAAAATGAAGTTGTAAAAGTTTGTTTTACCATAAGTAAAGAGTAAATGTCAAGACAGTTTTTTTTGTGTTTTCTCCAAATATCGATTTGGTAGTTACGACCTTCTAATACTAAGCCATCGATATCTCATAGTCCTGTGTTCATAGACTTTTACCCAAAACAGAAACATACAGCCTAATTTCAATACTAAGCTAGTATTTTAACTAATAATAAAATATGGAAAAAAAAATGATTTCAGGATATTTGATTTTGTGGTGTTGGTAACATTCATAAAATGAATGCACACATAAAATGCCCCTATCATCAACAAACTGTAATGATTTTACGACACCGGGAGAAACTTTCCAATTTTCTTCTCAGGGAAAAGATTTGATTGTCACATTGTATAATGCAAGTTGCAAAAGTTGAACCATCAATAATGAATAGTCGGCAACTTTCTGATTACAAAATATTCATATTTGGATAGCTGCGAGTGGCGGCAAAATATGGCGTGGGCGTACACATGTGAAAACAGTCCTCAGATAAGATGAATCATTCTGTATAAGGAATTGGTGCTTATAATCTAAGAAAGTTACCAATTTTCGAGGGCTATTTTCAGCAGTTCAGCCTTTTTTTTTATAACCTGAGACTGAGCAAAAATGTTCTTGTGTAGATTATATTAAATTTTGTACTTAAAGAGTCATCTGAGAAAAAACAACAAAAGGTTGGTTTCCATAACAGTCTTAATAAAGTAACTCTTATAGCGCTGACTTAAAGACGTGCAATTTTGGCACAAGTACAGCAACAACCTGCTGCGTATAAACCTCTAAATGGTTCCAAATGAGACCCAGTTTTTTTTACCTCGGATGAACCAATATATATAAAAATGGACCTAGAATTTGTTAAAAATGATCATAATGTCACCAAGTTTCATATTTAAAGGATAAAGGCTAAAAATTGGGACCTTTTATAAGTGACTACACAAGTGGTTGACGCAGGGACGAAGAGTGTCACAGTACAAAAGCTTCGCTTTGCTAAAATATTGAAAATTGATATCACTGTGAAATAGGCTATCCACAATGAATTATAATACAATCAATTTAATATAATATTTTCAAAGTTTTCATAAAAAATAAAAGTATTAAATTCCCATAAGTATTATATTATAGTACTCACCACACAATAACTTGCACATGATATATAAAATCACAGATATATAATTTCCCTGCTTGATAGTAGATCTATAGGATCAATGAAATAATAAAACAGTTAGTCAATTATTTCATCTGTATAATAGCTGATCCCTGACTGTCAAGTTGGGTTCACACTGTACATTTTACAACTCTCGATCATAAAGCATGATGGTTAACCACATTAATTAATCACCGGCTAACAAATCATAATATTTCATACAGAGGTTTCAACCTGAACCTGAATTTAACCTATTTTCATAATTTAACTGCTGATTTATTGCCTATATTCAAACATCAGGTTGTATGTTTATACAGATTTATTAGCAAATTTAAATAAAAGAAAGCGAATAAGAATGAGTAATAGTCATAACAAGTACAGTGTAAACTCAACTTATTTAAACTTTTTTAAAGTTATGATGTCAACCCCCTTGTGAGTCATATAAATCTTAATGAAACACAATGAATGAAATTCAACCAAACTCACTCAATTGGTAATAGAGATAAAACCACAAGATAAAACAAGATATCTATACCCCACAATCTTGAGATTGATAAATTACTGCAGAAAGTGAATATAAATTAATTTTCTAGATCTATATCCAGTGTTAATTGATTCTTAATTGATTGAGCGACATAGCTTGCTAATTTCCCTAGAGAATTTAAACAATATACATGTAGGCACTACCGGAGCAAAATGCAGACGCATCTTGTTTTACATCAATAGAATTACATTAAATTTAGCTATGACATATTAGTTACTGGAACCTGTTGAAACGTTTTAACAATTATCCTCCAGGCGTTGGGCAAGCACACCTTTCCAGGACTTAGGTTGATTGAATCAGTGTCAATCATTTTACAGTATATCTTGACCAATTTGACACGAGCCTGACCTTTTGATTAGCATAATTTAACAGTCCATCTTTTGCCTACTTTTACAACACCGAGTGTATGTAATCAAATTTGAAGTACTGATATTGCACGATTTGCTTGAGGAAATTGATATATTCAAAGCAAGAACCTTGTAATATATTCTTGCATCAAGGTCAGGCTCAGGTCAAAGTAGCCAAACTATATGTAATGTCTATCTATAGCTAATTAATAATTAACACAATATATAAGGTAACACTGCACATAACACTTATGGCCGTTAAAATATCAGGTGATATTATAGTGATGAGTCAATCTATTACCACAGTAAACAAACTTGGGTTTTCCCAGGTGTAAATAATACTAAATATAGATATGACATTAACCACACCAGTGAGTAAGCCACTGACCCAACTATCATATCATTTCACCCACTGATATAATACAATAACAATATAATAGTCCTTTCATTGATAAATGGTTGTGGGTCAAAGGCATTACAAATGTCTGCATCGTCCAATAAGACTGCTTGTGCAAATTTTGAATACGAGTAGGTAATCTTCCCTAAAAGATCATGATAATTTTGTATTTTATTATATGATGCCAATACTAATCATGAACTATTCCAAAGGTTTATACTGTAAATTGCAACATGGACTAGTCTATCAATGTATTTATAATACGGGTGAAACCACAACCAATATATCAGTCGTCAGGTGTCAATCATGGTGGCCTCATATGATCAATAATAGGATTGTATTTTTAATGAGATCAATAATGTGTATAACTATAGATCTACAACGACCTTCGAAATATGACCCCTGGACGAGTCCATATGCCAAGGTTGAAACGATATTTACCGTTATTTTATGAAAAAATATGGATACGGTTGAAAAAAAACTCACTTTACTTCTAGTTGGCAACGTGGCTTAGTGGATAAACTGTTCTCTTGTCATAAACATACTTTTTATATGGGCTGTAAGTTCGAGTCCGCTGCTATACTCTTTTT
Source organism: Spisula subtruncata (assembly GCA_963678985.1). Lineage (NCBI taxonomy): Eukaryota > Metazoa > Mollusca > Bivalvia > Venerida > Mactridae > Spisula > Spisula subtruncata. The sequence continues at coordinate 25,175,414 of OY787671.1, read as the reverse complement.
CAATAATTAAATTTCTATAGTGTAAATTTTAATTCTTAATTTTTGATAAATTCACGTTTTATAACTAATAAAAAATTATTTGTTTCCTTTACATTGATTTAGTCTGGATATTGTATTTATTGCTCATTTTCATCTTCGTGCTCTGGTGATATATAATTCGATTCAATTACATATAACTCGAGTCATTGGCTTCGCTGAAATCAACATTTTAAGAATGTTCTGTAGAAACGTCAGAATAAGCTAATTGTTTATCTTGTCAGTGGTTTGTGTGGTGTACATCGCTTTCAATTGCTTTTTTTACAGTGTGAGTACGGACCCACTAACGAACATTTCTTTATATTTAATAAACTTATGCTTAAATTTAATGCTATATGAATTCATATCAATTATACAATGTGTCAAAACCAGTGTGAGTATCAATTGAGTTACAAGTTACGACGCTGAGACAACCTTATGTGCATATATGCTAGCTCTTGTCAGTCGGGCAAACCTCCCACACACCGACAAGCGAAAACAGTCCTATTTCCTTCTCCTCCATACAAAACCTATGTAGTTTCTCGATGAGATATTTCGCGTGGACGCTAAATCTGTGTACCAACTATGAGATATCTCTTATGTGCTTTTTACACACTGAAACTTTTATAATTATGCATCTCTGTATAATTAGACAAGCACGAAACATGTTTGCTGAGCAAAATTAAAAAAATATATATAGCAGAATGCAATTCGAACTCATTCGTTCAGATTTGAAGTACATGTGCTCGTATTCATAGTAGGTTAGCCGACTGCGCTATGCGCACTACTTGATGAGACCATTCTTAAATCATGCTTTATGGGTAAATACACCCCTATAACCTGGTTAACTCCAATTAGTCCAGCAATAATGTCCACTAAACATTAATTTTTGGAGAAAGTTACCAAACTTGGTACAACTGTTCCTTGGTCCATTTGAAGCATTTTTTTCATGAGACCCACTTAAAATATTTTCTTTGGTTGCCATAGCAACGGTTTTCAAAATGGCCGCCAAATTGATCAAATGGCGGTTTTCGCCCAATAACTTCAGTTTAGAATTGCATATCGTGATGAAACTTGGTGTATAAGTAGCTTGACTCAATACGCCACCAAAAATAAAAAGTTTGATTCGTGGGGTCAATATCTAGGTCACTGTTACTAAAAATAGAAAATCAGTTTTTGCTCAATAACTTCCGTTAAGAATGAGATATTTGAATGAAACTTGCTATATACGTTGCTTGTAGGATTATACACATTGGGATAAAAAATGGGACATTTGGGGTCAAGGTCACTGTTACTAAAAATAGAAAATCGGTTTCCGCTGACTATATTTAGTCCGGAATGACATATATGAATGAAACGTGATCTATATATAGCTTTCGCGAAGATACTTTCCATCAAAATAGGTGTAAATGGGGTCAAGGTCAACGTTGCTAAAATAAACAGTCAGTTTTTGCTTAATAATAACAATTTATTACGAATTACAAGCAATATATAAGCACCCTGTTTGGTTTTCTGTATTTTTTTACCATGGCAACCTCAATTGTTGTCTGCATAAAACACAAATTGACATGAATAATCTGCTTATTAATCCGTATCCACATACCAAGTTTCATTAACCTAGCTTCAAAACTGTTTAAGCTATGACCGGATCCAGTTTTATAAACGAACAAACCTTGAGTTTACTATGTTATATTTATGACCCAGTCTCCAGGTTAACCTGCTATTTTGACAAGAAACATATTTTTGTAATGTTTCATTGTTATAATGACTAATGTCAATGAAGCATAATTCAAAAGAAATTGTGTAAATATCTTGAGTTTTGAGGAAGTTATAGCTGTTTTCGTAAAGTCCATATTCCGAGTTTTTTGTCTGACGTCGCGAACGCCATTCGAACGGTATTTGACTGTAAAAAGTACTTCGTAATTACACAATATGATTAATTTTTGGCATAAAATGTTCAAAATAGTGTCACATTTTAGAATTATGTTCTGATTTTTAAAATATAAATCATAAAAGAAACATGTTGCATTAAGAGAAAGGCTACTGTTGTTTTAAACAGCTTAGTGTCAGTTTTTTTTTAATTGAAGTATTTTTCCAAAATTGGTAACCATGGCAACAAAGTATATAGTTTCAACATAATTTATGAGGCAATTTAAAGTTAAGATATAGTACTATATAGATAAATTACCTAAAGTAGAATCAAGAGATATATACATTTTTCACTTATTTTAGAGCCTTTTCAAAACCTTGTTTTATACAGTAATTACATGATGTCAAGACAGCAGGTTTTCCTGGATTACGGCTCATATTATATAAGTGGAGCATTAGGGGGTCAACGTCATAGTTACTTTATAAGAGTATCAGTTTACTATCAAACTACTTTGAATGAGATATTATGATGGCAATTGCTGTAAATGTAGCTTGTCTGAAGAATACATAGCGTATTGTGCGCCAGATTATTTGGCCTTCATGAAAATATGATTTTCAACTTTTCATGGAATTTCATAGTTTCTTGTTGTGGAACTTCAGTGGGTGTTTTTTCGAATATTTCAAACAATGCAATGTTAACAAAAATATATGAGATGGTGACCTTAGAGTATAACACTTAACAAATTTTGTAACAGTAATCAAGGAAATGGGACCCACATGTAGTGTTAACCTCATTCGATTATCAGACTTGAAGCCCTGTATATTTTCGAAAATGTCCGGGCCACACCAGGTACTAGTATTTGAAAATATGACCAGGTAAAGCCATCTCAAACAATATGATCTACTCAAAATGCAATATGCAAAGATTCCATGCCTGTGTAGTATTCATCATTATGCCTAGGTCTCACTGAACATTTTTATCCTGACACTAAAGATACCTAGTTTGGTCGGGCACAGCAATTCCTCGTCAGAAATTCCTTTCTTGGCGACACGTTGTGTTTTATTCCTGTCTTGCAATGACTTTGGTAGATAACGGCTTTTTGTGGTACACATCATTGTCTGATACATAACTGCTTGGAGTAGGTTGTTTCATTTATATTTTTTGTGTTTTTTTCCCAAAGAATTGCATTTTACACAAGTTATTTCATACATTAATGTTTTGATGTATTAAGCAAATTGTTACTACCAACCAAATGCAGTGAGTTATTGACGAATACGATGATTAATAAGTGTGTGGTCTTCTGATTCCAAAAATACATAATTTCTGTTTATAGTTAGTAATATTTTACCCAAAAAAAAAGAAAACATATAAACAACTTTTAGAACCGATTATTTATTTCTTATGCGAAAAGACAACATGTGCCTATCGTAGTGATTAATTATAAAATAGCACAGTTTGTGGTGTTATGACATTGTGATCATTATATTCCAAAAATCCTCACTTTTATTTATATTTTGGACTGTTTCACCCCAAATATATCCCAAGACGCAAGTCATTTTGAAAACTAGATTATTACTATCTTAAGAGGAAAAACTGCATATATGTCTGTCTTAGTGATTTATAACTAAATAGTGTGCTTTGTGCCATTGTAGTAAACCTTTTCCAAAAATCACCATTTTAGTTTATATTTTGTACGATTTTACCCCAAAATAGCATTCAGTAATCATTAATGATAATATATTATTTGATATACTAAACTTTAAGTTACTACAAACTAATTGCAGTTGTTTTCTAAATCATACGATTTTAAATGACATCGTGGCCAATTGATTCCTAAAATCCTCACTTTTGTTTACATCTCCAATGTTTTTGCCTATAAATGTCTTAAAATCCATAACATTTAGGCACCAGCTTAGTAATATCATAAGAAGGAAGACAATATGTGACCATCCAATTGATTTATAATCAAATACCATAATAAATGACATTACAGTGAACTGATTCCAAGAATCATCATTTTTGTTTTCATTTTGAAGTATTTTACCCCAAAATATCGTATCTTGATCAATAGCTGATAATTTCGTATGATATATAATACTACAAGATACTACACTTATATTGCAGGGGTTTTCAATAAAATACTACTATAATTGACATTGTGGTCGGCCAATTCCAAAAATCCTCACTTTTGTTTGTAGTTTCTCATGATTTACCCCAAAAATATTGGTCTCAAGTGTTAGCATAGAACTCCCCATTAAGTATGTTACAAGGCAACAATTGTGTGACAGGATATAACATAAAACATTTATGTGCATTTTGTGCCCTGTTCTAAAATTCGCAGAAAATGATGACATAACTTTAAAACTCAATTTTCTCAATTTCATGTCAATGTCATTATGGGCCCTTTTCTCAGATCGAGGCTTATTTATATTGAAATTTACGTCCCTAGAATAAAATACCTGCTTTATCCACTAATAAATAATTAAACTGGAATACATTTAACCAGATTTTTTTTCTAGAACTGTTAAAAATATAGTATCAGTATACCTAAAGACTATTATACAGAATATTTCTAATTTGGCGGCCATTTTGTCGGCCATTTTGGATATTTCAAAAACATTTTTCGGTTAAAGGTATAAGTTAGATGTTAGTTAAGTTTTTCTAACAAAAATACTTTACAATTACTCATAATAACGTTGTTATCATGAGATATAGAAGATATACACCGATTTTTCGTTTTTGGCGGCCATCTTTAAAAATGGTTGCCATGGCAACCATAATGGCAGATACGAGATGGGTCTCATGAAAAAAATGTTCCAATATGTTTGCCCAATGTATATACCAAGTTTGGCAACTTTCTCCAAAATTTAATGATTACTCGATTTTTGGTGACATTATTGCTGGACTAAATATTAAAAGTACAGTTACGCCCGAGTGCTTGTTGTAGATCTATATTAGTAATATAGTTGCATCACCATGAACATTCTTGACCTGAGTGATCTTTGCAGTTATGACCAAATGGATGGCTTAGAACAAGAAGGTCTTAACTACCAAATCGATATATTGAGAAAACAAGAGAAAACTGTCTGTAATTTACTCTTTACTTATGGGAATACACCTTTTTAAAACTTCATTTTGGTCAACATGACAATTTCAGATTTTTATGAAAATAAATAAAATATTCTAAATATGTATGAATCTTAAAAGGTTGTAAGTGGCACTTACGACCTTCTAATTCTAAGCCATCGAAATGTTTTTGGTCCTGGTTACTGTCTTTGCTAAATTAACTATATGCCAGAGAAGAGCCTTATAGTTTATTGAATGAACTTACGTTTCAAGTTAATTCCTTAGACCATGTGATTATGTAGATTCATGGAACAAAGTATTGAGCCGCGAGGCTGCACTTTTAGCAATAGACTTTATATAGAGATCTGTTTAAAGGGCCTTTTTTTTTAAAAGTATAATTTTCTTACAAAATCAAGTATGTATATAATAGAGAATTGTTGACTGTCGCGTTAAGAAATATTTATTGCAAATAATTGATCTTAACCACTTTCAACGTCGCACATACCAGTGTGTTTTTCCTTTAAAAGTTAAAACACAGCTTAATTTTTCATTTCAGCATATTTGAGAAATATTATTCACTCGATCGGTCTGTAACACAAACAAACTTCAGTCTAAACATCTATGAAGTATTTGGTTTGTTTTTAAATTCGTTTTCATCACATGCGAGTAAATTTCAGGCAATTTAAATGAGAGTAGTTTAAAATTCTATACCGTATTAATACAGTATAGAATTTCTGAGGTAAAATACTTAAATAATTACAAAATCCTTATGTTTCACAAGTTATATTTTATATAAGTGTGCTTGTTTATGGGATATACAGGCATCTATGCCAAAATATAGTGAATATTTGACAATTTTATTTTATTTTTGCTTTACGCTGAAACGTGACACAGTCCATTTAAGGTACCGACTTAGATGTCAGATTCTCTCTATACTTTACTGTTGAAATTGATTTGAAGTAATTGATTGACAACTGGCGTAATGTCAATTGACCAATAATTAGGTGACTGGTCAACAAATGCTATCCAATTGACCATAAATAGACATGACTGAAGCATTAAACATTGATAATGTTACCTGAAGTAAATCAATAGTTTATTGATTGAAGCTTAGGTATTTATCTCGCAGATTCATCATGGGATGGGAGTGCCACCAATCTCATACACAATGTATAACATGACAACATGCACTGTACTAGCTGTATGTTAAATAATGTACTTTGTTAACTTATAAATGCACAGGTACGCCTTGTACGGAAATGCACTTAATTAAATACTATACCGGTAGCAAACTTTGAACTACCTCGTACATTTTAACAATTAAACATGGGCGGATCTAAAGGGGTGACCGGTACTCCTCTGAAATTTTAAGTTAACATGAAATTTCTTATCTTAACTGGTCAAAAAAGTTTGTCAAGGGACAGCAAAAACAGATAGGCAGGATCCCCAGAGAAAAGTATTTGTTCAAAACCTTTTCCAGAGAAAAGAAAGGTGGTTGGACCCCCTCGCTAAGCAAAATCATTTAGATGATTTCCTGAGCAAAAAATGCTGGTTGGTCCCCTGAGCTTAAAAGTTGGTCAACCCCTTTCCTGAGAAAATATAACTGGTTGTACTCCAATGAAAAACAATGTGGCAGCTTCACACTAAGCTAAGAAATTGAATTCCCAATAACAATGAAGATGTTTCTTGTAATGAAACAGCATCTGGGGTGGTATTCTCACAGCATCTTTTTTTTTATTCAATATAATCAAACATTCGTATAAAGAGATTATATACATATATCAAGGAAAATAAATTATCATATATATACATTTTATGAAAAATCTCAATATATTTATGTAATCTGATCTCAATACTTGTTATACCCACTCTACAATCATGCTTATTTATTTAACAGAAAAGAGGTAGAAAAAAGGGAACACAGTGCACAAAAATCAAAGATGACCTCTGGTCTTAATAACTTTTAAACACTTTATATTTATTTTCAAAAATATCCATTTTGTCATTTTTTAAGGCTATTTCTCTCTAAATAGTTAGTCTGGTTGTCAAGTAGTTTATTCTCAAAGCATCTTATTAAAGTGAAAACTTAAATATTTTTACTTAAGTTAAAATATTGAGCTGCACATATTTCCCAAGAAACAAAAAATAACCCATGTCTCTTATGTGTTTACTGTAGCTCTTTACATAATGCTTCTAAACAACATAAATAACTGTTAATCTTGATTTTCCTGTCAAGCTGATACAATTAAGGATAATTTGAGATTTTTAGAATACCACCCATGTACAATGGTAAATGTTTAAGTTCAACAACATTCTTTGCCCGCAATCACTCCATCAACATTGTGACAGTTTATATAACAATATTAGTATAATAGAATTATTGTTAAATATTGATTGGGAATTTTATGATACTGGTTCAACTCATTATGCAGGGACAATGTATGATCGTTAACAAGCAAAAAATGACGTAAATTGACAATAAAAATGTTGTTATGACAGTAACAGATCTCCATAGCAACCAGTAAACCAGTGGGTTTTCCCCAGGAAATTGCAAGAAATGACTCATATCAGATTGTCATATTCATTGTAATGAAACTCAAAGGTAACACATGTATAATATTCTAAAGGCTTTTATATGATACAATATGAATGAATAGAATTGTATAACAGATTTTTGTATTGCTTGGCCAATTTGACACGAGTCTGACCTTTTGATTAGCATAATTTAACAGTCGCTATATTGCCTACGTATACAACACCAATTGTATGTTTTCATAATCGGGGAGTATCACAAAGACGCTTGAGATGTAATAGAAATACAAATTAGAAATACCGATATCGCACGATTTGCTTGCGGAAATTGATATGTTCAAAGCAAGAAGCTTGTAATATATTCTTGCATAAAAGGTAAGACTCAGGTAAAAAGCCAAGTTATACATGTGTATCAATCAATTTAAGTCATCCACTTAGCATATTTATCATAATAATATCATGGCCAAACAGAAAAATATTTTCATACATGCAGTAATATGTCGCATATGAGAAAGGGCAACTTTAAACCCTTCAAAGGGCAAGAAATTGCCAAACTATAGCCCAATTATTTATGATTGAGTGCTAAAACTTTTTTTTAAAGACTAAAGGTACTGTGCTAAAACTTTTTTTTAATGACTAAAGGTACATCTAAATAAAGGTACTACAGTAGAAACAAATATTTATGTTTAAGTCTATTTAAAGTTTTACTTCCTCTGATTTCTGAATTAAAAGAAATTTTGACCCTTTAGCCAGTATAAACATGTTCAAAGCCTGGCTATTTGTAGATATAAGGGTAAAATAAAAAAAATAAGGATCAACTTCAGGATGAATTGGAACACCTGAATTGAGTCCTCCATCAGTATTAATTTTGATAGAGGAGTGTTTTGAGCAATTGGCACTTCAGTGAGCTTATCACAGGCTATAAACAGTATGTCAATAAAAGCTTCCTGTTAAAGTCGTATAAAACACATAAAAACATGTTTTATGTTCCAACATTACTATATATATTAAACGCAATATCAATCTACATTAAAGGTACTGTACTTTGGTCAGGCCATACCTGATTTCCAACATTTACTTGCAATAGGCAATGAATTAAATTTACAACAGCACTTAAAAAAAGCATCTGAAACATAAACTACAGTAGAACCACCCTAGAGTGACCCTCAGTAGTGTTGCTCTATCTCTCTATAACAACATCAAATTTCCTAATGGCAATAGTCCAAACTATAAGTTTAACCTCTGTAGAACAACAAACCTCTAAACAATGGCCTGTAGTGTGTAGCTCCCGAAGGTTGTTGCTCTACAGAGGTTGTAATTTGTCGTTTCTTATTCTATTAATACAACTCCAGGAATTTGAGGATGATATCTTCGAAGGAGTGGTGTACATAGTGGTGTGTGTTGGATTTAATTACAAATACGGGAAAAACTTGTGTAAGCAGCCAACTAGCTAAGCCGGACGAGTGTTTGCCCTGTAAGTGAAGGGTCCCAGGTTCGAGCCCCTAGTCTGGTTGCACATTTATCTTCTCCTGTTACAGTACCGTATTTTAATGTAGACCTCACAGGTGTATTATTGTCATAGTAATCATATATGCAGCCTAGTCCTTAGACCTACAAATATGACTTTCGGTTTGGTATTTTAACGTTCAAACCTATACTGCCACTCCCAAAGTAACTCAGTATACATTATGTCTAGTGCACCAGTCAGTTGTATCCATGGCCCCCATCCCCGGGTGGGCATTTTTACTTTCGGGTTGTCAAAACCCTGTCAAACCCAGCCCTGTGGGGGCACTCTTGCTCCAATAAAAATCCACGGCTATACGTCCACGCTGTTTCGGGAAAAAAACCCTCCAATTTAAAGTGGCCCGACAGTGCGGGGAAGCTGGAAGGTAAAAACACTGCACTCTCGCCAGCTATCCACCACCCCTCCCCAGGGTGGGGGCCATGGATGCACCTGACTGTTGCATAGATTCTGGACTAATGGCAGTCCTCCCCCCGCCTGCATAACAGCTGTCCTTTCCAATTAACATTTATAGCTCTTTCTCTGCTTAAGCCTGATACATGTTGTGAAGTATCTACTTTAGTGTCAGGAATCCAGCTAAAGTTCCCTGAAAGTTCCATATCTCCTAGTCAACAACAAGTTGAACAACTGATCAAGGTGAGTATCAACAAATAAGTTCAGCATCTTACCTGATGACATCAACAATGGATAAATCCTCTATTTATCACCCACTGCTTCCAACAATCTGTCAGAAACTCGTCTGCTATAATTCCTCTGTCCAATCTACCAGGAATCTATCAGGAATTCCCCCGATCGAATCACCATCTTCCGGTGACCCAATTGTCACATCGCGAATACCTATGACAGGTGTTAATTACAGGTGTTTTACCGTTACAATTGTCCTACAATCCTGATTCACCTTTATAACGGTAAATTATAACACATTTAGGTCAATGTACCGTATCACTAATTATGTCACCTTGTGCATTTAAGTGTGTACTGTATAAACACACACGTAATATTTAATTGACAGGTGGGTGTGATCTTGGGTTAGGAGGTCATAGGTTAAGTTGACATATCAATGAAGCCAACGCATTTTAATTAGGAAGAAAGGAGCATGAATTGAAAATGAGCGAAAAGTAGTGAAACTGTACCAAAGAATAATTTCTATAGATTTGGCATAATGATTGAACATAATTCGTTATGATACTGCATCCAACATTTAAAGATGTGTTTTGCTTTATTGACATTTACTGAAATTTAATAAAGACAACTGTGTTTAACCAGGGATTCTATATATATAGATCCTGGTTTAACTCACTATTTGAGTAAAACCTAGGTACACCCCTAACATTGGTGATTAACTCATGGTGTAGTTCTTTTAATTGTCAATATTCTGCTTTGTGATTGTTTTAATTCAACTTGATGTATTGGTTACCGCTATGTAGGCCATGAGATATTGAATACCTTTATAGATGTTTTGACCAAATAGAGCAAAACATTTGAAAAGGGACACTTACTCAGTATATAGAATCCCTGGTAAATACAAACCACTGGGTTATCTCCCCTTGTCAAATACCAAACATTTCATACGTGTTTCACTTGGTATAATTACTCCATTGTTCATGAACAATCCAATACGGTGGAGCAGTCATAAATTCTAGGTAAGTTGCTTCGTTTTTGACACCTATTAATGTCTACCGGTATGTGTATTTGTCTCCTTAATACCACGTTGCTGAATTGTCCGTACTAAATCCAACCCGAATTTCTTTGTTGAATTATTACGTTTCATTTAAATTTTATGCATCATCTGGAACCATCTTAGTTTCTAAGGTTTTTTACACGCTTGGTTTAAGCTCATAATCAACTGCTCATTTGCATAATACATGGAGCGTTTTTAACATTGGGAGGGGGGCAAACAATTGGCAACTTTGTGTAAAAGATTTTTTGGCTCGCTTCCCTCGCAAAATAACATCATTATGTCAAAATATGTCAACACCCACGGTTGAAGTTAACCGAGGACATTCCCTGGGAATTTTTTTTAAACAATGGATCACTCTGTAGCATTCTGAGAGATCTTATTTGGTATTTAAAAAGGACCTATATACAGGAAATTTAAGTTCTTACATTAAACCCACACTAAGTGCTTGCACAAAATTTAAATAGCTCGATTTTGAGATTGAATCTTAATGTAAAACGTTTGTTTTAAAGGTTTTATATATAATTGGCAATCTCTCAAAGTCAAATAGGAGAGTTTGGGGATGTTTAGAGTACAATTTAAGTCACGAGTGTCTTTTTCATTGCAAACAATGGGTGTTGACATATTTTTATCTAAAAAAATACTTTTGCGAGGGAAGTGAGCCAATTTTTTTATACCTTTTCACCAAGAACTGAAGGTAATTGCCTATAACATGATATTTTGGGTCTAAAATTATACTTTTTGTCTGAATTATTGGGGGGCCAAAAGATATGTTGGCCCCCCCCTCCCTGTCCGGACATTGGGCCCCCCTGCTCTTACGCCCATGTAATAATTTGTCCTAATGCGCTTGGTTTCACTTTTGTCAATTGTGATGTGTCTTTGTTGATAAATTTAATCAACTCATTTTTTAAATAACAATGCACTTTATTCACAAAACAATACATAATTTATCATTTTGATGAAATAATAAAAACACAATTTACAGATGTACATAATATAAATTCACTAATAAAGTTAGTAAAAACAATGATTTATCATGAATTCAGAGCATTTAAAGCTTTGGTAAGTCGTTGAATTGTCTCCCCCTTGCCCAGTATCTCCATCATTTCAGCTATAGACGGACCTTCCTGAAAATATATACAAAATACATGTATAGTTAGTTTGCGATACAAAAAAATCGTGTTTTTTAAACATTTCTCTGTAATTACGAAACCTACATGTATGAAGTTTTTCACGAATAAATGAAATATATCTACCTAATACACACTGAAATTTCAGCAACATCAGAATTTAGTTAAAAAACTTTTGTTCATAAGTTCTATGTAACATATTTGTAGTTTTGTATGAAATATCAAGTTAGAAGACTAAAATTTAATGCTACTTGCAACAGCCAATTTTACGGTCATGTAGTACGCCTAACGGTATATTTATGTATTTGCAACCTACTTAATATAACACAAGCGAGGCCCATCTGTGAATATGACGAAGTACATGTTGTTGTGGTACATCGTTTTGCAAGTGACACACCTAAAAAAACTGAATTATACGGGTCTCCTAAGTCTCGTCTTTATAACAGTAATGTCAATCCCGACGATCACGGAGTGTAATGGTTAAACAATTGATAATAAATCATCAATGGAATACCAGATTACCTCCCTGCGTTAAACTGTAATTTAACACATAATTTCAATATATAATAAAGAATAAATGTATTTTAATAGGTGACTAAAAATTATGAAATTCGGAATGGGAGTAGGTAGGAAGTTATTGTAGTTCTGTGTAATTTTTTACCAAAATCTGATGAATAGATTTTCAGAAATGTTACAAAAACATTTTTTTCTTTGGCAAACTAGCTATACTGTAAAATCATTTTGTTAGTTATAGTAAATCACCAATGTGATTGTTACCAATTGATTCAGAGATATTTAAGCATATACACTACCCTTCAAAAGTTCCTTCACACTCCAAAAATCAGTTTAAGATTTATAATTTCTGTTATAAGGAGTGTGAGGAAACATTCAGAGGACAGTGTATTAACATTAGCATTCATTATTTATATCAACAGTAAATACATGCCATATTTTCCTGAAGCCTATGCAGGAGATTGGTGACCGAAATGCAGGAGATTTAAATGAAATGCAGATTTTTCTTGCTCAAACTTTAATGAACTTAATATGCAGTTTGTGCCTATTTTACTTGTAGGACATTTCCATGCTTCATAAAGCTATTTTAAATTAATATTTTTTATCATTTTCATCATACAAACAAAAAATGTCAAGGAGCAAAAAATGACAGTACATAGATGAGTGGAAAGATATCCACTTCAGGAGCCAGGAGTCAAAGATTGGAATCCTGGAAGTTACAGTACAGTTTGCAAACCTCACTGGGATTAAATGAGTACAATTACTAAGGAAGGGCATTATACATCCAAATGACAATCCCATAAATGACACTTACTCTTAACCCTGCGATGTTTGTTTGTTTGTATTTGACAGAGACAGTCCTAAGTACATGGTCATTTGTTTTTCCCCTGCCAGATGAACAGAACCACTGCCCCGGTTAAAAGCAAACAAAAAGATGCTAAAAGAAATTATAATTTAATTGGTCCTGAAAGTCTTTTTTAGAATAGGAGTTGTTGGCAAAACCATGCTTTTAATAAAGATCTTAACAAACCTTTTGTTCACTAAGTACACTTCGTAACAACCCCATGTAAGCTTTCATCTTTAAATCTCTCTCCTTACAGTAGCAGACTAAAGCTTCCTTCAATGTTGACTCTTCAAAAGTTGTCACTAAGTTCAGTTTATTCACTGTATCTTGTATGATTTTACTTGCTGATTTTGTCTTGTTTGTGACTGCTACCACATGATTCACTTCCGGAACAACCCATAAAAATTCCAAAGTTTTAGACAATAAATCATCTAACAGATATATTCGGTGATCCTGAAAATTGAAACAAAGGAACCTGAGTGAGATTGATTATTATAGGCCCAACAACAAACATTTTTGTTTTCGGTGATAGGCTCAAAATAAATTAGGATAGCTAGGTCAGAAAATCAGAAAAGTATTTTTGGAGGGAGATTTCTATGGAGAAAGAAGCAAATACTGTAAAATCATTAATTTTCGTGGGGGATTAAATTTCGTGGATTTCGTGGTTCACTTCAACAACAAACTTTAATCCCAACGAACATTGATTTTGACCCTTGTTTTGTTACCTGAAATGCAAAATCCATGAATTCTAGTGCCAACGAAATTGTCCTTTTTACCAAAACCACGAAATTTCGTCCCAACGAAATTAAATGATTTTACAGTACAATGCATATACCCTTTAAAATGTAGTTATAACACCAGAAGTGTATTTTGTCGAATGCTATAAAAGCTCCTAGAATTGGTGCAAATTTTAAGGAAGGTGGGGATAACAAACTATTCTTTATGCCAAAGGTACCTGGTAGTGAGCAGTATGTGTTCCTCAGCCAATATTAAAATTATCCAAATGATTTGAAGCTTTCTGTGTACCTGAAGTACATTGTAACTCAATTAAGTTTTTGCACACTTTTTTACGAATCTGTGGGCATAATTTACGTTGTCTAATCCATGAAGATTTTTCAAAATAACACTTCCTCGCCAAGAAGGAAATTGAAGCCATTGTGCTTGTGCAACAGTCACAATGACCTTTGACCTACTGACCTCAAAATCAATAGGGGTCCTCTACTGTACTTTTGATGAGCAACCTCCGTGTTAAAATTGAACATCCTAGGACAAAGTGATTTGAGTTATTGGAAGGAAACCATTTATCCTGTGACCTCCTACACTCTAAGTGTAAATCAGTGATAGCCTGCTTGACTACTGATCGAGAGGTCCCTGGTTCGATCCTCGGCCAGGATGCTAGGTAATTTCTGAAACGCTTTTCAGAGTTTCCAACCCAACTAGAGATGAACTGGTTGGCAACCCAGAGGTAGTCTGCGTATATCGGTGTTGTACACCGTGCACGTTAATGAACCAAGGAGTTTGTTCGGAAAGAGCAAGGGCACCGCGCCCAGATTGCTTGTATCCCACCACTGTCTCTTCTTCTTGTTGTCCCTTCAGGAAATACACAGGACCTCATTGGAAATAAGACTTTTATGGGTTATCCTTGACTGAGAGTTTAAATAATAACACACTCAAGCACATATAGTAATACATACAACACAATCTTTACATCATCTTTATAAGAGACAATTTTATTTAACCACTCGCTAAACTTAAGGTGAACAAGATGCCAAAATATCACAAAATATGCCCGTCTTGGTTGTGCTAGTGACAAAAAATATTGATTACGAAATAAAAGCCCATATTATGTCAAAACATTTTTAAACAATCATCTTTAAAAACTGTTTGAGTTAGAGTACAGACAAATTACTGGACACCGCTGCCGCACGCACACCCACCAAGAATGTTCACATAATACGTCCCTGTTTTTCAACGGCTGTATGAAAATGTATCTGTCTTTAAGAAGATTATTCAGTTTATGTATTCACATTATCTTTTTATAGAATTTATTTAAAGATTCGCTCAACTTTCTGTGATATTTGTATCTGTCTTTGAGCAGATTATTTAGACCTTCGACACCATGTTGTTTGTATGTTGTCCGTAAATGATTTTCATTCAAACCACTTGAAGCCAGAGTTTTAGCACAAGATTTAGTAATCACATTTAAATGGATTAATTTTGCGTAAGAACACATATTCTGTCTTTCATTGGTTAATTTCTGTAGTCTCTCCATAACGTCTTCTGTCGTGAAAACCTGTAGTTTCTGCTCAACTTCGGGTACCAGGTTCATGAGTTCCGATAAGGCCGAGGCATCAGATACTGCGTCATGTGCTGTGTAGTTTTTTCGAAGCAAATGATGAACTAGAAACTGTTGTTTGTAACTCTCTAAACCTGGATGTGTTGTTCTGAATAGTTTAAGACTGTCAGCGAAACCACCAATATCAGGAAAGGACATCTTCTGGGCTTGGAACGAATGTACTAGAACTTTTGAGTCAAATTGTGCATTATGAGCAACAAGCACTGGTTTGCTGTATTTATCAATCCACTGCTGGAACGTCTGTAAAGCATATCGAATGTTCACTGCGGATACTGGTACATCATGGTGGTGGAGTATGTCACCACATAACTCTATACCGGTGATTTCTGTGATCACGTCCGGTATGTAACCTATTTCTGGTTGAACATATGAGGAGAATCTATCTCCTGATGTAAAATGTTGGGCAGCTATCTGTAGGATGCAGCTGTCATGTGCTGAAATATAAAATAGACGGGAAAGGCTAAAATGCAATCAAATAAGACAATCCAATGCTCCCACATTTCACTCAATGTATTCTTTAAGAACTCTGAACTGTCCACACTTTATCAACCCAGATTCAAAACCATTACTTAGTTACAGGATGTATTTTGTTGAAATACCTATGAAAAGCCCAGTATGAGGTACTCTAAAATCATTTAATTCGATGGGACGAATTTTTGTGGTTTTGGAAAAAAGACAATTTCAATAGGACGTTAATTTGTTGATTTTTTTGTTTCAGGTAATAAATACAAAATTCAAAGTTATAGTTCGATGGGTTTAACTTCATGGTTGAAGGCGAACCGCGAAATTTAATCCCTCACAAAAATTAATGATTTAACAGTATTGTGTTGTAAACTTTGCATAAGTCTGTAACTCTGACCTCTGGATCACAGGGTCGCTTGTTTGAGCCTCACTAGTATCACCTTAATATTGTTGCAACAAATTCAATCAGAGATGGAAAAACAAGTTTGTCAATCAAAGTTTGGTGTCCCCAAATAACAGACTAAAATGTGAAAGGTTTTTTGACACAAAAACATCTGTCTATCATAAAGGGTAATTACTCTGGGAAAAAATATCTGACTCAAAATTTCTGACAAAATGGACAGCCAGGCTGGGTACCAAAAACTTGTGTTCATTTTATTTGAAAGTGTATCAGAAAATACTGTAAAATCATTGATTTTTGTGGAGGATTAAATTTTGTTGACTTCACAGTTCACCTTCAACCACAAAATCAAATTCCTAAAATGCTAAACCTACGAATTGACGTCCGATTGAAATGGTCTTTATACCAAAACCATAGAAATTTGGGGAGCGACGGCCTAGAGGTAGGGCGTGCGCTTCGGGACCAAGAGGTCCCTGGTTTGACCCCCCCTCTGGACCACTCGTTATTTCTCTGAGCAAGACCCACATGCTGCACTCCACTCCACCATCGTGTAAAATGATACCTGTGAGGGCAGTGTCTATTCCTGGGCGCCGCAGATCGATGTTGGCTGCCACAATAGAAATAGTCTCTCAAGGGAGACACGAGTGTAGGTTTCCATATGTAGCTCAATGACCAGGAGAGTTAAAATGTCAAAGGGTACTTGAGCGGCCTAACAGCCGAAAAGAGCCCTAGAAAATTGGTAACTTAACTTTTCCAATCGAAATTAAATGATTATATAGGAATTAGAACACATGTGGACACTTTGTGACATCCAGCACAAAATCTAGAGGAGCTAGCGCTGGTCAATATATATGAGAGGCATAATAAAATTGAATATTAATTCTTACCTAAGCCAGTTGTTTCCAGATCAAACACAATGATGTTGTTTTTATCTATACGAATAAGATCGTAAGACCTAGTACCAGTACGCTGTTCTATAACCGGAGGTGCTGGGATATATTCCAAATCTTCAAAGGTTTCATTTAGCTTTACACTAGCCTCGTATGTTTCACGTTTAGGAACACCACTCACTGCTTCATTAGATAATTTCTCGTCCTGTTAAACATTTTTCTTGTTATACATTATTGGTAAGTGTAAAATGTTCATTATAGTGAATTTTGTAGGTTTTTAAGTTTTTATGTGACACTCAAAGAGTTCTCCTCTCCTGCACAGAACTTCACATGCTGGGCGTATAATTATGTGATTCACCTTTAAGTTGGAAATGTTCGTGAAAATAGACCATTCGCAAAATACTGTAAAATCATTAATTTTCACGGGGATTAAATTTTGTGGATTTCGAGGTTTACCTTTAACAATGAAATCAAATCCCAATGAACAAATGTATTTATTACCTGAAATGCAAAAATCCACAAATTTACGTCCCATCAAAATGGTCTTTTTACCAAAACCACGAAATTTCTATCCCATCGAAATTAATGATTTTACAGTAAGCAAATATTTCCACGACGCAAACTTATCCACTTATACGGTAGCCCAGGGCCGGTATTTATAAAGCATCTTAAGTGAAAACTTAAAATTTTCTTAAAATTTCACATTTTCCTTAAGTGTATCAGCTAAACAGCAAAACTAATAGTAACAATTATTTACATTGTTTAGAACCATTATGTAAAGAGCTACAGGAACATATAGAAAAAATGGGTTTTTTTCATTTCTTGTGAAATATTGGCAGCTCAATATTTTAACTTAAGTAAAAATATTTAAGTTTTCACTTAAGATGCTTTATAAATACCAGCCCAGCAATCTTACATACTGCAGTTAACATTCTGCATCTGCTGGCATTTTTACTTGGGAAGATGTCCAAATTAAGACAAACTCATCAAATACAATGATTATCATATGGTCTTAGTTAAGTTAGTATTGACTGAGGAACACCACAAACTACTGGTACACTGTACCTAAGGTAAAAAAATCAAAATGACATCAATTTTAACATACCATGGAATACTTTTTTATTGGATTTATATTTTATCATAAATACTATTTAAGAAATCATAAATACAGACTTACTAAAGCCCAGGTCAGCACATTTTCTATATAGTTGTTATCTAAAACATGACTGTTATACACTCTGAAACGATATAATATGAAGTCATGAACAACTTTAATCATTTAGTGAACGCAGGAACAAAACTAAAAATGTGTCCATCGACACAGGTGCCACCATTGAGGTATATAGTAAAAGTACCAAAGGGCCAAAAATTGACACTTCAAAAATTCCATCCTTCAGGGTTAACTATACATCAAGGTTGTTAATCTGTGAAAGTTTGAAGAAATTTCACCTTACGGTTTGTGAGGAGTTCAACACACAAGATTTGCATAACATACGGACGGACAGCACCAATGCTATATGCCCCTCACTTATAAATAAGTCAGGGGCACAACTATGTAATTATTAAGCATTTTGTAAGAAACTATACAACAAATACCTTGATGAACTTTGGAAATATTTGAGTTTTAACAACTTGAAAGTTTTGGTTAACCTTTAGGGACTAGAGGACAAATAAGCAGAAAAAATAACTGACTGACAGGATATCACTATATGCCTCCTGCATCAGTAGATGCCGGGGCGTATTCGACAATAGTAAGTTTGGGACAACATTTTCAGATGGACGATTGAACAGACTTGAGAATGGATGGACAGGACAATTAGAAAGCATCCTGGGGCCTTATTCACCAACGCTGTAAGTCTAAAACTCAGACTTAGACTTTA
This sequence comes from Spisula subtruncata, assembly GCA_963678985.1. Taxonomy (NCBI): domain Eukaryota; kingdom Metazoa; phylum Mollusca; class Bivalvia; order Venerida; family Mactridae; genus Spisula; species Spisula subtruncata. The sequence continues at coordinate 25,156,256 of OY787671.1, read as the reverse complement.
TATTGCCAAATGTTCTATTCGTTCTCATGCTGTTATAAATGTACCGATGTTGATATAAATTGGTATAATACATGTTGAGTGGGTAACAACAAATACTCAGATAAAATTTCACTTGGTTAAATCTATTCTCAAAGAAATGGCAGTGATTATGAATGATATCAATTTTAAGTCTAAGTCTGAGTTTTAGACTTACAACGTTGGTGAATAAGGCCCCAGGGAACTAACAAGACAAACCAATTTGACAGGGCAGCCATCACCCAGCAGAACTGAATGAAAATTATAATCTCACAAGAGCAACAATCTCTCTACAATAGTCAATATTAGCAGTTCCAAAAGGGGGCTGCTCTACAGAGGTTGTACTGGACTAAATCAATATCCAGGTGTGGGTAATGTATTGTTTTCAAATCATAATCTACCTGACCATACCTTTCTTTATAACGTTCCTTTAATAGATTCTGTGTTTCTTTTATGACATCAGGTTTTAGTTGTTCACTATTAAATCTTCTCTGTAGATGTGTGGCACTTAATTCTTTTAATTTTTCAGGTTGAAGTCTGGCAGAATGTGTATTTAAAGTATCCAGTGAAAACTACAAAATACATCATCATTACACAATGAGACTACATGTAATAAGGGCTGTAACGGTACGCTCATCTCACGATATGATATGTACCGTTAATTTTTCTAACGGTTCGGTATATTTCGGTATGATACAATATTCTCTAACATCAGCTTAAATACTGCATTTTTTAAGTGACAATGGATTTGTTGATTCTTTAACAGCAATTATTATGTGGCTATCAACTACTATAAATGAAATTCGACAATATGAGGTATATCTTAATACAATTAAAATGAGTGATGCATGGTAATTATACATAATCAGAGGACTTTCAGACATTTTCGTACTCTGAATATTATTTCGCTCATAAAAAAGCTTATACCGAACCGTACCGAAATTTGCCACTCTTGTATCGTAAACCGTCTAGTACTGAAGTCGGCGGTCTTTCGTGAACCGCGGTATACCGTTACAGCCCTACATGTAATGCATGTATACATTGTACAACACTTGACATGAAAAGCATGATTAAGTCTAAAGTGATTTAAGAAGAATCGGTAAACTGAAATATATGAAATGGCCATTTTCATCAAACACACATCGGTATTCAAGGTTACCATCTTTCTCATCCAAGAGTGAATATAACGTATTTAAAAGTAAATCAATTGAACTATATAAGTTGTTTTATTACTAAATATTTAAGTAGAGATTTAAAAGTGACTGCAATATTTATTAGTCAATAAACTGATCATTAGCTGTAAATGACCATTTAAATTGATTTATCCGAACAACACAAGTAAAATTGCTTTGAACAACCACACTAGATCCATACCGCCACTGGTATAACTCTAACGTGGTATTGAGACCTGTGCCACCTAAAGTAAACAGGTAAATCAGGTAAAACAACATAAGGATATTGGAAAAGGGATTATCTTTTAAATGTGTTCCGTAATTTTAATTTGCTTGGTGAATAGAATTGAGTAGGTGAAATAAACTTCTGCTCTCCCTAAATCGATCTAATGGTCAGTGATTTCTGTTTATATTGACATTGCAGAATATCGCGTTAAAGTTATAGCTTAAAACATTCTCAACAGTTTCATGATAGAGATATAAACAAACTGTCCTATACTTACTATATTAACCATTTCATCAAGTGTTTTGCCAGCAGTATCTTCAGTAAAGCCTTTATTTACTGTGGTCAGATAATTCAACACAGCATTTGGATAATAATTTTTATCCTGTGATATAAAACAACACATAATCAACATTACATTCCACTGTACAATTGTCAATATGTGTGATGGACTTCATATCATTGACTTTGTGGATGAACTAAATCGCAAAATTGAATCCCCATGAATAATCGACTAAAAAATATGTAACAAGAGATTTTTCTTTCAATATAACAAATCCAAGAATTTAAAGTGTATAAAGCTATATCGGAAGATATTTTTTTTAAAAGTTTCAAAAACTGAAAAATAATTATGCTTTCATATCCATTAGATCATTTTTCGCTTCAGCTTTAACAGAAACTCTCTCTGTGATTTATTGGACATGCGAACAGTCCATTTTCATACGAAAGTGTTCTAAGACTAGAACATCCTATGAAACTATAAGAATCGTCTATTTTTCGTCGATTGAATCAAAGTACATGGAGCCCATCCAAAGTTTTAATTTGCGATTAAGGTAATCTAGTATCATACTAAAAACGATGCAAGTAATTATTTTGACTTTGAATTACTGATAGAATATAGCTCTATACACTTTAAGAAACCATTTTGCCTAAATCTGAATAGATTATAGATTAAATGACCAAGACTGTGAAACTTATGCATTGGTTATTGTGGAGATATTTTAAGGTAATCAAACAAGTCTAACACAGTCTTTGTGCTAATATGGTACCGTAAACACTGAACTATTGGATTGCGATCAAATGAGAATTCGTAAGTGCGAAAGAGACGAAACTTTGTGAGGTACAAGAAATGCAAATGCACATCTCTAGAAGAGACTCCATGGTTTTTTAACATACCCAGTGTATAGATATGATGCAAGTATAACAACCTCTACATTACCAACCAGTCTATTTCATAGTTGGGTCGGAAACATTGGAAACTGTGTCAAAAATAACCTAGTGCACAGTAGAGATTCAAATCAGGTACTACCTCTCTATACGTAATCAAGAGCATTACCTACATAACCTAGTGATATGATAGGAGGTATGATTACCTTGAATATATCTACTCTGATATCACCTTGCCGCTTAGATAACTTGGTACCGTCACTGAAACAACAAAACTTCTACATGTATATAACCGATGTGATCTCTCTATAAATATGTTATTTGAAATGGAATGTAACAGATATCTTTCAAGGTCCAGGGCTGTTATTAATAAAGCATTGTAGTTTTTTCCCCAAAAATGCTGAGCATAGCCTTTATTTACCATTCAACTTTTGCTGGAATATGGCAAGCATATACGAGTGCCTTCACCCTATATTTGAACCAAGGTCACCAGATTAATTACAAACATGCTTATCACTGAGCTACAAAGGCACAAAGTGTATCGGCTGCATAAACTAAACAGAAAAAACGACCAATTCTTTGTGAGACTCCCATATAGACTCATCAGGAATCCATTTCTCATGTGACAGAGATGGAACTCTGTGAATTCTCTTTGGCCAGTCTGCCATCCCTTTTCCTGGCATAAATTATGCCAAACCTTCTCAATGCATAAAATATGTCAAACCTTCTCTGGGGTAAAATATGCCACTTAACTGGAGGTGGGGTAAAATAGTGATAATGTAAGTAAAAGAGACGTATACCTGTTTAGAATGAGAGGTAGATGTGCATAATGTGGAGGTTCCCATCCAAATGCTTCATACATCTGTAAATGTTTAGGTGTGGATATACTCCATTCCTACAATATAATAAACAAGATTAATGACTGTTTTATACACACGTAAATTGCAACAAATGTAAATTTATTTAAATGTGATCAAAACCAAACATCATTACACAATCTGTTTGAAACAAGCAGTCTTTAAAACATATTTCCCCCCAAAATAGCCAAAAAGTTATTTATCATGAAAGGAATGGCGACTCAGGAGACTTCAATATTTACAGGAGTCATCTTCTGTTGATGACCAGGGCCGGTATTTATAAAGCATCTTAAGTGAAAACTTAGAATTTTCTTAAAATCTCAAATTTTCCTTAAATGTATCAGCTAAAGATGAAACTTAATATTAACAACTACATGTATTTACATTGTTTGGACGCATTATGTAAAGAGCTAAAGTAGTCATATAGAAAACATGGGCTAATTTTCGTTTCTTGTGAAAAACGAGCAGCTCAATATTTTAACTTAAGTCAAAATATTTAAGTTTTCACTTAAAGGTCAAATACGAAAGAATTTCTTAATTTAACTAAAGTAACACATTTCCATAGATATATATCATATAAAAGACATGGCGTACTTGTAATCCACATAATTGCAATATTTAAGATGGTTTATAACGATAAAGTTGACGATAACAAAATTACAACTTAAATCCAACCTGGTTGTCTCCCTTGACTTTTAGACCGTGTGACGTCATTTTGGACATAAGTGGAACGGTTCCTCTTCAGTTTAACTAAATTTGAATGGGTCCTGTCGATTTTTTATCGGATTAAATTCATGATCAGTGACGGAAATTACTACAATGTGGTATGTTCTAAGCATTGTATGTGTTGTCATTTTAATCACGTTTTAATTCCCTTCAATATTTAAGAAACAAAACAACGACCACATACCGATGTGGACATTACTGACTTCAACTGCTGGGCGTGTTATACATTACAAACGCAGCAGTGCAAACTGCGCGCTACAGGGGGTATAAATATCACGCTGTTTATACACTTGACACGTGTGCGTATACATCGGTGATTGATTTTGAATATATTATATATAGCTGTCACTATTTTGTATATTTATGTGTTAGGTTTTGTAACAGACCATAAGTAAAGCATTCCGTATGAGGAAAACAATTATGTTCGCAAGAAATGGCTTTAGCTGCATACTTGTACACGCATGTATATTAGACATACAGATACATGATTTGTAGTACACAGGAAATGACGCGTAGTTGGCAGTTTCTGTCGTTAATTGTAAAGAATTTATAAATTAGCCATAATTGAGTTACTGAATTCCTAAATTGAGAAATGAACATTATAATTCTAGACAGGAAATTATTGACGAAAAATTGTAAAAGGAAAATTTGAAAAAAAGTCTGTATATAACCGGGAAAGTTAGAGACATTGTCCATAGTTCTTGAATGCCGAGTTAATCCCATTTTATCATTTTCAATTATGGATACAAATTCAAATGAGAGTTAGCATTAACTAAATCGATTGGTACTTTTTTCAACATTACATGCTGCACCAGTCAGTTCCATCATCGCCCCAAACCCGCGGGGATAGGCGGTCGTGTTTTTACCTTCCAGCTTTCCGCCGCATTGCCGGTGAAATGTTGGGATTTATTTCAGCGAACGAATACCCTAGTGACACTATTTAGTTGTCAGGGACCGGGGAAATACCGGAGATTGTCCCATCAGCTGTCATCTGCAGGCCGTGGAAGGCGGGGTGACAAACCATAAGCCCATCCCCAGGAGTGGGGTACCGTGGATGCTAAGTACTGACAGGTGCATAACAATGACACGTAAGAACAAGTGCGCTGAAAATTAAGTAATTTGGAAATGTAAACTCACGCATTTCCAACACAATAATCGGCGTTATGATCTTTTCAATATTGTTGGTATTGCAATGCGCATGTAATAAAAAGCATGTTTTTTTAATGACACCTCATGGTAAAATTTATTAACTATATCCAGTATCATTGAAAAGTGACAGAATTATAGTGCGATGCTTACACAGAAGTTTGAACATATTTTTTGTACCTTTTTGAAGCTTTCCATTACACCAGAAAACATATTAGACGATATTACACGAATCCTAAGCTTGTCATTTTCAAAAAGTTTCACATTGATAAACAAAAACTTGGTTTATTACGCACATTCATTGACGATATTTTTACGCACTTGCTCAACTGACCATAATTAATACTTACATTTCAATTCATGGTGTTATTTTGATTGGCGAATACAAATTGGTTTGTAATAATTTCGCCACGCCCCCTTGCAACTGTATGACATATGGCAGGCCAGACAGGGCCAACGATCACCACAAGAGCTGGATACCGTGTGATCTATATATTATTTAAGCATAAAATAGACCGCCTGCTTTTGGCGGCCTATAGTGCAGTGTCATATATATGTCGGCCTTTTACTGATGTTTAGATGTAAGCCGGTCTAAATTGTAGGATCAAAATATCTGACGGTGCGTTGATATTCTGGAAAATTAGGCACGTGTTTGAACTCTCAGACAAGTATTATTTTGTGATTTGTAACAAGAATTTAGTTATATTACGGAAGCAGATTACCAACAGTGGAGTTCGCTACATACATGTATATTGTTTATATTTTGTTAAATCCACGGTGCTCGCACTGGGTAAGGACACGCCACGTTTTGACATATTTTAAAAAATATTTTAAACAATACTGTACATGTATACGAGCCCATGCGTTGTTCCATACAGTATTCTACAATTGAAGTGGACAGAACAACACATACAAAGAATAAATCTTTAATACCGCTCTATTGTTTTATATAATATATATCCAACGTTCTATTTTGGATAGTCTGACAGTATTTTTTAATAATTACCCATACAGCAAAACGATACACAATTTAAACACGAACTTTTAAAATCTATATCATAGGCATATTATTTCAACTGTGCGTATCTATTTTTTCCCGTTATGTACTTTTTTGTTGGGGTACATAACGGGAAATGGATACGTGGATCTAGGTTCATGCTAGGAAGAATCATTAGTTTACACACAGTTGAACTCAAATGCCAATGATTGATCTATATCGTTTTAGAAAAATGCAATTTATCGTTCCATACTAAATTAATAAATTAATGAAACGTTTACCGAGTTATAAACATTTTATATCTGGTATAATACACTGTTCTTTTTTGCATTTTGATTGACAAAAATATATTATTAATACTTGGCCAGTAACAACACCGTTCTTATAACACGCGTGATGTAGACGCGTCTCCAGTTGCATTGACCGTAAACTTAATCTATGTACACATACCGATTTAGGAATTTTCTCACATTTGTATACCCAATAATACGTACAGAAACAATTAAATTAAACATCAAATCGGTCAGCAGCTGATTATAATCTCGTGTTTGACATGTTACAACCCCCCGTGATGTGCATAATGTACCAAGATTAACTGTATGACACTTCGTAGATCGTCGCTGTGTATATGTATGTATAACCCCGGTGGAGAATATTTTTTTTAGGATTATGCTTTATATTTGACCCACTATTACATAATAGCACATGCATTCCATGTAACTTTAATGCATTTAAATCGAACATATTCAATAGAGATCAAGATTAATGCGAATATACACTAATAGTATACAGCTTCTGTGTTAATCAGATGTTCCAAAAACACGTCACAAGCTAAGGGAAGTAACTCGGGTTAGTTTATTCACAAAATAAGATAATCGAAATAAGAGGTGACGTTTATTGTGTGTTATAATCATATCTGAAGTGTAGAGATTGATGTAATCATTTATTTATACCATAAACTTATTAAAACAGCAAAAAAATAATCTTGCGTATATGACCTTTAAGATGTTTTATACATACCGGCCCAGCATCTTTATAAGGTTTGAAGATCCTAGACCTAATCAATCTGGAGTCCATTTGGTTATGATAAAGGTCATGGTGACATAGACATGTTGTAGAAATAAACTTCATTGTTGGTGAAAACTTTATGATTTTAAAGATGTTGTAAGGGACTACAATTTACCTCTCCACGTAAAACATGAGATATTTGCATATAGTGATCATCCACAACGTTAGCAAAATGATACGTCGGATATCCATCTGACTTAACTACAACCTGAAAATATAACATGATTTCCATTATCTATTTAGGAAATAGATCTTAGTTTTTCCATGATATACCGGCCAATATATCACGGTTTGGAGTTCATATGCGTAGGAATTAATCACGAAGGCCGTACACTAAGATCTATTTGCATTCTAGCACGTGTAATATGCGAAATTTCATATGGACTCATTTGTATTGCAGCGTGATGCGTTGTTTGTCGTGTTGCTATAGACAACTTCCGCTGTTTAAAGTATAAAACCTCCACCCCTGGAATATTTTTTTTTGCGCTTTTCATTTAAACAGAGGCATAACTAGAGCTCATTCCAAACTATGTATTTCATAAAAACTAAAATGATTCGATAAATGCAATTGACGTTGCAATACTACGGATACAATTAAATAAATTAAGAAAGAACGCTACGCAAATAAAATTTCGCACAATGTCACGTTTACGTTGACGCCAAATAAACGTCATACAATCCATGACATCATGTGATAAAGAAGTCGTAAATTCCATTCATAAATAGCGTTATTTATACATGGGAGGTAATTCAACAGACAAAAAGTAGTACGGCAAAAGCTGTGATATACAGGAAATTTAACCACAGTACAGTCCTATACGATTACAGGGAGCTAAAAATAGACAGTGTTAGAATCAGGTTTAACCCAACAATTTTTCAGTCATACTTGGCAGTGGATTCACCTAATAAGTTTCCTAGACTGTATCATAAACAATATAAACTATAATACTCTTTTCAACTTCTCTCCATGTGGAGCAAAACCTATAGACAGGAACACAATCTGAATTGCTGGACTGAATTAGTGACCACCAATTGATAGTAAAATTGTCGAAGTTGAATTTCAAACTCACAGCAGTACTTTTATTAAATAAGAAGATAAATCACAGAAAAATCAAACTTACAAAATCTCCTTCAAGGCTTTGTCCTATAGATTTTTCATGCATTGAACCATACACAAGATCAACCCATGCACTCTCAAGAGGTTCATACTGAAATAGATTAAAAATTCAACCTATTAAGCAACACCAACATCCACCTGGATAGCTAAGTGGTTGAGCACCCACTTTGAGTGTAAGAGGTCTACAGTTTGATCCAAGGCCACAACAAGCAGTTACAAAATGGTACTGGTACTCAGGATAAAGTCATGTGTGAAGATGGAAACCATATTGTCGACAGACAGACAGAGTAACAGACATTTGCAATTGTTTATTTGCAAGGTGCATGTATTTACATGACTTTACTAAATTTTACTTGAGATCAATATTTCAGATAAATAGTTTTCATTACATTATCAATAAATTAGTATAATATCAACAAAAGAAGTGACAACTCCAAAATGGGTGTACAAATCAACAATGTTTTATTCTTCACAATGTCAAAAAAAGTTAAGTTACCAATTTTCTAGGGCTGTTTTCAGCTGTTAGGTCGCTCAAACACCCTTTGACATTTCAACTTCCCCTGGTCATTGGGCTACATATGGAAACCTACACTCGTGTCTCCCTGGGGAGACTATTTCTCTCCTGTGGTGTGGCAGCCAACAGTGATCTGCGGCGCCCAGGAATAGACACTGTCCTCACAGGTACCATTTTACACCATGGTGGAGTGGAGCTGTGGGTCTTGCTCAGAGAAATTAACCAGTGGTCCAGAGGGGGGTCGAACCCAGGACCTCTCGATCCCGAAGTGCGCACCATACCTCTAGGCCACCGCTCCCCACAAACAGTGACTCATATCAGTATGAAATACAAGCACTTACCTTAAATCTAATCACATATGGTGTATTCTGAGATAATTTTTCCTCAACTTCTGACTGTGTTAAGTGTCGGCATTTGTTGTCATATTTTGGTATTTCTCCCCGACGTGCTGCTTCTTTACGTAAAAGGCTTAGTCTTCTCTCCGTACAAAAACAACGATAGCAGTGACCCGACTGAAACATATTATCAAATCTTGGAATAGTTTAAACTTAAACCAATAGCTACCAAGTATTTTTAGTTCAGCATAAATATACTAAGAAACAGGGTACTACAATAATAATTAGTTACTATCCAGGAAAAATTCAGCAATCTTGATAGGATGCAAAGAATGATCAAACTTTTCAGCAGAAAATGAAGCTTATTGCTGAGCATAGCCTTTATTTGCCAATCAGCATTCAACTGAAACATGGCAGGCATGTGAGAGCCCCACATAGATTTGCACCTAGGTCTCTATTTTAGATGGCAAGCAGGCTAACCACTGAGCTACAAAGACATATTCAGCAATATGGATTCATTGAATGGAACTAGAATGATTCAAACTTTTCATCAGAAGATCAAGCTTATTTTATGAAAAAGTGGTGGTCAAGTGGTTTACAAACTGAACAAAATGGTCTCTGCCAGAAACTAGTAAAACAGACCACTCATTGATACGGTATAACAGTACTTAGTGTTACCTACCTTCATCAATGTTTCCTTGCTTTCATTGTACAGGGTGAATCTCTCTGACTAAAATTTCAAATAAATGAAACCAAAATTAGACTTTAACAACACACACAAATGTATTTATATATGAGCCGTTCTCCAGGAAAACCGGGCTTAATGACAGTGTATTGTAATTATTAGGGATAGCATCGAGTACCCAAGTACTCGAGTACTCTTTCAAAGGTCTGATTATCAAATAGTAAAATCAGTATTTGAGTACTCGAACAAATTAAAAAAAAACATTGTTTATCCTGTCTAATAAAGAATGTGTCAATGTGTTATCTGGTCAACTAAAATTACAATTAATAACATGTCATCAATCCTTAATCGCCGCCACGAGGTCGCTAATTGCAAGCGTAATCAAAACTCAGACCTGTCAATCATCGTCTGTTAGTTTGTTTATGACACATAGTTTGGGGTTCTTACGATTACACCGTGCAACCGTATAAATTGTCATCTACTGTAAAATCATTTAATTTCGTTGGGACGAAATTTCGTGACTTTGGTAAAAAAGACAATTTCGTTGGGACTTGAATTTGTGGATTTTGCATTTCATGTAATAAAACAAGGGTCAAAATCAATGTTCGTTGGGATTAAAGTTTGTGGTTGAGGTGAACCACGAAATCCACGAAATTTAATCCCCCACGAAAATTAATGATTTTACAGTATTTGTAAATGGCAGCTGATGTCTATTGGGTGTGAAAATCGATTAAGAAATAAAAAATATATTACATTTAATTCTAATCTTTCTCGTGCGTATATGAACGAGCAATAACTGAACATGATTTAATCACGCTGTATAAATATTGATTTTACTCTGTATCAGGTTTTTTTGTTATTATTTTTTATTATTGATTCCACATTCTTCTACTGATCTAGATTTGATCAACAACTGAACAGAACAGACAGGCAAACACACTGTTCAAAGTGAAATTGAACATGCTCGTTTGCAGTAAGGACAACATTTTTATTTCCGAAAAATCATGCATATTTATTTTTTTCCAAGTACCCAATACTCGATTGGAAGAATGACTGAGTACTCGAGTATCGATTTTGGTACTCGTTGCCCTCTCTAGTAATTATGCAATAAGATTTAGAAAAATGTCTAAAATGAGAAAAAATTCCTGTCCTTCGATTTTATATTTAAGTAATTGGATAGTATAGTACTATCCATTAGCTTCATTTTTTCTTTAAATTATGTTAAAATAACTTCTGTCGTTGCTTTTGGTTTCAAAATAGTACTCATATCAAGGAAAACAATGGTTAGGTGGCTAAAAACTCTTGTTATTTTTCCTGTAAGCAAACACTCACAAATTGGATACGTTTTATTAAAATAAAAATATGATTCTAAATTTTAAACGTTTACGTACAAAATTTATTAGATACTGGTTATTTGAAATACCAGTTGGCGTTACGTCAAAAACATAGAGAATGATGTTCGTGACCTCACTCATAAAGTAGGCGGTAGTGGTTGGTTTAAGTAGTCTTTAACTTTGTAAGTGTAAGGACTCTTTAGTTCAAATTTTCAGAAACTGTTCACAAGAGTCTCCTCTTTCTAACCATATATTATCACCATTTTCACAATTTTGTCACTAAGCCGGGTTTTCCTGGAGAACGGCTCATATATATAAGCTAGATACTCAAATTATTAAGAATATATGAAGCACTTTCAATATTTTTATCAAGGAAAAACTGAGTGGGTGAACAAATCTTGAAGTGACCTTTTTCAAACTTATAAAAACTTGGGCTCATTAGCTTTGCAATTAGGGTCAAACCACTTCCTAATAATAAATCTGACTAAGTTATTAAAGTTATTTATGTAACCATATTATATATATTAATGATCACCATGTAAGTACTTTGGATTAGGGATTTTGACCCTAACATTTTCAAAAAGTTTGAAAGGTCATTTTTTCTTAAATTTTTTAAGTATTTTGCCTCAAGAATGGTTCAATTTAGATTCAGAAGCTAGTGGAATCCCTCATCCAACAGCATAACAACGGACAGGGATTTCCCTGATGCAGGTTTTCTGCATCCCTGACACAACTTTGTGGCTTGGGACCCTCATTTCTGCATTACTGTGCATCCTTGGGACCCCCATTAGGATCCCTTGGATAGGCATTTTTATTTCAGCTAGACCATTTTTCTTTCTGCTATTCATTGCACTAAGTCTTGTGGTGCATTGAGCAATCTGAATTTGCTGTTTTATATATTTATAAATTTGATACTCACTAATAATGAGCTTGAAATGCATTACTGTATAATGAAGGGACCCCCAAAATTTCCCAGGGACTCCCTAAATATAAATCTTAAGGGTCCCTGGGACCCTCGTATGAAAAACCCTAGGGAAACCCTGAAAGGACCTAGCATATAATAACAAACTACATGTAGTAAATTACTAAGTTATTAACAGAAATATTGATTTTAAAAGTACATATACCTGTAGATAAGGTTCGTACGGCCCACCAATCGAGGGACCTGTTATAATGTAATACAAAACATCATTGTATAAACTGCACAATCAAATTAAGAATGTTATTTTGAATTGAAAACAATTTACAGTGTGAATCATCTATGTTGTTCTCTTCTTACCGAAACAACTCTGTATTGTAAAAGTATTGCTGTAAGGTTTCACAATCACTTTAAGTCTGTTTGGGCAATCACATGAGTCAGGTGCAAGGTTTCAAATTTGCTAGTCCGAAATTAAATAATAAAATGTTGTAGATGTTTAATTGCATTTTTTCTGACATTCAAAATTCAGTCTTGTAAATATGACTTTTCCAAAATGAAATGTACTTGTCCCCTTTCAGGTCGAGGACTGTTACAAGTAAGACATGTGGCACTTGATTAGGTAAACAGAATAATCAGAGCATGAAAGGCACAAAAAGGAACACACACATGACTCAGATGCAACTCACACCAGTCAAGTCAAAGTCCCCAAGACAGGGTTTGACTCCAATATAAGCATGTTACTAAAGATATACAGAACAATCAATACAATGACATCTTACTTTCATCAGGATAGAGTCCAGCCCACTGTAACATTTGTTCCAATTTCTCCACAGCACCAGGAACAATTCTGGTCTGAAAACAATACATCGTAATTCAGAATTGCAATATACAGCACAAATCCTCTGTATGACAGTTTGAAGATTAAGGTATTCAGGTCTAGTTTTCAAATAGCTTAAAGTTAGGGATTAAATTTTATTTCATTTTTATGTGATATGTACTCGACCCCTGGAATTGCACTTGCAAACCAATGACCTGATGCTAGCCTAGGAGCCAGTTGCCTAAGGAGCCAGTTGTGATCCGTTGCATAAGAAACGACTCAATAGTGCTTGGCTAGCAAAAGTGCAGAGTAGACGAGTGTGCTGTCTTTGAGGAGATTCTTTTAAATTTAAGTTTCCCTCAATCTGAGTACAGTCTTTTGTACTGAGTCAAATGCGCTTGACTACACATTTGTTGAACTGCATATAGGAACCAATTGCGTTTTGCTGTGAGTAACTGCTATCAGTGAGCACTCGTGGGTGCAGGAGGCCATTGGATAAGCAAGGTGCATTGAGCGCTTGGTAGCGCTACGCTAAGAAACGGCTTGTTTAAAAAAGCACTACGCAGCAGACAAAGCAAAAAATTTATAAGCTACCGGCTAGAAGTGCTACAAAGCAGAACCAAAGACTTTAGCTGTCTGTTGGATGATAAGGAATCGCTCAGTAGGGCTCGCCTAGCAAAGTTTTAAGAATCCGTATTTAGGGCTATGCAATGGGCTCCAGGTAAGGTAGTCAAACAATCTCGACCTAGTGACTACTACGCGTCACAAAGGAAGAAAACCGACGGAGACCGAAATCTTGTCTACAGGTAAGGAGACTAGGTCCTAAAAGCCCCGGTCAGGTTTCCCCTGTTAAACTTATATCAGCTAATCAGTCATATCAGGATCATATTTATATAGTTGTTATGCGATGGGACTAGATAAAAGTCCTCTGAACCAATGAAACATACCAAATCTGTGTCTTCAATCCTCAAAACGAATTTGCCGCTGTGTGATTTCGCAAACAAGTAGTTCAAAAGAGCAGTTCTGAGTCCACCCAGGTGCAGCATTCCAGTTGGACTCGGTGCGAACCGTACACGAACATTATGATGGTGTGACAATCGTGAGAAAGTGAAATAAACACGGTGATTTGTAAACACAGTTCGCAATTTCATGGGCAGCGCCATTTTGATTGGTTTGTGGTAATTTTAGTGTATGTCGTAAAAATATACACAAGTTGTTATTTAATACATTTTTTATTTATGCTTCATATTATTGAATTTTATTTACTTCTTTGATCTTCATTTCTTGTAAATGTAAGAATAATAGTCAAGTTTTCAATGTCGTAAACACGCAACTGGGGAAGATTTCGTCAGAAACTGAGAAAGAAGGGTCACAAAATCACGATTTCAAGCGTAATTTGATGGTGCTGCGATATTAATGAATGACAGTTGTTGTTTGTGGTGAAGTTATCAACAAGAATTTTCTTTCATTAGTTCTTACAGAAGTGAAACTGTCGGTGGAACTACAAAATGGTAAGTAAGCAATGTCAAATTCACATTCGTACCCAAGCTAACTCGACCCAAACATTATATCACATGTTTCACTTATAAAATATCCAGACCAAAGAGTACTTTTTCATATGATCTTTGTTTAGAAATAAGACATACTAAATGTCTTTTTTAGCTTAAACACATAAGTATACAAATCTTATTTATAAATGCACCAGTCAGTTGCATTCACGGACCCCCAAAGTGCCAAACCCCGTCGATCCACGGGGGATGATCAGAGAAACGCCATATTTTTACCTCCCAGCTTCCTCCGAACTGCCGGGGAAAAGTTGGGATTTTTTCCTGGAATTAATACCCTGGGGACAATATTTATTTGTCAGGGAAATTTCAGAGATTTTACCATCAGCAGTTCCCCGCAGAGCATCGAGTGTTGGCGGGGATTTAATAACCCAAAAGTACAAATCCGGACCCATCTCCGGGAATGGGGGGGCGTGAATACTACTGACTGGTGCATTACTTGAACAGAGGGCCTAAACAATTGAAGTATATTAGAGTCACTGGTATCCGATAAAAGTCACAAGGACAAGGAATTAAGGGGCCAAGGATCTGACAAACCTGGCCCTCCAGTGTGACAAATGGACAGTACCCTTACTATATATTGAAAGGGTTAAACAACAATCATAGGCACTGGGAATTTAGTCTGACAACAATTAAATTATCAGTTAATTATCTAGTAGTTGTATTGACATCTTGATTAAGTATAATTAACTATAAATCTTTTTTTATTTTCAAGGGGAGTTCACTGATCATGGCAGGTTTGGGTCTCGCAGCCCTTGGATTTGGAGGTAAGAGAAAATCTATCATCAAATGTATTTCAGAGTACCATAAGATTTGTTCAATCAGTCATGAATACACTATATCCTTGTTTCTCATATTTCCGGGCTTTCTCATATTTCCGGCACACATAAAGATGCATTAATGAATTATTGTTTTGGAGTAATTTGATAGATTTAACCGATATTGTTTGATTTCCACCAAAAAATGCACCAGATTTGGGCAAAAAAACGAAAATTTTCGAAGAAAAAAAAATCAGTGTATTTTTAGAAAAGGGAAACAAATCCTCCTCACCTTGCTTAAACTCTTACTTAGACTCGTTTGCAACCATTAATTATGATTTCAACATGTCACGGAAGGATAAAACTACAAATTGGGCCCCATGTGAAGTTTGTAAGAATACCAGTCAATGAAAAATACAAATTAGACCGGAAATACGAGAATGTGCTCGTAAATTCAGATCATGGAGGTCACGTGATATGATGCTAAAAATAGACCATGGACGTTAGATTTTTGTGTTTTCATTGATTGCATGTTTTGCATAAATGGTTAAGTCATAGTTTCCTCCAATTTAAACTATTCAAAAAGTTTTTTAAAACATTTTTAAATCAGTTTTATCCTTAGATGCCCGGAAATAGGAGACAACAGGCTAGATGCTAAGATTGAGTGGTAAACCAGCACTATTACTGAAATACCCTCTAAGTTTCACTCTACCATTCTGTTAAAGAGTGTCATGCAGAAGTCAATATACTGAAGCTTCCATTGGCAACAAGCATAGCACCTGACTTGAGACTCAATGATCGGGGAAGAGGCACATTCAACTGAATGTATGGAGTCATTTGTCTCATGCCTTGTGTCGATGGATAACATTAACAGTGATTAATATTTATAAGTTAGAAAAACTTGGTTTCATGTAAATCGACCTTAAATAAATTGTCTGAATAATAATAGAGTTTTGGCAGTATGTATAGGTATTTAGATTTTGGACTTAAAATTGGTAATTTACTTAAGTTTGATTCTGTTTTAGTGTTAACTTTGTTACAATAATATTTCTGTAAATTTCTTAGTCTTAGCAGGGCTCACACTGCCCATTTTAAATTAATAGCCACTTTTATTTACTCAACAAAAATAATAGCCAAAATTGATGCAAGCTATATATAGACATAGTTTTGGGTCATTTTTTACTCTTAGACTCATATACACAACTTGTTTTACTGTTTTCAGGCAGACAATTACTGAGACACAAAAATAAAGTTGAACAAGTTTTGAAGAAAGTTGAGACAATACCTTCTGGCGTAAGTAAAGAATCTCTCTTGTCTATGCTCAGTTTGGCCAGAATTTCTGTCATGTTCAAGGTTGTCAGGGGTCCGCATTGATATATAAAGACATGTAACACACAAAAGATAATTCACAAATAAGTCAGTGGTCCATGTTGATAAAGATATACGAAAAATATTTCACAAATATGTGTAACAAAATACCTTAGACACATTTTTTTGGTCGAATTGATGCTAGATACCCACTTGTGACATCATAGATCATGTGATTGTGCACTGTATTATTGGTTTGTTTATCCAGGTCCACTTTAATGTTCTGATTAGTATGGCATTGCAAATGCTTGACTAACGAATGATAAGTCAGTTATGAGCATCATTAACATTATGATGCATATGAACCCTGGAGTACCTATCTTATAGGGATCCTTATCTTCTGATAAAATTTATAAATATCAAATATTATTATTTAACCTAGTCTACAAACTTATTGAACACCCCTCACACATGGTTTGTATTGTTCTGTTAAAACATTAACAATCTAACATTGCTCTCAATTTCTCTCTACAGGCATTAAGCAAGTATTACAGAGGTGGTTTTGAGAAAAATATGAGCAAAAGAGAAGCATGTTTGATATTAGGAGTCAGGTAATTGTTGCCATAGTAACTACTGTTATCAATTGACATTAAGCCAGAGCAGATATCAATCCGCCTAATTGTCGAAGGCTGCTACGCGAAGGTTTTCAAGTTAATCCATTGGACCATGTAATTATAGTTTACCGTCAAAATTGATTTAAAGGGTATAGATTGACAACTGGTGTAATGTCAATTATTGCAGTCTTTATCTATTTGTTGAAACTCTGTAAAACAGTACATACTTTGTAGTATAATAATATCCCTAAAAGGGGATCACAATATCGTTTGTACAACAATACATACTTTATTTCCTAAATAACTCTCTTGGACAATTGTTGTTGTCCAGTGGTTAGTGTCAAAGATTCATAACCCAATGTGGATTCAGTCCAGTTGCAGCAGATCATACCCTTCCATAAAAATATGATAGAATATTGATTTTCCTCCTCATGTGAAGAAGTTATTGTTTCCATGTTGAATGTTAAGTTAGTACTGGCTATATATGAGATAATGTTCAGGAAAACTTGTGATGTGAATATGTCACCTTGCAGTAGTTTAACTTAAAAACTATTAAGAAACTGTGTGAAACCAAAATAACTAAAGAAACCCTTTTAGGTTTGGCTAAGGTGTAAGATACTTACTTTATCTAAACCATTGTTCTCACATACTGTACATAATTATTATTCTATTGATACTGCCTACTATACAGTGCCCACCAAAAGTTTGGAGACAAATCAGAAGATTTGTGTTGATGTGTTTTATGGAAAACTTCTTGTTATTCATTATCCACACAAACAATTTAATAAAAAATTGAAAAGTTTTGTAAAAAAAATCATTGAAACAGCACCATTTTCATTAAAGGGAGGCAATAAGAGCAGACAACAATCAAACACAATGTTTCTTCAGGTATTTTGCCTGATTACTTCGATATAGGTAAATTTTATGGTTGTCTCCAGACTTTTGGTGGGCACTGTATATCATCATACTGTATATAAGGGTACTCTCTTTTTTCAGCCCATCAGCTTCACAAGCCAAAGTTAAACAAGCACACAAAAAGATTATGTTACTCAACCATCCAGATAGAGGTATAGTAGTAACTTTGAAGTCTGTCCTTATGTTAACAGGGGCCTTATTCACCAACGTTATAAGTCTAAAATTCAGACTTGGACTTTATTTTGCCAAATGTTCTATTCGCTCTCATGTTGTTATAAATATACCGATTTTGATATAAATTGGTATATATATTCAGTGGGTAACAACCAATAGTCCTATAAAATTGCGCATTGTTAAATCTGATTTCAAAGAAATGCCAGTGATTATGAATAATGATAATTTTAAGTCTAAGTCTGAGACGTTGGTGAATAAGGCCCCAGGTGTTTGGACATGTGTGTTCTGAAGAGACTAACATTTATTTCATGAAAACTTTAGTAAAATAAGATTTAGTACAGGTATAAGTCATTTGAAATTTCATAAACTGAAGTAAAACTAAGCTAACATTTAACAATGGAACTAGAAATATGTCCATTTGGCATGGATGTCCCACTTTTGGGATATATAGCAAAAATAACAAAGGACCGTTACTCTGATAAAAATTGACCCAACAAAAACTTTATCCTTAACAGTCAACTGTACATTAAGATTGTTGATCTATGATATTTTAAAGTAATTCTGTCCAGCATTTTGTAATGAGTTCTACACACAAGACTAGAGCTGCGTTCAATTCAGACGGACATACATACGGATGGACTGCACCAATGCTATATGCTTCAGGGAGCCGAGTGATCCACTGCGTAAAGCTGTGCTTATATGCTTGCGCCTTTTTACAGTGGGGCACAACAATGTTTGAAAGCATGTGTACAATTATGAGTTTTTTCACACCATGTTTTATTTCATTGAAGGTGGATCACCATATCTTGCTACTAAGATAAATGAAGCCAAAGATTACATGGAATCAAAGAAAAACTGAATGACGTACCGACACCTGAGTGATTGACGTGACATTGTCTGTGATAAAAAATCTTAACTGTCACCTATAAAGTGGACAGTGATATATAAACATTCATCTAAAAGCTATATTCATGTATAATTATACATACCTGTCAACCAAGAACTCTTATTAAAGTGGAGTTACTACTATTTTCCTTATTAATTTCTGGTTTTCTAAGTTCACCTTACTTTGAACAAAAGTACATTTGGTTCATTTTATGATCTTCTGTCCCTATATAACCACTAGAATTAAAACATTCCTTGTTTATGCATCTAAATCCTTTTTAAATCATATTTACGTGCATCTTGTGATATATTTTGCTTTATCACTCCATTTGGATTGAATTATCTTCACAGGTATGGTAATATACACAAGAAAGATAGATCATGATGCCGCTTGATCACAGGCGAAACGCAAGCGTTTCGGGGGTCTAAAATGCAATCGTTTTTCGGAAGTATTTTAAAGACGTGTCATACTGTTTACTCAGATTACACAGTTGTAATATATTGGGTAACATGTTTTTAGGGAATAGCTTGAAACAATATTATTGACTAATAATTGACAATTACACCAGTTGTCAATCAAGTATTGTGTGTAAAATTTGTAAACAAATGGTCCAAATAATTCACTTTAAATTAAAATCTTGGACAAGCAAGAGTTAGATTTCTACTTTGGTGTAATGTCATTTGCTTATTAATTTTCAAAATATGTAGTATGGATGCAATCCAGCGCATGTATATTCTATGAACCTTTGTCTGCTTGTTACGATTCCTTAGGATGAACTGTACTACTGTTGAAGTACATGTATACTGTTCAGGTGAATGACTCGAGTCTATTTAAGTGATGGAACGGCCATTTTGTTCCGTGCACAAGTTTGTCCAGTCCCACTCATTTGAATTGGTGCTTTATACATAGTTTGTAAACAAGTAAACATCAGCTATCACAATTGTATAGTCTTTTGATAAGACCTAAAATGATTGGAAATCACATGCAATGTTTTTTTTATAAATTTAACCTCAAAAGAGAAATAACCTCTAAACAATGACAAATATTTTCAAAGAGTGTTGCTTTGCAGGGGTTTTACTGTACTTGTGTCAATAAAATCTGTTAAAACTTCTAATTTTCCTGCAGAGTAGTCTGTCCTTGCACAGAACTTGAGAAGGGCATTCAATTACCCTGTAATATGATTGGTCCTGTTTGGAGAGGATTGACCAATACCAAATTCTATGTGTTGAAAAAATAATATGCTATTGTATGGTTACTGGTAATAATATTTTGTTATTGTTTGATAATAAATGATATGGAGAGAATTTTCTGTTGTTTATCATTAATTTGCCTGATTTGTCTGTTGCTGCATGTCATTCCTTAGCTATGTTTCTGCTATATAGACAGCATATTCATTTTACCGGTTTCCTGTGCTGTATCATAATGCTAATATATAACTAACCCTTCCACAAAACCCAACAATTCTTTTTCATTGAAGGATATGATCTGCTACCACTAGGAATCAAAAAGGAATTGCCAAGTTGGAAATCCAACTCACTTGACCAAGGCTTAATTGAATGCCTCAAAAGGCCGTTCCAGCTTGCCATACCTGCAAGGGAATGCTGTGTACATGTACTTGCAAAAACGTGGGCAAATTTGAGAATCGGTACATGACGAGTTCTGCCTCTGAAGTTATTAGGGAGCCCGCAGACATGGAAGTTGCCCTGAGAGTATGAGGAGCTTTCACTGTGTTTCAGCTAAGGATTCACAACATGCATGCTTTCTACTGCAAGGGAGAGTTTAAAATTGACCTACCAGGGTACATACCGGTTATTACCAGTGAAACTAGCCAAGTGGTTTAACAAATCTGTGCTTTTTACTGCTAGTTGATGGCGCTGTACAGTAAAGGTTTGAATCCCATTCATTAAGTGCAAAATAACTATTTCACAACAGTGATACTTGTGCTGTGATGTCACTAAAGTCACCCATGCACAGTTACATGTTGTTCAAGTCTAGTTATCCATATCAACTGATTCCTAAGGTGGTGCAGTAGAACTAAGTTATATGTCATGATAATATGCAATCTTTTTATGCCCCCGTATCGATAGATCGGGAGGCATATAGTAATTCACCTGTCCGTCCGTCCGTTCGTCCGTCCAGCCTGGTTAACCCAAATTGACCGTTTCTTCTAGCATTAAAATGGCTTGCTACAAAGTTTTCAAACTTGCTTGGATGTTGTATATGACCACTCTCCACGCGCCTGTATCACCTGACTCCATTTTGACCTTCACCTTGACCTAATTTTGGACTTAGACTTATTGAAAGGTAAAATTCTTGGTTAACCCAAATTAACCGTTTCTTCTAGCATTAAAATGGCTTGCTACAAAGCTTTCATACTTGCATGGATGTTGTATATGACCACTCTCCACACGCCTGTATCACCTGACTCCATTTTGACCTTCTCCTTGACCTAATTTTGGACTTAGACTTATCTCCCCTTTAGTATTTTTACAATAAAATTTTGTCTGGAGCGTATCTTCAAAACTATTCAACATATTGACTTGAAACTTGAAATATAAATAGATGGCAACTTGGAGAAGTGCATTGACAAAGAACCATAACTCTGTCTGTCTTAAATTTTGAATTATCTCCCCTTTAGTGTTTTTTATAGTCAAATTTTGCTCTGAGTATATTTTCAAAACAATTTAACATATTGACTTGAAACTTGGAATATAAATAGATGGCAACTTGGTGAAGTGCAATGACCAAGAACCATAACTCTGTCTGTCTTAAATTTTGAATTATCTCCCCTTTAGTATTTTCAGAATCAAATTTTGACAGGAGTGTATCTTCAAAAGTGTTAAAGATATTGACTTGAAACTTGGTATATGAAAAGATGGCAACTTGGAGAAGTGCAGTGACAAAGAACCATAACATTTGTATCACCAGATCACACATGAAGTCGATCAAGGCACTGCTTTCAAATGTGGCATTATTCGTTTACCATCATAAGCCCCTTATAGTTCAAAGCCATGTAACACTATGAAACATTTTAACTGAATAATAGCCCCTGATTGACTTAGCTTTTTATGGACATGGCTTCCACGGGGGCATAAGCGTTTATTGAACGCAGTCTTGTTTGGGTTGTTGTGATAGCTGAGTGGTCTAATGTGGTCATACTTCACTTTGTGAAGCCATTGTGCCATACATTAAAGATTCGAATCCCACTATAGGTGCGAACTGTAAAAGTCGATTGTTAAACCAATTTTCCAATGGTTAACTAATCCAGTGCATCTATTCTCATTTTGCAGACTGGACAACTGTATTTTCAAATAATTAAGAAACTCAGAAGTGTTCAATAAAATAGATTTATTTTTTCAGTAACATTTTAACAATGCTACATTGCAATATCACTTGCTTCCAAACTCAGTTATGGGTATTGTCTTGACCCTGAACTCTCCTAAGGTTCGGCATATGTAATATTGTCAAGGAAAATCATTTGAAGGGTATTTATAATCCCAGGTGACTATCATGATAATGAAAAAAAACAAAAAAACTTTTTTGTAAAATTTAGATTTTTCTTTCTTTATAGAAAAATATAAACACTACATTTTACAAAAATGATACCGTAACGGTTGTCCGCATTCATAATAGCTAAATTATCCAATTTAAATTCCCAAAGCCATGCAAGAGATCCAAGATGGCACTTAATCGCTCAATTATCTGTTAATTCCCCATGAACCAAGGTCAAATTGTCTATTCAGATAACCAATCAGACCATGATTCAGAAAGATAAAGTCATGAATAATACGTAACAAATAAATGCACAAGTAACAAAATAACAAATCGATGGCTTAGAATTAGAAGGTCGTAAGTGCCACTTACTACCTTTTAAGAGTCATACATATTTAGAATAAGCATCACAAGGCGCTTCTTAAGAGCCCATTTTCATAAAAATCTGAAATTGTCATGTTGACCAAAATGAAGTTTTAAAATCGTGTTTTCCCATAAGTAAAGAGTAAATTACAGACAGTTTTCTCTTGTTTTCTCAATATATCGATTTGGTAGTTACGACCTTCTTGTTCTAAGCCAGCGAAATAATGAATAGAGGCCAAACACTGTCTAGCAATATCATCACATATCAAAAGTCCAAACAATCTAGTTGTCAAATCTACGTCAATAATGACATAGTAGTAATCCTGATACAAAGCTTTTCATTTCCATCGGAGAATTTTCTGTTTCCATATGGCTCTGATGGAATTGAAAACTGATGTTACAATTTGACGGAACTCATGCCAAGCATCCTGAGTTCCGTCGAGAGCTTACATCAGTATTCAGTCTTGTCGGAGTCATAGGAGTACAATGCTCTGACGGAACTGAGAAGCGGGTATCACAACATTTCGTGAATAACGCTATTGGTAATATTTCCAAGGTCAATTTTAACCTTTACGGACATGCTTGAAGCGAATGACAGTGAATTTTGAATTAACTGAACCTAATATCAGAACATATATGGATGCAAATCTATAATTTACGTTGAGTATGTGGCATCTTATGGAAATGAAAATTAACTGAATGTTTTTTATACACTATTACTATACATACAGAACATGAAGCAATTCCTTGACTAGATGATTAAATATATAACATACCCTTCAGATATAAACAAATAGTTTAACTTGAATGTCTGGTTATACAACAATATACATTAACAAACTAACACACACTAGGGGTGTAACGGTACGCTCATCTCACGATATGATATGTACTGTCAATTTTTCTAACAGTTTGGTATATTTCTGTATGATACAATATTCTCTAACAACAGCTTAAATACTTCAATTTTTAAGTGATAATGAACTTTATGCTTCTATAACAGCAATTTTTATGTATCAACTATTTTAGGTGAATTTAGACAATAGGAAGCATATCTCAATACAACTAAAATGACAGACACATGGTAATTATACATGATCAGAAGACTGTCAAGTGTTTTTGTTGACTGAATATTATTTTGCTCATAAAACACTTATACCGAACCGTACCAAAATTTAGAAGTATTGTATGTGAACCGAGTGGGACTGAAGTCTGCGGTATTTAGTATACCGCAATATACCGTTACAGCCCTAACACACACACACAATTCTCATTGAGTCATGTCCATCAGACTTGAGGTGTCAAGACTTTAAAGTTATTAATGCAAGTTGCTGAACTTGTTTTGAAATCAACCTTAAACAAACAAGTACAACAAAAATTACAAAAACTATTGATGTTTGCATAGCACTTAATGAACACAGAGTTTTTATGATAATAATTTCAACATTTTTTATAATTTAACATACCAAGCTTATGGTACAATAACATTTAGCAATAAACAGTGGTTAACTTTGTTTAAAATCATTAAAAAAAACCCTTTCTTATAAAAGCTAATAAATCACAAAAAAAAAAGAGTTAAAGCTATGTTTTTTTTGCGAAATAGAGCACTGTAGTATCACTAAGTAATTTCTTAGTAAGTTGGGAGATAATTCAAACCTCATATCTAATTGAATGGATGTATAATAACTTGGCTAATTCAATTCATAAAATAAATGCAAAACAGAAATGTCTATTGGTATAAAGCTTGAACATGCATTCATAATAATATTAATAAAATATCCAAATGTTGAGTAACAACATCCTGTTTTCTAAAAGCCCCATTAGCCTTAACCAGCTATTTTCGAAAACCAATAACTTGATACCCCTTCTGCAGAATGATGCATTTTGAGCCCTCTACTTTATTAGCCCAAGGTGGAAAACAACATAAAATTGAAGAGAAACAGCCTTCAGTTGATTTGTTGACGAAATAAAAAATTGTTAATAATAAATTATAAATGCATACTTTTAAGTCCAAGGGGAGCTACTCTTGCAAAATTAGTATTTTGTCATCCATACATTTCACTTAAAAATGTAATTTTCGCTTACTATCTTGACAAATATAGTTAACACTGTGTCCTCAATTAATGGTCATTTGTGAAAATCATCCTAATTCCTTGTATTAACTGAATGAACTGAAAAAAGGTTTTGGGACTGAGGGATAATGGGGCTTTAACAAATTTGTTAAAAAACAATTTGTCTTCAAGTAGGTACCTTTCACGTCAAAACAAATAAAATTATATCATGGTTAACTTAAATTTATGATAAATATCAACTTAATACAAAATAGAAGGATTTCAGAATATCACAAATTGCACCAAACATAACAATTGAAGCAACAAGATTTATCCACTTAACAACTGATCAGCAATAATAGTTTAAATCCAGATACTGTCAGCTGTCAGGGTTACACATCATAAAATAGCTTTGCTAGTTGATATCTGATACCGAATGCAATACAGCTACAAGTCACCTGAAAATAAAAACCAAAGAGGTTAAGTTGACGACAGGGAAATTGTTTTAAGTGGTCGATGTTGGCAACACAGAAATACTTGCGAGGTAGACCTATAGAAATATAAATTGATCTTGGTCACTAATCTCGCAGAAAAGTAAAATTTGCAATGAAAACAGCTACTGATACTTAGAAATAAGACTTTCACAGTAGTCCTTCTTGATTTCACCAGACTTGAAAAATTGCTTTTTGATGAAATATGTCAGATAAATCAACCCATATTTAATTTTTAAACCAGATTAGAGGGAGGTAAGACTTAAACAAACATAAGCAAACTGACATTTTTATAAAACAAAACTTACCTGCATGGTGAGTAGAATGATGACCAGTTTCTTTTCATGTAATGGTCCGAAGAATTTCAACAATAAATTTATCAGAGTAAAATTGTTACATTCTGTATACATGCCACTCTCCCCGACATGTTCTTTAACGTGTACTACACGGAATAATTTAAATATAAATAGGCACAGCCTTCCTAATGGTTTCAGTTCTGATGTTTTAAACTTGGTAAAACTCATCCCAACACTATCTGTTTTTGAGTTATATCTGAAATAAAGAGAAAAAATATTAAGACCTAACCATGCACTCACAGTTTCTTGGATACAATTTCATTACTTAACAAGGGAAACGGGTTTCAATTGTACAAAACCAAAAATTGCACTATTATGAATCTTAAATTATTAACAACAAGTACAACAAGGCTTGGTACCAACTATTCATGATGTTAAATTGAAATCCGAATATTCAGTTGTTAAGGAGAACAAGTGCAGATAAGCTTTATGACATCAATAGATAGACACTTTACACATTTTCAGCACAAAAGGCCATAAATAAAATTTGTTTGCCTTTCCAGACCCTGGAAATTAGGGTTGGGTACCGTAGGTAGGTAAAATATTTTTGTCACAAATGTTGGGGACTCTTCAATGGAGTCAGTTTGGAAGGGGAAACAAACACTAGTAAGTAATGACCTTATTGAACGAGGCTTCACAATTGGTTTCCCAATCTTCCATGTGGTGCTCAAATTTTATGTTTGGCCTAATCAATAGTGGGAAAGACATAAGGTCATACCAAATTGTTTCTTCGTTTAGCGTCCGAGGACGGATAGGTTTGAGCATCTTGGGAAAGAAAAAACAACAAAATTTGCAATCTCTTACATCTTCAAAATCCATTGAGATATTGCTTTCATACCCATCATACTTATTCATCATCATGACCCCAACCCCTACACAGCAGGTGCTGCTACATGAACAAGTTTTAAGTTATTTCAGTAAGTTATAATGATTGACAATACTTGATAGCTATATTTATTAACCATATGCCTACATGTATAATGATGATGATAGAAGTCATTATAACTTGTTTTTTTCAAAGTTTTGTTTTTTGTCTCAGGATAGCTAGATAGGTTTTCGAACTTAGAGCGGATGCTAAACGAAAATACGATTTGGTATGGCCTAATACCATTAATAACAACTTACTGAGGTAATCTATGTCTAGGGCACGGTATAAATCTAAACAGCTGTGGTACACTATATACAAAGTTTGCCACTTGAGGGATAAAGAACAATAACATTGTTTTGCTGAAATGTCCGAGGATAGCCACCACAGCAAACGTCATACCAGAGAAATAACAAAACGTATCACCAACAAACACGCTTGACGGATACCTGAAAATTAAAAACAAATGTGTGTCAATAAAGCCAAACAAAAAATCCTTAAAATCATATTTGGCAGAGCATTTTTGCCAAACAAGAAGCCTTCAACCTCATCCTCTCAATTTTTATAATGTGGCGACACAGTGGTAGAGTGGACAAGACGCTCGACTCCTGATCGAGAGGTTGCTGGTAGGATTCACGGCCGGGGCACTTGGTCATTTGACATTATTTAGTGAATTCCACTCAACTAGAGATGAACTGGTAGGAAACCCAGAGATAGTCTCGCATGAATCGGTGCTTTACACCAGGCATGATAAAGAACAAAGAAATATATTCGAAACGAGCAAGGGTATCTCCCCTCTGTCTCTAAAATTTAAGATAATGGCCCAGAGTAGGCCCTGCAAATTACATGGAAGAAAGAAAGAAATACTCAGGGAGACAACTTAATGGCACTCTGCAAATGGGATTTTATGGTCTTACATAAATATTGCAAGACAGAACTGACTCGAGACAAATTTATCTTGGAGGGTGCTGGCACAATTTAGTTTATACAATTTATTTCATGTTAGTTAAATAAATTTGAGAAATAAATTCGTACAACTTATAATAATATAGACAAACATTTGGATCAGTAGCTTTTGCACAAGATATCATATGCATTATATAAAGTATAAAGTCAAAGACCTAAATACTGTAATTTAGGTCTTTGATAAAGTAAACCTGCTCAGTTTTGGTGATTCGAAAGTAATTTCAAATCCTAAATGTAATGACTGTAGATACAAAATGTAGACCTACCAGTTATGATAGAAGAGAGCTGCACATACTCCAGTATAGGGCAAGATGAAATAAATGCTGAACACATGAGCTGCTGAAGCATCGCCTGAAATAAATGATCATTCATGCTTCATTTTGGTTATTTGAACCAACTTAGTTAAACAGGAAAAAAAAATCAACATCTGAAAAGACATAATAAAATTGAACATCCAATTAGCAAATTTTGAATTACTAAGTCGAAACTTCATGTTTTTTTTTAAAACAATCTGTGAAATATCCGATCTACTCATGAAATTCCAAGGGACTCAACTTTTTTTGTATTTTGGGAAGTTTTACATACACAATGAGTGCAACTAACTCAGTAAAGTAAATCCCTTCTTACATAAAATCCATTTCCAGATTGGGCAATTTCAAACAAAGATATTTTTAATGTCAGCCTTATTCTATTGAGTCTCACAGGCAAAACTGGAATTACCCAACTTGCTACTGGCAACAGTAACTGTATTATCAGATTAATGTGAACAAACATTTATTTACTTTGGTGGACATACAAAAATTGACTTGGGTTGCTAGAAAACTCCCAGGATTGTGCATGATGTGACTTAATATTAATTTTGTGATGAAGATTGAGCACTTACAGGAAAGTTCTACAAAATCTGAAATTGAAATTAATATTATGAAGTTATGATTCAGGGTTCGACACTCACACAGCGACACTGGTCCCCTGGCCCAGGGCCAGTGAAAATCTTGAAGGACCAGTAAAAATCATGAAGGACCAGTAACTGTTTTCTTTAAAAATTCAACACTTTTTTACTGTTGGACAAGTGACCTAAAATCGTTACTGTAAACCCCTGATATAAGATTGCTTACTTACCGGACAGTTCTATAAAATTGAAGATTAATACAGAGAGAGCAATAATGAAGCTTTGTCCAGCCTCTAGACCATTCACTCCCGATAGTATGTTAATAGCATTAGTACAGAACACAGCCAGCATACCCATATAGACATAGTAAAATACACCTGAAAATACAAATACATTGTTACATTACGTGAAATAAGGAGGATTAAGCCTGAATTATATATGGCTGATTTCAACTACATACTGTGAAATAATTTCATTTCGATGGAACAAAATTTTGTGGTTTTAGTAACAAAGGCCAGTTCAATGAGATGTTAATTCCTGAATTTTGCATTTCAGGTAATAACTACAAGGGCAGTGTGTAGAATCATGTGATCAAATTATTTGAAATGAATACCGTTTTACACTCAAAACATTTGTGATTTTGTCCGCTAACAGTGAGTTTTTTCTTAATTATAGCGATCATGCACTTTATATGAATATATTATACAGCCTAAAGAACATCTCATTTATGTAGAAACACTAGACAATTAACAATTTTGCTCTATCTTTAGCTGTTGCATCAATTAAAAACAGATAAAGATAGATCAAACTCGGTACTTGCCGGGTATTCTTACATATACGGGATGTACTTTAGCCTAACCCATTTGGGTAGGGTTTTAAACGAAAAAGTGGGTTTTATGCCAATCCTGACTTTAGGCTATATAATATAACCATATTAAATGCACGATCGTTATAATCAAGAAAAACTCACCGTTAGCAGTCGAAATCGCAATAGTTTTGAGTGTAAAACGGTATCCATTTGATCACATGATTCTACACACTGAAGGGTCAACATTAATGTGTGCCTCCGTAGCTCAGTGGTTAGTGTGCTTGCCGTCTAATCTGGGGACCTGGGTTCAAATCCGGGTAGAGGTACATATATATGCCTGCCATGTTTCAGTAGAAATAAAGCAAATAAAGGCTATGCTTGGCATAATTAATTTAAACAAAACAACAACAACAAAAAAACAATAATGTTTGATGGGATTTGATTTCGGGGTTGTAGGTGATCCACAAAATTTAGCCCCTCACGAAAATTAATCATTTCACAATACAGTAGTATTATTTCAACTCTATGGTAGTTTAAGTAAATTAGTGGTGTAACAGCGTGATACCATGGTACATGATGAACCATGAAATTTGGTCCTGTTCCATGTTCTAACAGTGTCAAATTATGGTATTGTTCAATGCAAGACAATCTATACAAATTACTATTTAGACACAGAAATCATACTACAGACTACTGGCTGTATTATTATCAAGCATCAGTAATTCTCATTGGCTTGAGCTGTACTTCATAAATTCGAATTTCATCTACATAATTCCGCTATATGTGCTTT
Source organism: Spisula subtruncata (assembly GCA_963678985.1). Taxonomy (NCBI): domain Eukaryota; kingdom Metazoa; phylum Mollusca; class Bivalvia; order Venerida; family Mactridae; genus Spisula; species Spisula subtruncata. Next base: position 25,125,873 of record OY787671.1, on the reverse strand, counting down.
TGTAAATACTGAGGTTTATATTGTTATGAGGTGCTGTACGCACAAATCAAAAGTAAACTTCTGTACTGTTCTGGTCCGTATCTCCCGAAACATCTCAAGTAGAAATCTCATCTCAAATTGAGATTTTGCGAAAATCAAAGTCTGCATTTGAGATTAATCTTAAGTTCAAACTCTTTGTATTTTGCTATAATAAATTCAGAATATTGTTATCTGTTATGTGATGCCAATTTTTAATCCAGTTTCTCATGGAAATTAACTAAAAGACACATGCCGATATTTGAGATGAGATTTAACTCAGATTGAGATATTTCAAGAGATTGTGGCCTGTTCACATTGTTAAATTCATTGAAATTGCTCTGCAGAGGTAGAATTGTGCATCAAAAATGTGAGATTTATTGAAAATAATTTATGATATTCTAGTTAACTATGTACATGTATGCAAAAGTAATTTCAAATATCCAAATTAACAGCTTACCTAAATCCACATCAAATCCGAAGATAGCCCTAAATGGTTTTGGTACAATGATCAGTGTAGAGTTGAAGTTGACAAAGTATACCATGAGAAGGGGAAGAGAGGCCATAGTCGGTAACCATAGTTTGTGCCGCCATTTTAAAGCCAGAACATCGTCAGCAAACCCCAGGAATATCATACAGCATATCGACAATAAGGCAGCAATATACTCAATGTACTGAAACAGATTATGAGATATTAAAACATTCCAGACAATAAGCATTGGTGAGATTCCTAGAAAACAGACTTTATACAATGACTCACTGTGACATTCCAGACAACAAGCATTGGTGAGAATCATAGTAAACAGACTTTATACAATGACTCATTGTGACATTCCAGACAATAAGCATTGGTGAGAATCATAGAAAACAGACTTTATACAATGACTCACTGTGATATTCCAGACAATAAGCATTGGTGAGAATCATAGAAAACAGACTTTATACAATGACTCACTGTGATATTCCAGACAATAAGCATTGGTGAGAATCATAGAAAACAGACTTTATACAATGACTCACTGTGACATTCCAGACAATAAGCATTGGTGAGAATCATAGAAAACTGACTTTATACAATGACTCACTGTGACAATTTTACTGGTCAGAACTTGAGAAGTTTTGATAACTTTGGCTTTACTTACTTACTAAAAGTTACTTACTATTTGATTGCGACAAATGATAATCTTCTTACTTAATTTCATTGCAGCCCTAGATTTAACATTTTAAAGTGAAATTTCTATCATTTTAAAAGCACTAATCCTGGGCGTATATCAGGGGTTGACACTAACTATTTTGTCACTGGTCCGACAGTAAAGTCTAATAAGTATTAAATTTGTATTTAGACAACAGTTATTGGTCCTTCAAGATTTTCACTTGCACCGGACCTGTGTTAGTGTCAAGCCCTGTATATTGAGTATAAAACAAACATACCTCATGATGAGGAAAGTTGGATTTTTTCTCAGTTTCTGAGAGATGTTTATAGAATGGTACAGGTATAAACAGGAACATGATGACCAGGAATACAGCTCCACATATAACACCAGCTGCCTCAGGTCTGAAATAGAGAAATTATTATCAATTTGGTGCAACAAGGTTATATATCATTATATTATATAACATATACAATCGTAACTACTTGGGCATTTTCGTAACTAAGAAATACGCCTCGTACGTAAGTGCAGGGTTACAAATTTTGGTTACCGGTAAATTCAATATGAAAAGTCACTCATGTAAGATCCTCTATGTATATAGTGTAGGACAGAATCCCCACTGCTCATTTTGTCAAGGTGGATCATGCATTTTGAAAGTGGACAAAATCCCAGCATGTTATGGACAAAATCTCCAACAACTATTGTGTAAAGTTCTTTCAATTTTGTTACACTAAAAACTCATTATACGACAAAACAACGTTTTATTGTATCAATTGGAGTAACAACGTGAAAATAGAATGATACATAATCAATATGATCAAGATTCTAGCAAAATGAATGATGAGGATTTGTCCAGTCAACACTGGGGATTTTGTCCACCTTGCAAATCATTAAATGCATGGTGGGAATTTTATCCACCTTGATAAAAATAAGCAGTACGGGTTATATCCAGTGGGGATTTTGTCTGTATAATTATATAACTTTTATAAGTGCAAAGTTCTTGTGTGTACAATGTTGGGAATCCGGACAAAATCCCGGGTGGACAGAATACCGACCCCTCATTTTTGACAGGGTGGACATAATCCTGTCCATGTTTTTTACAGGGTGGACAATATCCCCACCCTATAAATTTCAGGGTGGACATAATACCCATCATGACTTTGACTTATGTAGAGGGTTATTGCTGCATTGTTAACTATTATTGTGTGATATTGTAAGGAACTCTATGATTATGTTAAAATAAAGGTTATTTTTTTTATTTAACATGCATACTATCAACTATATCATATATTATAGTCATGATGGGTATTATGTCCACCCTGAAATTTTTAGGGTGGGGATTTTGTCTACCCTGTAAAAATCATGGACGGGATTATGTCAACCCTGTCAAAAATGAGGGGCTGTTATTCTGTCCACCCGGGATTTTGTCCTACACTCACAATGTTGAGATGTAAATAAAGACTACTACACTTCTAATCATATATAATTATTGGTGAAGATGTTTATGTGCTTGATAAATAGGAAACAAAAGTTAATGCTACAATGCATTGCATGCAGCATACTAGACTTAAAATGTATTTGATTAAAAAATCAACTGAGGGACAGTTTATTAAAGTTTAAACTGTCTTCACACATTCATGAAACAATTTTACTGAAATAGACATATATATTAAATTATATTTAGGGTAAGGCTTTATTTGAATTTAATTGTCCTTTATCAATATTTGATGATAACATATATAGATTTTATCACATTTCCCCTTTGATGTAAAAGTTTAACAGATGTGGCAGATTGAATAACAGACCTGTCTATTTCCTGTCAGACAGAGCAAACACTTTTAAAATAATTTTCTGTGATGTCACTGATTAGCATAAATGTGTCATAATGCACCCCCTGTCTAATGATAAGTTATGGATAAAACTATTAAAATATACACACATATAAACTTCCTGTTGTTTATTACTGTCAGATTGGGAGGTGACATAATTCTTCAGCATCAAGTAATCTTTGGTCAGTTTAGTGACACTAATCCCTTCTTAGTTTAATACCCTCTATTGCATGGTTCAAATGTAACACCATGGACAATAGATTAAGCACACAGGAAATTTGGTATCAAAATAAGAATTATGGCCATCTAAATTCTAAAAGTTAAACTTAACTTTTTTGATATTGGGCCAAAAACTTCTAATTTAAAATAAAATATTGAGTGTGAGACACCATTCAAAGTAAAAACTTACAATATGCCTAAATATTTATATCAGTCTAACTTACCAATGATTATGTCCACATATTTAATGAACTTAAGTTTTGTGAATGAGTTTAATTTGCAAAGTGATGAATTATACTAAATTAGCAAATAGTTGAGGATACAGGCAAAAGCTTTTTTATGACTTTTTTGTGTGTAAGAAAAAATCAAATGTTAATTTTGTCTACTAGAACTTTGCAAGGTGGACATAATCTCCACTTACGAAACTGTTTCAAAGTTAAAAATATCAGCCAAAGAGTGGGGATTATATCCATGCTTTCAAAAATGAGATGTTGGTATTATGTCCAGAGGGGCTTTTGTCCGGATTCCAATCACATCAATTATGGGCAGATGTTCAGACTTTCTTATTCTTCAACTGACGGAAAATTGTTAGCTCAAAGAAAACAAGTAAAGATATTAAAGTGTAAAGAGCTATATTCTAACATTCATTCAATGTCAAAATAATTACTTGCATCGAATTTAGTATGATACTAATTGCAAATTAAAACTTTGGATGGGTTCCGTGTACTTTGATTCAATCGTCGAAAAATAGACGATTCTTACAGTTTCATAGGGTGTTCTAGAACACCTTTATATAAAAATGGACAGTTTGCATGTCCAATAAATCACAGACAGAAGTTCTGTTAAAACTGAAGCGAAAAATGATCTAATGGATATGAAAGCATAATTGCTTTTCAGTTTTTGAAACTTTTTAAAATAATGTCTTCCGATATAGCTCTATACACTTTAAATTGTAAAAAGTGCAAGACTGAGTGGTATATATCGCATCTTGGACCAATACAATCTTTGTTTTGAGTTCAAAACAGTCATTTGTTTTTCCGACCTGTTTTGTAACTAGTTTAAGTGCTGTGAGAACAGAACTGAGCCTAAGCCACAGACTGACAGGCTAAGCCGCTATGTGATAAATTTTTATTCAGGATTTCAATTAAAAAAACACTTGATTAGCCAATTCCTAAATAAAATATATCAATAAAAGGTTAATATCCCCACAATATGCTAAATCAGTCCATATGTCAGTGACATAAACAAGTCAATATCTTACACTTTCGCCTTCGATTTTTTGCTCATGTCGACTCCAAAGAGGTTTGCTCGGATGAACATGTCTTTAAACTTTGGTATAATGTTCAGACAGATGAAGAAGCCAACTAAAGACATTCCTGCATTAATCAGCAGGTGATAATACGTTTCCTCGACATTCATTTTACAAATTTTCGTTAATGCTTCGTGTAAACGTTGTCGATGTCAACCATATTGGATCTCGCGTGACTTGGATGCCTAAACGAGAGAATTTTGCGAGATGTTAAAAACCCATTTGTAACAAAGGCGTTCATTGGTAGGCTTTGAGAAAATACCGAAATATGATTGGCTGATGATTTTATCGTTAAGTTCTATAAAAAGCGGGAAATCACCACCGGGCAGTCATCATTGCGGAAAGCGCATTTAGGACCATAACTTCAATCTTACACAATGTCTGGACGTGGAAAAGGAGGAAAAGCCAAATCCAAGGCAAAGAGTAGGTCATCGAGAGCTGGACTGCAGTTCCCAGTTGGTAGAATTCACCGTCTTCTCAGGAAAGGAAACTATGCTGAGCGGGTGGGGGCTGGTGCTCCAGTTTACTTGGCTGCTGTTCTGGAATATTTAGCTGCTGAAGTTTTGGAATTGGCGGGTAATGCTGCCAGGGATAACAAGAAGACCAGAATCATTCCACGTCATTTACAACTTGCTATCAGGAACGACGAGGAATTGAACAAGCTGTTATCGGGTGTGACGATCGCTCAGGGAGGTGTATTGCCCAACATCCAGGCCGTCTTGTTGCCCAAGAAGTCAGGAAGTGCTAAGGTTGGAAAATCTTCACAAAGTCAGGAATTCTAGGTAAGTGATATAACATCTTGTTAAAGCTTAAAACCATTGATTATAACATTGTTTCGATTGAAGATCAGGGCAGGCTTTGTTCCATAAATTCCATCCATGAAGGCATGATCATTTCATTTTGCGCTCAAACTTTGGCGCAATTTTTAACTTCGCACCTTTGCTATCTTAATTCCACAGGGGATTCCCCTGTGCTTAATTCCATGATAGGGATAAGTTCCCTGTTCAAAAATATTATAAGTATTTAAATTTTACGTTCATATTAATTATTGATGTAATTGTGCCTATGATTACATTGGCATTCTATTTTAATTCAGGGGTGTCATGTGGATTCCTGTGTATGACTTGCCCAACTTGGACTTTTTGGGTGTAGATTTTTCCATCCAGTTTCCACATGGGCAAGTGCAAAATGATCATGAGAAATATTTTTAAGTGTCCTATTTTACCCAAACACCTAAGCAAATCCCTAAAATCTGATAGAAAATTTAAAATCAGGTACACAGTAGGCTACTTTCAAGATAAATTATTGAAATTTAATTTTTGTTGCTGTGTATGTGTTTTCCTCGGCAAATAGATTTACTCTGAGTAGTCTTCGGGCAAGTGTGTTCTTCAGCTAAACTTTCCCATGGGCAAGGGAAAAATTTCAGGATTTCCACACCCCTGATTTAATATTTCAAGTATTTTTACCATTTCAGAACTTCACAATTTTGTCTTGTATTAATTAGACCTTTGTTCTTTCCATTTCAGATAGTCGTTCCTGGTTGTATCATCCCATCATCTTCATCAGTGTGCAGAACAGTGATCTTCATTCTATCATCATCATCACCAGCGTTGTTGTTTTATTATTGAGATACTTGACTGTGGATTAACAATTGAGAACTTCTAGAAAGTGACAGTGCTTCATTGGAGAATGTGTACTCATTGTGTGACTGACTAGCTAACTGGCTTACATTTTCTGTTTCATTCATAAATGAACTATGTTGTGAAATTGTCTTTTAACTTGTGATTCTGTTGACTTGTGATTCTAAAACTTGCTTCTTCTCTTGTTTTTCTCCTTTCCCTCGTTGTGACTTGCTGTAATCATGATTATAAGTTTCTCTGTACGTTGATTTCATTGTTCATATATGTCAATAAATGTAAAAATTTTGTTGTTTTTACCAGTCACTGAATCAATTTGCAACCTTCAAAATTTTGAACTGCATAGCTTGTTTCATAAGAAAGACCGTGTCTTTGAATAAAATTTAATGTACTTAATAATATATACGTTTTCATACAATGGTTAGATTTTACAATACAGACATTGAAAACATTCTTCTCATGAAACACATCTGTGCAGTTTAAAAATAACTAATTATTATATGCAATCGGACAACAAGAACGACTTAAGCCTTGCTGGAATGGTATTCACAAAGCATATAAGTGGAAAACTTGATATCGACTGCAAGACATAAAGTTGTTTGTCCTTACATATACGATTTCCCTGTTTTCTCTACGTAATGATTAAAAGCAATGTGGTTCAGGGTTTCCACTGGATCCAAAAAAAACAATCCGCACATGCATAGTGGAACTTCAAAGTCTTAACTAATGTTTCAGTCAAAAAGTTTTCTACTCAAATGCTCTGTGAATACCATATGCATGTTAAAAACACGAGTAATCGGCATAACTGTGACAAAGTACATGGAAACTGGTGAATTCTATTCACAGCACAAGTATTTAGGAGCTTTGTGGTCATAATTAGTTTAAATTACCATTGTTAAACACAGACCGATCTGCATACAGGGATGCCGTGTTGCCTAGAGAAATGTTAAAACAAATGTCTAGTGTGTACAGACTTTTGTCCCTAAAAGTAAGCATATTTGGTGCCAGTACAGATTATGCTTAGAAGACAGCTGACAGGTGGAAATTGAACCTGTGCAGAACTGCCACCCACTAGCAATATGGAGTACAGACAAACTGTTATTGCAACTACCCCACAATGGTTGGACCCATGCCTTGTTTTCACTGTGTCGGCACATCAGCTGCAATGTGAAGAAAGATGCATCTAACAAACCAAAAAGTTTGTTTAAATGATGGCGTATTAAAGATATCATCACACAATCTTAAGCTTGTCAATTTGGGGAGGTTAATTAAGCAGCATCCGACCGTGGGCGCGTTGGAAAGCTATTAACACGTCCGTTCTCTGTACTAAGTAACACATGACTCGTGTGCCACAACGGAACTGGTTACAGTAGTGTCTGAGTCTGTACCAGTGAGTTGTACCGTCAATCCTGGTATGTACAGTGTAGAATCTACTTAGAAATAGACAATGTTTTTCGTGCACTAAGAAAACTCAACAAAACCGGGAAGCTTGGTCTATTTGAGAGGAGGTATTTAGACGAGGGTTAATGAATGTCATGGCAAATGATTTGCTCAACCAGTCACAATGACTGACCAAGTTAGACTCCGCTTTATATTCTTCAGAACAATATTATAGTTAAAAGGGAGGTAACCACTGAGAGCATGTTGAAAGTACGTCAACACCGGTAAAAAGTTCATCAACATAATAAATATTTTCATCAACTTCTAAAACGTTACGAACAAAACGTACAAAACAGACATATTGAACAAGGTAATTATACAAATAGCTTCTTTCTGATGTATGTATTTGCATGCGTTACTTCTTCACCAAATAACGAAATCTAGATCTAGTAGATCTATGATGAATTTGTTAAAATTCTGATTACTTATCTATCGGATGTACAGGGCTGTAGCTGGGTGTGTAGGAATGTGGGGATCAGTACAGTATCCACGTTTAGTTGCCAGTTTTCGAGGCCAGCCACTCATCCAACCTTTGACATCTAACCTGATATTTGGCGGGGGTAGTGTGGATCCGGGGCACTCGTCGCACCTTCTTTGTTTCACACTATCTGTGACCACAGGTCTGTCTGTATCATTCATTTATAACGAAAAAAAACCCACACTTTTAAAGTTTTTTGTATAATTTATAGTTAGACTATTTTGTGCACCAGTCAGTTGCATCCACGTGACGGCCGGGGATGCCGGACCGGGATTTTTACTTTTAGGTTGTCAAAACCCCCACCTGCGAGGGACATCAGCTGTTGGTAAAATCTCCGGTATTTCGCCAGCACATGACAATATTGTCCCCGGGGTATTGGTTCGGGGGGAAGCTGGAAGGCAAAACACGGCTGTTTCTCCAGCTATCCGCTGCCCACCGGGGGGGGGGGGGGGGGGGCGACCGTTCGGGCCGTAGATGCAACTGACTGAACATTGCATTTATAATAGAAAAGTAAGAAAAATATAACTCTGATCCTGTAGTAGATCTATGACATTCATGTACTGGGATCGAGTATGTGCTTAGTTAATAGTATATTGTGAAGTATTTGAAACTAATCCAAGCGGACACTGACATCTTCTTCACCCGTCGTCTATTTGCCTATTACAAGCATATTTTGTGTAAAACTATAGAAACTAACCGGTCAGTGTGTGGGGGAAAGTTTATTAGGTCAGGTGAGAGGAATTTATGATATCTCATGTGACCAGTATTGTCTAGAACTCATGATTCTCGGAAATTTTGTTATACATGTATATGCTTAGCATACGCAGTGTCTTGTTTTTGTGTTGAGTTGTGCTTAGCTGCGTAATCAGGCCTGTAATTGGATATAAATGTATACTTCTACATGATATATAGGTACGTTTCACAAATAAGTCTTCTTAATTACAAATAATATAATTCTTAGCATGTTAGTTCTTGATTTTCTCTGTTTATTTTTAGCTGATTGATAAAAAATGTAATAGAAACAAGAAAACTCTATGTTTTAAATTATCGCTATCTAATGTAATTGCATGTGATTGGAACTGAGTGTTGAATAGTCAAACAAATTCGACATTAATTGTACAGTACGTACTGTAATTCAAAGATTCTAAGTGATATGTCAGAATGTAAAAGAAGACATCACGTGGTTTAACTATTGAATAGCTCGGTACTAATCACGATGTGTAAACCTCTCGTTATGCAGTTCTGACAGTCGGGACCGCTCCTTATGCAGTTCTGATTGTCGGGACCGCTCCTTATGCAGTTCTGACAGTCGGTGCCGCTCCTTATGCAGTTCTGACAGTCAGTGCCGCTCCTTATGCAGTTCTGACAGTCGGGACAACTCCTTATGCAGTTCTGACAGTCGGGACCGCTCCTTATGCAGTTCTGACAGTCGGGACCGCTCCTTATGCAGTTCTGACAGTCGGGTCCGCTCCTTATATGCAGTTCTGACAATCGGGACCGCTCCTTATGCAGTTCTGACAGTAGGAAGACTTGCCACTGTTTTCGTATGCCTGGTGAAACACCGATGTACAGTACATAGCACTCGAAGCAACTGAGCTGCGTTACACTTGCCCGCACGTGCTCAATACATATTAAACCGATGACATAATGTTTGCTCTATTTGCAGATCAATAAAGTGTAGCCAAGATGGAATACCCATCCAATGTAAATGAAACCGTATACTCGGAAGAAATGGCTGCTGATATCGCTAAACTGTCAGATCTGACTGAAAGCGGAAATTGGACTGATGTGATTGAAATGCTAGAGAGTCACCTTGGTTTGGTTAACCAATGTCGCCTACCAAAAGTGAATTGTATGGGACAGCTAGTCACACCTCTCCACCAGGCGGCCTATCGTAAAGCTCCTAAAGAAGTATTTGAGAAACTGTTGTCATTACGTTTACGTCCTTCCAAAACATTGAAAACTGCTGATGGTAAAACTGCTTATGATATTGCAAGGGAAAATGGTATAGATGAAGATATCCTGAAGCTTCTTGAACTTCCAGCTGAAGTAAGGGAACACGCAGCTGAAATTGAATTAATGGAAACTAAACTACACAAAGTCATAAATAAGCGCGTGAAACACTGTTTAAAGGAATGTAGTCAGGCGTTGCCACAACTTGCATATTTATATGAGTACGGTCACCTCTGGTATTCTGTCGCTGGTTGGTACGGGGGGTTCCATGTACGAAGACACGATAAAGGTATCGAAGTAGTAAGCTTTTGTCGTATATTAGGTGGTAGTGGGCAGCGACATGTGATCAAACGGTCGGGTAAAGTCAAATTGATAGAAAAGGGTGACATTTTGATAGGCTGATAGAATGAAAAAGAGTTGTCAAAAATGATACTAAGTAATTTGAAGTACATGTATTAGTTTTATGAGGGGTGTTTCCAAAAGTTTCGGGACAAGTGCCATAATACATGTATGTTTATTTTTATTTTTTTTTGCAATGAAATGTTCTACAATTGTATCGACCGTATAACCACAGGTGAATCATTAATTAAAGCGAAACTAATACTTTGAAATACATGTTGATGTTTTACACTTTTTCTACGATATAGTTGCCTGTGAGTACATATCTGTAATACAACACGTAACCTATTAAAGCTGCATATATAACGACTAGACTTGACCGTAACTTTCCGGACACCCCTCGAACGTAAGTGTATGGTGCTGTGCAGATAGAACCGTTTTATTTGTCTATTCGGCCTAAAGGTGTTTTTGGAGAGTTTTATTTTTAATCTCACGGGTAGTTACATTTATTTATTACGAACAGTCACTGTGCATTTTATCAAAAAGTGTCTAAAATGTTAAAACGGCGTATCAAATTATCATGACTATGTATGATTATAATTACTGGTAGCTTATTTTAGTGAATATTGTTGTTAGTGACTTGTATCTATGTAATTATATATGCATATATATATATATATTGTAGAAGGAAGAAAGAACCCGTCACGGGAAATGTATATAGAAAAATTGCAACGAAAAATTAGCCGCCTCCGCTGGGAATCGAACCCAGGTCCCTTGGATTACCGGTCCAGGATGCTAACCGCTACACCACAAAGACGGACGTAATTTGACGTTGCTAGTTGGACTTATAACCTTAATGAGTCTATTTATAGATTCTATTTTTAACTTTGTTATTTTCGTCGTCAACGACGTCGTCCTTGTTAGTAACCAGAATTATGGCCTCTCCACACACCCAAATGGAGAATTTTTTAGTTACCATAAACTGGCGACTTCGCCGCTGAACTTCTACTTTTGCGTCCCCAGCTGTTGCCGTTATTTATTTTATTATTAAGGTATATAAGTCCCCCCTTGACGGAAGATTAAATTGTAGAAGGAAGAAAGAACCCGTCACGGGAAATGTATATAGAAAATTGCAACGAAAAATTAGCCGCCTCCGCTGGGAATCGAACCCAGGTCCCTTGGATTACCGGTCCAGGATGCTAACCGCTACACCACAAAGACGGACGTAATTTGACGTTGCTAGTTGGACTTATAACCTTAATGAGTCTATTTATAGATTCTATTTTTAACTTTGTTATTTTCGTATGCTGTATCTTTACTTTGTTTTGGAGTGATTAAATTTTCCAATTTGGGACCGAGCGTTTTTTACTACTTATTCAGTTCGACATTATACTATATAATATAAATACATGTATTCCAAAGAACATAACTTGCCAGTCAGCATTCTGCTGATTATGGCAGGCATGAATATGAGTGCCTCCACCCAGATGAAAACCGGACCACTCGACTAGGCGGCTAGCAATCGGTGCACCTAGTACAATTCTAAGACGAATCATCACGGAAAGACCCGAGTAGTTACGGACCACTCGACTAGGCGGCTAGTACGTTATGACACTTAGCTACGGAGGCACTGGGATATTGAGGCCCCTGATCTTGTGTAGGAGTCGTGTTGCTGCGTATGTACGTCGATCAGACCACAGGACCTTACAATTAAATAGTACAGTAAAACTTCGTTATGACGAGCATCGATATCACGAGCACCCGGTATATCTCGAGCAAGATTTAAAAAAAGTATCCGTTTGTATTATCAATACATGCCCTTTGGTTATTTCGAGCACCCGGTTTATCTCGAGCATTTTACCTTTCCCCATTACTCCTCGAGGAATCGAAGTTTTACTGTAAATACAAAGTAGATAAATTCCTCCACACCATGTCCACACTCACACAGAAGTATCATCACATACTATTACTCTAGTGTGAGAGTAGAGGGATTTATTTACATACATCGTAATTTTATATTTATTCAATTGCAAGGTACTGTGATCAGACTGCATCTTTCGTCTGACAAACCAATCGAGTTCTAATCAATCAACACTGATTTATTTATAATCTATCTATCTCTATGAGAATAATCACTAATTCTAGTGAAAAAGAGAAACCTCCTTGTAGTATCGTTGAGCTTCGTTGAGGTCTTCAAGAGGGGCCTGGTCAGCGGTTAGAAGAATATGCTATTTTTAAACGTTTTTACCTCTCACACTATAAATACTTGCTGCACCGCTCATACGATTTTAATAGTACAATATTATCCCCAGAGTGGGATCTGTACTAAATAGGAAGAAGATGAAGAAGAAGGTACACATATAGGCCTATACCTGTATTTTCGTGCCGAATGAACGAAGTTATGAAGCTGTACATTAACACAGGGACTAGGTACTATCTATAGACATAGTCTGGATCAAAATAAGAAGCTATAAAAGTCGACACACATTACTTATGGTGACTGACTTCTTTATTCAGGCAAAGGCGGACGACACGTTAAATTGCACATCTTCGTCCTTCGAGTCGCAATATGCGACACGATAAATTGGTCAAATCGCTAGCTTAGAACGAGAAGGTCGTAAGTGCCCTTATAAGACTAATGCATATTTGAAATCTACATCATAAGGCGCTTCTTCTGAGCCTATTTTCAAGAATTTCGGACCTTTCATGTTGGCCAAACTGAAGTTGAAAAAAACTTGTTTAGCCATAAGAAAAGAGTGATTGTCCGACAGTTTGTCTTGTTTTCTCAAAATACTGATTTTATATTAACGACCTTCTCATTTTGAGCCAGCGATCAAATTGTGTCTGGGCGAGCACTGGAGGACACGACAATTGCACCGAATCGTTATTTTTCGCCTTCAATTGTTCGTGTATTCGCCCTCAAAAGTCGAAGGTGAAGACACGGCAAAGTCACATGAGCATTTTCTTTGACCTTTGGTGCGAAAAGACAAGACGATAGGAACTGGCCGAAATCAGCCACCATACAATACGAGTTACGCTCCATTTATTTGAAATCACACCACAACCCCGGGAAAGCGGATTTTTGTTTTTTTCAACCCCGGGTAAATCCTTGTACCCAGGGTTCACACAGGTAGTCAACCCCCGCAAATTGAACAAATCCTAAACCAATGAAAAAGTCACGGTTATATTCCCTTACTATTTTGGCATCAATATATTAGTCAGTCTTCCCACTGCCCCCCCCCCCTACCCATCCTACCCAGGGGTTGTGGCCGAGTTCACAATTGACTGGTGCATACTTGCACAGTGACAACACACACTATATATGAGCCGTTCTCCAGGAAAACCGGGCTTAGTGACAAAATTGTGAAAATGTTGATAATATATGGTAAGAAAGGGGTGACTATTACGAACAGTTGGCTGAGATTTTTTTTAAAAACTTTGAATATATATATATATATTAAAACAGGTATTGAACAGACATCTCTAAATAATATGGGTATTTTTTCTTATGCTCTAGATGAAAAAGTATTTGTAAGATGGGCATTTTTCGTATATACATGTTTATATTTTTACGTAGCTGTTGCATCACAGAAAACAATTACAAGAGAATTTTTGCCCTAGTTCATTATATTACCTTTTGACTGTTAAATAATCTTAACTAAACCATTAAGGTTAACTCTCAGAATAAAGGAAAAAGGTATTTCAGGGCTCCCAGATAGGCTTAGAATGCACTAGATTCATCCATTACTTGAATATTTTCCCGGGGGAGTATGCCCCCGGACCCCCTACTTATGTTATAATATTCCAATGGTCAAAGGATATATACGGTATGTGAACACTTACTTATATGCACGAACATACACAATGTACATGTTGACGCTTATAACATAAAAAGTACTATGGATTCCCCCACATCTACAAATGTACCCCTTCCTGTGCATTTTCACACACATATTAAGCAATTGCCCCCCCCCCGGAATCCCGTACATACCTCGTGCCCCCCACTCAGAAATTTCTGGATCCGGGCCTGTTATCACATAAGTTTACATAGTTATAGACTTTCTAAACCAACCACTACCGCTAACTTTACGAGTGACGTCGCGAACGTCATTCTCTACGTTTTTTGACGTAACTTTAACTGGCATTTCAAAGATCCAGTATCTGATGAATTTTATACGTATTTTTTTTTTAAATTGCGGCACATTTTAGAATCATATTTTTGTTTTAATAAAGCGTGTCCAATTTGTGAGTGTTTGCATACAGGAAAAAGCAAGTGTTTTTAGCCACTTTTAACCTTTGATCATGATAACATTATTATCATACTGTCATGAGTAGGTCGTATTGTAAAAGAATAAAATCGATTTTGTGAGAAAACATGAAAAATCTGTCCAAACATTTCTTGTAAAACAAACTGTTTTAACTTCCGATTTTCATGAAAATAGGCTAATAAAAAGCCCCTTGTTATGTTGATTTTAAATATGTTTCTGTGCATGGAGTTAGAAAGATGCCTCCGGTCAGTCTTTAATATAGCCTCAGGTCTGAGCCAGCGAAATGTAAATGAGATATATACGTTCCTGGCATAACCAATTAATTTATGAAAACTCCTGATCGATTATCGAATCAGCAGTTTTACTGTGTTGATCAATCGATGTTATATCCGATTATCAATACTATACAAGTATTCAGAGCTACACTACTGGTGCAGTCAGTTGCATTTACGGCCCCACCCCGGTAGTGGGCAATGCATAGTCGGGGAAACGGTCTTGGTTTTACCTTCCACCTTCCCCCGCACTGCCGGGGAAATGTTGGATTTTTTTCTCCGAACCAATACCCCGTTGTGGACAGGAAATACCGGAAATTTTACCAACAGCTGTTCCCCGTGGAAGGCGGGGTTTTGACAACCAAAAAGTAAAAATACCGGCTCATCCCCGTGGGTGAGGGCCGTGGATGCAACTGATTGGTGCATAAATGAAACAAATGTGTGTTTTATTGTAAAATTTATATTTTTCTTACATATATTCTATCTATCTAGATTTACCTTTATTCTAAAACATAAATTTGACATTTTTCCGTTTTACCCTTTCACAATGCTTTATCAATGACACGGTTATCTGTGTAAATTACGCATGGATTCTTCTTCTTCCATGTAATTTGCAGGGCCCACTCTGTGGCTGTTAGAGACAGAGGTAAGATACAAGGAATCCGGGTGCGTTTCCCTAGCTCGTTTCGAAAAGATTCTTTGGTTCTTTAACGTGCCCTGTGTAAAGCACCGATACACCCGAGACTACCCCTGGGTTACCAACCAGGATCATCTGTAGTTGGGTGGGAAACACTAAATAACGTTTCTGAAATGACCAAGTGTCCCGGCCGAGAATCGAACCCGGGACCTCTCGGTCAGGAGTCAAGCGTCTTACCACTCGACCACCGAGGATTCGCAGATGACCATAAGATTGCTTTCACATTACAAGCAGGAAATTCTCAGGATGATACAACTGTTATTCAACAACTTAACAGCTGCCTCAATGATATCATACAATGGATGACAACATTCAAACTGAAAATAAATCAGTCGAAAACTGAAATAATCATGTATGGACCAGACAACAGTTAAGTTGAATTGAACATCACAAGTGTTAATGTTGGTGGATGTGATGTAAAATGTGTGAATCAGGTTAGAGATCTTGGTGTAATCATGACCAATACACTAAACTTTGACCGCCACATTCAGAAAAATGCCAGATAGCTCATGTGCAGCTACGGAATCTTCAAGCAAAATATAAACATCTCACACAAAATTGGTTCATTTCCATATTGACTTCTGCAATGCCTTATTCACTGAAATTCCAGCCTATCAGATGAAAAAATTACAGCGAGTCCAAAATCATGCCGCCAGAGTTGTCATGGATGTTTCTTATGACAAATACAGTACTGACAGAATTGCACTGGCTTCCACTTAAGGCTAGGGTAATGTTCAAAGTTCTGGTAGCTCCATCATATCTAAAGACAATGTTTGATCCTATTCGTCAAGGGTACAGGGGCTACGACCACAAAATGACACTAACTTTCACATTCCTAGTCTACGGCAACAAAATTAGCAGACAGATCTATGGCCGTCACTGGTCCCAAATGGTGGAACGATCTACCAAACTATCTCAAAAACATCCAATGTGAAACCGAGTTCAGAGCATATTTGAAAATTCATTTGTATAGGCAGTTTCATCGGCAATGAGTGTGCTCTTGATCGTATGCCAAAATCTAAATTCTAGAATCCTGTTTTAAATTATGAATGTATATAATTGTGAAGCGCAATAGAATATGATTTCATATTTTTGCGCTATATAAAGGACATGTATTTGTATTTGTATTAATTATTTCTTTATAATAGGACTCTTTACCTTCATCGTCTTCGGAGCGATTGAGCCAGTATGGCTCCTAAACTCCCCCCATCTGATTCTCGTCAGGGTTCCTTTCTTCTTTAGTATATACATGTATACCTCTTTTCAAACCACTTTTTTTTATCTAATTTGGACTTGAACGATAAAATACTGTAACTCAAAACTATCTCTTCTTATCTTGTTCCAGCTGTCTATGCAACGAACTGGGAATGTGTTTTTTCTTAAGGTTTTGTTAACGTATGGCTTATACTAGTATATTTGGAATAAATGGCCACGAGTAGGATTATCGTTAAAGATGAAGAATTTTCCTGGATCAATATTTTCAAAACCGTTCATAATTTTGAAGATTTGGATCATATCAAACCGTTCTCTTCTATAAAGTAATGTCGGCAGATTTAATTCTTTGAGTCTTTCGGTATATGTTAATCCTTTCAACTGGGGCACTATTCGAGTTGCACAACGTTGTATGTTTTCAATCAATTGAGAGTTCTTTTTGGTACTAGGATAATAAACTGTACTGCCATAGTCAACTATGGAACGGATAAGACTTTAGTAAACCGTTAGGAACATATGTTTATTCATACAAGTAAATGTGCGTTTAATAAGTCCAGTCAGTCTCTTTGTTTTATTAACGACACTTGTTACATTGTATATGCTTGTCAAACTTCAAGTTTTGTTGAAATATGATCCCAAGATCCCGTTCCTCCTCCACTGATGGTAATCATCATCACGGTTATGTAGTTCATGTTATTGTCTCTCATATTTTATATTCAAAATCATGTTTGATGTAACCAAACTGGATCGACTTGCACTTTGGAATTGAAAATTTCAGAAGCCAGTCTTCTGACCAGTCACACAAACTGAAAAGGTCATCTTGTAATAAATCTTGGTCGGCTGTAGTGAACATTTTACGGTAAACTTTGGTTTTTACATGCTGAACTAATCGCGTCCGGAAGGTCATTCATGTATATAATAAACATGCAGTGTTCTTTTCTTAGTAACGTTATGAATTTACCAACTTTAACGTTTTAAATGACGTTATATTGCAGTAAACGTGACGTTACGTCTTGACATTGACGTCCTTATTGACACGTGCTTTTTTTGAAAGCAAGCTAGAGGTCGAGATCTATTACATTTTTAGAGAATTAGCTAAACAGAAAATGTGTGACATTTATTTGGGGAAATTTAACTGGATCTGTAATTGAAGTAACATTTTGCCCTACTGGGCACTGTGGGCAGTGCGATAGAATAATTTTATTCCGAAAACGAATACTAAAACTAGAAATGAACAACTTTAAGAAACGAGAAAAAAAATATTTGTCAGAAGTGGGATTCGAACCCACGCCTGGAGAACCAGACTGCGACCTGAACGCAGCGCCTTAGACCGCTCGGCCATCCTGACATCTGCTGCAATTGCGTTTAAGTTTTATTATATACAAAATGCATATATTTGTGTTCAATTTAGTATTTATTGACCTATTAATTAAGTCAAACGATTTTATTAGTTTTAATCCGATGAAACATTATTCGAACACCATCAAATAAAGCAATCAAACGAACGTAATTTAGCGAATTTATTTCTTCTAAGCATTTGATTGGTCATTTAATGAATGACGTCATATGGGTTTTCCCCAACACTTCCGCGAAATGGATTTGTGAAGAAAACATTGGTTGTTTCTTTGATTTCTTGCATTAAAAGTGCCAAAATGAGGGGTGACAGTCGACCGAAGCCCTCCGGAGATACTTATATTCGTAATTTACCGTATTCGTCGGTAAAATATCTCAGTCTTATGCTTGATATTGAAAAGAATTGGGAAAAAATGGTCGTCAAAATTCCAAAACGATTAGGAGACGTGGGTAAAGTCCAGTCCGAGAAACGGTACACAACACTTCAAGTGAGACTTTTTGAAGAAAAAAGTAAAAGACCCGATGGAAGCCCAACGAAATCAATTCTGGGTAAGTTTTATTTGCTTTTTTTGTGTTATGTTGTTCATGTTTATCATATTGTGTAGATTCAAAGTCAGTTTTAATGTTTACTGAAACAGTAGCTAGGTCTACTCAATTTACCCAAACATATCTAGGCTGTAGTCACACAGTACTAGAGTAAACAAGCACTGCATAGAGAGATAAATTAAGTTATCTTGTGAGGAAAATTTCTTCTGTCGTGCAGTATCTCCTTGCAGCTAGAGTGGTTTTCATTCGCGATAGACAGGTTTGCACATAGTAAATTTCTGACTTCCGTCCTTCAGCTATAGATATTAGTGTGATAATGTATATATATGTGTCAAATTGGTTTGTGTTTTGATTGGTGAAACACTGACAAATATATTGACATATGTGTAGTATAATATTGAGAATGATATTACCTTACAGATGACTGGAGTACACAGAATGCTCGAGTAAAACATCTTATCCGTATCTTACAAGAGGCCTCCCTGTACGAAGCAGCCAATTATCTCTCTGTGGAGGTGCTACATGAAGGCGAGGTAATCAAATTATCATTCATGCAATACTAACATGTAATACCGTACCCTGTAGTGTAAGCAAAGAGTCCCAGGTTTGAGCCCTGGTCAGTAATACAGTACCCTGTAGTGTAAGCAAAGAGTCCCAGGTTTGAGCCCTGGTCAGTAATACAGTACCCTGTAGTGTAAGCAAAGAGTCCCAGGTTTGAGCCCTGGTCAGTAATACAGTACCCTGTAGTGTAAGCAAAGGGTCCGAGGTTTGAGCCCTGGTCAGACAGCACATATAATTTTTCACCCTGTGACACCAGTATATTGAATTAAATCAATGTTCAAGTATGATACTCTTCTAACCCCACATACACTAATAAGTCACTATACATGAATAAAACACAATTTGAAATAGATCTGATGTACTGATTCCTATTTAATTAGCTAATGAGTAAAACACTTTCCCCCACACTTATGTAAGTGAACGCGTATAGTATTGGTGCCGTCCGTCCATTCAGATTTACACAAATCTTGTGTGTCGATTTTCTTGCAAAGCATTGGGTGGAGTTTATTCAAACTTTCACCATTGACCAACCCCAAGTATATGTATAGAACATCATACCAAAATTATAACCCTATGTGAAAGTTTGATACATGTATAGCTTGGCTATTTTACCTTTATGCAAGAATATATTACAAGGTTCTTCCTTTCAATATATTAATTTCCGCAAGCAAATCATGCTACATTGGTATTTCAAATTTGTGTTTGTATTAAATCTCGAACGTCTTTGTGATTTTCTCCGATTATGAAAACATACAAACTGTGTAGTAACGTAGTAATAGGTAATATATCGACTGTTAGATTATGTAAATCAAATTGTCAAGCTTGTGTCAAATTAGCCAAGCTATGCATACTTACAATAGTATACGGGCCTGTAACGGGGTACCATCTGAATATATCGTCAACTTGTATCATTTATTGCTATTGAAAGCCAATGTCAAACCGAATCACTGAACGACTTATTGCCATACTATTTAATTCACTGTGTATGCCTTATTGTTTTGACAGTGTCAAGTATAAAGAAGTGTAAAACTGTTAAAATGTAATACAAAGGGAAGCAACCCTAAAATTTACTTCCCAGAAGAATAGAAATGTTTGTCTCCCTTACTCTGAAGATTATATCACACACAAACATAAGGCTATGATTATATTTGCTCTATAAATATTTGCCTTTATAGTTCCTGGCTAAATTATTTGTTATTCCTCTAGAACTAACTGGAAACTAACTTGGCGACACAACGTGCCAAAAATAACGCCTTTTTCTTTTGAATTAAAGTGTATAGAGCTATATTGGACAATATTTTTTTAAAAAAAAAAAACTGAAAAATAATTATGCTTTCATATCCATAAGATCATTTTTCATTTCAGTTTTAACAGAAACTCTCTCTCTGTGATTTATTGGACATGCAAACTGTCCATTTTCATACAAAAGTGTTCTAGAACACCATATGAAATTATAAGAATTGTCTATTTTTCGACGATTGAATCTAAGTACACGGAAACCATCCAAAGTTTTAATTTGCAATTAAGGTAGTCTAGTATCATACTAAAAACGATGCAAGTAATTATTTTGATATTAAATGACTGTTAGAATATAGCTCTGTACACTTTAAAACTTATTGTTGATACAAGGGTGTTGCTCTACATTTGTTGTAATGTATTTATGATACCAGGTAGAAAGAATCAGTATGTCTGATGGTACAAACACAGAAGAACTTCCTGTACCCACCTGGGATGATAGTAAACCAAAGAAACTAAATGAACCCAAAGATGTCAAAAAGTCAGATGTACAGATGTGTAGCAATATGGACGACCAGTATGGTAAAACATTATATAGTCGAGACAAGGGCTTGGATGATCTCAATAAAGATCCGACATTATACAACGATTCAACGTACAACAGGTTAGAAAACAGTTAACTCATGCCATCTATGTACGACAACTTGTGATATACTAGTTTGTGGCATAGTGGTCAAATGCACTGTTGATAATCCTCTTGGCTACAGATCTAGAGGTCCCAGTATCGATTCCTTATTGAGTGATTTGGTCATTTCTGGAATACTTTTCAGCATTTCCGATGAAATTGAGATGAACTGGCTGGTAACCAAGAGGTAGTTTCACTTGTATCGGTTTTACAAACCAGGCATGTGAAAGAAGTAAGGAGTCTATTCTGGAAGAGCTATTATAGTGTAGTGCATCAGACTCCTTGTATGACACTAGTGTATCTGCCCTCCAATGACCATGTCCTAATAGACTGTGTCAGTTTAATACAAACAAACTAGAAAAAAGCATAAGATAAAAATTTAATCACATTTTGTATGTATGCTCATTCTCATGCACATTTATACAAGTAATGTTGTCTAGGCGACACCAATGATTCTCTGTCACTTTGGATTGTCTGTGCGGTTTACAGTATTTGTATTGAATATTGGTGCATTTATCGACAGATGACCCTTTTTACCTTCTTTACAGTTTAATGAAGAGTGCTGATGGAGGTTGTGAATACAATAAATTGTTGCCTAGTAACGACAAGGAAGTGAACTGTCATCGTACTCCATCATTTGACAGTTGGGGCGGAGTTGCTGCCCCTGATGATGAGGCGGGATATGATGGCTCAAGTAAATCTTCTGGTATTGAACATGAGGAAACTTATCAGGTAGGTGCTACTATCAGATATATATCTCTAACTATAGAAGTATTATTTCCCAAACAGGCAACTCCATACAAAAGCTGTTAAAAATGTAATAATTAATGTATAACTCAAACTACTTGAGTATTATATATGGAAACAGTCTATCCCTAAATAACTTTGAATACATTCAAGCTTTGATTCCATCCGAGGCAATGACATACCAAAGCTGTTTAAAATGTAATAACGTATAACTCAAACTACTAGAGTATTATTTATGGAAACAGTCTATTCCTAAATAGCTTTGAATAAACTAAAGCTTTGGTTCGATCCCAGGTGATGACATACCAAAGTAATTACAATGTAAAAACGTATATATCATACTACTAGAGTATTATTTATGGAAACAGTCTATTCCTAAATAGCTTCTAATACACTAAAGCTTTGGTTCGATCCCAGGCAATGACATACCAAAGTTGTTAAAAATGTAATAACGTATAACTCATACCACTATTGTATTATTTATGGAAACAGTCTATTCCTAAATAGCTTTGAATACACTAAAGCTTTGGTTCGATCTCTGGCAATGACATACCAAAGTTGTTAAAAATGATATACACATGTAACGTATAACTCATACCACTATTGTATTATTTATGGAAACAGTCTATTCCTAAATAGCTTTGAATACACTAAAGCTTTGGTTCGATCTCTGGCAATGACATACCAAAGCTGTTAAAAATGTAATAACGTATAACTCGAACTACTAGAGTATTATTTATGGAAACAGTCTATTCCTAAAATCTTTGAGTACAAGAAGTATTAGGTTCGATCTCAGGCCGCAATATCTTAAACTTTTGTCAAATGTGTACAGGTACATCATCTAGGCCACAATACATCAAAGTTGTAAAAAATGGTACTATGGCTATTTCTGCCTTGCTTGGGCACAGCATAGTTTGTTGCAGGTAACTGCTAGTTTGCCCAGTATCAGGGTAATTTGACTGGGTAGTCCTAATATGACTGAAATACTGCAGGACTTGAAATAATATTTTTTAAAAATAAGGGATCATGCATATTTGGTCATTTGACTTAATCAGTATGTCCATTCTGTCAATGTGTGCATGCATGTGTGTGCTAATGATGTTCATGGTTGTATCAGTTAATACTGTGGAACCCAACCAAGTTTTGATAATTTTTTATCTAATTTTAGATTCGACCAATTCGTGATGTGGACAGTATGAAACGGGCCCCAGAGGACAGTGTTTATACGTATGCCAAAGGTATATACCAGTTTGCTAGAGAGGTCCCTGAGCGTGTTGAGGGGCCTGTCCCACAGGGGCCAGACTCACCACAGAGACAGGAACCCTGTCAAAACATTGACCCTTATTATAATGGATCAGTCACACCACAGAGACGGGTACCCTGCGAAGACATTGAGCCGTACAACAATGGGCCAATCTCGCCACCGAAAAGGGAACCCTGCCAAAATGTAGACCAATCAGGATCAAGCCAACCTGACGAAGACCTGTATAAAGTACTTGGCAAACAAAGTCTCACATATGAACTACTGCAAGTCATTACGGATGATTTTAACCCCAAACTCTTAAGTGACGGAGGTAGAATTATCGGTATGGGAGGGTTCGGGGAAGTTTTTCTGGGCAAATTTGAGAATGGCTTCCAGGTGGCTATAAAACGGTTAAAGACCATGGAAGAAGGAATCGAAAAACAGTTTGAAACTGAGTTAAACTCACTGGTTAAATACCGACATAGAAACATTGTCCGCCTTTTTGGATTTTCGGTCGACGGACCCGGTAAATGTCTGGTGTATGAATATTTGTGTAATGGTTCGTTGGAAGATAGAATTATGAGACATGGTCAAACACCACCATTGCCAAATGATGTTAGGTTATCAATATTGAAGGGAACTGCTCAAGGTATCTGTTACTTAAATGGACAAGGAATCGTGCATCGTGACATCAAAAGTGCTAATGTGCTGTTAGATGAGAACTTCGAACCAAAGGTGGGTGATTTTGCGACAGCTCGTACTGGACCGAGAGGTAACGCTACAATGGCCATGTCAACACAGGTTGTGATAGGTACCTCTGCATATTTGGCCCCGGAAGCTTACCACTTTGACGTGTCAACAAAATTGGATTCATACAGTTTCGGTATCATCATATTAGAAGTTCTGACATCATTACCTCCCTTGGATCATTCTCGTGAAGAGAAGGATATTAAAAGTTTCGTCGAGGACCTTGGTATAACACCTTTGTTGAACACTAGTGGTGGGAAATGGTCAGACGATACCGTCGCTACTTTGATTGGTATATCAGAGAAATGTACTCATAGAAAGAAAAAAGCTCGTGCAAATGTACAGGACATCTTAGCGGACTTGACGGCTTTAGTGGTGTAAACTTCATCACTGTAAAATTTTCTAAGAGTGAATCTTGACACTCAGTCTTTGTTTAGTATATAATATCTGTGCTCTATTTTACTCAATTGTTACATGGTGACAGGTCTCATAAAGTACAGCTGAAAATGCTCATTGTTAAAGAATGTCTTGGAATATAACCTACATTTTGGGCCACAGTAAACACCAATCTGTGCAGCTTAACTGATACATTTTATATAATATCTATTATTTTATATGACATTTTATTAAGAATTTCACTGTATAATATCATATCATATCAGGGGTCATTTATGAAACCTCAACTCTTGGTTGAGAAGAATTTAAAATCACAGTGGTGAGGGTTCATACACAACTTTTATGTCTATAATAGATATAGCTATTGTACGAAGCATTGTGGTGTGATTCATAGTCTGCTGGACAAATAAGTACATTGTAGTTAGAAGGATCAGTGTTAATTCATGAAGGGAATATCATCTAATGTCAATACAATGTATATCGATGGCTTAGAACCAGAAGGTCGTAACTACCTCTTACGACCTTATAAGACTCATTCATATTTGAAATCTGCTTCACAAGGCGCTTCTTATGAGCATATTTTCATAAAAATCTGAACTTGTCATGTTGACCAAAATGAAGTTGTAAAAGTTTGTTTTACCATAAGTAAAGAGAAAACGTCAGACAGTTTTTCCGTGTTTTCTCAAAATTTTGATTTGGTAGTTACGACCTTCTAATTCTAAGCCATCGATATGTACATTGTAGTTAGAAAGATCAGAGTTAATTCATGAAGGGAATTTCATCTAATGTCAATACAATGTATATGTTGGCATGCAGTGTTTGACACTGACCATTGTAAAATATGGTGTAACTTATTATAGCTTGACTATTTTGACCTGAGCCTGACCTTTATGCAAGAATATATTACAAGGTTCTTGGGTTGAATATATCAATTTCTGCCAGCAAATCGTGCATTATCGGTATTTCAGATTTGTGTTTGTATTACATATCGAGCGTCTTCCTGAAAACATACAATCGGTGTTATAAACGTAGATAATATATCGACTATTAAATTATGCTAATCAATAGGTCAGGCTCATGTCAATGTGGGCACGCTATAATATATGATACAATACCCAAGCATTTATTATACAACTGATTAATTTGAAAATGTCATTATTAAAATACAAGTTATATTTTTATCCCCCAATCTTTGATGAGGTGGTCTATTGCTATACGAGTGTGTCTGTCCGTCTGTCTGCCTGTCAGTAGAACAAATGGTGTCTGTTCATTAATTCAAGAATACACTGCCCTTGGATCTTCAAACTTTATATGGAGGTTGGTCAGCACCTGTAGATGATCCCTATAGATTATAGGGTCAGTAGGTCAAAGGTCAAGGTCACTGTGACTGTTTTCTGCCAAGGGGCATACATGTTTTACAACCATCTTTTGTTATTTTGGAACTGTACATTGACATCTAACTAGGTTATGAACAATACATGGGAACAAATCTATTTATTGTTTCTTATTTACTGCACATTCATAATTTTTGTGGGGGGGGGGATATATTTTGTGGATTTCGTTGTTCACCTTCTACCATGACATTAAATTCAATGGAACAATAATGTTTTCCCTTGTGTTAATTAATTGAAGTGGTAAATGTACAAATCCAAATGGTTTTTTAGCAAAACCACGAAATTTCGTCACGTCAAAATTAAAATGATTTTACATGAGAAAATGTAATTATTGTTTCTTATCTATTCTGTCTGGAATAAATAACAAGAAGTTTGTACTAAATATGAAATTTGATTCTGTATATGAAGAAATGGTTGTTGGTGTGTAATCTGAAGGTGGAGCTTATTATATCGCTAACATTTCGGTTGATACTTAGATCTAATTATTAAGGATGGCAACGGATACCAAAATTAATTGGTATCCGGATATTCTGAACGGTATCCGAGCGAATATCGGGATATCCGTATCAAATAGAATGTGTTAAGAATTAAGGAATTCACTATAATTCCCAATTAGGATCCCAATTTACTATTCGGATACTCGAAACTCGATACATAGTTCCGGATATTCGGATATCCGTTGCCATCCTTGCTAATTATGTAGCATGCATCATCTTTTTCAATGTTAATGAACGTACCCAAGGTTATTGATGCTCATTACATTCTAGTACAAGTTTTGTTAAACTTGTTGACTGAAACTATATGAAGTTACAGTAAAAAAGTAAAGTTACTAGTTTTACACGGGCCGCTTTCAGCAATTCAACTTTGACATTTAACTCCCCCTGGTCATTGGACTGCCTAAGGAAAGTTGCGTTAGAGTCTGCATGGGGAGACTATATAGTCCTCTCATGGTTTGTGTACAGACAGGCAACATCGAGATACAGCGTCCAGGAATGTTGAATATACACAGGCAACGCCCTCACATGTACCAATTCGCTCCTTGAAAGATGCATGTATTTTCTCGTCTGTATTCAAGAGTTTTACCCATTCGTCCACTGCTCCACTGTCACATGTTAAAACTACTTTCTTGAGAAACTATGATTTATGAGCTCTTGCATAGACATAACAGGTTAATATACTTCAATTATTCGGTATTAAAATTAGTACACATAAAACATCTTGTTTCAGTAGTACATGTTTAATCCAGAACCATGATGGGTATCAGACTTGTAAGTTGTCCTGACCCTGACATTTACGACCAAAAGTACATGAAATCATGATAGATCTAATATGTTTTATGAAAAACACATTGCTCATGCCCTTCTTAAAAAAAATACCAGTTTCATATGATTATTCGATGCGTAATAATAGTATTATATTACGTAATAGTACAAATGATTGTCTCTTCTAAACATGAAAGTTTGTTTTAAGGTGATTGATCATGCGAACTTAAAGAGATTTTCATTTTTATATAAAACATACTTATATCTTTTAAATCATGAGTACCGGTTACAGTGATTTGGTACTCTTATGCAGTGGTACACGTAGTCGCAGTCATGCACCAGTAACGTACATACCTAGGACACTCGGTCTGACTCAAGTTTATATTGCGTATTAGTCATACATTTCTTCGGCGATGGAAACGCTGGAACGTGACTGTACTGATTTGAACTTTCCAGTTCATGTATATTTCAGATCAAACCATTCATCACTTGCATTTTTCTTTAGCAGACAATAGCCTGGGAGAGAACTTGTGTAGAAGTTTTTTGATTTCTTCATCACCATACGTTTAGAACTCTTCGTATTTCCTGGCCTGTTCTTAAAATTGAACACACTAAACAAAGAGTGTGGTTTTCAAGCTATGCCCTAAATGAAGCTTTCTTCCCGGAAGAATTCAGCAGATGTGAGGAGGTTGTTGATACCCTCATTGATACTATCTGACGTATCTCATGGCCCCCTCTTCTTGGGACACAGTAATTGCATTTCCGTTGACTACACTCCTCCTTTCTCTTAGATAATTGAGCCGTTCTGCAGGAAAACCGGGCTTAATGACAAAATTGTGAAAATGTTGATGAATATATGGTTAGAAAGAAGAGACTCTTGTGAGCAGATTCTGAAAATTTAAACAAATAATTCCATACACTTACCAAGTTATAGACTTTTTAAACCAACCACTACCGCCTACTTTTTGAGTGACGTCGCGAACGCCATTCTTTACGTTTTTGACGTAACGTCAACTGGCATTTCAAAGATCAAATATCTGGTAAATTTTTGACGTAAACTTTTAAAATTGTGGCACCTTATAGAATCATATTCTTATTTTAATAAAACGTGTCCAATTTGTGAGTGTTTGCTAACAGAGAAAAATTGCAAGTGTTTTAGCCACTTAACTCTTGTTTTCATTGATATGAGTTCTGTTTATAAAACGATCACCATAGCAACGACAGAAGTTATTTTAGCACAATTTTAAAGACAACTTGAAGCTAATGGATAGTAATACGAGAGGTGTTCAACTTATTTATGAACAAAACATGAACACCGATTTTGCAATATTGAATAAAAACAATTGAAATATATTTTTTAAACCATGTGAGAAAGTGTTTTAAGTTGAACATATGATCATCATAGATTGTATATTTCCTTTGGTTAACGCTTAAAACAACAATTTAGTAGATGATGTTGTTTTACCTGTTTTGAAGGCAAAATGGCCCTTTTATAAGCATCAAGAAAGTGTTAGTAAATTTTCATTTTGCATTTTTAATGAGAACATAAGTAATATTTGTCGTAAAAAGTCTTATTTAAGTTCAGTTTCCAGTAATTATGAATTGGCACCAAAAATTGAACATTGCCCAACATTGCCAAAACCTTCACTTTAACGTAAACTTGGTTTTATGATATCTATGATGAATCCATTAGCAAAACGTGGAATAGTACCACAGATTGGAGTGTCCATAGAAACTCTCAGTGACATTATTTTGAAACAGTTGAATGCATAGTTCTGGGAAAATGTGAAGTTCCTACGCTGAAAATCAAGGAAAACATGCCTCGCAGTCAAGTCTTGGAATCTATCAATGCGGAATAAACAACATTATGTGGAAAAATTGTTTCATTATGGCGAAGCAATGATGAATTCTTAAAGAATGTTATGATAGATTATGGTATGCTTTGTTAGAAAAGGTCACAAGGATAGGGAGAAGTTCATGTTTGTCCAGCGTTGGGTGTCGCGGCCGTTTTCATGGAAAGGCATTGGGTTTGTCTTTTTGGAAATACACACATCAAAATCATTATCAAAATGACGAAATTTGAGGCTGTGGTCTATTAACAAACCGTTTCAAATCAGGTTTTCAACAACAAAGTGTTACATATCGTTCCTAGTGACTGTTCCAAGAACATAGTGTTTCATCCAGATCAGCTTCAAGTCACCATATACAACGCCAAATAAAATACTTAAGAATATAACTTTGGTATAAATTATAACCAAACAGTGGTTGTCGAAGTCTTCTCATGCTTTAAAAATTTAATTTTCTATCTGGTTGATACTAAAACAACGATTAAAGAAGGAAAATGTAAACGTAATTATTACGATTTTTGAACCTTCAAAACGCAAATAACAACACCCTCTACCCTAATGCTGATTATGATTTTACCGAAACGTATTGGCAATTTACATTTATTATATATACTTTTTGAAGCACTACTTTACACAATATAAAAGTTTTTATTCAATTTCATTGTTAGAGTAACAAAATATCGCTGTTAATTTTCTGTTCATAAATAAGTTGAACACCTCTCGTATACGATCCAATTACTTAGATATGTAATCAAAGGACACGATTTTTTTCTCATTTTAGACATTTTTCAAAATCTTATTGCATAATTACAATACAATGTCATTAAGCCCGGTTTTCCTGGAGAACGGCTCATTTATATTGTCTCAACATTTTACCGTTTTTGTTCTTCGTAAGTTTTGCTTAAGTTTATTCAGCCTTGACTGAGAAAATGTTTCTCCTGTAATACCTTAGACATAACACTAAGTACATGAAGTGATCGGGTGTAAGAGATGTTTCAAGTCATTTTTGGCCTTGTCAGAATGCTCATCCATTCAAGATGCAATCTCCTGTATCATTCGTAATAAAGGGTGTTTCTGTTCGTCAGCAAAACAATTTGTAATATTATACGTATTTGGTTAGAGTTATTGTAGTTACACAATTAACATTATAAATGGCCATGTGTGTACTGTAGACATTTCTTGTTTGCCTGATAAACATCACTTAACCCTCTAGAGCCCGACCCAAGAAGCGGTAATGCAAATTTTTTAACTTTTGTCATATTTGGTATTTACGAATAGGGGTGAAATGTTTGCGTAAGTCTCCTAAATGTGATTTTCAGTATGTAGCAGATATGCTGCATCGGGCTTACCCGAAATGTTGCAGTTCTAGGACTTTTTCTTGTGTATTTGAGATTTCGTTAAATTTAAGTTCAAAACACATACCCATAATGTGCTATAAATTGTTTTAGTTCTTAACAGAAAAAATAAAGACAGGCGCGTAGCCAGGCATACGCCCGTACGCCCGGGCGGGCGTACGCTCCATGAAAAAAAATGGTAAAATATACTGACTCAAAAATGCAATAAAAATCAATGCCTCCCTAGGGTTAGGCATAAATATTGGAAGCACTCTCCCTTTTGGATTCAGTGTATAACTCGATATTTTTCGAGCTCGCTTCGCTCGCTCATCAAATACCAAAACGATTTTCATTTGGTAGAGACCGAGAAGACATGAGTTGCATGCTGTCTAAATAGATCAACAGTGATAACTCGCTTAATATATTTACTTGAATATTGTGATTTATAAAATATGATAAAACAGAGTTACGTTTGTGTGACATGATTACAAAACATTAAAAACATTCTACCTCGCTACGCTGGCTCAGTACTTTACTAAGTGAATATCATCAAGAAGGGAACATGTATGTATGAACTGCTGCTCAGACAAACAGTGATTTTTGTCTAACTCGCTTCTCTCGCTCAGTATTTTACTTAATTAATATCATCAAGTAGGAACATGCATGTATACGACCTGCTGCTCAGGCAATCAGTGTTTTTTTTCTAGCTCGCTACTCTCGCTCAGTACTTGATTAAGTAGGAAACATCTATGTATGACTTGCTGCTCAGGCAAGCAGTTAGTTTTTACTAGCTCACTTCGCTCGCTCAGTACTTTACTAAGTGAATATTATCAAGTAGGGAGCATGTTTGTATGACCTGCTGCTTAGGCAAGCAGTTTTTTCTAGATCGCTACGCAAGCTTAGTACTTTACTAAGTGAACATCATCAAGTAGGGAACATGTATGACATGTAGATCTATGCCTACTTCTCAGGCAAACAATGTGTTTTTTTAGCTCGTTCCGCTCACTTAGTACTGTAATAAGTGAATAGAATCTATCACCAGGTAGAGAACGAGTACACGGTGTTTGCTGCTCAGATTAACTGATTTTTTCTTATTCGCTTCGCTCGCATAATACCTGTGTTAGTTAATTTCACAAGCAGCATGTTACTATTTACTCCCCAAAAATAAATCTGGAAACTGGCGTACATTCTGAATTGACCCAGCTACGCCCCTGAAAGATCAAACTGAAGCTTAACTTGTCGGCTAGACAAAAATGTACATGTGGTAGTCTTTATGCCCCCGTATGGATGTTGTATATGACCACTATCCACACGCCTGTATCACCTGACTCCATTTTGACCTTCACCTTGACCTAATTTTGAAAGGCCAACTTCTTGGTTAACCCAAATTGACCATTTCTTCTAGCATTAATTTGGCTTGTTACAAAACGTTTAAAATTGCATGGATGTTGTTTATGACAACCTTCCTCACGCTTGTATCACCTGACTCAATTTTGACCTTCACCTTGACCTAAGTTTGGACTTAGACTTATTGTAAGGCCAAATTCTTGGTTAACCCAAATTGACCGTTTTTTCTAGAATTAATATGACTTGCTACAAAGCTTTCATACTTGCACGGGTGTCATGTGGGGTCAACAACTAGGTCACGAGGTCAAATCTTAGAAAAACCTTGTGTTCACTTCAGAGGTCACCATTTTGATCTAATCATCATGAAACTTGGTTGGAATGTTGTTCTTCATAAAATCTAGGCCAACTTTAAAACTGGGTCATGTGGGGTCAAACACTAGGTCACTAGGTCAAATCTTAGAAAAACCTTGTGTTCACTCCAGAGGTCACTGTTTTGATCCAATCTTCATGAAACTTAGTCAAAAAGATGGTCTCCATGAAATCTCGGCCAAGTTCGAAACTAGGTCATGTTGGGTCAAAAACTAGGTTACTAGGTCAAATCTTAGAAAAACCTTATGTTCACTCTAGAGGTAACTGTTTTGATCCAATCTTCACGAAACTAGGTCAAAATGTTCTTTTTACATGGAATCTCGATCAAGTTCGAAACTGGGTTAGGTGGCGTCAAAACTAGGTCACTAGGTCAAATCTTAAAAAAAACCTTGTGTTCACTCCAGAGGTCACCATTTTTTATCCAATCTTCATGAAACTTGGTCAGAATATTGGTTTCCATATAATCTCGGCCAAATTTGAAACTGGGTCATGTGGGGTCAAAAACTAGGTCATGTATATCAGTGTTTGGGAAAAAAATTGCTCAGTGACGGAATTTTTCTTATATTTTTTTAATAGTTTGCGGACCAAACTCTGATACTGCCACCTGTGTACTTAATCATAATCAAAAGAGAAAAAAAACTATAAACACCCAGGTCCGAATCTACCTGACTCGAAACTGTTTGGAATTTCAAAATGATTGCCATAAAGTTGTTGTTGTTTTTTAAGATAACATACTTAATATAAATTATACAGAGCAATCAAACATTTGCGAATAATCTAAACACGTTTGTAGTGTGTACAATACATGTATGAACCACAGTAAAGTCATTTTAAAGAATTGCAGATCAGGTTTTCATTATTTTATTGTCGAACATTTCGAATGTTTACTCGCAATAATTATGTTGAACATCTGTACTAGTATTGTCGACCAGACTCTTCCATATCACGTGTACACGTTCAACAAAAGAAACAAACAATTCTTAATTTAAGTTACAAAACAAAATGTTTACTATAGGTACACAACAATTTATAGTCAACGAAGACAAATAACAAATCGGGAGAAAGAAAGGCACAAAAAGCGTATTAATTGCTAACTATGCATAAAAATCCACCACTCTTATTGAATAATTTTCGATAGTTCTTTCACCGAATTAGTAACGGCCGACAACATCTCTGCCATGGTCTGAAAAGCAATTGACATATGAAGATTAAAACAAACGTACACTGAGCGGCAATGAAAACGCAACACTTTTTAAACTTGAATATTTCCGTAATCCATTGACTTACAAACTTGAAATTGTGTATGCTCTCTTCGATATATACATATATATATAATATATATCTACATAATCTAGCTTTTTCCGTGACAATACTTTAAGAATCACTCGTCCATAGCGGAATAGCCTTAAACTGAATTTTCCCGCAGGATGGTGGGTGGCTAGAGATTTGCTCGCATATTGGGCAAACATTTTAAAGAAAATCGATGGATTAGTCGGAAAAACAAAATAACTAGTAGAAAACATTGTGTGTGTGTCAAAGGAAGACTCCGAAAGATCGGTCGGTATGCTCAAGTGTAGGATAGTTGTACAGCAAATCAATGTATCGTTGATTTAAACCACTAAAGTCATTATTTTATTCATTTAACACGGGTTTTAATACACTATACGAGGGTCGTTTCAAAAGTTGCTCTATAATGTTTATCGTATGATCAGATTACTTTAACCTTTGCATCTAAATAGAACAATTCATTATACATGCTGTACCATGAACCAAACGCTTTAGGGTGTGTCATACAAAATGGCACTGCTGTCGTAGTAACGTCTGTAATGGCTACCCGCGGCATTTGACGTCGCGTCGTACAAATCGTCAAACTAACCAACACATTGACTCCAACCAAACAGCTACCAATTAACTACATGTACAACCTAAAATTACCGAATGGAACATTTGCGAAGGGCGGTAGCACATCATTTTGATCAATTTATGCCATAGTTTAAATAGTCCCACAGTTGTGTTCAGGTTTATTTGTCGCCGTATTATAATCGCCCGTCAAATATCAGTAAATCATTGGAATTTGACCAGTTTTTTTCGTTTGGCAGGAAAATTAAGACTTGAAACAGTACATTGAATAACCACTGCATGTCACTTGGTAGCATGTGTAAATAACATGAGCGCTTACAGACTGCCAGTGGTACTGCTTCAGACGACCAAAGGAAGGTACGGCCAGTGGTGAATCAGACGCTAGACGTTGCGTTGGACGTATCTGCTTGATTGTGTGACACTTTCGAATGCTTTGCATAGGGACCCTGGAAGAGCGTACCTTGAAAAGAGGCTCGTTTTCAGAATATAAAGCATTGTTGTTGTTGTAATCATAGGTGGCAGTATCAGTGTTTGGAAAAGAAAAAATCCGTCACTGAGCTATACACTACATAGACCGTATATACATGTACGAGTATATCGATTGTCTATCTAACTCCATGTACACCATATCAAGGTATAAAGCGTAGTATATGTCTATGTCCAAAGATTGTGGAACATCGCATAGGTAACCAGTGCATAAATAAAATGACCTTGAGCGAAGTTAAATAACGAAAGTAACACTGTTTTGCTGTTTCGCAGTTATAAGATACAATTGAACGAGATTTTCGGTAGGATGAATATCTTATAGTTAATTTGAATGACTTGTATAGCGATTTTTCTTCAGCGCCCGTATTTTATGCAACGAGATGCAATGTTCCACAATCTTTGGCATATAGACATATAGTACGCTTTATACCTTGATAGTATATTAGCTCAGTACAGAATTTTTTTTTTTAATCGTTTGCGGACAAAACACTGATACTGCCACCTGTGGTTGTAATCGGTGAATTCTGTGTGCCATTTGACTGACTGAGTGAGCTTTAGTCAGAACATGATAAGGTACGTCCATGCAGATATAACGTTGCCCCGGGTAGCCATTCTTGACGTTACTATGGCAGCCGTGCCATTTTGTATGACACACCCTCATGCGTTCGATTCATCGTGCACTATGCATTATAATTTTTCTATTTAAATGCAAAGTTTGAAGTAATTTGGCAAAAAGATAAATATTATAGAGCACTTTTCCTGGAACTTTTGAAACGCCAAACGTACACCTGTTAAGAAACATACAAATGCAAATTAGAAATCGCAGGATGTAAGAAAAATGTTTCATTCAAGTGCGATAACTATTGGATAATTATCTTCACTTTTAAAGATAAATCACCAAACCTTTACACTAAATTGAATTATAGTTTACCCTACTTCTTTGTCCAATCAAAAGCCAGGGATTTTCAAAATTATGGACCACTTATTCATTTATTTGTGCAATGGACATAATAACTATTAGTAAATCCATTTATTAGGACACTTTGGCTGTTTCCTAATATGGAAAACTAGACCCGCCTACTCTCATAATTTTACTGTTATTCTATCAGCAATTTATAATCTGCTTAAGGTGATTCACCGGTGTTGGATTTTTCTGTAAAATGTATATAAAACCTGTTAAATGTATTTAGAACACATTTACGACAACCATTCTGGAAAATCCCAAAAGTTTTGCTCGGCTAGTGTTTAAGATATTCTTGGATTTTGGGCACAACCCCTAAAAACAATTGTAATTTATCGAAAAAGTTTTGCTTTAATCCTTATCAATTTTGTATACATAAAATTTCGTTTATAAGGAACCAAACAGTATTTTTTATGTTATACTGTGCAAGGTATTTGATTTTGTAAATA
Source organism: Spisula subtruncata (assembly GCA_963678985.1). Taxonomy (NCBI): domain Eukaryota; kingdom Metazoa; phylum Mollusca; class Bivalvia; order Venerida; family Mactridae; genus Spisula; species Spisula subtruncata. Next base: position 25,090,231 of record OY787671.1, on the reverse strand, counting down.
CTACATGTATTTTAAAATATGTTAATTTTCGTTTTTGAGTTAAATATGAAAAATCGTTGAACGACATACTGATTTCATGCATACAACAAGTAGAGTGACAAATATTGAAGTATCATGCAAGATTTCATGACAATTGCTCGGTTAGTTTTGTCTTAAAACACTTTTAGTGATTTCAGAAATGCTGAAAACAGGGGAGGTAACAAAAATATTCAACGTTTTGCATCCTTTGTATTCAGATTTCGCGATCATTCTATTTTTAAAAAATGATGCATACTTCAAGGAGCTTACAGTTTAATTCTGGTACTTCTGCATGTATTAGTTTATATTATGCAGGATTAAATGCAAAAGAACCGTCCTTTAAAATTCTTGGGATACAGTTTAAAACAATTGAATAAGTTTGGTATGGGCGCATAGAACTACGTTTAAATACATCGTTACCAATTCGCCAGATTATGTGTTTAATATCATTTGAAATACATCATCCGTAGGGATTGAGCTAAGATTGTTTCTGTATTTTCATTAAAAGTATATGATCCTAATAACTAGTCAGTACACTCGCGATTGTAAGACATGGGAAATAAATTTTAAGCATTTTGAATTATTTGATCTCGGTTGTCAGACGCTTACAATACATCCAAGTGACTGCAATTTTTAAACTTCCACCCAACACAAAAGCGGCGAAACACCTTAATATTTACCTTTTCACTCTCAATACTCAATAAATGGACATGCTATTGTTTGCATACAAAAGCATTGGAGAGCTCACCAAAAGTGGGCGGGTAAACTATAAGCCGGTTATAGATCACATATTAGAATTATAAACAAATTAGACCTGCGGTCGCTAGCGCTCCCTTGCTCTAATTTGTTTATAAATCTAATATATGATCTATAACCTATACGTATTGGATATTACTGGATTTTTCTACATGCTAAAATTACAATGTTCATTAAAATTCAATGTGTTTAAAAAAGTTAAGCACGCATTTGAGTGCTATAGACAGTCTTAAATTACAATTTTCATTAAAATTCAATGTGTTTAAAAATGTTAAGCACGCATTTGAGTTAATTAAATTAAGTTGAGTTTAATTAAAAGCCATACCTATGGCTTTCATGCAATTTATTTCCAGTAGCAAATGGTGGTAATTTTACCGTTTTTGTGACAAATATAATACAATTATATCAATCTCAAAACGAGCAGTTTTGAACATGCGTTTAGAGCCGCTATCTTTGAAACAGCGTCATAAAGAAATTCGCAAGTTCTTTATTTACTCGAATTATTACTCCATGAGTTACCTCCTTTCAGCCATAAATAATAGATTGCATGTTTTTGACGCTTTTTGTGGTTGTGCGCGAACTAGCGTACATGTCCCTTTAAAAGTACATGGACTTCGCATAGCCCTCCTGCAATAAGAACGTTTCATACGGTTAATACGTCGTAGATGCACACTGTATCGCTCCGGGCGGTGGTTTTAACAGATTAAAAATGCGACTTTCTGTTTTACACTGACCAAAAGACAACTGGTACAAAACCATGTTGCTAAACCACTTTTTCTGATTCGAAGTGATATTCATGTGCCACATGCATAATCACATCTATTTCATGATAAATTTCCGCAATGTTTACACACTTATTAAATGTATTATGATGCTATAAGTTATAGTATACTATGTAAGTGTGGCGTTTTCATTGTCGCCCAGTGAAAATGTAGATGTTTACTATCAAATAAATCATGGCATAAAATAATTTTTTTTGCTGAGGCACGTTGTTTATTTAGTCAGTATAAACGTTTATTAGCATAAGGTTCAGAAAAAAATGGGATAAAGTTTTGTTTACACGTAATCATGCAGTATTCAAATCTTTCGAGGTGTTGTAATTTACGGGCACACTATTCACTTTGTAGCTTTAGTGGTGACTAGGCGCTTCCGCCGTGTCTGTATTGTTTAAAAAGCAGTATTTATTTCATGATTTTATTTTCCAATTGGCCAAAGAAGGCGTATAAAGTTCGCCGCCACCTGTATATTTCAATTGTAACAATTATAGATCATGGAATAAAACATGCCCTACACGGGATATTCATGCGATTTACTAAAACTTATAACACCATCATCAACAAAATGATGGTCGTTTTGTTATAACTTACACTGTTGTACATGTATAGGCGTAACATGAGTGGACGATTTCTGGCATTTCGAGCATACAACACAGCATATCACGATCAAGACAATAAAACCAAATATGGAGCCAAGTACGATTCCAGCTATTGCTCCTCCCGATAAACCGGTCTCGCTGATATCTCGGCCACTGCTATTCCTTTCCGGACTGAAAAGTATTAAAACAATAACAATTAACTTTTCATCTCTGATAAAATTCCATAGGGAATAGTTATTTATCACTAGTGTGGTGCATACTCTATTTATTTAACGTTTCGGCATAAGCCTTTGACGAAAAACACACTAGTGTTAACTTTTCAATAAACGTTATTATAGTGTCCTTTTAACCTTCTCCACATTAACTAATTCATTAGTTTTGAAAGTACGAGTACTGATATTAGATGGATCAGGGTTGACATGACCATCACTAAATGCTCTTGTTTCTCTAGAGTGTCTCTGCAAAATAAGAGAACACTATTTACTGATGTCTTCTATTTTGGTATTTGGGACTCCACTCCGTCATGTTATGAATGCTAAACAGTAAAAGTAGTATTTCGTTGTATTTGCTCAATTAGTTCCTAGTAGTATATCACAGTTAGTTTTGTAATTCTGAATCACCAAGCAAGTCTTTAAAATGTTGTTGCTGGTTGGCATGGTATCCTAATACAGTCTTCTTTATATGACTGAACTACTGTCATGAAAACAAAGTAAAACAAGCTTGAATAATGAATAACTTATGAGTAGAAAAATACATATTGTCATTATTATGTATAACGCAATGTTCCTGGATAAGCAGGCATAGCTTACCAACACTGTCTAAAACCACAACAGTAATATCCCACAGTACAGTAGTAAACCGTAGTTGATGTTTCTTCACAAACAACGCCGCGTTTGAGGGGACTGGTCCGAGTAGAGAATAAGTCACTAAAACAAAAACATCATCTCATGATATTTTACCATTTGCAAATATGTCAGACGTCATGCAAATACCATTACACAGGACAAAAACTAGTATCATGTCTGTACATATACAAAAAACATTCTAGGTATTTACTGCCATATTTTATCATCCAGTTGTGCACCAGTCAGTTGCATCCACGGCCCCCACCCACGGGGTCGGGCGGGGACTTTACTTAAGGGCTATCAAAACTTATACCACCATCCGATAGCTCTGCGGGGGGCATTCCGATGGTTATATACACCCGCCCTGCGAAGTAAAAAATCCTGTGATATACTATACATAACTGCACACAGTATTTAATATTTGTTGTCGACGGGAAATTTCGTATTGAACGCAAAGTCCGCAGTCGCCCGGCAGTGCGAGGAAGATAGAAGGTAAAACACGGCTCTCCCCATGGAGGGAACCGTGAATGCAACTGACTGGTGCATTAGACATAACACATATCACATTGTAAAGAAACAACACAAACTCGAACAAATTTGATAATGATAGTGTTATTGTCTCCATTTGGGCCGAAAGAACGGAATGTACCGAATTTTGTAATGGTCAAATCGTCGGGGATGCAAGAAGGGTGTGTTGTAATGCATGTAGGTAGTTTTGCATATCAAATGGGCCTTAATTTATGAAAAAACCCTCGTCTATGTATTGAACATAATCAACTTTCGTCAAATTTGCATGTAGGGCCCCTCGTCTATTAATGTAATATCAACTTGTCAAATTTGCATGCGTTAATTGTGCTTGGTGAGGCTGTCGAATATGCCAGTGTGACATGCGTTTTCATCGGCTGACTGTGACAATGAATAGCATTTAATTTACTTGAATATCACAATTTAACAGATGGATTTATTGCGATGGTGGCGCATAGATTCCACGCACAGAAGCTGTATTTATATATCAAGCAATCAAACTACAACAGCGAGACCGGAGACCGTTCGATGTTCTGAAAACATTTTGTTGAATCAGTATAATTGTTAAAACAGATGATTGTCTTACCAGCAGCGTGTGTTCGAGTAACAACAGTACGTTAAGCTGTCACAGTAATAGGCATTGCGCGAGGAGTAAACATGATAACAAAGTTCCTGCTGTTCAGCAACTGAAAAACATGTAGGGAGTCGTGGAATGTTGGAAGATAGTTCTATGAGCTTCCAAAGTGTACAATGGTTCGCAATGCTACCCCAACAACATGGATAAATACCCGACGATGTTTCAATCTCTGAAAATCCACAAGACAACATATCTTCGGGAGCCTTCCCAGGCCGGGATCCTGAAATTTTGGAGTGGGGGCACACGAAATTTTGTAGAGACTAAGTTGGGGTGGGAGCGGGAGGGGTGTCCCCTCCTGGCGACGAATTTTTCACTTTTTGCATTAAAATCATGCAATTTCCTGCACTTTCAGCTTTTAAAATCAAAAGTAAACGTATAAAATTTGAACTGTTACATCATCAACAAATAACATAAATAACACAATATTCTTAAAAGAACTTCCAGACTACCCATAAACCTGAGCTTTGAAGACCAGTCGTGAAAAATTATGTACCAGTCAGTTGCAACCCCGCCCTTCCACGGCCCTGCGGGGACAGGTGATACTAAAATCACCAGTATTTCCCCGTCCTCTAACAACTAAATAATGTCCCCGAGGAATTGGTTTGGAGAAAATTCCCAACCTTTCCCCGGCAGTGGGGGAAGCTGAAAGGTAAAAACATGTACGGACGTTTTCCCGGCCATCCATCGCCGTGGATGCAACTGATTGGTGTGTTACATAGGCCAAAGACGTTTGGACATCTTTGCATAGGCCATGCATGGTTAATCTAAGACAGTAGTGTTCACAGGTTCAAGACATTTTTTTTTAAATAATAAAAAGCTTGCAAATTGTTGCACCCAAGTACGTTTTAGAAAAGTTATTTGAACTCGCGAAAATTGACAATTTAAATGTGCCCCTTGTGACTAAATCCTTTTTTAAGTTTTTCTTAGAAAACCAGACAAGCTTGATATTATCAAAATTACATAATCAGTAATAGCAATAAAAACTTATCAATAAGAAATTTAATTTCTTAAAAAAATGTCAATTTTTTTAATCTGTTTATTAATTCAAACGCTGTGGTGGCATTGATCAAAGACACATACACCTTGATCCGCAGCATTCAGACGCTGTAAAAATACATCGGGATGATTAGATCAAGTTTAATCTGGACCTGGAGATTACACAACAGGGGACACATGGACCTGGAGATTGCACAACAGGTGGGTGTCACATTTTATTGCCCTCGCTTCCGGAATATGTGTACAGGGTTATTGCCACAAAATATCGATCCATAGCCATATCGATTGGTAATATTTTAAGGATTCTAAATAGATGGTCACTCCGAGGCCAACTTGGGGAAAAAGGGCCCCCCAGTGGATCCGGACCTGCTTCCTTGATGGTTAATTGTATTGAAAAGGGTACATCGATAATTTAGTGGTTGAGCGCCCACTTCAAGTACGAAGATGGCTTTATACCAATTGGCAAAGAAAAAACAAAAATGGTACCAGAAGTAATCTTGATAAACGCTCGACGGCGGAAAGGTGAACATTGCTTTTCCTATGATTATTCCCTCGTTACAGGTGAAAAATTTATGTTTGAAAACTTTGTTTCTCAACCGACTTTGGTAAACTTAGCAAATGGTAAGTTTAAACAGGAGTAGCATGTTGTTTGTTTTGCATAGAAGTGCTGAAAAAATTAACAGTTTCATAAAGTTAATCAGTAATGTGTATAACTAGCCATCTACATAAATACATGTTAGACGTTTTGAGAATTAATTCAAAAACATACTGATCTTTGTTGAAAATTGCGTTATACTCGATAGAAAGAAATTACCTTGGATTATGATAACCGTCAGTAGCAGGACCGCTGTACATCTATACATTGTCCACATATTTGAACTGTAATTAAAGGTGTGTGAAGTTGCTACGTAGGTCAAGGCACAACATACAATTGTTCATTTGAAACGAATAAAGAGCTATTAGCTCGCAGCTCGCAGCACGTTAGTCAGATGTTTATTCAAAATCAATGCATAGATATTAGCTCGCAGCACGTTAGTCAGATGTGTATTCAAAATCAATACATAGATATTAGCTCGCAGCACGTTAGTCAGATGTGTATTCAAAATCAATACATAGATATTAACTAGCAGCACGTTAGTCAGATGTGTATTCAAAATCAATATATTGATATTAGCTCGCAGCTCGCAGCACGTTAGTCAGATCTGTATTCAAAATCAATACATAGATATTAACTCGCAGCTCTCAGCACTTTAGTCAGATGTGTATTCGAAAGCAATACATAGATATTAGCTCGCAGCACGTTAGTCAGATGTGTATTCGAAAGCAATACATAGATATTAGCTCGCAGCACGTTAGTCAGATGTGTATTCGAAAGCAATACATAGATATTAGCTCGCAGCTCGCAGCACGTTAGTCAGATGTGTATTCAAAATCAATACATAGATATTAACTCGCAGCTCTCAGCACTTTAGTCAGATGTGTATTCGAAAGCAATACATAGATATTAGCTCGCAGCACGTTAGTCAGATGTGTATTCGAAAGCAATACGTAGATATTAGCTCGCAGCACTAAGCTTACAGTACGCTGGTCAGATATTTCTTCGAAACCAATACATAATTATACATGTGTAGCTATTACCTCGCAGCAAGTAGCTTGCTTCGCACTCGTGATTTAATTAATACGCATCCAAACTCGTGTCTATATTTACTAAGTATTCATTATTTATTTAATATACTCCCAATCTAGGTCTTCATGTAAGCTTGCTATGTACAAAGTTTCATTAACACACGGTATAGCCGGATGCGTGTTCGGCCGAGTGATGCGTTACGGCCGAGGTAAATACTGATGACTGATAAATAGTTGGGTTCTATTTCTTACCATAACTTATCAATTTCGATATTTCTTTTGGATCTAGCGAGTTGTGAATGTCCACGAAGGTTTAAATGTACTATTCACTCAGCCTCGCATGCTATCTTTGCGGAATAAATCTGATAGAGCCTGTTTATACACGACAAGCCGAAAATAATGCTCAATTTTCACATACATTGTCCGAAATTAAACAGTTTGCGCTAGTATTGAACTATTTAACCTCACAGATCTAACGAAAATTCATCTATGAACAATTGCGTAAAGTTACAGCTCTGTCCGCGCCTTGAAACCAACGAATGACCCTTTCAAAGAGACTCTAGTATGCGCAAAAATGATGACGTTAACGGCCGAGGAGATTTTAGGATGATGACGTTTACGGCCGAGGACGAAAAATATGGATGACGTTTACGGCCGAGAAAATTCTTACTAAAAATTGTCATTTTTCGCAGTTTCAATGGTTTTCTCACCAGTAAAGTATGGACTATTGGCCAGTGTACATTCCAATGAACATTTCTTTACCAGAAAATGTTGAATATGGTTGCCTTACACTTATTTTATTCTTACATCTTCAATATAAAACGTCATTTTGGAGATCTATGTTATTTACAAGACAGATTTTTGTTTATTTGAAAGTAAATACTTAGATTTTGAAATATGGTCATATGGAACTCAGACTAGCTCTATGGAACGCCACAGCTGTCTTAAGATAAGCAGAACTGTTGTATTATGTTATTATACCGTGATATAAAAAACCCAGCATGTCCATTTGTCATAATATGACAATGTTTTGTCATTTTATGATGTCCGTTTGCCATAATATGATTATCATTTGATGTGCATTTGTCATTATATGATGAACATGTGTCACTATTATGATACCCGTTTGTCATATGATGCAATTTGTCCTTATGTGATGAACATTTTTCATAAAAGAATTCATTACAAAGGTATTCGAAATTCCTAAAGATCGTGGGTTCAAACCCCACTGGAACCGATATTTTTTTATTAGATTTTTAGTTTTAAGACATATGTTTTGGCTTCAAATCATGACATCATAGCGTAATTTGGAGAAAAATATTTTTATCTTTTAGATTATTGGAGTTTACACTCGTGAGAAATCGAGAATAACTTTAGCCCCGTTATCACTGTCCCGGTGCACGTCCCGGTACCGCCGGCGAGAGTACATGGATAATTAGACCAACACATCTTCACAATGTGCGGCAATAAATCGACTCCTTGTTCCGGTGAATATACTTTGGCTCGGTTCCGAGACCCGCGATATACTTAGTGATTACGTGTTCCGACCCCGGAGATTTATTCTGTCAGCTCTGGCTGTAGGGCGGAGATTTAGACATCAAACAATCGTGCGTTAACAGCAAAAGCGGTCCTAGACCTACGATATGGCCACTGTTAACAACAGAAGCAGTCCAAGATCAACGACACGGCCACTGTTAACAGCCGAAGCGGTCTTAGACCTACGACACGGCCACTGTTAACAGCAGAAGCAGTCCTAGAACTAAGGCACGGCCACTGTTAACCGCAGAAGCGGTCATTGTCCGTGATAGGAAGAGTTGATGACGGTATTTAAAACATTTCCTTCTGTATACCCATTAAGATATATACGGGGTTAAAAAACGTTTACCATCAGTTCAGAACGAACATTTTTCTTTCCCTACTCCAAGCATAAAAAGTTAAAAACATACCGCCAAAACAAATAAAGGAAAATACGAACATTAAAATAATGCATCAGTCAGTTGCATCCACGGTCTCGACCCTTGAGTATGGGTGTGGAATTTTACTTTAGGGTTTTCAAAACTACCGCAATTCCCCCCCACCCTGCAGGGAATAGCTGATGGTAAAATCTCCAGTATTCCTCGACCTCTGACAGCTAAACATTGTCCCCGGGATATTGGTTCGGACATTTAATCCTCCACATTTCTCCGGCGAGGAAAGGTGGAAGGTAAACATGGCCGTTTTCGCCTATCCACTGCCCATCCCCGGGAATATGGGCCGTGGTTGCAACTGTCTGGTGCACAACTCTGTAAAATATGATAAACACAAGAATGCCGTGTGCAAGACACGTCCCGGTGAAGACAGGGAGCACAACGGTATTGACCGGTTCAGTAGAGTGTCATTTTCTGTATGCTGACTGACGTTCTTCGTTGAGATCATATAGACCATGTAGACTGTCAAATGCTTTTTCAAACAAACAAATACCTGTCTTGTAAAGTCATGGATCTCTAAAATGACGTTTTATATCAAATATATACGAATAAAATAAGTGTAAGGCATTCATATCCAACATTTCTGGTAAAGAAATGTTCATTGTTATGTACACTGGCCAATAGTACATACTTTACCGGTGAGAAAACCATTGAAACTGCGAAAAATGACAGTTTTTAGTAAGTTTTTCCTCGGCCGTAAACGTCATCCATATTTTTCGTCCTCGGCCGTAAACGTCATCATCACAAAATCTTCTCGGCCGTTAACGTCATCATTTTTGCGCATACTCGGGTCTCTTTGAAAGGGTCAACCGTTGGTTTCAGGGCACGTACAGAGTTGTAACTTTACAGAATTGTTCATAGATGAATTTTCGTTAGATCTGTGAGGTTAAATAGTTCAATACTAGCGCAAACTGTTTAATTTCGGGCAATGTATGTGAAAATTGAGCATTATTTTCTGCTTGTCGTGTATAAACAGGCTCTATCAGATTTATTCCGCAAATATAGCATGCGAGGCTGAGTGAATAGTACATTTAAACCTTCGTGGACATTCACAACTCGCTAGATCCAAAAGAAATATCGAAATCGATAAGTTATCGTAAGAAATATAATCCCACTACTTACCAGTCATCAGTATTTATCTCGGCCGTAACGCATCACTCGGCCGACCACGCATCCGGTTATACCGTGTGATTAAGAACGGTCCCTCCTAACTCAGGTTATAGACCGAAAAAACCCCTGTATATGATGTCATTTTGTGATATTACATAAGAGAAACAAAATGTGGACAAGAAGACGCTGTGTAAACTTTAAATACAAACTAAGGGTATCAACATATAGGTAAGAAATGACCACGTCATACTACATTGCAACTACTAGCCGGAATCCGGACAAAATCCCGGCTGGACATAATACCAACTGCTCATTTGTAACAGGGTGGACATAATCCCGCACTGTGAATTTAACTGGGTGGACAAAATACCCATCCTATATTTGACAGGGTGGACATAATCCCCACCCTTGGGTGGACAAAAATCCCCTAGACAGATACATGTGTTGAAGCATTAATGAAGGAGACGACATGTTGATAATATTACAATTTATGATTATAAACAATTGGGACTTGTCTGGTAATAATAGGCTAGACATATTCACAACTTTCTGGTTTTAAACAAAAGATGTACTAAATACTATTTAAACACAAGCAGAAGAATAGAAGTAAATGTATTTGTTTTCTAATTTTGATATGTCTTCACACCTGTCTGTGTTATATTATATTAAAGATTATTAAGCAAATTAAGATGTTTATTTATGTCACATAAAGCCTATTTAAAATGTTATTAATACGATATAAGTTTGAGATGCATTTTTCTTGAAAAAATAATTCAAGAATAAAACATACGAGGGTTGTTCATTTAATTCCCGGACGATCGCCATAGCGCTCGATTTGAACATACGATAGTAGTAAAATTTCGTTTAATAAGACTTAGTTACCAACTGGATTATTTGACAAAACATGAATAATTTTATCCAACCGAACACAAACTATGGTTACTATAGTAACCCCACAAACGACTACCCGGCCCAACCCAATTTTGTAGTGGTATGTAGAGTGTTAATTTGGTAGGGGTCGTGGTATTATCGCATATTTTAAGCAGAAAACGTCAGACAACAATCTGTAGGCATCTAGGTCGTGTAATATAACATTTGATGTCAATTCCATATATCATTTTACGTCCTAAATGTGAATATCGCGATAAACTCGGATTTGTTTAGAGAAAACGGATAGTGAAACAATTTTATGAAAACGTTGGCCGTACACCTGTAAAACGCTAGTCTCTCTTATAGAAAAACCCTTTACACGATTATCGTAAATGCAAACCGTTGTTTATATATTAAATAAACCATTCTACGATGACATGGCATCACCACGTGATGATCAAAGGCCGGGCAAACCTGAATTCATCAACAGAAAAAGACGTAGATTCAAGGCCTGTTGGGCGGTAGACACGAATAGAATAATAACTGCCGTATAAATTGCAGCTACTTGCGATTTAACCGTAGTTATAACATATTACATCACTAATGAACTCTTAACACGGCGAACATATGTGTTCGGGCATTTTCTTGACCCCCTAAACAATGATTGAATGATGCAAAAAAGTAGCGTTTCAGATGCGAAAACGGCGTAACGTCGCCATTTTTTACGTCGAGTTGGGCCCACTAACCTTACATGAACTAAATTGAACTTACTTAAACGCTGATATTATGAAAAAAACTTTATTGTATCAAGTTGAAATTTTGTATGTGAATACAGGAATGATGTGAATGCACTTGTGTGCGTTTTCATTAATATCCGTCCATTGGGGTTTTAGCAATATCGATCGCCCGGGAATTAAATGAACAACCCACGTATATCACATTAATACACAGTGGTGATTTTGTCCACCCAAGGGTGGGGATTAATTATGTTCACCCTGTCAAATATAGGATGGCTATTTTATCCACCCTGTAAAATTCGCAGTGCGGGATTATGCCCACCCAGTTAAAATGAGCAGTGGGTATTATGTCCAGTCGGGATTTTGTTCTACACTCACTACTAGCCAGTTGCAAACATTACCACTTACTTCACCCACGTCAGAAAATGACGTGCAAATGTCACGTCTTAGCCAATCGGAACGCAGGGATTTGCTAGTTTGGAATTATAACAATATAAAGCCATTTTAAAAAGATGCGCATTATACTAAATGAGACAAAAATGATTTCACGATATTCAAAAATCGATCTCTAATTTTAGACATTTTAAATATGTTACTATAACTAGCATCACTATGCATTACTATGTTTACTTACCGAATCATCAAACATAAATTCCTCAGTTGTTAAGACAGGATGAAACTCAGTCGATGTCCAATATGATATTTGTTAAAGCGGAAGTAAAGTTGTAACCACCAGGGTGCAGGCTTTATTTGATTTATAACCAACAACCCAAGTGGTAAGTAAGTGTTCCTAGTATTAACACATTTATTACATACTGTCGACGAAAAATGCATGTTCATATCATTTGAAGAGTTTTAGATAAGAGAGTATAAATTCTAAAACAATGACTCTTCAGATTGCAATATTTATATTGTACTTGATTAGCTTAGTTTCTTGGATTGGCTCGCAACAAACATGATACTTTTAATGCATTAACCATGCCATCTAATCGTGTAATGTTGGTGGATGGGTTAATTAATTCTGTGCATTCCATTTTATATCTCCTAGTATTATTTATTAAATAGGAAATTGTTCGACCTCATATTCGTTATTCAAATTGTTCACGCATATCAAATAATAATGCATTTACTCCTGAGCCTATGGTTCAACCAGCCTTACGATTTCTTGAACCAAATAAAGATGACACATCTTTTCGAAGCGTGTACGAATTCCGTTTTATGCACCAGTCAGTTGCATTCACGACCGGGGATGGGCGGTGGATAGCCGGAGAAACGTGTTTTTACTTTCCAGCTTCCCCCGCACTGCCGTGGAAATCCAAACCATTACCCCGGTGACAATATTTAGTTGCCAGGGGGGCGCGGAAATACTGGAGTTTTACCATCAGCTGTCCCCTGCAGACTGTGGAAGAGCGGGGTTTTGACAATCCAAAAGTAAAAACCCCGCACCATCCCCGGTGTGGGGGCCGTGGATGCAACTGGTTGTTGCATTAATACTAGTACCGCTTTAACACAAATGTCGAAATGCGAAATAAACAGGTAAATGCATTCAAAATCGGCATTCTATACAAGTATGGGCTGATAGAGGAGAAAACACGGGATATATATGTCTGCCCTTGACGGCAATTGTAAGTTTTATAATATTATTTATTTTTTCATTTATTAATGGTAAAATATTATTCGTAATAAAACATGTAAATCTGTTCGTCAACAAAAACAGATTGGACAATTATTCCCTATATGAAGAGCTATTGAAGCCGCACAATTAACGTTGTAAATTCCAATGTGTGAACTGTAGACGTTTCATGCGTTAAACTCGAGCTCCGTGAAGTTGGCAGCGGGTTACAAGTTAGAAGTTCGATATTCAATTTATAACTGATAGCCAATACCGAACTAGCACAGAGTTCGTTATTCGACACCCTTTGGCCAATATCGAACTGGTGTCCAATCTGCTGCTAGCACCAAGTTCGTTATTCAACTTTAAAAGATGTCGAACACCGAACTAGGTTCGAATCGTCTGCCAGTAGCGGGTTCGATATTCAATTCGATAATATGACGAATACCGAACTGGGTTCGAATCTTCTGCCTGCAGCGGGTTTGATAATCAACTCGAAAAAAAGTCGAATGCCGAACTGGGTTCGAATCTGCTGCCAGCAGCGGGTTCGATATTCAACTCAATAATATGACGAATACCGAACTAGGTTCGAATCTTCTGCCAGCAGCGGGTTCGATATTCAACTCGAGAAGAAGGCGAATACCGAACTGGGTTCGAATATTCGATATTCAACTCGAAAAGAAGGCGATTACCGAACCCGCTGGTGGCAGAAAATTCCAACCCTGTTCGTTATTCGCCTTTATGCAGAGGTTCAACCTGTCGTACTTATAAATAACTTTCATTTGCCCTCATAGCAAGTCTTGCTAAATACATAATTTAAATATGGCGATTGTGACTGCACTTAAATGAACTCAAACTCGTACATTATATTTATACATTCTTTATGTCAGTCTCATTCATGTACGTAGGGCGTTTCAAAAGTTCCAGGAAAAGTGCTTTATGATATTTATCTTATGGTCTTATTACTTCAAACTTTGCATTTAAATAGAATAATTCATGATACATAGTGTACTATGAAGGAGCCCATGAGGGTGAGTCGTACAAAATCACACTGCTGCAATAGTAACGTCAGTTATGGCTACCCGGGGCAAACGTTGTCTCTGACCGTACGTTATTAACATATTCTGACTAAATCTCACCCAGCCAGTCAAAGGGCACACAAAATTCACCTGTTACAATAACACGATGCTTTATGTTCTTAAAAAATTCCTTGCTTAAAGGTATGCACTTCCATGGTTCGTTTGCAAAGCATTCGAACGTGTCACAAAATCAATCAGAAACGTCCAATGCAACGTCTAGCGTCTTGTTCACATCCGACCGTACCTTCCTGTGATCATCTGCAGCAGTACCACTGGCAGTCTTGAAGCGTTTATACTATTCACACATCCTACCCAGTGACCTCCAACGATCTTAACAGGCAGTGGTTATACATTATACTGTTTCAAGTCTTCATTTTGCAGCCAAATGACAACTGGTAAAATTCCAATGATTTACTGACATTTGACGGGTGATTCTAATACGGCGACAAATGAACCTGAACACAACAGTGAGAAGATTTAAACTATGACATAAATTGGCCAAAATGGTGTTTTACCACCCTTCGCAGAAGTTCCATGCAGTAGTTTAGATCGTAGTTAATTGGTAGCTGTTTGGTTGGGGGCATTGTGTTGGTAAGTTTGGCGATTTCTACGACGTTACGTCAAATTTGCCCCGGGTAGCCATTACTGACGTTACTATGACAGCAGTGTCATTTTGTACGACACACCCTCATGCGTTTGATTCATGGTACAATATGTATCATGAATTGTTCTATTTAAATGCAAAGTTTGGAGTAATTTGAACTTACGATAAACATTATAGAGCACTTTTCCTGGAACTTTTGAAACGCCCCTCGTACATGCATACAATTTACACAGTATAAAAGCAATTACAATGTACATAACCATTTATAATTTGAATTATATGAGACATATATTTGGCACTTGCATGTATGCTATGAGGTCAATATGAAAGTTTACGGACTCGTCAGTGTGAGCTAGAAGTGTATATGGTCTGAAGCGAAGCTGAGAAAATCAGTAAAGTTATAGATACGTGTAATACAAATATAATAATTCTATCAATTACACCAAAATATAAATAAAACAATAGACGTCACCAACTGACTTCGGATCGGAGTTCCCGAACGTTACTGACCCGATGACTAAGGGTTCAAAATTTAACTAATATACATATAACATTATATTAGTTATGTATAACTATTCCTATAACTATTCTATAGTAAGTGAAATAGTGGTATGGTTTTATTTATAACTGAATCTTATTACTTTACTGCCAAGTTGTGTCTTACATATACTCCCATTAGACATATCGCGATTGCATTAAAGGGACTTAACTCCATTTCGATGTTGAAAACATATTTTGCAGACACTTTATATCACAAAACTATGTTTTACGAATACAGGTATAAAGTATTCTTACAACTTACATAACGATCAACGGCGCTATTGATGAAAACTGTCGAACATGTTTACCGCCCGTTACGGCTTTACTCGGCATTTATATACTATAACTAGCGTTAAATTATTTGTCTTATAGCTAGGGATTGAAAAGGTAATAAACCGACGTTATGCGATTATTTTTCTTCTAGCTGAATAAGTCCAGTGTCTTATATAAATGTATAAGATTGGTCAAGCCAAAAAATGCGATTTTAAGAGAACTTTTGATAAATTTTGCAATTTGCCAACTGGAGTTGAGTCCCTTTAAGTATTACATGTAATGTGTTTCCGACTTCGCAATACCATAAGAAATGCCATCCTCCATAGGAGTTCAGGATATAGTTCAATCTTCGAAGAAACCGTCTGTATTAAAATAAACCTATCGTTATGCAAAATATGACGGCAACATTATATGCACTGTTCAGATCTAATGTTCCATGTATATTGAATGGTATCACAGATGAAGAAAATCACTGAAATGAACTATCTTTGAACACCGCTCTTCTTGAATGTGTGATTCTAGGACAATGCTTAATACCGAACGACATCTTCCCCAGGGTCTGAAAGACAAAATGCACAGATAAGTGGTTGTTGCATAAAAGAAAAATACTAGACTATGAAAGTAAAACAAGTAAACGCACATCAAAACTTCAAAATGTTATAAATGGGTTCGCTAAATACTAATCTGTGACAGTTTGTATTAGACTACATGCATATACCATAGATAAACCATGTTTTTTTAGCCGTGACAAATTCATGCAGTGAGGTTTATTTGCCCTCAAAGGGACGTATAGGTATATGGTATGCATTAAGACTTAAGGTGATTCGCCTGTGTTGGATTTTTCTGTACAAGCTATATAAACCTGTATATTTATAAACATTTACAACAACAATTCTGGAAAATCCCAACAGTTTTGCTCGACTAGTTTTTAAGGTATTCTTGGATTTTGGGGACAACCCCTAAAAAATGAAAATTGTAATTTTCCGAAAAAGCTTTGATTCAATCCGCATAAAATTTGGTATACATAAAATTTAGTACATAAAGAATCAAACAGTAAAGTTTATGTTATACTGTGCAAGTTATATTATTTTCAAAATAATATTTTGAAATATGTTAACTTTCGTTTTGAGTTAAAGATGAAAAATCGTTGAACAACATACTCATTTGATGCATGCAACAAGTAGGGTGACACATATTGAAGTTTCATGCAAAATTTCATGACGATTGATTGGCTAGTTTATTTGAATTGCACTTTAAGTGACTTCAGAAACGCTGAAAACAGGTGAGGTGACAAGATTAATCAACGTTTTGCATCCGTTGTATTCGTACATCGCGACTATTCTATTTTCAGAAATAGTGCACAATTCAACGTGCTTACAGTTTTAATTCGGGTACTTCTGCGTGTATTAGTTTATATTATTCAGGAATAAATGCAAAAGAACCGTCTACTAAAATGTTCGGGATACTGTTGTTTAAAACTATTGAATACTTTTGACATTGGCGCATAGAACTACGTTTAACTACGTTGTAACCAATTCGCTAGATTAGGTGTGTTATATCATTTGGAATAAATCACCCGTAGGGATTGGGCTAAGTGTGATTCTGTATTTTCATTGAAAGTATATAATCGTAATAACTATTCAGTACAATCGCGATTTAAAGACAAGGGAAGATGCTGAAAAATCAATTTTAAGCATTTTGTATTATTTGATCTCGGTTGTAACACTTTCACAATACACCTAAGTTGCTGTGATTTTTAAACTTCCACCAAACTCGAAAGCGGTGAAACACCTTAAGCAAATATAATTATTTTGTGATCAATGAGAGTGACAAATCCATGGCTATGGAACGCCTTAACTGTCTTATATTAGCAAAGAGTTCGATAGTATGTCAATATCGCAGAACATAAATGCATGCGACCACTATATAATGGCAATATATATATATATAAATTAAAAGATGAATATATAATGACAAAATATTAAAATTGTATGTTAATAAATGGGTGATTTGATATTGGTCCTGTTATTTGTTCAACGTCTGTCCCGAGGACAAATAACAGGGTTAATATAAAATAATCAATTTATTGACAATTTTATTAAATAAGTATCAATTATTTCAAAATTTTCTTCGCATGTAACGTTAGCACATCAAGCTAACCGACATAAAAGACTGCGAAAAATTTCAGATTTTTGCATCCAAATAAGTCCAAATTGTAGCAAATGATCTAACTAAGAAAATGAATACCCATATGGCATGTTTTCGTTCAGTAATAAAAACGTTATATACATTTTAGTGAGTAAAAATCGATTCTTCATAATTTCAGCTGTATATATCACTTTTCGGCCCTGTCTACTAGCCAATCAGATTGCTTTATAGGCGGGCCAATATTGACATCACTTTTCGGCCCTGTCTATTAGCCAATCAGATTTTATAACACATTTCGGCCCGGGTCGATAACTGATATAGCTTTTTGGCCTGACATTGTGGAAGCATGGCTTTTATAAGACTATGTCAATGATGTGTTAAAGGGCTGATAATTGATAGTTGTTAAATAAATAAAGATAAAACAACAATATATAAAGGCATAACTTCCTTATATAAAGATAAAACATCAATATATAAAGGCATAACTTCTTTATATGTAGATAAAACATTTTTTATATTTATATATAGAGTTTTTGCCATTATATAGTGGTCGCATGCATTTATGTTCAGCGATATTGACATTATATCGAACTGTTTGCTAATATAAGACAGTTAAGGCGTTCCATACATGGCGTTTAACCAGGTATATTCACATACCATGACTATTAAGTGTGATGTTCTGTCACGGCTCAAAAAACATGGTTTATCTATATATATTCTGTAATATTATTGTATATCTTATCAACAGTAATCTTAAGATAATGGTACAATTAAAAACATATACAAAATGTATAATAGTACCCAAAAACGTGCCCTAGTACGATCAATTAACAAACATTAGGTTCAGACATTTACTTAGAAACTATGTAGCCTGACTATATAACAGATTACATGAATAGATGTTACAGTAAATCAAAATGTAAGGCCGTTAGTATGCTTCTTTTGTGAAAGACAATAGACTGACATTGGTTCGACAGTCGAGTGGCGCGTACATTGTGTCGCCACCATGCGAATGAATCACAAATAAGTAGGCCTACTATCCACTTACCATAATGTAATTGAAAACAAGACTGCGTTCAATAAACGCTGATGCCCCCGTGAAAGCCATGTCCATAAAAAGCTAAGTGAATCAGGGGCCATTTTTCAGATTAAATGTGTGATAGTGTTACATGGGTTTGATACTATAAGGGGCTTATCATGGTAAACAAATATGCCACATTTGAAAGCAATGCCTTGATGGACTTCATGTGTGATCTGGTGATACAGGTGCTATGGTTTTTTGTCATTGCACTTCCCCAAGTTGCCATCTATCTATATACCAAGTTTCAAGTCAATATCTTAAATAGTTTTCAAGATAAAAAAATCCGGACAAACAATTATTATGAAAATACTAAAGGGGAGATAATTCAAAATGTAAGACAGATAGAGTTATGGTTCTTGGTCCCTGCACTTCTACAAGCTGCCATGTATTTATATATCAAGTTTTAAAGCAATAACTTAAAAACTTTCGAAGTTACACTCCGGACAAAATTTGATTCTGAAAATACTAAAGGGGAGATAATTCAAAATTTAAGACAGACAGAGTAATGGTTATTCGTCAATGCACTTCTCAAAGTTTTTTTTTCATTTGAGGCCCCTTCCGGGTGACCCCGTTTATTAGTCCCCTACCGGTGAAACCGGAGGGGACTTATGGTTTGCGCTCCGTCAGTCAGTCAGTCCGTCAGTCCGTCACACTTTTTTGTCCGGAGCATAACTTCAAAACTAAGCAAGCTATGACTTTGAAATTTCACATGTGTATAGATATTAATGAGGAGAAGTGCAGTGCTCAAAAGCCATAGCTCTGCCATACTTTTTGAGTTATTCCCCTTCGTTAATTTTCATACTTAAATTTTGTCCGGAGCATAACTCCATTACCAAAAGAGATATGTTTTGAAACTTTACATGTAGATAGATATTAATTAGGAGAAGTGCAGTGCACAAGAACCATAACTCTCCTTTACTAATTTTTTAGTTATTCCCCTTTGTTAATTTTCATACATAAATTTTGTCCGGAGCATAACTCCATTACCGAAAAGAGATATGATTTTGAAACTTTACATGAGGATAGATATCAATGAGGAGAAGTGCAGTGCACCAGAACCATAACTCTTCCTTACTTATTTTTTGAGTTATTCCCCTTCGTTAATTTTCTTACTTAACTTTTGTCCGGAGCGTAACTCCAATTCCAAAAGAGATATATTTTGAAACTTTACATGTGGATAGATATCAATGAGGAGAAGTGCAGTGCACAAAAACCATAACTCTCCCTTGCTTAATTTTTTGGTTACCCCCCCTGTGTTTATTTTTATACCTAAATTTTGTTCAGAGCCTAACTCCATTACCAAAAGAGATATTATTTTTGAAACTTTACATGTGGATAGATATTAATTAGGAGAAGTGCTGTGCGCAAAAACCATAACTCTCCCTGTTACAATTGGCTACCGGTAGGGGACTTTCATTGCTTGGCAATAGTCTTGTTTTCATTTATGGTACATTTATCACAAAATGTATAACATACATGTATTTCAATATAATATCATTTTGCTAATAAATGCATCATTTAAACTATTTTACAATCTGTATGCTTTGTCCCACTTATTTGAGCAGTTTAAGGAAATCGAAACCAAAAAACATGGGAGTTTTCAAAATGTATACACTCAACCGCTTTAAAAACGCACCACATATGAACTATCGGTTTTAGTGATGAAAACGTCTATCCATGGTTATTTATTTTCGGATTAATAATCTTCAGTCTAATTTATTGCCATTATTACGAGTTTAAAATAAATTATGATATAGATAACACAGTGACCCATGAAAGTGAAAGTCACAATTTCAAAAGCAATTATTAGAGCCCGCTACATTGATGCATGTACGTGGTTTCTCCTCCTAAAGAATAACATTAATTACGTAATAGGATAGAATTATGTCCCACGTGATGTATCTAACCATCCAAGCGAAGCTTAACATGAACTATTAATGTTATGTGGCTTTGGCTGTCTGGCTAATACCATACGACCGAGTGCGGTACAGATATGCGCATTATGTGAACCTAAGATGGGTTCGAGCCTTATTTAAACTTGAAATCTTGGTTATGAGCATCAGACTGTCAGGATATTTCCCGTGGTACTTATATGGCACCTCAAATCAACACTATGAAGGAGCTTGAAGACAAAAAGTTGGGACATTCGGCTCTAAACGGGAGAAAACTCGTTAAAAAGTGTACTTAAATGATTTTCCTTTTTATTGACAACTATGAAAATAATAGTTATGAAAATGCAATAATGTACTTTTGGTTTGTTTATTGACACCCGACATTCTTTTGACATTGTGTGCAGCCATGCGGAACCAATTACAGTGGCACAACATGCGTCATGTTTCCTCATAGCTCAGGCTCAATACCTTTAATGTGTTTCATTCAGGTCGGTCTTTGACTACAGTCATTCGCTAGGAATCGATGTTCTAAGCCCACAATCGTTGTATGGAGGCACTTAAACCGCCATGCTAAGGCACCGAATGATGCGATTTTCAGTTGGAAGCGAAGGAATGATCACCCGAACAAATATTCGAGATATTCGCAGCATAAAAATACCATTAGCAAATACTGTTTCTGTTGTTTATTCTATGTGTAAACCAACAACGTACATTTTAAAATCAATATTGACCACATAGGTCGACGCGATCGAGCTACATGTGCAAAACATGCAAAATAAAAAAAAGTTCTTTGGGCGGGGTATTCCGAATGAAATAAAATTCGTTTTCTTTAATAAGGTCAAGCTTGTGAACTGAACAAACCCTGTAAACTATTAATTTTAGCAAAAAATGATTTTTGACAAATTTTGAATATTTTCAATATTGGTGCGTTTTTGAAGCGGTTGAGTGTAAATAGATGGCAACTTGGCCTTTTGCTATTTTCGGACTATGAAAAGGCATTTGACACTTAAGTCAACTTCATATATAGATGCCTCAAACACTTCCAATTTGGAAATAGCTTAATTAGATGGATTAAGACATTTTATAAAAAATATTACATCAGTCATAATAAATAATGGTTATCTATCCAAAGAAATAAGCATTAAAAGGGGTGTACGACAAGGTTGTCTCCTCTCTACTTCTTTATTCATACTCTGTATGGAACTATTATCAAATACAATCTCAAATGACGTAGACATAAAAGGAATTACTGTTAAAAACAGAAATAAAGCAAACGCTATTTGCAGACGATGCAACTTATGTAAATAATGGAGAAAAGAAATCCTTTGAAAAACGTGTTTATGTAATAACTGAATTTGGGAAGGTTTCGGGACTTAAACTTTACAAGTCAGTAGTTTTACGCTTAGGAGCAATGTTACCGTACTGTTGGTGACATGATTAAAAGGTTCTGTGTTTAAATGTTACGTCACGTCACGCACGCACGGAATAGTGAATACTTAAGATAAAATATTTAGTTTTAAAGAAGTAACATTCACGTTGCTTGTGTAATTTAGTGACCATTTCGTGATAATTTCATGCCAAAAGCTGTAATTTATCTATGGTATGATCTAACGCGCGCAGGGAATAACGTGACGTCGACGTCAGAAATCCGTGAATAAATGTTGAATGTTCGCAAACGAAGTACCGAAGTATGACGATCATGAATGACTTTTCTCCTCAGTATCGACTTAGCAATGAGGTATAAATGTTACATTAGTGTATTCTGAAAAGTGTTTAAAAAAAAAACAATAATGAAATTTTGCATTTGGAATGAGATTGTGAAATTAACAAACGTTACGTTTTCTGTACACAAGTGACTAGGTGTAACCGAGCGATGTGTTTGTGCAAACATTCTCAATTAATAAGGTGTTAAGTGTTTGCGCCATTGGCATACAAATTTGCGATATAACTTACCTATTATTATAATTCTTCACATAACCGTTAAATTTATTCATCACAGTAACACAGCATTCACAATATAATGAACTTAAATAACAAATCAACTCAAAAATGTATACTATAAAAAAGTAGTATGGTTGTGTTTACTGCAAATTGTAATAATATCGATGATTGTCGATCAGTTCGACGTCGAAGTTGCTACGGTTATTCCCGGTTTCAATATGGTCAATAGCGGTAGGGCTCCGAAAATGCCGGTGGTGTGGCGGTGCCCGTCGGTTGTTTTCCCTTGATCGCCGGTGTCGCCCGTTATACAACGGTTTTTCCCGGTGACACACCGGTGTTACACGGTAGCCACTGGAAATGATAGGTGTGAGCAGCACCAATTCTCATTAGATTCAGTCATACCAAGAAATAAGAAGCCAGCTTAGAAATGCGTGCTGTAAGAGCGTGAAAATCCAGAAACTCACTGGAACACCGCCATTTTCCGCGTACAACCGGCCGGGGCTTAATCGACAGGACAACCGGTCCGTATCGTTGTGCTCCCTGTGTCTTATTATATTTTTTTGCACCTAGTTGTGCACCAGTCAGTTGCAACTGCGGTCCCCAATCCGGTGATTGGCTGTGGATAGCTGAAAAATAGCCGCGTTTTTACCTTCCAGCTTCCCTCGACGCAGAAATGTGGAGGACTAATGTCCGAACCAATATCCCGCGGATTATATTTAGCTGTCAGTGCTCGGGGATTTACTGTACTCCCAGGTGCAGGGGTGGGTGGTACCGGGACCTGCACCGGGACATTGAGAACGGGGCTTAAACTTCATGCACCAGTCAGTTGCATCTTCGGCCCCCATGGCACCACCCCGGGGATCCATGGGGGATAACCGGGGAACATAACCATGTTTTATATTCCAGCTTCCCCCGCACAATATACACATATCCTGATATGTTTTGACACATGAGGATAGTATATTACAGGAATTTTATTTTAACGCCCCGAAGGGTGAGTTTTTTACAATCAGAATGCCCCACAGGGTCGGGGTATGGCGGTAATTTTGACAACCCAAAAAGTAAAAATCCCGGCCAATCCCCGGGGGTGGAGGACGTGGATGCAATTGACTGCTGCATTTCTCATTTTCGCATGCGTAAATTCCAATTATCTAAAATAATGTTTTTTTACAATAAATATTTTTATCCAAATAACGCTGTGAAGTCATGATTTGAAGTAAACATATGTCTAAAAAATATTTACAAAAAAATAAATTAAAACAATTTATCGGCTCCATTGTGGTTTGAATTCGAATACTCGTCGTAATTGAAAATGAGCATCATAAATTATAATGAAAAATGCACACAATGTCATGAAAAGCGGACATCATAATGACAAATGCACCTCATATAATGACAAATGCTCACCATATAATGACAAATGCGCATCATATAACGACAAATGCGCATCATATAAGGACAAATGCTCATTATATAGTGGCAAATGATCGTCATGCAATAACAAACGGACATCATATAACGACAAATGCTCACCATATAACGACATATGCTCATCATATAACGACAAATGCTCGTCATATAACGACATATGCTCATCATCATATTACGACAAATGCTCATCATATAAGGACAAATGCTCACCATATAACGACATATGCTCACCATATAACGACAAATGCTCGTCATATAACGACATATGCTCATCATCATCATATTACGACAAATGCTCATCATATAACGACAAATGCTCACCATATAACGACAAATGCTCATCATATAACGACAAATGCTCATCATATAACGACAAATACTCACCACATAACGACAAATGCTCACCATATAACGACAAATGCTCATCATATAACGACAAATGCTCACTATACTATATAACGACATATGCTCATCATATAACGACAAATGCTCATCATATAACGACAAATACTCATCATATAACGACAAATGCTCATCATATAACGACAAATGCTCATCATATAACGACAAATGCTCATCATATAACGACAAATGCTCATCATATAACGACAAATGCTCATCATATAACGACAAATGCTCATCATATAACGACAAATGCTCGTCATATAACGACATATGCTCATCATCATCATATTACGACAAATGCTCATCATATAAGGACAAATGCTGACCACATAACGACATATGCTCACCATATAACGACAAATGCTCATCATATAACGACAAATGCTCATCATATAAGGACAAATGCTCATCATATAACGACAAATGCTCATCATATAACGACAAATGCTCATCATATAACGACAAATGCTCATCATATAACGACAAATGCTGATCATATAACGACAAATGCTCATCATATAACGACAAATGCTAATAATATAATGGCATATGATCATCGTATAACGACAAATGCTCATCATATAACGACAAATGCTAATAATATAATGGCATATGATCATCGTATAATGACAAAAGGACATCGTATTTATTACATTTTACCACCATGTAATGACAAAGGATCTACCTACGATGGCAATTGATAATCATATTATGACAAATAGACATCATAAAACGACAGACCATGATAATATAATGACAACTGGACAAGATGAATTGAGATTAGCTCATCATATCACGGTATAATAACATAATGCAAGTTTTGTTGATCTTCAGGCAGCTATGGCGTTCCATAAGGCCTATTTACGACCCTTTCCTTCTAAGCCAGCAATACATAATTCATATCATATAAAAGTCACCCCATTGAAATCATGTGTTGTTGATTAAACAAGTGTTAACTATTGAATCGTAGTTTAAAATGATACACCGTAGACAGAGTTTGTAGGGAACGAAAATATAAACACATTTGAGAAATTTAAGAATACTGTAGTGCTGCGCTATGTAGTGAAACCAAATGTCTTCTTTTGGCTTTTAAAGCCATTAAGGTGATAGTTTTACTGCGTATCGCGTTTACGTGACTGATGAATAAAGTCGAACTCGTTTTAGAAATTCACTACGGAAAGACAATTGTGTAAGAGTCTCATTGAATGAGATAGATAGCGGTTTGCATTATCTAGTCCAACTATTCTTCAATAAGTATTACATGCTTGAGTTTGGTAAATTGCTTGAGTAATAATCAAACAAGAGTTTTGGGTAATTTTGTATCGATTTAAAGATAACGTACGTAAGTTATAGGAAAGATACAATTGAATATTAAATATGGTAATTAACAACATTCAACTTTAAAACGCATTCTCAAAGCTTGCTATAACACTGGGTTAACTGTCAATTTTTAGAACTGGAAAAATCCATTGCACAGTGTCCGTCGACAGTGTCGACGCGGTCGAAAATATGAGTTTCTATCTACAATGTACTACATAGTGATCTATAAAAACCTAGTTGTGTAGCGTATGTATTAAGGAGATCCACGTTCAGGTTGTTATAATTTTTGTGTCACCTGAACAGGCGACAAATAGGTGTTACTACCGTCGTCGCCGATGGCGTCCAACTTTTCATTTTTCGGAGCATAACTTTGTCATCTTAAGTTGAAATGACTTCAAGGCGGTAATGTGCTAGGCGACACATCCTACTCACGGAGCTTTTATTGAATTATTCCCCTTTGATTGATTTTATCATAGCATTTCTGGTCTGGGGACCCAGCGTACGTTTGTCATTGCAAGTTCAAATTACTTCAAGCTTTGAAATATCGGTACCGGCTATTGTGTTTACTTGAGCAAATAATTACTAACAGAGGATGATGACAATCTGACCGAGGCACATCTTTATGCAAACGCTGCACTACATGATTTTATAGATCACAATGTGGTAAATAGACAATCAAATATTTAAGCAAACCGATTTAGGAGTTGCTTGTAATCAAATTGGTTACAATGATACAATGTTTAAAAGTTATCAGTTTTAAGCACTATTTATTTTCTTCTGTTTCATTTTGATTTTGTCAATATACTTCATATGTAACCTAATTTACGTACCGTAAGTCGTCAATTCTGTAGCGTCATTTACCACCAGTGTACTGTTCAGACACAGACTATACTAAGCCCCATAGAAACGGTGATAGAGCCTAGCCACCCACACAAATGCGTCAGGAATGTATATGCTCACGGCGTTCGTGTCTTATTCTATGCTTTCCTCCGCTCGCATCCATTTCATCACATACTGTATCTGACAGGAAGCAGACAGTACAGAACATGATGTGCATAAACCGCAGTCCACACTCCGCTTTCGGAGTTCCACATTTGTATGTCTTTATAGCTTGGCGAATTTGACACAAACCTGACATTTTGATTAGCATAATTTAACAGTCGATATATTGTCTGAATTTGAAACCTCGGTTGTATGTTTTCATAGTCCGGAAGTATCACGAAGACGCTCGAGATGTAATACATACACAAATTCGAAATACCGATATTGCACGATTTGTTTGCGGAAAATGATAACCAAACCAATAACCTGGTAATATATTCATGCACAAAGGTCAGGATCACGTTAAATTCGTCAAGCTATACCATTTACAAAAAAATATCATTGGTGCTAAACCACAGCACTTATACGGAAATCGTCGGATACACACGGTACATAACCGTTACGTGCACAAGGGACGTTTTAAAAGGCTAGGAAAAGTGCTCTATGGTGTTTATCGTATGCTCTGATTACTTCAAACTTTGAATTGAACAATTCACGATACATAGTGTACCATGAATCGAACACATGAGGGTGTGTCGTACAATAATTAAGTCGCTTTTTTGAGACAACTACCGCGGGTTTACAAGTGACGTCTTCATTCTAAGGAGACTGGTTAAAGTTCCAAATGATTTTCATATGCAATTTAGATATGTTTGATCTTTGATAAGTTAAGCGGTGGTCAAAACTGGACGTACGTGAAAGCATGTGGTGTCTGCGTGCAAAAACGCAGGTGACACGTAGCGATACGTACTCGTAAGTACGGCCGCTGTACGTTTATCGGAACACACAGACAAGACGCAGCACTTTTCGTGTATTCAGAACTTTCACTGCATTCGACCTGAGTTCTGTCTATGTGTTGTCCCCGTACGTGCGACGCTCGTTCAACGTGCGTGCTTTCTACTGCCAACTTACAACGTAAGTACAACGCACGTGAGCAGTACGTGCAAGTACGGTCTATGTACAATAACTTGAAAATCGTCCGGAGAACATACGCTGTACACACGTTGTTAGTACATACAAATTACTTGTCAAGTAACCAACGCACGATGCACGCACCCAGTTAAGGCCAGGGAAGACCGTGCGTGCAACGTGCGTCGACGCACGTCCTCCCTACTTCCTTTCCACGTTTTTTGTCTTCCACGTTTTCGACAAAAACGTAGCAACAACAGCCTTGCTAACGTCCGGTTGTGACCAGGCCTTTAGAATGGTGAAGTGTTTCTTATTCATATTCACTGGCCCAGGGGATGGTGTGCCGAGCATCTGGTATATATGGTGTATGATGGTTTTGTGTTCCAAGCACCTGTCATCTGCATAATTATGTCGTTCACAGATGATGTTGTGAGGGTAAATGGTCATCAGTGATGGTTGAGACATATTACCAGTTATCTTAATGTGTACTTATATATCAATGTTAGATAGTTTAGACATACCGGTATCCCCTAGTGATTTCACAGATATCATAACTACATGTACATGAACTTACCAGCATTTCGACGGTGCCGAACCAAAACCCCGTAACTCAATTTTGGCGCGAAAACTTTGTTTGCACCATCCGCATCCGCTAGACGTGCCGCGCATTTTTGTCTTGTCGCCATTTAAATAACCAATTGTGTTACTTAGATGGCGACAAGACAGAAATGCGTGGGACGTCTAGCAGATGCGGATGGTGCAAACAAAGTTTTCGCTCCAAAATTGAGTTACGGGGTTTTGGTTCGGCACCGTCGATTTGTAACTCTTATTGTTTGTCTGTTGGTGTTTTAAAACAAAGCGACCACCATCAAAACGATGGTTTCGAGTGACTCGGTGAATTAAACGATACTTAACACTGACATCAACTATTTAGATTTCCTCTATATTTACGACAGTGCTAAGTACCATACGTGATTCCATATCCACTAAACATATCAAGCAAAGTTTGATGTACAATTAGCAAAGTAGACATATTCAGTCATCTTTGTATTGGCAATTAATTAGAGTAAACTAAAGTCCACTTTTAAGTACAACATGTATTGTGTTTCTAGAACCTATCTCACTTTAATTAATTATATATATCCATAATTTGTAAAGGCGTAATTTTAATACTTCGATGGCTTAGATCAAGAAGGTCGTAACTACCAAATCGATATTTTGAGAAAACACAGAGAAACTGTCTGACATTTAGTCTTTGCTTATGGTAAAACAAACTTTTACAACTTCATTTTGGTCAACATGACAAGTTCAGATTTTTATGAAAATGGACTCATAAGAAGCGCCTGGTGATGCTTATTCTAAATAT
The DNA here is from genome assembly GCA_963678985.1 of Spisula subtruncata. Classification (NCBI taxonomy): domain Eukaryota; kingdom Metazoa; phylum Mollusca; class Bivalvia; order Venerida; family Mactridae; genus Spisula; species Spisula subtruncata. Next base: position 25,061,127 of record OY787671.1, on the reverse strand, counting down.
GTATGAATCTTAAAAGGTCGTAAGTGGCACTTACGACCTTCTAATTCTAAGCCATCGACTTATACAATTCATGTTTAGTAGTGCGCGTTTTTTACTCAGTCTCTTACTGTTGATAAACATGTTATATAGAGTAATAATTTATATGCTGGAATTCATTAATTATACATTAGTGTTCAATATCAGTTCCACACGGGTTTGACATGATCGTAGTTAATGACATTAAAGTCATAGCCACCTTTGTGTCAGGAATCTAGTTAGTCGTTTGTGTTTTCTTATTCCGACTTTTATTTAAAATTTCTCCTGTGATTTTGTGTGTTCTTTTTTGCCTATCGTTCTCTGCTCTATTTTGGTTGAGTGTCACCTTCCCTGTCCTATTCGTTACATGGGCCTTATTCACCAACGTTGTAAAACTAAAATTCAGACTTAGACTTTAAATTGCCAAAGGTTCTATTCGCTCTCATGATGTTACCAATGTACCAATTTTGATATAAATGAGTATACATGTTCAGTGGATAACAGCAAATAATCAGATAAAATTGCACATGGTTAAATCTAATAGCAAAGAAATGATAGTGATTTTAAATCTTGTCAATTTTAAGTCTAAGTCTGAGTTTGCTATTCAGACAGAACACGTATCCGACTGACCTCCGCGTCTATTCTGATGTCAGCTAGGGCAATCTTATTGAACTGGTAAATCGTGGACGCCTTTTCAATAGATGACGTCTATGCTGACGTCAGCTAATAGGCCTACAAATACTTTTTATTGGCGCTTTTCGAACCCCAAACCGCTATGCCAATGGAGACCCAACGGTGAGGTAATTCCTCCTTATTAGACACGACTCAACACACAACTATTTTAGAAAGTTTTTATTTTCTATCTGTCTATTTCAAATTAGTAATAATGAATATAATATTAACGACAATGTATATTTGTAACAATCTTCAAACAACTAGAGAAATGTTAAAATGAAACACTAATCTAACCTACGTAACATTAGAATTCTACTCTAATCTATATAATATACATAATATTCCGGACCACATCATCTCGGACACTTCCGACAATCTCCGGTAAAAAACGTGATTTTCGTAATTTGACGGAAATATCTTCGGGAAGCGCAAATAATGACACATACACGTGTCATTGCGCATGTTCATATAAAGTTGTACAAATATGTATAATTACATGTACGCAATAATGGTATAAAAATGAGTGAATGTAAATAAGAAAATTTCAAGGATTCTATGTAACAAATGGCGTAATTAAGTTATGCCTAAGCTAAATTTTCTCAGGCGCAAGGCAACATCTACTATACGCTGCTACCGACAAAGCGTGATCAACATGAAATGCTATTAAAATTTTAAAAGATGTTGAAAGTCTTGTTGTAGTGATTACATTACAGTAAAACTTCTTTATCCCGAGGAATGATCGGGACAAATCAAATGCTCGAGATAAACCAGGTTCTTGGCATATCCGAAGTTCATGATGAATTGTTGAACTGTATTACATGTATAAACATCCGCTATGTTGAATGGTGCGGGAATTTTGATATTACCGGGATGATGTGATATATTATTGGGGATACTTTTACCAATGTATTCAGTATAGTATAATTGTCCCTACACCGCTGGGGCCATCTATCTGGCTGATAATTATAATTTCATGAATTACCATTGTTTAAATATCGCGCATTGGTCAATTGTGTTACATTTTACATGACGTTATGTTGACGTTCTCCGTCATTTTGTGCCATATTCAAATACTACTAAATTTCAAACGTAATTTTGGCCCACCTATTTAGCATGGTGAATGTCTCTTCTTTCTTGTGATATAAAAATATTAACAACCGTATTTCTGAAACTTATTTTATGTAACTTTGAAATATATAAATGTTGTAAAATCCCGATGTATGCCAACAACGTACGTTACGTCATTTAGAATATGATAACCAGCCATGCAAAATGCAAAGATTACTATTACCTACATTATAAACTGCTACCGTTGTAAATGTTTGAAAAATCGTTGAGGTTTTTGGGAAAAAATACATTCGAAGATGTAAAGGTTTGGAGAAAATGTATTAAAAGGTACATACTGAAGGACATGTCTTTTGGCAACTGTTCTCCGATTTACAAGAAAATGCACAATAAAAAATATTTAAATTACTGAAATATATAATATTTTGGACATTTCATGTTCCAAGTTGCGGGAATATCGGCGAACTATTTTCGATAGGTGTAAGGATGTGTATATGTGTGTTTAGGTCCAAACCACTTCCTGGGATGTTCAATGAATCACCTTCCAAAAACCGTACGAGTGAGCGTTCTGGGTCACTCCAAACAATAACGCAATACTGTAACAACATAGTGACACCAGTAATTGTGTCCACCTATCTATTATGACAATACGCACAACTTAGTATGGAAGATGAAGCCTTTCAAATGAATTTTACTTTGTTATCAAAATGTCAAAGCAAAACTTGCATGGCTTAGATATGACAAACATTGTCATATAAATGTATTGGTTATAGTTTTGAGAAATTATGAATAAAAATGATACCACTGGTATTGAATAAACTATGTTTTAAAATATGTTAAGACTGATATATACATGCATATGGTTATTAAAGTAAGAGTTCCACAAACATATACAATATACTCATACATACATGTATAGAACATCCCTGACAATTATATGTTGAAATATGACACAGCCATGTTCTTACTATGGTCTCGTACCGTACATACTCGTCTATAAGTCTATCTTGATTATAAGTCACATCATGCTCATAAGATGTTATAGCTTGGCCCATTTGACTCGAGCCTGACCTTTTGATTAGCTTAATTTAACAGTTGATATATTGCCTAGGTTTATAACACCGATTGTATGTTTTCATAATCGGGGAGTATCACAACGACGCTCGAGATGTAATACAAACACCCAAATCGAAATACCGATATCTCACGATTTGCTTGTGGAAATTGATATATTCAAAGCAAGAACCTTGTAATATATTCTAGCCTAAAGGTCAGGCTCAGGTCAATATAGCCAAGCTATACCACAATGGTGTAGTATCACATGTACGTGGGGTTATCCAAAAGTTCGTGGACTTTTACTCTAAGAAATTTGTTTTAAGTCAGATCTGTATGAAAATTACAATACAGTGACATTAATCTATTACAAGCAATTACCTCAAAATATTTTTATATAGTACCCTTTGTATCACGAGTTACACGTTGTCATAGCAACACCAAAATGCGTAAGCGGCGCACTGTAGATTTTTTCCAGTAGAATGCGTTACGTTTTTGTCGATTGTTACAGTGCTTCGTCATTTTAAAATACAAAAATGTTTCCTCGTGTTCATCAATGTCATACCGATATTTTGGTATAATTTAAACGTTGTATTTTACATATTAGTCATTTTATGAATATGAGGGTTAATGCTGCCATATAAAATTTGACGTAAAAAATGACGTCACAAGATTTCATTTTCAGTCGCAAATTAATTCGATTATATATACAGCCAGACGGAACGCGCAACGAAGACAAAAATTGTATGGCAAATTAAGTATGAACCCTACTATACTGTAATCAATTGTTTTTAAATGGCATAAATAGTTAACAGTAAGTCAGTGTGATGTGGCAGACGATGCATGTTAATAGGTTCAAAGCCGACGTTCAACGAATGGGCGTTACGTTGGATAGAATCAACCATCCTTGGTATTCGAGAAAAAAATCTACATGTTGTGATAGAAACGATAAAATTCAGTACAGATCGACAGAACGAGTGTGTTTGCATATTATAGGCATACAGCTGATTACGGGAAACGAAGAACAACTGAATAACAGTGTTTAAGAGCTTCATGAAATTATATAGTCGAGAGGGTAACGTCGTACGTCATTTCTGAGCGTGCGCCAGGTATGCATACCACACATACTTATAAATGCTATATTTATGTTATTTTAAATCATATGCGTATGATATTTTATATACTTATACAATATAAATCAATTTTACAGGGACCAAAGATTCGTAGCTTTAAGTCAAATGGTTTTTAAATAAGAGCCAAAGTCCACGAACTTTTGGATAACCCCACGTATACACTCGTCTATAAGTCGACCTGGGTTACATGACGCACCCGGACGATGGACCGGCTAAATTGGCTTTTTGCATAGACCCTAAAAAATCCAGATCGACCTATAAGCGGGCATATACGATAGTTTGTCTGTTTTCTCAGTTCCCGAACAACAAACACCAATCATAACACGTGCAGTTAGCTCTCACGCGCGCGATTTGTAACACCAAGGTGTTGTGTGCCAATGTTGCTATCATTGGTAAAAAAGAACCCAACATGTTTACGTAATTTTCATTCAATCAGTATTCGTGGGTGCCATGTAGCTGTAATATGCCTGGAAGTAATACCATACGGCACTTTTTATCCATGGTCATAGGGCAGGAGATACATTTAACCGAGACATGCACATTAGTAGTTAGCTTGACACACCCTAAAATCACAGTCATACAAATAGTAGCCATTTCTCCAAAACATCACTTTGACGTTTATGATTTATGAGCATTTTATAAACACAGCGATCATCAATCTTCTGTTTACGAAATGTGTGCGGGAGTCTGAGCTTTCCGCTGGGCTCTAATAAACCTAATCATTAGTTTCCTTAAGGCTTGCCATTGTAACGGTACCTTTATTCTGATTCTAGAACGTAATAAATGTACTAAAGTAAATATTTTAGCACATTGCTGTCCTCTTAGTGGTACGTTTAACAGTCCATGTATTCTCAAATGGATTTTCTTTTTACCGGGCTCAAATTTGAAACAAGGTTAGACGGAAATTGTTTTATAGCGTAAATATCGTTATCATTATGTTTTCATTATGGCCAATCGTAGCATGGGGTTGTGGTTGTGGTACAGGGTCCGACCTGTCCACATAGCGCTTTCAAATGTAGACAATCCATGCTGGAAGTAACACCCTAAAACATTGAACCCTACGTAGTGGTGTTAAGTCAGGTAACGGATCAATGCCGTTAAACAATTGAATATCCAGCACACTTTGTCAGTCTTTTTGACTGTACGGGGTACCTGACACCACCGGCACAACCATTCCTGATCGTGTTGAGTACCTCAGTGTTTGCGATAGATAGCGATATGTTTCTAGATTCTACTTATGAAGTCATGGTTTGTTCGTTTCTACACCTACCATTACTACGTTCAGAGTACCGTATTTATTATTTTATAATAACATTGTCTGAGGTGCATGGAATAAGAACCACACTAAATCTGTCAATGATGAGAGTAAATTTTGGTATCGAGGCGTATAATCATGCGAATGAGTGACGAGTGATATTGATTGTCTAAGATTATAATGCTTAGACATCTTTATAGGCCATAATAAGTATACACTGTCTAGCTGCATTTGATAAGTTGTAAGGAATGTAGTTCATATTGTAATGTTGTACGCAGAATTATCCTGACCATAGACAGTTGGTTTCAACTCACTATGTACGGCTACGGGAAATTATCCCAAACTTATACGTCACTTCCGTTGCTGATGATGATGGTAGATGCTGCCCAACCTTTTCTTCTTCTTAGTACCAGGTGCTACCATTGAGTAGGAGAATTCATTAATTACAGCGATTTGGAACCAAATGCATATGCTCCTGCCAAACAGAATGATTCAAGCCCATAACTGTGTTCGTTTGACAAGTCAGGCAAATTTTGCTAAAGAGTTATGTATGAGCACTTGCACATGCACACATTCTACAATCCTTGATAGACAAAACGCGCATGCGTAAAAGCCAGTGCCTGCATACTGCGCATGTGCAGAAGTAATACTTATCATGATAAAATACGTGCATGGCATGACCTTGATTGTAACTCATGGCCTGAGTCAGCAAGGTTCAATCATATGATAAATTCAGAAAAATGATGTTGATGAAAGAAACTTTGAGTATTAAAGTTTAAAGGTTAAATCTAGAATACAATTAAAGTATTATTACATCATACATTGGACTCACCCAGTCAGCCGCCCCATCACACATACGTCGCCCCTGTCACGCCTACAGAACCGTGCACACTGGCATCATCACGCATATAAACACACATTAATTGGCCCCATATCCCGCCTATAGCACGTATTAATTGGCCTTGTCATGCGTTATCACACATAAAAACACACATTAATTGGCCCCATCCCGCCTATAGCACGTATTAATTGGCCTTGTCATGCGTTATCACACATATAAACACACATTAATTGGTCCCATCCCGCCTATAGCACGTATTAATTGGCCTTGTCATGCGTTATCACACATATAAACACAAAATGCAACAATCAACATTAACCGTCGTAACTACATTCACTGGCCTTATCACGCCTTACAGACAGACACGCATTAATCATCCTGGTCAGGCCTAATAAATACGCATACATTGGTCTTTTCACGCCTATAAACACGCGTGAATTGACTTAATTACGCCTATTGACACGCATATATTGGCCTTATCACGCCTATTAACACGCATGCATTGGAATAAATATCACACCTATAAACACGCACAAATTGGCCTTATCACGCCTTAATAAACATGCATCAATTATAACGATGAATTAACAAAGTTTTTAACATGAACCGCAAACACCTACGGACAAAAATTCTAGTTGCCTGCCAATCTCATATAACTCAAACACTTTAATATCGAAACTTAGTGCTCACACGTATTCAACACTTTGAGGTGCCCGGATCGAGGCGAAGCATAGTCGTCCTGGAATCTATGCACAAATGGTCCTTTGTCGATGTTGATTGAGTGTAGCGGCAATTAAATTATCAATTACTTCGCATCTTTGTGCTAAAACCTTGTCTTTTCGCTACAATATTGTATATATAATGGCCACTAACAGCAGTATAAATATAACGTGTTGGTGTAACTGAGCATCTTGTCTACCTCCGCTGACTGGTTCCTCTATTTGGTACGGTGCCATACCACACTCCGTCTCTGAAAATAGACATAAACAATAACAGCATGTCATTCCTCAATCTCTCTATAAATACAGGCACATCAGTGTGAAAGACCATCTGCGAACAAGGACCACTGCCGTTTATAATCGTTCATAAGTCGATCTGGCTTAGCTCCGTCTTAGAATCCACATCGCCACATAAACGGTATGATACGGTATTTAATACGAAATATATCTGAAAACTATGTGCTTCATTATACGAAATCAAAATATCGCAAGTTGCTTTTTAGACTCTGCAACATGATTTGAGTCTCAATAATAGAATGTACCAGATAAGAACATACACGTACTATACATTCATAACAGTGTTTGCATAATTTTTATTATTTATATTCGATTTATTTAATGCATAAAGGTTAGGGTCGGGTCAAATTCGTCAGGCTATACAACATGTTTAGTTGTATAGTGCTACTTATGATGTACATATTATGATTGTTATAATACTTTGAAACTAAATGTTTTCACCTGCTTTGTATTGATGTGTATTTATAATTACTATGCTTTTGTGTTACAAAATATGCTCTTCGTGCTATTGGAGGAAATAAAAGTAAAAGTAAAAAAAAGTAAAAGTTTCATTTGTCATTCATGATTTTTGGAAACGAAAATAAATCGCAATTGAAACGGGGAGACCGCTTCGTAGACTACAGAGACTAAGTGCATGCAAAGAATATACTGCTTAGAACATATCGAGAAATCAAAACATTGTTTCATTAGCCATGCATTTTCGGGGAAAAACTTGCGTATCACGATAATTTATTTTTATTTAACAAATTGAATATAGATCGCAGATTATAGCATGAACGACGCTTCATAGACTGTGCGTGTGATAACAATTAGACTTCACAATATCAAAACTTTGTTTCTTTGCCATGATTTTTGGAGAGAAAAAACAACAAATCTTCAATCGTTCTATCTGTTCCTGTCTAACAGATTCCATCGCAGTACTCGTATATGATTCCCGGACTATTTTCCCAATTTGTTCTCCTCAGAAAGTCATTATCTTTCTTAGAATGGATCCGTAGAGATGATAAAATCAATGCGTGTATTGATATGTACGCCATTCCAAAAGTCGAGTCCAATTTTCTGGTAAATCAATCAAGTTTTCGGCAGGTAAGTTTGTGTGCCATGGCACGTGTTTACGTGTCTACTGGATATACGTGTATTGACAAGGTAATACGTTACCCCGTTACTGATGTGTGTCCATGGAGTTCTGTATTGTTATTTAGACTGTCCTGTCATGGGTTTAAGAATTTCGCACAAGTAGTTTTGTACCTAAAGTCCACCGACATGAATATTACTCTGCTACTGAAGTGTGTGAAATAATAATTTTAATTCTGTGGTGGTATTCACAAGGCATAGGGGGGGGGGGGGGGGGGGGGGGGGTAAGGGGGGGGGGTAAGGGTATAGGGTAACTAACTGATAGTTTTCTAAAAAGATGCGAATTTCCTGAACTGAATCAGCTAAGCAGGAAAAGCAAGATCATCAAGTTTGTAACAAAGTTCAGAAGTATTATGAAGATCTAGCTACAATAATCACAACAAAACGTGGGTTATTCTTAAGATATTAGGAAATATGTGCTGCTCAATTTAGTAAGTCAGAATATTGAAGCCCCCCCGCCCCCCCCCCCTACAATGCATTCTTTGTGAATACTAGTACCGAACTTAAACACTTCTTTCATATAGTACACAATTACCAGTCGAGTCAAGAAGAAATTTGGCATATTCGACGGATAATCGAAAGTTTGCATTTATGATGGATAATAGAAAGTTGGCATTTATGACGGATAATCGAAAGTTGGCATATATGACAGATAATCGAAAGTTGGCATTTATGACGTATAATCGAAAGTTGGCATTTATGACGTATAATCGAAAGTTGGAATTTATGACGGATAATCGAAAGTTCGCGTTTATGACGGATAATCGAAAGTTGGAATTTATGACGGATAATCGAAAGTTCGCGTTTATGACGGATAATCGAAAGTTGGCATACACGGCGGATAACCGAACTTTGGTATTAACGGCGGATAATCGAAATTTGGCATTAACGGCGGATAATCGAAATTTGGCATTTATGACGGATAATTGAAAGTTGGCATTCATGGCAGATAACCGAAATTTGACATTTAAGGCGACAAACTAAATTTGGTATATATGGCAGATAACCGAAATTTGGCATTTATGACGGATAATCGAAATTTGGCATATATGACGGATAATCGAAAGTTGGCATTTATGACGGATAATCGAAAGTTGACATTAATGACGGAAAATCAAAATTGGCGTTTATGACGGATAATCGAAAGTTGGCATACACGGCGGATAACCGAACTTTGGCATTAACGGCGGATAATCGAAATTTGGCATTTATGACGGATAATTGAAAGTTGGCATTTATGGCAGATAACCGAAATTTGACATTTAAGGTGACAAACTAAATTTGGCATTTATGGCAGATAACCGAAATTTGACATTTAAGGCGACAAACTAAAATTTGGCATATACGGCAGATAACCGAAATTTGGCGTATACGGCAGATAACCGAAATTTGGCGTATATGGCAGATAACCGAAATTTGGCGTATATGGCTGATAACCGAAATTTGGCGTATATGGCAGATAACCGAAATTTGGCGTATATGGCAGATAACCGAAATTTGGCGTATATGGCAGATAACCCAAATTTGGCGTATATGGCAGATAACCGAAATTTAGCGTATATGGCAGATAATCGAAATTTGGCGTATATGGCAGATAATTTTCTATCTACAACTTCATCACATGAGGAGAGGAGAGTGTGGTTGTTGTATATGGTATAGATGTACATGTGTAATGTGACAGAACACAACGAGACTGGGACTCCATTTAACATAGAACCATACTGTGTATTTCCTATCAATAACGATCAGTTATTTCAATGGCACATTGGTGTCACAGTGACAGGCTTTCATTCCGATTAATTTAGCCGATACCAAGTTTAAGTGCTAGTAAAGGGCCATGTCGGTAACCAAGGCACATGTCCTATTTTTATAATATAGGCCTACCCTGCGTGATCTGAACAGACCTTCCTTTCAGCGACCTACATTGATTTCAACAAAACGTGTCTTTGAAAGCACGTTTTCCCGTTTCTATAATAATGTTCAGTGGCAAAAACGACAAGCTTAATAACTATTTATAATGAGCTCTTATTATTATCATGTTTGTGTAACCTATGTTTACGTGATCCATATCGACTTGCTTTGCGTGGCCCAATTTAAGCACAAGTTTCTTAGAAAACAAAGATTTCATGGAAAGCATTTTGTAAAGAAAGAATAGTGCATAGCTTATAACAAACCGAAGCGACCGAATTTCAATGGAATCTCATGTACCTAAAAACTGATCGCACGCGCTTCATAGAAATAATATGAGTGACCTTCGATTTCCACGAATATAGTGTAAAATTCATGTAGGCATAATAACAAAAAATCATACAATATCCACTTTTATTTCAATCACGCAAAAGTATGTTGCTGTTTGCACCAAACTCGCACACCTAACATCACCGAAACAGCAGGAACAACAACAGAATAACAACAACAACAACTTCGGTGAGGTAGACGCTTTTATGTTAGTCATCATAAACAATATACTGTACAACTTTACGTATACTGTGTAGAAACAACACTTTTATTTCATATCTTCACTTAGACGTTTTTATCTGAGCTTTGTAACCAGTCAAGTTTAATTGTTACGCATCAAATGCATCAGTTCGATGTGTGACGCCACTGTGAACAGTTTCAAGAGTTTATCTGCCTGCAAACATTGAAGAAATTAAAGCTACGTCTCACAAAGTGAGCACAAACTTACGATGCTACAGGTAGATACCCATCCAGCATACGTTCACTGGTATTGTATCATGATCACCTGCATTTTATGCATTGCAAAATACGGAAATGGCCGAGCGTTCACGGTTGTGTTAATGTACTTTTTATGAGTTACTATTTTTTCTGATTGCACAGTTTTTCTACATCGTTTGAATGAATCTACGGCAATGGTCAGTGGACATAGCCAGTGTTCTTATTTGAAAGAAGTCTATTTGCGACATAATAAACAAGAATCCGCATTTTTGGGGCGGCATGTTTTTAGCTTCTTAAAGACTTTCATAGTCCACGATAGAATCATCAAAAGGGGTGTCGGTAGATTATGTATTTGCTATTTCTGTGGGGAAGGGGTATTTTACTTTTGTAAGTGAAATGACTCAAAAGGTTTTTAAAAAAGTCTAAAAATAACCAAGCATGCAATGATCGAACCCGTTGGTGACCACTTACCCAAGTCAGCCTATGTTTTGTGTATTCTTCACGTCATGGCTTAAATGGAGGATCTTACATGGGTGTTTTTTTCCATATTGAATTTAGTAAACGAGTCGGATAAAAGTGATAAAATAAGAGGCTCTGTCGAGTACTTTATTATTTTTATCAACGAGTTTAATAAATTCTAGATGGAAAGACACGAAAGTAAGATTCTTTTTATCACATACACAAAATATGCTCTGTAAATGTACTAAAATAGACTGACTTCTCCTTAAGATGAGAATAAAGTCAGTGAGTAATGCGGTTAAAATGAATTCGCAAATAAACAAAGTGCAGCACTGTATTTCAATTACCGTTACAGTGCTGTATTTATTGGAGCGAGACGGAGCATCGTTATCACGTCACGGACCTGTTTTTTCTATGTATGCTTTCTGTCTATGTATATTTTTGACAGCGCGTATGAATACATAAAATGTGACCAGCCGCCTCATTAGCATAGTTATTACACTAGTGGGTAGTGTACTATGATATGTATTAAATGGCTTTATAAAACTCTTGCACCGTGGTTTAAGTGATAATGACAATTTATTTATGCCCAATGTAATGACAGATCTAACATCAATATTTCTAAATTATTTTAAAATAAGATTCAAAGTCTTTAAATTAACAAGAATGTCTACATGCGTCAAACCTCGGACAATATCTTTTTTAGTCTCCCGTGCCATTCTAATGGATAAACATCGACTTTTCCAAAGGTAATTTCGAGTCCGTAAACCGGGGCTAATTTTGTGATGCTGCTGCTTTTATTATTGTGTGATAAGGGTGGAATATTAAGGTGAATGTACCTGTTATCTATCAGAGCGTAATAATTCCGTCTGTTACTTTCATTCTCGCGCTTTGAACGTGATACTACGAGATAAGGTGAGCTTTCTTGTTATTCGTCCACAGAGTCGTAAAAATGTTTGATTTATTTATTTCTCAGACTGTCGAATCCGTGGCGGGACATGTTTTGCTAACATGGTCTAGAGGTTTGTAAAAAGTGAAATCACCTTTTTAGGCTACTTGCGAAATAAGTTTAACAAAATTTATAGTTATTAATCACCGTTGGCAAGTTGTTCTAGATCATATCCCGATTGAGTGCACGTACGAGGGAAGAAAAACGACTCCCTTCATTTACATTTTAAGTGCTGTAAATGAATTGAATTTTTGTGCTGATACGAAATGTAATTATATAATTCATTATAATAACTAAATGACAAAAATTTAAAATTCAAGGGGATTGTTTCAAATTTTAACCGCTCCATGTTGGATGACTTTGTCGTCCACAAGGGAACTAGGCTTCAGTTACACATGCGACACACGAACATCGACCGGTATCCAGGTAATTTTTAACTCAGGTGTTACTCAGAGTTATCTAGTATTAAGGAAAAACAAAAGAATACATTCGCGAGACTTTATTGTTTAATACAAAATAATGTTCAACTTCCGATATAATTATAATGTTTCCAAAGCTAACCTGTACATACAATAAAAATCAAATACATGTAATACAATTATGACCATGGTAATAGAATGACAATGCTAACATCCCCTGATGAGGGCCTCTTTAAGTTATATACACATGTACATGTATCAATTTTCAGAAACAAAACAGAAGTCTACATACGTCATCAATAATAGAGACGTGGTTAAGCCGGAATAGTCATGAACGAGGCGTTGACGTTTTGACGACCTGCTCTGATGACCATAAGAATTGAACTATTCGAAGTTCTAAGTTTTACAAGTTGTTTGAAATGTTGATTGAAATGTCGCAAAAGTATGTCGAAATATTCTATTTCATGTCACGATATTAGACATTTTCGCAGTAGGCCTACGTGGTTTTTCATATTTAGTGAACATTGTCTGCTGGATTGACTGAAGCATAAACCTAAATCATGGAACTGTTTATAAGTTTCTGGAATTACTTAAAGACTGACTAGTCCATGAATATGTCGACAAGTTTTCTTTCTGATTGTATAGTTCGCACGTTTTGTGGGATTCGAACCTGTAGTGAACGGTTCCATCGACTAGCAGTACGAAAAACGAATGCATCAGACCACCTGGCTATTGTAATAAACCAAAAAGGTTGCACCAAGGACAACTTGGAGTTTTGAAATGGTGAATTCTAATTTGTACTTGAGTTCTGCTCTTTGTAAATGGCGAAATTAAAGTTTTATACATACATTTTGGTTTGTATTTATAACAAGAGGGCCATGATGGCCCAATATCGCTCACCTGATTATAAACCCTGCACAATTTTCACCCAAAGGAATAATTTGAACATCTTGGTAGAAAACCACAAGATGATGCTACATACCAATTATCAAAACTCTAGGCAGTGTAGTTTTTGGCAAGAAGATATTAATATGTTTTCCCTATATAAGTCTATGTAAAACGGTGACCCCCCGAGTGGGGCCAATTTTGACCCCAGGAGCATAATTTGAACAATCTTGGTAGAGGACCACTAGATGATGCTACATACCAAATATCAAAGCTCTATGCAGTGTAGTTTTACACAAGAAGATTTTTATATGTTTTCCCTATATAAGTTTATGTAAAATGGTGACCCCCGGGGCTGGGCCAATTTTGACCCAAGGGGCATAATTTGCACAATCTTGGTAGGGGACCACTAGATGATGCTACATACCAAATATCAAAGCTCTTAGGCATTGTAGTTTTAGACAAAAATATTTTTTTTTTGTTTTCCCTATATAAGTCTAAGTAAAATGGTGACCCCCAGGGTGGGGCCAATTTTGACCGAGGGGAATAATTTTAACAATCTTTGTAGAGGACCTCTAGCTGAGTCTACATACCAAATATGAAAGCCCTGGGCCAAGCGGTTTCGGAGAAGAAGATTTTTTAAGGTTTCCCCTATATAACTCTATGTAAAACTAAGGGCCCCCGGGGCGAGGCCAATTTTGACCCCAGGGACATAATTTGAACAATCTTCGTAGAGGACCTCTAGCTGAGTCTACATACCAAATATGAAAGCCCTGGGCCAAGCGGTTTCGGAGAAGAAGATTTTTTAAGGTTTCCCCTATATAACTCTATGTTAAACTAAGGGCCCCCGGGGCGGGGCCAATTTTGACCCCAGGGACATAATTTGAAAAATCTTCGTAGAGGACCTCTAGTTGAGTCTACATACCAAATATGAAAGCCCTGGGCTAAGCGGTTTCGGAGAAGAAGATTTTTTAAGGTTTCCCCAATATAACTCTATGTAAAACTAAGGGCCCCCGGGGCGTGGCCAATTTTGACCCAAGGGACATAATTTGAACAATCTTTGTAGAGGACCTCTAGCTGAGTCTACATACCAAATATGAAAGCCCTGGGCCAAGCGGTTTCTGAGAAGAAGATTTTTTAAGGTTTCCCCTATATAACTCTATAAACTAAGGGCCCCCGGGGCGGGGCCAATTTTGACCCCAGGGACATAATTTGAACAATCTTTGTAGAGGACCTCTAGCTGAGTCTACATACCAAATATGAAAGCCCTGGGCAAAGCGGTTTCGGAGAAGAAGATTTTTTAAGGTGTCCCCTATATAACTCTATGTAAAACTAAGGACCCCCGGGGCGGGGCCAATTTTGACCCAAGGGACATAATTTTAACAATCTTTGTAGAGGACCCCAAGGTGATGCTACATACCAAATATGAAAGCTCTAGGTCTTACGGTTTCAGAGAAGAAGATTTTTGAAGTTTCCTTTTTGAAAATCTATTTTTAGCCTGTGTGACCTAGTTATGCGACGGACTGGAATTTTTTTAACAACTTTGGTAGAGGTCCACCCAAGGAACATTCCTGTTAAGTTTTATCAAATTTGGCCAAGCGGTTTAGGAGGAGAAGTCGTTTGAAGAAATTGTTGACGGACGCACGACGCACGACGCACGACGGACGACGGACGACGGACATCTCGGTATGACAAAACCTCACCCTGACCACAATGTGGTCAGGTGAGCTAACAAATGAAGTCATCAAAATTACGTCACAATTGCGATATTTCTGATTGTAAAATACAAACAATTGATAAAATGAATACGGTTTGCACACAAGCATAACTTACCCGTATCGACAAAGCAAACTATTTAAAAGTAGTCTTCGGTACATAAATGCTAACTAATTTCGAGTATACACTGTATGTTTGAAAATTAAGTAAAATGAAGAACGCAATGAGAATGATGTTGATCTCCAGATATCTCAGTGATCTTATATGGAAGTTGTAATTGACTGATTTACATCATAAAATATAAGCATATGAAGGTAGAACGTGCTGTTCAATCGACTTGGACGCTCATTATTGGAGATTTGGTGATTATATGGTTCTTATGGATGTCTGTTTATCGTATATGCTCACACATAAGTCGAACTGACTAATAATACACGTCCTGTCGATTAGCCTATACGATTGGGATTTTTGCACGAGTCGTCTTATAAGCGGACATATACGGTATTTGGTAAGATATTAGAGGTAAGGGTTATACGGGGTGTTTCAAAATATTTATAGAGGTAAGGGTTATACGGGGTGTTTCAAAATATTTATTTCAGTTTTACGGGTCAAGTTCATTCGTGAATATTTGTTAGGATAAGGTGTAAAATATACACTGACATGTATGTAAGAGTTGAAAGTGTAAAATAAATGAGTCATCGGAATTTTGCACACCTATAATTCCGAAATCATGACGCTACCACATATGACGTCAAATACAAACAAGACATTTTACAAAGATGCATATTAAAGACTCATTTTTTAACTTTGCCTGAAATGTTCAAAATTAAATTAAATTTTGAAATGTCCTCTTTCAACTGCGATGTTTAACATTTTACGTCATGAATTGAAAAATTTACTAACTTACGAAACTGTAACATATATTTTGAAAAAACTCTACAGACATATTTGTAGTGAGGTAGTCACCTCCCGTATATATCCGCATGTAAGTCGAACCGGCTTATATGAGCCTCCATGCAAACATCCATCAAAATTTTATCGACTTACATTTGGGTATATACGATACCAGATATGTACCGTATAATAACAGAGGTAATCTGTTGAACTTGCAATACTAGTATCTAAAACACAACCTTAGAGTGATACGCCATAAACGTTCTATTTCTCTCATCGTGTGCCAAATTCTGCCAAATGACATCAAATGCAGATTCTACAAAATGTCATAAACAATTCAAATTAATTTTACGATAGAAAAAAATGAACTAAATCAGTTCAAAGTCTAAAAATAGTTCAGCTGATTTGGTTTCAAGCACCGCAAATTGACGTTGATACTATTTTGATGTTTGTTTGAATTTGACTGAGACTATGTCATAAGTGCTTTGCCCCTGTCTAATAGGCCAATGACCTCAGATTTCGAGGGAAATACTCTTTTTAAATGCAAAAAAATGTAATTTAGCTGCTTGGTGGTTTGAATGTATAATTCGAAGAGTTGAACGTTTACACCGTGTCACTGTATGGTTGACTTCTAATAAAATGTATAGGCGAGAAATGATAAACCAAGTACAATCCTAAAATGTAAAGACAAATAGTATAGTACAATATATTAAACATATAATATGATATTACAAAGGTAGAATTTGCATTTATATACAAAAAATATTATGCAAGAGAACAAACGTGTCTAGGGCCTTATTCACCAACGTAATAAGTCTAAATTTCAGACTTAGACTTAAAATTGACAACATTTATAATCACTGCCATTTCTTTACAATTAGACTTAACCATGCGAAATTTAATCTGATTATTTGTTGTTACCAACGGAATATGTATACCGATTTATATCAAAATCGGTACATTTATAACAACATGAGAGCGAATATAATATTTGGCAATATAAAGTCTAAGTCTGAATTTTAGACTTATAACGTTGGTGAATAAGGCCCCATGTACGTGTCAGTTTCAGTACAACTGATTAAAGTGACTCTAACTAAGTATCTTCGAATTATATCCCAATAAGCATTTTTTCGAAATGAAGTACCGTATTTACCCGCATATATGACGTATCGGACCATAAGACGCACCGGACAACGAACCGGTAAATCGAAACAACTGCATACACATTGTTTAAGCTAAGGAGGTCGTCTTATATGATGCATTTATACAAACATTTGTTCGGCATGTTGTTGAACATTAGTGGGCTCTTTATTTGAGACTTTCTAATTAATTCGACTGAAATGTTACATGACGATCCGAGCTTTTAAAATATTCTAACAATGTGACGATATTGATACATTTCTGAAATATGCATTGTTAAATTATCTGAACTAGTATATGCTCGTATTACTAGTAATATTTAGGTCAAGTTTGCATTCAGTCACAATGTTATTTCGTTTATATTTGTTTATTGGTCAATATTCGCTTCTTTTTTTATCAGGTTACCTAATGATTGATCAGAGGGCCGATATCTAATGTTGAAATAACTTGTGGACCGATCCTTTTGTAATGAATATAAAATTGTTAAAGTTTCTATGGTTTACATTTATGATATGATTCTATTTGTTGTAATTAACTGTACATATGCAAACCCTTTGTAAATGTTGTAAAAATTCATGCAATAAAATACGATTAAACTAAAATGATTGATCAAGTGTTTGTGAAAATTAGACTTCAATGGATTTCTATGTATCAAAATTTCATAACATATACATTGACACAACAATTATAATTACACATATAATACAAATATACTATTACAAGTTATGAAATTATTAAAATAATACATCATGAACAAATATTGACATAATATTGTCCTCGGGTTTGTCGAATCACGGAGACCCGCAGTCCTTTTTCTGTTTCAGTCCATTATCCAACAGAAAACTGTCAAATTGTGATTTCCATTCCACGATATATTTGGTGCTCCACTCGTTAAACTGCAGTTTCCATTCCACTTCCATTTCCGACATATCGGCTAAAATATAAGTTATGTGTCAATAAATATATCATGTAATAATAAAAAAATGTATACTATTTTAAAAGTATTCGATACGTATGCACTTCTGGTGTGCAGTATGCGCATGCGCGAGGTAAGACTTGCTGCGAAGATTAGACGAGTTTAACATGGACGCCTTCCGTTCACAATACATCTTACAATGAATATGTCATGATATGATCATTTGGGACTTAAAATGATAAACAATATAGACGTAGTGTATCGTGCTCAGAACTACACCTTTGTCAAGGCAGCGACCATTGACGTTCGATCAAATGAACTCGATACACTAAGTCGCCTTCCAATGCTAAAAGTACGTATTAGATGTCTCAACTACCCTATCGTAACAATCCCAAAGAATTTACTATAGAGCACGTACACCAATCTCAAAATATTGTACTTTTGTTTTTAAATATACTCTTGTCAATAGAGATGTACACACCAAGATCTATATGTAAATTTTAAGCGTTAAAAACCGAGGGGTTGTCTCAAATTAATTTGGGTATAATATAAAGCAGACGATTGTGATCATTTGCATTGATGGTAAATCAATCCATTGTACCAGAAGTAGTCATACATACCTTTGAGAAAACCCCTAGTAGATTTACCGAACCTCACATCCGTCTAGGTGCGCACATCTCTATCAATAATTAGTCGGATATCGAAGTATCAGAATAACCTTCATTGAATAATGTGGTGGCTTATAACGAATTCTTCTACTAAAAATGTGATGTAACATGAGAAATGATTTCTCGACCATTATCAAACTTTGAGCAGTTTAAGTGTACAGGCGTAGGAAAGATGTTGAATACACGCACGTTTTCAGTTTAAGCAACATGTTAGTATTAAAAGCTAAAAAAACATTCGATGCATGAACATGCGATTGTTTATAGTAAACTGCAAACGTAAGACAAGAAAAAAATCAAGCCATACTTACCAACACACGGGTCATACAACCAGTCTGTAGAGAGCCATCCATTTCGATGATTAATTACCATTTCATTGATTTCGTCACAAATTAAGAACAATCTCGTGCTGTTAGTAGCAAACATTTGGTGCCAGTCTAGGCTCGTATAACGACAATTCAAGGCGCTTATCTGACGTTATACGGCTTGCTAATCGACTTGTGTTTTTGAATTATTTCATATGGCCATGCAATGTAGCAAAGCACAGCAAAACACGATAAATGGGTCCAGGGAGGCATTCATTTATTTTCCTTCTAAATGTACAAAAAGTGTGTGAATAATTTGCTTTTATCCGATTTTGTCTCATATATCCACAGTTTGTTCACTACACAATGTATGTAAGGCCAGCAATAAACAGCATTTTATACACTATTAATTAAGGTTCTGTATTTGCGATTTGAGTTGACGTCGCCGAGGCAAAACTGCTCAGTGGGACCTAGGCTTATGCTAGGTTTTCGGGGTAATAAATGCATAAAATATTAGATGAATGTACGAAGGGGGTCAGCAAATATGTGTAGTTGTTGATTAACCCTCGTTTGTTATGTTTAAACATTCCGTAAAACCATCACTTCATTCATGTCGTCAAATGTCTTTTTTAGATGTTAAACGAGACATTTTAGTGTACTTTGTAAGTTAGTGGATTCACACATAGGCTGCAACATTATATAATAAACACATGTACGAATTATTTTGTTTCCAATTTTTGTTCAAACCAGCGAAACAAAGATGATTTCCTGATGTTTTCAGCATTGTACGAACTATACACACTGTCATTACTGTAACGTTTGGAATTCACATGTGCGCGTCTGATTTTTACATTCATTCACACGCGTGAACTACCGGTATTAGCACTAACTCAAGAACAATTGACTCGCAGTCTAAATTTTCATTCACTACATGCCACCAATTTGCGTAGACAGAGCGCCGTTTATATGCCAAACTTCATATCGAAAATACCATGCGGAAGGATATTAGTAATAGTGTTGTAACAGTTTTAGTACAAGAGTACAGGAGTCAAACAAACACACACTCAACGTTCACATGTAATCCGATACAGGTTTATGCACGTTCTATAATAAATTTATTACTAATTATCTTATTAAAGTCAATACTTCCAGAAATTGTCACCTATCGTTCTTTTTACACTCTGATTAAACTATACTGAGCGTCAAAAGTTTCGCAAACGAAGTAAAATTTCAATTTTTTAAAGTGTTAACTCGAAAAAAACTTTTTACTAACACTTTTCATTTGTGCACACATAGTGTTCATGTTGAACCCATTTCCGTTGGCCTCCGTTACGCGTGAATGATCACACCGTCACAAATGGTAAAACGTCTATTCAAGCGCGCAAAATAAGGGCTTTTCGTGTTCGACTTAATTTCCACTTCCAATTTACCGGATACATATCTGTGATACGAAATACACAAATAGTAAGTCAAATTAGTTTGTAATTTACGCTTAATGTGATCGCAAAAATTGACAACTGTGAACATAAACGCTTCATTACGTTTTTGTAGTGGAAGGGAGGTAATTTTAATTGATTATTGTACAAAATAATCTCCCTTTGACCACAGACAATTGGCGAAGTCGTAATAGACACAGTACGAAATGTCAGATGTTAAGAATCAGAGCGCTGGTCTTAAAAACGCAAAATAAAAGGAAGTGTCCAATAAATTCTAATGTCGGTTGAACTACGATTACGCTCAAACGATGCCGTTGAGTTTCGTGCTCACATTTTTGCAGCATTACCTGTCTAGGTCAGCGGCATTGACCCTTGACCTGTTTTCACGTGATACGTCATATACACGGTCCATCTGTTGGATATGATATAACTGTCTTATTATGGTAGAGGCATGTCAATTTTATCCGCCACAAAATATTTTTAGCGAAATACCAGCCTCTAGACTCCTATATACACGATTATGTTCACAATTATCGAGTTTTGCCATCAAATTATGCGTACATTGCTAACTAATTTGACTAACTATCTGTGTATTTCTTATCCTAGTCATGTTGCAAGTAAATACTATTTGGAAGTTAAGATTTGGTCGAAAATAAAAAAAAACTAAATTTGCGCGCTTATATAGATGATTCACCATTTGTGATGGTGTGATCATTCAAGCGTGACAGACGCCCTCGGAAATGGGTTCAACATGAACACAATTGGCGCACAAGTTTTTCCGAGTTGACAATCTAAAAAAAATGTTTTAATTCGTTTGCGAAACTTTTGACGCTCAGTATAGTTTTATAAATTGTAAAAATAAACGATACTATAGCTTGGCTATTTTGACGTGAACCTGACCTATATGCAAGAATATATTACAAGGTTCTTGCTTTGAATATATTAATTTCCGCAAGTAAATCGTGAGATATCGGTATTTCAAAATTTGTGGTTCTATTATATCTCGAGCGTCTTTGTGATACTCTCCGATTATGAAAACATACAATCGGTGTTGTAAACGTAGGTTTTAAATCGACTGTTAAATTATGCTAATCAAAAGGTCAGGCTCGTGTCAAATTAGCCAAGCTATACCACCTATGAGTATATCTACTTCATGATCAGATTGTCTAAATAGCCCTCGTTAACTATCAGTAAAACACAAGTTGTGTTTTGACGAAAAACCATGGGATGTTACACAAGTTGTGTCTTGACGAAAACTCTTTGCGTCACTGTGGCAATCACAATAGAGCAGTGCAAACACAGTGTTTGGTTTGCAAACGATTAAAAGAAGAAAAAAAAATCCGTCACTGAGCTAATATACTATCAAGGTATAAAGCGTACTATATGTCTATATGCCAAAGATTGTGGCACATTTCATCTCGTTGTTTCAGCATAAAATACGGGCGCTGAAGAAAAATCGCTATACAAGTCATTCAAATAAACTATAAGATATTCATTCTTACCGAAAATCTCGTTCAATTGTATTTTATAACTGCGAAACAGCAAAACAGTGTTACTTTCGTTATTTAACTTCGCTCAAGGTCATTTTATTTATGCACTGGTTACCCGCTGCGCTCACAGTATCGTAATTATTGTTGGGAACCAAGCCTGTTGTAAGATGCGATGTTCCACAATCTTTGGACATAGTCATTTACTACGCTTTATACCTTGATAGTGTACATGGAGTTAGATGGACAATCGATATATATACGGTCCATTTAGTGTATTAGCTCAATGACGGATTTTTTCATTTTTTTCCCCAAACACTGATACTGCCACCTATGTGGAAACATAGCTTGTATTGTACCAGAGTTTTAATCATAGGGTACTTATCGAAGCAAGTGCCTCGCATTTACTAATACATGCATAGTCAGGGTTGGCATAAAACCCACTTTTTCGTTTAAAAACCCTACCCAAATGGGTTTTTGTGTTTTAAAGGGTTTAAGGGACAATAAGGGATTTTAACGGGTTTTATAAAAAATAATTTTGGGTTTTAATTATTTTCATTAATAATTTCATAAAAGTACATGAAGAATTGCATTGAATAGCACCTTTGAAGGAGTCAGACAGTGTTTAACACTGTATATCACACCTACCAAGAATTTCAAAGGCAACATGCTACTTTCAAGATCTGATAACTCAATAATAGGGTTATTATAGTCTTACATGTGCTTTTTTAGAAATAATTTTCTTCAAACCCCCAAAATATAGAAAAACTTGCATAAAACCCTTTAAAACCCAAATTGGGTTTTAAAGGATAAAACCCTACCCTTTAAAACCCGGGTTTTATGACCAACCCTGTGCATAGTATAATGCCAGATACAAAATGTATAGTCGTGAATGCGAGACCCGGGACTCGAAACGTATACCCTTATGGTTTTACCGAGAGATTGTAACGAGAGAGGATGGTACAAAGTCAACCAACATACCTGTTCTCACTATAAGGTTTGGTAAATAGTCCTTCCAGAAGGAACATTCCTTGGCCCTAGATCCCTCTCCAATAGCATCCGTCTTAACTGCATTAAACAGCTTTTTAGGGTCCAATATAATATGCTTTCTTGTTACATTATTAAACAGGGGCCATTCATCTGATTCATATGTTCCCGGGGTTTTGTTGGGGTCTCTGAAAATGGAAGGTACAAATTGCAGGCAAATAATTGTCGCTTGTTGAAATCGAAATACACCCATTGAACGCGAATACCTCACTTGTCACTTGACAATGACAGGCGCCATAACCCAATCACACACGCTGACCAATAACGCTAATCCGTCATAGTTTGACACATATTACTTAAACATCTTAAATGGCTACGAGCAACAAAATAAAACTATCTTGATTTAAATGGCATAATAAAGCCCAAATCTGAGTAAAAATAATTATCTATCTAGGTGGAGTACTGCATACAATGTAGAATCTAATAGTTTTCTGACTAAATTTTATCAAAAACTTTGCTAACACTAGTTGAATAAGAACAAGATGTTTGTAAAAAATGTATGCCCCATGGACGCACAATAGTCGAAAAGGGTTAACGTCACAGTGACCTTAGCCTTTGACCTACTGACCTCAAAATCAACCATCTACTGTTGCTGACCAAACTCCATGAAATGTTTAACGATCCTAGGAGAAAGCATTATTGAGTTATTGAACGGAAACTAGATGGTCTTAAAAATGGTAAAGGCCACAGTGACATTTTCCTTAGGCCCACTGATCTCAAAATCAATAGGGGTCTTCTTATGTTGCTGACCGAACCTCATGTAAAGCTCATCATCCTAGGTCAACCATTCTGGAGCAATTTACCCTCTTGTTATATCTGTAAGATCACGACTGTAATATCGACGGTGTCGAACCAAAACACCGTAACTAACTCAATTTGGCGCGAAAACTTATTTTGCTGCATCCGCATCTGCTATACGTCCCGCGCATTTCTGTCTTCTCGCCATTTATAAAGCCAATTGCGTAATTTAGATGGCGACAAGACAGAAATGCATGGGACGTTTAGTAGATGCGGATGCTGTAAAAAAAGTTTTCGCGCCAAAATTGAGTTACGGGGTTTTGGTTCGGCACCGTCGATATACAGTAGTATGGAGTGATTGAAAATACCACCATTTTCTTTGTATTTTGTTGTTTGCCCCGATACCCCTACACTATTGATCTCATGCACATACATACACGAAGCATTCTTACAAAAACTTTTCAGCCACAATACAGCGGTATTATGTAATAGATAAGTACAAGTACTTTGAAATGCTGAAGTGCACCGATGGAAACTAATTTGATTTAATTAACGACTACATACTTTATATACCTGAAAAACTGAATGCAAGTGCAAGTAAATACATGTACGTGTTAAAACATAGAGAATACAACAATCGGAACGTCCGTACGGCATTTATCGCTTCCTGACGTCGCTAGAAAAATACGTTATTTATGATTAGTCATATGGCCGAGGTGGTCCGATTGAGAATACAACACTCTATAATACCCTATACCCGCTATGAGTCTCCCGCTAGGTGGCAAATAACATTAAATATAATATCGACGGTGCCGAACCAAAACCCCGTATCTCAATTTTGGCGCAAAAACTTTTTTTGCAGCATCCGCATCTGCAAGACGTCCCGCGCATTTCTGTCTTTTCGCCATTTAAATAGCCAGTTGCGTTACTTAGATGGCGACTAGACAGAAATGCGTGGGACGTCTAGTAGATGCAGATGCTGCAAACAAGTTTTCGCACCAAAATTGAGTTACGGGGTTTTGGTTCGGCACCGTCGATATATTTGTATTTCACGATGTTATGAATAGGTATCTTGGGGGAAAGTATGGCTAATACATAACAAGTGATGTTTATACAACACAATATGTTCCAAGGACCAGCCTAGTTTTTTTTCATGACGATCTTGACATTCGACCTAAAATTACTATGACGTCGCGTCACAAGTTGGAGCTACAGACTGTAGTTTGCGTAACGTCAAAACGCCGTTATTAATTATAAGATAAATACGGTAAGTGTTAATTGTACGTATAATTGTCATTATAATTAAATCACGGGCGTGCAATAACATCAAGGTTAGCGCACTATTTGTGTTCTAATGTGCATTCGGGCACACCCTAAGAATGGCAGAAATTAATTATGGCAAAATAAATTTTTCTTGTAGCCGAAACTCTACTTTTTCGAAATCTCTACATCAATATTTTTCTTCAAACCATGTTTATTTTACAACTTCCGGTTCCGTTAAAACAAATATACGGAAATTATATCAGAAGCACATGGTTTCAATTCTTGTCATGCAAACTTTTAACGTCTTTTGGCGTAAAATTATTGGTGAAAATTAGGTTTTGCTGCAACTGCTCGACAAAAAGTGTTATTATACATCTCTACAACGTGTATTTTGTAGTTTTTTAGTCTTTCAAACAAACTGACGTCTTCATCATTTATAATTTTTAAAGGACAATTAAACATTTGTTTCTTTTAAAATGATGTATAACAATATATATAGTTACGCGACGGGCGAACAACAGAATCACTTTACAAGAAATAAAACCGCCGTAAAAGTAAAATAGCTCCAACTTGTGACACGATGTCTATAGGGATCGACTGTTGATGTCAAACAAGCTCCTATAAAGTTGGAGGACTATTGACCCATACCAATCGTTCTTGAGTCATTGATAACTCGTGTAAGGGACCACGGTAACTTTAATCTTTGATAGACTGGCCAGAAAACCAGCAGGGACCATTTACTGTTGATGACCAACATAACGACGCAAAGTATTTCTGTGGTATCTTAAGGATCATGTGGGGTGGGCCAAATGCTTGTAAAACACATACTTGAAAAAAGCTGTTTAAAGCGGTATATGCCATCTGATTTTATCAATTATTAAAGAAAACAATCATAGCATGTAAGCATGGTGCTAATTTTGGCATATGTTCGCCTATTTTAAATGTTAACACAAAAATAAATGCGATTTTCACCTGAAAAACAACAACATTTTTTCAAAATGTAGAACGTTATTATTATTGCATTCTATAAAACGAAACGCTGTATATGCTTTAAAATCGATCGTCGCAAGGGCATGCCAGGCTTGAAAATAAGTGTTGGCGTTTCGTTTACGAGAGAAGCAGCGTCATGTCCACTGATTTCTTCGACAAGGAGGTCGCCATATTTGAACCCCCTTGTCACCGAAGAAAACGTACTGATACATGTATTTGAAACATATTAATCAACAAAATCGATTACCAAATGTAATGATGAATTTTATTAGGTTCGTATTATATCAACATCACAAACGATCTTATGATAGTAATAGAGAAATATATGCATTTTCTGCAGCTGCAATCTTGTTTGTTTACAAATTTCGCGCTGTGTAGCAAATATGTATTCATGCGCCAAAGGTGGTTTAAAATAGTGCGACAGTTTATCTGCGAAAACGTTATGAAGCATTGTTCACAACGCGTTGTTCTTCATGATTGATGATATAGATAAATATAAAAATCCTTACCAGTTAATTTAAGTCCAATATGAAAGTCAATATCCGCATTTTCGTATATCGGCAAATTTAGCACATGTTAGCCAATGGATAACCGGAACTGTGTTATGCGGTTCCTGTCAAACTTTATTTTATCTAAATTTCGAACGAAATATGTCTTTTAAAGCAATCCTAAGTGTTTATTATGTACGTATAATAATTGCATCCATTGTTTCGTAATCCGATTGTATATATCGTTGTGTGATCGTGTTTAATTAGTAAAAATCGATTCAGTACACTCCTGTCAAATCCCCACGAAATTCACGTGCTAAAGTTTCAACACACCAGTAAGTTTACGTATGGTGTAAGTTTACTGCCATATTTGGTTATCGTCTGCTAGTAGTGTTTTGCGTTATTTATTAACTTTTTAACTCATACAAAGATCAACTATAGTAAAGTACCATTCTTAAAAGAAAAAAGGCTAACTGACACACAAAAATATGTTATAGACCAGTACGACGAAAGATAAAAACGCTTTTTCTTTTGTATGAACAATGTTGGTCTGTTTATTATGTTTATTAAAGTCAGAAAAACTAATGTTTGAAATAATGTTCCTAAAATACGTTTGTAAGTTGTATTCTTCAATTATTAACTTAAAATATTTAATTAATTGAGTTTTAAGTCAATATTACCCGATTTAATCAGATATGTGGCGTATTTATTACAAACCAATAACTATCTGGTTCATCAGGCCCACCATACCCTAAAATATTTAAGATTTATCAAAAGTAGTTCTACACACATACATGTATCATTGATTGCAAGTCATGTTGATGTATTTATTTGTTCAAAATAAATGCATTTAAACCATTTAATTTTTTAAAAAAGGGCTGGCATGACCTTGATCAAATCTCTGACAACTGATTTGTCTATTTTTTCTAATATTTTATCAACAAAAAACAGTGGCTTACATTTTGAAAAGTGTATACCAATTATATTATTATCTTTTACAAATATATTTTGATAACAATGAGGTACAGGAAAAATATTCAGACAGATAGATAGTGTGAACTTTAAGCAACAAAACGGTGTATGATACTTCGGGGTTATTCTGTAAAAAAGGTATGTAATTCATTGAAGAAAAATACACACTTTTTTCTGTTCAAATGAACCTTAACCCACAGACACACATACCGATGACCGACATAAGCAAATCAATACAAAAAAGCATAAGATGTGAAGATGTAATAGAAAAAAACTACACATACTCACCCAGTCTTTGCAAAATTGGTCCAATATCTCATGATTTTTTTGGAAAATTTCTTTTCTTGGTCCGAGTACTTAAACTTTGAATCGGTCGGCTCCCCAAACACAAAGTTAATCTCATCCGCATGTAATACCCCCATCCAATCAGACCAAGGGTGCCTGGTTGATCGGTGTTCAAATGTATAATAATAGACGGGGTTTCCAACCGAAGCCGCGTATAATGCAAAATCCACACATGGACAAATGAAATTAAAATCACCAACAGCCATATCTATTTGCCAAGCGTTTTCTTTCTGATTATCTGGATTAATCCAGTTCCGGTATTGAAATTTTATCGCCTCCTTTCCAAAAGAGTTCAAAAGTTTTGGATAGTACGGATGGAAATGAAAGATTTCGTCTGCTAACACGTCAAACTGGTTTTGACTTATTTGTGGAGGAGTGTTAATTGGGAATATGCTTTTGTCATAATACATCAACCAATAGTTGGCTTCATTAGTATTGTGACCCAGTAACATGGGGCAACGTTTAAAGTCCCCTTTTCTTATAGATTTTTCAGGGTCGTCTGTCAAAAACGCACCGTCTATAGTAGGCACAAACGGAAATCGCACAACTCCATATGTAATGGTTTCCCATTCCTTTATAGGAAAATCAGTAGCGTTCCTTTCACGCAAACACTGAATGATATCAACAGTTTCTGCGCGAGTACTACATCCCATTTTCTCCGCCAGAACTAGAGACCTGTTTTTTGCTTCTTTGTCAGACAGTGTGGCCCACGCTGCTGTGGGTGCACCACTTTGCATGATAACTCTGTGGAATTTCCCGCGACTTAACGGCGACAATAAATGCATGCCGACACTTACACCTCCCGCGCTCTCCCCGAATAAAGTCACGGAATGAGCGTTTCCGTCAAAATGATGAATATTCTGCTGGACCCAGTCTAACGCCATCACCTGATCAAACATTCCCGAGTTAGACGGGTTTTCGGGATGTTGAAGGGACAAAAATCCCAAAGGACCCACTCTATATTGCATTGAAACAACCACTACATCGTTTTCAGCTGCGATATATTTAGCATCGTAGATGTCTAGCGCCGATGAACCCGAAAAGAAGCCACCACCAAATATCCAAATCATAACCGCTTTGTTTGGACTTCCTTCCGGTACCCAAACATTTAAATACAGACAGTCCTCGCTACGATTTGTATTGGCGTTCCAAACCTCTGCGCCCTTATGTTTCATTTCATCTTTAGCTTGTATACAGGCGTTTGGTCGCTCAGTGGCATTAAATACACCACTCCATGGATCTGTGGGTAGCGGGTGCTTGAATCGTAGTTCACCGACAGGAGGTTTAGCGAAGGGAATACCCCAAAACACTTCCACTTTCTTTCCATGAACATATTCATTTACTCCCAATACACGACCTTTTGTTGTAGTTCTAGTTGGGCCATATCCACCACCGGTAATAACCGGAAGTTGTAAGAACAGGACGGTTGTTATGGAAATTAAGGTTTGGATTACGTCACTTCCGTCGAACTGCATTTTTATTTCCTTTCCAGCTTCAATGAGGTAACTTTAAGAACCTGAAAAGAGAACAAAGCCATCATAGAAACCATTCCGCTTTGGAAAATAAATTTTGTAATAATACGTAATTGTAGTTACGTACAATAATTATGCATGTACGCGTATACTCCAGTAATTGCAGAGTAAGCAGATTGCTTTATTTAAAAATACTTGTTTTCCAAGAAGGTTCGCTAATTCAGCACGTGTGCTTATATATTGGAATTGGTTTGCTCCGATGGTCAGAAATTGTGAAAGAGATGATAGCATATCTGACAAGGTATGAAGAATTCAACCGAAATAGCTAGCAGAGCACAAAAGGTACATTTAGAGAAAACGCCTTGTACAAATCACAATATTATAGTTTGCCCATTAAAGTGGCTTAACTCCAATTCTATGATAAAAACACGTTTTGTACACTTTTTAATTACATAACTATGTTTAACGAAGTTCAACGATAAGTCCAGATTCGTATATAAATGTTTGAGGTAGGTCAAGCAAATTTTTGATAAATTTTGCAATTTACCGACTGGAGTTGAGTCCCTTTAATAAAACTTAGTAATACATCGGGCGGGAAATACATTTGCAAAGCACAAGCAACAACAAGGAAGCACAAACACGGAACAGTAAGATGAACATGAATAGTGACGACACTAACACTGAGCATGAATAGTGACGACACTAACACTGCCTGATGCAGCCAGTCAGCTAAACAAAGTTGTGTAAATGTGAAGCTATAAGGAATCGCAAGGACAAATACACATTTTATATGGGCAGCTGTCACTAGAAATGGGATTGTGACACACATATTTCAAAGAGGCCAATACGCACATACATCAGAAGATGGTTGATATTATGGCTCCCATCTTGGTAATAACATAGTCAACTTTTATAGAGGCATAAACAAGTTGGGAAAGCACACTTAATCTCACACATACCACAGACGCGACCGTATAGGCCAGGGCCCGAAATTACAACCAATACTTGCACTCTGCACTGTGCACTCAGCACTCAAATATTTAAATGTTATATAATGAGCTTTTATTTGTTCTAGATTGCAAATATAAATGAAAATGTATAGAAATATTATTTGAATGTTGAAAATAGCATTTAATACATTATCTATGCAATTACATACTATTTATGAGATAAAAATGTAATTGTTGAATCTAAGTACCACACTCTGCACTCAACTTCTCGTTCTCAAAAGAATGTTGCGTTGGACATCAAAAGAAGGAGTTTCAATATTTGAGTGCTGAGTGCAGAGTGTAAGTATTGGTTGTAATTTCGGGCCCAGGGGAGTGTAAATAAATGCTTCATAACATGTAAAACCGACTGTATCATCTCACTGACAGGATTCCGGACCTTTCAATGGTGACTAACAACTAGACAGTTTGGTCAGTTTCACTTCGGACCGCCCTATTATCGGCTTAATTTATATTTTACATGTGTACACACATCAAGGAATCCCATGGTGATCAATATGTAGAATTCAAACACGTTGCTATTTTGACCTGAGCTTGACTTTTATGCAAGAATATATTACAAGGTTTTTGCGTTGAATATATCATTCATGCAATATCGGTATTTCAGATTTGTGGTTATATTACAAGTCGAGCGTCTTCGTGATACTCCCCGATTATGAAAACATACACTCGGTGTTATAAACGTAGACAATATATTGACTGTAAAATTATGCTAATCAATAGGTCAAGCTCATGTCAATGCGGGCAAGCTATACCATGAATATATGGTGTAGAAGAAATCTACAGTTTCGGTATTAAAGAAGGATGTTGCTTTACTTGGTCCTAAATTTACGTATCCATACAATTTAAAGCGCCGATGGCACTGTAAGAACAGGGATTGTTCCTGTCGTCAGAAAAATATTTTCCAGTCACAAAGCATATGCTGGCATATGCCACCCCAACGCCATATGTATGTTCCAGCATCTAGTTAATACATTATTACCTCTACTGCCTATACTACTGGCAGTATTTTTAAAAACGTTGAGCGTTTATCACTGACCGGATGGTAACCTAGCTTACATAACATAATACAATCGCCATCTCGATATATTTACCAAGCTTCCTGCAATAAAGTGCTAAGTCATTATGCAACATAATAAACACTATCTCGGCTAAATATTAGGCGATAAAGTCCGAAGTCATCCCGCGGAATGCGCAATTGGATCTATTTTTAGCTCGCAATCTTGTTCAGTATATTTTTTAACGCTTACACTGACCAGTGCGCTAAAGCGCCCTGTTAAAAAACCAAGGGAGACAATACATGTACGTAAATACGTCGTTTGAATACAAAATAACGCTAGTAGGTCCACGCACCAATAACATTTCGTTCCTCACTCTTTCCTATTGTTTCAATGTTTCCTAGAAATTAATGTTGATGTTTCATGTATTATTACCATATAATATGCCAAATTATAACCAATAAAACAAATTGAAAATATTCATTGAAAAATAATATGCCTTTTGGGCTTCGTTCTACACCTATTTTCGCGAGATGAAATAATCTTATCTAGTAAAACAATGTACAATGTAATTAAGTACAGAAAATCATGTTTTTTTATGGAAAACATGAACATTATTTACGATGTAATATACATGCTTTAAGGATATTTCTCGAATTTAAATTTTGGTGGACTTAAAGTTCTCAAAATCCACAGTAGTTATTACATACCCTTGGCAAAGACTGTATAGAAACACATCTGTGGTAATTGAATTTGAGTGAAACTGTTAGAAGATATAGAGGAATGATTGATGTTTCAAGGCATGTCTAAATATGACTAGAAATCAATCATATCTCTCATTTGTGACCAAATAGACATGATATATTGACATCCACACGTCAGAGGGACGTTCAAAAATCACTTATTCCATATTTTAGCTCGGTTATTTAATATTTAAAAAAAAACATTCAACGTACCGTTCCCAAGTCTGTGTTTATCCACCGTCACTAAATAAGAGGTTCGTAAAGCGGGCGTCCATTTCTTTCCTGAAATAAATAATAAAATACACATGAATTAAGAATAAAGCAACTGTTGGTAATATTATACTACACGTGATTTTGTACCAAGGTAACCCTGCTGGATGCCATGGTAACCCTGCTGGATGTCATGGTAACCCTGCTGGATGCCATGGTAACCCTGCTGGATGTCATGGTAACCCTGCTGGATGTCATGGTAACCCTGCTGGATGTCATGGTAACCCTGCTGGATGTCATGGTAAACCTGCTGGATGCCATGGTAACCCTGCTGGATGCCATGGTAACCCTGCTTGATGCCATGGTGAACCTGCTGGATGCCATGGTAACCCTGCTGGATGCCATGGTAACCCTGCTGGATGCCATGGTAACCCTGTTGGAAGCCGTGGTAACCCTGGTGGATGCCAAGGTAACCCTGCTGGATGTCATGGTAACCCTGCAGGATGCCATGGAAAACCTGCTTGATGCCTTGGTAAACCTGCTGGATGCCATGGTAACCCTGCTGGATGCCATGGTAACCCTGCTGGATGTCATGGTAAACCTACTGGATGCCATGGTAACCCTGCTGGCTGCCATGGTAACCCTGCTGGATGTCATGGTAAACCTACTGGATGCCATGGTAACCCTGCTGGCTGCCATGGTAACCCTGCTGGGTGCCATGGTAAACCTACTGGATGCCATGGTAAACCTACTGGATGCCATGGTTACCCTGCAGGATGTCATGGTAACCCTGCTGGATGCCATGGTAAACCTCCTGGATGCCATGGTAACCCTGCTGGATGCCATGGTAACCCTGCTGGATGCCATGGTAAACCTGCTTGATGCCTTGGTAAACCTGCTTTATGCCTTGGTAAACATGATTGGTACCTTGGTATACGAGAGGCGTTTCAAAAGTTGCAGGAAAAGTACTCTTTAAATTTATCATATGATAATTTGTACATAGAATATACATAATAGAGCACTTTTCCTGGAACTTTTGAAACGCTCCTCGTATAGACTTGATGCCATGATACCTAGGTTTGCGTCATGGTACATATATATATATACCGAGTTGTGGTGTGATGATGCACTAGCCTCAGGGCATCCTACTTTATCCAAGGGGCCCAAGAGTAGGCTATCTTAGGTTTCTGATTATATATGCGTCGTTATCTAAACAAAAACTTATTTAAAGGAATATCTTATTTAAACTAATATAACTGTATAATATTCCTTTGTTACATTATGCAAAATTTCAATATGAAATATATGAAAATACTTAACTAAATTTTAAAAAAACATTCCTAAAAATTCTTGGCACTCACGATAAGCGATAAACCATTTAAACGAAACGAGCATATAAAAACGGAACGGAAAAGTGATTACGAAATGGCTGGTAGTCAAACAAACTGCTATCTATAATGGAAGTACCACTGTGTGCGTTTGACATTTAAGAATTGGCACATGTTGAATATTGACGTCATGCGAGAACAAAAAATAGCAAAATCAGGTACCTAATAATTCGAAGATATATACAAATGTTGTACTACCAATTTACTAATCCTCGATACGCAATATGATTATTATATGTGTGATAAATACGCAACGTTAGTAATTATACATACTAGGTGCGTAAAAAATACGAACCTCATCAGACATTAATACATAAAACGTATTATTTACGACTAATATAACGTAAGACAATAATGAAAACATACTTGTTTAGGCATTAACCATACGCACTGAGCAATTAAATAGGCCCCTTTCTTAAAATGTATTTCTGAATATGTTTTCACAGAATGTACCGTTTTAACAACTGTACACGCACTCTAAAATTGTCGACATAATACAAGTAGTTAGTAAACAGTAAATAATTGTCTCATAGATTCGTGAAATTGAAAAGAACAAATCGAGAACGGAATAATTTAGTATACGTATACATGCTGTTGTAGTAGTAGTTGTTGTTGTTGTTGTTGTTGCTGCATACCATTGACAGCATTAAACAAGCAGTTTTATAAATAACATAATCTTGAAGACAGACGTGACCTATGAGACAGTCAGGTCAGATCCAGAATTGTGTCAAACTTTATAATAGTCTTCGGATTTCTACAAACTGGATTGGATCCACTTCCTATCTCAAGTAACGACACAATTCATTTTATTTAAACATATTAATTTTTCATTTTTTTCATTATATTTTCCAACGTTTCACAAAAATATGTTTCTTATTTATTGGTGAATATAATATTTGAATGAGAACCAGACTGCTTATGTAGGTAAACATCTCAGTCAGCGAAAGAACAATTAAATATTAATTACCCGACATGAATTAATGACTTTACCTGTATATAGATGTGCCTAATTATTCCGTAATTCCTCCCAACATTATCACAGTGCATTCTTCCTAGTTCGAAACCACAAGAAAAATTGATGTTATAACTTATAAGTTATTGTAGATATTTGAAATATAACTTATAAGTCATTACGTGTTTACCGATTATATCCTGAGTACATGTACGCCTTTGTTGTAGATGTACTTAAAATTTTCTATAAGACAAACATGCACACAGTGTTTATTTCTCACCAGGTAGGTAAATCATAAAAAAATATGAAGAATAATTAAACATCGCGGCTTGCACTCTCGTACGCAATTATCATGTGGAAAAATACTATGTTGGTTTTCTGATATTCCGAAAGTGATCCAAGGTAGATTGGTGAACACTAAAGCAGCATATATATAATATTTAGGACGATACCTTAAGATAAATGCTTTAATGTTCGGTAATGAACTAATTACAAAATAGTCCAACAGAATATGTGTATGATTTTCAAATACAAAATTTCCTTTTTTTCTAGTTACGTTTGATTTATCTTCTAACACTTCACGCTTTGTAACCAAAAAAAAAATAATGTTAAAAATGAATATACATAACAATAATAACAATAGTTAGTCCAAACCGAATAACTCAATAGAATGGGATTAACGTACATCGTTTGTCCGACTAATAGCTCTCCTTTAGCTCTCCTGTAGCTCAGAACAGCACATGTATAAATGAAACTGAGGTGAGATGAGCTTGGAACACCGGCGAAAATACCACTCACTTAAACAACATTCCGACTACATAAAGAAATATATAACATAAACAGGCGGCTTTCCGTCAAACATTGTTTGTGTTCTATTTATATAATTTCTAGTTCCTTACATTTTGTATTACCTAGATAGTTTGGCAAATGTTCTCGTTTGCGTAAAGGTCGAGGAAAAAGAATATCGCAAAGGCAGTGCGAGTTATTTCTGTGGTTCTTAGCACACAGGAAACTGTATCATTGATAAAAAAACGAATAACGTTTATAAATATATAGAAAAAAATGTAAATTTTACAAAAAAATATAAATTATTCATTTCGTTTTACATTTATCAATGACACAGATACGTGTGGTTCTTAGTACAAGATACTCAAGATGTTACAATGGCACTCATGCAATTCATAAGAAAATATTAAACTGAATAACTGTCAAAAGAATAACCTACTCGGACAGCTTGCCGCCTCAGTCAGTCAAACCACAGATATATATATTAGTACTATTAATGTCTATGGTCAAACATAGCATATAGTCGTGTAAACTTGATTAATGGCTAGTATAAATTCAAAATAATGAGGCCATCTTAACTTAACATTTTGAATTGTTATTTGCAAATATGTTACACTTAGTCATAGAGTAAATCTGTCAATACGTTTATAGATGTGTTGTTATACAAATGTCACAACGAGTGTTGACAGACTTGGTGTATACAGTCCAAATACATAACATATACATGTACACAATCTTTTATGTTGTATTGAAAACCCTACCAGCATCTCCGTCATGACGCAATTTCATGGCAAAGTCGTACATGGTGTCCCCTAATATGTTTTACCATTACGACCGAATGGCATGAGCAAATACTGTAAAACAAAGATCTGATATGGCAATGTAGTATACCAATTAGAAGCTAACATTTCAAACATAACCTAACATTTTTCTAACCAGTCGTTGTATTCACTAACTTGTATAGTCAAGTCAGGAAGTTTTAAATACCATATAATACATGACCATAATTATTGTAGAATTTATGCACCTGCACACTATATAAATCCCCAGATTCCAAAAGAACCATAACCATGAATCTACAGCTACCATGTTATAAAATAATTCAAACTTTTCAATTAAACTCCACAATAAAGTCATTGCCTTCATTAAACAAATACATATTATGTATTACATGTATTTTTTTTATTCTTTTGTTCGGCCATAAGACGGCGATTTCGACCATTGTCCCACAAAGCATTCGATTAAATAATCAATCTACTAAATGGTACAACAATCAAAGGTTGCACGAAAGTTTTATAGCCTTGTAAGTTAAAGAAATTATTCGCACCCAGTTGATACAAGATCACAAGTATCTGTTCGCGTTGCCGTTCTAATTATAGATATCCTTTTATCGAACGGAAGTCAATAAAAGAGGCGTTCATGAAATAATAAATACATGTATTAATCTATAATGATTGTTTTCAGAGTTTCCAAACCAGCTAGAGCTGTACTGGTTGGTTACCCAGAGGTAGTCTCGTATGTATTGGTGCTATGTACCGGGTATGTTAAAGAACTAAGGAAGCTACGTGTAGTAGGAAAGAGAAACGTTAATGCAACTCGACTCCTTGTACCACCAAAGAAGTCCAAACTTCTTTAGAACACACACCAATAGCTTCCTTCATAGCCGGGGGGGGGGGGGGTCATCGGCCAATTAGGCAGGGACAAAATAAGTTAACCTTGCACTTAGAACTGTAACAAATAAACATAAGTGGGGGGTTAATTTTCTTTTGAGGTTGCATGGGCTTACTGGATGGTTCACATTCCAGTGCGATGTCGGCGTAACATTGACGTACTCAGCCATGTACATGGCCTTTGGCGTATTACTAAACATGCCCAAACTGTTTAATAAATATGTAGCGAGACGGATATAATGACAACATAAACATATGAATTTGAGCCAATAATGATACAAGGGTATTCACACGTTAACAATAACATATTTAATACACTTCGCAACTTTTAACAATTTCCATTTTGTTGATGGTTGTCATTAGTTTGTAATTCCGGACCAGACATAACCCTTGTGTTGGAGTGGTGTCTATGAGATAAGGCTGTTTGCACAACTAGTCAATTCCTCAAAATGGGGTGGGTTGGCTGCCAGTTGCACTGAGTGTAAATGTAAGTCGGCTTGACTTAAGACGAGATGGTCGGTAAGTCTGAAAGTGGTGTTTGAACTGAAATTAAAGTGTTTAGAGCTATATCGGAAGATATTTTTTTAAAAAGTTTCAAAAGCAATTAAGCTTTCATATCCATTAGATAATTTTTCGCTTCAGTTTTAACAGAAACTCTCTCTGTGATTTATTGGACATGCGAACTGTCCCATTTTCACACGAAAGTGTTCTAGTACGCCCTATGAAACCATAAAAATCGTCTATTTTTTGACGACTGAATCAAAGTACACGGAACCCATCCAAAGTTTTAATTCGCAATTAAGGTAGTCTGGTATCATACTTAACACGATGCAAGTAATTTTTTTGACATTGAATGACTGTTAGAATATAGCCTTATACACTTTTACACTTAATATTTTTAACCTATGGGCACCGATTACCTTAACTACCACTCAGAATCAAGGACATGCTGCACTCGGTTGCAAACGGTATAACCGCCAAAAATATGCGGTTAGGAGGTATATTTGTATATATATTTTACTATGCCTAGCCTATATTTTTAGCACGGAACTGATTGCTACCCAGTGATGTGACGTTCCTGTCGTCAATGTTAACGGAAAATAAATCATTCTATTCTCGGTACAAGTGAGTACAAAAGAAATAGGATAAATAACTAAACAATAATATGGCCTTGTCATTAGGCCTCACTGAGTCATTTGATTGTTTTACACCCCGTACTGGCTGAAATGTTAGAAAATGTTTTTGCAAGTTATTCGGATACGAGTGCAACACAAAACCTGTTGTAACCTGCTGTAACCAGCTGTAACATGTTGTTACATGTTGTAAGCTGTTGTTAGCTGTTGTAACATGTTGTAACCTGTTGTAACCTGTTGTACCCTGTTGTAACATGTTGTTACCTGTTGTACCCTGTTGTACCCTGTTGTAACCTGTTATAACCTGTTGTACCCTGTTGTAACCTGTTTTAACATGTTGTTACCTGTTGTAACCTATAATTCCCGGTTGCATCCAGTCCTTTGCCAAGTGACGTTATGTGAAACTTAGCGGTATTAGCGGAGAAACCGGTATTCGAGAATTCGTTCGAAGTTGTTCTTTTTTGTAAATTAACAAATAAAAACCATGAAGTTAAAATGGTGAATGTTGCATTAGAGATGTCTTCATTAATCTAATAAAATAGTTATACGGTACAAAGTCTTTATGGTTTTTCGATTGTGTGTGCTGCTTTTTTTTGACCCGATTCCCGTCCCAGCTATTACTGACATGGGGTAGTTACAGCTCTACTGAAATGATTTTACATTAGGACCGGAACAGGACCTTTGGCTGCTCCACCAAAACATCCAGTCGAAAAACAAGCCTTTTTTGACCACCCATATTCCTGTGATGCACTTCTGACTCATCCATGCACTTGTAGAACTACATACGTTCAGAAATCAGTTAATGCAACAATGAAGAAATTAGTAGGCTATAAATAACCTCAAACTCTAAGTATTTAGATAAATCGTTATATTACAGCCTTAAACAATGCGTATATTACGCCAAAATATACACATTATCATTAAAAATGACGTCAGAAGGAAACACATAAAATGGTTTCCAAGTAGGCGCGCGTATATTGTATTATTGCCGAGCATTAATGGTAGCTCCATGCGGTTAATTAAAAACATTAACAGAAGAGGCAAACAGGAGTCTTCAGATAAATGATATAGTTCTAGTTAACATATTTCCCATGAACTAAAACCCTCACTTGTAAGCAAACAAACATTAAGTTGTTCCGTACAGTGAGCATGACATTAAAAAGGTCATGCCCTTAGGTAAACATTTAGCCCTTTGGAACCGTAGGCCACAAACTCGTACAGACTAACAGCTATGTTTGTTTCCTTCACACCGTCGCAGAAGAACACCTTTGCCCGTAAAGAAGGTTTAAGCGTAAATAACTTACAAAGTAAGTCAAAAAGTTAAAATCGATCATACAAGCCCGAACAGGGAAGGTAGCACTCAACTTAAACCACCGAGCACCGTAAACATAAAAAAATCATTTATAGCTTGGCTATGTTGACCTGAGCCTGACAATTATGCAAGAATATTTTACAAGGTTTTTGCTTTGAATATTTCAATTTCCGCAAGCAAATCGTGCACTATCGGTATTTCATATTTGTGTTTGTATTACATCTCGAGCGTCTTCGTGATACTCCCCGATTATGAAAACATACAATCGGTGTTATAAACGAAGATAATAAATCGACTGTGAAATTATGCTAATCAATAGGTCAGGTCCGTGTCAATGTGGCCAAGCTATACCACAATAACATGGTGGATGCCCAACACACAACTAAACAAGAAAATGCCATGAAACAGATGCAACTTATATCATAGTACGAAATCGCAATTCAATTTGAAATAATAAATTCTTGAACTTGTAATAGTGAGTTCGTGGAGCTGAAATAACAAATTTGTTCCTGTAGAATTCAGTAAGGAGAATTAGTGAAATCACGATACACCTATTTCGAACAAGTTAAACCTTTTTTGAAACGAGTATAATGTAATAGCATATCGTTTAGTGGTTTTCGATGTTTTCTTAGACATTTTAATCGGTAATTTAATAACGCAAGTACCAACGTCTGTGAATGAGACAAAATTAGTCCCAGCCCAAAATAACGCTATAATTGAATAAAGCTACCGTTATAGAAACCATTAAGGAGGCTAATCAAAGAATCCCCTCTTGGTCAAACCATCATATATCTTATATTAGTTAAATCATTTTATGACAACAGCACAGCTGTGATTCTATTACTGGTACCAATAATTTCACAAAATTTCCTGACAAGGATAAAAAACACGTGACAAGAATAATAGAGGTCACGTGTCACGGATCCAGACCACGTGACGGTCTGGTAGCCTCAAGGAACGCACCGGAAATCGTTCATGCAGACGACATATTCTATTATATGATAACGCCCACATCAGGAACCCATTGTGTGTGATGGAAGACTATGGTCGTGATTTTTGCCGAGAAATAATGAAGCAAATAAAGATGTATGACAAATTATGACACTTGCATTTAATTCTTAGTTTCATGTGGATTCTAGATGTAGATGTTCTTGAGTTTCAATGAAATACTTTGATCTAACACAGTACTCGTTTGTAATGCAAGTATGTTTTCTAAACAGATCAAATAGCTTATATATATATATATTTTAGAATAAAGATATGTATCATAAAAGTACGTAGCCATTCCCATTTCAATGATATTCGGCGTAATAACTAACTTTTCATAAGAAATGTATTAAGAAAAAGATGAATGATATAATTTGCAACGGCATGGCACGGCACGGCACGGCACGGCACGGCACGGCACGGCACGGCACGGCACGGCACAGTTCATTTCAGGCAAACGTCCAACCCGATCACCGGGAGATAATAAGTTGCATTTTTAGAATTTTCGTAAAAATCTTTATTACGTGGTAACGAAGATCATTGCCTCTCTACTTGTGTGTGTATTTTTCTCACAATAAACCTTGATTTCCCTACCACTCGACGTGTATATGTTTGTTATTTAGGTGGCTGGCAGGTTCTTGAGTTTGCAAAATATATCCTAAGTGTACTAATTGGGCATAATGAACTGGAAACCTAATATCTGTACGAGGGAACCATCAACCTAGACAAAGGCTGCTTACTGAACGTATAAACAATACCAGTAAACTTATAACACCATAGGACAGACTACAAGAAATGTTGGTATAGGATACTCGTGCGATTTCGGTATTTCAAGTTTGTGTTTGTATTACATCTCGAGCGTCTTCGTGATACTCACCGATTATGAAAACATACAATCGGTGTCATAAACGTTGATAATAATTTTCCCTATTTTTGCCGAGAAAGACAAAATAATAATCGCGGCGATAGGTTGACGACCAATATTATTTATTACCAAATATTATTTGTGTTAAAGCGATTTTACCATTAAAGTTGAATTAGATAACCATTTTAACTATTGATACATAACGGGCGATATGATTAGCCATCATCCTCCTCCAATTGAATTATATCAATAATACAAATAGCATCGTTACCAAGTGTTACCAATAGATGTCTATATAAGTTAAAAAAGTTAAGTTACAAATTTTCCAGGGCTCTTTTCAGCTGTTAGGCCGCTCAAGTACCCTTTGACATTTTAACTTTCCCATTGGGCTACATATGGAAACCTACACTCGTGTCTCCCTGGGGAGACTATTTCTCTCCTGTGGGTGTGGCAGCCAACATTGATCTGCGGCGCCCAGGAATAGACACTGCCCCACAGGTACCTTTTTACACCATGTTGGGGTGGAGCTTTGGGTCTTGCTCAGAGAAATTAACCAGTGGTCCAGAGGGGGATCGAACCCGGGACCTCTCGATCCCGTAGCGCGCGCCCTACCTCTAGGCCACCGCTCCCCATTGCAGTATATATGAGTACGTTCATGACGGGGAGCAGTGGCCTAAAAGTAGGACATTCGCTCATTTGGATCGAGAAGTCCAGAGTTCAATCCTCGTCAGTGCCACTGCTTAATATTTTTGAGCAGGGATATCTCACAATGCTTCACTCAACTGGGGTGCTGATTGGCACCAGTGAAATTACCTTATTTTGACCCCTACCCAAATAATTGTACATGCAATAGTATTTTGCTTGAACTCACATCGGATCGTTGATTTTCCTTTACATAAAATCAAGGTACACTAATTAAAAAAATTTTTTTTCTTCCATAGGCCTACCGTTACGTTTACTATTTTTTTCAGAATATCAATTTGTGTCGGCCTTATCTCCAATAATTACACGTGAACACGATATTTCGTATAATTTGCCTGACTCAATATGTTTCAAAGAATGGTTTTCCTCTATGTACGTTATACTGTTTTCTAACAGGTACATACGCTATATAGTTTATTTCTGGAGTATCTAGAGTAGAAACCTACACGTTCGTTTCCTCTCAACGTATGAGAATAACAGACTAATTGATAATAATACTTATAATGTTGATCAAAGCGTCCGACGTACACAAGAATGGTTTAATAAACGTTTTACATCCATCGTATGGCCTAGCGGGGTGTATCTCCCTTCATTTCATGGAATAAATCTATAATTCTGCCTCAGTTGTCTTCGTCAATTATTTTATTAAAATTATCGTATTTTGAATTATTAAAGAGATGGCTATTATCGTATTATCTTTATGCGAGATTGTGGATACTAAATGTGTAATTGAGGAAAAATATTGAAATTGGTGAAATATCAATACGCTATTCAATTAAATCGTAAAACGTGAATATAGATTCTATATTCGTTCGTTCGTTCGTTCGTTCGTTCGTTCGCGTTCGTTCGTTCGTTCGTTCGTTCGTTCGTTCGTTCGTTCGTTCGTTCGTTCGTTCGTTCGTGGGTATAAGAACAGTATTGATGTGAAGAAACAATATCGACTTTTAGAATGATAATGAAATAAACAGAGATTGTTGAGCGAATGTGAATTCACACATAGATTTAACGGGTGTTTAAATCTCTTGATACGATTGACGTTATAGAGACAGACTTATTCCAATGATAACCAAATTCAAAATACACCACATCTAGTACATATAGCCTGGTTTCAGTTCAATAAATCTAGAACAAAAGAACTACAGGTCAACATCAAACACATGGGCACTAGGTTAACCAAATTAATACCTCATTATAACACTGAATTAATAATGTATACTCATTACAGCTAGGTATATACATGCACATGCACCTAAACACGTAGATCTACACACATGCAAATCTCATTAACATCGGATTCCGTTCCCGTTCTGATGTATGAGACACTTAAACTGTGCAATAATTGAAATACATAAATACTTCGTTGTTTCATTAAATTTATTGAACAATTAGTGTAGTAGAGCAAGGTGGCCAACCAGTACACGAGGCATAAAACGTCCCCACAGAGCAAGGTGGCCGACCAGTACACGATGCATAATACGTCCCCACAGACCAAGGTGGCCGACCAGTACACGAGACAACAAACGTCTTCAAAGAGCAAGATGGCCGACCAGTACACGAGACATAAAACGTCTTCAAAGAGCAAGATGGTCGACCAGTACACGAGACATAAAACGTCTTCAAAGAGCAAGATGGCCGACCAGTACACGAGACATAAAACGTCTTCAAAGAGCAAGATGGCCGACCAGTACACGAGACATAAAACGTCTTCAAAGAGCAAGATGGTCGACCAGTACACGATGCATAATACGTCCCCACAGACCAAGGTGGCCGACCAGTACACAAGACATAAAACGTCATCACAGAGCAAGCCGGCCGACCAGTACACGATACATAAAACACCACCACAGAGCAAGGTGGCCGACCAGTACACGAGACATAAAACGTCACCACAGAGCAAGGTGGCCGACCAGTACACGAGGCATAAAACGTCATCACAGAGCAAGCCGGCCGACCAGTACACGATACATAAAACACCACCACAGAGCAAGGTGGCCAACCAGTACACGAGGCATAAAACACCACCACAGAGCAAGGAAGCCGACCAGTACACAAGACATAAAACACCACCACAGAGCAAGGTGGCCGACCAGTACACGAGACATAAAACGTCACCACAGAGCAAGGTGGCCGTCCAGTACACGAGGCATAAAACGTCATCACAGAGCAAGCCGGCCGACCAGTACACGATACATAAAAC
This sequence comes from Spisula subtruncata, assembly GCA_963678985.1. Lineage (NCBI taxonomy): Eukaryota > Metazoa > Mollusca > Bivalvia > Venerida > Mactridae > Spisula > Spisula subtruncata. The sequence goes on along the minus strand of OY787671.1, from coordinate 25,016,728 downwards.
ACCACCACAGAGCAAGCCGGCCGACCAGTACACGATACATAAAACACCACCACAGAGCAAGCCGGCCGACCAGTACACGATACATAAAACACCACCACAGAGCAAGGTGGCCAACCAGTACACGAGGCATAAAACACCACCACAGAGCAAGGTGGCCGACCAGTACACAAGACATAAAACACCACCACAGAGCAAGGAAGCCGACCAGTACACAAGACATGGAACTTCCCCATAGAGCAAGATTACCGACCAGTACACGAGGCATAATACGTCACCACAGAGCAAGGTGGCCGACCAGTACACGAGGCATAAAACGTCATCACAGAGCATGATTGTCGACCAGTACACGAGACATGAAACGTCCCCATAGAGCAAGGTGGCCGACCAGTACACGAGACATAAAACGTCACCAGAGAGCAGGATTGTCGACCAGTACACGAGACATGGAACGTCAGCACAGAGCAGGATTGTCGACCAGTACACGAGACATGGAACGTCAGCACAGAGCAGGATTGTCGACCAGTACACGAGACATGGAACGTCAGCACAGAGCAGGATTGTCGACCAGTACACGAGACATAAAACACCACCACATATCAAAGTGGCCGACCAGTACACGAGGCATAAAACGTCACCACAAAGTAAGGTGATCGACCAGTACACGAGACATAAAACGTCACCAGAGAGCAAGATGGTCGACCAGTACACGAGACATAAAACGTCACCAGAGAGCAAGATGGCCGACCAGTACACGAGACATAAAACGTCACCAGAGAGCAAGATGGCCGACCAGTACACGAGACATAAAACGTCACCAGAGAGCAAGATGGCCGACCAGTACACGAGACATAAAACGTCACCAGAGAGCAAGATGGCCGACCAGTACACGAGACAACAAACGCTCCCCACAGAGCCATGTGGCCGACCAGTACACGAGGCATCAAACGCTCCCCACAGAGCAGGATGGCCGACCAGTACACGAGACAACAAACGCTCCCCACATAGCAAGGTGAACGACCAGTACACGAGACAACAAACGCTCCCCACAGAGCAGGATGGCCGACCAGTGCACGAGACAACAAACGCTCCCCACATAGCAAGGTGAACGACCAGTACACGAGACAACAAACGCTTCCCACAGAGCAAGGTGACCGACCAGTACACGAGACAACAAACGCTCCCCACAGAGCAGGATGGCCGACCAGTGCACGAGACAACAAACGCTCCCCACATAGCAAGGTGGCCGACCAGTACACGAGACAACAAACGCTCCCTACAGAGCAGGATGGCCAACCAGTACACGAGACAACAAACGCTCCCCACTGAGCAAGTTGGTCGACCAGTACAGGAGACAACAAACGCTTCCCACAGAGCAAGGTGGCCGACCAGTACACGAGACAACAAACGCTCCCCACAGAGCAAGATGGCCAACCAGTACACGAGACAACAAACGCTCCCCACAGAGCAAGTTGACCGACCAGTACACGAGACATAAAACGCTCCCTACAGAGCAAGGTGGCCGACCAGTACACGAGACAACAAACGCTCCCTACAGAGCAAGGTGGCCGACCAGTACACGAGACAACAAACGCTCCCTACAGAGCAAGGTGGCCGACCAGTACACGAGACAACAAACGCTCCCTACAGAGCAAGGTGGCCGACCAGTACACGAGACAACTAACGCTCCCTACAGAGCAAGGTGGCCGACCAGTACACGAGACAACTAACGCTCCCTACAGAGCAAGGTGGCCGACCAGTGCACGAGACATAAAACGTCACCAGAGAGCAAGATGGCCGACCAGTACACGAGACATAAAACGTCACCAGAGAGCAAGATGGCCGACCAGTACACGAGACAACAAACGCTCCCCACAGAGCCATGTGGCCGACCAGTACACGAGGCATCAAACGCTCCCCACAGAGCAGGATGGCCGACCAGTACACGAGACAACAAACGCTCCCCACATAGCAAGGTGAACGACCAGTACACGAGACAACAAACGCTCCCCACAGAGCAGGATGGCCGACCAGTGCACGAGACAACAAACGCTCCCCACATAGCAAGGTGAACGACCAGTACACGAGACAACAAACGCTTCCCACAGAGCAAGGTGACCGACCAGTACACGAGACAACAAACGCTCCCCACAGAGCAGGATGGCCGACCAGTGCACGAGACAACAAACGCTCCCCACATAGCAAGGTGGCCGACCAGTACACGAGACAACAAATGCTCCCTACAGAGCAGGATGGCCAACCAGTACACGAGACAACAAACGCTCCCCACTGAGCAAGTTGGTCGACCAGTACAGGAGACAACAAACGCTTCCCACAGAGCAAGGTGGCCGACCAGTACACGAGACAACAAACGCTCCCCACAGAGCAAGATGGCCAACCAGTACACGAGACAACAAACGCTCCCCACAGAGCAAGTTGACCGACCAGTACACGAGACATAAAACGCTCCCTACAGAGCAAGGTGGCCGACCAGTACACGAGACAACAAACGCTCCCTACAGAGCAAGGTGGCCGACCAGTACACGATACATAAAACGCTCCCTACAGAGCAAGGTGGCCGACCAGTACACGAGACAACAAACGCTCCCTACAGAGCAAGGTGGCCGACCAGTACACGAGACATAAAACGCTCCCTACAGAGCAAGGTGGCCGACCAGTACACGAGACAACAAACGCTCCCTACAGAGCAAGGTGGCCGACCAGTACACGAGACAACAAACGCTCCCCACAGAGCAAGGTGGCCGACCAGTACACGAGACAACAAACGCTCCCTACAGAGCAAGGTGGCCGACCAGTACACGAGACAACAAACGCTCCCTACAGAGCAAGGTGGCCGACCAGTACACGAGACAACAAACGCTCCCTACAGAGCAAGGTGGCCGACCAGTACACGAGACAACTAACGCTCCCTACAGAGCAAGGTGGCCGACCAGTACACGAGACAACTAACGCTCCCTACAGAGCAAGGTGGCCGACCAGTGCACGAGACAACAAACGCTCCCCACAGAGCAAGGTGGCCGACCAGTACACGAGACAACTAACGCTCCCAAAGAGCAAGGTGGCCGACCAGTACACGAGACAACTAACACTCCCCACAGAGCAAGGTGGCCGACCAGTACACGAGACAACAAACGCTCCCTACAGAGCAAGGTGGACCACCAGTACACGAGACAACTAACGCTCCCCAAAGAGCAAGGTGGCCGACCAGTACCCGAGACAACAAACGCTCCTTACAGAGCAAGGTGGCCGACCAGTACACGAGACAACAAACGCTCCTTACAGAGCAAGGTGGCCGACCAGTACACGAGACAACAAACGCTCCACACAGAGCAAGGTGGCCGACCAGTACACGAGACAACAAACGCTCCCTACAGAGCAGGATGGCCAACCAGTCCATTTGGTGCGTTGATTATAGCGCTGACTAGCAGATATAGCAGGAAGGCACCGGACTAGAAGTGACATTAATGAACGCCTTTCCCCAAATCTCTCTAAATAATTGATTGTGAGATGTATCGTTTTCTTACATCCAAATATCTAGTCGAGATTCCTATCACTCGTGACGTCATTAGTCGTCTGCTGATTAAGTAGATATAATAACGACCCTCTCATTTAATATATCCACACAATATAACCAATATAATAGGTCGAGGTATAACAACACTCAAAATTATTAAAAATGGAAAATGGTAGACTCGATGAATATCAATTTTCTTTGTACAAATTATTTCTCGATGTTTCGGATTTGTATATGTTTGTGCATGCGTTGGTCCATCTGCCCGTCCGTCTGTACGCCGGTCTGTACGTCCGTCTGTACGTCCGTCTGTACGTCCGTCTGTACGTCCGTCTGTACGTCCGTCTGTACAACCGTATGTCTATCTGTACGCCAGTTTGTCTAATCCGAGGTGGACTTTTATTTAATTAGCAGTCTATTATTGTTATTTATTATTATTATAGTCTTAAATGAATTGCTGTTTCGCTAAATGGTCATGAAATGAAATCCCAATTCATCCATATGTGTACTCAGTAACATCAGGTATGAGGTGTCGAGAATGATACATATAAATTGTTTATTAAACTTGTTTCAAGCGGTCTAAAATATAGTAATCATTTAGTATAAGCTAATACACGTGTACTTTGGTTATATATAAGTAAGCACGTACCTTTAATTATTATAGTATATCAAAGTTCACAGCGTACAAACCAAATCACTGTATGACTTATTGGATTACTGTAAGATTCAACCTGTATCATTTATTGCTATTGAAAGCTCACGTAAAATTCGATCACTGTACTACTTATTGTCGTACTCTATAATTCAACGCGTACTCCTTATTGCAATTGCCAGACATCGACTCGTTTATATACAGTGAAGTTGTTATATAAAAAAAATATGATTATGAACTGTTCATATATTTTATTCGTATGGCGACGATATTTCATGCATTTACTCGATTACGAAGCCCAACCACATTCGTCAAGATTTAAAACAATCCATTTATATATTGCCTTTAACATTTGAAATTACAATCCGACCAATATACATCCCTGAGAAATACTGCGAATTACACTGTTCATTAACAAAATCAGTCACGAACGAGCTATCCTTCCTACAGTTAAGTGTGATTTTTCAATATCATGATTTCAATAATCGAAATACAAAATCAAAACACCATATTATAGCACTACTTCCCTTCCAGTACTATACGATAACTCGGTTAGATTGTCAGATACAACACCATAAAAACAACAACAACAAAAACACTCACGAACGCAACAACAATATTCCTAAACTATAACATGCTGAGTGAATTATTAGGATATCTAAACATTTTGATAGCGTACCTCTGAATTACTAGATTCCAGTTATTTTCCAAAACTCCAACAACATGTTTTTTTACCTCCGCACTATTATACATCCATTATTTTCTCACACTTTACCTCATAAAACTAACAACATGATGCGAACCATTCTATAACCGGCAGTACAACACTACTACATTAGTTAGAGAGTATCCGACTTTATCGTACCTAGCCAGTTAGCTATTCTGACTAGAATCATAGAAACATATCATATATAAGAACGGTGGATAATGCAATTGAATTCTCCCACTATATTTCAAGAATATAAACGCTTACACACAAGTCCATTCTTCTTATTATAACGATGGATAATGCAGTTGATTCTCCCACAATAGTTTAAGCATATCAGCCACAACGTTTCTTAAAATGCTATTTCAGTATTATTATAGGTTTTTCTCAATCCCACATTTAACAAAATTGATTAAGAGTTCAATGTATTTCCCATATGTATAATATTGTTGTACAAAATATCTTGTCTACTTTATGTTATGTATGTTTTAAGGCTTTAATGAAAGCCCATGAACAACATTTCCATGTTTGTTTTGAGTTAATTTTAAGTTAGCTAGCTACACAAACTCCCGATGTCCACTATACAACCACTTGATGGCCATAATAGGTAATTATTCCTATAAGAACGATATACATTGAATGTATGCGATTGAATAAGCTAATTTAATAATGCTTTAAGCATATCAACGCTTTGTATGAGTGAAAGCGCTTCTGAAAATGCTACTTTTGTTGATTATTCCTTTAAGAACGATGGGTAACTTTGTAATTGAATTCTATCAAGTATTTTATGTACTATATCAATTAAATGGGAAAACTAGTTCATTATTCTTATAAGAACAATGGATAATGAAAAATGAATTCTGCCACAATATATTAACAAGTATATAAACGCTTTGCAGCAGTGAGAAAGTCATTGGAATTGGAAACACTAGTTCATACTTAATATAAGAGCTATGTAAACTAGTAATTAATACAAGTGAACTCTTCCGCAATATCTTCTGTATATCAAGGCTTTGTAGGAGTGAGATGGTTACTTAAATTGGTACACTAGTTCATTCATCTTATAAGGGCGATGTATATTAACAATTGCAAATGAATTCTCCCACAATAATAGAAACGCAACAAAGCTTGTAGGAGTGAGAATGTTTCTTAAAATGGTACAGTGGTTAATTCTTCGTTAACCTGTAGCATTTCCGGATAATTTGTAACACACGTTTTTTCTCCGGGATTAAATCAAGCATGATTAAGAAAAGGTTAAGCAATCGTTTAAGCGGCATGTGGCAAGAATGGGATTGCGTCAAAAGTATATTAGATACATAAATAGACGGCAACAGTATGCAAACAAACGGGATTAATATATAATATAAATAACAATTTTACACCGGTTCCAGGACAGGACGGGGTATACTGACAGTACAAACATACATTTATGCCTTATTTCAAATACCTGTGTACTATATATGTATTTAAAATAGTGTAAATGTGATTGTATGCCAGAAATGGTCAATACATAGAAAATAGAAATGTTCTATTCTATTCACTTAATTCTAACATTACCTAACACCTGCAAGATCTTAATAGCAAATCCACCTAGATCAATTGATGGACTCATTCAATATAAACCTAATCACTGTATGAGTAATTGCGACACTAAGCAATTCAACTTGTATGACATGTTGCGATAAAAACATATGTGATTTCCAGTCACTGTATTACTTAAGTAAAACTTCGGAAATTTCCGTCACTATGATGAACAACTTCGGCAATTTCCGTCACTATGATCAACAACTTCGGCAATTTCCGTTTATATGATGAACAACTTCGGCAATTTCCGTCACTATGATGAACAACTTCGGAAATTTCCGTCACTATGATGAACAACTTCGGCAATTTCCGTCACTATGATGAACAACTTCGGCAATTTCCGTCACTATGATCAACAACTTCGGCAATTTCCGTCACTATGATGAACAACTTCGGCAATTTCCGTCACTATGATCAACAACTTCGGCAATTTCCGTCAATATGATCAACAACTTCGGCAATTTCCGTTTATATGATGAACAACTTCGGCAATTTGCATCAGTACGATCATGTCAAGTAACAGACTGTCAATAGTGAAAGTATACAAGATGAATGATTGATTAAAGTAATGAGTACTGTGTTCCCTTTCGTCTCAGGTTTAATACCATTCGGCGAAACATCCCCAGTTATGCTGTTCCATCATTTCTAAACCAATGGTAGGCTACTGAGGCTTGTGAATAATATTCAAACCTATTTAGGCAATTTTGATTCATGACTCACTAGTGATAAGTAAAGATGAATCGCAAATGCAATTTCTTAAAAGGCATTTTCCATTTCTAGACAACATTTTGTGTAGCGTCCATACGTCCATATTGTAAGAACATGATTTCGTGAATATAATTTGTAAATTTGCATACGCAGCATATAGACCTTAATTCATTATATTTCATAAATCTGGTAGAACAAGCCTTTCCGATTACCGGTAACAAAGAAATATAAGATATTGGCGAATTTTAAGGATACATCGACAAAGCCGCATTCAAGCCCCCATGTTTCCACTTACGATACAACTATACCAGAAGCAGAAAAGAAAAAGAGACGAGGCTGCAGCAAGTTCACAGAGATTTAGCTCCATCAGTTAATAATTCCAGACCACACATGTTTTGCTTACTCGTCGAAATAAAATATTCGCGATATAGTTAACTACTGTTGTTTCCCTAAGTTAAAGCCTTATATAAATACAATAAATAGATCTACAATAGAAACGGGAAGCCGGCAAGTGTCCCGCCGTTCACTATGCTATTAATCAAACGTTGCGTGCACGTGAATGAGAAAATGTCCTTATTAATCTAAAAGCACGCGAGAGTCATCATGGATTTTGACATTATACATCTCCAAACAACGTCCATATATCACTGTATTACGATATCTAAAGAGATAACAATGAGTCCGGCGAACATGTCCGACGCCATACGAGCTGTAACCCCTTGTTACATGTTGCTTACAGTATCACAAAGCGAGGAGACATTGTGGCAGCCATTGGCGTTTCGTTCGTACTTTTTTGTCCAAAAAAACTGGTCAATTTATCATTTTGGATGAACATATTGAGCCACATTAATTTCCGGCAATTATAGCTCGATGTTCATTGATATAATGAGCAAATGAAGATTATGAATGAATCCGAAATGTGCCTACTCAGCTAAAATGGACCGGGGCATTTAGTGTTACGTTAATTGATCTCGAAACATGCGAAATTAAATTCCTCGCTAACGCGGCCAGAGTACGCTATTTATACTAAAGGTTCATTTGAATATTTGATTACATAGAATACAATACTAGTATATTTATTTGCTTAAGGACGCCGCGATAGAATAATACTTATAAATCCTTTGTCAGAGAGTTATTAAAGAGACGGAATTTTATAAAATGCAATACAATGGTTTATTAATAATTAAACACATCAAACAGCGAAATTTGAATAAGATATATATCTCACAATTCTAAATGACCTGCTCTGAGCAAACAATACATGTGTTTGAAATGATGTCGTTACCATTATACTTAGTAAGTGTTTTTCTATCAAGTTATACCCTCGTCACATTTGCCCTACGAGCTCTGTACGAGTTGATTTTTCTGAACTCGCAAGACGTCCGTACGGAGCCCGTACGGATCCAGCACGGAGCCGGTACGGATATCGAGACTCGTACGAGCATCGTACGGATTTTCACAACTCGTAGAGGACTCGGTGATCTGGTGAAACTTTTTTCTGTACAACTCGTACGATACCCGTACAAGCTGTGATCAGATGCTAGGAACGTACAAATACCGTTAGGATTAGAATATTTCAGACTCGTACCAGTTTGTAAATCCGTACGGACATCGTACGAGCATTGTGACCGTAGCATTAAGCAAATTTGAATACAGCTTGAAGTAGCAACACTTATAGAACCTTGCTTCAGTAAATTGATGTTGAACTAGACTGTGGTACGAGCAGAAAGTTAATACAGTCAAGTCATTGTGTTTGTTTGAGTAGTAAAATAATGTTTGGCGCCAAAATAAAAGACGGGATACAGACAACCACATGTCTTGAGAAACGAATAATACCATGGTCACATTTGACCTACGAGCTCCGTACGTGTTGATTTTGTTGAACTCGCACGACGTCCGTACAGAGCCCGCTTAGAACCCATACAGATATCAATGCTCGTACGAACATCGTACGGATTTTTACAACTCGTAGAAGACTCGGCGATTTGGTAAAAATTGACAGCGTACTTTATAGGCCTAATACATCCTGTACAACTAGTATGAGGTCCGTATTTTAGACTCGAACGAGTTGGTAAATCCGTACGGATATCGTACGAGCTTTGTGACTGTAGCTTTAATCAGTTATTTTATCACTCAATATTCGGTATACTTTATTTTGCATTCCTATAAAAAATATTGGATAAGAAGATATTTTAATCTAATACATGTTATAATAAATCGAACATGGGAATGAGAAATATTTCTCTTAACTCCGTGTGATTGTTTACAGTACGTATTTTACCCGCACAAAAAACATGACGTTATTCCTTCCAAATGTGTTTATTTTATCAAACAAAATTACTTCAAAATATCAAGAAGCACAGTAAAAATAAATTATATCTTTAAAATTTAAAATTGTCATTCAAGGTTGCGCAATAGGGTGGATTTGTTTAGTTTATCTAGCATACAAAATATTTGACTGAATACGCCTCCTTTATAAAGAAGTTGACAATATCTTAGTTATGAAGATTGTCTGATTTTATTTACTAACTTTTAGTAAAATTATATTCTCACGACTCTGACTTACGTAATATTCACGTAATGCATATAAAATCATTATAAACAATCGTGTGAGAATATTTTATCCGAATTGTAACATGTTTGATGGTAATTGATTTTGTAAAATTTATTACTGCAGTAAAACTTCATTAAGACGAGCAATGATATTACGAGCACCCGGTCTATGTCGAGCAAATTTCAAAATCTCGATGGGTTTTTTCCGTGTTGTATATTAATTGAAGATACGAAAAATAAATTCGTGTTTGGATGTTTTTTTATCAGAAAAGCGTTATTTAACGAATTTAATTTTGTCCATATACGTAAAATAAAAGCCTATGTCAAGCCGAGCATTTTTTGCCCCGGTTGGATAAACTGGAATGAATCGGTTGTTCACGTGGTCTAGCAGAAGCTTCTTGGAAGTCATTAGGAAATTTGCGAACTCACTGTTCCCCATGGCCCACAAAGTTTATTTATTTTTATCGGGAGTTCACCATGGGCGCACATATTATAAGCAAAGGGCTTAAAGTAAAACGCCCACTCAAAATTAACATACTAGTAGTTTAGTTGATCAACTTCTTGTGTATGAAATAAAACGTTATTGAAATGCCCTGGTGATCGATAATGTCTTAAAAATGAAGCCAGGGCGTTTCTAAGTGTAGGTGAATAAAAGATGAATTGCTGAAATGCTCATAAAACCAGACTTCACATGAATGATTAACTGACGTTAAAAATAATAAAACTACTTGACATAGTTCAGTGGATCGTTTTCATTTTTTAACTTGTGCCAAATAAGCACATGTAAGAACGTTTTCACACGGAAATCAGAAGGTCACACTCGCACTTCATCGCATCTGTGGTTTTACGTTTTTCACGAATTCGTGGTAATGAAACCACGATTTCATGAAAACGCGAATTTGTGTACGTGAAGTTAAAGTCGAGAATAACCGAATTCTTATAACGAAGCCCATACATCCGCATTTCCGCAACATACATGTATTTTTAAAAGTTAAAAACTTAAAAAAAAATCAAATTTGTGAAGTATAGAAAGTGGGCTCGTAATAAGGAACCGTTAATTTCCTTTTGTTAGATGTAATGGCATCCGCCTTACGTATTTTAAAAGACCAGGAAAGTCTGTTTTAAAAAATCTTGAAAACCGTCGAACTTCATTTTCTTGTCCTACTTATTAATAATTCCAAAGTGTAACTTCGCACGTAAGAGACTGATCCATTTTCTATGTCTCTACAAAGAACAAAGAAATAAATATTTACAAAAACAGTTTAAGCGTGTGGTTTGTATGTAGAATGAATTACAAAGCGTCGCGGTAGTATAGAATAAATGGCCAGAAACAGTCAATTACAAGAAAACAGGAAACGGCCGTCCAGACATGTCTCCTATTTAATTCACTCATTTAGTATACAAAATTACAGGCTTCGGAGAAACAGCTTTTATCCACACGCACACATTCCCAGACTAACCATAAACTGTGTAGTAATTAACCAGAAAGATTTGAAAATTCGTTTTGTACCATAATTTTGCAACATAACGGATAAATTCGAACTATAACATCAACCCAGACAAGCGTCTAGTTGTCTTGAGCAGATATTATGAGCAAGCGTTTGTAATATGCAATTTTCTTCATTGTCTAGTTATTGAACGAGTATAGTTTTTCAATTGGTTTTTGTTCTTCTGAAGTGTTAACATTTGAAGTGATATTCTGGCTGAGATTTTGATATTTTCATTTATTTTGTTATATTTGCGATTTGTTGGTAGTACATCAATGTGAACTAAATGAAATAGTAAATTCCCGGTCATAGGCATTTGATTTCAACTGTGCAAAATTAATTATTTTTCTAGTCATCGATAGTCTCGTAATGTATCCTAAAGAGAAGAAAGGTGACGAAGTCGTCATCTCTATCCGCAACGGAACAGGAAATAGTTGGTATGCATGGCCATAGGAGCGTTTCCAACATTGGGGGGGGGGGGGGGGGCATTTGGCAACGGGGGTAATTTTTTTTTGGTCGCTTCGCTCGCAAAGTAACTTCAGTATATCACAAAATGACAAACCCATTGTTTGCACTCGTGACAGGGATTGTACTCTAAACAGCCCCATTCTTAATATAATATATGTCACTTTACGGTTCTGTGGCAACTTGGTTTAGTAATTTACATGGTAACTGGAAGTTTACCTATATTTACTCCCCCGAAATTTTTTCTAAGCACTTTTTCAATCGTCGGATTTTGAGAACGTTTGTTTCAAAAGCTTTATATATAATTGCCAACCTCTCAAAGTCATATAGGATGGTTTGGGGACGTCAAGAGTACAATTTTTGCCAAGAGCGTATTTTTTTAAAACAATGGGTGTCTACAAATTTTTACATAATGAACTTATTTTGCGACCGAAGCGAGGAATTTTTTTATAATTTTTCACCAAGAACTGAAGGCAAATTGCCAATTACGAGATATATTAGGTAATTATTTTTACTTTTTGTCTGAATTATTTATATATTTTGCCCCACCCCTGTCCATACATGGGACCGCCCTTCTCCTACGCCCATAGTATAATATCCCGTAGTCGAACCGTTCCGTACCCGCGCATACTTAATACTTAATTCATGCACAGTTGAAATCCAATGCCGTTGATCCCGGTGGTAGAAACGTCCCAACACTCTTTATTACACGTGTACCTCACATGACACATCTGTTAAATTACAGAATTATACATATTATATGTAAAAAAGTTATAAGTAAACGTCGACTGAAGAACAAGTTTTAGACAAGTTATGTTCATTTCTCGCAAAATCCCATTTCTGATGGAACATGTCTATTGCCACGAGAACTACACGTAGAATGCTCGAGAGTATCAGGAAAGAGGTTTTCTTTAAATGCTTCACCAAGCACGTTGGAATACTGGTACTCCGAATAGCCACGCACAACAAGTATCAATGATAAAAACGTAATAATTTATACTTCTAAAAAAAACCTTTTTCGTGTTTTCTTTTCGTAATCAGTGATACAATTATCTGTGCTAATTAACAGCTGCGAATAACTCACACCCATCTAACAAACCCGCAACACTGTCTTAGAAGTAACAAATTTTAAAAATTAAGACGCTACGACGTCACACTCTACGTAATAAGAACAACTGATATTCCTTATAAATTTCACCAAAACTACTTCTAGATATAATACAGTGGTAGGGGGTCGGTCATGTTTAAGTGATTCCGTCTATCACTACCAGAACAAGACATTTAAATCAACAATATATTGACCAGACGATGCTTGAATTATTTTAAACCGTCTGGTTCTCAGATCCTGGGACATTTTCTCAGCACGTTATATTCAGCTTCGGAGAAACTAACTAAGAATTATCTGTATTTAATATTTATGGGTTCAATCAACACCGGCTGTTCTGACGCTATCATTAACTGAAAATTACCTATATTTCATATAGTTTTATAAGTTAGATCAAGCCTGGCTATTCTGAAGCTATTTGATATAGTTTTATACTAAATTGTTCAATCAGCACCGGCCATACTGACGATATAACTGGCAATTCATCGAAAACAGACGTTTGATATTAATGATAGTCTAAATTTAGACAATAATTAAATGTTATTTGTTTTTTAACATTATCTGAAGACAGTTAATAGTGCCAAATAGACAACCTGTCGTGTGTGTATGTTCAGTTCAATAATTATATATACACACATAAGAGGAGTTCATTTAATATGTCGTTAGGTCTAATTACATCAATTAGTGCCATGAAATATCTTTAGAAAAGATAAACGTATGGCTTCAAGTTAAATAAAAATGGAGTTTTAATTTTCGGACCAACGGAAGCTATTTTAGTAGCATAACAATGTCGAAAATGTCGAAAAGCCTACACAGCAACATGAAGTGTACATTTGTCAGGCTTCGTCCCACAGGCATGCTTCACGTGCTACAAGAATTGTATAGAATCTTCAATAATTAACGACCATAGTTTGATTGTCGCCCTTTGATGACGTCATCTGAGAAGAAACGGATGGAATTAAATTGGTCGAGTTTTGCTACCATCCGACAAAAACAAGGCATTCTGCCATACTCCCAACCTACATTCGAGTCTATAGGCGGTCGCTCTAGCTAATGGTATGTTATAACTAAGCCCTGTATGCTTTATTTCGCTTGTCACGGAACAACGTCAAAATGCGTTTTCCATGGTACACACGGATATATAAATTTAAATAAACGTTGAATTGGAGTCAAATCAAAGTTAACAAATCTACCATAATACCAAATATGTATATGTAATTGGTCTTGGACATTTTCATAGAGTGTTTCCACCTTAACAACATTTTACATGCATTTTACTAACTATAGCAACTTCAAAACTTTCCGAAATGATGGAATGTGCTTGAGATGGAACCTTATGTTTGACGTAAAAAACGAGTAACAAAGCAAAAATATCATAGTGGACTCATCATACAAAATACACTCAATAGAATCTAAATATCCACTACCATGACATTTACATACATGTACATGTATTACACCGAACGTTTCGCTAAAACAAAAGTACATGTTATACATTGGATACAAAATATGGTATAGCACGCATAGGAAAACAAGAAAGGCGGGACATTTTGGAATAGGCCACATAGGTGGAAAATCCAAGCGTACACGGTTTATCAGTGTTATATTAGTACTAAATCGACCGTATGTGTTTATATTCAAGTAACCAATTTTGTAACAGTAGACCAATCCAGTCCATGTTTGTAAACATCACATTATCCTGGGCGCACTATATTTCAATTATTGTTAAAGATACATGATCTAATATATCAATGAAATAGTAACTTACACGTACACGAATATTGCAGCAGACTAGATCCAATCTATATCTATATGGACATTATAATAATCCAAGCATTCAATGTTGTTCTGAGAACAGTACTATACCATACTATTATACACATTGTATGAGGGACGTTTCAAAAGTTCCAGGAAAAGTGCTCTCTTCTGTGTATCTTATGTTCAAATTACTTCAAAATTTGCATTTAAATAGAACAATTCATGATACATATTGTACCTTGAATCGAACGCATAATGGTGTGTCGTAAAACACACAACGTTTTAAGTAATTTGAATATACGATAAACATTATAGAGCACTTTTCCTGGACCTTTTGAAACGCCCCTCGTACTTTAATTAATAAATTGCACTGCATGTATTGTCAATGTTCGCCAACATTCTTAGAGTATGAATGATGGGAAGCGGTTTGAATACATCCTATAAAAGTGTCAAACCGAGTGCTTGTAACATTGTTACTCTCTAACGTAAAATCATATCATTCCTCGATTTGAAACATCCAATTTCGTTTCTAAATTTCACAAATTCTATTCCTTCTCGTAACTTTGACTTTTGAATAACTTCACGACTTTGAATTTATACAATATAATTGTGTTGTTGTATGTTTGCTTTCGGTCAGTTACGGCCAATTTTCGACCTGAAAAATATTATAATCTAAAAAATATGAAATATTGACCCGAACAAGTAGTGAACTCGTTTACTATATACATGTATGTCATATTTAGACTTACTATGTCTATGAATAAATTGTATTGCTCTCTGATAGTATAGTTTATACTACAGATTCGTTATAACAACGTTATTATACTCTTCAAGTACTATAGATAGAGGTCCGTACACCTGTGGTCATCTCAAATTGATTTCATGAATCATTTACAACACTAGTAATTCGTGAATAACAGACTATTAACACGTTCGTTCGTTCGTTCGTTCGTTCGTTCGTTCGTTCGTTCGTTCGTTCGTTCGTTCGTTCGTTCGTTCGTTCGTTCGTTCGTGCCTTCGGTCGGTCCGTCGGTCCGTCGGTCCGTCGGTCGGTCGGATGTCTTCATCCAAAAACAAAAAATACCAAGAAAGAACATACCTCACCCGATAAGTCGCTAGAATTGTGTCAGTGATGCACAACAGAAATATAACACAGGAACGTCATTCACTGAAGTTTCCGGAAATTAACGAAATTTATGGAAATTTACGAGTTTATAGCATGAAATGAGACTACTGACAAACATGATTGTTAAAGCAAACATCTGTTAAGAGATCAATGCAGCCTCATTATATGTGTGTAACATATGTGGTAGTAAGACAATATTGTTACAAATCCCATATCAAGCGATCTGACCTCGTTAAACTCTACTATAATAAGTTGAAAGAACTTCGATCGTAATTAAGCCTGTAGCATGTACGGGTAAGGACGCGGTATTATCACTAACCATGTTATTATATCCCCATTCTATCTTTGATTAGATCGAACAAATCGTTTATTTGTAGTACGAGATGTCGGTAGATGTCGGGAGATGTCATAATGTGATGAAATCTTGTTCAGAATGCCCTTGAATTTGCTCAACACGATATCAAGGCTGTATTGGTAAAGGCCCCGTTACACTTAACGAATACGATTGCACTTACCATTCGTTATGACATTGTGTGACCGTGCCATAATGGTTTGACCGCGTCCTAGATACGATGCGACTTAATTTTGCGAACCGAACAGAGCCGCTTATCCAGAACCTTGTCCTTAACGTCGTGTATCGTAAAAATTTACATTTTTTAACTTGCAAACGATCAAGAAAATTCGACCAGGGAAGGCAGTACTCACCAGAAAACAAATGACACAGAACACAACTTCATACTCGCCGCAATCTTTCGGTTTTCATATGTCACATAGTTTTCCGGAATGTGTAGTATTTTGATTTTCCCTAATTTACGTGCGGTACAAACAATGCTTACCACAATCCATTGCTAATCGGCACCGGATAAGTGACAAATGCCCATGTATGAATATGTACGGATGAATTTTTTTTGTACGACAGCAAGAGGAACAGTGCAAAATGTTTTGAACCAATGGATTAGTGTGGAAAATCCAAATTGCAATTTGAATTCTGGAGTAAATTAAATTGGAAACGTAAAGCTGTCACATATGAACACCTGAGGTGTGTATGAAAACCGGAAGTCGTCATATATGAAAACCGGAAGTATACGTCAACGTGTCATGTATGAAGATTCCATTGTCTCCACAGTTCAAGCGGTTTCTAAGACAATATGGTGTAAATTTATGCCAGAAAGACTGCAGCAACAAGCCGACCAAAGTATCAAAGTGCTGCGTTAAACTCAGAAATCCGAGTACATAAAACGATGATACACAGGAATCAATATAGTTTTCACATGATATGTCCTAATTTAAAGTTCCACACGCAATATGTGGTATAAAATGAAGGCAGTATTGGTAACGACCTGTCATTATAGACTGGTTTCAACAATGATAGATTGTAACCACACAGTGATAGACAGAAATTGATGAATAAACAGTAGAGCAGTCTAGGTTTCTATGGAAAGCCACAGTACACCCCCGAAGTAGTACTATGATTTGCTATATAAATCCATATCTGTTCTACTACCTCGGAATTATGCCAATTTCCGAAGTAGAAGAACCGTTCAATGTCGGAGTTCATATATCCTACATCGGGACAGATCATACTACTACTTCGGAGTTTTATTTTCTGAAGTAGAAGTATATACATACTTCTACCTCGGCTTTCTTACTACAACTTCGGATTTTTATTTTCCGAGGTAGAAGTATACATACTTCTACCTCGGCTTTTCGATTTTCCGACGAAGAAGAACAACGTTCGGCGAAGTAAGAATTTAAGTTCGGAGTTCATACATTATTATACTACTTCGGCATTTAAATTCCGACGAAGAACGATGTTTCCGAACTATACATCGGTATATAGTACAACTCCGCATTTTATACCGACGAAGCATAACTCCGAGGTATCGAGAACCACGTTACTTCGGGAGATTTGCTATACCGGAGTATCGTGAGTTACGTTATTTCGGGGGATTTAACGATATTTCGGCTGCAAGCTTCCAGTGACCTAGATCAATAGATTATTGTACTTGACATCCTCGAAGGCAAAGCATCATTGATTAAACAAGCAAAGCTATTTGAAAGTTTGTTTGCGCTGAACGGTAATTATTTAAAAATAACGTTACTTATTTTACTTTCAAGATTCGTTTGTCAATTATTACGTTCAGTTCATAATTGGTAAATATGCAATTAAAGTATTAAACATTTAGTGTAATAACTGCGAAACACATCCCAGTCACATTCTTTGCCGTTTATCAGCATAGTTTCAGATGTTTGAATGTACAGGTTTTAGCTCATCAGAGCACAAAGTGCTCATGGTGAGCTATTGAGATCGCGTGATGTCCGTCGTCCGTGCGTGCGTGCGTATGTGTGTCAGTGCGTCAACAATTGCTTTAAACATCTTCTTTTTAACTAGTCGGCCAATTTCAACCAAACTTTACGTGGATGTTCCTTGTATGACGCTCTACCATAGTTGTAAAAAAAAAAAATTTCATTAAAAACTTTAAAACTCTTCTTGTCCAAAAAGCACAGGGCCTAGAGCTTAGATATTTGGTGTGTAGCATTGTCTAGTGGACCTCTACCAAATTTGCGGTAAGTTTGCGGCAAACTTTCTATTTCCGTAAGGGATGTCCTGATGACAGTATTTTTGTCACATGTGGCTAGCTTGATGAACCAGCTCTGGTATTAAGTACAATACTGGGACCGGTTTAGTCATGATACACATTTGCTTGCTGTCATCAACGACAAATATTCTATGTTTATCTTAATTTCATTCATTTTAATTTGTAGATCTATTCAAACACCATTGATGACATCTCGAAAACTGCATTATAGAAGTTCTCCCATACCAGAGGAACATTCACTAAAGGTGGAATTCATATTGGTTTCTACAAATTTCCAGTTGAACGGAAACAAAATGGTGACATTAGCATAAAAGAAGCATTCTACAATGTGTACTATGAGGTAATCACCAAAATAATTGAATATAAGAGAATATAGTTTTGTACAATATATACCTGCTGAGTGAATAAATCACTGTTTTAGAATGCCAGGACTTATTTAACACAAAGGCCTAATATGAATAAGAATACACAGGGGCTTGTACCAACAACTCACATTTCAATTGACTACTCTACAGATATAACATTCAATGTGTATGATCAATTATATATTTTTACATGGACCGTATATACTTCCTGTTTTTCTGATAACAGGGTAACAAATAGATGAAATTTCAGATCATAAAGTAAGAACCATCTTTCGGGTATCATTCATGTAAATTATGTGACTGCAATAATAAACAGTTTAAGTCAATAACCAGCATGGAAATGGTGTACATCTTCAGAATAGTATTTTGCTGGATATAAAACATCAGAGGTATTCTGAGGTACAAAATATGCGTTAAAGGTGTTAATGTTAATTCTATTTCAGATTCACTGACTCCTATCTAATGACCTTGAACAGAGAAGAGGAAAACTTCAGGAATGGTCTTCAGGCGACTAATCACCATCAAAGTATGCGCAAAAGAAGAGCGCCTGAAACATGATTTACTAAAATATGACAATTTTTGTTGAGCATTATGTTAAAATTAAGGTTGTTTCCGTATTTTAGAAATCATTGTACCAGTATGTATAAGGAAATACCACAGTGCATACAGTTTCTATCTCTTATCCGGATACTAGACCTACATATTTAAAATCTATAGAGTAAAGGGTTAATGAGAATTTTTTATACTATGTATAATACCGGAGCTTGTGTGATCAGGACAGCCTCTAAGACAAAAGCTGCACACCTCAATTAAAAACATTGATTGAACCCCATTTTTTGTGAGCTGGATTGTCCAGATTTAATAATTGTTGTAGTTTTGTAATTACAGTTAAGTACAGTAACTGTCTGATAATGAATACTGAACTTCGAAGAATTATTGTCATATATTTTGTATTCATTTAAAGTCCTTGTTTTCAGGCAAATGTGTCTTTATTTACTTTTTCGCAGATTTGTTAAAATTGTCATACTTCTGATCTCATTATTTTTTTTTAAGTATGTTACTTCAGGTAAAACACCATTTCTGAATGGTTTGTTATAATAGGGGCCCAATTCACCTGACTAGTATACCTAGATTATACTCTAAGAAGCATGCTAACTTAACGTTCCACTAGCAACTTTTCCACATGTGGAAGAAAATTAACACTATTGTCAAATTTTGATGTATGTGTATGACAAGCCACAGCTTAGATCACTGGTATACAAATTCAGAACACCAACCACTGCACAATGGCTCTAACTTATTTAGTTACATCTGTACTAGCCTGAAATTCTTTATATTGAACTGTTGTTTTTTCATCTTTGGTGTGTACTTAAGTAATCAGAATTTTGTCAGAAACATTGGGGCTGTGCTCAACTGTTTATTTGAAGTTAAGTTTTGCAGTCTTGTATTTGGTAGATATTCTAAACTTCACTATAGCTATTGATGAATCAATGTTATCTTTGACTTGTGTTTGTTTGTATGCATCAGTTTGACCATGTATCAATAATATGTTGAGTTGACAATTTTCGTTATTTTTCTTTATTCATTCTCTTACCAATTGGGTTCTAGCTAACGCCTACACAGCCCTAACTGATGAGGAACTTTTTGTCGGTTGTTATAAAGCATCATAGAAGAAAACTTATGGTTAATAGATCTACCAATTTATTTATCATTGATAATGAAACAAATTTTTTTCGCATTTACATTTATCCCTCTTGAAATCTCATGTTTGGTGTTATTCATCTCCACAAGGGTATGAGAGAAGAGTCTTTTACATAGTTCTCAAGAATAATAAGAAATCAGAAGAGCTACATTCTGATGTTTTGTTGCACACATGTTTTACTTGGGTCAAATTTCTTAAGTTTTTCACAATGATGCTTTATAAATACCGGTCTCTGAGTGTCAGCCACATGTAGTAGCAAAACTTGTGTATGCTCCATGGCAGCCCAATTATGAATTGCCAAAAATGATAAAGGTCACAGTGACCTTGACCAACTGGCCTCAAAATCAATAGGGGTCTTCTACTGGTGCTGATCAACATCCATGTATAATTTGAAGATCCTAAGACAAATCGTTCTTGAGTTATTGAACGGAAACCATATGGCCTAAAACATGATAAAGGTCAAAATCAATGGGGTCATCTACTGTTGCTGACCAACATCCATGCAAATATGGAAGGCCATAGCATTCTTGAGTTATTGAACTGAAACCATATGGTCTATTGACACACCAACAAACTAACATGAGCAAAGCAATATACAACCTCATTGATGAGGGGCATAACAATAACTCCTTGTCCCATAGGAGGAGCACACCAACCTGCCTATGTGGTGTCATGAAATAAGCATATTCTCTTCACATGGAATAAATCAACAGAAATTGTTACAATAAAGACAAAGTTTTATTCTGTTATAAATTCATATGTATTAAAACATCAAGCGCACATGAATAAATGTACAAATCTCAGCCTTGGGTGAGGGATTCTCTGCTTCAATATACTTTGAAAGTACCCTGTGTCATAGTAAATACCAGGTTCAAGGAAATACTGTAAAAGCATTTTCTTTGTGGTTGAATGTCCATTTAGTGTATGGTTTTGTTACTTCCTGAAATTTAATGCCTACATTAAGTTGACCTAAAAATATTTGTATATAATACATACATTTGTGTATGTTGATCTTGTTCTGGGGGCAATTATGTTGATAAAAGCTCTGAATGTGTCACCCGACGAAGCTAGGTAGAGTGACAGTTCATGCGCTCTGTACTATAAGTCTTTGAAAGAAGGTGTATACTTAATTTGAATTCATTTAAACTTGGAATGAAAAGTTTTTCTGTGGACGAGAAATGTCTAACAAAATCAACCAAAGGGAAATAATCCAATAATTGACATTTGAACTTGAAATATTATACGGTTCTTGTGCACTGCACTCCTAATCACTGCAATAAACATGCATACTAATTTGAATTTAACATGACAAAGTTATGCAATGGACCAGAAAATACTGTAATAAAACCAATCAAAGGGAAGTAATTAAAAACGTCCCAGTAAAAATGACAAAGTTATGCAGCAAATGCTAAAGACGAAAATAACACAAATAAGCCGCCTGGTCAGACGACACAAAACTATGTTCATTGACCCAAAAATATTGAATTAAGATAATTGTCTTTCAATATTTGACCTAAAATACAAATTAAGATAACGGTCTTCCAATATTTGAATCCATAAATTAAGAAACTGCAAAATTATCATTTTGCCAAATTCAACAAAACTTAATACCTGCATAAATATCTGATTTTACAGAACCCCTGATACAGACTGAGAAATAGGGTAGGGCATAACAGCAAAACATTGATGATTGTGTGTTAGTAGCAGCACATAATAGATTATAGATATAAGGCACATTCACTGATTTTTTCCAATTCAACATCCATCTCCAATTCTGGTGGCTATGGTAATGTTTTTTTTCAAAATTGACTTGACAAAGTCAAATGAGTCAGCGTTGTGAGATATACACAGCCATATAGTCACATTGATTAATTTCATAATCTTTGTCTGGTTATTGTGGAACAGGCTCTTTAAGGATGGAAATATTTTCTACAC
This sequence comes from Spisula subtruncata, assembly GCA_963678985.1. Classification (NCBI taxonomy): domain Eukaryota; kingdom Metazoa; phylum Mollusca; class Bivalvia; order Venerida; family Mactridae; genus Spisula; species Spisula subtruncata. The sequence continues at coordinate 24,994,453 of OY787671.1, read as the reverse complement.
CATGATCTTCTTATAAATGATTGGTAAACGTCAAAATGCATTCCTCTGAAGTATTGGTATAACCTGAAATAGTGTATGTAGTGTATATTATTTTTCTAATACATTAATAAGATATTGTTATACATTATCAATTATATACAATACCAATCAGTCTTCCATAATGTCTTAGATATCAATATTCCTGAACTGAGCAAAAAAAAACAATTATATACCTGTTTGTTCTAGACTTGTATAAGAAATGCTAATTTCTAAAGACAATTCATGGCTGATTCTATATATGTCCATTTGTCTCAAGATAAATACAATATTCAATACAATATGGTACATGTAAATCAGTTTAAATGAAACATTAGTGAGAACTTTTGAAAATTGGCAATTTAATGATGCAAGTCTTACTGTTTATTTTAACAAAACTCACCTGAAGTCTGCATCATGAATTCTATTCTGTCAAGTGCTATAACTCAGTATCACTGTTCACATGAATTATCACATAGCATGTAATTTTACACCTCATCTGAAAAAAAAATCAATTTCATTATGAATTAAATCAACCATTAACACTGCATATTATACAGCAAATCAATGTATGACTTATTGGGAGACTATGCAATTTATCTTTAATTTTGTATGACTTATTGTGGGCAAACACAACTGTAACTCCGGTCACTGTATGACTTTAATATTTTGAGACAATTCAATTCAATGTGTATGACTTATTGTGATAACTGGAATTTGACTTGTTTATATTATATACACTGTGATTTAGTTCATTATTAATAGTAATTCCAGCTGACACATTGTATTGAGAACATCAGTGAATTACTGGTATGTTGACCATCAGCATGCACATTGATTTAGTTCTATTTTAAAAGTATGGCACTGTGTGCCATCAGGTGGAAACAAAGTTGGATCTGTGATTTAATTACCTAGGCAATTACCTGACTGAGTGTATGAAATTATGCATTACCCTTTAATCCAATCCATTTCCATATCCCAGAGTATATTTTAATTAGTTCAAGGTCTATGCACTGTTCTGTCCTTATCTTCACACCAAGCAAAAAGTTAGGCTGAAATGGAAAACATTAACTGTGGAGTGTGGAGTACAGCAGATGGTAAAATCTCCGGTAGTTCCCCGGCCCACTGACAACTTAATATTGTCCCCGGACCCCTGGGTATTGGTTCAGAGAACAAATCCCCAACTTTCCCCGGCAGTGCAGGGGAAACTGGACGATAAAATCACAGCCGTTTCCCTGGATATCCACCACCCATCCCCAGGGGTGTGGGCGTGGATGCAACTGACAGGTGCATTAGCTGTTGGCAGAGCATGAGACTTTCAGATGTTGGTGGGTTAGAGTCGTACTGTAGAGCTGACAGTCAAGCTGAAATTACTAATAGTCATTTGGATAACACTAGTAAACTAGGTCCTGTGTGATTCCGCTTCCGTCTTCTGTAATTTGGGCAAAGGTAACACTTCTGGGGGCCTCGACTAATGTGCCAGTGGCGAGGATAAATATAATTATTATTCATCTAACGTTAACCAATGAAAATTACGATTACAACGATATTAGATTGAATGGGTATTGGGTAAAGAATATCCGAAATTTGCATTGAAATGTGCACCATCCGAACAGCGTGCACTTAAATAAATTGTAAAATTTCTAGGTTGGTAAGAATGATCAAGGTGAAAAAACTTATCCACCCAATGCTATTATGTATAAAGATCAAAATTACCAAGTTTTATTAACTTGATCACACTATTACAAGTTATATTTACCTTCGTAATATGTTGTTGTTGTTGTAGTTCTATTACGCTATTGACGTAGCGAAATGGTCTCTTTGTGCTTCAGTAATACTCTCTTGTGCTCTCTCTATGTGCTTCAGCTCTTGATACTTCGGTTTCGCTTTACAGTCTTTTGGTTCTGGTTAAGTACTGACTCATGGCACCGTAGTCAAACAATCTCGACTTAGAGTTGCCACATCTAAGTCAAGACCCATTATGCGCTTAACTGATCAGTTTTTGAGTTTCATAAATTTTGCTGTTTACGCCAAATTTGGGCAGTTTTCGGCTATTAACATGTAAAATGTAATAAAACTAGACGAATGAAACAGAATACCTGGTAAAATTGGTCGTTATTATCGTTTAATCGATAATTAAATCAGCACGTGTAATTTCCGAAAATCCAAATGTAAACATAACTGTGAGTATCCGGTACGCGTATACCGCCCGTACAGCCCGTACAGATGAGCGCAACACGTGTGTGATTCATATGCTAACGTTGTGCGAATCGCTAAGCGAGCAGTAAAATTCAGTTAACTTATCGTATTCTGTTCATAAGTCATTAACTATCAGTTTACAAGAAAAATCAGCTCGATTTGTCAACAATTCTTCGTTAATTTTTCGTTTTTAGTTTCACCCGAGCGAGCTCAGTGTAATTGGTTTCACGCGTACCAGTGTACATTACTGTGAAAACCAAATAGTGCCGAAGATATCCCAGCATCCTCCATTGTTCTAGAAACTCATTCCATCGAGTATTCTGATTGGTCGATAGGGGAATGCGATCTGCATATCAACAACAAATAGCTGTGTAGTGGAATTTAAAAGTGCGACCTCGTCGTGTTAACATTGTCGGACAAACGAACCGCTGAGTGTTTTATGGATGTTTTTGGTGCAGATAACGAGAAAAAGGGTTGATCTTCGTGGACATGTTATATATTTCATGGTATTTACAACTTTTCATTCATCTTTTCAAGTTGCGCCAAAAATTTGATCGCAAAGCCCCCCACATATATGACACTTTAGGTCACATCTGCGATGGAGATAAAGGTCAGAAATTAAAAAATCTCCTAGCAGATTGCCCCACATCTAATGGCACCGATGAGTTTGCTTCTTCCTTCGTCTCCAATACCGTCGATTTCTCCAACCAATACGGATAGGGATAAATCCCCGCACGTTATCTGCAGTCCGTTCAAAATCTCCTCTACCGACCGTTCTAGTATAACTCTATCTTCGACAAATTTGGCACACTCGTATATATAGTGGTTCACTGTTTCTGGTACTTGGCAAGTGTCACACAAGTTATCATCATTATTCATGATTTTGCTCCAGTGGTCCTTGAGTTTTGTTTTTCCACTGATCAGCTGATTGATGATGCTGAAAGTATACCTGTCATTTTCACCAATACAATTCCTTGTTCCTGGTTCAGTGTAAATCTCTTGTAGCATGCCTATTTTTTCCGAGTTGGAATAGCTGGTGTTCCACTTTTTCTGAATTAGCGTTTTCATCTGTTTGGTTATTTCAGATGCATCCTTTTTTTCAGTGGACTCTGTGTCTTCAGTGGCACTCATTTCCAGGGCTGCTGCTTTGGCTTGCTTGTCTGCGAGTTCATTACCAGTGATATTTTTGTGACCAGGGACCCAATGGATTTGTATGTTGTTCTTTTTTTCTTCAAGGGATGCTATTATCATTTTGATGTTGATTATATTTTCTATTCTGGATTTCGGGATCTCATTATTGAACACACTTGTAATGGCAGCTTGGCAGTCAGTAAAAATCTGAATATTCCTGTTGTTAATTGAATCTAGTTTGTTGATGAAATCTAACGCAATCTCTATTCCGACCACTTCTCCCGCAAAGTTATTGCTACATTTTGACACTCCCTTTTTTATTAGGACTGGTGTGGACCCATAACCTTCCAGGTAAATGGCTGCTCCTGCTCTAGTTGGGCCGGGATTCTGAAGAGTGGACCCATCGGTGAAAAGTATCACCTCCTTATTTGTACCCAAACTTGAAGACAGCATTTCCTGTATGTTAGTTGCTTGGATGTTTTTATCTTCACTGAACCCTTTGAAACTAATGTATTCTTTTTTTCTGGAAAGTCCCATTGATTTCTTGTTGTACTCAAATTCTGTAGCTATGTTTTCTATTTGTAAATTATCCTTGAATTCGTTGAACCTACTGAACAGTAGTGAGAATGTTGTCGGTTTGCTAGTTTGTTTTATGTCCCCTTTTATCCAGTTCTCAAGTTCCATCTTCAAAGGGTCTTTGTTGGACTTTTGCAAGATTCTGACTGTCTCTTGTGCCTGTCTTAGTCTCATGTGCAAGTATTTGTTAGAATTTCTAGGCAGTCTGTGCTGGTTGATTGCAGACATCCACTGGCTTTCAGCATAGCGCTTCTTTGAATTTGATCAAATTTCTTCGCCATTTATTCTGTAGCGGAGACCAACACTGAGGCACCATAATCAAGGATTGGCAGAACTAGGGCTCTATACAGCTTCATGTATGTTGATTGGGAGCAGCCTCTATTTTTGATGATGAAGTTGTCTAGACAACTTAATGCTCTGAAGCCTGCTGCACTTTTGTCGTTTAAGTGTTCTTCAAATTTTAGCTTGTCGTCTAGTGTGATGCCCAGTAATTTCATTTTATTAACAATCTGCAGTGACTCACTTCCATACTTTATGATGGGGACTGGGATTATAGTATTGGTGTTTTTGGAAATTATCATCACTTTGGTCTTGTCAGGGGCTATGGACATGTTCCATCTGCTGCACCAACTGTTCATTTCTTCTAGGTCCTTGTTCATCTGGGCCACTGCTTTGTCCATGGATGCATCCCTGTTCCAGATACTAGCATCATCTGCATATTCTGAGTGGTTTCCGGAGACATTTCTCATGCTGTCATTGGTATACAGGTTACACAGTAATGGGCTTAGTACAGACCCCTGTGGAATGCCAACTTTGGATGTGTAATACGATGATGTGAAGTCGTTGACCTTTATACAGTATCTCCTGTCTGTTAGGTATTCTTTGAGGTACATCCACAGCCTGCCTCTAACATTGTATTCTGCTGCCTTCTTCAACACACCTGCTCTCCATACCCTTTCAAAACATGATTCATAATCCATGACTGTTAACACTGCATTATCATTTACATTCAAGGCTTCTTGTAGGTTCTGTACTACCCGAATGACAGCATGAGTGCTTGACTTGTTTTTCCTGTATGCATACTGGTATTCAGAAATTCCATTTTCTACTTCTAACCTCCATGTGAGTCTATTCTTAACTATCCTTTCCAAAATTTTACCAATGACACTTTCCAGAGTTATGGGTCTGTATGCTTTACTCACATGGTAGTCTGTCTTTCCCGGTTTAGGTAACATTACTTTAGGGTCTTTCTTGAAGCTGTCAGGTAGTTCACCATTTTTCCAGCATCTTTGGTATAGTTGTAGAAGGCATATCTGAAGTTTGTTACCACCATTTTTCAACATGGCTCCATAGACTTTTTCTTCTGGACTTGGGGCACTGTGTATATCTAGACTTTTCAATGCAGCCACGACTTCTGGTAGTGATATGTCTCCTTCTTCAATTTCACAAGTCTCATTATATCTATTATTGTTCATTCTCTGTTTCTCTTCAGTTTCTTTTAGGATTACCTCATTTTCAACTTGTTCATGCCAATTTGGGAGTTTATCTTTAACGTCTAATGTGTCCTTTCCATATCTTTTTTTCATTTCTGAGAAGATATCTTTATCTGTCACAGCGAGAGAGCCATCTTCTTTCATTATGGGTTGGATGATTCCACGTGTTTCTGTACTTCTTGTCTTGTTTACTGTTTTCCAGAATTTGTCAGGATTGCTGCCATCTAAGTTTTTGACTATTTCATTCAGGTAAGTTTGTTTTGCGACTTCGAGTTCTAGTACAAATTTGTTTTTGATTTCCAGCAGTTTAGCTTCATTTGATGGGTCTGATCTCTTTTGGAATTGCTTCTTGGCTTGCTTATACTGTACACATAGTCTCTGAAGTTGCTCTGTCCAATACCCTTTGCTGTGTGGGCAGATTTTCTTCTTCGGTATAGCCTCCTCAGCACAGTCTAGGATGATTTTGACCAGATTTTCATAGACAATATTTATATCTGTTTCATTACGGCACAACATTTCCCAATCATTTAGCAAAATATCCATCATTTCATTCATTTTTGACCAATCAGCATTTTTAAAGTCCCATTTTTCAATAACTTGCCATGTTTCTTTAGCACCAAATTCAAAAGTAACTAGACTGTGGTCAGTGTTGAGATAGACTTCCTGTTGAACTGTCCAATTGCTGATTTTACTTAATAGCTCAGGACTTGTAATGGTTAAATCAATTATATTGTTCTTGCGTGTGGGGGAACTGTTGTTTAACACTAACAGATTACTTGTCTGTAGATAGCTGTATAACTGGATTCCTAGCTTATTGTTACTTTTGTCGTTCCAGTATTGATGATGTGCATTGAAGTCACCTAGTAACAAGATAGGCAAATTTTGGTTACTTACATTGTCTATGACTTTGAACAGTTCTGACATCATTTTTTCGTTTCCTGGAGGTATATATACTGAAGATACCAAGAAATGACCCTCTGGTAGATACACTTCACACCATACCGCTTCAACATTACTTACATTCAGGTCTTTCCTTTCAAAAATTTTGATTTTTTTGTCAATCATCAAAGCTACACCTCCTCCTTGTTGTTGATTCCTTTCACTTGCTATCCATTGCCATCTTCTTTTAATATTGTCTTTGATATCGCAACCCGGATGCCATATTTCTGACAGTGCCAACAGTTTGATATTCTGGTTTTTTATGGCCAGTTCAATATGATTAAAAGATGTATTAATAGATCTGACATTTGCATAAGCGAATTTCATTGTAACTTTTTCTGATTAGTAATCAATAGATGTAATAGTCTCAAAAAAAAAAAAAATTATTCACAATTCAATCTCAATTGTTAAACAATAACACGAAATCAATATGTACTATGATGGATGATGAATGAATCGATGATGATAATGTGTTTGGACTAAGTTCTATTTTGTAGTCGTGTCTTCAGTGAAACATACGATGGGCACTTTGAATGTCCTGCTGTGTGTTTTCCAGAACAGTTGATACAATTTAGCTCTCTGTTACATGTGCTGGTAGGATGATCACCAGCACATCTTTCACAATTTGGTTTTTTTTGGCAAGATTTCGCTATATGACCGTATTTTTGACAATTGTAACACCTTGTTGGGATATTTTTTTTGCTACGATATGGGTGCAAACTTGCTTTCCTTCCTTCTATTATTAATGTTGTTTGAAATAGGCTTTCAAGATCTTTGAAGGATGTACACTGCACAATGACTACATAAAGAGGTTTCTTTGTGTCCCTGTATCTTAATCTTCTGCACTTTGTTTGAATCCCAGTAACCTGACTTATGATTGTCTGCAAATCTTCCTCTGTTATATTTGTTGCTACGTTTTTGATAACACACTTTGATTCCGGGATGTTACAGTGTGCTTTGGCCTCACCTCCGAACGACTCTTTACACCACTTGTTCAAGAGAGTGTCTGTGTCTTTTTTGTTGAAAGTATGTATTGCTACCCCTCCCCTTGATAGAGGGTATGCGTATTTCACACCGATTCCTTCACTTTTTGAGATTTCTTTCTTAATTTGTCTGCTGCTTTGGTATTCTTTAGGGTTTTTGATGTTGTCGATGATAACAATATTATCTATCGGCGTTGGAACAGATTTATGTTCTAACTTTGACACTGCTGTTGGCCTGCCAGAATTTGTATTCAGGTTTGTCGCTGTTGATGACGCTTTGCAGGAATTCTGTTCCAATTGAGGCGGACTTTTCTGTATCTGTTGTTTTATATCAGTCGTTGCTGTTGTCGGACGTTTTATATCAGACGTTGCTTCACAAGGCGTATTATTATTGACCACTTTGATCTGTTTTGTTAAAGTTTCAGTTAGTTCAAGTTTCTCTCTCAACCAGGGTGATTTCTTTATGATGCACCTTACACACGGATATTGAACATTGCTGTCAGTTATTGTTTTAGCACTTTCTTTATTTAGCGAAGCACATTCTAAATGCCAGTGCTCAAGACAGAATTGACATCTGATGAAATTGTTCTCAGAATATTGTGGTTGCGGAGGTTCCTTGTGCAAACAGCCTGCACATACGATATTCTGCACGCTGTGGGGTATTTGATTCACTTCATTAGGCCTGCATGGATTTACCTTGGATGACTTTTCCGAAATCACTTCACTTTTAACCGTTTTTGTAGTTTTGTTTATCTCGTCAGACTCTTTGAAGATCGACAATAAAAATTGACGATTCGTCGTTTGCTCATTGTGTACATCGCCGAGGAGTTCCGAATGGCGTGGTCGCCGCCATTAGTGACGTCAGCCTGACGTACTAAAATACTATAGTACGACAGGGAACCAGACTAAGCCTGACGTACTAAAATACTATAGTACGACAGGGAACCAGACTAGCCGAACTATCGTTTCCAATCTCCCGAAATAACGCTGTCCACGATACCTCGGAGTTAAAATTCCGAAGTACTACCAAGCTATATATACCTTTATAGCACAGTCGAGTTAAATCACTGTAGTAGTATGACTAATGTGTACTTATACCAAGGCATTTTGTTGTACGTCGGAAAGTAAAAGTAAGAAAGCCGAGGTAGTAGTATTAGGTATACTTCTACATCGGAAAATAAAACTCCGAAGTTGTAGTAAGAAAGCCGATGTAGCAGTATGTATAGTTCTACATCGGAAAATAAAACTCCGAAGTTGTAGTAAGAAAGCCGATGTAGCAGTATGTATACTTCTACATCGGAAAATAAAACTCCGAAGTAGTAGTATGATCTATCCCGATGTAGGATAATATGAACTCCGACATTGAACGGTTCTTCTACTTCGGAAATTGGCATAATTCCGAGGTAGTAGAACAGATATGGGTTTATATAGCAAATCATAGTACTACCTCGGGGGTGTACTGTGGCTTTCCATAAGGTTTCATATTATTGTAGCATCTCTTCTATATAGTAACTGAATGCACCGCATAGTTGATGACAATGTCATAGATTTTAGACGCATGCATGTTATAGTACATGTATGTGACGATGAGTTTTATATTTTCTCGGTCGGTTTTGTGCGGGCATTGTGGCGGGTATAACTCCAACGCAATATTTCTGCAATGTCAATATAAACAGAAATCACTGACCATTACATCGATTTAGGGAGAGCAGAAGTTTATTTTACCTGCTCTCTTTTATTCACCAAGTAAATTAAAATTACGGTACACCTTGAAAAGATTATCCCTTTGCAAATATCCTTATGTTGATATACCTGATTTACCTGTTTACTTTAGGTGGCATAGATCCCAACTTCATTACTGATGGCATCCACCGTATGTGGGTATTGGGATGGAGGATAAGTGTTCCTCTTTTTAATTCTAAGCGCCTAGCAAACAATGAAATTATCAGTACACCACTCTGAGGGGGCTGGGTACTTCGCTCACTACACCTAGCGTGAATGCATAACTAACTTCACTATGAAATACTGTGATATCTTACAAACTACTGATAACCCCTTCCCCCATCGAACCCGATTATATTAGAATAATGTTTGTTGTCAATTTTGGGTCATCTCGGGTACTAGTTTTACAGTTTAGAGTGTATAAGTGTATAAAACTATCTATAAATCATGTACAATGTAGCTTTGCTTGCCCACTGTTCTAATAAGTTCTCTAAATCAGTGCCACGATTTGTGAATTTTAACGTTCCATTTTCCGCAATGTTTTCCAAGTTCAGATATCAATGAAGTGGAGCCTGCTGGCGGCAATTTCCTCTCGTCTTTCGTTCGTATACAAAACAATATACACACAATTATCTCATACAGAATAAATCAATATCAGTCTTTAAATTGTGATGTATTATTAATTTAGGCAGTAATGAATTGGGTGTTTGGTTTTATAAACCTGACAAATTGTTACATGTTTTACACAAAATAATCAAATATGTTCTATAGTGTCACGCAATGAACGTGTTCGTACACTGAGGTGATTTTAGTCATAAGTACTTGTATTTTAAGCATTTGAAGCATCTATACCAGTGCCGTTATACTCGCTTACACCGTTCAAAAATAATAGGACCAAATTGGCACCTGCAAATAGAAGAGTGGTAAGAAGATCTAGTTCTTGCCCTATGTGCCTCTTGGCGAAATAATGACTAGGTAGGTAGGTAGGTAGGTAGGTAGGTAGGTAGGCACCTGAAAATAGGGCTTCAGTAGCCTTTCACATTTATTTTTGTTCATTTGTGTTTTTCACTGTACATAGCTTGCCCCTTGTTGTTTTGTGATTTTCTGTTTTTGTGTGTTCTTTTTGTGAATTTCGAGTCTTTTTTTTTTTTTTCGGGCCCCAGAAGGGTAACCCCATTTATTTTCCCCGTCCAATGGTTTTATGGGGGTCGGAGAATCATCCCCCACAAACCTTACAACCTTGCATATTATATATATATAACGAACAGAGCAAATAGAAATCATACTATAAATGAATATACTTATCTACATAAATTTGATATTTTGGGGTAATAAAAGGGATTGGGACCTTTTTCGTCAAAGAGTGACGAGTAGAGAGAAGAAACAAAAATTTTGTCAAAGATGTTGATTGTTTTGTTTTGTTATTATTTGTATGTCACAGAAGTCGTCAGGTGTTTGTCAAGAATTTCGAGTCTTGCTGTTTCTGTAGAGAGCTGTATCCCCTTTATAAGACCCTAGTTTCGCATTTATACGTAAATTACTAGAATGAAATGATGTTAGATCTGATTTTAAGTTTTTAAACTAAATACCAACAATAAAGATTTTAAAACTGAAATAACCTATAAAATTCTTACTTTTTGTCATTAAGAAGGGGGTCACTTTCGTGCTGAGCTAGCAAGTTATTCGAATATTTTACTGTTTATACCATTTCGTTGAGTTGTGTCTTCCCTGTTCGATTTGTCATCAAATTTAATTCACAAATATTTTTGTTTGATTTCTCTCATGTCGGCTCCTATGACATGGTTACCCGTAGTCTGGCAACCCGACTATAAAATATATTTGCAATCAAATAGTTTTGGGTTTGGTTATCTATGTTTGAGGGTGCAAAGGGAAATAGTTTCATGAGAAAAGAGTAGATTTAGGAGTTATCTTTCTAAACATAGGGTATGTTAGACAGACTAGGTTACCCGTTGTAAACATTCCCAAGGTGTTGAATATGTTTGGTCGAGTTAACGGACAAGTACATGCCGAGATGACCAGATCCTTCATATGATAATAGTAATAAAAATAAAATAAAGCAATCCTAGGATTGCCATATAATTACATATCGACGGTGCCGAACCAAAACCCCGTAACTCAATTTTGGCGCGAAAACTTTATTTGCAGCATCCGCATCAGCTAGACGTCCCGCGCATTTCTGTCTTGTCGCCAATCGCGTTACTAAGATTGCGACAAGACAGAAATGCGCGGGGCGTTTAGCAGATACGGATGCTGCAAATAAAGTTTTCGCGCCAAAATTGAGTTACAGGGTTTTGGTTCGGCACCGTCGAATGACTGCTTACTATATCGTATAAACGATGCAACATAAATATTTCATCAGCAAGAGAGTTGTGTTACTGTACAAGTAGACTTCTAGTTATTTGGTTCAACGAGGGTCATTCAATGAATTCGTGGACTCGACCCGTCATTTTAATACACATTTACATAATAAAAAAATATTGAATGACTTATTATATCACACTAAACTACAGCCTTTCTGGCATAAGTGCAGACAAATTTTTTTGACGAATCGTCGCAGCTTTAGAGAAAATATGGCTTGAACAAAACTATTACCTTACCGTAAACACCACACAACGCAAATACGTATATTCTGACGTCGTCGCAGCGACGATATCGACGTTTTGCTATTTTTCAAATGGTAAACCTGAAAGTTTAATTAAGTTATGTAATTACTCTCGTAAATAGGTTTTATTGCACATAATTTCGAATTTCTGCGAGGGGTGGTGACAAACATACTGTTGCTATAAGAATACAACTGAACATAATATTAAATTGCAATAAGAATTTGTAGTAGTTGTTGCTAAACAGAATAACCGTTTAAAATATCGGGGCATGACAATCAGCGACTTGTCAGCAAAACTACACGCAGAAATCCACAGAAATGAAATTCGCAGAATTAAGTATACCCCTTTTCAGGGTCAAAACGGAAACAGTTGCTTCCGCAAAAATAACCAGTTATACAGTAGCTATACGGGAATGTGTACAATTAAACTCGGAAAGGTGTTTTAACAGTGTTTTGAACGTTATATTTTTCTCACCGAATAAAATGGAATCAATGTGTATTGAGATCAGTTGTATTTGCATTACCTCCATTTGAGTAAGGCCCACATTGATTTTCAGTTGAATTCAAATAATTGAATGAGACGTTTTTTACTTAATCATTATGTTTGTATGTCAATTACCGTGTTAATATAATTGTTATAGACACAATGACAAGAAAAAAACCTATAACCAATGTCGATAAATACGATCTTATTTAATAAGCAATTTTCCCGAGATATTTTATATCTATTTTTCTATGATTATACATGTTATTCAAGTATGCCGACATTAATAGCAGGATCATATTATTCTATTTTGTTTATCATCATTCCCATACCGGAAGTCATCTGTGCGAAACTGAAATTAGCAGGCACTTCCGGTTTTCTTCAGTGTCATAGACTGGTACCACTTGTTTCATTTTCCCACACCGTCGACACCATTTTGATAGTAGGACCAGTCTGCCTTTGTTGAGGATTTCCAAGGGAGGTAGTTAATACATTTCCTTCTGGCTAGAGAGCACTAATTTGGTAATTGACTATCGTAACTTCAATAGATAACTTCAACAAAGTGCTATGTAGCGCTTTTAGGAAAGTAGCCGGGTCTCAGATTGACTATTTGGCAGCACAGAAGCACTGATTTTGGCGAACTGACTAGCGTTGACTAAGGAGGTATGTTACTTCAGCAAAGCACTACGTAGTGCTTGCATTGAAGCAACGGGTTGCTAGAATGACTTTGGGGTAACCTAGACGCACTAATTGGATCAATTGAATACTGTAAGTTCAGAAGGTAACTTCAAGCACTACGTATCGCTTTTAGTAAAGCAACGGGCTCCTAGTATGAATAGTTGGTAACAATGGAGCACTGAATGAGCTAACATCAAACACAGCGCTACACAGCGCTTTTTATAAGGTAACAGGCTCCTGGTATGCATATTTTGTAACCATTGAGCACTTATAAGGCCAACTTCAACCAGAGAGCTACGTTACACTTTTAATAATGTAACAGGCTCCTGGTATGCCTTTTTGTTACTCTTAGGCTCAAATCTCCACGTTGGTATATTCTATTTAAGGTCATTATTAGGGTACTCTGACTGCGCTTATAGCTTGACCAACAAAACGTATTAAATTGTTCAACTATAATCTATTTTAACTTAGGCGCCGTAAAAGTTGACTTTCATAAAGACTTTAAGATTGAGACTTGAGATAAGTGGCAGATAATCCAATTTGTCATAAATGTCAAAACAATTAATATAATATCTATTAAGTAAATAGTTAGACACTATAAAAGCACGTAGACATTAAATACAGTAAGTGCATTAAAATTAATCCAATTGCTTGATTTAGCATTTTTTGTAATCCAATAGGTATGGATATTTACACAATCTGAAATAAAAATATTATCACACGCTTTGACTAAGTTAGTGAAGGTAGGTCTCGTTGACATGCCCTGGATAAATCCCTATCAGGTTATTTTCTGTTAAAAATAGATAATGCCTATCTGAACATTTTTATTCTATTTTTGTTTTTGAAATCTCTCTAAACATGTTCAGTTTGGCAAAGTGTACCTTTAAATACCAGTATAGCTTTTATTATAAAATACATTCGTAATATGAATCTGCACAATAGTTCGGTGTCACATAGAAAAATGTTTGTAGGGATGAAAATGAAATAACTACTAAAGTCGTTTTTATGGAATCTGAAATAAGTTTTATTATTATACCCTTGTTACCCAACGGTCACATTGAATTGGAAATATGATTTAATTGTAGTTTTGCTTTTGTAGGTAATAAACATCAACTAAATAAAATAAGATATACGACACTTTATCGTCGCTTTGCGCTTCTTAAGGCGACATATTGTTCATTCTGTATTGTTAAGACTTCATGGCCCGATAATAATAGGTATTTTTGTCAAAGATATCATGCCTAACTGAGTTGACCCTCTAGTCCATGTTTACGAAGGGTCACACTCCTTTAAAAGTTTCTTATATCTGGCTACAGGTTGTTGGGTATGAGTCATAGAAATACATGTACCTAATTTCTCACACCAAAGCTATCAAGCTGGGCGGTCATCAAGCTGAAATCGGCGTCCAATTAAACCATTTTCGTAAAATCCACAAATATATTTTATTTCAAAGTTCACACCAAGTGTGTGTGTATTTGTGTATTTATTTGAACTTGACAGACTATAAAGCGAAAGGGTGACGTTTTCATACGCGTGAACAAATCCATATAACCTGCTTAATTGAATTGTTTATTTGAATATCTTCAAACCAATGGAGCAAAAAATTAAATCTTCAATTTCGAGTTTAAATTCGCGAATTCGGTAGCAATATGTACGCTTAATGAAGTATGTACGTTTTTGTATTGTAGCTGAATTATACATAGATGGCACATGCCATGTACACAAAGTGTGCGTACATTATAAATACGCTATTGTAAATATCATGGGAAAATATTACTTGAAATTTTATCAGCATTGTAAATTGAATCATTTTTTGAAAGTAAATTCAAAACATACACAAAAGTCTTTTTTATTCAGAACGAGTATATGAAAAAATGAAATACTTTTATAATGATATACATGCCGTTATCGTATTAACTCATTTATAACACGGTGACAGATTGGGGAAATATATGCAAGGTCGTGTATATTTGATATATAGTTCATTATTTAATATATATACGATACTGTAAAATAATTAATATAAAACATCAAATTGCGTGGCCTGATCATAGGTATTTGCTTTTTCTCTCAGTATGGTACGCTAAGGGACTTTCGGTGACTGGGAAAATAATTAATTCACACACATTTGAAATCATATGCCTATGGACCTGCTATGATAAAGATTAAAGAGCAATTGGGGTTGAAAATTCGAAAATTACTAAAACATATTTTAAGTATTTTAAAACACTTGCTCTGTATTTGGAAGGTCACCGTATATCATGTGGATTTGAATTCGTGGTCTAATTCAGGCATGTGCTCAACGAACTCTTAGTTTCCACAAACAATAATTATTTTACAGTAAGGTATGTTGCTATATATTTTGAAAAATAAACCACGAAGGCTCGGCCATTTCCGTTTGTTTCCGGTATATAAAAGCCCACTATTGCAATGCATAAAGGCCGAGTTGATCAGAAATATTATATTCAATTAGACTGGTGCCGCGGTCCGCTTTGAACTATCCATAATATTGCTGTAAGATCCGGACCGGGGACCAGACTTTTTCAAGGGGTCCCATATCTGACCCACGATAAGTGAATGAATGCAGTTTAAAGAAATAATTATAGTAAAAATAAAACTAGCGTCATGACAGGTACTGTTTTAACCCACTCAATACATTTTTGAATGTAAAAAAAGTTAAGTTACCAATTTTCTAGGGCTCTTTTCAGATGTTAGGCCGCTCAAACACCCTTTCACATTTCAACTTCCCCGGGTCATAGGGCTACATAT
The DNA here is from genome assembly GCA_963678985.1 of Spisula subtruncata. Taxonomy (NCBI): domain Eukaryota; kingdom Metazoa; phylum Mollusca; class Bivalvia; order Venerida; family Mactridae; genus Spisula; species Spisula subtruncata. The sequence continues at coordinate 24,978,841 of OY787671.1, read as the reverse complement.
GGAAACCTACACTCGTGTCTCCCTGGGGAGACTATTTCTCTCCTGTGGCGTGCCAGCCAACATCGATCTGCGGCGCCCAGGAATAGACACTGCCCTCACAGGTACCATTTTACACCATGGTGGAGTGGAGCTGTAGGTTTTGCTCAGAGACATTAACCAGTGGTCCAGAGGGGATCGAACCCGGGACCTCTCGATCCCGAAGTGCGCGTCCTACCTCTAGGCCACCGCTCCCCAGAGTACAACCTCCATAGAACATCATCCTTTTTAGTTGCAATTATTGACCTTTTGTGGAGGTTGCTGCAGTCCAGAGGTAAAGGTTAGAGAGGAATTTTTTGAAGGAGTTGTATAGTAAAAAAGGGCATTGCTCTATAGAGGGCTTATCTGGCGAGATTTCACTGTGTACTCAAATTAGTCTTATCCAGAGCTACGCGAACAATGGAAAGATCAAATTTCTGAAAACCAAGGAAATTAGCACAAGATTGTAATATAACCCACATGTATATACAATAATTCAATAATACGGCAAGTAATTAATACATGATTAGTCCCATCAAAGTCAGCAAATATGGTTAATTAATTGATTATCTTTCTGTAGAGAGTAAGAACAGGTAAAGTTCACACTTAGCAATGCTTTATTGATAAACTCACGTACACGATGGTCATGAAGGTGCGGAACCAGAGTACCGAGTAAAGCGTTGGACGGAGCGTCGAATAGCCTGCCGAATATAATTGTATAGAGCCATTCAACGCACTGGGTGAATGTTCGAGTAGAGCACCGAGTAAAGCACTGGATGAAACGCTGAGTAAAGCATTTTATAGGTGGCCCAGTAGAGCACATAGTAAAGCGCGTTGGACGGAGCGTCGAATAGCGTGCCGAATATAATTGTATAGAGCCATTCAACGCACTGGGTGAATGTTCGAGTAGAGCACCGAGTAAAGCACTGGATGAAACGCTGAGTAAAGCATTTTATAGGTGGCCCAGTAGAGCACATAGTAAAGCGCCGAGTAGAGCACCAAGTAGATTACCTATTAAAGCTACGGACGGTTGAAGCGCCGAATAGAGGGCCGAGGTAGGGTGTCGTGAAAGTGCCAAGTAAATCGCCTAAAGCACCGAATGGAATACCTTGGAGGAGCCCCGGGTTTGACACCAGACAATGACAAAGTTAAGCAACATAACTCACCATCATAAGCAAGTATCACAGGAAAACGTTATAAAACGTTATAGTAAGCGACTTGCATATAAAGTTGTTACAAAATCGATGTAAAATGTTTTAGGCTTTACATTAAATCAGTTGTTTCAACGTGGGAGTGTAACATTCTGAAATATCTGTCACAGACAAAATTATGTAAATGACAACGTTACCAATATCACCAATTTAACAATTATTTCTCGTTCACATCCTTCTAGGAAAAACATTTATACAACTATTTCAGATGTGGTTTTCTTGAACGCTTTTTAAAAGTTATATAATCACGCGAATATTGAAATTAATTTGAAGTCGTTGCTCCGTGAAATATGTAGAACTTACCAATTTTCTATGAGACAATCGAATTTCAATGTACTTGTGGTTATTTCTCCGAATGTGAATTATTCAGTCGTTAAACGGTATACATATACTAGCACCCTCATAAACATGTTGCCCCATGTCAATGACTTATCGGGTGCAAACATATTGCTGGCTTAGAATGAGAAGATCGTAAGTACTACGACCTTATAAGACTTATACATATTTGAAATAACGCATTACATGTAAAGTTACCAATTTTCTAGGGCTCTTTGCAGCTGTAAGGCCGCTCAAGCACTCTTTGACATTTCAACTTCCCCTGGTCATTGGGCTACATATGGAAACCTACACTCGTGTCTCCCTGTGGAGATTATTTCTCTCCTGTGGTGTGGCAGCCAACATCGATTTGCGGCGCCCAGGAATAGACACTGCCCTCACAGGTACCATTTTACACCATGGTGGAGTGGAGCTGTGAGTCTTGCTCAGAGATTTTAACCAGTGGTCCAGAGGGGGGTCGAACCCGGGGCCTCTCGATCCCGAAGCGCGCGCCCTACCTCTAGGCCACCGCTCCCCACATTGCGCTTTTAATAAGCCTATTGTATCATGAAAACCTGAACTTGTAATATTGACCAAACTGAAGTCCAAAAAGATGTTTTTACCATACGTAAGGAGTAAATCTCAGTTAATTCTTGTTTTCTCAAACTATTGATTTTGCCCAGCGTTATATACCTGAGTCACATCTTAACGTTGGCTTAATGTTTAGTACTTTTAACTTTCACAGCACGAATACAAATTTTACACTACATGTTGTAAGTAAGCAAAACACTATGCCAAAATAACTATAGGTGCTTAGCGGTCCGATTGATCTGTAGAACAACTATTGCCCGTATGTGAGAATTCGGCTCATTGGAATATTCCTGATACAATTAGTCTTTTAATAAAACTGCGATATAGGAAGTTAGCATCTGTCATTGATAGCATTGGAAGAAATACAAGGCTCTAGGGATGTAATATGAAGTACTAAAATCGACTGGCTAATTTAATCACACTGTAGGCAAACCACCCACCAACCACTAGTCCTTCCTACAGACTTGTCATTGTGCGTCGATCGCCGAGTAGAGTGCTTAGTAAAGCACCGGCTGAAGTGCCGAGTAGTACGGTAGAGTGTGATGAAAACGTATAATGTAGAGCACCGGCTAGTGCGCCAGTGAAAGCGCCGAGTAGAACATCGGGTAGGGCGCCGATTAAAACGTTTGCGATAAGAACGCACGAGGTAGAGCGCTGGATAGATAAGAGGGTCGGGTAAAGTGCCGAGTAAAGCACCGATTAAAGCACCGAGTACGAATAAAGCGCCGAGTAGAGTACTAGTATCAAGTAAAACGCTTGCAAAATGCTAAACTATTTGCCGGGTTTTATTGGGTTGAATTAGTTAGACCCACAGACAACCAGAGTCACGTAGAGTTTATACATTCTCTCGCAAAGTGTTTATTTAAATACAGAATATTAATATTGACAGTTCTTCAAATACAATCAATATCCAGGCTTGATTATTTCATTTACGTTCACTATTCAAGATGTTTTGTTGTATAGACATAGTTTCTATTCGTCAGGGTGACATTTAAGGTCAATCAATGTTCCTGTATCGAACAAAACGGTAATTTGTTCATTCTGATAAGTTTGTTTGTTAGTTTGTTGCGGAGTTTATATCGTTTCGCCAAAGTTTTTTTTTCAGTTCTATACATTAGGGTAAGATGACCTACGATTGACATAGAACAGGTTTGCATACTTCTCCAATCAAGTGACATACATACTAGATGGAGACTAGCATTCTTTTATTATTTATAAGCAAGTGTAGTATTACTTTTTAACTCTTTTGTCGGTTTAAAGCTAGATTTTTATTTTAATATAATATGAATACATGTATAGTAACAATAATATTATAAACAGTGTATAAATATTTGTAGTTTTATTTTTGTACTTTTATTGTGAATAATTTTACCAGTCTCTTATAATTCTCTGTTGGAATGGTCACATAATAATGACTCTGTGATATAATATAATGTGGTTGTATGTGTATATATGCGAATGAGACTTAAATAAATAAAGAATAATACATTTCGGACGGACACAGATTCGCCACAAGTCGCACAATTATAGATCCCCGAATGCGAATTATAGCTCGTGCTAAGATACAATAAGTGGACATATAGCCTGGTTATATGTTAATATCAATATAACTACATCGCATCGAACTATAAATAGTTTGCAACTACTGTGGGGTTCGAGCCCATACTGTACGTCAGCATCTCTTAGCAATGAAAGCACACAGGTGGCAGTATCATTATTTGAAAAAAAAATCTTAAAAAATTATATTATTTTATTTTATTTCTTTAATGGTAGCCTTCTTTAATCGTTTGGTGACCAAACACTGATACTGCCACCTATGTGAAAGCATTGGTCATTAGCTAGACCACTCAGATATTGCAAAAAATAGTGTTTGATTCCAGTGTATAAGAACAGTTTAAGTTAGCACAGAATCAGGGTGAAATTTTGGATCAAACCAACGCTTAAACAAAGTACTACCGACTAAACTAGAAACACAAAAACTACCACCACGCGTCATAAAATAAATTACTAGTTTAGCTTGGCTAATTTGACCTGAGCCTGACCTTTATGCAATAATATATTACAAGGTTCTTGCTTTGAATATATCAATTTCCGCAAGCAAATCGTGCGATATCGGTATTTTAAAGTTGTGTTTGTATTACATCTCGAGCGTCTTCGGGATACTCTCCGATTATGAAAGCATACACTCGGTGTTGTAAACGTAGACAATATATCGACTGTTAAATTATGCTAATCAAAAGGTCAGGTTCGAGTCAAATTGGCCCAAATATACATGTTGTAGTTTGGATTTCAATAAAAAGGAGCATACGAGTCTAAAAAACGTACAGAGTATGACACAGGGTCAGATAAATTTTGGCGGTCAAAAATTAGAAATTACAAAAAAAAACTATTGTTTTTTTACTCTACCCATGGACGTATAAACGTCCGTGCTCTATCCAAATTAAACCAGTCCGCTTAGCTCAGTCGGTAGAGCACGAGACTAGTAGTCACTACTGATCTCGGGGTTGTGGGTTCGAAGCCCGGGCTGACCAACTAAAATTACTAACAGTCTTTCGGATGAGACTTTAAACCGAGGTCCCTTGTATGGTGCTATACACTGGCATGTACAACAACCAGGGTTGCTTCTGGAATTGTGGTATCTTCTGTATCATGCACTATCCCACAAACACTAAAAGTACTAAAAACTCTTCTGGGGGCCTCGCCCTAATGGATTATCCGGTGGCGAGGATAAAGAAATGAATTAAATAATCCTTACAGACTCAATAGAACATTGTGGTCTGAAGAATATATCTTAAATTTCGTTGTATTTGTATTCTTTCAATGTATACCATCAATTATAATCGTTTCACTGTAAGAAGGCCCATTATATGGTTCTCGTCATTTTATCCCCATATATGATACATAGACCTATACATTATGTATATGTTGTATACTAGTATAATTATTTATGCAGTTTTATGTTTAACGTCGTGTTATTTTTCCCACGCATTACAATTTTACAAGACGCGCGAACATAAATACATAAATCATTTTACATTCTGAAAAAATCATTATATATACTATTGAACATGTACATGTATATCTAAAATTTTGAACAGCGCTTTTACCAAAATAACCAAAATAATACCTAAATAAATACATTAATTATCAAGTTTACATCATGAAAAATAACCACCATTATACCATTGAGCTTGTACATGTATAATGTATATCTAAAATCTTGAACAACGCTTTACCCAAGCAAATTAAAATACTACCCATACAATCCATATATCAAGATAATAAATAAATAATCACTCTTAATAAATCATGAATCGTTTACCTTAATTATCCATATTAATCCAGTTAACGATATCAACTAATGACACTCTCCGATTCTTTACAATATTTTATATACTATGTACCACAGAGCGTGTGTTGTCAACTATAGCGAGCTAGCTCATTCAACAAAACAGTTTATATAAAATGGTTAAACAAACATGAAAACCCGTCCAGAAATACGATAGATGGGGTTAAATAAATGAATAATTATAGCGCGTGCCTTTTCCCATGGATGTTTTGTTCTTTAATCGAAGAATTGTAATAGTTGAAGTTAATATATGTACAGAAGTAATACCACGTGGCTTTCTAAATTATAACCACGTGACTACCTAGAAAAAGGACCACATAATTTACACGAACAGATTATCGTGCCTTACCGGAAAATAAGGTCACGTGGCCAAGCAGTTTTGAGAATTTTTTATTATTGTGCAATTTAATTAAGTGCACTTATACACGTGTAAGTTATCGTAAACAAGGGTTTCAAGTTTTACTATGTACTTCCGTCATTTCTACGTAACCGAACCCACTTAATCAAAAACAAATACTAAACACAGAATAAAAATCTACTTGATAAACGTGCAATCACGGATCTGCTACCATACACTTATCCATAATTATTACACTCATTGTACATAAAAGACTTCGCTTACGCATTAAACAAACCTATCCATCCGTTCTGACACCAATTATGGGGAGAACCGCGGTAACAAAGTTTTGGCACTTGTGGCCTGAACCCATTTGCCATTTTCAGAGAAAATAATTTTAAAAAAAGAAAAAGAAAAAAAGAAGAATATTTAAACTACACTTGACGCAAATCGAGAAGTAAAATGTTTGTTTTATATGTTTATCGAATTCGATAACTGCATCCAGTGAGTGGCACTAACCGGTATACCCAAGTCTGATTGATCAATTATAAAGATGTCGTACACATACGCCTATGAAGATACTCAAGATCTCAAGCTCTGTGTGGGTTTTCCCGGCTTATCCATTCAGTAGTGCGTAGTTCGTGGGCAGTTTCTTGTGTGTAAAATAGGAAAGTTCTCCAAAATAAAATGTTTTCAAACATTGCACATGTATATGGACAGCGACCAGATTAAGTTATCTGCTATCAAATAACAGGGATAGTATATCAGTCATGCGGAGACTACCCGGTTCGTGACATCACACTGACACTGACAATGAATAAATACGTCATTATAACGGCCGTTAGGACGGTTAGGACGGTCTTTATCATTGTCAAATTTTCATTAAACATACCCCGACTTTAACACCATCTATACCGAACCACCGGTGTTCACTGTTCAGGATAAATGAGCTTGTCATTAGACGTACGCATGTGGAATTTATCCCTATCCAGTTATATCATACGAGCGTGTTTATGGCGACGATATGCACGTACATGTATACCATAATCGGACATACGAGGTAATACGAGGGACAAATTGATAAGTTTACAGATAAGAGACATGGCTCTTTAGTTGTTTGGTTTTTTAAAATGCGTTTTCTACGAAATGAAAAATGTGTGAAGTAATGTGTGGAAGGTTTTGAGAAAATCGCAGCTATCAAGTATAAACGCACGGAAATTCAAAAAATCGATTTGTCGCCGATAAATAAAAAAAGATCAAACCTTGCACCAATCGAGGCGTAATTATACATAAATGATAATATGCATAAAAAAATTTGCATGCCATGATCTCGTTTTTTTTTTATTTGGAGTTCATACCTCCCATTTAGGATTATACCAGGCCCGGTGATTATACACAGTTCTCATTCTCCTACTCGAACTCTACTACATGCTCCAACTCGAAAAACTGAATTATTTAGAAGTTTTCTTTAAAACCAACACCAACTTGTAGCAAATGATCTAATCAACCCCCATATCATATGTTTCCATCCAGTAATAAAGAAGTTACAGCAGTTTTTGTAACTAAGAAATACTCCAATTGGAGTTCGGAGTACGAGTTGGAGCATGGAGTATGTTCTCCAATGTTTATAATCACCGGACCAGATTGACTGCTTACGAAAGACGGTCGCTTAAATCAGGCACCCACTTTCGTAAGTACGACAGTATGTAACGTTACAAAATTTCAGACTTAATGCTTGCTTGTGATATATTGAAAATAAATTGGTTGTGTTTAAAACCGTGTTTTAGCCTTTCTTGCAGTTTTCAATTGTTTTGTAATCTAAATAAATACTACAGCAATTGCCTGGGAAAGGTTTGTACCGGACAGTTTATGTTTTATCCATTCACATAAGGTCCTGTAACTATACCGTTCATATGCATGAAAGAGTTCAATAAAAATTTGAAAATTGGACAATTTGTTGAACAATTTATATTTCTTGGCGCCAGTATGACATTATTACAGTTTAATTTATACAAATTTATTTAAGGTCGATTGTGAAACAAGTTTTTCTTACTTGTATTAATCACTCTTGACACCTCATTCTTGATGTTATCCATGGTCACGAGGGTATGGTTATTACTGTAATATTTTGTTTTTCACTCCCCTAACCTGATAACAAGACTAATGTATTCAATCCGCTGGAATATTCAGCTCAGTTTCGATCGATGGAATAATATATTATTAAACTAAGGTAATGCCTTTTTGGGGATTTACCCACCTATGTTGTCTATACCCCGCGTCTTTCATGTGATCCTGGGCGCACTATAACTGTTCAGCAATACTTGCAGATACATGGCAGGGATTGATAAATATGTTTTGCTGTATCACTATTAAGTAAATTAATTCTCCAATTTCACATTGGTAATGCTACGGTCACAAAGCTCGTACGATATCCGTACAGATTTACCAACTCGTTCGAGTCTAACATATTTTAATCCGAACGGTATTTGTACGTTCTAAGCGTCTAGCTCGTACGAACCTCGTAAGTATTGTACATAATGCATCATAAGCTATCCGTTTACATCAAATTACCGAGTCCTCTGACTTGTGGAAATCTGCACGATGCTCGTACGAGCCTCTATATCCGTACGGGCTCCGAACGGACGCCGTGCGAGTTCAGCAAAATCAACTCGTTCGGAGATTGTAAGGAGCTCGTATGGCAAATATGACCAGGATAGAAGGCTAACATCTTCTCAATTTGTTTACATATGGACAGCTATATCTTCTCCAAAACCTTATACACTGTAAATTATTTTAAATTCGTTTTTAATATACTCTAGATTACCTTTACATATCCTGTCATTTGACTACTCGTCAAAAATCATAAAAAACAGTTTAATCATGTACTCAATTTATGTATTCGTGATATTATTCAACATTATGTATGCTTAAAGAACATCATTATATTTCAATTACTAATGTTGTGCGCGCGAAATGTGATACGGTGTACATTATATGGTGGCTTAGATGCACTATATGCGTGCATTTTTATATCTTCGCCATGACTTTCTTACTATCTGGATCACGCATAACCTGATGTGATGGCTTGACGATGGATTTGACGCGTGTACAAGCCGCAACGAAACGCCGTTGAAATTGGATGGCACTGAATTATTTAAAACAGCGTGTAAAAAAAGAAATGTGGCATTCAAGCAACTTTATTAGTAAATGTTTCAGGAGAGCACATCCGGTTACCCGTTAAGATGTCGGTTAGAATAAAACGATTTCTTCCCTCAAAGTCATGGTCTAATCGGACAGATAGAAACCGAATGGCCATGCACGTCCGGCTGCCTCGGTCGAACCCATATAAACAAGCTAATAGTCTATAAGGTCACTTGGATAATAGACAAACGTTTGGTAGTAAAAACTTGTTTCAATGATATTGTTATAGCTACCGACATTGCAAACATCACGTGCACATAAACGTACTTGTCATATCTGCATCGCCGTACTTTGCATCTATTCGTTGAAACTGGGTGTGTAATAAAATAACTTCATACTAAATAGATATACATACTGATTATATACACTGCATTGAACATATAAAACTATTTTGATTTTCCAGGCCTGGTATTTTAAGTCGAATCCTTTGACAAGACAGAAATACATTGATTAATAAGAAAATCTTCGAGGCGTATTTAATGTACTGCCCACTGGCATTAAATGAATTATTAAAACGCTGCACTCACCCTCTTAACGACAAAAACGCAAACAAATAACTTTCAAAATAAATATATAAATAAGGAATGAATAACACAAAAATAAATACATTGCAGGGATAATTACGTTCAATCAGTAACGCCTACACACGCCTCGGTGAAAGAAATGCCCAACCGACCATGAACATCTCATATTAACCATAACTAATATGTAGTATAATTATGCTATGTACTTTTGTTCAAAGAAGATGAGTAGTTCATATAAACAAACGGAACACATTAAATTGAACTTGTTACACTAAATTTTTTTTTCTTTTGTGATCATTCTTCATATAGTAAATCTTAAAACAACTGTTCCTTTAAGTTTTATTTATTGCGATATGGCCACAAGCGAACTTTTAACCTTTTTGTACCGTAACAAGAAAAGTTGGATTTATGAATCGAATATGTAATGGAGGATTTATTATTATGAAACGTGTATTTTAAAATTAGATATAACGGCAGGTCTGAATTTGTTTACAGAAAACAAAACATTAAAAAGAGATTCGAAACATGATCGCGAATCAGAACATCAGAAATAGTGCACACCACTGAGAGCCCTATAATGACCTAGTCTGTCCTAATAGTGTATTTGGACCGAAGTGAAGCTTATTTTATTATGTTAGACCATCAGAAATAGCTCACATAGGCACATGTACTTCTCTATAAATCCACAGCACAGTTCGATGGCTTATAATTAGAAGGTCGTAACTACCAAATCAATATTTTGAGAAAACACGGAAAAACTGTCTGACATTTGGTCTGTACTTATGGTAAAACAAACTTTTACAACTTAATTATGGTCAACATGACAAGTTCAGATTTTTATGAAAATGGACTCATAAGAAGCGCCCTGTAATGCTTATTCTAAATATGTATGAATCTTAAAAGGTCGTAAGTGGCACTTACGACCTTCTAATTCTAAGTCATCGAGTTGTCGAACATTGATGTAAACACTAAATATATTTTTGTTGATAGTTTCACAATAGCAAGCCGATCAAAATTTACGTGGATATGTCAAAAATAGATACCATGGTTCAGGGGGTAGTCTTTCATACATATTATTAAATGCGATATTTGGCATACGATTTCGATACAAATATTTAACATTCTGTCGCCATTCAATGATCATAAATTTGTGTTATTACATTTGTGTATATTTATCGCATTAATGTATCCTTATCCATTGTATTTACTCGTTAGCATTATAATTAACATTTTACAGCGTCATATTACTTTTATGGTTGCGTAATACGCATTCGAGTACATCATTCTTAAGAAGTTGATAAAATGTGTACTCACTATAATTATATACCATATAGTTATATTACTTGCAAGTGAAAAAGATCTAATTCAAATAATTTAAACATCTTCAGTAGAGCATCACTAGCGGACCAAGGTTCTTTTCAATGCAACAGTCTTCAGTGAAATATTTCCGAGGCAAACACATTCTTGTATCAATTGATATTTATTGCAAACGTTTGAAGTCATATACAGAAATAAACTTTCTACTTCATAACATCATTTCTACATCTACATATGGTTTGATAATATCATGCTAATTATAAAGTAATATAATTATCACTTTTACTAGATATATTGATCTGGTATCAGGCGTATACTTTTACACATGGTACAAACCAAATTATTACACCATAAACTGGCCATAAAATGACACATTCCAAAAACAATAAAAATATGAAATATTTTGCGACATCATTCTGTCGGTTTGTGGTTACACTCATTCTGGTATAAAAAAAAAACTGGAGTCCGTTACCTCAGAAAAGCGCTACCGAACGCTTTCATTCAGTTACTTCCTGTTCAATTAAATTCAGAAAGCGTGTATTACCTCCTGCAAAAAGCGCTTCGTAGCGCTTTGCTTAGGCAACGGACACCTAATTTAATAATATGGATGCCGAATTCTTCCATCTTTCCACATTAAAGCACAAGCAAATGGAAAATAGTCGGAACACTGGCGGAACTACAAGAATTGCGTATATATTGAATTTGTCGTAGTCTAGGTGCTGAAAAAGTGTTACATGGAGATATTGGTGTCTTTTAAATGCCCTAGCATACCGCATAGTACAGAATGGCAAACATCGTCAACCATAGATTAATGAACTACGATGTCCATATAGTTCATGTTCATCGATCTAAAATAACCCGTTGAATGCATTTGTCACAGTGACCTAAAACGCGTCCAAAAACATCCCGAATAACTAAATAACTACACGGACTCATTCTTATAATCATTATTAGATCAATACTGAGGGTTGTTGTTTGTGCATGCATATAGAGGGAACAAGAAATCAGTATATCCAACGTTCCACATACTTACCAAGTTCTCGCATTGTCATGTTTCATGTATTATCTGGTGGGTGGGGTATGACAAAATTCAGATTATCACATGTAGTACAGTAAATAGTTTCCTCACGCCTCATTGACCTGTATCAGTTCCAATTACTTAGGACGACAAATCTTCGCCTAGTCTTTCCAATACTCCTGGAGATTTGCGGATATTGTGTGAAAATTCGTTTTTTTCACAATTATTTAAGAGACTGTACGTGTCTGGTGGTATTAAGAGTCTACCAAATTAGCCCGATATCAGCTTCTTTCGTTATACCCGTGGGAAATTCAATCCGAAAACTCGCCAATGAACGAAATCTCAGCCATAAAACGTCCGGTCATCTAATTCACGAAGAAATACAAACATAAATCTATAGTGAGCAATCCTAAGAAATGATACTGCTTTGCGCAGATGTTTTCAATGCGCTCCCATGTCCTTTACTGTAACAATTAAAAGGATTTTTGTGCATTATCGCCGTTTGCTATTGTCACCCTGGCTCAGAACAGTCCCCGATATCTGACTTACTATGGTATGGATGTTGAAAATCTAAACGTGTACGGAGACTTGTACGTGTCACGGACAACATTTCGTTATACAGATGTGTATGTGTGAGTCCAGAAAATGTTTCAGCCGAAATTATAGTTAAGGTTCGGTCACAAACAATGTGTGCGATGTTTGGAAGACTACGCTCGATATGTTTTTTCAATCCGGAGGGAGTTACAGTACATTACACACGTCACACACAATATTGTGCCTGGTGTAAAGTGGCTGCGTGTGTGTCTATCTTCCACAAATGGCCGGTTATGTATTAGTGACTATCCGAAATCATTGTGCTATAGTCCATAATTATGCAATAATTCAAATAGTGGTTATCTTTCATAAGTGGTCGGTTATATTCTAGTGACTATCCGAAATGTATGGCTGTCCGAAATCAGTGTACTATCGGCCACATGTAATACTATTTATTTATATAATTGATCGATATACACTACTATGTCTGTGGAACAATTCTAATCGTTCATTGCCACGGAGAACTAGCACAACAAATCGGAACTAGTTAGACCTTAATGAGTCGACGTATTCACAAGCTACGTTTGTATAATAGCATTTAACAACCAAACATCACGACATCTTACCATCAATTCATCGAATGCATCTATACAAAACAGATGTATTTTCTCTGTTCCCGATAACAGGGAAATCAAGTTAGCACAAGGCAGAGTTACGTTGAGAAATACCAGTGGAAATGAAACAGTATTGTAGTGGAATGCTCGGGGTTTAAATTTCATTATTAGCTTTATGCTGCAGACATAGCCGTTTTGACACAAATGCACTATCCCAATTCAGTTTATCTTTAAGCAGATGTGTGTTTGAACGCTCGTGTGCTTTATTTAAGGCGCTTACCGGTCATTAGCACTTCGTTATGCGATAATGGAACACTAGAAAATGACAGTCGCTGCCATCTTTAATGTGTCTTTCCTTGTTTATCATGCCCCCGTCTTTGATGTGGTGGAATATTGCTTTGCTCATGTCGGTCGGTCGGTCGGTCGGTCGGCCAAATGGTTTCCGTTCTATAACTCAAGAACGCTTTGCCCTAGGATCTTTAAACTTCACATGGATTCGTCAGGAACAGAAGATGATCCCAATTGTTTTGAGGTTATTAGGTCAAAGGTCAAGGTCACTGTGACCTTTACCATTTTCGACCAATGGGTTGCCATGGGGACATACTTGTTTTAAAAAACTTCTCTTGTTTAGAAGGTTGTCCTTGTGTTGTTTTATAAGTACGTAGTACGTACTGAGTATTGCCTGGTGCATTTTCGTTGTAATCGTTACATTTGTGCTTTTACTGACCGAATCCGATTAAGTAGTGTCTAACCCCTTTTTTAAACCTTCAGAACGTATACATGCGACAGATCTACATACATCCACTGTTCATCGCATCACACCAGTTATATATTGATATGCTGTTTATCGCATCACACCAGTTATATATTGATATGCTGTTTATCGCATCACACCAGTTATATATTGATATGCTGTTTATCGCATCACACCAGTTATGTATTGATATGCTGTTCATCGCATCACACCAGTTATATATTGATATGCTGTTCATCGCATCACACCAGTTATATATTGATATGGATAATTATAATCACTGTATTGGAATACAATTGATAATAATTTAAATAGAAAACATAAATCTAATTAAATTACGTAATAGCGTGCTTAATTCTTCATAACAGCAGACAATTTAGGCGATACGTCAGCTGTACTGACTATCTATATTGATTGTTAGAGATTGTTTGAGATTCACTCAAACACACCATACTATAGTTAGTCAGACTATCGATCCTAGTAGAACAACTAAATATCCACGGTGCCAAACCAAAACACCGTAACTCAATTTTGGCGCGAAAACTGGTATTGCAGCATCTGCTAGACGTTCCGCACATTTCTGTCTTGTCGCAATTTAAATAGCCAATCGCGTTACCTAGATGGCGACAAGACAGAATTACGCGGGACGTCAAACAGATGCGGAATCTGCAAAAAAGTTTTCGCGCCAAAATTGAGTTACGGGGTTTTGGTTCGGCACCGTCGATATGCTGATCCTATAGCCTATCTTACTATAAACTTGTAGTATACTGATTGATAATAGCTTCAATCAAGGTGGATTAATATCATTAGACCCCCATTTATAAGAAAAATGAACCTAGACGACATCAATGACACCACAAAGAACCGCATACCGCTTGGTGATGCTATTGATACATTTGTATCATGGAAAGTAAATTGCTCCAAAAAACCAACAAATATAGAAAGCCATAATCAAAATCTTAGTTACAATAAAACGTACAGACGAGTTTCTATCACAAAAGTCGAATCCAATTCAAATCTCATTTAACTTTGTAACTTATATCCGAGAGACAACGAGATAATAAACAATTAGGAAGTTTAAAAGCTTACCGCGTTGGAGTCAATGTGTGCTCGGAAAAATTAAGTTGTATGATGTGTTCATGTTGCTTTTAAGTATTACCCTCTGAATGTTTCTTGCCGCTAATGTATGTAGATTTGTATATACTTGTTTTCTGCTGTAGTTTGATATATAATACAACAAAAATTCTGTTGTCAGACAGTTTCAAACACGTCAGATAATTGACAACATTTGACTGATATAAAACAAACCGACTGAACCAGTATATCGCTGGCTTAGAATGAGAAGGTCGTAAATACTACTTACGACCTTATAAGACTCATAGATATTTGCAATCTGCATCAGAAAGCGCCTCTTATGAGCCTATTTTCATGAAAATCGGAAATTGTCACGATGACCAAAATGAAGTTGTAAATGTTTGTTTTTCCATAGGTAAAGAATAAATTACAGACAGTTATCGCTTGTTTTCTCAATATATCGATTTTGTAGTTACGACCTTCTTATTCTAAGCCATCAATATATACAACGAGGTGTGTTGATTTCTACGTGAACACTTCCTTGCATATATAATATTATACCAGTATGCCGTGTTTGGCATTTAATAGATTCAAAACTTTGTTGTCAGAAATTCTGAAATTAACTACATTTGACCGATATAAAAAAGTCTGACTAGACCAATACCACAAGATTTCTTGTTTAGCACGTCAATACTACTTGTATATTATACATATAATATTTTATACTTTTACGATTAACTCCCCGGAGTATATTACCAAATGGCCGTCCGTTATGTCACTTTGTTTGACTATGCGTATAGATGGTGACAGGAATGAGTTTTTTAGCCTCGGGGGAAATCTCCGCCGACAGAAAAATGTAATCAAACTTTCTGTACACATTATTGGTGATATTCTTTGATTAACTGAACAACTCTGTCCATTCTCTCGATTATTACACGAATGAAGTGGACGACAGCTTGATGTTCGGATATTAACAACTATTCAAGGCGATTATGTGGGTCTTTTAGAAAGACATAGTAGAAAACAAGGTCTGTGTGAAACTCTGGTTTGCGAAAATGGCATCAGTAGCTGAGTGTGAGAATGAATAAAATGTCGGGTTCATTAATTTGTCAAGTTGGAGACAGCGCGTGTATGGAACTACTTAATTTGCTAGGTCAGCAAAACTGCGTGTTCTCGACTTAAGTTTACTAGAATGTCACAGAAAATTTGAAGCAGAAAACCAAGAAGAAAATGTTTTAAGATTTTCGGCAAGATCAGCTTAACACTAGTACTATAAGACGATGAAACGCTCATTCGGTACTGGTAAGAAAATTACCCAAGTGTCTTCTTATGCCCACACTCTATACTACCACTTACATATCTAGATATCGCTGGCTTAGAACAAGAAGATCGTAACTACCAAATCGATATATTGAGAAAACAAGAGAAAACTGTCTGTAATTTAGTCTTTACCTATGGGAAAACACGTTTTTAAAAACTTCATTTTGGTCAACATGACAATTTCAGATTTTCATGAAAATATGCTCATTAGAAACGCCCTGTGAAGCAGATTTCAAATATGTATGAGTCTTATAAGGTCGTAAGAGGTAGTTACGACCTTCTGGTTCTAAGCCATCGATAT
Organism: Spisula subtruncata; assembly: GCA_963678985.1. Taxonomy (NCBI): domain Eukaryota; kingdom Metazoa; phylum Mollusca; class Bivalvia; order Venerida; family Mactridae; genus Spisula; species Spisula subtruncata. The sequence continues at coordinate 24,962,366 of OY787671.1, read as the reverse complement.
GGGGCTCAACCAACAGAAAATCTCACAGCTATCTTACACAAACGCTTAGTATTATTAGTGCTTGATTTTCGATAATTTTGCAGACACGTGACCATGCTACACCCATAAATGACCTGAATATGTAATTTAAGGATTTGTTCTGTCTTTTAGTAGACACATGACTTACACGACATTCCGTATTCAAATTGTGTTTAAACCTTTAGACAAGTCTGGTTTTAAAAAAATATAACACTTTTTAGAATGATGCGTAACCTCTGGCCTTAATTCGTTTATAAGGCGAGGGTATATGCTGGATTTCAGTTAGTCGGTACATTGTCCGGGGTACATCTTATTATCTAAGTCGACTTACAGGCAGATATTTACGATATGGCAAACACGTATATCGTTATATTTTTTATAAATCTCATATTGGAAATGTATGTTGCCCTTTTAAGGACAATTACACTAATACAAACGATTCAGTTAAATATTTAGTTCACATACATGATTGTATCTGAATGTTGTCATAAGAAACGTTGGCAGAGCTGGTGATGACATCCATTCTAGACTATACAAAGACAGAAACATCTTCATGTCACGTAACAACAAATGAAAAACATTTCAATATAGTAAAAATACAAAACTCAAATTGTACCAAAGCTGTGTCCTTCAACCCTTTTATACTGATTGGAGTACTAGAGAATGGTAGAAAATATATCCACATTACATACAAAAACTTTTAGAAGAATTTCTAGAATCGTTTGGCCAAACACAATCTCATACGAAAACCTTCTACAGCAATGTCATTATGAAGACATGGCCACCATATTGTACAGACGAAGATGGTTATGACTAGGACACGTTATCAGGAAAGAAATCAACGCCATCCAAAGAGTCGCTTAACATTGGACACCCGAAGGAAAAAAGACGAACGGACGACCTTAGATCACATGGAGGCTAACAGTCGAGGAAGAATGGAAGACCACGGGACTGTCCTGGTGAACAGTTGAGGAGCTTGCCAAAGACCGAAGTCGGTCGAGGTCCTTTGTTGCTGCCGTACATGTTAAATGGCATAACTGGCAGAAGTAAGTAAGTAAGTTAAATGATTGAACCATTTGAACGGATTCGGATTACTCATGGAAAGCGTGTTATAGTCAGGGTGCTTGCTGTTGGCCTCACTGTAACAACTGGTGTTAACAATGTTATCCAATCAGATGATAATATGAAAAATATTCAGAGGTACGCTTATGAAATATGTTTTGAAGATAATGCTCCCTTCGAATTGAATAGTCTAGATAGTGTTTTTTTCCTACCACTTTCCCACCAACGTTGTAAGTATACATGTGCTATAGCTAAATAAAATACAAATCAAGCTATAGAAGGTTACATCGCCCCATTGTCTCAATCAGACTTTTGAACCCCATTCAAGAATTGTTTAGGGAAATTTCAATCTAATATTGTAAAAATAGTTTTTCGCCAAAATGTCTCATGATTATTTAATATGAACAACAATATTAGCCAAACTATTGATACAGAGTCTAAATATAGCATCTCAAAACCTTGTATTTAGTTCACACTGCGTTCAAACTGCGCTTCACTCATTTTGGCATCTTGATGTTTTTTCACTAACTTTCAAGTGAATGGCACAAAAAGCGGAACTTATCGTCTTAACGTTTTGTTGTCTAAGAGGCAAAAACCACCGAACCCAGAATCAATGAGTTTGGAAAGACACGATAATATCTTGTACTTGCTAAATGCGATGTACACCTGGTGTTCCCAATGCAGCTCTAATTTGATATATGTTCCTTCAATCATTAATGTTTAATCAGACTACGTCTAGAATATTAACAAACTTTTGTAAATCAGGACCAGGACTTACATACCAGACTCTAAGACGATACGATGGCTTGAAGTCCATTGTTTTAATTAACATGTCGAAATAACCCCATTGGTTAAACGTCTGTTTTCTTTTCATTGGCATAAATACAAAGGTCTGTGAAATTGGCAGTTACCTGTCAGCCGACTCAGCTGTTAACTCAGATGTTAAGTCATCTTGAGTTGACTTCTGCCAGAACTGCCAATTTTACACACCTTAAATACAGGCAGTAATTTTAAAATAAAATTGCTATTTTATAACAGAAAAATACCATACCGAGTAAATGTGTGTTGACTGTCTTCAGTGCTTAACAATGTATATATATATATATATATATATATATATATATATACGATTTGACATTATGTCAGCAAAATACGGGCACTGACATACTTATAGATCGTTATCTGAACCCAGTACACTATACACTATCTATATTATACCAGTGGACATAACTTGGTGTATGATAACAATTATCTAGAGCTATAATATTAGTTATCACTGTCTCGGGGCAGTCTCTGAGATTTCTCGGTTTCGGTCACAAATTCGCTTGTTAGCTTGTCCATAACGATCCATCATGGGTAAATAACATATAATTTTCTAAAAGTAATTAATTGAGTGTTGAAATAATGGAGAGTTTATGGCAAATAACGAGTAAATTGTCTTACACGATTTCACAGCCATGTGTCAATCGAACATTCTTCGATGTTTGTAATGTCATGTTCAGGATATTTTACGATTGATGCAAGGCTTTATTAGTTTGTAAGAAAATTCAACTAGCAAAACTACCCAAAGGTCCTTCAGAATTCACCAAACATTTGAATTCATTCCAGAATTCCTCATTCGGTGTTTTGTCCAGTTTGTACGAGCAAACATCGTTGTAAATTTACTAAATATGTCAAATAATAACCCCGTGAGAATGTGTGATTTTATTGTAACTTGCACCTCAGAGACCAAGGCTTGGCTCAAGATGGACTAGAAGAAGGACATGAGCTCTTCTGGTCAGCCACAGCTTACCACTACACTACAAGGCGACCACTATATTTCCCTCGGCTGTAATAACAAATATTCCGGTACTATGGATATTTTGTTATCGTATGGGCCGGAGTATGAGATGCTATGATTCGAAACTATAGTTATTTAATGTCGGATCAGGCGATGACAGATTACCGTTGTGAATTATGCGTTTTAGGCGCGCTGAACTACTCCATCTTGCAGAGGTAACGATTTAATCTACCCCAACTCTATACAGTATATCATTTGCAGAATGAAACTGTCGTCGCAGATACGGTCCCAGTCTGAAGTAAATTGGACAAGGTTTGGAGATTAAACGCAAGTAGATGAATACACTTTCAAAAAGAGTTGCGAATGATAGAATGTTTTTCAAACAAAGAATCAAAGACCACCAACCGGTGGATTAACAAGTTCTCAGAAACAATGGCTTTCAAATTTCAAAGTTGATAAGATCAATCAAAGCACGGGAACTATATTTTACTCAGTTTTCCCTCTCGTTCCCGCAACGTCAAGAGCACACCGGGAAGGATTTGCATAACCGTATCAACTGCAGACATGTCTTCTGCATCGATCAGATATGTTTGTTTTTAAATTAAAATATATTGAAGTTGTCAGACACAGCGCCTTAATTTTTATTATTCCATTGGCTAATGTGATTTGTGATGGGAAAGCCGCATGTGAAACAGATCCGTTCAAATTTCTTTAATGACGGAAACATTTCATGTTCTTTGGTTGCAAAGACCGAACTGCTTATTTGTTGCAAAGACCACATTGTTTATTTGTTGCTAATTGTATTAAAAATACGAACACGTAATGTTAACGTCAAAATGTTTATCAATAGAATATCATTAAATGTAATAATTGAAACATTGTCTCTGGAGAGTTATTAAACTATATAGTCTCTCGGATTCAATGAGAAATTATTAGAGATTTCTCCGTACGAACGATATCAGGTAATTAAGATGAAAATATGATATCCTAGATTAGAACAATGTAATTGATATACTGACGATCTGATGCAACAACTAAATCAAACAAAGTGTAGTTGTCATTTCTATTTTCTCTCCTTGCTAATTATACGAACTACTTAATAGGAAGTTTCTCATGATTAAAGACGGTATGAGAAATGACAAAAAACAGCATAATCACTGGTCGTTTAAGTTTGATTAAACGTGCACGAACTGCCCTTCACTCATTTTGGCTTCTCATTTTATTTTCACTAACTTTCAAGTCAATGACACAAAAAGCGGAACTGATCGTCTTAATGTTTTGTTGTACAAAAGACAAAACATCAACAAAATTTAGAATCAATGAGTTTGGAAAGACCTCGTACTTGCTAGATACGTTGTTTTCCTGTTTTTCCAATACAGCCCTAATTTGATGTATTTTCCTTCAACCATTAAAGTTTCATCAGATTACGTCGAGAATATTAACAATCTATCGTAAATCATGACCAGGTCTTACATACCAGATTCTTAGACGATACGATGGTTTGAAGGCCATTGTTTTAACATGTCAAAAGTATCACATTGGTTAAACGTTAGCTTCATTCTCATTGACATAAGTACAAGCAGTAATTTTAAAATAGAAATACTATTTTAAGACAGAAAAGGTACAATACAGAGTAAACGTGTATTGACTGTCTTCAGTACTTGACAATGTATACGACTTAACATTATGTCAGATTAAACACGGGCACTGATTACTTATAGATCGTTATACATACCCAGTACACTCTCTATACACATATTACCAACGGACGTAACGTGCTGTATCATAACATTTATCTAGAGCTATCATATTAAGGTCTTAGGGTGGTCTCTGAGATTTCTCGGTTTATCGATCTCAGTATTTCCTTGTTAGTTTGTCCATAACGATCAATCATGGGTAAATAACATATAATTTTCTACAAGAAATTAATTATATCAATTGAGTGTTGAAATAATGAGGAGTTTATGGCATATATTGAATTGATTGTACTAGATTCTACGATCTGAACGAATTCAAACGTCGTGTCATTGTTGGCAAAATTCAAGATTGTTTTGCGAGCAAAACGTGTTACAATAGTTTACAACCATGTATCAATCGAACGGACTTCGGTTTTTATAAAGTCATATTATAGATACTTTATGATTGATGCAAGGCTTTGTTAGTTTGAAGAAAATTCCACAAGCAAAACTACCCGAAACTCCTCCAGAATTCACCAGACATTTGAATTCATTCCAGAAATCCTCAGTCGGTGTTGTGTCCGTTTTGTACGAGCAAACATCGTTGTAAATATATTAAATACGTTAAACAATAACCCCGTGATAATTTATGATTTTATTGTAACTTGCACTTCAGAGACCAAGGCTTGTGTCAAGATGGACTAGAAAAAGGTCATGCAGACTTCTGGTCAGCCACAGCTTACAACTACACTACAGGGCGACCAATATATTTCCCTTGGCTGTAATTACGAATATTCCGGTAATCTGGATAGTGTGTTATCGTATGGGCCGGAGTATGAGATGCTATGATTCGAGACAATAGTTATTTAATGGCGGATCAGGCGGTGACATATTACCGTTGTGAAGTATGCGTTATAGGCGGGCTGAACTACTCCATCTTGCTGAGGTAACGATTTAATCTACCCTCACTCTATACCGTATATCATTTGCAGAATGAAACTGTCTTCGAAGATACGGTCCCAGTAGGAAGTAAATTAAGCAATGCATGGAGATTAAGAAAAGCGGATAAAACACTTCCTCATTTAAATGATTCGCGCAAAACAATTTGATTTTCAACAATGAATCAAAGACCACCAACCGGAGGATTAACACGTTCTAAGAAACAATGGCTTTCAAATTTCAAAGTTGCTAAAATCAATCAAAGTACGGGAAACTATATTTTATTCAGTTTTTCTCTAAATTTTGCAACGTCAAGAACATACTGGGAAGGATTTGCATAACCGTATCATCTGCAGACATGTCTTCTACATCGATCAGATATGGTTTTTTTTAATTTAAATTTATGAAGGTGCCAGAAATATCGTCTTAATTTTTATCATACCATTGGCTATTATAATGTTTGACGAGAAAGCCGCATGTGGAACAGCTCTGTTTAAAGTGTTTTAATGACGGAAACATTTCATGTTCATTGGTTGCTTAGACCGAAACGCTTATTTGTTTTAAAGACCACACTGTTTATTTGTTGGTTATTGTATTAAATATACAAACACGTAATGTTCACGTCAATAAAATATCAATAAATGTTATAAATGAAATATTGTCTTTGGAGAGTTATTAAACTATATAGGATTCAATACAAAATTATGAGAGATTTCGCCATAAGAACGATATCTGGTCATTTATATGGAAACATGATATCTTAGAACAATGTGATTAATATACTGACGATCTAATGTAATAATTACATCAAGCAAAGTGAAGTTGCCATTTCTATTTTTTCTCCTTGCTTTTATACGCACTATTTAATAGGAAATGAGAACTGATTAAAGACGGAATGAGAAATTACAAAAGCAGCATAATTTTTGTCCATTTAAGTTTGATTAAACGTGCATGTCATCAATTGTGTGAGGGCGTGTGTTAGTAACTCGTTTCATGAGCCTCACCTCCCCTACGTCTTTTTGTTCATTATATACTGAAAATCAATCCTTCAATTACCTAATTTTATAATTCAACTTATGATTGTTCTTTGTTTTCCAGGTAACAAGTTTTCCACCATATGTGACGTATGTTTGGTATTTTGAACTAACATCTTCTTGAAGCCTTTGCTGTACATTATCTAATTTACAGGTAATGTGTATGTAAACCATCACAGAGGCCTATATCTGTCTTGACTGGAGTAGCGCCAATATTCCAACTGTGTCTTTCCAGCATTTTACAACCACAGGCATCCGTCATGTTATGCCCCCCCCCCCCCTGTAGACCCCAATACTTCCCAGGTACCACCACCAACCCAAAATATACAACCCTAGCACATATTTTATACATATTAGACCAAATAAAATGGTTTGCAACAAAATATATAAAATATATTACACAACATGTGGTATAGTATAGTATCACTTGAAGGTATAGAAGTAATGGCATCAGACGAGACACAAGTCTAGTTTCAGAAGGCCGTGAGCGCGTAATTTTCGCACCAGCACATCAACCCCAGTCTTATTTGTCAACCAAATGATTGTTCTTTGTCATAGTATACTTTTTAATGCACACACTTGAGCGTACTATGAGCGGCGAGTCGTCAAAGTGGCGAAAGAGCTAGCTTTCCAGAATATGACCGAGGCTTGTTTACAAATTACCCCAAATTTATCAGGGCTGTTAAACTTTATCCGCTCGTGATTCCCGGCGCACATTGTCATGGACGTTAACCAATAGAATTAAATAACTACTCACCGTCAGCCGACTCCATAATAATTTCCTATATAATTCACTATGACACATTTTCCGACTGAATAGAATTTTTCAATGAAAGTCCAGCCATTTTAGCGGATGCACTTGGATAAAAGCCGTACATTTCGTACAGGTCCGGACGGTAAGTGTCGTTATCAAGTATATGTACACGCGGCAATGCTTTTAACGGTAAACGTCTTTCCAGTGACTGTCCTACCCATTATGACTAAATTGTGGCCTTTGGAAACTAAATCAACAGCTAATCGTTGTTTGTAATCAACTCCTTTTGAAATGTGCGAGGAAGATTGATTCTGGCTCAACTAACTTAGATTAACACGTAACGGGGAACCAACGACACACCCCCAGTAATGGACCAATCCACGACACTTATCGCCCGGACCTGTACGAAATGTACGGCTTTTATCCAAGTGCATCCGCTAAAATGGCTGGACTTTCATTGAAAATTTTTATTCAGTCGGAAAATGTGTCATAGTGAATTATATAGGAAATTATTATGGAGTCGGCTGACGGTGAGTAGTTATTTAATTCTATTGGTTAACGTCCATGACAATGTGCGCCGGGAATCACGAGCGGATAAAGTTTAACAGCCCTGATAAATTTGGGGTAATTTGTAAACAAGCCTCGGTCATATTCTGGAAAGCTAGCTCTTTCGCCACTTTGACGACTCGCCGCTCATAGTACGCTCAAGTGTGTGCATTAAAAAGTATACTATGACGAAGAACAATCATTTGGTTGACAAATAAGACTGGGGTTGATGTGCTGGTGCGAAAATTACGCGCTCACGGCCTTCTGAAACTAGACTAGTGTCTCGTCTGATGCCATTACTTCTATACCTTCAAGTGATACTATACTATACCACATGTTGCGTAATATATTTATATATTTTGTTGCAAACCATTTTATTTGGTCTGATATGTATAAAATATGTGCTAGGGTTGTATATTTTGGGTTGGTGGTGGTACCTGGATAGTATTGGGGTCTACAGGGGGAAGGGGGCATAACATGACGGGTGCCTGTGTTTACAACGAGGTCACTACCCTCGCAATTACCGACTGGCGAGAATCAAACATAAGCAAACATTTGTACAATTTCAAGATACAGAATGTTTTCTTCATTGTAATGGCAATTTTGTACCATTGTGCCATCATTCCTTAAACCAAGTTGGAAATGGGAGGCAGCATTCAACCAAAACAGCAGATCACAAAATGCACAAAACGACTACCGTACCAATTGCTAGTTCTGTGACAAGGCGTTTGCTTCTTTGCAAAGAATGGCAATTTGTACTTTCGTGTCCGTATTGACAATGTAAGACTGAAAAACAAATCGGACAGGGCAGGCAACACTCAAAAGAGGCTGCTGAGTCAAATACCATAAACTCAATATACGAATTGCAAAAATTGCAAACTGCCCTTCACTCATTTTGGCTTCTCATTTTATTTTCACTAACTTTCAAGTCAATGACACAAAAAGCGGAACTGATCGTCTTAATGTTTTATTGTACAAAAGACAAAACATCAACAAAATTTAGAATCAATGAGTTTGGAAAGACAAGATACTACCTTGTACTTGCTAGATACGTTGTATTCCTGTTTTTCCAATACAGCCCTAATTTGACGTATTTTCCTTCAACCATTAAAGTGTAATCAGATTTCGTCTAGAATATTAACAAACTATAGTAAATCATGACCAAGACTTACATACCAGATTCTTAGACGATACGATGGTTTGAAGGCCATTGTTTTAACATGTCAAAAGTATCACATTGGTTAAACGTTAGCTTCATTCTCATTGGCATAAGTACAAGCAGTAATTTTAAAATAGAAATGCTATTTTATGACAGAAAAGGTACAATACAGAGTAAACGTGTATTGACTGTCTTCAGTACTTGACAATGTATACGACTTAACACTATGTCAGATTAAACACGGGTACTGATTACTTATAGATCGTTACACATACCCAGTACACTCTCTATATTACCAACGGACGTAACGTGCTGTATCATAACATTTATCTAGAGCTATCATATTAAGGTCTTAGGGTTGTCTCTGAGATTTCTCGGTTTATCGATCTCAGTATATCCTTGTTAGTTTGTCCATAACGATCCATCATGGTAAATAACATATAATTTTCTACAAGAAATTAATGATATCAATTGAGTGTTGAAAAAATGAGGAGTTTATGGCATATATTTAATTGATTGTACTAGAATCTACGATCTGAACGAATTCAAACGTCGTGTCATTGCTGGCAAAATTCAAGATTGCTTTGCGAGCAAAACATGTTACAATAGTTTACAACCATGTATCAATCGAACGGACTTCGGTTTTTATAAAGCCATATTATAGATACTTTATGATTGATGCAAGGCTTTGTTAGTTTGAGGAAATTCCACAAGCAAAACTACCCGAAACTCCTCCAGAATTCACCAGACATTTGAATTCATTCCAGAAATCCTCATTCGGTGTTGTGTCCGTTTTGTACGAGCAAACATCGTTAAACAATAACCCCGTGATAAGTTATGATTTTATTGTAACTTGCACTTCAGAGACCAAGGCTTGTGTCAAGATGGACTAGAAAAAGGTCATGCGAACTTCTGGTCAGCCACAGCTTACAACTACACTACAGGGCGACCAATATATTTCCTTTGGCTGTAATTACGAATATTCCGGTAATCTGGATAGTGTGTTATCGTATGGGCCGGAGTATGAGATGCTATGATTCGAGACAATAGTTATTTAATGGCGGATCAGGCGGTGACAGATTACCGTTGTGAAGTATGCGTTATAGGCGGGCTGAACTACTCCATCTTGCTGAGGTAACGATTTAATCTACCCTCACTCTATACCGTATATCATTTGCAGAATGAAACTGTCTTCGAAGATACGGTCCCAGTCGGAAGTAAATTAAGCAATGCTTGGAGATTAAGAAAAGCGGATAAAACACTTCCTCATTTAAATGATTCGCGCAAAACAATTTGATTTTTAACAATGAATCAAAGACCACCAACAGGAGGATTAACACGTTCTCAGAAACAACGGCTTTCAAATTTCAAAGTTGCTAAATCAATCAAAGTACGGGAAACTATATTTTATTCAGTTTTTCTCTAATTTTTGCAACGTCAAGAACATACTGGGAAGGATTTGCATAACCGTATCATCTGCAGACATGTCTTCTACATCGATCAGATATGTTTTTTTTTAATTCAAATTTATGAAGGTGCCAGAAATATCGTCTTAATTTTTATCATACCATTGGCTATTATAATGTTTGACGAGAAAGCCGCATGTGGAACAGCTCCGTTTAAAGTGTTTTAATGACGGAAACATTTCATGTTCATTGGTTGCTTGGATCGAAACGCTTATTTGTTTTAAAGACCACACTGTTTATTTGTTGGTTATTGTATTAAATATACAAACACGTAATGTTCACGTCAATAGAATATCAATAAATGTTATAAATGAAATATTGTCTTTGGAGAGTTATTTAACTATAATAAAATTATAGGATTCAATACGAAATTATTAGAGATTGCTCCGTACGAACGATATCTGGTCATTAATATGGAAACATGATATCTTAGAACAATGTGATTAATATACTGACGATCTAATGTAATAAATACATCAAGCAAAGTTAAGTTGCCATTTCTATTTTTTCTCCTTGCTTTTATACGAACTGCTTAATAGGAAGTGTCTCATGATTAAAGACAGAATGAGAAATTACAAAAGCAGCATCATTTTGGTCGTTTAAGTTTGATTAAACGTGCATGTCATCAATTGTGTGAGGGCGTGTGTTAGTAACTCGTTTCATGAGTCTCACCTCCCCTACGTCTTTCTGTGCATTATAGACTGAAAATCAATCCTTCAATTACCTTATCTTATAATCCAACTTATGATTGTTCTTTGTTTTCCAGGTAACAAGTTTTCCACCATATATGACGTATGTTTGGTATTTTGAACTTACATCTACTTGAAGCCTTTGCTGTACATTCTCTAATTTACAGGTAATATGTATGTAATTGTAAACTAGCACAGAGGCCTATATCTGTCTTGACTGGAGTAGCGCCAATATTCAAATTGTTACTTTCCAGCATTTTACAACGAGGTCACTACCCCCGCAAACACCAACTGGCGAGAATCCGACATGAGGAAAGGTTTCAACAATTTAAAGTTAAACTGTGTTTGCTTCATTGCAATGACAATTTTGAACCATTGAACCATTATTCCTAAAACCAAATTGGAAATTAGAGGCAGCATTCAACCAAAACAGCAGATCACAAAATGCACAAAAATTCTACCGTTCCAATTGCTAGCAGTGACACAGTGTTTCTTCTTTGCAAAGAATGTCAATTTTGTACTTTCGTACCCGTATTTACAATGTCATATTAAAACTAATCGGACAGGGCAGGCAACATTCAAAACAAGTAGCAAAGTTAAATATCGTAAAAAGTACAATATACAAATTGCATATTTGAAATGGGTCCATGATTGAATACTTGCACTAGTGGTTTGTCTTTAATGTTCCTTTTAACTACAAGACATGCTGACGCAACGCGTAAGTTGACATAACCTAGTTCCATTTAGTCAGGGACATTAATTATGTGGCTGGGTTTATTTTCAAAACATGTGAGTCGATCTGCATTTTGTTTTGAGATTTTAGTGTTGATGCCATTATATTGACAACCTAGATTATATTGGCCTCAAAACAGACCTTTAAGTGTTTATATACCCCAAAAACTAAAACATATGCCACATTTTTAAATATGTGTCTGTTTTAGATCAAACATTCTCCCTAAAAATGAAACAACAATTTAATTCTGCACTGCTCTATTTTCCGGGTCATGTTATGTTCAGATATGTACATTTAGACGAAAATCTGTTTAGATTGAATAAAATGTTTCCTGTGATTCCAATAATTGTCTAAGCTAAACAAACTGCTTCGTTTATTAGCTTGCTAACGATTAAGTCACAAAAACAGACTCCAACTGACAAAATTAAATTACCGTCTACAATCTTGTAAAATCGAAAATACATGGCTGTGTGAGCATTGTTAGGTTTAGTATGACAATGTTCAAAGAAATCTTCGTCTTTTTTAACGGGTTTCTTCTCAACTTTGATTATGGCCCAGACAACAATAGTTGAGGTGGTTTGAGGATAATAAACTATTGGAAAGATGTGTCAAACGATCACTGAATTCTATGATATTCATGGACAATATCTTAAGATTGCGGATGTTTGCTGTTAGGTGGGGGAGTACAAAGTCTTAAAAAGGCAGTAACATTTTAATTGTTACCTATTTGGTCCTAGATATATGGTCTGATTGAACCCAGGGACCGCTCTGTTCGTAATCAAGTGCGTTACCCACTCGTCCAACAAGCCACTCAATTGTTTAACTAGCTATAACATATGAGCAGTATTTTAACTATCTGAGTATCACCAATTGCGCCGAACAAACGGTTGCTCAAACTCTGGAACAACATTTTAAGCCTCCCCAGCGAATGTTTGAACAATGCATACATGTACATGTAGCTATGCCTATTAATTTAACCATGGAATGTACAGCACTCGTAGAGGCCAGCATATATACAGTAACAAATTATGGTCCAAACGTCATACTGTATGACCACTTAACGAGAGCCCATTGGTCTTTAAATTGTCCACTGTCTTGACATATCATGTGACCCGACCAAATATCTTTTTTTTCAGCATTTACTTGAAGTTGGAATTCGTTCAGAACGTAGATTCCAGCACAATCATCTAGCTCTGTCCGTATATTCCTCATTATTTCAACAATCATTTCAGGATACAAATTTGATACAATTAATTTCTTCCAGATAATTATATGTTATTTACCCATGATGGATCGTTATAGACAAACTAACAAGGGAAAAGTGAGATCGATAAACCGAGAAATCTCAGAGACCGCCCTAAGACAGTAGTTACTAATATAATAACTTTAAAGTGTTATCATACAGCAAGTTACGTCCATTGGTTATACAGAGAGTGTGCTGGGTATGTATTATGATCAATAATAAAGTCATTGTCCGTATTCTGCTGACATAATCATTAGCGTCGGGTTTATACTGTTTCTTATACTTTGTCCCACAAATACATACATTCCTGGTCTGCTAAGGACAGAATGCCACTTTGTTTAAATAGAAAAAAACGCTAATATTGTAATTTAGTTTTAAAAACCGGATTGTACTCGTAAGTATACCAACGTGAATAACTTATCATAACATGTTTGTTATACATGTATTGAAATTCAAACCATCGTGCCATTACATTATAAGATCCATCTGAGGTTGATATAGATGAGCCTAGATATAATTCCTAACAATGATTTACTATAGTTTGTGAAACTTTAGTCGTCATTGGATTAATCTTTTATGATATGAATGAAAATAGATCAAATTAGAGCTGCATTTGGGACACCGAGACATCGCTTTTATCAAGTACATGGTATTCTCATGTCTTTCCAAACTTATTGATTCCGAGTCTGTTGGTGTTTTGTTTTTTAAACAACACATCATAAAGACGACGAGTTCTGCTTTTTGTGCCATTGACCAAATATTTAGTGAGAATAAAACAACGTCTCGGTGAATGAAGCGCAGTGTGAACTAAATACAAGGTTTTGTGGTGTTATATTTAGACACCGTACCAAACGATTTGCTAATATAGCAGTAGGAATTAAAATATGAATCATTTGGTCGCAAACCATTTTTGCAATATTCGATTCAACGTTCCATAAAACTACTCTTTAACTGATGTATTATTATCTACTCTGTAGCACGTGTTAAAGTATTTGGAAAGTAATGTGTGAGGTAACATGATGATATTAGCCTAAAATATTAGCCGATGCTGGCGAAATTGTGATGTCGACAAACACTGTTCGAAGTATTAAAGTAAATCAAACCTGTATGTTAGCGTGAGCCAAACCCAAATAATTTCATGTACTATCACACGATGGTGCACACCACCTCGTCAGTCTAACTGTTCATCGTTGCATGGTGATCAACAATTTCATTCATTAATTCTTAAAATATACGCATGTTTGTGTTGTATTTTTGTGAACTTACATTTACTTGAACCCTTGGTTGTACGTTCTCTATTCATATCCTCTGTATGGACTTGAGTATCGCCAATTCAATAATAGTAACCTTTTTAGCATTTACAAGGTCACTCACCCAGTGTCCTCCTTTTGTCATTAATGCGACATAAGAAAACATACACAATAGACTACTAACCTACTTAGTGTACGAGAGGTGTTCAACTTATTTATGAACAAAACATGAACACCGATTTTGCAATATTGAATAACAAAAATTGAAATATCTCGTTTAACCCATGTGAGAAAATGCTTTAAGATGAACATATTATCATTATACATTGTATATTTCATTTGGTTAAAGCTAAAAACAACAATTTAGTAGATGGTGTTGTTTTTCCTGTTTTTAAGACAAAATGGTCCTTTTATAAGCATCAAGAAAGGGTTAATAAATCTTTATTTTGCATTTTTAATGAGAACATTAGTAATATCTGTCGTAAGAAGTGTTATTAACATTCTGTTTCCAGTAATGGTGAAATGGTACCAAAAATTGAAAATTGCCTAAAATTGCCAAAACCTACATTATTAAGTTAAATTGGTTTCATGATATCTATGATGAATCCATTAGCAAGTTCAAGTTTATTAGCAAATCGGCATTTATGCAATGCCTTTGGCCATTAACAAAACATATATACAAGGTCACATATACATAAATATAAACACAATGCATGCAAAATAACAAAACATAATTTATCAAATCAAACATACAAGTTACATACAAAATTTAATATTTAAGAAGCAGGTAAAATGTTAAGTTTTTCTTGTCTTAAAAGTAAAGAATGGTGTATAAATTTTGCTTTATTTCTTATGGTCCTGTTTTTCTGACTTGAAAGCAATCTACCAAATTTTTGTAATGATGGGAATGATACATTTATACAATATTTGTTTCTTAATTCGTGATATAATGGACAGCAGGAGATAAAATGGTATTCAGATTCTAAAACGTTTTGATTACAGCATTTACAAAGCAAAACGTGGAATAATACCACTAATGGGAGTGTCCATAGAAACTATCAGTGAAATTATTTCGAAAAAGTTGAATGCATAGTTCTTGGAAAATGCGAAGTTCCTATGCTGAAAATCGAGAAAAAATGCATCGCTGCCAAAAGTCTTGGAATCTAGAAATGCGAAATAAACAACATTATGTGGGAAAAAAATTATGATAGATTATGGTATGCTATTTAAGAAAAGGTCACAAGGATAGGGAGACGTTCATGTTTGTCCAGCTTTGTGTGTTCGCGGCTGTTTTCATGGAAAGGCATTGGGTTTGTTATAATGAAAATACGCACGTCAAAATCAATATCAAATTGACGGAACTGAAGGTTGTGGTCTATGTACAAACCGTTTCAAATCAGGTTTTCAACAAAAAAAGTGTTACATATCGTTTCTAGTGACTTTTCCAAGAACCCGGTGTTTCATCCATATTCAGCTTCAAGTCACCATATACAACGCCAAATAAAAACTTAAGAATATAACTTTGATATATATTATAACCAAACAGTGGATGTCGAAGTCTTCTCATGCTTTAACAATATAATTTTCTATCTCGTTAATACTAAAACAACGATTAAAGAAGGAAAATGTAAACGTAATTATCACCACAGGTAACTGTATCGTTGAAAAAGAAAACAAAAACGAAAAAAATTTTTTTTTTGAAATTTTATATTTTTCTATCAAGGTCAATTTGTACAGAAATCCACGAGCCGGTTCGAGAGGTGCAGTTTATTTTTAATAAAAGAACTACTTTATGCATACCAATTATCTATTAAAGGATGTGTGTTTACACAAACAATGTTACGGGATGAATGTAAGCCAAAAATTAACTTCATATCATAAAATCCATTGCTTAAAGGTATACTTTTACTGTCGCTGGTGTAACACATTCTTAGGGACGGCCATGTAGATTTGTGTTGATTGCACCATATGAATCGGCTGGGAAACAGTATCTACATTTTATAGTATAACTTTTTAACTCTTTGATCAATTCTGATAAGATCTGGCATATAAGTACTTTAAACATTGCTGTATATGAATATAATTAGTTTATGGAGATATTGATAGTCAAATTTTGTTTTTGATTGATTGAAATTCTGGTTTATCTAGAACAAATAAACCTTTATAGAAAAATATAAATTTTCCAAATAAAATATTTTTTTCGTTGTTTTTTTTTCGTTTTCAACGATACAGTTACCTGTGATTATCACGAGTTTTGGACCTTCAAAACGCAAATAACAACACCCTCTACTCTAATACTGATTATGATTTAACCGTAACGTATTGGTAATTTACTATTATTATATACGAGGGTATATCCAAAAGTAATGTCACTCCTCCCGTGGTTTATTTGTTTATAGGCCGATATGCAAAAACTTGATATCAAAATGTTCAGCTATTCAATTCTGATTAATAAACAACGTGTTCCATTATTCTATTTTCATAATTGGATTATATGTTCATTTGAAATAAACCTATGACGTCATATCGCCGCACACGAAAATTACGATATTTGTTCATTAGCATAACGATTTTACTTTATGCGTTTTTATAAAAAGAAATTCTCGAAAGCAGAAAATACTTTCGTGACATGATGAAACCAATGTGTTGTGTCTGTTGCTAAAAATTCATTGACATCATTCTCTTTTGAAACTCGCAATATATTTTCATCTTACTGATTACTTAGCGAAAACACTGCAGATTTGTGACAAAAAGACGCTGCGCGTAATAATGCACTTTTCCTAAAAAGTTATGAAAGTCACCTACTGAATATTTAGTTACACACGGCGGCAACATAGTCTCGTGTACCTGTAGTATAAGCCTTTAAGGGGGCATGGATAAAAAAATCATTATCGATGGAGAGTCATATGAACGGTTTGCAGTAGATCCGAATAGAACACCGAGAGTATTTTTAACGCCGTCCATACAACTCGACGTTCAAAACTGCCATCATTATGTGGTGAGTTATTTGTTTTGCTGTGGGACTATCTAGAGGACACTTAACACTAATTTGATTTCGCAGAGAGTAAGTGTCGGGTGGGTTGCACATATTTTAAGGTCGAGGAAATGACTGCATTGTTTATGAGTCGTTAGAAATTACCAGGGATAAACTTCTACTGGATAAGTAGGTGTCGACAAGTAACGTCATTGTGACGTCGTTGACGTCGGACTTGCGGCGATGTTCGTAAGTATGTCTCATATAAATATTCATATCTCAAGAACTGTTGTTTGCATTGTTGTGAAATTTGGACATTATATTCAAATTAGACTGAAGTTACGGTGTGAAAAAATTCGTGGTTTTTCTGGCATTATACACGAATTTACAGCATCAGTGACATTACTTTTGGATATACCCACGTATATTATTATAAGTTCCAGACACTTTGCTAAATATACGTAGCATACCGAAATCACACCACTATATCAAGCTCCCGGTTTATTTCGATCAGTTAGCTTGTCCCGATTAGTCTTCGAGATAACGAGGGTTTACTGTATTTATATTAAACTCGTTCAGGAAATATTATAAAGCTCGCTTAACAAAATTTCAAAAAATTGTTTAATATAAACTTATATCAATTGACAACTCGTGATAGATCCTCTATATAAAATTCTGCCTTGATTGAATAAAATTGTTTCTGCAATTACAGTAAATTCCTCAGCTAAACCAACAGTTTCATTTATTAGCTTGCTATCGAATAAGCCACAGAAACAGAACCAAACTGACAAAATTAAATTACCGTCTATAATCTTGTAAAATTAAAAATGCATGACTGTATGAGCATGGCGCGGAAGACAATGTTCCAAGAAATCACTGTCTTTATTAAACGATTTTCTTCTCGTTCTTGATAATGACCCAAACAATAGCCGAGATGGTTTGAGGGTAATAAATGATTGGAAATGTGTGTCAAACGATTCACTGAACTCTGTAATATTCATGGGAGCGTCTTCAAATTGTTGATGTTTGCTGTCTGGCTTGGAGATACGTAGTCTTAGTATATTGACATAGGCAGCTTTTTTGTTTCACACCTACCTACCTAATCGAGCTGGTTTGCCCCTGACAAAAAATAGTAGTTTGTTTCCCCCTTCTGCTATTTATTCGCCGATTTCGCCCCTAATTCATTGGTACACTCATCAACAAAGAATTTGTCCAAACCAACCTTATATTTTAATGATAGTTCCCATTTTTTAAATGGCTTTACCCAATGATACCGAAGACGTGGACATGTTAACGCGTATTGCTGCTCCACAAAACAACGCCATGAATGCGACTGTGCCATGATTTGCTTACAATTATTTGTTCACGGCTAAATTGGTGTCGCTGAGACTGCTGTGATGCGTGTCGCCCGTGTTTAGAGCCTTGTGATGCGGTATTCAATCATTTAGTGATGTGTTCTTCAACAAATATGATATTCGTCTCGCAACTGATTTCAACAAAGAAGGTTTGAGGACACCTGACAATCCCAACAGGCTATTTGCTATAACCGACATCGAGTAAAGAGATGGATTGTGGTACAAAGAGTTGGGATGTGCAGACATAACCTTTCTCTTTCCGAATGGACCCGTTGGTCTTCAATATGACCGGTGTATAACATCGTAAAACACGAAGCGACATCTTGGCCACCAACCAGTATATCTCAAGCAGAGTGAGAAATACTAGTAGTTTCCATTGCCCCAACAACAATCTAACCATTTACATCTTGATCCGTAGCTAAGAGTGTTATCCCATTAACTCAACATTACGCAGTAGGTTAACTCTCTACAATAAATGAGCAGTCGTTTAAGTATTGTAGAAAAAATGTGCCGTACAGAGCTCCAGCATGACAAACAAACAGTAGAACAACTTTAAGTCTTATCAAGCGAAAGTTTTGAACATTGCCGCGGAAGACTACATCTCTCATTCTTAAATTATGCCGTGGCTTTACAGAAATAACAAATTACAAATCACTTTACTATTGATGCATGACACTGAAAGGTTGTAAGAAACTCTGGTAGCTAAAGCATCTGAAATTCCTCCAGCATTCGAAATTTGATACAATTATTATTTTCTTGTAGAAAAGTATACGTTATTTACCCATGATGGATCGTTATAGACAAGCCGAAAAGGGACTACTGAGATTGATAAACCGAGAAATCTCAGAGACCGCCTTAAGACAGTGGAGCCAAAAAATAATAACTCTAGATAAATGTTATCATACAGCAATGTACGTCCATTGGTAATATAGATAGTACACTGTGTATGTATTATGGTCTAGAACAAAGTCATTGTCCGTATTCTGTTTACAAATGATTGATTGATAAAAGTCGGGTTTAAACTGTTTCTTATTTTTTTGTCCCATCAATAGATCTACAAACATACGTTGTCTGCTATGAAGCTCAATAACATTTTGTCAAGGACTGAACGTCGTTTTGTTTGAATTGAAAAACTTTGTACTTTGTCGTAAAATTACAGTACTATTGTGTTTAAAACTGACTGTAAGTAAACCAAGGCGAAAACCATATCATAACATTTTTCTTATATTGACCTTCAAACCATCATTTGATCTGAAGATATTGCTAAAGTTAATATAGATGGACCCAGATATAATACCTCACTGTGATTTACTATGGTTTGTGAATATTTTAGACGTTATCGGATTAAACTTTAATGATATGAAGGAAAATAAATCAAATTAGAGCTGCATTTGGAACACTAGGAAGACATCGCATTTAGCAAGTGCAAGGTATTACCAGGTCTTTGATAACAAGTTAGGTGGTGTTTTCTCTCTTAAACAATAAACCTTTAACACGATAAGTGTCGCTTTTTGTGTCATTGACTTGAACGTAAGTGAAGATAAAACAAGCCGGTGAATGAAGCGCAGTTTGAACGCAGTATGAACTAAATCCGAGGTTTTGAGATGTTATTTTTAGACGCAGTACTCGTAATATTGATGTCGATATTAAATAATTTTGAAACATACTTGTTTGAAAACTGTTTTTGCAAAGTTGATTTAAATTCATATACGGGGTACAGTGATCTGGTTGAGACAATATGGCAATGTAACCTATTCTAGCATATGGCATACAGTCAAAAACAGAACAATTACAATGTACTAAAAGTAGTACATGTATAAAGAAATTGTTATAAAATATTTTAAAAAACCCGATGTTGACAAAAAAGTTGTTAGAGCAAAACTGAAGAGTATTTAAGTCAAAGGATGTTTACGTGTATACGTATGTATCAACACTGTACCGCGTATTGTGAGTTTCAAACCTATACTGTGAATTACTCTTTACATATATGGTAATGTACCAGTTAATGTTTTGCCAAGCGGGCGACCCGGGATGAATTAGACATTTTCGACTCTGAAGACAATGCTTACTGTGTAAATCCCCGGGGATTGGACACGTAATCATGTATTAATGTCCGGGTCTTGGAACCGGACCGAAGTCTATTCCCCGAGACTCGGAGTCCATAAGGTTGTCGAATTCCCGCCTGTTGGTAAGAGTCGTCAGTCAAATTCCCCCTGTATCCCGCCGCCCGAGGGCATACTGCATTTAAACAAGATGTTGGAGCTTCAGTTTGTTTAACACTTTTATATTAAAATATGCTCACAAGAAACACTTTCGTGATGCTGAATTTATTATGTATTATTCTAAGCCATGGTTATATGGAGCCGCCGATTTGCACAGCAATAGTATAAAAAAATACACGTAGCAATATAGTGTGTTAATAATCGACCAAATAAAACATAGTCAGGGAAGACAATAGGCACAGAAAAGAACAGTTTACCAATTGCTAGCTCTGCATGAAAGCGGTCCTTCAGAAAATGACGAATTATGAGTAATGATGACTTTTAATTGAATATTAAATATTTTATTTTTAAAAAATAGTATTATTGACAGTTTTGAAATTATAACACCATTTTGAAGAAATGATATTGAAATACGAAACTAGAGGCAACACTCAATAGCAACAGCAAGGCATGAAAGACACAAAATACAAACAATACTTCATTTCGGTGTTTGTGTCCACAGTATCACGAGCAAACATCGTTGAAATTTATTATATACGCCAAACATTAACTCCATGAAATTTTATGATTTTATTGTAACTTGCACCTCCGAGACTTGAACCAGGATCGACTAGTAGGAGGTCCGACGCTCTTCTGGCGAGCCACACCTTACGTTTGGCCCGCGTTTTTCAGTGGTTAACGCGCTTGCCGCCTAATCCAGTGACTCGGGTTCAAATGGAGGCACACATGCCTGTCATGTTCAGACGAAGGCTGACTGGCAAATGAAGGCTATGCTCAACACTACTGCACAACTCGACCGCGTCACAACCTTATCATCGACGTTTATTCCAGCAAAATTCAGTTACTCATATGGGCCGAAGTATATGATGCTATGATTCGAGGCAATAGTTATATCATGTCGGATCAGGCGATGACAGATTACCGTAGTGAAGTATGCGTTATAGGCGCGCTGAACTACTCCATCTTGCTGAGGTAACGATTAAATCTACCCTCACTCTACACAGTATATTATTTGCAGAATGAAACTGTCTTCGAAGATACGGTCCCAGTTGGAAGTAAATTAAACAAAGCTCGGAGATTAAACGAACGAATGAATTTAATTCCTAAGTTAAACGATGCGCAAAACAAACAAAATGAATCTTCAACAATGAATCAAAGACCACCAACCGGTGGATTAACACGTTCTCAGAAACAATGGCTTTCAAATTTCAAACTTGCTAAAATCAATCAAATAACGGGAAACTATATTTTACTCAGCTTTTCTCCTTTCTTGCTCGCAACGTCAAGAGCATTTCGGGAAGGATTTGCTTAACCGCATCATCTGCAGACAATACTTTAATATCGATCATGTAAATTTATTGAATTTGCCAGAAATATGACCTTAATTTTTATCATTGCTTTAACTATTATAATGTTTGATGAGAAAGCCGCATGTGGTACGGATCCGCTTGAATCTCTTTAATGACGGAATTATTTGGTGTTAATTGGTTGCTATAAAGATATGAGGAAATCGTATAGGGAAGGCAAGACTGAACTTAACCAGCGTAGCACATAACAATGCCCACACACAACCCAACGAAATAATTAAAAGCCCATTGTAAAAGAGCAGGATGAATTGGTTTCACAAGTAAATAACCAAATAACGGTGATCCAACGCAGCTAAGACCCGACCTGGCTCTCCAAAGACTGATATGCTCATATTTGGCAAAGTGAGATTGAAATATTCATTTGTTGCAAGGACCGAAAAGCTCATGTATTGCTAAGGCTAAAATGACATTCATTTGCTGCAAGGAACGAAAAGAGGGAATGATATATTTAAAGTAGGTTTAAATAGGTTCTTCAATGACACAGGCTTGCAATTATCTCATATAAATTTAGGCAGTGGAATGAAGTGAACCCATCGGTACCGATTTGCGTGACGGTGCATTCAACTAATTTCGTATTACTCGTATGACGTCATCGGTGTACCATTTAATATATTTATATATATTCATGATTGTTTACATTAAAGTGTTTATCAATAGAACATATTAGTAAATGAACCATTGTCTTTGGAGAGTTATTAAACTATATAGTCTCTCAGATGTAATAAGAAATTATTAGATATTTCTCCATAAGAACGATATCATGTCATTAAGATAGAAATGTGATATTTTAGAACAATGTAATTTAGAAACTGACGATCAGATGTAATAAATAAATCAAGCAAAGTGAAGTAGTAATTTCTATTTTCTCTCCTTGTTATTATAAGAACCCTACTTTTATAGGAAATTTCTCATGATTAAAGACTAGCTGGATGAGAAATAACAAAATCAGTAGAATCATTAAAAGGTTAAAGACTTATTTTTAAAAACGTACAAGTCATTGTGTGAGCACGCATGTTGGTAACTCGTGCTAGGTTCATCCTTATAAATGTTGCAAAAAGAATGTGTAAGAGTACCAATGTGTATCGTTACCTGTACAAGTTTATTTCAAATACTTAATTAAAAAATCCAACTCATGTTTCTTCTATGTTTTCCTGGTACCGGTAAAGTTTTCAATCATATGTGACGTATTTTAGGATCTTCAACTTATATATATACTTGAATCCTTTGTTGTATATTATCTTATTTACCGGTAATATGTAAGTAAATTAGAATAGAGACATATACTGTGTGAACTGGAGTTACGCCAATCGCCAAGCTGTGGTTTTTCCAACATTTTATAATGAGGTCGCTAACCTCGCATACTCGTGAGAACGAATTTGAAGTGGGAGGCAGCATTCAACCAAAACAGCATAGTACGAAATGCACAAAAGCAATACCCGTAACAATTGCTAGTTCTGTGACACGGTGTTTGTTTCTTTACAATGAATGGCAATTTTTGTACTTTCGCACCCTAATGTAAAAGGCATACTAAAAACAAATCGGACAGGACAGGCAACTCTCAAAAGAAACAACAGAGTTAAATATCATAAAAATAAGAAGTACAATATACAAATGGCAATCCCTGTATAAATTGGGACCATGTATGAACCATTGTACTAGGGCATTATTTCTAGAAGCTGACACGGAACTTATATAATCAAAGCGCTGACAACTAGAAATAACCTGGTTGTTAACTAAGATCTGGCCTCGTGTATATTGGTGTTATATGACTGATTACGTTAAAGAACAGCACAATTATAGAAAAAGTTTAACTCTGCCCATCCGAACTCCTTGTACTACAAAACTACCTTCCCCACTCGATGCCGGTGGTCATTGGAGTATCTTATACCAATATTTACAACTTTTGGGTGTCTGGTTGCTTCTGAATGGGTACTGATCGGTAATTGCTCAGTGGATATTGTGTGAATGGTTGCGATTTGCCGAGGACTATTCGGTTAGTGGTTACAGCCAGTCTAGTGCCTGTTTGCAGTCAGTTGTGAGATAAGTGGCGTATTTGTTGCTCGTCAACCATCAACAGGTAGAAAACACATCACTGAATGATTGAGTACCATGTCCCAATGTAATCAACAGGGAGACACGCATCACGACAGTCTCAGCGATATCAATTCATCCGCGAACAAAATAAATTGTCGTCAAAACATTACACAGTCGCGTTCAGTGCGTTGTTATGGGGAGTTTCATCACACATTTTGAACACGGTACATCTTCGGTGTAGTAATCAACCAAACGGGGAACTATCATTTTCATATAAGTATCAGGGTTGGTTATGAACAGATACGATACTATTGTTAGTTCTCTGTTGAATTGAAATGTAGAAATGAATTCGGAGCAATATCGACGAATAAGTAGCGGATGGCGAAACAAGCCATACTATATTTCTTCAGACCTTATGGAAAGATGCAAAAAGTCTATTTAAAGCATATTATGTAACATATAACGTAATACTATGTCAGTATAGGCAGACTTCGTACCTCCAAGCAAAACATCAAACATCAGAAATTTGAACAAATATTCTATCCGTATCATAGAATTCAGTGAATCGTTTGACACACATTTCCAATAGTTTATTATCGTCCTACCATTTCAACTATTGTTTGGATCATTATCAAGAACAAGAAGGAAATAGTTTAATAAAGCCGGAGATTTCTTGGAACATTGTCTTCTTAAACCACGCCATGCTCACAGAGCCATGAATTTTCAATTTTACAAGATTGTAGACGGTAATTTAATTTTGTCAGTTTGGTATGTTTTTGTGACTTAATCGTTAGCAAGCTAATAAATGAAGCAGTAGGTTTAGTTGAGTAAATTATTGAAATTCCAGAAACGATTTTATTCAATCTAGACAGATTTTCAATTAAATGAACAAAACCGCACATAACATGACCCGAAAAATAGAGTATTACAGAATTAAATTGTTGTTTCGGTTTTAAGGAGAATCTTTGACTTAGAAAAATACACATGTGTGTAAATAAAACACATGTTTTAGTAATTGTGATGACATACGTGCAGGTAAATTTTAGTAGTTCGTTTTTCACGTTAATGTTATTCTAGGCATGAATATAAGTACATGTACATCAGTTACCGTAACGTTTTTGTAGATCCCCTTAAATGGTTTCAAAATGAATACTTCAACAAAATAAAGCCAGTGACTAACGCAGAACTTGTTCATGTTGATAAGCATTACAAGGCGCTTCTTATGAGCCCATTTTCATAAAAATCTGAACATGTCATGTTGACCAAATTGAAGTTGTAAAAGTTTGTTTTACCATAAGTAAAGATTAATGTTTTTTCAATATATCGATTTGGTAGTTACGATCTTCTTGTTCTAAGCCAGCGATTTGTACATTGTACATTGTACGTTTTCTTGTAATGTGTTGCCGTTTTAATGTTAGCCGTTTTGTTTCATAATACAGAGATGTGATATCATTTGAAACTAATAATTTCCGTAATACTAAAGTAAGACAGAATGACGTATAAAATAATTACTAGAGCTATATAAAAAATATGCTTTTAGAGATTCAAGTTAATATTTCCTGTGCTGTGACTGTTATGTTATTATGTTATTATGTGCATATGTCACTCTGCCTTACTTCAGCATTCTGTATAAAGGACACAAAACGCCTAACATTTAAACGGAAACTAATTTTCAATAGGTGATGTTTTGTTGTTTCTTTTTAGTACAGTATAGACGTTTCATTTTTGAATATTCATGTAATCTTTGTCCTTGTGGCCTGTCGTTGTGGGTTTGTTATTTTCAATCTTTTTAGCATTTTTAGGTCTCCGTCATGTCTGCAGAATGCTACATTTGTTGTCTATTACAAACCATTTTTATACTACAATGGCATAACTTTTATTAACAAGACTGGGTTTCATCATTAGAACATTTGAAAGTAACTCTAACTAAGGCCCTCATTGACCTACTGAGGTGGTCCGCTGCATTAAATAACAGATAACAATGACGCAAAGAACATAAAATCACAAGTACAATGTACACTGTACCTTCGTTTCGTAGCATGATCAAGTATAATAGTAAGTAATAAATGTCAAGCATGGGTCAAGTACAGAAACCGTTTATATTACCACGATTGTTTTAATTTGTTTAAAGTTAATTTAAGGTAATTTAGACCCTTTTCGCGAAATATCGCCTGTAACTCGGATTTTGATGATATTTTGCATAAATATAGTATCAAGTATTGGCTTTCTGATTTTGATGGTTTTATGGGGAAATATCACGTGACGTACGATGAATAGCGCCACCTAGCGGGGGCGTAATTTTTGCGTGCTTTTCGACTTTTTTGACCATTTTTTCGAGTTAATACTTACGTCATTGAAAATCGAAAAATATAGTTTTGTAGGGAAATAAATACTGCGTCATATGGTGCAAAATATAGAAAGAAATTTTAATTATTTTCAACGTAACGCTGAAATAACCGCGACACGGCGTCGATAAAAACGGCGTTTTAATTGCGGCATTTCTTTTATTCACACGCATATAGCAAGAACACAGGGTGTTCAAATTTTATTTTATTTATTGCATTAGTTTATTTGAAGTGTCTTTTTTATTTTAGTGAAATAAAAAATGGGGTGTTCTCGGGGCCGTTTTCGCGCTATTTACAATCAAAAACTTTTAGTCAGGGTAAAATTACGCGACGTTACTGTTACTAGCGACGTTACTAGTGCGGACGTCGTTCAAATCATCCATGTTCTTTCTTTTCGACGCCATTAGCGAAAGAAATCTTGTTTTAAGTTTCTTTAGATTTGCGGTGAAATATATTGCTTTATGTAAGTGAAACAATGCGATGTTCTTTAGTGATGCTATAAGCGTTCAAAAACAATGAATGTCGTTATTTTGAACGTATTTTTATATCTGCTGCGACATAATTATTAAAAAAATGAATAGCCACAAAAACTTATAAATGCTTGATATACATGCTTAAAACATGACAATAAAATGCTCTGTATCAATTTTGTGAAAAGTTCGACATAATGATATGCATCAAAGGTATCAGACTTTCAAATACTGACATGAGTGTCACTTTTCATCATTATAACGCTGACGATGCGATCGGGTCGGCATTCTGATTAAGAAGTTGGGGGAATGAACGATGTGTTATCCAGATCGAAACATATTACTATTGCATGTAGGTCTAGGAATCTAGGTGGCCGGATTTATCCTTGAAGTGATGGGACGAGTCTTTTGACCCAAAATGGCATGTTCGACGTTCAGAAACTTTATGAGTCATTGTTTGTATGGTTGTTTATTAAAAAGAATCAGGTAAGGGTAGATGCCTACGGGGAAGACAGGGCTTGTCCATCCGGGTTGCCTCTTAAAATAAAGTTATTACTGTTACAAAATGTATATCGTAATAATGGCGCTACTTGCTTTTAAAAGAAGTATTGGAATGAGTTTAAGAAGACCCAATATACGTGTATAAGTATGTCAACATGCTTTTAACATGTGGTATAATCAACCATACGGGTGACAATCAGACTGTGGTCGAGTGGGTAATGCTCTTGACTACGGATCGACAGATCCATCCAAGGTGTTAATATCGACCGGGACACATGGTCATTCCAAAATCTTTTTCACCGTTTTCACCCAATTATAAATGGAGTAGCTGGAAAACCCAGAGGTGGTATACACATAAAACGTTAAAGAACCAAGTTGTATACAGTGTATTCGGAAATGCTATGGTTCCCGGATTCCGTTTAACATTCGGTCACTTCCACCCGCCCTTGTATCCGATATGTACCCGTTGTTAATTGATGATTGCACAGACACCGGCCGATGAGTAGCAATGTGTATTTTTAAAGATATTTTAAAGATTATCCTGGCCGCCGTCACTCGATTCTACACAATAACCCCGAACTGCAGCCAGACAACATTCGGCTTCATTCAAATAAGCTAAAATGTACGTCAACCGATCATTGTACAGTCCCGTGCCAAATTAAAGTTCAAAAAGTGCAAAAATCACACAATAATTTCATTAATTTCTTCAGTTAGAAGAACAAAACAATTGTAAAATAAGAATAATTAGACTATGTTTACTATCATTTAGTAGGATAATCAATTTCTGATAAAACCGCCATGCACTTTACGCATTTACACAGTCCATTCTCGGTTGCTTAGCAATTCTAGAACACCACTATTATGAAGGTGTCCAGTCTCGGTCCGACCAGCTAATGTTGGTACCTACAAGAGCATTACCCAAAGGCGAACTCATCTCATAATATAACATATAGTCTATGCTGACTGAGCTTCGCGGGCTTGTTAGGGAAAATTGAAAAGTGCCGAAGAATTTTATTCTTGTCGCACGGACCTTGTGCGGTCACCGTGCGAGTACCTTACGGACATCGTACGAGTTACTTGTGAGCCACATACGATCTCCCTGCGAAGATTATGATGTCCGTACGGACATCGTAAGAGGCAGTCTCTTTTATTCGTACGAGGTCCGTACGAGCTCTGACCAGAAGCTAAGAATCTACACATACCGTTGAAATATTTTGGACTCGTTCGAGTTGGAAAATCCGAATGGACATCGTACGAGTATTGTGACCGTAGCATTTATCCCGAATGTAAATATCGACTCGAAAGAGTGTGGTAAAACGAGTTTTTAAGCTCAGCGAGAGCATCAATAATACAAAGTTTTTGTCTCGGAAATGATGCAGCTTGATTTGAATCTAAGACCTCCATTACCCGAAGTGGACGTTCTACCACAAAGCCATCGAGGCCGTTGGAACATCATAGTGCATATTTCACATGTTGCGTTATTAATTATCTGTGAAATAATGAAGTGAGAATTGAAGTACTTTTAATATTAATTTTATCATTCATTTCACATTTCATATACATGTATGTTTTCTAATTATGCATCTCAATCAGTCATAATATTTCAAACTTCGCAGTTAAGTTGAAAGCGGCGACCGAGAGGTAGTTTGTCGATGGTGACTGTCACACCCACATGAGAAAGCGCATGTTTTATAGGATATACATGTAGTTGTTTGTATAAGAATTATTCTATATAGTTTTTTTTAATTATGTACATGTATTAATATGGAAAACGAGTAACTAAATTTCATTCAAACGACCACTGCAACATAATTCTTTAAAACAGGAAACAACTTAAAGTAAGAATATTGCCCGAAAGTTTAATCGGAACACATAATTTACTTATACATTCTTCTCTACTCCGTAACATCAATAATGAAATTGCATTCTTGTAAACTGGGTTGAACTTACTATCGTACGATGGGCGTACCTAGATGAAGGACATGTATACTCATACTTATTGAGAAGTACGAGGTCGGTCTCCGTACGTACCAGTGCTTATTTCCTAAAAGCAAGAATAATCAAGATTGCTTCACTTTAATATACAGATGTATGATTAGGTACATGGGAGGGTCAAAGACCAATACGATTTAATCGACGAGTAAAACCGTCCACATGTGGCTTTATAACCGGTTCGCAGGAAATGTGCAGTTTGCTGAACGGACGCATTTCATAAAATATACTTTTACTAAGTGTATTTTACGTTCAGCGTCAAACATCACAATAACATCACACGTCACTCCAGAATATACATATCAACCCAAAATAAATTTATACCTGCGCAACTCCATATGTTTCCACAGAAACGAAATATTTTTCATATTAGATATGGTATGTTTCGCCAAAACTCACCAGTTAACGTTTAACGGCACAATTTAAAAGAACTTGTATTCCGACCTTAGATTAATAAACGCGCGAAAACGGACCAAACGAATTTTATTTGATATAAAAAAAACTATTCTTTCAAGCAAATCATAGAATTATCAAAAATACTTTTATCGTCTTTTCGGTCGCTAATTGCGTTATTAAAAGAAAAGAAAGAGCCGATTTTTTTGTCATGAGCACACGTCTCGTTAACGTTTACGTCGCGTAATTATACGCGTAATTATACCCTGACTAAAAAATTTTGATTGTAAATAGCGCGAAAACGGCCCCGAGAACATCCCATTTTTTATTTCACTAAAATAAAATAGACACTTCAAATAAACTAATGCAATAAATGAAAGAAAATTTAAACACCCTGTGATCTTGCTATATGCGTGTGAATAAAAGAAATGCCGCAATTAAAACGCCGTTTTTATCGACGCCATGTCGCGGTTATTTAAGCGTTACGTTAAAAATAACTAAAATTTCTTTCTATATTTTGCACCATATGACGCAGCATTGATTTTCCTACAAAACTACATTTTTCGATTTTCCATGACGTAAGTATTAACTCGAAAAAGTGATGAAAAACGTCGAAAAGCACGCAAAAATTACGCCCCCGCTAGGTGGCGCTATTCATCGTACGTCACGTGATATTTCCCCATAAAACCATCAAAATCAGAAAGCCAATACTTGATACTATATTTATGCAAAATATCATCAAAATCCGAGTTACAGGCGATATTTAGCGAAAAGGGTCTAAATTACCTTAATTGAAGAGTTTTTGTAAGAAAAGTTGTTGTAATAAAAGGCTCATAATCAGTGAACATGTACGGATAACAGTTATTTTCGCAACCTCCCTAAGAATAAACATGATACGTGTAAACAACCAATGTTCTCTCTCCATGACATGCACTTTTCGATGGCTTAGAATTAGAAGGTCGTAAGTGCCACTTACGACCTTTTAAGATTCATAAATATTTAGAATAAGCATCACAAGGCGCTTCTTATGAGCCCTTTTTCATAAAAATCTGAACTTGTCATGTTGACCAAAATGAAGTTGTAAAAGTTTGTTTTACCATAAGTAAATAGTAAATGTCAGACAGTTTTGTCGTGTTTTTCTCAAAATATCGACTTGGTAGTTACGACCTTCTTGTTCTAAGCATCGTTTTAATCAATCCGAAAGGACCAATGATGCAGTTGTTTTTGTCTCTTCCTATTTCGTGTTTAATCATGGAAAACTCCTATAAAAACTGTCTTATTATAACAAGGAGAGAGA